>OZ007598.1:144666128-147616128 GCA_963931845.1 Maratus michaelseni | reverse complement strand
GTGATAGTACTCAGCGTGCTCTGTAACGCGAACTAATTGCGAGAATGGAGCTAAATTTTGTATTGTGACTAAACAGGACAGGGGACGAAGGATTCCGCAAAAAAATTGTTCCAAAAGTCACCGCTAGGTGGACATGTGGCGATGTGTAATAGAAAAGAAAGTTTAAAAAATGCAAAATCAATACTGAAATAAAATTAACTTTTATTTAGCCCATTCAATTCAGATTCAATGTGACCGTAGTTTTGGGGAAATTTTATTTCAGTATTGATTCTGCATTTTTAAAACTCTCTTTTATGTTACATAATGTCACTGTTTCACCTAGCGGTGATTTTCGGAACTAAATGTTTCTCTTGCGGAATCCTTCGTCCTTCATCTTGTTTAATCTTCCTACATAATTTGGCTCCATTCTCGCAATTAGATTGTGCTACAGAGCACGCTGGGTACTGTCACGTTAATTAAGGCCACTTTGTATATCATGTTTCATTTTTTTCCCATTTGTGTATATAGAATTGTTATGTATTTTTTATGGTTTATGTTTATATATATAACCATGCATAGAATAAAATACACATTAGTAAGCGAGACTTTTTAATCAATGCGCAATATTTTCGTGACATCACAGTAGGTAAGAATCCCTGACGGCTCGGTCTACAGGCACAGGTACATTTCGAAGACGCAGACAGTGGAGTGCCAATTTGTTGGGAATTGCAGAAGAAATGACCTTTTTGCTATCATGCGGCAGTTGGGACCGCCCACTTCGAAATCTAAATGTGTCTGTAGGCAGAACCGGCAGGATTTTTTTTTGGGCTATAAGCATAGGTGCCAACCTCTCCTTAATATTCCGTAATATGCGGGTTAATTTGACCCAGTTTAACAACGCTTCAAACCAGAAAAATTATTGGATGAATCTTTATTTATTCAATTCCAGGTTTCTACGTGGAATTTATTCAACTTCATTTCTTAAAAAAAATTATGGTGCGTAACGTGTAAAACCTAGGTCAAATTAACCCGCATATTACGGAATATTAATGAGAGATTGGCCCCTATGTATAAGGGTTGATCCTATAAAAAACTTGTCAGTATAAAAGTTGTAGATAATATTAAGAGGATTTATAACAAATTTAAGCGGATTTGATATCTTGTGAATTGACGAAGTTATGAATTTTTTTCTTCTTAAACCCCTCTTTGTCCCCTCCTTGGGGCCATTTTTAATGATATTAAAAATCTGTCTTACATAAATTTTCGGCCCTTTTCCTAGAAATAATAATAACTTAAACGGATTCGATATGTATCATTATTAAGAAGTTATGGGAAGGGTTCTGTTTTCACCCCCCCCATGGTTCGATTTTGCCCATTAACGAACTTGATTGAGATTTTATGCCCGTTGATTTTATGTGTCAGTTTGGAAGAGATTTATGCAGAATTATTGAAGTTATCGTATCCATAAAATAGATCGTATCCATATAGATAGATAGATAAAGTCTTGAACTGGGAATGGATTTGGGTTCTGGGAGTCATGGTCGGCATAGATCTGCAAAATTTTTCAGAAATTCCAACTTAGGCGAGAATGTAATAGGTAGTATTTCTTACGAAATCTACCTAAAATGGCGGCGTGATCATTTGTTTATGCTTTGCATTCACGAAGGTTTTTTTTCTCTATTTCTCTTAATAATGTTATTTTATTGTCACACTTACAAAGCTCAGAAACCAAATTAGTGAAGACAAAAGTATATTCTTCCATTATTTAATTATTATATAATGAAAAATTTGATGAAAGCATGAATTTCAAAATTTAAATAAAGAACTTTCTAAATATTAATAATTAACTTTGAAATCAGGAAAGAAAAGCATAGTTAAGTAAAATAACTTTAATTTACGTAACTTATTAACAAACCTCAATTTAAACACTTGAAATTTCACTCATTTTTATAGACATTGGCTATAACTTAATTTATTTTAACGTTACATTCTAATAAATTCGATAATTAAGACAAAATTAATCTGAAATTTAATTAATATTCCTTATATTATTCAGATCTATTGCATACATTCTATCATTTCAGTAGCAGAATAAAAAATTAGTGAATTCAAGTGCATAATGATTTCAAATGGAGCGATTTTTCAATGTTTTCCCAAACAGCTGTTTTTTTATAGCCTCGAACCCAAAGGGAGAATACTGTCCATTATAGCATTAGAAAGCTTTGGGGAAACAAATTTGAGTGCTAAAACTGCTGCATAATGTGTGAATAAACTCATTAATTGGTTAGTAAATTTACTTTTAATGGAACTTTTTTTTCTTGTTTTTCAGAGTTGGATACGCTATCGCAGGACTTCAAAAACCTTTTCGCCGACAATGGCAGCTGTGATTTGATCCTACAAGTGCAGAACGAAGTTTTCAACGCCCATAGGGCCATTTTGATGGCTCGATCATCTGTATTTGCTGCCATGTTCGAACACGATATGAAAGAGAAAAAAACAGGCATCGTTAAGATACCAGACTGCGATCCTGAATCTTTCTACAAGTTCTTGGAGTACATTTACTGCGGTAAACTGGAAGATATTTCATTCCCGAACGTATTTGATTTGTACAGTATCTCAAACAAGTATGATGTCCAAGAACTTAAATATTCCTGTGTACAGTACATGGAACAGCATTTGACGGAAGATTGCATATGTGACGTCCTTATATTAGCTGAGATGAACGATGATTGGAAATTACGGTCCTTGGCACTAGAATTTTTTTATAAAAATTGTTCTATAATTATAAGTACTCCTGAATGGAAAAATATGATGGAAAAGCATCCCGACTTGGTTAATAAACTTATACTAGAGATGGCATCAAAAATCTAAGATTACGACTACTGCGCCAACTGTGAACTTATAAAAACTTAGTTCATTTAAAAAGTATATATTTTTTTAATCCTGGACTTGTTCTTGAAGTATGTTCTTATGTTATATAACCTAGTTACTCTTTCAATATATGTGAAATAAACCATCCTTTTGTTTTCTCAAATTATTAGAGATGAACTTATCAACATCTTTCACTTTATTGTCTTCTACAATGTAGACATTATTTGATAACACTTCCAAAAATTACTGGCAGCAAAGGGGGAGGGGTCTTTTATTACATGAACAGGGCTTTACAAATTTTATAAAATTTGGTAGACAGCAAAAAATTCCAGTCGCCAGTAAAAAGTATTTGCAATCCCCTTCCTTGTCATTGACTTTCAAAAACCACAAATGTTTTTTTATGAATTAATTGAGAAATAATAATAAGAAGCATAGTTTAGAAGTATTTGTTGCATAGCATAGAAAAGTACATAATTTATTTTCATAGATTCACTTCAAATGAATTACTTATAAGCACTTATATGTTATTATTCGTTAAAATTGTGATAGATTATTCAGTTTTAATACTAAACACAAAAATCTGATTTTAAACTTACAAAATAACTTCATCATTTTTAGCTCGCAGGCTATCAAAGCTTGAGAGCTCGCCCGTTCTGTATGTACGTATGTATGTATGTACGTAACGCGATAACCAGGCCCTGTCTATCGCAGGGGCCCGTGCCCTGGGCACGAAATTTTTTATAATTGCATCTAAATGTCCATTAAAAAAAATCTTACTTGTGACAGCGTTTTTATTTCTGAAAAACGAAGCATAACACTACATAACTAGAACAAAAAAGGCCAATAATAAATAGAAAAAAACATTTATATGAAGTCAAGCATGATTACAATGCATTGCAGTTCAAACGTCAGAAAGAAGACGACGACACATTTTTATAGAAATTGTTCGAAGTTACCGCCATGAAGGTCATTGCACAGCCGACACCAACGGACGAAGGATTGCCGGACGCATTAAAACGTATTTCTATTGTAAAAATATCTCGTCGTCTCCTTTCTGACGTTAAACTGTAATGCATTGTAATCATTCTTTACGTTAAATAAATGTTTTTTCTATTTATTATTGGCAGGCCCTGACTATCGCCCGGGGCCCCTTGCCCTGGGCACGAAATTTTTCATAATTTCATCTAAATTGACATTTTAAAAAATCATACCTGTGTCAACGTTTTTATTTCTGAAAAATTAAGTATAACAAATCTAATAGTACTTTGGGAATACACTTTTCTAACTTTTTCTCATTTCAGGCTCATGTCACTTGAAACCTGAAATTGTGCAGAAATTTTTTTTTTATGAACAAGTTAAAAATACATGTAATGCAATGTGCTTGCAGTAGATTTTCTAGAAAGGAGAGGTTATATCGTTTCTCCACCAGACGGCGTAAGTGCTTGAATTCCCAATAACGAACAGATAAAATTTCAGGCCAGTGACGTCATCACTTCGAAGCCTCGTTCCATAACATATTATTCTCTCAAACTTTAGAAAAAATCTCAAATCAGTGTATAAACTGATTTGATTTCGATTCTGCACTATATTTCAAATCGAAGAGAAAATGGTCTCAAGCTTAACATAATACATAACAAAATTACACAATAATTCATACTTATTGTCTTAGCACTTAGCTTTAAGGTTTTTATCTTTAAATAACTAATCAATCAAAATTGATATCAATACTGTATTTTTCAAGCTTATTTATTGGAGTAGTTAAAATTTTACTTTTCAATATTTTGTATTTGGTTTAATTGTTACTTATAAAAATTAGTAATAATTGCCGTTTGTTCCAGGACGTTTTTGCCCTCTAAACAAATCACTCTAATCAAATCTCTTTGCACTCTAATCAAAGTGATGACGTTATTTATTAACACTAAAATTTAAATGGTATGCCTTCTAAAGAAAGGTATGTTTTATTATTTTTCTGTAGTTTTAGAGAACAACAAAAGTTCATAATTATGCTTAAACTAAAAGTTGTTTTAATACTTTTAGGACTTTTGTTTGCACTCAGTATCAGTTTGGTTTTATCATTTAATATCATTAACATCATTAATAAGTAGACTTCTTATCATTATTTTCTAGTATTTGATGTACTGTATTTATCAACTCATTCAATTTTAGCATAATGCACATTTACTTGAAAAGTGACACAACTGAAAAATATGTGATATTTGAGATATTAATACGATGAAATGACAAAAATATATCTCAATCTATGGTTAAAAGAACATTTCAATAAATACTAATGAAAAAAATATTGTATTTTTATTCTTAGAACCGTTTTTCAATTTTCCGGAAAACTTAATTTTTTGAGTTGACACTTTTCGAATAAGTGTGTAATATGAAAAAATAACTAGTATTAATAAATCAATCAATCTAAGGAGGCACGGAAAATTAAAAGTGTCCTGGGCACAGAAACTTGCTAGTTGGGCGCTGATTATTGGCGCTTTTTGTTCCACTCGACGTCACATCCGTCATACATATTTTTGCGATTTTCTCCCACTAAACGTGGTTTGCGACCCCATGTTCTATGATAAGTTTTCATCCTCTTGGTGCCTTCTATCACCCCTCTTAATTTGTCGGTCAAATTTTGGAACACCCTGTATATATATTATATATATAATAATAATACTTTTGTTAATAATAACCATTAAACCACATAAATAATCGACAATAGATAAACCGATAATTATAATACAATACTTATATATATATATATATATATCCATCCAAAAATTTAAGATTCTCAAAATTAAAATGAGTGGGAAAAATTGTTAGATATGTGGAAAAGAAATTCAATATGCAGAAGGTGAAATTTATTACAAGAAGCAATTAGAAACTTATAGTGGAAGTATTACACTATATAGCAATATAGTGGAATACTTTATCAAGGGCAATATTCCACTAATATAAGTAAAATGTGATTGATTTCTGTTTGGGTAAATAGTCATAAGCCAAATTTATTAACTCAAATTGCCGATCAATTACAAAGTCAAATTTAAATAAAATTGAATAAAAATGGACAAATATTAAGTAACTGAATATGATATGTGAATAGGGGAGCAGTGAATAGAGAGCATTATTAAATACAAAAATGTATTTAATAAAGAATTGTTAAACAAAAAGAGAAATATAGCAGTAAAACATACCGAACCAGTGAGATTTTAGCTATCAAAAACCACGTTATCCGTTACAAATGCTCACTGCATATATCCATTACATTGGTAGTTAATAAAATAAACTATTTTTACCAATTTAAAAATAATTCAAATACAGGTATGAATTATTTTTATCTCTCTTTATATCCAATTTTAATAATGATGGTAATAACGAAAGCAATTTTGAAATTAAAATACTTACAGCACATATATATATAGGATTTCAGTTTGAACACTTCATTTCCTTTATGACGTAAATGATCAAATTAACTGACACTCTAGTACTATTATTATCCATGATTTAAATGCACGAGTTATAAATATTTTGGATCGCGAGATCAAGATTTGAACATCTTTAAAATTGGAAAAGAGTCAGTCTTCTAATTATTATTGCAAAGCAAGCAACAAAATGAGAAATGGCCAGTAAAGGCGCTGTTAGGCCTAGTTGAACTATTGGAAAATAAACATATTGTATATATTAGGCGAAAAGTGTATTAGTTGAAAAGAAATTATGAGTAAAGTATTGTAGAGTTATCTGTCTAGAACTGTATTAAAGCTTATATTTTGTTATTAACGTTTAGTTGTTCATATTGTTCTAGTAAAACAAGTGTTTACATATATTTTTTCTTACATAAAAAAAAGAGAGAGGAACGATCAATACAAATTCAAAAGGATTGTCCTTGTTCAATCCAAGGTGCGAACAAGCAATTTGCTGTGTCATGACACAGTATTACATTGCAGGTTTTTACAAATTTGGTAAAATCTGATAGCGAGCAAATAATTCTAGGCGCCAGTAAAAAATACCACCCCCTTTCGTCTGTCATTGATTTTCAAAAAACAAAAAGGTTTTTTATGAATTAATTGAGAAAAATAATAACAAGCATGGTTTTCTGATGAAGCTTATAAAAATTATATACCTCTAAGAAAGAAAGAAATGCTGCAAAAAGGGAATTAACCGGCATGTTCGGAAAATTCTGATTGTCAATTGTTTCAAATGTCCGGATAATTCAGTGCTACAAAATCTATATCTGACGAGGGAGACATTGATAAAATAGTGAAGCAGGATAATAACTTTTGCCTATTTTTCTGTTGAAGTCGGTCAAATTATTCTGTTCTTATTATTTTATAAGAATCTCCAAAATAAGGATTCTCTGATTCCTATGCCTCCATACCATGAAATTATTATCATACCTCCATGTACCATTCTATACCTCCATAATTAGGGAATCATTGGAAATTTTAACTATAGGAAGAAACACGTGTAATGAAATGCTATCTTACAACATACCTCGGATATGGTATAGCATATTAAATATTTCTGGTGAATTTGGAACATAACCACTGAACAGCCCCCGACTCCATTAAATAAACTCGCCTCCAATTGTAAGACCAATGGTAATTCTTCAACATTTCGAGATCACTTCCCTGATGATGACTGCAGTTGTAGCTGAAAGCGCTCCGGAAGTATTTTAACATCGTATCTACGATGGTTTCAAGTTTTTAGAACCTATATGTAACCTTCAGCACTTTTTAAGTAAAATAAAATCATTAATTTATTTGATTTTGTACAGTTTAACGTTAATAAGATTATTTCATTTAGTACTTCATAGATGAGAGCACTAAAAAGGAAAGCTATTTCAATTAAAACAAGAACAAAAAATCATGCGTAAAGCATAAATTATGAAACACTTTCCAACACAGCTAGAAAACTGTAACGAAACTTCACCGTTAAATAAGGTAAAAGAATATATGTAAGTAAACAGTTTAGAAAACATATAACACATTGAAAAATACAGTTTTCGGAATTACCTTCCATTCTCAAAATTATTTTGCGCAGCCCTGTATATGATCAATAGATTTGGATATATAGCATGATAAAATTTAGTTCAGTTAGAATATTCACATTTTGCAATTTTCGCCAATCGATGGAAATGCACTCGAAATCTTTTGTACAGCCCTGTATATTATCTGAGGACTTTTTGTACTCACCACATATTAAGCTTAAAAGGTAAAAAACGCAAAAGGCAACATAAAACTCACTTCCAGCAATTACCAATCGTTAACGACAATGTATCTTTTTCTTTGCGTAGCCCTGTATATGAATCTATTTATATTCCACAACTTCTATTATTCTACTAAATATAGTTCAGCAGGAAAATGCGTAAAATAATTAAAAACTACGCTTAAGCAATTCACTTCCATAGTCAGTAATACTTACGAATTCCTTTGTGTAACCCTGTATATGATCAACCGCAGGGCCGTGCGAAGGGGGCCTTCGCCCCGGGCGCGGAAATTGAGGGGCGCCAAATTTATACTACCAACCACGGTTTTATTTATATATTTATTCATTTTTTGGTCATTGATCATTTTCTGGGGAATTTCTTTTTCTCTTTTCATCATTCTTTTTTTCTGTCTCAAAATATCATGGTCTCTTCAACAAATAAGTGCAATTTTCTCTTATGCTGTTTAGTTGTTTGTAATTTCTGAATTAAAATTAAACCTTTTAAAGTTCCAACATAAACGCGAAATGTTTATTCAATAGAATTTGTTTCTTTATCAGTTTTGTGCTACCTGTCAGAAAAAGAAGAGGATGGGGGGGGGGGGGGGGGGGTGGCGCCAAATTGAAACTTTGCCCCGGGTGCAGTTTTCTCTTCGCACGGTCCTGGTCAACCGAGTTTATACACACCCACGTACTCTGAAAAAAAAAAATAGTTAAACTTAAAAACGCAAACCAAAGTTGAAAACGCACTTATCACACATAAACTGAAATTATCGCACATGTACTGTAACCGATATATTTTGTGTGTCCTTGTAAATTAATAAACGCAATGCACACCATACTTTTAAGCGAGCAATTTATAGTACATCTCTGTAATGCATATAATTTTTCTTATGTTTAAAATAGTGAAACATCATTAAATTACTCTGCAAACGATTTTTCCCCATAGAACAATGTGTAACAAAATTCTTTTATTTTGTAAATGAATAAGAAATGTTTTGCGCCCCATATTCTACAAAAGGCATGTTTTAATGCGCTTCATAATTATATATCAATTTCATCATGTTTCAAATGGTGTAGCATCATCAAAATGTAATTGAAACGATTATTTCCCATTGACTGTAATGTAACGGAATACTTTTGACTGCCCCTGTAAAAAAACCTATAAGTGCTACACACTTCAGTTTCAATAAAGAACATACTATAGTAAACGACAATAGCATACAAAAATTTCAGGGTAATCCGAGTATATTTACTCAAGTTAGAGCAAGGCCTGACGGCAGACAAACTGAAGTCCTAAACAGTTTTCAACTAGGTTGGAAGGTGTTAAAAAGAAGGATCTATTATAGTTGTAATTGTTTCAATTTAAACAAGCCATCTAATCTAAGAGTAATTCGACTTGGTAAAATTCTATATTGCGGATTATTAGTTGTAATATTATTATTCAATTATTTGTAGTATTAGCAAGAAGGTTTAAATTAAAGCTGTAGAGAGAACGAACATGAGAGAGAACGAAAGTTGGCTTATTCGTTATGTTCCAAAATGGTTATGTGCATGCTTTTATATGTATTTAGCGTGAGGTTTGAAGAGTCATCCACATACATAATAGTACTTCTACCCTTTACCATGAAAATTATATGATCAGGGATCTAGGTTTCTAAATTACCAAACTGCTAAGAATGAAATTATGCATATTTGAAAAATTGCTAATAGATGGCAGCACAGTCGAATAATTTTCCTTTAGCTAATAAGGTTTTGGCTTATATTAAAGAACTGTTCTTTGATCTGATTGTTTATGTTTAGGCGGAAAATTACAGTACAAAGTACATGGTGGTAGCACATGATTTTTTTAGTAAGCTGCACTGTACTGTAAGAAATATATTGGTAAATTAATCCAGTATTTTAAATTGCTACAAGTAATGAGTTGACGTGTATTCTTTAATTACACTGCTCTACACATATTGCGGATACTACTATATAAGTAAAAAGTAAGTTATTAACATTACATAATAATTTTCTGTAACTGTAATAGTTTATCATTTTTCTTACAATTGTTCACATTATTTCTTGGTATTCTGTTTATTTTATGTAACTGTTTAACATTCTATTACTGAAGTAGTTACGTATTATAGGTTATTTATTATATGATTGTTAATTTTCATAATGGAAATTCTGGATTTCTGAAAATAATTTATAAACTTGAAATTTCAAATCCTTTACGCTATTTACTTTACTTTTCATTATTATAAGTGTCCAAAATAAGGTGTATACACTTCATTGTCTTGTTATAAAAAATCCACATATCCTTTAATTTAAAAAAAATTCTTACTTTTTATATGACACTTCTTGAAAAGTATTTAAATGATTAAAAAATAAATAAATTTCATTGAAAAAGAAAAGAAAATAATAGTGTAATGTAAGGTAATTTTTAACGTAAGTTCGTTTAAGTCGATTTGTGTTGCATTTTGTCTTTAAGTACAATGACAACCAATTAGCACGCTTAAAACCAGTACTTAATTTCTATGGGAAAAAGTACTGGAGCCCAAATATTCTACAGTTCTAACACCCGTAGCGTACCCCCCCCCCCTCCCCCACCTCCGCCGTCACTCCAATCTTCATATTTATATTTTATACATTGTTTTCAAAATTTAAAGCATTGTTTTTAACACTTTCCAACCTAGTTGAAAAGGGTTTATGACTTCGGTTTGTCTGGTCGTATAGCCGTCTGTTCGTGCTCTAACTCCCGTAAATAAGCTCGGATTGCCTTGCAATTTTTATATGTTATTGTCGTTATCTATAGCACGTTCCCTATTTCAACTGAAGTGTGTAGCATTTATAGTTTTTTTACAGGGACACTCAAAAGAATTCCGTTACATTACGGTCTATGGGGAAAAATCATTTCCGGTTTATTTTAATGATGTTACACGCAAACACATTGTAATTTATATATATCACTAAGGTGTATTACAAGAAGCTTAATATGGAATAGGGTGTGCATAGCACTTATAGTTAATTTACAGGGACAGTCAAAAGAATTCCGTTACATTACGTCTATGGAGAAAAATCGTCTGCGGTTTATTTAAATAATGTTTTACTATTTAAACGCATTGAAATTTATAAATATCACTAAGGTGCATTACAAGAGGCTTACTACAGAATATTGTGTGTATAGTAGTCCTCGTTCATTTATAGGGACACACAAAAGAATTCTCTACTGTCTGTTAACAATACGTCCTGGAAGTGCGTTTTAAGTTACTGAACGCGATTTTAAAATTAACTCACTTTTTGCTTATTACGTGGTGTGTATAAATTCTGTAGATCATATACAGGGAAGCGCAAAAGTTCACGAACACATTTCCGTTTATTGACAGGAACTCTAGAAGGAGAATATTAAACTGCGCTACGCGTTTCTTAACTGAACTAAAATTTAGCATCCTATGTAGTATATGTACAAATCTATAGATCATATACAGGGCTGAATAAAAGTATTCGGATATTTTTCCGAATATTGTATACGTTGGAAATTCCTGAAATTATGTTTTTAAATATGTTATGCGTTTTCTAAATTGTTTACTTAGATGTTATCTCTCAGCTTATTAAACGGTATGATTTGTAAAATTATTTTGGAAGCGTTGGAAAGTGTTACATAATCTATGCTTGACGCATGATTTTTCGTTCTTGTTTTATTAAGCAACGTATACTTAACTATCAACTATTCCACTTTTTATTTATTACTACTTCCAAATAGAAATCTTTGCCTAATCCTAATGTTAAATTATCGCAGAATTCTGCGATTAAATAAGCTCAGGATTATGATTCGGAAATAGTGTTAACACAAAAAATGAATTGTTCGTAGCTATGCAGAATAGAAAAAATACTATTTCTGTTTACTCTTTATTCTTATCAAAATAGCATAAAAAAGATTTGAAATGGAAATAAAATTTGAATTTAAAGCAGATTGAACTCGAGCCTCCCCAAACACGAAGACTGATATAAAAATCGAGCCTGTTTCATCTCTATCTCTTACGTGAGCGACACCTTGCGTCACTTATAAATGTTTTGATTCAAAAGATTGGAAATGGGAGGGAAAGGAAATGGTAATTTAGGATTCGTGTTTTGGAAGCGTTACTGCACTGGGCTCCGGAGCGCAGTGTTTATGAGCTCCAGTGAATTTGGGACAATATTTAAATATTTACTAAAAAACGGAAGTAACGGAGCTTTGCTCCGCTGCAAATTAAACCCTGCTTGTTATTAAAAACCCGCATATCCTTTAATTAAAAAAAATTCTTGCATTTTACGTGACACTTCTTGAAAAGTATTTAAATGATTAAAAAATAAATAAATTTCATTGAAAAACAAAAATTATAATGTAGTGTAATGCAAGGTAATTTTTAACGTAGGTTCTTATCGTTTAAGTCGATTTGTATGTTGCATTTTTTTCTTTAGTTACGATGACGACCCATTAACATGCATAAAACAGTATTATTTGAAGCAACTATTGGGGGACGCCCTTCTTTTTAACACTCGATTACTATGCTTATATCAGTGAGATGCAAGATTTAGGCTTAATGTTGACGGTGAGTTTAGTTTAAATTTTGTTAGTCATAATTTTTCATAATTATCTTCTTTATAATTATGTTAATATATATCTATATATATATATATATATATATATATATATATATATTAATATTTGTGATCAAAGAGAACAGAACGCATATTTCTATAGTTAAGAGGCTACTTCACTCACGCGAAAACAACCGCGCGCTAATGTTAATCCTGGGACAGTTATTTTATAATTTCTTGTTTGCATTGGATAGATGATTGCTGAAGTCGATCTCTATGCAGGTCCTTTTTCGATTTTGTTTGCAGGCTTTTTTATGAGGAAACTGTCACTTTCGGAACCTCGAAAGTGACAGTTTTCTCATACAAAAAACCTGTAAACTAAATCGAAAAAAGGCCTGCATAGGTTGGTTGGTTGGTTGTATAGGGTTTTATGGCGCAAGGTCCCATTTGGGACAAGCTGCGCCAAAAAGGCCTGCATAGAGATCGATCGAAAGTGACAGTTTCCTCATAAAAAAAAACCTTGTAAACTAAATCGAAAAAAGGCCTGCATAGAGATCGACCTCAGCTATCGAGAGTAAAACAAAAAATAATTTAACAATATTGAAATACGATCGAGATATTTTAAGATATTTCCCCCATATGATTAACATTAGCGAACGGGTGTTTTCGCGTGAGTGAAGTAGCCTCTTAATTGTTAATTTGCCCCTGAAATATCGCTGTATTAAAACTATAAATATGAAAATTTCACAGATACAACGAAAGCAATAACGTAAGTTTGTTGAGGATAGTAATCAGGTGTTAAAAGAGCTCGGGATGCAAGAAACATTTTTGGGGCAGGACACTACGATTTTATAAAAGGTTCAGAAAAAAAAACTTAACCCGGGAGAAGGCGCGCATACCCAGGATATGAAGGGTTTTTACTTATTCACCAATAAATACAAATAATAATCGTCATCTTATTTAGTAGGGGACTTTTTTTTAGAAATTCTGCGATAAAGGAAGTGGAAGGTTAGTTTTCGAAAAATAGTTGTGACAACTGTAAAAACGTTGCACCTTGGGTATGTCATATCTGGCGCGATTGCTCCAGGGTTAAGCTTGTTGGATGGGGACGCATTTAACTCTTTTAACCATTGTTCATACTAGGGAATCTATCCCGGGTTACAGAACATAGGGGAAAACTAACCATTTTTTTCCCTAACTCTAATAGTTTTTAAGGTTTCGTTCATCTCACGAAACCGTATTAGTCCCGCTACGTTGTCTGTCTGTCACAAAGCCGGTTCTCAGAAACTATATAACTTACAGACATGGAATTTTGTGTACTTATAGCTGAATACCTACGATGAAGCTCAAAATCATAAAATTTGAAAAAATAGTATTATTTTAATATAGTTAGGTACAAAAACAAAAATCTAACAGCCTTTTCATATTAAATGTAGACATTTTTCGTTATAGCAGTTACCAACAATTAAAAATCCGCAGTAAAATTCTTTCTACAATAATTAATTTTCTATTGAAAGATTTCCACGTGAAAAATGAAAATGAAATAAAAAGCTTCACCAACTGGGAAAAAAAGATTAATATAACGTCAAATTGGTAATAAAACGGAAATTTTCAAACATTTCTCAATAATACAAGGAGTATGAGTATCTGTAAATACAGAAAACAGCTTAACATGACGTTATTAGAGAATTAAAAAGAAAATTAATCTGACGTCATATTTTTTTTCACATTTAATGTATTTTTTTAGCTTACCTATTAACAAGAACAAAAAACATTTTTATATCAAAATATCAATAATGCATTCACATAAAGTTTTGTAATATATTAAAAGTGTATTAGCCGCATGCCAAGAGTTAATAGCCAAAGAAATCGCTACTTACTGCACCCTTTTTGGTTATGATAATAAGAGAGGTTTAAACTCGTAGTGCGGTTATATACGTGTCTTTTAAATTTGTGTTTTATTTATATTATAGTATTATTTTTTATTTATTTATCTATGAAGTTTTAATTTCGTCCTGGAATATTATCTGGAAACAATGCTGAAATATTTATATTGTTTACAGTGCAAACAGAGTCATCTTTCGTAATCGGGCTGCACGCGATAGAGATAGATTTTAAAGTAATTCATGCTTGAAAATTATTTTAAAACCATAAACAATCACTAAACCGAGATACAGTTTTCAAACAAATATTTGAAAATACTTTTTTTTCCTATTTGGCGGTGTAAAAATTGAAATTGCTTGATTATACATTTGTTAAATTTGTGTATTATTTTGTTTTATATTTTTATTTACTGATGAAGTTTTAATTTCGCTTTGGAAAATTAACCGCAGACAAATCCTGAACTTAATGTTTAAAGTGTAAATGGGTTATTATTCTTCCGTAATGAAGCCTGCACGCGATGGAGATAGATTTAAAAAATTCATGCTTGAAAAACATTTCAGAAACGACAATATATCAGTAAATTAAGTTAAATTTTGAAACAAATTGCATTTGAAAGTAGATTTTTTCCCCCTATACGACGCTACGACGGAGCAAAAATTGAAAATGTATAATTTTTAGAAGTTAAAAAAATTGCAGCACTAGCGAAAATTGTCAGCCGGACACGTTTATCCTTTATAGTATAGATATTATTAAAAAGTTAAAAACCTTTAAAAGTTAAGAATATTTTAGAAAACGATAGCACAGTTGAAAATTTCAGTAGATTTTAGAGACGCGACTGTTTGGGAACAATCTATTAAGTAATACAATTTATATAGAAAAGGTTAAAACTGCTATTCAGTTCTAAAGCACTTGAATATTAATGTTTGCAAATTTTACGAACACATAAGAATGGATTTGTTAATGTGTCCGAACGATTCGCAGTGTTCAGCAGTAATATATTAAGATATGATATTGTGGGCGCGTTCATGGACCGAACCTTGAGTTACATAGGGTAACACATGGGTAACCCGAAGCAGTGTTGAATTCAGACACTTTTCTCCGGGAGGCATATAAGCAAAACATACATTGATTCATGTACAGAGAAAAATAGACCAATCACCTGGCGCTCTGGCGTTTCAAAACTCCGCCCCTTGCTTCGCTGGCGTGTGGCGTGGCATGGAACGTTGGTTACAGGTTAGAACTAAAACTAATGTTGATGTCACTACTGTACGCTTGCACTTCATTTGTTTTCTTTGCCAAAAATTTTGTGAGATCTGATGCAAAGCTGTAATTAGTTACAAATATTTTCAGTCTCAATAAAATCTGGTAGCTGCAGAAACCTTAATAACATTAGGGCAATTAAGTTTTGCCTAAATTCTTAAACAAGTTGTTCAGCATCGATAATCAATCTGCATTAGTATTGAATGTTTATGAAATATTAGAATAACATTATTTCAATATAATACATTTCGAATGTAGAAGTATTAATTAAAAACATATTTTCTTAGAAATAACAGTATGTAATCAAATTATAAGGTCAGTATATGTTTAACTCATGAATTCACAAACGATGTCTTTAATCAAAACAACTCAATCTTAAATTTAGTCTTTAAATTATGTTATTTTAAAATTTTATCTATGCTGTTTCTCATACTGTGATTAATTAGAGTGATTGCTTTTATTATTCACTTACAGTTTATTAAATAATAACTTTTATTTATTCAGATCCCTAATACTTTTTCACCATTTATTGTGCTGTCCTCTTAAAAAAACCCACAGTGAAATGTTTCCTAAAAAAAAAGAACTCTCTAGTACTACATCAAATATTTCACTAAAGTCTTTTTTTTTTATGCTCAAATTAGAATAATAAAAATATCTAAGGAGTGCTTATTTAATTTTAAAATAATGTAAACTAACAATTGCAGAAATCTGGGAAACACAAGCTTCATTTTTACAGATTTTCTTCTTATAATAGAAATTAAGAATGATCTACATAATTTTTTTTAATGTTAAACCATTAATATGCAATAAAATGCTCCATTTTTAGCTGATTATGTCATGTGTGGGTGTTTTTCAGGTAACATAGGTTATTTTTTGAAAAAGTGTTTTTTTTTTCTTATTTAATTGGCTACCATTTTGTAATAAAGTGATAAAATAAAAAATGCTCAACATTAAAATCTTGGTCAGAACAGCTGTGAAAATTTAGCCATGCTTAATTTTTTTTTAATTTTTTATTAAACTTTATGTAGAGAAAATTTCAAAAAATGGTTTTTTTTAGAGGACAGCACAATATGTGTTTGTCTTCTGATTTCTACTCTTTATGCACCTGTCAAACAACTCAATTTGCACGTTAAAGTTTTTTTTTTTTTTAATTGTAAATTAATTTATTATATTCTTAATTATTATTATATTTTAATTTAAACTGAACTTTATAACTTAAACTGAAGACCTAATTGGAACAAAATATTTTTTTTCTACATTCTTATTAATACCGAATTCAGAATACAATGTTATTCAAAAAGTGTAGTATAAAATTATAAATTATGGATTCTTATCAAATTAAAGTAAATCTTGAGGGGATCGTATCTGATGGCCCGGTGAACTCTTGTGGTGTCTTAGAGCCTTCATATTTGATAGCCTTAGCATTACAGGCAGTTCACCAGGACAATGTAAGCAGCGTGAAAATGGAACCTGTTTATAATGGAATGTTACCTGCTTAAAGTAGAGAATTTCATGGCCGAGTGAAAGGAAGAAATGCTGATGTGGAAGCCTGCCTAAAATAGAACTTTTCTTCTGGTCCCACTCAGGAAATTCTGTAATTTGGCAATTATCTATAATTTATAAACTTATAGTACTGTGTTTTTGAAGTTTCATATATTTTGAATTTACAAAATGGAAATAGTAAACATATTTAAAATTTTAGACATGGAAAAAAAAAATGTTAATTTTTGAAAAATAAATGTTATTAATTGCAGAAATTTAAAATAGGTGCAAATTGGAATTTTTTTTATTCTTTACAGCTTTATTTCCTTGACTATTTATAATTGGCTAGAATTCACACTTTATTTTGTCTGAGTTTTATCAAGGTTGCTATATAAATTAAATATTATCAAATTTTACTTCTCAAAAGTAAAAATTAATGCAGTATTAATTTTCGTAAAGGATGTTTGGTTTCTGCATAAAAAAAAATCTTTTCTGAATGAAATCAGAACTAGTATATATGTTTGGGTACTTTTTATGTTAACCAGGTGCAATCTCATCGATAGCAGCTTTACCTTTCCACGTGTCTAAATTAGAAACGGTGCTTTGATGTTAATATAAAACTAGATGGAACCCGTCAAAATTTGACGGAAAAAAATTACAATAACAATATTAGTAAAATAAGCTTCTTTATTACATAAGAAGAAATGCTTATGAAACAGTCTTTCAAATATTTTATTTTAAAAGTTTTTTCCCCCAGTGAAGTACAGTACTATTTCTGATGCAAACTCCAAACAAACGATCCGTAAACAAAATGCAAATCAGTTTGACATTACTGCCATAATCCCCACGGCAAGATAGATAACTTCCTGGACCCAGACTTGCCAAGTCTCCGGCTTTTTGCACACCAGTATTATCTTAGAGAAAATGTTGTTCTTTTAAATCTCGGAATGTTCCGGTTACATAAAACAACATTTTCTGTACTAAAATACTGGTGTCCAAAAAGCTGGAGACTTGGCACCTCTGCTGGACCTATGAAGTATCATAGATATAGTATATCTCTACGTTCATCTCATATTCAGTCAATAAAAGAACATAGTACATAAAGCACACATCTCCCTCTGTGATAATGCAACCGAATGAGCTCCTACGCGCATGTGCATTGCATCCCCCCAAACGCACTGACGAAATTCGACATTAAAAAAAAATGTTTTAAAAGGTTTTGATCAAAATTTTTAAAATGTCATTTTAAACGTTGTTCGTTTCAAATCCATATCTTCTGAAACGCATCCATTGTTTTAAGCTAATCAATTTTTATGTAAAGATTTTTTTACAATAATAAATCAATCTGCAGATAAGGGAGATTTTTAATGTTTTCGAGTGTAATTTATTTGTATGGTTTCTTCAGTTCCTTTATATAATCAGGATGATTATTCATTTTCCATAATTAAGAGAAATAATGTAAATAAATAAATATCCAAGATTATTTTTGATTCTGTTTTCATAATTATATATTGTAAATTTCATTGTTTAAAGTTACTGATAAATGATACTTTAGTATATGGGGCTTTTCCTAAGTATTTTTTTATTATTATTTTTTATTTTTGAGATTTAATGGCAACATTCTGCCGTTTGTTTATTGAGCGCTACAGTTTGGCGAATTATTTGGGGTACTTTTTGGTTAGCCGGGGGCCAGTGAAGTATATATATATAGTATATATATATATATATAGTATATATATACATATATATATACATACATATATACACATATATATATAGTATATATATACATATATATATATACATACATATATACACACACATATATATATATATATATATATATATATATATATATATATATATATATATATATATAATATTTATAAATTTTACTGATGCCGGCTAACCGAAAAGTACCTAATTTGGATATAGTTTTTTTTCCTTAATGGGACGACGGGATAATGAACGGAATTTCGATAGAATAATGAATATTTTTGATGGTACCAGAAAATTTTCTGCATTTTATAGTTATATTAAGAAATACACACTTTTAAAGTTTGCTGAATCACTTATTTGTTTACTTTTTCATGCGTTATATTATTGAAGATTGTTAGATCTCTCATTCTTTTAACTATACCCTACTTATATAAAAATAGCATGTGTTCTCTGTGGTGTTTCGCATAAACGTTGTAAAATTCAGGTTATTAGATTTTATCCAACTTTGCTGTCCTAATTGCTGATGAAGCAGTCATTTTTGGCGATTTTATTGTTAACTGTAAAATGTTTGTATTTGATATAGCCCGAACTAAGAAAAGTTTGGGTACTTTTCCATTATACGGACACCATTGCCTCCAAGCATACATTTACATGTATGGCATGGTGCCGGTAACGGAAAACTACCAAAATTTGCGATTGATCAAATAATTGAATTTCGTTAAGCATTACATTTTCTGATTACTTCTCTATTATCCGGTCGATGACTTTTCATAACAAAAAATTATCGCCAAACTGTAAAATTAAACGCCAAAAATGCAGTCCGATTTACTTTATGTCAGAAGCATTATACGTATTTGTTACGTCATCAAGTGGTTTTTAACTCGACATTTCCGTGTATTTTTCATTATGTTTTACTGATTTATTAGTTATTTCATTCATTAAAATAACAATTGTGTTCTTAAATTCTTATATTTTATTTATTTATTTATTTTGATATTCCAATGGCAACGTTTTCCCGTTCATTTGGCGATAGTTTTTTGTTATGAAAAGTGGTCGACGGGATAATAGAGAAGTACCATTTTTTTTTATCAATATGTAATATTTCTTAGATGCAGGTTTAAACTTCTTTAGAAAAAGTGAGGATAAAAATATCTGCAAACAACATTTAGTTTTTAGTCAAGCCAGAATATCATCTAATTTATTCCATCAATGTTATAGTAAAAACTGATCCAAGATTGCAAAATACACGTGCGAGAAAAAAAAAATTACAATCGTATTTTAACTGCATTAGAGGATGATGTCATCCGCTTCAGGAAAAACATGGAACATAGAAATATAAATTAAACATTTCAATTTCGCTTTTTAATCATAAATATAAAATAAACCCGTGCAATGTTTTTTATAATTGCTGAGCATCATATAATGTGGTATTATTTTTTGTGGCAACAATAATTTGAGGAAAACCTTTCATTTCTTTCATGAAAACAATGCCGAATTAATTTTTATTTTTCAGCAAATTTTAATCAAACACATGTTTTAACGAAATGCTATGTCAGAAGCCTGTGCAAAATCCTTTCATATGGCATCTCATTCGTCGTTCTGCATTTTGTATTTTCTGAGAAAAAGGGATGGAGAAATAATACATATGATACTAGTTGCATAGACAATCATTTATACTCGCTCATATTTGACACCAGCATTGGTCGCCAAAGCCAATTACAGAAAATTAGCCTGAAGTTGAAGGTGTTACATGGTTTCAAACAGAATGAAATTTTTATATGCTTTTCCGAAAATATTGGTAAGGCAAATCTTTTAGTTTATCTGTCCGTCTTTCTATCTTTTACTTTCTTAAAATAAATTTTATTATAAATGTTGGTATTCTAATCACAATATCGCTCCAGTCAGTGTGGCAAATCTTTGGTTGTTATTTCTTTAAGTGAATTTTAATGATGTTAATAAACTTTATATATATATGTACACACATGAGATTTTATTTGAAATATATGTATATGTTACGGTCAATATGATTAATCGGTCATTATTAATAATAACCGGTTATTATTAATAATGACCGTATTAATCATAATGACTGTAACATATATATATATTATATATACATGCATCACACATACAATACATATTCATCATTATGATGTCAACATAAACAGGGTATGTTTATAGCTAAATTTGGCACTATTTCATTAAGTGTCGCCAAGCTTGGCGAGCATTTGATGCTAGAGGCTATATTCCATTGAGAATTTTTGGGTGAGTAACCCTCCTCTTTAATAAAAAGCTACGTGTTGCTGATGACTGGTTTTTTGCTAATCGTTGCCACAAATTAATCTTGGAAAATGAAAGATTTGAAGTTACTGAAAAAATGAATAGCTCGAAAAGTATTTGTTAGAAAATTGTTAGACAAAACTGCGTTCGAAAGGAAAAAAATTCGTCATTCTTGATATAAATTTCGAATCTAATATTATGCCTTTTTCAAATATTGAATTTAAAAAATTACCAAATTTCACAATAGAGTACCATAGCGAAACCTTCGCGCATAAAAAGATAATGATAACGGCAATGTAACCTGACGTGTATACTGGCTGATGTCATGAGTACATGATTTTTATTTAATTCTCGACAAATACTAGATGCACCATTTCTTTTTAGTTGTGAATAATAATATAGGTTAATTCCTGTTATTAAAAAATGTAGCTATAAAACATGTAAATAAACGGAAAATGGTAAGCATGGGTGCAAGTCTTCAGTCTCAGGACTGATTTCAGTCCTGGAGAGATTTTTGATTAATAGTAAATTCTACTTTTATACAACTAATAATAGCTATTTTACTATCAAGAACTTTTTAATCACTATCTTTTACTGCAAGATATAAATTTTTAGCCGTAATGAAAGACATAGAAATCTTCTAGTTCATTTCCATTTGGTTATTCCCAATTCTCAGAAAAGTTTTCAGTCTTGGCTTGGTTGGACTTCTTGCACCCATGTAATAAGTGGTAAACCGCATTAAAAAAAGCATAAAACAGTGAAATAAGTATTTTTTTCTGTCAAGTGTTGACGGGTTCCATCTAGTCCATTAAGTGGTTAATTAAATGGCAAAACACACGATTGTTAATAAAGTTTCAATCTTTCGTCACTGCACAAGACTCTTGCTATTATATATTACTGTATTGTTAGTCTTTACTCTGTTAAAAGTTTATTATAGAAAGAGAATTTTCAGAATTAAAGCATCGAAACTGCCAGTTCTCCTCATGATTATTATAATTTTATAACAAATATCCAGTTTAGCGATATGTATGTTATAGAATAAATCTTTTATATTGGAGTTCTTCGCATTTCAGCTTCAGGTTTTTGCATAAAATTAGCTAAAATCTTAAAACCAAGTCACATTGACATATTATCTAAGACGATTAGATGAAAATAATGATAGATTTTCTAATGGAAAAATGGCCGCGCGTCTGTAGATTTTGTAATCTTACTTAATCATGCCAATATTAGAATGAAAGGAAAAAAAAATATTAGCATCAATATGGTTTATTTTAAATCTGGATAGCTTTAAAAACGTTTAAAAAGAACCACTTCTCTTGCACTAAATCGTGTTTGCTAAAATATGTCATTTGGCAGTTGCAATTACAGAAGATTACTTAATAGGATTAAAAATCTCCTCATTAGTGAACATAACAATGCAAACAAGCATGAAGCATAAATGCCTAAGTAAATTAAGCGATAATTGTCAATAAAGATGAAATGCATACTAACACAAAATATAAGATATGCAGCCATGATCGCAAAGAGTTGATTCTTGATTTATCTAACAGAAACTTCCGATTTGGCGAAGGGTTGAGCAAATAAATTATGACAAAAAAGCAATATGATAAAGTGCTTAGCATACATTTTAGGAAGACTAAACTAGTGGCTAGTATTTTGATGTAAACAAGAAATAAAATATAGATTTGTAAAACATAATAAAATAATTTTATATTTATATCCATCCTTTAGAAAAATACATTTAATAAAACCTACAAATCCCATCAAAAAAATTTCTTTTAAAAAAAAAGTGCCAAGTTCCTCTTAATGTTTCAGCCGCAGAAAGTACCTGATGCTTGCCCAAGTTAAAAGTCAAACACCTGAAATCTTTCATTGAAAATGGCTTCCTGTAACTTGGCCGTTAATGCATTATTAGAGGGTTTTTCATATTCTAAATAATGTATCTACATGTCTACTACATTTTTTTTTTAAACATTTAATGCATTTTATTGCAAAAAATACTGAAATATAATACACATTTTAAAAAGCATAATTTCGAAATCACAGCTGTCGAGGATGGTCCACTCTGGTTCTCAACGTCTCATATAATGTAACAAAATGTGAAATTTGATGAAAAAATTATTCATTGGAATTCGTGTTAATGACAATAGACCGTACAAAATAGCAATTAAACCATGGTAAAACTAAATGATGGTTAATCAAAAATAATGTTTGTTGAAATTCAATGGTAATTTATCACATAGCTTTTAGTTTCAATGTCTTCATACGAATTTGCTTATTTGCATTCTGATATTACTTTTAATATTCAAATAATTTATAAATGCATCATTTCTAATCATTTATTTTGAAAAGATTTATCGACGTAATTGTTTATTTCAAATGAAAGTTATATGTTTAACATCAATCAGGGTGTATTATATATTCTAATTTATTTTTCTCAGTATTAAATTCTTCTAATGTTCTTTGGAATTTATTGAAATTTGTATAAAAATGCCAGATAAATGAAAAAAAAAAAAAAAAAAAAAAAAAAAACCTAGATTGCATTAACGGCCAAGTTGCAGGAAGCCATTTTCAATGAAAGATTTCAGATGTTTGACTTCTAACTTGGGCGAGCATCAGATATCAGTACTTTTTGTGGCTGAAACATTAAGAGGAACTTGATACTTTTTTTTTTTAATAGAAATTTTTTTATGGGATTTTATACTTTTCACTGGAATAATGATAAATGTGAAAAAAAAAAAGTTTCATTTGTTGAAGCAATACAGTAAAAGAATTCTGAGATGATAAATCACAGAATGTGAAGAAAATGTACTGATGTTCTTTCCGAATATTTTAAAGTAAATGTTAAGAGTATCATATTTTGTATAGAATTCAATAATTAACTCCACATGTTTCATTTGACCTTATTACAATTTATTGACAATACATCCAAAATCAATTCATTATGCAAAGTACTTTCTATATTTATACAAATAATTACTATATTAAAGGCAGAGTATATTGACACTTTCAAATTTAGAAGATAAAAAAATTTTTGAAAGCAAACAGCAAAATATATTTTTTAAATGGATTACGTACTGATCATGTAAAAAAAAAAATATATTCATAAACTAGCACAAACAAGGGGAGGGGGAAGATAGGATCTATATATTAATTTCCATTTATGTAAAAAAAATATAATTTCCAGTTGAATGATAATAGTCACATATTTACATGGATAGTTTACATACACATATAACAAATAATTAAACATTAAAATTAAATAAGATTAAATATTTTTTACTATCTAATATAATAAAATGTATCAAATATCATTATAAAAAAATATATATATAAATAATAAAAAAAAGCATATTGAATATGTATGGTGAAACGCTGAAAAATATACACACATATATATTATATAGTATATATATATGTGGGAAAATTATGGAAATCAAACCTATTAATTAGTTTTTTTTTTTAATGAATCGCCCCTCACTTTGGATACAGGCCCGATGACACATAATCACGAATTTAGCAGGGTAGCCAATTTAATCAGTTTATCGGCTGAATTAATAAAACCACATGGCCTTTTGAACTGATAACTCTTCGGAGATGAGGAATTTCTAATATACTTCTACCCCACTTGCTGTGTGAAAACCATCATATATGCAACCATGAAATTCTACTGCTGTAGCAGGCTTTCCTTTAATAAAGGATGTTATATTTAAATCACCCGAATGCTGTCATTTTCTGAAAAATGTGACATATATATATATATATATATATATATATATATATGTACTATATTGTTATAATTATATCATAATATCCTACGTAGCATTTAATTAATGGATTACCAAAATTAATGAAAAAGGCAATAATATAAATTTATTGACTAATTAATTACAGTGAATGAATAGTAATTTTACGATAAAAAAATTAATTCCAAGTATAGCACTTCAACATGGACTTTGTGGCATATTTTAAAAATTATTATCCTTACATTCTTTTATGTTGAATTTATTTTTATCTAAAAGTGGGGGTATGTAATTTGCATCCTTTAGTTTCAAGCTCTTTTCGCACAATAAATCCCATATCTGCCAACAATGAATCTCCTTTTTCGAATGATTCTAAAAGATTTGATTTCAAGAGATTACCTCTGTCTGAAACAGTCCCTCCCAATGCATCTAACATGAATGATATTGCACCAGAAGATACAATACCCATGAGACATTTGTTTCTATTTTTACAGCAGCTCAAAGTGACTCCTAGGGCCAAAGGGATTTTGAATTCAGTGGTATCTACAATTAGGGCACTTATTCTTAAACAGATGGGCATATAATTTTGAATTTGTTGTTTACTGGACCAAATAATATTTACTATTTTGTTGTAAATTAAGTCTGTCATCATAAAAATGATACGGGAAATTGTACTTTGGCAGCCTCAAAATATTAGTGCCAACATTTCTTTTATCAGAACGGTTTTTAATCTCACCAAAAAACATGAAATATTTATTTTATAGACAGCGTTTTATCATCATCATCACCAGAAAAATTTGAAAATGAAAACATATTTTCAAATGGTATTTTATTAAATCCTATTATAAGAATTTTTAAATCCCTATTTGTAACATATTCACCTGTAAAAAAATAAAATTGAAACCTTTCTTTAAGATATGTATTTTTTTCCCTCAGTTGCTGATTTTCTTATAAAAAAGGACAATATAATGCCTTCAGTTTGACATTCTTTATCTTCCGGTGCAGATGACACAGGAAATATGGGGAGAGGATGTTCTGAAATGAAAAAAAATGTATCATAAATTATAAAAATTATCAATTTAACATTCGATTAAAAAAAGGATGGCTATGATGTCTTACACTCATGTACAGATTTTTTTTTTTTATCAGTTATAAAAAGTAAAAAAGTCGCCAAATTTTGGGGATTTTTCCCTTTAATGGTAACCTGGCTATTGTATTCAGTTATCAGTTTGATGCAGTCTTGAAAATTGTGCCAATCAAAAAGTCACCAAACATCGGTGCGTGAGTGTAACACATCTGTTCCAAAAGAGTTTTTTTCCCTCTGTTCTCAAATCCAAACTGGCTACTTTATGACATATTTTTAATTCATTTTTGTTCTGAAAGGCATGAAATTGGCAGGTGTTTTTATTCAGAAACTTTGTAATCAAGACACGTTTTCTATTTTTGGTAAAGGCAGAAGATCTTTCAAAAATATTATCAAAGTCGGCATTTTGAAATGAATTCTGATTTTGCAGTACAAGAAAGAAGAAAAACGGGTCATCACATGACCAGAATCATTTATAACTCGATAAGTAATCTATTTATCAAAATATGGAAAACTCATTTAGATTCCAAATCACTCCAAAAGTCAAGTTTGCCAATTTCATGCCTTTGCATTAAAAAATGCATCAGAAATTGTCTCAGAAAGTTTCGCGTTGTTGAGCAAGTCATTTGAGAACCACCTTTTACATTTTGACAAAATATCGAAACTTCAAATTTTCATAATTCCTCCAATGAATTTACATTAAAACATTCTAATTTCATTTTTTAACTATTTTGCTGTTTATTAAATTCTTTTTATTGTGAAGTGAACACAAAGAATATTTTCTTGGAAGTAGTTTTAAATTTTATACCTTTTAAATTAAAAAAGTTTTGAAAAAAATATTTAAAAAGTGATTATTTAATAATATAGTTCCCATTTCCTGCATATTTTACAATTTCTGATTCTACAGTCTTTTGTGTGTATGTTTGTTTTGGGATTAATTTAAATATTTTAATAAATAAACATGATTAAATTTTGTAAATAAGGACTACTCACTGATAAAAGGAGCCCTCATTCACCCGAGTCTCTAACAATCTGAACATGATAAAAGTAATAAAATGAATGTAATTAGAGGATTGACAAATTTGTTGCACAGGTAGACATCCATTTTACCTACAGTGCTGGGTTTTTTTAATCAAATAAAACTGTATTTCATTCAAGTACTTTTGGAAAATAAAATTTCAAAAGTGAAACATTTGTTTATATACAAACATAGGTACGTACTTTTATGTTAGCTAGGCACAGGTGATAAATTATCAAATATTGCTCCCATCACCATCATTTGTATTGCATCCATTTATTTTAAAATATAAACCTTTCACTAATTTCATTTAGGATACATAACTTTCATTTAAAATACATATATTATATAAATTAGATTTAAAATACATGCATTTCACTTTTTTTAAAATACCCCTCCCATGAAAAAAAAAAAAAAAAATAATAATACCATAAACCAAACATTTTATATCAAAATCAAAGCACTGTTTCTAATTTAGACACGTGAAAAGGTAAAGCTGGAATTGATGAGATTGTGCCTGGTTGTTAACCTCTCTAAAGTATCCAAACATATACTGGTTCTGATTTCATTCAGAAAAGATTTATTTTGGATGCAGACACCAAACATCCTTTATGAAAATTAATACTGCATTAATTTTTACTTTTGAGAAGTAAAATTTGATATTTAATTTATATAGCAACTTTGATAAAACTCAAACAAAATAAAGTGTGAATTCTAGCCAAATATTATAAATAGTCAAGGAAATTAAACTGTAAAGAATGAAAAAATTTCCAATTTGCACCTATTTTAAATTTCTGCAATTAATAAAATTTATTTTTCAAACATTAACATTTTTTTTTCATGTCGTCTAAAATTTTAAATGTTTACTATTTCCAATTTGTAAATTCAAAATACATCAAACTTCAAAAACATAGTACTATAAGTTTATAAATTATAGATAATTGCCAAATTACAGAATTTCCTGAGTGGGACCAGAAGAAAAGTTCTATTTTAGGCAGGCTTCCACATCAGCATTTCTTCCTTTCACTCGGCCATGAAATTCTCTACTTTAAGCAGGTAACATTCCATTATAAACAGGTTCCATTTTCACGCTGCTTACATTGTCCTGGTGAACTGCTTGTAATGCTAAGGCTATCAAATATGAAGGCTCTAAGACACCACAAGAGTTCACCGGGCCTCAAGATTTACTTTAATTTGATAAGAATCTATAATTTATAATCTTATACTATACTTTTTGAATATCATTGTATTTTGAATTCAGGTTTCCTGAGGTGGTCATCCCTGTATTTTGAATTCAGTAAAAAATGTATAAAAATATATATTTTGTTGTAATTACTTCTTTTCAGTTTAAGTTAAAATATAATAATAATTAAGAATATAATAAATTAATTCAGAAAATAAAAAAACTTTAAAGTGCAAATTTTGTCCTTTAACAGGTGCATAAAGAGCAGAAATCAGAAAACAAACACATAAATGGGGAAAAGGTACAAGGGTTCTGAATAAGCAAAAGTTATTATTTAATAAACTGTAAGTGAATAATAAAAGCAATCACTGTAATTAATCACAGTAGGAGAAGCAACATAGATAAAATTTTAAAATAACATAATTTAAAGACTAAATTTAAGATTGAGTTGTTTTGATTAAAGACATCGTTTGTGAATTCATGAGTTAAACATATACTGACCTTATAATTTGATTACATACTGTTATTTCCAAGAAAATATGTTTTAAATTAATACTTTACATTCGAAATGTATTAATATTGAAATAATCTTATTCTAATATTTCATAAACAAACTAATATAATACAGATTGATTATCGATGCTGTATTGTAAACAACTTGTTTAAGAATTTGGGCAAAATTTAACTGTCCTAATGTTATTCAGGTTCCGCAGTTACCAGATTTTATTGAGACTGAAAAACAGCAAAAGCTAATATTTGTTTTAAACCATGTGTTGGTGCAAGAGAGCATTTTTATTTAAAATAATATTACTTACATCTAATGAACAGAAAAACCCTAATTAGACTACATTATAAACATGTTATATTACCAGCAAACATTTTACTTCAATTTGGTTGAGATATTCTCACATTCAAACTAGTATTAGTTTTCATTCTTATTATAGATGAGTCATCATTAATCTTGATAATTTCATTCTTAAAAGAATGGGGTAAATCATTAATAGTAAATATCAATCGATCCTTGAAAAGATAATTAATTTGTCAACAAAAATAAAAATTTCCTTCTTAGGCTAACCAAACATCAACTTTCCGTTCCGTTCCACGCCACGCCACGCGCCAGCGAAGCAAGGGGCGGAGTTTTGAAACGCCAGAGCGCCAGGTGATTGGTCTATTTTTCTCTGTACATGAATCAATGTATGGTTTGCTAATATGCCTCCGGGAGGGATTTCTGTGGCTCTGGCGGGGGGGGGGGGGGACATTATAGAGTTCCGGAGGGGAGGGGGGAATTCCACTTTCTGACCATTGAAAGCATAAAATCTCAAATCTTCCGGGGGGGATATCCCCCCCGGGCCACCCCCTGGATTCAACACTGAACCCGAAGCGTTCAGATACCAATATCACGTCACTTTTTGTGGGTTACCCGCAGCGTTCAGAGCCGGAAATTATCCAGATTTCGTGTAACCCGCATTACCTGGAGAATTTTTGTTGGGTAAAGTGACCACGTGGTTGGGAATCTGAATTGCTTGTTTGCTTTATAGCTAACTGCAACAGACGCTTTCAGTCGTGACGTCAATCATGACGTTTTGCTTGGAAACTGACTCCAAACAAACGGTTGCTATGTTGTATTTTCTATTATATTTTATATATGTAGCTATATCTTATAGCTATATCTCACTGTAAAGTGTTTCAATACATTATATGCAGCGGTAGCATTTTTTACGATTTATATTCAATAAGAAATGAAACATAGCAACCGTTTGTTTGGAGTCAGTCTCCAACCGAAACGTCATCACTGACGTCACAGTGAGAGCGTCCAATGTTAACAATCGTTCTTTATGACTCCCACTGTACACTTGAGGCCTGAACATTAGAGCTCCTATAATACAGGCTGAATCATACCGCCATTTAATGACCCAGCGAACCAAAAACCAAGCTAAAACCGGTTTGCTTACCGTACTAGTGGACCGCGAGTGACAGTAACAGGGACGGCAAACACCTGCTCATGCGGTTTCCAAATGCTGAGCTAGGTCACAATATGGCGGTTATTTTGGGCAACGTAATGGATATGCGTCAGCTCCCATTATAGGAGCCTTACTGAACATTTGATTGGTATACCTTTAACAGGACTACGATATAATTGGCGAACGTCGCTAGGATGGTTCCTGCAATGTTTCTACGATCAAAATGTAATGGTAGATTGGTTGACGGAAGTGTTTGATTGTAAACATATTCATAACTTTACCCAAATGCGTTCACAGCCGTTTTAACCCAACTTTACCCTGAGAAAATCAGATGGCGTCATTCTCCTATTATACAAGTAACCCGTGTTTCGGTCTCTGAACGCGCGCTCTCTGCCACATGAATCAAAGAAGTAAATAAAATTTTGTGGATAAAATTAAAACTGCCTATGAGATGATATAAATTCATTACTATTTAATAGAAAGGAAGTATCATGCAAGAACAATTATTAACTATTAATTATTAGAAAAAAATTAGATATAATAAAATGTGACGGTTCATGAAGTGATTAAAGTGACATAGTCCCAAACAAATCAAAGAAGCTAATAAAACTAAATACATCGTAAAGTAAGTGCTATGAAACGAATTTTGTTAAAAATGAATTGAACAAAATCAGCAAAATAATAACATATAATGAAACGATGCAAAATAAACAGACAACCCAGTCTCTTGCCTTTTTTTCCCTTGTTTTATATGTTTTCTTTAAATTAACTATTGCCTTTTTAACTAGCCACACAACACCACCACGCCTCCATTCTCTAACATATACCCTCCCATCCGTCGTAGTTTTGTTTTCATTTTATTATGATATATTTTATTTTTGTAATTTTTATTTTGCAATGAATTAATCATTTCATTTTTCCAAACAACACCTCCCTCCTCCATACTATAACATCTACCCACCCATCCGTCCTGATCCGTCCGAATCATGTAGTAGTCCATGATTCGATCATGGACTAACTAATATAACAAAGAATATATGAATATTTTTGTAAAACCATGTTGTAATAGTCGTTATATTCTAAAGGTATGATTAAGAAGAATATTACTGTAAACAGAAACGTGAAAAAATGACTTATAATTGGTAAATGTATTAACTTTGAATTTAAAGTAATTACGTTTGTCATGTTTGTCATCATACGGGTTTCGGGCACGAGAAGACAATTGGGATTACTCACATGTTCGAGAAAATTTGATTAGTGGGTCATTTTGGTTATGGGTCATGATATTTGCACTTAAAGCTAATTTTGACCGAGCATAGCTCGGTCTTCCCTACTCGTCCCTATTAGTTTTAAATAACTTAAAAGGTGTTTAGCTTTTTTCTTCTTTATGGAAGACGCATAAAAAAGTAATACAACAAGGTGCGATAAAATGGAGTTGTATGTAATACATATAGATATTATATGTAATAAAAATTTGTACTATTACGTAATGAAATGTAATAATGAAAATAATAAATCATCATTTAAAAAAAAATAACAATATAATAAACTATGAATAAATCTATAGCAAAAGTCTATATTATGTACGTGGCGCTATTTTACACTGAAACCTTTTTTTTTAATCGTTTGCATAATGATCTTTTACACATTTTCATTCAGTCATTTTTTTTTTCAGGATTTATTGACATCAATTTCGAAGAGGACTTCAATTCGAGCACCAATGGCAACGTATGAAGAAGCTGGCATAATTGAAAAAAGGCATCTAAAAACGACGTATGAAGAAACACACATTGAATGGAGAATCCCTGATTTTTTCTCGATCAGGGAAACAATAGGTTTTTCTACTTGTTATGTTAGTCCCGCTTTTCCCATCAATGATATCTCATGTTTTCTGAGACTGTATCCGAAATCGTTAAGGAATAATGAATTCATGAGGCTGTTTATAAGTTCTAATGTGGAACGAGCACATTATTCAGAATTTAATACAAATTTGAAAAGATTGGATGGCAGCATGAAACATTTAGTCAGTGGAAATTTGGTGAAAAACGAAAAATGGTGTGATATGGGGGACATTATTAAAAGATCAGAATTACAACAGCGAAAGTCTGAGCTAGCACCTCAGAATGTCCTTACTATCATATGCAGATTGAAGCGTGAAATTAATCATTCCACTAAACCATTGGACAAAACAGTGCCACTGAAGTTGATAAGTAAGTGATGAGTGAATTTTCAGATAAATTTAGTTTTATTTGCCCAAAATCACCAACATTAGAAAAAAAAAATATTACTAATTTGTTTTCACAATTTGTTGGGTACGTTTCATCTGGAAATACAATCAAGCTAATTTCAGGTGGATGGAAAACAGCTGACATTGATGTACCTTTCCCGGAAACTACTGAAGCTTTATACATAGTTGCCAACTTCCTAATTTTTTTAATACCAGTAAAATCTTGCAAAATTTTTCGCTTTATTAAATTGCAGGAATTGTACGATTAAATAAAACAAATATTTTTACACAAAAATATTGGTATGAAAGAAAAATCAGAAGGTTGGCAACTATGTATGTATATATATATATAATATTGGTATTATAATTATTTATAGCAATAATATTAAATAGCAACATCAATTACACACACATACACACACAAAAAAAAAGTAGGTAAGCGTGATCGAAGATCGCACAAAGGGTTTCGTTTAATATTCATTTCAAAACACTTTATCCTTTCTTTAATAAATCCAATTAAATTTCATTAAAAAAAAAATTTTAGTCTATTTTTCTCGTCTTTTAGAAAATCTGAACCGGTGCGATAGCGGGCGAAGCCCGCTATTATACTCTGTCATAATAATATCTGTTATGTGGACTAAATGCGATATTTAAAAAAAATCTATTTCGAAATTAAACATGTTGTATAGGAGACCTTCAAAATGTTAAAATATGCTAATATTTCCATAATCGGGTTTTTATCATGATTCAATACGTTCCTGAAACTCATATGACGTTATAATCACTTGCTGACGTCCTTTCTACTTGCTTTCTCTATTACTCGTATTAATACTCTCTTTGTATTATTCTCAAGCATTTGCAAACGTTCCTTAAACTTCCAATAGGACGTCAGATTAATTTTCTTTTTAATTTCTCTAATGACATCATATTAACCTGTTTTCTGTACTTATACATACTCATACTCCTATTATACTCTGTCATAATAATATCTGTTATGTGGACTAAATGCGATATTTAAAAAAAAATCTATTTCGAAATTAAACATGTTGTATAGGAGACCTTCAAAATGTTAAAATATGCTAATATTTCCATAATCGGGTTTTTATCATGATTCAATACGTTCCTGAAATTCATATGACGTTATAATCACTTGCTGACGTCCTTTCTACTTGCTTTCTCTATTACTCGTATTAATACTCTCTTTGTATTATTCTCCAGCATTTGCAAACGTTCGTTAAACTTCCAATATGACGTCAGATTAATTTTCTTTTTAATTTCTCTAATGACATCATATTAACCTGTTTTCTGTACTTATACATACTCATACTCCTATTATACTCTGTCATAATAATATCTGTTATGTGGACTAAATGCGATATTTAAAAAAAAATCTATTTCGAAATTAAACATGTTGTATAGGAGACCTTCAAAATGTTAAAATATGCTAATATTTCCATAATCGGGTTTTTATCATGATTCAATACGTTCCTGAAACTCATATGACGTTATAATCACTTGCTGACGTCCTTTCTACTTGCTTTCTCTATTACTCGTATTAATACTCTCTTTGTATTATTCTCAAGCATTTGCAAACGTTCGTTAAACTTCCAATAGGACGTCAGATTAATTTTCTTTTTAATTTCTCTAATGACATCATATTAACCTGTTTTCTGTACTTATACATACTCATACTCCTATTATACTCTGTCATAATAATATCTGTTATGTGGACTAAATGCGATATTTAAAAAAAAAATCTATTTCGAAATTAAACATGTTGTAATAGGAGACCTTCAAAATGTTAAAATATGCTAATATTTCCATAATCGGGTTTTTATCATGATTCAATACGTTCCTGAAACTCATATGACGTTATAATCACTTGCTGACGTCCTTTCTACTTGCTTTCTCTATTACTCGTATTAATACTCTCTTTGTATTATATTCTCAAGCATTTGCAAACGTTCGTTAAACTTCCAATATGACGTCAGATTAATTTTCTTTTTAATTTCTCTAATGACATCATATTAACCTGTTTTCTGTACTTATACATACTCATACTCCTATTATACTCTGTCATAATAATATCTGTTATGTGGACTAAATGCGATATTTAAAAAAAAATCTATTTCGAAATTAAACATGTTGTATAGGAGACCTTCAAAATGTTAAAATATGCTAATATTTCCATAATCGGGTTTTTATCATGATTCAATACGTTCCTGAAACTCATATGACGTTATAATCACTTGCTGACGTCCTTTCTACTTGCTTTCTCTATTACTCGTATTAATACTCTCTTTGTATTATTCTCAAGCATTTGCAAACGTTCGTTAAACTTCCAATATGACGTCAGATTAATTTTCTTTTTAATTTCTCTAATGACATCATATTAACCTGTTTTCTGTACTTATACATACTCATACTCCTATTATACTCTGTCATAATAATATCTGTTATGTGGACTAAATGCGATATTTAAAAAAAAATCTATTTCGAAATTAAACATGTTGTATAGGAGACCTTCAAAATGTTAAAATATGCTAATATTTCCATAATCGGGTTTTTATCATGATTCAATACGTTCCTGAAACTCATATGACGTTATAATCACTTGCTGACGTCCTTTCTACTTGCTTTCTCTATTACTCGTATTAATACTCTCTTTGTATTATTCTCAAGCATTTGCAAACGTTCGTTAAACTTCCAATATGACGTCAGATTAATTTTCTTTTTAATTTCTCTAATGACATCATATTAACCTGTTTTCTGTACTTATACATACTCATACTCCTATTATACTCTGTCATAATAATATCTGTTATGTGGACTAAATGCGATATTTAAAAAAAAATCTATTTCGAAATTAAACATGTTGTATAGGAGACCTTCAAAATGTTAAAATATGCTAATATTTCCATAATCGGGTTTTTATCATGATTCAATACGTTCCTGAAACTCATATGACGTTATAATCACTTGCTGACGTCCTTTCTACTTGCTTTCTCTATTACTCGTATTAATACTCTCTTTGTATTATTCTCAAGCATTTGCAAACGTTCGTTAAACTTCCAATAGGACGTCAGATTAATTTTCTTTTTAATTTCTCTAATGACATCATATTAACCTGTTTTCTGTACTCATACTCCTTGTATTATTGAGAAATCGTTGAAAACTTCCGTTTTATTACCAATAGGACGTCATATTAATCTTTTTTTTCAATTGGTGAAACTTTTTATTTCATTTTTCACGTGGAAATCTTTCAATAAAAAATTAATTACTGTAGAAAGAATTTTACTGTGGATTTTTAATTCTTGACAACTGCTATAACGAAAAATGTTTAAATTTAACAGGAAAAGGCTGTAAGATTTTTGGTTTTTTATCTCTCTATATAAAAATATGCGATTTTTTCAAAATTTTATGATTTTCAGCTTCATACTAGATATTCAGCTATAAGTACACAAAATTTCAAGTCTGTAAGTTATATAGTTTCTTAGAACCGGCTCTGTGACGGACAGACAACGTAACGGGAAGGAAACCCTAATAAGACAACTCCAAGATTTATAGACGCATAACTATTACTTGCTTAATTTATTTTTCTTTCTGTCAATTTATATTTTAGCCGAATAATAGTATTATAATTATTTATATTTTGATCATTTTTACTTTTAGAAAATCAATTCCGTATTAGCAATGTCAATTACAAAAAAAAAAAAAAAAAAGAAAAGAAAAAAAAAAAAAAAAAGAAAAACCTAAGATTTATAGACGCATAACTATTGCATGTTTAATTTTTATTTCTTCCTGAACTGTCACTTTATAATTTAGCTATATATTGGTATTATAAATATTTATATTTCGATAGTGTTGTTTTTAAGAAAATCGATTTCTTTTTAGCAATGTCAATCACAAAAAAACAAAAAAAAAATACAAAAGAAAGAAAAAAAAGCTGAAGATTTATAGACGCATAACTGTTGCATGTTTAATTTTTATTTCTTCCTGAACTGTCACTTTATAATTTAGCTATATATTGGTATTATAAATATTTATATTTCGATAGTGTTGTTTTTAAGAAAATCGATTTCTTTTTAGCAATGTCAATCACAAAAAAAAAAAAAAAAAAAAAAAAAAAGAAAAGAAAGAAAAAAAAGCTTAAGATTTATAGACGCATTACTGTTGCATGTTTAATTTTTATTTCTTCCTGAACTGTCTCTTTATAATTTAGCTATATATTGGTATAATAAATATTTATATTTCGATAGTGTTGTTTTTAAGAAAATCGATTCCTTTTTAGAAATGTCAATTAAAAAAAAAGTAACTGTAAATCTTGGGGAAATCTGATTTGCCGAAGTTTTGTTGCTCGCGTTAATCGACTTCACATTACATCTCGCTTCACATGCGGCAGTCAGTTAACAGTACGTGTTGTGTATAACTGTGATTCCGATTATGGGTGATACTATTACATAATGAATGTTAAGTTATTTTTAGAACACATGCACTCTGTAATGTTTATACAATTAGTGTACATGACATATAAACATATCGATAAGAAACATTATCGTCATTAAATGCATTAATTTTTAATATAAACACGAATAAAGAAAATTAACTTGTAGAAATAATACATCATGCAAGTGTATCACTCATGTGAGGGGTTGAAAAATAAGTTGAGATGAATCGGCACAAAATGTGTTAATATGATGTATACTCAAGGTCCTATATCACTCTAATTAATTCCCACATTTAAAAAATTTATTTTTAACGTAGCCTATTTTGTAAGGTATACATCGAATATCGAATCATACAGGGTGTTCCATAAAAGAAAAAAACGCTAATCAAATTTTGAGAATATTAGAAAGAAAAACCTTTTTGTTGAAACAAAATTATTCAGTAATGTAACAACACTCTTACGGGAAAAATCATGTTGATGTGCACACGCGTGCGCGTTTTTCGTCAATATTCTGAACTCCGTTCGTTACGCCAATTCAGCCGCTTAGATAGAATACTCCAGTATTGCATCTGACGACTGTCAAAAGTCTCCGGGCAATTCATCACCAACATTCAACTCACGGTTCAGGAACCCTAGGTTAGCAAATCTAACCGTGAGTTAAAATTTCGAATTCGTCATTAACTTCAGACCTTTGGGGTAGTGAACCTAAAATTGAAATGCGCATACTTGAATGGCCAAAGAGATCATACACTCTAAAAACATTCCGTGAAAATACAAGAGATTTTCCGTAAAATTTTACGCAGAAGTTTCATTTTTCCAAAACTTTAGTACAATTTCCGTAAATAACATTAGTTCCGTTAAGGAGATTTAAATCTGTAAATATGTAGAAAGTTTTCCGTAAATGTAATGTATTTTTTCCGTATTTCTTTCGAAACAGTACAATGTCCGCATTTCTTCCAAAACAGTGCAATTTCCGTAAATGACGTTTAAAGGTTGAGTACAGAAATCGCCTTCTTTGAAATGCGAATTAAGGTTGTTGTATTTACTAGAGTTCTTCTAGGATACAGGCATGGCCCGGCTCGACCCGCTGGCCCATTCTAATCGAGGCCATGTCATTTTATTGTGAAAAGAATAGTTATACTTATATTTTTTTAATGAAATATTTAGAAATTTATTTTACTTTTATAAATTACAGAGAAAAATATTTTTTTTTAATCTACTTATTTTTTTCTTGATAGTACTTCAAAATTATGATTTTTTTCACTAATTTTTTTAAAATTTATTTTAACTTTTTTAACGTGAGGCAATGTTGTGTTATTTAAAGGTTTCATAACATAATATCTGTGCAAATTACAGCGTTGCAAATTGGTGTTAAACTAAACTGATTTGGCTTATAAATTTATGAATTGCGCTAAAATTTATTATTTTATAAATTATAATTTTACAAAGTTTACAATTTTTTTTCCAAAATTTATAAAATTAGTTAATATTTTTTCTTTACTTTTATAAAAATGAAGTTTTTAATTGTATAACGTTTTTAATTTATTTCGTTAGTTCATATTTTTATAAATTAAACTAATTTAATTTAAATTAAATCAATATGTTCAGATTTAAACTGACCTATCCCAAGGTCAATAATTTCAAATTTACTCTAATTTTTTTTTTTTTTTTTTTTTTTTTTTTAAACTATTTAGTTTAACAGAACCGTATGCAAAAGCTCTCAGCATAGTTGAATTATAATAATTTAATTTATTATAAAATTGTTTATTTACATAAGTTTTTTTAAAATAAGAGAAAAGAAATATTTTAATGCCATGTAATAAACATGTCTGATTAAGATAATTGTTGTTTTTTATTGTAATTAGTAAATAGATAATCAGGCAAATAATTAAAAAAAAGTATATGTTCGAAAAAAGAAAATGTTAGTAACAGTGGTGAATTCAGGGGTGGCCCGGAGGGGGCATCCCCCCCCCCGCTGCATTGAAATGTCCCTCCCCCCAAAGATTTGAGATTTTATACTTTTAATGGTCAAAAAGTGCAATTCCCCCCCCCCCCCCGGAACTGTATAATGCGGAGCCCCAGAAATCCCTCCCAGAAAAAAATGTCTGAATTCAACACTGGTTGGTACTGTTGCAAAAAGAAACAATCATTAGTCTTAATACAATGTTTTATGCACATAATACATAATAAATTAAAATTTATCTGTTATAAAGCATCAAATAATACAGCAAAATATTGAAAATTATGAAAAGAAAATATTAAAAACATTGGAACTCTGAAAAAATCCATCTACAGATAAAACCTCAAGTTTTTGCATCATAAAAAGCGACTAAAATAGGTAGCAACATTTGAGATAGAGGCGTGACCACTCATAGCGCAGTGGTCTAGGTCGTCAGTTTCGTAAACGGGAGATTACGGGTTCGATGCCGCTAGTGGCAAGGGTGGGCTAATTACTATAAACTCACTCAGGAATGAAGGAAAGAAGCAGAAACGTATCTATCCTTTATAAGTTTGTCCTTGCGAAGTAACTTTTTTTCTTTTTTGGTCCTATAAATTTTATTTTAATGACATAAAAATTTCTAAAAAATACGGAAGATATCTGTTATAAAATGGAAATTTAAAAACGGATATCTAAGAATTCACGGAAAATTTCCTGGAATTTACGGAATTTTTTTTCCGTTAAAATACGGAAATAGTACTAGCGTCTCGATTGGCAGTACAATTTCCGTTTTTTTAAGGAATTTTTTTTTACAGTGTATGACATAGTAATCGCCTCGTATAAGTTCGATCCTCGCTTGGTAACACTTTCATCTGGTGTCAATAAAAAAACTAATACGCATATTGAAAGTGCATACTTGTCTTTTTTTTATATATATAAATAAACGTTATAAATAAATTCGAAATTAGCATTTAATTTCATGGTTTTGTTCATTCAAAGAATTAGGCCAAAATATTAGACAGTAAAATTCTTATGAAAGCAGTTACTTAACACACTATCGGCGGGTAACATCATGAGTTTGACTCACACGTTTAGCTGGCGAACATTAGTGAAGTGTGAAAAAAGTGCACTTTTTATAAAACATCTAGCGTAATTTCCGGCGTATAATCCGCAGATGAAACAATAATGTTTGGACCCAGAAATTTTATTTTATAAAGTGTTACTTTCCAGATCGTTGTAAATATTTGGCTTCAATTATTGAATAAAATTTCTGGGTTGAAACCGAATTGTTTGATCCGCGGATTATACGCCGGAAATTAACGGAATTCACTCATCGAGTGAAGGTTTAGAAGTGAGAAGTGAAACTTATCTCCGGAAGTTTCACTTATCTGATGATAAATTTCACAAGGTCAAACATTTCTCGCATTCAAAAATTTGATAACGGCTCTTTCACAACTGGCGAGCCGATCAATTGTTTTAAACATGATTACCGACGAACAATGACTTCAAACGTTCATATAATCAAACAAAATGAGTAGGCTAATTTGTTATGGAGTTGACAGACCCATGGGCGACCTTCGTGATGTCAGATGCGCGGGAGATATGCGCAAACGGTACTTTCATTCTAGATGAGCCTTGTACGCATGCTTCTGGTGATGCATTATGTCTTACATCATCATAGCAAAAATAAATAAGTAAATAAGGTTTATCTTTCATTTGCATTAAGTTGCGTTGAATACATAAAATTAAACCTTTTACAAATAACAGCATAACAAATATCCTTTATATGCTTTCTAAGAAATATCATGAACTTGAAAATCTTAAACAAATTATACTACAGTGTATATGATTTATTATGTTACTGCTTACGACACCTATATATATATTAGGACTGGATAAATTATCAGAGAACTACAAAGATCTGTTTACTGATAAAGAGACCTGTGACGTGACTCTGAATGTAAAGGACAAAGAATACAAGGCCCACAAGTCTGTTTTGATCGCAAGATCTAGAGTCTTTGCTGCTACTTTCAAGCACGATACATTGGAGAGACAGACTGGAGTTATCACCATAACGGATTGTGATCGCGATTCTTTTGCAGTGTTCTTGGAGTATCTATATTGCGGTAAGATAGAAGAGTTTTCAGTCTGCAGCGCTTTAAATTTGTATTGCACCTCCGATAAGTATGATGTGCAAGAACTCAAGACATTCTGCGTTGAATAACTGATGCAGTATTTGACAGTGGGAAACATGTGCAAAGTTGCTGTCTTGGCAGATAAATATGACGAAACGGAGTTCTTCTCTGTCGTTCAAGAATTTTTCAATAAAAATGTGCGCAAAATATTGAGATCGCCTGAGTGGGATTGTTTGTTAAAGAAAAACCGCCGCTTGCCAAATAAGCTTTTGATAGAAATGTCAGACGTGAAACTTAAAGATTGACTTTCCGTTTTTCTACTGTATTTTTCACATGAGCAAAAGTGCATGTTTTAGTACCTGAAAATGTTATATTATCAGAATACTGAAACCTTTTAACCCTTTGAGGGGCGGTGGTATATAATATATACCATTTAATTTTAATTCCCAAACGCCACATTGACACCGGAATTTTGGAATCAAATTTTACTTTTATAGTATACATGAAAAAACGCATCTACTTATTTTGAAATAAATTTTGTTTTTAAATCCCGGTGTGAGTCACTGATTTCAACATTTTCGAAACATAAGTACTTTGCCCCTGAAAGGGTTAATATCATATGCTTTTGTAAAAATAAAGGCAATAAAGCAGGAAAATGTTTTGTTGTTTTTGTTCTACTTTACATGATTTTATTTAACTTCGTTCGTGTACAGTAAGCAAAAAAAGTTTTGGCAGACAAGGTAAATTTGTTGTATCACACATAAACACAAAATGAACTAAGAATGAAAACAAGTGAATTAAATTAAAAAAAAATCAAAAAACCCGACTGCGTAAAAGCAAACTAAAAAGTCTTCATTCAAAATCGTCTACATTTTGAATGACCTATCCAATGCTACGCCACTCAATAAGGAAAGGGCATGTTTACAAACAAACAGTACCATCAACCAATCTACCACTTCATTTTTGTCGACGCTATCATTGCAGGGATCGTCATGGCGACGTAGGCCAATCATATTATATACCAGTTTAACGTAGACTAATCAATTTTCCCCAATTCATGTGTTCAGTTGGAGTCATAAAGAACGAACAGGTTTTTCTTGCTAACCAACCGTAATTGAACCAACAGTGACGTCAGGTGCCCTTTGCTTATGTGGTGTGTAAATTTTTTTTCGTCTCTACCGCCATTTTGTATTTTATGGCCACCATTTTGAATTTATCAAAAAAGACTCTATCCTAGACTATAACCATTGGATGGTTAAGGCGAATCGATAGAGATCTCATTCATTAAAATACATCCAGCCATTGGGATGTTTCGATGGTATAAAGAAATCCACATCACATACATACCCAGAAACGCGTCAAACACATATAACCCTTCTTGGCAGTCGGGTAAATATAAAAATATTTATGGAACAAATAAACATACTTAATATTAAACTTGATACTTATTTTAAATATGTGAAAATATAGGAAAGTAACATTTGTGATGCCAACAAAGTATTTGCACATTAACAGTGAGAATAAAAATATATAGTAGATATTTAAAAGTAAACAACAGTACTTGTATTTAGTATGCATGCCCTTTTCTTCAATTACAGAGTGTAATCATCTGGACATTGATTCGATCAATTTGTGACACGTTTCGCTGCTGACTTTTAACCATTCTTCCTTTAGAGCTTGTTTAAGTAAAACTTTGTTAGAAATTTTCTTTTCCCGAACTTGGATATAAAAATAGGCCAACCATAACGTCTTAATGTTCGTCGTGTGTTTGGGAGCATTATCTTGTTGAAAATAATATGAATCAGCAATTCCAAATTTCAGAGCACTATAAAGTAGATTATCTTGAAATATGCTAATAAATTGTTTGGCGTTCATATTGCTTTCAATAAAGGCCATTTCACCAACTCCATTAAAATACATGCATCCCCACAAGTCAGTATACTGTTTGTCGACCACAAGAATAGCTCCCGCCAAGATGCCTGGTTAGTGGCGGTCGCTATAGTAACAAGACTTATCCATTTCGAATGGGGAATACGCGTGTGAGTAATTGGCGGAATAAAAGGTTACCCCCCGTCATTCTTCTTCTCAGATCAGCAGTTGCACGCGTTATCTTATTAGCCACACACAGGGTGGCTTATTCTTTCAATCTCTATCATTTTTCATGTTTATGAAAAGTCACAGCAATTCATCGTTGCCACAGATTAATCTCGGAAAATGAAACATTTGAAGTTACTTAAAAAATTAATAACTCGAAAAGTATTTGTCACAAAATTGTTTTACAAACTGCGTTAGAATGGTAAAAAATTGTATTTTTCTTGATATAAATTTCAAATCTAATGATTATGTCGTTTTTCAAATATTAGATTTCAAAAATTACAAAACTTCAAAAAGGAATACCGTAGCGAAACTTTTACACGTAAAAAGATAATGATAAAGGCATTGTGGCTCGACGTGTATCGTGTATACTGGCCATAGCATGAGTAACGAATTATAGTAAACTTATTATTCTGTTAAAATGTAAAAGTGAATTATGTATATACATTTTTAAAAAATAAAGAAAAACATTTTATCACAAACATTAACAAATTTTTTTCTTTTATTTATTCCCTTATTCCAAAGATATCGTTTTATCGTCTGCTGCCATAGCAACATGAATTAAATTTCATTAAAAAAAAAATTGCTCAGTGGTAGAAAAATATTTTCTAAATCGAATGGTTATTGAACAACTCAACACTTTAACAGGGGAATTTTTATTTGTTATTTAGATATTTTAAAATTGTTTGTTGTCATTCCGTTTTTATTCTGAGTTACAGCTAGTTTATTTATTTCTTAAATAAAAGCCGTGTGTGGCAATCTATATTCTGCCTTATAGCAGAATTTTCCCCTCTTGTTTTTGATTTAATTTTGCTTTTGCTTTTTAAATTATTTGTTCCCATTTGTTTAAATAATTTTGCTAATTTGTTAAACTGAAACGATGCCCTTTCAGTTTAGGATAGGTGAAGTCTTGAAATCGCAAGCACGTAAAATCGGGCAAATGAACTACGAAAACTTCAAAAAATGGATGTGTGTGCGAACAGTGCCGTATGTATGGATAATGCTCCGTATCATACGACTGTTGAAAACCGCACTCCTACAAAATATTCTACAAAAAAAGTTATGATAGACTGGCTAAAAAACAACAAAATATACTGCGATGCGACGAATAAATGCGGAAACTCATAGACAGTAATCGTCCAAAGAAAATCATCTTTAAAATTGATAATTTAAAAGAAAAAGAAGGGCATGAAGTTCTACGACTCCCCCCTTATCATTGCGATCTAAACGCAATAGAATTTGTGTGGTCCTCTGTGAAAAGAAAAGTAAAAGAACGAAATGTTACTGGTGATTCAAGTTTGGACAATCTAAAATCTCTACTTCAAACAGCTATCACTGAGGTTACTTCGGCTGAATGGGCAGCGCATTGTAAATATGTGGAAAACGTTGAAAATAATTACTGGGAAAAAGATGGACTGTTAGAGGATTTATTGGACGAATTGTCATTTAACATTAATACCGGCGATTCTGATTCAGAAGAAACCGAGACTTCTGAGAGTGATTTAGAGGACTTTCACATGCTTGAATAAAATTAAGTTTAGAATTATTATTATTTTTAGGTAGATTTCGTAAGAAATACTACCTATTACATTCTCACCTAAGTTGGAATTTTTGAAAAATTTTTGCAGATCTACGCCGATCTGGACTCCCAGAACCCAAAACCACCCCCAGTTCAAAACTTTATCTATCTATCTATGTCATTTTTTATGGACACGATAACTGGAAAAATTCTGCATAAATCTCTTCCAAACTGATACATAAAATCAAGGGTCATAAAATCTCGGTCAAGTTCGTTAATGGGAAAAATCGAAACAGGGAGGGTGGGGGGGGAATGGGGTGACTTTTTGTGAAAACAGAACCCCCCCCCCCCCCCCCTTAATTTCTTAATTATGATACGTATCGAATCCGTTTAAAGTTATTATTACTTTTAGGAAAAGGGTCGAAAATTTATGGATGACAGATTTTAGATATCATTAAAAATGGCCCCAAGGGGGGAGGGGAAAGGGGTGTTTTAGAAGAAAAAAAATCATAACTTCGTCAATTCACAAGATATCAAATCCGCTTAAATTTATTATTCATCCTCTTAATATTATCTAAAACTTTTATATTGACAAATTTTTTACAGGAAAAACCCTTATAGAAAAAAAAAAAAAAAAAAAAAAATCCTGCCGGCTCCGCTTGCAAACAAGTTAGGTTTCGAAGTAGGCGGTTCCCAACTGCCGTATCATGTCAAAAAGGTCATTTCTTCCGCAATTCCCAACAAACAGGCGCCCCACGATCTGCATCTTCAAAATCTACCTGTGCCTGTTGGCCGAGCCGTCAGGGATTTTTTGTATGTTTTTAATGATAAAAAAATTTCTCCGTCCTTGCAAATTTTTTGAAAATACATGCTGAAATTTATAATAATCACTGAAGTTCGGTCATTGTATTACTAATTTAAAGTCATTGATAATTATTAATGGCTATGAAAATCTTAATTTTGAAACAATTATTTAAGTTAATTTAATTTAGTTTTTACTGAAATTAATTTCATGATTAATTCATATTGATTCATATTTTATTTTCATTTGTAAAATTTAAATATTATCACATAAATAATATATGAAATAGTTTTTTTTTTCATTCGATGAATCGATTAAAATAATTACAAAAAAAAAAAAAAGTAATAATAATAAAACATCGCCAATACGCCCTCAAGGCGCTTAGTAAACCAATGTGAATGCCTATCTTCTGGCTTCCCCTGTCGAAAATTAAGCGAGTCTTGTTTCCACGGCAACAGACAGGCACAGACTTCTTGGCGAGAGCTATTCTTGTGATCGACAAACAGTATGACCACGGCCATGTTTTACAGTTGGTTTCAAGATTTTTATTTGAAGGGACGTACTTGGCTTTCGCCACCGAGTTTTCTTTCCATCTGAGCCAAAAATTTTAAACTTACTCTGATCGAAAAAAAATTACATTTTTTTTTCAAAACTCTGGTGGTTTGCCGGAATAAATTTTGGCAAAAGCACGTCTTTTCAGCCTATTTGTTCCACTGATAAATGGTTTTTTTTTTCGAGGAGCTCTTCCTCGAATATTTGCATCATGAAAGCTATTTCTAATAGTTTGTGGTGTAATTATTGTTTCTGAAGTTTAAACGACATCAACAGCCAATTCTCGAGCACTTAGAAATAGTTTTTGTAGATTCATTTGCTTTGCATTTAGCTTTCTTGGACGCAGAGTTCGCAGCTTATTTGTTGTCGTACCAGTCTCTTTTTTTTCTTTATTACATAACGAACACTAGAAAAGTGTAATAGTTTACCTATTTATCGGTAACTTTACCCAGAATCGTGAAGAGTTATAATATTCTTACATATAGCTACAAAAGCTTACACTTTTTCGGCGCCATGGCAACAGAAACTGCCACAATCCCTGTTCCAGTTATTATATTATGTAACTTCGAAATGCGAGACTGACTTGCTAATTTTTTACATGATGTTCACATTTAATTGCTTTTTAAACTGTCAGTGTTTCGTGTGGAAATATTTTTTTGGCATGAGAAAATGCTGTTTTATTTTTTAAATAAGTATTATTATTTTTTAAGGTAAAATATTGCTTCTTTGTGTTTGTTTTATTATTTAAATAAAGTTATTAAAACGATTTCTTCACATTTGCTTTCTAGGGTTGATGAAGTCGCTACAATTTTCACTATATTTTTTATTGAAAATACTACAGATTCAGTTTAAATTCATCGCAAATGGTTAATTTGATATTAGTTAAAAATAAAATTTTATGTAAGCTCAAAAAATAAAAAATAAAAATAATAGAACTTTGTTAAGTATTGCGCATAAAAATGTGGAAAAGGTCTAGAAATAAGCAAAAATGATAAAAATTATGCGGGAAAGTTTGAAAAAAGGGCTGTAATATTTAAAAAATGCAGGATTTATTGCTTGTGTGCATTTAAAGTGTGTTGCGGTTGTGGTAGAAAGTGGACCGGCGAGTTTGCCCCACGTTCTATTATGGAGCTCAGTAGTTCATGGTCCCAATCGTAAGGAGGTTATACCTATGGAGTAAGTCTTATAGAAGCAAGGAATTTTGAAAAAAATTAATTATTTCCAACTGTTATTATTCACAACAGGTGAAATCAACGACTACACCTCCTCATCCTTTTAAAACAATGTCTCTCGTAATAGGAATATATGCCGAGATTTAAACCCGTCCAGACTCAAGAACAACGCTCCGACTATTCAGCCACCAAGTTCACTTTAGAAATGCAACAAAACATTATAAGTAGGGGAATACGTGATACGAACATCTAGTTTAGCGCCTAGAACATATACCGTGGCAACAGATTATTCCAAAAAGAGCTAAAAAATGAATCTGGTTTTTGTTTTATCTATGATCATTCACAATGTCATTTTTAATATAATAATTCTTTGCAATACCCATTTTCACAGATATTATTATATTTTCAAACACAGAAACAAGTATTGTACACGCCTAAAAGTCTTAAAAAACACCTTTAAAACACAAAACTAGTCAATCTGTTAACCATTTTTAACATATTGACGTTTTGTGTAGTTTTAAAGGTGTTTTTTAAGACTTTTAGACGTGTACACTGCTTGTTTATGTGTTTGAAAATAAAATAATATCTGTGAAAATGGGTAGTGCAAAGAATTATTATAAATGAATCTGGTGATTGCTGAACGATGCTGAACAATAAATGTCGATCTCGGTGACATCTGCTAGCTCTTCACCGGCCAAAACGTTTTCTCAATTCGATCCTTATACAATTTTCACGTGTGAGCCACCAAATGTCGCTGCAACCGACATTTATCGTTTAACAATTTTTGGTACTTTTTAAATCTTTACTTGAATCGCTTCTTACCACACTATTTCTTCTAGACGCTGTATGTCTGACTTTCAAATTCATTGTATCTATGGGTTTATTCTACACATAGACGGCAGGCACGGTTACAAATTACCTGCCATTTTCACTGTTTGATGGCAGAATCTTCGTGTACTATCATTTAAATAAACTGGCCTCCAAAAGTTAAGCTACAACCAGTCTTTTGTGTCTAATTTGAATACAAATGAAGATAAAAACATGAAATTTAGAAGAACTGTGCTTCAAACAGTTATTTTTCGAATTTTACTTAATTTTAACATAAAGCATGATTTACAAATAAAAAAATGCATTTTTTGTAAAAGCCCACTGTTTGATAAAAAAAATAAATTGTAGTTTTTTGCGAAAAAAAAAATAAATAAACGGATTTTAATAAGGCATGTGTCCAGTCCTACTTGTAATGAATTTGTGGCATCGAATTTCCATACTGTCAATTAAGTTGTCGGACTATGGAAAGGGAAACAACTCCTATACATGGAGCAACGCTTGTTCCAGCTCATTTAACGACATTGGAGGAGGATTTACGGTAGCCACCTGTCTGCTGAGATTGTCTCAAAGATGCTCTATAGGATCAAAGTCCGAGGATTGTGCTGGCTATTCCATTCACTCCAAACCTTGAAACTCTGGATATTCATGAACGACTCTAGCTCAATTCGATCGAGCATTATCAACTATTCGGATTAATTCATCACCAATAGCACCAAAATTCGGTGTGGCAAACAGAGCAAGGATCTCGTCCTGATATTTCACAGCAGTCAGAATTCTTCCATGGCACACATGGAAGTTACTAGACCAAAAGAGAGATTCCAGCCCAAACCATGATTCCACCTCCTCTATAACTGTGTCTTACAACAATGTTACATAGGTAGAACATGATGCCTTGTTCTTTCCAGGTCAGCATACAAACTGAATCATTCTCCAAAGCAAACCGGGATTTATCTGTGAACAGTACGGAAGCTTATTGTTGTGTGTTCCAGCTAACGTGCTCTCCTGACCAACATAAATGGACACTTCTGTGTTGTCGATTAGGCGTGCCACACCGTCGTCTTGCATAGAGTCCTTAATTGTGAAGACGTTTATGCATCGTAATCGCAGGTATTGTCATCCCTGTTGCTTTACGATGATCTGAAATGAGCTGAGCCACAGTAGTGATGCTCCTCCTTCGGGCCAAAAGAGCTAGAAAGCGATCTTGTACAGGGATTGCAACCCATGAGCGGTCTGCGAAATTCTAAAAGATAGTCACGTTTTAGCATTATGGCAAATCCAGCCACCTCATTGGTCATTTTGTCGTGTCCTTTCCAGAGAGTAATCCCTTGGCAGTAGAGAAAACGTCGCCAACTCACTTGTCTATTTCTATGGTTAGAAAAACGAAGAGGAAAAAATTAAGTTGGTAATTTTGAAGCGAATGTTATATTCAGCTTTCATTTAAAATACACCATTGAAAATAAATTAATGTTTAATGACATTTTATAAAACGAAAGTGGAACGGTTTAGATTTTCAGCTGTATAAAGATTTTAAAATATGGCAGATACTTTTTCAGAAAATGGAAATTAAAAAAGAAATTCTGCTTTTTTTTCTTTTTAAATCCAAAAGAATATGAAAAATCACACATTGCTCTAAAAAATTTGATAACCATCGTTAGAAAAACATTTTCTATAGCTTAAGATAGTATAAAAAACATAAAAAATATATATATAAGTTCTTATTAAATAAATATAAGCGTCAGTACTGAACATTTTAAAAAAATTCTGTCTAAAAGAAATTAACTAAAAAACCGCTGTAAGTTTTTAAATAAATTTTAAATATAAAGAATAAACATTACAAAAAATATATCAAAACTTTTGTATATCTAAGTTGATTTTTTTTCTTATTTATGCTATGCTGTCCTTTTAAAATAAAAGTTTAATATTATATATATATATATATATATATATATATATATATAAATTTTAAAAATATATATAAATTAATTCAATTTAGTATTTATACAGGTGTAATCCATTAAAGCCTTATGCTAATGTTTACTTATCTACTTCAAATAAATAATGCTCTAAGCATTCTCATAACATCGCAAATTTTCTTATTATTAATCTGATGGTATTTCACATACGCGTACAGTTTTGAAAATTATTGATGGGGCTCACTCTTTTTTAAACAAGTAAGTGTATGTGAGTGTAAAAAGATCGATTGACAATTTAATGTTGCCTTTTGCTTTTTTAACTCCCTTTTAAAGAAATTAAACATAATCGTATATTGATAAATAATCACAAGTTAAATAAAACATTAAGACAATATAAAAAATCGAATGTACAGACCCGTTTATAAAATGATACTCGCTGATATTAGCGAACCGTTTATAATAATATGACAATAAAATTTGACTTTGTATAACTTTTTTTTTTCTTATTGCGAAATATGGATTTTTTGTATATAAAAAATTCAAACGTTGAGCATTTTAAATTTAAAAAATAGAGTGAAAAATTTTTCCTAATGCCGTTTATCCTTATAACAAAAGAAAAATAAGAAAAATGGAACATTTAAAAATTCTATAAAATGCTAGAAACTTAAAAAAGAAAAAAAAACTAACGGCTAGGCCTACAGGCACAGGTAGATTTCGAAGACGCAGACCATGGGGTGCCTGGTTATTGAAAATTGCAGAAAAAATGACCTTTTTGCCATGATGCGGCAGTTGGAACTGCCCACTTTGAAATATACATGTGTTTATAAGCGGAGCCAGTGGACATTTTTTTTAATTTTTTTTTTTATTTTTATTTTTTATTTATTTATTTTTTTTTTTTTTTGCTGTAAGGGTTTTGTCCTATAAAAATTTGTCAATATAAAAGCTGTAGATAATATTAAGAGAATTTTTAATAAATTTAATCGGATTTTATATCTTGTGAATTGATATAGTTATGAATTTTTTTTTCTTCTAAAACCACTATCTCCCCTCCCCCCCCCACCCCTTTGAGGACATTTTTAATAAAATTAAAAAACTGACATACATAAATTTTTGGCCCTTTTCCTAGAAGTAATAATAACTTTAAACGGATTAGATATGTATAAAAATTAAGAAGTTATGTTTTTTTTTTCGTTTTCACAAAAAGCCCCCTCATTTGCCCGCTCCCCCCCCCCCCTTGTTTGATTTTGCCCATTAAAGAACTTGACCGAAATTTTATGTATGAGTTTGGAAGAGATTTGTGCAGAATTATTGAAGTTATCGTGTCCATGAAAAAGTGATATATATATATATATATATATATATATATATATATATATATATAATTATAATATCTATGAATTTCAAAAAACATATCAAGTTCTATTATCATTCTACTTAAATCTCCAAAGAGATAATTAATGATATTGTGTATACAGAATACCACATAGCTAATAATTAACATGTGCAAACATAATATTACCATAGCTTGTGCTTCAATGGTAATTGGCCAAATTTTACTCATACCTAAAGAATATTGAAAAAAGAAAAAAGAAATAGAGAGAAAGGGAAAAAAAAAAAAAAAATTATAAATTGGAGTTGCAATTAAGTAAATACAAATGGATTAATAAATTAAATATGAACCATATACAATGGAAAATTGGACCACATGAGAATTAAATATGAATTGATATATATATAATGTTTTAAACTGGGGTTGGTTTTGGGTTCTATTAGTCATGATCGGTGTAGATCAATAAATAATAGTTTAATAGATCAAATAATAGTTTAAAAATTAATTAAATTATTATGTTTTGAAAACAATTTAGAAATCCTGAATACATAATTTCAGTAATCATTTTTCTCTTTCCTGTTACCATATGTTAGAACAAGAAACAGAGCAAAAATTATAATTCTTAATAAATTCACTAGTTCGCGCTTTCTACCAAGCATAAATCAAAGCGGTGAATTTTCCATAATTGCGGCCCACATCAAATTAACACATTGTAATAGAAATTTTTTGGAACAACGTGAGTTGCATTCATGAAATTAGGCGTGATTTTTACAATAAACATTCAATGCTTATAAAAGAGTGTTTAAGAAAAAAACTTCTTTTACTTTCATACTTATTTTATGGGGACTTATTTCATGAATATTATATTGGTTTTAGCTATAATGCCTTTCTTTAAAATAAAAGTACATGACAATTAATTCATTTTCGAATTAATTTGGGGGAGGGACGCTCTTCCCTTCCCAATTTTTATCCAAACTTGATAAAATTAGCTAATTTTAAAAACATCATTGATGAGTTTTTCTTAGAGAATTTTTCTTTTACCGTTTTTCTGATGTTGGGGATAGATAATTTTCATTCATTCCTCCCCCCCCCCCCCGGTCCAATAGTTTTTTTTTTTTTTTTGGTACTATTTACACTGATGTTTAACGAGAATTTATAATATTTAATGTATTTTTATACTATCTCCAAAGTCCAGAAAAAGTCATTTCTGATGATAGTTATTAACTTTTTCTGGGTTAATTAGGTTAACTTCCATGTTCCTTTATATTAGGTTAATTTCTATGAAAAAACATAAGCATTATTTAAAATTCAATTTATTAAAATAAAATAATGTATTAAAACTTCAATTCATCTCTCTATATTAAAAAAAAGTAACCACCGCGGCCGCCGCTGTCAATTAAGATTTTGTGCCTTGAAGTCTTTCTGGACTAATATCCAGAAAACTATTGCAAATAAAATTTTAAAAATTTGTGGTTTTATAAAGAAATGTTCGATAAACACGCTGAAGGAGACAGTTTTTAAATCGAAGAATTATTTTAAGAGATATTTAATATTAAAGTTGGTCAAAATAATTTTCTTATAAAAGTTTTATAGAAATGAAAACTATGCACAGGAATTTAACCATAATTTGTAAGGATATAGTTTACAAGGTTGCGGTGTGCAGACTGCAATTATTTTTTCAATTTGACTCATTTTTTGAGGTTATATTTCAATTTTTTATTCAAAATTTTCATTATTTTGACGAAGATTTATTTCATATTTCATAAATTCCATTATTTGAACCGTTGCCAATTTGTAAAATAGCGCACGTAATAATATTCCTTTTCAATTAAGAAATGTATTTACACGAGACTATTAAAAACAGAAAGAAAACTTTAAAATAATATTTAAATGATCACGTGTTAAAAGCAATAAATGTAGAAAATGACGTAATAAAAATATACTTGCGCGTGAATATTAAAAAGTGAAATACGAGTAACTAGGGAAATTTACGTCACATTTAAAATGATCAAATAACAATATTTCCAAACAATTTCAATTAATAATTATATTTTCATGAGAGATCAATTTATTTCGACATATAGTATCTTTTACCTATTATTGCAAATTTTAAAACAGCGTAAATAATAATATTTCCTTTCCAATGTCAAAATTCTTCTATTTGTTTATTTGGTGTTACAATTTAACGATAGTTTTTATTTATTTTTTTTTTTATTTATTTTTTTTTTTTTTTATGAAAATTGATTGACCGGGTAATGGAGAAGTATCAAAAGACAAATAAGCGTTGAATTAAAAATTCCCCGATGAAAAAACTAACTCGTGTAACGCATCTGATGTCAACTGAAAGTGACGCGACGCCACGATTATGCACGTTTGGCGTTAAATCATATATTTTGGTGACAGTTACAGTTTTAATCTGTTTCAACAGCGACCTTAAAATCCGTCAGTGAAAGGAAAATGAATGGAAACCCTGTTACAGCAGATCGCCACTGGTTGTTTAATTATAATACAATCTTCCGTAATCGTTTTAGAGATGATCAAATCAGAGTGTTTTTAAATCACGCGGTGTCAGAACGGGGGTTGGCGAGCGCAGCTCGTAGGGGACAGAGCCCCCTAGTTTTATAAAATTTCCTGTTTTATTTAAACGAAATGCCCAATATTAAAAAGAAAAAAAATTAGGCCTTTTTAAATAATTTACAATTGTTTGCTGTAGGGGTGATAATAATCAACAGTATGGAAAACGGCCATACTAATTAACATTTATTATTAATCATGTTTTTTTTTAAATACTTACATTTAAGAGAGGAAAATCGGACACCAGTTTGGATGTAGCATTCAAACATTTAAATTTTTTTAACAACATCGGACAGCTACATCAAGGACTGTCATTAAAACGAAACTGAAACTATATTTGTAAACTGTTCAATTTTCGAAAATTTCCAAGACATATCGCAGTGCGCCAAATCTAAAACGCCAAGCATCAACCGCGTCACTGACACGTGACTGATAACAGCGAATGAGAACGCAGTTCAAGCCAATAATGCTAAAACGTGACTATCTTTTAGAATCTCGCGAGCGGTCTGGAACAAGTTTTCTTGATACTGAATTTTTGGATTCAAATTGATCTCAAAGCCTTTGGACCACACTACGAGACACATTAAGACATCTAGCAGCACCAGCTTGTGATAATCCCACTTCCATCCATTAGATTGCCCACCATCTTAACAAATCAAGTAAACGACATCTCCCACACATGGATAATAATATTTTAGTACCAATAATTCAAGATCATCAACCATAAAAAAAGTTTCACACAAATTCCCAAAGTGTGGTATTCGCAGTTCCTCCTGACAAACATATAAGCATCCAAAACATTAAAATAATTGAGATAGGTATAATTTTTTCATAAGATTTTATAGATGTTACTTATGATCATTCATATAAACCATATTTTTTACCTTTATTTCCATTCTTTAAATAGTGAGCGTCGAAAAATTAGTTGTACGTTAACTTTTGGAGGCCAGTGTACATAGTGTTGTGAGCTCGGGGTTCGAAAGGACTGATGCCAATATATAAGAACAATCAAAAGGCTTTATTCACTATAAACAGTGCAATACGAACACCAATATCTTCTGAAAATTACAAGATATTCAGTAATCTTCAAATCCAATAAAAGCACAGCAAAATTTCACACAGAAACAATGCGTTCAATACGACGTATCAACGACAAAATCAATCCGAGAACACAGTTCTCAATGCAAAGCCTCTCGTATGAATTCAATCGCAGTTGACAGACAACTAACTGAACTGAACTGATGGAGGTCCTTATATAGGTTTCAGAGATCTTTCCAGATTATTCCAGAGCCTTCAGATGCTAGAAATTACCAGAAAGTGCTTTAACTTTCGATAGAGAACCTAAGCAAGAAAGGATCCCAATGTATAGGTATAAGGGGGGTGTGGTTGCACAAGAAGTCGCCAAAACCATCGCCAACTTGGCGATAAACACATTCCTTGGCTATATTTCCATAGACTTCCATTATAAAGATGAGGGTGTAAGGTTGTTTTCCTTGCAAACCATTTGAGGCCTTTAGCATTGAGTTACATGATGCTCAATAGGAAATACATTAATAATACTGCAATTTTCACAATAATCAAATAAAATAAATTTAAACAAATGGAATATTTACAGATATGTACAAAATTCATAACATTGCCCCCCTCTCAAGGACTGCACGTCCCGGGCAGTTCAACCTTTGATCGGAAAGCAAACCCGTTACCAACAAATGCTATACTATTCAAAGCACTTAAAGCAAACATGGAAAATAACAATTAAACACATTCATAATGCTGAATTATACAAAATATACACTTATTTAAAATTAAATTAAATTAAAGCATAGACATCATTACATACAAGTATTTAAATAATAATAACATTAATAATGATAATGCTAAGCAAAAGAAATTATTACATTAACTTATATACAAGACCATGGTCATACTAATTTACGTTATTTACATTACACTATTTACAACCAATGAACTAAGTACTATGGCCATAGTATGGAGCCAGCCTGTCGTAATGAACGACTCTAGGCTTCGAACTTGGTGACTTTCGGATCCGAATTACGACATCGTTCAGTCTGTTTAGGACTGTATAAGGACCGTCCCAGTGCGATTGCAGTTTGGGAGAAAGTCCTTTACGTCGAGTCGGATTATAAAACCAAACCTTGTCACCTTCTTTGAATTGATGTCCCGTGGCATTCGTGTCGTACCTGGTCTTCATCTTCTCCGTCTGTATATTGATCCGCTCTCGAGCCAAGTTGTGGACGTCTTCAAATCGTGCCTGGAGATTCTGCACGTATCCCTCTGGCGATGAAGGCGCATCTGGAGGGAGACCAAAAATCAGATCACAAGGTAGACGAAGATCACGACCGAAAAGCATCTGAGACGGGGAATAGCCGGTTGTTTCATGGACGGCGCTGCGATAGGCGAGAAGAAACAAGGGAAGTTTTTGGTCCCAGTCTTGTTGGTTTCTTGAGACTAGCAGTGAGAGATTGTTAAGGATGGTACGATTAAATCTCTCAACCATGCCATCCGATTGTGGATGTAAAGGCGTCGTCCTAGTTTTGTCCATTCCGAGAAGTTGACAGAGACCCTCAATCACAGCAGAGATAAAATTTCTCCCCTGGTCCGAATTCATTTGGAGAGAGACTCCATACCTTGATATCCACTGGTGTACCAAGGCATCCGCAACCGTAGAAGCTTCTTGATCAGGGATGGCATAAACTTCAGGCCATTTTGTGAAATAGTCCATGACAACAAGGAGGTATTTGTTGCCATCAGCACTTCTTGGCAGAGGACCTAGGATGTCAAGGGCGATGCGTTCAAAAGGTGCTCCTACATTGTAGAGATGTAGTCTTCCTCGGCTACGTTTCTTTGGTCCTTTCCGAGCTGCACATGCATCGCAAGATTTGCACCATTGTTCGACGTCAGCTCTCGCTTTTCCCCAGAAGAAGCGCTCTCGGACTCTGTGTAATGTTTTCATGACTCCAAAATGGCCACCAGTGGGACTGCCATGTAATTCCTTGAGGACCTCTGGGATTCGGGATCGAGGAAGTACCAACTGCCACCGAGATGTCTTCCCATCTTCCGATTCGAATTTTCGGAACAGGACACCATTCCTGACGTGGAGGGAGTTCCAAAGAGCCCAATATTGCTTCGTCGTAGGACTGTAAGTCGAGATGTCTTTCCAACTGGGCTTCGTGCTAGAAGATTCTAATAACTCCAAGATTGGTTTGATGTCAGAGTCTGCCATTTGATCTTCTCGAATCTTCTCATCACTCCAGGGATCTGGTGGCGTCAATAGTGAAGTCTTCGTCTGGCGTATGACATATTCGGGATTATTCTTGCTCTCCGCTCTGGAACAATAGCGACAGCTCTCGGGACACGGTCTTCTTGATAGGGCATCGGCGTTTCCATGCGATGAGCCTTTGCGATGCCTGATGTCAAAGTCGTATTCCTGGAGTCGTTGTATCCATCTGGCTACTTGGCCCTCTGGGTTCTTAAAATTCATCAGCCATGTTAGGGATGCGTGGTCAGTACGAAGGAGAAATTTCCTGCCATAGAGATAGTGATGGAAGTGTTCTATGGCTTTCACTATAGCTAATAACTCCTTACGAGTGACGCAATAATTCCGCTCTGGTTTCGATAAACATTTGCTCCAGTATGCTACGACTCGTTCTTGGCCATCTATTTCTTGGGAAAGTACAGCGCCGACACTTTCCTGACTGGCATCCGTGTCCACAATGAATTGTTTGTCGGGGTCTGGATAGGTAAGGACTGGAGAGGATGTGAGAGCTTCTTTCAGCCGCTGGAATGAATTGTCGCATTCTTGTGTCCATAGAAACTTCTGTTTGCTTTCAGTGAGCCTAAGCAAGGGTCTTGCGATGTTGGAGAACCCCTGTACAAACTTTCTGTAATAAGTGCATAGTCCCAGAAAGCTTCGCAACTGATGGACATTTTCCGGACGTTTCCAGTGCTTTACTGCAGACACTTTTTCAGGATCTGTTCGAACACCTTCAGCTGAGATGATGTGTCCTAAATAGTTTACTTCTCGTTGGAAGAACTTGCATTTCAAAAGGTTCAGCTTTAAATTCGCCGCTCTTAGTTTCGTTAACACTTTTCGAATATTCTCTAGATGTTCTTCAAACGTGCGGCCACCAATGATGACGTCATCTAGGTAGATGAGACAAGCTTCAAAAGTCAGACCTTTTAACACTGTCTCCATGAGGCGCTCGAACGTTGCTGGAGCATTGCAGAGCCCGAACGGCATAACTTTAAATTGCCAAAGTCCTTGTCCAGTAGTAAATGCGGTCTTCTCTTTGTCATCAGGATGGATCTCTACTTGCCAATATCCACTCTTCAAATCCAGCGTGGAAAACCATTTATGTCCTGAAAGAGTATCTAGCGTGTCGTCTATTCTTGGTAGAGGATAGCTGTCCTTCTTCGTGATATCGTTAAGTTTACGATAATCCACACAAAATCTTGTGGAGCCATATTTCTTTCGGACCAACACGATGGGAGAGGCCCACGGACTTGATGACGGTTCGATGATGTCACTATCCTGCATCTCTCGTAAGAGCTTAGAAACCTCTTCTTGTTTTGCGAACGGCAAGCGTCTTGGATGCTGTTTAATCGGTGGATGGTTGGCAGTATCAATTCTATGACGTGTCAGTGAAGTGCGCCCTATATCACTCTCGTTTTGTGAAAACACATCCTTAAATTCCTGGAACAGTCTTTCTGCGGCATGTCTCTGTTCAGGAGATAAATTTGCATTTCGTCCAATTTCAGGTGTTAAACATGTAGGCGGCTCCGACAACGTCAAGCTCTGGTCTTTGCAAACGCAGGTGACTGGAGCACAGGTTGCAAGCACTTCACCCTTCTGGATAATTCTAGACTTTTCACTTACGTTCGCAATCCTCACAGGGATCACATCTCTCGACAGATCTACCAGCGCTGATGCTATTAGCACTCCCTTTGGGCTCTTCTCAGGATATCCAGTCAAGCCATACTGGAAAATTCTTTCGTTTCCAGTTAATCCAGGTATCATCATTTCGGTCCGAGGAGGGATGATAACATCTGCCTTGTCTGTGATCCGTTGAATAGACCCGGACTCATTTCGAAGTTTGAAAATAGTGACATCTTCTTGAGCAGAGCGTAACTCATTATTCTTAAAATCCAGTGTAAATCCTTGCTCTTTTAAAAAGTCCAGTCCGAGTATGAAAGGGTCTGAAATATCGGCCACATAGACTGTATGATGGTAAGCGGCGCTCCCAAACTTTATTTTCAGTTTCATTCTTCCATGTATATCGATCTTATCTCCGGTCACAGTTTGAAGAATAACACGCGGCGGGGTCCAGAAGAGTTTTTTTTTCAGCCGCTGAGCTAGATCTTTCCGAATGATGGTCACATTGGCTCCTGTATCGATGATCATATTACATGGCAAATCATTCACACTTCCGACTAGAAAAACTCCGTTCTCGCCGCAACTTCTTGCAGAAATTTCACATACTTGAAAATGGGGCTTCTCAAAATCTGTCAACCTCCGCCCCGCAAGATGGCCATTAATCAGTTTTCCTGCTCCTCCGTTAGCGGGAGAGATATTACCTTCGGTGCTGGGTCGTCTTGGGCAGTCGATTTGGATATGGCCTTCTCCACCGCATTTCCAGCACTTGATCTTCCTGTAAGCTTTGTTGGCCATTAAGGAGTTCATCTTTCTCATTATGTCATCCATCTGCTGCTGTAAGCACTCCACAGCTCTATCCGACGTCTCAGGCATGTTGGCTACTCGTACAAAGTGTCGATCTTTCCTTGTAGCTTGCTGGGCTGCCTCGAATTTCAGGGCATAAACTAAAGCCCCTTTTAAGTCACTGAGATCTGCAATCCGGAGTTGTTTCTGGATCTCAAAGTCACGCACACCATCGATGAAATGTTGCAGAGCTAAACTTTCTCTAGTTTCAGTCGGGCAGTCAGGATAAGCAAGATCGGAAAGTCTCTCGACATCCGTAGCAAGCTCTTGCAGGGATTCAGTGGATTTCTGCTGTCGAGATTTGAGCTGGAGTCTGCTATATTCCTTCATGCATTTCTCGCCAAAGCATAATTCTAAGGCACTGACGTGCGTTTCAAAATCCAGCGGTTCATTTGCAGGCAAAGTCTGTAGGACGTCGGCAGCATCAGCTCGTAGAGAAGCAGCTAACTGGCAAGCCTTTGTCTGGGAATCCCATCCATTGGCGTCCGCTACGATCCCAAATTGTGTCTTAAAAACTGGCCATGAGGATTTTCCGTCATAGGTCGAGAGTTTAATAGAGGCCCGGGGAAGCATAGCTTGATACTTGACATCTTCGGGATAGTTTTCGGCAGTTATCTTTAGTTTCTTCACATTTTCCAACTCCTTTTCTATACTCTCTATCCTTTCTTCTACGGTATTGGCTGTCTTTTGAACTTTTTCCTCTATTTCTAGAAATCTTCCTTCAAATTTGTTTTCCACGCTGTCAATTCTTTCATTTAAAGATGTTATTTTATTATCTATTAATTCTTTCAACTCACCAAGGTTGGTTGACATATCCTTCTTCATTTCTCCCGACATCTCTTTCATTTCAGCCTGGTTTGCGGTCATTTTCTCATCTATCGCTGACATTTCCTTCTTCATTTCTTCCGACATTTCCTTCATCATTTCTTCCGACATTTCCTTCATTTCAGCCTGGTTTGCAGTCATTTTCTCATCCATCGCTGACATTTCCTTCTTCATTTCTTCCGACATTTCCTTCATTTCAGCCTGGTTCGCAGTCATTTTCTCATCCATCGCTGACATATCCTTCTTCATTTCTTCTTTTAACTCGCCAAGGTTCGCAGCTAATTTCTCCAATAATTCTTTCAGTTGACCCTCCATTGCTCTGGTGATCGGCATTCAATCCCACTTCTGACACCAAATGTTGTGAGCTCGGGGTTCGAAAGGACTGATGCCAATATATAAGAACAATCAAAAGACTTTATTCACTATAAACAGTGCAATACGAACACCAATATCTTCTGAAAATTACAAGATATTCAGTAATCTTCAAATCCAATAAAAGCACAGCAAAATTTCACACAGAAACAATGCGTTCAATACGACGTATCAACGACAAAATCAATCCGAGAACACAGTTCTCAATGCAAAGCCTCTCGTATGAATTCAATCGCAGTTGACAGACAGCTAACTGAACTGAACTGATGGAGGTCCTTATATAGGTTTCAGAGATCTTTCCAGATTATTCCAGAGCCTTCAGATGCTAGAAATTACCAGAAAGTGCTTTAATTTCGATAGAGAACCTAAGCAAGAAAGGATCCCAATGTATAGGTATAAGGGGGGTGTGGTTGCACAAGAAGTCGCCAAATCCGTCGCCAACTTGGCGACATTTGGCGATATATCGCCAAATTTGGCGACAAAAATAAGTCGCCAAAACCATCGCCAACTTGGCGATAAACCCATTCCTTGGCGATATTTCCATAGACTTCCATTATAAAGATGAGGGTGTAAGGTTGTTTTCCTTGCAAACCATTTGAGGCCTTTAGCATTGAGTTACATGATGCTCAATAGGAAATACATTAATAATACTGCAATTTTCACAATAATCAAATAAAATAAATTTAAACAAATGGAATATTTACAGATATGTACAAAATTCATAACAATAGCAATCTTATCGATATGTCTTTTTTATCCGACCACGACTGTTTTAAATAAAATATAGTTTTGTCTGACTTTGTAAAATCCTTATCTGACGCTATCTCCCCTCCTTTGCCCCTTAGCATGAAAAGAAATTTAAAATCATAATTTTATAAAAATTTCTATAGCTTGAAAACTCTGCTCTAGTTGTTGTTTTCCATTGATATTAAATCAACAATTAATCATCTAAATTACCCCCCCCCCCCCACACACACACCTTCCGTTAAAATTTACGCTTGTCCTTTCACATCCCACCCCCATTATATAGAATTTCAAATCTTTAAAACTCTTTACTTAAAAAAAAAAAAAATCTGCCCCATTTTCTCTCATTTTAGTTATCATTATTAATTGATTATATTATTATTTTCATTATTTTCTGTTGATTATTAATAACAATAAATGAGTAATCAACTAAACTACCACCAGCCCCAACTTCGAAATTTACTCTTTTGCCCCCCCCCCCCCCCTACAGCTTACAAAAGAGTTTGAACTATTTTCAAATACTTGTTTTTATATATTAACAAGAACGAAAAATCATGCGTCAAGCATAGATTATGAAACACTTTCCAACATAGCCAGAAAACTGACACGAAATTTCACCATTAAATAAGGTGAAAGAAAATATGTAAGTAAACAGTTTAGAAAACATATATCACATTAAAAAATACAGTTTTCGAAATTACCTTCCAGTGTCAAAAAAGTAGTCGAATTATTTTGTGCAGCCCTGTATATGATACAATAGAAACAACCCTTAAGCAATTCACTCCCAGAGTCTGTAATACTTACAGATGCCTCTGTATATGAACAACCGAGTTTATAAACACACACGTACTATGAAAAAATTTAGTTAAACTTAAAAACGCAAACCAAAGTTGTAAACGCAGTTATCACACATGTAAACATCGAGCAAGTACTGTAACTAATATATTTGGTGTGTCCCTGTAAATAAACGCAATGCCCATGACACTTTTAAGAGAGCAATTTATAGTGAACCTCTGTAATGCATATAATTTTCATTATGTTTGAAATAGTGAAATATCACTAAATTACACTGCAAACGATTTTTCCCCATAGAAGAATGTGTATCAGAATTCTTTTGTTGGACCCTGAAAATGAATAATGAATGCTTTGCAACCCATATTATACAAAAAGCATATTTTAATGTGCTTCATAATTATATTTCAATTTCATTATTTTTTAAATGACTTAGCTTTATCAAAATGCACTTGAAACGATTATTTCCCATTGACTGTAACGTAACGGAATACTTTTGACTATCCCTGTAAAAAACTATAAGTGCTACACACTACACTTGAAATAGGGAACATGCTATAGTAAACGACAATAACATACAAAAATATCAGGGCGATCCGAGTATATTTAAGCGTGTTAGAGCACGGACAGACGGCAGACAAACCGAAGTCGTGAACACTTTTCAACTAGGTTGGAAAGTGTTAAAAAAATAATGCCTTATTTGTTGCTCTCTAGGGACATTAAGCAATCACTCAAATAAATTATTCCCTTGGACCCAAAATTGTCGCTTTGTCCTTTGCTCCCTTTCCAGCATATAGAGTTTTAAAATTTTAAAACTCTTTATTTAAAAAAAAAAGAATCTGTCACATTTGTTGCTCACTAATAACAATAAATAACAATTCATCTATAATTTCCCTAACCTCCCAAAATTTACGCCTCCCCTCCCCAGCATACAAAGATGTTTAAAATTTATTTTAAAATCGTTATTTTTGTATAAAAAGAAATTCTCCATTTATTCCTCTCTAGTGCCAATCATATATATTATCTCCTTGCCTTTGAAATTTCTGCTTCCCTCTTTGCCTCTAAGCCAGCATACAGAGTTTCAAATATTTAAAATTCCTTATTTAAAAGAAAATTGCCGAAATTGTTGCTCACTAATAACAATAAATAAAAAATAATCTAAATTATCCCCTAATCTCCCATAACTAATGTATCTTCCCTTTTATGCTTCCCCCAAGCATATAGCTAAATTAGTGACAATAAATAAACAAGAACGAAAAATCATGCGTCAAGTATAGATTATGTAACACTTTCCAACGCTTCCAAAATAATTTTACGAATCATACTCTTTAATAAGCTAAAAGATAACATCTAAGTAATCCGAATACTTTTATTCAGCCCTGTATAGGATCTATAGATTTGTATATATACTTACATAGGATGCTAAATTTTAGTTCAGTTAGGAAACACGTAGCACAGTTTAAAATTCTCCGTCTGGAGTTAAATAATACGGAAATGTGTTCCCGAACTTTTGTGCTTACCTGTATAGGATCTACAGAATTTATACACACCACGTAATATACAAAAAGCGATTTAAAATTAAAATCGTGTTCAGTAACTTAAAACGCACTTCCAGGAATTATTGTTAACATATAGTAGAGAATTCTTTTGTGTGTCCCTGTAAATGAACGATGACTGCTATACACACAATATTCTGTAGTAAGTCTCTTGTAATGAACCTTATATAAATTTCAATGCGTTTAAAATAGGGAAACATTATTTAAATAAACCGCAGACGATTTTTCTTCATAAACGTAATGTAACGGAATTCTTTTGACTGTCCCTGTAAAGTAAGTATAAGTGCTAATGCACACCCTATTCCATATTAAGCTTCTTCTAATGCACCTTAGTGATATATATAAATTTCAATGCGTTTAAAATAGTGAAACATTATTTAAATAAACCACAAATGATTTTTCCCCATAGACCGCAATGTAACGGAATTCTTTTGAGTGTCCCTGTAAAAAAACTATAAGTGCTACACACTTCCGTTGAAATAGGGAACATGCTATAGATAACGATTATAAGATATAAAAATTGCAGGGCAATCCGAGCATATTTACGGGAGTTAGAGCACGGACAGACGGCCAGACGGCAGACGGCCAGACAAACCGAAGTCATAAACACTTTTCAACTAGGTTGGAAAGTGTTAAAAACAAGTTGGAAATTGTACGTCAAACGTGACAAACGAGGTGCGTTCGTACTGTAGCTAGTTATATAAATATTCAGACCTAGATGATTTTTAATTCTGTGAAATGAATTATATCGTCTGCAGATTAATTTCTGTAATAAAATAAGTGTCTCGGTCGCTTGACGATTTAACTTCCATCGGAAGCTCCCCTAACAAGAAAGCACCGATTTAAAAAAAAAATTCAAATTTCTTAATAAATATTTTTATTAATATCTCCTAAAGTTTTGATTCGATTTTAATAAAATTTGAAATGTCTCGACAAAATTCTGCAAAGATAATATATCTTAAATCTCAAACCATTCGGTTGGGTAGTTTTTGCGTTGTTATATGCGGACGGACGGACAGACAGACGGACAGACGGACGGACCAAGCGACGACAATAGGTGCTACGTATTTATATAATTACAAACGCACCTAATCACTCATACAAATTATACCTCTTCACCAGAAATTAACGTTTTCCACTTCCCTTCACCCTCGAGCATACAAAATTTAAAATCTTAAAATTCTTTATTTAAAAGAAAAAGGGGAGTATTCGTTGCTTTCTAGTAACAATAAATAAATAATCAGTCATCTAAAACATCCCACCTCAAGCTTTGTGTTTCAAAAACTATTCGTAAAAACACAGAAAAAAATAAAAGTATACTGGGATAGGAACGGTTTCTGCTACCCAATTAACTTTCAGCTGAAGCGTGACGTCAAATGCGCTTGTTCTGTACATACGAATCACTCCACATGTTCCAGTCTCCTTTGTGAGCGAGCGGCTCGATCGTGAACAGAACTGAAAACATTCAATCGAATGTAAAACACACATTTGAGTTTGACAACAGTTTTAATTAACTGCTTGTTCTTAATTCTTTTTCTGCCTGTTAGACCGTTATAAGTAAGTTATCAACACTGTCGATTAATTTTTTAATTAATTAATGTGTATAAATATATGTTTTTGTTCTGTACGTACGAAGATAAACGAATTTTATGGATATATACAGCTGCTTATATTTTAATTCTTAAAATGTATTTCCGAATTACGATCGTTAGTGAATAACTTTACTGAGAAATTCTCTTCATGTTTTAAAAAAATAATTATTAATTCTGAAACCATTGCTATTTATACAGCTCAAATTGTTTTTGTAAAAATTCTTGCAACAAAATCTTTTCTTCGACTTTTTTTCCTTTCCATTTATATGAAAACGAATTAAGCAGTATTCTCACACTTCGAATCTGTATTAAATACTAACTTAAACGTGTAAGGAGTGGGAGAAAAAAATCATTTGTACATCCTTTTATTATACCACTTTCGATTTCGAGAAATTTTGGTACGGATTTGATGGATACTCGAATTTATTCCATTTCTCCATTACAGCAGTTTCCAGTTAGGCCTATGATTTCTTTTTTTAGGGTTTAGTTCATCACACGAAACCCTATTGCTCCCGCTCCGTTGTCTGTCTGTCACAGAGCCATTCTCGAAAACTATGTAACTTACAGAATTGAAACTTTATGTATAAATCAGAATATCAGCTGTGAAGAGCTGAAAATATTAAAATTTGAAAAATTCGTATTATTTTAATAAATAGAGATAAAAAACCAAAATTCTAACAGCCTTTTCCTATTAAATTTAAACATTTTTCGTTATAGCCGATGCCAAAAATTAAAAATCAACGATAAAAATCTTTCTACAATAATTATTTTTCTATCAGACGATTTCCACGTGAAAAATGAAATAAAAAGTTTCACCAATTGAAAAAAAAGATTAATATGAAATAAAATTTATTGACGTCATAGTGGTAATAAAACATAAAACGGAAAGATTTCTCAATAATACAAGGAGTATGAGTACGTGTATGTGCACAAAACAGACTAATTACACTTAATTAAAAAGAAAATCTGACGTCATATCGAAAGTTTAACGGATTTTTCAAATGTTTCAGAAATATACAAAGCGTGTATCAATATGAGTAATAGAGAATAGTAAATATATGAGTTTGAGAAATATATTGATTCGTGATAAATATCCGATTATGGAAATATTCGCAGATTTTAACATTTTGAAGTTGTACAACATGTTTAATTTTGAAATTATTTTTTTTAAATATCGCATTTAGTCCGCATGACAGATATTACAGTGAGAGATTATAATAGCGGGCTTTGACCGCTATCGGAATGGTTTAGATATTCGAAAAAAGAAAAAACAGACCGGTAAATTTTTACTTTATAAGAAACATGATTTTTTTTTTGCTAAATGAAATTTGTTTGAATTTATTAAAGAAAGGATAAAGTGTTTTGAAAGGAATATTAAACGAAACCCTTTGAGCGATCTTCGATCACACTTACTCACTTGTTTATTTTCTCTCTTCACCCCATAAGTTAAATGCAGTTTAAATCTAGAATATGCAGAGAACTTTTAACTTTGGGAATATTTACCATAATTATTCATAACCAAAATTAAAGACTATAATCCATATCAATTTATGTAATGACAATTTTTTTAATGACGAAAAAAAAGTCCTTCCGGCCCGTACCGGGAGACACTAAAATGCAAAGAACCCGATTGCAGAAGATTCGTTAATACTAAATTTGAATAAGAAATTTGCCAAATTAGTCAACTATAGCCAAGTTGGCTTCATTTATAAAGACTTATTTTTGATCGCCAAATTTGGCGATATTTCGCCAAGTGTCGGCAGGTTTGGCGAGAATTTGGCGCTAACGGATAGGAATATATAGTTATGCGTATGATTGGGAAAATGATTACAACAGTGAAAGATAATAATTTGCGAGAAATCGCGTTCACTAAAACTCATAATTTAACCGGTTTTTTTTTTTTTTTTTTTTTTTTTTGGGGGGGGGGGGGGTAATGTGCTTAGCTGTCTTGTTTCAAAATGTCAGCCATTTTAGAATTTCAAACTGCTCTATCTCAGCCATTTTTTAAGATAGAGGTAAAACAGAAACTGCTCCGGAATCCGCGTATCAAGGCCTAATACATAAGCAAAAATTAAATTTGAATATTTAACTTTTTTGCATATTTATTTTAGTTTTAAATCTTTCAGTGGCCGCCATTTTGAAAAAGATAGCGGACAAAACTGGCCAACGAGGTCAAGACATTAATGAGCTTAATACACACAATTAGTTTCATCCAAATTGATTTATAAATACGAGTGTTATCGTATGACATAGATCAGACATATATATAGATAAATCAACATTTGAATGGAGGGTGGTTTTGGGGGTCATGATCGGTGAAAATATACCGAAATTTTCCGGAATTGCTTTCCTCCGAACGGCTGCAATAGGTAGCTTTATACTTTTTTGTATTGAAAGCTGCCTAAAAGAATAAAAATAGTTTTCAAATCCTTAAAAAAAATAGTTTAAAAGTACAATGTACTGGAACTTTCTTTTTTCTTTCCAGGGGCCATAGTAAATAAATTATACCGGTGGATCCGTGCGAGGATTTTGCACTGCAGGTTAATATTTAAGTGTTACATAATCTATGCTTGACGTATGATTTTTCGTTCTTTTTTATGTATGTGAGTGGCTATTCTTGTTACTTTAGAACAGTATAAATTAATTGACTGCAGTTTTCATGGAAGTCCCATGTTTAAGAAGCGATCATACATGCGGTATAGTGATCGCCGCATTTACAATTTTCGAGTATTTTTTGTATGGATTTCAAGTTCTGAAGGTTTCAAAGCTAGGCTTAAGTTTCCCATTGGAATTTTCAGTACATGTCAACGAAAGCTAAAATGTTGTCAATTTAAAATGTACTTATTTTATTACGGAAATGAATAGTATCACAATAACAGACGGTATAATTCATTTCACTGAAATAATAACGATGATTTTTTACATTATTTTGTATTGCATATTTGTGCATAGTATAATTTTAATGTAACAGAGTTGTAATTAATTGTTTGTAAAAGTGTATTGAAACTTAATTTCATAAAATAAAATTAATATCTATTAGTGGTGCACAACCTTTTTAAGCGAAGGACCACTTACAAAAATGACTGAGTTGTCGAGGGCCACCATCAGTAGCACAGAGAGAATTTTGTGGCGAGGGGAGGAAATCTAAGCCTAAAATCGGATAAAAAACATCGAATTTGGAAGGGTAGTTTTAGCCCCTTTCCTTCTTCCCACTCAACATATTCAATTCTGTTGGCAAGGATATATCAACAGTTTACGTTTGTATTTATAAAAGAGATATAGTTAGGATTATTTTCTAGAAGTGAAAATATTCCTTGATTTTATTTGCTTTATTAAAAGTACTAAAAAACAAAGATAGGCATGAAAGTTGCCAGCACCGAAAAAAAATTGTACTTTCATGAATGAAGGTGGGAAGAGAAGAGATAAATATTATTCTAAATTGTATTGTCATAAAATGCGGATATCAAGTACGGGTACACAATCTTTACTAGTCACAAAAATGACTGGATTGTCGAGAGCCAACATCTGTAGCATGGACAAAAAAAATTTTCGCAAAGGAGGGGGAGGATCGGTGGTCTATAAGTTCATAAAAATGCTAATATTGAAAAGAGGGTCATACTCAACCACCAGCCTAGTCAGCATAACCCAATTCAGTTGGCAAGGATGGAAAAAATTTGCAATTTTTTTTCAACATGGAATTGACGATATTCGCAGTTTTTCTCAGTGATTGACAAAATCCGAATTTTTTTCCTTGGGTGACTGACGAAATTTGTGATTTTTTTTATGTGGCGAAATTTGCAACTCCGGAATTTCCGATTTTGGCATCTATGGTCTCTGTCGGCAGATTAATGAAATTAGTGTTTTTCTTTCTTGCGACAATAAGACGAAATTCGTGATTTTTCCGTACCCGTTCGACAAAATACGCGATTTTCACGCGCCCGACCGTCGAAATTCGCAAGTTTTATGCGTCCGATTGGCAAAATTCGCGCTTCTTGCGCTCCCAATTGGCAAATTTAACTATTTTTGCGTGTCTGATTAGCGAAATTCGCGATTTTTTGCACGCGTTCGACGAAATATGCGATTTTTACGCACCCGATCGCGAAATTTGTGATTTTTACGCACCCGATCGATGAAATTTGCGATTTTTACGTGCCCGTTCGACAATTTTCGCGATTCTTACGCGCCCGAACGCCGAAATTTGCGATTTTTGCGTGCGCGATTGGCGAAATTTGTAATTTTTCTGCACTCGTTCGATGAAATGCAATTTCTACGTGCCCAATCAGCCAAATACACGTCCGATCGGCAAAATTTGCGATCTTTACGCACCCAATTGGCAAAATTCGCGATTTTTATGCACCCGTTCGACGAAATTCGCGATCTTTATGCACCCGTTCGACGAAATTCGTGATTTTTACGCGCTCGACCGCCGAGATTCGCGATATTTACGCATCCGATTGGCAAAATTCGCGATTTTTGCACCTCCAATTGGCAAAATTCGCGATTTTTACGTGCCTGCTTGACGAAATACGCGATTTTTACGCACCCGATCGGCAAAATTCGCGATTTTTACGTGCCTGCTTGACGAAATAAGCGATTTTTACGCACCCGATCGGCGAAATACAAGATTTTTACTTTCCCGATCGGCAAAATTTGCGATTTTTACGCGCCCGATAGACGAAATTCGTGATTTTACTCGTCCGATTGGCGAAACTGATCTGCGGGCTACCAGTAAACCCATCGCGGGCCATTTTTGGCCCGCGGGTCACAGGTTGTGCACCTCTAATCCATAATATGAAAATCTGCACGTAAAATAAATTTTGCATTCATGCATTTTTGCAAAACAGTGCAAAAGCTACTGCAGCAATATCTGAATATTTATAAAACTAGTCGAATAGTACGAACGCACCTTATGTGCCACGTTTGACGTACAATTTCCATCTTGTTTGTATTTCAACCCAAAAACGAGGATAACAGTTTAAAATTGCAGAAATTTATCAAAACATGAAAGCAAATATGAATTTGACCTCCAGAAAACATTTCTTTTTGAAATAGAAAATATTGCTATTTAAAAAAAAATAAAAATACTGTAACAACCGGCAAGATACCCTGAAAGTGTTTTTCGTATTTCCGTCCGAGAGACGGTTGTGGAAGTTTAACCCCTTGGGGACGAGCGACACGTATACGTGACGCATAGGATACCCAGAATCCTCCATTATTCCCACCAGTTATTTTTTATTGTAACCTTTGCCTTATGTATTCCTAGCATTTCTGCGATTCAATTAGGCGAAAATTTCTGTTTTGAAAAACCGGTGGTAAAAGATTAAAAATCCTGTAAAGGACGATCGTCGCGAAGGGGTTAAAACTGCAGAAAAATAGGAAAACATGAAAATGAATGTGAATTTGATCTTCAGAAAAACGTTTTTAGAAATATTAAATATTAACCAGTGGACCCATGCGACGATTTCGCACTGCAGTCCAATATTTTTATCACTATCTAATAGTTTTTAGATGCAGGTTTAAATTTCTAAAGAAAAGTTTAGGATTAAAAATACCTGCAAACAACATTGGATAAACCAGAATATCATATCATATCAAAATTACAGTAAAAACTGAACAAAGGTAGCAAAAGGCACGCACGAGGGAAAAAAATAATAATCGTATTTTAACTGTATCAGAGGATTACGTCATTCGCTTTGGGAAAAATACAGGACAGAGAAAAATAAATTGAATGCCTATAAAATACAATTTAATTTAATATAACAAAGCATACATTTTAGGCTACACGTGAAATAGTACCACTGATTCAGTCGATCAGTGGTGTCTTTTTCTACTAAATTTTGCTTTTTAATCATACATATAAAATAATATTCTGCAGAGACGTTCCACTTTATCTTTGTTGTGCTATTTATTTTTTTATAATCATTGTTGAGCACGATATAATGCGATATTTTATTTTTGTGGCACCATTTATTTCAGAAATACCTCACATTTCACTTCTGAAAACAATGCTGATTTATTTTTAATTAACTGCAATTTTTAATCAAAAAATATGTTTTAACGAAATGAGAGTATATTATGTCAGAAGACTCTTCAAAAACCTTTCGAATGATACCTCATTCATTGTTGTGCGTTTTGTAAATGTATATAGAAAAAGGGATGTTGACAACAGAAATAATGTACATGATATATTTTTAAACAAGAGATACCGTTACCACCGGTAAGGTACCTAGAAAATGTTCGTATTTTTCTTTTTGTTTTCACAACAACATAGGCAAGGCTGTGTCGAAACTATATGTCTGCTTCCACTACACATTGATTACTAGAAACTACACTTTTCTTTAAGTTGTTTTTTAATGAGAGGTACTTTTGTTATGTTTCTGTTTTGCTTTTTTTTTTCATTTTTCAACATATATAAATTTTGTTATGATTTAATATGTGTACAGTTCAGGACTTTGTATTCTGTGTGAAATATTTTAAGCAAAAACATTCAATTAATATTTTTCTTTGAGCTGCGTGAAATTTTATCGTGCTTCATAAATAAAAGTTCAAAATATTGATAAAATGCTTAAGTGATACAAAGAGTGTCGGATTCCCTCTAAGCCCACACAACTTTGAATAATAATCCTGTACTTTTAATATGCTGCCACCACAGATATGACGGCGTGATATCGGTCACGTTATGAGAGGTATATTGAGAGAAAGACTATCACTTTCAATTAAACTTAAACGAATAATTTATTTACACAATCTTTACAAATAACAACACAATATTTGCACTTGAAAACGTGGATATAACTGATCGAGTTCAACATGAAATAGAATACAGAAAATACGTTCTGTGTACTCTTAAGCTACTCTATACCTCTCTCATGCTACGTTAATTAACCCAGAGTTAAGAGAGATTACTATTAATCTCACAAATACATTATCCCTCCTCCCCAAGAGACCTACCTCAACGCACGTGTACCACAGCTCCCTCTGGAACAACCTACACCTCCCACTCAGAGCGTTAAAAACTAAAGAAAACTCTGCTGTCACCCCGAGACCACCATTCGTAAACGGGGTTGGTTTCTCTGACCGCACGGGTTTGTCCCCTTAAAAGAACGTCATCCCTTTATGATGCATCTTTCTTCTTAGATAATGGGTGAAGCTCTTTGTCTGTCTTATCTATGAACTTTGAATGACAATAGTAAAACTCCTTCCACTGTACAAAACATTCTTTCAACTTATATCATGTCACTCACCTACTTTGATTAAGATTCCAGATAAGAAAGGAATGTTAGTTTGAAGCTTACAGTACACAGAATACATAAGCACACATAAAGATAGTATCACATAACAATAGTTCTAAACAGCAGCTGTCAATCAAAGCTTGACACCCCCCCCACCTTATCGGAAAATATGCCATTTAGGGGCTAATTTTCCCCAAAACTATGTAATATCCGAGAAGAGTTTAACAGTTCCTTGGTAGTTTTCTTCATTATTATAATTACATACACATTTAAAGGTGTCTGAAAATTACCTACTGACATCTCTAATGAACCATATACTAATGTGATAACTATAAAAAAATTGCACAATATGCTAATACATTTTTATAAACACAAGATGCAAATACAATTATAAATACACAAAAAAAAATAAAGTTACACTAGGAATATATTATTTCAATGGCAGTCCTCCGACTGATATTGCTGGAGGCGGTACTACTTTTATTTCCAGTCCTGCCTAGTTAACCTAATAGGTACATCCTTTTTCGCAGTACATCCGCTTGAATGGCTAACTTCTGCCTCTGATGTCTTAATTAAATTTTCTTCTAACCATTCAGGCACTTGCCTGTCCAAGTCCTCTTTATACGTGATAAGGACATTGTACAGTTTTTGTTTTAGCTTAACCCTCCGGTTTACGATCGATCCGATGTATCTTCGTTTCTACCAATTGTATAGGACCCATAAATAATTCCTTATTTTTCCTCAAGATTGATTTCATATCTCCACCTTGAATATTTGTTAACCCTTTTATTTCAAATCCCTTCATGTCTTTAACTCCCGGTTGTTCTCTACCTAACAAAAGAGTTTTTTCACGGTCACGGTCTTCAAATTCCCCGTCACTATCAAAGATAATATCCACAACTTTATTTTTAGCCATAAATTATCTTATTTCATTGTGACACACCTGCTTCTTACTCCCGTCCACTAACTCAACTACATATGCACGTTGACCTGTTTCCTTTTTCTTTCCATCACTCACATTCATTTCCTACCTTAACTGACATTCTAAACATGATTCACAAAATATTTTAGCTTCTTTAGCCATGTTTTCCCAATAAAATGAATATCTAATTCTTTGTAACATTTTGATAACCTCGTGATGTTCTCCATATAAAGAAGTATGTGCTAATTTTAGAATTTCCTCCCTCCTGATTTATGTATTACTAATTGAGCTACAGTTTCGTCTACTAATTTCTCTCTATGATACAATAACCCATTCACAATATAATAAGACCCTCTATCCTTTTCAGCTAATTCCCAAGATTTCTCTAAATCATTACAAATCATTTGGGATTTCTGAAATACATTTGAACTACTTTCCGTAACTTGGTCAATCTTACTTTTCTCTACCTCCGTTTTTTCCTTTTCCTGACTTAGTAAACTTACTGATCTCGTTTCTACGGCATAACGTTTATTCTTATCATTTCTAATCCTTTCCCCTTCCTTCACTTTATCCCTACTACCTTCCTTACATTCCCTTTCTACCGATTCTCTTAATGATTTCTCGTGGTTTAACCCTGCCAATTCATTAGCCACGTCAGGATGTAAAATTACCTGTTCCTTACTATTATCAATTATCGCGCAAAGTACATCCTGATGAATTACATTAGTTTGACCGCGTTTTGGAATAGCTAAAGGTAATTGAATTAATGGCGATTTAACTGCCTTACCAAATATCCCTTGTAAATAGATGCTACCAGCCCCTCTTAGTTTCTCTGCCGGTATTAAATCTTTATGAACGACACTAATTTCACAACCTGAATCCCCTAATCCTGTTGTTACTTTTCCATTTACACTAACCTCAATTTTCTCGAGTTTATTTAATTTTTCTCCAATAACTTTAGTTCTCCAATCCCCTTTTGCTACAATTCTTACCATAATCGCTCTCTTTGGTAAATCTTTAATTCCTAGCACTGAGATATTATTTATACCAGCCCTTGATTCTTGTCCCTTATTAACCTGCCTATTTCCTTTCGTACAAAATCGTTGGTAATGGCCCCTTAATCCATATTTAAAACAAGTAGGCGTCGCATCGTTAGGTTTCTTATATTCCGGTTTTCTACCCGAAAATGGACTAACTTCATTATTCTCATTTTGTCTCCAATTACTACTAAATCCCTCATATTTTTCCCTTCTAGAATCTTCATTATTTACATACCATCCTTTAACTTTATAACCCTTATAAGTTACCGCATAAGATTTTTGTTTAGCATCGAAGAAATTATCACATTGCTTAGCAATTTTAGAAACTTCTAACCAATTATTGTACTGAGTTAATCTAATATGCGCCGCGGTTTCTTCATCTAAAGTATTTAACAATTTATCCGTGACAATTAACTGATTAACCTTCTCATACGTATCGGCACCTATATTCTTACAGTAATTTTCCCACGTTGCTATTAAACGCGATACAAATAATACATGAGTTTCATTTTGATTCCTTCTAGCCTTCTGAAATTTTTCCAAACACGCCTTCGGTGTCAGCTGGTGTTCCCGTAGAACTAATTCCTTTAATTTCTCATAACTCATAATTTGTTCTCTAATAGTATAAATTAACAAATTATCGGCCTTATCTCCTAACCTATTTAATAGAATTTCAGCATGCTGGTTTTCCGGTACATTTTTTGTTTGAAATGCTCGTTCTAAACTGTTCAAAACAGATTTTATCCCTCAGTCCCTTCTGGAACGTTCATAGACAAAGTTTTAACACTTTGAATCAATTTCTCTAGGCTACTCTTATGATTAGATTTTCTAGTCCCATTAGAGTTATTTTCCGAACTTTGAATTTTTAGCCTTTTCAACTCTAACTCATGTTCCAGTCTCAATTTTTCAGACCTTTCTTCTCTTTCTAACTTCTCACGCTCTAACTTGTCCTACCTTTCTAACTTTTCCTCTTTTACTAACTTTTCTTGTTCTAACCGTTCCGTAACAATAGTGCTAGATAATTCCATAACAGCCCCTTCTTCATATTCGTCGCTCTCCACTATCTTTTTCTTAAGCTGAAACCTGGTATCATCTTCCGAGGATTCAATCCCCAACTCTTCACATATCGTCTCAAGATCCACCCTTTTTAACTTTAGTAAGAAAGTCATACCTTCTACCGACAATTATTACCACCCTACAACAATACTTAAGCACAATATCAAATTAAAACTTCCTCAAATCCTACCTTCATAGGTTACCTCCACATATTATACTATTTAACATATTTCAAATAAATAATAATAAATTGATAAATTTCCTTAAACAATGGTACCCCACAATTTGCTTCCAATAACAAAGTAAAATAATTTCAATTTGATTACTAAGCAATACAGATTTAAATTTAGACAATTAAATAATAAAATACAATTTTATACAATAATACTGATACGTTGCAATTTGAATAAAAAATACTGATGCCAATCACTAAATAGAGATATCCACATAACAAAAATTTGCATAAAATACACATAAATTCCTAAATTTAATCTCAATAAAATATTTCAATTTCCAAAATTAGTTCTCCCATTAAAAAGTAAAATCACAGCCTTTTTTTCCTCTGGGCCTTAAATTCTTCTTTGAAGGTTATTTCAATTTAATTTAAATTCTACACAAATTTGCCTTCCTCATTTACTATCAATATTTCAAACTTAAAACAATATCACTTAATTTAAATATTACTTTAATAATAATTTAAATTTAAGAAAATTCAATTATTCCTTCCAACTATTAACACAATGCATTAATTTTAATCATTAATCTTATCCGTTTACAAAAAATTAGAAAATCAATTCTAGTAAACAATATTACATGCTTTTCTTCAAACAATAGTGTAAAATGGCTGTTAATATCACATTTGATTTAATACAATTATTAAATTGCACATAAATTATCATAAATTACCATCAATTACACAAAAAACAGTAGGTTCGAGAATGTCAGTAGAGTAAAATTATCAAAACACCTTACCTCATACTTTATCCGCTGGAGTAATCATCTGCTCACAAGTTGATGCACGACGAATTAAATATTTCGCACTTTAGATTTACTTTGATGAAATACACATACGTTCACTTATAACCCTGTTAAAATACTCCACTCTCGGCAAAATCACTGTAAATTGATTCACTATACGACGATACTTCACAAACACTAGTTCAATTCACTGAAACGAAGATAGGGCACAAACAATGCAGTTCACTTCACTGTAACGACGATAGGGCACAAACAATTCCGCTGGACGATCCGGCATAAACACTCTGTAACACAGCTAGCTGGCACTGGTCTTCGGCGATTCTGTCCCGTCGCTGCCAACATTGTCGGATTCCCTCTATGTCCACACAACTTTGAAGAATAATCCTGTACTTTTAGTATGCTGTCACCACCGATATGACTACGTGATATCGGTCACGTTATGAGAGGTATATTGAGAAAAAGACGAACACTTTCAATTAAACTGAAACGAACAATTTATTTACACAATCTTTACACTTAAAAACACGGATATAGCTGATCCGGTTCAACATCAAATAAAATACAGAAAATACGTTCTGTGTACTGTTAAGCTACTCTATACCTCTCTCATGCTACGTTAATTAACTCAAAGTTACCAGAGATTACTATTAATCTCACAAACACATTATCTCTCCACCCCAAGAGATCTACCTCAAAGCACGTGTACCAGAGCTCCCTCTGGAACAACCTACACCTCCCACTCACAGCGTTAAAAACTAAAAAAACTCTGCTGTCACCCCGAGACCACCATTCGTAAACGGGGTTGGTTTCTCTGACCGCACGGGTTTGTCCCCTTAAAAGAACGTCATCCCTTTATGATGCATCTTTCTTCTTAGATAATGGGTGAAGCTCTTTGTCTGTCTTATCTATGAACTTTGAATGACAATAGTAAAACTCCTTCCACTGTACAAAACATTCTTTCAACTTATATCATGTCACTCACTTACTTTGATTAAGATTCCAGATAAGAAAGGAATGTTAGTTTGAAGCTTACAGTACACAGAATACATAAGCACACAAAAAGATAGTATCATATAACAATAGTTCTAAACAGCAGCTGTCAATCAAAACCTGACAAAGAGAAACTCAAAAAGGCTTATAAAACCCTTTTAATTTAAAGATCTACAAATGTTTCAACGCTCCAACGGCGCCATTATCAAGATATACAAACGATAAACAAAATATTCTCACACATGTTTGAAAATAAACTTGAAATTCATAAATCACGAGTGATTTATGGTTTTCAAGTTTATTTCAAACACTTCACGTCTTACAATTACACATTTTCTGAACTTGAACTACGCATTAGTACTCACAAAGGTTGGCAGACCTTCATAAACGACCCCGGCGATTGTGATTTTAAAATGCAGAAAAAACTGAAAGATTAGTTTGCCTGTGCTTGAAAAATCACAGATTCTCCGGAAAAGTGATTTTGAAAGAGACAGACTGTTAGAATTGAAGCTGGTTCATTAGGGTTTTTAATTAATAACTCGACTAATTATCAAAAAATGTAAAATCTGAACCTGTGATGCATTTGGACCTGTATTCGTCTATTCTTATCCAAGTTTCCAGATGTCTAAGTGCGATACATTTCCCGCCACCGCCCGCGCCCGATTAATCTTTGAATCTAGGCATGGTATGATTTTTGGGGCCCCTTTCCCTTCTGCAAAAGTTTTCTTCATTCTTGAAAACTCACCAATGATACTAAAACTATTCCGGAGAGTAGCTTAGCTGAGGTCACATATATTCCATGAAAAAGCTTTTTTTTTATGTTCCCTGTATATACTTCAGATACATTTAGTACCTTATAGCTGTATGCTGAATTTCCCGGGTGTTTCCTATCAGGCACACCAGGATGCTATGTAACTAATTAACATCCTATTGATTGCATTCATATTTCCTTGTTAAATAAGTTTTTTGAAGTAGTGCGAGGATTTCCTCTTGGATTAAGCAAATTTTCTTTTCAAAAAAATAAAATAAAACAAGCGGGAAAAATTCTACCCTACGGCAGAATATATATTGGCCACCCACGGGTTTTATCGTTGAGATTTTTAAGTCAAGTCTAACACGTCAAAAAAAAAAAAAAAAAAAAAAAAAAAAAAGTGTTAGTATAAGCCAGTTTTTCCACTTTAGAATTTAGTTAACGCTCTAACATTTTTTGTGAGGCTGGCGGAATATATTAGCAACGAACACACCAAGTTTTAAAAAGATTCAGTGACTAGAAGTATTTTTAATAAATACAATAGTAAAAACTGTGGCTCCAATGGGCTGAGACGTGGCGAGGTAGATGTTGTTTACAAATGTGCTGGTTTAATGACAATGACACCCTTTAAACTATTTTTAATGGTTCAAGCGACTTTAACACTTAATAGATAATTTAAAAAAGGCAATGAAAAGTTCTATGATAGCAGCTTTTATGATGGATACAGTTAAGAGAAGTTGTTTAACAAATGATGAGTTACCATTAATTGACGGGCTCTTGGAGAGCGGTGGGGGAGGAAGGAAGCTATACAAAACATAAGTGCTCTACGAGACCTTTGAAATGAATCCTCACTTGCAATTGAGAGATGGGACTTTAAAAGGGATGCCCCTTTTGCGCCCCTCTGACAGGCCCCCCTCGAGAGATACGTGAAAACCGAGGACGCCAAAAGAAGTGGGAGGAGGGAAATGCCTTTAGGCGGTTTACAGCTAATTTTGGTGAAATTTTGGAGCTGTCCGGCCCATAGGAACGGAGAAAAATGGGAAAAACTAAAATAATTATGAGAAATTGAAAAAAATTAAATAAGAAAAGTGCTCCTGACGGAAGGGGGGAGAGTAGGACCAGACAAAAGTGCTTGACGAGATCAAACTGTTGATGTTACATGATGGGGTTTGAACACCTTGAATGTCTCCCCCCCAGGAGGCTAACTCCATTCCTATGGGAGATAGGACCTCGGAACCCTCTTAGAAATGGCGGCCTCGACGAGTTCAACTTCGTTGGATCCTTTAGAAGAGACCTACGCCCTGCCCTCTGTGGGGCTTAAAGGGGCTTAGAAAGATAAGAAAAACTAAAATTTAAAAAGAGTTGAAACAGAGAAAAATGCTTTTTAAGGGAGAGGGGGAGGATAGGACCAGACGATAGTGCTTGATGAGATCTATCTATTAATATGTTACATGAAGAGTTTGAGCACCAAAAAGGTCTTACTGAATCTTATCCCCCCCCCCGGAATTTACAAGAATTTATCCGCCCGGGGGTATCTTAGTTCCTATGGGAGATAGGGTCACGGGACCCCCTTAGAAATGTCCGCCACCAGTAGTTTAACTTCGTTGGATCCTTCAAATGGGGTCTTTACCTGCTGTAGGGAAATTAGGGACTGAGAAAGGAAATCGAAGCGGAAGTATCGGCATAATAAAGAGAGACAATTTGATTTTTAATATCGTCAGTAACAACCATTTGTATAGCTATGTATAAAGTGTGTCCTCCTTTATATATGGAATGGCTGTGACTTTTCATAAACATGAATTTTACTGTAGACTGAAAGAATTAGACCTGTGTGTGGCTAAAAAGAAAAAAAAATTACCGTACTTTTGTGTTATAGCGTCCCCCACAATTATAATTATGCCAAGGTTGCAGTTATGATTTCGGCAGAATCATCCCAAAGATTATATATGCATCCTATATACGCATATATATATATATATATATATATATTCCAAACACTCCTATATGTGCCATATACGTATAAACACATATTATTTACGTCTTATATGTCGTATATACATCATATACACATGTAATATATATGCATCATATATGCATCATATATGACTAACTGGGCCACATACGTCAAGAAATGTTATATATATATCATATATTATTATAATGTCATACATGCTTTATAATTTGGCGATATATCTTGGTATCTTGGCGGTTCATCCTTGGAAGCTACTATAACACGAAAGTACCAAATTTACAATATATTAATGAAAACAGAAACAAATATTTCATCCTTGGGGCTACTATAACACAAAAATACCAAATTTCTGCTTTATTATTCATATCTGATAATTTGCATCTATCCTTTTCGTAAGTTTAACATTTTTGTAACGATTTTATGCATTTCTATTGCCTATTCAAAGAAAAATTCTTCTAAAATTGCAGAATTTCGTTAAAAACGCTTAAAAAATTCTTCTAAAGTTACAGAATTTCGTTAAAAATGGTTAAAATAGTAAAATGCGAACATCGTTTGGTCCAATCTCGACCGAAACCAACAGCCGTTATCATTATCTTTTTACGCGTGAAGGTTTCGCTATGATACTTCATTGTGAAATATGGTAATTTTTGAAATTCAATATTTGAAAAACGGCATAATCATCAGATTTGAAATTTATATCAAGTAAAATACAATTTTTTACCTTTCTTACGCAGTTTGTCTAGCAAATACTTTTCGAGCTATTAATTTTTTCAGTAACTTCAAATGTTTCATTTTCCGAGATTAACCTGTGGCAACGATGAATAGATGAATTTTTCATAAACATTAATTTTATTGTTCCGTGAAAGAATAAACCACCCTGTGTGGGTTCTAATAAAATAAAAATACAATGTAAAATAATGGAAATGGGAATTAGAGAGCCCTCTTCACAGTCGTTTTGGGGCCCCTTTAAATTTTTAGAGGGGAAGCATGTGCTTCACGTGCCTTTTGGATAATCAGGCCCTGGCCACCGCCAACAGACACACACAGAGAAAGACAAAAATCTTTCTTTTATAATATAGAGTAGCTACCCAACAGTGTTAGGCTACCCCACCAGGCGCTGCCTGGGCCGTTAATAATAACCTTACATCTAAAATCGGTGTTCAATGATTTTATATTTTCACACGAAAATCTTTCCAAACGAAACTAATGTTGAAGGATCCATTGCCTTTGGCAGCGTATTGTATGATCATATTATCATATCATATCATATTATATATTATTTCTCCTGTCAACATCCCTTTTTCTAAGAAAATACGAAACACAGAACAACGAATGAGATACCATATGAAAGGATTTTTAACAAGCTTCTGACATAGTACACTTAGATTTTACTAAAACATATTTTTTGATTAAAATTTGCTGATAACTAAAAATTAAATCGGCATTGGTTTCATTAATGAAATCAAAGGTTTTCTTCAAATTAGTGTTGCCACAAATATAAAATTCCGGACGGATTATATCACGCTCAACAATGATTATAAAAAAATAAATAGCACAAAAAAGATAGTGTGACATCTCCGCACGTGTTTATTTTATATTTATGATTAAAAATCGAAATTGAAATTGCAATGTTTAGGAGAAAAAGACACCATGGATTGTCCCATGTTTTTTTCGGTGCAGTTAAAATACGATTATTAGATTTTTTTCTCGCGCGTGCCTTTTTGTAAGTTTGATGGAATAGATGAGCTGATATTCTGGCTTGACTAATTAATGTTAGGATATCGCAGATGCACCGGGGTTGGCGCAATTTTTTTGTGGAGCTATTTTGGCGAAAAAATTCCATTTTAGAATAACTGTTAGGCCTAGCTTGAGAAAACATGTTAGCTTTATTTTATTAAAAAAATTGTATTATAATTTTACTTTAAAACACACACATTTAATTTTATTATTACACACAGTTGTATTTAATACACACATTATTTTTATTACACATATTTTAATTTTATTTATAAATTATTTTTTTTTAAAATTTATTTACATACACATTTCATTTTATTATAAAATACCAAGTTGCCATACAAAGCAAAAGTCACCAGGTTACCTCGCCAGACAAAAAATCGCCATTTTGGCGCCAAAACGAAACTCCGGTGCATTTCGACATCTGTACCAATGTAGTTTACAGGTAATTTTATTCTTAATGTTTCTTTAGAAGTTCAAATCTATATTAAAAAAAATACTACAATGCTAAAAAATTTGGATTGCAGTGCGAAATCCTCGCACGGGTCCCCACTAGTTTTATATTTGTAAATGAAAATCTATCGAAACAAAGCTAGAGTACTGTAAATCTAGAATAGAGAGAAACTGTAAATCTAATTGGATATTTTGTGTATGAAGTACGTGTTGATGGGTTTCTTATATCGACGAAATTTTATGTTTCAAAATCTCTCACATACGACATTGTAATAGGGCAAGACGTGATCAGCAAACTAAAGTTGGCGATAGATGAAGAGGGAATTAAAATTGTTGCCGAGAGCAATACTTTTCAAGTAGGTTGCCTTAAAGTTGTAAATAATTCTGACAAAAAAGTAAATTAGGTTGCCAATTCATACAATGAAGCGAAAGTATCAAAAGGAAATAGTTCACGTGCAGAAAACGAAATGATTGGTATTATGAATAAAAATAATTCAGAAAATAATTTCAAGATAAATTTAGCACGCGCGGTGAAAACAGATAAAAGTGACTCAACTCGCGAGACAAAATCAAAAGATGAAAATGAAATAACAAAACACGGAAAATATTATAATTTAACGAGCACGAGAAAAGAAATAGACGGAAGTAATCCTTCTATATATAAAAAAAAGTAATGGTTTGGAAATGGACCAATGAAAATCTGCGTAGATACCGCGAAACGTATCTGATTGGTCAGAGCTTTCTGACTTTTCTTAGGGGGAATTAACATGAAAGTAGAGAATTTAGATAGGATGGAGCTATTAGGGGGGTTTCCAAGGGGAAGGGACACGGGTCTGTCGCCAACTTGGCGATATATCGCCGAATTTGGCGGCCAAAATTATGAAATGAAGGCAACCTGCCAAAAGTGGCGCCAACTTGGCGATATTTCCAGTATTTCGTCAAGTTTCTATAGACTCCCATTGAAATCCAATAGCGCTTACTCGCTTGCAAAAAATCAACAAATTGAGATATTGCAATGCAACAAAAATTAATATTATCTTATGAATAGAGTTTAATTGAACTATTTACATTATTTTTAAGCACAAACACTAACTATTTACAATATTCGTAATACTATATATACAATTGGTACTTGTTAGTTATCCTGTCGACCAAATTACTGTCGCCAAATTCATATATATTAAACGAGCAAGGGATTTTCCCGATTATTCATATATATTAAACGAGCAAGGGATTTTCCCGATGATGAATGATATAGTAAACGACTGGGAAGATTTTCACGAGACTTGCCCCCTATACTAAATCAAGCACGAGAAAAAGATCTAGCTAGGTTCCGAATACAAGAAAATTCGTTTTTACAGGGTAAAACAAACTCAGCGCTGAAAATGTTTTTTGTTATAAATGGAAAAATACTCAAACGATTTACACGAAACGTGTTGCCTATACTAATTCGAACACGAGAAATCCATCTAGCTAGGTTTCGAATTCGGGAAAGGTCATTTTGATCTATTAAAACAAACTCAGCACTAAGAGTGCTTGGCTAGTGCGTGATTACGCGGGGGGTTGGTGAGCGTAGCGAGCAGGGGACCCTAGTATAAAAAGAAAAAATGAAAATAATGAAATATTTCACGAATGTTTTAAGAAACGTGGTTACCGATACGGAAATTAAGTGAAATCATTTTATAGAAAAGGAAAGTTTGTTGATAGAAATTATAGATACCGCAAACAATACGCGCAGTATGAAGATAGAAAAAAGCATAATGTTCACGAATACCGTAAACAAGACAGGCAGCAAAGAAATCATCATTTTTGGAGTGATAGGAAGCGGGAACCCTATTTTGCAGATAAATGTTATTACAAAAGATATGAAACTACATCTCATGGAAAAAATGATGAATGTATTGAGAGCGATACCAAATGTAACTATGTACCTCCTGTTATTTTCAATGTTTAGGAATATACGCGAAGAAGAAAATGTTATGAAAATTGTTATTGTCCGTGTCATTCAAAAGGTAAAGTGTAAGTGTGTATGAAAAAGTATCCTGAGTTTTAATTTAGTTATTTTTGTTTTATTTGTTTTACAGTATTGTATAAGTTCATAGTGTAGTATTCAAATTGTATGATAAGAAAAACACTTCATTTAAAAGTATTTCCTGCACAATAAAACGTTTCCTGACGATTCAAAAAATACACACGTAATTGTTCAAGTTTTCACTTCTGTCGGCACTCCCGGAGTGCCATTGTTTTTTTTGTTGTTTGTTTGTTTTTTTACTGTGTTAGAGTAGGCGGTCAAATATGTGAAGACTCTTTGTGAATTTTAATGAAATCTTGTTTTTAAATAATTTTACATTTAATTTTTGAGTTTATTCCGTATCAAATCAAACATATTTTGAACCAGAAATTTTACTTAAAGCGGCAAAAAAAAAAAAAAAAAAAACACATTTTGTTAAATAAATTTTCTGGTTTGAAATATGTTTATCAGACTTGATAAAAAACAGAACGGTTAGTAGATGTAATATTTCTATAAGACAGAAGATTTATTATGATGTATTTTTAAGTTTAAAGTGTTTATTTGTTTCACCAGTTTTATTCTACCTTATTTATTTTTATGTGTAATGTGTTATGGAATTTTAGTTCCAGGAGTATTTCGTTTTCATCGTCAGTGATGGCGTGTAAAGAAATTGGCCAAGTTGAAGTAAAGGGAGAAATTGAATGGAGAATTGCTGATTTTCTCTCAGTCGTTAAGAATAAAAATTTTCATTATTATAAAAGTCCAACATTCTCTATTGAAAATGAGCCCTACTTTTTCAGACTGAGACCTCAAAATCAGCTGAATCCTGAATACGCTTGCTTGTACCTCGCAAGCGATGTGGGAGAAGAATGCTTAGCAGAATATGATTTTAGCTTGAAAAAATCAGATGGCAGTATGGAAGAGTTAACGGAAGTACTTGTTGGGGATCGAAGTAGATGCGGAAATTACATTTCACTTCCAGATGTACAGCAACGGAAATCCAAATTGGCACCTCGAGATGTCATCACCATCATATGTAAGCTGAATAACCATATTATTCCTTCCGCAAAGCAGACTGAATTGGACAAAATAAAGTCTTTGAAGATTATTAGTAAGTGATGAATGGTTTTTTTTTAATTACATTTTAAGTTTTTGTATCACAAAAATGAAGATCATTAGACAGAATGGTAGTTATCTTTTATCCGTGCCAACTGTCAATTATACCAATTAACAATAACGCTTTTTTTTTAACAGACTTAAAAAAGGAGGAGGTTATCAATTCAATCCGTATGTATGTACGTTTCGGTGTTGTTCACGCATAACTCTCGTAAATGTGCATCGAATTTGATAGTTTTTCTTTTGTTTGGAAGAGTAAGGCCCCCAGGTGGTCCCATTTCAATTTCGTCAAAAACGGATCATTAGAGCAAATTATTTCAAGTTCTTATTAAAATTTCCATTGATTTGATGAAGATTTATTCCATACTAGCTGTCACCGGTGACTTCGTTCACGCAACATTAAAAGAAGAATAAATACATTAATTAAGCAAAATATTTCATCCCGATAATTAAAAACGTTAACAATTAACTGACTATTTATCACATTTTATAGGAAACAATACGGTATTTTTTGTTATAGGGACCTTGACATAACTCAGTCATAAAAAAGTGAAATTTTGTGCCAAATAATCGCGAAAATGAAATTGCAACCAGTGCAAAAAGGAGGGCCAAATAAAATTGTGGAAATAGACAAATTGGGTAAAAACAAATGTCAATTTTTCCTGATAAACAATTTTACTTTTAACGCCTTTGTGGAACGTTTTAACAGCCATCCTTCAAAAAAACATTAATTGGAAATAGTTTTATGCTTTTCCTTTAAATTCAATTCTGCCTCCTTGGTTTAATGTATAGCTGAAACAAATCTTGTTTTCTAAATGACAGTATGTTGACAGGCAATTTTTGTTCTCCGGAATAAATTGATTCATGAAGTTTGAATATGTGAAAATATGTTTTTATTTTTCGGATAATTTACTGAAATCAAGATTTTTTTTTCACCATCTATTCAAAGTGAAAATAAATTCTGTTTTTCAGTTTTAATCAGAAAATGGTGTAAAAAATATACTGTTCTGTTTTATTTCTCCTTTTTTATACACAAATGTGAAGTAATTTACTTTCCGTTTTTAGAGAAACTTCGTTAAAATTTACAAAAAAAAAAAAAAAAAATTGGTATTTAATTTAATTTTTTAAATTCTGAGAGTTTGCGTGACATCCTGGGATCAATGATAACCGGTATTAAGTAAATCGCGATGCGTTCGACAGTCTAGGAGTAGTTGCGAAATACAAACACACGGTCAGATTTTAATATAACACATTCGTGTTCATTTTCCTATTCTTAAAAATATGACGTGATTTTTAGCAGAAAACTCTCATCTGTATATAACGGATACTCATGCTTAATAATCAGTACATATAAAAACACATTTAAATTTTTCGTTATAAATATGACGTAAAACTCATCTACTTTCTATACTTATTGATCCTTGTATTATTAATGTAAGGAATTGATTCACACTTTTTTTAAAACACATTGGAAAATTTCCGTTTTATTTCAAATATGACGTCTCTTTCTCCCCAGAGAAATCCCTTTTTAATGACATAATTCTTGTTAATTTTCTTTTCCTGGCAATTAATTTCAATACTGGCATAGGGGAAATTATGTTACTTTAACGAAATAATATTAAATCTTTAGGTTTTATCAACAAAAATGGAACTATTAACATTCGTCATTTTTTTGGTAATTGAGTTATTTCTTTTAGTTTTAAGAATGAAAATAACTATTTATCGCTATCCATGACATATTTTTCCACATGGATAATTTTGCGGAGCATATTATTGACATTTGCTAGCCATTTTCTTTTCAAACGTCTTTTTAATTTTTTAAATTTTAAATTAAAAATACGGTATAGTTATTAGCCGTGCGCAGACGGTAAAACGCCAAGTATTTTTACCATACAATAGAAAAAAAAAAAGACAAAAAGTAAAGAAAAAACCCAAGTTCATTTTATTTCCATCAAAGCATATCCGCTTTTTTTTTATGTATGACGTCATATTCGCCTGTTTCCTGTGGTTACGCATATTGAAACCTTGTATTATTATCAAAAACTAAAAAAAGTACGTTTTATTTCTAATAATATTATTTAATCTTCTTTTTAATTCTTTAATTTTTTATTTCATTTTCATCTTTCACGTGAAAATTTTTCAATTGAAACTAAATTGTTGAGTAAAAATGATTATTCCGCTGCTTGGATGTCACAAAAAAAAATCGCACCATTGAGACAGTTAAAGTTTACCATAATTATGCGCTATACAACTCAACTTCCTTCCAGATCTTTTCTTGAAGTAAGATGTAATAATATTTAATGAATGAAATTTCGAAACGAATTCTCATTTAATTTGGTTTTTATGTATTATACTTGCCAGGAAGAGAGATTGCGGAAAATTATTGGTAATCGCCAATCATATTTACCATTGTTATGACCAATCGCGTTCAAAATAGTAATTTAATATATGTTTATAAAATACATAACATCATTAAGTACATTTATGTTAATTTGCGCAAATCTCGCCAGTATCATTTTTTAAATCGCGGATACCAGCTTTTATTTTTCACGTGTGCAAATTAGAAAATATTGTTATGAATTTTGTATATATCTGTAAATATTCCATTTGTTTAAATTTATTTTATTTTATTATTGTGAAAATTGCAGTATTATTAATGTATTTCCTATTGAGCATCATGTAACTCAATGCTAAAGGCCTCAGATGGTTTGCAAGGAAAACAACCTTACACCCTCATCTTTATAATGGAAGTCTATGGAAATATCGCCAAGGAATGGGTTTATCGCCAAGTTGGCGATGGTTTTGGCGACTTATTTTTGTCGCCAAATTTGGCGACTTTTTGTGCAACCCCCCTGGTGGGGGGTGTTTCCGCCAGGACATTTTCACTATAAACCTCGCGGTTAGTGTCCTGGCTGGTTGTTCTTGTGCAACCCCCCCCCCCCCCTTATACATTTACATTGGGATCCTTTCACGTTTGCAGTACTCTATCGAGAGTTGAAGGACCTTCTGGTAATTTCTAGCATTAGAAAGTCCTGGAATAATCTGGAAAGATCTCTGAAGTCTATATAAGGGACCTCCACCAGTTCAGTTCAGTTAGTTGTCTGTCAACTTCGATTGAATTCATACGAGAGGCTTTGCATTGAGAACTGTGTTTCTCGGATTGATTTTGTCGTTGATACGTCGTATTGAACGCATTGTTTCTGTGTGAAATTTTGCTGTGCTTTTATTGGATTTGAAGATTACTGAATATCTTGTAATTTTCAGAAGATATTGGTGTTCGTATTGCACTGTTTATAGTGAATAAAGCCTTTTGATTGTTCTTATATATTGGCATCAGTCCTTTCGAACCCCGAGCTCACAACATTTGGTGTCAGGAGTGGGGTTGAATGCCGATTATCAGAGCAATGGAGGCGCAACTGACTAAATTATTGGAGAAATTAGGAGAGATGGATGAGAAAATGACTGCGAACCAGGCTGAAATGAAGAAGGAAATGTCAGCGATGGATGAGAAAATGACTGCAAACCAGGCTGAAATGAAGGAAATGTCGGAAGAAATGATGAAGGAAATGTCGGAAGAAATGAAGAAGGAAATGTCAGCGATAGATGAGAAAATGACCGCAAACCAGGCTGAAATGAAAGAGATGTCGGAAGAAATGAAGAAGGATATGTCAACCAACCTTGGTGAGTTGAAAGAATTAATAGATAATAAAATAACATCTTTAAATGAAAGAATTGACAGCGTGGAAAACAAATTTGAAGGAAGATTTCTGGAAATAGAGGAAAAAGTTCAAAGGATAGCCAATACCGTAGAAGAAAGGATAGAGAGTATAGAAAAGGACTTGGAAAATGTGAAGAAACAAAAGATAACTGCCGAAAACTATCCCGAAGATGTCAAGTATCAAGCTATGCTTCCCCGGCCTCTATTAAACTCTCGACCTATGACGGAAAATCCTCATGGCCAGTGTTTAAGACACAATTTGGGATCGTAGCGGACGCCAATGGATGGGATTCCCAGACAAAGGCTTGCCAGTTAGCTGCTTCTCTACGAGCTGATGCTGCCGACGTCCTACAGACTTTGCCTGCAAATGAACCGCTGGATTTTGAAACGCACGTCAGTGCCTTAGAATTATGCTTTGGCGAGAAATGCATGAAGGAATATAGCAGACTCCAGCTCAAATCTCGACAGCAGAAATCCACTGAATCCCTGCAAGATCTTGCTACGGATGTCGAGAGACTTTCACATCTTGCTTATCCTGACTGTCCGACTGAAATTAGAGAAAGCTTAGCTCTACAGCATTTTATTGATGGTGTGCGTGACCCTGAGATCCAGACAGCACTCCGGATTGCAGATCTCAATGATTTAAAAGGGGCTTTGGTTTACGCTCTGAAATTCGAGGCAGCCCAGCAAGCTACTAGGAAAGATCGACACTTCGTGCGAGCAGCCAACCTGCCTGAGACGTCGGATAGAGCGGTGGAGCGCTTACAGCAGCAGATGAATGACATAATGAGAAAGATGAACTCCTTAATGGCCAACAAACCTTACAGGAAGATCAAGTGCTAGAAATGCGGTGGAGAAGGCCATATCCAAATCGACTGCCCAAGACGACCCAGCACCGAAGGTAATATCTCTCCCGCTAGCGGAGGAGCAGGAAAACTGATTAACGGCCATCTTGCGGGGCGGAGGTTGCCAGATTTTGAGAAGCCCCATTTTCAAGTATGTGAAATTTCTGCAAGAAGTTGCGGCGAGAACGGAGTTTTTCTAGTCGGAAGTGTGAATGATTTGCCCTGTAATATGATCATCGATACAGGAGCCAATGTGACCATCATTCGGAAAGATCTAGCTCTGCGGCTAAAAGAAAAACTCCTCTGGATCCCGCCCCGTGTTATCCTTCAAACCGTGACCGGGGATAAGATTGACATACATGGAAGAATGAAACTGGAAATAAAGTTTGGGAACGCCGCTTACCATCATACAGTCTATGTGGCCGATGATATTTCAGACCCTTTCATACTCGGACTGGACTTTTTAAAAGAGCATGGATTTACACTGGATTTTAAGAAGAATGAGTTACGCTCTGCTCAAGAAGATGTCACTATTTTCAAACTTGGAAATGAGTCCGGATCTATTCAACGGATCACAGCCAAGGCAGATGTTATCATCCCTCCTCGGACCGAAATGATGATACCTGGATTAACTGAGAACGAAAGTAGTTTTCAATGTGGCTTGGTTGGATATCCTGAGAAGAGCCCAAAAGGAGTGCTAATAGCATCAGCGCTGGTAGATCTGTCGAGAGATGTGATACCCGTGAGGATGGCGAATGTAAGTGAAAAGTCTAGAATTATCCAGAAGGGTGAAGTGCTTGCTACCTGTGCTCCAGTCACCTGTGTTTGAAAAGACCCGAGCTTGACGTTGTCGGAGCCGCCTACAAGTTTAAAACCTGAAATTGGACGAAATGAGAATTTATTTCCTGAGCAGAGACATGCCGCAGAAAGACTGTTCCAAGAATTTACGGATGTGTTTTCACAAAACGAGAATGATATAGGTCGCACTTCTCTGACACGTCATAGAATTGATACTGCCGAGCATCCACCGATTAAACAGCATCCAAGACGCTTGCCGTTTACAAAACAAGAAGAGGTTTCTAAGCTCTTACGAGAGATGCAGGATAGTGACATCATCGAACCGTCATCAAGTCCGTGGGCCTCTCCCATCGTGTTGGTCCGAAAGAAAGATGGCTCCACAAGATTTTGTGTGGATTATCGTAAACTTAACGATATCACGAAGAAGGACAGCTATCCTCTACCAAGAATAGACGACACGCTAGATACTCTTTCAGGACATAAATGGTTTTCCACACTGGATTTGAAGAGTGGATATTGGCAAGTAGACATCCATCCTGATGACAAAGAGAAGACCGCATTTACTACTGGACAAGGACTTTGGCAATTCAAAGTTATGCCGTTCGGGCTCTGCAATGCTCCAACAACGTTCGAGCGCCTCATGGAGACAGTGTTAAAAGGCCTGACTTTTGAAGCTTGTCTCATCTACTTAGATGATGTCATCATTGGTGGCCGCACGTTTGAAGAACATCTAGAAAATATTCGAAAAGTGTTAACGAAGCTCAGAGCGGCGAATTTAAAGCTGAACCCTTTGAAATGCAAGTTCTTCCAACGGGAAGTAAATTATCTAGGACACATCATTTCAGCTGAAGGTGTTCGAACAGATCCTGAAAAAGTGTCCACAGCAAAGAACTGGAAGCGTCCGGAAAATGTCCATCAGTTGCGAAGCTTTCTGGGACTATGCACTTATTACAGAAAGTTTGTCCAGGGGTTCTCCAACATCGCAAGACCATTGCATAGGCTCACTGAAAGCAAGCAGAAGTTTCTATGGACGCAAGAATGCGAGAATTCCTTCCAGCGGCTGAAAGAAGCTCTCACATCCTCTCCAGTCCTTACCTATCCGCACCCTGAGAAACAGTTCATTGTGGACACGGATGCCAGTCATGAAAGTGTCGGCGCTGTACTTTCCCAAGAAATAGATGGCCAAGAACGAGTCGTAGCATACTGGAGCAAATGTTTATCGAAACCAGAGCGGAATTATTGCGTCACTCGTAAGGAGTTATTAGCTATAGTGAAAGCTATAGAACACTTCAATCACTATCTCTATGGCAGGAAATTTCTCCTTCGTACTGATCACGCATCCCTAACATGGCTGATGAATTTTAAGAACCCAGAGGGCCAAGTAGCCAGATGGATACAACGGCTCCAGGAATACGACTTTGACATCAGGCATCGCAAAGGCTCATCGCATGGAAACGCCGATGCCCTATCAAGAAGACCGTGTCCCGAGAGCTGTCGCTATTGTTCCAGAGCGGAGAGCAAGTATAATCCCGAATATGTCATACGCCAGACGAAGACTTCACTATTGACGCCACCAGATCCCTGGAGTGATGAGAAGATTCGAGAAGATCAAATGGCAGACTCTGAGATCAAACCAATCTTGGAGTTATTATAATCTTCTAGCACGAAGCCCAGTTGGAAAGACATCTCGACTTACAGTCCTACGACGAAGCAATATTGGGCTCTTTGGAACTCTCTCCACGTCAGGAATGGTGTCCTGTTCCAAAAATTCGAATCGGAAGATGGGAAGACATCTCGGTGGCAGTTGGTACTTCCTCGATCCCGAATCCCCGAGGTCCTCAAGGAATTACATGGCAGTCCCACTGGTGGCCATTTTGGAGTCATGAAAACATTGCACAGAGTCCGAGAGCGCTTCTTCTGGGGAAAAGCGAGAGCTGACGTCGAACAATGGTGCAAATCTTGCGATGCATGTGCAGCTCGAAAAGGACCAAAGAAACGTAGCCGAGGAAGACTACATCTCTACAATGTAGGAGCACCTTTCGAACGCATCGCCCTTGACATCCTAGGCCCTCTGCCAAGAAGTGCTGATGGCAACAAAAACTCCTTATTGTCATGGACTACTTCACGAAATGGCCTGAAGTTTATGCCATCCCTGATCAAGAAGCTTCTACGGTTGCGGATGCCTTGGTACACCAGTGGATATCAAGGTATGGAGTCCCCCTTCAAATGCATTCTGACCAGGGGAGAAATTTCATCTCTGCTGTGATTGAGGGTCTCTGTCAACTTCTCGGTATGGACAAAACTAAGACGACGCCTTTACATCCACAATCGGATGGCATGGTTGAGAGATTTAATCGTACCATCCTCAACAATCTCTCACTGCTAGTCTCAAGAAACCAACAAGACTGGGACCAAAAACTTCCCTCGTTTCTTCTCGCCTATCGCAGCGCCGTCCATGAAACAACCGGCTATTCCCCGTCTCAGATGCTTTTCGGTCGTGATTTTCGTCTACCTTGTGATCTGATTTTTGGTCGCCCTCCAGATGCGCCTTCATCGCCAGAAGGATACGTGCAGAATCTCCAGGCACGATTTGAAGACGTCCACAACTTGGCTCGAGAGCGGATCAATATACAGACGGAGAAGATGAAGACCAGGTACGACACGAAAGCCACGGGACATCAATTCAAAGAAGGTGACAAGGTTTGGTTTTATAATCCGACTCGACGTAAAGGACTTTCTCCCAAACTGCAATCGCACTGGGACTGTCCTTATACAGTCCTAAACAGACTGAACGATGTCGTAATTCGGATCCGAAAGTCACCAAGTTCGAAGCCTAGAGTCGTTCATTACGACAGGCTGGCTCCATACTATGGCCATAGTACTTAGTTCATTGATTGTAAATAGTGTAATGTAAATAATGTAAATTATTGATTTAGAAAGTAAATTATTGATTTAGAAAGATCGTTCAAAATAAAGGCACATATGTCATATACGCACCACGTTGGCGCGATTTTTTCCCCTGCCAACTTGGCGAAAACTTTGTTTTTGAATATTAGTTACAAATAACATGCAATAATAGCACGTGATTTTTTATTTCAGTATAAAAATAAAATAACGTAATACATTAAATAGCTTCTATTATTTTAAAAAGGGAAATTAAAAATAAATCAATGATAGTTTGATATAAATAAATATTGATATACATAATAAAAAAAATTTATAGAATTGAAATAAAAAATAAAAGTAAATAAAAGTATATTGACCATGGTCTTGTATATAAATTAATGTAATTATTTATTTTGCTTAGCATTATCATTATTATTTAAATACTTGTATGTAATAATGTCTATGCTTTAATTTTATTTTATTTTTAAATAAGTGTATATTTTGTATAATTCAGCATTATGAATGTGTTTAATTGTTATTTTGCATGTTTGCTTTAAGTGTTTTGAATAGTATTGCATTTGTTGGCAACGGGTTTGCTTTCCGATCAAAGGTTGAACTGCCCGGGACGTGCAGTCCTTGAGAGTGGGGCAATGTTATGAATTTTGTATATATCTGTAAATATTCCATTTGTTTAAATTTATTTTATTTTATTATTGTGAAAATTGCAGTATTATTAATGTATTTCCTATTGAGCATCATGTAACTCAATGCTAAAGGCCTCAGATGGTTTGCAAGGAAAACAACCTTACACCCTCATCTTTATAATGGAAGTCTATGGAAATATCGCCAAGGAATGGGTTTATCGCCAAGTTGGCGATGGTTTTGGCGACTTATTTTTGTCGCCAAATTTGGCGATATATCGCCAAATGTCGCCAAGTTGGCGACGGATTTGGCGACTTTTTCTGCAACCCCCTCCTTATACATTTACTTTGGGATCCTTTCACGTTTGGAGTACTCTATCGAGAGTTGAAGGACCTTCTGGTAATTTCTAGCATTAGAAAGCCCTGGAATAATCTGGAAAGATCTCTGAAGTCTATATAAGGGACCTCCACCAGTTCAGTTCAGTTAGTTGTCTGTCAACTGCGATTGAATTCATACGAGAGGCTTTGCATTGAGAACTGTGTTTCTCGGATTGATTTTGTCGTTGATACGTCGTATTGAACGCATTGTTTCTGTGTGAAATTTTGCTGTGCTTTTATTGGATTTGAAGATTACTGAATATCTTGTAATTTTCAGAAGATATTGGTGTTCGTATTGCACTGTTTATAGTGAATAAAGCCTTTTGATTGTTCTTATATATTGGCATCAGTCCTTTCGAACCCCGAGCTCACAACAATATATATTGTGATTTTGAAATCAAATATTTTTATTTATGATATTATTTCTTATTTATTTTCTATTTTAAATTAAAAGTGTGAACGACATGTATTTTAAATTGTATGTAATATATGTATTTTAACTGAAATGAGTGACAGATTTATAATTTAAAATTAAATTGATGCAGTATGAATAGTGGTGCTGGGAGCACCACTATATTTGGCGATTTATCATTTGCTCCCGGCTAATAAAAATACCCATCATTAAAAATAGTAAATAATATGGAATCAAACTAAAATAATACGAAAAATATCAATGTGTGTTACAATGCTTAACATACATTTAAGGGAGACCAAACTGGTCTCCAGTGGCGGCTAGTTCTATATAATAAAAGCGTAAGTCATGTGACTGTCATCAACAGTTCCGGGATGTCCGCTTCACTTTTACATATGTCAGGCGGCCATTTTTATTCAAAATTATTTTTCGAATAAAACTGCATGAAAGTTACATATTTAGAAAGATCGTTCAAAATAAAGGCACATATGTCATATACGCACCACGTTGGCGCGATTTTTTCCACTGCCAACTTGGCGAAAACTTTGTTTTTGAATATTAGTTACAAATAACATGCAATAATAGCACGTGATTTTTTATTTCAGTATAAAAATAAAATAACGTAATAAATTAAATAGCTTCTATTATTTTAAAAAGGGAAATTAAAAATAAATCAATGATAGTTTGATATAAATAAATATTGATATACATAATAAAAAAAATTTATAGAATTGAAATAAAAAATAAAAGTAAATTAACAACAATTTATTTTTTCGCCAAATTGGCGGGGGTGAAAAATCGCGCCAACGTGGTGCGTATATGACATCTGTGCCAAAACAAAAATTTGAATAAAAGTAACGTGTTACAATGCTTAACATACATTGAAGGGAGACCAAACTGGTCGCCAGTGGCGGCTAGTATTTAAATATTTACTAAAAACAGAGAAGTACTTGAGCTGGTCTCCGAAGCGCAGTGTTTATGAGCTCCGGTGAATTCTGGCCAATATTTAAATATTTACTAAAAACAGAGAAGTACCGGAGCTGAGCTCCGGTGGGCTCTTCCGTAAATTAAGCCCTGCGTATATATACAAGTGTAGTAATGAAAAATTTTACAAGTTTCTGATCAATAATTATACGTTATGCATGTAAACAATGTCTTTAAAGCATAAAACCTTATGAACTTTCTCGAAACGATTTACAGAGGTTTTTAGTTTTATTTTATTTTTTTTCTTTTAGATGTTGATGCGCTATCCGAGGATTTCAAGAAATTATTTCTAAATGGAAAAAATCGCGATTTGACATTAAGAGTTGCAGACAAAGAATTTCGAGTCCATCAAGATATCCTGATGGCTCGTTCGCAAGTTTTTCAGGCCATGCTAACTCATGACATGACAGAAAAGGAAAAGGGTGTTATCGATATCCCAGACTGTGATCCTCAAGCAATGGAGCAGTTTCTTTTTTATATATATAGTGGAAAAGTAGAAACCTTGAATAAAGAGAATGCACAGGCTCTGTATTACGTAGCGGACAAGTACGACATGACTCTACTGAAAGAAGAGTGCACTCAATACATAAAGAAATCGCTAAACACATTAATAATTTTTGAGGTCATCCAATTAGCCTTGCATCACTGCGATGGTGCATTACTAGAATACGCAACTGCATATTTCCTCGACCATACGCATGAAATTTTCCCTACTTTGGAATGGATGTCATTTTTGAAAACAAACTCGGTTGTAGCAAATGAATTGCTCATTAAAGCATCTGAAAAGTGGAATAGCACCAAATGATGATATTGAAATAACTTTTATAAGAAATGATTTTTAAAGTAAGATGTCTGTACTCTGTAATATCTGTTAACGTTTTGCATACTTAATAAATATGTCTCAACTAAGCAGCGTATTGATACTTTTTCTTAAAAAATTTGAAAATTAAATGTATATACAAAGAGTTAATTATGGGCGATCTATTAATTACTATAAGCAAATTTCACCCCTGCCTCCGACTGCGTCGCAGGTTCTTAATTTTTTACGAATGTACAACAAACTAAAATCAACTTTAAAAAATTTCTCACATTTTTCATTATATGTAATTCATTAATCATACGTTGATCCACTTTATGGAATACATTTTTTCCTATTGCAGGAACGGCAAAGCATGGCACGCGTGCCACAGACGGAACACGACAGAGTATTTTCACACGGTATTGATTGAGGTTTTAAATCAAATTACAGTTAAATTATTCAAAACGCACGAATTTAGACTAACCTGAGCTTTTCTAAATTCCATTCATTCGGAAATGAAGTGTTTGAAATGAAACTTGTTGAATTCCTACCTAATTCAGTGTAGACAAAAAAATTGTCAAATTAGCAGAAAATCTGAAGACAATAAAAAACAAGTGGGTAAGTGTGATCAAAGATCGCTCAAAGGGTTTCGTTTAATATTCCTTTCAAAACACTTTATCCTTTCTTTAATAAATTCAAACAAATTTCATTTAGCAAAAAAAAAAAAAAAAAAAAAAGAGAAAGAAAAAAAAGTCATGTTTTTTATAAAGTAAAAATTTACCGGTCTATTTTTTCGTTTTTTTTTTAATATCTAAACCAGCCAGATAGCGGGCCAAGCCCGCTATTATATTCTGTCATAATAATATCCGTCATACGGACTAAATGCAATATTTAAAAAAATAATTTCAAAATTAAACAAATTGTATACCTTCAAAATGTTAAAATATGCGAATATTTCCATAATCGGATTTTTATCACGATTCAATATGTTTCTCAAACTCATATACAGTAGAACTCCAGTTATACGTTTTTCTCGGGACCGGACAACAAAACGTATAACTCAGTAAAACGTACAACTCAATTAATGGTCTACCGAAACCATTTTTTAAATATATCGTAAAAACTTTGTTCCGCTAAGGAGTTTGTTACCTTTAATATCGAAAACGGAAGTTTCACCCATGACACAAATTTTCGGAAATTGAACAGAGTAGAAAAAAGATACCTAAGAAAAGTACACATGAAGTTATTTTATCATAAAATCTTTATTAAAAATATTCTTAACACACATTAGAGTACTTAACAGAAATTACTGGAATCGCCTTGCATGTAAATCATTTATCAAGACATTTCAGTAGTTTACTGAATCTTGTTGAAATAATGACTAATCTTCGATTGTTTCTTTTCAGCAAAGCCAACATTGAATAGCAAACTTTGCAATTTCTTTTAATAATGCACGGTGCAGCCGCGTTATCGTTACTGCTTTTACTACTGACGAACCGCTTTACTACGTAAAAAGCCCTCAGATCAGCTCCGAAGTTTGAGTGAGACCTTTCAAATCAGACTCATCCGACACGCGTCGTCAGTGTTTTCGGTTACAAAATGTATAAATGAGACAAAATTTTGTTCGGGGACGCAAGAACGTAACGTATAACTGAGGGAAATGTATAACTCGAAACGTATAAACCAGCTAATTTTTAATGGCAAGCAAACGGGACCGCTGAGTTCAAACGTATAACTAAGGGAAACGTACAACTCAGGTAACGTATATCTGGAGTTCAACTGTATTTACCATTCTCTATTATTTATATTGATACTCGCTTTGTATTCTCAAATATCTGAACAATTAGTTAAACTTCCCATATGACGTCAGATTTTCTTTTTAATTCTCTAATGACGTGTAATTAATCTGCTTTGTTTACTTACTAATACTCATACTCCTTGTATTATTGAGAAATCTTAGACATTTTCCGTTTTATTACGACTATGACGTCAATCAATTTTATTTCATTTTAATCTTTTTTTTCAATTGGTGAAACTTTTTATTTCATTTTCCTTTTTCACGTGGAAATCGTCTGATAGAAAATTAATTATTGTGGAAAGATTTTCATCGTGGACTTTTAATTTTTGGCATCTGCTTAATGAAAAATGTTTAAATTTAAAAGGAAAAGGCTGTTAGAATTTTGGTTTTTTATCTCTATTTATTAAAATAATACGAATTTTTCAAATTTTAATATTTTCAGCTCTTTACAGCTGATATTCTGATTTATACACAAAGTTTCAACTCTGTAAATTACATACTTTTTGAGAATGGCTCTGTGACGGACAGACAACGGAGCGGGAGTAATAGGGTTTCGTGAGATGAACGAAACTCTAAAAATAAAAAATATTAATGAGAGAAAAGGGCGACGACAAAATTATGGAAACTTAGAATTCAACTTCTAACATGTACAGCTGTTTGACGAAGGTGTTATTTGCGTTCTGACAATTTTTTACTATCCCTATGTCTTCAACTTATTGTTTTCGAACATAAATAATTTGAAAAACACATGTAGAAACCGCGTATCAGATGATTGCAGCTAATCTACCATTCTGTATTGAATCTAAGATGCAATGCAGAAATCGCAATAATATTTTTATATTCATTCTAAAACAAAACACCCACATGTATGTTACTCATATTTTTCTTTTATTCTAATAACAAATTTCCACGTAATGTCAGTTCATTATTATTTAATTCATTAAAGTATGCTGTTGGCACATCATGGGTGTCACAAAATTATTTTTGGAAACATTTGGTACGCGGATATGAAAAGGTTCGCCATCTTTGTCCTAGTGCAGGGGTTCCCAACCTTTTATATGTCACGTACCCCTTACTTAGACTTTTCATTTATGCGTACCCTCCTCACATAAACCGGTCCCAAATATTTCTGTTTTCGTACGTTAATAATGTTCTTATGCTAGTTACCAATAGATGCAATTCATTTTAGAATTCCAGTTTTGGCCACTTATCTATTTTAAACTACAACACGGTATCAACATAAAGTCACTCAAAACAATAAACATCAGCCAAAGATTTCAAATTAAGCACTCACAAAGAAGGAATGAACCTACACCCATAGATAGACGTTAAGAGCCATTATTTTGAAAATAAGACAAAGTGTGATAGTTGTATTTTTCGATTGGCTTGATTTTTTTTTTTTTTTTATGTTGAAGTAAGTCATATTTAATGAATATTGTGCAATTTTGAAGGCCTGGAAAAATTTCCCCTATCCTGTAGAAAATGTCAAAGTTAAAGGTCATGAATCCCATTTTTCATGAAAAGTTAGATTTGAGTATGTTCGGAGTGCTTCATCTTTGGAAAACAACAACATCCCAATATTCTGTTTTTATAAACTGTTAGTGTAACACTGCCAGCTTAAAAAAAAAAAAAAAAAAAAAAAGAAACTAGTTTTCTTGGGGCATTGTTGCTTTCCATTGTTATGTCCCCACAAAATGTAAGCAAAGTGCCGTTTTTGCCCGTTTTCTGCTCTTGTTGTCTTGTTTAAGCAATAGCACCCCAAAATTTTTCTTATTAAACATGACATTTTAATATTAGGACAAACTAAGTGATGTAGAACTTTACTGGGATAGTCGCCTCATATCTACCCTAGTATATCTGCCCCCATACGTCATTTCTACGTCACAGCAGAAGGGGATACATATCCAGTGTTTGAGCATTTCACTTTCTTCGAGAGTCGGATATCCGACCCCAGTATATCTGCCCCCATATCAGAAGAATCTATCATCTATATCAACTCTATCGACTACCTCTGTAGGTTTCTCACACCCCTTGAGCGGTGGTAAAGCAAGAGCCGTTGTGGTAGTTCGAGATATGACCTAGCGACCGTCTCCCCCTATGGGGTTGCGCGAACGAAGTCGTCGGGGGTTCCATGGCGGTTCATCAAGGTTTCGTTCCTGCGGAAGTTTCCTCCGAGATGTGGGGCTACTGCCGTGACAACCTATGTCGTCAACCTTGGTAAAATGACCTGGGGGTCCGCAGTGGGGAGCGGCCTCAGGCCGATCGCAGCGCCGGGCGAGACAAAGCCCTGGTGCGTTAAAAGCCCTTCAGAGGCTTGGGTGCGATGGTCGTTATCGTGACGCAGGCTACCCCCGTGGGCGCCTGCGGCGCAGGCTAGTTTTATGTCAAATCTATCAATATCTATATCAACTTCTGTCTTTTATCATTCATGAAACATTTCTTTTCAAAACTTTTTTGCATTTCTAAACATGTTTATGTCAGGCAGAACCTTGTCAGTATACAAATCGGAATTAAAAGCTTTCGTTTTTCGTTTTTCTACAAAGTTGAAAACATAAACTCGTCACATTTAAAAAATGAAAGATCATAACAAGATAGACATTCAAAAGCAGAAATATTCAGTGTTTGAGAAGTTTCTTCCCCATTGTCCTTACAGGCGCTGTAATCGTCATGGCGTTACCATTACCCCTATGAAAATGATAGTGTCCTATCTTGTATGTTAATCTATGCATTGAATAGGGTCCAAAAATTGAATTTTCAGAAATACGTTATGATGTATTTAGTACAGAAGAAAACGATTTCTATCAACATATACGTATTTAAAAGTGTGTTACAGAAGAAAAGAGAGGAGTGGAAATGAAGAGTTCCATTTTCTCATAGGGGATAAACATAGGACGGGAAAAGAGAAATGGGGTGTTCCATTTTCTGATAGGGGAGAAGCCTGATCACTGACATTGCTTTTTTGTAACTTTTGTCATTTTATTTTTCTGAAAATAGCATGAGGTCCCGTTTTTGAAGTGAAAACTTCTTTAGGCGCGTTGGGCATTTTTTGAGATGGGAAAAAACCATTGAATTCGCGACACCGTTACCGTGACCGACACCGGTACTTTTCGGTTAGCCGGGCGCCAGTAACATATATACATGTATATATACACGCACACATATATCTACACATATCTACAGATACATATATATACATACACATATATATGCATATATGGATGTATATATGTATACAAATTTATGTATATACATATCTATACCAATATTAGAAAGGAGTAAAGATTGTTTTTTGTTTGTTTGTTTGTAGGGGATAATCTCTGGAACTACCGAACCGATTTCAAAAGTGATGATGGCAAATTGATGGTGACAACCCCTGCTCCAACATAGGCTATATTTTATGTCGGTGTCACTAACCCCAGGGAGGGTGCAAGAGCGAAAAACGTTCCAAAATTGCAATTTTTTTTATACTGAAGGAGCTAGAAATTTGAAATTTGGCATTGTAGTTACTTATAAGATGCAAATGCTCTCTAAAAACAAAATAAAAAAAAATCGAAATTTAAAAGGGTGAAATGAGCGAAAAGCGTTCTAAAAACATTCTAAATTACAATTTCTATGGAATCTCTAGAACTACCGAACCGATTTCAAAAGTGATGGTGGGAAATTTATGGTGACAACCCCTGCTCCAACATAGGCTATATTTTATGTCGGTGTCACTAACCCCAGGGTGGTGTAGGAGCGAAAAACGTTCTAAAATTGCGATCTTTTTTTATATTGAAGGAGCTAGAAATTTGAAATTTGGCATTGTAGTTACTTATAAGATGTAAATGCTCTCTAAGAATAAAATTTTAAAAAAATCGAAATTTAAAAGGATGAAATCAGCGAAAAGCATTCTAAAAACATTCTAAATTACAATTTCTATGGAATCTCTAGAACTACCGAACCGATTTCAAAAGTTATGGTGGCAAATTGGTGGTGACAATCCCTGCTCCAACAGCGTCTTTAATAAAAAACTATGCGTTTCTGACGACTGGGATTTTCGCTAATTGTTGCCACAGATTAATCTCGGAAAATGAAACATTTGAAGTTACTGAAAAAAAAAATAGTAGCTCGAAAAGTATTTGTAAGAAAATTGTTAGGCAAACTTCGTTTGAAAGGTAAAAAATTGTATTTTTCTAGATATAAATTTCAAATCTACTGATTATGCCATTTTTCAAATGTTGAATTTGAAAAATTACAAAATTTCACAATGGAGTACCATAGCAAAACCTTCATGCGTAAAAAGATAATGCTAAGGGCGACGTGTCCTGGCGTGTATATTGGCTATAGCACGAGTCACAAATTATAGTAGCCTTATTATTCTGTTAAAATATAAAAGTGAATTATGAAATGTGAATATTTTGTTGGATTAAAAGTTCGTTATAAGAAATTGACCAGCGTAGCGGGCGTAGCTTGCTAGTGTATTTATATATGTACATATATCACTGGCACCCGGCTAACCGAAAAGTACCCCGACACCTCTGTATGTTTGGCAACGATTCTGAAATAGCTGGTTCAAGTAAGCAACCATAGATTTGCTTAAATTAATATCTAACTTTGACAGCAAAAGTGATATTAGTCTCTATTTAGCATTATTTGAAAGACAAATTTCTCGAATGAATATAATAAAAGAAAATTGGGTCACACATTTGTTAAGTTTAATTCCGTTAGAAATCGCCAATATTATAGCTAGAGAGCCAGAAACATTGGCGAACAATTACGATTATGTAAAAGATTTACTTTTTAAACGCTTCAAAATGACGCCAGAAGAATTTAGGCAGAAATTAATGTCACATAAAAAAGAATCTTCAGCCACTTGGCGCGATTTAGCATTTGAATAAAGAAATCATTTGGAAGAATGGATTAGCGGTCTTAAAGTATCTGTTTTTGAATCCTTAAAAGAATTAATAGTAGTAGATCAAATTAAGAAAAGGTTACCTATAGAAATGAAAGAACATTTTATTGATGATCTTCCAAAAATTAAAAATGTAGACGTATTAGTAAGTAAACTAGACGATTATGATGCGGCGAGACGTAATGTTAAAACCATGAATAGAATTTCACACCACTTTGAAGATAGAAAACCCGAAGTAAGTAAAAATGAAAATTCACAATCTTTCTTTCATACCCAATACCAAAACAAAAGAAATAAATCTCAAATTAGGTGTTTTAGATATATGTAACTCTCAAGGCCACATAGCGTCTCAGTGTAATAATAGGAATAACGGTCAAACTAATGAGTTCAATCAAGACTCTACCGAAAACTATCGAAATTATAATTGCCAAAATCACAATCCTAATGCCGATGTACAGGAAAAAAGCTAACATTGCTACAATTCGAATCAGAAATAAGTCTAAACCTAATGGAATGGGTAAAATAATTTATATCAAAGGCAAAGAAGCAAATCTATTGTTTGACAGCTATATACAGACAGCTATATTTCTTTATTCAGTTACGAATGCTATGTCATATTGGGTCGCCAAATTTGTCTTCTGTTGATATCTTATTAACTGACATTGGCGGAGAAACTGTAAATCTAATTGGATATTTTGTGTATGAAATACGTGTCGATGGGTTTCTTATATCAACGAAATTTTATGTTTCAAAATCTCTAGCATACGATATTGTAATAGGGCAAGACGTGACCAGCAAACTAAAGTTGGCGATAGATGAAGAGGGAATTAAAATTGTTGGCGAGCGCAGTACTTTTCAAGTCCGTTGCCTTAAAGTTGTAAATAATTCCGATAAAAAATTAAATTATGTTGCCAATTCATACAATGAAGCGAAAGCATCAAAAGGAAATAGTTCACGTGCAGAAAACGAAATGATTGGTATTATGAATAAAAATAATTCAGAAAATTATTTCAAGATAAATTTAGCACGCGCGGTGAAAACATAAAAGTGACTCAACTCGCGAGACCAAATCAAAAGATGAAAATGAAATAACAAAACACGGAAAATATTATAATTTAACGAGAACGAGAAAAAAAAATAGACAGAAGTAATATAACAAGAGGGGAAAATTCTGCTATAAGGCCGAATATAGATTGCCACACACGGCTTTTATTTAAAAAATAAATAAACTAGCTGTAACTCAGAATAAAAACGCAATGACAACAAACAATTTTAAAATATCTAAATAACAAATAAAAATTCCCCTGTTAAAGTGTTGAGTTGTTCCATAACCATTCGATTTAGAAAAATATTTTTCTACCACTGAGCAATTTTTTTTAATGAAATTTAATTCATGTTGCTATGGCAGCAGACGATAAAACGATATCTTTGGAATAAGGGAATAAATAGAAGAAAAAATTTTGTTGATGTTTGTGATAAAATGTTTTTCTTTATTTTTTAAAAATGTATATACATAATTCACTTTTATATTTTAACAGAATAATAAGTTTACTATAATTCGTTACTCATGCTATGGCGTATACACGATACACGTCGAGCCACAATGTCTTTATCATTATCTTTTTACGCGTAAAATTTCGCTACGGTACTCCATTGTGAAGTTTTGTAATTTTTGAAATCTAATATTTGAAAAACGACATAATCATTAGATTTGAAATTTATATCAAGAAAAATACAATTTTTTACCATTCTAACGCAGTTTGTAAAACAATTTTGTGACAAATACTTTTCGAGTTATTAATTTTTTAAGTAACTTCAAATGTTTCATTTTCCGAGATTAATCTGTGGCAACGATGGATTGCTGTGACTTTTCATAAACATGAAAAATGATAGAGATTGAAAGAATAAGCCACCCTGTGTGTGGCTAAAAAGAAAAAATGAAAATAATGAAATATTTCAATTTATAATATAATATTATAATGTACAATAGCGCATTAAATGAAAATTGTAATATAATTTTTGTGGTAGTAGTTTATAATAATGAATAAAAAAAACACTTAATTTAAAAGTATTTCCTGCGCAATAAAACGTTTCCTGACGATTCAAAAAATACACACGTAATTGTTCAAGTTTTCACTTCTGTCGGCACTCCCGGAGTGCCATTTTTTTTTTCGTTTTTTGCATATGTTAGGACATATATTCAACTACTACATCATATATTTTGTTTTATTCTGCTCTGATGCTTTTTTCAGACGGGGACGCTGATATCTATCCCCAGTATATCTGCCCCCATACGTCATTTCTACGTCACAGCAGAAGGGGATACATATCCAGTGTTTGAGCATTTCACTTTCTTCGAGAGTCGGATATCCGACCCCAGTATATCTGCCCCCATATCAGAAGGGGCCATACATCAAAAACTAGTTCGTGTTACTTTCGTCGAGACCTGGATAACCGTCCCCTGTATGCCTCCGTACGTAATCGTGACGTCATAGCAGAAGGGGACATATAACAAGGGGTAACATATCCGATGCTTGGACCTTTCATTTTTGAGGAGAGCATTGGATATCCGACCCCTGGATATCTGCCCCCATACGTCATCTTGAAGCCACAGCAGAGGGGACACCAGGGCCGTCGCCAGGGGGGTTCAGCACCCCCTGAAAATTTTTGAGCCCCCCCACCCCCCTGGGAAAGTTGCCAAGGCTGTGGTATAAATAATATTATTGATGTAGATGAAGGTGTAGTTATATATTATTAAATAGTTATGAAGTTCTTTATTTAAAATATTGCGTTGTATTTGCTAGACCCCTTAGCGTTCTTTTTGGTCAAAGCAGTGGTATAAAAATAAAAGGAAAAGAAACTTCTTACTTGAATGGTGTCAGCTGAAAACAAATGAAGAGAAGCCTTGTTAACGATATAATCAAATATCTTTATTCGCTTTTTTTTGAAGAGAAGAAAGAGGCCTTCATCCGTTGGTCACCTTTTTATTTTAATAAAAACGTTGGCCGATAAAAATGATCTTTTCCACTCGAAGAAATGTCTTTAAAAAATTAAAATGCAGCATTAATCCAGATTTTAAAGATGATAATTTCAATTAAAACTTTTACGCGCCATCAGGCAATAAATTCAGACAAAGAGACATCGTCGTAGAATTTCGTCGGACCACGCATTGTCGGCCGCAGGCAGGCAGAGCCCGCGATCTTTTTTGAAACGAAAACTACATCATGACAGTTCATCAACAAAACAGATTCTGATTTAAAATTAACGAAATTTTTAATTTATAGTAAGAAACGGGGACACCAAAAGTATCCGTACGACAAGATTTAAATCTATTAGAGAATTTAAAAAAATAGCCAATATCTTAATTAACAAATCCGAACAATTCATTTAAAAACATTTATTTTAATTTGCGCCAGCAATCGTCAAATAAACCACGCCTTCGAAAAATGAGCCTCCTTTCACAGCTACCTGATGCGTACGTCACAAGAGGGGGAAAGACGGCACTTCGATGACGTCATCACAATACGAGTAGATGGCAGAGAGAAAGCATCGGAAGAGAGCGAAGGAAAACGCCGATTAAAGCCCGATGCAAAACACTCACGTAAAAATAAATACGGAATTGAATCCAAATAATATCGACGTGAAAGGCCGAAAGAAATAAAAATATAACATGATTTAAACATTGTGAGATTTCATATCACAATACCCCCATTTACCGATTAAAATTTTGGCAGAACAAGTGATGTAAAAGGTAAAATGAAATAAAAACCTTTTACAGAAAGGGGATGACAAAATTTTTGCACACCAAACACAGAGAAAAAAATTAAAATATTAAAGTAAAGCCAAACGTTAAACTGCTGCAATTAAAATTAATAGTGGTGACCAAACTGGAAGGGAGAAGAAAAAGAAATACATCAAAAGTATACATAGTATATTCAATAGTATACAAACAGGGTGATTCTGAATTCATCATCAATATTTGGTGGGCAGGTAGGGAATAGGAAAAGAACACTATTTCACATAGGAAAGCATAGGCACAAACGAACGCATGACGGTGTATAGAGGGCGCTTTGTGTCCGCATCTCCCATGAACGCGCATAGCTGTCTGCCGTGTGCAGCCAGTCGTCATTCGACAAGGTGACTTCGCAGAAGTAACATGAACCGGTATACGTTTCAAGAACTTGCAGATATGCATCTAACTTACGGTGCCGCAGGAGAAAGCTGTCTTAGAGCTAGGCAAATGTATGCAGAGCGCTACCCCAACCGGCGCGTGCCACAGCATCAAATGTTTTCACGTGTTCATCGACAACTGTGCGAAACTGGATCATTTGCTGGTATTAATGTTGATTGAGGCAGCCGCCGATCAACACGGACAGTTTCAGTCGAGGAAGCTGTCCTACAGTCTATCGAAGAACAGCCAAGTTCTAGCACACGAGGTATGGCTCGCCAGTTTGGAGTTTCACAATCAACAGTGTGGCGGATACTAAACGAGGAACGTTTACATCCTTTTCATTTGCAAAGAGTGCAGTTACTGGAAGCAGAGGACTATCCCAAGCGTGTTACTTTTTGTCGGTGGTTCATGCAGAGAACAGCCGTTGATCCCAATTTCCCAACGTATGTTCTTTTCACAGATGAAGCGTCCTTCACTCGTGAAGGTGTCTTCAACACACACAATTCGCATGTGTGGGCTAATCAGAATCCACACGGTACGAGAGTTAGAGCTGCGCAACAACGCTTTGCCGTCAATGTGTGGACTGGGATCGTCGGCGACTGTTTGCTGGGACCGTATTTACTACCATCCCGTTTAGATTGCGCAAACTACCTCATATTTCTTCAGACTGTGTTACCGGGTCTTATGAACGAGGTTCCTGCTGTTATTCTCCGGCGAATGTGGTTCCAGCATGACGGCGCTCCAGCACATTTCGCAAATGATGTGCGTTGTTACCTGACCAAAAAATTTGGAGCTCAATGGATTGGTCGCTGTGGACCGGTTTGTTGGCCACCACGGTCACCGGATTTATCTCCAATAGACTTCTTTGTATGGGGTGCCATGAAAAACATGGTGTACGAGACCCCTGTTGCCAGTGCTATGGACCTTGTAGCACGCATATCGGTTGCCGCCGCAAACATCCGGGAAACGCCAGGCATATTCCAGAAAGTTCGGTTGTCCATGCAACGTCGTTGTGAGGCATGTACTCTAGCAAATGGTCAGAATTTCGAGCACCTCTTGTAAGTCTGTACAAAAGATGCACAAATAAATGTTTTTTCTCTTACCACTTTCTTGTTATGTTTTCTTTCCATCATTTAACCGGATTCATATTGACCTACTACATGACGTCTGCGCCCATGCTTTCCTATGTGAAATAGTGTTCTTTTCCTATTCCCTACCTCCCCACCAAATATTGATGATGAATTCAGAATCACCCTGTATAAAAATGCCAAATCTTCTTATTTATGGCAATTTCTTCTAGTCTGATCTCATCAAATTCATCATCAAAATACTTAAATACAAATGCTAAACAAACATCAGAATTAGCATATATAAAATGAGCTCATTATCAAATATTTAAATTGGTACCATTAAAAATAGAAGTTGCACTTTACAAGCAACAAAGATCAACATACCTTCAGTATTTGATCAACCGCCTAGGACTTACAATAGAGCATTTATTTTCACTTACTCTAAATAAAAATTGGCCATACTTAAAAATATCTTTAGTACAATTTTCATAATACCATATTCAATTTGTTTTTGTAATTTTATTTTATTTAGTACTAAATACGTAATTGACTTGAAATAACCAGCTGTACTCTACATGAACAAGTAGCCAAATCGTGCACTAAATGACCACTCACATCTAAAACACAGATAGTTATGGTAGTTGCAACTATATATATATATATATAAGAGAGACATGTCTAAATAAATTAGGTGTTTTAATGCTGAAACATATACTCTTACCACTTTTCTCATTACAACTGAAAATATGTGTTGCAAAAGTAATATCAACAAACACCAATATAAATATTTCTCTGAAAATACTGGATTATTTACTCAGTAAGAATTTTCAAAATATATACCATTCATTAAAATACGAGACATCACTTAATACAATTTTAAATATGTATAAAGATAAACTCATAGATAAATCATGGTTTTTATGAATCAGTGGGTATTTGGTTGGGTGGGTGGGGATCCCCGGAAAAAATTTAACCTTTAGTCTTCATTAAAAAAGACAAGTTAAAAAATGACACTTTCATGGGAAGAAAATAAAAACACAGTGCACCTTTTGTAATGGCCATAATTATCATCCAGAAATATACATATATATTGTTATTGAGAACAAAAAAAATTGGCTATTGTAAAATGCTAATTTGAATCTACATAACTCACATAAGTGCTAATAATGCTAGCCATAGAAACTATCAGCAATCGTGCAAATTAAGCAAAATCAAAATATAAATATACATTTGTTATAATTCACAAAAATACACTAATAGCTCTGGTACACAACCATCAGCAAATTATCAGTAAATCAAACAAATGTAAAATAAAACAATCAAATCTACAAAAGAGACAATAGCGATCTCCAAAACCATTGGCAATTGTGTACACTTGATAATACTATAGAAGCTATATAACTATTGCTGTAAAGAAAAAAAAATTATTACAGATGAGGGATGCGTATTGTTCAGCCACAATGAGATGTGATAGTTATAGTTAATAAATCAGTTTTTAATAACCACACAGTACATCTCCTTTAAATGCATTATCTGCTAGTAAAAAATGTTTGCAGAATAACTTTTGCAGATTTATGGCACATTGGTGGACACGATGGCACTCAAATCACAGCAATTTGGCCACAATCACTTATGATGACAAACCATAATTTTAAAAGAATGAGGACACAATTGGGAATATTTAGCACCGACACAAAGCACTATGACACACTTCTTTTTCTTTTTTTTGTAGATAAGCTGAGTGACTTGGGGAACACTAGATTCACCATCACATAAGGCTTAAGACACAATAGGGAAATTTATCGACATAATCAGGAACAGAAGAAAGTCACATAGAAATTTGAGACGACAAAATTGATGAATTCAAAAAGAGCACTTTTTCTTTAAATTTCTTAGTAAATTTTGAAGATTCACCATGGAACACTTCTATATATTAAAAGGCGCTGTTAAATAGTACTAAGAACTGTGCTTTTCTTTTCTTTTTATATAATCTTGTATATAAATTAACTTGGCACTTAAAATCTTCAAATTTCTTCATTAATAATAATAATTCTTCAGAATTCAATTAATTATTTCTTGTATAAAAATATGAGGCATATGACAAAATAAAATTTAGAGACTTTGGGTATATTCACAAATGAAAACATAGGCACAATATAATATTTGAAAAATGGGAAATTTGCCCAATAAAATAAATTGATCTTGAGAATTCCTGTATCAAAATAGCAACTCTTGAAATCACAGGTAAACATAAGAAAATGCATCATACAAAATCACTATTGAAAGTAACTTTTTTTTTTTTTATAATATTTCATAATAAATAAGAATTTTCTTGATTTTGAAAATATAATGCAAAAATAGCAACACTGATTTTTAGGAGTAGATATGTCAACCAATCCATTTCGTAAGGATAATGCACAACTCACCAAAAGAAAAGGCCAACTAACAATACTTCTTAATCAGGTCAAGAAACAGCTATTAATTGAGAAAAATATTTAAGATTATTGTAAATCTTATTTTAGCTTTCAACACAAACATCAAAGATATTGAAGCGAATCCGACATTGTAAGGATAGTATACACATACATGACATGACTCTTCTTCAATAGTTACTTTAAAGTTGAAAATGAAGCATAAGTTTTAAAGTTATTGTTCTAAAACAGTTATTTAGGCAGGTAAGTGTAGTATAATTATTTTTCACTGTAAAACAAGGAAAATATTAGAGAAGTGGTTAACACAAATGGACACAACTCATCAGTGAATGGCCAACTTCATCAGGTAAGGAACTGTTGAAAATGAAGCATAGAAATTTATTTATTTATTTATTTATTTATTTTTTAAGTAATTTTTACGATGCTGGAAGATAGAGCAGCATATAGAGAAACAGTCTTTTATTTATTTATTATTATTGTTTTTATAGATGATGTCAAAGAATTTCTTGAATATAACTGTAACAGGAATGAAGTAGCCCTATGCCTACTTCTTCTCAAGAGTAGAAAAAAATAATGTTGCTTTCATTCCTTTTCTGAGAGCAACATGAGAATGCTGGTTGATGAAAACTGTCACAGCCTGCACATATAGTGAAGTGAAAAGGTCTAATTCCACAAATACAACTTGCCATAGGAATATTTTTAAACAAAATGAAGCAACATGAATTTTTCAAATATAATATTTTGTCAGCTGAGAGTTCCTTTACAAACAACATGAGAACAGTTGGGAAAATATTCTTAAATGCATATATTCTTAATTTGTAGACTTCATCAGACTTTGCACTAAGCCAAACTGTATGATTATTAACATCACAGTTTAGATGGCATAAGAATAAATCTATGAACAAACCATTCGCATTAAAACTATTGTTAAAAAAATGTCTTAATTTGAAATTTGTAGAATTGAAGCATAGAAATCTGCAAGAATGTTATGTAGGATATTTACAACTACTAACTTCTGTGAAGAATTTTTGCTTCAGAAAGAAAATGTGACCATAATAAATAAGTATGACATAATAAGAATAAAATTTCTCAGCATCAATAATCATAATTTCAAAAATAATGCTTCTTATAAAATTTAATCTTCTAAAATATAATATATATAATTTGTAAATTTGTTGCAATAGTGCCATAATTTTTTTTTAAATTTAAAAACCCAAAGTCATAGCCTCTTAAAATATGAAATATGTTTTTGAGAACAATTTCATTATTTCAAAATCATAAAAATTTTCTTAAAAAGAATACATAATTCATATCAAAAATATAGATATACCAACTAAAAATTCTTGAAAAATATTATATTCTACAATAATTTATTACAAAAAAAGAATATGTAGAACTATTTAAATGGAATGATAAGTATGCATCATCAAAAATATAATTATTCTTCAAAGGAAATTCATTTCAATTTAAATGATTATTCCAAAAAAAAAGAAAATGGCAAATTTAGCAAAATATATTATTTTTCTTCAAGATGGAAAAGAACAAATTCATTCTAGAATTATGAAATTTAATTCTTCAAGCAAAGTAGCAAAAATCAATTCAAGAAATTTTTGAGAACAAGAACTTCCAATATTAAAATATTTTCATATGTCGTTACACAAAAATTCTTAAATAAATTATTCCATGTATCTTTAAAGAATCCTCTTTAAAATTCATTAAAAGAACAAATCTTGAATTCTATTAAACACATCATAAAAATTTTCAAAAAGTTATTCTGAGAACAAAAAGTTCTAAAATATTTCGTTTTTCTTTAAATCAATTCAAATTTTCTTTCAAAACCACTGCCTTTTCAGGCACCAATTGTGGTATAAATAATATTATTGATGTAGATGAAGGTGTAGTTATATATTATTAAATAGTTATGAAGTTCTTTATTTAAAATATTGCGTTGTATTTGCTAGACCCCTTAGCGTTCTTTTTGGTCAAAGCAGTGGTATAGAAATAAAAGGAAAAGAAACTTCTTACTTGAATGGTGTCAGCTGAAAACAAATGAAGAGAAGCCTTGTTAACGATATAATCAAATATCTTTATTCGCTTTTTTTTGAAGAGAAGAAAGAGGCCTTCATCCGTTGGTCACCTTTTTATTTTAATAAAAACGTTGGCCGATAAAAATGATCTTTTCCACTCGAAGAAATGTCTTTAAAAAATTAAAATGCAGCATTAATCCAGATTTTAAAGATGATAATTTCAATTAAAACTTTTACGCGCCATCAGGCAATAAATTCAGACAAAGAGACATCGTCGTAGAATTTCGTCGGACCACGCATTGTCGGCCGCAGGCAGGCAGGGCCCGCGATCTTTTTTGAAACGAAAACTACATCATGACAGTTCATCAACAAAACAGATTCTGATTTAAAATTAACGAAATTTTTAATTTATAGTAAGAAACGGGGACACCAAAAGTATCCGGACGACAAGATTTAAATCTATTAGAGAATTTAAAAAAATAGCCAATATCTTAATTAACAAATCCGAACAATTCATTTAAAAACATTTATTTTAATTTGCGCCAGCAATCGTCAAATAAACCACGCCTTCGAAAAATGAGCCTCTTTTCACAGCTACCTGATGCGTACGTCACAAGAGGGGGAAAGACGGCACTTCGATGACGTCATCACAATACGAGTAGATGGCAGAGAGAAAGCATCGGAAGAGAGCGAAGGAAAACGCCGATTAAAGCCCGATGCAAAACACTCACGTAAAAATAAATACGGAATTGAATCCAAATAATATCGACATGAAAGGCCGAAAGAAATAAAAATATAACATGATTTAAACATTGTGAGATTTCATATCACAAAGGCCACCAAATGAAATTATGTTTTAAAAATCCAAATGAAACTATTCAAAAATTCAACTTAGTTTTGGGGGATTTTTTCAGTTTTGCACAAATACTAAATTATAGTATTTGTTTAAAGACTGCAAATAAGTACTTCAATAGCCGCGCATCCTATCTGCACATACTCAGAATTAGCAACCTTTTGCCGATGCAAACATTGACTTTTGCATTAGTCCTATATACTGAAATTTTTCATTTTGCAGCGTTTTTCATTATTGGCATAAAACAAAGTTATTCTAATGAGTTATAGCCAATTTAAATACAAGTGGTTTTAGCTTTTGACTAGACACAAAAATAATTTTAAAATGCAAAATACACCCTTGATTTTTCTAATGTTTTTTATCATATAAAAACATAACTTTAGAATTCCTAAGAGCTTGGAATATTCAGAAAAAAAAGTAAAGGTTGCAACTCTTTTGAAACAGGTGAACTGTCAGCTTTTTATTTACTTATTGTCATCATCACTTATATTTCACTAGTATAATTATTAGAGATCCACCGAAATTTCGGTTTCGGCGCAAAATCGGAGTTTTACCAAACATTCGTTTTCAGCGAAACTGCTGCCAAAATTTTGGCCTGACCGAAATTATCTATATTTCGAAATCTCGTTCTTCTTTCGGAAATTTTCAACTTTACTCATTGATATGAGTAGTATCGGCTAAAATAAGACACTGTTTATTGCTGTGAACTCCACTATTTATCATTATCCGGCATGACCAGGGCTTTACAAATTTGAAAAAATCTGGCAGCCAGGTATAAATTCTAGTCGCCAGTAAAAAAATTTAACACCCCCCCCCCCACTCCCCGTTATTGATTTTTAAAAAGTACAAACGTTTGCTTAGGAATTAAGTCAGAAAAAATAATAACAAACATAGTTTAGAATTATTAGTTACATAGTTTATAATAGTGCATAATAACTAAGTTTTCTAAGGAAACTTATCAAAGTTATATATTTGTGAAAAAAATAATAATAAAGGAAATACTGTAAACTCTGAATTAACCGACATGTTCGGGAAATGCTGATTGCCGTATGCTTCAAATGTTCAAATAGTTGAGTGCTACAAAATCTATATCGGATGAGAGGGCATCTATAAAATAGTGAAGCCGAAAAACGATTTTATGCCTATTTAGCCTATCAAAATAAAAAAGTCAAATAATTCTGATTTAATTATTTCAAAATTTGCATTTAATGACATTTGCAATAGTTTTGCCAAATTAAAAATAAGTTAATTTTTTCTGTTGTTGTTTGTTTGTGTGTGTGTGTGTGTGTGAATATAATTTCAAATTTATTTCTTATAATATTTTGTAACTTTGCAGCATCTATAATGAGATATCTTACAAGAAATTTAATTAAACGTTGTGATGTTCGCAAACTCGAGGGCTATTAAAGCGTAATATTACGAGTTATTACGTAAACGTTTGTTTACGTAATCGTAGCTAAAAAGGAAAGAAAAAAAATATATTTTCCCGCGCTGGATTAAATCGAAATCAGCAGCCGGCTGAGGTTTATTTTGATCCAACGATCTACGATAAGAATATATTTAAAAAAAAAAAAAAAAAAAAAAAAAAACTTTTTGAAGTGCAATCAATGATTTTTTATTTCCATTTACTGCAGATCCAAACAATGTAATTATAAAATACTATTGAGAAACAACTCTGAACCAGACACTTGTCGCCAAGACAGAGTGACGGCAATGTCCAACGCGTGTGGTGCAAACAGACACGAGGCGCCAAGCATTTTAAGCCGGGAAAAAATATTAAAAATAATAATACGTATTTTTATTAAAATGAATTATTCTTGAAATTTTAATTAAGTTTTATAGATTTACTTCGAATGAATTACTTATAATCACTTATATGTTATTATTCTTTTAAAATGAATGTAATAGATTAAAAGTTTTAATTCTGAACACAAAAATCTGATTTGAAACATACAAAAAAGTAAGCATTTTTTATCATTGCATCCAATTTTTAGAAGCCACATAAGACTATTTGTTATTGAAGCCCGCCCCCCTCTCCTCACATTCTAATCACATGACTAGCCGACTAGAGCGGAAAAGAACGGCGTTTTATGTGCATGAAATGGAAAATGCCTTTTTAACTTCGCTTTAGAGAAAATGTCGTTTGTGCTCATTTTTTAGTTCAATTTTTGTAAAAAATAAATAAATAAATGAAACAAAAAAAGTCAGATTAAAAAAGTTAGTCGCCAGATAAAAAAAGTTGGTCGCCAGTGGCGACCTGGCGACCGCATTTGTCAAGCCCTGGTCATGACTGATTTATGATGCGAGCGTAAATTATAAAGCAAGCAATGCATATATGACTAAACTTAAAAGACGCTTATCACGTGATCTTTAAAAGCTGCAAACTTATCAGTGATAGAAAATTTTACTTTGAAACTCCAGATTGCTTCGAATGCTTTATGAGGAAGGTGTTGTTAAAACTCTGAAGATTTACGAAATTTATTACAAAAGATATATCGAGGTATGTATACTTAAAATATCTTTTTATTAGATGAAATTCGTATAGTTGGAAACAAATTCTGTCTTATTGATAAATTAATTGCGTTTTATTTTATATGAAAATAAATAGATTTGGTAGCGGCACAGAGAGTCAACTTGGCACCAGAGTTAAAATTTTCCAACAGCGGAGCCATTTCAATGCTTTCCTAGGGAGGCAGGGAGTGGCAAACCTTTTTTTTTGGGGGGGGGGGGGCGGTGAGTGAGCAAAGATTGACCTTATTGTGCACATCCTAAAAGAAAATTGACAACTGTTACATTTTTATCCTTACATATATATTTAAAATTAGCTAAAGTACAAAATAATGTTAAACATGTCTCACTTTGAGAATACTGAAATGGAAAATAAAGTTTATTAATTAATAATTTCTAGGCTTAAAATGTTGTCTTATGCCAATTTTCCTTTTTTAGTCAAATTAAACAAATTAGTTTAGCTCTTGTGCCCTTTACTTAAACTAACCTATAATGAATCATACATTCTTATCACATTCTTTGAGGAGGAAACTGACCCCCCCCCCCCTAACCTTCCCAAATGACACTCCTGTTTGTAAAAAATTGCACATATAATGGGAGCATAAAAGGTGCATATATATGTACGTTTGTTTGTTAGAAATGTGATACACGTATAATTAATAAATTAATTAGTAACGTAATTATTATTATTTGTAATTAATAATTATATGCAGTTATGCATGTATTAATCAGTTTTTAAATATTTTTTTACACTTTCGGTTTCGGTCCTAAAAACCTGTTTCGATCGATCTCTAATGATTATACGCTGAAAATTTTCATTCTGCAGCCAGTGATGTAGTTGTAAAAAAACCAAAGGGCATACGCTTTAGGCAGAGGGTATACTCTAAAAAGCATATGCTATAGTGTATTTGAGAAGAGGGGATATGGTATTCCTTAAAATAATCCAGAAGGTATACGTCGTATCCACCGTATATCCTCCATTACATCCCTGTCTGCAGCCTTCACTTTTCTTAGCATCATATCAGGTTATTAGAAACAATTTAATAAGAAACATAGGGCCTACAATATCAATGTGCACTAATTTACCTTTCTATATAATACTTTGATCATATATATCTGTGTTTGTGCGTGCATGTGTCACAGTGAGAGAAATAATATGAGCCCCCCCCCCTACATTTTCTTGAGCACCCCCTAATTTTTACTTCTAGCTACAGCCCTGGGGGGGACATATGCAGTGCTAGAACATTTTCACGCTCGTCGAGAGTTGGATATCCGACCCCTGTATATGTATCCCCATTTACGAACAGTTTTTATTTTTGCCGTGAACTAATATACGTCCTTATTTATCTAGAAATCCGTAGACGTCATTCGGATTATAACACACCAATTAGATACATAAAATATACAAAATTGAAACAATATAAATATTGTTTGAATTATGTATAGTTATATTTAATAACAATACATAATTGAATTTTGCTATATATAATATATGTATTAGGTTTCAATGTATTGAATACAATATATCTATTGAAATTTGTAATGTTAAAAGTATTTTTTTTAAATAATTTTTTCTCATTTTAAAATGAGTTACAGTTAGATGGCTAGAAATTATTTTCAAATGAAAAAATATATATATTATTGCTGATTTTCCATCTGTGCCTAATTCCTGTTGATAGCACATACGAACAAAACAATAACGAAAAATAATGACGATTGCACAGATTATAAAACACTTTCCAACTATTTTTACTTATTGCATTTATCCACTATCAGTTTTTCGAAATATATTCTGTACTTTCATGCAATGTTAAAGATTAAATAAATTTCTTTGAATTTGTTCGAGAAAAACGTGATCAAAATGTACTTCAAATAAATTCTGCCACTAGACCGTAATGTGTCCGAATTCTTTTGTGTACCTCGTGGAAAAACTATATAAATGCTAGATATAGAATTTTTTTTTAATAAGGAACTTGCTGTATAGCATTTCTTACGACCCTTTTCAAATCAAAGGGATGTGCTTACTGACACATTTCTGAAATCATTTTTGTCCAGAAACGCATGAAATTGGCAGGTGTTGTTAGTCAGAAACTATGTAATCAAAAGACATTTTCCATTTTTTTGGTAAAGACAGAAGAACTTTCTTGAAATGCTGTCAAAGTCGGCGTTTAAACCGAATTCTCTCCGCGGAAGTGCGAGAAAGGGGAAATGCTTGTCACGTGAAAACAATCGCTTATCGCTCGATATGTAATTTAAATATGAGTTAGAAAATGTCGCAGAAAGTTCCACATTGTTGAGCAAGGAATTTGAAAGCTACCTTAATGACATATACAAATTTTGTGGTTTTTATTTGTCAATATTTTCCCGAAAGTTAGAGCACGAACGGACAGGCAGTCAAAAAAAATCATAAAGTCATGCCGCACACATAGATTATTACACACTTTCCAACACGACGAACATATACATTAAGCTACATTTTACGCTATATCTTTTTATATCTACATTTTACGCTATATACTTTCTTGAAATGGCCTCAGAAACTGCGTGGTCCGGCGACTACCAGGGACACGAAAAACTAAAGTGTATGAAATTCACTAACTATTAAGTGAAAATTTAAGGTTGTTCTCAAATTCCCTCCTGAACAACTTGAAACTTTCTGACTACTTTTTCTAACACATTTTTAAACTTAAACGCATAAAATTTGCAAGCCTGACTGTAAAAACGATGGAAATTGGATTGAGTATTCCATTTGTGATAAAAAAATTATTTATCAAGTTACAAATGATTGTTGTCACGTGACGACCACTTTTTCCCCTTTCCCTCGCTGCCGCGTCCGGAAATTCGATTCCAAAATCCAACTTTCAAAGTATATTCTGAAAGAAATTTCTGTCTTTACCAAAAAAGGTAAAACGTCATTCGATTACATAGTTTCTGTACAAAAACACCTGTCAATTTCCTGCGTTTCCGAACAAAAATGAATTGAAAAATGTCTCAGAAAGTAGCTCCTTTGTATTTGAGATCAGTCTTCATAGATTTTTACTTTTGTTTTGAGTCACACATAACGTAACATTAACGTTAGGTTCAGAAAAGTATCTAGACATATCAATCTATAAATACCATGAAACTTCTCTTGATAGTACACGGAAATATTTCCGGTATTGAAATTCATTGTTATGCTTACAATAAATCCAGGTTTTTTATTTCTTATGATAATGTGACTCAAACCACTATGACTTTAAATGCCTCAGTTGTAATAATTTGTAATACTACAACTAGAGTAAAACTGGAAAAATGAAATCTTTCTTTAATGGAATTTTGTCTTAAATGAAAAAATTACACTGTTCCAACAAAAATAATACCAACAATTATACCTGCTAAGACAGAAACCTGTATACAGGGGAATATTTTTTGTAATGTTTGATTCCGTTTTCACAGGTTATAATGAATAAATATTTGACAAAGGTGATTACGTATTTCATTATTATGTATTTTATTATTACATATTTAAAATTTTAAAATAATTCTGCTATTAGAAACTTAGTAAAATTCTCTTCGTAAATTTACTTTGCATTTTAGTTACCAAATGAGACCAATTTATTATTATTCGGTTTACACACGCTTACTGCCAAAGGTAATCAGTTGAATTTAATGACATTTATTTCATAGAAAAAAATAATTTCCATCATACCATTCATAACATTCATTTAAAACTTATTTACTACCGAGACTTATTTACTACCTTCTGTCAGATAAATAGTTTTCTTTTACGGAAATGAAAGTCCCTAGCGTTCTCACCACCCACTATAATGACAGCCACGTGTGTCTAAACGATTGAGCTGTATTCACATAACCTGCGGTGACTGATCATTAAGAAGGGGAGGGAGTTAAAATGGCCATTTTCTCCCGTAGTCAAGCGATATGTAAGAAATAGTTTGCCGTAAGCTAAATGTTAACATTGAAGAAAACAATGCATTTGAAAATTTTTGTGAGGTTAGTTCGTTCATATTATTAATTTTAATACAGTCAAACCTCGTTAACACGAACACGCTTAACGCGAATTACTTTTAGCACGAACAGGATCCAATTGCCCCGTCCAGTTGTATGTAATATATTTCAGTTCGGATAACACGATCAAAAAAAAGTTTCCCTTTGAGTGTTCGCGTTAACGAGGTTCGACTGTATGTATATTTTTTAAAGAAACATACCAATGATTTAAAATTGCTTTTTCAATCTATTCTGAACTCTTGAAGCTTTTTCTGATAAGGGAGAGAAGGTTTGTTTTAAAACTCGTTATTTAAAGCCAAAATCCAAACTGACTGCTTTGTGACACATTTTTTAAAAATCATTTCTGTCTCCAAGCGTGTCAAATTGGCAGATGCTCTTATTAAAAAACTAAAGTAGATCGAAACGCATTTTCCGTTTTTCGGTAAAAGCAGCGGATTTTTCAAAAAATGCTGTCAAAGTTGGCGTTTTAAATCGAATTTCCAGACGTGACAGTGCACAGGAAAGGAAAAAACAAACTGCTGTACTGAGACAAAAATCACTTACAACTCAAGATGCAAATCTTTTAACGGCAAATGAAAAAACTGTTTGGTTAAATATCACTTCAAAAGTCTTACCAGCAAGTCTCATGCTTAAAAATGAGTCAGAAAATGTGTCAGATAGTTTTCTGTTGTTGAACGGGGAAATATATAAGTATTCAAGACTTTTTATATTTAGATTTATATGAGATTTAAAATCATGAAACTTTATAGAATTTCTTTCAGCTATAGTTTTGGTTGTTGAGCGGGGAAATATTTTTTATCAAGATTTTACATAATTAAATTTATATGAAAGATAAAATCATGAAACTATCTAGAAAGTTTTTCAACGTTTTAAAGTGTAATCTTTTAATTAGTTTCGGGATTTTTTATTTCAAGAGAAATGTTTTAAATATGATCCTCGTAGCAAAAAGTACTCATAAAAAAAGACATTTGTTCTTTAAAAAATTAGTAAATTTTTTAAAATAAATATTTCTGTAAATCCCTTAGTCAAATCAAAACTTATAATTTCCATATCAAATGTGAAAAAGTATTCAAAAAAGTCCTTCTGGCCTGCACTGGAAGGAAAAGGTAGCTTCCATATTGCTTAGAATTTCAAACAGCTATATCGCAGCCGTTTTTTAAGATAAAGTCAAAATATGCTCCAGAATCCTTGTATCATGATCTAACAGTTCACGGAAATAACTTTTTACTTTCTTCTATCTTTACAAGAAGAAAGTATTGGATTCATGAAAATTTTCGACTACCGGTTTTCGACGGATTTATACGTTTTAGAAGGTCCTGAACACGATTTGACTATTTTTAGAAAATGTCTGTCTGTGACTTTGTCTGTCTGTCTGTCTGTCTGTATGTGACAAAAATTTTGTGGGCGCTCTATCTCAAGAACTAATGCTCGGAATTTAATAAAACTTTAGATTCAGTTAGTCCATAATATAAATTGGTGCTGATTAGTTTTTGGTAAAAATCGCCCAGCAGGTGGCGCTGCTATGCAGCATTTTTCGCGATTTCCGCAATAGCTCTATCTCAAGAACTAATGCTCGGAATTTAATAAAACTTTAGATTCAGTTAGTCCCTGATATAAATTGATGCTGATTAGATTTTGGTAAAAATCGCCCGGCAGGTGGCGCTGCTATGCAGCATTTTTCGCGATTTCCGCAATAGCTCTATCTCAAGAACTAATGCTCGGAATTTAATAAAACTTTAGATTCAGTTAGTCCATAATATAAATTGGTGCTGATTAGTTTTTGGTAAAAATCGCCCAGCAGGTGGCGCTGCTATGCAGCATTTTTCGCGATTTCCGCAATAGCTCTATCTCAAGAACTAATGCTCGGAATTTAATAAAACTTTAGATTCAGTTAGTCCCTGATATAAATTGATGCTGATTAGATTTTGGTAAAAATCGCCCGGCAGGTGGCGCTGCTATGCAGCATTTTTCGCGATTTCCGCAATAGCTCTATCTCAAGAACTAATGCTCGGAATTTAATAAAACTTTATATTCAGTTAGTCCCTGATATAAATTGGTGCTGATTAGTTTTTGGTAAAAATCGCCCGGCAGGTGGCGCTGCTATGTAGCATTTTTCGCGATTTCCGCAATAGCTCTATCTCAAGAACTAATGCTCGGAATTAAATAAAACATTATATTCAGTTAGTCTCTGATATAAATGGGTGCTGATTAGCTTTTGGTAAAAATCACCCAGCAGGTGGCGCTGCTATGCAGCATTTTGAAGGATTTACACGATTTTGGCGATAGTCATATCTCAAGAAATACTGCACGGAATTTAATAAAACTTGAGCTTCAGTTAGACCTTGATATAAATTGGTGCTGATTCTTTTTAGTGTATGCGAAACCTGTGTGAGATAGAAGAAAGTTTTGGGATTGACACATACGACTAGTTAAATTTATAATCTTATTTTATATCTTTTAGAACGTCTTTTTACATTTTTTAACTGGCCGCCACTTCGAAACTAGATGGCGCATAATGCTGGCCAACGAACTTGGTCGAAACTTTGGTATGTTCTGTACACATGATCAGTCATATTCGTATCGGTTCATAAATACGAGAGTTATAGCATAACAAAAATAAGGTTTTTCAAAATGTCAGCCTCCCTAGAATTTCAAACTGCCATATCTCAGCCCTTTTTAGCACTTTCCAACCTAGTTGAAAAGTGCTTATGACTTCGGTTTGTCTGGCCGTATGGCCGTCTGCCGTCTGGCCGTCTGGCCGTCTGCCGTCTGGCCGTATGGCCGTCTGCCGTCTGCCGTCTGCCGTCTGTCCGTGCTCTAACTCCCGTAAATATGCTCGGATTGCTCTGCAATTTTTATATGTTATTGTCGTTATCTATAGCATGTTCCCTATTTCAACGGAAGTGTGTAGCACTTATAGTTTTTTACAGGGGTACTCAAAAGAATTCCGTTACATTGCGGTCTATGGGGAAAAATCATTTACGGTTTATTTAAATAATGTTTCCCTATTTTAAACGCATTGACATTTATATATATCACTAAGGTGTATTAGAAAAAGCTTAATATGGAATAGGGTGTGCATATCACTTATAGTTACTTTACAGGGACAGTCAAAAGAATTCCGTTACATTACGTCTATGGAGAAAAATCGTCTGCGGTTTATTTAAATAGTGTTTCACTATTTTAAACGCATTGAAATTTATATATATTACTAATGTGCATTACAAGAGGCTTACTACAGAATAGTGTGTGTATAGCAGTCATCGTTCATTTACAGGGACACACAAAAGAATTCTCTACTGTCTCTTAACAATAATTCCTGGAAGTGCGTTTTAAGTTACTGAACGCGATTTTAATTTTAACTCGCTTTTTGTCTATTACGTGGTGTGCATAAATTCTGTAGATCCTATACAGGGCAGCACAAAAGTTCGCGAACACATTTCCGTTTATTGACAGAAACTCCAGAAGGAGAATTTTAAACTGTGCTACGCGTTTCCTAACTAAACTAAAATTTAGCATCCTATATAGTATATATACAAATCTATAGATCATATACAGGGCTGAATAAGAGTATTCGGATATTTTTCCGAATATTGCATCTGTTGGAAATTCCTGAAATTAGGTTTTTAAATATGTTATGCGTTTTCCAAATTGTTTACTTAAATGGTATCTTTTAGCTTATTAAACGGTATGTTTTGAGAAATTATTTTGGAAACGATGGAAAGTGCTACATAATCTATGCTTGACGCATGATTTTTCGTTCTTGTTTTTTAATAACAAAAAAGTTGTGGTTCAAAAAATTACAGATAGAGGGCGCTAGCACGCATAATATGAAGCAGATGATGTATGCAAATCAGATTGTCACTAAAACACATCGATGCACATATATTCTTCATTCGATGCCAGCAGTTTTCTATCGTTACCAAAGCAAGCGTTTCTGTATAATAGAGATGTGTCATTTGTCAAGGAACGATTCCAAAGGAACGACTCTGGCAGTGAAATAGAAGGAACGATTCCAGTCTTTAAAAAGGAATCGGTCCTTTTTGGAACGATTCCGAAAAGGAACGATTCCTCGGATTCGGTCCTTTTTGGAACGATTCCTCGGATTAGGTCCAAAACATATCGAATCCAAAAAGAACCGACTCCGAAAAGGACCGATTCCTCGGAATTAGTCCAAAATGTAGCGATTCCGAAAAGGACTGATTCCTCGGAATTAGTCCAAAATGTAGCGATTCCGAAAAGGAACGATTCCTAGGAATCGGTCCAAAATATACCGACTTCGAAAAGGACCGAGTCCTCGGAATCGACTCCGAAAAAGACCGATTCCTCGGAATTAGTCCAAAATGTAGCGATTCCGAAAAGGAACTATTCCTAGGAATCGGTCCAAAATATACCCATTCCAAAAAGGATCGATTCCTCGGAATCGGTCCTGAATGTACATACTCCGAAAAGATCGAGTCCTCGGATTCGATCCTTGTTCTTGTAGACTGGCCAGTTTTAATAAATTAAAATAGCAGATTTTGATTCTATTAAAGCTGAGTTTCTGGCCAAAAAATCCTTCTAATGTGTACGTGATAAAAAAAAATAACAAGTTGGAAATTGTACGTCAAAAGTTACAAACGAGGTGCGTTCGTACGCACGTTTTAGAATTAAATTCATGATATCCCGTGCGTAGAACGGGTTAAACAGCTAGTTAAGTATATATTTTATGACACTCTTCATACAAATATCTTAACTAGTTATATAAATATTCAGATATATATGTATCAGCTAGTTATATAAATATTCAGATCTTGATGATTTTTAATTCTGTGAAATGAATTATATCGTCTGCAGATTAATTTCTGTCATAAAATAAGTATCTCGGTCGCTTGACGATTAAACTTCGGAAGCTCCTATAACAAAAAAGCACCGATTAAAAAAAAAAAAATTCAAATTTCTTAATAAACATTTTTATTAATATCTCCTAAAGTTTTGATTCGATTTTAATAATATTTGAAATGTCTCGACAAAATTCTGCAAAGATAATATATTTTAAATTGCAAACCATTTGGTTGGGTAGTTTTTGCGTTGTTATATGTGGACAGACAGACAGACAGACGGACGGACCAAACGACGACTATAGGTGCTACGTATTTATATAATTACGAACGCACCTAATAAAAGAGAGAGAGAGAGAGAAATGCGGGGTGGGGGGGGCATTGAATAATAAACTACAACTGTGTATTACATTCTCTTAAATTTCTCTTAAGATAAATAAAAGCATATTATTGTACTTCAGTTAAAATATTGTCTATTATTTAGCTATGTACTTATCACCTGCGACTTAATTACATTGCTATTGAAACTTTTTGTGCTAAATTGATCAGAAAGAAAAAAAAATAATATAAAGTAAATGCTTGTTTAAATAATAGTGGGAAATATATATATATATTTAAACCTGATTAGAAACAGTTTTGAATAATATAAGAAATATATCGCTATGCCCTGAACAATTGCATTTTAATCAGTTAATAATAACTGATTTTTTTAATCTGAAATAACTGATTTTCGATCAATTTTAATAATTGCATGGTTACGCACTTTCGTGTATATTTCACTGTTTCATATGTTTTCATCAAGCATAATTTTAATTTGAGGATCCTCTTTGTCAAAAGAAAAATTATTATTATTATTATTATTTTTTTTTTTTTTTTTGCTATAAGGGTTGGTGATATAAAAAACTTGTGAATATAAAAGTTTTAGATAATATTAAAAGGATTTATAATAAATTTAAGCGGTTTTGATATCTTGTGAATTGACGAAGTTGTGATTTTTTTTCTTCTGAAACCCCCCTTTCCCCCCCCCCCCCTTTGGGGCCATTTTTAATGATATCAAAAATCTGTCATACATAAATTTTCAGCCCTTTACCTAGAATTAATAATAACTTTAAATGGATTCGATACGTATCATAATTAAGAAGTTATGGGTTTTTTTCTGTTTGCACAAAAAGCCTCCCCATCCCCCCCATCCCCCTCTGGTTCGATTTTGCCCATTAACGAACTTGACCGAGATTTTATGCCCCTTGATTTTATGTGTCAGTTTGGAAGAGATTTGTGCAGAATTATTGAAGTTATCGTGTCCATAAAAAAGTGATATAGAAAGATAGATAGATAGATAGATAAAGTTTTGAACTAGTGGTGGTTTTGAGTTCTGGGAGTCATAATCGGCGTAAATCTACAAAAAAATTTCAAAAATTCCAACTTAGGGGAGAATTTAATAGGTAGTATTTCTTACGAAATCTACCTAATAAGAGCATTTACGAGCGCTGGAGTACCACTTTGTTTCCTCAGTTTGGGGTCTTATTTTTCTCTCCTGAAAAAGATGATTCAAAAGATCTCGAAACTCCCGTAGATAATTTTAATCAACTTACAGTGGATACATAAAGAAAAACTTATTTGAACAAGGAATTTTTGCAAAACGTTTTCAATTCTTTCTTAAAAGTCCTATAATAAAGATTGAAAAAAATAAAAAATAATAAAATAAAAAATAATAAAATAAAAACATGTCTAATAATAATAATATAACAGTGGGTGGGGTTCAATTAATTTAACCGCTGTTATGTCCGTTTTGAGTATGAAAACGGGAAAGAAAAAGTACGTGCTACATATGGATTATCAGACATTTTCCAACATTGTGACATATATGAAAAGCTGCGTATTTTATGATTTTTCTGTTTAATAGATTTATGTTAAGATTACATTAAACTAGTTTTATAATATATGTATATAGTAAAAAAGTATATAGTATATGGTAAAAATATATAGTAAAAAAAAAAAAAAACATAACTTACAATAAAGACATTTATGTTTTTTATTCTTTTCTTTTCTTTTTTTCTTTTTAACACTTTCCAACCTAGTTGAAAAGTGTTTATGACTTCGGTTTGTCTGGCCGTCTGCCGTCTGCCGTCTGCCGTCTATCCGTGCTCTAACTCCCGTAAATATGCTCGGATTGCCATGCAATTTTTATATGTTATAATCGTTATCTATAGCATGTTCCCTATTTCAACGGAAGTGTGTAGCACTTATAGTTTTTTTACAGGGACACTCAAAAGAATTCCGTTACATTGCGGTCTATGGGGAAAAATCATTTGCGGTTTATTTAAATAATGTTTCACTATTTTAAACGCATTGAAATTTATATATATCACTAAGGTGCATTAGAAGAAGCTTAATATGGAATAGGGTGTGCATAGCACTTATACTTACTTTACAGGGACAGTCAAAAGAATTCCGTTACATTACGTCTATGGAGAAAAATCGTCTGCGGTTTATTTAAATCTACAAAAACAACTTTTCAAAAGTAAAAAAAAAGCCAAGCGTAAAAAAAAAAAAGTTCTGGCTAAAAAATGGTGTGATATCAAATTTCCAAGCTATTATATTACTTTTTTAACTTTTTTCCATTAAATAAGTTATCATATATATAAGTCGAGTGCCTACGTATATGTTAATAGAAATCGTTTTCTCCTGTACTAAATACATCCTAACGAGTTTCTGAAAATTCAGTTTTTTTCAAATTATGCATGATGGGCTTGGCGGCCATCTTTGCATATTATTCACAAAATTCTAAGCATCCAAATCCGTAGTTAAAATCCGAAGTTCAAAATTGTTATTTAAGCAAATATTTTAAGCATTTCATTTATAGATTTGTATGATCTGAAAATTGTGTCTTAAGATAATGATGACTTATCTTAAAGATTCATCTTATGATTTATTTTTTACAGTAATTAATAATTTCAAACTAGTAAAAATCAATTTCTCAAAATATCAGTCTTATCTAATTTATCTGTCCGTAGTTAAAATCTGAAGTTCGAAATTGTTATAAACATATTACATTGCAAACATATTACGCTTTTACTTTAGAAATTTGGGTGCTTAGAAATATGAAAAGATGGCCGCCAAGGCCCATCATGCATAATTTGAAAAAAATTGAATTTTCAGAAACTCGTTAGGATGTATTTAGTACAGGAGAAAACGATTTCTATTAACATATACGTAGGCACTCGACTTATATATATGATAACTTATTTAATGGAAAAAAGTTAAAAAAGTAATATAATAGCTTGGAAATTTGATATCACACCATTTTTTAGCCACAACTTTTTTTTTTTACGCTTGGCTTTTTTTTTACTTTTGAAAAGTTGTTTTTGTAGATATCATTTCTTTTTTTTTAAACAGAATAAACATAATTTAAATAATCTAAACATGAGAAATAATTTAAAATTACATTTTACTTTCAGTCATTGTTTAAAAGGTTAACTAGAAATACCAGTAGATTTTTAAATTAAACTAATAACAACATACTAAATGTGGCTTGTTATAATACTTGTTATCCCCCGTTAAAAAATATCACTGACTTATCGATGAAATGAATAAAAATGCAATACGTACATAGCGTGTCAGCGCTGCATTTGAAACCAAACGTGATATCACGCTCTTTTATTATTAGCACTAGCTGGCTTCGCCCGCTAGCGGACCCCTAATTTATATTGGGGCCTCGAATCTTGTAAAACCTCGAATAAGATAAACCTCGAACCGAACGAACCTCCGACCTGGTTCTCCGCTGCCTTCGGCACCGGATAATCCCTTAATTTGCACATCGAATAGTATAAACCTCTAACCAAACTAACTTCCGACACGGGTCCCCGCTGCCTTCGGCACCGTATAGCAGTCGTGCTGCAAGTTCCATCTTCCACCACCAGGTAGCGCAATCTGTTCTGTATGAACCTCGGGCACTGAAATCGTTAAGGCTAGAGATGTCGAGTCGAATGAGATATACCCCGTCGTGATCTAGCCCATAGAACCATAGATAGAAAAGTGCCCCCTGGTGGTGAAAAAACGAACTAAAATCGGAAAACTCTATTGATGTCGAGTCAAATGAGCCATACCCGGTCGTGATCCGACTCGTAGGAACAGAGGAAAGCGTCCCCTGGTGGTGAAAGCTAATTGCGCTTGGGGGGGGGGGGCAAAAGGGGGGATGAACACCGGAGATGCATAATAGGATTAAGCGGTCACAGACCTTTCCAACGATGTATCACATGAGGGGTATGTGCAAAATTTAGAAAATACACCCCCCCCCCCTGCATATTATGATTAAGCGTTCACAGACTTTTCCAACGATATATCACATGAGAGGTGTCGGCAAAATTTAGAAAAGTGCCCCCTTTGGGTGGGAGGGCTGAAAGTGGGAGGATGGACCCCGAAGATACATAATATGAATAGCGGAACAATTTTTAGAATTTCTGAAAGCTGATTTTTATTTTATTTATTTATTTATTTATTTATCTATTTTTTATTTTTTCTTTATTATTATTTTATTTTTTTGCGTTGCCCTGTGCATGTTTGGAATTTCTTAGCAATTTCTTAGATTTACCTTATTTTATTCAATTAAACATTGTACTGTTACAATAAATTTAAATGGAAACTTCACTTCTAAAACAAAAATAATTTAACAACTGGATTTCATTAATTCATAGGAAAACTAGCAAGCTACGCCCGCTGCGCTGGTCGGTTTCTACAAATGAACCCTGAATCAAACGAAATATATCGTTTAATTTGACCTTGTATTTGAAAGCAATCTGTATATTTACGTGGAATATCCTTAAACATTACTGAAAAATGACGCGATTGCGCTATTATATTTTCTAATGTGCAGTCAAAATTTTAGCTGTTAAAGACCAACTCTTTTATTTGGTCATTTACAGTTAGGGTTTGCTAAAGAATGATAAAACTATATGCAATATACTAAAACCATCACTAAAAATTATCGAAATAACAATGCAAACAAATTAACTAACAAAATCCATTCAGAAGAAGTTTTTATAAAGGCTAATCTTTGATAATCTGATTATTGAACTTTTCCACATAATTCTAAAACAACAAAACGATATAAAATATACTAAAACAATAATTACAAATTATCTGCTTAACAATGCAAGTCGCAAAAAATACGCCCAGTAAAAACTATCAAAAAGGCTAATATTTCGGAATCGGGTTCACTTGACTATATAACCTTCACACATAACTGTTGGACTAAGCAACGTAGGACAATATATAGTACATTAAAACCATTTCTGAAATAGCATCTAACTAACAATACAATTCTTATCAAAATCCGTTCAGTAGAACTTTTTTAGAAGGCTAATCTTTCATAATCGGAATCAAATATTGAAAAGGCTAATATTTGATTAAAAAAATGGTCACCCGATTTTCGAATTTCCCCCTATAATTCTAGAACTAAGCAACGTTATATAATAAAACGTTCCCTAGAAAATTATTTAACAGTATATGTTCCATCGAAATACATTCGGCAAAATCTTTTAAAAAGGCTAATCTTTCATAATCGGATTGATCTGATTATAGAACTTCCCAGAATAATTATATAACTAAGCTACGTAGAACGATATGTTATACAATAAACCTTCCCTTAAAAATTATCTTAGTTTAAGTTCTACGAAAATGCATTCAGCAGAACTCGAGTTATAAGCAGCCGGAACGAAATTTCATATATGTAGAAGTAAGTAGAAGTATATTGCCATTAATATAGTTTGCATTTGAATAAAAAAAGGTACTTTTCGGTTAGCCGGGCGCCAGTGATATATGAACACACACACACACACACATATATATATATATTCATACATATAAGTGTATATATATATATGTATGTATATACATGTATTTGTGTAGACATATGTGTATATATGTGTGTGTATGTATATACATGTATATATATATATATCACTGGCGCCCGGCTAACCAAAAAGTACCAAAAAAAAAAAAATACTGCGAAAATGCAGTCGTACACTTGAAAAAAAAAACACCTTTTGGCCTAAAATCTCTCATCAAAACTGTTTTTCTTTTTTTTCTTTTTAAAAAAAATAAAATTAGTAACAGTTTTTTCTTTTATTTTTCCAGATGTATAGCTATTTCAATTTTTTCTGCAACAAAAAAAGACACTTTTTGGCTTATTGGGGTCAAAAGTAAAATCAAAATCGCCAAAAACAAAAGATAAATCGCCAAATTTGTTTCAATAGAAATCTTGCCCCTTGAATAATTTTTTAAGCATTATGAACATTTCTAATCATGTTTAAATTAAATATTTTCGTTTTATAATATTCTCTCATCAAAACTCTTTTTTTTTTCTTTCTTTCTTTCTTTTTTTTTAAAATAAAATTAGTAACAGTTTTTCTTTTATTTTCGAGATGTATAGCCTTTTCATTTCTTTCTGCAACAGTAATGATCGCCAAAAAATTAGCAATGGTAACCTTTTCGGTCAAAATAACAGAACTTTCTATCATAATTCGATAGCTAATATACGTAGAACGTTGTGTTACATACTAAAACCTTCCCTGAAAAATTATCTCTCGAACAGTGCAAGTTCCATCAAATTCCATTCAGCAGATCTCGAGTTATAAAGGAACGGAACGAAATTTCCGTTTGTGTTTTATATATATAGCGAGGCTAACGAAAAAGACAGGCTACCGCGGTGCGTTCCACTTATCTTTTTTTACAGACCGCTAGAGTGAGGTGATGCTCTTTTCGTACACCTGCATTGGTGGATTCGAGCCTCACGTGATTCCCGCGGTCTGTAAAAAAAGATACGCGTAAAGCACCGCGGTAGCTTTCTTTTTCGCTAGCCTCGTATATATAGTAGATGACGTGAAAGGTATTCCTGCGAACGAAATGCCTGTCCTTTACCGTGTTTTTTATTTTTAGAAATAAATGAATCACATTTAATTCATTTCAAAATTTTTGTTTACGTTTGGAAAGAAAATTTAAATGGCGATAACTCTTAATGTATACATTTTAGAAGGTACATCTTCCCTCAAAAACTAATTTATTTTTAAAGATCTTTCTGAAAACGTAAATTATATATTTAAAATATTTTTAAAGCATAAAACACTACGTCTGATTACTTTATTTTACAATATTTATAAGAACACGCATTTTATCAGACAATTAAATGCACTAAACAAACATGAGTGAAAAATTGACCTGGGCCTGGACTCGAACCTGGGACCTTATGCGTACCATGCCGACGCTCTGCGACTGAGCTACCCAGATCCATATCCGTAACCGGCAATTTCTCATACTTATTCATGTTAGAAACAATCATCTGCCACAGTTTGCAGTCATTTAATTATTTGATAAAATATGTGTTCTTATAATTGTGAAGTTTTATTTAAAAAAAAAATATCTTCAGAAGAAAATGGCTGACTTGAAGATGAAATTTGATGTGGTTATATTATAACCTGTAACTGATTTGTGCTATTTTAATACAGATGGTACATGGTCGTTGGCGGGTTTTATCTCTGTTTTGGCATAATTTTTTAATCGCCAAGTTAATTAACAGTTTTTTGCTAATTAAGGATAGAAAATATTTTTTTTTTACACTGAATTTTATAAAAGCACATAGATTACGTAATTACTTGTCCAAAAATGCAATCCTTTTTTTATTCTGCCCAATATTAAGGCCTGTAGCTTGTTTGAAAAAAAAAAGTTTGACGAAGAAAATAGTGATCATTTTAAGTAACTGGACGTTTTTTAAAAAAAGCTATATCTCTGTTTATAAATCACTTATGAAGATGAGTTTGGTCTTAAATTGAAGAAATTCTTCCTTAGATTCTTCTAGTTTTCGTTTTTTTTTTCTACGACGCTTGGTTTGTTTGATATCTGATATTTTAATCTGGCATGTTTTGTCGATTTAACATTGCGAAGTTGCTTTCTGTATATAAGCATTAGCGGTCTTTATTCCAGTTCTTGGCGTTGTTTGTGTGGCGTTTTTTATTTTTAAGCTTGGCTTGGCAGAGCGACCGCCCTGCTTGATAATGTTTCACTATTTTAAACGCATTGAAATTTATATAAGGTTCATTACAAGAGACTTACTACAGAATATTGTGTGTATAGCAGTCATCGTTCATTTACAGGGACACACAAAAGAATTCTCTACTGTATGTTAACAATAATTCTTGGAAGTGCGTTTTAAGTTACTGAATGCGATTTTAATTTTAAATCTCTTTTTGTATATTACGTGGTGTGTATAAATTCTGTAGATCCTATACAGGGAAGCACAAAAGTTCGGGAACACATTTCCGTATTATTTATAACTCCAGACGGAGGATTTTAAACTGTGCTACGTGTTTCCTAACTGAACTAAAATTTAGCATCCTATGTAGTATATATACAAATCTATAGATCCTATACAGGGCTGAATAAAAGTATTCGGATTACTTAGATGTTATCTTTTAGCTTATTAAAGAGTATGATTCGTAAAATTATTTTGGAAGCGTTGGAAAGTGTTACATAATCTATGCTTGATGCATGATTTTTCATTCTTGTTTTAAGATAAAACCAAAACCAAAACTGATCCGTAATCCTTGTATCACAATCTAACACTTAACGGAAACAATTTTTCAAATTAAAAATTTTTTTTTGTTCATCTTTTTGAGTTTTTAAAAAATTAAAAAAAATTAACTGGCCGCCATTTTGAAACAAGATGGTGGATGAAGCTGACCAACGAACTCGGTTGAGACCTTGGTATGCCCTATACACATACTCAGTCACAACCAAATCGGTTCATAAATAAGAGAGTTACAGCAGGACAAATATCAGATATCTATATCTATATCTATGTGACGTACGTACTTAAATTAAAAATAAATAATTCCAAAGGCCGGGAAAGAAAAGCAGCCGATAGTTAAAAACAGAACAAAACTTTTATTTACATGTTGATCTGAGAAGAGTTCTTAAGCGACTGTCTGGTGCGTCGACTATTGCATACAAAAGATGCGCACGCAACGAAAGGGTTACAGCGCGTGCTGGAAAAATGACCTTGACAGCAGAGGGATAATTTTCTCTCTTTCTGCAACATTCTCCCACCTTTTGAGTGGGCAGCTAAACACTCAAAATCTTTACTTATATTATGCACAAAATACACATTACATAGTACTTACATAAGAAATCACTTATACAATCAAAATACAACCTTACAAATTACAACATAAATACAGTATATAGTATATGCAAAATAACAATAAACACTGGAATACATATAAAGAAGAGAAGTGAAATTAAGTAAAATAATTACTGAAATTAAATTTACCTTACAGATGTTTTGACAATTCTGCCACTACTGGTGGTTAAAGGCATAGCCTCATCATTTGTTTCTTGTATTGGATTTTCCAATTCTAATCTGAACAATCGCTGAACTGGCCGTAATAACTCAGAATTGTTTGTTTTTATAAGCGCAAGTCTTATTTGGCCATCTCGACCTGGTATAACTTTTAATACGCGAGCTAGGTTCCAATAAGAACGTTTTTTATTAGTATCTTCAAGTAGGACAATTTCTCCTACTTTAAGTGATTTGTTTTTATAGCATTTTATAGACTGCTGTCGTAACTGCCCTAAATACTCTGTACGAAACCTAAGCCTTAAAGTTTCTCTTATCCGCTGCAGATACTTAGTTCTTTTACTCAATTTCACTTTATCTACATTATCAATATCTGGTACACATGACTGTGGAGTTTCATGTAAAAATTTCTCTGGTGTTATAGAAAAATCCTCATCAATGTCCTCTGATACATAAGTAAGTGGTCTGGAATTAACAACTCTCTCACAATCACACAATACAGTTATTAGTTCTTCATAATCAAGAGAAGCACGACCCAATATTTTCCTTAAGATTTGTTTTACAATTTGAATCAAACGCTCCCACCATCCGCCCCACCAGGCTGCGGATGGAGGATTAAACTTCCACTGAATTTTTTGTTCAGCAGCTTTAAAACGGAGACCATCCCAGTCTACAGTTTGCAAAAATTTCTCCGCGCCTATGAAATTTTTTCCATTATCTGAATATATGGTAGAAGGTCGTCCATGGCGTGCGATAAAACGTCTTAAAGATTGAAAGAAGGATTCGGTCGATAAGGAAGTGATTAATTCCAAGTGGACGGCACGATAGACTGCAGAAGTAAACAGTACAATATATGCTTTTCTACCATCTTTCAAATAAAGTGGTCCAGCCAGATCACATCCTATAATTTCAAATACACAAGCATCGCGGACCCTATCATTTGGTAAAATTCCTGGGATGACCTCACATTTTTTCGCTTTAAACTTTTGACATTTTAGACACTTACTAATACAATTTCTTATTGTCTTGCGAGATTTTAAAATCCAATACTTTTCTCTTAAATTTGACATTAACAATGAAGTACCAGCATGTAATAAATCATTATGTACACTCATTATCAACAATTTTACAACAGAATGATCAGATGGTAATGTAATAGGATATTTAAAATCGTATTTATCATCCCGATAAACAACATTTGATTTAGCTCTTATAAGGCCGTCACAATCAACTATTGGTCTAAGTTGTCTTAATTTCTCATCATTTTCTCCCTTAAAGGATTCTTTCTGAATTAGTACCATTAAAGCCTTTTCCCCTTTTTCAATTTCTTGTACAGATAAGTCCCCTGAAAGATTTTTGTCAACTTTTCTTACCTTGTCGTAAAACCTAAAAATCCAAGCTAACATCCTTACAATTTTCTTAAATGAAGAAAAATATTTATAATACCACTTAGCATCTTCATCATTTTTTACTAACGTTGTTATAACTGTTTTACGAATCTCAGAATTGACTAAATCCTCATTTGGCTCATCATTCGATTTAGGCCAATTTTCTTTTTTTTCGTGCAACCAATCAGGTCCCTCCCACCATTTCCTCTCAACTAACTGTTCAGCAGAACACCCCCTTGAAAGCAAATCGGCAGGGTTAAGAGAACCTGAGATGTGATGCCACCAATGAGGCGAGGTCAATGAATTAATTTCTGTAACCCGATTTTGAATGAATATTCCCCAATTTTGCTTTCGCTGAATCCAACATAAGGCTGTTGTAGAATCGGTCCAGCAATAAATATCAACCCCTGATAAATTTAGATCTTTAATTATGTTAGATAACAACCTAGAGCCAATATTGCAAGACAAAAGCTCTAAGCGAGGAATTGTAATGGGTTTTAAAGGAGCTACCCTAGATCTTGCTTGTACTAGATTAATTTTTACCCCATCGTCGTCTTCCGCTCTTAAGAAAACGCAGGTACCGTATGCTTTTTTACTGCCGTCGCAAAATAAATGCAAGCTTATTTCTTGATCACTTTGTTTAAGCCCAAACCATCTAGGTATATTTATCAATGAGAGTAAATTTAAGTTTTTTCTCCACGATTTAAATTTCTTTGCCAAATCATCGGGTAGGTTGTCATCCCATTTTAGTTTTGAATTCCATGTTTCCTGTAAGATTAGTTTCGGAATTAGCATCACTGGAGTTGTATAACCAACAATATCAAAAACTTGGTGTGCTACTGCCAAAACTATTCTTTTTGTGACTGATTCTAATGGATTTATAGCCTGTTCTATTTTACACGATAGTGTATCCGTATGTGTATTCCATACGAGACCTAATAGGGAAACATCCTCTTTCGTGGAGGAATCCTCCTCAAATATTTCATTAATTAAATTGGATTTCCAACATCTTAGATTAAAATGACCTAAAGACATGATTAATTTTGATTCTAAGAAAAACTTTCTCATTTCTATCTCGGAGTTTAAACTTGTTACGCAGTTATCTACGTAGAAGGCTGTTTTCAAAATATCTGCAGAGTGCTTTAAATTTTCTGGAACCGTATTTAAATGATACAGTAAAGTTGCGGCCAATAAATAAGGGCTGCATGTAACGCCGAAAACTACCCTTTGATGCCGATATACATTCACCTGCTCTTGATTTTCTTTATCAAACCACAGAAACCGCAAAAAATCTCGGTCTCTTTCTTTTATCGCAATCTGCAAAAACGCCTTTTCAATATCAGCGGTGACGCCTACGTAATTCATACGAAAACGATTCAAAATTGAGGGGATCATTTCTATTAAATTTGGACCCGTAGCCAGACAATCATTTAAAGATGGAAAACCAGGTAAATGAAAACTAGCGTTGAACACTGGCCTTATATTCGTGGTGCTGTTCTCCTTTATTACCGCCCTATGAGGTAAATAATGAATACCCTTTAGTTTCTCAGTCGATGTCTTTTCGATTATGCCGAGAGCTAACCAGTTTTCAAAAATATCACAATAATCATTAAACTTTCCGGAATTTATCAATTTTCTTTTGGTGTTTAAAATAGATTTTTCCGCATTTATTTTATTATCCGGTAAAAGAGTGTTGTCCAGAACCCAAGGCAACGCAACTTCATATCGCCCCTCACTATTTATACTTAGAGTCTCTTCAAAATATTTCTGTGTATCCTCCTGCAATTCAGCTTTCGTTTTACTTATTGGGGGTTCCTTAATTCCCAAAACATCTAACTTCCAAAGATCACTTATACACTGATTTTTAACTAAAAGAGAAGAAATAATAAGAGAAGCTGTACTCTGAGAATTTGGCTCAGTGCCAGGATTAAATTTACCCATTAATGTCCATCCTAATTTCGTATTTATCGCTGTTATGCCACATTTAAGACTTGCAATGTTTCCTGTTAAAAGCTTACCTGCAACGTCTGCACCAATTAACAATTTTATTTCCTTATCAACTTTAAAATGTTTGTTTTCTGAATCATTTATTTTAATTCCGTGTAACTTAAGTTCATTTAACCAAGGACCAGAAGGAATTTGCTCAATTTCAGAACAAATACGTTTCTGACTAAGTACTTCTAATTTACACTTATATTTATCATTTACATCACTTAATTCAATTAAATAATTTTTATATACATTTTCTGGTGTTTCAACACCACCAAATAGAGATTGCTTAATTTTCGTTTCACCAATACACTTAAATTTCATACTTTGTGCAACATCTTCACAAATATAAGACTTCATTGAACCACTGTCATAAATAGCACGAATAAACATTGTTTTAGAACCATTGTGAATTTTTACAATTAAAGTTTGCAAGAGTACATCTGAAATTTTAATGTAATTATTCAGAGTGCTTGTTTTGTTTTCACTTTTATCTCCAACCGAGATATTATCAACTTTGTTAGAAACTAAATCCGGACACAAAATTACAAAGTGCCGATTTTTGCAAATTGGGCATCGATGTTTTGACTTACATTGATTAGCCTTATGATTTCGTTTTAAGCATACAAAACAAGCATTCTTTTTCTTAACTATGTCTTTTTTACAATCTAAACTCATAGCAAAAGCATCGTTACAGTTCTCTGAATTATGAAATTTACTACAAAAAATACAATCAAAATTTTTAAACTTAGAATTTTCTTGAAAATTACTACTATTGTTGCCGTTATTGGCATTAAGTAATTCATAAGCAGTTGACACACTGCTTTTAGGTTCAGAGGGCTTATTTTTCTTAACAGTTAATTTTTCAGAATTTAAGCAATCACGAGTGATTTTAAGTCTAAATTCAGTTTCTACTTCATTTTTAACAAAATCCATTAAGAGATCTAAATCGGTCTTACCTGTTTCAGCTAATGTACTTTTCTGTCGCTCCCAAATTTTAATTAAATCGGTGGGGAGTGCAGATTCTATTAATGGGAGTAACATATGCGAAAACTTATCTTGAGTAACTCCCAGAGATTCTAAGGCACGCAGTTGTGTTTGAAGCTTGTCATAGAGAGTCAACAAATTCACTTGAGTTTTGTCCGTAATAACCAGCTTTAAAAGTTCTCTAACGTAAATCTGTATAAGGACACTTTCTTTTCCAAAACGTTCTTTTAAATAGTTCAATGCCTTTTCATAATTAGCTTCTGTAGCAGGAAAACTCTCCACGATTTGTCGAGCTACTGATTCAGGCTTAGTAGACTGTAGTAGGTACTGAAACTTGTCGCGGACATCTATTCTTGGGTCTTCATCGATTTTGCTAAACTGCGTCCAAAAGGTGAGCCAATTTCTTGGGTTGCCGTCAAATTTAAAGAGTTCTATTTCAGGGAGTTTCTGTTTAGCAACCGGTGACGCCATAATTGAAGAAGAGGAAACAGCATTTACTGTATTGTAACTAAGCTTCGTTTTTAACCTGTTACATTTCACCTTTAACGTAGACATCTTCTCGTAATATTCCTGAGCTGCCTCATATTCCTTTTCGTAATCTTCTTGAGAGCAGCTTTGTTTTTGAAAAAATTCTAAAAATTTTTCATCTATAGTTCGGAGCATTTTATATTTTTCTTGTAGTTGATCTAGCAGTATTTCCACATCATCTAAATCCGGAGCAGCGGCACTTATTAGTTCTTGTAGCTTGTTAGACGTCTTCGTAAAAGATGATCTAGTGGCTTTTCTCTGCTGCTTTGTACTTTCTAGATCCGTCATATTTTTTTTTTTCGTAAAAAATACTTAAATACTTAATTTAAACTTACTTAAACTTAACATTTAACTATCGGCAAAAATAAGAATGTTATAATCAACACTCATCCCGGCAGGGATGCCAGAATGTGACGTACGTACTTAAATTAAAAATAAATAATTCCAAAGGCCGGGAAAGAAAAGCAGCCGATAGTTAAAAACAGAACAAAACTTTTATTTACATGTTGATCTGAGAAGAGTTCTTAAGCGACTGTCTGGTGCGTCGACTATTGCATACAAAAGATGCGCACGCAACGAAAGGGTTACAGCGCGTGCTGGAAAAATGACCTTGACAGCAGAGGGATAATTTTCTCTCTTTCTGCAACAATCTATATAGCTATACCAATAAAAGAAAGTTTCGCTCTCTGTGTGTGTGTGTTTGTCTGCGATGGCTAGCAAAATCTAGCCCACCTAGAAGTCTGAAAATTTAGGTGTGGATAGCCCAAGGTCTGGTCATGTGCACCTGAGTCTCAGAATTTTAATATTTTGATAATTACCCATCATATTAATTATATTCTCATTAAACATCGCATCAAAAATGCCATCTTTTAAGGCGGTATTCAAAAGAAATATTTTTCCACGCTCAACAACTCAAAATTTCGAGGCACATTTTCAAAATCAATTTTTAAAATAAAAACATGAAACTTGGCGGCGTGATTTATGAAGACATTTATAAGGGCCCCATGTTTTTATTTTTCGTTCAATTAATTAGAAATTGATTTACAAACAATTATTTACACAGTAGATATTTTTTTTTTTTGTTTCCAGCGCTATCACTTCGGGAAATTCAGTTCAAAATGTCCACTTTGACAGCCTTTTTAAAAATATCTTCTGCCTTTATCAAAAAATCGAGACAATACGGACATTATAAAGTTTCCGAATAAGAGAACCTGCCAATTGGATGCATTTTAGAGCAAAAATGAATTTACAAATGTGTCTCAAAATAAGCAGTTTGGATTTGAATACACCCTTAAATCAAAATGACTAAAAAATAACTGCCGTTGGGATTTGCAAGAGGAAATGGACGAATTCGAAATTATTTTACTAATTAGTGAATTTTAAGAAAACTAATTAAGATATCAATTTGAAAATTTCTCAGCATATGTAAAAAAAAATCTGCATCCGACTATGCGATTTTTAGAAAAATTCGGCCGGTATTTTTTCTTAATTTATGAAAAAAACTGCCAAAAATCTGCCGGCGCCAGTGAAATAAATCCGAGAGAGTTTTAGATAGGGATCTGCTCAGGGGCGTAGCAAGCGGGGGGGGGGGGGTAGGGGGCAGCTGCCCCCCCCCCCCCCCCCAATGTTTGGTAAAAGGATTCAGTCGGCTTATCAGCAGATTTAATTAGTGTCTCTGTAGTATGTCAGTAGGCTGATTAAGAAAAACAATTCGGAAAAATTCTGATTGGCAGAACTTTAAGTCTTCAGAATGCATTTCACTACACCCTTACAATCATATGGCAAAAGCTAGTCGATCTGTCAATAGATAGGTTATGAGTAAAAAAAGTAATGGTTTCAATAGATCTATCTGGTCAGCCGGTATGAAAGTCAGAAGCGGATTACCCATTAGGCTGAGTAGGCTGAAGCCTAGGGACCCGAAAGGAAAGGGCCCCTGTACTAAGATTTTCTTTTGTGTTTTTTCTTCATATTGGGCTGATATTTTATGCAAAAGAGAAATAATGTACAATATCCTTTGTTTCACCCATTTATTGAATATTTCAGGTTTTTAACAATAGATGGTATTCCAAATGCTATTCCGCTTTTGATTTCCTCTCTATTCATAAGAAGAAAGTACTGGATTCATGAAATTTTTCGGCTTCCAGTTTGTACCGAATTATGTCACTTTTAAGTTAATGGAATTTCGATGTTTACCTGAACTAACAGTGCTTTTTTCCATTTTTAGTGTCATTAAATACTAAAATTTCATAAAATACGAAGTATAATCATTTAGTAAGTTTTGGTCATAAAAGAATAGGAATTTTTTTTTTTTTAGTTCTTCGTAAACGAGGGACATTTTTCTAAATATAACTTATAGAATACAGGGGCCGTATAAAAATTAAATTTCGTATTTTAATATGTATAAAGCCTCTTGTAAAACAAATGCCATGTATAAAATCTGCATTTGTTGTAATTGGAATTATATTTCTATCATCAGTGGTCTAAGAGAAAAATGAGCAAACATGTATTTTGAATCACCCTGTATATGTTGCTTTGTAGGAGGGGAGGGGAACAAAAAAAGATCAAGCCTAGGGGCCCAGCTGGTAGTTGATCCGCCTCTGATGAAAGTCACGTGTTCTGTCTCATTTTCGAATCACATAAATAGCTAGTCGGCCTACACACTGAAAAAAAAATTATCATGTTTAAATCTTGTCGGCAGAGCCGGAAATGTTGGACATATACTATACCTTACCCTTTACCCACAAATGGAAAAGCTAAGTCGGCCGTCGAGACATAGGCCAATAGGGGTAAAAATGAATCTGATCTATTGATTTGAAAGTATCAGAAATTTGTCCTACAGTAACACTCGCAACTTGCATATATAAAAACTATCAATATATAAACTAGGTCGACCGAATGCGAAAGTCTCTTAAGAAAATTCAAGAAATTTTATACTTGATACATAGTAGGTTCTAGAAACGATATGATGTTTACGCCCTTTGGAACTGTTTCAGAAACGTTTGGAAAATAAAAACGAAGAATTTTTAAAACTATTTAAAAAAAAGAAAATGAATAAATTTAAAAAATGTCCGTGCATTTAACATTTAATACCTAAAATACTTCTTACTTTTTTTTTAAATATTCAATCAGTAACAGAAAATATCTTCATTATTAGACAAATCTTCACACGTAATATTTTCTTTGACATGTAAAGCGAAATTCTTTCCAGGTACAGACCACTAGGGATAGATAGATACAGAAAAGGTGGAGTGTATTCTGGTGTTATCGGAACGCTGAAACGGGTCGGAAAAAGTCCTCTTAGCGACAATTTGCTATTCTGGTGTAGTAGAGTCGAAATTTCGCTTATCGGAGTCGGTTGCTTTTCATCGGCGTTTTGCCGAGTGCTTCAAGCAGGGGTGCCCAGAGACGGGTTTGGTGACGCAAAGTACGTCATAAAATTCATTTTTGGGGGGGAATTTAGAGAAAAATAAGTACATTTCGGGGGGATTTTTAAATTCTTAATATTTCCTTTTTTCTTTTCTTTTTGTTTTCACTAATAAAAAAAATTCTTGATTTTTTTAATATAACTTTAAACTTTTTTCCAACATTCAATTTCCAGAAATTTTCCTGTTTTTTTTCTTTTTTTTCTTTTTTTTACATTTTTTAAATTCTAGATAAGGACAACAAGAACCCATTCTGCATCTTGCTATATTTGAAGGTGCGGTAATAAAAAAAAATACTTGGAATACGGGGGGGGGGGGGGGAGAATGTTTAACACATGCTGAAAGGTGATAAAAGGAATAGCCTTCCAGAAGCTTCTTAAGTAATTTATTTATTGGCTTGTTTGACAGGGTCATATCGTACGGTCCGAAGGCCAAAATACATTCTTGATAGGTGGGATAAGAGAGAACAACAAAATACATTTCAGAGGAAGAGACAACGCTAAAATAAATTACTTGACCATTTTCAGAAAACTAGAATTCAAGTACAGTTTATTTTAGTGATGTTAGAAGAGTATTGTATGTGATTAAAACAATATAATGTAAATAACCTGTCCAGAGAAAAATACTTCCAGTTTATTTTAGGGGGAAGGGAGGAATTTAAAGAAAATTAGATTTTTTTAGGAGGTGGAGGAGGATTTAATTACTAGGTAATAAGACTGAAAAATTATAGTGTGAAAGAAAAACATATACAGAATACAGGGGCTTATAATAGATTTAGGACTATGTTTTAATGGTACAGTGTCTGTCATTTTATAAGAATCAGTACTTGTAAGAGTATGTTGTTAAAGCAGTATAAGGCAACAACTTGTACTGAAATAAACGCTTCAATCCACAGTTTATTTTAGGGGGGAGGGGGTGATTTAGGGGGGTTTTTTTGAGGGGGGGGGGTTAAATTGTATGACTCGGTAGTATAAAAAATAAGATTGCGAAATTTTAAGCATTAAGATTTAATCTTAAGCAAGGGCGTACGTGCATGCAAATGTACATACACCTTTGATATAAACGAGACTTGTCTATTATATTTTAGTCTTCTTAAAACGATATGCAATATTTGTAGTTAAGATTTTTTAAGATTTTGTAATAATTTAAAAGATTTTTCTTTTAAATACTTGTAAGTAAATATTTATTTTCATAAAAAAGTAGCTTTATTTATTAAAATATTTGACTTTTAGTAGACAACTTAAATTATATAAAAGTTATTGGTGTTTACTACAAGATAGCAAAAAATAAAAAAAATTCGACTTTTAAGCAGAATTCTTTTGTCACAACTACAACAGTCAGGTAAAACAATTTACAAAAATTTAAAAACTTAGTCTAAATGGAAATTTAATATCTTGATTTTTAACTTCAACTCATAACAGTTTCCAAAAAATATTATCCCAAATATTTAGATTTTTGTTTGTTGATAATTTATCAACAAACATGTTGAATTCTAATGTATCATTCTTTTTAACACATTCCAACCTAGTTGAAAAGTGTTTATGACTTCGGTTTGTTTGGCCGTACTCTAACTCCCGTAAATATGCTCAGATTGCCCTGAAAATTTTATATGTTATTTTCGTTATCTATAGCATGTCCCTATTTCAACTGAAATGTGTAGCAATTATAGTTTTTTTACAGGAACACTCAAAAGAATTCCGTTACATTACGGTCTATGAGAAAAAATCATTTGCGGTTTATTTTAATGATGTTTCGCCATTTCAAACACATTGTAATTGATATATATCACTAAGGTGCATTACAAGAAGCTTAATATGGAATAGGGTGTGCATAGCACTTATAGTTACTTTACAGGGACAGTTAAAAGAATTCCGTTACATTACGTCTATGGAGAAAAATCGTTTGCGGTTTAATTAAATAAGCTATTTTAAACTCATTGTAATTCATATACATCACTAAGGCGCATGACAAGAGGCTTACTACAGAATAGTGTGTGTATAGCAGTCATCGTTCATTTACAGGGACACACAAAAGAATTCTCTACTGTCTGTTAACAATAATTCCTGGATGTGCGTTTTAAGTTGCTGAACGCTATTTTAAATTTAACTCACTTTTTGTCTATTACTTATGATGTGTATAAATTCTGTAGATCCTATACAGGGCAGCACAAAAGTTCGCGAACACATTTTCGTTTATGGACAGAAACTCCAGAAGGAGAATTTTAAACTGTGCTACGCGTTTCCTAACTAAACTAAAATTTAGCATCCTATGTAGTATATATACAAATCTATAGATCATATACAGGGCTGAATAAAAGTATTCGGATATTTTTCCGAATATTGTATATGTTGGAAATATATGTTGGAAATTCCTGAAATTACGTTTTTAAATAGGTTATGCGTTTTCCAAATTGTTTACTTCGATGTTATCTTTCAGCTTATTAAACGGTAATGATTTGTAAAATTATTTTGGAAGCGTTGGAAAGTATTACATAATCTACGCTTGACGAATGATTTTTCGTTCTTGTTTAATTTCTGGTTATATTAACAATATTTTTTTGACGTTTTTCATCTTTTGGCTTTTTTATATTTGATTGAGTTGAAAAAAACATCAATCAGATTTTTTTTTCTTAATTCTAGAATTTATTAAAATTTATTTCAAATTTAAATTTAGATTTTTTTAAATTTCCTGTTTTATGCGATTTTTTTTTTCAGACAATGATTTGAGACAAGGTCTTTTCTTTTAAAAAAGTCTACTTAGAATCTCTAAAACAATTCTTTCCACATTTAAAAATTTATAAAGCATAATTCATATTTAGGCAAAATATTATTACTTAGTTTTGCATTCATGCAACCAAATATGTGAAAAAAAAATGCTTTAAATTTTGTCAGATAATTCTAAAAACATCTAGTCTTCTCTCTCAAAGAGAGGTGAAAAAAAGTTTAATAATTTTTCTGAATAGATGACAAATTCAGTGGCTTAAAAATAGCATTTTTTAAACTTGTTGCTCGCATTTCTGAAAATACTTTTTCCAACATATGTATTTCAGATTGGTGTATTCTTTTACGCAAAATAATGAAAAAAATATGGTTTTCATACCTTAAACCGCATAGACTGCGAAAAGAAAAAAAATGAATTTCATTATTATTTTAATTTACCTCTACTTGTTTTCAAACGTCTATGAAATTTTTTTTAATAGAATTGTTCTCCCTTTCCATTTTTTCCAGAATATGTTTTCTATATTTGTTACACACAGTATGTTTTTTCCAAACGTCAACCAATGAATAATTTCTTAATAATTAGTCTTAGGCATATAGTTCCAATTGCAAAAGTATTTAAAATTAGCTAAATAATTATGTTGGACACAATTTGGATAAAAAAATGCAATTATAATGAATAAGTTATAAAATATAGCTTTTTATACAGCCTACAGGTCCTATAAGTTATATTTGGTAAAACAATCTTGAAGCTCTGATATATCAAATGAAAAAAAAAAAAATCATTTTTCTACGACCAAAACTCACCGTGTTATAAGAGTTTAAAAGTTGGAAATTTTTCGCTTTTAACATGGTGCCTGAAGTCATGTGCGGTTATATCGAAATAGTACATTATTTCAGGCACTGTGTTCCAATTTTTTCCAAATTTGAAACTCGGTAACTTTTGGTCGAACTAAAATGATTTTTTCCCCCGCATGTCAGAGCTGTTTCACTAAATATAACTTATAGGACTCAGGGAAGAAAAAAAAGTTAAGTTTTGTAACGTCTTCAAAAAGGCATTTTTTGACCCAAACGGCGTATAATTTAAAATATTTTTCAGCTAATTTTAAATATTTTTGAAATTTAAACTGTTTATCAAAGACTAACGGTTCAGAAATCATCTATTAGTCAATGCTTAGAAGGGACATATTTTATATTTTTTATAATATGTGTAGATGAAAATTTTTTAATTAAAAAAAAAAGTTTATATTGTATTTATTTGTTATTGAATTATTTAAAAATGAACCATTAAGTGTAATATATCAAGCTATCATACTGATCTCGATCAAAGATCAAAGACGATTACTGAAGAATGCCTACGTGGGGCGTAATGCCCACGTTTACTTCACATCTAGATGAGAACAGTCTATGGAGATGGCATCAGAAGATTCAAAAATATAAAAGTTCTCTCGCAGCAGGCTGCGGTGGAGTGATGCAGATGTAGGAGCAATCTGGATGTGCGCTTTGATACTTTGATTGGAGTCGGAATGGTGAGCATAGGGGGGAAGGGGGGGGGGGAAAGGCCCCATCAGAGCCAGACAATTTTTCTAAATCATAATTAATATTTTTTTAATCTAAAAAACTAATGCAAACAATTTAATTTAGATAAGATGCAAACAATTAGTTTATATAAGATTCAAATAATTAAATTTTGAAGATGCAAAGATAATTAAGTATAAATACAATTAAGATGCAAAAAATAATATAAGTATAATTTTTTTTCCCTTAAAATTGCAAAAGAGGTAAGAAGGAAAGTTAGCAGAACCCGATGCCAAAAGCAAGGCGGGAAGACGTCAATAGGAAAAATTTAGTGTAGGAATGTCAAATGGGAAAAACAAAGCAGGTACCAAAGTTTTATGAATTTGGAATAGCACAACGAAGTGTTTAGGGTGGTTCCCTTCGCCTTCTTTTGGAAGGCGGAGCAAAGCCGTCATCTCTACACAAGATGGCAAGCGGTCTCTTCATCCCTCTACTGGTATTTACAATGTAAGGTTGAATGGACCGCAACGCTTCGTTGGGTATTAAAAGTCGATCTCTGTGGAAATTTTGTGCAAGTTTTTTAATAACTTGCGAGATAGGCCTAATATTGAGATCAGCATGGATGACGTCATTCCGGACAAACGTTGTCGCCTTGCAAATCCTACGTAACAAAGAGTTTTGAAAAATTTGAATTTTCTGCATCCGAGTTTCACAGACTGACCCTTAGATAACTGACCCGTAGGTCATGGTTGATCTGATGAAGGATTTATACAGTAACAATTTATTCGAGAGTGACAGACGCCTGTCACTGTCACTGATCTCGAGAAACAAGTACTGCCTTGCAAGAGTGATCCTCATGTCCTGCGGAAAGCAAGGCACAAGCACTGATGTTGGGACGAATTTAAATTTTCATACCCTCCAGCTAACGAGCAAAGGGGTAAAATTGTAATGTTGTTTTCTCTGTATTTTATCTTAAATGCTAAAAAAAAATAATTTTTCTAACATAAAAAAAAGAATGATTACGTATATGAATGTAATCATTAAGAGTATTAATCATTACTTCAGTCATTAATATTGCATTGTATCTTTAGAATTATATTAATTGAAATAATGCTTTTTCTGCAGTGAAAACTGGAGCTTAGTGAACGTATTAACACGGGCTTGTCAGTCAGGACTTATAAATGTGGAAACAATCAGATTGCTAATAATAAAATATATATCTTCATTATTTATTACGCTGTTAAAACTTTTATTTCATGTTTGTGTGCTAGTACGTAAGAATACTATTATTAAATTATCAGTAGAATATATTTTACAATTGATGTTCTGTTTGGAGAGGAGGGGAGGGGGTCGATGTTATGTATGAAGATTTTTTGGGGGGGAATTTGCGTCATTGGGTTTGGGGGGGATGGTCACCACTGGCTTCAAGGGTGTCGAGATCGCAGCGGGAAGGCTCGGAAAGATTTTTTGTTTTACTTTGGGGGGGGGGGGGGCGCTTGTTTAACATTAAAAAATAGAAAGAGGGCAGAGTCTTAATTACCAGGGTTCGTAAATATCGTGACATTTTCGAAAACATAAAAAAATCTGACATTTTGATATATATATTCGATATTTTTTAAATAGTCAACTTATTGATGTTTAGAAATTTTTCCATACTTAATATAATTAGAAATTAAAATGTATTACACTTAGCATGAACACTTGTAGGATTTAATATTAAGGAAATGTTGTTTAATACAACAAAATTTGAAATATAAAATAGTTTTTGTAATTGAAAAATTGGAAAGTAAATGTAAGTTTGTCTGCTTTTTCATTCCTTAATCTATTGTATAGTACTAAACTAAAGCCTGAAAAGATTCTTTCTTATGAAGATTTAAATAACTTATCTAAATTTGACAGTGTATCTTTCAGTGGGTGTTCTACATTTACAAATTCAGCTTCAAACGTAAAGGTTTTTATTCTCTCTCTCTCTCTCTCTCTCTCTCTCTCTCTCTCTCTATATATATATATATATATATATATATATATATATATATATATATATATGTGGTGATATTTAAGGCCGAGCTGTTTGAGCAGTACCATTTTTTAATAAATGGTTTTTTGAAAATAAGACGTGTTGTTTTCACATATTCCACCGAAGAGGAAATTTCAGCACTCGGATTAACGGCAGTCGTGTTTTTCGCTGTCAATGGTGTGTGTATGTAATCATAATTAGGAATCTCATCCAAGAACACAGAAGTTTTTATTTTGAAGCTTAAAGTGACATCAGGGAAGAATCTCCTTTCACTCCAGTCCTCTTTTCGTTTCAATCAAACGGCTCCCACTACAGCAGAGCACGATGGCCATTTATTTAAAATAAACATTCCACAGCGTATAAGAAAAAGCACACTGGACTCCACGCCAATACCAGGCAGAGATCCCATCACTAACCCAACAAACCAAACTTCGAACTAGCGTCTCTCTATTCGAATGTTCTTACACGAATACGTATAGCTTTCATCAGTCATCACATCTTTGAATGTACGAATAGAATGCTCTCCGAAGCGGAAAAAGCGGCGATATATCCTTTCAATAAGAGTAGGGATACAGAGATCACGTGAGAGCCTGTGCGCCAATCGTGAGCCGGGACCTAACCGGGACTCTTTGCTATGGCTCCAGAATATAGTAATAAAATGGTTTCCGCTAATTTTTGGCGCGAAAGAAGATTCTCGAAAATTCCATGATGTTCGATGATTTAGCTATGACCCAGAGTGTTTTAGTTTAATTTGATTATCGTTAGTTAATTGGTTCGAGAATATGGAATGATTTTGACTTTTAGGGAAAGGAAAAAAGAAAATAAAAGAAATGGTTTATCGAATTTGGAACATAGCCAGAATGGAATTAGAATAAATGTTTTTACATTTTAATTAAGAAAAAGCAGAGTTGCCAAGTCTCCGGATTTTTGAACACCGGTAATTTTTTAGAGAAAACGTTGTTCTTTTAAATCCCAAAATGCTTCGATAGAATAAAACAACATTTTCTGTGCTATATTACTGGTATCCAAAAAGCCGGAGACTTGGCAGGTCTGAAAAAGATTTTATGATCTGACGAATTATTTTTAATATTGGAACTTATTAAAATAAATACAGTCTTCTTAGGAATTTAGAAAATTAAAAGGGAATAATGCGGGTTTTTTTTTTTTAAGTATGAATATTAGGGAGTTTTATAATTTAAAGATAAAGACGCGATTTATTGAACTAATTAGCAGCCATTGAAATATTGAATTTAGATATGAGGTTTTTTGGAATAAATAGAGTTAAAATATTTTAATAAACGGAGGAAATAAATATTATAAAGTGAGTTAGACTAGGATGGAATAAAAATGCTTTGGTAAAACGCGATAAATTTTAAATTTTGTTATATATATATTGGGGGGGGGGGGGGCGCTTAAGTCACTGCCAAAGCAAAAGTTCTTTGTCTACAAAACGGTACAATTAATGAAATTATCATGTACACAGGTTTTGAACAATTTATTTATGCTGGAAGTATAAAAAAAAATCCGAGTATATATTATATTTGATATCAAATATCAAATATCAAATATCGAAATTAACAAACATAATAATATTTTTAAAATATCGGATATATATCAATATCATCGAACCGTGTTAATTACAAAATGTTATTTTCTTACAAGAAGCTTCTTTACAGATCCTTTGAAAAATTTTTAACTCAGATATCTGTATATTATTTTTTTCTTATCGGTAAAAAATGTGCAACTAATTTACTTACAAATTTGATTAATAAATCTATATTAATCCAGACAGCAAAAAAAATAAATAAACTTTCAATTACATAAAAAGGAATTATAGTTCAAACACGGGGGAAAAAAAAAATGCGTGTATTTTGGACTTGTAAACAAATTAAAAGTTTAGGCGGAAAGACACGACAGCTGACACTTTTTTTTTCTGTTTAATATTAAAGCTGTTCTCTAATTAAAACTGTCTATTTTCTGACACATTTCTGAGTTCATTTTTATTCGCAAACGTAGAAAATTGGTAGGTTTTCTTATTCCGAAACTGTGAAATCGAATAGCATTTCTCATTTCTCGATAAAGGCAAAGGATCTTTCAAAAAATACAGACAAAATAGGTATTTTGAAACGAAATTACGAAAGCGACACTCGAAAAAGGTCGTCATAAGACAACAATCGCTTATAACTCTAAATGTAATACATTTATCTATCTATATAGATAATAAAAATAAATAAAGACGCTTTTCGATTCCAAATCACTTCACTTGTCATATCTGATAATTTTATGCTTTTACGTTTAAATATAAGTCTGTAAATGTGCAGGGGCCGATCAAGCAAAAGAGAGGCCGAAGGCCAGATGCTCTTCATATGCTGTCATCACAAAAAAAAAAAAAAATATGTTCTATGCCATAGAATACAAATATAAATATATAAGTACATATTTACACAAATATATAATTTGTGTTTAATCTTTTCCGACTGTAATGGTACAAAATATGAATTATAATCAGCACAAGCTCGAAATAGATTTACAATATCAGCCTTAAAATATTGCAAATTAAGTTTGGGACCCCTAAAATCAAAGGGGCTCAGAACCACGGCCTAGTTGGCCCTTTTTTTTAATCAGGCCCTGTGTTTGTGTCAGAAAATATCACGTTATTGAAGAGAAAATATTTTTTTAGATCTACTTTACAATTTCCTTTTAGTTTTTAACATTTGTTTTTACGTTTAATGATTTAATTTATTCAAATTATCCTGTTCACCAAGAACCACGATTTTCAATTAATTGATAAACATACAATAATAATTTTTGATTAACATATTCAGTTATTTTTGAAATAAGTAATAAAACGGATTGATGATCTGATTAAGTATTTTAAATATCAATAAATAAAGAACTTTGAGCGACTTTCTTAAAAATCTTTCAACTGTTATGAAAATTATTAAATCTTGATGAATTTAAAAATGAGATTTAACAAGAGGGTGGGGGGAGACATAAGTTTAAAGCTAAATTAATAGACTTATCTTATTTTATTTTTTAAGTATATTGTGGATTTGAGATAAGGAACAACTAATTACCCAAGTCCTTAAGCAAAGCTTGATTTTTTTTTTTCAGTAAAGATACAACTAAATTATATTTAAATATTCCGCCTAATTTACATTTTTTTTTCAGAACTGGGGTGTCACAGTTATAATCAATTTAAAATAAACAAAATTATCGAAACTGGAAATAGAAATTAACAATTTTAATATCATTCGCATAATTAATTCTGGTTTAGTTTATAATAAATGGTCTAAAGATACAAATAAATAAAAAAGTTATGAACTATTTTATATTTATTTAAAAAAAAATTCGATTATATTCTTAAATATTCATATAGAGCTTGGTAGAATCTACAAAAGTCCTCCTCCCTCCTATTTAAAAAATATTTTGCAGTGTATAAAAAAAAAAAAAAAAAAAAAATCTGACAATTTCACTGGAAATTTGCTAATCTTTTTCTGAGATCAAAATAGAGCAAAGTTACTTTCCAAAAAATTTGGTTCAAGAAGAAGAAGAATAAATAGTGTTTTATGCACAATTAAAAATCCAAATAGACTTTTTTTATTTTTCACTTCGGCCTGTAAATATTACACAGATTGCAGGAACGGACACGCTAATATTAAACAATCGCATTCCCTCCTTTAACCCTTTTGTAAATAACACAAACATTTTTTCGCACTGGACAATAGCCCAAAGCAAAACAGCTGACATCCCTTCTCTCAAATAAACGAAAACACGTGCGTATTTGCATCTGATTGGCTACAAACATCTCCGACTGCAAGCAGGGGATTTTCTATTTTTCATCCTCTACTGTAGGATAACGACGTGAGACCAGATTAGCTCTTGTCCATCTCTGTCGTTATGAAATGGAGATTCCGGTTCCGACATGTAGTTATAATCCGATAAGACCAGAATCGATCCCCAGCAGGTCTGGTGTAGATAAAAGTCTTTTGTTATGATCGCCAGATAATCCTGCAAATACAGTTTTGCACTAATTTTCTGAACTGTACATTGTCGGAATTCTACAACTTCCGACTTTCACAATAATATATTTCTTAAACTTATAGAAAGGGAGGAGACGGATTTGTCCTGTCGGCGCCGAAATGTCTGTGCCTCTACTGAAATTTTTGTAAACTCGGCTCCTTTGGTTAGACGTTTACCAATACAAATTAAAAAAGACTAAGAGTGTGTTACTATCCTCGCAACAACATAACATACAGGTTCACTTCACTCTATCATTCTAAACAAATGTGTTTTACATATTTTCTTTCTTTCTTTCTTTTTTTTTGCTCCAGTAAAGTTCTTGATAAATCTTTTAAATGATTACTGGGTCATTTCTAAGAAACATTTTAAAAATACAAAATCATATATTTTATTTTTAATTATCAATTATAATTAATCAGTTAAAATTAGCTGTAAAAACTATTAATTAAGTAATAATGCGACAGATTGACTATTTTACATTAGTCGGATTTGAAACATTTTTGAGTCGGACAATCTTGCCTTTTGACCGCCCCCCCCCCCCCCCCCCAAAAAAAAAAAAAAAAAAAAAAAAAAAAAAAAAAAACTTTCGCTACGGCGGCGCACAGTGGGGCGTTTTGGTGATCTAGGTGATCTTTCGATTATCTCGGAATTTAACAACACCGCGTATACTGGTAGCTGAATGTATCTTTTGTCGAGATCCGTACGAGTTTTGTCGATTAACTACGACCGTAAAGAAGGCAGTTGATTTGGGAGACTTTCAACAGTTGCATTATTTTTCTGTAAGTTCGAAAGCAAGTCGTGACTCTTCGGTTTTATTTGAAAGCAGGAGTTTACTGGACATATGTCACATGTTTGTCACACGATTTAACCTATTGTTGTTTGAAAATAAGCGCCATCTTGTTTTCAAACTTCATCGTGACTTTTAATACAGTATTAAGCATTATTAAGCTATAAGCATTATTAAGCTATAAGCATTTTTTAAAATCAAAGTGCCATTCCTAAAGTATTGAAAACTTAAGACAGCTCCTGCGAAAGTTTGCGAATCATCAAGTTATATTAACTTGAAGCGTGCGTCTGAGTGTTTAATTCAAATCTTGCAAGTCAATTTTTACCACTTTTAATTATCCGATTGAACTGAAACTTTGAATACATGTGTAGTTTCAATGACAATACAATATTATAATTTAAAAAAAAAATAATAATATAAGTAATAGTATAATAATAATAATAATAATAATAATAATAATAATAATAATATAAATAATTAAATGTCAAATATTTATCACTGTTTGGTTATTTTATTACTGATACATTCGAAAACCCAGCAAAACCTAATTAAACTTCAACACAATCATTTTGTCCACCTAGATCCTCAAAACGCCCCTCTGTGCGGCGCTGGATCTGCTTTCATTAAAAACTGAACTACGAAGAGATCTGTTTCTCTGGCCGATCCCTCCATTTAGTTTGTGAAAATGAAAGTAAATAATTGCCAATTTTTACTAATGAACAAAAATTTAGATAACTAATTAAGATATAGATCTAAAATTGAGGATGGGTAATGTTGTCATCTGCCGGCTATTTTAGCGTAGCGTCTTCGTTGTGCTCTAATTATCAGAAAAATTTAATTATTTTTTTAATGATCGCGTTAATGTAGGTGAAGGTGGTTTTCTTGAACAAATTATTCGTTATATTTGTGAGTATGGGGAGGAAGGGGGTTAACGCCTTGCTCTGAGATTGTTATTATCTCAGGCCCAGGTAACGCCGGGAGTGTAGATAGTACTAATATAAAACAAAATCTGTCTGTGTGTCTGTCTGTCTACGATGGCCAGCGAAATGTAGCGCACCTATAGAAGTAAGAAAATTTAGATTTATGTAGTACAAGGCCTGATCTGATGCACCTGGGACTCAGAATTTTAATATATTGATAATTACCCACGATATTAATTAGAATCTCATTAAACATCGCATCGAAAATGCCATCTTTTTTATTAAAATGGCTAAAGAAAAGAACACCTATTCTCAATTTGCAAGTAGAAATGAACGAAATTTCTTTATTAATTAGCGAGTTTTAAGAAAACTAATTAAGATATTGATTTGAAATTTTTAATCATAAGAAGAAACATTTTCGGCATCCGATAATGCAATTTTTGTAAAATTTGGCCGGTAATTTTCCTTATTTTTTACAAAAAACTGCAAAAATCTGGTGGTGCCAGAGTTAAAAAAATCAGAGAAAGTTTCAGACAGGGATCGGCTTACATTAAACACTGAACTACAAAGATTTTGTTTCTCTGGCGATCCCTCCAATTACTTTGCGAAAATGAAAGGAAATAATTGTCAATTTTTACTAATGAACAAAGAAAACAAATTAAGATATAGATTTGAATTTGAGGATGGGAAGGTGTGCCATCTGGCGGCTATTTTAGCGTAGAGTCTTCGTTATGTTCTAATTATCAGAAAAATATAATTATTTTTTTTAATGATCGCGTTAATGTAGGGGAAGAGGATTTCCTTGAACAAATTATTCATTATATTTGCGGGTATGGGGAGGTGGGGGGTTAACGCCTTGCTCTGATTCTCGGGTTCTACGGGCCCGATCACGACGGGTTATGGTTAATTCGACTTGCTTTTCGAACGCGTTACAGACTTTAGTTTTACCTTCCACCGCCAGGGGCCCATTATTTTCTCGAGTTCTATGGACCCAATTCCGAATTGGTTCATAAAATTCCCTTGATACAACAGGTACCCGTGTCGGATGTTCGAATCGAACAAATGGCGCACCCTGGTGTTAGAAAGTGGAACTAAAGGATTTTGCAGGCGTGCGCATCACGCCTACTATATGATACCGGAGGCAGCGGGGACACGTGTGGGAGTTTCGTTCGGAAGATGGTTTATTTGAACAGATTGACTCCCCTGGTGGCGAAAGTTGGAACTAAAAGACTTTGCAGCGCATGCGCTGCACGCTTACTATACGGTGCCGCAGGCAGCGGGAACACGTGTCGGAGGTTCATTTAGATGAGAATGCGCATCCTGTCGGCGGTAGGTGGTAATAGAGGATTTTCCGTCACGCGCGCAGCACTTTTAAATAAATCATTTCCCGAACGGCTGCAATAGGTAGCTTTTTGTATTGAAAGCTACCTAAAATATTTTAGAAGATAGAATATTTTAGTAATTTCCTTTAAAGAATTTACATTTAAAAGGGAATACATATATAAATTTATATTTCAAGAAAAAAAAATTATTATAATACATAAATGATTATAGATATACGATATATACGTATATATCGTATATCTGATATTATTTATCTATCTTTCTATATATGTATATCTAATATTATAGGATAAAGCGGTTTTATATATATCACTCTATATTTGTATATGCATATACCTTTGTGTAATAGGTGTGTGATATTTATTTCAAAATAATTAATAATTATTTTGAAATAAATATCACACACATATTACACAAAGGTATATACAAATGTAGAGTGATATATATAAAATCGCTTTGTCCTATAATATCAGACATGCATATATATAAAGAGAGATAAATAAAATCGATTTGCCCTATAATATCAGATATGCGATATACATTATATATATATATAGAGAGAGAGAGAGAGAGAGAAGGGGGGGGGGGAGAGAGAGCGATAAAAAATTCGCTTTGACCTATAAAATCAGATATGCGATATACACTTATATATATATATATATATAGAGAGAGAGAGAGAGAGAGAGAGAGATAAATAAAATCGCTTTGCCCTATAATATCAGACATGCACGTATATAGAGAGATATAAATAAAAAACGCTTTGTCTTATAATAAAAGTTCTTTTTCAAAAAAGCAAAGTCTGAAGCATAGTTGATTTAATGAAATTAGCCTACCTCTTCTTTAAATACTCTTTCGAAAGTACGCAATCATGATTCTGTGGTTAAGATACAAAAAAACATTGAGTCATGATTAGATTTTGCTAGGGTTAGAACCACGCAATCACTTTCAATTTATATTCTCCCTACTATTTAAAACTGAAAAGCTTAAACTATTACCCAGTGATAGCAGTATTGAAAAATTCTACAAATATCGGTACATGTGTTAAAGCATGATGTAGTGAAGAGGAATTCCTATTCGAAACGCATTCTTTTTTGTATAGAACTAGATTTTTTCCTGATTAAAAAGATTTAAAAGTGAATCTATTTCGTGAAAGAAGTATTCTTCGAGAATAAAAGATTATTTCACAATGTGTCTGAAAATTTCTATAATGAAACTTTATAATTATTTTGATTCCGTTATAAATTCTCTAGAACCTAATTTCATTCTTTAAAAAGCATTCTTCGAGGTGTTTGTAGAAGAAAAAATATTTATGAATGATACAATACGAGTCGAAAAAAGTGTGAGTGTAATAGATAGTATTTATAAGAAAGTGAGAAAGTATCGGGGCATGGACGGCCCAATGGTTAGCGTATCAATAATAAAATAATAAATTCGAGCTCAAGTTCGCGGGTTCAAAACCGACGCAAACGAATTAAACTAAAAAAGTCCTTATGAATAGGACATGCTGGCTTTCTGATTTTAAAAGTAATATAATTTTCCAGCGTACGCGCAATCACATCGATTTCAAGATCCTTAAATTTTTCTAACTTTGTTATAATATGATGACCATCATAATTTTTCAAGTTATGGAATATAACAGGGATTGTTTTACATTGCTTATAGTTCAAGTTACATTCCACATGTGTAGCTCCTCTGTATACACCTGACAGGTGATTATGGTCATGTGTGCGTTTCTAACCTAATACTTTTTTACAAATTGAACACGGATCATATCCAATTTTTGGTTTCGCAAACGTTTTATCGCATGAGTTATTGGAGAATCCTTAGCAAAAAATTTGAATTTTATAATTATAGGTTATGTACATGGTTGAAAAGTTATAAATTAGTATAGGGGATTGGTCGTGAAATAAAATTTGTGATTAGCGAATTAATTTATTATAATTTTAGTTAGTCACGTGACATACATTAAAAAAAATCCATATGTGTTATGGTAATGATAAGCTACGGCTGCGGAAGGCAGTCGTAGTTCACAGCAGATTCCGGGCTCTGGTGAGCCCATACGAGGTCGCGACCAAGAAAGGCCCGTTTACCCGGACACCTACAAAGTGGTGCTCTTCGGCCTGGGGAAAGACGGGGGCCGAAGCCTACCTGCGCCTCTCACCTTAACCCAAATGAGTGATGTCAGCGGACGCTGTGACATGCGGTGGAGCCCAAGTGCAGGACACCACTACACGACACTTGGGCGGACGCAGAGACGATCCGAAGACTTCCTTGCCAGAACTTCATAAGAGAAACCAGGTTCTAGGCCAATGCCGAAACGCCCCCACGACCCATTACTGTAACCACGGCTTCCGATTATCAAATCCTAGGGAAGGAGGAAGCGACTAGTTCGTCGGACGTGGCGAGCAGAAGGTGCTTTTTGCCAACCCGGGACTTCGAAGAAAGTTAGTCCCTGACGCACAGACACGCCTTGTCTAAGATTGTCCCCCACTCGAATAGCTTCCCGCGAGACAGAACCCTCTAGACGAAACTAGGACGTGGTCAAGCGACCCCATTCGAGGAGATCATACGCATATTTATATAACTACGACATTCATGCACTACTACATATATATAACTACGACATAAATGCACTACTACATATATACACTACTGCATGCAAAACCGAGGCTAACGAAAAAGAAAGGCTACCGCGGTGCTTTACGCGTATCTTTTTTTACAGACCGCCGGAATCACGTGATGCTCGAATGCACCAATGCAGGTGTACGGAAAGAGCATCACGTCACTCTAGCGGTCTGTAAAAAAGGATAAGTGGAATGCACCGCGGTAGCCTGTCTTTTTCGTTAGCCTCGATGCAAAACATAACAGAACACATAGAGATAAGGTAATCATACCTACCTGTTTACCTTACCTGTGGGTTCTCGAGTGAGACTCTTAAGACACTAATTATGCACCATGACCCCCAGCGCCGCGAATGCCGCGGGCTGGTTGATTTGCATTCAAACGTGCTTGGCGACCACGAAGAGCATTAGTACTTCGGCCTGCCCTTCGACGACCCAGATTGCGGTCCAGTGTCCTAACAAGGAAGTCCTGGACTATGAGCCTCACTTCCTTGCGGCAATAACCGTCTAGACATAAGTCCCGCAGCGTTCGAGTCCGGAAGTCACGAGGAAAGAATGTTTCTCTCTCGGAGCGCCAGAGGTTGCTCTCGTACAGAGAGTGTCTGACTGTGCTGACGCGCGTACCGCAGAAACATACTGAGATGTTTCCGAAGGGGCGTCTCTGAAAGTCGCCGAAGGCAGTCTCCCTGCAGTCTGCGAGTGGGGACCCGCGGGAAAACCTCATACGTCACTCGACCGTGCTCAGAATCGGTCCATCTTTCTTGCCAAGATGCTACGGCCTGGCGCAGAAGAATTTTCTTGGCTTGGCGGCGCGTTTTCCTGACCTCCACGTCGACAGTTTGTCGTGTCGTGGCTGCCTTGCCCAACGCATCCGCACGTTCATTGTAAACGTGACCGACGTGAGCACGAACCCAGTGAAGATGAGGCTCGACTCCGGTTTGCTTCACCAATTCCTTAATCTCAGCAATTGCCTTGTGCTTTGGCACCAGGCTATTAAGCACTTGGAGCGCCGATCTCGGATCTGAGTAGACACCAAGCTCACTGTGACACCGCAGATGGGCGTCTTTTATTGCTTCTTTGATTGCGTGGATCTCTGCCACAAATACTTCTGCATCATTCGTGAGACGAAACTGACTCTTTCGTTCGATCCGGCCCTCGACAACAGCAAGGAACACACACCCAACGGTCTCGTTCATTTGCTTGGATCCGCTCCTGTAGTAGGAACACGTCGTCTTTGGGGTGAGGTCCAAAGTCCATGGGATCCGCCGAAGGTCGTCTCTGCTGAGAGTTGGCTTCCACAGCTCGACAGTTCCGAGGTTTAGCCCAGTGCCGTCAATGCTTGCATTCCAACGGACCAGAGACTTGATGTGTCGGTCCAGCTCTGCACGTAGGTCGAGTGGCAGAACCCCTGCCAAGACGTTTAGAGCATCCGTCGAAACCGTCTTATAACACTTGGTAACGCACAGCAGTAGACCCCGCTGCGCGCTTAGTAACCGATTTTTCAACACCACTTTACCGTTGTACCAGACAGAGGCCGCGTACAAGATAATGCGCTCTGCAACTAGTGCGTAGAGCATCTTGCGGAGGTGCGGCTTGATTCCCCAGCTGAATGCAGTAAGTCGGTTCATCTTGTGAAGTACCTTGAACGCCTTTTCCTGAACCTGGTCCAGGTGGGCCATCCCACTAAGATGGAAGTCAATCGTAACCCCCAAGTACTGGATGTTCCATCGATGTGCTACCTTGTGGCCTGCCATACGGATGGGTGTCAAAGGATGGTACTTGACGGTGCCCTTGGGAGGAACGATTGTGGGGCAGCATTTGGCGTACCTGAAAGTGAGGTCGAAATCCATCGCCCAGCTGTGGATCTTCGAGAGAACCGGTCTGAGCACGGTCGCGAACCTCATAACCGCCTTTTGACGTGCTACTACAAAGACGTCATCAGCGAAGGCATGGACAGCCCACTCCTCGTCAATTGGAACTGGCAAGCGATCCAACTCGTCCAAAAGGACATTTATTACAACCAGCCAGAGAGTCGGGCCGAGACACGACCCCTGAGGTACGCCTACGTTGTAGTAGTGCTCCGCGTCGTGGAGGATAATCGAACGATACCAGAGGTAGTTGTCGATCATCCCCAGGAGATACGGCTCAACGCCGGAGTCCTTCAAGCATTGGAAGACAGCGGCTCGCCGTATGCTGTTGAAAGCGCTCTTGATGTCTAACGTAAGCAGACATGTGTTAGCTTAACGTCTCTTTGATTTGGCTATGTAGTTCAACACCTTTCGTAGAGCCTCTACGGTACTGACATTCTTGCGAAAGCCGTACTGATGCGGGTGGATCTTACCATTGGTCTCTAGATAGAGCGCCAATCTTGCTTCACACAACTTGTCTGGAACCTTCCCGAGGGTCAGTAGTAAACAAATCGGGCGGTAGGAATCTGGGTCGCTCGGTTCTATGCCGGATTTGACAAAGTAAACAGCAACCGCTCGCTTCCAAGTCCGCGGAAAACAAGACGTCCTCAAGCAGTGGTTATACAAGGCCAGTAACCATTGAGGAAGGAACTGGAGGACCTTACGGACCGGAGGGAAGGACCAGTAAAATGGGCGCCTCCCGTCTCGACTTGCCCTTTACGACATCAACTACTTGGCCTGGCCTATCTGGGACAAGTCCTTCGGAAATAAATTTCCTGAACGAGGCACGTTTGGTGCGCAGGATCAACTTCTTGTATTCTGCTCACGTACGCTTAAAGAGGGCGCCAAGTGTCGCTCTCCGAGTCGGCTCCAGACTATTCTGGTAGAGCCATCTCAGCGCGCGCAAACGAGATCTGAGGCTGGTCAACGCAGTTGTCCACCAACATGCACCCTTGCGACGAGAAAGCTTTCGGCGTTTGTGCTTCTGACACAGCTTCACCAAAGTTGACATCAAGTGTTCAACACCCTCCTCCGGTGTGGCGAAAACGTACCGTCTCAGATCCACTGTCTGCAGGTCACGGAGGAACTCATCCCAGACTAAGTCCCTTGGGAACCAACGTCTGTTGGTTCCTCTAGGTCGACGGGGAGTTAGCCTGCCTTCATATGTCCATAGCATGAGACGGTGGTCACTGAGTGTTTCGACGAGATCCTCCAATCCGCAATGCAACTGGCGCAGAAGCGGACGAGAAGGACGTCGATCCAGCCCTTCCCTTGATGGCCAAGGAATGTGGGAGGACCGTTCGGGTCATTAACGATTTCAAGGTTTGCGTTCGGGGCGAAGGCAATCAGAGATCGCTCTCTGTAATCCGTGGGTCGCTGCCCCCAAATCGTGGACTTTGCATTGAAATCTCCAACCAGAACGACGTTGTCATTCGGGTATTGCTTCAATAGCGTATCCAACAGTTCGAGATTGAGGTCGATTTCTTCAGAAGTGGCACAGTAACACGTTATTACCAGCATCCAACTGCTCGGCCACTTGCAGCGGATGGCCACCACATCCGGGTGTCTCAAGACCGTGCAGAAGGACACTCGCTTGCTCACCCAGAAGGCCTCCCGAAAAAGGTTACCCTCTGAGTGAACTTGCGCTTAGTCCCCAGGCGTACCGGTGACGGAGCCGTCGCCGACGTATGGTTCATTGAGTGAAACGATATATGTCTCTTGCGACAGAGTATCCTGAGCCAGTTGGTTTGTGGCCGCCATAGCATAATGGCAATTAAGATGTGCGAAAGTCGGGTTTATCCCCATGATGACGCTGTTCTTAATTGTTCGACCTCCAATTTGTGGATTTGACACTCATTAGAACCTGCGGCATGACTCCCTGTGAATGAAGTTCTGAGTTGAAGGGAAGCCCCTTGAGGAATCTCATTCTGCTCCTGGATCGCAGAAATCACATCGCCATCGGATAGATCCGAGTCCACACCGAAGACAACGATCTCCGGGGTGCGTCGACGCGGTCTCGAAATCGATAGATCGCTCGCTAGTTCCGTCTTCCCTATTTCGGCCTCCAGCCTCTCGAGATCTGCGGTGCTGTCTGTTATAATGACAATGCCTCCACCTGAGATATCCCGCACACCTCTGATTCTGATTTTGGCCTTGATAGGGTCGATTTCGCTAGCTACTTTTGTCCGAATGAAATTGGAGGAAACGTCAGAGTGTGTGGCCGGTGTTTTCGGAAGTACTATGAGGGCTAGTTCCTCTTTAGGTTTGGCTTTAGCTTTTGACCTCTGCTTCCCCTTCTGGGCGGATTCCTTTGGATGGGGAATCGCACCTTTCGGGCGTCCCGCCCGATCCATCTCCCGCTGTGTCTTCCTTGCATTCCTGGACACAACTTTGGACCAAGAGCCGTCCTCATCAGTCATTTAATCCACCTAGCTGGGTTTCTGGAAGATCGTCTACGGAAGACGCGTCCGAATCATGAGATTGGACTTCGCTCTTCCTCGAATTTTTCTTACTTCTCTCACGATCGTCCTTAGAGCTCTTAGAGTTTTTCTTTTTCCTCTTTTTACGCAGCTTGCCAGCGCTCTTGGTCACTTTCTGTTTAATCCCCAGCTAAGGATCGTCGGGTGACCCTTCTTTGCGAGGCTTCACCTTGTTTCGAGAGGATGGATCAGCTCCATTACGTCGCTCACTAGCACTCTGGGTCGCTTTCTGTTTAATCCCCTGTGAGGAACTTCGGGCGACCCGTCTCCGTGAAGTTTCGCTTTGTGTGTGGTTCTGACATGGGACGTGCCTGTCTTGGACCTCTCCGTCTGCACCAGAAACTTACGTTTTTGTTTTTCTGTCTTTTGATTCGGGTACGATTTACCGTCCGCTACGTCCGAATCTCCAGAAGGATTACGCTTAGTCTCTGGAGTTAGGCCATCCTTGTGATCCTTCTTTCCTGAAATGTACTCGTGGGGTTTGCTTGAGTCTGATTACCGTTATACTCGGCTGCCGTCGACTCCCCCCCGCGCACAATGGTAAAAAAAATAACATATATCTTAAAGTCTGTATGAAAATTACTAAAAGTATGGATGCGTTTCTGTGGGTGAAAGTCTTTATATTACTAAAGATTAAATTTAAATGCAATACTTTGTGTTTTCCTTTTTGCCTACCCCACATAAAGAAAAATAACTTTAAAAATATATTACTACTAACTTACTATATATCTACTTACCTCGAGTGCACCCTACAACTAGCTCGTAAACTTGCTTTGGAAGAAATGAATTGAAATGTGTTCTTATCAGTGAATCTTATCTAGACTGTTATCGTGATCAGTGATGTCGTCAAATCATGTGATGTTACTAATCTACCACGTGGTGGAGAATCCATGACGTTAGAGACCATGTGACATACAGTTACTATGTATTATAAAATCAAATAATTTAAATGGTATTTTATTTTTAAAATCAATTAGACGAAACATGCTCAGTGCAATTATACCTATACATTATGTCTACTACCATACCCCTTAACAATGACGTCACACTATCCCATGGTCTTGCGATTTAAGCGAACACGTTACCGTTCACTCTTTTTAAGACAAGTGCCACAGAAGTTCGAATTTGGTCAAGTCCAGTACATCATGTTTGAAATTTTAGGTAAGAAACGTTTTTATATATGTTTTAATATGGTATAAATGTATTTTAAACATTAAAAAAAAATTTTTTTAATAATAGACAAACTAAATAGTAGAATACATATTTTATAAAAACAAAGTCAAAAGGTTTGTCAGACAAGTTATTTATTTATCCTATTCATTAATCAAAAGAAATTTTTAAGCCAGAATACTAAAAACCCAATTTAGTATAATTTTTCTATACAAGTTACAAAAAACATAAACGAGTGGAAATTAGTAAGCATTTTATTTAATTTTAAAACTATGGTGAATTCTACAGATATTCGGTAAAATACCGTTAAACTATCAAAGTAATTGTATACCAAAGTACTTTCCAAGCCTTATTATAGATAATGAACGAATTTTTTATGAAGGATTTTTTTTTCAAACAGGGGACTCCTACGATTTTTTGTGAAGGGATCTTTTTATTCATATAGGGCGCGGCAGCGAGGGAAAGGGGAAAAAGTGGTCGTCACGTGACAACAATCATTTGTAACTTGATAAATAATTTATTTATCACAAATGGAATACTCAATCGAATTTCCATCGTTTTTACAGTCAGGTTTGCAAATTTTATTCGTTTAGGTTTAAAAATGTGTTAGAAAAAGTAGTCAGAAAGTTTCAAGTTAGTGGTTAATAGTAGACTTAATAGTTAGTGAATTTCATACACTTTAGTTTTTCGTGTCCCTGGTAGTCGCCGGACCACGCAGTTTCTGAGGCCATTTCAAGAAAGTATATAGCGTTAAATGTAGATATAAAAAGATATAGCGTAAAATGTAGCTTAATGTATATGTTCGTCGTGTTGGAAAGTGTGTAATAATCTATATGTGAGGCATGACTTTATGATTTTTTTTGACTGCCTGTCCGTTCGTGCTCTAACTTTCGGGAAAATATTGACAAATAAAAACCACAAAATTTGTATATGTCATTAAGGTAGCTTTCAAATTCCTTGCTCAACAATGTGGAACTTTCTGAGACATTTTCTAACTCATATTTAAATTTAAAGGTATAAAATTGGCAAGTCTGATTATTGAAGGGATTTGCAATCGAATAGCGTTTGGCAAATAAATTACATATCGAGCGATAAGCGATTGTTTTCACGTGATAAGCATTTCCCCTTTCTCGCACTTCCGCGTAGAGAATTCGGTTTAAACGCCGACTTTGACAGCATTTCAAGAAAGTTCTTCTGTCTTTACCAAAAAAATGGAAAATGTCTTTTGATTACATATGTTTCTGACTAACAACACCTGCCAATTTCATGCGTTTCTGGACAAAAATGATTTCAGAAATGTGTCAGTAAGCACATCCCATTGATTTGAAAAGAGTCGTAAGAAATGCTATACAGCAAGTTCCTTATAAAAAAAATGCTATATCTAGCATTTATAGTTTTTCCACGAGGTACACAAAAGAATTCGGACACATTACGGTCTAGTGGCAGACTATTTGAAGTACATTTTGATCACGTTTTTCTCGAACAAATTCAAAGAAATTTATTTAATCTTTAACATTGCATGAAAGTACAGAATATATTTCGAAAAACTGATAGTGGATAAATGCAATAAGTAAAAATAGTTGGTAAGTGTTTTATAATCTGTGCAATCGACATTATTTTTCGTTATTGTTTTGTTCGTATGTGCTATCAACAGGAATTAGGCATTGATGGAAAATCAGCAATAATATATATATTTTTTCATTTGAAAATAATTTCTAGCCATCTAACTGTAACTCATTTTAAAATGAGAAAAAATTATTTAAAAAAAATACTTTTAACATTACAAATTTCAATAGAGATATTGTATTCAATACATTGAAACCTAATACATATATTATTTATAACAAAATCCAATTATGTATTGTTATTAAATATAACAATACATAATTCAAACAATATTTATATTGTTTCAATTATGTATATATTATGTATCTAATTGGTGTGTTATAATACGAATGACGTCTACGGATTTCTAGATAAATAAGGACGTATATTAGTTCACGGCAAAAATAAAAACTGTTCGTAAATGGGGATATATATACAGGGGTCGGATATCCAACTCTCGACATATGTGTCCCCTCTGCTGTGGCTTCAAGATGACGTATGGGGGCAGATATCCAGGGGTCGGATATCCAATGCTCTCCTCGAAAGTAAAAGGTCCAAGCATCGGATTTGTTACCCCTTGATATATGTCCCCTGCTATGACGTCAAGATTACGTACGGAGGCATACAGGGGACGGTTATCCAGGTCTCGACGAAAGTAACACGAACTAGTTTTTGATGTATGGCCCCTTCTGATATGGGGGAAGATATACTGGGGTCGGATATCCGACTCTCGAAGAAAGTGAAATGCTCAAACACTGGATATGTATCCCCTTCTGCTGTGACGTAGAAAGGACGTATGGGGGCAGATATACTGGGGATAGATATCAGCGTCCCCGTCTGAAAAAAGCATCAGAGCAGAATAAAACAAAATACATGATGTAGTAGTTGAATATATGTCCTAAAATATGCAAAAAACAAACAAAAAAAAAACGGGACCTCATGCTATTTTCAGAAAAATAAAATGACAAAAGTTACAAAAAAGCAATGTCAGTGATCAGGCTTCTCCCCTATCAGAAAATGGAACACCCCATTTCTCTTTTCCCGTCCTATGTTTATCCCCTATGAGAAAATGGAACTCTTCATTTCCACTCCTCTCTTTTCTTCTGTAACACACCTTTAAATACGTATATGTTGATAGAAATCGTTTTCTTCTGTACTAAATACATCATAACGTATTTCTGAAAATTCAATTTTTGGACCCTATTCAATGCATAGATTAACATACAAGATAGGACACTATCATTTTCATAGGGGGTAATGGTAACGCCATGACGATTACAGCGCCTGTAAGGACAATGGGGAAGAAACTTCTCAAACACTGAATATTTCTGCTTTTGAATGTCTATCTTGTTATGATCTTTCATTTTTTAAATGTGACGAGTTTGTGTTTTCAACTTTGTAGAAAAACGAAAAACGAAAGCTTTTAATTCCGATTTGTATACTGACAAGGTTCTGCCTGACATAAACATGTTTAGAAATGCAAAAAAGTTTTGAAAAGAAATGTTTCAAGAATAATAAAAGACAGAAGTTGTTTGAAAGAAACGTAAACCGCGCCCTAATGGTCCGTTTGGAAAGAATCGTGTCCGTGTCGAAGAGAAAGTATAGATATTAAACACATAGAGCATCTACAGATTACATATGCATAGGTAAATTTCGGAAGCTTCTTAATTTTTCCCCTTTATCACTAGTGATGCTACCATTGATGCCGTTAGAGATTTTGCCGTAACTGTCCTATCTTGTAAGTTAATCTATGATTCAATGGACCCTATTCTCCGTTTGGGTTCGAGGCTACGATTTCGGAAATGTTTCCCCAAAGCACATAACTCAATGTCACAAAAATATCATGGATGTACTATATAGTACATCCATGAAAAATATGGTTCGTTACTGCTGTATGGCATCAACCTTGTGTTGAAAAAAAGAGTCGTTTCATAAAACAAAGCTGCGCCTGAGTGGCAACCGGCGCGTCTCAACTATTGAACACGTGTCCTGAGAGAGACATAACGCGCACGACCGGGGCTGCTCCCAGTATGCGCTTCGACCGGCCGGGGGACCGACACCTACGGACTCCCCGATCCTACCCAACCGAGTGACGACACGCGGAGAATCCCATAATCAGAGAAGACCTCCACGAAGACACCTGATGAATCGCCGAAAGACACCCGACGGCTTCGTCGCCTGAGCCCTATAAGAGAAACCTGTCCTTAGGCCACCTGCCGAGCTCTTCCGACGACTCTTGCTTTTCCATGGCGTCCGAATATTGAGTCCTAGGGAAGGAGGAAACGACTAATTCATCTGCCGTGGTTGTCGCTCGTGCGACAAGAAGGGACTTCTCACCAACACGGGACCGCGAAGAAACTTGGCCCTTGACGCATAGACAGGTCTTGGCTAGGGGGCGTCCCTTTCCAAATGGGTTTGCTTCCGCAGTGAGATACGGACGGTCCCTGATCGACTCCATTTGAAAGGTTCGTTCACATTTAAAAAACACACATGTAAACAACAAATAAAAACTATCACAAAAATGTTAGAAACATCGGAAAATTACTTTTAGAACCATTACCGGTCTCTAGAGGACATGGAAAACTCCTCCAAACACGCCAAAGAGGCGGGCCCGGCCGAGGTAAATAATTTGAAAATTAGGTGGAGACTCCTGCTCATCCAACCGTCAGACGCAGAAAGTCCTGACTACGCATAGACGCAATGGACACATCCATTGTAGGATGTGTTGCCTGTGCCCGAGCCTGGAATTTTCGTCCCGTGCCGACCTCTATGGGGCCTTTTCTGCTTCAATTATGTCTGGGACTTTTTTTCATTTGCGGTTTATAGGCCGCTTTTACGCCTTCCATAAAAATGGTTGCCTGCATGGACCGAAATTTCCAGGCCCGACCCGGTGTAAAAACTAAAAGTTTGACACCGGCTGTTTATATCTCAGTAGTTCATGGCCCGACCCGGCGGCCGGTACAAAAATGTGATGAAAACAGGATGGTGCAAAAATTAATGAAATCAAACTCGGCCGGCACAACTCAATTTGTACTCCACCCCACCCCCCCCCCCCCCCCCACCCACCCAAAAAAAATTCATTATACAATTAAAATTATTTTAAAGAATACTGCACACATACTTATGGGAAAATTTTAACTACTATATGTTCTCAAGCCATAGAATACAGAATAGCAACATCAATGATGACTTAGAATTAGCTTAACCCATATCGTACCAATCATTGAAAAAATTAATTTATATTTTTAAAATCTGAAATATGAGTTTCTCTAAGCTTATGTATACACATAAAATCAAAAAAACTTACCAAACATGTATTAGTTTGATCGATAGAGGGTGTCCTAAAAATAGGACAATGGTACAATCCGCTGCTATTCGTTGTTAGGGAGGAATGGGAGAAAGCATCTTAGGCATAGTCCAACTTTACATTTTTTAAGGTTTTAACTAGCATCTTCTTTGTCGCTTTTTTTTTCTTTTTTTTTACAATAACGTGTTCATTTTTAGGCTTTAGAAAATCTTCATTAACCTGTTGAATACCCAGTTTTCTGATACAGAAGACGGACAGCAGAAAACAGAAGACAGGCAGCATACAAACAGCCGACAAAGTATAGTCAGCAGACAGCAGACATTCATACAGCAGATAGCAGACAGACAGCATACAGATAACCCCCACAGTGTAGACACATGGCAGGCCGACAGACAGAAAGCAGACAGCATACAAACAGACGACAATGTGTAGACAGACAACAAATAGCAGACAGCCAGACATCACACAGACAACTGACAGAGAGTAGACAGACAATCAGTAGATAGCAGGTAGCAGACAGACAGAAGATAGTAGACAGACAGCTTACAGAAAACAGACAGAGTGAAGATAAACAGTAGGTAGATAGACAGCAAGCAGATAGAAATATAGACGACAGACAGCCGACAGAGCGTAGACAGACAGCCGACAGAGCGTAGACAGACAGCAGACAGATATACAGCAGGCTGCAGATAGTTAGCAGACAAACAAACATCAGACAATCAGACAGACTGTTAGGCGTCTGCTTTAGTTGTAGAGTAGCAATGTTTGGAATTTAACAGAGAAAAAAGGGACTATTTCCATTACTAACTGATTGGGTTAGGTAGTAGTAGATTATACCATCGTCCTATTTTCAGGCCAGTCCAAAATGAAAGAAAAATTTATCTCCTAGATAATTTTTTTGACAATGTTTTTTTAATGGCATAAAAGTATGGAATATTCTCAATAAATTTATATGTCTGTTTTTCTTGAAGCTCAAATCTTTAAAAATGTGTTTGTTGAAAAAGTGAAAAAAAAAAATGTGCAAAAATCGCCATTTAAAAAGTTAATAAAAAATATCCAACATTTATTTAAACTTGCGATAAAGACAAATATATTGTTATGAATTTTGTATATATCTGTAAATATTCCATTTGTTTAAATTTATTTTATTTTACTATTGTGAAAATTGCAGTATTATTAATGTATTTCCTATTGAGCATCATGTAACTCAATGCTAAAGGCCTCAGATGGTTTGCAAGGAAAACAACCTTACACCCTCATCTTTATAATGGAGGTCTATGGAAATATCGCCAAGGAATGGGTTTATCGCCAAGTTGGCAATGGTTTTGGCGACTTATTTTTGTCGCCAAATTTGGCGATATATCGCCAAATGTCGCCAAGTTGGCGACGGATTTGGCGACTTTTTGTGCAACCACACCCCCCTTATACCTATACATTGGGATCCTTTCTTGCTTGGGTTCTCTATCGAAAGTTAAAGCACTTTCTGGTAATTTCTAGCATCTGAAGGCTCTGGAATAATCTGGAAAGATCTCTGAAACCTATATAAGGACCTCCATTAGTTCAGTTCAGTTAGTTGTCTATCAACTGCGATTGAAAGCATACGAGAGGCTTTGCATTGAGAACTGTGTTTCTCGGATCGATTTTGTCGTTGATACGTCGTATTGAACGCATTGTTTCTGTGTGAAATTTTGCTGTGCTTTTATTGGATTTGAAGATTACTGAATATCTTGTAATTTTCAGAAGATATTGGTGTTCGTATTGCACTGTTTATAGTGAATAAAGCCTTTTTGATTGTTCTTATATATTGGCATCAGTCCTTTCGAACCCCGAGCTCACAACATTTGGTGTCAGGAGTGGAGTTGAATGCCGATTACCAGAGCAATGGAGGCGCAACTGACTAAATTATTGGAGAAATTAGGAGAGATGGATGAGAAAATGACTGCGAATCAGGCTGAAATGAAGAAGGATATGTCAGCGATGGATGAGAAAATGACTGCCAACCTTGGCGAGTTGAAAGATGAAATGAAGAAGGATATGTCAACCAACCTTGGCGAGTTGAAAGAAGAAATGAAGAAGGAAATGACTGCGAACCAGGCTGAAATGAAGAAGGATATGTCAGCGATGGATGAGAAAATGACTGCAAATCTTGGCGAGATGGATGAGAAAATGACTGCCAACCTTGGCGACTTAAAAGATGAAATGAAGAAGGATATGTCAACCAACCTTGGTCAGTTGAAAGACTTCATAGAGGATAAAATAACATCTTTAAATGACAGAATTGACTCCGTGGAAAACAAATTTGAAGGAAGATTTCAAGAAATGGAAGAAAATGTTCAAATGACAGCCAAAACCGTAGAAGAAAGAGTAGAAGAAAAAGTTCAAAAGATCGCCAAGACCGTTGAAGAAAGCATAGAGAATGTAAAAAAAAGATTTGGAAAAAGTCAAGAAACAGAAGATAACTGCCGGAAACTATTCCGAAGAAATCAAGTATCCATATATGCTTCCTAGGGCCTTTATTAAGCTCTCGACCTATGACGGAAAATCCTCTTGGCCAGTTTTTAAGACACAATTTGGGATCGTAGCGGACGCCAATGGATGGGATTCCCAGACAAAGGCTTGCCAGTTAGCTGCTTCTCTACGAGCTGATGCTGCCGACGTCCTACAGACTTTACCTGCAAATGAACCGCTGGATTTTGAAACTCTCGTCAGTGCCTTAGAATTGCGCTTCGGCGAGAAATGCATGAAAGAATATAGCAGACTCTAGCTCAAATCTCGACAGCAGAAATCCACTGAATCCCTGCAAGAGCTCGCTACGGATGTCGAGAGACTTTCCCATCTTGCTTATCCTGGCTGTCCGACTGAAATTAGAGAAAGTTTAGCTCTCCAACATTTTATGGATGGTGTGCGTAACCCTGAGATCCAGACAGCACTCCGGATTGCAGATCTCAATGATTTAAAAGGGGCTTTGGTTTACGCTCTGAAATTCGAGGCAGCCCAGCAAGCTACTAGCAAAGATCGACACTTTGTGCGAGCAGCCAACCTGACTGAGACGTCGGATAGAGCTGTGGAGCGCTTACAGCAGCAGATGAATGACATAATGAGAAAGATGAACTCCTTAATGGCCAACAAACCTTACAGGAAGATCAAGTGCTGGAAATGCGGTAGAGAAGGTCATATCCAAATCGACTGCCCAAGACGACCCAGCACCGAAGGTAATATCTCTCCCGCTAAAGGAGGAGCAGGAAAACTGATTAATGGCCATCTTGCGGGGCGAAGGTTGCCAGATTTTGAGAAGCCCCATTTTCAAGTATGTGAAAATTCTGCAAAAACTTGCGGCGAGAACGGAGTTTTTCTAGTCGGAAGTGTGAATGATTTGCCCTGTAATATGATCATCGATACAGGAGCCAATGTGACCATCATTCGGAAAGATCTAGCTCAGCGGCTGAAAGAAAAACTCTTCTGGACCCCGCCGCGTGTTATTCTTCAAACTGTGACCGGAGATAAGATCGATATACATGGAAGAATGACACTGAAAATAAAGTTTGTGAACACCGCTTATCGCCATACAGTCTACGTGGCCGATATTTCAGACCCTTTCATACTCGGACTGGACTTTTTAAAAGAGCAAGGATTTACACTGGATTTTAAGAATAATGAGTTACGCTCTGCTCAAGAAGATGTCACTATTTTCAAACTTGGAAATGAGGTCGGGTCTATTCAACGGATCACAGACAAGGCAGATGTTATCATCCCTCCTCGGATCGAAATGATGATACTTGGATTAACTGGAAACGAAAGAATTTTCCAGTATGGCTTGACTGGATATCCTGAGAAGAGCCCAAAGGGAGTGCTAATAGCATCAGCGCTGGTAGATCTGTCGATAGATGTCATACCTGTGAGAATTGCGAACGTAAGTGAAAAATCTAGAATTATCCAGAAGGGTGAAGTTCTTGCAACCTGTGCTCCAGTCACCTGTGTTTGCAAAGACCCGATCTTGACGTTATCGGAGCCGCCTACATGTTTAACACCTGAAATTGGACGAAATGAGAATTTATCTCCTGAGCAGAGACATGCCGCAGAAAGACTGTTCCAGGAATTTAAGGATGTGTTTTCACAAAACGAGAATGATATAGGTCGCACTTCTCTGACACGTCATAGAATTGATACTGCCGACCATCCACCGATTAAACAGCACCCAAGACGCTTGCCGTTCGCAAAACAAGAAGAGGTTTCTAAGCTAACAGATGCAGGATAGTGACATCATCGAGTCGTCATCAAATCCGTGGGCCTCTCCCATCGTGTTGGTCCGAAAGAAAGATGGCTCCACAAGATTTTGTGTGGATTATCGTAAACTTAACGACATCACGAAGAAGGACAGCTATCCTCTACCAAGAATAGACGACACGCTGGATACTCTTTCAGGACATAAATGGTTTTCCACACTGGATTTGAAGAGTGGATATTGGCAAGTAGAGATCCATCCTGATGACAAAGAGAAGACCGCATTTACTACTGGACAAGGACTTTGGCAATTTAAAGTTATGCCGTTCGGGCTCTGCAATGCCCCAGCAACGTTCGAGCGCCTCATGGAGACAGTGTTAAAAGGCCTGACTTTTGAAGCTTGTCTCATCTACCTAGATGACGTCATCATTGGTGGCCACACGTTTGAAGAACATCTAGAGCAGGGGTTCTCAAACTATGGTACGATTACCAGTACTGGTACGTGAAGCTCTGGCTACCGGTACGCAGAAGTCCGATACTGGTACGTGAAATAAAACACAAAATGCAGCATATTATTATGGAATAAAAAACGGCTTAAATTTATAAATTTGGAAAAAAAAATGGAACGCGATTTAGGATTTATATATGCTTTTTCTATTTTTTTGTTACCAGAAATATTTGTTATAGTAGACTTGCTGAAAGTCGCACACAACGCTTATGATATAATCAGTTTTCCAGAGTTAAAAATACAATTATTAGATTTCTAATGAATTAATGAATGAAATATTTTTAATTAGCGGAAGAACTGTTTTTAAACATGCTTTATAAATTGAATTATCTGAAGATAAAGTCTGAATGCTTGGAAGTAGGAGGAGCTTGTGTGAGTAGGGGAGTTAAAACAAAATAACATTCAAAGTGTAATTTATAACTCATTGTTCTCTTTGTACTAGAAGAGCTTCTAGTAATGTTGAAATAAAAGTCTTATTTCAAATATAATTCATAAATTTAGTCATTGTGTTGATTGAAATATTTTTCTTCTCTGTACAAAAAGTGTTACAGTTTCCTTCCATTTCATGGAAATCAGTTTTTAAGAGAGTAAGGTTATTTAAAATGGTCAAGAGGGTAAGATTATTTAAATCAAACAAAAACTGTGGTCATATGCAGTCCGGATTGGAGGTAAAGCATTGTCCATATGTATTGAGGTGGTATATACATAAATGTATGAAGAAACTTGCAAGTGTTTGCCTCAGGGCCCGCTTAAGACATGAAAGTAGGGGAAGCCTGACGTTACTCTGGGGCTCCCCCCTACCAATTGTTTTATTTACTAAATCCATTTTTTGTATGCTGCAACAATTTGAAATTTTACCATCAAACTTTAAAGTAAACAACAATTTAAAAAGAGATTTCATAATTGTTAGATAAAAGTTTTGTAAGTAAAAAATACATTTTTTACCCTGATTGATTTTTTTTTCTCTAAAAGGTTATTTTGAAAAGTAAATTTAGGGACCCCTTTGTATTTCTTTGGGTAATCACGTTCCGGGCATATTCGGTAAACAGGCCCTGGTTTGCCTACTGCGCGACATTATTGTCGCATTTAAAGGTATGCAGATTATTAATACAGTTGTATTGCATGTCTATGTTAAATGCGCTAACTAAGCTTTGGATAAGAAATTCGCAGGGCCTGATTAATGCAGAGTCCGACTAGGCCGTGGCGTAGGACCACCACTGATGAAGGCCCCCAAAATAAATAAAATTGTTTACAAAAAGTTTATTAAAAATGCAGGTTTTTTTTGCAATTATTTTCCCCAAAACTAAAAAAGATTTTGATTAACTTGGTAACCATGTCTAAGGATAAGCACAGAATACTCCCCCCAAAAAATTATAGTTATTATCTAAGTTTGAGACTGGCTCCGAAAAGGTACTGGGCCTTGGACTCCACATGACCTTAATAGGGTTCTGGAAATTTGTTTCGCATTTGAGACAACTGTATCTCACGAGAGAGGAAAGAAGTGAACTTATTCAGCTTTCATCTCCTGTGTTGGATTCTGGAGTCCACATTCAAAAGGATGAATGTAACTGAATTTTCGCTGACGAGAATATCAGAGTACCGTCTAATATCGTCTAAGTCTGGTTGTGTTTAGAACAACATATCTCTGTGAATGTGCTTTTCCCCTCTTTATTATATGAAAAACAAGTACAGGAATAAACTAAACATCGAATCTGACTTATGACTAAAACTTCCTAATATTGAGCCAGACATGATGAAGTTGTACTTGATAAAACAAGCCCACCCTTTTCATTAGCCTACTACAACAGTATATAAATCAGTGTGCTCCAATATGTCATTAAGGATTCGGGCTTTGTTATACAAAATATTGTATACAATATCAAATACTGTATTTTGATATTGTATGCATTATTAAAATTTAATGATGATACTACTTTTTACTTGAATCTTATTTTAAAAAACAATTTATTAATGTAATCATTCATTTTTAAATGCAATAAACCTGCTATGACGGAAATACAAAAGGCTGGAGAGATATTTCGTTTTAGACAGGTTTTACTATATTAGCTTTACGTTTGTTACCTGATGGTACGCGGAAGTATGAACTTCGATTTAGTGGTACATCTGTCAAAAAGTTTGAGAACCCCTGATCTAGAGAATATTCGAAAAGTGTTAACGAAGCTAAGAGCGGCAAATTTAAAGCTGAATCCTTTGAAATGCAAGTTCTTCCAACGCGAAGTAAATTATTTAGGACACATCATCTCAGCTGAAGGTGTTCGAACAGATCCTGAAAAAGTGTCCGCAGTAAAGAACTGGAAGCGTCCGGAAAACGTCCATCAGTTGCGAAGCTTTCTGGGACTATGCACTTATTACAGAAAGTTTGTACAGGGGTTCTCCAACATCGCAAGACCCTTGCATAGGCTCACTGAAAGCAAGCAGAAGTTTCTATGGACACAAGAATGCGAGAATTCCTTCCAGCGGCTGAAAGAAGCTCTCACATCCTCTCCAGTCCTTACCTACCCACACCCCGACAAACAGTTCATTGTGGACACGGATGCCAGTCATGAAAGTGTCGGCGCTGTACTTTCCCAAGAAATAGATGGCCAAGAACGAGTCGTAGCATACTGGAGCAAATGTTTATCGAAACCGGAGCGGAATTATTGCGTCACTCGTAAGGAGTTATTAGCTATAGTGAAAGCCATAGAACACTTCCATCACTACCTCTATGGCAGGAAATTTCTCCTTCGTACTGATCATGCATCCCTAACATGGCTGATGAATTTTAAGAACCCAGAGGGCCAAGTAGCCAGATGGATACAACGACTCCAGGAATACGAATTTGACATCAGGCATCGTAAAGGCTCATCGCACGGAAATGCTGATGCCTTATCAAGAAGACCGTGTCCTGAAAGTTGTCGCTATTGTTCCAGAGCGGAGAGCAAGTATAATCCCGAATATGTCATACGCCAGACGAAGACTTCACTATTGACGCCACCAGATCCCTGGAGTGATGAGAAGATTCGAGAAGATCAAATGGCAGACTCTGAGATCAAACCAATCTTGGAGTTATTAGAATCTTCTAGCACGAAGCCCAGTTGGAAAGACATCTCGACTTACAGTCCTACGACGAAGCAATATTGGGCTCTTTGGAACTCCCTCCACGTCAGGAATGGTGTCCTGTACCGAAAATTCGAATCGGAAGATGGGAAGACATCTCGGTGGCAGTTGGTACTTCCTCGATCTCGAATCCCAGAGGTCCTCGAAGAATTACATGGCAGTCCCACCGGAGGCCATTTTGGAGTCATGAAAACATTACACAGAGTCCGAGAGCGCTTTTTCTGGGGAAAAACGAGAGCTGACGTCGAACAATGGTGCAAATCTTGCGATGCCAAAGGACCAAAAGAAGGACTCGGAAAGGACCAAAGAAACGTAGCCGAGGAAGACTACATCTTTACAATGTAGGAGCACCTTTCGAACGCATCGCCCTTGACATCGTAGGTCCTCTGGCAAGAAGTGCTGATGGTAACAAATACCTCCTTGTTGTCGTGGACTATTTCACGAAATGGCCTGAAGTCTATGCCATCCCTGATCAAGAAGCTTCTACGGTTGCGGATGCCTTGGTACACCAGTGGATATCAAGGTATGGAGTCCCCCTTCAAATGCATTCTGACCAGGGGAGAAATTTCATCTCTGCTGTGATTGAGGGTCTCTGTCAACTTCTCGGAATGGACAAAACTAGGACGACGCCTTTACATCCACAATCGGATGGCATGGTTGAGAGATTTAATCGTACCATCCTCAACAATCTCTCACTGCTAGTCTCAAGAAACCAACAAGACTGGGACCAAAAACTTCCCTTGTTTCTTCTCGCCTATCGCAGCGCCGTCCATGAAACAACCGGCTATTCCCCGTCTCAGATGCTTTTCGGTCGTGATCTTCGTCTACCTTGTGATCTGATTTTTGGTCGCCCTCCAGATGCGCCTTCATCGCCAGAGGGATACGTGCAGAATCTCCAGGCACGATTTGAAGACGTCCACAACTTGGCTCGAGAGCGGATCAATATACAGACGGAGAAGATGAAGACCAGGTACGACACGAAAGCCACGGGACATCAATTCAAAGAAGGTGACAAGGTTTGGTTTTATAATCCGACTCGACGTAAAAGACTTTCTCCCAAACTGCAATCGCACTGGGACGGTCCTTATACAGTCCTAAACAGTCTGAACAATGTCGTAATTCGGATCCGAAAGTCACCAAGTTCGAAGCCTAGAGTCGTTCATTACGACAGGCTGGCTCCATACTATGGCCATAGTACTTAGTTCATTGATTGTAAATAGTGTAATGTAAATAATGTAAATTAGTATGACCATGGTCTTGTATGTAAGTTAATGTAGTTATTTATTTTGCTTAGCATTATTATTATTATTATTATTTAAATACTTGTATGTAATAATGTCTATGCTTTAATTTAATTTTATTTTTAAATAAGTGTATATTTTGTATAGTTCAGCATTATGAATGTGTTTTGAATAGTATAGCATTTGTTGGTAACGGGTTTGCTTTCCGATCAAAGGTTGAACTGCCCGGGACGTGCAGTCCTTGAGAGGGGGGCACTGTTATGAATTTTGTATATATCTGTAAATATTCCATTTGTTTAAATTTATTTTATTTTACTATTGTGAAAATTGCAGTATTATTAATGTATTTCCTATTGAGCATCATGTAACTCAGTGCTAAAGGCCTCAGATGGTTTGCAAGGAAAACAACCTTACACCCTCATCTTTATAATGGAAGTCTATGGAAATATCGCCAAGGAATGGGTTTATCGCCAAGTTGGCGATGGTTTTGGCGACTTATTTTTGTCGCCAAATTTGGCGATATATCGCCAAATGTCGCCAAGTTGGCGACGGATTTGGCGACTTTTTCTGCAACCCCCTCCTAATACATTTACATTGGGATCCTTTCACGTTTGGAGTACTCTATCGAGAGTTGAAGGACCTTCTGGTAATTTCTAGCATTAGAAAGCCCTGGAATAATCTGGAAAGATCTCTGAAGTCTATATAAGGGACCTCCACCAGTTCAGTTCAGTTAGTTGTCTGTCAACTGCGATTGAATTCATACGAGAGGCTTTGCATTGAGAACTGTGTTTCTCGGATTGATTTTGTCGTTGATACGTCGTATTGAACGCATTGTTTCTGTGTGAAATTTTGCTGTGCTTTTATTGGATTTGAAGATTACTGAATATCTTGTAATTTTCAGAAGATATTGGTGTTCGTATTGCACTGTTTATAGTGAATAAAGCCTTTTGATTGTTCTTATATATTGGCATCAGTCCTTTCGAACCCCGAGCTCACAACAATATCATTAAATGACTCTTGTATAATAAATCGTCTTAGTTTGAATTAAAATATTCAAACGAATTTATATAGAGTCCGCTTATGTGTGCTGTCCTATTTTTAGGACGATGAGGAGATATGGGTTAATCTTAGAATCTTAGATTTAGCTAAGAACGAAATCGGCATTGTTTTCATAAAGGTAATGAAAGGTTTCTCAAATCAGTGTTGCCACAAAATAAAATACCGCATTATATATGGCCCAGCAAGGATTATATATATATAATAGTATAAAAAAGATAAAGTGTGATATCTCCGAACAGGTTTATTTTCTATTTATGATTAAAAAGCAAAATTGAAATGGAGATGTTCAGAAAAAAAAGACACTATTGATCGGTCGAAGCCGTGGTATTTCGCGTGTAGTCTAAAAGGTATGCTATGTTATAGTAGGATTACATTGTATTTAATGTGTATTCAATTTATTTTTCTTTGTCCCATTTTTTTTACCAAAACGGATGACGTCATCCTCTAATACAGTTAAAATACGATAGTTATTTTTTTTTTCTCGCGCGTGCCTTTTTGCCATCTTCGGTCAGTTTTAACTGTAACTTTGATGGAATAAATGATATGATATTCTGGTTTCACAAATGTTGTTTGCAAATATTTTATTCTTAATTTTTCTTTAAAAGTTTGAACCTGCATCTAAAAAAATATTAGATATTGCTAAAAATTATTAGACTGAGACTGCAGTACGATATCCTCGAAGGTTTCCACTGGTTTTATATTATTATTATTGTTTAAAAAAATAAATTTTTACATAAACATTAGCTTAAAAGAATGGTTCCGTTACAGACGATATGAATTTGAAACGAAAGTTTATTGAATAGGACATTTTAAAAATATTTTATTTCTTCGCATTTCGACGTGCTCCAACTTGCGTTTAATAATGTTTCAAAATGTTGAGTAAAGGATAAATGCTTTCTAAACTTTATTAAAAAAAAATTGCGCCGTGAAACTTTTTGTCACTGGCAGGCATGGCTATTGAAGTGATTTGGAATCAAATAGATTTTACATTTTTCGATAAATGACTTTTATTTTGAATGATAAGCATTTTTTTTCTTATAACGACCTTAATTAGGCTGCCGAGCCCTGAAATTTGGTTTAAAACACTAGCTTTGACAGCGTTTTGTGAAAGACCTCTAGCCTTTATCGAAAAATGGAAAAACTATTCGATTTCATAGCTTCTGAATAAGAACACCTACTAGTTTCAAGCGTTTACAGGAAAAAATGGATTTAGGAATGTGTCAGAAATTAGCCACTTTGGATTTAAAAACAGGCTCATCTCATGTTGCTACTTCCTGACGTATTCGTGATGTGTAAACTGTTATATGAATAAATCATATATATTATTTCTGATGTCAACATCCATTTTTCTACGCACAGACAAAATACATACGATGGATAAGATATTATTCGAATCAAAGATTGCTACCCTCTTGATACGCGATATTGTTTGTAGCAAATGCAAAAAGAGGGTCCACGTTGCACCAAATTGTACTAAAAAACCCAGTAACGTATAAAAAGAGGGGGGGGGGGGAGCAATATCCCAAATACCAGTTTTGCCACTGAAACGTTTGAAGTGAATCAAAGCTCTGTCAAAGGACAGGAATGGCTTTTTGATACTGCTGTACCAACAAATGTTTGTAAAGATCGGGGGATTTTTTTCTCCACATACAAAACTGTAAAATGAACCGACATCTCTGTTGCGATAGGGGACATTAAAGTCCAGTTTTAGGTTCCGGAACTGTACAGATGTTTTTTTTTTATGATAAGGCGAAATTTGACACTTAGTATACATCTAAGCTTAGACGTAACTTAATGTCAGGTCCAACCCTTGACAGCATCCCGTCGTGTAAAGCCGGTTTGACTCCATGTGTAGTCTGTAAACGATGTCATGTATACGCCTAAACTTAGACGTAACTTAATGTCAGGTCCATCCCTTGACAGCATGGAAACATCTTTTTCATGTAAAAATTGGTCGTTTAACTTTGTTCTCAAGAAATGGAAGAAAGATCTTTACGGCCATAAAAACTAAGGGCTTTTTCATTTGTAAGCAAATATAGCCCAATGTAAAAGACGAAAAGTCAGTAGAGATTCAAAAATGTGGAGGAAATCTAAATAGTCCAGGCAAATTACGATAAATACACCTTTAACATCGACAAAATTGTAATAGAAGTTCTGCTAACTGATCAGAAACCATAACTGAGAAATATAACCAAAATCCGAACACGGGCACACCCTTAAAACGGATTTCAAAACGAACTGGAACTTCTTCTTTTCTATCTTTACAAGAAGAAAGTATTGGATTCATGAAAATTTTCGACTTCCGGTTTTATAACGTTTTAGAAGGTCCTGAACACGATTTGACTGTTTTGAGAAAATGTCTGTCTGTCTGTATGTGACAAAAATTTTGTGGGCGCTCTATCTCAAGAACTAATGCACGAAATTTAATAAAAATTATATTCAGTTAATCCCTGATATAAATTGGTGCTGATTAGTTTTTGGTGAAAATCGCCCGTTAGGTGTCGCTGCTATGCTGCATTTTTCGCGATTTCCGCAATCGCTCTATCTCAAGAATGAATGCACTTATTTTCATCAAACTTCAGATTTTTTAGACCTTGACATAAATAGCCGCTGATTACGTTTTAGTGTAGATATCCCAACAGGTGGCGCTGTTATACCACCTTTTTATGATTTTTACGATTTTTACGATATTTACGATAGCTATATTTCAAGAACGAATGCACGGAATTTCATCAAACTTCAAATTCTGTTAGACCTTGACATAAATAGATGCTGCTTACGTTTTGGTGTAAATAGCCCAACAGGTGGCGCTGCTACGCTACTTTTTTCATTATTATGACGATAACTATATCTTAAGAACTAATGCATGGATATCCATCAAACTTCAGATTCAGTTAGACGTTGACATAAGTTGTTGTTGATTAGGTTTTGGTCAAAATCTCCCAACAGGTGGCGCTGCTATGCTACATTTTGCAGGATTGACACGATTTTAGCAATAGTTATGTCTCAAGAACTAATGCACGGAATTTAATAAAACTTTAGATTCAGTTAGACCTTGATATAAATTGGTTCTGATCCTTTTTAGTGTATGCGAAACCTGTGTGAGATAGAAGAAAGTGTTGGGATTGGCATATCCGACTAGAACAAGTAAACTCTGGTTAGAATATCAGCGATTAATCAGTGTTGTAAGAAACTTAATAACAGCTGACAGGATTGGCTCTCGGGAATTGCACTTGCGTGCTATGCTGGAGATTCTCCCTATAATAGCAGCAGCAGAACATGTTAATTATCTCAAGTCACTATACATGTACTTACAGAAAATGTTTAATGTACCATCTGAAAACGCAAAGGTGTACAAAATGTTTGTAGAGGGTAAATTTGTGATAAAAAGAAGTGACAGATTATGGGGTGGACTCTGATCAGATCTTGTAATAGAACAAGTGCTTATGCGTTCCCTGAAAAGCAGAAGAGGTCTGACGAAAGGAAGTGAACTTACGGAAAATCAAAGGGCTACATGGCTGTTTCCTATGCCTGTTTGTTCGATTTACATCTTAGCTATGCAGGAATACGCAGGGGTTTTTTATGCAAAGTAGTGAGCAACATAAAGAAATCAGGGACAGCAGACAAAAGAGGGACAGCGATGATATTAAAAATGTGACCAATGTAGTGGAACCCAGATCTTCGTTTCATTCTGATTCTACTTTACGCAATATTGTTACACACGTAACAGCTGAAAAGGGAGTTAATGTTAATGAGTTGCACTTATTTGGTACAAACATCATCTCCAAAATGATAGGGAAGGATATATTTAGGTATTCGGCTAAGAGGTCAGATAAAGTGAAAACTCTAGGATCTGCCGCCGCTATCTGTAGTAATAAAGATGACTTAAATATACAAATAGATACAAATAGCTCCTCTTCCAAAGAATGATGACTGTTGCCACTTGTGGTGAAATGAACCTCGGAGATGTCATGCGCTATGAACTGTGTGCGTACCCTGCAGCATTATTTGAATCACTAAATATGATGAGGAAATCAGACAAATCTCAGTTAGCTCTATCCAAACACATAAAAATGTGCACAATGAAGAAACTGACAACGTGAGAAGCACAGAAAGGTACATTTTGGATAGAGGATTTCCCTTGCATCATATTTCCTAGTGTAACAATGAGACATATGAAACCATCGCTAAGTCTTGCGCTGATTTTGTTCTTAAACAATATGGGAAATGTATCATTTTTTTAATAGTTACATCGGGTCCCCAACGACGTTGCTCACAGACGACGCTACAAAAAAATCAGTAGAGATATTAATTTCAGCCCAAGCAGTAAGTTTATCGGCAAAAATGAAGCGTTCCTGATCAATGAGAAAAAAAACGAACAATGATTTCCCTCATAGGTGAATTGCTTAAGAAACAAGGCTGCACTATTCACAACGCAGACGAGGATGCCGATCTAGATATTGTTCGTGATGCAGTCTGATCTTCAGAAGATGCACATACCACTGTAATAGGTGAATATACTGACTTGCTGATCCTCCTCCTTTACCACGCAAAGGATAATGGTTTCAAGCTATTCAATCGAATATATAAATCTATGCTATGAATATTTAAATCTTTTAAATGAATTCTATAAAATATTTAAAATGCACCTACTGATATTAATTCGTAAAAACAATAAAAGAACTACACATTCAGCCTGCAAAGAATAAAATAAAATATCATCTGATTTAAATATGCTCAGTGAAGTTCTGCGCAACAAATGCAATTTCCAGCCACAGCCAAATAACACCTGCTTTAGTCAAATAAAATATAAAGAAACGAACTTAAATCGTGATATTTTAAATGTTTTGTAATTTAGATAAGCGACAAATTAACTTGTAATGATGTTTTAATATTCTATTTTTATATGAGAGAATTTTGCACTTAAGAGTGCCTTCTATTAAATTTCTTAGAAAAAAGCTATGATAATTTATATTTTTATATAATTTTAATGCGTTTCATTACAAATTATTACAAAATATTATAAATACATTGCTCACTATCAGACCAAAGTAAACAAAAATTGTAAATAAAAATTGATTTAATACGTAGCCTTTATACAATAATTTATATATAATATCAATAATGGTTAATAATTAAATTTACTAAATACGAATATATTTTATTTAAATTGCAATGAATTTTATTAAGAACCGACCAGTTTTTGTCAATTTACTATTAGAATGATTCTTTTGGGAACGATTTTTAAAGGGAAAGTGACCCGAATTATTGTTCCCGAACTAGGAAAAGCCTGAAATCCTTGCTTATCAGCCCAGATCGCACTGGTATCGAACTAGCAAACATCAGCCTTCATTTTGTGGCCAGCTTACGGGCCAGGAATGGGCTGAATGGCACCTAAATATAATTAATGAAAAGTTGACATTTCTGAAGAAATATTTTTAGTATCACAAAATTATCAAATGCGTTTCAAGCGGATGTGAAAAATAATAAAAAGCTTGTGTTTCATTTGTTAATAAACCTCTAAATTGCTAACAATTTTATCACAATGGGAGCTCTATTTATGAATAACTTTCCCCAACAACTTGTCTACTTTATCATATTTGTATTTAAGGATTTTTTAATGTTTATTGTGTAGTATTGTTTCTATTACTACTATTTCTTGAAAATGTGAATAATTTATCTCCGTCGTAATACACACACACACACACACACACACACACACACACACACATATATATATATATATATATATATATATATATATATATATATATAGACAGCTATTTATTTATTACTTCATTTTGCAAATATTTTTGTTTAAATAGTCAGAGACAATGAGATTCAGATATATAACATGATTCAAGTCTACATTTTATGATATTTTAAAAAGTATATTCCTTCATTTCCTTTATATTTTGCCCTGACAAGTTTGTTTCCAAACTCACTCCTTGGTCAAATCGGGACGTCACAGAGTGTTGGCATTTTGGTCACAGGCGTGACGTCACAAAAAATTCAAAGTTGTCTAAAAGTAATTTTATTAATGTTATAAGATGTTTTAAAGTTTCTTTTAAGTTTTCACACGATCTCCAAGACTTTCACATTTCGGTCCCAGTGTGACATCACAGAGTGGTGGCATTTCGATCTCACGAGGCTAACGAAAAAGAAAGGCTACCGCCGTGCTTTAAGCGTATCTTTTTTTACAGACCGCGTGAGTCACGTGATACTCGAATCCACCAATGCAGGTGTACGAAAAGAGCATCACGTCACTCTAGCGGTCTGTAAAAATAGATAAGTGGAATGCACCGCGGTAGCCTGTCTTTTTCGTTAGCCTCGTTGATCTCAGATGTGACGTGACTTGCATTGACGTCACTGCGACCATGCTTGCTATATGGGTACTGTGAAACGTAACGAGAATAATAAAATCGCTAGAAACAAAGCACGATTAGTTGCTCAAGGTTTCAGAAAAAAGGAAAAAATTATGACGAAGTGCTTAGTCAGTCGGGAATTTTTCAATCATTGGACTTTTTTTACTGTTTTAGTTTGCTTATGCAGCTGGTTACATTGTCAGCTTGATATTAAAGCAGCATAGTTATATGCTAAACTAAATAATGATATTTACATCAAGGGTCGATCCAGGCAAAATTTGGGGCCTTAGGGTCCCTTCACAAAAATCTATTTAATAAAACAGGCCCTTCACAAAAATCCATTTAATAAAATGGGCACAAAAATAAATTTAATAAAATGATCCCTTCACAAAATTCTTTATAACAAAACAGGCCCCTTCACACAATTCCTTTTAATAAAAAAAAAAGCCCTTTCACAAAATTCTATTCCACCAAAACTTGCTATTTATTATTTTGTGATGTTTTAAAATGTGTAATTTGTAAACAAACAAGTTCACCAGAGAAGAAAACTTCAATAAAAGGATTTTAAGAAGTTTTTGTTAATAAATGCTTGGTTCGAATTTGAGTAACTGGATTTCAACTTTCGTTACAAAATGTTATTTTTCACAAATATATAACAAATTTCACAAAAATAACCTTTGTTTTTCACAAAAATGGGCCCCAAGGAAAAAACCTGCATCGACCCCTGTACATGTATCAACCCCAAGGATTTACTGACAGAGATTATCCTGATCATGTATATAAATTAAGTAAAGCTATCTATGGTTTAAAGCAATCTGGAAAAGAATGGTTCTTTTAAATGAATTCAGTTTTGATAGAGTTAAAATTTAAACTCTTAACCTTATGTAATTATGTATATGTTTTTAATGAAAATTTGGTTCGCCTGCTTTACGTAGATGACATTGTTCTGTTTGGAAAAACTACTCAAGATATAAAGCAGGCAATAGACAAGCTAAAAAGTAAATTTGATCTTAAAATTCTTGGAAAAACTAAGAGACTTTTAGGAGTAACTTTTGAGGGGGAAAATAAAACCTTACGTATAGACCAATCTGACTACATTTCAGAGATATATGAAAAGTTTAGCAAGTTCAAGATTCCAATAACATCACTACCAATAGTAAAAGTAATTATGTTGTCTAAAACGGATTTCCCTACTACTAGAAACATAGTTTCAAAAAAATGAGTAAAATACCGTACGTAGTTTAATCGGATGTCTAACATACATTTCAAGACGCAAACGTCTTGATATTAGTTTCGCAGTTAATATATTTTTTCAGTTTCAGGTAAACCCTGCTATGGTTCACTGGAATTATTTATTGAAGCTATTGGATTATGTTAAATCTACGCAACACTATAAACTCAACCTTTCAAATATAAAAAGTTTGAACCTTTCATGTTACAGTGATGCAGATTTCGCATCTAATCGAGATGACCGTGTTTCGATGTGGGGGGGGGGGATTATTCTGAGGCTCCTATTATTTGGCGCACATTTAAACAAAAATGTGTAGTGCCTTCTACAATGGAATCCGAATATATAACTTTAACTGAAGCCGCTAAAGACTTACTGTGGGTAATCCATATTGTACAGGAATGCATCAATATAAACATATTTCTAAATAAAGTAATTTTTTCAGGCCAGCTTCTCTGTGATAACCAAGAGACAATAGATTTTTCACATTCACTTATCGAAAACAACAGAATCAAACATATTAGTGTTAGATACTATCATTTTCTAAGAAATTTAATTTATGAGAATATATTCACCCTCAAACATGTTAGGTCAAAAGAAAACTTTGCTGAGATCTTAACTAAACCTCTCCGTAAAGAAGGGTTAAAGACTTTTGTAAAGAAATGTTTTCAGATTCAATAAGTACAAAATACATTATAAATTCTTGCATTTATATATTAAAATTCAGAATACATAGTATAACTGGAATTTTTCTAAATGAACTGTGTTTTAATTTATTATTCAATGTTACCCTATTGTTTAAACTTACATATTGTATAAATGAAGTTAATGTACGTGATATAATGTATTGTATAAGGGTATTTTTTATTGTGATTACAATCTTTAATTTTTTTTTCGATAAGTACATTTATCAACCCCCCTCCCCTTTTCCCTTAATTTTTTTTTTGGTTAGTCAGTATTTCATATGTCGTATTGTTTATAATGCATCCAAAGGTTGATGCTAGGTTTAGTAATTACTTGGTGTATTTTTAAGCTATTTCAAATGTATTAAAGGCTCATATATTTTTATTTAAAATGTTTCAGAAAAATGTGTGTATATTTTAAAGTTCAGGTTAGTTTTTTTTTTTATTGTTGCAATTGTAATCATGTATAATGTATTTAATTCTTTGAAGTTCAAAAATTGATTTAAAGTGATTCTAAACTATGTATGCTCGTAACTAGGGGGTCAATGACAGGCATTTATAACAGTTTTTCGCTAGTTAAAATGTCTTCACATACTTTTAATTATCCTGCCAATACTTTTCCCGAGTTGCGAGCAAAATCCTTTCCATCCACACATTGCTGGTTTTCTTTCCCTCATTTAGTCAGGAACTTCGCATTTTACACAATACATGAAATAGCAAGAGACAACGGATATAAAGAAAGCACTATTAATAAAGTAATTACAAGCATGGAGAAGAAAAACTTCAATAAACAAAATTCAAATTTATCTACTTTACAATATTTCTCTGGGTTCTTTGAAAGATTGAAATATAAACTTAGCAAATTCAATATGCGTCTTATCGCAAAACCATCCATAATATTAAAAAGCGTAGTTTGTAAGAAAATAGACCCAATAGAGCCATATCAACTACCCGGTGTTTATGTAACTATCAACTATCCAGGTGTTTATGAAATCCCGTTCACCATAGCAGATGGAACATCACAATATTATAAAAGAATGACCACTAGAAAGTTTAAATCAAGATTAAAAGAGCATATGGCAGATATCAAATACGTCAGAAGTACTACAGTATTGGCAAGCCTACATAGAACCGAGACTTTGAAAATTGATTTAAAAACAGTAAAATAATTTATCCATCAAGAATTTATTTCCCATCTATTATCCGTGAATCGATAGAAATCTAATATGCGTAACGTGAACATTTGCAACGAATCCGCCTCATTTGATTACCTGATATTTGGCACGAGGTACTTTTCAGGTTTAAAAAACAATAAGGAAATATTAATTTTCATGTTTACAGTTGACTATTTTTTTTTATTATTATTGACTCACCTGCTTTTTTTACATATATGATCTCGTGATTTATGATTTTCAAGTTTATTTAAAAAAAAAAAAGCGAGAATATTTTGTTTATTCTATTGCTATTTGTTTATTCTAGTGTATATATTGATAATGCCGACGTTGTAGCGTTGAAACATATGTCGACCTTTATATTAAAAGGTTTTTAAAGGCCTTTTTGTGTTTCTCTTTGTATCACTTAAACATTTTATCTACAGCTCATATTCAAAATATTAGAATAATTACTTTTTTTTTTTACAAATTGAAAATATCGTTTGGTAATTTAATGTCTTTTAATGCAAATATGCAAACGATATTTTTATTAAGAACTTATTGTTGATTAAACTTGTTTATTATCTTAAAATTAATATCATTTTTGAAAATATTAATCGAAAAAAAATATTTTGAAATGTCAAAATATTAGAATATTTATTCAAGTGGTTCAAAATATTAGAATATTTCACATTATTTCTCCTTTAATTATCACCAATTCATAACTGGTGGCATCATTGATTAAATTCAGACGATTTTATTTAAATTCAGTATTCTTTTTGCAGTTTGTTTGCTTTTTCGTCTTAAAATGGGTCATGCGAGTGATATTCCTAAATCTATTAAACTTGGTATGGTTGATTTGTATCGGCATGCTAAAAATCAATGTTATATAGCGAATTATTTACATTGTTCGCAATAAAGCGTTAGTCAAATGCTAACACAATATTAAAAAAATGGAAAATTTCAAAATAATCACCGAAATGGCGGCCGCAAACCAAAAACATCTACTAGATATGACAGGAAACTGAAGCGTGTAGTTAAGAAAAACCGTTTTAAAAGTGTGCCATTCTTGCACCGAAAATGGAAAGAAGAAGTTGAAGTTTCTACTTCGACAACATTAAGACGTCTCCATAAATTTAAGTTTGAATCTCGTGTACTGAAAACAAAACCTCTCATGACTGCAAAACAAAAGCGTATAAGATTGAATTGGTGTAAATCAAGACGTTTATGGAACAAAGAAGATTGGAAAAATATATTATTTAGTGATGAAAGTATGTTTTGTGTTTCATATGGTAATTAAGGTATTAAAGTTTTGGAAAATGAAGCAAGAAGCATTTGATAAAGAATGCCTTAAACGTTCCGTAAAATTTGCTGCTAGTGTCATATGGTTTGGGGTTGCATGAGTGCTGAAGGACCTGGAAAGTTATCGTCTACGAAAAGGTTAACTCTCAGATATATCAAGAAATTTTGGAATATTACATGATTACATCATCAGAAGATTTATTTGAAGATGATTTCATCTTTCAACAAGATTTAGGCGTCACCGCATACCTCGGTGTCAACTAACAATTGGTTCCATCAACGCAACATTAAGGTACTTCCTTGGCCATCAAACTCATCAGATCTTAATCATATCGAAAACTTATGGTGTATAATGAAGAATAAACTCCAAGAAAATCCTTCTCCAAGTAAAACTGAGTTAGTGGCACTTATAAAGTCTATTTGAGCTAATATTGATAGAAATGTTTGTAAACACCTTGTATATAGTATGCAAGATAGATTGTACGCTGTTATGAAAGCTAAAGGGGATGCTACAAAATATTAACTACCATTTATTTCATATTCATAAGGTAATATTGTTGCGTAAAATAAAATATTCTAATATTTTGAACCAATCTAAATTTTATTCTAATATTTTGATGTGTTTCAGAAAGCTGTATACCTAATTTATTGTACTATATTTTATATTTTGTAAATGTTAAAATCTTATCAAAACATTCCAGATTTAATTTATAAGAAATTTAATTGCATTTACTTAGTATCAAAAATAAATAAGTGAAAAATAATTTTTTCTTATTACTTTTTCTCAATTATTCTAATATTTTGAATATGAGCTGTATATTTTAAGATAAATCAATTTACTGAAATAAATACATTTTAATGTATAATATAAGCTCAGTGAAAATGATATATTTAACAGTGCATTGAAAATTTAACAGTATTGTTCGGATGTGTAAATATACTTTAGGAGAGAAACCAAAAATAATTTAAATAGAATTTTAAAACAAACCTATAAAGTCAAGACCGCACTCGAATTTTGATATAATTTCTTTTAAAACCCATAATTTGAATTTATGAGAGATGTGAATAAAAAAGTATCAGTGAATAATTTATATATATTTTTTTTCATGTTAAAAATAATATTTGCACCCATGAATATAAATAGAATAAATATAAATTAATAGCATAGCGTCATTCAAAATTTGATATCATTATTTTTAAGATTCATATTTAAAATTCTTAGTCATAAGGTAAAGCGCTGCGTCACAAGCTTTCAACCCGTTAAGGGTTTTTGTGCAGATAACAATAAACAAATAATTACCTAAATTTCTCTTTGCCCTATAATTTTAGCTTATATCCTTATGCCCTTCTTCCCAGTACACAGTTTAAAGTTCTATTTTTTTAAAATATCCCCCCCCCCTTCTGAAAGCTGTTATGAAAAAGTCAAAACGTGTAAGCTAAAGGACATAAGTGTCAAAATTATGTAACCTAAATGTCAGCAATGTCACAAATTGGGTAACCTACAGATCTGCTAATTAAATACTTTAATTAGTAATTTTACAGACCACTTGCTGTCTTTTAATGTTTGTATATTACATGCTAGGTTTATATACTATACAGTATAAAATAAAATATTGAATTTTTAAATTTGATTATAGTTAACAGTTAGTATTTTCACCTTTTGATAATCTCTCTTTTGCGACCTATTTTTCGTATAACGCTATCGCCTTTTCCAACTAACTAGTTGCAACTGAAAGCAGAGTTTTGCTTATGAAATGCATGTGGATGAGGTGGGGGGGGGGGGATCATGGAATGGAATCTTTGTGATAGTGCTATTAAGGCTTATTACAGGCATGAAATGCGTGCAGAAATGTTAGAATTAGAGAAATAACAAGACATCATCGCGAATGACTTAAGAAAAAAAATTCTAATCTTTTGGAAGCTTCGAATCTTCTGGTGATGTAATTGAATTGAATATCACCTGCTACAAATATGACGAAATGAAAAGTTTTAGAAACTTCGGAAAGCGTATCCAATCACATGACAAAAGAAATTATGAGGACTGGATGGCGATCGACAACATTCCTGTAGTTGCAAAAGTTTTAAGATAAGGAGAGTTCTGTTGCAACAGGGGCATTGGGAAATGTGCAGCTGCATGTCTCCTCTGATCCCCTTATCTTACTACTTGTGAAGATCGCTCATTTTTAACTAAAATTTGCCAAAACCTTTGGGAAGGAATACAAAAAGAAAAACATGATAATCAGGAAAAAGCCAAGAGCAATTTTTTTTTTTTTTTTTTTTTTTTTTTTGGGAAACCCCGGACAATGTGGAAAATTTTAAAACTAAAGGTGAAACATTGCTCAGACATTTTGCAAAACAATATGAGTATAACAATTCATTAATATAATCTTTTAAGGGAATATTGTAAGCAAAAAAATACTGGTTTCCTTCAATAAATATTTTCTAACTTTTTGGACAGTCATTGTTTTATCAGGGGTAAGTTACAAGTATTTTAATAATGCTACCCAGGTAGCACAAAGATATTGGCCAATATCAAAATGTAATATCGGCCAATATCAAAAATTGATATTGGCCAACGTTAAATGACCCCCCCTAAAATAATATTTGTGAATATTAGTTTTTGACATCTGTGAATGTTGGCCAATATTTTCCAACATCTCTCAATATCATTTTTTGACATTAAGTGATATTTTTTTCTGACATTGCTGAATATCATCATTTGATATTGAGCGATATATTTTTCTAACATTCCTGAATAACATTTTTGGATATTAAATGATTTATTTTTTCATTACCGAATAACAATCTCTTTTCTGCACCCCAGATGTGGTGGACAGAAATCTCTCATTGTAAAACGAGATTTCTTTGCTTAGGAAAGTCTAGTCTTGTTATGTAACAAGACAGAAGCAAACCCAAGTACTAATAAGCATGATCAATATAAACGCAGGGTAAAACTTGTTATAAAGAGCTGTTAACAAAAGCTGGTGGGAGTAGATTTTTATTTTACTGGAATAAAAAAATGTTTAACAAATGACAAAACTATCATTTAATTATCTCGTATTTTTCAATCACAATCGACATTTTTTTTTTTTTACGTTCTTTTAGCAAAGATTTATTTAAATATAACATTTTATTACTGAGTTTGTTGAAATTTTGTAAAAAAATATTTTAAAAATAGTAAGAAATTAAAAACTTAGAAATTTAAACGAAATACGAGATTTTAAAGCTTGCTGTGTTAAAAATCATGTGTTCCCCTTGCACAAAACTATAAAGAAAGTTTTAACAACCCCATTACCTTGAATTTTGCTTTGTGATAAATTAAATATATATATATATTATTAATTTTAAGTGTGAAATATGTGTACATTTTTTCAAAAATACACTACAGAAAAGTTAACACCACATAAATTAGTCCTAAAAGCTTATATAATAATAATAATAATAATTAATTGGATGCATTATATAAAATATTTATTATTAATAGTGTCTAATTAAAAAATCAGTGACCTACTTTTGAAACTAAATTTGTATTCTTACAATAATAAAAAATAAAATTCTTATAAAAGTCGGAAATTCAAAACATTTTAAAAAAGATAAACAAGCATCCATTTCCAAATTATATAAATTGAATTTTTTTTCTTGTGAAAACAATTTAAAAAATAGTATAAAATACATAGTATAAATACATCTTTAGTTTTTTTTTTATAAAGCACAAATTTTCACATGCTTTTCTTATATATATATATATAAAAACTATAGATTCCTACAAAAAATTATTATATAGGCTTTTTCTTTCTGTGCAAATTTCACGCCCGACGCCTCCATCATATGCACATTGACGAAAACTACACAAATGGGCGGTCCTTTAGAACTTTCCGTTCACTTCCGTCAAGATTACAAATTTCGGCAGACATGCTGAATGTCGACAGACATCTTGAAATGTCCGAAAAACGCTATTGTTTTTTACAAATGTCGATAGATATCCCTGAATGTTGTAATAGTAATATCATTTTTACAACATTGGCCAATGTAACCAAATATTAAAAATAAGGCATTAAAAAGTCAAGTTTTTTAAAAATTGTAAAATTATTAGATTTTATTGTTTAGAATACTATTTCTGTACTATGATGTCATAAGTAATGCAAAAAGCTCTTTTGAATGCTTTCTTTTTAAAACTAATTTTAAGTTATGTCTGTGAATATCGGCAGATGTTGTAAATTTGACGTTCGACATTCAGGTACATTAGAAATATTGGCAAATATTGCCGTGGATATTGGCCGATATCTCTGTGCTACCTGGGTAGCTGTTATCATTAAGAATTTTCCAAAATCGCTCAATGTTATTAAAAACTCGTAGTCCCGAAGTGATCACATTAAGTGGCCTCTACTGTATGATGAAACGAACACTAGGTATTAAACTGTACTACAACAGTGAATTTATATAATTTCGTGCATTAGATTTGTTTCACTTGAAAATATATTGTTGTGAGCTCGGGGTTCGAAAGGACTGATGCCAATATATAAGAACAATAAAAAGGCTATATTCACTATAAACAGTGCAATACGATCACAAATATCTTCTGAAAATTACAAGATATTCAGTAATCTTCAAATCCAATAAAAGCGCAGCAAAATTTCACACAGAAACAATGCGTTCAATACGACGTATCAACGACAAAATCGATCCGAGTAACACAGTTCTCAATGCAAAGCCTCTCGTATGAATTCAATCGCAGTTGACAGACAACTAACTGAACTGAACTGGTGGAGGTCCCTTATATAGACTTCAGAGATCTTTCCAGATTATTCCAGGGCTTTCTAATGCTAGAAATTACCAGAAGGTCCTTCAACTCTCGATAGAGTACTCCAAACGTGAAAGGATCCCAATGTAAATGTATAAGGGGGGGGGGTTGCACAAAAAGTCGCCAAATCCGTCGCCAACTTGGCGATATATCGCCAAATTTGGCAACAAAAATAAGTCGCCAAAACCATCGCCAACTTGGCGATAAACCCATTCCTTGGCGATTTTGCAATAGAACTCCATTATAAAACCGATGCTGTAAGGTTGTTTTTCTTGCAAAGCACCTGAGGCCTTTAGCATTGAGTTACATGATGCTCAATAGGAAATACATTAATAATACTGCAATTTTCACAATAATAAAATAAATTTAAACAAATGGAATATTTACAGATATATATAAAATTCATAACATTGCCCCCCTCTCAAGGACTGCACGTCCCGGGCAGTTCAACCTTTGATCGGAAAGCAAACCCGTTACCAACAAATGCTATACTATTCAAAGCACTTAAAGCAAATATGCAAAATAACCATTAAACACATTCATAATGCTGAATTATACAAAATATACACTTATTTAAAAAAAAAATTAAATTAAATTAAAGCATAGACATCATTACATACAAGTATTTAAATAATAATAACATTAATAATGATAATGCTAAGCAAAAGAAATTATTACAAGACCATGGTCATACTAATTTACATTACACTATTTATAATTAATGAACTAAGTACGATGGCCATAGTATGGAGCCAGCCTGTCGTAATGAACGACTCTAGGCTTCGAACTTGGTGACTTTTGGATCCGAATTACGACATCGTTCAGTCTGTTTAGGACTGTATAAGGACCGTCCCAGTGTGATTGCAGTTTGGGAGAAAGTCCTTTATGTCGAGTCGGATTATAAAACCAAACCTTGTCACCTTCTTTGAATTGATGTCCTGTGGCTTTCGTGTCGTACCTGGTCTTCATCTTCTCCGTCTGTATATTGATCCGCTCTCGAGCCAAGTTGTGGACGTCTTCAAATCGTGCCTGGAGATTCTGCACATATCCCTCTGGCGATGAAGGCGCATCTGGAGGGCGACCAAACAGCAGATCATAAGGTAAACGAAGAGCACGACCGAAAAGCATCTGAGACGGGGAATAGCCGGTTGTTTCATGGACGGCGCTGCGATAGGCGAGAAGAAACAAGGGAAGTTTTTGGTCCCAGTCTTGCTGGTTTCTTGAGACTAGAAGTGAGAGATTGTTGAGGATGGTACGATTAAATCTCTCAACCATGCCATCCGACTGTGGATGTAAAGGCGTCGTCCTAGTTTTGTCCATTCCGAGAAGTTGACAGAGACCCTCAATCACAGCTGAAATGGGAGATGAAATTTCTCCCCTGGTCAGAATGCATTTGAAGAGGGACTCCATACCTTGATATCCACTGGTGTACCAAGGCATCCGCAACCGTAGAAGCTTCTTGATCAGGGATGGCATAAACTTCAGGCCATTTTGTGAAATAGCCCATGACAACAAGGAGGTATTTGTTGCCATCAGCACTTCTTGGCAGAGGACCTAGGATGTCAAGGGCGATGCGTTCAAAAGGTGCTCCTACATTGTAGAGATGTAGTCTTCCTCGGCTACGTTTCTTTGGTCCTTTCCGAGCTGCACATGCATCGCAAGATTTGCACCATTGTTCGACGTCAGCTCTCGCTTTTCCCCAGAAGAAGCGCTCTCGGACTCTGTGTAATGTTTTCATGACTCCAAAATGGCCACCAGTGGGACTGCCATGTAATTCCTTGAGGACCTCTGGGATTCGGGATCGAGGAAGTACCAACTGCCACCGAGATGTCTTCCCATCTTCCGATTCAAATTTTCGGAACAGGACACCATTCCTGACGTGGAGAGAGTTCCAAAGAGCCCAATATTGCTTCGTCGTAGGACTGTAAGTCGAGATGTCTTTCCAACTGGGCTTCGTGCTAGAAGATTCTAATAACTCCAAGATTGGTTTGATCTCAGAGTCTGCCATTTGATCTTCTCGAATCTTCTCACACAGCCAACTTCAGTACCGGCCGAGAAAGCTCTTGTTTGTTTCTCCCGCCTTAGGACGGAGTTCATGACGTCAGATCGCGTGATCTCCGCCGAACCAATCGGCCGAGAAAGCTGTCCTAGGGAGGTGGGAAACAAATAAGAGTTTTCTCAGCCGATTCGGTCGGCCGAAGATCACGTGGTCTGGCGTCATGAATTCCGTCTTACGGCGGGAGAAACAAACAAGAGCTTTCTCGGCCGTTACTGAAGTTGGCTGTGCTTCTCATCACTCCAGGGATCTGGTGGCGTCAATAATGAAGTCTTCGTCTGGTGTAAGACATATTCGGGATTATACTTGCTCTCCACTCTGGAACAATAGCGACAGCTCTCGGGACACGGTCTTCTTGATAGGGCATCGGCGTTTCCATGCGATGAGCCTCTGCGATGCCTGATGTCAAAGTCGTATTCCTGGAGCCGTTGTATCCATCTGGCTACTTGGCCCTCTGGGTTCTTAAAATTCATCAGCCATGTTAGGGATGCGTGATCAGTACGAAGGAGAAATTTCCTGCCATAGAGATAGTGATGGAAGTGTTCTATGGCTTTCACTATGGCTAATAACTCCTTACGAGTGACGCAATAATTCCGCTCTGGTTTCGATAAACATTTGCTCCAGTATGCTACGACTCGTTCTTGGCCATCTATTTCTTGGGAAAGTACAGCGCCGACACTTTCATGACTGGCATCCGTGTCCACAATGAACTGTTTCTCGGGGTGCGGATAGGTAAGGACTGGAGAGGATGTGAGAGCTTCTTTCAGCCGCTGGAAGGAATTCTCGCATTCTTGTGTCCATAGAAACTTCTGCTTGCTTTCAGTGAGCCTATGCAATGGTCTTGCGATGTTGGAGAACCCCTGGACAAACTTTCTGTAATAAGTGCATAGTCCCAGAAAGCTTCGCAACTGATGGACATTTTCCGGACGCTTCCAGTTTTTTACTGCGGACACTTTTTCAGGATCTGTTCGAACACCTTCAGCTGAAATGATGTGTCCTAGATAATTTACTTCCCGTTGGAAGAACTTACATTTCAAAGGGTTCAGCTTTAAATTCGCCGCTCTTAGCTTCGTTAACACTTTTCGAATATTTTCTAGATGTTCTTCAAACGTGCGGCCACCAATGATGACGTCGTCTAGGTAGATTAGACAAGCTTCAAAAGTCAGGCCTTTTAACACTGTCTCCATGAGGCGCTCGAACGTTGCTGGAGCATTGCAGAGCCCGAACGGCATAACTTTGAATTGCCAAAGTCCTTGTCCAGTAGTAAATGCGGTCTTCTCTTTGTCATCAGGATGGATCTCTACTTGCCAATATCCACTCTTCAAATCCAGTGTGGAAAACCATTTATGCCCTGAAAGAGTATCTAGCGTGTCGTCTATTCTTGGTAGAGGATAGCTGTCTTTCTTTGTGATATCATTAAGTTTACGATAATCCACACAAAATCTTGTGGAGCCATCTTTCTTTTGGACCAACACGATGGGAGAGGCCACGGACTTGATGACGGTTCGATGATGTCACTATCCTGCATCTCTCGTAAGAGCTTAGAAACCTCTTCTTGTTTTGCGAACGGCAAGCGTCTTGGATGCTGTTTAATCGGTGGATGGTCGGCAGTATCAATTCTATGGCGTGTCAGAGAAGTGCGACCTATATCATTTTCGTTTTGTGAAAACACATCCTTAAATTCCTGGAACAGTCTTTCTGCGGCATGTCTCTGCTCAGGAGATAAATTCTCATTTCGTCCAATTTCAGGTGTTAAACTTGTAGACGGCTCCGACAACGTCAAGCTCGGGTCTTTGCAAACACAGGTGACTGGAGCACAGGTTGCAAGCACTTCACCCTTCTGGATAACTCTAGATTTTTCACTTACATTCGCCATCCTCACGGGTATCACTTCTCTCGACAGATCTACCAGCGCTGCTGCTATTAGCACTCCTTTTGGGCTCTTCTCCGGATATCCAACCAAGCCACATTGAAATCTACTTTATTTCTCAGTTAATCCAGGTATCATCATTTCGGTCCGAGGAGGGATGATAACATCTGCCTTGGCTGTGATCCGTTGAATAGACCCGGACTCATTTCCAAGTTTGAAAATAGTGACATCTTCTTGAGCAGAGCGTAACTCATTCTTCTTAAAATCCAGTGTAAATCCATGCTCTTTTAAAAAGTCCAGTCCGAGTATGAAAGGGTCTGAAGTATCGGCCACATAGACTGTATGATGGTAAGCGGCGTTCCCAAACTTTATTTCCAGTGTCATTCTTCCATGTATATCGATCTTATCTCCGGTCACAGTTTGAAGAATAACACGCGGCGGGGTCCAGAAGAGTTTTTCTTTCAGCCGCTGAGCTAGATCTTTCCGAATGATGGTCACATTGGCTCCTGTATCGATGCTCATATTACAGGGGAAATCATTCACACATCCGACTAGAAAAACTCCGTTCTCGCCGCAACTTCTTGCAGAAATTTCACATATTTGAAAATGGGGCTTCTCAAAATCTGGCAACCTCTGCCCCGCAAGATGGCCATTAATCAGTTTTCCTGCTCCTCCGTTAGCGGGAGAGATATTACCTTCGGTGCTGGGTCGTCTTGGGCAGTCGATTTGGATATGGCCTTCTCCACCGCATTTCTAGCACTTGATCTTCCTGTAAGGTTTGTTGGCCATTAAGGAGTTCATCTTTCTCATTATGTCATTCATCTGCTGCTGTAAGCACTCCACAGCTCTATCCGACGTCTCAGGCATGTTGGCTACTCGCACAAAGTGTCGATCTTTCCTTGTAGCTTGCTGGGCTGCCTCGAATTTCAGGGCATAAACTAAAGCCCCTTTTAAGTCACTGAGATCTGCAATCCGGAGTTGTTTCTGGATCTCAGAGTCACGCACACCATCAATAAAATGCTGCAGAGCCAAGCTTTCTCTAATTTCAGTCGGACAGTCAGGATAAGCAAGATGTGAAAGTCGCTCGACATCCGTAGCAAGCTCTTGCAGGGATTCAGTGGATTTCTGCTGTCGAGATTTGAGCTGGAGTCTGCTATATTCCTTCATGCATTTCTCGCCAAAGCGTAATTCTAAGGCACTGACGAGCGTTTCAAAATCCAGCGGTTCATTTGCAGGCAAAGTCTGTAGGACGTCGGCAGCATCAGCTCGTAGAGAAGCAGCTAACTGGCAAGCCTTTGTCTGGGAATCCCATCCATTGGCGTCCGCTATGATCCCAAATTGTGTCTTAAAAACTGGCCATGAGGATTTTCCGTCATAGGTCGAGACTTTAATGCAGGAACGAGGAAGCATAGATTGATACTTGACATCTTCGGTACAGTTTCCGGCATTTATCTTTTGTTTCTTCACATTTTCCAACTCTTTTTCTACACTCTCTATCCTTTCTTCTACGTTATTGGCTGTCTTTTGAACTTTTTCTTCTATTTCCTGAAATCTTCCTTCAAATTTGTTTTCGACGCTGTCAATTCTTTCATTTAAAGATGTTATTTTATTGTCTATTAATTCTTTCAACTCACCAAGGTTGGTTGACATATCTTTCTTTATTTCTTCTGACATCTCCTTCATTTCAGCCTGGTTTGCAGTCATTTTCTCATCTATCGCTGACATTTCCTTCTTCATTTCTTCCGACATTTCCTTCATTTCAGCCTGGTTTGCAGACATTTCTTTCTTCATTTCTTCTTTCAACTCGCCAAGGTTGGCAGTCATTTTTTCATCCATAGCTCCTAATTTCTCCAATAATTTGTTCAGTTGCTCCTCCATTGCTCTTGTAATCGGCATTCAAATCCCACTTCTGACACCAAATGTTGTGAGCTCGGGGTTCGAAAGGACTGATGCCAATATATAAGAACAATAAAAAGGCTATATTCACTATAAACAGTGCAATACGATCACAAATATCTTCTGAAAATTACAAGATATTCAGTAATCTTCAAATCCAATAAAAGCGCAGCAAAATTTCACACAGAAACAATGCGTTCAATACGACGTATCAACGACAAAATCGATCCGAGTAACACAGTTCTCAATGCAAAGCCTCTCGTATGAATTCAATCGCAGTTGACAGACAACTAACTGAACTGAACTGGTGGAGGTCCCTTATATAGACTTCAGAGATCTTTCCAGATTATTCCAGGGCTTTCTAATGCTAGAAATTACCAGAAGGTCCTTCAACTCTCGATAGAGTACTCCAAACGTGAAAGGATCCCAATGTAAATGTATAAGGGGGGGGGGGGTTGCACAAAAAGTCGCCAAATCCGTCGCCAACTTGGCGATATATCGCCAAATTTGGCAACAAAAATAAGTCGCCAAAACCATCGCCAACTTGGCGATAAACCCATTCCTTGGCGATTTTGCAATAGAACTCCATTATAAAACCGATGCTGTAAGGTTGTTTTTCTTGCAAAGCACCTGAGGCCTTTAGCATTGAGTTACATGATGCTCAATAGGAAATACATTAATAATACTGCAATTTTCACAATAAAATAAATTTAAACAAATGGAATATTTACAGATATATACAAAATTCATAACATTGCCCCCCTCTCAAGGACTGCACGTCCCGGGCAGTTCAACCTTTGATCGGAAAGCAAACCCGTTACCAACAAATGCTATACTATTCAAAGCACTTAAAGCAAATATGCAAAATAACCATTAAACACATTCATAATGCTGAATTATACAAAATATACACTTATTTAAAAAAAAAATTAAATTAAATTAAAGCATAGACATCATTACATACAAGTATTTAAATAATAATAACATTAATAATGATAATGCTAAGCAAAAGAAATTATTACAAGACCATGGTCATACTAATTTACATTACACTATTTATAATTAATGAACTAAGTACGATGGCCATAGTATGGAGCCAGCCTGTCGTAATGAACGACTCTAGGCTTCGAACTTGGTGACTTTTGGATCCGAATTACGACATCGTTCAGTCTGTTTAGGACTGTATAAGGACCGTCCCAGTGTGATTGCAGTTTGGGAGAAAGTCCTTTATGTCGAGTCGGATTATAAAACCAAACCTTGTCACCTTCTTTGAATTGATGTCCTGTGGCTTTCGTGTCGTACCTGGTCTTCATCTTCTCCGTCTGTATATTGATCCGCTCTCGAGCCAAGTTGTGGACGTCTTCAAATCGTGCCTGGAGATTCTGCACATATCCCTCTGGCGATGAAGGCGCATCTGGAGGGCGACCAAACAGCAGATCATAAGGTAAACGAAGAGCACGACCGAAAAGCATCTGAGACGGGGAATAGCCGGTTGTTTCATGGACGGCGCTGCGATAGGCGAGAAGAAACAAGGGAAGTTTTTGGTCCCAGTCTTGCTGGTTTCTTGAGACTAGAAGTGAGAGATTGTTGAGGATGGTACGATTAAATCTCTCAACCATGCCATCCGACTGCGGATGTAAAGGCGTTGTCCTAGTTTTGTCCATTCCGAGAAGTTGACAGAGACCCTCAATCACAGCTGAAATGGGAGATGAAATTTCTCCCCTGGTCAGAATGCATTTGAAGAGGGACTCCATACCTTGATATCCACTGGTGTACCAAGGCATCCGCAACCGTAGAAGCTTCTTGATCAGGGATGGCATAAACTTCAGGCCATTTTGTGAAATAGCCCATGACAACAAGGAGGTATTTGTTGCCATCAGCACTTCTTGGCAGAGGACCTAGGATGTCAAGGGCGATGCGTTCAAAAGGTGCTCCTACATTGTAGAGATGTAGTCTTCCTCGGCTACGTTTCTTTGGTCCTTTCCGAGCTGCACATGCATCGCAAGATTTGCACCATTGTTCGACGTCAGCTCTCGCTTTTCCCCAGAAGAAGCGCTCTCGGACTCTGTGTAATGTTTTCATGACTCCAAAATGGCCACCAGTGGGACTGCCATGTAATTCCTTGAGGACCTCTGGGATTCGGGATCGAGGAAGTACCAACTGCCACCGAGATGTCTTCCCATCTTCCGATTCAAATTTTCGGAACAGGACACCATTCCTGACGTGGAGAGAGTTCCAAAGAGCCCAATATTGCTTCGTCGTAGGACTGTAAGTCGAGATGTCTTTCCAACTGGGCTTCGTGCTAGAAGATTCTAATAACTCCAAGATTGGTTTGATCTCAGAGTCTGCCATTTGATCTTCTCGAATCTTCTCACACAGCCAACTTCAGTACCGGCCGAGAAAGCTCTTGTTTGTTTCTCCCGCCTTAGGACGGAGTTCATGACGTCAGATCGCGTGATCTCCGCCGAACCAATCGGCCGAGAAAGCTGTCCTAGGGAGGTGGGAAACAAATAAGAGTTTTCTCAGCCGATTCGGTCGGCCGAAGATCACGTGGTCTGGCGTCATGAATTCCGTCTTACGGCGGGAGAAAGAAACAAGAGCTTTCTCGGCCGTTACTGAAGTTGGCTGCGCTTCTCATCACTCCAGGGATCTGGTGGCGTCAATAATGAAGTCTTCGTCTGGTGTAAGACATATTCGGGATTATACTTGCTCTCCGCTCTGGAACAATAGCGACAGCTCTCGGGACACGGTCTTCTTGATAGGGCATCGGCGTTTCCATGCGATGAGCCTCTGCGATGCCTGATGTCAAAGTCGTATTCCTGGAGCCGTTGTATCCATCTGGCTACTTGGCCCTCTGGGTTCTTAAAATTCATCAGCCATGTTAGGGATGCGTGATCAGTACGAAGGAGAAATTTCCTGCCATAGAGATAGTGATGGAAGTGTTCTATGGCTTTCACTATGGCTAATAACTCCTTACGAGTGACGCAATAATTCCGCTCTGGTTTCGATAAACATTTGCTCCAGTATGCTACGACTCGTTCTTGGCCATCTATTTCTTGGGAAAGTACAGCGCCGACACTTTCATGACTGGCATCCGTGTCCACAATGAACTGTTTCTCGGGGTGCGGATAGGTAAGGACTGGAGAGGATGTGAGAGCTTCTTTCAGCCGCTGGAAGGAATTCTCGCATTCTTGTGTCCATAGAAACTTCTGCTTGCTTTCAGTGAGCCTATGCAATGGTCTTGCGATGTTGGAGAACCCCTGGACAAACTTTCTGTAATAAGTGCATAGTCCCAGAAAGCTTCGCAACTGATGGACATTTTCCGGACGCTTCCAGTTTTTTACTGCGGACACTTTTTCAGGATCTGTTCGAACACCTTCAGCTGAAATGATGTGTCCTAGATAATTTACTTCCCGTTGGAAGAACTTACATTTCAAAGGGTTCAGCTTTAAATTCGCCGCTCTTAGCTTCGTTAACACTTTTCGAATATTTTCTAGATGTTCTTCAAACGTGCGGCCACCAATGATGACGTCGTCTAGGTAGATTAGACAAGCTTCAAAAGTCAGGCCTTTTAACACTGTCTCCATGAGGCGCTCGAACGTTGCTGGAGCATTGCAGAGCCCGAACGGCATAACTTTGAATTGCCAAAGTCCTTGTCCAGTAGTAAATGCGGTCTTCTCTTTGTCATCAGGATGGATCTCTACTTGCCAATATCCACTCTTCAAATCCAGTGTGGAAAACCATTTATGCCCTGAAAGAGTATCTAGCGTGTCGTCTATTCTTGGTAGAGGATAGCTGTCTTTCTTTGTGATATCATTAAGTTTACGATAATCCACACAAAATCTTGTGGAGCCATCTTTCTTTTGGACCAACACGATGGGAGAGGCCACGGACTTGATGACGGTTCGATGATGTCACTATCCTGCATCTCTCGTAAGAGCTTAGAAACCTCTTCTTGTTTTGCGAACGGCAAGCGTCTTGGATGCTGTTTAATCGGTGGATGGTCGGCAGTATCAATTCTATGGCGTGTCAGAGAAGTGCGACCTATATCATTTTCGTTTTGTGAAAACACATCCTTAAATTCCTGGAACAGTCTTTCTGCGGCATGTCTCTGCTCAGGAGATAAATTCTCATTTCGTCCAATTTCAGGTGTTAAACTTGTAGACGGCTCCGACAACGTCAAGCTCGGGTCTTTGCAAACACAGGTGACTGGAGCACAGGTTGCAAGCACTTCACCCTTCTGGATAACTCTAGATTTTTCACTTACATTCGCCATCCTCACGGGTATCACTTCTCTCGACAGATCTACCAGCGCTGCTGCTATTAGCACTCCTTTTGGGCTCTTCTCCGGATATCCAACCAAGCCACATTGAAATCTACTTTATTTCTCAGTTAATCCAGGTATCATCATTTCGGTCCGAGGAGGGATGATAACATCTGCCTTGGCTGTGATCCGTTGAATAGACCCGGACTCATTTCCAAGTTTGAAAATAGTGACATCTTCTTGAGCAGAGCGTAACTCATTCTTCTTAAAATCCAGTGTAAATCCATGCTCTTTTAAAAAGTCCAGTCCGAGTATGAAAGGGTCTGAAGTATCGGCCACATAGACTGTATGATGGTAAGCGGCGTTCCCAAACTTTATTTCCAGTGTCATTCTTCCATGTATATCGATCTTATCTCCGGTCACAGTTTGAAGAATAACACGCGGCGGGGTCCAGAAGAGTTTTTCTTTCAGCCGCTGAGCTAGATCTTTCCGAATGATGGTCACATTGGCTCCTGTATCGATGCTCATATTACAGGGGAAATCATTCACACATCCGACTAGAAAAACTCCGTTCTCGCCGCAACTTCTTGCAGAAATTTCACATATTTGAAAATGGGGCTTCTCAAAATCTGGCAACCTCTGCCCCGCAAGATGGCCATTAATCAGTTTTCCTGCTCCTCCGTTAGCGGGAGAGATATTACCTTCGGTGCTGGGTCGTCTTGGGCAGTCGATTTGGATATGGCCTTCTCCACCGCATTTCTAGCACTTGATCTTCCTGTAAGGTTTGTTGGCCATTAAGGAGTTCATCTTTCTCATTATGTCATTCATCTGCTGCTGTAAGCACTCCACAGCTCTATCCGACGTCTCAGGCATGTTGGCTACTCGCACAAAGTGTCGATCTTTCCTTGTAGCTTGCTGGGCTGCCTCGAATTTCAGGGCATAAACTAAAGCCCCTTTTAAGTCACTGAGATCTGCAATCCGGAGTTGTTTCTGGATCTCAGAGTCACGCACACCATCAATAAAATGCTGCAGAGCCAAGCTTTCTCTAATTTCAGTCGGACAGTCAGGATAAGCAAGATGTGAAAGTCGCTCGACATCCGTAGCAAGCTCTTGCAGGGATTCAGTGGATTTCTGCTGTCGAGATTTGAGCTGGAGTCTGCTATATTCCTTCATGCATTTCTCGCCAAAGCGTAATTCTAAGGCACTGACGAGCGTTTCAAAATCCAGCGGTTCATTTGCAGGCAAAGTCTGTAGGACGTCGGCAGCATCAGCTCGTAGAGAAGCAGCTAACTGGCAAGCCTTTGTCTGGGAATCCCATCCATTGGCGTCCGCTATGATCCCAAATTGTGTCTTAAAAACTGGCCATGAGGATTTTCCGTCATAGGTCGAGACTTTAATGCAGGAACGAGGAAGCATAGATTGATACTTGACATCTTCGGTACAGTTTCCGGCATTTATCTTTTGTTTCTTCACATTTTCCAACTCTTTTTCTACACTCTCTATCCTTTCTTCTACGTTATTGGCTGTCTTTTGAACTTTTTCTTCTATTTCCTGAAATCTTCCTTCAAATTTGTTTTCGACGCTGTCAATTCTTTCATTTAAAGATGTTATTTTATTGTCTATTAATTCTTTCAACTCACCAAGGTTGGTTGACATATCTTTCTTTATTTCTTCTGACATCTCCTTCATTTCAGCCTGGTTTGCAGTCATTTTCTCATCTATCGCTGACATTTCCTTCTTCATTTCTTCCGACATTTCCTTCATTTCAGCCTGGTTTGCAGACATTTCTTTCTTCATTTCTTCTTTCAACTCGCCAAGGTTGGCAGTCATTTTTTCATCCATAGCTCCTAATTTCTCCAATAATTTGTTCAGTTGTTCCTCCATTGCTCTTGTAATCGGCATTCAAATCCCACTTCTGACACCAAATGTTGTGAGCTCGGGGTTCGAAAGGACTGATGCCAATATATAAGAACAATAAAAAGGCTATATTCACTATAAACAGTGCAATACGATCACAAATATCTTCTGAAAATTACAAGATATTCAGTAATCTTCAAATCCAATAAAAGCGCAGCAAAATTTCACACAGAAACAATGCGTTCAATACGACGTATCAACGACAAAATCGATCCGAGTAACACAGTTCTCAATGCAAAGCCTCTCGTATGAATTCAATCGCAGTTGACAGACAACTAACTGAACTGAACTGGTGGAGGTCCTTTATATAGACTTCAGAGATCTTTCCAGATTATTCCAGGGCTTTCTAATGCTAGAAATTACCAGAAGGTCCTTCAACTCTCGATAGAGTACTCCAAACGTGAAAGGATCCCAATGTAAATGTATAAGGGGGGGGGGTTGCACAAAAAGTCGCCAACTTGGCGATATATCGCCAAATTTGGCGACAAAAATAAGTCGCCAAAACCATCGCCAACTTGGCGATAAACCCATTCCTTGGCGATTTTGCAATAGAACTCCATTATAAAACCGATGCTGTAAGGTTGTTTTTCTTGCAAAGCACCTGAGGCCTTTAGCATTGAGTTACATGATGCTCAATAGGAAATACATTAATAATACTGCAATTTTCACAATAATAAAATAAAATAAATTTAAACAAATGGAATATTTACAGATATATACAAAATTCATAACAATATTTACAACAAAGGTTTACTTTCTGCTTCATTAACAACGAAAACTTTCGTAAGATATTTCTTCAAAAAGAAAAAAGGTGACACTCATAAAATAAGCCCAAAGTATAAGCATTATTCGTATCAGATTCATGAAAAGGAAGCCTCTTAAAAAATGAAACAAAATTATTTTTATGCCTTTTATTTCATATTGATTTTACAAAAACAAATCTCGTTAATAAAAGTTTGTTTTCTGATAACGTACACGTTTTATGCAAAAAAAAAAAAAAACTTTCATTTGTTATATATATAAAAAATTCACATTTTGAAATTCAGTCTTTAAGTTTCACTTTTGACATTTCTTTTAAAAGTTTGTTTGCTAAGCGAAAGTCCTTTTCCATTAAATGCTCCCATTCAATGGTTTCCAAAATTTTGCAGACATTTTTATTGAAAAATTCTTGAATTGCAGATAACAATTGCATCTCGTCATATTTAGAAGCAAAGACAACAATCTCACATACGTTGTCTATTGCCAAACACTGCATCAGAAATTCAACGCAAAATGCCTTGAGTTCTTGGACGTTATATTTATCACATATGTAATACAAATTCATAGCACTACAGCAAGATAATTCTTCAAGTTTGCCGCTATAGAGATAATCTAAGAATTGCTGAAAAGAAACTGGATCGCAGTCGGATATGTTGATGATCCCCGTCTGTCTCTCCAAAGTATCGTGCTTAAAAGTAGCAGCAAAGACGCTCGATCGGGCGATCAAAACAGATCTGTGAGCCTTGTATTCTTTGTCCTTCACTTTCAAAGTCATATCACAAGTCTCTTTATCATCAAGTAGATCTTTCAAGTTTTCAGACAGTGTATCCAGTTCTGAAAGAAAATATGTAACAAATTCATTGGATTTATTAGAATTATACAGTAAGTGGATTAATTAAAATAATAATTCAAAGAATTTAAACACTGAATATTATTTTTCTTATACTTTAGCTGATCAGCCAAATAGTGGCAGCACATTTACATTTTATAAAACGCATTGTATCTCAAGGGGGTAGGAGGAATTGCATAATGTTACAAGCAGACAAGAAATAACTGGGACACTTTAGCCTAATTTAATAACAGAAATGAAAATTGGATTGCTAAAAGATAACATATAAACCTGTGACAAAAAGAAAACTAAGTTTTCAAAGTGGTCCCCTTTTGTTTTATGTAGGAGAGAAGTTTCTTGAAATTATTTTAAAGAACGAATCGGAACTTATTCCTTAACATTTTGGCCATTGCTAAGGAAAATATTTTTTGTTCAGGGACGCAAAACGTCTATGAGGTTAGAACATATTCTTCTTCGTAGGATGATTATGCAGAAAAACCTATCTGGTTCAGATCTAGAGGGTACAGGGACACTCTTGGGCTCTAAAGAAGTCAGGCAGATGTGAATTGCACCAAAACTGTGCTCTTCTTTTTTGTGTGTTGAAGCAGAATCTTTCTGGAAAGTCGTTTTTTCATTTTCCAAATGCCCTTAGGATCAGGAAAGAAAAGCTCTAAGATGTTTTAATGGTAAGTTTCATGGTTCATTTTGACAATTTCATCAACAAAGGCAAACGGTGTTTTGCCAGTTGAACAAATATGACCCCAAATCATAACCAACTGGAGCTTTTGCCGTCTTACGATAACGATTGATAGACTAAAAGTACCCTTCGATCAAATCCTATTGTTGTGTCGATTGTGATTCACTTATTACTAAGTACTTTCCTAAGTGCAAGCTAAAATTGGATATTTACTCGGTAAATCCACATTTTTATATGTATATTTCTGAAAGAAATGGGTGAAATACTATTACATAATCTAAGTTATGTTAAAATAGGTATGTTATTAGTATCTAAGTTATGTTAAAATAGGTATGTGATTAGTATCTAAGTTATGTTAAAATAGATATGTGATTAGTATCTAAGTTATGTTAAAATAGATATGTGATTAGTATCTAAGTTCATGTTAGAATGTTGTCTAATATTTGATAGAAGGTATTGTTTTCATAAGCTAGGCTATTTGAAATAAAAGTTTAGATAAAATTAAAGTTTATATGCATGCATACACATTTAAAACTGGAAAAACTTAGCAAGGTAGTATTCGTATTCATGTAATAATTTGATGTACTAAACTCGATATGTCTAAGCAGGGTAATTGTTCCAAAAGTTTAGATGGTTTGAAGTAAACGTCTAAGAAAAGTATAACTAAACGTGAATATTAATTCCTAGAACATAAATTTTAACTTGAGGTTCAAATTTTTGAATGGAAAATACAATTCAAATAGTATTTACCCGCATCTGTATTCAATTATTTTTCAATTCTGTGATATAAAAATAGTTTGCAATCATTGAAATGGTATAAAAAATCACTAAGTACAAGCTAAAATTGGATATTTACTCGGTAAATCCATATTTTTATATGTATATTTCTGAAAGAAATGGGTGAAATACTATTACATCATCTAAGTTATGTTAAAATGTTTTCTAATATTTGGTAGAACATATCGTTTTCATAAACTAGGCTATTTGAAAAAAAAAATTAAATAAAATTTAAAATGTAGTATTTGTATTCATGTAGAAAATAATGTGGTTTAGTAAACTTGATTTGTGTAAAAAGGGTAATTGTTTTATAAGTTCACATTATTTCAAGTAAAAGTTCAAGAAAAGTATTACCTAAATTTTTGTTCAATAGTAAAAATTGGCAATTATTTCCTTTCATTTTGGCAAACTAAATGGAGGGATTGGCCAGAGAAACAGATCTCTTTGTAGTTCAGTTTTTAATGAAAGCAGATCCCTGTCTGAAACTTTCTCGGATTGTTTTCAATGGTGTCGGCAAATTTTTGGCAGTTTTTGCATAAATTAAGAAAAAATACTGACTTTATTTTTCAAAAATCACATAGTCAGAAGCCATTTTTTTTTTTTTTTTTACATATGCTCAGAAATTTTCAAATTGATATCTCAATTAGTTTTCTTAAAATTCGCTAATTAGTAAAATAATTTCGAATTCGTTCATTTCCGCTTGCAAATCCAATGCGCCTGTTCGTTTCTTTCGCGATTTTGATTTAAAAGACGTCATTTTAAAAGCGATGGTTCATGAGAATGTAATATCTTGGGTAATTATCAAAATATAAAAATTCTGAGACTGAGGTGCACATGGCCAGACCTTGGACTATCCACACCTAAATTTACAGACTTCTAGGTGGGTTAGATTTTGCTAGCCATCGCAGACAGACAAACACACACACACAGAGGGAAACTTTCTTTCATTAATCATAAGAGACGGTAGTTTCTTGAGTGACGCAGCGAAAAACCGAAAACCGAAAGCCCTAAACCGAAGATTTCCGTCACTCTATATATACACGTAGTTTGAGTTCAAAGGAAAAGCGAAAAGCCGACATTTAATATCTCAGCAAATATGAGGCACATCGTTTTGATTTTTTGACAGTTGTCTTATATCTCCGGTCTAACACTATCCTGAAATTTATAGATTTCTACATGCAGTAGATTTTAAGATCTGGAAATCAATTTTTAAGTAAAATGGGAAGTTTTTCGCTCTGCATGTAATGGTGTTATGGTGTAAGAATCGTATCTCGAAATCCGCCTGAAGGAATTTTTTAAAATTAATATATGATACTAATCGGTTTTATATGAAGTGATTCCCCCTATCCACTTAAATAGGAAAACTCTAGTTTTTTATATAATCCACTTTTAAAATCGGACTATTTTCCTACGAGATTTCTCATAGGAATACATGTGACCGAATCACCTCTTTTGACTGCTCAAAGATAAGGTTAAAAATTGGTCTCGGTATACAGTTAAGTTCGGAATAAATTTTAGCATGTAGCTGATGAATTATTTCGACTCATTTTTTCATACGAAAATATATTTTTAATTTATAATATATATTGTATTAAATTAAATTGTCACTTATATATTTTTCTTTTTTGTTCAGAATATATTTCGCATTTTATATATCTGTATTTCATTGTGAAACTATTTAGATTCATTTTTTAAATAGGGGAAATATTTTTTTAATTATATGCATTCAATTTTACTGTTATTTATAACAAGGTTTTAATTTTTTAAGGATAATATATTTCCCGTTCCTAAACGGAAGTCTGTCTGACAACCAACCAACTGTTCTTTGGGCTTGCTTTCATATATTCATACGCGTGCCTTGCATTCCCAGTATGTACGTTGAATTGAAACAGACAAAGTTTTAAAAGATTTCATTCATGAAATCAACAGTAAAAAGAACTCCAGTTCAACATGAATTGCATAAGATCATCAGTAATAAGTAGTATAGATTTAAAAGAAATAGTCTAATCTATGTTTAATCTGCATAAACATTTGTAAACAAAAGAGGAAAACCATTACTTTTTTTTCACAGGTAAATTTTATTTTTTTCGGTGTTTCGTTAAAAAACTGAATTTTTGATATGTCTGTGTAGTTTCAACCATTGTAATACGCAAAAGAAGCATTAATTATAGTGATTTTAAAACTTTTTTGTCTGTTTATTTATTTATTTTTAAAAGAATTTTATTTGTATTATACGTTAAATGAAATTAGTAGTCAGATGAGTCTTTAAATAAAAATACTAAAGTGATCATTTTCGCTTTCAAAGTTTTTATTTTATTATTGATAAATGAAAAAAAAAAAAAAAAGAATGTAATATCGCAGAATGTCTTAAATGTATTTTAAAATTAATTTAATGTGAAAGCATGAAGTTAAAATAAATAGCCATAGATATTATTTTATATTTTTTAAAATTATAATAAATAATAATAATTGTTACTTATATTTAACTTCATTTAGGTTAATATTTATATTTAAATGAAGAAAATCTGACTCACTGGATCATTCTGCTGTCATATATTAAATTATAATCTATAAATCTAACCTCATATGAATTTTTCATACCTTAAAAAAAAAAAAAGACTATTATTAACCATACTTCTGTGGATAGAACTTTAATGGCATTTATTTCCCCCCTCAAATTTGTTTGAATAACTTGAAAACGGAGCGACTAAATTTAATCTAAATATTTTTTAATGTAACATCTTTTTCGCAAAAAAAAAAAAAAAAAAAAAAAAGTTCTAAAATTAAAAATGTGATTCTTTTTTGTATTACAATAATTAAAAACTAAACAAATCTAAAGAATTCAGATTACAGAGCACTGAAAAACATATTTATAAAATTTGCCCTGGAATAAAAATAAAAATAGTTTTCCTATTTTTGTTTACAAGTTTTATTGACAGATTTAAAACAGACTCGGGTTATTCATTTCTTTAAAAAAATTATCCTACTCAGTGATGATCTTGTCATATAAATAAAGGGGGTGGGTGTAAACAATAAAACATACAATTCTAAAGTGTTAATCTAGTGTATGCAAAATACAATTTTTAACAGCTTACATTTTCCACTAATACCAAAAAACAATTTTCTTACTTAACCTTAGAACTTCAAAAGTGATGTTTGTTAAAAAGGGGGAAGGTTGCCAAAGCTGTGGATAGAAGTGAATAATGAGGGGGGGGGGGGGGGGGGGGCTCATACTTTTTCTCTCTCGTGACACATGCACATACAAACACACAGATATACAGGGGCCGCGCTTGTCATTCGCCTATGCGCCAAATACATGAAATTACATCATGAAAATACATCATGAAATTGGCGAATAAAAAATTACTATGGTGAAAAGACTAGCGAATAATTTATCGGAAGCTTTTCATTCTTGTAATCATGCTTTGAAACATGGATGATTTTTTTAAAAAGTTTGTAGTGAATAATATGCATGCTATGCCCAAAAAGAAACAATAATAAAACGGTACTGAGTTAAAATTTAATCAGCAGTTTTTTGGGGTTTTTTTAGTTGGCAACAGTTTAATTTTAATCTTTACTTTAAGGCAGAACTACCTACTCTTCCGATTTTTGGATACTACTAAAATTTAATAGAAATTTTTGCCTTATTTAACCATAGCATTTCGAGGATTAAATAAGGCAAAAACTTCTATTAAATTTCAGTGGTATGCAAAAATTGGAACAGTTGGCAGCCATGCTTTAAGGTAATACTTTTATTTTTGGATGCACTATAACTCAAAAAAATTAAAAAAGAAAAAAAATGGGCACAATATTTGGACATGCAGCAAATGTAAAGCAGTGAGAAAATGCTTTTTTACCCATTCAATAAAGTCAGGGCTGAAAGAGTTAATGATAAAAAATGTATTATATACTTTCGGCTAATTATAGATAAATTTGGCTAAAAATATTTTAATTTGGCTAATTTACTGGCTAGCATTTTGTAAATCTTAGCACAGCCCCTGGATACATAGGATCAAAGTATTATATAGAAAGATAAAATAGTGCATTTTCATATTGTTGGCACTATGTTTCTTATTAAACTGTTTATAATAACTTTATTTATACTAAGAAAAGAAAAAGCCGCAGAAAAAAAATTTCCTGTGTATAACTTCTGAATAATTATACCTGTGAAATAAGTGATATCAACAAGTAAATGAAAAGCTTACAGGGTTAAATCCTAGAACAAGCCAGACAGTTGATGGCATTCTTCCATTTGTTTATTAGGCATTGCTATCTGATGATAGTTTTTTTAATGGAAAATAGTCGACAGAATAATAAAGAAATACCTATATTAGTAGTTTTAGAAGCACCACTGTGAGCATAAAGTATGTAAAAAATGAGCATCAGGAACTGTACTCTGCCAAATTGACACTTTAAAATAAATCAACAATTTCTTCATCAACACTATTTTAAAAGAAATATGCCCATAACAAGAGTTCCATATCCTGTACCGTAGATTTGACAATTTTTTGTTAAGTGATCAGTTGCAGTCTTCAGCCTAATGGATTGCTTTTTTGAAATAATATTTTTTCTGTAGATGAACAAACATTATTGAAACCACAGCATATGTTTACATTAGCAAATTCACGCAAAATTTTTCTAAATATATTAACATTTCTTTTAAACGGCTTGTTCTGGAATGAACTAATATTATGTAAATATATTTTTGTGCATTTTTAACACTTTCCAACCTAGTTTAAAAGTGTTTATGACTTCGGTTTGTCTGCACGTGCTCTAACTAGCATAAATATACTTGGATTGCCCTGAAATTTTTGCGTGTTATTGTCGTTTACTATTGCATGTACCCTATTTCAACCAGGACCGTAGCCAGGGGGGGGGGGGGGAGGGGTCAGAACCCCCTGAAAATTTTTGAGCACCCCTCCCCCCTAGGAAAGTTGGCAAGGCCGCCAAATGAAATTCTGTTTCAAAAATCCAAATGAAACTTTAAAAAATTTAACTTAGTTTTGGGGGCTCTTTACAGTTTCGCATAAATACTAAATTGTAGTATTTGTTTAAAAACTGCAAATAAGTGCTTCAAAAGGCGCACATCCTATCTGCACATGCTCAGAATTTGCAACCTTTTGCTGATGCAAACATTGACTTTTGCATTTGTTATATACTGAAATTTTTCATTTTGCAGCATTTTCCATTATTAGCACAAAACAAAGTTATTCTAATGAGTTATAGCCAGTTTAAATACAAGTGATTTTAACTTTTGACTCGACCCAAAATAATTTTAAAATGTAAAATACAACCTTGATTATACCACCCTTGATATTCACCCATGAAACGTAACAGGCAGTCTGTTTTTGCCGCTAACTGAGTGTGGCTAGCTATCTTGTCATGCCAGTCGAATCTCATCACTTACTTGTTTTCTTAAATAATTATATGTTTTTGTTAAAGTTTAACCTGTGTGTTCCTACTTGATTCTTCGCCATACACACGCACAGTCTGTTCTTTTCATAAGATGACAGCATGATTCTTCAAATATGAGTGGCTAGCAAACCAAGCCGCCATAATGTCAACAAGTAAAAGAAAAGCTTACAGGGTTAAATCATAGAATAAGCGAGATAGTTGGTGGCGTCAAATTTCGGGAAGCGATAAATGAATTTTTCTTGCTACCAGTTTGTTTACAAAATTACTTGTTTTTTTGCATGCAAATTCGTATTGGTGGCACAATGTTCCTTATTAAACTGTTTATAATAACTTTATTTATACTAAGAAAAGAAAAGGCCACAGAATGCAAAAATTGGAACAGTTGGCAGCCATGCTTTAAGGTAATACTTTTATTTTTGGATGCAGTATAACTCAAAAAAATTAAAAAAGAAAAAAATGGGCACAATGTTTGGACATGCAGCAAATGTAAAGCAGTGGGAAAATGCTTTTTTACCCATTCAATAAAGTCAGTGCTGAAAGAGTTAATGATAAAAAATGTATTATAAACTTTCGGCTAATTATAGATAAATTTGGCTAAAAATATTTTAATTTGGCTAATTTACTGGCTAGCATTTTGTAAATCTTAGCACAGCCCCTGGATACATAGGATCAAAGTATTATATAGAAAGATAAAATAGTGCATTTTCATATTGTTGGCACTATGTTTCTTATTAAACTGTTTATAATAACTTTATTTATACTAAGAAAAGAAAAAGCCGCAGAAAAAAAATTTCCTGTGTATAACTTGTGAATAATTATACTTGTGAAATAAGTGATATCAACAAGTAAATGAAAAGCTTACAGGGTTAAATCCTAGAACAAGCCAGACAGTTGATGGCATTCTTCCATTTGTTTATTAGGCATTGCCATCTGATGATAGTTTTTTTAATGGAAAATAGTCGACAGAATAATAGAGAAATACCTATATTAGTAGTTTTAGAAGCACCACTGGGTGCATAAAGTTGTAAAAAATAAGCATCAGGAACTGTACTCTGCCAAATTGACACTTTAAAATAAATCAACAATTTCTTAATCAACACTATTTTAAAAGAAATATGCCCATAACAAAAGTTCCATATCCTGTACCATAGATTTGGCAATTTTTTATTAAGTGATCAGTTGCAGTCTTCAGCCTTATGGGTTACTTTTTTGAAATAATATTTTTTCTGTAGATGAACAAACATTATTGAAATCACAGCATATGTTTACATTAGCAAATTCATGCAAAATTTTTCTAAATATATTAACATTTCTTTTAAATGGCTTGTTCTGGAATGAACTAATATTATGTAAATATATTTTTGTGCGTTTTTAACACTTTCCAACCTAGTTTAAAAGTGTTTATGACTTCGGTTTGTCTGCATGTGCTCTAACTAGCATAAATATACTTGGATTGCCCTGAAATTTTTGCGTGTTATTGTCGTTTACTATTGCATGTTCCCTATTTCAACCAGGGGCGTAGCTAGGGGGGGGGGGGGAGGGATCAAAACCCCCTGAAAAATTTTGAGCACCCCTCCCCCCTGGGAAAGTTGGCAAGCCCGCCAAGGAAATTCTGTTTCAAAAATCCAAATGAAACTTTAAAAAATTTAACTTAGTTTTGGGGGCTCTTTACAGTTTTGCATAAATACTAAATTGTAGTATTTGTTTAAAAACTGCAGATAAGTGCTTCAACAGGCGCACATCCTATCTGCACATACTCAGAATTTGCAACCTTTTGCTGATGCAAACATTGACTTTTGCATTTGTTATATACTGAAATTTTTCATTTTGCAGCATTTTCCATTATTAGCACAAAACAAAGTTATTCTAATGAGTTATAGCCAGTTTAAATGCAAGTGATTTTAACTTTTGACTCGATCCAAAATAATTTTAAAATGCAAAATACAACCTTGATTATACCACCCTTGATATTCACCCATGAAATGTAACAGGCAGTCTGTTTTTACCGCTAACTGAGTGTGGCTGGCTATCTTGTCGTGCCAGTCGAATCTCATCACTTACTTGTTTTTCTTAAATAATTATATGTTTTTGTTAAAGTTTAACCTGTGTGTTCCTACTTGATTCTTCGCCATACACACGCACAGTCTGTTCTTTTCATAAGATGACAGCATGATTCTTCAAATATGAGTGGCTAGCAAACCAAGCCGCCATAATGTCAACATGTAAATGAAAAGCTTACAGGGTTAAATCATAGAACAAGCGAGATAGTTGGTGGCGTCAAATTTGGCGAAGCGATAAATGAATTTTTTTTGCTACCAGTTTGTTTACAAAATTACTTGTTTTTTGCATGTAAATTCGTATTGGTGGCACAATGTTCCTTATTAAACTGTTTATAATAACTTTATTTATACTAAGAAAAGAAAACCACAGAATAAAAATTTCCAGTGTGTAACTAGAGCATAATTATGCTCCTGAAATAAGTGATGATGTTGTGGTGGGTTAGCTGTATCCTGAACTGTTTATCCATAAACTCTAACTCCATGTTAAACAGGAACTATATTAACTGTAATTTTAACTTTAATTTTATTGTATGACGTTTTTCATACAACTCAACGTGTAATAAGTTACTTTTAGCTGTAACCGCATTGTAACTGGCAGTCTGTTTTTGCCGCTAACTGAGTGTGGCTGGCTATCTTGTTATGCCAGTCGAATCTCATTACTTACTTGTTTTCTTAAATAGTTATATGTTTTTGTTAAAGTGTAACCTGTGCGTTCCTACTTGATTCTTCACCATACACACACACCGTCTGTTTTTCATAAGATGACAGCATGATTCTTCAAATATGAGTGGCTAGCAAACCAAGCTGCCATAATGTCAACAAGTAAATGAAAAGCTTACAGGGTTAAATCATAGAACAAGCGAGATAGTTGGTAGCGTCAAATTTGGCGAAGCGATAAATGAATTTTTCTTGCTACCAGTTTGTTTACAAAATTCCTTGTTTTTTTCGCATGCAAATTCGTATTGTTGGCACAATGTTCCTTATTAAACTGTTAATAATAACTTTATTTATACTAAGAAAAGAAAAGGCCACTGACTAAAAATATCTAGTGTGTAACTAGAGCATAATTATGCTCGTGAAATAAGTGAGGATGTTGTAGCGGGTTAACCTGTTCGGTACGGCGTGGTAAGATGGTTCACCGAGAGCGAAATATCCTTTCAGTACGGCGCTGGTGAAACTCCTTACCGAGGCATCCGACCCCCTTTTTGGAGGAAAAAGTCATTACTCAGCTGTCAGTTTCAACGCTCCCTGAGAAAGTTTCCCACCCACATTGGACGGAGGGGTCAGTTTTTACAGTTGGCGATTCTTCGGGGGAGAAAAACAAGCATTTTGGCGAAAGCTTCTTTTAACACGTCAATAGATTATCAGTAGATTTGAAAAGAGGAGCGCATTTTGCTAGAGAAAATTTTATAATCACGAAGTCTTCTTTATTATGGCTCCCAGATTTAAGGATCTCAGCCAAGCTGAGATTCTAAAGCTTATGAATGAATGCGATGCAGAGAATTATGCTGACAGTGATTCAGATTGTGAATTTGATGGTGAGGAATCTCTCACTTGTACTGCTGACAAGATATTAAACGAAGAAAATGTGGACGCACACACACCTTCAGTAGAAAAAGTTTCAGATATTGAGAACTCTTAAAAAATTCTGCTGACCTATTTGTTGTTCTCTAATAATAATAATTAATTAATTAATCATCTAAATTAGAAGCCCCTCTCCTCGAAATTTAAGCTCCCCCAGTATACAAAGTTTAAAATATTTAAAACTCTGTATTAAAAAAATCTTCTGTTCTAAGTGGGGCTCTTTAGTAACAATAAATAAACAATCGGTTATCAAAATTATCAGTCCTAAAATATCCACTTCGCCCTTTGCACACTCCTCCCAAAACAATTATACAAAGTTTTAAGTCTTTAAAACTGTGCGTTTGCCCCATTTATTGCCCTCTAATAACAATAAATAAATAGCAATTCATCAAATTACTCCCACACTCACTCCAACCCCCCCCCCCCCAAATCTTCCATCCAAAAAAAAAAACAATATTTTTTTGCAGTTTGACGGTTTTAGAGTGCACCATGCCATTTTCCCACTGCCTATTCCTGTATGTGGAATGTGTGGTATCATTTTCTCAGTATTCTGTGCCATATTCTAATAGCACAATGCTATTTCTTCACTTCGAAACGATTTTTACTCCCATAGCAATAACGAATTATTCTTTTGTGTGTGTGCGCTTGGAGGGGGGGGGGGGGTTGTCCTTATAAAAACTAACAAATAAACGCTATAGACTCCACATTTCACAGGAAGAATACATTTTAATAATATATATCAGTTTCAAATAATTTTATGGATCTCTGTAGAAATGAGCTGTAACACTCCTTATTAATTTGGGAATATCGTTTCCAAATGTATCAAATAAGCAGGCACTCTTACTTAGAAACTATGTAATCGAACGCTTTTCTTTTCGTTTTTCGTTAAAGGAAAAAGTTTTTTATAAAAATGCTGTTAAAGTTGATGTTTTGAACGGAATTTCCCAATATGATAGCTCAGGAAAGGAAACTGCCGTCATGAGACAACAATTTCTTATAACTCAAGATGAAATTCATGTATCGAAAACTATATATATATATAATAAAAAAAACTTTGATTCCAAATCACTTCAATCAGTATACCTGTAAATTAGAGGTTTTTTGTTGGTGTGTGTGCAGTAAAAAAATGCACGAATAAATCCTATGCAGTCCATAGAGTGGAACATTTTTTGAAAAAAATAATGATTTTTTTCTCTTATAATGCAACATTTTTTTTTTTTTTTTTTTTGTGCTTGTGTGTATGAATTTATGTATTCGCAAACAAATTTTAGTACATACTACTAACTAAGGTATAGTTAAGCGGGAATATTATTTAAATAAAATAAAATTTGTAAATAATACATGCTCTTAGGCCATAAAGCTTTTATTTTTTTTTTTTTTTTTTGCATCGCCTTGAAAAGGAGGTTTAGAATTTATTACATAACACATAATCTACTGAAAAAAAAAGTTTTAAGGCTGTTCTGAAATTCACACTGGCCACATTCTGACACATATTTTGTTTGAAAATTAATCAAGTACTCGTATTTTCAAACTATAAAATCGAATGTGTTCTTTTTTTTTGTCTTTCGGTAAAGACAGGAGTTTTTTTTAGAAAAATTCTGTTAAAGTTAGCGTTTTCAACCGAATTTCCGCATACGATAGCGCAGGAAAAGAAAAAACTACCGTCATAAGACAACAATTGCTTATGACTGAAGATGTAATTCATTAATCGGAAAGTATTAAAAAAAAACTATTTGATTCCAAATCACTTCCCTCAATATGCCTGAATGTATCATATTTTTATGTTTAAAAATTTAGACAGAAAGTGACACTATCGGCAATAATCACTCATAAACTACTGTAACCGAATTCTTTTTTTTGTGTGTGTGCATGTCCGTAAAAATTATAGAAATAAATGCTATGCAGTCTATATTCTACAAGACTGTAGATCTCCATATCATTTGCAGTATGTTTTGACAGCGTGTAACTTTTTTTAATAATAATTTTTACCTCTTATAATGTAACATAATTTTTTTTTCTTTTGTATTTGTATAAATTTATTTATTCACAAACAAATTTTAGTTAGTACATACTAAGTTATTGTTAAGCTGATATACAATTTAAATAAAGTAAAATTTGTTAGCAATACATGCTCATAGTCAGTATTGGTTATTTTTTGCCCCCTGAAAGCACTGAATATTAGTTTTAGAATTAATTACATACCATATAATGTACAAATAAAAAAAAATCTCTTAAATTTTAATATAATATATTATATCATAATCGATTGTGTTTATAAATATATTATTATTATTATTATTTATAAATGTTGAAATAAATATACATATATTTAATTTTAGTTTATTTGTCAATACAGTTTGTAATGTGAGTTCATCTATAATATTTTAATAACTGTATCTCACAATGCTGATCAGGAAATTATCAAAATACTTTGTCCTAATGATTCATTATTCATACGTACTAATTCTTTCCTCGTGATCTAGCACTTGTGTTAGATATAACATTGAAAGTGATCAAGAATAAGGATAATTGGCAAAAGTAACAACCTACTCAATACTTCCTGGAATTATACGACAACCCTGGATTCCAATGCACACCCAACACTTCTCCCCACTTCTGGACAAAGGTTTCGGTCACTGCAATGTAGGGGGGGGGAAATTCCAAGATATCGCCGTACTTAAAGTATGAGGTTTTAAGCTTCTATAGCCGGTAATAGAAGGTTAACTGTATCCTGAACTGTTTATCCATAAACTGTAACTCCATGTTAAACAGGAACTATATTAACTGTAATTTTAACTTTAATTTTATTGTATGACGTTTTTCATACAACTCATAGTGTAATGAGTTACTTTTAGCTGTAACTGTTCAGTTTTTATGAACTTCAGAATCAGAAGTTTTTAGATGTAGGGTAAAAACATTCCATAACTTTATCACAAAGTAAAGTTTATTTACAGTTCTAATTTGTACACTCGTACACTCGTTTGTTTTAACTCACAAAACTATACACAGCAATACTTATGGCGTAATAATATATATTAAATTTCTCAAAATAAAAGAAATAGAATCTCAAAGCCATTTTAACTGCGTATTAACAAAAAAAGGAAAACATGAACACAAGACTGTTGCCATCGGCAACGTAACTTACAAAATATCAAAAACAAAGATAATAATCATGTAGAGTTTTAACCCAACATCCTCCCACCTAAGTTAAATTTTAACATAAAAGTTAACTTACAATTAATAATAGTCACAATTACAATAGCAAAATTATATAAATAGTTCACAAGTCCAGTCTATGAGGCATTTTAATGATACGGCCACTTCTAGTTTTCCTTGCCTCCTCAGAAGATTCAATATTGCAGTCAATTGATTGACTGGCTGTTGGTTTCTCACTTAATTTTGTACCTGCCAATTTTTCTCCAACTAGAAACGACTCTGAAGCTGACACTTCTAAAGGATAGAGACGTTGTAGCGGTCTAAGCAACTCACCCCTCGCAGTTTTTAGTCTCACAAGTCTTGTAACACCATCTTTCCCGGGGATTACCTCGATTATTTTCCCAAGTGGCCAACTGATACGTTTTGTATTGTCGCTTCCAATTAAGACAACGTCACCAACCGCTACTTTGGCAGCTCTTTTATGTTCTGGTCTCTGAAGTAGAGCTCCCAAGTATTCCGATCGAAATCTATTTCTTAAGGCCTCTTGTAAATTTTGACGATACTTAACACGTTGGTTAAGACTCCGGTGATCAATTCTATCACAGTCAGGAACACCACTCACTTTGATATCTTGTAGGAACATTGAAGGAGTCAATGGAACAAGCTCTGCGTCGTTATCTGCGACATACGTCAACGGTCTTGAATTGATTATGGATTCGCAATTACACAGCACCGTCGTCATTTGTTCGTAAGTTAAAGAAGATCGGCCCAGTACTCTTCTCAACAATTTTTTAAGAATACCGACTAGTCTCTCCCACCAACCACCCCACCAAGAGGCAGTCGGTGGGTTGAATTTCCACTTAATAGGATGAAGAGCAGTGTCACTTACAATAAGGTTCCAATCCAGTGCACTTAGCAGATTTGAAGCACCCACAAAATTGGAGCCATTGTCACAATAGATAGTGCTGCATCGTCCTCTACGGGCTACGAACCTGCGCAAAGCTAGTAAAAAGGAAGGTGTAGATAAATAATCCACTAATTCAATGTGTACTGCCCGGTAGACGGCACATGTGAATAGACAAACCCAGGATTTCTTATTATCTCTGAGAAACAGTGGCCCCGCCAAGTCAACTCCACAGATCTCAAATACAGCAGCGTCTCGTATACGGTCCTCTGGAAGAGATGGAGTGAGAGTATCGAGCTTTTTTACAGAATGTCTCCTACAAACAATACATTTGGATAAGATGGATCTCACTGTCTTCCTACCATGCAGAATCCAGAATCTCTCTCTTAAAATGTTAAGCAGCATTTGAGTCCCAGCATGAGCATATTTTTCATGATAGTATATCACTATACGCTTTACAACTTCATGTTGAGATGGTAAATTGCAGGCATTATAAAATCTTCACTATCTTGTCGATACAAAAGTTTTGTTTTCAATCGGATAATATCGTTTTTATCCTTGAAAGCTCCCAGAGTTTTTAACTTTTCATCCTTTTCATTAACGAAGCTTTCTTTCTGTATTATTCTGATAACTCTATACTCAGCTACAGAAATTTCTTCGGAATCAAGGCTACCATATTTTCTACTACTTCTCGGAATACGACTATTATTGATGAATCGAAGTAGCCAGGCAATAATTCTTACAGTTTTGTTGTAGTTCGAAAACTTATGGATAAAGGAACTGTCTATATTTTGAAGGTTCACCATAGATGATACTATTTCCTTTCTCTTTTCCTTTAACACTTCTTCTTCATTTACTGAGAATTCTGATCTAGGCCATTCATCAGATGGGTAATACAGCCAAGGAGGACCTTTCCACCACTCTGTCTCCAATAATTGTCGAGCGGAACAACCTCTGGAGGGTAAATCCGCTGGATTGATCGACCCAGGTACATAATACCAATTTTCTGGTTTACTCACTAATCTAATTTCTCGCACTCTGTTATACACAAATGGTGTCCAGTTTTCGCTACCCTTTATCCAATATAATGCGTTACTGGAGTCAGTCCAAAAGAAGGTGGGAATATCTCCTAATTTTAAATCTGCTATAACTCTTTGCCACAGTCGGGTACCAATAGTGCACGCTAACAACTCTAACCGAGTAATTGTAATAGACTTCAGCGGAGCTACTTTAGATCGTGCTTGAACTAGTTGACATGAAGTTAAGTTCTTACTTTCACTCCTTAAATATATGCAGGTAGCATAAGCTACTTTGCTCGCATCACAAAAGACGTGTAAACTTAAATTGCAGGTATCATCAGGGTCTTTTATTAAGCATCTAGGTATAGTAACTTCTTTTAGTAGATCCAGCTGTTTTCTCCACCTTTTGAATTTTTTAGAAATTGCTGATGGCAGCTCTGCATCCCAAGTTGTTTTCATTTCCCACAGTTCTTGTAACATTAATTTCGGATATAAGGTCACTGGACAAGTATAACCAATAGGGTCAAAAATTTTGTGGACTTCTGACAATATTTTTCTTTTAGTAACAGGTCCATTATCTTCACAAACTTCTTTTAAATTTACAGAAAGAGTATCTGAGTTCAAGAACCACTGCAGGCCTAATACTGGGACAACTTTATTTTTTGTACAAGAAGCCTCTTTTGTTGAGGAATGGGGATAATTGTGCTCCCACCCTCTAAGCACAGATATTATGTCTTCCTTTCTGACATAATATCTGTAGCTACTTTGATGAATTCATGCAATTCTGTCTCCGTTTTTACACTAGTTAGACAATTGTCTACATAAAAGCTGTTCTTAAGTTTCTGGACAATATCCACAGGGTATTTTGAGTTTCCAAGTTGTGCTTCCTCCAAAATCATTTCCAGATGATACTGAATCACAGAATTAAGTAAGAAAGGACTACTTGAAATTCCGAAGACGACACGACAATGTCTATAATATTTCAGTTCATTATTTTCGTCATACCAAAGAAATCTTAAATAATCTTTATCGCTTTCTTGTAGGCGAATTTGTAAAAATGCTTTACGGATGTCCGCCGTAACTCCAAACTTGTTCATCCGAAAACGTGTTAATATTGTAGGAATTAACTCAACAAGGTTTATCCCTTTCTCCAGGCAGTCATTTAAGCTTGGGAAAGCTCTCAGCTTTGCTGAAGCATCAAACACAGGTCTGATTCTAGTTGTGCTATTTTCTTTCACGATATGTCTGTGTGGTAAATAATGAGACGGTAATTGAATCTCGTGCTTAGGAATTTTTTCAATTATTCCTTCTTTTTCCCATTCTTCAAATATTTTATTATAATCATCATATAAATTTTCTTCTTTCAACTTCCGTGCAGTACCTTCCAGTCTCTTTAAAGCCAAGTTATAATTATCAGGTAGTGGAGGGTGATCGGCAAGACAAGGTAAATGTACCACAAAACGATTGTCTTTGTCGATTTGAACTGTGTTAAGAAAATGCTCTCTGGCGGATTCATGAAGGTCTTCTTTAGTTTTCTTCTCAGAAGGATCTGTAATACCGAGAGTGTCAAGAGTCCACAATTCTGTTATTGTTCGAGTAGTAGAAAGCATAGAATTAGCTACTGAGATTTCATTTACCTCTGAAGAAATCTGGGGTATACGTCCCATTGTGGTCCACCCTAAACGTGTTTCCATTGCTGTTAAACCACATGATAAGGATTTGTAACCACCGGTAATGATTTTTCCGGCTACATCGGCTCCTATTAAGATTTCAATAGGACCTATATAATCATCGTTGACACAAATATTATAGTCAGTAAGCTCTTTTAAATGAATCGCAGGTATTGTCGGTGGAACGCTCCCACAGATAACAGGTTGACTCAGTACTTTAAAATGACAGTTATAAGATCCATCGCAACTTGTCAAATATAAAGTAAACACATCATGCTTGCACACTCCTGTATTTTCTCCTCCGAACAGAGAATGCTGAAGATATTCATAGTCTTCCCTTTTATATTTCATCTCTTTGGCAGTGTTTTTTAAAATGTAAGAGCGCTGCGAAGCAGAATCTATGATGGCTCTTGCCTTCAGTTTTCTCCCATTACCTCTGATTAAAACCGTTAATGTTAATAACATAACACTAGGGCTTTTGGATATATTCGCAAGTGCTTGATCCTCTTTTGAAACATTATCTAACTCTGTAGTTTCTTTTCCGGTTGGTGAGAATGCTGGTTGCTTTATGTTACGACAGAGTAATATATGATGTCTTTTTCCACAACCCAAACAAGTTATCTTTGAATAACACTTACGAACTTGATGACCCGGTTTTAAGCACAGAAAACAGCACCCTGATTTCTCTACGAGATTTTCTCTATCTTTCATCGTCATTTTCCGTACCTTCAAACAGTCAGTGGAATTATGGAAATTGCGGCAAAATATGCACTGCTTTTGTTCATTCGAAGAGGTCAAAAGCTCAGCTGCACTAGCTATTTGACGAGTGTCCCCGTATTTGTGTCTATCATTTCCAGCCCTCTTCTCTTTGAACAATTTAAAATTACTCTTGGTCTCAATCCCAAAGTTTTGAGAGGCTAGGATTATGCGCTCCTCTGCCTGCACTTCATCTTGAAGAAAATCAAGAATTGAATCGAGATCAGTCTTTTCAGTAATTTTAGATGTATTTTGATCCTCCTCCTCATGTGATCTATGACTTACAGATCTATATCGTTCCCAAGCTAGAAGCGTTTCCTCAGGTAAAGCAGATTCGACAAGTGGTAAAAGCATCGACGCATACTTATCTCTCGTTACCCCTAGTATTTCAAGCGCACGAAGCTTTGTTTCTAATAAATCATAAAGATTTCTCAAAGATTTTTTCGACATATTCTGCTTTTGGATAACCAATGACAGAAGATCCCTAACATACACCTGTATAAGTAGCTCTTCTCTCCCAAAACGTAATTTCAATTGTTCTATTGCTTTCTCATAACTATTTCCCCCGGGTGGAAAACTTTTAATTAACTCTTCGGCAGCACTTCCCTTCTCCATACATTGGGATAGATATGCAAACTTATCATGCAGATCTAAATTAGGGTCTTTATTAATTTTCTCAAACTGCCCCCAAAAACTAACCCAGTTCCTTAGATTTCCATTAAATGTAGGCAATTTTATTTTTGGGTAACGTAATAACGTATTTTTCTGAGAATCACTACAATTCGAAGAAACGTCTTCTCTTTCTGAAAGCAAAAGCTGACTCAACTTAATCTGTAATAACCGCCAACGGTCTATATAACATTCGGATTCATCGATCTCTTTTTCAATTAAATCATCTGTAATGTTTTCAGAATAAAGAAACTGTTTAACATTTTCTTCAGAATTTAGCATTAGCGTAGCTTTCTCCTCAATAAGTTTCAGTTTAATTATTTTGTCAGAATTTGTTAAGTTTGTTTCTTCAGTATCGAACTCGTTACAAGCTTTGCTAAACAATCTCCTATGCTGAGTTCTAATTTTCTTTGCTGCTTCCATATCAACTCAAAAATAAGACAAACAAAACAAAACTTACTCGATAATCAGCAGCCGAGTCCTGTCGGCGGAAGCCAGATGTTCAGTTTTTATGAACTTCAGAATCAGAAGTTTTTAGATGTAGGGTAAAAACATTCCATAACTTTATCACAAAGTAAAGTTTATTTACAGTTCTAATTTGTACACTCGTACACTCGTTTGTTTTAACTCACAAAACTATACACAGCAATACTTATGGCGTAATAATATATATTAAATTTCTCAAAATAAAAGAAATAGAATCTCAAAGCCATTTTAACTGCGTATTAACAAAAAAAGGAAAACATGAACACAAGACTGTTGCCATCGGCAACGTAACTTACAAAATATCAAAAACAAAGATAATAATCATGTAGAGTTTTAACCCAACAGTAACCGCATTGTAACAGGCTGTCTGTTTTTGCCGCTAACTGAGTGTGGCTGGCTATCTTGTTGTGCCAGTCGAATCTCATCATTTAATTGTTTTTCTTAAATAATTATATGTTTTTGTTAAAGTGTAACCTGTGTGTTCCTACTTGATTCTTCGCCATACACACACACCGTCTGTTCCTTTTCATAAGATGCCAGCATGATTCTTCAAATATGAGTGGCTAGCAAACCAAGCCACCATAATGTCAACAAGTAAATGAAAAGCTTACAGGGTTAAATCATAGAACAAGCGAGATAGTTGGTGGTGTCAAATTTGGCAAAGCGATAAATGAATTTTTCTTGCTACCAGTTTGTTTACAAAATTTCTTGTTTTTTTCGCATGCAAATTCGTATTGTTGGCACAATGTTCCTTATTAAACTGTTAATAATAACTTTATTTATACTAAGAAAAGAAAAGGCCACAGAATAAAAATTTCCAGTGTGTTAACTAGAGCATAATTATGCTCGTGAAATAAGTGATGATGTTGTGGCGGGTTAGCTGTATCCTGAACTGTTTATCCATAAACTTTAACTCCATGTTAAACAGGAACTATATTAACTGTAATTGGAACTTAAATTTTATTGTATGACATTTTTCATACAACTCAACGTGTAATGAGTTACTTTTAGCTGTAACCGCATTGTAACAGGCAGTCTGTTTTTGCCGCTAACTGAGTGTGGCTGGCTATCTTGTCGTGCCAGTCGAATCTCATCACTTACTTGTTTTTCTTAAATAATTATATGTTTCTGTTAAAGTTTAACCTATGTGTTCCTACTTGATTCTTTGCCATACACACGCACAGTCTGTTCTTTTCATAAGATGACAGCATGATTCTTCAAATATGAGTGGCTAGCAAACCAAGCCGCCATAATGTCAACAAGTAAATGAAAAGCTTACAGGGTTAAATCATAGAACAAGCGAGATAGTTGGTGGCGTCAAATTTGGCGAAGCGATAAATGAATTTTTCTTGCTACCAGTTTGTTTACAAAATTTCTTGTGTTTTTTGCATTTATATTCATATTGTTGGCACAATGTTCCTTATTAAACTGTTTATAATAACTTTATTTATACTAAGAAAAGAAAAGTCTGCAGAATAAAAATGTCCAGTGTATAGCTAGAGCATAATTATACTTATGAAATAAGTGATAATGTCAACAAGTAAATGAAAAGATTACAGGGTTAAATCATAGAACAAGCGAAATAGTTGGTGGTGTCGAATTGGCGAAGTGATAAATGAATTTTTCTTGCTTTTTCCATGCCCAATTCACGAAATTCATGATTTTCTATGCTTGTCGACAAAATTCATAATTTTACAGACTCAATAGACATAATTCATGATGTTTTCCTACGATCTATGGACCAATTGCAAATTTTTTCTTTGTCTGTTCATTGTAATTTGTGATTTTTCCACGGCCATTCGATGAAATTCGTTGTTTGTCCATGCTTGATCAATGAAATTCATAATTTTACGTGCCTTATCGACAAAATTTGCGGGTTTTTTCCAGTCGTTTACAAAATTCCAAGATTTTTTTATTTTTTTGAGTGATTGACGAAATTCACAACTCCGGAATTTCTGATTTTGGCATCTCTGGTTTCTGTCAATCGATTATTGAAATTTGCGTTTTTTTTTCTTGCGACAAACTGGTGAAATTTGTGATTTTTTCCATGCCCATTCAACAAAATTCGCATCCAGTCAACGCAATTCATAATTTTATAGACCCGATAGACATAATTCATGATGTTTTTCTATGATCTATGGACAAATTGCAAACTCTTTCCGTGACTGTTTGTTGTAATTTGCGATTTTTCCACGCCCATTCGATGAAATTCGCAGTTAGTCTGTGCTCAATCCATGAAATTCATGATTTTACGTGCTTTATCGACGAAATTTGCGCGGTTTTTTCTGTGGTTTACAAAATTCAAGATATTTTTACATTTTTTTGAATGATTGAGAAAATTCACAACTCCGGAATTTCCGATTTTGGCATATCTGGTTTCTGTCGATCGATTATTGAAATTTGCGGGGTTTTTTTCCCTTGCGACAAAATAGAGAAATTTTTGATTTTGTCATGCCCATTCAACAAAATTTGCATCCAGTCGACGCAATTCATGATTTCATGCACCCGATTGACGAAATTCATGATGTTTTCCTACAATAGACAAAATTTGCAATTTTTCACGAATTATTAAGGAAATCGAAATTTCTGGATATGTTGGCATGTATGGTCTCCGTGGGCAATGAGTTACCCATCACAGGCCACGTTTAGCCAACGGGCCACAGGTTGTGCATCCCAAATCACGACGCAGTCTGGCTCATTCGATTCGATATCAATAAAACTTACCGAGTTTAGTTCAGAGTTTCACCACCAGGAGTGCTTTCTTATCTATGGTTATATGGGCCCAATCACGACAAGGTATGGCTCATTCGACTCAAAATCAACAGCCTCAAAAATTTCAGTTATGTTCATATAGAAAAGATTGCGCCCCCTGGCAGTGGAAGATGGAACTAACGGATTTTGCTGCTAACTTGAGTTCTATGGGTACCTTCACGATGCGGTTTGATTCATTCGACTCGACAGGACTTATCAATTGTAGGTACAAGTTTCCCCACCAGGGGGTGCTTTTCTATCTTGAGTTCTATGGGCCCGATTACGACAAGGTTTGGCTCATTCAACTGGATTTCGATAGATTTCGGTTATGTTCGTATAGAACAGAGTGCGCCCCCTGGGGGTGGAACGTGGAACTAAAGGATTTTTCAGCTAACTTGAGTTCTTTGGGTCCCATCACAATGCAGTTTAATTCATTCAACTCGACATTGACAGGATACATCGATTTTAGTTTCAAATCTCACCACCAGGGGCGCTTTCCTATCTCAGGTTCTATGGGCCCAATCACTATGAGGTATGGCTCATTCGACTCGAAATTGACATCCTCAGTGATTTCAGCTATGTTTGTATAGACTAGAGTGCTCCCCCTGGTGGTGGAAGATGGAACTAACAGATTTTGCAGCTAACTCGAGTTCTATGGATCCCATCACAATGCAGTTTGATTCATTCGACTCGACATCGACAGGATATATCGATTTTAGTTCCAAGTTTTGTCACCAGGGGGCGCTTTCGTATCTCGTTTTCTATGGGCCCGATTACGGCAAAAATTGTTTAATTCAACTGGATTTCGATAGCTTTACAGATTTCGGTTATGTTCGTATAGAACAGAGTGCGCCCCCTGGCGGTGGAATGTGGAACTAAAGGATTTTTCAGCTAACTTGAGTTCTATAGGTCCCATCACAATGCACTTTAATTCATTCAACTCGACATCGACAGGATATATCGATTTTAGTCTCAAGTCTCACCACCAGGGGGCGCTTTCCTATCTCGGGTTCTATGGGCTCCATCATTACGAGGTATGGCTCATTCGACTCGAAATCGACATCCTCAAAGATTTCAGCTATGTCTGTATAGACCAGAGTGCGCCCTCTGGTGGTGGAAGATGGAACTAACAGATTTTGCAGCTAACTCGAGTTTTATTGGTCGAATCACGACGAGGTATGGTTCATTCGATTTGAAATCGACAGCCTCGAAGATTTCAGCTATGTTTGTATAGAACGGAGTGCGTCCCCTGGCGGTGGAACTAACGGATTTTGCAGCTAACTCGAGTTCTATGGGTCCCATTGCAACGCGGTTTGATTCATTCGACTCGACATCGACAGGATACATCGATTTTAGTTCCAATTTCTGTTTCCAATTAGTCCCCATTTCTGCATTCCAGTTCAGACCCTTTATCCTAAGGTCCTGCTCAAAACTGTCAGCTGGCCCCTTTCGGGGTCCTCACTATAGCTCCCTTAAAAATCGTCTAATTCACTAGCTTTTTTTTCTAGCAACTTCCAAGGAATTCCAGCTACTACATGAACACAAAATTTTTTCGGACAAAACCCGGTCCCCCTGTAACCTTTTAAGTTTTTGTGCCCTAAATTTTTAATAACTTGCCTCCTTTTTCACCGATGATCTTCGTTTTTTGGGGCCCCTTTCTCCATTTAGTTATTCCCTCATTTCTGAATTCCAGTTCAGATACTTCATCTTAAGTTCTTGGTTAAAACTATCACCTAGCCCTTTTTGGGCCCCCTACTATACCTCCCTTAAAAATCGTCCAATTCACTCACCGTTTTTTTCTAACACCTTCTTAGGACTTCCAGCTGCTACATGAACAACATTTTATTCTCAGACAAGACCCGGGTCCCCTGGACCCTTTTAAGTTTTTGTGCCCTAAATTTTTAATCACTTTACTCTTTTTTGTCTGATTTTCTTCGTTGTTGGGGCCCTTTCTCCAGTCAGTTATTTTTCCATTTCTACATTCTAGTTAAGACCCTAGGGTCCGGTACGTGGCCCCTTGACGTTTTTGTTCCATAAATTGTAAATAACTTGACTCCTTTTAATCTGATCTTCTTCGTTTTTTGTGACCTTTTTTCCATTTAATTATTCCACCATTTCTACAGTCCATTTAGGACACTGGCCTGAACCCGGTCCGGGACCCTTGAACATTTTTGTGCCATGCATTTTCATCCCTTTAATTATGTTACTCTCTCGATGCATAACTTTAAAGTTGAGTCTTGCACTCCTCTCCCCGGGCCACCACCCTCATATTTTTCTTGGGGCCCTAAGGGTCTTTTTTAGCATTTCTTTAAAATTTTATTCGAATGATTAATTTATACCCTATGCTTAGTTTCGATTAATTGACATTTTCATCAATAACCTCAAAAAAGTAATGATATCAGTACAAAAACCCTTAACGGGTTAAAAGTTGTGACGCAGCATTTTCTTTTGGCTCTAAGAATTTTAAATATGGGTCTTAAAAGCAATGATATCGAATTTGAGTGACGTTATGTTAATAATATTTTTAAAAATCATCATTTTCTTTTTAGTTTTATTTGTATTCATAGGTGCAATTATTATTTTAACATGAAAAAATATATAAAATTTATTCGCTGATGCTTTTTCATTCAGATCTCTCAGGAATTCAAAATATGGGTTTTAAAAGAAATGATATCAAAATTTGAGTGACACCTTGACGTGAATTTAGTAGGATTGTTTTAAAATTCAATTTAAATTATTTTTCGTTTGTCTTCTAAAGTATATTTACACATACAAACAATACTTTTAATTTTTCAATACACTGTTAAATATATTACTTTCACTGAGCCTATATTATGTATTGAAATGTATTTATTTCAATAAAATGATTTATGTTTTGTGCCACGCTATCCAAAATCATAAGTAAAATTTATGTAAATGATTATTTTGCGTCATATTATCCAAACAAAGGGAAATGTATGCAAGTGGATAATATGACGAAAATCTTAAATATCGTTAGATGAAAGAAATATCGTTAGATGAAATGTACTCAATAAAATATAAAAATAAATTAATATTTTTTTCCAATTAATATTATTTTTTATTTGGAACGTAAATAAAAGCTATTCATTCATCACTTACTTATGAACTTTAATGCTTTTGGCTTTTCCAATCCAGTTGCCTCAGTAGAATGTATAGTTTCTGGCTTTATTATACATGTGACAGTGAGGACATCGTTAGGCACCAGCTCAGAATTTCGCCGCAGTACTTCTGACACTACCACCTGAGTGCTTAGGTTTGTAGTATTAATGTGGTTTCCTTCCATTTTTCCGCCGCTTAACTGCTCCACGCTGCCATCCAGTTTTTTCAAGCCAAAGTTATATTCTATTGAGAATTCTCGATGCTTTGTACAGTTGAGATACAAGGTCGCGGTTTCAGGATGATTACTATTTCTTGGAAACAATTTGAAAAAAAATGTCTTATCTGCAACGTAGAAAGTTGGACTAACATATTCAATAGAATTATTATATTTAGAGACTGAGGAAAACTTAGCAATTCTCCATTCAGCATGTGTATCTTCATATACATGTACATCTTCATATACATGTACTCGTTTTCGTTTTCCCGTATTAACTTGGCCTATTTCCGTCATTGATAATGAAATTGGAATGTCTCCTCGGAATCAGAAATCAAAACGACAGCAATCCTAGGAATAAAAAGAAATTTAAATGTGGAAGGTAAAGCATTTAATGAATGATAAAAATGTCATCACACATTTCTGTGGAACTACAAGGAACAGTAACTCGATGTTTAGCATGAAGATTACTTTTACGACTTGGTTGGTCACTCAGAACTAACGGAAGTTTAAATAAGTGAAACGAATGAAATATTTACTGCACACAACTGCGTGAAATAGGGATGTTTTTATGTGTTTAATCCCCCCCTCTCCCTTTGTTTTCGTTCTTCAGTAAAACTTAAAACATATATGGAATATTTTAAATCCAACCAAATTTAGGATAATGGAAAAAAAATTAAAAATTTGTAGAAAACACACACATACACATTTTAATCTGTTCAATTATTCATAATTGGGGAATTCTGTGGGAGGGGGTGGGGAGAAGAATTTTGCCTACAGGGTTCGTAATCCTTTTTCAGAAGAAAATATAAACACCTTTCCAGAAGTTTTAAAATTGAAAATTTTAGTGCTAAAAAAAATTAGGTATATTGTTAGTATATTTCAAAACTATCAAGTATGAAAATGTTTATTTCCAGATTTACAAACTTTTCAGGGGAATGATAAAAAGCAGCAAAGTCTTGAATGTGAAGTGTTATCAGAGTTGGCCTAAGGGGTGTGCTAAGTGTGCGACCGTACGGGGCGCCAACTAGCAGAAGGACAAAAAAACATATATTCTACTTTAAAAAAAAATTAGGTTAGAGTCATCAGGTGGATCTATAGATCTTTTAAGCAGGGAACCTTCTAAGGGCGTGGTAAATTTTCACACACAATGACTTCAGTATTCTTTATTTGAGAAGAATACAAACAAAAAATTTATAATCAGAGTAACTTATCAGAGAATAAAATGCATTATTTGAGAGAAATGCCTTCCTCAAAACTGGAAAAGGACCACCCGCCTATAAAACTCTATCGCAATGACTATCGCTATTCCCGATGACTAATTAATTGTGTCGCTACCAAAGGGCGCCAAATTGAAGGAGGCAAATTGAAATGTTATGTGTGTATGTGTGTGATTGATTTTTATTTAGGCTGTGAAGAAAAAAGTATATAATGAATTTCATTTAAGAGTACTTACTCTAAAATGTCATTAGAGAGTTTAGGTGCTTCAAAGAGAACTGATAAGAAAGACTAATGGAACCTAACCTTTCTTGTCCTTCTTTCTGTCCTGAAAAAAACATAAAAATGCGAAAGGCACAATGCAGAAGTGGTTCAAGTTTGCATTCAAATAAGAATACACATGATCTGAGACAGGCGGGGGAGACAGGAATCAGGAGAACATGAAGGCGATAAGCTTGCATTCAATCAATTATTTGTTAAAATTGTCAAATACACCTATGACCAGAGATTCAGATTAATCTTCGGTTAGAGTAATATCTTATCTTTAGTCATGCTCATGGCTTGTTTTTAATTAGGCAAATAGCTTATTTTCTGGTAAGCTACTAAATGCACATGTTTTTTCATGATTTTTTTTTCCAGCAATCTGAATGAAAGACCACACACATTTTTCAGTCAAAAATATGTATGCAAATAAATTTTTTTAAATGTCCACCGTGAAACACTAAATTTTAGGAATTGTTGATTTAGAGTAAAAATAACATGCCAAAAACACAATTTGAATGTTCAATAATTATTATATCTAAATGTAAATGAAGGCCTTTATATAATCAAATCAAACCAAGTATTTTTCATATTATTTGATTAATTTATTATTTATTTATTTTAACTGTGTACTTATCATGACATGCAAATGTGTACATAGTAAAAAATACATTTCTTTCATAAAAAAAAGAATAAATAATAATAATAATAAAAGCAAAATTAAAACTGTGTCAAAACGTCGTAATTTTTAAATGTCTTTTCCATTCATCATTAGGGATTCTTTTTTAGTAAAATTTTAGGCTTTGACATATTATTAAATAAGAATTTTGCACTACTGAACTCCAATAACTGAAAATGTAATCAAATCTTATTAAAACCCATTCTGTGCAAGCAGGGCTTAAATTGCGCAAGAGTCCACCGGAGCCTGGCTCCGATACTTTTCTGCTTTTAGTAAATATTTAAATATTGGTCGACTGGGCTCCGGAACCCAGTGCAAAGCCTAAATTACCCTTTCCTTTCCCTCCCATGTCGAAGTTCATATCTTTGTTCGATTCTTCAGCATATAAATATTAATTTTTGAAAATTTCTTTCATTTTTTCATAAAAATGCATAGCTGCGAACTATTCTTTTTTGTGTTAACACTATTTCCGAATCACAATCCTTACTTTATTTAATCACAGACTTCTGCGATTAATTAACATTAAAATTAGGCAAAGATTTCTATTCGGCCGGAGTGATAACTAAAAAGTGGAATAACTGACAGCTAAGTAAATGCAGATAGATATATTTAAAATTTTCATTTTGCTAAAGAAAAAAATTGCTATAAATTTTGCAAATACATATAATGTATGAAATATAAATATGCAGATTGGAGTGATGGTGGAGGGGGGAGGGGCACGCTACAGTTATTAGTACTGCAGAATATTAGGGCTCCGATACTTTTTTGTTAGAAATTAAGCCCTGCGAAAATGCACCATTCTCTTAAGTATTATTTTAATTCTTAGAAAATAAATGTTTGAATCAATAACAATATTTTTCTTTAAAACTACAATGTTTGTTTCAACTAGTTAAATTTTTTTGGTTGCCAGTCGCAATTTTTATATTAAAAAAAAATGGAATTATAAAATGTAATTCTTTACAAAGAATGAGAAGCGACTATATATTGTAGTTGTATTGGCCTTACAATAAATATAAATAGTAAGTAATATTTTTATTCCATGATTTTTTCCCCATTTTAGAAAGAATTCATGCAAGTCATACTTTTGTTTTCTTATAATATCCGATGGCAAATATTTGTTAATATATATACATATGTTGGCCGAAATTTCTCATCCCAGTTCCTGTCAGACATGGAGAAAAGAAATTGTTAGCCCGCCCGGCTCGGTATAAAAGTTCAGCTCGAGCCCGTTCAAAAAATTTATTGGCCCGACACGTACAAAAACTTAATTGGCCGGGGCAACTGATTTTCTACAAAACATAATTTTTTTATGCCGATATGGTTAAAAATTGACTTGTACGAAGAGTTCAGATAAAAAATACTTGTTTTAGCTTTTTTTTTTTAACGTTTGTATATTCTTAAATATTTTTTTAAGCAACCAGAGCTGCGAAGTACAAGCACATCTGTTCCAAAATACTGTCCTAGATTTATTTCTGCCTGTGTCTATGTAAACTATATTTATTTATCTTTAATGAATCTCTATTTGTATGTAAATGTCTGAGTTATCATTAATATCGTTAATCCATATTCCATGGCTTGGAGACTTATAGATCTAAAAATGCTATGCAATAAAATCTTCTAAGATGCAATTACATAGCAAAGAAGAAAAATCCGTTATAGTCAGGTTCCCTCCTCAGCAGGTACAGCGTCTGTTGTAAATGTGTTATGCTCTTTTCACATATATTATATTAATTTTGCATGGATCAACACATTTTTCTGTTTAAGACAAAATTTCGTCATAGCCTTCAGACAGGTTCCTTTTCACAGGTTTTACTGTATTTTATTTAAAAAAATGCCTAGAAATATACGTACTATTATTTTAAAAGAATAAATTTAAAATTTTAATTGTAGCATAATGATGATTAAAAAATATATTAATTTTTTGCAAAAAATTCCTGGCCTGGGACAAATTTTACTTATTTTTTCGTGGGCCGGGACATTGATTTTCATTAGAGCTGGGTCGGGAGTTTGAACCATGCCTGAAAATTTTGGCCATGCAGAACTCTAGGAAGAATGCAGACCAGGCCAGGCTCGACATGAAAAAGAGAAGTCTGGCTCGAGTCTGCAGCAAAAAGTAAGGCGCAGAAACAGTGATGACCAGCCTCTGTCCGGCCCGAGCCTTCCGAAAAAAGTAATTCCTGGGCCGAGTCTCTAGAATGAAAATTGTTCCGATCCCGTGCAGACCTCTAACACATAATTCCTGCTGATGGTTTTAAAATTCTTCTAATACAGTTTTTTTCCCCTAGTATGTCAATAGTAGGAACTATTTCTCATAAGATATTAGTATGAGGAAATTTTTTTAACTAAGTAAACTGGTAATGGATCAATTAAATAATAATAAAAAAAATTGTTTAAATGTTAACTAAAATTATACACACACAAACTGTATGTGACAACTTGAATCAAAAATTATCTGAGAAGTTCGTATAACAATAATAAATGTTTTTTCCTGATTTATCGAAAATTATTATGATAAGTGATTCCCTTTCAAAATTCAACCTTTAAGAGTCACAGTCAGTTTTAAACATTTAAAAAATAGATTTAAAATATATATATATATATATATTTGACAAATTTTGTTTCGAATAAAACAAACTGCATGAAAATATTTGAATTAAAACTGTGTCATTTTGAAATTGATAATGTATACTTTAACACTGACTCAAATTTATTTCCCACTTTGCATGCATTTTTCTCAAAACAAGTTTTTTACTGCTTGTGCAGTAAAAAAATGTAAAAAAAAAAAAAAAAAAAAACTTTTGAAAGGTAGATAAATGGTTTTGCATAGATATGCACAGAGCCTGATCAAGCTGAAGTTGCCCCCCCCCCCCCCTTACCTCCCCATTCCCAGCGACACTTTCAGAAAAAAAAGTAGGTTTATTTGATGAGTTGACAAAGTTGTTTGGGTGTACAAACATATGTACAGTCACAAACACAGTTATTCAGTTCAATCGATCTAAGTAAAACTTCAGAACGAAATCAGCTAATTCATTTAAGACATGCCTACTCTTATCGGACGTCAAAGTGCCGGAATGGACATTACCCATGTGACGTCACAGTAGGTACATGGTGAGGTTTTATACTCTCATTCCCAAATCTGGAGTAATGACCATTCGGGAGTTACCAAGCATGAGTAAGTCCATGTTCGGTTCTTGGTCATTCACTTTTTCAAGTAGAAGTGCCTAGGTTAAAAGCTTCTAAAAATTTTTATTGAGTCATTCAGAATATTTAAATTTTAGCACGTTTCATATTTTATAAAACAATATTATTTGAAAAGTATTTAATTAGGGAAAAAAACAAATCAGCCACATAATTTGTGGGCCCAGGGCCGAGGCTCCAGAGGTCCGTGCATTAATCAGGCCCTGATGCATAAAATGATTATAGTAAAATTTCTACCTATTTTTTCGACTACCTAAACGACGTAAAATTTATTTGTTGCAATTAGAATGTGTTTTCTTTATGTGATATACCTTAAAAAGCACATTCTAATCCCAAAAAATAAAATTTGCGTTGTTTAATTGACACAAACGTAGTTAGAGAATGTCGATATAATAATTTTATTCAAAAGAAATTAAATTATCTATCTGCAAACAAAACGATGATTATTATTATTTACAATGCACATAAGTATCAAAATATATTTTTGTGGAAAGCGCATCCAAAGTTACCAATCGGAATCTTTGTTAAAGTACACATTTTAAATTTCAAATTGATCCATTTGTAATTTGAATATTTTCATGTGGTTTGTTTTGTTTGATTGAAATTTCCTGTTTTGCGATTCTTTGACAAAATTTGCTCATCTTTTGTGTAAATCGCGTTTTTCTGTGGCCTTTTAACAAAATTCACGTTTTACATGATCCTTTGATGAAATTAGTGTTTTTCCCGTGATCATTTGACGAAATCTAGGATTTTTTTCCCGCGAAGATTGATTATATGTTTTTAGTCTGCAGGTGCCCTAAAAAGTTTGTGACGCCTGTCGCTGCATTGCACGCATTCTGCCACGGTGTATCAAACAAACAAAATTCATCCTAAAGAATTATTGTTTCGTTTCTGGAAATGAACAACCGTCAACTCATTGGCTGAATTATAAAGGGTGAAATGTGTAGGCACTGAGTACCATCTATACTATTAATGTCGGTAAACGTCTGTCTGGCGTCTGTAAGCACAAAACTCTGCATGCAGACGACGGACATAAGTGCTTTTGGTATAAAAAAATTCGTAAGTGGAGTTTTTAAAATTCACAACATTTTGCGGGAGAAGAGGGGTGCGAACGAATTTAAAAAATGAGTCCGCATCAATAATTATGGCGGCGGGGGGGGGGGGGGGAGTATGTTTTGCCTACACGGGGCGGAGACTTTTCTTTGTTGACACCACTCATATGATATATCGTTCGAAAGGCCTGTGACTGCCTTTTCATGTTATGCATCTGTGTGGTCCATCCCCCCCCCCCTGCCAATTGGGGCACTTTTCTAAATTTTGCACATACCACTCATGTTATATATCGTTAAAAAGGTCTGTGACCGCTTAATCATATTATGCATCTCCGGTGTCCATCCCCCCACTTTGCCCCCAAGGGGGTACTTTTTAAAATTTTGCACAATCCCTTCATGTTACGTATTGTTGGAAAGGTCTTTGACTGCTTATTCATGTTATGCATCTCCGGGGTCCATCCCGCCACTCCCCCCCCCCTTAAGGGAGGCAATTTTCTAAATTTTGTTGACACCCCTCATGTCATATATTGTTGGAAAGGTCTGTGACCGCTTAATGATATTATGCATCTCCAATGTCCATCTCCCCACTTTGCCCCCCCCCTCCCCCAAGGGGGTACTTTTCTAAATTTTGCAGACAACCCTCATGTCATATATCGTTGGAAAGGTCTGTGACTGCTTAATCATATGCATATCTCCAATGTCCATTTCCCCACTTTGCCCCCCCCCTCCCCCAAGGGGGTACTTTTCTAAATTTTGCACACAACCCTCATGTTATATATCGTTGGAAAGGTCTGTGACCATTTAATCATATTATGCATGTTCCGTGTCCATCCCCTACTTTACCCCCCCCCACAAGGGGGTACTTTTTAAAATTTTGCACACACCCCTCATGTTACATATCGTTTGAAAGGTCTTTGACTGCTTATTCATGTTATGCATCTCCTTGGTCCATCCCGCCATTTCCCCCTCCGCAAGGGGGCACTTACCATTTACTTGCACAACAGCGCTAAATGTGTCAGATGAAAGAAATTCCGCGAGTACATGTGCCAGTGAAACTTAGCCAATTGCTGTTCTTCAACCTAGCTTTAATGCAAAGTGGGATTTTTATTTATTTGAATTATTCTGCAAAAGTTTCAAACATTTTAAAGCAGCTATGAATTTTATTTTTATGGTACTATCAAGTTTTTTGCCGTCAAATTTTGACGGGTTCCATCTAGTCAGTTATTTAAACCACAGACTAGAAACTTTCGTTATGTGCTGCCATCTACTAGCAGTAGATTAAGTCATTGCACTTATGTATAAAAAAGGCGTAACTAGTGGGGGGGCCGGGTGGGCCGTGCCCACCCCAGGTAGTTCCTGTGCCCACCCCAGAATTTCAAGTTCACGTGAAAATTTTATGACTGCGATATGGTCAAAATTTTAATTTTCAAATATTTGAATGATTATACCAATAAATTATACTATATATTTCTGATGTGAGAACTAATGTAACGAAAACGGCGCGCACGCATATGTAAATATGTGTGTGTGAGGCATAAAAGAAGCAACAGACAAAGAAAATCCTATTACTCTTCTACATTCTTTGCAACAGTTATATGACCCGGAGTCTATAGGGTTCCAAAAGGAACAAAGTGAAATATTATCTGAAAGCTCTAAATCTGAACGAGGGTTTTCTTTTTTGTCACGAGGGGAAAAAATCAGTTCCATATGTCCAGTTCCGTATTCTTTCAACTAAGTCAAAAAATATCATCTGCTGTGGTGAGAGCCGATAAGAGAGAGAAGGGGATAGAAGGGGTGCTCGAACGGTTTTTTCCTTACAAAATAATGACCAATTTAAAAAACAGGATGTAATTGACAAATTACTGATCAATTAATTGTCTGAGTGATGAGATACGGCAAAAGTCGTAAATGAGAACATCATCGCAGGGGGCTTTACTTTGAGGGTTAAGGTAGGGCGAATTTTTTGCAATTTGCCTGCGGCTGTAAGCGTGTGGGATTATTTCCCTTTTCCAAGTTTGCATGCGTAATTATCAGTGCTCAAATAAATTCTGTAGTTTTGGCAATTTTTGTTTGTATTGCTGCATGCTGCTTCATGGATCGAGGCTCTTTGCTTCATGTTTCTGAACGTACTTTTTGTGAGTAAATTTTTCCTCATCAATCTTTCATATTCTGAATAAATAGAAGGGCTTAGTGAAATAAGATGTTACGCAACAAAAATAAAATTCTGAGACAATTTAAATGAAAGCTTTTAGTTGCAATTTTTATTTTATTTTTGTTCTTGTACCTTGTATTTAGTAAGTTAACGAGTAGTACTAAGCTCTCTCAGAAAAACTTAGCAACATTTAATTATCTAATATAAAAATTATTAATAATATTTAAGTTATTTTTATTAAAATATTAACTTTTAATAAATAATATATCAGATTTTAAAGATTAATTAAAATATTGGTATTTTATCTTTACCATATGACATATTATCTCATAACACCCTCATCGAAAAAATAAACTGTATTTTGAGAAAATGTAACATAACAGGTTCTTGCTCGAACCTCTTTAATTAGTCATTTATTATTTTAAAAAAACTATTTGGTAAAGACAGAAATTTATTTTTGAAATTGTCAAATTTAACCTTAATTTTTTTTTTTCAAAATTTTAGGAAAATCCTGTATGTTTGCAACTTCTAAAAATGATCGCTCGCTGTGGTGCATTTAAAAATTTCATTGATAAATCAAAAGGAGCAATAAGTTTTTTTTTTTTTTTTTTTTTTTTTTTTTTTTTTTTTTTTTTTTTTGCCGAGTTGCCAATTGAATAGAATTTTTTTTCTTACTGACTTACTGTTTCGTTCTGACAAATAACACTATATAACAGTAAAATTTCCCTTCTATGTCCTTAAAAATTTCTTTTCAATATTCTAATATTTATTTTAAAATAAAGGAGCTCTTATAAATTTATTTTAATTTAGAGAAGGAATTATGGAATTTAACGTTTCATTAATTAATAATTTTTAAGATCATCCTCTTCTTAAAAAAAAAAAAAAAACTGAAAGCTTTTTTTTTGTGTGTGTGTGTGAGTTTACTTGTAAAATAACTCATTGCTGTACTCATTCCTCAAAACACAAGTATTTGTGTTAAATATGGTGTACAATTTACTTTAAAGTTTATTTTTGAATACTTTTAAATCTTAAAATACATTAATATTAGGCCTACCGAATTTTCAGCATCTGGTTTACAGATGTCGAATATTCGCTATTGGATCAAAATCACTAATCGATGCATCTCTATAAGCACCTTTCAAATGTGATAGAAATAAATTTTGAAGAATACTTTTGTTTTCCCATGAAAAAAAGGTAAAACTTAAGCTTTTTTATTTATTTATTTTGGGCGAAAATTATTTTAGATAAAAATGTTTTCCATGTGAGTTCTCTTTAATCAAATCTCTTTCTGCTGAATGCTGATGGAGCTAATTAAATTTAAAATCAATCCACTACTATAGAAATCATCGTAGTTTTAAAATTATAATGTACTATTAAAATTTAAGAATATATATATTTTTTTAAACTTTAAAATACTTCTGATTTCTTTTTCTTTCTTTTTTTTAAAGATTTTATACACTATTTTATGTGATATGTCAACTTTTGAAAGGACTATTACTTATACAGTATCGAATTTAAAAATTGTGTTCTTATAAACATATTTTGCACATATTAAAAATTGAGGATTTTATGCAATAAAACAGTGGAGTATCCACTGAATTTTAAATAAACAAGAACGAAAAATCATGCGTCAAGCATAGATTATGTAACACTTTCCAAAGCTTCCAAAATAATTTTACAAATCATACCGTTTAATAAGCTGAAAGATAACATCTAAGTAAACAATTTGGAAAACGCATAACATATTTAAAACCATAATTTCAGGAATTTCCAACATATACAATATTCGAAAAAATATCCGAATACTTTTATTCAGCTCTGTATAGGATCTATAGATTTGTATATATACTACATAGGATGCTAAATTTTAGTTCAGTTAGGAAACGCGTAACACAATTTAAAATTCTCCTTCTGGAGTTTCTGTCAATAAACGGAAATGTGTTCGCGAACTTTTGTGCTTCCCTGTATAGGATCTACAGAATTTATGCACACCACGTAATAGACAAAAAGCGAGTTAAATTTAAAATCGCGTTCAGTAACTTAAAACGAACTTCCAGGAATTATTGTTAACAGACAGTAGAGAATTCTTTTGTGTGTCCCTGTAAATGAACGATGACTGCTATACACACAGTATTCTGTAGAAAGCCTCTTGTAATGCACCTTAGTGATATATATAAATTTCAATGCGTTTAAAATAGTGAAACATTATAAATAAACCGCAGACGATTTTTCTCCATAGACGTAATGTAACGGAATTCTTTTGACTGTCCCTGTAAAGTAACTATAAGTGCTATGCACAGCCTATTCCATATTAAGCTTCTTGTAATGCACCTTAGAGATATATATATTTCAATGCGTTTAAAACAGTGAAACATTATTTAAATAAACCGCAAAGGATTTTTCCCCATAGACCGCAATGTAACGGAATTGTTTTGAGTGTGCCTGTAAAAAAACTATATGTGCTACACACTTCCGTTTAAATAGGGAACATGCTATAGATAACGACAATAAGATATAAAAATTGCAGAGCAATCCGAGCATATTTACGGGAGTTAGAGCACGGACAGACGGCCATACGGCAGACAAACAGAAGTCCTAAACACTTTTCAACTAGGTTGGAAAGTGTTAAAAAGTTGTTTTCAGTACCGGTTTCGAAGATTAAACAAAAAAAAAAAAAAAACATAAGAAAAAGTAAAATGCGGTCTATGTAGAGATTGACCTCAACTATCCAATGCAAAAAATAAAATAGAAAATCATTTTAAAAATATGAAAATGCAAACTAAATATTGGATGTTTTCGCGTAAGTGAAGCACCCCCCCACCCACCCATCCCAATCCTCTTAAGAGCTCAATCATACATCCTCCCTTTTCATTTAAAATAAACGATTTATGTCAATACTGTAAATTAAAGGTGAGTCAAATTGAAGTCATATTTTAATTTTTCTTGTCAGAATCTCAGGCTGACGTATCATTTTTACTGCAGTTAAAGGAAACATTAATTGTCTTTTGCTTATTTAAATGTTTCGTCCCTCAAAATAAAAACTAATCTTTTCCTTCCGTTCCTCAAAATATTCTTTTTTACATTCTTACATTTCTTAGAATTTTTAAACAAATTTAGAGTTTACATTAATGATTTCAAGAAAATTTTTCTCTAATTTTTCCGTTTATTTATTCTTAAAATAAATAGATTCAGTTTACTTTACCTGCATAAAATTACAGTGATCGGAAAACTTCTACATTTTAGACAGGTTTCAGTTGTATACATTTTTCAGACATGTATAAATTATATCTATATGGTATTCGTTCTATCGGAACCACAAAATTTTTCTCAAGACAGTTTTCTGTAATAGACACAATTCAACATTTTGCTGTTGGAGAAGTGGAATTCGGTAAGAATCAAAACATTCATTTAAAAAAAAAATGAATTTTGGAGAAGTGATAGTTTAAGTGCTGTGTTTAAAACCGGGACATTAAAGAGATGTATTGGGACACCCAGACATTATGCCTAAAATCGGAACTTCTTGTCATCTTAAAAATTTCAATGGCACAATGAACAGCAGTGGTGCCGACTTATATGGGCCCGTGGGGCTTTAGCGTTGAGCCCGCCCAATAATTTGTTCCCCTGACCCACCTAATTCCCCTTGTTTTATTTCACTACGTATTTATTTAAATTTTTAAATCTCTGAAACAAAATTTCATTTTCTATTTGTTGGACAACAAATAAGAGTGAAATATGCCAGCCCAGGATATCGTCGGGATAGCTCAGTAGGGAGAGCGTTGGTACGGCAAACCAAAGTACCCAGGTTCGAGTCCTGGGCGTTAGTCCTGTGCCTTGGATATAATTTACTTAGTTGAATATACTTTCCCCTGTTCATTATGAAAATTTCATTTTGTTGACGTTGGAAAATAGCATTGATATCCGTAACAGAGACATCAAGAGCACTAAATGTTCTTCAGTACACATATAATTATTAAATTTCTCTCAACAGTTCAATTTCCTATATATACTTGATCAGCAGTATTGTTGTCGTATGTAAACCAAAAGGTAAATGCTAGAATCATGTGAACTTTAATGACTATGCTATAGATTTGTTTGAGAAAGAGAATGTATACGGAGCATTTAAAAAAAAAAAAAAAATTCTAAAATGTATACGGCGAGTAACTTCGTATGCCCTCCACTATACCCCTTTTGATCAGTGAGTATAAATCAGTGAGTGAACATTATCTATATTTTAGTGTCCCAATCCTGATAATTATAAAGCTCATAAATGACTGAAAAGCTTTGCTTCTTGTGTTTTTAATTTGTATTGATATTTATGATATTATAGTAAATATTAACATTATTATGCAAAAGAATTCACGAATAACATAAGCAAATAATAAAACGTGCCGTGCTATTTTGCTTAAAAAAATTGGGCCCATACAATATATTTCAAAAGTTGGCTCCATTGATCAATGGCATTCCTGTAATAACCTTGATAATAAGTTGTTTCTAATTTTAAGTCAAATTTTTCATTAAATTAACGAGTTTGGTCTCAATGCAGTTTTTTTAAATATTCTTGCATCTTGCACGCATCAGTGGTGCAGCCAGAATTCTGCTCTATGGTGAGGAGAGGTTGAATTGTTGATAATGGTGGTAGCTGGTTACTTGAATCACCGGCTAATCGAATCAGTTTAGGTAATGAAGTGATAATCATTTTTTTCCCTCGAAGAGTAGAATCAATAGTTACATTGACCATAATTCATTTCAGCAACGTTTACTATATAAGAGTTAGAAAACATAAAATGCACCAATGGAATAACAAAAAACTGTTAGATTAATAGTGTTTGAAAAATGAGGAGGCAAACTTAAGAAATGGAAGGGAATAGTACAGCAAACAATTTTTTGTACAGAAAATCAGGAATCGATTTTTAAATCAGAAATACATAGGATTTCATTCCAAGACAATCCCGAATTCTTGTTCTTAACTTTAGTAATAATAAAGCAATTTTAGCAAAATTTCCAATAGACTTTACTTTGCTTTGTGTCAGATGTAACACGAGAAGAGGTAGAATTTATTATAATCCGCGTCCAAACAATGCCAAATTAAGTATTCCATATTTTAGGATGTAGTTGACATTAAACGCGGTATCGTTGACTGAATTACTGTGCACTTCCAGAACTTTATTTGACATCTAATTTCGTATACAGTATACTGAAAATTTCGTTAAAATATCTTCATTATTATTAAAGTTCTCTAAAAATACTTGGATTCTTCTTGACTTCCTATATCCTATATTTTTCACTAAATAAATGGATCGCGACATGGTTTCCTATACAAAAATCTTTAATTGTAGTGTGCTCTACCACCTTTTACAGATTGTTCTACTTTTTTTTAAACACATTGTTTATGTGTTAAGTATGTTTGCTTTCTAAATATTATTTGTTTTTAACCTTTTTCATGATGTTGGAGAATATTTATCTATTAAATCACACAAAAATAACGCCTGCATTCAAGTCTAAACATACACACAAATATTATACACACATGCAAGCTATAAATACAATAAACCCAACAAGTGTGAAAAATTAGCCAGAGCCAGGAGTCGAACCTGGGACCACAGCATACAAGACTAATGCTCTAACCACTGAGCTACCCCGGCCAATACCTGGGTCTGCAATTTATTAGTGAGAAATTGCAGACCCAGGTAATTGGCCGGGGTAGCTCAGTGGTTAGAGCATGAGTCTTGTATGTTGTGGTCCTAGGTTCGATTCCTGGCTCTGGCTAATTTTTCACACTTGTTGGGTTTATTGTATTTCTAGTTTGTATGTGTGTATAATGTTTGCGTGTATGAATATTTATCTATATTTAGTTTTCTGTTAGAAATACCTATTCAGAATGAAAGATAGGTTGTACCTGCCTTCGGCTGTGGAAAAAAAAAATACATTATAATAACAATTTTGAAAAAAGAGGGTACTTTTTAACTTTCTCTGCCCCTCCCTGTAAGTAAGGGCGAAAGGATCTACTTATATATACATTTATTTAAATGAAATACATTATAGCTAAAACTCTAAAAGATATTCCAGTTTTTACTTCTTATCTGATTTAAACACGACTGTAATTTTGTCCACATGAAAAACAATATGTCATAATTTTGATGATATAGAGGCAGCATTATTTAAGATTTAATAAGTGTAGATCAATGTATAACTAATTTATTATTTATTAATTTCAGTTAAAGCATAATTAGCATCAGTTTGTGTGTAATTATAGTAAATTTTATAAGTTCTATGAAAATGCTTCATATTTAACGCTTTTCTTTTGAAAACCTTGCTCATAGGCATGTATCTGTAAGTCAAAGTCAATAAAATTGCAATCAGTGCTTCTTTCCTCCGGGGAACGCGTGGCCTGAAGAACATTTCGAGCTACCTTACTAGCTAATAAACTACACTCTTTAAATATATAGTCCCCCCCACCCCTCAGGAACAAATTGTTCGAATGAAACACTACAATAATCTGTTCAATCAAAAACACATTTTACATTTATATCTTTATAGCACATTTTCTTAATTCTTACTTTGTCAAAGATTTTTACCTGCATCACTCACATACCTTGGTCTTTGAAATAACTGATAGCAAAAACACAAAACAAGATGCACATGCAAAGGTCTGTTTGGGCTCGGTCCTGGCCCGAAACCGGACCAACCCACGGGGCAGTCTCCGGCCTATTTTCATTCATGGCAATCGGACCGGGCCTGGCTTCCTTTTTTCCAGGCAGGGCTGAAACTGGAATTCATTCTTCCTGAAGGTCTAAACGAGTTGAAATTTTCGGATCCTGTTTTTATCAAGCCCATATGAAAATAATTGGCCATGCCTACCCTGACCTGACCCATGCAAAAATCAGTAAAATTTCGATCGGCCCAACAATTTTTGCAAAAAAATGCATATATTTTTAAATCGTCATTGTTCTATATTAAAATTTTCAATTTTTTCTTTTTAAAGAATAGTTCATTTTCTAGGCAATAAAATTAAAGTACAATAAATCGTGTGAAAAAGAACCTGCCCATGACAGAATCCTGTTTCAAACGGAAAAATGTATTTATCCATGCAAAATGAACGAACATAATAATACGTGAGAAAAGAATGTAATATATTTACAACCAACAGTGTATATGCTAAGAAGGTAACTTTCCTATAACGGATATTTCTGTTCTCCTATGCGATTCCGTCTTAGAAATTTTTACTATACTATAAGAATTTTCAGGTTTTTAAGTCTCCAAGCCATGTAATATGGATTAAAGTTATTAATAACAACTTAGTCATTTGAAAACAAATCGAGATCCAGTAACAAAATAAATATCTCAGCACAAAGTGTTTTTAAAAAAAACTAAGAATGCAAACAACATGAAAAGAAAAACTAAAATAAATATTTTTGTCAGAACTCTTCGTAGAAGACAATTTTTAACCATACCAGTGTAAAAATAGGTTTTTGTTGAAATTCAGGCGAGCTGGGAAGGGATAATTACGTTTTTGTATGAGCCGGGCCGGGTCGGGCCGGGCTCAGGCCGAGATTCTAGCTTTTACACTGGGTCGAGCCAATAAACTATGTGTATGGCCCAGACCGGATTCGAGTCTAACTTTTAGCCCTTTTTTTTTTTATGTGCCTGGCCGGCTTAATGTACATACATATATTTTTACGATACGGATCGAACTTTTAACTTTTATACCCGGCTGAGGGGGAAAAAAATGTTCTACAAGTCGGGTCGCGCTCGAACCTAGAAATTTCTCCGGTGCAGACCTTAACAGAAAGTCTGAAACTGAGAAAAACCTATAAACATATATTTTATGTTTGTTTTTTCTTTTTTCTCCTAGAAATTGATGTTTATTATCCTTTTGAACATGAAGCAAAGACAGAAATTCAATTTAAAAACTATCCACTGTATAATACTCAAAGCGTATGACGGTCAAAATAATCATTCTTTTACTGTAAGATGTCTGAAAAATGTAATTGCTACCCTTTTTCAAAACAAATGACAGTTTTCACTTAACCAGTGCATCTAAGATCTAATATACGCTTCCACAGTTTAAATATAATATTCGCGGTCTAATTTAATCACTTTGTTGAATATAATTTGATTCAACAAAGCTGCGAATTTCAAATAAACTAAAAAAACTTAATATTAACTTTAGTTTCGATTCATGAAAGCGTCTAATTTGCTTAACTATTGATTCATATAAGCGGCAATTATAATATTTTTTTTAGCTCTGGAAGGGGTTTTACCCCTCCCCCCCCCTTGGGCTGTGCCACTGGACGCATACACACATACACACATACAAAGGACTTATGAAGTTGGGGGCCTGTGCCCACCCCACAAAATAGCCCTAGTTACGCCTATGATTGTTTACAACAAGTATTTATTTTCCAAATTAGATTATGAAGGGGCCTCCGTGGCCGAGTGGTTAAGGCACCACTCCGCTAATCGCTTCATAGCGTAGGAAGCAAGGCCGGCGGTGTTCGACTCCCGCCAGCTCCATTGCACACACTTTGTGGAGCTTGCGGATGTAACTCTTGGTGTTATAAATTTCCTTGTACTGTCTCGTCAAGATTTATGTAATTGTTGAAGTCATGTCTGTGTTTCTGTGAATAAAGAAAATGTATATGGATCATTCGAGACAACAGCCTAGTAGCTATAGGTCTCAAAGCCCACCCCCCTTCAAAATTCAAAATAGATTATGAAAGCCTTGGTAGCTATAGGTCTCAAAGCCCACCCCCATTCAAAATTCAAAATAGATTATGAAAGCCTTGGTAGCTATAGGTCTCAAAGCCCACCCCCATTCAAAATTCAAAATAGATTATGAAAGCCTTGGTAGCTATAGGTCTCAAAGCCCACCCCCCTTCAAAATTCAAAATAGATTATGAAAGCCTTGGTAGCTATAGGTCTCAAAGCCCACCCCCATTCAAAGTTCAAAGTAGATTATGAAAGTAATTTGATTGATTAAATTATTTTATTTGAAGACATTAGTTATTTCAATCAATTTTTAGTTACGATAAGGAGAATTTTCAGAGATTCAAAATGTTATATCACGAAAAAATAAATAAATAAAAAAGAAAAGTTGAACGTATCTATTTTTTTTATATACATGAAATATTTTCTTTAGTTAAATGCTAATAGAGTGATTTATTTTTGTTTTGACATTCTAATTTTTAAAACTCTTTTTTTAATGTTTTAGAGACAAATGGCTATCCATTTTTTATGTATAAATTTATTTTTTTATGTTCAAGTGAGTGAACATAGTTACTATATTTTATAAGGTAAAAAGTTATAAGTGAAAATAAAATTGTACCCAAGAAATTATTTCCTAAAATTGTGGATTAAGTTTAATTTATTTTAACTTTCTTTTGGAATTTCAATGATGCAAAGATAAAATAAAAATGTATCAAAACTATTTATTAGAAATAAACAAATCCAAAATTTCGAAAAGAAAGAAAACTAATACAGTTGAAGCACTTTATAACGAACTACGATATAACGAAAAGCACGATATAACGAAATGCTCATAACCATTTAGTTGGTCTGTATGTTAAAGAATACTGAATTCGAAACGATATAACGAAATATTTATAACGAAAAGCACGATATAACGAAAATAATTCGAGCATGAAAATTGATTAAAAAAAACGATATAGCGAATTTTTTACTTTTTGTTTTACTTAAGAAATTGCCGAGAAATAGAATTTTATTTTTTAAATACCAGCTATTTTTTACATGAGATAAGCTTCAATCTTGTTCTCTACGGCCAATCACATATTTTCAATACTTCCAAGAGAGATTTGGGGGAGGGGCAGTATTTTAAGATAAACAGAGGGGCAACAGCTTAGCTGAACTGGAATTATGTCATTTTTTAGTTGATGACTGATTTCATTGACATTTGCGCTTTTCGTGTAAATTTATCGCGTGCTAATTTTTAAAACATTTTGTAAAGTGGCTATGTCTGTCAAAAAAAAAGTTTGAGTTTAGAAGAGAAAGTTGAAATTATAAAATGTGTCAACAATTATGTTAAAATAAGCGATGTAGCGAAAATATTTGGGATTCTAAATAACACTCTCAGCAATTGCAAAATCGAGGAAAAATTATTAAAATATTCAAAAAGAGTGGTTTCCTCATCGTTTAAACGTATATGCACAGCGAAATATGAAGATGTGGAGGAAGTATTCTTTGTATGGTTTAAAGATGCAAGATCCAAAAACTTCCATATATACTAGTGGAAGTATTTTGCAATAAACAGCATATGCGTTTGATGAAACACTTGTATATAAAGAATTTCATGTTAATGATGGTTGGTTGAGTAAATTCAAAAAAGATATGAAATTGGGTGTAAAAAATTATGTGGAGAAACAGCCTCTGTTTCAGAAGAAACAATTGAAGAATGGAAGAACGAAAACTCAAACATTTTTTAGGATTATGATTGAAAAGATATATTTAATATGGATGCCTGATAAAACTTTAACTTTAAAAAAAGAAACTTGTCAGGGTGGGAAAAGGAGAAAAGTCCGACTTTCATTAGCATTATGTTCTCTGAAAGGCAAAAAAACCTCTTGTAATTGGAAAAGTAAAGAATCCACGGTGTATCCCTAAAAACGTAATAAAATCTTTGCCTGCAATGTACATGCGTAATTGAAAAGCTTGAATGATGAAATGCCTTTTTAAAGAATGGATTTTAGATTTTGACGAATAGATGCAAAAAGCCAAAAGAAAAGTTCTGCTTATTTTAGACACCGTCTCAACGTCTCTTCGCATGTGAGTTCTGTTTGTGTTTAATTTATAAAGTTACTTCTTTTACAACCTAACACTACATACAAAGTGCAACCAAGAGACCAAGGAATTATTCATTCGTTTAAAGCTAAATACTGGAAGATGCTTGTGGAAAAATAATCGTGAATTCAGATGACACGAAATAAACAAAAATAGACGAGCTGAAAGCAATTAAACTTATCTGATAAATAAAGCTTGGTGCGATGTTCTGTTGTTAAAGGTTTTTCAGTTTCGCGATTTTTTCCATCACCTTCAAACAATAATGAAACTGTTTCTTTACCTAAATTGGAAAATACAGATGAACTGATTTTATCCTTTAAATCTGATTTCCGAGTTTACATTTTATCAATATGTTAATGTTGATTCAAACATAATGGCAAATGAAGAATTCGATGAAGAGAACATCATAAAAAAAGTACAGAAGATTACAGATAATTGTGTGTTACATGCACAATGAAAACTTGTTAACGAATGAAATTAACATGTATGTTGTCAAAATAGGGTGTACAATACTAGACAATGCTGTTAAGAAAAGAAAGCAGATCTTGTTAACTTCATTCTTCAAACCTATATAATTATGTAAAACTGCCCTTTAAGAGATTTAAATCAATATATATTTTTTTACATTTAAATTTGCCCATTTTTTTATGTGTAGCATAGTCAGATATACCGTTAAAATAATACAACAAAACTCTAATTATGTGAAGTTCAGTCATCCAGATCTATCATCACAAAATAAAAATTCTGTGTTATGAATTGTACGTATTTATACGTAAAAATATGATTTCCTAGAAATTCCTTTTAGGTAGCTTTCAATACAAAAAAGTATAAAGCTACCTATTGCAGCCGTTCGGAGGAAAGCAGTTCCGGAAAATTTCGATATATTTTCACCGATCATGACCCCCAGACCCCAAAACCACCCTCCGTCCAAATGTTGATTTATATATATAGATATATCCATATATATATATATATATATATATCTGACCTATGTCATACGATAACGCCCGTAATTATGAATCGATTTTGATGAAACTAATTGTGTGTATTAAGGTCACTAATGTCTCGACCGTGTTCGTTGGCCAGCTTGGTCCGCCATCTTGTTTCAAGATGGCGGCCATTTAAAGATGTAAAATAACTTAAAATCTAAAATAAATATACAAAAAATTTAAAAATTCAAATTTATTTTTTAATTACGTGTTAGGCCTTGATACAAGGATTCCAGAGCTTTTTTTGGTTTACCTCTATCTTAAAAAATGGCTGAGATAGAGCAGTTTGAAATTCTAGGGTGGCTGACATTTTGAAACAAAACAGCACATTAACGCGATTACTCGCAAATTATTTTCTTTCATTGTTGTAATAATTTTCCCAATCATACGCATAAAACTATATATTCATATCCGTTAACGCCAAAATTGGCGACATTGGCGGCAAAATTGGGCGAAATATCGCCAAATTTGGCTATCAAAATAAGTCTTCATAAATGAAGCCAATTTGGCTATTGCTCAATAATTTGGCGAATTTCTTATTCAAATTCAGTATTAACGAATCTTTTGTAAACGTTTCTTTGCATTTTAGCTTGCTGTTTTCGTGTGACATTAGCTAAAATTTTAAAACGAAGATATAGGAAAGCTACCTTTTCCTCCCGGTACAGGCCGGAAGGACTTTTTAAATCAACGCCTTTCTTCTCTTTTCTGTTTGTAGTAAAAATGATCCTTACTATGGAGGCTTAATATAATATGAATGCATAAAGCCTAGCTCTTTTTTATTAAACAAAAGTTATTTTAAGACATTATTTATGCACTAAAACGTCCTCTTATATGATTGTCTCCATTATATGGAATTCTGCATACTCAGATTACGTTCAGACCATATTAGTCAGGGTAATTGACGTTCTTACTATATAACGAAATAATTCGTTTTAACGAAAGCACGTTATAACGAGCAAATCTTTGGAGCACTTTCGATTTCGTTATAAGGTGCTTTGACTGTAATCCTTTGTGTTGTGTAATCATGGAAATAATCTTCTCTGAATAAAATGTTACTTTTGAAAAGTTAAAGCTTTGTGTGAAAAATACTAAACAAACAAACAAAAAAAAAATTTTAATCCTATGCACATTAGACCTATGGGCACAGTAGACCATTCCCTAATATTTTATTTATTTAAAAAAAAAAAAAAAATTACGCTTCTCTTCTATCCTAATTAGAGATGAGAAATACAGTTATTTTTGGTTAACAGGTTCCATCGCTCCACACTCGCACAGGTAACAGGTTCCAACAATTTGTTATTTTTGTAACATATAACTAATCGCAGTGTATGCTGTCAATGGATGTTTTAATTAGAAGGCCTTTAAATAATATGTCTGCAATAATTATGAAATGTAAATATAGACACTGTATCTAGTTGAGATGAAATCACACCATTAAAATCAGTTTATGGCTAAAAACTTAATTTCTGACGGATTAAAACTTACCTACTAGTTGTGAAACTTTGAATTTCATGCATTTTCAGATTTTCTGGCACTAAAAACATGTTTTTTGCATTTATAATGTCTAAAACGTTGAAAATTCATAAAATTCTAAGTATCGTAGAACAGTAAGTTTTAGCCATAGGAGAATAAATTTTCACTATTTCACTTGCTAGAACATGAAGAAACTTTTTTTAACCCTAGAATGCTACCCATTCGTCTCCTGGACGAAGCCCATAACAAGTAACTTTGTCCTGCCTCTCCCAAAAAAGGAAATGGGTTGTGCCACTCAGTACCTTAATTTGACCTTGGATACTACATTTAAGGATAATCTTTTTTCCCCGAAATATTTGTGCACAAGGTGTTTTCAGAACAATATTCGTCTCGCAGACGAATGGTTAGCAGTAGCGTTTGCATTTGAGAATCAGACTTAGTTTTTTTTCCTGTGCTGCCGTGACATATCAAAACGTTTTATCAGAGAAAATGTTTGGGGTAGACCTGAGACTATCTGGAAACTATTAAAAAAACTAAGTGATCAAGAAAATTCTATTTCTGGGAATAAATCAGAAAATGAAGATGTAATTGAAGTTGAGAGTGACGAAATCCCAAATAGCAATAGAGATGAAAATTATGAATTATCCTTTGACAAAAAAGATGAAGAAAAAACAATTCTTGAAAAACAAACCCAGGAGGATGGAAATATGAAGTCAAATTACGAAGCTAAAATTGAAAACAGCGTATCAAATAAAATTGAATGGGTTGGAAAAATTTCGAAAATGTTTGAGTCATATGACGTCTATAATTTATCCAGACAAAATTCAGCTCAGTGGTAAGATAAATCAAAATGGTCATCTGTTCCTCAATTAAGTAAGTCAAGGTCAGTAGCTCAAAATATAATCATAGAATTTTTTAACTCCACAAAAGGAGCCGTAGACACATTGAATCAGATATGTAATAACATGTCATATAGTAGGAAAACACGCTGATGGCCTCTTTGTGTGTTTTATGGTATGATAAATATCAGTTTATTTAATGCACATGTCATATGTATGCATAACATGGCTCAAAAATTCGAAAAAGCATTATACAGAAAAAAAGTTCGCGATAAAGCTAAGTGAAGATCTTCTTGCTCCGTGGATGAAGAAGTATCTCAATGTAACAAATTTCCCCGATTAACAAGGACAATTATAAGTGAACTTTTGAAATTGGATATTAACATTCAAAAACTCCAACAATCTGAATGTAAAAGAAAGGAAAAATTCTGCATTTTGCCCGTACAATTTACGCAGAATGACGCTCAACTTCTGTCTAAAGTGTTCCAGAGCAATGTTTTTTGAACTTCACGTAACATGTGTGAAGATTTCTTTGAAAATAAATGAATTGTGATTTCTTGCTTACTTGTAGATTGAGAGTGATAAAGTCACCTGCAGGTAGTATACATTTATTCTAATTAGCTTTTAAAATTTAATTTAAGCACGCATACCCACAGTTCGTCTGGGAGACGAATGGTTATCATTCCCGTAAGTTTTTCAAAGGGTAACATTCTAGGGTTAAATAAAACTTATAGGACCTGGACATTATAAAAAGAATTTAATTTCTTAATTGTTTAAAAAATCTGCTATTTTAATGTAAATTGATTTTTAATTTATACATAACACAATTTCAAACATTTTTTGTAATTGGAACTATACTTCTAAAAGTAATGACTTAGAAATTAGCCTTTGATAAATGATAGAAGAGACATCTTGTATAAAAATAAAAACAGTTTTAGTAACATGATTTTTAAAAGAATGAATTTGGCTCCCGACTATATTGCGGACATATCTATCGCCGCATATCCATAGCGAACTCTGCAAGAACATGAAAATATTTATACACTTTTAATAAAATGCTGTTTATTATTGCAATTTATTAATGCAATACTAAAAATACATTTTCCCATTTTTGATAACAAAAACACTGAAAATTCATTAAATTTCAGGTATCATAACTCAGTAAGTTTTGGTCATAGAAGAATAAATTTTTACTTTCTTACATGTTAGAACATGGAGAAATGTATAAGACCTAGACATTGTAAAACATTTTAAATTTCTTAACTATTTAAAAAGCAACTATTTTAAAGTAAATCAATTTTTATATGATGCAAAATAAATTTGAAAAATTTTTGCAATAGGGACTGTACCTCAAATCTAACGGTTTAGAAATTGGCTTTTGGTAAATAATAAGAAAAAATAAGCTGTATAAAATAAAACACCATTTTTATAACATGATTTGAAAGAAAAAAAAAAAAAATGAAAACTGATACACAACTTTAATGCATATCCCAGGTGAATCCCACAAGAACATGACAATATTATTTATACACTTTTAATCAAAAACAATTTATCCAAATAAATTTTCATTATGTTTTTCAAATTAGTTACAATTGTGTTAAAATTGAGTGCCCGCACAAATAATGCGATACTATTGTCCTTCGTTTATTTTACTGTAAAATGGAATCACAGAAATTTAAATATTTTCCTGCTGTTGTTTTCCAAAAACACAGAAATAAGAAAGTAATAAATAAATAAATAAAAACACATCCCCCCCCCCCCAAAGAAAAAAATCTAACGTCAGAATATTGATTTTTAAAAAAAAGTCTGCGAGAAACATCCCTTTTAAACATTAAAAACCAAAGAAACAGCTATGTGGTGTAAGTTTGACAAAAATGGCATGAATCGAAATTATTCTTATGTTCCCATCTTCCAATATCTTTCATTAAAAAACATGCTTTACTTTTCATTTGAAAAAAACCTCATTGTCTGAAATTATTCTATGAATCTGCATAACAGGCTACAATTGTTTACGTTAAATCACTACGACAGCAGGTACTGTATTAGACTCGTCAACAGTAATGATAATTTTGCAATGAAATAAATAACTAAAGCTTAAGTGGCTTTTGGAAATTATTTAACAGTTGTAGAGAAATATGTTATTTTTCAACTAATGATAGATGACTGAATGAAATTTTCTATTTTTATTTGTGTTTTAAATCTCCTTTATAAATACTACTGACTTTCTGTAAAATCTATAAAAAAATATATTAATTTGATATTCAATCACATCAACTACCTAAATGGAATCTGAAGAAACAGTAAATTTTAAAATTAAGTTTTAAAACGATGAATAGAGATGTAATTTTAAATTTTAAATATAATTTTGGAAATAAAAAAAATTGTTTAAACATAAAACTTTCACGCAATAATTTATCTTTTTTTTTTTTTTTTTTTTTTATGTGCATTTATGTTTATTATGTAGCATTAAAATAATATTTTAAATAAACTTTTCGGAATGTGTTTATAAAGTACATTACACTGATTTTCAAATTTTATTTCCATTAAAGCATGTAATTATATCGTATGAATAATTCAGTTTAAAAATATTAAATATTCAGTTATTTACATATTAAAGTTTGTTTTATTTGTCTTTTAAATCTAATTACATCAAACTAAATCTTGTGTATCTGTGGTGCGAGGTTGAAATCTGTGATGATTATTTTTTTTTTTTACTTTTTTATAGGTTTTTATGAAATTCATATCAAAATTATAATATGTAAACATTAAATTTGTTTTTCTTGTAGGTATTTAAGATGTTATTTATAAAAATTACTACTTTGCATTTTTAAATAAATGAAAATGAACTTTTCTTATTCAGGCGCAAACGAAATTTAATGTTAAAGATAGCAAACTTGAGTTGAAAAGAGATAATATTTTAGATGTGATGTTTGTCCTATGTGATGTTTGTCCTATGTATATGGAATATTTTTTAATTTTTAAACTTCTTTTTACACGAAAATTTCTACTGATACTTTTCAATTAAAAATAGTGTGTTTCTAATAATTGGAAAACTGAATCGAGCATGCTAAGTGACATCAAACAACGAATAGCTCCCTATTGGCTGCGGGGGGAAATGGCTCAACATTATCCTTGGACTGAATGATGTTTGGATGCGAATTGAACTGTGATTGGTTGATTACGATATTGTTTCCCAGTTTTTATGCGTTAGTGATTCTCACTCATTTCTTTGCAAGCTAACTGAAAACTTGGAAAGACATGAAGGGAGGTTTTTGTTTGGTTTCGATTGTTATTGATCCTTTTTTTTTTTCTTTTGGCATGTCATAATAAGCATTTAAAATAGGACTTTTTTTATTTCGAAAGTACATTTTTAAGCTTTTTTCTTTTGTTAATATGGAAAACAAATTTCAGAAACTTTATTTTATTATAATTTTAATAGTATTAAAAACTATTGTTTCAGCCAGTGCCGAAACTAGTCTTTTTGGCGACCGAGGTAAACATGGATTTTGGCGACCCCCCCCCCCCCCCTCCTCCGCAAAGAAAATTTCCAAAGTGAATTTTTTCTAAGTTTCTAAAATTTAAAGTATATAATCAGATAATCTGTAATACTGAACTAAGTAATCAGCTTTGTCAAATACTGATTCATTAAAACCTTGAAAATGGAATCGAAAGGAACCGAAAAATATTCCGCTTTATACAGGTTTTCATCTTAGGAAGTATAATTATTGATATTCTACGGGGCGGATTTAAGGGGTCATGATGGTCTCAATCGCGAGGGGCCCCGCATCCAAGGGCCCCCAAAATCCTCTTTTGAGTTCAATGAGAAATTATTTTTTGATCAGAGGATTTTCTTAGCACTATTTTTTAATTAGTATTACTACATAATTTTCATGTAATTTTAATAGAATATTTTTTTATACCATTTTCTATTCCCAGAAATGTTTTAGTTATGTTTAAATGTTTTTCCTTGTCTTATTTTCTATTAGCAATTATCAGAACTGTGAACGGTTGGGGTGAGACTCAAACTTGGATGTGAGCTGAAAGGAACCCTGTTACTGTTAGAGACTTTTATGACGATTTAATTACACAGATTCAGAGTCTAATTAAATCAGATCTGATCAATCTAAATCTGGATCGTGACACTGTGGCCCTTGATTTAGGGGTCCCCCGCACTTGGATGCTGTTTACATAAAGCTGATATTTAGAATGCATTTGACTTTGTTACTGATTATAATCGATATTTTGCATTTTTAGTGTAGGATAAGATTAAAAACAAAAAGAAATTGAGCTTGATTATTACAGGGGCACACGATGTATTTGCCCCAGAAGTTTACATCTGGATCTAAAAAAGAAATTACAGCAAAAGAATGGTGCGGCAAAACACGTAAGAATAGAAAAAAGACTATTTTTTTTTCTCCAAAAATAAAGGCAAAGACGATTTTATTAACCATGGCACTCTGTGTGAGGTTCTTTTCTGCGTCTCTACAAATGCTATATTCTTAAAAAAGAAAAAAGGGGTGGGGAGGTTACTATTTTATCTTGCATATGTTTCTCCCTTTACTTTTTAGTGTCGTTAGCAATAGCCAACCTCGCGCCCTTTAAAGCCGGATCTGTATGAAAAATGTAATCGTAACAAATGGTATGGCGGCATTTTTCATTTATCTGGAAATGGCCAAAGGACGAGAAAATAATTTGGGAGGATAAAGGCAGGGACGGCTGCGGTTTTATTAGTCATAGACACTTAGGTATGGTTTTCTTCCTGCACCCTTACAAATGACATTCTTTTTCAAAAAATTTTAACAAAGAGTTTTATTTTGCATATTTTTCAAATATTATTTGTTTTTAGTATCCCCAGGCAGTCGCCCAACCTCGCCCTCTCTAATAATACTAGATTGGATCTGGATGAAAAGTAATTTCAGCAAAAGTAACAGGCCGGCATATTCCAGTTGCCGCCAAGGGCGGCAAAACGCTTAGAGAACTTTCGCAAAATGACGAGTAAAAAACTTTTTGGAAGATAAAGCCAGGGGCGGCATCGGCTTTGCTAGACATGGCGCCCTGTACGAGATTTTTTACTGTACCTCTACAAATGCTATATACTTAAAAGAAAAAAGATTCTACTGAGAATTTTATTTTGGCCATTCATCCCCCAATTTGTGTTTATTGTCCAGGGCAGTCACCCCTAGCCCATGACAAAATGGAAAAAGAAGAAAGCTCCACGCTGTGAGAAAAGGGAAAAATTGAACAGCCTTCATGGAAAATTTTTATCTAATAGAAAAGTCAAAATGAGGGAATCGTTTGCCAATTATCTATGCTGGACATTTCAGTACGGTATCCAGATGACGTTGAACAGTGTCATATACAGACATGAGTAGGGAAAACTAGGGACCTTGAAAAATTGAGTAGGGACCTTGAAAAATTTTAGTAATTCTCCTAAACTACAGGAAGAGATTTAAATGATAGACGGCATAGACATGATACATTTGGAATGGGAGAAAGAAAATAGCCTGAGAGAACAGTTCATTTTTTATTCATTTGCTATCTTGTATTGTAGGCGAATCTTTTTATTTGTCTATTTTAATGCATTTGGTTCAGTTTTTCTTTTGTATTTTCCGGTTGCGAGACTTTTTATACAAATTTCATATACACATATATTTCTATATCAAACAACAAACAAAACCTGCATTTGGCGCCCCCTTCGCCTTCTGTTCTGCTGGCACCCGGGGCATGTGCCCCCTCTGCCCCTCCCTAGTTTCAGCATTTTTTTTTTTTTAAATGCTTTGCGGGTAATGCGTTCCAAATTTAACAGGGACTTTCTGTTAACCTATTATCAATAATGAACTATAAGACAATAACATTATTTTTTATACTAATATGTTAAATAATGCCCATCTCTAATCCTAATAGATAACATCACTGGATAGAACTTTTATAGCCTTCAGAGCACATGTTTAGCTCAGAGCAAACCATTTACCATTTTACACTTTTATGTTGTGTTGAGCTTCTAAATGTAAAATTTTTCAGCATTTTCTTTTTTTAGTAATTAAAGGTTGTAGATAAATAAGATAAAAAAGCTAATTGGCAAAGATTGCTTGGTTTTATTTAACTTTAAAGTTAATATGTTTAAAAGAAAGCTATAAACAATATTAATATTATTTATTGAACTTCAACATGGGGCACAGTGGACCACTCACAACCGGCACACAGTGGTCATGCAGAATGTTCAAAAATAAATGCTCCTTTTCTATAAAGAAATATTGTTTTATAGTAGTTATTTAACTGTGAAATAAAGTAAACAAAGAAAAATAACAATTTATTTAACATAAGTAAGGAATATTACTTTATTTTGTACAGAACCGTGCGAAGAGAAAACTGCGCCGGGGCAAAGTTTGTATTCGGCGCCCCCTCCCCCCCCTCCCCTTCTTTTTGTGACAGGTAACACAAAACTGATAAAGTACAGAAACAAAAATAAATTCTATTGAATAAACATTTTACGTTTATGTTGGAACTTTAAAAGGTTTAATTTTAATTCAGAAATTGCAAACAACTAAATAGCATAAGAAAAAATTTCACTTATTTGTTGGAGAGATCATGATATTTTGAGACAGAAAAAAAAGAATGATGAAAAGCAAAAAAGAAATTCCCCAGAAAATGATCCATGACCAATAAAATGAATAAATAAATAAATTAAACCGTGGTTCGTAGTATAAATTTGGCGCCCCCCTCCCCAATTTCCGCACCCGGAGCGAACGCCTCCCTCTTTGCACGGCCCTGGTTTTGTATTTATTACCATTTGAAAAATTTAACTGTAGCCAAATTGGTGATGATTCTATTCAAGTAAGATTCATGACACACAAATTGAATGGAAATCAATTTATTTTTCCAAAAACGATAGATGAATCTGTTGTTGATGTCAGTGACTTTGTAATGTTGCTCACAGACACAAAAGTATTTCAGGAAAATTCCAGGCTCAGTCTTACACATGAGTATTTTGGAATTTCATTTGTAAATATTAAAGTGTGCCGATTTTTTAAATTTAAATTTAAATTAATTTATTTTTTTGTATTTAATTAATAATTTCTACTTATTTGCTATAAGGCCTGTATTTTAGTCTGTTATTATTATTTCCAAATATAATTTTTTTGTTTTGTATGCTTTTTCTTCGAAAATGTTACTTGCAAATTTGTATTACTATGTTATTTTGGAGGTAAAGGGTAAATAAAGAATAATTATATTAATAAGAAATATATTTATATTGCAATTCAGATAATATATAGTATGTCCACTAAAGTTCCTTGCTACCCTCTTAACTTCAGAACGGCTGCTGCTATATTCATAAAAGTGGTGTCTAGGTATAGTAAAGTAGCCATGCGCTACTGAATGAAATCGCCTATGGCGCCACCTGGTAGAAAACTGCGAAGTTAGCATTTCTATCTCGAAAACGAAAAGAGATAGGGGAAAAAAGTGATTTACAAAGTTGTAGAGCATTATCGATTTAGTACGAAAAGACACATTGTAGACATTAATGCGAAGAATAGAACAGTTAAAATGCGCATTTGTTTTTCGTGATTTCCTACACTGTGACGTCACGAAACTTGAATAGAAGGTGAAATGATTATCTTTTGGACAAAAGACGACACTGCAATGTGGCACAGTGGTATCGCTTGTGATTCCCAATCAAAACGATGCATTACGGACACTTCTGCCAACATGTCATCCTCTATGTTCCAATGTGTGCAACGTGAAATTCAAACAAGGATCCAAATGTGTATTGCAGCTGATGGCGAGAAGTTTGAGCATTTCAAATAAAGGTATATTGTTATAACTAGTTGTTTTTTTCTTTGTAAGATCGTTTTGTCACTTCACAGTGCAGGAAATCACGAAAAAAAAAAAAAAATGTGCGTTTTAACCGTTTTATTCTTTGCATTAATGTCCACAATGTGTCTTTTCGTACTAAATCGATGATGCTCTACAGCTTTGTAAATCACTTTTTTTCCCTATCTCTTTCCGTTTTCGAGATTGGAATGCTAATTCTGCAGTTTCCTACCAGGTGGCGCCGTAGGCGGTTTCATTCAATAGTGCATGACTACTTTACTATACCTAGACACTACTTTTATGAATATAGCAGCAGTCGTTCCGAAGTTAAGAGAGTGGCAAGGGACTTTAGTGGGCATACTGTATAATAGTGGTCCACTGTATCCCAGTGGGTGAAACAATGGGATTCCTTGAACTATTTTTTTGTATGAAAAATTCTACTTTTGAACAAATCTCATATGGTGAAAATCGTACTCCGATACGACATTTTGTGAATTTTTGAAATGTGAAGGGATTTATGGGATACCATCAGAGTTAGCACTCAGGATCACCCAATTACTACGGTAATTCTGTATTTAATTATTATTTCTGTATTTACACATACTCACTCATGCTCCGTGTATTATTGAGAAATATTTGGAAATTTCTGTTTTATTACCAATATGACGTCATACTAATCTTTTTTTTTTTTTTTTTGGTGAAACTTTTTATTTCATTTTCATTTTTCACATGGAAATCTTTCAATAGAAAATTAATTACTGTATAACGAATTTTATTGTGGATTTTTAACTGTTGGCTACTGCTATAACTAAGAATGTTTAAATTTAATAGGAAAAGGTTGTTAGATTTGTTTTGTTTTTTATCTCTCTATATTAAAATAATATGACTTTTTCAAAATTTTATGATTTTTAGCGTGACAGTAGGTATTCAGCTGTAAGTACACAAATTTTCAAGTCTGTAACTTATACAGTTTCTGAGAACCGGCTCTGTGACAGACAGAGAAGCGAGACGAATAGGGTTTCGCGTGATAGACAAAACCATAAAAAATATCAGGCATCTGAAATAATGTTGGAGAAGTGACTTGAGGTGGCAGTGTGATTTGAAATTTCGCGAATAGAAGTAATTTCTTTCAAACAAGTATAAAAGTGTGTTTTAAATTGAAGCAGTTGAGGTCCGAATGAAGGAATAGGAATATGTGGATTGTAAAAAGTCAGATCCATCCATAATAACTTGTTAATCATAATTAAAAAATATAAAAATATTTTTGAAAATCTATTTTGCTCTTTCAAATTTGGCGCCCTTAAGATTCGTGCGCCTAGAGCAATTTGCTCCAACTGCTCCACGGTAGCTACGCCCCTGTATTTGTTTCAAAATTATTGTTGATTCTTTGATATTTTATTATTGTTCATAATGTTTTAAGATCAGGTAATAGAACTTACTCTAGTGATCTTTCTCATTTGTGGAATTTTAATGCTCAATTTGACGAAATAGAAAGATTCTATCGCCTGTTGAAGCGCAGCGAGGCGAAGGTGAGAAAGTCTTCCTGTGTATCCATTCCAATGTGACAATGAAATAAACTGGATTTTTCTACAATGGCTCGATGAATTACAGTGTAACTTACCACAGAAATAGATTTTAATAAGACAGGAGTAATAACGTGATCCAATTTTTGAAATTCGATCTGTGGCCAGAGTAATTAAAGGTTAAAGTTGTAATGCAAACCCCATGTGCAACAATCTTCGTTAACTGGGTTGGACATTTCCGCATTGTGTATAAACCTCAGTCAGAGAGCAATGAGTAAAGTTGAAGTCATCTCAGTCATTGATGTACTAAATGCTCCAGCCCACCAAAATTCGCTCTTTGGTGTTTTTTACTCAAGGAAAATCACTTTAAAAATTTTCCAATGGACTGTTCCCTAGTGGGGTTATAGTTCATTCAAAATTAAGAGAGAATTTGAACAAACTTAAGGGTTGCCAATTTACACCATGGAATTTCAGTTTCGAGCTTTAAAAAAGTAATTAATATATATATATATATTTAATTTAGAAATAAGTTGTTGACAAATATTTAATGTTTAAAATTTAACTAAAATTTAAATAACAATTACATTTAATTTAAACAATAATTACACAAATTAAACATTTCTTTCAAGAAAGTGTATTCTTTTTTATGTAAAGCAATGATTGTGAATTTAACAATGATCAATGCTTGGTATTATTTTTTGTAGCCAAAGCATTACAAAATCTGCCAATTTGCACATGTTTGTTTATTTACTTGTTTTCTCTCATAATTTTGAACATACTATTAACATTGTTTCACTGTATATAGGTTTCGGTGATTATTGGCAATGAGATAAATTATTTTGCAATGAAATTTTATTGTAGTATTTATTTTTCTACATTTTACTTTATAAGAGTTATTTTTAGCTGTAGTAAGATAATTTCTCTGAATTTCATTTTTCTATTTTATAATGATTATTTTAAAGCAAGACAATGTATAAAGAAAAGAACATTAAAAGAGGTTACTTCTTATAACCCTCCTATAGTACTACCAAGTTTTAATTTTTAATGAGAGTTTTCAGTTTTGGAAGATTTGACCCAGAAATTACTTAAATTAATTTTATTAAATTTCTTCCAAAGTTGAATAAAATATCTGTCTGGTTTTATTTATTATGTTTAAGTTACTATTTTTTTTTCTGGTTTGAAACATGAAAAATTTCAAAACAAAAATAAATGCAGTCAATAGAGACCTCCAATCGTACTAGGAGGGTTAATTGCTAAAATGCATAAAATAGAAACATTATAAACAGTAAAATACGTTTTATTAGACTGTTGACATGTTTCGGCTCCATCTAAGCCATTATTAAAACAAATAAGAATATTCTATAATTGCACAGTCTATTTTTCACGTGAAAAATTAAGTTATAGCGTTTCAAATAATAACTTTATAGACCGTGCAAGTATAGAATATTCTTATCTGTTTTAATAATGGCTCAGATGGAGCTGAAACATGTCAACAGTCTAATAACACTTATTGTTTGTTTTTATTTTATGCCTTTTAGCAATTAAAAGAAATATATTATTACAAGATGTTATAATTTATTATATTAACAGGTTAATTAACGTATATTTCAACTATAAATATCTACTAGTGGGTTAAAAAATTCTGAGCTTATGCTGATCAGTGTTGCCTGCTTTTTAATTAAAAAAAAAATCTACTAAAATATCCAAATAGTAATTTTTGTTTTATATTATCATGGAATATCTGTCATTAAGTAAAGCAAAGATTAGTATTTGAAAATTATGGTACGTTATTTTGAATAAAAAATGTGTTAAATTGTAAACACAGATCTGTCAACTTTTTTATCTTACTAGTCTGTTATTTTGTGCATGTGAATGCAAAATAGAATCCAGTTGGAAATATGTTTGTTAAGAACAAGGATTTGTAATAATGTTTTTTTTTTATTCATGATCAACTAAAATTGTCATAAGAAATCCAACAGAAAAAATAAATAGATAATAACCTTACCACAGAAAACAAGCTCTCTTTTTCAAGAATATTTACATCTGACTTGCGAAAGAAGAAAAAAAGTTTTAAAAAATAAAACATGATTGCTTGTTATATGGTTTTTATTTCTCATTCTTTGTACAAAAAGAAATAAAAATTGTAAAAGAACTAGCTTTATAAAAACAGGACAATTTTAAGTACAGAAAAATTGCCTTTGTTTATTTTAAAAAATTCACACTTTGAAATTAAGTCTTTAATTTTCCTTTTAACTTTTTCCTGCTCAGAATCTTTAAAAATTTTCGCACATTTTTATTTTAAAAAGTCTTGTACTAGAAAATGATTGAATCTCGTATTGATGAGCAAGGACAATAATCTCATACATATTTTTTACTATTTATTCCGAATAATAATAATAAGATGATGCATCTTAAGCTTTGATAAAATCATATGTGCTCATCCGAAAGAAATCACATGTGTTCACTGTGAAAAAAATCAACATTTCGGAACTCACTATTTAGCTCTGGACATTTCTTTCAAAAGTTTGTTTGCCAAGTGACGGTTCAGTGTCAGTAAATCATCCCAACCAGAAGTATCCACAATTTCAGAAGCATTCTTGTTAAAGAAATCTTGAACAGCAGAAGACAACTCCGTCTTATCATATTTATCAGCAAACACAGCAACCTGACATACATTTTCCACTGTCAAACACTGCATCAGATATTTGGTACAGAATGTCCTGAGTTCTTCGACGTCATACTTATCAGATGTATAATACAGATTTAAAGCACAACTACAAGATAACTTTTCAAGTTTTCCACAATATAAGTATGCCAAGAATTCCTGAAAAGAATCAGGATCACAGTCTGGTATTGTGATGACTCCTGTCTGCTTTTCCAATGTATCATACATGAAAGTAGCAGCAAACACTCTAGATCGTGCAATCAAAACAGACCTGTGGGCTTTATATTCTCTGTCCTTTACTTTCAAAGTAACATCACAAGTCTCTTCATCACCAAAAATATTTTTAAAGTTTTCTGACAGTGTATCCAATCCTGAAAACAAAAATCATTTTATAAAAGTAGTACCATTAATTATAAGCAGTAATAACATTAAGATAATGCTTTCACAATTTGTCATCTATTTTAATATAAACTATTGGGTTGTTCAGAAAGTTCTTTCCATTTGGGAAAGTTTGTTCATACTAGAAAATTCTATCATTTAATTATTAGACATTAATTCTGGTATCTAATGTCTAATAATTGAAGGCAGAATTTTATAGTACGAATTGGTTTTCCCAAATGGAAGGAACTTTCCGAACAACCCAATACTTTAATCTCTAGTTGTATGCCATGTAACACATTGTGAACATTAACCCTACACTGCACACATTTTTTTTTTTTTTGGAAGTATGTTTTTTTGTTTAAAGTTATATTTATAGTTACATACCACAAATTTTAAAGAGTAATTCTTCATCTTATGTAATTTCAGTCTTCTGTGATTACAGAAGACAAGTACTTTTCATTAAATATAGGGGTAACCAGGAACCAAGTTTATTTATTTACTGTTAAATTTGTATTGATTAATCATCACTGTAGAGTGTAGGGTGAATTTAATGGAACATTTCTGGAAAAAAGAGATTTCATCCGCTATTGCACGAACTGTGTCACAAATCATTGAATAAAAATATGATTGGTGCCAATCAATTAGTAATGATGCCTACTAATTTATGATATGCGTATGTTTTCTTGGGTTGCCATCTACAAACAGAAATTGTATCAAACTTACGTTTTATACGTTTCCATACGAGCACATAATTTGGACAGCATATTTGGATTATTCAATAAATTTACATTAGGATACCAAACAGGAAGTTATTTGGTCATGTAGTTCAGAAATTGTGCAGGATTAAAGTTTAGAATTCTTAGAGTAAAATTCATTTTTAATCATTTCAAAACAGATTACAATGCAAGTGTTTTTTAAGCATAACTCAAAACATACGTGGCAGAGGTAGCTGCAATTTTGGATTAACATAGTTAAAGTTTCTAAAAATCGATTTCTGTTTAAAAAAATTCATAGGTTACATTTCATATATTTTTCTAAAATTAATTGCAAAAATATGTATTTTTTCGGAAAACCTATATCGAGTTTTAGAAGTTTTAAATCTGTGAATCTAAAATTGCAACCCAGGTCTGCCAAACAGTGTTTGAGTAATGCTTAAAAACCCACCCCATTGCATCCTGTTCTGCAGCGATTACAAATGAATATAAAATGAAGAGTTCCAAACTCTAAACTTGTTTAATTCATAAACTACTTGACTGAATATCTTCCCATTTACTAAGGTAAAATTTACTGAAGAATCCACATATAATCTGAAAAATAGGTGGTCATATTGAAAATTTGTTACAAGTTTTATATGTAGATGATCCACTAAGCAAAATTGAGGTATAGCATTAGTAGATATTATTACTAATCGATTCGCACCAGCATGGGTGCAAGAAATCCATCCAAGCCAAGACTGAAAAATTTTCTGAATATTAGGAATAGCCAAATGGAAATGGACTAGAAGATTTCTATAAGTTGCATTATGGCTAAAAATGGCTCTCTTACAATAAAAATTGGTAATTAAAAGTTCTTGATAGTAAAATTTCTATTATTTAAGTATATAAAGTAGAATTTACTATCAGTCAAAAATTTCTCCAAGACTGAAGTCTTGCACTCATGCGTACCAGTTACATTTTTATACGATTATTAATGGGAGAATTTGTAGGTGGTGATTACTTTTTTTTTCCAGAACTGTACCTCCATGTGTTTCATTAGACACATATGGTTAACAAATTCCCTATTTTGATTTCTACTGTTTGGAAAATCCTATGTTATCATTTAAGGGGCCGTTGAACTTTCAACTTTCTTTTTCATTATTTATGTTATTCCAGCAAGAAACTCTTCATAGAAGTGTTATGTACCATAATTTCGATAAAAAATTTGAAAATAAAATACCAATTTTCTGAAAATTAAAAGAATTTTAAAGGTATTAGTTAGTTAGAAAAAAATTAAATGTTCCATGTGTTCCAAATTTCAAAATGTTTTCATTTTTTCACTTAAGAGAACTTTGTTTTGAAAAATTATGCATCGACTTTTTGTTCGACGAACAGTAATGAAAAAAAAAATGAATACTTGAATTTTCACTAAAATTTCACTTGTTAATATACGTTATTACTAAATTGAATACCTTAATATACGAACATTCCAAAACGGATGCACAGATTTGTTTTAGTATGTATCAAGATTGTTTCTTACACTTATTTAGAATTTTGGAACAAAAATTTAAAAGAGAGAACTTTAAAGATGTAGTCAAGTCTGCTAAAAATTCATTTAAAAAAAATGCATTTGAAGTACTTTATGATATGTTATTCTCATTAAATACCTTTAAGAAGAATGAAAATATTATTTTTGCTAATAGTCAGAGAAGCGCTTGTATGTATCCATATGCTGTCAGATACAAGAAAAAATATATAGTATTAAGTAAGAGTTGAAATAAAGGGAATCTAATGACTTGGATCTTTCGGAAGTGAAGTGTGGCGTAAGCTAAAAATTACCCTTACAAAAATTTCTTATAGAATTCTATAAAAAATATTTATAGAAAATGCATTATAGAATCCTATAGAATCATGGCCTGTTTTTCTATAAGCTTGTTTAACTGAAAGCTATAGAAATATCTGTAGAAGTTCAATAGAAATGTCTATAGAGCTTCTATAAAAATATTTATAGAAAAAATATACAGCTTCTATAAAAATATGTATAGAATATTATATAGAGCACAGGTAGTCACCCTCCCAAGTATTAACCACTCTCGATGCTTCTTGACACAACCACTGACAGTCTCTGAACCCTTATACACTATTTCAACTTCATTTTTTTCATGATTTGCATTCCCAATCACAATAATCTTGTAAAAATTTTTGAAGTCTAATAAATTATTATTTGTTAAAACTGAAACAATTGTTTAAATATTTATTTTTCATATTAAAATATTTGAATAAAAATTATAATATTATTAGTGAATAAAATTTATTAAATTAGATGGATCGTTTTATAAATTTAATAACAAATTAATAAATGATTATAAAATTAACAAACAAATTAATGAATTATGAACAAATTAATTAATCATACTTTAATTCAGTAGTTTGACTGATATAATATTACATTGACAATTTAATCACAATGTATTAGAAGTGAATTAAATTATATGTATAATCATATTAAATCTATGGAGTTGAATTATATACTAAACTGGTGTATTACAAAATTAATTATTATATTTTAATTTTAATATATAGTTATAAATAAATTATTACATACATAAATTTTAAAAGACCAAGAAACATTTTTTTAATAAAAAAAAAATCTATGGAATCATTAGTCTGTAGAATTTAATTCTATAAGATGTACAGTACCCTATAGAAAAACTGTTCTATAAAAAAAATTCTATAGAACTTCTAAGAATTCTATAGACACATTTTCTTTAGAAAAAGTATTCTATAGAGCTCTTTAAAACTCTATCGAAATAATGTTCTATAGAATGGCTATTCTATAGAACTTGTAAAAAATTCTATAGAGTTCTATATAGCACTATAAACTATTTTTGTAAGGGTAATGCCACTTCTGGTGTACCTTTTTAATGCTATACCCTAAGTTATGTCATACAAGAATAACAAAGTATGGAAAATGCTGTCTTCATCAAGTAATGCTATCTAAGTCTGCCTTGTCACAATTGGAGCCAAACACGAGGCAAAAGTGTTTAATTGTAATTATTTTTAAGGTTTACCAATGTTATCGAATACAAGAACAATATGTATTTTAAAAACAGTTTATTTAACCTTATAGTGGAAAATTGAGTTCTGCCAACGTTAAGTTGTTGCAAAACATGCAGTGGAATAATTTACAAAATGTGTGTTCATATCTTTTGCATCAATTTCATTGAAGATAACTATGCCAATCGGGAAGTTTTGTTTAATTTTCTTAATATGTGGAATGCTTATAGAAATCAGACCCTGGTTACAATCTTGCATTTCTACATCGAAGAAGATGTTGATTGCCATGAAAACAATTCATTTTCATGTCTTGATTTGGTTCGGCTCTACACATACTTTCTGATTCGTGTACTTAATCTCAAGGATTCGTTTATGAGTCATCGTCAGTAATTGTACAGATGCTATTTTTAAAATGAGATTAACCTGTTCTAACTTTGCAATTTTTCAAAATTTTCTCTCCAAAATGTTGCAAAATGCAGACTTAGGATTGATCAATCTCAGTTAGAAAGTAGCTAAAAATCTATCTGAATTCTAGCAAAATGTTGCTGGTGCTAATGTTAAAAACCTCAGTGATTATGGAAACAACAAAATTGATCGTATACATATTATTTGTATTATTCCCATGATAACAAAAATCTTTTTCAGATATCAACATTATGAACAAAGGTGTCTGTATCAGAGGGTAAATACATAACTATGGGCAGTAAAATTTGATTGGTAGAAGTGATTTTGGACGAAAACCAATCGAAAAATGTCTTAGAGAACCTGACATCATTTTTAACCTAATGATTTATTTCACTAGTCTAATCAGACACGTCTAGGCGAGTATCGCGTAATTCTAGAAAGTTTGTTGCCATAGTTTGGACAAAAACTTCAATGTGCCCTGTACATATTTCACCACTTTTATGCATAAAAGCTCTCTGTTATGGGCTGGATTTAAAGGGCTGCCAGGTAGATTTCGATATCTAGGTGTTGGAGAAAGCAATAGAGAAAAGTACTTTGCCATGGAAATAATGACTTCTTCGAAATCGAAATGTCCATCGAAGAAGTTCAGAATGGTGACTTTAGGTAATCTAGACTGTCTTAAATAATTTCAAAGAGACAGAAACATATTGTTGTTATGGCAACCAACACGTTTCCTCAATGTGGAAACGCAAGATTGTGTTTAGTGTTAGATTTCTACAAGCATTCTAAATAATCCCTGTTAGAAGAAGTTAAAACAAAACTTTTCGAATGACGTAGTTTTTCTTGATGAAATCGATGCAAAAATATATTAACGGACATTTTATAAGTTCTTCTGCCAAAGATCTAGTCATAGCTAAATGTAGGCAGACCTCTATTTTCTGCAATAATGCATTTTAACTTAATTTTAAAATACAAATTATCCTTGTATTTAATAAGTTACAAATAATAACTTAAAAATAATTACAATAAAAACATTTCTGCCACGTGTTCGGCATGGTTGCAACAATGCAGACCAGAGTAGTGTTATAGTACTAGATGAAGGGAACATTTTCCATATTTTGTTATTCTTGTATTATACAACTTGGGATAAGCCTCTAAAAATACACCGGAAGTGGTGTTAATTTTTGGCTAAGTCCACACTTCATCTTCAGAAGTCCTGGATCACTAGATTATCTTATTTCTATTCTTGCATTATATATTATATATAAATATATTTTGTATCTGATAACATAGGGTTTCATACAGTCGTCCTCTGGACTATAAGTACTTGACAATATATTTTCTTTTTTGAATTTTAGCAAGAATAACACAAAAAGAAAAATTCATATTTTTGGGTCGATTTTTGCACATTTTAAAGTCTATTGGCAGAATGAGCTAAACATTTTGATAGTTTTTGGTTAGCTGGGCACCAGTGATATATATATATACATGTGTGTATATATACACACACATATATCTACATATACATGTATATACATACATATATAAACACACATATATGTATGAATATATATATTTATATATGTACATATATCACTGGCACCCGGCTAACCGAAGAGTACCAAAATTTTTAAAAAATAATTTAAAAATGGATAAGATTTCAAAATTATTTTTCCAAAATATTATGAACTGTAACCTATGAATTTTTTAAAATAAATCAATTTTAGAAGCTTTAAATATGCAAATCCAAAATTACAGTTCATTCTGTCAAATAATTTAAGTTATGTTTAAAAAACAACCAGCAATGCAATCTGTTTTAACATGATTAAAAATGAATTTGATATTAGAAGTTCTAAACTTTAATAATTCATAAAATACATGACATCTCCTTTGGTATCCTAAGGTAAAACATACCATAAAAGCCAAATATGATGTCAAAATTAAATATTCATATTGATATTTTCTGAATTTGGTACAATTTCCGTATGAAGAAGACCTTTTTAAACATAACTTGAAAGAAGACTTAATTTTCAGTCGAATGACTATTTCCATTTATTTCTGTGGCAATTTGGAGATTATCTTTTTCTGACAGATGGAATTTTCATTATTACATGCAGATGTGGTTGCTAATTATTTCACTTGTTAACACTTTGTGACTCAAGAACACCGATTTGAAAAACATTCAGATGCTAAAATACATCATTTTAAGTATATAAAAATTAATTAAAAAGATTTACAACATAAAAAAAAATTGACTAAAAGATACTTTATTCACATCTGCAATAAACAGAAAATTACATGCTTTTAATAAATATTGTCAATTTTCTAATACAAACTTGTATAGTATACAAATTTACCTTTGTGAAAAATCTATTTTTGGATGGCTCCAGCCTTTTAAATTTGATAAAATTTATGAAGTGCATTTCAGCAATATTGACGTGAAACTGCTCAAATGATAAATAAAATTTTTGCATGAAAAACTAACTCATTATTATAGTCTGTAGAGAATTCTACGAAAAACTTTATTAACTACTGTGTTAGAAGATAGCAGCAATAAATAAAATCATCTTTTAAAGCCACTATATAAGTAAGAATGACTTTTTTGTATGTTGCAGATATGCAATGAGGTGCTACAAAGGCTTAAAAATTCTGTTTACCACAAAAATATAAAGCACTCTAATTATTCCTCAATGTAAATGTATACTTACAATTTAAGAACATATTAATTCAGACAGAATTAAATACAATAACCCAACATCAGTGAAAAATTGACCTGGGACAGGACTCGAACCTGGGACCTTCAGCATAACATGCTTCTACTCTGACCACTGAGCCACTCTGCTCGATATAAAAGCTCGGTAATCTCTCACATTTATACATGTTCAGAAGAGTCACTGGTCAGAAAATCATGCAGCTTCAGATGACAATAGTAATGATGAACTAATAATTATTCATCGGTCAGAAATTACATATTAAAGCACATAAACAATGTCGGATTACTTTTATTTACAATTTAAGAACATATTAATTCAGACACAATAAGATAAAATAACCCAATATGAGTGAAAAAAATGGCCTAAGCCAGAACTCGAACCTGGAACCTTCAGAGTAATGTGCTGCTGCTTTGACCACTGAGCCACCCTGGTCGATATCCTAGCCCAGCAATCTCTCACATTTATACATGTTGGAAAGAGTCACCAGCCAGCAAATCATGCAGCTTCAGATGACAATAGCAATGTTGAATTAATAATTATTCATTGGTCAAAATTACATATTAAATACAATAATCCAACATGAGTAGAAAATTTACCTGGACCAGGATGGTACCAGGTTTGAGTCCTGGCCCAAGTCAAATTTTCACTCATGTTAGGTTATTGTATTTAACTGTGCCTGAATTAATATGTTCTTAAATTGTAAATAAAAGTAATCCAACATATTGTTTATGTGCTTTATTACGTAATTTCTGACCGTTGAATAATCATTAATTCATTGTTGATATTGTCATCTGAAGCTGCACGATTTGCTGGCTGGTGACTCTTTCCAACATGTATAAATGTGAGAGATTGCTGGGGGCTAGGATATTGACCAGGACCAGGGTGGCTCAGAGGTCAGAGTAGCAGCACATTACTCTGAAGGTCCCAGGTTCGAGTCCTGGCCCAGGCCATTTTTTTCACTCATGTTGGGTTATTAATATGTTGAGTATTTAATTGTGTCTGAATTAATATGTTCTTGAATTGTAAATAAAAGTAATCAGATGTATTGTTTAGGTGCTTAAATATAAAGGTTATACTGGTTAAATTTTTCATGAACCTGTATGTTATTATTATTATTTTAAGTAGTTCACAAAAAAGGAATGACAATTATGCATAAAATGTATTTCATATTTAAAATATACAATTGTGCTTTTCCTGTAATTTAATCATGATGATATTTTTAATTGTTTTTTGAGAAGATATATCTTGCATGCCACTCCATATGTTTGAATGGCACTCCAATACTTACAGAAAAGGGACGAAGAAAAAATACAAAGAAAATATTGCTGAAAAACATTAAAATTTGCCTTATTTACGCACCAGAGTACAAAATTTATGTTTAAAAAGTATATATTAATCTGAGCTACTTTAGTACGTAAATCAAATATGTCAGTAAGGCAGATATTTATTTCTATTTTTTTTTCCATTTGTTATAAAGAAAAAATGTGAGATAAAATGTGCCCAATAAAGCAAGGTGTAAAAAAAATCATGATTTAAAATAAATAATAATAAGATTTATTTGATTTTAATCAGATTTTTTAAAATTTAAATCATGATTTTTTTAAATTTAAATTTTATACAACATAAACAACTTATATATGCCTTAGATTTAAAGTTAAATGTTCTAAACTGTATTGTTACTAATGACATACATAGGAAGTAAACATTTTCAAATTCAACATTGCTAATCATTGTCAATAAAATATTTTTTAATAATTTAAAAACAAAAAGTGAAATAAACGATAAACAACTCATAACAAAGTGATTTCAAGTTAAAAATCAAAAAAGAAAATATCCAATAAATTATTTTTATCTACAACATACAATAATTATCTACAATTTCAAAATATTTAAAACGTTTATTTAATTAGTTTTATTTAAAGATTTAAACATAAAGACTATTTTAGCTGCCTTTTCTACACCTAATTGGTTTCGCAATTTATTCTGTATGAGCCCAAAAGTGGGAAACATTCTTTGTATCAATGCAGTTCCTTTCGCAGTACATGCACAACTGTATTCTATCAAGTTCTGTCTGATCTACAGAGTTCTTTAGAAGTGCTATTGGACTTCACCACTTCAAGATATTTAAGGATTTTAGTGAATCTTTATCAAACAAAGTTAGATTAAAAAGAGGAGAGAGCACAATGAAGTTTAGTAAAATGTTTAATAAGGAGCTATCATTATACTTTCGTTAACAAAGTTTAAAGCTTGATTTTTTTCATAATATTTCAAGTTTTAATTGCTTAAAAGGCGTATAGCCAACATAGTGAAAAAGTATCCAAGCCGGGACTCTAACCCTGGTCATCAGTACAGCACACTGATGTTCTACCAACTGAACCACTTGGAATGATACTCAGCCTGGCACTTTCTCTCTATCACATGTCGGCAAGGCTACAAAAATGCAGCACAAGATGGAATATTTTTCCGTGAGCCACCAACTCTGGGGCAAACACGAAAACAAAGAGAATCCAGCATCGATAATTGAATACCGTAATTTCGCACGTATACGCCGCACCTCAGATAATTCGATTTCATACCAGAATTTATTTTAAATAAAATGTGACTTATTTCTGCTTAGAACTTATTTGACGTCTTATTTTCAATAAAATTTCCAGTTTAAAAAAGACTTAACTAAGCTGCGGCGCATACGCGCGAAATTACGGTAAATCTATTTTTAATACTTGGAAATTTTTCCATAGAAAATTTCTCACACCTGGCATTCATAATATGATAGTGAGAAGTGCCAGGTTGGGTATCTTCCAAGTGGTTCAGTTGATAGAATGCCAGTGTGCTATACTGATGACCGGGGTTCGAGTCCTGGCTTGGATATTTTTTCACTATGTTGGCTATATGCCTTTTAAACAATTAAAATATAAAATATTCAGAATGCAAGGCATGAGAAATTTTCTATGGAAAAATTTCCAAGTATTAAAAATAAATTTATTCAATTATCGACGCTGGATTCTCTTTGGTTTCATGTTTGCCCCAAGGTTGGTGGCTCACGGAAAAATATTCCATCTTGTACTGCATTTGTAGCCTTGCCAACATATGATAGTGAGAAGAGCCAAGCTGGGTATCATTCCAAGTGGTTCAATTGGTAGAACGTCAGTGTGCTATACTGATGACTGAGGTTCGAGTCCCGGCTTGGATACTTTTTCACTATGTTGGCTATATGCCTTTTAAGCAATTAAAATTTGAAATATTATAAATGCAAGGTGTGAGAAATTTTTTACGGAAAAATTTCCAAGTATTAAAAATAGATTGATTTTTTTTCAAAATTTTATTATTTCAACCAATTTTCAAAATTTTATTATTTAAACATTCCACTTCAGAATTAGGATCCAAGAGGTAAGCAAAAAAATGAACCGGTGTCAGTGCTTGTTCGTATCGTTTATTTATTAACTATTTTTTTTCAACAATTGCCGTAATTTTTCAGATTTTTCGAGACATTGACAACATTTGATATTATTCTTTGCATTTTATCTAATACAACTGAATTGGATTCCAACATTGAAAACATTTCTTTTGCCACATTCATGGCTTTTAATCTGATATTGGTGTAGAAATTTAGAAAAATATACAAAAAATGTTCCAAACAATGCATAAAATTGATTCTTTTCATTAAAATCTATGATTTTTTTTTAATCATTTGATTAAAATCATTTACACGGATTACACCTTGCAATAAAGTATGAAAATAAATGGATATTTTTTTTCTGCTTTGTGGAATATAAATAAAAACAATTCATTACATACTTACTTATTAATGCATTTAGTTTGGTCAACTTAGTAGAATGTGTAGTTTCCAGCGTCAGTGTGCAAGTGACAGTTAGAACATTGTTAGGCATCAGTTCAGACTTTCGTTGCATTACTTCTAGCACTACCACATCAGTTCCTTTTGAACTTGTTTGTTCTCCTTTCATTGTTCCGCCCCCATCCTTCAACTGTTCCACGCTGCCATCGATTTTTTTAAAGCCAAATTTATATTCTACCGAGAATTCTCGATGCATGTTGCTTTCTAGAGATAAAACCACTGATCTAGGATCACTCCACTTTCTTGGATACACTGTGAAAAAGAATGGTACACCTTTAACATAGAAAGTAGAACTCCAAAAATGTTTATCATCATAAGCGACTGAAAAAATCTCAGTAATTATCCATTCAGCATATATATCTTCGTACATTCGTTTCTGTTTCTTCATATTAACTTCACCAATTGTTGCCATTGATATTGAAATTGAAGTATTCTCGAAATTAGCAATAAAAATTACAGCAATCCTAGAAATAAAAAGAAAATATAAAACGTGAAAAATAAATATCATTTAATGAATGAAAAAAATTGTCATTGCCAATTTCTACGTAATTACTGGGGTTAGAAAATGGATATTATTCAGTATACAGATTTTAATGGATTTCTAAAAATAAAAATTTTTAAAATGCAAAACAAATGACAAATTTTCTAAAGAACACATTTAAAGATGGCATTTCATCATGATTTCTTCAAAAACATTCAGGGTATAAACTTGAAAATTTTTATGTAGCTTACTTTTGGCATATACACAAAAGTAGGGATCTAACGATGACTATAATTTCAGCTTTAATTAATGAAGGAAAAACGAAAACTTCCTTTCTAATCCTCAGATTATAATCATTCTTTATAATTACACAAGCGGGGAAGATTCAGCAAAGTTCGGTTAAAATTAGCTTTGTGTTCAACTCGATATAACAATAAATTTTCACTGTATTATTGCTATAAAGCATTTTATTTTATAACAATATTATTTACAGAAACAATCAATATTAAAACTATGTAGCTATTCCTAAATTTGACATTACTTACTTATTTACAACAAAAGGGCATCCTTCCAAATCCAAACTACATTTTTTGTTTATTGCACACTTTCTTTTGGTAGTAGGACTTTTAGATCTGAACACCTTTTTAGGTAGCTTTCAATACTAAAAAGTATAAAGCTACCTATTGCAGCCGTTCGGAGGAAAGCAGTTCCGGAAAATTTCGATATATTTTCACCAATCATGACCCTCAGACCCCAAAACCACCCTCCGTTCAAATGTTGATTTATATATATATAGATATATCCATATATATATATATATATATATATATATATATATATCTGACCTATGTCATACGATAACGCTCGTATTTATAAATCGATTTTGATGAAACTAATTGTGTGTATTAAGCTCACCAATGTCTCGACCGAGTTCATTGGCCAGCTTGGTCCGCCATTTTGTTTCAAGATGGCGGCCATTTAAAAATTTAAAACTAAAATAAATATACAAAAAAATTAAAAATTCAAATTTATTTTTTAATTACATTTTAGGCCTTGATACAAGGATTCCAGAGCATTTTTTGGTTTACCTCTATCTTAAAAAATGGCTGAGATAGAGCAGTTTGAAATTCTAGGGTGGCTGACATTTTGAAACAAAACAGCACATTAACGCGATTACTCGCAAATTATTTTCTTTCATTGTTGTAATAATTTTCCCAATCATACGCATAAAACTATATATTCATATCCGTTAGCACCAAAATTGGCGACAAAATTGGCAAAATTGGCGACATTTGGCTAAATATCACCAAATTTGGCGACCAAAATAAGTCTTCATAAATGAAGCCAATTTGGCTATTGCTCAATAATTTGGCGAATTTCTTATTCAAATTCAGTATTAACGAATCTTTTGTAAACATTTCTTTGCATTTTAACTTGCTGTTTTCGTGTAACATTAGCCAAAATTTTAAAACGAAGATATAGGAAAGCGACCTTTTCCTCCCGGTAGAGGCCGGAAGGACTTTTTACATGTAAGAAAGCAACATACAGCATTCTGTGTATAAAGGACTATGAACTCAGATTGGTTGAATCGTGCATCTCAGCTCCTACTGGGAATTTCTCAAAAATTCCGTTAGATTCTGAAAGCCATTTTTTTCACCAAATGTTACCAAAATTTGGCGAAAAGTCGAGAACTTGGTGCCAAGCATGTGTTTTGGCAGTGGTAATCTTGAAAGTCGATTTTTCCACCAAATCTCGCCTACATTTCACCAAATTTGGTGAAAAATGTTGCTACTCCGTTTACTACCAACTGTTCACCAACCTCCAATTTCAACAACTTCACTGCCAACTGTTTCAATCTTCATTCCAACTGAAATGATTCGAATTTTTTTTAACATGTGACCTAGTCCAATGCTCTTCTCATACCCCAAAACGGTAGAATACAAAGTTTAGACAAAATCGTTAGAGCCATTTTTTTAGATAAAACTGGCTTGACTTATAGTGACCCCAAAATGACCCACTTATCAGATTTTTTTGAACACGTGACCCAGCACAATGGTATTCTTGTACACCAAAAAGGTAGGATGCAAAATGTAGTCAAAATGGTTAGAGCTGTTTTTTAGATAAAATTTGCATACACACACAGAAGATTTGGTCGTATTATATTAAGTGGTTATTTTTATACAGGGTGTTTCAAAACTGACTGGTATATTTGAAAAATTAATAAAAACTAAACGGGCAACGATAGAAATACACCGTTTGTTGCAATATGCTTGGGACAACAGTAAATTTTCAGGCAGACAAACTTTCGAAATTAGTTACAATTTTCAACAACAGATGGCGCTGCAGTCTGGAAAAATCTAAACCATATTTTCCACATATCCACCATGCGCAGCAATAATATGGCGTAGTCTCTGAACGAAATTACCAGAAACCTTTGTAAACCTGTGACTTCTTTCTGTGGGGACACTTGAAAGACCAGGTGTACCGCCACAATCCAGAAACGAACAACTGAAGCAGTACATCTCTTCTGCATGTGAAGCCATACCGGCTAACACGTTTACAAAGGTTTCTGGTAATTTCGTTCAGAGACTACGCAATATTATTGCTGTGCATGGTGGATATGTGGAAAATATCGTGGTTTAGATTTTTCCAGACTGCAGCGCCATCTGTTGTTGAAAATTGTAACTAATTTCGAAAGTTTGTCTGCCTGAAAATTTAATGTTGTCCCAAGCATACTGCAACAAACGGTGTATTTCTATTGCTGCCCGTTTAGTTTTTATTGATTTTTCAAATATACCGGTCATTTTTGAAACACCCTGTATATAATATGTGGTTTGTCACAAGGGATCATCTACATATTAAAATTGAGTGTAACTTATAACATTTGAGTAGCTAGACCACATTTTTATTAAATATTTACTGGGTGTTCCAAAAATGACGGACCTATTTGAAATATAATAATAATTTTAAAAAGATGAGAAGAAATAGAAATTCACGATTTGCTGTACTCTGCTTTGAAAAATATCGAATAAAGTAAGTATATATGATATATATATGTGTGAGTATTGAAATTGTCAAATTTTGCATAACAATATATGCATATGTTCTCTCAATTATAACAGTATTATAGAAAACATAACCATGAGAAATAAATGATGATTGTTGAAACAAGAGTTAAAGCATTTGTATGAAAATATGGCAAGCACACACAGTTGGATTTGTGTTTTATGTGCCCATGAACCCAGTGCAATATGCCACCTAACCTATCATACTCTGTCATTTTTCCCATGGCCTACAAATGCAATATTAAATTCTTAAGAACTAAAAGATCTTCTTAAAACGCCATCAAAAACTTTTAAATGCGCTAGGCCTTTCGAAAGAACTGAGTCTTTCTTAGTCAGGCACAAAAAAGACGTGCTTCTACTAAGCTTCTATTAATAAACCTAGCGCATTTAAAAGTTTTTGATGGTGTTTTAAGCAGATCTTTTAGTTCTTATTGATTCACACCAGTTTCAACTTATTTTCACAAAATTCTTACTTTTAAAAGTCCATGATTTGGAGCACATAGATGGAAAGTAAAATAATGATAAGAATAACACGGGCCTGTAGATCCTTAAAAAATACTGTTATCGGCTTTGATACATACGTTATTGTAACTATAAGAAAAAGTATTTTTATTAAATGGATTCTCTCTCTCTAAGTAATTATCTGTTTTACAAGCCTAAGTAGCTGCTAAACATTTTAGCAATATTGACGTATGACTGTCTGCAAAAATTCCAAATATTTTGTCTATATGCCGAAAAACATTGTAGGAAAGAATTGACTAATTCTTTTATAATATTTTAAAATGTCAAAAGCCGTTTTTCAGGATAGCATTTTTTTTTTTTTTTTTTTTACATATTTTAGATTGAAAATTTATTGATCATTACACTGTGATATCATGGGATAGAATATAAAATTATGGAAAAATCCTTTGAGGGGTTACTTCTAAAGAATGGAATCAACAGCATATATTTATCCTTAATTTGTTATTGCCTGTTACTATACTACAGATGCACTGAATGGTGTTTTTTAGTATATACTGAATATTCGACACAGATAAATCGAATACTACCATATTTCAGGATTTAAACATATTAAAAAGTTACATTTTAAAACTTTTACATTATAGTTAACATGAATACTTCCATTTCAGTAAACAAAATTTTTTGTTCAAGCAAATTTTACAATAATTATAATAAAAAATTCTATGCTTTGAGTTATTTGAAAAGTGGATAGTTTTAAAACTGTTTTAATCAATAACACTTTAATTTCATGGCTTTTCAGTGAATTAAACTAAATGAATCAATTTCCGTTATATTCTAAATGCAAATATTTTAAAATCAAAGATAATTTTTCTTCTTTTCTAAATCAGTTATCCTTTTTATGAACTATCTCCCACTCTCCTTTTCTCAATGCTAATTATGACGGGCTAGAGGGAATTTAAAGAGGAAAATTTTATAGTAATATACAGTAGAAGATCTTTATAATGCAATTCTATATAACGCACAACTTCTCAGATGTAAACAATGAATTTTCAGTTAAGAAACACCTGAATTCTTACATTATAAATAGTTGCTATTCTCTAGAGGACTAAATCTGATACATTAATTTAACTTTATCTCCTTAATTCAGAGCTAATTACTGAAAAAAATGATGATTTGATACAGCTATGTTTGGACAATCTTTATACAGTAAAAATAACAATGTGTGGAATGATCTATATTATGCAAAAAATTATAATATATAATTCCCGGTAATAAAGAATGCAATATAAAGATACTCTAATGTATTTTGGTATGTTTCACACATATTTGGCCATGTTTTACAAGCTAAATTTAATGATGTGTGAAATGTGATCTATATAACGCAAAATTCTATATAACGCACAACCTCATGTATTTAGGTTTGCGTTATAAAGATCTTCTACTGTAGTTTTCATTTGTCAAGCAGGGACTAAAGTAAAAAAAAAAAAAAAAACAAGAACAAAAAATCATACATCAAGCATTGATTATGAAATACTTTCACAGAGTACTTTAACAAAACTTTACCACTTAATAACTATTAAGGTGAAAGTTGATGTCTAAGTAAACAGTTTGGAAAATGCATAACGAATTTGAAAACTAAATTTCAGCAATTTTCATCACAGGGGTCGATACAGGAAAAATTTGGGGCCTATTTAGGGTCCCTTCACAAAATTCCATTTAATAAAACAGGTCCCTTCACAAATTTCCTCTTAATAAAATAGGCCCCTTCATAAAATTCCACCCCATAAAAACATACTCTCCATTAATTATTTTTATTTTGTTAGGTTTTAAAATGTGTCATTTGCAATAAAACAAGTTCACTAGAAACGAAAACTTTAGTAGAAGGAACGAAATTATGAAATGCTTGGTTTGAATTTGAATAGCTGGATTTTATCTTTCATAACAAAATGTTATTTTTCACAAAAATATATAACACATTTCACAAAATATGATAAATTTCACCAAAATATGATACATTTCACAAAAAATATGATAAATTTCACAAAAATATGATAAATTTCACAAAAATAACTTTTACTTTTCACAAAATGGCCCCTAAGGAAAAAACCTGCATCAATAGTCAGAAAAATATCTGAATTCTTTTGTGCAGCCTTGTATATGATCTAAAAATTTGTACATATACTACATAGTATGCTCAAATTTAGTTCAGTTAAGAAACGCATAACACAGTTCAAAATTCCTATTTAACAATTTCTGGCAGTAAACCAAAATGTATTTGATATCTTTTATGCTGCCCTATATATCATCTATAGCAATTACACTCCAAGCAATATGTAAAAAATCAGTTAAATATAAAAATGCGTACCCTAACTGAAAATGCAGTTCTGGCAATTAATGTTCATAGACCATACTGTAACAGAATTCTTTTGTGTATCCCTGTAAATGAACGATGAATGCTATGCCCAGCATATTCTATGAAAAAATTAAATACTAAGAATAAAAGGAACTAAGAATGTTCATCGGGAATCCTCTTGAAAGACAAATTTTACTTCTATTTTCCTTTTACATTGATATGTGAAGGTTCAGGGAGGGAGCGGACCCCCCTGATGAACAAAAATATAAAAATGCTTCAATTCTCTACATTTTGAAGAAACCCGATAAAAGTTTATTTTTGGATTTTTAATGTATCTTTGTAACATTTCTGTTTTGTTTTTTATAATATGTTATGTTTATAAAAAAATATTGTATAATTTTTTATAAAATTTCAATTTATTTTCTAGTATTAACTGGTAATCACAACATCCTAAAATTCAAAAACTCTGCTCAAAATATTTTTGAGAAAATCTCAGAAATTGACAGCAATTTTTGCACAGATAAAAGTCACTGTATTTTAGCAATATTATATCTTTTTTAAATGCTGTAAGGAAAACATAGAGTTTTAATTACATTCTTTCATCAAATTCAACTAAATGATATGCTCATCAATAGACAGTGTACAAAGGTAATCAAATGACATATAGACATCTGATCTTGCATTACATTATATTCCTTGCTACATTAAAAAACAATAGGATTATGGTACCTTAAAAATTCTGTATCTGGATTATTTATGACACGTTTAGAAATAAAAACAATTTAATGAAGATCGCAATTCACTTATTCAGTCAAAATCAAAAATACTGTGTATCTCATTCCCGATCAAACTTGGATTTTTGTTTGCTACTTTAACAATAATGAAGATATTGTAACTATATGTTCAACAGAGTTACTCTGATTTCTGTGAAATATGATAACATAACGAGAAATGTTGAAAATTGCCACCATTCATATCTAAGCAATTACTGAGCTAGACATTCCTTTATTAACAATGACCATACCTATACTGTGTCACTGGACAGAATGCAGCCACTTCTAATATCATCACATTTAATACATGCAAAATTAAAATGATAAATATCTTGCTAAAATATCTTCATTATTGTTAAAGTTGTGAACAAAAATTCAGTCTTGACTTGTAGTAACACACCCTATATTTTTAATGAAATATCAGGATGGCTACAGAAATTGTGAAAAAAAGTTCCCCGATTTCCCTGACTACCTTTATCAGATTTCCATTATTAATGATACACATATGGTATTTTTTAATATATGCTACTTCCCCATATAACACACTTATTCAGCTTGAACTACAGTAGAAGATCTTTGTAATGCAAACCTAAAAACATGAGGTTGTGCGTTATATCTATATAATGCACAACCTCATGTTTTTAGATCACATTTCAGACATCATCAAATTTAGTTTGTAAAACATGGTTAAATATGTGTGAAACATACCAAAATAATATTAGAGTATCTTTATATTGCATTCTTTATTACCAGGAGTTGTACAGAGTATAATTTTTTGTATAATATAGATCATTCCACACATTGTTAAATTTACTTTATAAACATTGTGCAAATACATGTATCAAATCATAGCAATTTTTTCAGTAATGAGCCCTGAATTAAGGAGATGAAGTTGAACTAATGGATCAAATTTAGTCTTCTAGAGAATAACAACTATTTATAATGTGGGAATGCAGGTGTTTCTTGACTGTAAAATTCATTGTTTCCATCTGAGAAGTTGTGCATTATAAATATCTGTACTTCATTTGGGAGGAAAAACATAAAAATTGCACAATATTCATAAAGTACTGGCTCCCAGTTTCATAAATCCGAACTCAAAATTTAGTCCAATAACTTCATATAATGGCCAATGAATGAAACGTGACCAGAAAATTTCCTCATTTTTTGAAAAATGTTCAATTCTAAGACATATCTATATCTAATGGGATAGCTAATTAGATTAAGCTGGCCACCTGCTTATCCATAACCAGATTTCCCTTATTAGCGATACACATACAGTATTTTTTAATATATGCTGCTTCCTCATATAACACACTTATTCAGCTTGAACTACTTCATTCAGAAGAAAAAGATAAAAATTGCACAAAATTCATAAAGTTCACAGTTTCATAAATCTGAACTCAAAATTTAGTCCAACAACTTCATATAGTGGCCAATGAGTATATGGCGACCAGAAAATTTCTTAATTTTCTGAAAAATGTTCAATACTAAGACATATCGATATCTGGTGGGAGAACTAATTGGATTAAGCTTGCCATCTGGTCAGCCCATGCTAATGTATCATAAAAATTTCAAAAAATGGATAAATTGCCTTCAATATACACAGAAAATGAGGACATCTGATCACCTTAATTTGTGTTAAATACCAAAAACTCATATCATGTGCATCTTAAAAAAATATTTATATAAATTTTACTTTTCTTTATTGTGCACAAAATATCACCTGTTTGTCGATGAATCAGTCTTGTGTGAAAACACAAATATTTTCACATATAGACAAATTTCCCTGATTTTCAAGTACTTTTATGAAATTTCCCGACTTTTTCCTGATTTCCAGAATCTATAGCAACCCTGAATAAGTGTATTGAGATGTTGTTTCTTGTTCAAAATATGTTTGTCTTGACCACAATTCACCCCTGAAAGTTTGTTACAAGATTTTAGGAACAACCTGTATGTTTACAGCCTCTGAAAATGATTGCTTACTCCAGATATAGCTCTGTGATGCATTTAAAAACTTCTTTGCTAAATCAAAAGGAACAGGAATATTATTTTTGCTGAGTTGCCTCTATTTGAAATGATTGCATTAATTATTTATTTTTTACTTTAGTCCCTTCCTGACAAATAAACAGTATATGACTAATTCTTTCAAACTTTCTATGATTTAAAAATATTTGTTTTAGAATATAAAATAATTTTATTCATTTGTTTTAATTCACAGAAGAAGCCATGAAATTTAAAAAAAGTTTTCAAACTATCCTCTTCTTAAATAACTAAAAGCAGTTTTTTTTTTTTTTTTTTTTTTTTTTTTTAGTATAAAGTTTACTTGTAAAAAGGTTTTGTTTACCAAAATGGAAGTATCTGTGTTAAATATTAAGTAAAATTGTTTTTAATTTAGCTTTTTAATACCTTTAAATTATGAAATATAAAAATCTTTGGCCAAATAGTTACTATTTGGCTGTCCTGGTCAAATATTTGGTATTCAGCCTAAAAGTTATTATTCAGCTTACCTCTTTTCTGAATATTCAGCCAACACCACTACGCATCCCTAGTACATAGTGTTAATATATAAAGTGCACTAATATAATAATGTTACTTCTCACAAAAAGGTGCTTTTTACAGTCACAAAAGGATAAATATTAGGAAATGCAGCAAATTTTCTAACACTTTTATTCATATTATGCAGGGATAACTCTAGAGAGTTTCAGAGGGGTGCCCTGCCCTCATGCCCTTTTTAGATAAAATCCCACCCTCCTTGCCCTTTTTTCAGGTAGAATTCTACCCTGCTTGCCCTTTTTCCATGTAAAATTCGACCTTCCTTTTATTCCTATGTAGAATACTGCCTTGTTTGCATTGAACTTTCAAAAATCCTTTACCTATCTTTTATTTTTTGAATGCTAGTATGGTACATCAGAAGTACTTCTCTTTCCCTCTTTATTTCTCTGTGAAATGCTGTGGTATGTCTAATCTTTGAGTGATTGATCTTTCCATTTATCATTTTTTCCACTGAACAAGACATAAAGGATAACTAAGGGTCATTTATTAATTTCACCTTCTGTAGTGAAATATAGTATTAGATCAGGCATTCTGGCCTTTGACCACATGATAACTTATATATAAGTTCTATAAAAATTTTGAGAAGTAGCTTTAGATCTTTTATTTTGTAGCTTTTTCAAAACCAGTTTTGCTAAAACCGGGAAAAAGTTATCTGGTGAATAAAAGTTTTAGAGAGAGAAGTTTTTGAATATCGTAGTAAAAGGGGGAAATGACTGAATATAGTAAACAATTTTACAATAAATATTGAGAACATAAGTTTCATTTTGCTATTTTTAATACTTTTCAAACGGTGAAGTTAGGGAAATAAGAAATGTCATTGGATTTTTTTAATTTAGGAGTGCTTTTAAACTGTTGCCAGACTTCCCTCACCACCAGTATATTGGTATATGCACTTATTACAAAAATGCCTTTTTTATGAAATGATGTGCCCTTTTCAACAAAATTGCCTTTATTATGTAATGTCTGCCCTGCCCTTTTTTTTGTTCGAGAATGATCCCTGTATTATGCATATTTAAGTTTTAAATAAGTTATTAAATACATCTCTGACAAAATAATTTTAATCATTTAATGAATATAAGTCAAAATACCCCTGTGCGAATGCCCTTACATCCTAAAACACAAAATAAGTTTCAATGACATTTGAACAATTAACCCCTTAATCGTCGCGCCCAATAAGCACAGGCCACTTTTTTAAAAATTCAAATTGCTTAATTGCCACCAATTTTTTTAAGTAGAAATATTCGGATTACTTAATGGCAGATAAAATAATGTGAGCATAAAGCCTATTACACTATTTTAAAAAACTGGTGGGAATCAAACAATTTGAATTTTAAAAAAGTAGCCTACACTGCCCGTGAATGTATCGGGCACGACGATTAAGGGGTTAATTTCTTTCTCTAATAACTAGTTAAAAAATTTTAATTAAGTTAGAATTTATTTTTTTAAATGTTTTTTTTTTTTTTTTTTTTACTAAAAAATTAACTTATAAACATTGTTGCTAGCCAAAATAGTCTCCATCCATAGACACGGAAAATAACTAAAAAATAAAAAAAAATACCTTAAGATAGTACATACCAAATTATCATTAGGTAGTTTGGGAGAAAGAAAATCATTTTGTTTTTTAGATATAATGCTTTGTTCAGTTGTGAGTTATCGATTATTTCCCCATTTATCAGTTTCATTTAGAGTTTGGCAAAGTCCTCACTGTATATTCTGTGGCTATCACAAAGTAAGAAAAAGCTAGTTTATAATTAAATAATATAAAATTTTAGACAGCTTTAACCCTTAACTACTGTGACAAAAATTGTTGCATAACTACTGTGAATTGATCTCTGAGACCGATAGATCGAAAGATGAATAAAAGGCTCGATTAACGCATTAGATACTGTTTCTGTACTAAACTTTATGTACAAGCTGTATTTAATCAAAATTCACCCCTTCAGAAGTTTCTAGTGATTGTACCAGGGACCTAAACGAAGCAAATTTTCACTAGTATCTGTAGTTAAACTGAAAGTTAAGAGTTAAACTCTGAAAAGTGAAAAATTCAGTGATCTGTGAGACTGATAACAGCAGTTAAGGGTTAAAACTGCATTTAATAAAAATAAATGCAGCATTTTAGCAAACCAAAATACTTAAAATTTTTTTATTGATATGGTCTATTTATCAAACATTGTGTGCTGTATAAGATCTCAAACACAAGGAGAAATTTGAAAAGTAATGAAATCTTAATGCACATTACTTTTTAGCTATTGGTCCTTTCTATGATTATGACCCATGTATTTTTTTAAGAAACCAAAAAGGGCAAAATGAATAAGTATACCAAAGTAAAGTATGTAATGCGACTGAAACTAAAGAAAATGTCCATTTGCTAATATTTTTTTTAACACTTCATTTTATCCACTATATAATTTCAAGCACAGTATGAAGAATCATTCAAAATAATGTGAATGATTTCCGAATCATTCCAACTGAAAAATTGATGTTTTTATTTCATATTTCATATGATTTGTTTGCACGCACACAAAAAGTAGTATTTATCAAAATGTATTAATGTGATGATAAATTATCACGGCTTTCTCTATTAGCACATTTTCTTCAGGAAATGTTCCTGATTTCCGTTATCACTTAAAATCCGTCAGACCCTCAGAAATGGTTATGAAACATACAAATGAATTATACAAATGAATTTATTTAATATAGAATAGCTAACTTACCAAAAATTACCCCAGTATTAACGATTAGAAAAGAAGTACGAAATAAAAAATTCGAGAAATTTACAACAAAGGAATACCAAATAACAATAACGAATTACGAGAGGTTCAGTTTATTCGATTCAGTGATATTTCTATTATTACTGCTTAAACTTTTATTGTGTGGTGCCATCTGTTAACAGCAGATCAAGTTATTACATTTACAGTTATTGTTACTTAAGCAAATTGACAAATAATATTGTTATGTATAATTAAAAAGTTGTTAAAGAAAAGTGAAATTAGTATTTTTAAATCAATTTATTTTAAGACATTGATTATTATATCAATTTTCACATAAAATATGCTGTTTTATCAGAATTTTTTAAAGAGTTTGAAAATTTTATCCACATACTTTGAACAAATTGATATTTTTTATGTATCAAATATTTTCTTAAAGTAACCTTTTTTTAAAAAGAACATGGAGCTATTTATTTTTAATGATCACGTTAGCAAATAATAAGAATAATAATATTTTATAAAATAATTCTCTAATCATAATAATAGAATTGTTGCCAAAATATTATATCCTAAAATTGTGATCAAAATTGCTTTTAAAGCCAACCAATCATAATAGATGGCAGAACATGACGGAAGTCTTAATGAAAAGTTAGAGTTATTCCTTGCATATTAGAAAATGTTTGCGTATTCTTTTTGTCTGTATTTACTTCATATGAAATAAATTAAGCTAGTAGTAATTTGCTACTTGAATTACTAATAATTAATAAAGCGGCATTTTTTGGTAAGTTATTAATACTATATTTTATACATACATAAGTATGAGTATGTTTAAGTTCTTTCTTGCCTGGTAAGCGGAATCCTGGAATATTTCACAAGCCTTGTAGATGGAGAATTATGATTGTAAATTTTATACATTTTGATTAATAACAGCTCAGGTTTTTACGCAGGAGAATCATAATGCCTTGAAATAAAGATTTAAATGTAATGAAGTTTATGTACTAAATGTATTTATTTCTCATTTGGGTAGCTGAAAGGGAAGGAGAAGGAAGAGGTGGTTGGGGGGGGGGGGGTACTTGTTTCCGGCTCATTTTTAATATAGGAATTCAAGATCTGTTTTTTTTTATGCGATCAGTATGAAATTTTATCTGACTTTTATTGATGTTAGAAACCTTAATTCATTTTTCTTATGAAAAAAGAGAGAAAAAGCATGAGAAAAATCCTTTTTGTGTGTTGTTTATAAAACAATATTCACAAAACTTGATCTCCCAGTATTACCAAAATTGAAATTCTTGAACTTTTGTTTCTAATAACTTTATTTCTGTATATATCATTTTTTCCTTTTAGCATGTTAAAAAAAAAATTCTGCATATATTCTGTAAATATAGCTAAGTGGGCACTTGTCTCTCTCTTTCCTAGTTTAGTGGGATTTCTAATTCAATTTTGCTTTTAAAAAATTTAATATGGCACAGTGGAAATTGAAATACACAGATAATGAATGTCAATCAACTTCAAATGATAAAACACTAATTAGTATTAGTCAGCCCTAAGCTAAAATATTTCATTTTTAGCCTCCTGCTCTCTGACAAGAAGAAATATATAAGTGCTATGTACTGCTGTAATTTCCCTGTAAGATATTATAGCAATAGCGGGTTAATAAGATTTTATCTTATTTTATAGATTTTTTTAAAATTAAATAATATAAGATAAAATATTACCTAAAATGTGAATATATTATATTTAAGACCCTTTTGAAGTAGAATTATTATTTTGAGAATGTTTACTTCATTTTTATTTTTACATTTTAAATAAATGTCTAAGAAAAGATACAGGAAATATGAACACAGCTGATAAAAATATTGAAATACTTTTTTATTTTATTAAAATTAAATGAAAAATAGGGTAGATGTGCCAGTAATGGACATCCTTAAGGAATTTCTTTAAAAAATATTTTTTTCATTAATAGTTATAATTGTTATATTCCACATTTTTTAATATTATATTAATCTACCAACAATATTTAACCATGCTCATAGTCACATTTCCCAATGTTAATCGAAATTTAGTTGTAAATGACAGAAATAAATCAAAACACCCTAAATTCCAGTAATGGACAGCCCACGAAAAGTAATAGATAATTGATATTATGATTGTATTTAAAACTAGAATTTAAAGAATGCATATTAATAAAATAAAAAAAGCTGAATTTTTATCGATATTTTTTTTAGAAACCAAAAATATTGAATGTGGCCCATTACTGGAAGGTGGTCCATTACTGGCACATCTACCCTATAAGTAATTACATGGTAAGGTCCATGAAAGAGACGTTCAGTAGATCTCTCAATCCGTGATGTCATCTGCACCCAGTGTTAAAGCTCTCCCTGTGTTTTCTCATTTATTCGTATTGCTCGCTTTCTCTTTTTGTGATAATAAGCATTTTTTCTTTTTCATGTTCATGTTCATATAACCATTTTGAAGGAATGTGATGTCTTAATTTCCTTCTCAATTTTTGAAATTGATTTGTAATTAAAATAATTAGTAATGTATTTCAGGCTATACTAAATCTTCCACATATTATTAGATATTTCCAAAGAATTACCTTTCATCATTTTTAACACATCTACTTATTGTATGTAAACCAATGCTGCATGCATGTAAAATATCAGATAATTTTTGCATTCAAAAGTCTGTTCAGTTTACTTCAACGAAGCAGGTTTTTAAAAGAATTTGAAGCAAGACTGCTTAATTTAAGCCAAAACAAATTTTAATTTATTAATTGGTTTCCATATAAAAATATACAGCTTTACTACTTACTTTGCTATTACTTTTCAGCAATCATAATACTGAAAAAATAACAAGAGAATGGGTTGTCAAGATAGATGAAAAGAAATAAAACTTTTTCTTAAATGAAAATGAATGTGTTTGTTTGTTTATTGATAACATACATCTGACTTGTGTGCTTGACATCAAGTGCCCGCTTATAAGTCATAGTCAATATACAGGGACGAGATAGCCACAAGGAAATTTACAACACCAGAGAGTTACATCCAGGAGCTCCACAAAGTGTGTGCAATGGAGCTGGCGGGAGTCGAACCCGCCGACCTGACTCTTACGCTCACAAGCAATTAGCGGAATGGTGTCTTAACCACTCGGCCACAGAGGCCCCCCCAAAAAATGAATGTGATCAACAGGATAAATCCAATCCTTTTTTATTTCTTCCCTCCTAATAACTGCAATACAGTCACACATCCATGATAAATCATTCAGATATTAGATGAAATTAAATAAAGAGAAAATCAGTTGGTTAGAAAATTAAGTAAGAAACTTTTATGCAATATAGAAATTGTGAAATCTGAAAATTCTTGTTACAAAGAAAATATGAAACAATATAAATTTCATTTTTCAGCATTGTTATACAGTATGTGTACCTGGAAAAGGTCAGGGAAATTTATATGGACTGGAATACTCAGGGGGAAGTCAGGGAAATTTACCATTTCTGGGGAAAAGTCAGGAAAATTTGAAAATTCCGAGAAAAAATTAAAGAACTTTGAACTTAAAAAAAAAAGAAAAAAAAAAAAAGGAAAATGTCTCTTATAAAACTAAGCATTTGAAATTGCAGCACCATTAAAATCAAACTTTGCACTTCATAAGTACTGTAAAGAGTATTTCAACCTCTTGCGCAAATTATTTTGTCTACCCCCTTTCAGTTCTTTTTTGTAACTCAGAGATTTTCAGTTCCAGCTTCACTGAAACTTCTACTAAATGTTGTAGGACTGATTAGGTGTTTCACTCTGCTTACTTATTATTGTTTGGGAACTGATATTTGTTAGCTTAATTTATTGAAAAATTATTATTTGTATTAAAACATGTCAAAGCCATCTGTATTTAACTGTGACTGATGTGATAAAGAATTTCATCCTGATTTGACAAAATAGATAGAACCTGATGCTAAAGGTGTGTATCTGCAACATGTTTAGCATGTAAAATGTTCAACAATTTGTAAATTTTGCAAAAAATTATGTAACAAATCAGTAATTTGTGCCTCAGAATCAGTTGTGAAAGTTCCACTCTCAAATTCACAACGTTTAAGATTTTTTGTGTGTAACATCGCAAAATCTCGATACCTGGAAATTTTTTTTTTATTGGTCTGGAGAAGTCATGAAAATTTGTCGCTGATCTAGAATGGATACCCTGTGCTAAAAAACTGCATTTTAAAAATAAGATTGCATATTCAGAAACCTTTCAATATGTAAAAGATGAATTTAAATACCTACCTATTGAAAGCACTGTGTTACAAACCACAAAATTTATAGATAACAGTTTAAATGCGCTCAAGTCAAAACTCAAGAAAGAATTTTCGTAAGTATAAAAAAAAAAAGTAGGTGACTGTAAAAGGTAAGTAGGTAACTGTGTAAGTAGGTTAAACTTAAGGGGGGGGGGGATATTTCGGGATCTTTGATCTTAAATTTTAGTACACCAGGTAAAGATTCAGCATAATTTTCTTCAAGCCACATTTCTTCTGTATTTTCTTGTGACTTGTCACTTTTTCACCAAAGTATTTGGGATCTGTCATGTATGCTAAGAAATGGAAGGGTTCCATGTGGTGATGAAATCTTTTTTTTTTTTTTTTTAGTTTTTCTAAGCGAGTTCCTAAAGATGAGTCTTCCAAAATATCTAACCATATTACCACTGCTTTTGACAATGTAACTGTATTACTCTGAGGATCATTAACTGCTTTAATGTTCAGTTTTTCACTAAGATAAACAACTTGAGTTTAAAAACCAACATTACTCAATATGATTCCAATCTGCTGATCAAACTCATCCAAATGTTTTAGTCTCAGTTCATTATTTTGTGAAAGTTTGTAAGCATTCTTTTTGTGAGTTCCACCTAGTGTCATTAGGAACTTGAGGCATTAAACCACCTTTTTTTTCTTAGCCAACCATGGGCATTGTGCTTGCTCATGAAATATTTTTGTATTTCTACAACATACTTAATCTGGTTGCTTAGCACAAACATTCAAAATATGTACTGGGCATCCAAATGCAGTACTTTATAGACAGTTTCAGTTTGTATAGTATTTATTATTTAAACATAATTCTTACCCATAACAACATGAAAATATCTTTACTAAGCAGTAGAAGTACTACTGGATCTATCCTATAGTATACATTTCTTTTAATCATATTGGCTATTTATGAGGCTTTTCTAGTATATTAATTATTAATTGGCTATAAAAAAGGACATCTGAAACATGATTTTAAATATATTTCATAAGATTTTAGTTCTTAGTTATACAAAATGGCCATTAGTAAAGTAAATTAACATATATAGTTAAAAATAAACAGTAAGATATGCACTGAAAAAACCCCCAATAAAAACCCCCCTTTTTTAAAAAAAAATTTTTTTTCAATAAAAGCGAGCCAGTTTGGCCTTTTTTAAAAAAGGCTGGCTTTTTTGCAGCCCTGATACTTGAACTTAACTTTATTCAAACATTCCATATCTATAGAAATCATAAAAATATTGTTAATCCTGACTTCGCTATTCCTCCATTGTCAGATTGTTGAAAATATTATATAAAAAACTCACTTTTTAAATCTTTTACTAACATTTTTCTACGTTATCAGTTTCTTTTTGGATGAAATTTCTTAATGGCTGTTCCTTGTAATTTCTTGTAATTCTATTGATCAATAAATCTATCCCTTAAATCTGCTTCTCCACCGTATACAGGGTGATCCTGAATTCATGGTACAAACTTTAAGGGTTGGGTACAGGACACTGTAGCAAACAATTTTTGTATAGGAAACCAGGGTCGAAAATCCATTTATAGAGTAAAAAATACAGGACATCTCACTCCAATCTGTAGTTGCATTTTCGCTCATAATTTTAACAGTATTGAATATATATTAACGAAATACTTACAATATGCTTACAATTCATACAAAGATGAGTCTATTGCAAACTTTGTTAACATACCTTCACTATTGTTAAAGTTATGAACGAAAACACGACTTCGGATTGGAGTGAGACGCCCTGTAATTTTGACTAAATAACTATATTTTTGACCCTGGATTCCTCTACAATAAATGATTTTTATAGTGAGTTGGTACAGGACACTGTAACAAACAATTTTTGCATAGGAAACCAGGGTCAGAAATCCATTTATAGAGTCAAAAATACAGGACAATATTCACCAAACTAAATCTCCCGGTATTACCAAAATTGAAATTCTTGAACTTATGTTTCTAATAATTTTATTTCAGTATATATCATTTTTTTCCTTTTAGGGTGTTTATTTTTTTTCTGTATATATAGCTAAGCTGGACAAATGGGGCACTTGTCTCTCTTTCCTAGTTTAGTGGGATTTATAATTCAATTTTGCTTTTTAAAAATTTAATATGACACAGTGGAAATTGAAATACACAGATAATGAATGTCAATCAACTTCAAAAGATAAAACACTAATTAGTATTTGTGAGCCCCAAGCTAAAATATTTCATTTTTAGCCTCCTGCTCAATCATAAAAATATTGTTAATCCTGACTTCGCTATTCCTCCATTGTCAGATTGTTGAAAATATTATATAAAAAACTCACTTTTTCCTTAATTCATGGTACAATCTTTAAGGGTTGGGTACAGGACACTGTAGCAAACAATTTTTGTATAGGAAACCAGGGTCGGAAATCCATTTATAGTAAAAAATACAGGACATCTCACTCCAATCTGTAGTTGCGTTTTTGTTCATAACTTTAACAGTATTAAATATATATTAATGAAATACTTACAATATGCTTACAATTCATACACAGATGAGTCTATTGCAAACTTTGTTAAAATATCTTCACTATTGTTAAAGTTATGAACGAAAACACGACTTCGGATTGGAGTGAGACGCCCTGTAATTTTGACTAAATAACTATATTTTTTACCCTGGATTCCTCTACAATAAATGATTTTTATAGTGAGTTGGTACAGGACACTGTAACAAACAATTTTTGCATAGGAAACCAGGGTCAGAAATCCATTTATAGAGTCAAAAATACAGGACATCTCACTCCAATCTGTAGTTGCGTTTACGTTCATAACTTTAACAGTATTGAATATATATTAACGAAATACTTACAATATGCTTACAATTCATACAAAGATGAGTCTATTGCAAATTTTGTTAAAATACCTTCACTATTGTTAAAGTTATGAACGAAAACACGACTTCGGATTGGAGTGAGACGTCCTGTAATTTTGACCTTGGATTCCTCTACAATAAATGATTTTTATAGTGAGTTGGTACAGGACACTGTAACAAACAATTTTTGCATAGGAAACCAGGGTCGGAAATTCATTTATAGAGTCAAAAATACAGGACATCTCACTCCAATCTGTAGTTGCGTTTACGTTCATAACTTTAACAGTATTGAATATATATTAACGAAATACTTACAATATGCTTACAATTCATACAAAGATGAGTCTATTGCAAACTTTGTTAAAATATCTTCACTATTGTTAAAGTTATGAACGAAAACACGACTTCGGATTGGAGTGAGACGCCCTGTAATTTTGACTAAATAACTATATTTTTTACCCTGGATTCCTCTACAATAAATGATTTTTATAGTGAGTTGGTACAGGACACTGTAACAAATAATTTTTGCATAGGAAACCAGGGTCGGAAATCCATTTATAGAGTCAAAAATACAGGACATCTCACTCCAATCTGTAGTTGCGTTTACGTTCATAACTTTAACAGTATTGAATATATATTAACGAAATACTTACAATATGCTTACAATTCATACAAAGATGAGTCTATTGCAAATTTTGTTAAAATACCTTCACTATTGTTAAAGTTATGAACGAAAACACGACTTCGGATTGGAGTGAGACGTCCTGTAATTTTGACTAAATAACTATATTTTTGACCTTGGATTCCTCTACAATAAATGATTTTTATAGTGAGTTGGTACAGGACACTGTAACAAACAATTTTTGCATAGGAAACCAGGGTCGGAAATCCATATATAGAGTCAAAAATACAGGACATCTCACTCCAATCTGTAGTTGCGTTTACGTTCATAACTTTAACAGTATTGAATATATATTAACGAAATACTTACAATATGCTTACAATTCATACAAAGATGAGTCTATTGCAAATTTTGTTAAAATACCTTCACTATTGTTAAAGTTATGAACGAAAACACGACTTCGGATTGGAGTGAGACGTCCTGTAATTTTGACTAAATAACTATATTTTTGACCTTGGATTCCTCTACAATAAATGATTTTTATAGTGAGTTGGTACAGGACACTGTAACAAACAATTTTTGCATAGGAAACCAGGGTCGGAAATCCATTTATAGAGTCAAAAATACAGGACATCTCACTCCAATCTGTAGTTGCGTTTACGTTCATAACTTTAACAGTATTGAATATATATTAACGAAATACTTACAATATGCTGACAATTCATACAAAGATGAGTCTATTGCAAACTTTGTTAAAATACCTTCACTATTGTTAAAGTTATGAACGAAAACATGACTTCGAATTGGAGGGAGACGCCCTGTAATTTTGACTAAATAACTATATTTTTGACCTTGGATTCCTATACAATAAATGATTTTTATTGTGAGTTGGTACAGGACACTAAAAATCATTTATTGTATAGGAAACCAATGTCAAAAATCCATTTATTTAGTCAAAATTACAGGACGTCTCACTCCAATCCGAAGTCGTGTTTTCGTTCATAACTTTAACAATAGTGAAGGTATTTTAACAAAGTTTGCAATAGACTCATTCATCTTTGTATGAATTGTAAGCATATTGCAAAGATTTCGTTAAAATATATTCACTACTGTTAAAGTTATGAACGAAAACGCGACTTTGGATTGGAGTGAGACGCCCTGTATTTTTGACTATATAAATGGATTTCCAACCCCGGTTTCCTATACAAAAATTGTTTATTACAGTGTCCTGTACCAACCCTTAAAGTTTGTACCATGAATTCAGGATCACCCTGTATATGGATGAGATACCATAAGCCTTTGCACTGATGTTGGTACGCTGAATTCTACCGAAACTAGTCTTCAATTAGTTAAAAAGTTCTGGTGCTTAAAAAATTATTTTATTTGCATACTGTGTGCCAAGTATCACCTTTATTGTGTATAATTCTATCGTTACTGGTAGGTTTGAAATATTTTGTTTCAACATTTTTTAGTCATAAAAATTCTTTTTCTGTTTTTTTTTTAATAAATTTTGATTCTATCTTATTTATTTTTCAGGTTTTCTGTGTTCTTGATTTTAAATTACAAGACGACTTCAATCCCATATTACCAATGATGGATAATAAAGAAAATGGCGAAATCGAAAAAGTACAATGCGAAATAGAACAGTTTGAATGGAGAATTCCGAATTATTTTGCTGCCTCTCTTGATCCACAAAACCTCACCTTTACTTCTCTACCTTTCTCCGTTGCAGGTTTTCAATGGCAAATAAATCTTTTTCAAAACTGGGGAGATCAGACTTATTCATTCATAGATATATGTCTCTCTGAATATTATAATAATGATGTGAAAAGAAAATACTCAGTAGAATGTTATTTTGGCTTGAAAAAATGTGATGGCAGCGTGGAACAGTTAGCCAGTAAAATTCTAGACATTAAAGATGCAGATACTGCTTTCATCTCGTTTATTAAAAAAACAGATCTAATTCATCGAAAGTCTGAGTTGGCATCTGGCAGTGTCCTTGTTATCATTTGCACACTGAAGCTGATGACTGAAATTGGTAATTCCAGCCAGCTAATTGTACCGGATGAAGTAAAACCGTTGAAATTGATAAGTAAGTAATGAATGAAAATTTTAAATTTTTACATTCCAAGAAAATAAAGGTCATGTTAGATCATGTGTGCAAGACCTTCAGTCTTAGGATTGATTTCAGTCTTGGAAAGATTTTTACTGGTGATAAATTATACTTTTAAAAACACAAGTTGCACAAGTTGTGCCTGTTAGTTGCTAAAATCAGTGTAAAAGTTGTTTTAAACTCATAAAAAAGTTAAAATCCTGCATGTTTCGGCTTTAAACCCAAAGCCATCCTCGGGGACGGAAACAACACAAACGACTACTGACCTTTTAAATTTTGACACGAGAATACTGAAATCAACAGTTTGGAAGAAAAAAAAAATAAGCTGGTGCCCTCTGTTGACCAAGGCATGAAAAACTTAAACTATGAATTAACTAGGTGGGAGGGGGGGGGGGGGATTCAAAATGTCTTCCATAAACTAGGTATGTTGAAAGAGAAGTTATCATTACAACTATAATCCTTCCTAATTTTAGTTATCTCCAATGATTCCCTTATAGCGGCTTTAAATGGGTTATTGAACCTATAGATAATTCTTGCTTTCTCAAAATTAATTACAGTATCATTATTTTTAGCATAAAACTGTGAGAGTGCAGTGGATAACTTTCCGAATTTTATGTCGTTTATATGCTCTTTCAACCTTTCGAAAAACTTTCTTTTAGTCATACCAATGTAAAAAATTATATGATTATTATTTACGCTAATGGGAATTTCGTATACACCTGCGAATTGATCAGGGAGGATAGGATCTAATTTACATGTAACTAAGTCAACCAATTTTCTAGGGGGAACAGCAATAAGATGGATATTGTATTTAATGAGGGCCTTTTTAATCCTTTCAAATAAAATAGGTATATGTTGGAATTTCCAATAGTTTGGTTTATTATTGCTAGTGACAGGATGCTGAATTAAATGGCCATTGAATTTTTCTATAATTTTCTGTACGTGATGAGTAGGGAATCCATGGTCTATGTCGATATCTCTGATAAAATTAAGTTCATCTTGGAGGATCTTCATATCAGAGATGTCGCCATAGACCATGGATTCCCTACTCATCACATACAGAAAATTATAGAAAAATTCAATGGCCATTTAATTCAGCATCCTGTCACTAGCAATAATAAACCAAACTATTGGAAATTCCAACATATACCTATTTTATTTGAAAGGATTAAAAAGGCCCTCATTAAATACAATATCCATCTTATTGCTGTTCCCCCCAGAAAATTGGTTGACTTAGTTACATGTAAATTAGATCCTATCCTCCCTGATCAATTCGCAGGTGTATACGAAAGTCCCATTAGCGTAAATAATAATCATATAATTTTTTACATTGGTATGACTAAAAGAAAGTTTTTGGAAAGGTTGAAAGAGCATATAAACGACATAAAATTCGGAAAGTTATCCACTGCACTCTCACAGTTTTATGCTAAAAATAATGATACTGTAATTAATTTTGAGAAAGCAAGAATTATCTATAGGTTCAATAACCCATTTAAAGCGGCTATAAGGGAATCATTGGAGATAACTAAAATTAGGAAGGATTATAGTTGTAATGATAACTTCTCTTTCAACTTACCTAGTTTATGGAAGACATTTTGAATGCCCCCCCCCTCCCGCCTAGTTAATTCATAGTTTAAGTTTTTCATGCCTTGGTCAACAGAGGGCACCAGCTTAATTTTTTTTTCTTCCAAACTGTTGATTTCAGTATTCTCGTGTCAAAATTTAAAAGGTCAGTAGTCGTTTGTGTTGTTTCCGTCACCGAGGATGGCTTTGGGTTTAAAGCCGAAACATGTAGGATTTTAACTTTTTTATGAGTTTAAAACAATTTTTACACTGATTTTAGCAACTAACAGGCACAACTTGTGCAATTTGTGTTTTTAAAATAACTAATCAATTGTGTAGTGTCCAAATTGATTTATATTTTTACTTGTGGGTAAATTATATTTTATACATTTCAATAGCAACAATTTTAAAAGCAAAAACTTTTAATCATTTATTTATTGCAAATGATAAATTCTTAGCTATAATGCAATATAGCTAGAAATCTTCTAAGCCCATCTCCGTTTACTTACACCTAATACTCCTTAAAGTTTTCAATACTTTCGGCTAATTAAAGGCCGTTTAAAATCCGAGTATTTTTCACATTCAAATTCACAGTTTGAACAAATCTGTTCTAATTACTTTTTATTTATGTTCTGGTTAAAAATAGTTTTTTCCTTTTCTGGACTGAACATCTGTATTTATTGCGATATTAGTAAATAGTGTAATAACTTAACCATAATATTTCAATTGATTACACTTGATTTGAAGACGATACCAAACATTTAATCAAGTATGCAGTACATAGAAAAATAAACAACAGGCGGTTGGAGAGTGAGATAACACAAATTAACATGGCCGCCAAATCAGCTAGGCCTTCTATAAAAACAACTGAATACTACGAATATTGTTCTAATAATGCCATCATCCATAATCATTACAGCTCGTGAATCTTCATATTCCATTGAGTTGAGGCGTTGAACGTTTTCGTTACTCATTTTTCTAACTAGAGGTCTGCACGGCCTTGGGCCAATTTTCATTCACAAGAATAGGACCGGACTGGGAAAGGCCTTACTTTTTCTGAAAGTGTCAGACCTGACTTGGTTATCACACTTTTTGGGCCGAGACCGGGCCTTACTATTTTCTGAAGGCTCCGGCCGAGTGGGATCAGACTTATTTTTTCCCGACCGAGTCGTCAGAACTTCATTCTTTCTATATGTATACATTAGCCGAAATTTTCACACCCGATCCTGACCCAACCCGTACCAAAATCCGGCCCTGGCCCGTGCAAAAAACAGTAAAATTTGTCTTGACCCAACAATTTTTGCAAAAAATGCATATATTTTTAAATAGCCATTATTCTACAGTTAAATTTTTAAATTTATTCTTTTTAAAGAATGGTACATATATTTCTAGGCAATAAAATTAAAGTAGAGTAAAACCTGTAAAAAGGAATCTGTCTATGAAGGAATCCTGTCTTAAATGGAAAAATGTGTTGATCCATGCAAAATGAATATAATAATACATGCGAAAAGAATGTAACACAATTACAACATATGATGTATCTGGCTAAGAAAGGAACCTGTCTATAATGAATTTTTCTTCTCTCTCATGTGCGATTCCGTGTTAGGAAATTTTCTTACATAGCATTTTTCAGATTTTTAAGTCTCCAAGCTATGGAATAGGGATTAGCAATATTAATGATAACTCAGACATTTGCATACAAAGAGAGATTCATTAACATAATAAATATAGTTTGCATGGTCATGGGCATAAATAAATCTAGGCAGGAGAATATTTTGGAACGGATGTGCCTGTACTTCTCAGTCCAGGTGTGTTGATCTATGAGTAGAGCGCACCAGGGTACTTTTTTTAAAAATGAAGAACTAAACATGAAAAAAAAATTATAAAATAAGTATTTTTTGTCATAATTCCTCGTACAAGACAATTTTTAACGACATTGGCATAAAAATCTATGTTTCGTATTCGGCCGAACTTAAGTACTGGGCCAATTTTTTTTCTACAGGCTGAGTTCGGAATTGGAAATTTCGGCCGTACAGACATAATACGAAAAAGTTGCTTTATCTTCCCAGAATTACATCAGTTTATTATATAATATTCTGGAATATAGCAAATGAGTCTGAATTTTTATTGGCTTAAAAATGTTCGTACGCAGTTCCTTTTTTGGCAACAAAAGAAAAATTGCATTAGAAAATTTTAAAAGAAATAGATTTCCATAATGATAAGCTATGGCAGGTGGTTTTTAAAAGGGGTAAAGAGTAGACTAATATATATATTTTAAGTTGGCAGTAATTTTACTCTTGTTCAAACATATGCACCTCAAGTTTCGTGTAAATTGGTCGAAAATTGTAGATTTGTATAAGGAACAAACAAACCATCAATGATTTGTACATATATATAAATATTAAAATATGCTTGATTAATTTTCTTTCACTTCGTGTTCAGGTCCTGGTCAGATTTCCTGTTGAGGAACTTTTTTTGTCAGGTTGTCTTTAAGCAGAAATTTTGGGTTCAGGTTGGTTGATTCTAGCCGTGACTGCTCTCCCATTCTAAAAATTTAACATCAAAGATGCTTTTTAACATCAAAGATGCTTTTTAACATCTTTGTATCAAAATAAAAGTCCAGTTTTTTTCTTCAGAAAAAAAAAATATACATGTATAATACAGTCGAACCTCGTTAACGCAAACACTCAAGGGGAAACTTTTTTAGTTCGTGTTAAAAGTAGTTCATGTTATATGAACTTAAATACATTACATACAACTGGACGGGGCAACCGGAAACAGTTCATGCTAAAAGTAATTCGCGTGAAGCGTGTTCGTGTTAACGATGTTTGACTGTATATACTATGCTTCTTGCAACTCTTAACTTCCAGATCTTGGAATTTATAAAAGCTAAAAATAAGAAACTTTACCAGATGATGGAGTTTAAATGGGAAGGTTCACAAAGTAATAAAGAGGTATAGTCCTGGAATAAAAACAATGATCAACCACTACTGATTTCGCTGTAAATAATTGTATAAAAAACATATAGGTGACAATCGCCTGAGTATAATGTTTTAGTATTTTGTGATATGCATTAATTATCCTTCGGAAGCCATCTATATATTAAAAATTGCACCAAATTCCATTTTTCAAATACCTACTTTTGACCCTTTGATTTCCTTGGATCCAAAAGTATATAATTTATGATTTTATCCAAAATTTTCAGAGTGAAGGGTTCAAAATTTGAGGATGCTAATGTTAAATGAACATCACAAACCTTAATTTATATCTTCCCTAAAAATCCTCCAACTGAAATGTTTGTTTATTAATGAGATACAATGAAAGAACTGAAACAATCCAGGCACTTTTTTGAGTAAGATACATATTTTTATTTATAAAAAATACTAATAAATTCATATTTGAAAACTTTATGAATTATTGCCTTCACCATGTTTTACATAAACAGAATCACCATCATCAAAAACTGCTATGTGATTTTACACCTTATTTCAATCATTAATTTTCCAGTTATAGAAACACTTTCATTTTCGTCAGTCTAAGGGTACTGTCTCCCATTTTCCTTTGCTTCACAGAAAAGAAAATCACCCGAAAACATGTGCAGAATTTTCTTTTATATGCTGATACTTTTTATTAGGGTTTCGTTCATCTCACGAAACCCTATTCATGTCACTTTTCTGTCTCTCTGTCACAGCATTCGTACTCGAAAACTGTATAAGTTAGAGACGTGAAATTTTATGTACTTACAGCTGAATACCTCCTGTCACACAACAAATAATAAAATTTTCAATACGACGTTAATTACAAGAGATATTAATTATAAACTCATTAAAATTGCACAGAAACTTTAGAAAGTACATTCTCGCTTATACCTTCCATACAGAAGATGATTCCCCGTCCAGACTACCTAGATATCTTCTTTCACTGCGGACTCGAGTGAGGCTATCAATTTCACCCTGAAATGATAAAAAATCGCAAACATGTATGGTTATTTCAGGCTCTATAAAATTATTAAAAATATTGCATTTACCAATTTGAAATTTACACATTTATGCATAGATTTGAATGCTGAATACAAATATCTAATTTTTATAAAAATAGGACGGTAATTGCCAAAGATATTAATTAAGAATTATTTTTTTCAAGTGAAAAATGATTTCTTTTTATATACGAGTGCAGGTTTCAGGCAATGGACAGCAGACGGGATGGAACAAACATTTTAATCACTGATAAAATTTCCGATATTGGGAGATTTTAAGGTATATATAATTTTTTTAAACTATATAAGATACAGATTTGAAATTTGGTATTTATATGCAAAATCACATGCCGATTAAGAATTTCTAAAAATCGACCTGTAACTTTTTATTTTACAAAAAAAAAAGTATTTCTTTCTTTCACTTTCAGATGCAACAGATTAAAATAAAAACAATGGTAATGATAATTAAATACCTCATTCACAAATTTTAAAACATGTTCAATTTTTTAAAACTGTATAAGATAGGGATTTGAAATTTGGTATATATACACAAAATCGTATTCTATTTAAGAAATTCGAAAAATTGAAAATATCGACTGGTAAATATTTATTTTGTAAAAAATCTTTTTTTTAAGGAAAATGAAATTTATTTGGATTTATTAATTAAAGGATAAAGTGTTTTGAAAGGAATATTAAACGAAACCGTTTGTGCAATCTTCGATCTCACTTGTACCCACTTGTTGTATTTAGATTTTCTGTTTTTCTTATTAATGTAATGTTTCTGATACTTTTCCCTATAAGATTTTATTTTTCTAAATGTATAGACCCTAACACATTTTCACTAATGACTCCTGAAAAATTAAGAAATGAAAATGAAAAATTAAGAAAAAGTGTATAAACCACATATTTTTCTGGGGTGCTTTGATCTAAGGAACTCAAAGTGTCTAAAGTGGATGTTACCATTTAAAATTAAATTTGAGCACAATTATTTATTCGTAGATGTGCCCAAATTGTGCAGTTTTTAATATGTAGCCGTTACAAATTATTTATTCTTGTCATTAAATAGTAGACATCATTTCCAGTCGATTCGTTAGGCAGATCATTTTTATACGATTATTTACAACAGAATTAGTAGGTGTGATCACTTTTCTCCACCAGGACTGTACACTTTTAGAAATTAGCTCCCTGCCACCGTCTCCTGTCCTATTGACGCGAGGATTATATCAGAGAATCTATTAATTGAAAATATGGGTTAGTATCACAGTAGGATAATAAAATTTTCACTGAATTTTCCCTTAAAAAATTATCAAATTCTTCGCAAATTGCTGCTTCTTCCTTTTGCCTACCTTACAAAATTTTAAAATCCATTAATGTTGACTATTTTTCTGCCATTTCTGATGCTTTCGTATTAATTCCTTGTTTTGTTGTAACAATAAACAAATAAATTTTTCCAAGTTACAATTTTCGTTCCTCCCTTTATATCACCTTCCTTTCGTCAGCACATTAATTTGAAATCTATTTAAAACAGTTCATTTTTTATAAAGAATGTATGTCTTATTATTTTGAACTGAAAATGAAATAACAATCAAATCGTCTATAATACTTCCTGCCCCCAAAATTTCCACTTCCACCTCCCATGCAATAACCATTTCCCTCAGGATGACCTACAGCGATTCTACATATATTGCAATTATCATATCCTATGAGAAATATCCACCAGATACCCAGAGGATATGAAGATCGAATTAGCAAATTGCAATCTCCACAAAAAATCTTGTGTATTCTGGGTATTGGATACACATGCACATTAGACTTCTTTCTTGGTCCTTTTCAGTCTTCCTCCATCCTAAAATAGATCAAAAAATGTCATGAAAGTCATTCACAGAACGTCTATGAGTGTGTTATTTCGACATCCATAAGATATTCAATTATTTTCTACTGGACAATCTCGATCATCCACAGGATATCGGTTTTCCTTAATATGTTTTCCTTTGTAGGTTTTTAGGGTTTAAGTGTGTTGTGTGTGTATAAGTTTACAAATTTTAAAACTGATTTTTTCGCAATTATTTCAGTCTTATTTATTATTTTCTAATAACAATAAATAATCAATCATTAAAATTAACTTTTCCCCAATATTTCTGCTCTATCCTTTGCTCCTCCCGCACACAAAATTTGAAGTTAATGAAACTTTATTTTAAAAAAGTACTTTCTGCTCTATTTATAGTTTTATTAACAATAAATGATCATCCATACTTCTACACCAATGAAATTTCTGCCTCTAGCAAATAGGAGGATTTCTAAATATCAAGGGAGCCAAAGCAATTTTTTTTGCTCCTTTACGGCAATTTGTGTGCGGAATAAGATATTTTTTTTAATTCAGGCTTCCGTTTCTTCCTTTGTCTCTTCATGCAAGATGGGAGAGCGATCCAAACAACCCTAGTAAATTTTGTTGCATTTGTCGAAAGCTATGACACATTTTACCTTATCTTATATGGATAGATGAAGACTAATTTTTCTATTTTTAAGTTGTTATTTACTGGCCTATCACCAGATCCAAAAGAACTATTTTTACCAACGACAGGTACCATACATACTCGTTTATTAGCCGATTCCCAAATTCGTGTGGAAACAACAGATTAATAATTATCTTCGTGTTATGTAATCGTAGACTTCGAAAATTATTTCTGCAAATAAATAAAACTAAGAAACTGTTTGAAAATGCTGGCATTCAATCTATTTTTCCTCTCGAATTTGGGGGTCGACTTATACACGAGTATATGCTGTAATTTAAAAAAGGATTTGTAGTTAGAAGTTTCTAAAACTTAGTTATAGTGTAACTTGTCAAATTATCTTGAGATGACGATACGTTTATGCTAATGTCTAATTCAAAAAGGCAGAACCTAATTGCCGCAAGCGCAAGGGCATTTTGATTAATTCTGTGCATCTAGTACGACTTATACCAGTACTAACGAACCAAATATCCTTGTTTGCATTGCATAAATGCCATACAAATGAAGAGGTTTAACTCTTAGAACATCAATATTTTATACCAGTTCGTACAGGATTGCTTCAGGAAATCAATAAGTTAAGTTTCATAGATCATAGAGTAAGTAGGACAACATCAAATTGTTCCCGTTATTTATCATTAAATTTTTATTTTTGTTTTCAGGACTAGATAAACTGTCGGAGAACTTCAAGGGTCTTTTTGGTGATAAAGAGACTTGTGATGTGACATTGAAAGTGAAGGACAAGGAATACAAGGCCCACAGATCTGTGTTGATCGCGCGGTCGAGCGTCTTTGCTGCTACTTTCAAGCATGATACTTTGGAGCGACAGACTGGGGTCATTACCATATCCGACTGCGATCCTGATTCTTTTCAGGAATTCTTGGACTATTTGTATAGCGGGAAACTTGAAGAGTTATCTTTTCGCAGTGCTCAAAATCTGTATTACACATCCGAAAAATATGATGTTGAAGAACTCAAGGCGTTCTGCATCGATTACTTGATGCAGTGTTTGACAGTAGAAAATGTTTGTGAGGTCGCTGTGTTCGCTGACAAGTACGATGAGACACCATTATACAAAACAGTTCAAGATTTTTTCTTCAAAAATTCCTGTAAAATTATTTTAACTTCTCAGTGGGGAAATTTGTTGAAGAATGACCATCGTTTGGGAAATAAACTTTTGAGAGAAATGGCAAAAATGCAACTTAAAAAGTGAGTTTCGATATGCAACATTATGCTTCTAAAATGTGAATTCTATGGCAGTGAACCGATATGAATTTTTCCAGCTAATTAAATGTATTTTTTTATGTATTTGATTTTTTTTTTTTTAACATTATGATGAAAACTTTCATTAATTGTAAAAATAATGTGGAATAAAACCATAAAGCCATGAAATACGTATATCTTTATTTTATCTAAATTTTATTTTATATTATTACATATATAATGGAAGTTAAATGAAGTCCACTTAATCTCTACAATTAAAAAGTTTGCGATGAAAATTTTGTGAAAACTGTATGGAAAATTATTAGACTTCTGGTTTTAAAACTAGACATGCGAAAAATCTGGGAGTTTTGGAAATTTTAATAAAAATAAACTAATTTGTGAAATGTTTATAATTCACTTTCATTCCTTTTACTTAAAATTATAAGATTTTTTTTCTTTCTAAAACTTAGAGCAAAATTAAAATTTACTTAGTTTATTATGTATGGGTTACAAACTTTTTGTTTTATAGTACATTAAAAAAAAACCACCAACGTTGTACAAATACTTATTAAAATGTGGCTGCAAAATCAACTAATTTAAATAATTTATTGCAATACCAATAAAAGGAACAAGTTATTTTAAACAATTAATGGTAGAAAAATTAAAAGAGATTATGTAAAGCAGTTTTTTTTTTCACAAAACAATAATAGTAATAATAATTGGTAAATTGACAGAAACTATCTTTGACAATAAATTGAAATAAAAAATCAATTATCTGCCATTTAAAAAAAGTAATAATAATAATATGAAAGGATTCGTTCATTAAAACTGACATCAATCGATATAGGCTTTTTTGTAAAATATTTACAACAATATTCAGATTATAGATTCGAAGGATTATATCTCAACAATATTCAGAAAGATTCGGTTAATCTTTATAACCATCATCAGGAGAAAACTCCAATTAAGAACACTGGACTCCATCATGTAACACACATTTAATTTTTTACTGTTCATATTTATGAAAGTTTTCTCCTGATGATGGTTATAAAGATTAACCGAAACGTCGAGGGTTGTTTATATATGTAGTTGTGAATGTAACTCATATTAATTAAACGAAATTTACGTTGGAAGCAAATGTTTGATGAGTATTTATATGTGCAATGCAAAGTCTTTGTTAATTATGACTGTAAAATATTTCGTGAATATATGAGAAAGTTGTTAGTTTAGATTTCAGAACAGCCTGTAACTTTATTTAATAATTTGCTGAAGATTAAAGTGCAGTACCGTATACTATAAGACAGCATTGTATTTTAATCTATTCCTTGCTGATAGTACGAAAATGCATCCTTTTTTTTCCCCTTATAAGAAATATATGTTTATATCCACAACAAATTTTTTCTTGAAAACTTGATTGTTTGTACTAACTAATTACAATTGTCTTTAGTTGCCAGTCGGAATTTTTTATATAAAAAATGCAAAATTATATACTTGTTTCAAAAATGCAGTTTGATTGTACATGTTAAGTGCTTTGAAATATTTCTTAATTAAAATTTGAATTTCCGTGATTATTTATTCATTCTAGAAATAATTCACTTAAGTCATACTTTTGTTTTTCTGTTTCTTTTATATCCGATTACTTATATATATATATGTATTTTTTTATCATTTCTGTTGACAGTTTTTGTGCCATTTACACGACGCTAGCTTCGTTTTTATCACCAGTTCGGCAGGATTGAGTTGAACTGAAATTCAGGTTTAACCCCAGATTAATTTTTTAACGAGGGCCTGATTATCACAGGGGCACACAATTTTTAAAGGACCCCAAAATGCATTTTGTCCACTCTCTGAAGATACAAGTTAATGTAAATTTCCATTTATAGTTCATATAGAAAAAATGATTTTTTCCATCCATGTAAACTAAACTATCTCATTGTTTTTCACCAACAGCAATGAAATATAATGTACACTTCGAAATTCTGAGAAGAACGTATTGTTACATCAAACATATTTCATTCAATCCCTTAGGGCCCCACCAGTGGCTGAGAGGTTCTGTTCTCGAAACTGGTAGACGGGAGGTGCTGGGTTCGATCCCAATCGCGCCTGTCGGCCTAACCGTTCGGAGTTTTCGTGGTTTACTTCGAGCCGTGAATTCACCCATGCGTAAATATGGGTTAGGTTCCCTTAGAAAGACTCCCACGAAGGGCACTCACCCGGGCCTATATCCCAAGTGTAGATAATTGGCCGTCAATAATCAACCCAACCCAACCCAATCCCTTAGGTTTAGATTTTTACTCTCTCTAAATAGCATATAATGCAGAAAATTTTAAATTCTCATAAATTGTAATGCATTTTTATTTGTATACATAATATATTCTTTTTTCATAAAGTTATGGTTTGAATTTTAAAACTCACATAAAGCTGTTTGTCATGCTTATAATGCAGTTTTCTTGAGAAAGGAGATCCAACATGGCCTGTGTGCTCCAGATCCCACAGAGAATTGATCAGCACCCCAAAAGAGATTTTTTGCAAAGACTTGCCCAAAAAGAGATTTTTTGTGTCCTGTGTACTTTCCAGTTTTTGAGCATCTCTAAATTAGCTATTTTCGAGGTGCTGTTTGACACTATTCTTTTTAACAGCCAAGGAATTCCAACTCATGTTTTTTGATTAATAGGAAACGTTCTAAGTGTAATCAAGAAGAGGGAGCATGGTCTCCAGATTTGTATTTCTACGAAAACCTACCAAAGAAAAGAAAAAATAAATTAATTTTTCTATAATTGTTTTATATAACAGCAATCTTCCCCGATCACAAAATCCTATGTACGAAATTTTAGCGGGTGATTACTAACTACCAGTGTATGACAAAATCATTATTGAAAAAAAAAAAGATAATCAGATATTTTAAAATTTAAATCTGAGTTTTATGACTTTTTTTCCCTTTGTTAAGTTACTGAATGGCGACCAAGAATTGTAGGCTTCTGAAAGAATTTGTCTTCATACTTCATCTAATCCTGTAAAAATCTTGCTAAATTTTTGTGTACTTAAAAAAAAAACAAAAAAAAAACAAAAAAAAAACGAGCTATGATGTCTTACACTCACGCACCATTCCTTTCTTTTAAATTGGTTATAAAAAGGAAAAGAACCCGCCAAACTTTGGGGATTCTTTCCTTTTATGGTAACCTGGCTATTATGCTTGTATTAAGTTATTGGTTTGGAGAGGGCTTTGAAAACACGCCAATCAAAAACTTGCCAAATATTGGTGCATGAGTGTAGTGTAACACATCTGTTCCAAAAAATTTTACCGTTTTAAATAAGCTGTTATAATAAAAGCAAATTCTAGAACACTAATTTTTTTGGTTGGTGGAAATAGTTTGTAACATATGAAGTAACATTTGAAGTAAACTAAAACAATATTTTTATAAAAATTTGAGGCAAGAATTTTTTTTTTAATTTATTTGTTTACCAAAACTTTGGTGTAGTACTTATTATTATTATTTTTTAATAGAAGCATCAGTGTACGTCCTTATACAATACTATAGTAATCATGTTTTGCCAGGTCACTTTATCAAGATGTTTTAATAAACGCATAATCTGTATAGGATGTCCACTCTCAACAGTGTCCAATGGCTAATTCCTAAACCGTAGTTCCAAATGAAAAATTATTTTAAAATGACATAAAGAAATATTTTAAAAGCGATTTGGTTCAATAAAAACATTTCTTTAAAAGGTACGAAATTTAATTTTTTTATACTGTGATATAGGTGATGTTTAGTAAAACTTTCCTATTACACTAACAAGTAAGACAAAAAAAAGTTCCATTTTTCTACGATTAAAACTGACCGAGTAATAGCTTTTTATCATGTAGCATCTTTTTTTGCTGCGAAATAGGGGCCATTTTTAAATTTACTAAAAATATAAATAATCGTCAGATATAAAAAAAAGTAATAACAGTTGAGAATAAAATTAACATTACAATATAAATTTGAAATCTTATTTTCGTTTTAACATATTAAAGAAAACTATACAACTTGTACTAAAAATATAAGTGAAAAAAATAACAGAATTTTTGTCAAATGAAATGATGAAAAGCAAGAGTCTCAATTCTTTACAAAATAAAACATGCTAAAATACAAATATTTTAACCAATCTGAAACCTAATTAATAAAAATTATCGTAATACTTGTACGATGTGACTACTTTCAGTTAAAGTGCAGATACACGTGAAATAAACTCTACTAATACTTTAAGCACTTTGTGTACGATCCCTTGAAGCATGGACCAACTCATCTGTGTTCAGATGCAGAAAATTGGTATAAGTCATGCACTTTAAAGTTCCATAAATCGGTCAATTTTAGTTTTAGATGAATGGGACTTTTTTTGTCTTACTTGTTAGTGTAATAGAAAATTTATATTAAATATTCCTTATAAAACCGAGGACCGTATAAAAAAAACAAAAAAATTCTTATTTTTTTAAGAAATGTTTTTACTGGCCTAAATCGCTTTTAAAAAACTTCTTTACCTCAATTAAAACATTTTTGCGATTGGAATTCTATGTCTATGACTAACGGTTTAGAAAGTAGCTGGTGGACACTCTGTATGTAGGTAATAAAATCAATAACATCAAAAATCTTACCTATTTGTTACCAAAAGAATAAGTTTTTGTTCGCGAGATAAACATTTAAAATTGTTTCAAAAATTTATCAGTTATAAACATGTGTAGACTCACAGCCTTCGTTATAGTTATTTTGCTTTTCTGTGCTCCTATACACTGTAAAAAATGACAAATGTTTCTTATTTTATGAAAATATACTAATAACCACGAACAAAAATATAATATAATCTTCTGAGTTATCCGACATTCCGAATAGCGTGTCGCATTGTCTTTTGAATCCCCAGAAACCAATACATTTCCAAAATTTAAAGAATTATTTATAAAAACAAAGTATTTTTAGCTGCCCGTATTTTTCAGAAACGTTTCCGAAGGGTTTTTATAGTGAATTAATGAGTGTTCTCAGCCTGGAATACCTGTGTTTCGAATGTCATCCATTCTCAAGTAAACGTTTTCAGCCGCATAAATTAATTTATACATGAAGGAGTAAAGAAATAATCTTAATATTTATGTTATAGTTAACGCAGTTAATTTTGCATGTTTGTCTGTTAAACATATTTTTTGAGCATGAAAATGTTTACTTGAGAATGGATAGCATTCGAAAAACAGGTATTCCAGGCTGAAGACACTCATTAATACACTATAAAAACCCTTCGGAAACGTTTCTGAAAAATACGGGCAGCTAAAAATACTTTGTTTTTATAAAAAAAAAAAATCTTTAAATTTTGGAAATGTATTGGTTTCTGGGGATTCCAAAGACAATGGAACACGCTATTCGGAATTTCGGATAACTCAGAAGATTAAATTATATTTTCGTTCGTGGTTATAGTATATTTTCATAAAATAAGAAACATTGGTCATTTTTTACAGTGTAGTCTTCAACACAACCATCATGGATAAATAAAGCAGTTGCAAGATATTTTAAAGAAAGTTAAAAATACTAATTTATCAAGGAAATTATAACAATGTCATCTCAAAAAGCACTTAATTGATGTATATAATGGTAATAAAGGATTTTGTTACAAGCCCATATGAAGGTCAAATGAATTTTGGGCCATTTTTGCTCTGAAAATGCCATTAGGAATATCTCTTCCGCGATGAATACTGTTTTTTTTAGTTAGTGCCTGCCCTCAAGGAGAAAAAAATACATACAGCTAGCTACAATTGGCAATGTAAAAGAGTGGCACTTACAAACTTAGATTTTCTTTTTCTAGTTTGTCTTATTTGATCTTAACAACATGTACGTTATGAAAAAGAATTTAAATGATGAATACAATGTTAATAAAGCCATAGAATGGTCAAAGGCATTTTGAGCCACTTTTGTCAGAAAATGCCATCAGGAATCCCTCTCCTACGATGAAAACTGTGATCTCTTCAGTTATGCTCTCAAGAAAAAGAAAAAAAAAGGCAACAGATACAAATAGCTACTAGAGATGAAACAAGCTCATTTCATCTCGATTTTTATTTAAGTCTCCGGCTCGGGCAATTTTTTAAAAAAAATTTCCCCACAAATTGAAACAGGTTGGAAACTGTACATTAAACGTGACATGTGAGGTACATTTGTTTTATAACTAGTTTCACAATGTAAAAAAATCATCCCTTTTATTTCAGTGAAATGAATTATATCGTCTGCTATGAGTCAAATGAGTATGCATTTTATTATTGTTGTTATTACGTGTGCCACGTTTACAATTGCGATTTTTTTTCTACACCAGACATCGCTGCACAATTCATCTTGGAGATCTTGTTTTGCGAATGATTACCTCCATGGTTTAATATTTTTATGACTCATAATGAACGAATATTCTGTATTTATTTACTCTACTGAATTGAGATATTCGGTTAACCATATTTCCACTGAAGTTATCTCAGAATCGATACATTTTTTTAATGTAACTCATCTCTCAAGCAAACAATTTTTTTGAACGATCTTTCTATAAATGTAACTCTTATGCAATTTTATTCGAAAAAATAATTTTGAATAAAAATGGCCACTTGGCAAATGAAAAAAGAAATGGTTTGCCCCTATTTGTTTTCCTTAATCACATGACTTGCGCTTTTATTATATAGATTACGTACGATAGGATTTAATAGAATAAAGAAAACTTTTATTAATATCTTTTCAAGTTTTGATTCGATTTTCATAAAATTTGAAATGACTCGACAAAATTATGCAACGATAATATACAGGGTGTCCCAAAAGTCTCCGTACAACTTCAAAAATTAATTACAAAAAAAATAATAGGCCTACAGCAAAAATAATTACAACAGTACATAGAGTAACTTAAGAAGTTTTTTTCTACTACCTTAGTATACTTGTATATGAGATCCTTTCGTTGCACGAAGAATATCAAGTCGATATTCCAATTCCATCCATGTGCGTTTCAGCATGCTAACACCAACAGTAGTTACAACTGTTTGGTTCTTTTGTTTCAAGTGAACAGTCTCGTGGAATTGAAACAAAAGATCAACAGTAACAGCAATAGTATTTACAGCTGTTTAGATCTTTTGTTTCAATTCCACGAGACTGTTCACTTGAAACAACAGAACCAAACAGTTGTAACTACTGTTGGTGTTAGCATGCTGAAACGCACATGGATGGAATTGGAATATCGACTTGATATTCTTCGTGCAACGAAAGGATCTCATATACAAGTATACTAAGGTAGTAGAAAAAAACTTTTTAAGTTATTCTATGTACTGTTGTAATTATTTTTGCTGTAGGCCTATTATTTTTTTTTTTTGTAATTATTTTTTGAAGTTGTACGGAGACTTTTGGGACACCCTGGATATTAAATTTCAAACCATTCGGTTGGATAGTTTTTGCGTTGTTATAAGCAGACAGACGACGACTATAGGTTCTACATATTTATATAATGACGAACGCACTTAAAAAGAGGGGAATATTGCTGTTTCAGAGAGGGAAAGAGAGAAACAAGAATTCAGTCTAAGTTTCTTAAAGCGTTTTACAATCCTTTAAAAATCATTTTGGAAGGGAATTTAATGCTATTGGTGGGACATACGGAGAAATATTTTATACCATTCTGAAACCTTAGTATTTTAGTTTGGTGCTTTTTGAAAAATACTTAAACTTTAGGAGAATATTTTTTAAATCGCAGTGTGTCGTAATCGGGCTTGGACTGGCTGATGAGGAAAGCCAAATTTTGATTATAAATCAGGTAATGAGCAATCACATATTTTCAAATTCTCTTATAGGCTAATATGGGGTTTCGCTATCTGTGGGGTAAAAACTCTCTTCATTGAAAGAGGACTTGTGGGAATTAACCAGTTGGTCAGGTCTCGAGGCCCTGTTTCTCATCCTCGATTTTCAAAACCAGATTTCATCTTGGAATTTTTTTCCACCGCTCAAGAACGCGAAATTTTCTGACATGTTCATAGACTCATTTTTATAGATAAAAGTATGAAATATTTAGGCACGTCTATTGAAGTTATTTGGAATCGAATAGTGATTTCCCATTTTCTATAAAGCTATTGCATCTTGAGTTATAATTGATTGCTGTCTCGTGGAGACCTTTCTCTTGCTGGAATTTCGAAATGGTTTCCCTCCTAGAATTTCGGTTCAAAACGCCTACTTTTCTAGCATGTTCTTTCTCCTTTGGCTTTATAGAAAAATGGACGATTTCTGTACTAAAAGAGGATTTTTTGTCAGTGTGTGTGTGTGTGTGTGTGTGTTTTAACGATGATTAGAAAAATCTATAGTACATAGAGGTCTGCAAATTTGGTTCCAGATAGACAAAGACAGGTTCGAATTTACCTGAAGTAATTGAGGATTAAAAATGTGGTAGTGGTAATTAGAATCTGAGGTAATTAGGATTTTTGATTTTTTTAATTATATTTTTTTGTAATTTTACAGTGAACGAGAAAATTTGTGTATTTACTCTATTATCCAATTATTTTCACCAACGATCTTGATCCACACATAAAAGTAATCCAAATTCAATATGATAGCCGAATATAGTAAATTTTGTCTTCTTTCATTTGTATTTCGTACAGCGCGATTTTTTAAAATCTCACACTGAAAATGACAACTTTGTTTCTTATCAACCAATTTCTACTTAATAACTTAAACATCCATTTTTATATTTTATATCCCTGCATGGAGGAAAACTTCTGGAATCATTTAAAAAAATGCAAAAACTATTAATAATTGAAATTTTTATGAATTTTTAAAAACTTAAAAAAAAAGAAATTTTTGACGACCAAAATGAAATTCCAGAGAGGGAATTTTCTGGCGTTGGTTTCCTACAATAACTTTTTATCACCAAAATATCTATTGCTAAGCTAGCGGTGTTCTTTGCGAGTGAGCGATACGTGATTTCGTCATGTGACCTCGCTACATACGAAATTTACAGGTTAGATTTCTTTTTCTTTTTTGAGAACACATTTTTAAGTAGGGGAACTTGGGATACTTGACCCAAGGCCTTTTTCCCGGAATTGGGAAAGTTTTGTAAGCTGGAAGGGGCATTACTTCTTTTCTTTCAGGTTGCTGACCATATGGTGAAAATAACAACTGAATCATTTCATAAGTTTTTAAACTATCAGACAAAATACATTTTCATGCTCCAAAAGTAATTTTTTTGTGCTGTAAACTCTGATGTTATAATTTTTTTTAAATTAAAGGTAAGCCTTTTCTAATTGTAATTTGTTTTGAACATATTTTTAGCTACAATAACATGTATAATAGTATTAATTTACTTATTAGCAATTAGCTGCATTTTAAGGTTATGTAGTAAATATTCAACTAGGGACACTTGACCCAAGGGATTAGTACTATTCAAATGCGTTTTATTTTTTTTTTCGTATAGATGCTCCAAAAATATAAAAGAAAAGAGGGGGCTAAGCCCAGAGAGGTTATTAATTCTGGTATTTTAGAAAAATCTGTGGAAAAGGTTCTGGAAGCTGCCCTATATCATACAGTAGCCACAGAATTTGGTCTCTGTAGAAACACGTTAAGAAGGTATGTCAGAAAAATTCAGAGATAGCAAACAACAAGTTTTTTTCCAATATATAGTAAAGCAAAGCAAGTTTTTATTGGAAAAGAAGAAGAACTGTCCAACTATTTAGAAGTTATGGCTCGCATAAATCATGGTTAGTCACCAAGTTAACTACCAAGATAGAATTACAAGTTCTGTGTTTAAATATGACTTTATATTGGGAGTTGAAACCCTTTAAGCGTTAGGCCCGTGTTTTTCCGTTTCATGTAGTCATGTTAAAATGGCTGTAGACAAAAATATTTTTAACATAATACTTTTTTTTAACCGTATATAGAAGGAGGAGATATAAAAGATATTATAGCATCAAACAGCGATTAAAAAATATATATATTCTGGGATTTACAAGCATATTTATAGAAATATTGGAAAAGCTTCAAACGGTGAAAGGGTTTTAATTGTTATTTTCTTATTCTGGAACTTGTTTAGGCACAGGATGAACATTCAGACGGCTAATATTTTGAACTTTCTACAATAAAAATTTAAATTGGGCATATTAATGCTAGGCCTATGTAATAAAAATTAAAAGTATTAATTTTGTTTTACAAAATTAAAAAAGTATTAACCTTAATGTTAATTTTGTTCTTATGTAAAAGTGTTTTGTTTGTAATTTTAAATCATACCCCAAATTTTTGACTTGGGTCAAGTATCCCTAATAGCTGGGTCAAGTATCCCAATGTATAGGGATACTTGACCCAAATTGAAAGTTTTTGAATATTCATATTTTACTACCTTTACAAATAACACTTCGGAATAATAATAATAAATATTGTGCAATACTTCCTTAAGTTTATATAGACTGCATTTACACACCCATAAGTATTGTAAAAAAAAAAAAAAATAAAAATAAAATAAAATCCAAAACTAACAACTGGGTCAAGTTTCCCAGGTTTTTCCCAAGGTTCAGTTTCCCATACTAATTATTGTAAAGGTTTTTTTTTTTTCGATTTCTCGTAACGCGTTTATATGGCAACCTTTTATCACCAAAGATTCATGACGTCATTACTTCCGTTTATTATAAAGTTAGAAACGTTTGAGTTCATAAAATTTTATTTTTACACCAAGATAATATAAGTATGGGCAGAGAAAGGTCTAAATTTTTCTCGGCAGACTCAGGTACGGCAACGCCTGGTGTGTCTGCTAGTTTAATATATTATGATTAAAAGCGCCTACTAGCTTCATGTGTCTAAGATAAAAAATGACTTCGTGAATCTGTCGGTAAATACAGGGATGTAGCTAGAAGTAAACAACAGGGGGTGATCAAAAAAATGTAGGGGGGGGGGGGGGGGGGGCTCATACTATTTCTCTCTCTCTGACACATGCACGCACATTGGCCTTGTATTTAAATTGGCAATTAGCTTTTTTTCATTAGTATGATTTATAAATCAAGGATCTTATATATGTATATTTTAAACTAGGATGACTCAAATACGAAACATAATGTTTATCATAAGCATTATATTTACTATCAAACTCATTAGAATAACTCTGTTTTATGTTAATAATGAAAAACGCTGCAAAATGAAAAATTTCAGTATATAACTTATGTAAAAGTCAATGTTTGCATCAGCAAAAGGTTGCTAATTCTGAGTATGTGCAGATAGGATGCGCGCCTATTGAAGCACTTATTTGCAGTTTTTAAACAAATACTATAATTAGGTATTTATGCAAAACTGTAAAATGCCCCCAAAACTAAGTTAATTTTTTTAACACAGTTTTTTTAACACACGATTTTTGAAACAGAATTTCATTTGGTGTCCTTGACAACTTTCCCAGGGGGGGGGGGGGGGCTCAAAAATTTTCAGGGGGTGCTGAGCCCCCCCTGGCACCCCCCTAGCTACGGTCCTGGGTAAATAGTTACTTTTGATTTGAGAACAGCCTTAATTTAAATTTTGCGTATCGAGTTCGCAAGTAACTCATATTAGTAGTAAACAAAATTAAATTAAAGAAATTTATATATCATATTTAATTATGAATAATTTTGAAGGGAATATTTCAGCTTTGGCTATAAAAAAAAAAAAAAAAATCCTTATCAGATAAAATGCTCTTTAAAAACCATTGAAAGACGTCAGATGTGTCAAGAAATTTAATGCTAAGTCTTTAAGGCTGTTGTCAAATCAAAACTGGTTACTTTCTGACATATTTTTTAATTCCTTTTTGTTCTCAAGCGTATCAATTGGCAGGTACTCCTATTAAGAAACTATGTAATCGAACTGTTTTTTTCATTTTTCGGTAAAAGTAGAAGATTTTTCAGAGAATGCCGACAAATTGGAAGAGGTGAACTGAATTTCCGGACGCGACAGCGAATGAAAGGGGGAAGAAACTGCTGTTCTGAGACAATGATCCTGTATAACTCAAAATGTAATTCATTTATCGGAAAATGAAAAACTGTTCGATTACAAATCATTTCAATATTTATGCTTGTAAATGTCCTGCTTTTGCGTTTAAAAATAAATCAGGAAATGTGTCAGAAAGTTTCACATTGTTGAGCAGGGAAAAATATTTTTTGATTCATTTTTAAACGGAAAAGCATGGCATGTGCAGAGGCATGACTATGGGAAAATTGCAATTAGCTGATCAACAATTGTACTTCAACAGGAGGTCAGGGTAGTTCCACTAATCAGATCTGCCTATTTGTAATGTGTGACCTCCAGCATGACGTCAATTGTAACTGCCTTGTTGAAGTGATTTTTAATCAGTTTTTTTTATCATTTTCCGATAAATGAATTACATCTTCAGTTATAAGCGATTATTGTCTCACGGCATCTGTTTTTTCCCTTTAACGTGTTGTCGTGTCTTTTCAAAACACCAGTTTTAACAGCATTTTCTGAAAGATCTGCTACCTTTATCGAAAAATGGAAAAAGCAGTTCGATTACAAAGTTTCTGAATATCTGCGAATGTCTTACGAAGTTTCTGCATCTGCCAATTTCATAAGATTGTCAACATATAATTTAAAAAATGTATCTGAAAGAAGTCACCTTGGATTTGAGAAAACCTGAACCCTTTGAGGGGCGGTGGTATATATTATATACTATTTAATTTTAATCCGATTCAAACCAGAAAATTTAAATTAAATTTTACTTTTTAAGCTTTGACGGGAAAAGTTGAAAAATTGCCTTTTCTTATTTTGAACTAAATTCTTTCGTAAATACCGGTGTGAGTTCGACGTTACAGGAACAAAATTGCGTGCCCCTGAAAGGGTTAAACAACGAAGCAGATATAAACATGTATTTCGATGAGATAACAAGATGCGTTAGATCAGAACGTTTAGAAAAAAAAAATTAAAGATAAGTTTGAAAAAAACAAACAACGATCGTTTTGAATTGTTGTATAAAAAAAATTAGGGAAAGCTGCAACACAGCTGCTGTCCTGGTTTTCTTTAAGGCAGTTTTCGAAAATAATATTTTTATCCGCTCAACAACGCAAAACATTCTGGCTCATTTTTTAAAATTTAAAAGCATGACACTTCCAGGTATGATTATTGAAGTTATTTGTAAACGAATAGTTTTTGCATTTCTCTTTTCATTAATTACACTTTGAGTTATAAGCGATTGTTTTCACGTGACTGCGGTTTTGTCCTTCTCTAGCTCTATCGCGCCCTGAAATTTGGTTCAAAAACGCTAACTTTGACAGCATTTTCCAAAAGATTTTCTATCTTTACCGAAAAATGGAAAACTGTTCCATCACATACTTTCTTATTAAAAACACCTTACCAATTTCATGAGTTTACGAACAAAATTGAATTTTAAAATATGTCAGAAAGTACCCAGTTTGGAATTTCAGAGGTGTTTTTAGACACGGGCCCTTGCACGATAATTCTGTAAACGGCCTTGCTTTTTTAAAAAGATATAAATACTTGATATTTTATATAAGTATCTTACAGCAACATATCAGAAAACATTAATAAATTCTAATTGGCTGTCATAAATATTGTAATATAGAAATTTATAGCATCTATAATATTTAAAACGAAAAGCGCATTCTGTCAAATTCACACTGTTTTTTCCACACGAAAATCGTCTCTTTGCACATGCTTCAACCTTTTTTTTAAGGCTTCTACCCTCAAAAACGGGAAACCTGGTTGATTAAGCCTCACCTGTTTAGCCTAGGGGGATTGAAAAGGGTTGATTGAAAACGAATGAAGCCATACCATTGCATTAAAAGCATAGACCTTCTAATATATTTTTGCTCTGAGGTTGAAAACTAAAGCATTTTTTTTAAGAACTCATGTTTTCACTACTAAGTATGCACATTTTTTCGCAATTTTTTAAAGTGAGGTTGGATACAGTTATATTTATAACCTATTGAAATGTCAGAGAGTTTGGAAGATGAGAACTATTTTTTTATTGCTATGTTAAAGGAGCCGATGCGAAAACAAACAAAAAAGCGAGAAGAAAACCTTTCTTTTACAACTAGATAACACTATTTTTCATGAAATTTTGACACAGGCTGTAAAACCGATTTATTTATCAACAATAAAGATTTGAAAGACTTCGGGCAAAGCTTTTTACTTTAAAACTATGAAACGACCCTAAATAATAATAATAATAATAATAATAAACAAGAAAATGAGTGCTTTTATCAAATATCAATATTTTTTCGCGAATTTTTCATTTTAAAATATAATTTCATACAAAGTCTGGTTAAACGTGTAAAATAATAAAAACTTGATTTTTTAAATTTATTATCACGGGCCCGGGCAACGCCGGGTGGTCTGCTAGTATATTTCTCATAAATATTTTTAATTCAAAAGCTTTTCTGTATTTTTATAAACAGATTTCGATTACTTGTTTCTTTAGACATCTATTACTTGTTTCTTTACATAGTTATTTCTTAATGCAAAAATTTTAACGTAATCCTTTTATATAATACTAAATCTACCAGAGTCTGTTAATCACAAGGGCAAACGAGGCAGCTGCCCATGGCCTCCATTTTTAGAAGGTCTCTGCAAAATAAAACAAGTGGGTAAGTGTACACACAGGGTTTCGTTTAATATTCCTTTCAAAACACTTTATCCTTTCTTTGATAAATTCAAATAAATTTCATTTTCCATTAAAAAAAAAAATCAGGTATTTCATAAAATAAAAAGTTACCGGTCGATTTTTTCGAATTTCTTAAATAAAATATTATTTTGCGTGTATGTGCCAGTTTTAAAATTCCTATTTTATACAGTTTTAAAAATTTGAACATGCGTTAAAATTTGTGAGTGAGGTATTCTGGAAATTTTATCTGTGGTTAAAATCTTTTTTCCATCCTTTCTGCTATCGATTGTTGGAAACCTGCAAACATATCTAAAAATAAATCATTTTTCACTTGAAAAAAATAATTGTTATCTTTTGTTAATTTGTAATTCCTCATTGTTATGTTTGGTAATTACGGTCCGATTTTTATAAAAATTAGATTTGTATTCAGTATACAAATCAATGCATAGATGTGTAAATTTCAAATCGGAAAATGCAATATTTTTAATAATTTTATAGAGCCCGAAATAACTGTACTTGTTTGCGGTACTTGTTTGTATCAGTTTGAGGGTGAAATTTATAACTTCACTTGAGGTTGCAGTGAAAGAGAGTATCTATATAGTCTGGACGGGCAGGGGGGGGGGGGGGGGGTTAAGCGAGAATGTACTTTTTAAAGTTTCTGCGCATTTGTTAAAGATGTTACTTAATATCTCCAGTAACTAATGCCGTATTCAAACTTTTATTATTTGTCGTGTGACAGGTAGTATTCAGCTATCAGCAGACAAAATTCCAAGTTTATAACTTATACAGTTTCTGAGAACGGCTAGACAGGCAGTCAGAGAATTGAGACGAATAGGGTTTCGTGAGATGAACAAACCCTAAAAATCACGTGTTATTTCTTAAAATTCTCTTAAATTGGGGATCAAAGTGTATATTGTAAAGAATTCCCAAGAGATATTTGCCATGGCTTTGTTTGGAATTAATCAGACCCTGAATTTTGCTTAAAAAAGGATTTAAAATAAGAAAAAAAATCCATATTTTACTTGGTTTTATTTCATATTTTTCATTTCTATGGAAAACACTGCAGACTTACCGTATATGCCCTAGTACAGGGAAGGCGAACCTATGCCAATCAACAGATTATTTTCTTTACGGCATAGATTCAAGTTTAAAATTAAAATTTAGTGAAATTGCAAAAATGCATGGATTTAGATTAGCTAAATTTGTCTGAATTGGTTTGATACGATTGGTTGTCGCTGTCACACATTGAAGAAACTGAAACGCAATTTATGGATCTTAATCTAGCTCACTATTGGCTCAAAAGTCTTTCAGATTAATTGGGAATTAGATGATTATCGGAAAATAACGACCATAAGCAAAAAATGCCAATGATAAAATTACGAGAACTTGGAATTCAATTCCAGAAATGAAGAGATTTTAAAAGAAGCTTGCGCTTACCATTTTGACAATTTTTTCTGTGCGTCATTGTTTTCGAAAATGAATAATATGAAAACTCAAGTAGAAATCTTTTGTCATATGACTCAAATTCAGCTTGCATTCTCTTAAAAGTAACTGAACACGAAGCTGATATCATTTAATTGGCATATCTAACACGGAATAACAAAAATAGCATTTTAAAATTACTTTCTAAAGTTTAACACAAATGTTACCTATAATTTTAATTCCAAAAATAAAATTTTAAATAATTTTTATAATTTTTTTTTTTCAAATTCACTAAATGTTTTTGGTTGGGGGCATGTCATGATCACGTAAAAAAAATATATTTTTTTTTAATTTGGCACTCGGATGTGAAAAGGTTTGCCGTCCCCGCCCTAGCGTAACCCACTTTGAAAAAAAAAGTTTAAAGTAATAAAGATTTTTTAAAAATATATTTTTAGCTTGTAACTAATCCTTTTTTGTTACGCATCTTAAAAATATTACAAATTTTTCTAGGTTTCTTTGATGCACAACTCTAATAAAAGTAAATTCGAAAGTAAGTGTAATGTTCTATTTATGCTTCATTATAACCTTGTATCACATCACGCACCTGAAAATCAAAATCAAGTGGTTCCAATTAACACATTTTACATAAATCTAAAAAACAGGAATTTCGAAAGCCAGTGTGTTTTGTTATTTCATTATTAGTATTTATTGTAACAAGATCTTTTTGGGCTTCATGAATAATAAAAAAAAAATTTAAATTTAAATTAATGTCTTCTGTTTGTTCTTTATGCTGTTTAGCTTTCGGAAACCCCCCTAACAAATGCAAGGCTGTAACTGCCGACTATGTTCTTTCTTTATTTTGTGTATCATTATTTGAAAACAAAGCAACCATCTCCGAGGCAGATTACTTTTCCTTTGACACAGTGTTAGAAAAAATAAAAATCCCCAATGACGGCCCTGAAATGAACGACAGGGAGTTTTACAACGGAATCGCTTGATCCACTTCATCATTTTTTAAAATTTAATGTAAAAAACAGGCAAATATTTTAATTATTATTCTCATCTAAAAAATGTAAAAATATATTGATTAACAAATAAAATTAAAAAATATTAATTATTATTTTTTAATGATACTTCAATTATATTCTGAGGAGGAAGCGGTTCAGGCATAAAGTTATTATAAAAATAAATGTTCGCAAGTGTCCTTGTGAATCTGAAAAACAGAAATAATTGACATAAAAACGAAGAATGCCACTCTATGAGTTGTACTATATTTGTTATGTGTTATATATTGTGCTCTTTGTTTTATTATATATTGTATTATACTTTGTGTGAGGAATGTACTCTTTGTATTATTACACTCTTTGTGTTATTTTATGTTACTCTGTGAGTATTATACAATATACTATTATACAGTGTCGGACTGGGCCAGGAAAAAGGGCGCAGACCTTGGATTTTCAGAGGGCGCAAACATTTTAACGAACTTAAATCAATTTTACTTACTTGTGTTGTGTCTGACTTGACAAAGTTTAACACATTCGCATAGCACCAAGTAAGAAAAGGGCTTAATATTATATTCCTGAGTTTAGATAAACGACTTCTCTATATTCCCCCGCGTATGTTTGAAGTTCCATTAAATCTACACAATGCTACACAGTTTTTCAAACTATGTCATGTAATATTCAAAAACTCTAGAAAGTTGAATACAGATTACCTTGTATCCTACTTTATTCTTTTGTCAATAGATACCTTAGAACAGTCATGGTATGAAAGTGATCACTACTTACTAATTATCCTGCAAATATGGTACAAAACAATACATAGGTACCAATTTATTGGGAATAATTTCTACTATTAAATTCTATTCGAAAATTTTGTTTCGGGGATTGTCTACATATTAAAAAATGCACGAACGTTGATTTTTCAAATTGTAACACCTACGTTCGAGTTGCCTGGATCAAGACATTCTGGGAATACACTTATCTTAATTCTTCATCTAAACTAATAAAAGAAAGTTTCGCTCTGTGTGTCTGTCTGTGTGTGTGTGTGTGTGTGTGTGTGTGTGTGTGTGTGTGTGTCTGTTGGAGATGGCTAGGAAAATCTGGCCCACCTAGAAGGCTGGAAATTTAGATTTAGGTAGTCCAAACCCTCTCCTGTTGCAACATTACTTCAGAATTTTAATATTTTAATTACTTTCTGAAATATTAATTAAAATGTACAAAGAACTCTCATTAAAAATACGCTTTTATTCTCTTGGGTTGGTTTGTTCACTGGTTGGTTGCATCGATTCTTCACAGAAGTAATTAAATGAACCAGAGTAGCGATGCTTAAATAAGGATTTCTAACTAAATAGTGTGAACATGGATTGAAGTTATCAACGTAGAGGAGCCATGCGATTGTCGCGCCACCTGTGCATGACAAATTACACATACGTCCCACTGATTGAAATATTTTGCAGGCATATTTTTCTTCATGACAATTAGTCGGGTTTAAGTTTTTTTTTTTCTTTTTTACATGACATTTATTATTATGATGGAGATTAAAACTTTATTTAACAGATTGTTCTTTTATATTTGCGGGAATGAAGAGGGGCAAGGGTCTAATTACATTTAAGCTTCAAGGTGTATTTCTAGAAAGCAGTTACCAGAATTTCCGAATAATAGTGTCAGCCAAATTTCAAATTAAATTCCTAGCTTAACCAAATGAATCAATCATTAAAGATGTATTGTGATCCTCCTAATTAGTTATTTGCTGAAGGCCACTTGAACAACCCCCCCCCCCCCCACCCCTCCCGGCCCGTCTTTCAAGATTTTTTCTCTAACTTTGCTCCATTTCCATATCTCAGCAACTATCTTTCCGATTTCAACGCAAGTGATTTCAAACATTATAATTAACTTAATAGTCACCCTTTATAACATTAAACTAAATTTATGAGTAGCGGTTACTACTATTTACGAATAACAGTTTAAGCCAAATTTGTAATTAAATTCAAAGCTTAAGGAAACGAACGAATTTTGAAAGATGCATAGTGGTCCTCCTAATTAGTTATTTGCTGAAGGCCACTTGAACACACCCCCCCCCCCACCCCTCCCGGCCCGTCCTTCAAGGTTTTTTCTCTAACTATGCTCCGTTTCCATATCTCAGCAACTATTTTTCCGATTTCAACGCAAGTGGTTCCAAACATTATAATTAACTTAATAGTCACTCTTTATAACATTAAACTAAATTTAAGAGTAACGGTTACCACTATTTCCGAATAATAGTTTAAGCCAAATTTGTAATTACGTTCCTAGCTTAAGCAAACGAACGAATTTTGAAAGATGCATAGTGGTCCTTCTAATTAGCCATTTACCGAAGGACACTTGAACAACCCCTTCCCCCCAGCCCGTCCTTCAAGGTTTTTTCTCTAACTCTGCTCCGTTTCCATATCTCAGCAACTATCTTTCCGATTTCAACACAAGTGATTCCAAACATTATAATTAACTTAATTGTCACTCTTTATAACATTAAACTAAAATTATGAGTAGCGGTTACCACTATTTACGAAAAATAGTTTAAGCCAAATTTGCAATTAAGTTCAAAGCTTAAGCAAACGAACGAATTTTGAAAGATGCATAGTGGTCCTCCTAATTAGTCATTTGCTGAAGGACACTTGAACAACCCCTCCCCCCCGCACTCCTTTCAAGGTTTTTTTTTCTCTAACTATGCTCCGTTTTCATATCTCAGCAACTATTTTTCCGATTTCAACACAAGTGATTCCAAACATTATAATTAACTTAAATGTCACTTTTTATAACATTAAACTAAATTTATGAGTAGCGGTTACCACTATTTCCGAATAATTGGGTAAGCCAAATTTGTAATTAAGTTCCTAGCTTAAGCAAACGATCGAATTTCGAAAGATGCATAGTACTCCTCTTAATTAGTCATTTGCTGAAGGGTACTTGAACAAGCCTCCCCCCCGGCCCCTCATTCAAGGTTTTTCTCTAACTATGCCCCGTTTCTATATATCAGCAACTATCTTTCCGATTTCAACGCAAGTGATTCCAAACATTATATTTAACTTAATAGTCACCCTTTATAACATTAAATTAAATTTATGAGTAGCGGTTACCACTATTTACAAATAAGAGTTTAAGCCAACTTTGTAATTAAGTTCCTAGCTTAACAAAACGAACGAATATTTATGCATGCATAGTGGGCCTCCTAATTAGTCATTTTCTGAAGGACACTCGAACATCTCCTCCCTTCGGCACCTCACTCAAGGTTATTTTCTCTAACTGTGCCTTATTGCAATAACTGGGCTAATAATGTCCCAATCTTCTCGAAACCAGCTCAATTTTGTAGTGCGCCTACTATACAGTAACGTAGGCAGTGGGGACCTGTCTCAGAAGTTCGTTCGGAAAGAAGTTTGTTTAGAACAAAATGCTCCCCTGGCGGTGGTAGGGGGAAATAAAAGATTTTCTAGAGCGTACGAGCATGCCGGGTATACGGTTCCGAAGCTATCGTAGACCGTGGCCAGAGTTCCGTTTTTTAAGAGATTTAAGTTTATTACAAGGGCTCGGGCAACGCCGGGCGGGTCAGCTAGTAGAGTTATAAAAGAAAATGTGTTAGGGATTTATCTAAAAATTTCGGAAAACAAAATTTAAATCTTGCAAGAAAAAGTACTGAACACTCATTTAGTCAGCAGTAAAATTATACAAATATTTTAAATTTATAAAAAAAACTTTTTTATATAAAAGAAATACTACAAAATGTTTCTGGTAAGTGTCACGTGTTATTTTCTTTAGATTCTTTGAAAACAGAAAGCGATCCCCCTTAGACCAGGCATGTCAAACTCGTTAATCACTTCGGGCCAAATTAAGCATAATATACAAAGCCGCGGGCCACGTGAAAAAGAAGATAATATTATTACCACTGCACAGAATAAAATTTGTACACACAAAACACAGTCATTTGAAAGAACTATTCACGCAAAGTTATTATTATACATATTTTATTTTATCTTAGTTTTCGAAAGAATACTCAAAATTACTTTTCATCAACGAAATCCATAAAATTTAATTGAATTTTCTCAATTTTATTTATTTTAAAAATTTATTGTACAACCTGGTCTGTTATCGTGATCTTGCAAAGCATAGCTGTCAATATTCCGTATTTTTGCAAGTGAAAAATAAAAATAAATATATTTTTAATCGGGAAATTTATTTACCATAATATGTGTGGTATTTATGCGCTACTTTTTGATTTCCTTTATTAAATACATTTTATGGTTCAAATTATATTTATTTCAATTGAAAAATAACAAAAGTTTGGCAGCTACGCAAAGATGTCGTAAAAAGTGCACACCGAACATAGCTAAAATATGCCTAATTTCATATTTTACTTTAAAAAAATCAGTCGATTAATGAATATTTGCAGAAATTTGGAAACCCCATATCCATATATTTGCGCTCTAATGTAGAATTTGATTAACTGCAGTAATAAATTATAAAGAATAATTTTAACATCAATAAATACAGAGATGAAGTAAATAGATTAAACTGAATTTCATATTTCTTAAGATTCAAAAATTTGCTTTTCAATTCATTTTATTTATAATTTTTTTAAACTTATTTTTAGCATATTTTTCCTGGCAACATCTAAAATGAAATACATTTTCTTTTTGAAATGGTTTTATCAAAGAAATAAATTATATTTGAAACGCTAATATTATTAAATGACAAGATAACATTGTGAAATTTGCCTTGAAGTTGGAATTTATAAGGGTGCTTTGTAATTTAAAATGAAAAATCCAAGTACTTTATCTATTGCCAGTGGCGTAGCCAGGGTGGGGGTCCAGATGCTTTGGATACCACTAATTTTGTAAAGTTTCCTTTGCCTTATCTAATAGGATAACTTTCTGTGATAATCAAGCATAAAAAAAACTTTTCAATATTACTGGTATCCAGAGCATTTGGACCCCTCCCTGGCTACGCCACTGTCTATTGCTGGTCTTTTAATGATCCACATTCATAATTTGTCGATTTAAAATGAAAATTGTACCCTAAGCCGTAAAATATCTGTATAAGAAGGTTTAATGTATACACTACACATATTTCCCAGATATTTCGTAGATGGGCAATGATTAAGCATGAGTGTACAAATATAATAAAAGTTTATAAACACTACAAGTTTTAAGCAATATCCGGATTTTATAAATCTATCTGCTATACATAATTATTTCTAGCAATGATACTTATGCTTATAGTATTTTCAAATTTCTTTAACTTTTGAATGAATTGAATTGAATTTGAATGAACTGAATTGAATTTTTACAATTGTATTTATTTAAAAAATTGATTGTACATGCTGGTCTGTTAATCGTGATCTTTTCAAAACATAGCTGTCAATATTCCGTATTTTTCAAGTGAAAAATAAAAATACAAATATTTTGAATCGGGGAATTTATTTAATAATATGTGTGATATTTATGCGCTACTTATTTTTTTTTTCAATTTTGTACTGAATGATTTCAACTCGTGGGACATTTAATGTAATAAAGACAATAATTAGTTTTAAAGCAAATAAGGGGGTCGGTGCAAGAAAGTGCCAAGCCACATTTTTGGTGAAATAAATCTAACACTGTAATTCTGTTGCTTAATACTGTAAATTATAATATCCAACATATAATTTGTTTCTAATGTCACTTGGTGGCAGCATATTTCTCAGGTTTCGTTTTTGCCCCAGATGTTTCTGCCCCCAATGAAGATAGCTAATTTACAAAAACATAATAGTAATATCATTAAAGTATTGCCATATTGTTACTCAGAATATCTCAAATGTGACTAAGACATTGGCGAAAAAACTTTAGGTTATATATCTTGATTTGAGTATTTGATCCAATTTTCAAATTTAAATAACTCAGAAGTTCAAAAATGTGGCTTGCACTCTCTTGCCCCGACCCCTTCAAATGTATTTTCTTCAATAGGTTTAGTGAAAGGACTTTGATTCTCTATTAAAAAGTATCAGTTGCAATTCTGATTCTCTGTTAAAAAGTATCAGTTTCAATTCTGACAGTTTAACTTTCCGATGTGTAGCCAGATGTTGAGAGTTTTCTTTATACTTGGTGCTGTAGCACTTCTTAATTTTACATTATTTTCAATCTCCAACAGTGACTACATATCAAACATAAAAATTAAACTTTCCTTTGAATATAATTGTACTGTAAATCACCTTTAAAAAAACTGCGATGTTCATCTTCAGTTTATCCTATTTATTCATAGTGGTAAAGAGCATATATAATATATATATTTATTTATAAATCTTGGGATGTATGAGAATATGCAGTAAAATGTGTGTATATCAATAAAAAATGAATGAAAAGAAAGAAAGATCACGCAGGATCCTAGAAATATCACACATAATTACTAATATAAGTAATGAAAATAATTAAAAAGCTTACATCCAAAATCCTTATGTTCAACAAAAGCCCAAGTGAAGAAGAACCTGGGTAACATTTTCGGAGTTTTTGTGTCAAGCACAAAAGTAATAATTTGCGTCACTTTCAAAGCGGCTCCTTAAAAGCTATTTAATTTTATACTTTGATTTTTAAAAAAAAATTGAACTGTTCTTAATTAGCGCCGAATTTTATTAATTTTACAATACATTTCTTAGTATTTAATAAATGCATCACATTATTTTGTAAAGTGTTGTAAAATAAAAGAGAGGAAATTATGTATTAGTTTCGACATAAAACAAATAAAATTATAAGTAAAATAATTAAATTTTACGAGTCTTTAAATTTTCAGACTCAAGAGCCCGCGCTTTGCTATATTCTGAGTAGTAATCTGTGTATCCTCTTCTTTTTTTTTTTTTTGTGCTAAAATGTAAAACTGAGTTATATCTGTCTGTGTCTATACACATCACTGTTGCCAGAGAAGTGATATAAGTGATATTTTTTTTAAATGCCGAATTCTGCAACATTCTGAAGAGAAATATTTCCCTTATTTAATGAAAGAATAAATAAGACAGATATTACTATTAAAAAATACTGGTAGCATTCTGAATAAAATAAACAGCCCGCAAAACTAGTAACACTGATATGCATACATTTTTTATGTTTGTCATTGGCATCTCTAAGACCACGGTTGGTGCAAGCGTGTTCATGCAAAGTGAATTTTCAGCATGCGTTTTCTAAAAACTAAATTAAATATAGGTAAAATGCCAAAGGCTTCGCGGGCCACAGATAAGTTCTCGGCGGGCCAGTTGTGGCCCGCGGGCCACGTGTTTGACATGCCTGCCTTAGACTGTAGGAAGATTCTCTGCATTTCGAAAACTGATTATTCAAATGAGCTGTACACTTACACGCAGTTTTTTTTAATACAAAAAATAATGTAGGTGATAACTCATAATTTTTAATATGAATTTATTACTTACTTTCATAATTAAAAATATGTCTTTGGATACAAAAAAACCTCGAATGTGTTTGTGTCTATTAAGTGTATTTCATTAAAAATAATAATAAAAATTCAATCGGATGATTTTTATAAGTTTGTCAAATGGATTTAACATTAGCATCCTCAAACTTTAAACTCTTCTAGCACTATGAAAATTTAACAAGGTATTTAAACTATACCTTTTCGCGGGCTGTCTCGATCCAAGGAACTCAAATAGGGTCTGAAAAATAGGTGTTATTATTTGAAAATTCAAAGTTGGTATAGTTTTTAATATGTAGACGACTCTTCTTGTAACATACTTAATTCGTAGCTTTAATTAGAAGACATTATTTCTAATCGATTAGTACCAATAGATTTTTTACAATTAGTTTTAGAATAATTGGCAGGGGGTGATCACGTTTTTTTTTTCCCCCAGGACTGTAAATTAACACACTTGATATATCCATAGTTGTGTCCATTAACGCCAAAAAAATAATTGCTTTACTTTTTTAGCAATTTTAGGTATTATTACAAGTTTGACGATATTTATAATTTTTTAAAACCGTTATCGTGCTGTGAGATATTATTTTACTAACTCTTCCCTTTTATACAATTCTTTTTTCTCTCAAACAACACAGAATTGTTGGTTATCATTAGTCCATTGTTTTCTAGCTTTGTTGGCCAACGATTGAGTTTGACTGCTTCCAATAGCTGAGCCAATGGTTAGCTGATCGTCGGTCAAAAGATATAAGTTCCTATTTGACCAACAGTTATGTTTGCTGGAAAAACTGCGCTAATAATAATATTCAAATATGAAAATAATTTTCCTATTTTAATTAGAAACTTCAACTAATTTGTGCTTAATTATGTTTCTAGAATTACCTATTAAAAGTGCTTCTAATTTGGTTTCCTTGGTTTCAGAAATGTTTCCTCATTTTGCATTTGTATTTAAACAAATATCTCTAAAACTATTATGCAAATAAATTTTATTTTTATGACAAATTTTATTTTATTTTTATTTTAAGAATATCAGTGCTAAGAGCCTCTAACCTCTATTTAAAAAAATATTTATATGACATAATATGAATTAGTTATCAAATCAGTAACATGCTATAGATACAATTTCTGATGTAATCTGACAGCAAATGTTGTTTATTTACTATAGCTTTTTTTTTCTTTAGTAAAGTAGCATCTTTAAATGTGGTATCTGGCGGTGTCTGCCTCATCACACATACATTCAGTATGCAAAATTCGTTCAAAAAATATTTATATCGAGAACAAAAATGTACTTTCAGTATAGAAATAGAAATTTATAGAAATAGAAATTTTGAAACTAAAACTCATGCATGATTTTTTTTTTTTTTTTTTTTTTAAGTACCACGTATTATAGCAATATTTGAATGTCCAAATATATAAGAAGGGGTATTTGAATGTGGAAATAACACTTGCTTGTGAAAATATTACGCTTGCAGCATTTGGGATAAGGAGAGGCAGGAGGAGGAAGAGCCATTTTGTGTGCATAAAAATGACTTTATGCATTCTTAAAGTGCTGAATCGATATCGCACTATAAAAAGGTTTCTACTGAAAAATGACATAAAAAATAGCGATTAGTAGATTGAGAAAATTTACTTTTCTCACCACATTCTTTCCATGATTTGCAAAATTCTTATCATAGGTATAGATCAAGGGAAATTAAGTTTCCATAATTGAAAGATATCCTCCGGGGATTATAATGCTGCAAGCGACAGGATTTTGCTGCCAGCGTTTTATAATTCAAAAAACCAACAAAAGTTTCTGAATAGAAATCATCGTTTTATTTAATGATCGATTTTTCCGTGATTAAATAAAACAATTTTTTTTTTAATTTAAAATACATACCAGAATTTCCGAATAGTTATTTAATTACGGAAAAGCTGTCATTAAATAAAACTAACCGAAAATTTTGATAGGTATTTTGAATGGAAAAACTCTAGCCACGCGATACCAGCTTGCAGAATTGTAATCCAGAAGTGTCACCGAGATTGTATTTATTCCTCGAAAAGTCATGTTTTCCAGTCAACAACAAAATCCACGCAAAACGTTTTTGCCTTTTTATAAAATTATTTTTCGAAAAGCATGGTTTCAATTATAGGTTCATTCATGGACGGCTTTAAAAGGGCGTAAGGTCCCCTGGGTACTACAATGGAGGGTACGCCAAATATTTGATCTGAGATTAAGACCTAATAAATACCATCATAAGAGCAAATGAAAAAAAATCTCTCTCAGGGCGCGGGAGTAGCACATGGTCGTGGGCTTTAATAGCCACGGCGCGCCAGGGCTATTAAAACTTCCTAGGTGCCCGTTTTCTATCCTCAATCGTATGCAAACACGTCCATTTTGGTTTCCGATTCTGAAAATTCCTTCGATGTATCTTCAATTTCTTTATGATAATAAAGATCCCTATGTTTTGCTATCTGTCTATTACTTGATGATTATCCCTAAGCAAATTCTCGAAATTCACTACACTAATCAGAATATATGTGTGTGGAAAAATATTGAAGCGGCATAGGGGCGCAAAATTTTCCCTGGCTGAGGGCGCACCGGCCCTCGGGCCGATGGGCCGGCGGACCAGTCCGAGCCTGGTCAAATGTTAAAAATTATTGGAAGGTTTAATGTGCCTGTAAAATTTCAAGGAAAGACTTTGTGGCTACCATTAGTTGTTATTGAAACACCAAATAGACCTACACTCTTGGGTCGTCACTGGATCCAACAGCTTGGCATTGATCTAAATGGTCATATTGCAAATGTTAATGGTATAAATGAAGATATAATAAAACAGAATTTAGAAAATCCAAGGGTTGAAGCCGATTTGTCTCAAGATGATATTTTACAATATTACTACTCCAAATTCCCCAACTGTTTTAATTCAAATGATTCTAGAGGAATGTTAGGTGAAGCAGTAAACATAGCTATGCGAGAAGATTCTGTACCCATTTTCTGTAAATCTAGGCCAGTTCCTTATGCCATAAGACAGTTGGTGAATGAAGAATTGAACTCTTTAGTTCTAAAAGGTGTATTAGTGCCTGTAAGTCACTCCAAATGGGCAACCCCCATAGTCCCAGTACCCAAAGTGAACAGCGAAGGCAAAAGATCAGTTAGAATTTGTGGGGACTTTTCAGTAACTGTAAACAAATTCTGTGAAACTCAATTTTATCCACTTCCATCTCAGGAAGATATTCTAACAAATATAGGATCAGGAAGATATTTTTCAAAAATTGATTTATCAATGGCTTTCCACCAGTTGTCTATAGCTCCTGAATCTCAAGAGTTGTTGACGTTGAACACACCAAGGGGTTTACTGCGTTATACCAAACTACCTTTTGGTATCAAGTCAGCATCTTTCTTGTTCCAAAAGAAAATGGATGACATTCTAAAGGACTTTTCATTTACTGATTGCTACATTGATGATTTATTTATACGTGCAAAAACGAAGGAAGAATGCAAACACAGAACAGAACTGGTGCTGCAAAAACTACATTCTTACAATGTGAAAGTGAATGTCCACAAGTGTGAATTTTTCAAGGATACAATTAAAGTTTTGGGTCATGTTAAAGATCCTGAAGGTATTCATCCACTTAGAGAGAAATGTAATGACATTTCAAATACACAAATACCTAGTAATGTTACTGAGTTAAAAAGTTATCTAGGGCTTCTTGGATATTATCAACATTTTATGCCAAATTTATCTTCAAAGCTGAAACCTTTATACAATTTGTTAGAAAAGGACATAAAGTGGGATTTCAACCAGGAATGTATTGATGCATTTAAAAAAAGCAAGACATTACTAGATAAACATAATGTTTTGGTACACTATGACATAACAAAGCCCATTGTTTTACAGTGTGATGCATCTGAGTATGATCTGGGAGCAGTTTTATGCCATGAGTCTTCACCTGGTCTATTAAGACCAATATTTTTTGCATCAAAAACTCTTAACAAGGCAGGAAGAAACTATGCTCAGGTACATAAAGAAGCTTTGGCTATCATTTTTGGCATTAAACGTTTCAACAAGTATTTACAAGGCACAAAATTTGTCATTGAAACAGATGCAAAGCCCTTGTTGACTTTGCTAGGGCATGATAAACCCGTTCCGGAAATGGCAAATTCAAGGATGCAAAAATAGGCATTAATTTTATCCAGCTATGACTACATTATGAAGTACAAAAAGGGCAAAGATCTTTTGCTAGCAGATGCTTTTTCTCGTCTCCCCTGTAAAGATAGTGAACCAGTTGACAAACGTGCTCATGAATTTGTATGTTATTTTGAAGAATTTGAGGACCTGACTACCAAAGATATTCAAAAGGCTAGTGCAGTTGATTGTGATGTCAGTAAAGCAATAAATTATACCAAATTTGGTTGGCCACAAGTTGTTGCAGATTCTTTACAAGAATATTACAAAATTAGAGATGAACTGAGCATTGAAAATAATTGTTTACTAAGAGCAAATAGATTAGTAATCCCAAAGTGCTTAAGAGAAAAGGTTCTTCAACTTTTACATACTGAACATCCTGGAATAGTGCGAATGAAACATCTTGCTAGGGGATACTTTTGGTTTCCAAAAATAGATAAAGAGATTGAGTCATATGTAAACAAATGTGCCCCATGCCAATTAACAAGGGCAAGTGCACCTAAAGTTCTATATAATAACTGGCCTTTAACAGGCAAACCATTTGAAAGGATCCACATTGACTATGCAGAATATGAAAATCACAATCTCTTAATTGTTAAAGATTCATATTCAAAGTGGATTGAAGTTGCACTTGTTGCTAACACAGATTCTCAGTCTACAATAAAAAAGCTTCGACAGATTTTTGCTACCTTCGGTTTACCAAGTGAGGCTGTATCTGATAATGCAAAACAGTTTAAGTCTGATGAATATGTAAAATATTTTAGGTCAAATGGTATTGTCTTGAGAAATTCACCCCCATATCATCCAAATTCAAATGGAGCTGCGAAAAATCTGTTAATGTCATTAAGAACATGTTAAAAAAACACAAGTTTTCTAATAAGGTTTATGATGGCTTTCAACATAGACTAGACTGCATACTACTTGCTTATCGAAATACGCCTTCTTCAGTCACATTGAAGACTCCTGCTGAGCTCATTTTCAAATTTACACAACAGACCAAGATTACAAAGCTCAGAAGTGATCACATTATGCAAGAAAAGAGCTACCAAGAGTATCAAAGATCTCGGTCAACGGTCAGTGAAAGATATTTTAATGTTAAAGAAGAGGTTCTTGTGAAATCTACTCGAAACAAGGAAATTAAATGGTTTCCTGGTACAATCACGAAGAAAATTAGTGAAAGTACCTATTTGGTACATATAAATGGCCAAGTGCGTTTTGTACATGCGGATCATTTAAGAAAGTGCACGCTTCATATTACTGAAATCCCTGTGCAACACAGTTTGCCACAGGATTGTGCAAGTGGATCTTCAGTGACAGTCAATGATTCAAATGCAAGGACTATTTCAGACTCAATGGAGGATGAGACAACATCTCAAATGCCTATAGAGACAACAGAGGAAGCAGATAAGGAAAAAGTTTTATCTAGAATTATTAAAACACCTAAACAAACTATGGACTGTCATCAAAACTCCAATTCTCAACTATTTAAAACCCCAAGACCTAAAAGGCTCATAAAGCCTCCAAATCGATTAGATTTGTAGTTCTCCAAATGTTTATTTAGCCCTATAATATGCCATGTTTTATTCGATTTTTTTTTGCGTTATGTAATATTTAATTTAAGCATATTTCAATATTTGGAAGTTTTCTATGGCAACATATATTTACTTTAAATTTAACTCTGACTTTTGGCAACAGTAGTGAAATCCAGTTAATAAATATGCTTGGATGATGTATGTTGTGTGATCTCTTGAGTGTTCAATAGTTACTATTAATTTAGTGAATTTTAATGTTTTAATAATGTTTTAATATAGTTCACTATATAAAAATATTTTTTGGTCTTTTAAAATATATGTGTGTAGTAATTTATTTATAACTATATATTAAAATTTAAAAATAATAATTAATTTTGTAATACATCAGTTTAATCTATACTAATAAAATAAAGTTTCGCTCTGTGTGTGTGTCTGTCTGTGGGCGATGGCTAGGAAAATCTAGCCCACCTACAAATCTGTAAATTTAGGTGTGGATAGTCCAAGGTCTGGCCATGTGCACCTGTGTCTCAGAATTTTCATATTTTGATAATTACACAAGATATTAATTAGTTTCTCATTAACCATCGCTTCTAAAATGCCATATTTTTCTGAAAATGGTGCAAAAGAAATGTGAAACCGCAAAACGAGTTGTGTGTTGGGAGAGGGAAGAAAGATTTTAGGTTTACTGGAAAAAGTTTGGGCTACCACAATGACTTTTAACTACGCCTTTTCGACACATGTCAAAATAACAGAAACTATTAGGTCTTTCGACACGAAAATTTGCAGACCTATATAAACAAACAATCGCAAATTCAAAAAGTCAAATTAAAAAAAAATCCATCCACAACTTTCAGAAATATTAATTAGAAATGTTTAATTTTTCGAGCAATTTAATCTTGCAATGATCAACACGTTTTTTGATAAAAATTTGAGCCGTTGCAGGTGTCTTGATAATGAAACCGCAAAGAAAGAGGTACTAAGAGATTTTTTAGGTGACTCAAACTAACAATTCTAATTAAGCTACGATTTTAAAATTAACACCTTTCGAATCCTCTCTGTTTCCACATTACAAGTTTGTAAAAATTAGGATTATCCGAATCCGATTCTTATAACGGAAGATATTTATTATTTCGCATTAATTTGACTGCAGAAAAAAAATAACGTGTTTCTTTTTTTTTTCTACGAGCAAGCATAGCAGACAAGATGTCCGTTATCTCTTGAATAAAGAAAGATACAAAACAAGTAAATAAAAATTTGGAATGGTGCTATTAGAAGCTGTATAAAATAATTAAAAATCTTGGATTTTTTGTTATTGGAAAATTATGCATCCTTATCGAGTTAAAGATATAAAATCATACAAAATTTTGGTTTGTTTAACTTTATTATTACGGGCCAGGGCAACGTCGGGCGGGTCAGCTAGTATATAATAATACGTACTTCATAGATTTAATATGATTGTGTATATATATATATATATATAATTTAATTCTAAATTATATTATGATTAATAAATTTGTTTATACTTCATTAATTTGTTAATTTTATAATCATTTATTAATTTGCTGTTAAATTTATAAAACCACCCATCTAATTTAATAAACTTTATTCACTTTAATAATATTGCAATTTTTATTCAAATATTTTAATATAAAGTATAAATATTTAAACAATTGTTTCAGTTTTAACAAGTAATAATTTATTAGACTTTAAATATTTTTACAAGATTATATATGTTTGGATAATGCAAATCACAAAAGAAATAAAGTTGAAATAGAGTAATAAGATATTTGAAACTTGTCAATGGTTGTATCATGCTGAAAGTACTGGTTCTTTTACCGATCACTAAAGTCAAGCAGCAACGAGTGTGGTTAATACTTTGGAGGGTGACCACCTGGGTTCTATATAAAATTTTATACATACTTTTATAGAAGCTTTATATTTTTTCTATAGATATTTTTATAGAAGCTCTACAGAGATTTCTATTGAACTTCTACATATATTTCTATAACTTCTGGTTAAACAAGCTTATAGAAAAACGGGCCATAATTTTATAGGATGCTATAATGCGTTTTCTATAAATATTTTTTATAGACTTCTATAAGAAATTTTTGTAAGGGCTATGACGTTACTTGAAGACAGAGAACCGTTTTTATTTCCAATAGAGACTGGTACCAAATATTACTCGCTATGACAAATGAAAATGTGTTTCCCTCACAAATATGTTGTCCAGAATTGAGTCGAAATTCTCATTTCTTTTTAACTCAGGAGTAAATACCACTTTTTATAGAGAACCAAAAATGAGGCTTTATTTTCATCTTTGAGATTGATATAGAATCACAGTTAAAGTTTTCGTTTAGCTCATGCTTAAATTTCTATCTTCTGTGTTTTTTGTGTCAACATAGGCCGGTGGTTAGCAAGCTGGCCACAAAGGAGGAGCTTGGGCCGATGCTAGCGAGTTTTGTCTGGGTGGATGACTTTACAAGGTTTTGGGGGGAAAGGTAACTCTGGTCACTTTCTTATCAAAAGTCCTTCCTGAAGGCGTCTGCACTATAGCAATATGGGCAAATCTGACGGCCGATCCATCACTACCATTGTTTTCCGAAAATGGTTCTTTTATTCTCATATTGCCATGTCTGGGTTCTTCTTACTTTTGGTGCTAACGGCTAGTACATTATGTGTGTGATTGTCAGGGCTGTTCAAAAATGGTTGCAACCTGTAGCTTGAAATACTTTTCTCTGATATATTCCTGAAAATTTGCAGATCTTCAGCCAGCTACCATAGTTTTTTTTTTGGAAACATTCATTTTTCTTCGAAATTTGAAAACATCCTTAAATTGTTCTTGAAATACTATATTTGATTCATCTGGCTGGGAAAAATACTTGTTAGGTATGTAAACTTGTCTACCACCCATTCATCGCCGCACGAGTGTTATGGAAATTTAGTGTTATTTTGCAGCTGAAAAAAATATATATACTTTTTCATGCATGGCGAACAGTCAGTTTATTATTTCTCGCAGCGACAACTATCTCATTCACTACGTGGAGAAGAAATATAAGTATACTGGGAAACCATTTCTTCACAAAGTGCCTCAAACATTTGAGAGTTATTACCTTAAATATTCGAGAATTATTACCTCAAATATTCGATAATTTCTAATTTGTTTTTTAATTAAAATTTACCTCTTTTGTTCATGAATAACAACTAACATAATATTTAAATTTCCAATTAAATATTCAGTATGACTGAAACTACGCCTTAAATCTTTAAATAGCATTACAAAGAATGTGAATTTTCTTTTCACTCTGCTTAACAGCGTACAACCAACTTGAGTGAAAAATGTGTCCAGACCGGGGATCGAAACCAGATAGCTTGGTATAGCGCACCAAGTGCTTTTTACCAATTAAGCTATCCGGACGACATTCAGTCTGGCACCTCCTTCACTAATATACGATGGCAAGGCTGCAACTCCACAGCGCAAGATGGAATATCATCATAAGCACACTATCAGTGGCGTACATGCGACGAATAAATTCCCAGCTACTGGAAATTTATTCGATTTTGTGAGGAAAGTGCACTAAAAAAGCAAAAAAAATCATGGAAAGTATTTGCAGAAGTATTCAACAAAATAAAAAGGAAAACTCCATATATATAAGAAAAACTTTTTTCAAGCTACTACCATAAAAAATTGACAACTCAAGACAGAACTTATGAAAATATAAATTTATTTAGAAAACATTAAAGAGAATCTACCCATACATTTCTGGAACAGTATTAATAAAATACATATGTAATAATTAGATAGACATAATTCAATCACGTTAACAGGCAATTTTGGCGTAAGTGATCACAAGGTACAAATGCTGATTTCAGCTAAACAGATTTTAAACAGTAACGTGGTATTGTTAAAGAACTTAATATAGGAAAATACGATTTTCTTTCACACATGTGCAAAAATATTACTATATATTCAGAAATGTGTTGCTTTAAATTATATAGAAATAATTTTGGAAATTATTATAAGATTTTTTTTTAAAGATGGGTATTATAAAAATCAGATTGGTAAGAAGATATTTCTTAACTTTGTATTTCTTGATTTACATCTACGTTGAAGCGTCTATTCAGAAATCATATGAACAAAAATTAATAACTAACAGTGTGTCAATAACACTATTTTAACTTTTCCATCGGTTTAAAACCGATTCAGTTTTACTCTATCGAGTAACAGGGGGAAGGGGGAGGGGGTCTATAAGGTATGGTAAAAAAGAAAAAAAAATGTGAAAGAAAATTTAAAAGTTTCCTAATTAAAAAAATTATAAACTCACTCTAGATTTTCAATCATCCCTTTTACGTTTTTTATGCCCCTTTTTAATCTTCCCATGTATAAGTCTGTTGGCTAATAGATAGTTGTTTTTCATAAAATGTTTCCAATGAGCAGTTTCTAGAATTTTATATGCATTCTCATTGAAAAAATCTTGAGCTGCACAAAACAACTTTTCTCCATTGTACATGTCAGCAAGCATTACGATATCATACATGTTATCTTCGGTCAAACACTTTCCCATGTACTCAGTACAGAATGATTTAAGATCCTGGATGTCATATTTGTCCGAAATTCTGTAAAGATGAGGAACATCGTGAAACGAGGCGTCTTCTAGTTCACCGCAATAGAGGTACTTTAAAAACTTCTGGAAAGAATCCGGATCACTGTCAGATATAGTTACGATGCCGGTTTGTTTCTCCACCATGTCATGATGAAACATAGAGGCAAATACAGGTGACCGAGCCATTAGAACGGCTTTGTGTGCTTTTAGAACTTTCTCTTTTACTCGGAGAATCACATCGCAACTGTCTTTATCAGCGAAAAGTCTTTTGAAATTCTGCGACAGCGCATCAAACTCTAAATAAATAAATGAAATACATCATAAAAATAATACTTCAAAATGAGAAAAACAACATAAAAATAATCCAGAAATACTGCTGTTTTAAGGTGACCAGAAAGGTTTGAAATGACAAAAAAGTAATTTTAATATTTTTATTTTTAGTACTTACGTATTATCCATGCCCTGAAGATACAACTGAACCAACAATGGTGCCAATAATACGAATTACAGAAATCCTCATTTTTTTGACAACCATATATAGTTTCACTAGATTAATTTTAACACAATTATTCAAATTGGTAAAGAAATCAAATGAGTTGTAATTTTGCAACTGGACGAAAAATGTCCGGGATAGGATTCGAATCTGGGATCTCTTGGATTTCTTTACCAATTTGAATAATTGTATTAAAAATAATCTAGTGTAATCACGTATCCAGCGTTTACTGGAGTTCCATTACCTGCGATCTATTCTGTTGAGCTGATTCAAATATCAGACCAGATGCTTTGATCAATAAGGTTAACTGGATGAATTATGCCCTTCAGATTCGACCGGGGTAGCTCAGTTGGTAGAGCATGGCAGTTTCAGCCAAGAGATCCCAGGTTCGAATCCTGTCCCGGACATTTTTCGTCCAGTTGGAAAATTACAACACATATATAGCTTTTTTTAAAATTATAGTTAATACTTTTTTATTAGTCGTTTATTACAGTTATTTATTTTATTTTACTTTATTTTTTATATTATCTACCATTTTTACAGCACTGTTAAACATTTGTAGCAAACTATACAGTCATTCGTCTATTTTTAGACATAACTTTAACGTAACTCTTTTCTGAACTTAATATGACCAATAATATTGTCAGATTTGCTGAATAATGTGATCAAGCAGCCGTTATCTTAAAACAGTTGCATGACTGAACAATTTGCTGCAGATTTTTAACAGAGAATTTTCTGCATTTAATAATGTTAAATTTTTTAAATGAGATTGGCAACGATAAACAAGATGGGCAATTTGCAACCATTTTTGGTGATCTATATTCAGGGTAGAGATAATACGTAAATACCTTATTTTTATAATATTTGAACCTTTGAGAATGTAGTACAATTGTTCCGATAGGAAAATTACAGTCGTACAAACCATTAGAACATGTGAAAAACGAACCGTAGACGTCATGCCGCGCAGGCCGGTGATACTAGAGCTCCCCTTTTAGGAGCCTTAGGTGATACCGGCGAAGGCAAATATTTAAACCTAATTATCCAGGAAACTGTTTTTCAATGGTTTTAATACGATAATTTTTAAACAATTGAACAGAGTTACAAGTTTCTTTTTCTTTTATAAAGGAAAGTAAATTTTCTAAAAACTATACTACCTGTAAAACAGAAAACATTTGTTTTTAAATTTCTAACAAAAAGATGATAAAGTTTTATGGATTTTGAATTTTTTATTATATATATATATATATATTTAGGTGCAATAAGCAGTATACAATAAATGCCGACTTAAAAATATAGAAATTGGAATTCAGGGCAAAACTAGTTTTCCAAGAGAGGTTAAATTTCTTCTTGTTTTTCAATTTTAATGAGAAAATGACATTATTTACTTATTTCTTTCTATCATACACAGCATGCATGTCAAACTCGTTTACCACCGAGGGCGAAATTAACCATTGTATACAAAGCCACGGGCAACATTAATCAAATAAAAAGAACTATATAGTATCATCTTTTTGTACATACTGTACTGGAATTTGTACATGCAAAATACAACCTTATTAAAAAAAAAAAAAAGAAAGAAAGAAAAATAAAGAAAGAAAAAAATAAAGAAAGAAAAAAAATAAAGAAAGAAAAAATTAAACACACGCCAGAAAATTTTGGAAGGAATATTTATTAATTAAAAGATATCCGATTTAGATTTATTGAAGTTCTATTCTGCAAAATTAAAAATAGCAAGGAAGTCGTACGGAAGCGCTATGGCGAACATAGATAACACTACCTTCAGATAAAAATAAAAAGATGTTTAAACACATATCGGGCATTTAAAAATTTAAATCTCAAACAAAATTATTATTTACTGTGTTACCCTGATCTTTGCATTTTTCTTTTAATTTTGCAATTACCCTTTTTAATTGAACAATGAATTTTATACAACACTGTTATCTACCCTATATATATAAAATCCTAATGAAACGATTTTATGAAACGAATTTATGAAACGATTTTATGAAACGACTGATTATGTTTCAGGGCTATTTTTAATAAAATATTAAACGCTTGATGGTGAAATTAATACCAATTGTCCATAAAAATCCGCGGATGTCAAAACTGGTAATAGAATTTTGAAATTGGAATTAGTTTTCGAGATATTAATTTTTTTCAAATTTTAATGAAATTTCTGTAATGATGGCAACTAATTACTCAGTTTTTTTGTGACAAAAAAGGGAAAAAAATTGAAAAAGATCCCGATAGGGATTATTGATTTCCTTTTATTCGTCATTTTCAAATTGAAATTGAATTTATCTTTTATTTCAATCGATAATGAAGACAAGATTGTGATTAAATTATGTTTTTCAGGAAAATTTGAAAAAAAAAAATCACATTTCTATCGCCAGGATTCAATCGTCTGTCAGCATTTAATTTAATTTATAAACTGAAAATATTTTGAATAAATTCGTCCAAATGACGTCATTTATGTAAACGCAAAAGAAAGGAGGGGAAAGGAATTAATATTAATTATTATTTATTGATATATTTTTGTTATTTTTTTTGTAAAATTTAATTAAACGAATTTATAAAATCACTAATTCGGATATTTGAAACGAATATATAAAATAATAATTGCCCAACTGAACGGAAGGAGAATAAAATATCCTGCTTGGTTTTTTCCGCCAAGCTTTTTAAAAAAGCGTCAAGACCCCTATAATACAAAATCACCATTGGGTTTGTTTTCATAATTTTTGGCAACAAATCTATGTATATTAACGATTCTATTCCTTTTTGAAGCTCGAATTATGCCAAACCTAAAAGCAAAGGATCCTATACTGGAAAAGTACCCGATTTTCTTCTGGACAATATTCAAGTGACATAACATGGTGTAAAATTATCGCAGATAACAAATTTGTTTAAATATCTCATCAATTGATGCCGAATAAATGCAGGCATGCATGCACAAAATATTTAATTAATTTTGTATGATAAATAATTATTAGAAAATTCGTATATACATATTAATTAAAATAAATAATTTACATATTTAAAATAACATGAAAATATGCATGATGGTGCACTAAAATAGAAAGAAAATTAAAACCTGTTACTTAAAATGTCTATAACATAGTACTTTTCAATACCATGGTTCTTAATGTTATTCACAAGCAGATAGAATTTTTCTCATCCTTAAACGCAAAGGAAGAATAGAATACAGATCGTTGTTATAAAAGTCCGAGAGGTAGCCACAATTTAAACCTAACCATTTTATACAAGCTGGTTTTCAAGTTGTAATTGATTCTACTTATCAATCCCGAAAACAGTCGTCAGTTGTCGCAACAGCTGTGTATGAGGCCATGATAATCAAAAAATGCCCCATTAAAACGGTAAAAGCATGGCAACCCAATAACAGATTTACCAATATTTTAAAAATAAAGCACGCTGTCATGTTTTTAGAGGCCTCGAAGTCTGAGCGGGGGTTGGCGAGCGTAGCTGGCAGGGGGTAGGCCCCCTAGTTTGGAATATAAATTTACCTTTTAAACGACATACATTTTTTAGTTAAATTTTGCATAATTGAGTCAAAAATATCAGCTAAAGTGGTTGTACCGACCACCGATGTATGCGAATAAAAACTGAGTGGAATTCCGTGCATTCGCATTTTCATGAATTAATTTTTCATTTCAATCCCATAGAAAACAAATATTGGAACTATAAATTTCATTTGTTTATTGAAATTTCGGGCTATATCATGATTTTTTTTCTTTTTTTCAAATTTCTTTTTTCTGTACATTATTCATAATGAATGATTACGTTGCGTACAATTGAATGTATTTTTTTTTTAAGCAGATGCATTATCTTTAATAGGCTTCATGAATACATATTATTAATGTAGTATCAGTTTCAAATCTAAAAATTTATCTTTCCAAAGCTTTTGAAGATACTTGTGAGTACATAATTTACAAACTCCAGCAGAATTTCTACCTATCAAATAGAAATTTTCAACTTTTATATGAATATAGAAGTATTGTAAAATGGATTTTGTTAATCTGTGACGTTCATCTTCAGTTAATCGTGTTTAATCATACTGGTACAGAGCTTTACCATAATTTTTAAAAATATCACATAAGTATCAATAACAATGACATGTTTAGTAACCTAAATAATGAAAATAATTAATGAGCTCAAATGCAAAATCCTAGTGTTACACTATGTATGCCCTAAGTAAAAAAGTAATGTAACAATTTTGTTTCCCACAAAAACAAGAAGTGAATTCGTGTCACATTCAAAGTTACTCATTTAAAAAGCTATATACTATATATCTTAACTTTATCTTTAATGAGCACCGTATTTTAATATTTTTTAGATAATTTTATTAGTACCTAATAAATATTGGACATTATTTGGTAATGTGATGCAAATTGAAGTCAACAGTAAAATAAAAAATTTTCATAAGACGCATAACAATTTATAATAATAATAATATATATATATATATATATATAAACTTTGAAAAATTTTAAATTTCTAGATTCAAGGTCGGATTTTTGTAGCTTTCTGATTTGTTATTTTTGTATCCACGATCTCTTGGAGATGAAATTTTAAAATGAGTTAGATCTGACCTATGCTATATTTTCTGATGTTAGCTAATTTTAATGCTATGGTACGGTGTATTGTTGTCAAATTGGAGATTTTTTTATTCTAAACTAGCTAACCTGCCCGGCGTTGCCCGGGCCCGAGATAATTACAATCTCAGAGAAAGGCGTTAACGCCCTTCCTCCCCATACCTGCAAATATAACGAATAATTTGTTCAAGAAACCCACCGTCACCTACATTAACGCGATCATTAAAAAAAGAATTAAATTTTTCTGATAATTAGTACATAACGAAGACGCTACGCTAAAATATCCGGCAGATGACACTCCTTCCCGACCTCAATTTCAAATCTATATCGAATATCTATGGGGATCGACCAGAGAAACAGATCCCTGTCTGAAACTTTCTCGGATTGTTTCACTGGCGCCAGCAGATTTTTGCATAAATTAAGAAAAAATACCGACCGAATTTTTCAAAAATCACATAGTCAGATGCAGAATTTTTTTTACATATACTCAGAAATTTTCAAATTGATATCTAAATTAGTTTTCTTAAAATTCGCTAAATAGTAAAATAATTTTGAATTCGTTCATTTCCGCTTGCAAATCCAATGCGCCTGTTCGTTTCTTTCGCCATTTTGATTTAAAAGATGTCATTTTGGAAGCGATGGTTAATGAGAATCTAATTAATATCTTGGGTAATTATCAAAATATTAAAATTCTGCGACTCAGGTGCACATGGCCAGACCTTGGACTATCCACAACTAAATTTTCAGACTTCTAGGTGGGCTAGATTTTGCTAGTCATCGCAGACAAACACACACACACACAGAGCGAAACTTTCTTTTATTAATACTAGGGGGCTCTGCCCCCTGCTCGCTACGCTCACCAACCCCCGTTCTGATTTCACAGCCTCTTCAAACCTGGTAATGTATCCTGTTTTTAAAAGATGATGATGATGATATCACGAACGGCGACTAATCTATACTAATATTATAAAGGAGTAATTCTTGTTTGTTTGTTTGTTTGTAGGGGGTAATCTCTGGAACTACCGAACCGATTTCAAAAGTGATGGTGGCAAATTGATGGTGACAACCCCTGCTCCAACATAGGCTATATTTTATGTCGGTGCCACTAACCCCAGGGGGTGCAGGAGCAAAAAACGTTCTAAAATTGCGATTTTTCAGTTATCACACTGGCTGTCAAGCCCTGAGAGCTTGGCAGCCGGTTCTGTATGTATGTATGTACGTACGTAATGCGATAACTCTTCATAGAAATATCCGTTTTCCTTCAAATTTTGTTTATAGGTTCACTATGTTAAGGCGCTTCCCTGATTAGTTTTCGGGATTGATTGGTTAAGTATAAAAGGGGGGGAACAAGGGGCTAATTCGCCCTCCCCTTAATTTATATAAATGGGTTTTTCATGCAGAATTATTCCGTTTTCCTTCAAATTTTGTTTATAGGTTCACTGAGTTAAGTCGCTTCCCTGATTAGTTTTCGGGATTGATTGGTCAAGTATAAAGGGGAGGAACAAGGGTCTAATCCCCCCCCCCTTAATTTATATAAATGGGTTTTTTATGCAGAATTATTCCGTTTCCCTTCAAATTTTGTTTATAGGTTCACTGAGTTAAGGCGCTTCCCTGATTAGTTTACGGGTTTGATTAGTTAAGTATAAAGGGGGGGGGATCGGGGGGGCTAATCCCCCCTTAATTTATATAAATTGGTTTTTCATGCAGAATTATTCCGTTTTCCTTCAAATTTTGTTTATAGGTTCATTGGGTTAAGACGCTTCCCTGATTACTTTTCGGGATTGATTGGTTAAGTATAAAGGGGGGGAACAAGGGGCTAATTCCCCCCCCCCCTTAATTTATATAAATGGGTTTTTCATGCAGAATTATTCCGTTTTCCTTCAAATTTTGTTTATAGGTTCACTGTGTTAAGGCGCTTCCCTGATTAGTTTTCGGGATTGATTAGTTAATATAAAGGGGGGGGGGGGGAGATCGGGGGGCTAATTCCCCCTCCCTTAATTTATATAAATGGGTTTTTCATGCAGAATTATTCCGTTTTCCTTCAAATTTTGTTTATAGGTTCATTGGGTTAAGCCGCTTCCCTGATTACTTTTCGGGATTGATTGGTTAAGTATAAAGGGGGGGAACAAGGGGCTAATTCCCCCCCCCTTAATTTATATAAATGGGTTTTTCATGCAGAATTATTCCGTTTTCCTTCAAATTTTGTTTATAGGTTCACTGTGTTAAGGCGCTTCCCTGATTAGTTTTCGGGATTGATTAGTTAATATAAAGGGGAGGGGGGATCGGGGGGGCTAATTCCCCCCCCCCTTAATTTATATAAATGGGTTTTTCATGCAGAATTATTCTATTTGCTTCAAAATTTGTTTATAGATTCATTGGGTTAAGACGCTTCCCTGATTAGTTTTCGGGATTGATTGATTAAGTGTAAAGGGGGGGAACGGGGGGCTAATACCCCCCTTAATTTATGTAAATGGGTTTTTCATGCAGAATTATCCCATTTCCTTCAAATTTTATTTATAGGTTCACTGTGTTAAGGCGCATCCCTGATTAGTTTTCGGGATTGATTGATTAAGTATAAAGGGGGGGGGGGGACAAGGGGATAATTCCCCCTTATCTATACTAATATATAAAGTAGTAAAGATTGTTTGTTTGTTTGTTTGTAGGGGGTAATCTCTGGAACCACTGAAGCGATTTTAAAAGTGATGGTGGCAAATTAATGGTGAGAATCCCTGCTCCAACATAGGCTATATTTTATGTCGGTGCCACCACCCCCAGGGGGGTGCAGGAGCGAAAAACGTTCTAAAATTTCGATTTTTGTGTACTGAAGGAGATAGAAGTATCAAATTTGGTATGGTAGTTACTTATAAGATGTAAATGCTCTCTAAGAACAAATTATAAAAACATTCGCAATTTAAAAGGGTGAGATGAGGAAGAAGCGTTCTAAAAACATTCTAAATTACAATTTCTATGGAATCTCTGAAACTACAGAACCGATTTCAAAAGTGATGGTGGCAAATGGATGGTGACAGTCCCTGCTCCAACATATGCTAAATTTTTTGTCGGTGCCACTGCCCGCAGAGGGTGCAGGAGCGAAAAACGTTCCAAAATTATGATATTTTCAATAATGAAGGAGTTAGGAACTTGACATTTTGTATGGTCGTTACTTACAAGATTTAAATGCTCTATAAGAACAAAGTCTAAAAAAATTCGAAATTTAAAAGGCTGAAATAAGCAAAAAATTTTCTAAAAACATTCTAAATTACAATTTGTATGGAATCTCTAAAACTACTAAAGCGATTTCAAAAGTGATGGTGGCAAATGGATGGTGACAATCCCTGCTCCAACATAGGCTATACTTTATGTCGGTGCCACTACCCCGAGGGGTGTGCAGAAGCGAAAAACGTTCTAAAATTGCGATTTTTGCGATGCTGAAGGAGCTAGAAACTTCAAGTTCGGCATGATTGTTATTTATAAGATCTAAATGCGCTCTAAGAACAAATTCTAAAGAAAAATGATCTAATGATTCTGCGATTTTTCAACTATTGAATTTCTAAAATTACCAAATTTCACAATAGAGTACCATAGCGAAACCTTCACGCGTAAAAAGATAATGATAAGGGCGACGTGTCCTGACGTGTATATTGGCTATAGCACGAGTCACAAATTATAGTATCCTTATTATTCTGTTAAAATATAAAAGTGAATTATGAAATGTCAATATTTTTTTTGATTAAAGGTTCGTTAAGAGAAATTTACCAGCGTAGCGGGCGTAGCTTGCTAGTCAGGTTATAAAGCTTTTTCATTTAACTGGCTTTAATGCTTTTGCATTTAATTCATCTTTTTTATTTTTAATATTCATGTGTAAACACGATTTTTATGACGTCATTTTCTTTATTTCCTGCTTTCAACACGTGATCATTTAATTATTATTTTAAACTTTCATTATTGTTTTTAATAGTCTCGCGCTAATACATTTTTTATTGGAGATAAAACATAATCCTTTGCGATTATTTAGAAATTGGCAACAATATAAAACATTGACTTTTTCAATAAAAGATTTTTTGCTCGATTTTTAAGGATTTTTTGAGTTTTTATTGTCCGACAGTGATAATTTTTTTAATTTCTGAAAGCTTGTTCTATTTCGCGCCTGGTGGTATGATTTTCGAATCCGTAGGATGGCTAGAAAAAAGTAATAGCTCCTCAAAAAAGTCCCTAGTAAAAAAGCGATGAGACTAACCCGGAATATATACGCAGAATTTGATTGGTCAACTTCTTTTTTAGCTCAGTTCCAGGAAACTTTTTTTTAATATAGAAGGATAGATAACTACCGTTTCTTAATAGTAATCTTTTCTTTGTGTAATCACGCATTGTCTATCATTACATCTGAAATAGTGGGAGATATTTTGAATAAAAAAAATTCTCTAGCTTCGCACCACTGCAGCAACGGTTAATGCATGTCGGTTCGTGCAAAACGTATTTTCTGCATCAAACATGAACTGAATTAAACATAAGAAAAATGACAAAGGTTTGGCGGGCCACGTGTTTGACATGCCTGATCCACAGCAATGAAAAAAAATTGTTGTCGCTATTATAGAAATGCCATTGAAATTGAAAACAAATTAATATTACTTTTACTTACCCATCATACGTAGTATAGGGTAAGTCTTGTAATCGTTTTGAAAATCGAAAAAAAAATTTTTTGACGGATTTACACGTTTCAGACACTGGAGATTCCGAAAAACATATTTTTAGAAAAAAAAAATTGCCGTCCGTCTGTGTGTCTGTAAACGCTCTATCTTCCGAAAAAATTGAGATAGAGACTTGCAATTTGGTACTTAGTATGTAATAATGGGAAGAAGCCTATTTTATTTCAATAACCTCGATTAACCGGAACAATTTTTTTCGGACTCTCGAAATATTCGTTCTGATAAAAGGTATATAAAAATTTTCGAAATTGTTTGTTTTAACCCTCTAAACGTGTGGAACGTAATATTCCGTTCACTAAGCTCCAGGTTTCACAGCAATATGTGGAACGTTTAAGATAATATAATTCTATAGATTTAATGAATTTTCAAAACATTGAAGAATGATTAATACTCTCAAGGGTTACATTCAAATTTGTAATTAAGTTTTATTTATAATGCTGAAAGAATCATATTTTTTTAGCACTTAACACAAAATACAGAGAAAACAACATTACAATTTTACCCTTTTTCAAAACGCTCAGAGGGTTAAGAAATGAACATAAAAGACAATAAAATCATAAGTTTTGCATAAAGCATGAAGTCGATCGGATAATGAGTTGCCGAGATATTTGGAATCCTATTTCCCACACTCTTCCATTTTTCATGACCCTGTATTTCATCCAAATTTCACTTCAAAGATATATTTTAATTGGAAATTTGACGCTTAATCAGATGCAATAAACCGCTAGTTAATAGGATTATTATTTTTGGAGTTATAAGGAAAAACCTCTTTCAAGCAATTCAGTAATCGAGCCTTTAAAGTTTATGACGTCATCCAGCCACGATTTTATTTGAATTGCAATGCATTTTATAAGTAGTTTACACATTTTTATTTTAATATTTTACATTATGCATATCCATGATGGGTAAGTATTAAGGTGGCCACCAACGACTAGTTTTAATATTTTTAATTTAAAATTTTAAGAGTTATTGTTAGACTTTTGGATATATGCGAATGCGTCATCGTAGACGTAGACATAGAAGTGACTTCAGCTGAAACTTTGAAACGAAATTTTGAAGTGATATATGGAGACTGAATATTTGTAAATAAAAAAAAGTTTGCCACAGGAGAAAATGATGTAATTTTTAGAAGAATTTTTTTAAAATCAAAAACTAAGATTGCGTGAAAACGAGACACTTTTTTCTTTTAATTTTAAAAACTTTTTATGGAAAAACCGACCAGCGTGGCGGACACAGCCTGCTAGTTTTTTCTATAAATAATTTTTTTAAAGTAATAATTTAAATTAATTACAGGGATACTACTCCACGATCAAACTTTAGTCACTTTTCGTTATTTCAAATCTTTCTGGTCCTCTTAAAGGAGATAAAATATACCTTGCAAAATCATTCGAAGGGCTTAGACATTTTAATATTGAAATTTTATTTCTTTTATTTTTTAAACATATATTGATAAACACATATTAATAATGCACGAATACTTCGTGTATAGTATTTTTATTATGTTAATAGTACAACTATTTATGCTGCGTCCATGTTTTACTTTATCGCTCTAGCAAGGTTTCTACTCTTGCACAAAACATTTCGTTTTTAAGTCTAATTTCATCGGTTTATCTCTATTTTATTCATTCCATATCGTACATACACTTGTAAAATCGGAAAAAAAGAGAAACCCCCTAATAACACTGACAAAAATCATTGTGTAAAAATGTTGCTGGTACCAATGATTGATAGATACTAATTAACACTTGCATTTTTAAGAAGTCGCATACATATAGAAATAGTAGCAAACGTTAAGGCTGCTCGTCAGTAAACTTCCCGATTCCCCTCGCTAATGTTAATCCTATGGGCGTAGGATGCATTCGTATTTTTAAAATATCTCCTCGGGAAATTAAAAATTTTAACTTCTGTTTTCTTTGTACTGTTCTTAAGGAATGTCTCTGTTTTTCTTAGTTATCAAAATATTTCTAAAATATGTGCTTAATTTATATTTTTATGTGTTAAAATCTTAGTGAAACTGAATAAGATTTTGACACGTCACTTAAAATTAAGTATATATTTTAGAAAAAAAATGACAACTAAGAAAAAAAAGAGACGTTCTTTAAGAACAGTACAAAGAAAACAGAAGTTAAAAATATTAATTTGCTGAGGAGATATTTTTAAAATACGAATGCATCCTAAGCCCATAGGATTAATATTAGCGAGGGGAATCGGGAAGCTTACTGACAAGCAGCCTTAAGGTTTTCAATACTATGCGTATACGAGACGCATAAAGTATTCAGAATCCTTGATAATTCCTACCAGTAATTTTTAATTGAAATTTCTGCTTTATTTAATCAAATCATTTCTGCGATTAAATTATTCAAAAATTTTTATTTTGAAAAACCGGTGATAAAAGAATAAAAATTCTGTAAAAGTTACTCGTCCCGAACGGGTTAAGCTCTATTTTATAGAAGTATTTCAATTGATGTATTTTTAAGGCATCTGATTTATTCTTTCATGAAACAGATTAGTTGAAGTTGAAGTAAAACAGTATTCTGTTCAACTGTTTTCGGTTATATTATAATAGAAAATAAGAATAAAATTGATGTGTTAATTTAAAACGAGTAAAAGGCAAAACGAAGTCAGATATTGAATACATTTTTGTTCTTTATTCTTTAGTTTTATGTGTTATTGTACGAAGTATGACAACGATACTTTTTTCTTTAGATATTTCTTACAAGGAGAGGACCAAGCGCGGTAATCACAGATTTTGATTATTTTTATATATGTTGTAGTGCCCCTAGTCTCAGGTTCAACGGATTTATACAACGCTCCTTAGTTCTCGAGAAATAGGGGGTCTAATATTTTAACACAACTTAAATACTTACTTTGTAACAAAGTTACTACGTTGGTCGTAGCTCAGTTGTTATGGCGTCTGCTTATTGATTCGCTGTGCTCGGGACGAGATGCGCTTGTTTTTCTCATTTTTTGTTTTATAAATATACTTGTAATTATTATTTAATAATCCTAATTAAAAATTATAATATTGTGCATTAATTATAATGTTAACCTATTTATTTTTTATTTGTAACTAAATCGTAGTATAAAACATCATTAAACAGTTTTTTTTAAATCACTTTTAAAATGTATTTCATATATTCTTTATCGATGCAATAATATTGAACAATTGTGTTAATTCGGGATTTGAAAAAAACATCATTTATATATTGCCTTAACAAAGGAAGTCAATGCGATGATAATACTACTCTGTTTTTAAAGTAAGAAGCATAATTATATTAAAATTTAGCATAAGAATTAAATTACAACAACTTTTTTGTATATTAAAGATTTTTAAATTTGTAATACGTATGCTTGCGCTCTGAATTAATTTATAATTAATAAAATAAGGTATGACTTTGTAACGATTTTGGTATTTTTACTAGTCAATAATGGATCCTTTTAAAAAAAATCTCTTTAAATGATGAGAAATATTTAATAATGGCTTAAAAATCAAATAAATTTTAAATTACAATTTAAATATTTTAACATTATAATTAATGTACGATATTAAAATTTTTAATTGAGATTATTAAATTATAATTACAAGTATATTTATAAAACAAAAAAAGAGAAAAACAAACATAGCTCGTCCCGGTCTCGAACCTGGGCCAGCGGATCAACGAGCAGACGCCAGAACAACTAAGCTACGACCGACCTAGTAATTTTGTTACAAAGTAAGTACTTAAGTTGTGTTAAAATATTAGACCCTTATTTCTCGAGAACTAAGGAGCGTTGTATAAAATCCGTTGAACCTGAGACTAAGGGGCTATACTTACCCTACAACATATATAAAAATAATCAAAATCTGTGATTACCAAGCTTGGTCCTCTCCAGGACCGTGCGAAGAGAACAAGTGTCCAAAAGTCTCGAAGTGTCACAAAATTGATAAAGTGCAGAAACAGAACTGAATTCTATTGAATAAATATTTCGCGTTTATTTTGGAACTTTTAAAAAGATTTAATTTTAATTCAGAATTCGAAACAACTAAGTAACAATAGAAAGTTGCGCTTATTTCTTAGAGAAATTATGATGTTTTGCGACAGAAAATAACGGAATGAAGAAGCGAGAGAAAAAAAAATCCCCGGAAAATGATCGACAGCCAAAAAATGAATAAATAAATAATAAATATTTAACCGTGGTTATCAGTATAAATTTGGCACCCCCTCAATTTTTGCGCCCCCCTCTTCGCACGGCCCTGGTCCTCTCCTTGTTAGTATTACCGGCCGCACTCCCAGACAACAAGTGACAAAATCTGAAATTCAAACTGTTTTTTTTTTCGTTGTTACACACCTGTTTCTTCTCCTAAGTCGCGCGTTGTGTCGCTTGTTGCCTCAGGGTGCGCCCAGATTTAAGCTACTGACTTAGAAAAGACAACATCAAATATGTATTCAAAACTTACTTATTAGTTTTAAAGGTGTATATACTCGTGATGCAGAAGGCTCGTCAAATTGAGAAATGTGTTTCAGAGTACATACGATGGTCAAGTTATCCGAACATGTCAGAAAATGTCTTAAATGGAAAAATACCAATCTGGGTATGTATCCAGTTGCAAATAAAATGGGTGACGTAGGCAAATGTAACAAACTACCATCCGTTTCCTTCACGCCTAATTGACATTTCCAATTTTCTCTTGGTTCATTATTGCTTATTACATTGGATAGTTGTAACCACATGCAGTTGCATCTCCTCGATATCCATAACATCCATTTATTTTTTGCAAATGAGAAAATGGGACTATCGCTATGGTCAATAAGAGAACCATTTGTGTAGAAGTCAGTGATTTCCCATTCGATATTAATGGCTTCATTGTGGGAATCTTTAAACTTGAACTTACTTTTATTGTCAGACATACTGGATGATGAGAAATAAGCGGAAACTTGGAAAGATACGCTAAAAGTAAATAAAGATATTATGATTAATGAATAGTAAGTGAAGCATAACATCCATATGCATACACTCAGAAAAAGGAATTGATTAAAACTACAAAACATTTTTTGTTGAGTACATTTTGGTTGTTTTAGCAAAATTCAAGTAAAATTGAACCATTTTACTTCAATTAACAAAACATTTTTTGCTGGCAATACAAAAATTTTTTGGAATTGCAAAAAAAAAAAAAAAAAAAAAAAAAAAAATGGTTTTCAACAAAAAAAATTTTTTTGTTGATTCAAACAAAATTTCCATTGACCTATATTTAAACAAATTTTTTGTTTAAATATAGGTCAATAAAAATTTTGTTTGAATCATGTTTTTTTTTTTTTTTTTTTTTTTTTTTTTTTTTTTTTGCAATTCGAAAAAAAAAATTTGTATCGTCAGCAAAAATGTTTTGTTAATTGAAGTAAAATGGTTCAATTTTACTTGAATTTTGCTAAAACAACCAAAATGTACTCAAAAACATGTTTTGTAGTTTTAATCAGTTTCTTTTTCTGAGTGTAACAAAAAAAAAAAATAAGAACACAAAAATGAATTTCTTACATACACAATATTTATAATAAAATTGGTCTTGCAATAACTACTTATTAAGGAAAATGAAAAAAACTTCCAAAATAAAAATTCATTTGCGAGAGTAGTTGAATTCTACAGCTTCATTTGCGAACTTCTATTTAATTTTTTCTCTACAGGGTGGAAAATGGTCAGTAAATTCAGTATTTTTAAGATTGCTAAATAATGACCAGCATTTTCAGAATTTAATCAGTAAAGACAGTATTTTTTATTTAATTAGCAACCAAATCCCCTTTTCCTAACATAAAATCAACCTCCTCCTCTTTTTTCCCATCTCCCGTAAACGTGAAAATTTGCCAAATGACACATATATGCTCTGCCTTGGCAGAGCATGTAGTAAATTTCTCTAGATCTATCAGTAGAGGCAATCAAAAATTCTAATGTCTCCCCACTTTTGTTTGACTGATGGGCTTATCTTTGTACTTTTATCCTGCGGGTGTATCAGTTATACAAAAGGCATTTGTAAGCTAAAGCATTTGCATTATAGTGGGAAAATTTCTTCTGATATTTAAAAGTGAAAATTCCATTCTTCTACGACCAGAAGTCCTCGAGTTATGATACTTTGATTTTTTTTAAATATCGTAGCTTTCCGGGACTAATAATTGGAAAAAGATTTGTGTTAACACATGAATTTAATCAAAAATGGCTACGAAAAATGCAAATGGCAATAAGGAAAGTGTAGTTTAAAAAAAATTAATTGTTGGATAAGGGTTTGTTTATGTTGTTGTAAAAAGGCTTGTTCTAATTTCGCCAGGCCGACTGAATGGTTGGCATTTACTGGACGTTTCTATGTATTAGAGATATTATTACAGTAATCATTCTATACATAAGGCTAATGCTATTGTCGCTGCAAATACTTACTTAATATGAAAGAAAAGAAAAAAAATATATATATATAAATTAAGGGTTAACCTAAAAACCGTCCCCATGGTTGTATCGTTGAGTATGTGCACTTGGAAATTCAGAAACATCGTGCATTTCTTTTATGGCATTTAAAAAAAAAAAAAATCTCGAAATAAACATTTTCTTTCTTTTTAATACGAAAAAAAAAGCATTTTTGTCCTTTTTAATCGAAAAATAAAAAAGATGCTTTCAATACAGAGCCATTTTATTTTAGGAATCTGTTGTTGACACGGGTAAGAAAAATTTTAAAAGTTATTATTAGAGATCGACCGAAATTTCGGTTTCGGCACAAAATCGGAGTTTTGCCAAATATTCGTTTTCGTCGAAATTGCTGCCGAAATTTCGACCTGACCGGAACTATATCTGTATTTCAAACTCTCCTTCCTTCTTTCGAAAATTTCCAACTTTACTCATTGATATGAGTTGTATCGGCTCAAATGAGACACTGTTTATTGCTGTGAACTCCACTCTTTATCATTATCCGTCACGACCAAAGTAAGCCCTTAAATAATGTCTTATTATTAATTATATAATGGCTTTGGTCATGATTGATTCATAATGTGAGTGTAAATTATAAAGCAAGCAATGCATATATGACTAAACTTAAAAGACGCTTATCACGTGATCTTTAAAAGATGCAAACTTAACAGTAATAGATTTTTTTTTTACTTTGAAACTCCAGATTGTTGCGAATGCTTTATGAGAAAGGTGTTAAAACATATGAAGATTTACGAAATTTATTACAAAAGATATATCGAGGTATGTATACTTAAAATATTTTTTCATTAGATGAAATTCGTATAATTGGAAACTATTTCTGTCTTATTGATAAATTAATTACGTTTTATTTTATATGAAAATAAGTAATTTTGGATAGAGGCACAGAGAGTCAACTTAGCACCGGAAATAAAAATTTCAAACAGGGGCGCCATTTCAATACTTTCTTAGCGAGGCAGGGAGTTGCTATAAAGCAATATAAAGCTTTATAATATAAGTTCCGAACTGGGTACAAATTTGACTTATTCACTATTGGCAGTAGCAGTACACCAAAAATATATATACTATCCATGCAATAAAAAATATTTACATATTTATGATAAAAAAAGTAACACAACAATATGAAAAAAAGTTATCCATAAGTGAGCCATAATGAATAAATTAGAAAAACTTTTATGTGCATAAAATCTGTTTTAATGCATAAAATTTATTTTAGGCATTAATACAATATAGCAATTTAATCATAGTGTAAAACAGACATTCCTTATTTTGGATTTAAATTAATCTGCAAATACACATGCAAATACATCATAAATCACTCAGTATTTAGGTAACTAATGCTACCATTTTTTAGTTTGAAGTATTTATGAATTTTAACTAATTTCAGTGCTTTTTCTAATCCTAATCTGTTACGAAGTTTTGACCAAATCAATCCACATGTGGAAAACACTCGTTCTAGTGACGCAGAGCTAGTTGGGCACGTGTTTAGGGCTATCATAAAGTGGCAAAACTCTTTCATATCTTCATCGCTACAACGCATTTCAATTAGTTTCCACCACTGTGCTGCACTGAATTTTTTAATGACATCTGCATTAAACATACTTTGGGGAAATATTTTTGAGTCTTAATTTACAACTCATGAGGGGAATTATCCATTTTCGGTGTTCTATTTCTAACCACTCCTCAGCTTTTTGTAACATATCAGTAGTTAAACTCTTCCCAGCAAATTTAGGATTCATCATGTTAGCTAAATAATGAACAGGAAGAAGAGCTCGGTTCATCCTCTTATCAATGTGCTTTCTTATATGGAGAAAGATTTTCACTTTCAAATATATCGAGCCATAGCTCAACAGCTGTATATATATTTGTCTTTTCTGCTTGCATATTATTCAGAACATCTCCTAGGTCTGTATAATTGTTTTTGCACGTGCAATGCTTCTTTATATATTGCGGCATTGTCCAAAATTCTAATGATGTTTTGAGGACTTTCCACTAAGTCTTGAGTAGATATTTCTACATATTTATGGCAATTTTTTACATATGTATCAATACAATTAATCTGCGAATTCCAACGTGTTGCATTGGGTAACTGTGGGACTAGACCACATTAGTTCATCTGCACCTGCACAAAAGTATACTGAAGAAAATAGTAATGAAAGGTTCAAAAACTGATTACCCTTCCCCCTTTAAGCTAAAAGGTGATGGATAAAACGTGTTTGTATTCAATGAATACAATCTTATATTGTTTGCCCCCTCACACCTGTGCTATTGATATCCCTCCCCTTCCCTTTCTCAATATTTGAAAAGATGTCCTCTCCTTGGTAGGTATGTAGATAAGAGGATGAATATGGGAGAGAAAGTACCCCTCTCACTCATTGTTGAAAACAAGTTTGGTTGCAATACTTCTAGACCCTCTGACCATTGATGACAAAAGTGTAGTCAGTGCCTTTGATTAACTAGCTTTTCATGGAGTAATTTTTTTTTTCAAAAATATGTTCCTATAATACCGGTAAAAGATATTGGCAGTTCAAGGACAAACGTCCTGCAGCCCCGCAACTCTTATCTTAAGTCAGTAACTATGATAACAGCTCACGTGACGGATTGGCCATTCTCATTTTCTCCACCCCACTTGAGACTGAACGAGAACGAGCGAGAGATCAGTTGTTCAGTATAACTGCTTCTGCTTTGTTTGATTCATACTCTCTTTGATTTTCTGTTCATTTTGCTTTCTTTTAATTATGGATGCTAGTTCTGATATTAGAAAACAGTCGAAGAACGTTGTTTATCATGTATATCAATATTTGAAAGAGCTTGTTGCTTCCAATCCTGATGCAAAAATCAAAGATATATTTATGAAAACGCAAGAGGCTACCGCAAAAGCATTTGACGTATCTCCTCGTACTGTTGGAAGGATCTGTGCTGAAGCTAATAGTTTTCCAGACTCCAGCTTAGAAAATCCGTCATTTTCATCGCCTAAGAAAAAAGTTCCTCATTTAAAACGTGTGACAGGATTAGATGATTTTAACAAAGAAGTTGTATGTCGCACAGTTAAAGAGTATTACGAGAGTGGAAATTATCCAACCTGCGACAATTTAAAAGAAATTTTGCAACAAAAAATTAATTGTCCTGGATGCGCAAAAAAAGTCACAAAACACATAGTTGTAAGTTTGCATTTATCCCTACACTTGACGATTTCGGAACTAATAATGTAATATGAAATTTAATTATATCCCCCTCCCCCCCCCACACACACATCACACCAGGAACATGAATTATTTTAGATTTATACAGAATGAATTTACGCCGTGCCGTTTACAGTGGTGCGATTTGGTTGAACCACACTTACCTCCCCCCCCCTCTTTAAATATTTTTTGTCATTGTTTTAAGGGTATTTGGTCACTGAGATCTCAAATTCCCGGAATCAAATCTGAATATATTACTCGCAACATTCATGAAAGCACTTCCCTCCATGAAAACAAAATACATGAAGTTTTTCTTACTCAGATTTCAATAAATGGAACAACAATGAGTTCTTTCATAGAAACAAGGTATTTTTCAGAAAATGTTGTTAAAAAAGTCGCATTGAAACAGATAGTTGTAAGTTTGCATTTATCCCTTCACTTGAAGATTTCGGAACTAATAATGTAATATGAAATTGAATTATACTATCAATAACATATGAAATAACAGCCAATGAAATTTAAAGTTTATAATAATTCTAACATACTTAAAATTATTAAATTACTTTTGAGTTATATTATTTCTTTTTTTATTGTTATTTTTAAACTCTTGGTCCCAAACTGTGCACCTGCCAAAAAAACATCTGCCAATTTCATGCATTTACGAAGAAAAATGAATTTAAAAATGGGTCAGAAAATAGCTTGTTTGGATTTGAGACAGTTTTGAATGCCGCCGTAACTCACTCTTGCATGGGGAAACTTGTTTCTGCGAAACTGCAGTGGGGAAACAATAGACCAGAGGCCTGCGTCCTGCAGTGCCATGGCAACGCAGAGATAAGAAAACAGGACGTTTGTCCTTGAACTGCCAATATCTTTTACCGGTACTATAGTGGAATACAGATAAAAAAGGATAAAGGAATATTGATAAAAAGTAATCTATTACAGTACTTTTTAAATATGTGATATGTGGTTATTACATAATATTGCATGATTTTAGGACTAAAAACTTTTTTTACAGCCTTTCACACTGATTTATTTGTGTTATTTAAGTTCAAATTACTTGTATATTAAGTTAATTAATAAAAATATTTCTTAATTTAATACATACTTTCTAAGAATAAGTGACTTCCCTTGCCCTGACCTTTGAAAAAAACAACAAAACCTATCTGGGTTGGTTTTTATATAAAAAACAATGCTACCCTGCCGTAAATCCATGTAACATCATCCCTGCTCATCAACCCCCCCCCCCCTCTCTAAAAAAATTTGGTTATACTACTGCAAACAACCAAACAAACAAAACATTCCAATATAATTGTAACTTATGAAGTTCTGAAAGAAAAAAAAACAGAAAGTTTTTTTGTTTTTTATTTCTCCCAGAGAAAACATTTTCTAAGCATGTTTAGAAGAAGTTTAATTTTAAATTGTGTTTGGTTGTCATAAATATATTTATTATTACTAGGGATGTAGCGAATATTCGGCCACTATTCGGCCCTTTTGACGAATATTCGGCATGGCCGAATATTGAACCGAATATTCGGCCGAATACCTGTAGCCGAATAGTTGCATATTTGGCCGAATATTCTAAGATATTTGGTTAAATAAGTTCCAGAAAATCAAAACAAAATGTGATTTTAAATATTTTCAACAAACAATATTAAAAAATTATATCTAAATACATTAATTATTATAAGAAAAAGAAATCCTAATACTTATGCAATTTTAAAGCTTCATGACAACTTATAAATAACTGTATATAACGGTATTACATAAATAAAAATATTTTTCTTGCTGCATATTTAGGCGTCATGTGAATTTAAGGAATTATTGCAACATTAATTTCTTTTACATTAAAATGCAAAATATATATGGCATTTAAAGTTTAAATCTCTTCAGTGAATTTAAAAATATTAACTTTATATCTATTTTTTAAATCTGATTTATAATGATAACAGTTTCTTAAACAATAAAATTCATAAATATTAAAAATAAATATTTTACTGTCTTGTAAAAATGTTTAATCTCTCACAAATTAAATCATTTTTCTAGTTTTTACTTTTACTTTTAAATAAAAAATTTGAATAAATATAGGACTATATAATTACTTTACTAATTAAAAATTAAACATTAGATGTTGATTAAACGAACTAATGAGTTTGATACATTGAAAAGAAAAATACCTATTACCTATACTGAAAAAGCATTTAATGAGTTACTTCAAAATAACATACATGGTAACAAAATAATTTATCACTGTAAAGCCTGAAATTGTGATGCAAAAATAATAACTTTTCAGCATTTTCAAGAAGTCTGTTTCGTTTGGTTTCATATACCGGGTGATCCAAAAGTCAGGACGAACTTTAAAAATGAATAATTCGAAAGCGAATCAAGATACAAAGATACAGTTTGCACCAAACGAATGGAACAGAAACCGGGTTTTGTGTGGCAATGAAAAAAATATATATAGTTCTGTTGGCGACCAACAGATGGCGCTATAGTGTTTTATTGCACCAAAAGATGATTTACAAATGAAAAAAATTATGACAACTTACAAGTCAGCTTAATTACAGTTAATTAGTACTACAGTAAATGTTCAATGTGCTATCCATCATTCAAGAGTACAGCTGTGAGACGAGGCACCCCACAGTTCACAGCATTTAGTAGCATTTACTGCGTAGTGCAGACACATTTTGGCGGATAGAATCTTTCAGTGCTGCTAGTGATGCCGGTTGGTCGCGGTGCACTTTTGACTTCAAGAATCCCCATAGCCAAAAGTCGCAGGGTGTCAGATCGGGAGATCTTGGAGGCCATGCGTGAATAAAGTAGTGACTGATAATGCGATCCTCCCATAATGTTGAGCGTAGCAGGCGTTGCACAGGCAGAGCAATATGAGGTGGTGCTCCGTCTTGCATAAAAATGACTGTTTGGAGTGCCTGTCGCGCTTGCAGTTCAGGAATAATGTTGTTCTGTAACGTTGCTACATATCGCTGACCAGTGACAGAAACTGTTTTGAAACCCGTCTGTGTGACTTCCTCGAAAAAAAGGACCAATTATGAAATCAGCAGTGAAGCCACACCAGACTGTCACTTTAGGCTGTTGCAAGGGTACCTCAACAAATGCATGTGGATTTTCTGTGGTCCACACTCGACAATTGTGGGTGTTAATAGCGCCAGAGAGTGTGAAATGAGCTTCATCTGTCCAAAAGCACAGTATGAAGCCAGTCGTGCTGCTCTTCTATCTTACTGAATACCAAATTCGCAAAATCTTGGCGAGAGTCGAAGTCAGGAGGTTTCAGTTCTTGGTTATGTTGCAACTTGTAGGGTTGCAAAGTTATTCACAGTGCTCTCCAGACACTTCCGTACGACACTCCTGTCTGCCTCGAAACTTCTCGAGCACTGCACTCCCCATGTTCAGCAACCGCCGACATGGATTGCACCGTCTGTTCCACTGTCGTGGCAACAGCAGCGGCTGTTGAGGGACGTCCACTTCTTTGACGTGACGCCAAAGAACCTGTAGCTTCAAATTTCTTCATCATTTTGTTCAATGCAGAAGACGTTATTGGTCCTTTGCTATCTCGCATACCCTTCATGTAGCGATATGCTCGCAATGCCGCAATGCCACTTTCTGAATTCTTATAATACAGTTTAACTAAGAGGGCTTTCTCAACTATGGACAGCATTTCGATGCATACAAGCTCCGACTACCATTACCTGCTGCAGTTACTCCTTTTCATATCGTTTGTTGCTTTGCATAATCCTTCATCAGAAATCCGACAGCGCCATCTGTTGGATGCCAACAGAACTATTTTTATTTCGTTGCCACACAAAACCCGGTTTCTTTTCTATCCGTTTGGTGCAAACCGTATCTTTGTATCTTGATTCGTTTTCGAATTATTCATTTTTAAAGTTCGTCCTGACTTTTGGATCACCCGGTATATTACCAGCTTCAAAAAACAACCGTTCACTATATACTGTGCTTGCAGGAGCTGAAAGATGATTTCTTGCTAAATTTGCAAGCCTTGGAAAGTTTTCTGCATTTGTTTTCCACCAGTTAAATGGAAACTCTGTCCTAGCTATTAAATGCTTATCAAAATTGCAATCTACCTCTCTTAATTTATCTGCTGTATTATTATTAACTTCATTTGACAAATTTGGCAGTGATGACTTCTTATTTTTTATTTCTGAAAAGCAATCCCAAAAAGAAAATGAAATTATATTTCAAGAAAATAACCCTTTTCTTGACATACAGAATGTAAATTTACTAAGTTCGAGTTGCATGAGAAAGGATATAAAAAGACAGAGGACGCATGCAAGTTCTTATTTTTGTGGGTTAAATGATTTTATTAAAATAAAAAAAAGTTTCATTTTTACAGAGGTAATGAGTTTCTATTTTAGGTTAAAAATATATAAATTACTAGAACTATCTATGGATTAAAAAAAATATATGAATTAAATTATTATTTACATTTTTGAAAGTCAAATGTTATCTTATTGGCATCAAAGTATTTCAAATATTACAAAAAATACATTCAGTTGTTATGATTTTTGAACACTCAAACAAAAAAATTATTTCAATTTGTCCTTAATTTAATTTTTGATTTTAAAATTGAAAAAATAAATAAATAAACAATTAAAATAATTTTTTTAAAGTCAGTATTCGGCCGCCGAATATTCGGTATTCGGCCTAAAATTTGGCCGAATATTCGGTATTCGGCCAAATCACTATTCGTTACATCCCTAATTATTACATGTAGAAAGAACTCAAACATATTATATTTAATGATGTTAAACATAATTTTAAATTAACTACAAATAACTGAGGAAAATTTCCTTTCTTCTGAATCATATATGCAGAGTTTCCCTCAGGTTTAAAAAAAAAAAAAAGCAGGGTGCTGCTGGTGTGAAAAGGGAACTTTTTTATTCTTAAGGGCAGTTTTTTTAATTGTTAAAGGTATTTTTTTTTTGTTTTAAAGCCACTTTTGATTAAAAGTCAGGGCACTCTTTTCAAGACAACATTGAGTCAATTTTTACTATGAAAGTAAATTTTTTAGTGCAAAAAGGAGAAAGGGTACTTTTTTACTGAGGGGCAAGAAGGGTGCTAAGTCTTTTTTCGGGGGGGGAGGGGAGAAGGGTGTTAATTCTTTTAATGAGAGGCAAGAAGGGTGCTATTTTGTAAACCAACCAAAGGGCAGGCAGGGTGCAGCACCCTTTTGAAACTGTCGGGGGGAAACTCTGTATATAAATAATCATAATAGTTAAGATCTGAATTTTTGAGAAAAATTATTGATAACCTAAGTAACAGATTATGGAAAAATGTTTAATAAAATCTGGAGAAATATGTCAAAAATCAGGTGTGCAGGAAAACGAGTGAAAATCAGAAGTCTCACACCAAAGTCATGAGACTTGTCAAGTCTATATTTGTAATGATATTTTGAAAATGTCTACTGATTTTCGCAAATGTATACTTAAATACGTCGAAGTTTCTAAAAGAGAGAAAGTATATTTCCGTTCCCCACATTCTGTTCTATTCAGCCATTGCTTATCAATTCATCAGGAAAAATAATCATAAAGCTGCGTTTATTCGCATGCTAAGCAAACCTTGCTAAGAGAGTCGTAAATCTTACGACTGCCCATTTTTCTCGAAAAGATTTGTAGTCATCAACAAAAGAAAGGGTACAAAAGATAAGTGGTGACTGACCTGTCAGCGACGTCCTTTTTGACCTCTAAACTTTAGACACGCTAAGGAAATCATAAAACATGATAGGGAACCCCTTACCGCAATAAAGAAGGCGATAAGGAAAATTGTAACAATTTTAAATCCCTCCAGTATAGACTGCATCTAGGCAGACCACACCGAGGCGCAAGCGTAATTTACGGCCATAACAGACTACGTTTTTGCTAAGCAGTCATTACCTTTTATCTGGTCAGGCGCTCTTTTCACGTGGTCAGTCTTTAGAAGCTAGCGCAGAGGTCAGGGGAGGACATCCCTGACATGTTTATCATCACCTCATTATTTTGTTGAGATCCTCTTTTCTTTTGTTGATGACCACAGAACCTCTAAAAACAAAGGGGATGATTTACTAGTTTCTGTCGGGGATTGTAAAAACTCTGGAAATCAAACAAATTCTGGAAATCAAACCTCTTTCTTCTTTGTTCACAATCTGTCATAACCTACATGTTAACAAAGACTATCTATGGGATCTGTAACAAGGGCTATCTGGGGCCATAATTTTTGGTGCTTACTAGCATGTTTGACACTGAAATACTTTTATGTGGAACTTTTAAAAAAGCTATTATTCACATACTATTCTTTCCCTGGCGAGACTGAGTCATTTATAAAAATCTCTGACGGCTCGGCCTACAGGCACAGGTAGAGACGCAGATCGTGGGGCGCCTGTTTGTTGGGAATTCCGGAAGAAATAATCTATTTGTCATGATGCGGCAATTGGAACTGCCCACTTCGAAACCTAACTTGTTGACAGGCGAAGCCGGCAGGGTTTATTTTTTGTTTTTAATTAATTTATTATTAATATTTTTTTTGCTATAAGGGTTGGTTTTATAAAAAACTTGTCAAAATAAAAGTTTTAGATAATATTAAGAGGATTAATAATAAATTGAAGCGGATTTGATATCTTGTGAATTGACGAAGTTATGATTTTTTTTCTTCTAAACAACCTCCCCCCTCCCTCGGGGCCATTTTTAATGATATCAAAAATCTGTCAAACATAAATTTTCGGCCCTTTTCCTGGAAGTAATAATAACTTTAAACGGTTTCGATAGATATCCTAATTAGAGTTTAATCTAGGAAAAAGAGATTTGTAGTTTTTTGGCTAATTGCCGCCAATAACTGTTAGCCAAATAAAAATAGCTTTAGCCAAGAAAAAAAGCTTTTATTTATATAAAATTTCTATATAAATGAGTATTATTTGTAACTATACAATATACAAACAGTGCACCACTCTGTAAGATTGACCCTCTCGAGAAATGGCCATACATCACACATCAAATGCTTTTTTAAATGGAAATTCTTTTCAAACTTCCCCTTCCAAATTAATCACCATTAAGTTACTTAAATTTTTGATTGTCAGTCTATTTATCAAGTCAGGTTTTGTTATATTCCAAAGACTCAATCCCTTTCACAATCTGCTGTAGACAACAGAATTGTTGCTACAAATTCATACAAAGAAGTCACATTGGGAAATATGTCAGTAATACCATTTTTATGGAAAAATAATACAATCAGCTGGTTTCATTTCTTTATCCCTTGTAGCCAGAACCAGCCTGAACAACTTCCATTCATGAACCATTTTGGTTTCATTTCCTAAGTTGAGATTATCAACAAAAAAATAAACAAACTCTTTTAATTTCCTCAATACTTGTTTAATGCAAATGACATCATACTATTTGTAAGATGCTTGCACAGAGAGGACGAGACAAATTTTGAAGTGAGTTGCCGGGACAAAGGCGGTTGGAGATTTTTTTTTTCACGCGGCAGCTGCAGGTTTACGAAAGGCAGGAACAACAAAATGGAAATAATACATATTTTTTTGACTGTTGCTATTTGGCTAATCCACTAAATGCTTTGGGGGCAAAAGGTGCCTTCAGTTAGCTTTTTGGCTATTTGGCTAGCTCTAGATTAAACCCTACTAATTCAGAAATTATGGGTTTTATTTCTGTTTTCACGAAAAGTCTCCCATTTCCCCCCCCCCCCCCTGCTTCGATTTTGCCCATTAACAAACTTGACCGAGATTTTATGCCCCTTGATTTTATGCATCAGTTTGGAAGAGATTTGGGCAGAAATATTGACGTTATACCGTGTCCATAAAAAAGTGACATAGATAGATAGATAAAGTTTTGAACTGGGGGTGATTTTGGGTTCTGGGAGTCATAATCAGCGTAGATCTGCAAAAATTTTTCAAAAATTCCAACTTAGGGGAGAATGTAATAGGTAATATTGCTTACAAAATCTACCTAAAAATTTGAAACCTGTTTCTGGCTGACTAATCATTACTACTGTCTGTTTGTTTATTTTGCTTTCTTCTCATTCACTAGAAAATTATATTCTAAATATCTCGATATTTTTATGTATATAATAAATAATGATTCCTCTTTCATCAGAAATAGATGTTCTATACCGTATATATATATTTTTTTTTATTTTATTTTTCGAATTTTCATTATTCAAATAAATATCATAAGTATTACATTTTCGGACATTACAGTTTTAATATACTTTTACCTTCGACTCTTTTAAACCAAATATTATAATTATCATTTGATAATTCCAGAGTTTACCCCAGGTTTAAACTAGTCGTTGGGGGCCACCGTAATACTTACCCATCATGGATATGCATAATGTAAAATATTAAAATAAAAACATGTAAACTACTTATAAAATGCATTGCAATTCAAAATAAAATCGTGGCTGGATGACGTCCTAAACTTTAAAGGCTCGATTACTGAATTGCTTGAAAGAAACATCCTTATAACTCCAAAAATTATAATTCTATTAACTAGCGGTTTATTGCATCTGATTAAGCGTCGAATTTCCAATTAAAATATATCTTTGAAGGAAAATTTGGATGAAATACAGGGTCATGAAAAATCGAAGAGTGTGGAAATAGGATTCCAAATATCTCGGCAACTGATTATCCGATCGACTTCATGCTTTATGCAAAATTTATGTTTTTTATTGTATTTTATATTCCTTTCTTAAAATAAATTTTGAAAATTTTTATATACCTTTTTTCAGAACGAATATTTCGAGAGTCCGAAAAAAATAGTTCCGGTTAATCGAGGTTATTGAAATGAAATAGGCTTCTTCCCATTATTATATACTAAGTACATGCCAAATTGCAAGTCTCTATCTCAATTTTTTCGGGAGATAGAGCGTTTACAGACACACAGACGTACGGCAAATTTTTTTTTCTAAAACTATATTTTTCGGAATCTCCAGTGTCTGAAACGTGTAAATCCGTCAAAAAATTTTTTCGATTTTCAAAACGATTACAAGACTTACCCTATACTACGTATGATGGGTAAGTAAAAAGGGCAAGGTACGTCTGGTGAGAAAAGGCCACTTTTTTCATTTTTAAGGGCACTTTCCTATTCTAAAGGGCAATTGTTGGATTCTTGAGGGCACTTTTTAGCACTTTCCAACCTAGTTGAAAAGTGCTTATGACTTCGGTTTGTCTGGCCGTATGCCGTCTGGCCGTGCTCTAACTCCCGTAAATATACTCGGATTGCTCTGCAATTTTTATATGTTATTGTCGCCATCTATAGCATGTTCCCTATTTCAACGGAAGTGTGTAGCACTTATAGTTATTTTACAGGGACACTCAAAAGAATTCCGTTATATTGCGTGCTATGGAGAAAAATCAATTGCGGTTTATTTAAATAATGTTTCACTAATTTAAACGCATTGAAATTTATATATATCACTAAGGTGCATTAGAAGAAGCTTAATATGGAATAGGGTGTGCATAGCACTTATAGTTACTTTACAGGGACAGTCAAAAGAATTCCGTTACATTACGTCTATGGAGAAAAATCGTCTGCGGTTTATTTAAGTAATGTTTCACTATTTTAAACGCACTGAAATTTATATATAGCACTAATGTGCATTACAAGAGGCTTACTACAGAATATTGTGTTCATAGCAGTCATCGTTCATTTACAGGGACACACAAAAGAATTCTGTACTGCCTGTTAACAATAATTCCTGGAAGTGCATTTTAAGTTACTGAACGCGATTTTAAATTTAACTCACTTTTTGTTTATTACGTGGTGTGTATAAATTCTGTAGATCCTATACAGGGAAGCACAAAAGTTCGCGAACACATTTCCGTTTATTGACAAACTCCAAATGGAGAATTTTAAACTGTGCTACGCGTTTCCTAACTGAACTAAAATTTAGCATTCTATGTAGTATGTTAACCAACAAACCTATAGATCCTATACAGGGCTGAATAAAAGTATTCGGATATTTTTCCGAATATTGTATATGTTGGAAATTCCTGAAATTATAATTTTAAATATGTTATGCGTTTTCCAAATTGTTTACTTAGATGTTATCTTTTAGCTTATTAAACGGTATGATTTGTAAAATTATTTTGGAAGCGTTGGAAAGTGCTACATAATCTATGCTTAACGCATGATTTTTCGTTCTTGTTTTAATTATTAAAATGCATTCTTTTGGTTTTTAAAGCCACTTTTGATATTTAAAAGTCAGGGCACTCTTTTCAAGACATCATTGAGTCAGTTTTTAATAAAAGCAAATTGTTTAATACAAAAAAGATAAAAGGCACTTTTTTTACTGAGGGGCAAAAAGGGTGCTAATTATTTTACAGGAAGGGTCAAGAAGGGTGCTAATTCTTTTTATGAGGAGCAAGAAGGGTGCTATTTTGTAAACCAAAGGGCAGCAGGGTGCAGCACCCTTCTGAAACTGTCTGAGGGACACAATAATAATTCTTCGATATTCGCTGCTATTTGTCGCTTTATTTGTTTATTAATTAATTATTATTTTTTAAAGCATGTAAAATGCATATATTGTTAGTCCGTGTCCATTAATCGAAGAGCGTTTTGCTTTTTCAGAAAGGAATCTATCACAAAATGACGTCAAAGTTGCTAGTTTGAGCCGATTTATTGATATTACAATTACTGAATCGTGTTCGTCGGCCAGCCATTGGCTATAACTCAAGATGTGTTGAATTTATTGCAAAGCCGGTAATGAATGTGAATTAGGGCCATACCGAGTACTCGGTATATATTCGGTACTCGGCCAATACCATGTAGTTGCAAAACTTTCATGTTTTAAGCATATTTAAAGACTAATTAATTTATAAGTGATCTATAAAAAGTTATTTGAATATAAATGTATAATATATGCCATAATTCATAAAAACTATTTACTCGGTACATAAAAATTGATCTATAACACATAGAAAAAGGTAAGAATAATGCACTATAATAAGGTACTCATGCAAAATTAATGTAAATTAAAGTTTAATTTTATATTTATACTTGGGGGCCTACCCCCTGCGAGCTACGCTCGCCAACCCCCGCTCAGATTTCGAGGCCTCTAAAAACATGACAGCGTGCTTTATTTTAAAAATATTGGTAAATCTATAATTGGGTTGCCATGCTTTTAACGTTTTAATGGGGCATTTTTTGATTATCATGGCCTCATACACAGCTGTTGCGACAACTGACGACTGTTTTCGGGATTGATAAGTAAAATCAATTACAACTTGAAAACCAGCTTGTATAAAATGGTTAGGTTTAAATTGTGGCTACCTCTCGGGCTTTACTTATTCTATTCTTCCTTTGCCTTTAAGGATGAAAGAAATTCCGTCTGCTTGTGAATAACATTAAGAACCACGGTATTGAAAAGTACTATGTTACAGACATTTTCAGTAACAGGTTTTAATTTTCTCTCTATTTTAGTGCACCATCATGCATATTTTCATGTTTTTAATTTCTACTATTAGCTTCCGTTCTCTCTATATATATCTTGTTCAAATTTTCAATCGTTAATAAAATATTTTCTATTCATTCTTTATGTTAATACAGTTTCTATTCATTCTTTATGTTAATACAGTTTTTTCAAATATTAATTCATTAAATAAATTTAATTAATTTTAGTTTTAAATGGGAGAAGAAAATTCCTCCCATTGTTTTCATAAATGAAATGAAAGATTTATCTCAAATGAGTGATGCCACAGAAATAAAATACCGCAACGATGATTATAAAATAATGTTCAATAAAGATAACGTAGGACATTAATGCTGCACGGGTTTATTTTGTATATTTATGATTAAAAAGTAGGAAATGACATAAAAATAATTTATATTACTTGTTTTAAATATGTAAATTATTTATTTTAATTAATATGTATATACGAATTTTCTAATAATTATTTATCATACAAAATTAATTAAATATTTTGTGCATGCATGCCTGCATTTATTCGGCATCAATTGATGAGCTATTTAAGCAAATTTGCTATCCGCGATAATTTTACACCATGTTATGTCACTTGAATATTGTCCATAAGAAAATCGGGTACTTTTCCAGTATAGGATCCTTTGCTTTTAGGTTTGGCGTAATTAGAGCTTCAAAAAGGGATAGATTCGTTAATATACATAGATTTGTTGCCAAAAGTTATGAAAATAAACCCAATGAACTTTTGGTGCTTTTCTGCAGGATATTTTATTCTTCCGTTCAGTTGGGCAATTATTATTTTATATATTAGTTTCAAATATCCGATTTAATGATTTTATAATTTCGTTTAGTTAAATTTTACAAAAAAATAACAAAATGATATCAATAAATAATAATTACTATTAATTCCTTTTCCTCCCTTTCTTTTGCGTTTACCTAAATGACGTCATTTGGACGAATTTATTCAAAAAATTTTCAGTTTATAAATTAAATTAAATGCTGACAGACGATTGAATCCTGACGATAGAAATGTGATTTTTTTTTTCACATTTTCCTGAAAAACATAATTTAATCACAATCTTATCTTCATTATCGATTGAAATAAAAGATAAATTCAATTTCAATTTGAAAATGACGAATAAAAAGAAATCAATAATCCCTATCGGGATCCTTTTCAAATTTTTTCCCTTTTTTGTCACAAAAAAACTGAGTAATTAGTTGCCATCATTACAGAAATGTCATTAAAATTAGAAAAAAATTAATATCTCGAAAACTAATTCCAATTTCAAAATTCTATTACCAGTTTTGACATCCGCGGATTTTTATGAACAATTGGTATTTATTTCACCATCAAGCGTTTAATATTTTATTAAAAATAGCCTTGAAACATAATCAGTCGTTTAATCAGTCGTTTCATAAATTCGTTTCATTAGGATTTTATATATATAGGGTAGATTTAAAAAAAATCATTTTTAAAACTGTGGGAAAAGATTGTGATTTTGGATAAAGAAGCAGTATGTAGAAACAGAAAATACAATAAATGCAATTAAAAAAAAAATAATAATTAAATTTGTTGTATGGCAAATTATGGTACAAAAACACTATAATCATTCTACATTTTCAGGAGATAGGGCATTTCTTTTATTGTTGTAAATTTGGCCTGCTCCAGAAAAAATGTGTTCACTGCGAGCATTGATAAAATAGCATTTTAGCACATTACACACACACACAAAAAAAAAAAAAAGAAAGAAAGAAAAGAAACTGTAAAGCCCTCTTTTTGGTGCTTTCGTGCTATAGCGGCCTCCACAATTACAATTATGCCAAGGTTTCAGCTCTGATTTCGCCAAGATCATCGAAAAGCTTACATATGCATCATATAATACACAATACACATATTATTCCAAACACCCATATATGTCATTACATACATATTATTTACGCCTTATATGTCATATATATATACATCCCATATGACTTATGCACATGTTATATGTATACATCATATATGTGTTATATATGACAAATAACTCGGCCATATACATCACAAAAGTAATGATTTAACGTAATAATATATCATATTATGTCATACATGCTTTATAATTTGGCGATAAATCTTAGTCGCTTGACAATTCATCCTCAAGGGCCGCTATTACACGATAGTACCCAATTTTTTTAATCAAAAGAAAATAAGGTACTTTTAAAAAAATATGAAACATTTTGCATTATTCAAGGAATTGTTACAGCAAGCAATAACCATTTTTGATAGACAGATTTCAGGTATCAAAATGACAAATGGGTGTTAAATATGTTAAGGTGTTAAAGATGTGTTAAATAATCAGTTTTAATTCCATATTGATTAATTGAACTATTTATAGATCAAATCTTTATTTATATATATTTTATAAATAATGCTACTGTTTTAAAATTTTTGAATACTCAAAAATTGTCTTTAAAAAGTCCACAATAAATGAAATGAAATTTCAAGAAATGAAAATTTTAAAAATTTGAAGTTAATTTTTAAAAAATTGATTAGATTATATGCACAAGATGCATGTTTATAAATATTTATATATATAAACACACACACACACACACACACACACAGAAGTGTTACCACTAATCAGACTTCATGTTCGCATCAGTGATTCTTTCTTAAATACAACTACTCGGTACTCGGCCGAGTACTCGGTCAAAACACTACTCGGTACACCACTAATGTGAATACGGAAATTTTCAAGCAAATAGGAAAGAAAATGAGTTCGGGAATATGCCAAAGTTTTGTTTTAATTATCAGATAGAAAATATTCCATAATTCTTCCATAAATGTTCATTTTGATGTAATGTATAAGAATATAAATGCTTTTTTTACTTTCATTATCGCAACCTTCTAATGTAACGTTTTTTTTTTTTTTTTTTTTTTTTTTTTTTTTTCCGGGAAACAAAAGATGTCGTTATAACGAACAGCGTCTGTATTTTTTTTTATTTAATAACTTATAAAGAGCAAATAACTTCTAAAGTATTTGGTAAAATACATTATGTAAGAATTTTGCACAATTCCTTGACTCACTTGCATAAATTTATAAAGTTAGTTAGATAGCTCTAAAATATCAAATACGATCTGCAGAAATAATTTTATAATATCTACTAACAAAAGAATGATTTTTTTTCCATTCGTGTATCTGCGACGGCTAGCGAAATATACAGCACGAAGAAGTCTGAAAATTTCGATGAGGATATTTCAAGTTTAATGCAGGTCTTAATACACTTGAGGTTCAGATTTGGAATTTTTTGTTAATTAACTGGGACATTAATTAAAAATCATAATGAACATTGCTAAACGGCGAACTTCCTTCATTCATTTCGCCAATTGCGACTTCACATCTCCGCTCCGGACGCTAATTTCCAAACCCTCAACCTTTGGACACCCTTGGCGAAAAGGGAATATAGCCAAATAATTTGGCGCAGCGCGCATGCGCGCTGCTTGTTTGGAGTTGGCGTTGGGAGTGCTCGCTCAAATCTGAAATGTTGAGTTTTTGTAAATGTAAATTGATTCGGTTCGGTAGTCGTTCCTATTGTGAATTTCTGATGCGCTTGAAGATGTTTGCTTTTTGTTTTTCCTCAATAAATACTCCTCGGAGTGGTATGTATTACACTTTTATTATTATTGAATATAAATTTTATTCGGATTTTTTAAAAATAACGTACTTTTAAAGTTGTTTAATTTCCTGAGAGCTGCTGTGATTCAGATTAGGCCTAAAATGTCTTTTAAATAAAGTCCTAAAAACTTATTTGGATTGTAAAATGAACTTCCCGTAATGAAACATTACTCTAAATACATCAAACTGTTACAATGATTAAACATAAAAATACTTTTTTGTTAAATTTACTGTATTTCCAATTTAACATTTAAACACTTTAAAATAAATATAAAAAAGATTGTGTTCGACCATGTCACTATTTGTTACATCTCTAGGTTTTATATAAGTATAAAGTACTTTTTAAAAAGCTATCTTGCAGCCTTGTCTGATTCCCACCCCTTCCTCAGAAACAAAATCTTGGTTATACCTACAACTTAATTTAATAAAACATTCAGATCTATGTAAAATATGCCTAATTGTTTTTATAATTTGTCTGCCTTTAATGTGTATATGCATGATTTGTGTTTTTGTGAATTGTTTGTCTCCAGTTTGTATGTTCATGACTTTGCATATTTCATAATTTCTTTTTCAGTTTAAAAACTATGGAATTTAGACTAGGTGCTGCTGACTGTTATATTTAGCCAGCAGAAAGCATTCAAATGGCCTGAAATGCAATTGTTTTTCTTGCCTTTAAATGTCTTTCTGCTAGCGCTTAGAAAACCGTATAGATGTGGTGTTTCAGTTAGAAAGCTATTTTGAGGATTTTATGGACTGAATCAAGCCCAGCTAAATATTCTTTCACATGTATCCTTACTTTTTTAATTTTGTAGTGTTTTAAGTACTCAGTTGTTATAGTCAGACATGGAAAATAACGTTTCCATGTATGACATACATCTTATTTAACGTTTGCACCTTAATCTCTTAAAATTTGTCAACTATTTTTTAAATATTTTCAGCATTTAATATTACTAACTATGCATGAACTTCGAAATACATAGTCTAATATACGTGATTCATATATATCAATTACGTTATCAAATTTGACAACATTTCTTTGCTCATGAATATTTGTTTCAGATTATCTCAGGTATTTTTTTTTTTTTTTTTACAAAATGGTTACCTGTTTGTTGTCTTGATCTTTGAATGACTGTTTTATATTTTTTGAAAGAAATTCAGTTTTGATACTGGTAGGAAGGTGTATTACTTTATAATTAATAAAGTATTTATGGGTTTCGTTTTCAAATATTTCATTATTAGATTGTTTTAGTTATCAAATTGCATATATTTGTGTCCCAAATCAAAGCACACCTAATCCAACAATATCCAGTCCAAAGCTGTTAACTAGGCCAGTTTTTGTATATAAATTTAAAAGAAATTAGTATATTATACCCTATGAAAATGTAAGTATTCCTTCTAAAATATTTCAATAATAGTTCTAAATTAAATTTTAATATTTGTTTGCACCTGACGAATGTTACTGTAGTTATTTTAAATAAGTTTTGACATTTGCAGTTCACAACAAAGCTAAAGGTAGACTTGTTTGTCCCTTCTTATTTATTGTAAACAAAAAATTAATTTATTTTGAAAAGCTCCTCTATTAAGTATTTATATTATTTCTCATGAATACCATCTCTGTATATTTTATTACTTATTTATTCCATTTTTTAAATGTTTTTTGCTTAAGAATTGTATTTTTTAAGTGAAGCATTATTAGGCCTAGGCCTATATTTTTGTTTATATTTTTAAAATGGCTACCTCTTTGTCTTAATCTTTTGAATGAGTGGTTTAATATTATTTGAAAGAAATTCTGTTTTGATACTGGTAGGAGGGTATATTACTTACTGAAAAAGAAAGTATGTATCTTAAAGCATAGGTTTTCAAATATTTCAGTATTAGATTATTTTAGTTATCAAACTGTATATGTTTGTGTCCCTAATCAAAGCATACCTAATTCAACAATATGCTGTTAACTAGGCCAGTTTTTGTGTATAAATTTAAAAGTATAGTACATTATATCCTGTGAAAATTTAAGTATTCCTTTTTAGAATATTTTAATAATAGTTCTAAATTAAATTTTAATATTTCTCTGTACCTGAAAAATTTTACTGTAGTTATTTTAAATAAGTTTTGACATTTGCAGTTCACAACAAAGCTAAAGGTAGCCATGTTTGTCCGTTATTTATTTTAAACAAAATATTAAAATTTTTTATTGAAAAGCTCTTATTAACATAAGTATTTGTTATTTTTCAGGAATATTATCTCTATACATTTTATTGCTTTATTATTATTATTAATACTATTTAAATGTTCTTTTGCTTAAAAAAAATTATTTTTTAAGTCAAGCATTTTTAGGCCTAACTTTTTATCATCATCTTCATAAGGATAACATTTTATAAATCACAGTTCATTTGAAATTGAAAGAGATCTTTTATTTTATGGTATGTTTATGTTCATTTTTTGCTTGTATAATATAGAAATGAATAACATGTAATGTTCATATATTCTCTCAATCTTCGAATAATTTTGTTGATAAAATGTTTTCTGCTTAAATATTTTTTGTTTTCCATTTTTTTAAAGTTTACTTGCTTTAGAAAATTAAGTTTTTATGTACAGCAGACAACTTATTTAAACTTGGCATTTTGATCTCTTAAAGTTTTAGTACTTTTGTTGACTCTTTTTTAAATGTTTTTCGCATTTAATATTACGATGCATAAACTTTGAAATAAATAGTCTTAATACACTTCATTCAAACAGACCAATTATGTTATCAGATTTAACAACACTATATAATTTTTTCTGGTAGAAATTTCTTTTTTCATGAATGTTGGTCTCAGATTATTTCAAGTATTGTTATTTATCTGAATTTTGTTTATTTTTTCAAAATGGCTACCTGTCTTAATCTTTGAATGAGTGTTTTATAATTTTTAAAAGAGATTCAGTTTTGATGCTGGTATGAGGATATATTACTTAATTAGAAAAGTGTATGTCTTAAAGTGTTATAGGTTCAATTCTTGTGAATATGGAGCTTAAATTTGCCTCCTTGGTTTAATCTCTATCTGAAACAAATCTTGATTTCTAAATGACAATATATTGACAGGCGATTTTTGTTCTACAGAATACCTTGATTCATAAAGTTTGAATATGTGGAAATATGTTTCGGTACTTTTCTGTTATACATACACCACTGTCGCCAAGAATACATATTTACATAAATTTAATACATACATTATGCATACATTTATTTTGACATGGTGTCTGTATAGCAGAAAAGTACCATGACTTTTCACCATCTGCTCAAATTGAAAATGAATTCTTTTTTCACTTTTAATGAGAAAATGGCATGAAAAATATATTAATCCATATTTCTTCTTTTTATACACAAAAATGGAGTAATTTAGTTGTTGTTTTTAGAGAAATTTCGTTACCATTTACAAAAAAATAATAATATATTGGAAATTAATTCAAAATTTTAAATTTTGAAAGTTTATATGACATTCTCCGATCAATAATAACTGGTGTTAACTAAATAGCTTTGTGTTCGATAATCTAAGAGGAGTAGTTGCGAAATACAATCAGATTTTAATATAGATTCATGTTTATTTTTTTTTCTAATAATTATTAGTAAATAGTATAATTATTAGTAATAATAATTAGTAAATCCTCCGGTGTATCCACAGGCGTTTCATACACCAGCGATTTAAGGTGTCCCCAAACAAAAAAGTCTAACGGATTGAGGTCTGGAGAGCGTGCAGGCCAAGCAACAGGTCCACTGCGTCCAATCCATTTCCCAGGATATGTTGAATTGAGGTGATTGCGAACACCTATGAAAAAATGTGCCGGTGCGCCATCGTGCATAAACCACATATTGTGGCGCAATGTTGCTGGCACATTTTGCAGTAACTGCGGTAAGATATCCCGTAGGAAAACCAAGTACGTACTGCCATTGAGTACATCTGGGAGTAAATATGGTCCTATGAGATAATCGCCAAGGACACCTGCCCATATGTTCACACTGAACTTTTGTTGTGCGTTCGACGGGAAAACAGTGTGCAGATTTGTATATGACCATGTGTGCATATTGTGCGTGTTTACCACGCCCTCTCTCGTAAATATTGCTTCATCAGTAAATAAAATATTTTCCAGAAATTGTGGATTATTTTCTGTTACATTAAGCAACCAGCGCACGAATTCTGTCCGCTGAGCACAATCTGTTACTGATAACAGTTGTACCCGCTGCACATGAAAGGGGTGCATGTTTTCTGCACGCAGAACACGCCACACACTTTGGTGAGAAACACAGACTTCAGACGCAGCAGCTCGTGTACTCGTGGAGGGGTTATCTTTAAAAATATTCAGTACATCTTCTTCCATTGCAGGTGTTCGTACATGTCGAGGTTTCCCTGCATCAATGCTTGCTGTATTAAACGATCCAGTCTCCCGTAATCGTCTATCGATTTTTATGAAGAGTTTCGAACTTGGGCAACGTCTCCTTGGAAATTGCTCACGGTACATGCGCTGTGCTAGACATGCATTTCCATGAGCTTGCCCGTACATCAGATGCATGTCCGCATATTTTTCGTTAGAGTATTCCGGCATAATTATTATACATCAACTTACTACAATCCCACTTACAACAGCCTCCCTTTAACATAACGCCCACTGATGACTGCTGTTTTATTACACTTTTCTTCCTATACACATAGAAAATTTGCATAAAAAGTACTTCTTCTTCATCATCCTGAAAGTTCATGGAGGAAACGCAGCAGTCACGGAGTTTGCTTTAAGACAAGGCGAGAGCTGCACAATATGTCATTCACTTGACCAGACTGAATAATGAAAGGGTATTGATAGAGGTTGATCAGAAATGTATAATTGAAAGATATTAAAACGGGGTGTTTACAATCGTCATGGGTGGAGTTTCGCTCTTTCCGAGCGTGCAACAGTACAGAGTTGTAACTAGGGAACTGCTTGATTTCTCCCATACAATTAAACTGATATGGTTTATTGTCAGCTTCTTCGAAAGCTTTCGGAATGGACCAAATTTTATAACATTTTCCTTGATGTAGGTAGAGTTGCATTTTTGGAATTAACGATTAACTATTTTGCTAAATATTTGATTTTGTATTTTTTCACTGTTTCAGAGCTTGTAACTCGCCATTAATTCTCAATATTCTAAAACGACTTATGTCATTTCGTAGGATTTTTTCTGCTCTTTCTAAATATGTGCTTCGTTTTTATGTAGCATTATCGATAGTTTAGCAATGAGGATTTTTTTACAAATTTCCGATTTTTCATTCTATTTGCTGTAACTTGAAAATTATTGAGATCCGGCCAGGCATTATATACTGATTTATGCTCCGTGTGATCTCCTCTATTACCCCTATTAATATTGGACCCCTTTAACGGAACACCCTGTATATATATAATGAGAACATTTTTCGGAGTATCAGAATACATGGAATTGTGTTTCCTCTGACAATTCTTAAGGCTGTTCTTCAGAGAACTTTCCTACTGCCCTCGCTAATGTTAAACCTATGGGCAAAGGACGCATTCGTATATTTAAAATATCTCCTCAGGAAATTAATATTTTTAACTTCTGTTTTCCGTGTACTCTTCTTAAAGGATGTTTCTTTTTTTTTTCCCTAGTTATCAAAATATTTCATTGTTCTCAAATCCAAAATAACTAATTTCTGAATTCATTTTTATTCGGAAACACATGAAATTGGCAGGTGTTCTTAATCAGAATATATTTAATAGAATGACGTTTTCCATTTTTTGGTAACGGCAGAAGATGTTTCAGAAAACACTAGCAAAGTCGGTGTTTTGAACTGAATTTCCGATGTGCAGCGTCAGAAACGGGAAAAAAAAAAACGTGACCGAAATTGATCTTAAGTATTTCATTTATCTAAAAATGGAAAACGCTATTCATTCCAAATCGCTTTAATAATCAGGCATGCAAGTGACCTACGTTTAAATATTTGTTCATAAATGTGTCAGAAAGTTTCGTGATACTGAGCGAGGGGAAATATGGCAAAGTATACACAGTTAAAAACTTCAATACTTAACAGCAAAATAGCATAGTTTTAATTATTGTCAATATTTTTGGTGGTTACATAAAACAAATGGAAGTAGAAGTTAATTTTAAAAGTTTTTATTTGCGCAATAGAAGTTCATATTATTGAAATATTCACATATTATTTTTATATTAGTATGCGTTTTTTACATATATAATTTTCTTGCTTAACGACTACATTAGCCGGTTTCCCAATCAGATGCAAAGTTTTAATTTGAATACGAGTTGCACAAAAAAAATTATTGCTGATCCAATCCTTATCGTCGATTTTATCGTGATTTGGTAAAATTTTGTTATCCGAATCTATACGAAATCATTTATCAGGTTCGGTCGGGTTGAGGGCCAACAGATTTTTTGTTGTTGTTGTTGTTGGGTTAGGGTAAGAATACAGGTTGAATCGAAATATAATTTCAGTCAACCATCATTCATGTTCAGTCATTTTCAAGAAGTATATAACCGGATTCGTGCATGACTCTAGATACCATCCGACATATGAAATTGTGTCGTATTACAATTTCTGATAAAATCTGGTTACTCGGTCGTATGCAAGATTCTATTCCGAACAAGACTTACAGTAATAACATTATACCCGACTCGGGTCAGATCGAGTTCACGAAAATCAGGTCTCTCGACCACTAAACCAAATCCATTCTGTAGCCAAACAAATCCAAAAAGATCGATCCGAACTTTCTGGATTGGATTCGGGTAAAATCTGGTCACCCGACCCGGTGCAGTGTCGTCACAAACTTGTAGCATAAAAAAATGTTGAACCGAACAATCCGGAAAGGATTCGGGTAAAATCTGGTCACCCTATCCGATGCAGATTCGTCACATTTGACACATTGAAGTCGCACGGTGACTTCATAAAGTAGTCACATTGTGAGGTCACAGAAAGCCTTGAAAACGGCCATAACGACTTCACATCGACTGTCACAAAGTCACAGTGTGACTTCACAGTGACGTCACCATGCCTTACGGGTATATTTCTACTATATATTATAAAATTAGTTTAATGTAATCTAAACATAAATCTATAAAACAGAAAAAGCATAAAATACGCAGCTTTACATATATGTCACAATGTTGGAAAATGTCTGATAATCTATATATAGCATGTAATTTTTCTTACCTGTTCATACTCAAAACGGCCATAAGGGTAGCGAACAGCGGTTAAATTATTTGAATCCTACCCACTACTGCTATATTATTATTATTATTATTATTATTTACTCTTTTTTTTTTATTATAGGAATTTTAAGAAAGAATTGAAAACATTTTGCAAAAATTCATTGTTCAAATAGGTTTTCCTTTATGTATCCACTGTAAGTTGATCAAAACGATCTACGGGAGTTCCGAGATCTTTTGAATCATCTTTTTCAGGAGAGAAAAATAAAACCCCAAACTGAGGAAACAAAGTGGTACTTGAGCGCTCGTAAATTCTCTTATTAGGTAGATTTCGTAAGAAATACTACCTATTATATTCTCCCCTAAGTTGGAATTTTTGAAAAAAATTTGTAGATCTATGCTGGTTATGACTCCCAGAACCCAAAACCACCCCTAGTTCAAAACTTTATCTATCTATGTCGCTTTTTTATGGACACGATAACTTCAATAATTCTGCACAAATCTCTTCCAAACTGATACATAAAATCAAGAGTCATACAATCTAGATCAAGTTCGTTAATGGGCAAAATCGAACCAAGGGGGTGGAAATGGGGGGGCTTTTTGTGAAAACAGAAAAAAAACCCATAATTTCTTAATTATGATACGTATAGAATCCATTTAAAGTTATTATTACTTCTAGGAAAAGAGCCGAAAATTTATGTATGACAGATTTTTGATATCATTAAAAATGGCCCCAAAGGGGGGAAAAAAGTTTCATAAGAAAAAAATTCATCAATTCATAAGATATCAAATCCTCTTAAGTTTATTATAAATCCTCTTAATATTATCTAAAACTATTATATTGACAAGTTTTTTATATCACCAACCCTTTTAGCAAAAAAAAAAAAAAAAATAAATAAATAAATAAAAAAATCCGTGCCTGCTCCGCCCGCAGACAAGTTAAATTTCGAAGCGGGCGGTCCCAACTGCAGCATCATGGCAAAAAGGTTATTTCTTCTGCAATTCCCGACAGGCGCCCCACGATCTGCATCTTCAAACTCTACCTGTGTCTGCTGGCCGAGCCGTCAGGGATTTTTTTATATTTCTTTTGACAGAGACGATCCTCAAATTAAAATTATGCTTGAAATATACACAAAAGTGCGTAACCATGCAGTTATTAAAATTGATCGAGAATCAGTTCTTTCAGATAAAAAAATCAGTTTTTATTAACTGATTAAAATGCAATTGTTTAGGGCATAGCGATGTATTTCTTATATTATTGAAAACTGTTCCTAATCAGATTTTTTAAAAATATATATTTCCCACTATTATTTAAACAAGCATTTACTATACATTATTTTTTTTTCTTTCTGATCAATTTAGCACAAAAAGTTTCAATAGTAATGTAATTAAGTCGCAGGTGATAAGTACATAGCTAATTAATAGACAATATTTTAACTGAAGTACAATAATATACTTCTATTTATCTTAAGATAAATTTAAGAGAAAGTAATACACAGTTGTAGTTTATTTATCAATCGCCACCCCCCCCCCCCACACACACACACTTCTCTCTCTCTCTTTTATTTTTTTATCAAGTACACATTAATAGGATTTTTTGGCCAGAAACTCTTGCTTTAATAGAATCAAAATCTGCTATTTTAAAATAAAATAGTGTATTTTAATTTATTAAAACAGGCCAGTCTACAAGAACAAGGACCGATTCCGAGGAATCGATCCTTTTTGGAATCTTTTGTTATATTTTGGACCGATTCGTAGGAATCGTTCCTTTTCAGAATAGCTACATTTTGGACTAATTCCGAGGAATCTATCCTTTTCGCAGTCGGTATATTTTGGACCGATTCCTAGGAATCGTTCCTTTTCGGAATCGCTACATTTTAAACTAATTCCAAGGAATCGGTCCTTTTCGGAGTAGATTCCTAGGACTCAGTTCTTTTCGAAGTCGGTACATTCTGGACCGATTCTGAGGAATCGGTCCTTTTTGGATTTGATATATTTTGGACCGAATTCGAGGAATCGTTCCAAAAAGGAACAATTCCTTTTTAAAGACTGGAATCGTTCTTTCAATTTCACCGCCGGAGTCGTTCCTTTGGAATCATTTCTTGACAAATGACACATCTCTAGTGCAAAGGTTTCAAAATCAGGAAGAATATTTCTCTTTGTATCACATTATTATCAATTCAGTTTTTAAAGGATTGTAAATCACTGGCCACATTCTTGTTTCTCAAATAACAAGATTTTTTTTTTTCATTTTTGTATAAATAAAATTTTGACCATGAGGCTGAGCCTGAGATTATTTTTTTTTCTTCCCGATTACCACAATCGTAATGGAAATTAACATTTGGTTCAATGAATTTCCAGGTTTAGTTTGAATTTCCCTCATATTTCCAGGTTAACAAAATTCCCTGATATTTCCATGTTTTCCAGGTCTGTGACCACCCTGTTTTACGCATGCGCAAATGGGGTCATTTTCATGTGAAAAGTGGATTTGACAGAGTGCTTTATGTTTTAAATATATAGATATTTATAATATAAAATAAGTAATTAAAAAAATAATGTCTGTTGTTAAATTTTATTTACTACAGTCCCAATATTTTGAAAAAAATATTTACTGTTTTTTTTCTTAGCTACACGACCTTTAAAATTTTTCATTAAATTATTTTTTATCAGTTTGATTCTAAAACTCTGAATTTAAACTTTGCTGTTTCTTTTATATTTTCCATTTTCCCTCATTATTTAAATGTTAAATCATGGATATCAATATAATTTAGTGTTTCTGTATGAGTATTTCTCCTTCTTTTTGTTATCTCCTTTTATTTTTCCCTTTTTATGAAAAATAGTCACATAGTTAATATATAACATTCTGGTAATGGTCATACCAAATATAATAAAAATTGTAGACCAGTTCAATTTTTTTAATCGATAATTACATGCACAATCTTTTAATTTAAATACTTTTAATACAAATTAATAATTAAAATAAAATATGCTTGGGTGATAAATTTCACTTAATTATAAAGCATTCGAATAAAAAAAAAAAATACAAATTATATAACTTTTCTTCCTGAATTAAATATGGCATTATTAAAATGAGTTATTGCCACAAAAATAAGAAAAATCATTCTGTCCGGAGTAGGTTTCAAACCGACACACTGATCAGAACAGAGAAGCACTATGCCTTATACCACTCGGCCATCCCTTTCTCGCTGGATTAAAACTGGTTATGTTCTAAATTTAATTTTACGTATGCGCAAATGGGTAATTTTTGTGTGAAAAGTGGATTTCATGAAAATCCCTTTTCCTTTTAATATATAAGATAATGCACATGTGTTATTAAATAAGGCCTCCCACCTATACACGGCCACTCATGAACGTTTTAGGACCAGGAAAAATAAAATATTTTTGGCCCAAATCTTAGATTGATACTTTTACAAAGAATGCATATGATATTTAAAGTATTACTGAATGCAAAAATACTGAAAGAAACTTGCATAACTGTTAACACACTTAAATTATTATTAGCATTTTTTGAATTTGAACTTATTATGAAACTTTTAATATGGAACAGAAACAATGTGTTGTTCTTACTTTCATAAAAAGAAATACCTTATAAAATATTCATAAAAATTAAGAATAACTAATTTGTAAAGTTATTAATTTCCTTTTTTTTTTTTTTTAGTCAAATCGCTTCTTTAAATAATGTTCAAGGTAGTACTGTTCTTACAGTTACTGCCTAATGTAAGTTTTACATAACTCATATATTGAATCAATCCATTGAAAACTTTTTATTTTGTTAAAGTATTCTTAAATAATACTATTACTGGGCATCAGAAATTTTTTTAGCAGCTTATATCTGTGGTCAACGAACAAGTGCCTATCGGCAACAGGGCATTGCACCTATGCAACTTAGAAACTCCTTCCTGTCTACCACACAACATTATTTTTGTAATTCCCAAAGCAACATAAAGCTAATAAAAATTATTTTTGTAACCATCAGAAAGAATGTTTTCTGAATCTAAACAACTTATCCATTAACATTTTTATTTACCAATATAATCGAAAAGGTGTATTTATATTAACTTTCAGAAAATAATTCGAAAACTAGACAAAACTGACAGGCATGTATTGTATTTCCTTATAGTGAATTGCTGATGTGATCTTTGCAGTTTGAAATCTGGAAAAATGTATTTTGAAAATACAAAATACTTCGTAAAAAACATTAGAAAATACATTACAACAATACTTTGATTTTATCGGTTTAAAATACAAAATACTAATGTATTTTGAAAATATATTTCGAATACATGTATTTTCAATACTGCCCAACTCTGACCACAGTCAGCTCCAGCAAAGATGTACAACATATTATTAGGTGGTGCACATCTTTTTGATCTAACCTAAAATATTATCGCTGTGCAGCAAGAAAAAAAACAAGTTGGAAATTGTACGTCAAACGTGACACATGAGGTGTGTTCGTACTATAACTAGTTACATAAATATTCAGATCTTTTCTGATTTTTTAACTCTGTGAAATGAATTATATCGTCTGCAGATTAATTTCTGTAATAAAATAAGTATCTCGGTCGCTTGACGATTCAACTTCGGAAGATCCTATAACAAAAAAGCACAGATTTAAAAAAAAAAATTCAAATTTCTTAATAAATATTTTTATTAATATCTCCTAAAGTTTGATTTGATTTGAATAAAATTTGAAATGTCTCGACAAAATTCTGCAAAGATAATATATTTTAAATTGCAAACCATTCGGTGTGGTAGTTTTTGTGTTATATGCGGACGGATGGGCGGACAGACCGGATGGACCAAGCGACGACAATAGGTGCTACGTATTTATATCATTACGAACGCACCTAAAAAGGCCAATACATGTAGTTAATCACATTGAAGTGATACATAATTGCTTGATACATTACATAAGAGATAATAAAGCACTAAAGATAAAAAATACATGTCATATATAGAATGTATATGGCTACATCACTGATCGAGTACGAAGGAAGGAATGATATAACCTTGCAAAGGTAAGCGTCAAACAAATTCAAGCTAGCAAACAAAGAAAAGTTGTTAAGGCTGTTAGCCAATCAACTTCCCAATTCCCCTCGTTAATTGTTAAACCTATGGGCGTAGAATGCCTTTGTATATTTAAAATATCTCCTCAGTAAATCAATATTTTCAACTTTTTTTTCTGTATATTTTTCATTTCACTGTGCATATATCTTTTTTTTCTCAGTTGTCAAAATATATGCTTAATATAATATTTTATGTGTTTGCTGACGAGCTATGAGTAACTTTTTAACACTTCAAATAAAATTAAGCATATATATTCGAAATATTTTCAAAACTAAGAAAAGAGACATCCTCCTTTAAGAAAAGTACAAATAAAAAATAAGTTATAAATATTAATTTTCTTGGGAGATATTTTAAATATACAATTGCATTCTACGCACATATGTTTAACATTAGCGAGGGAAATCAGGAAGCTGACTGACTAAACCAGCAAGTTTCATTTCAATGGATGTAAATCTGAAATCAGAGTTATGTGTATAAAATGTATAAACTTTAACATTTTAATAATTGTTTTGAAATTTTCACACTAAGTAAAAAATAATAATAATAAAATTTAAATTTTCCAGTCATTTCATAAATATAGTTCACGGCAAATTTATTTAAAAACTTTGATATTTACGATTTAATTAATTTAATACTTTTAAAGCAATAATAAATAATATTTAATTGTTTTATGTTAAAAAAAACATTTTTGCAATTTTAAAAAGAAAAACATGTTTACAATGATATTCCAAATTTCTGAACTTTTTATGCAACTGAGTCCCTGGTACATCAATATTTAAAAAATTTTATTATTTCAGAAGCCAAAATAGATAGAAAAAACTATTCCAACATTTCTTAAAATTATTTTTTATTTAGTAATGAAGAGGATATAGTAATATACCCTCCTATAGCCCTACCAGCATCAAAACTGAATTTCTTTCAAAAAATATAAAACACTCATACAAAAATTCAGGTAGCCATTAAAAAAAATAAAAAAATAGCAATACATGAAATAATACGAGACCAATATTCATGAGAAAAATTTCTACCAGAAAAAAATTATACTGTTGTCAAATTTGATAACATAATTGGTCTATTTGAATGAAGTTTATTAGATTATGTATTTCAAAGTTTAAGCATAGTAATATTAAATGCAAAAAACATTTAAAAAAGAGTCAACAAAAGTACTAAAACTTTAAGAGATCAAAATGCCAAGTAATAAGTTGTCTGCTGTACATAAAAACTTAATTTTCTAAAGCAAGCAAACTTTAAAAATGGAAAACAAAAAATATTTAAGCAGAAAACATTTTATCAACAAAGTTATTCGAAAATTGAGAGATTATATGAGCAACACTACATGTTATTCATTTCTATAGTATACAAGCAAAAAATGACCATAAACATACCATAAAATAAAAGATCTCTTTCAAATGAACTGCAATTTATAAAATGTTATCCTTATGAAAATAAATGATAAAGTTAGGCCTAAAAATGCTTGACTTAATTTTTAAGCAAAAAAACATTTAAATAGTATAAATAATAATTAAGTAATAAAATGTATAGAGATAGTATTCATGAAAAATAAATACTTATGTTAATAAGAGATTTTCAATAAAAATTTTTAATTTTGTATTTCCAATAAATAAGGGACAAACATGGCTACCTTTAGCTTTGTTGTGAACGTGAACTGCAAATGTCAAAACTTATTTAAAATAACTATAGTAAAATTCTTTAGGTACAGAGAAATATTAAAATTTAATTTAGAACTATTATTAAAATATTTTAAAAGGAATACTTAAATTTTCACAGGATATAATGTACTATACTTTTAAATTTATACACAAAAACTGGCCTAGTTAACAGCATATTGTTGAATTAGGTATGCTTTGATTAGGGACACAAACATATACAGTTTGATAACTAAAATAATCTAATACTGAAATATTTGAAAACCTATGCTTTAAGATACATACTTTCTTTTTCAGTAAGTTAGGGTTTAATCTAGAGCTAGCCAAATAGCCAAAAAGCTAACTGAAAGCACCTTTTGCCCCCAAAGCATTTAGTGGATTAGCCAAATAGCAACAGCCAAAAAAAAAAAAAAATCTATCATTTTCATTTTGTTGTTCCTATTTAGAGATGGGAATGCTTGGAAAAAAACCAGGAAACTTTGGGAAAAAACTTTTTCTTCCGTTTTTTTTCGAAGGGGTATTTTTCAATTTTTCCATTCGGGAAAAATTGAAATTTAATTTATAAAGTAATATATTCAAAATGTTATTATGGCTGCATTCTGACATTTTTTCTTTATGTTTTTTCATGTTCAGTGTCTCCCATGAAAATGTTAACATAGAAAATATGATCTGTAATAAGTTTTGGAAGAACTTAAGTCCTTCAAATGATCCTTTACAATTTTTTCACGTTAAAACACAGGACACTTCAAAAAATTCAGCATATATTTTATTTAATCTCCATTCTGAATCCTCCAGAAATGTGATGATTTTAGAATAACAAAACATGTCACATAACAGCTGAAATCGCCAATGAATCTCTTATCTAGCTGTATATACAGTAGTGGCCAAAATTGTGGAAACCTTTTGGGAAAAATATTTTTTTAAAGTTTAATGGCTCTAACATCCATTATTTCTTAGTTATACCATAAAAGGAAATGAAACCAAAACGGTTCAAGAATGGAAGTTGTTCGGGCAGGTTTTGGTTACAAGGGGTAAAGAAATGAAACCAGCTGATTATATTCTTTTTTCCATAAAGATGGCATTACTGACATATTTCCCAATGTGACTTCTTTGTATGAATTTGTAGCAACAATTCTGTTGTCTACAGCAGATTGTGAAAGGGGATTGAGTCTTGTGAATATAACAAAAACTGACTTAGACTGACAATCAAAAATGTGAGTAACTTAATGGTGATTAATTTGGTAGGGGAAGTTTAAAAAGAATTTCTATTTAAAAAAGCATTTGATGTGTGATGTATGGCCAAATCTCGAAGTGTCAATCTTACATAGTGATGTACTGTTTGTATATTGCATAATTAAAAATAATACTCACTCACTTATATAGAAATTCTGTATAAATAAAAGTTTTTTTTCTTGGCTAAACCTATTTTTATTTGGCTAACAGTTATTGGCTGCAATTAGCCAAAAAGCTACAAATCTCTTTTTCCTAGATTAAACTCTAGTAAGTAATATACCCTCCTACCAGTATCAAAACAGAATTTCTTTCAAATAATATTAAACCACTCATTCAAAAGATTAAGACAAAGAGGTAGCCATTTTAAAAATATAAACAAAAATATAGGCCTAGGCCTAATAATGCTTCACTTAAAAAATACAATTCTTAAGCAAAAAACATTTAAAAAATGGAATAAATAAGTAATAAAATATATAGAGATAGTATTCATGAGAAATAATATAAATACTTAATAGAGGAGCTTTTCAAAATAAATTAATTTTTTGTTTACAATAAATAAGAAGGGACAAACAAGTCTACCTTTAGCTTTGTTGTGAACTGCAAATGTCAAAACTTATTTAAAATAACTACAGTAACATTCGTCAGGTGCAAACAAATATTAAAATTTAATTTAGAACTATTATTGAAATATTTTAGAAGGAATACTTACATTTTCATAGGGTATAATATACTAATTTCTTTTAAATTTATATACAAAAACTGGCCTAGTTAACAGCTTTGGACTGGATATTGTTGGATTAGGTGTGCTTTGATTTGGGACACAAATATATGCAATTTGATAACTAAAACAATCTAATAATGAAATATTTGAAAACGAAACCCATAAACACTTTATTAATTATAAAGTAATACACCTTCCTACCAGTATCAAAACTGAATTTCTTTCAAAAAATATAAAACAGTCATTCAAAGATCAAGACAACAAACAGGTAACCATTTTGTAAAAAAAAAAAAAAAAAAAAAAAAAAAAAAAAACCTGAGATAATCTGAAACAAATATTCATGAGAAAAGAAATGTTGTCAAATTTGATAACGTAATTGATATATATGAATCACGTATATTAGACTATGTATTTCAAAGTTCATGCATAGTAATATTAAATGCAGAAAATATTTAAAAAATAGTTGGCAAATTTTAAGAGATTAAGATGCAAAGGTTAAATAAGATGTATGTCATACATGGAAACATTTTCCATGTCTGACTATAACAACTGAGTACTTAAAACACTACAAAATTTAAAAAGCAAGGATACGTGTGAAAGAATATTTAGCTGGGCTTGATTCAGTTAAAGTATTCAGTCCATAAAATCCTCAAAATAGCCTTCTAATTGAAACACATCTATACGGTCTTCTAAGCGCTAGCAGAAAGACATTTAAAGGCAAGAAAAACAATTGCATTTCAGGCCATTTGAATGCTTTCTGCTGGCTAAATATCACAGTCAGCAGCACCTAGTCTAAATTCCATAGTTTTTAAACTGAAAAAGAAATTACGAAATATGCAAAGTCATGAACATACAAACTGGAGACAAACAATTTACAAAAACACAAATCATGCATATACACATTAAGGCTGCTCGTCAGTAAACTTCCAGATTCCAATCGCTAATGTTATTCCTATGGGCATAGGATGCATTCGTATTTTTAAAATATCTCCCCAGGAAATTAATATTTTAAACTTCTGTTTCCTGTGTACTGTTCTCAAGAATCTCTCTTTTTTTTTTTCTTAGTTATCAAAATATTTCTAAACTATGTGCTTAATTTATATTTTTATGTGTTAAAATTTTAGCGAAACTGAATAAGATTTTAACATTTCATATAAAATTCAGTACATATTTTAGGAAAAAATTGACAACGAAGAAAAAAAAGAGACATTCTTTAGGCATATTTTACATAGATCTTAATGTTTTAATTACATTAAGTTGTAGAACCAAGATTTTGTTTCTGAGGAAATGGTGGGAATCAGACAAGGCTGTAAGATAGCTTTTTAAAAAGTACTTTATAATTATATAAAACCTAGAGATGTAACAAATAGTGATATGGCAGAAAATCTTTTTTATATTTATTATAAAGTGTTTAAATGTTAAATTGGAAATACAGTAAATTTAAAAAAAAAGTATTTTTATGTTTAATCATTGTAACAGTTTTATGTATTTAGAGTAATGTTTCATTACGCGAAGCGCATTTTACAATCCAAATAAGTTTTTAGGATTATATTTAAAAGACATTTTAGGCCTAATCCGAATCACAGCAGCTCTCAGGAAATTAAACAACTTTAAAAGTACGTTATTTTTAAAAAATCCGAATAAAATTTATATTAAATAATAATAAAAGTTTAATACATACCATTCCGAGGAGTACTTATTGAAGAAAAACGAAAAGCAAACATCTTCAAGCGCATCTGAAATTCACAATACGAATGAATACATTTACATTTACAAAAACTCATCATTTGAGCGAGCCGAGCCTTCCCAAAGCCAACCCCAAACATGTAGCGCGCATGCGCGCTGCAATCTCCTCTGGCCAAATTATTTGGCGACATTCCCTTTTCGCCAAGGGTGCCCAAAGGTTGAGGGTTTGGAAATTAGCGCTCCGGACATTCTTGGGTTCTTCACGCAGATGAAATAAAAACATGCGTTTATTTCTGCATGTTGAAATCGCGATTGCAGTGACAAAATGTAAGCCGACACTAGGGTTTTTGGAAAGATTTTTGATTAAAAATATAAATTCATACAAAATCGGGTTAATGATATAAAATCATAGAAATTTGAGGGTTTTTTTTAAAGGTTATCATCATATACCTGGGCAACGCCGGGAGGTTGAGGAGTCAGTCAATTTTATATAATTTATTAAAATTTGATTGATTTTAATTGATGATAAATTTGAATGTCTGAAAGGAAAAGGTTAATATAAGAGTGCAGGTCCATTTCAAATAATTAAATATTTAAGTTTGCAAATAGTATTTAAAAAAAAAAAAAAAAAAAAAAAGATACATACTAACTATGAGATACAGTAAAATTGGGTGGTTTAAAACTTTTTCAAATATTGAGCTATATTTATTTTAATATTTAAAGAAACTGCATTGTCACTAAGTTTTTGTAAATGTGAAGACACATCCATTTATCCTATTTCTCATCTTCTGTTTATAATGAAATATTTAATATATTTAATAAAATTCAGATAAAAACATATATATGACTGTGTTAAAATTATAACTTCGTTCAATAAGTATTGGCCCAAATTATGACACCATTTGGAAAATATAATGAAAAATGCCTTGTAAAGAAAACCTATTCAGGGAAACAGTAAGAATCCAAATTTGCCAAGTACTTCGCGACAAACATCTTTTACAGAATATTTAATCTTTTATTTCCGGTAATTCAGAAAAGAAATTGTCTAATTTAATTCCAGAAATGATGTGATTGAATAAGGAAACAAATTCTATTCAAATTTACCAATAAGAATTTTATTTAATTAATTTTTCTTTGCCCCTAAAACTCATTATGTTTAAATTTATTTAAAACAAGTGATTGTTCACTTTTTATAAGAAAAGCGCAACCACCATAATAAAAAAAAATAAATAAATAAAATACATTCTTATCAATTTATCGTTATCAAATGAACATTAAAGAATTAATATGATGTGTTTTTTAATTATTTTTTACAGATAAAATTTTGTTTAAGGGTTTTTTTTTTTTAACAAAATACATTTTGTTAGCCTACCAATTTTAATACAATCAAGAACTTTAATAGGTGGATTTTGTTTAATAGCAACAGTTTACAGGGGAAAAGAAAAAAGAATTTCATGTATAATTATATGCGAGAAAATCGAGAAAAAAAATAACCAATCAATAATTTCTAATTCCTTTTCCACGAACCCCCCCCCCCTCTCTTGAAAAAATAAAACATTATAAAAAAAAATTATCTCTGTAAAACTGTCATTTGTGAGTCAAAAGCAATATTTTATGTCATATTTTTTTGTTACCATGATACTATAAAAAGTCCAGATAATGAAAAAAAATCTGATTTTTTTCTCTCTCTTTTGCTTGTCTTTATTTTATGCCTTTTAAAATCTGTATGTGTAAAATTTAATTTTTTTTCTCCCCCCCTTGTCAAAGGCCATTCTTGGGGAAATTGTAATAATATATATATATATATAGGTGGCTTTGTTTATCTATAGCCCCCCCCCCCCTCTATGTAGTGAGTAGAAAAAATCTATAGATTGTATTTTCTTTTTAACTCTTAAAATGTAAAATAGTGCGATCTAGACCAACATATGATCCTAAAGATCCTATGATCTTTAGGATCGTATGTTGGTCTAGAGTGCGATCAAAAAAATTTTCTAGTTTTTCAAGATGTTATTTACACATCACTGTACATAAATGTGTGGGACTTTTCATTCGAATATTCAATAATTGAATAGACATATCTCAATATTATGTTCAATAAAATAATATATTGTTTATTTTAAAAAAAAATTGATTGTACTCATTCATTATTTTTAGTTGCATTTTTTAGCTGTTGCCATTTTTACCGTTGTCTTTTTTGCCTAAATATACTATCTAACGTTTTCTACGTTAACGTTAAAATGTGTGAACTAATAAAAATTGCCTTTATGAAAAATTTCCTTTCTAGAATCAGAATCTTCAATTTTCAAATGAAATTAACGTTTCGGTTATTCAAACATCCACGTGATATTTGACCCCAGGCCCGGACTGGCCAGGTCGGCTGGTCGGCGATTGCCGAGGGCCCCCGGCCCAAGGGGGCCCCAAAAATGGATATATTAGTACAATTTTATAATTAGTTACATTAGACAAATTTCACTATTTCCCACTAATTTTACGATAACACTTTTTTCCCACTAATTTTTTTTCCCCAATCAATTTTAAGCAGTGCCCAATTGTTTTTTGTTTATGATAGCCTACTTAGTGTCGCTGTGTCGTGTCGCTGGCCAGCGGAAGAAGACTGCTGGCTACTAATCGAGCTCTGTGTAGTGCTCATAGGCTACGATTCAAGGCGTATTGCGATGCTCATTTGCTCAGTCTCGTAGTATGGTTTTGGTTGTAGTTAGAGCAGTGTCACAGTTATGTCAACATGAAATATATGTACCATAGTGGCGCTACGAAATAGGAAAAAAACAGAAGAGAAAATCTTTAGACGTTGAAAGAAGTTCGAAAAGTTAAAATACTTGGTTAACTAGTGCCACTTCTCAGTCGCAAAGTCAGTCTTTGAGGGACACTAGTGATACATTAAGAGCAAGATTCTGAGAGATTGAGCCACTTTGTATTAGGGGGTGATTCACACCATCACCAATCTGGCCCAAAAAATTATCACTTGTTACTACTCTTATAAGATGATAAAATCTAAATTTTTTTGTTTCTAGGTTCCATAGTTTTCATTTTATCGCTTGTCAAAGGTCACCTTCAAAAATATAAAAAACGCTGTTTTTGTAATACATGGGAAACGTTTTTGCCCATATTAGGCAGCGCAATGAACTTGCCTCTGATGTTTTTTCTATTATGAAATTAATAAATATGGATGTTTATAAAACATGCAAAAAGTTCATGGCAAGTTGCTTGCGCAAGGTCATTCAAGGTCACATAAAGTCACATTTTTGGTGTTTTTCGCCATTTTCAAGCCAGAATTGCTCTTAGCGCATTTCATTTGCCACCACAAATGAGGTATCATTGGATAGAGTTACATCAGTACTATTTAAAAAAGTGTAAAACATTGAGGCAAGTTGAATGCATTGCCAGATTTTTTATATTAAAACCTCAACATTTTTAAAAATGAGACATATTTAAACTCTTGTATCTCGTTGCGCGAACAACATATGCAGACAACACTATAATTATTTTAAAGCTCTATTATTGTACTTAACATAAAAATAAACTTTAGCGAGGCAAAATGCCTAGAAAAAAATAAATGATTTTTTTTCTCCAATGAAATTTACCAATTTGGATAATATGGATTCTCACTGGAAACATTTGAAATATGCTTTTGCATCTGGAAACAACATTCTAATATAGCATAAGTGCTTTACCTTTACCTGTTAATACATTTAACACTTTTTTATATTTTAAATTTTAAAAAAATGTAAGGCCAGATGAGCATAAAAAATAATTTTCACAGAATATGTTATAATGGCGTGCCCACAGTTCTGAAAATGATCATATATATATGTATATATTTATATATATAATAATTCTAAGATCCAACATATTTTGTAACTGAAAGTTCTTTATTGGAACAATAATATTAAATTTTAATCAATATATAACAAAAGCAACACGAGTCATCTTATGCGTTCAAAATACTCTTCGTGTTCGTATTACACAGATCTTATCAGATCTTACTCAGAGTTCAAATAAGACAGTCTCTTTCTCATGTCCACACTGCTTCAAGACTTTTCTCGATCTTGATTGGTTCTTTCTGACATCATGAATTCTGTAAATTAGCTTTTGTAAAGTTTGCAAAAAATTTTTGCCACTAGCCATAGCAATCCCTATTTCACTTGTAGGAGATTAGGTACTTTCAAGGTGAAATAAGTATGACTTGAATAAGATTACATGGATTTCACACCAGGCTGTCTAATCCCTGGACAAAAGAGGACCCCTTTTCTATTATGAGATTATCTATTGCCTCCAAAGATAACAATGGAATTCAGAACATCACAATGTGTTTCTTTGGTATATTTTGCAATAATCAGATAAATTATGTCTTTGCATCTGGCAAGCCTAATTTAATACCTTGTTCAGATTGGATATTAAGGATATCTTAGACTGTCATTTTATTTTAGAGGCGGTACATCCTGGAATTATACAAGCTGTTCGAACCGCAAAACTCATCTAAGATAACTTATGGAACGTCCCTGTGTCTGAGAGCTGAACAAGCTTAATGTAAAGTGTGCACATGTGAATAAGTTAAATCCAGTCTCAACAGCCAATCGGTTAAAGCAAGCCTCCACAGCCAATAATAACAGTGTCTTAATATTAGTCCCGCAGTGGCGCAGACGGTAAAGCTCGGCTCTCGTAAGATCGCCGAAAGCCAAGCAGCATCGACCACGGTCAGTGTTTGGGAGGGTGCATCGTCTATCCTCTCTCGTCTGCCTCTGCTGTGGGACCGTGTACGTTAATGGGAGCTGATGCATGTTAAATCTGTTCGTGGCTCCAAAGTCCTCCAAGTTCTCTATAAGCACTACCTCTGGGGGTGCCAATCCAGATGCAGGTCTCTCATCTGGAATTGGTTCAAAATTAGGAGACCTGGGGTGATAGTACAATAGACCTCTGGTCGCAGTGCTTTGGCTTTCGAGCCTCCCCCCCCGCCCCCAGTAATACAGTAATACAGTCTTAATATTATTTACCAGCTGTAACAATATTTTAAAAAGTAATGTATCTGGCCATTGAAAAAATATACCAAAAACAAAAAAATTCTGTGAAAATTACATTTTTTTAATGCTTATCTAACCTTACACACACACAAAAGAAATTAAAATATAATAAAAAGGTGTTAAATATATTAACAGGGAAAGGTAAAGCACTTACGCTATATTAGAATGTTGTTTCCAGATGCAAAAGCATATTTCAAATGTTTCCAGTGAGAATCCATATTATCCAAATTGGTAAATTTCATTGGAGAAAAAAAATCATTTATTTTTTTCTAGGCATTTTGCCTCGCTAAAGTTTATTTTTATGTTAAGTACAATAATAGAGCTTTAAAATAATTATAGTGTTGTCTGCATATGTTGTTCGCGCAACGAGATACAAGAGTTTAAATATGTCTCATTTTTAAAAATGTTGAGGTTTTAATATAAAAAATCTGGCAATGCATTCAACTTGCCTCAATGTTTTACACTTTTTTAAATAGTACCGATGTAACTCTATCCAATGATACCTCATTTGTGGTGGCAAATGAAATGCGCTAAGAGCAATTCTGGCTTGAAAATGGCGAAAAACACCAAAAATGTGACTTTACGTGACCTTGAATGACCTTGCGCAAGCAACTTGCCATGAACTTTTTGCATGTTTTATAAACATCCATATTTATTAATTTCATAATAGAAAAAACATCAGAGGCAAGTTCATTGCGCTGCCTAATATGGGCAAAAACGTTTCCCATGTATTACAAAAACAGCGTTTTTTATATTTTTGAAGGTGACCTTTGACAAGCGATAAAATGAAAACTATGGAACCTAGAAACAAAAAATTTTAGATTTTATCATCTTATAAGAGTAGTAACAAGTGATAATTTTTTGGACCAGATTGGTGACGGTGTGAATCACGGGTGGCTCAATCTCTCAGAATCTCGCTCTTAAACACAGGTAAGGTAAATCGAATTAGTTTATTAGCTCATAAATACTTTCCACATACGCAGTATTTTGAGTCGCCAATTCCGTGTTTGTGTTACTTGCCTATTATTAGTCCAGTCATTTGGTAGAAAATAAAAGAAAGTTTTGGTGGAGTTTTGATATTTGGTACTTTTATGTTTTTTGGGGTCGCTTCCAACAAACTTTTTTCCGGAAAATACTTTTTTTTTGTTATAAAATATAAAAAAAACGGACTTTTCTCTGTTTATCAAAATACCTGTAAAACTATGCATTTTACGTGAAAGTCGACAGTATATGAATCAAAGAGGATAAAATTTCATACATTTTCTAAATTGAAATTTTTTTCTCTGGCCAATAGTTTAGCCATGAGAATGCCACAGAAATGGGTGTTAAAAGCAAAAAACTGAAACAACGGGAAATACGGCTCTGTACATCAATGTAACATAGAAACTAACCATTTTACGCTATAAAGAATCCATTTTTACTTTTACGTGACGTTGCGTGAAAACCAGTGTTTGGCAGCTGAAAGTTCTCGTGTGAAAACTTCTAAAAGAACATTTCCAGCATATTTTCTCACATCGGCGTTGCTTTGAAATAGTGACAATCCTGAACTTCTTTTGTGAACAGAGGAAAACCTTAGAATTTTAATTTATAGCATTGTCCAAAAAGGATGACAGGACTTACTTTGCTGGTGGCCTGTCTTGGTGAGAAAAAGATCTCCATGAGAAACCACAAAGTGCAACTACTTATTTTCCCCTTTTAGAAAGAAACCAATACAGCATTGATTTGCAGGTGATGTCATGGTCCCACGGTACAAGTGGTCCTTATAAGCCTCTCCTCGGACAAACGCTCCTCTCATTGCGAAAACCATGAGCGAAAGTATTTTAATTAAGAGTTCAGATTGAGATAAACGCTGATAGGTGGCAAGCCTCTGTTCGAGAATACAGGTTACGCCAAGTACCCGGGTGACTGCGAGAGGAACGCGGAGAGGTGCTAAACCTCTGTTCGAGAATACAAGGTACGCCGAGTACCCGGGCGAATGCTAGAAAGCCCGCCCGCAACAAGCTTTGTGCGGTCAGGGAACGAGAAACCTTTTGAGATGCAACACATGATCTGGATAAAAATCCTACTAGAGTGAGAGAGAATTCTGAACTTTTCACGAATGAAGAAGTGTGCTAAAACTCTTAATATAAAACAAATCTAACTGTCAATTATAGTGGTCTGAACAGGAACTGAAATCCAATGAATGATAATTTAAAACGAAAGATCGTCATATCGACGGACTCTTAAAATTTATTCTTATTCTTATTTTTCATCTACCAAGAAAATCTTTCCTTATTCTATAAAGTGATCTTTCGGATGCAAGAAATATTTTCGAAGTTTAATCCTTTCACTACCAAGTCATCACTTCGCGGATTATCTTTGAAAGGGCGTTATAACGGAAATGTTGACCATTAATGATACTAAAAATTATATGATTGGTTATATTTTATGCATCTGAAGTTCATTGTTTTCTTCATAAATAAAAATGAGCATACCTGGGATTGGATCAAAATCTCCATTTGCTTTTACAAAAATATGGCACTTTTTAATTTGCCTTTTAAATAACACAAAAATAAAATAACTAAAACACACTTTCGCTAATAAAAGCTGACACTGACTTCAGTTCCTAAAAGTTTTATTTTTTGCCTAAACGGATCAACTTCCATAAGTCTAGGGAATCAGGCATTAAAGACGTGAACAATGTTGTTGGTGGTGACTTTGGAACTGTCAAATTTAAACGGAGCGACAAAGTAAAACCTTTTGTTGTAATGAACAGTGTGATACTGTGATACGAGTAGACGACGAATTGGTTTCTATTAACCCCACATCTTTGTTCCAACGAATTTCGGTTACAACGCACTCGGATGAAGATATTGAGGAGTTTTTGACGTACGATTCAGGACCTTATTCCGTGTCCCTATTCGACAATGACTTAAGAAAAGGAACCAAATCTACTCTCTACAAGGCATTCAAACCCCTAACAACCAAGCAGTTCAGCGGCAGGGTTCAATTCGTCATTGATGGTTATTTTTAATTGCATAGGGCTGTTTGGTCTAAAAATCATTCTTTTTCTTTAATATCCGACGAATATGTTGAGTACGTGCAGTCAAAATATCAACCACAGGCAGTAGTTATCTTTGATGGCTACCTTGATGACGTACAAAGTGGTAAAAAACTGATGGGCGTATGAGACGATTAACCCCTTAAGCACCACGACGTACATGAAAACCTCTATCTGTAATTTCAGGACGTATGTGCGTACGTCCAGGCTGCCAATTTGACTTTTTTTTAAATTCAAAATTTTGAATTCATACCAGAAAGTTATAGTAGTATTTTGTATTTTATATAATGACAGACTTTTTGTGATTACATAAATAAAATTTAATCTTTTACAATTTCCGGTATTAATTTTGTATTTTTGAATTTTTTTGTGTTTTTGACGAAATTTAACATAGTTGATATTCAGCATACTATCACTAAATTGAATAGGGTGCTTAAGGAGTTAAGGAAGCATGCTTTGAAAGATGTATTGTTTGACGGCACAACGATACTTACCACGTCCGAAGAAAAGTTTCTTGCTAACAGAAAAAACAAGTGTCGGGTAATATCTATGATGATTGACAGGTTTTCATTACCAGATATTACATGCAAGTAAGCAAAAGTATACGCAGACACATTTATTTTAAACACTGCTTTGTCCTTGGCTCCATAAAATGAGATGGTGAATGTAGTTGGGGAGGATGTAAAGCTCTTGGTCATTTTGATAGGTCTCTGCAGAACTGAAAACTTTTTCTTTTTAAAACCTGGGAGGACACCGTTTCTCCATTGACATTTTTCCATCAAATGCTGTGAGTTCAACGGTTGCGGAAAACATCCTCTTCCTACATGCTATGAGCGGTTGCGATACAGAGTCAGCAACGTTTATGCAAGGGAAAATGAAGTTCCTCAAAATTCTTGGGAATAATCCATATGTTGCAGACGTTGTTAAAGTGTTCAAATACCTGATCGCTACTCAGGAGATGGTTGCAGCTGCTGTGGAACGTTTCCTTGTCTCACTGTACGGCTATTGTGGGGCGAATGTGCCTTCGCTGAACTACCTAAAGTATATTTCGTACAAGAAGTCAGCCTTTAGATACAGTTCTAATATTGCTGTTTTACCACCATCTGCAGGTGCAGCGCAGCAGAACTCTTTAAGAGTATATCACCAAGTCCAGCAATGGCTGGGGATTGAAAAAAGGCTGATGAGTGGGGACGGAAGAAAACAAATGCTGGCCTTCAGCCTGTATTTACTGTACTACCCCCTGCTTTGTTGATGCTTGTAACCTGCAATTGCACAGAGAACTGCAACCGAAATTTTTGGTGCAGGAAGGCAGGGCTTTGTTGTACTAACATGTGCCTCAACTGCGAGGGTAACTTCAACAGCATCGCAGTGGTGCGTGAAGACGAGGAATACAAGCTTACCTTGAAACCGAGCTGTAGCTGCATTGCCCACTCACTGAATCCGTGGACCCAGTGGAAGAGGAACAAGCCATGCCACAAAGTATGAAACATTTATTCTATAATATTGGTAGTAATAAAAAAACTCACTAATTCCATACATCTATTTTTATGTTGTAAATGTCGATGAACAACATTGATCTTCAAATGAAAGAATGCGGAAATAAGATTTTTGCTTTTTTATTTTATGTAAATGTACTTACTAATGTACATAATTATTTATAATTAATTAATGATTCATAATGAGTCGTCGTATTTGTTATCAGGAAACTTCATTGTAAAATGTAGTCAATCACATAGTCCTTAGTATCATTAATGGTCAACGTTTGCGTAAAATGGTTAGTTTTCATGTTACATCGATATACAAGGCCGTAATTCTCGTTTTTTTTTTGTCTTTTAATAAACACTTTTTTGCTTTTAACCACCATTTTTGTGGCACTTTCACGGATAAACTATTGATCAGGGAAAAAACTTTTAATATATAAAATGTAGAAAATTTTATTCTCTTTAATTCATATACTTTTGTCTTTCAAGTAAAATGCACATTTTTGGAGTTACTTAAAAAAAAATAAAATAAAAAAAAAAAAAAAAAAAAAACAGAGACAAGTCCGTTTTTATACGATTTTTGTAAAAATAACGTATTTCCCGGATTTTTTTTTGTGTGTGTGTTCAGCGACCTAAAAAACATAAAGGTACCAAATATCAAAACTTCACCAAAACTTTCTTTAATTTGCCCTTTTTGAGCACTTAATGCTGGACTATATGTTTTGTTTTTGCCCCTAAAATCATTATAATAAAAGTCCAAATCATGTGACTGAGAACGAAGTTTTGAGATTCCATACACAAATTGCCCTTTGTTTCTAAATATTATTTTTGCGCCATCTGTCGGTAATTATTATAAATAAAGACATCTTCTTTTGAAATTATACTTTGTTATGCGTGTTATGAATTCTGAAGACATTGCAAATAAAATTAATATTTATTATAAAACGTAATTGGAATATAAGGAATATATAATGGCGTGTACTACATATATTAATTATATCAATGCAAATAAAATTTTATATTTTAACATACTAGAAACTTTGTAGTAAAAATGAATTTGTAATCCTATTTATGCCTATTGTTTTGTTAGATTTATTTCTTGTTATATCTCCTATTTTAAAATATTTACTAAGTAAAACCATTGACTATTTTCTACAGTCTGGAACTTGGTAGAGAAGCTGCTTCAACAAATAACGGATAAAAGGAGTGATAAACACTTTCACGCTCTGTATTCCAAAACACAATATTATACAAGTATAGTTAATAGCAACTTAGAAGATAACAGTAATGATGCTGAAGTAGAATTAGATTTCAAGGAAAAAAGAACTTCGAAGAAAAAGGTAAGGCCTGGTGAAAAATCAATAGACGAGGCTCCTGCAATCTCAACTGCTCAAAACTATAAATTGGTCTTTTTCAGTGTTTTAGATTGTGCCAGGGCAAGTATCGAAAAAAGAATTAGTCTAAACGTAGAAATTTCAGTAGATTGTTCCTGGTTAGACCCAAAGAAATTTAATAAAATCGTAAATGCTTGATAGTTTTCATGCGGAAGTCCTTTGCAGCATTCCTAATTTTTGTAAAGTTGAAAGAAGTCAGTTATAGGTAGAGCTGAAAGAGTTTGCAGATCAGTCTGAAAGCTTTACAATGGCTATAAAAACTATCATTAAAAGAAAACAAGACAATCTGAATGGAGCTGAAGATATCTGTGAGTATGACGATGTAGAATCTGAATTTGAAAAACACAAAAATCTTTATGGTTACTGCTCTGACAAGAAACAATGTTTTCAGTGTATATCATGCGCTTTTTCTGTTATTTTTGAACTCTTAGAATCTGGAATGTTTACCAATCATGTAGCTTACAAATTTGTACACCTGTAAAAGGGTGTTTTCTAAACTTAAAATAGTTAAGAATTGACTTAGATCTACTTTAAGCCAATATCTTATTTCTAATCTTCTTTTCATGAATGTAGAAAGATTTTTTTTTATAACTTGGATAAAAATGCTATTATAGATGAACTGGCCAAAAAGGCGTTTGGTTAGTATACAGCCGTTCACAATCACATGAACTTTCTTAGTTTGCTGTATCTGTACCAAGTTATTGTAGAGCCATTTTTATTATAAAACCTATTTTACAATTTGTAACAATTAAATTAAAATTAAAGAGGATATTGTTCTTGTTTTCAATATGCTTGTTTTTTTTATTACCATTATCTTTTTAACAGTTACTTAGGTATTACAGAAGGATTTGGATTATTAGATCTTCAACTTTTGTTATTTGGTTGCCTAAAACTAAAAGCATTTCTCACTCTCATTTTTAAGTAATAAACAACTCGTAATTAATTAGTATACTTACTTTTTTCTAGCATGGAACTAGTTTAGGTACGGTATATAAAAATAATATAAATATTTATTGTGAAAGTAAACAAACTACATCAAAGGAAGCTTACTTTTTAACCCAACTATTTTCCAAGTGAGAAAGTAGTTAAATGTGGTTTTCAGGCATGTAAACCCAATTTTCAAAAAGCAAATATTCTAATATTCTATGTTCTCTTAAATTTCCCGGTAAAGGGCCCCTTTTCCGTCTCTAGCCGAGGGCCCCCAAAGGAGCCAGTCCGGGCCTGTTTGACCCAATGTTATTACTATCATCATCGTCATTGTTATTATTTTAAAGAAAAATCTTTTTTTAAAGTTTTATCTTGTATATTTTAAAAATAAAATAGTTAGTAAATTATTTATTTCTTAATACATTTGATGTTTTCGTCCAAAGCTTCCTCCTCCCCGGCTAATTTAGTTTTCTTTAATACAAGACAATGTTTTTAAAAATATTATTGCTCAAATTACCCCCCCCCCCCTCTATTCCTCCCCCGATTTTATTTTTCTATAAAACTGAAAGTTCGTCTCCAACAGTAAAAAAATAATTGGCTGAAAAAAGGGGGCAGGGTGCACCATTATCTCCTGAATAAACATCTATGTATTTTTAAATGTGTTTATTATTAAATATTGTTAATTAAAAGACAAAAGCTTAAATTGTTCAAAGCTTAATACAATAAAAATGTAGTAAAAGACATAATATAGTGAAATTACACATTTTTTATTGTAGCTTAAATTTTGTTTTCTTGTTAAATGAAAAAAATATAATGCACAATATTATTAGCCTAGGCTACCTATCTAACTAAAAAACTATTTTTTAAATTTATTGTATAACTTATTTTTTAAAAATTGCCTTTAAAACAGAACTGAAGTCTACTTAATTATAATGCCGAATATAGTGCATATACAAAATGGCAAAAAAGGCAACATCACATTGTTGCAACTATAGGTGAATGGAGATATGGCGATGCCTTCAGGACATTCATTAATACTAATACTGAATGTTTTATGATCTGAATAAGATATATGTTATGTCTTTACGAAAGTAATAAATTAAATTTGCTAATTTTAAAATTATGTTTACTGCTAATTTTTTTTTTATTTAAGCGGCAGAAAAGTTAGATCGTTATATAATAATAATAATAACAAAAATAAAATTATTCATTATTTTAGTTAATTTAAAGCTTACTTTGAATGTTAAAATAAAAATAAAATGCAAATTATTTAATCAAATATTGCTACATAAGGACGTAAGAAATTAGTAATAACCATAGTATTACTATATACAGAAAGTCATAAACATTTAAAGCAGGGTTGGCACGGTTTAAACCAAATGGTTTAAACCATGGTTTAAACCACGGTTTAAACCAAATGGTTTTTTTCTTAAAAAAACCAATTGGTTTTTTTGTTAATTTTTTTAACGATTTTTTTCTTATATAATTAAGTTTTCAAATTATTTGATGTACAAATAACTTCTACTTCTAACTGAACAGCTCAACTCATTTCAGCAGTCAACCTGCATAAGTCACAGTTGCATCATAGTTGCACCTGTGTATGCACCTGTGTATGAATGGTCCAAGAGTTAGCATTTGAGAACAAAAAATGTCTAATTTTGGTAGAAGAAAAGATTTAGTTTGGTTATATTTTAATGAAGTAAAAAATGATAAAAGGAAAGGTTGTAGAGCTAGATACAAAAATTGTAATAAAGAAATGGAAGGTCAAGTAGCTAGGATGAAGAAACACATTGAAACTTGTAATAATTCTCATCATCATTCTGATTCTGATTCTGTTGATAATGGTAAGTACTTATTTTATTATTATTGCTGCTATTATTTTTAATTTTGAAAGAAAATTGTTAAAAATTTGTTAATAAGTTAAATATTTGTTAAATTTAAAATTTTTAATTTATCTGTAAAATTACAAGTAATGCATATTGAGAACACATTATGTATATTTTCATTCAGATGATTCTAAACTCTTATAAAAAATTACATTATTATTTGAAATGCTATTTGATTGAGAAGATAAATTATAAAAATCACATATATTATTATTTAATTTGCATATGCTATTTGATTTTAGAAAGTTATATTCTATAAAATAAAAAAATATTTATGTAATTCTAAGTAATGAAATTTTGGAAAAAACAAGAAAATTTTAAATAGACATTTTTTTGTTAGAGAACTTTATTTTGATAATCTTAAAATTACATTTGATAAAAGTTTGAAAGTTTTACAAATTAATCATATTATTAAGAACAAATTATGTGATCAGAACTGTTATTAAATGAAATTGTTAATTTTAATTTATGCATGGCTCTTAGAGATTAACTAAGTTTTCACCAATCATAAATATCCAAAATTATAAAAGACATGGTAATTTTATCTCGAGTATTAAATAAATTATCAAAAATAAATATATCAATATGATAGAGATGTTTACTTTGCAGTAAAACAAAGAAAAAAAATGTCTTTGTATTGAATTATTGTTAATTATATGATTATGATTTTTGAAGTAATATGTTCTGTATCATTAAGCAATTCTTATTTTTATTTTTGTGTAGATGATGTGTCAGTGTCACTATCCAGTATTTCAAGTTCTTTGGATTCAGCAATAACACAAAGAGCAACAAGTGAAATTGGTTCTTTAAAAAGGAAAAGAGATACTATGGACTTTTTTGTCAGTAAATCAACACCATCTCAAAAGCAAATGTTTGATGAACAAGTTGCTAGGTTTATATATGCTACAAATACGGCATTTAGCACTGTAGAGCATCCTGAGTTTATTAAAATGGTTCAGAGTTTCCGCCCAGAATATTCTCCACCATCAAGAAAACAAATTGCTGGGGATTTATTAGATCATACTTACAGCAAAGAAAAAGAAAAATGTGCAAATATATTAAAAAATGAAGTTGTCACATTAGGATTAGATGGATGGTCAAACATTCACAACGAACCTGTGATCTGTGTTACTTTAACAACAAAAGACGGGAATACATACTTAGCAGACACTATTGATACATCGGGAATTGCTCATACAAGTGAAAATCTGTATGATATTGCGACTACAACCATTAATAAATGCCAATCGGAATTCACAAGCATTAGTGACAGACAATACTGGAAATGTCCGAAAAATGAGGGATATGTTTGATGAAAAAGAAGAGTTTAATATTATTACTTATGGATGTGCAGCCCATATTTTAAATTTACTGGCAAATGATATAAGTTATCCAAATGTAAAAGAACAAATTTTGCATGTAATCAAATACTTCAGAAACAACCAATATGCAAATGCGTGCTTCAGAAAAGATGCAAGTACATCAAAACTAATAATGCCTTGTGAAGTTCGCTGGAACTCATTTGCTGACGCTTTAGACAGCTATCTGAAATCATGGTCAGTTCTTGTAACTATATGCGAAAATAATAAAGACAAAATTGATAAAAATATCCAAAGTCTAGTTTCAAACATTTCATTGAAAAGAAATGCTGAAGACTATTTTCAACAATTAAAGCCAATTAGTGTAGCTTTAGATAAAGTACAAAGCCAAAATTGTACAATTGGTGAAACTGTTTTTCTTTTTAAAAATTTAAAAAAACAGATGGAAGATTTGAAACTGAATAAAGACATTATGAAAAAACTAGATACTCGTTATAAAATGGCAATAACACCAGCCCATCTTCTTGCTTATCTGTTGGATCCAAGAGCCAAGGATGCTGATCTCGAATTGTCATCGGAGGAAAAAAAAGAAGCATTGGAATATGCTAAAACAAAATTTCCCAGAAACAATTTATTATCTCTGATACTAAAATTTTGTGCCAAAAGTTCTCCATTTCAAAGATATCTTTTTGAGAATGATTTTAGTAAAGATGTATCAGCTATAGAATGGTGGCATATTCAAGAAAATGAAATCAAAAAGTTCAATGATGGTGTGTTGAAAGAAGTTGAAACGATTCTTACTGCAAAAGCGACTACTGCAAATGTAGAGAGAATTTTTTCTTCATTTGGTGTTGTACAATCAAAGTTACGCAACAGACTGGGTTTACAAAAAGCGGCAAAACTTGTTTTTTTGTTTAAAACATTAAACCCTAATAATCCTGTTTATTAACATAGAATCTTTATAGACATGTGTCGTACTTCCATTTTCTTAAAATTTTGAAAATTTATTCAATTTCCATGTTTTTAAAATGTTTCTTTTATATATATTTTTTAAATATATTTCAGTTTAATTTTCTTACTGAAATTCAATTTGTTTTTTTTTAAATTGAATAAAAAAGTAAGTCTTACTTTCTTTTCTTTGCATTATTTTTATTTAAAAAAAAAATTAGTATATAGCATACCAAGGTAAAATTCTACATTATATCTTTATATTCTTATGTAACACAACTAAGTGTTGCTTATTAAAATGAAAAAAATATAGGAAGGCAATAGATTAAGTCTTTAAAGAATTTAATATAAATCTTGCAATTAAATACAATTAAAAACTTTTAAGTATCAACATTAAGATACAGAATCCATTCTATGAATGCAATATGAAATACATAAACATATTAATATGTTTTATAAGTGTGCTAAATCATTTGGTAAACATGAATTACAGGTTGCATTTGGAAATATGTATATATAAAACAGCAATTATTTCTTCAACTTTTTTAAAAAGTAATCTTTAAAAATTATTTAAAACTTATCACCATTACTGTAGAACCTGACGGCACAAGTGATCATGTTCTATGTATTACATAGGAAACTTTTGTATATATATAACTGTTTTGAATTTGAATGTAAATGATGTTAGCTCAGCTCTAAATAAAATTTAATGATTTGAATTTGTACATAATTAATAACAATTGTTTATTTATTTTGTTTAAACTGTTTTCAGAATATATATATATATATATATATATATATATATATATATATTGATATTGTAATATTAATCATTCTTGTCAATGTTAAATTTTATTTACTGATGTGCATATATGTAATTAAAAAAGATACAAAAAAACCCTGTTTAAACCAAAAAAAACCTGGTTTAAACCAAAAAAACCGGTTTTTTTGGGTTTTTTTAAAAAAAACCCGGTTTTTTGCCAACCCTGAAAGCTAAGTAATACAATTTTGTTAACATATTAACAGAACAAGGTAGCCTTTTTATTTTTATTTTTCTATTTTTAAAAATTGGTATCGCAACTTAAATAATAAGATTGAGAAGATTCAGCACTTTATGTGATAATTCAATAATTTAAATAATAATTAGAAAATACACTAAAACATGGTGATTTTTAAAAAAAGAAAAGAAAATTAAAGTTAATCCAAATATATTATTATTATTTCTCTCATTGAGTAAGAATATAGAGTTACGTTTTTGCCACGTTTACGTATGAAAAAAAAAATATCCAAATGTTTATATATATGTAAATCAAATCATTAAAAAAATAAATATTATAAAGCACACACATTACGTTACAAAACACGTGTTAAGTGTTGACTTATCGTCAGTATTATCAAAAGCAAGACAAATATTTCAGGAAATAATATAAATAAGTAAATACACACCGATATTTAAGAAATATTAAAATAAAACACTTACCTTATACTTGTAAGTAATTTATCCTTTTTAGTGTAATAAAGAACTAGAATATTAAACACTGTAGCAGTTGCCGATGCGAAATTCACACTTCCCTCTTGTAATCCTAATCCTACACTAACCTTGCCTAGACTGGCTCCAAAATGGAGGAAAGGCAAGCTAACTATACTCCGTTCGCTGAAACGAGATAACGAAAGTAAACAAATGCGCATGCGGTTGGCGTTGCTTAAATCTGGCGCTGTGCCAGAAGCGCCAATTGTTTGAGCTTCTGCTTTTTTTCCAAAACGGCTGTTTGTTTCTTGTCTTTCACTTTTAAAATTGACGATATTTTTCGATTGATTTGGTATTTTATATACACAAATGGAGTGTGAAAATTCTTCTTTGAGCCCGCCTAAGAAGAGAGTAAAAAGAAAAGCTTTGTGTAAGGTGGAGAAAGATATGATTTTAAATGTATATAAAATGGAACTTGAATCGAATCCTCATGTAAAAGATATATTCTCTGAAAGTATCAGCAAAATTGGCACTGAAGAATGGAAAATCTGCATTCAACATGTAACAAATACTGTGGAAAAACAAATGTGGGATTTAGATAATGCTATAGATAATATAGCAGATTCCATGGTAATCAATCTAGATTCTAATAGTTCCGACACTTCAATTTCATCTTCTGAATGATTTATGAGGTAAGTGGGCTTCAATAATGTACGATATAAATAGTTTTGTACTATTTTGTATTCAGGCCCGGACTGGCTCCTTTGGGGGCCCTCGGCTAGAGACTGAAAAGGGGCCCCTTACCGGGAAATTTAAGAGGACATAGAATATTAGAATATTTGCTTTCTGAAAATTAGGTTTACATGCCTAAAAACCACACATAGCTACTTTGTCACTTTTAAAATAGTTGGGTTTAAAAAGTAAGCTTTCTCTAATGTAGTTTTCACAGTAAATATTTATATTATTTTTATATACCGTACCTCAACTAGTTCCATGCTAGATAAAAGTAAGTATACTAATTAATTACGAGTTGTTTATTACTTAAAAATGAGAGTGAGAAATGCTTTTAGTTTTAGGCAACCAAATAACAAAAGTTGAAGATCTAATAATCTAAATCCTTCTGTAATACCTAAGTAAATATTAAAAAGGGAAACAATGGTAATAAAAAAACAAGCATATTGAAAAAAAAAACTATGTCCTCATTAATTTAAATTTAATTGTTACACATTGTAAAATAGGTTTTATAACAAAAAGAAAAATGGCTCTACAATACCTTGGTACAGATACAGCGAACTAAGAAAGTTCATGTAATTGTGAACGGCTGTATACTAACCAAACGCCTTTTTGGCCAGTTCATCTATAATAGCATCTTTATCCAAGTTATAAAAAAAATCTTTCTACATTCATGAAAAGAAGATTAGAAATAATGCATTGGCTTAAAGTAGATCTAAGTCAATTCTTAACTATTTTAAGTTCAGAAAACAACCTTTCACAGGTGTACAAACTTGTAAGCTACATACAGGTTGGTAAACATTCCATATTCTAAGAGTTCAAAAATAACAGAAAAAGCGCATGATAAACACAGAAAACATTGTTTCTTGTCAGAGCAGTAACCATAAAGATTTTTGTGTTTTTCAAATTCAGATTCTACATCGTCATACTCACAGATTTCTTCAGCTCCATTCAGATTGCCTTGTTTTCTTTTAATGATAGTTTTTTTAGCCATTGTAAAGCTTTCAGACTGATCTGAAAACTCTTTCAGCTCTACATATAACTGACGTCTTTCAACTTTACAAAGATTAGAAATGCTATACAAAGGACTTCCGCATGAAAACTATCAAGCATTATGATTTTATTAAATTTCTTTGGGTCTAACCAGGAACAATCTACTGAAATGTCTATGTATGGACTAAATCTTTTTTTCAATACTTGCCCTGGCACAATCTAAAACACTGAAAAAGACCAATTTATAGTTTTGAGCAGTTGAGATTCCAGGAGCCTCGTCTATTGATTTTATCACCAGGCATTACCTTTTTCTTTGAAGTTCTTTTTTCCTTGAAATCTAATTCTACTTCAGCATCAATACTGTTATCTTCTAAGTTGCTATTAACTATACTTGTATAATATTGTGTTTTGGAATACAGAGCGTGAAAGTGTTTATCACTCCTTTTATCCGTTATTTATTGAAGCAGCTTCTCTACCAAGTTCCAGACTGTAGAAAATAGTCAATGGTTTTTAATTTGTAAATATTTTAAAATAGGAGATATAACAAGAAATAAATCTAACGAAACAATAGACATAAATAGGATTACAAATTTATTTTTACTACAAAGTTTCTAGTATGTTAAAATATAAAATTTTATTTGCATTGATATAATTAATATATGTAGTACACGGCATTATATATTCCTTTTATTTCAATTACGTTTTATAAGAAATATTCATTTTATTTGCAATGTCTTCAGAGTTCATAACACGCATAACAAAGTATAATTTCAAAAGAAGATGTCTTAATTCATATTAATTACCGACAGATGGCGCAAAAATAATATTTAGAAACGAAGCGCAATTTGTGTATGGAATCTCAAAACTTCGTTCTCAGTCACGTGATGTGGACTTTTGTTTGTTTGTTTGTTTATTGAGAACATACATCTGACTTGTGTGCTTGACATCAAGTGCCCGCTTATAAGTCATCGTCAATATACAGGGACAAGATAGCCACAAGGAAATTTACAACACCAGAGAGTTACATCCGGCAGCTCCACAAAGTGTGTGCAATAGAGCTGGCGAGAGTCGAACCCGCCGACCTGACTCCTACGCTCTCAAGCGATTAGCGGAATGGTGTCTTAACCACTCGGCCACGGAGGCCCCATTTGGACTTTTATTATAATGATCTTAGGGGCAAAAACAAAACATATAGTCCAGCATTACGTGCTCAAAAAGGGCAAATTAAAGACAGTTTTGGTGAAGTTTTGATATTTGGTACCTTTATGTTTTTTAGGTCGCTGAACACAAATAAGAAATCTCTGTTTTTTTTTTCTTTTTTTTTTTAAGTAACTCCAAAAATGTGCAATTTACGTGAAAGACAAAAGTATATGAATTAAAGAAAATAAAATTTTCTACATTTTATGTATTAAAAGTTTTTTCCCTGATCAACAGTTTATCCGTGAAAGTGTCTCAAAAATGGTGGTTAAAAGCAAAAAAAGTGTTTATTAAAAGAAAAAGAACGAGAATTACGGCCTTGTATATCGATGTAACATGAAAACTAACCATTTTACGCAAACGTTGACCATTAATGATACTAAGGACTATGTGATTGACTACATTTTACAATGAAGTTGCCTGATAACAAATACGACGACTCATTATGAATCATTAATTAATTATAAATAATTATGTACATTAGTAAGTACATTTACATAAAATAAAAAAGCAAAAATCTTATTTCCGCATTCTTTTATTTGACGATCCATGCTGTTCATCGACATCTACAACATAAAAAATAAATGTATGGAATTAGTGGGTTTTTTTATTACTACCAATATTATAGAATAAATGTTTTCTCAATGGTAAATATTTCATACTTTGTGGCATGGCTTGTTCCTCTTCCATTGGGTCCACGGATTCAGTGAGTGGGCAATGCAGCTGCAGCTCGGTTTCAAGGTAAGCTCGTCTTCCTCGTCTTCATGCACCACTGCGATGCTGTTGAAGTTACCCTCGCAGTTGGGGCACATGTTAGTACAACAAAGCCCTGCCTTCTTGAACCAAAAATTTCGGTTGCAGTTCTCTGTGCACTTGCAGGATACAAGCATCAACAGAGCAAAAGGAGCATGGGGTAGTACAGTAAATACAGGCTGAAGGCCAGCATTTGTTTTCTTCCGTCCCCACTCTTCAGCCTTTTTTTCAATCCCCAGCCATTGCTAGACTTGGTGATATACTCTTAAAGAGTGCTGTTGCGCTGCACCTGCAGATGGTGGTAAAACAGCAATATTAGAACTGTATCTAAAGGCTGACTTCTTGTACGAAATATACTTTAGGTAGTTCAGCGAAGGCACATTCGCCCCACTATAGCCGTACAGTGAGACAAGGAAACGTTCCACAGCAGCTGCAACCATCTCCTGAGTAGCGATCAGGTATTTGAACACTTTAGCAGTGTCTGCAACATATGGATTATTCCCAAGAATTTTGAGGAACTTCATTTTCCCTTGCATAAACGGTGCTGACTTTGTATCGCACCCGCTCCATAGCATGTAGGTAGAGGATGTTTAACGCAACCGTTGAACTCACAGCATTTGATGGAGAAAATGTCAATGGAGAAACGGTGTCCTTCCCAGGTTTTAAAAAGAAAACGTTTTCAGCTCTGCAGAGACCTATCAAAATGACCAAGAGTTTTACATCCTCCCCAACTATATTCACCATCTCATTTTATGGAGCCAAGGACAAAGCAGTGTTTAAAATAAAGGTGTCTGCGTGTTCTTTTGCTTGCTTGCATGTAATATCTGGTGATGAAAACCTGTCAATCATCATAGATATTAACCGACCCTTGTTTTTTGGGTTAGCAAGAAACTTTTCTTCGAACGTGGTAGGTATCGTTGTGCCGTCAAACAATACGTCAGTCAAAGCATGCTTCCTTAACTCCTTAAGCACCATATTCAATTTAGAAAAGATAGTATGCTGAATACCAGCTATGTTAAATTTCGTCAAAAATACAAAAAATTCAAAAACACAAAATTCATACCGGAAATTCTATAAGAATAATTTTAATTTATGTAATCACGAAAAGTCTGTCATTATATAAAATACAAATTACTACTGTAACTTTCTGGTATGAATTCAAAATTTTGAATTTAAAAAAAGGTCAAACTGGCAACCTGGGCGTACGCACATACGTCCTGAAATTACAGATAGAGGTTTTCATGACATGCGCAGGTACGTCGTGGTGCTTAAGGGGTTAATCGTCTCATACGCCCATCAGTTTTTTTACCACTTTGTACGTCATCAGGGTAGCCATCAAAGACAACTACTGCACGTACTCAACATATTCGTCGGATATTAAAGAAAAAGAAGGATTTTTAGACCAAACAGCCCTATGCAATTAAAAACAACCATCAATGACGAATTGAACCCTGCCGCTAAACCACTTGGTTATTATGGGTTTGAATGCCTTGTAGGAGTAGATTTGGTTCCTTTTCTTAAGTCATTGTCGAATAGGGACACGGAATAAGGTCCTGGATCGTACGTCAAAAACTCCTCAATATCTTCATCCGAGTGCTTTGTAACCGAAATTCGTTGGAACAAAGATGTGGGGTTAATAGAAACCAATTCGTCGTCTACTCGTATCACAGTATCACACTGTTCATTACAACAAGAGGTTTTACTCTGTCGCTCCGTTTAAATTTGACAGTTCCAAAGTCACCACCAACAACATTGTTCACGTCTTTAATGCCTGATTCCCTAGACTTATGGAAGTAGATCCGTTTAGGCAAAAAATATAACTTTTAGGAACTGAAGTCCGTGTCAGCTTTTATTAGCGAAAGTGTGTTTTAGTTATTTTATTTTTGTGTTACTTAAAATGTAAATTAAAAAGTGCCATATTTTTGTAAAAGCAAATGGTGATTTTGATCCGATCCCAGGTATGCTCATTTTTATTTATTTTTTAGTTATGAAGAAAACAATGAGCCTCAGATGCATAAAATATAATCAATCATACAATTTTTAGTATCATTAATGGTCAACATTTGCGTTACAATGCCCTTTCAAAGATGATCCGCGAAGTGATGACTTGGTAGCGAAAGGATTAAACTTCGAAAATATTTCTTACATTCGAAAGATCACTTTATTGAATAAACAAAGATTTTCTTGGTAGATGAAAAATAAGAATAACATTAAAAATAAGAATAAATTTTATGAGTTCGTCGATATGACGATCTTTCGTTTTAAATTATCGTTCATTGGATTTCAGTGCCTGTTCAGTCCACTATAATTGACAGTTAGATTTGTTTTATATTAAGAGTTTTAGCACTCTTCTCGACTCGTGAAAAGTTCAGAATTCTCTCTCACTCTAGTAGGATTTTTATCCAGATCATGTGTTACGTCTCAAAAGGTTTCTCGTTCCCTGTCCGCACAAAGCTTGTTGCGGGAGGGCTTTCTAGCATTCGCCCGGGTACTCGGCGTACCTTGTATTCCCGAACAGAGGTCTAGCACCTCTCCGCGTTCCTCTCGCAGTTACCCGGGTACTTGGCGTAACCTGTATTCTCGAACAGAGGCTTGGCACCTATCAGCGTTTATCTCAATCTGAACTCTTAATTAAAATCCTTTCGCTCATGGTTTTCGCAATGAGAGGGGTATTTGTCCGAGGAGGGGCTTATCAGGACCACTTGTACCGTGGGACCATGACATCACCTGCAAACCAATGCTGTATTGGTTTCTTTCTAAAAGGGGAAAATAAGTAGTTGCACTTTGTGGTTTCTCATGGAGATCTTTTTCTCACCGAGACAGGCCACCAGCAAAGTAAGTCCTGTCATCCTTGTTGGAGAACGCTATCAATAAAAATTCTAAAGTTTTCCTCTGTTCACAAAAGAAGTTCAGGATTGCCACTATTTCAAAGCAACGCCGATGTGAGAAAATATGTTGGAAATGTTCTTTCAGAAGTTTTCACTTCAGAACTCTCAGCTGCCAAACACTGGTTCTCACGCAACGTCACGTAAAAGCAAAAACGGATTCTTTATAGCGTAAAATGGTTAGTTTCTATGCTACATTGGTGTACAGTGCCGTATTTCCCGTTGTTTCAGTTTTTTGCTTTTAACACCAATTTCTGTGGCATTCTCTTGGCTAAACTATAGATCAGAGAAAAAAATTTCAATTTATAGAATGTATGAAATTTTATCCTCTTTGATTCATATACTGTCGACTTTCACGTAAAATGCATAGTTTTAGAGTTATTTTGATAAAACAGAGAAAAGTTCGTTTTAAAAATATAGTTTTGTAACAAAAAAAAAGTATTTCCCGTAAAACAGTTTGTTGGAAAACCTCAGATTCATGTTCAGCGACCCCAAAAAACATAAAAGTACCAAATATCAAAACTCCACCAAAACTTTCTTTTATTTTCTACCAACTGACTGGACTAATAATAGGCAAGAAACACAAACACGGAATTGGCGACTCAAAATACTGCGTATGTGGAAAGTATTTATGAGCTAATAAACTAATTCAATTTACCTTACCTGTATTTAATGTATCACTATTTTCTCTCAAAGGCTGACTTTGCGACTGAGAAGTGGCACTAGTTAACCAAGTATTTTAACTTTTCGAACTTTTTTCAACGTCTAAAGATTTTCTCTTCTTTTTTTCCCCCTTTTCGTAGCGCCACTATGGTACACACATTTCATGTTGACATAACTGTGACACTGCTCTAACTACAACCATCATGGCCCGCTTAAGACTTAGAAGTAGGGGAAGCCCGACATCACACAGGGGGGCCCCCTTTTACTCTGCCAATTATGCTTCAACAATTTGAATTTTTATCATCAAAATTTCGAGTAAACAACACTTTTAATATTAAAGTAAAACTAACTACCAATATACATATAAAAATTTTTTATTATATACATAACAAATTAATTTTGTAAATGAATTTATAAACATGGAACAGGTGTGAATATTTGAACTTCAAAATATATTTTATGCTTTACAAATTGCAGGATTTGTCAGTGCTAAGAACAGTGCAGGGACAACAAATATTTGACGTAAATTTATGCTTAGCTGCAACACAATTTTGCTTCTATTTTATAAACAGAAATTTGGTATCACCTGTATGCTAATTACTTTCCCCTTTATTTAAATAACCTATTCTCCCTATTTTATATCATTTTCCCACTCTTTATGAATATAAACAAAATATAATTATACAGATTAAATTTTCTGTTATTTTTAGCACGTTTGAAATTAAAATGTAAAACATAAGAAAAATGAAAATAAGTTGTATTTAATCACTGATTTTATACCATTTATTATATCAACAGAAAAAAAATAGAGTATAAATGTGTCAGTAATAGTCTGGGGGAAAATTTAGTAGCTATAATTAAGGGAAAAAAATACATTTTTTACCCTGAATGAAATTTTCCTCCCTAAAAATTAGTTTTGAAAAGTAAATCTGGGCGGCCCTTTGTATTTTAGTGGGTAAGCTCGGGCTTCACGTGCCTATTCGGTAAACAGGCCCTGACAACCATACTACGAGACTGAGCAAATGAGCATCGCAATACGCCTTGAATCGTAGCCTATGAGCACTACACAGACCTCGATTAGTAGCCAGCAGTCTTCTTCTGCTGGCCAGCGACACGACACAGCGCCACTACGTAGGCTACCATAAACAAAAAGCAACTGGGCACTGCTTAAAATTGATTGGAAAAAAAATTAGTGGGAAAAAAGTGTTATCGTAAAATTAGTGGGAAATAGTGAAATTTGTCTAATGTAACTAATTATAAAGTTGTACTCATATATCCAGTTTTGGGGGCCCCCTTGGGCCTGGGGCCCTCGGCAATCACCGACTAGCCGACCTGGCCAGTCCGGGCCTGTTTGTATTTAACAAAATTAACTCCTGATGATGGTTTATAACAATGTTGAATTCAGAAGGTTTGCCCCGGGAGAAAATTCCGTTCGGGGCATTAAAATGTCCCCTCCCTTAATATTTCAGATTTTATACTTTTAATGGTCAAAAAGTATAATCCCCCCCCCCCCGAAACTATATAATGCCTCGCCTGGAGGCACATAAATCCCACCAGGAAAAAATATGTCTGAATTCAACGCTGATTAAAATAAATAGAGAATAATTTATATTTTGATATCTTAAACTTTTACTTTTTGGTTAAAATCTTGATGTAAGTCAGTTAGCAACTTGTGTTGTTTTCATATAGTTATCAAAATAAATGTTTCAAAAATTAACAAATCGAAATAAAAAATAAAATTCGCCAACCTAGGGATTTGTGCCAAATGTGTGGCTCCTTGGCGATTTTTCTACAACTCGTTTGTTTACTTTCGTTATCTCCTTTCCCTGAACAGACTATAGTGTAGTATCCATGGAGATAGAAATAAGAAGATAGAAATTCTATCTCCCTGGTAGTATCTTTGTCCAAACATTGAAAATTCGGGAATTGTAGTTCTCAGCACATTAACTACGAGCGCTGCGATCGCCTGCACGCGCAGGCGCATGCTCACTGCACGCGCATGCTTGCCAAACAGCCAGTAGTTTTGAAGGGTAGGGCAAAGAATATAGAATAGATGAGAACTACAGCTTAGAAAAAGCGTAACTGTCGCCATCTATCGCTAGCTTTATCATAACATTACGGGTTGGGATATGTGGAGAAAACAACCATACAGGATGACGCCGCCTGAACGCGGCAAGGCGGGAACTTTGCTAAACCTCTGACGACCTTGACATGCGCGCGCATTCTAGACGAAAACAATAAGAAAAGCCCGCGTCTTTCTCCCGCGCTTTTTTCCACCCTATTCTTATATGTTTTGCGACAGCCAGCTTCAACGTATTCAAAAGCCAAGCTAAAGATATAATAATTTTATTCTTTTCTTAATCACAGTTTAAATGGAAAACAATCAAGTGAATATGGATTGTCATAAAAAATTACATTAACAGTGGATATGTGCAGCTGACTGTTATAAAGAGAGCACAAGAAAGGTATATAGCACTGAAATATATAGCAATAGTAAACAAATTATATAAATATCCATTACAAAAGCACATTAAAGCTTGATAATTTTAAAAATCAAAAATTTTCTCTATAATGAAACAAAAATGTACAGTTGATAACATTTGTGTTTTATTCCATTTTAAGCAATTTTATAGTAATACTCTCATCTTTTATTTCCAAGGTTTACAAGAAGATAATTTTTCAAACAGCCCATTACATTTTTTACAATTAATAAATAAAAAGAAAATATTCTAAAATTATACTTTGCTTTCTTATTCATTTATTGAAAAAATAAAAGGAATTTCTTTTTTTTTTTTCAGTTCATTTGCTTACCATTTACAAGAAGATAATCTTTCAAACAATCCATTCCATTTTTTACAACTTGTAAATAACAAATATAAAAAAATTCTAAAATTATACTTTGCTTTCACATTCATTTATTGAAAAAAAAAAGGAATTTCTTTTCTTTTTATTATGGTATATTTGTTGACTTTCAAAAATTGCAATGATAAGCAGTTTGATGAAACAATAACACTGGCTCTTGTGGTATAAATTTTCTTTAATATTTAAAACAGAAAAAAAAATCTCTAAAAATATTATTCTGAGTGAATGAGCAACTAATCCATTTAACGGCAGAATATTTTATTTGAATCTATAAAAAAAAAAAAAGATAAAACATCAATTTTTAACTATTTTTTTTCCTTAAAAGTAATGATTTACAGAGATACAGCTGTCAATTAATTGAAAATGCATTTTCGATTGCCCATTAAAAAGAAAACACATGAAGTTGAAATATCTTGTTTTTTGTTTCTGTTTTTAGCAGAATAAAACAAAAAGAATTTATTTCATATGATCTGAAAAAGAGTTAAAACTGTATATGTCTTAAAAGAAAAAAAAAAATATTTTGTTCAGTTTATTGCTTAACATTTACAAGAAGATAATCTTTCAAACAATCCATTCCATTTTTTACAACTTGTAAATAAAAAAAAAAAAAAAAATCTAAAATTATACTTTGCTTTCACATTCATTTATTGAAAAAAAAAAAGGAATTTCTTTTTTATTATTATGGTATATTTGTTGACTTTCAAAAATTGCAATGATAAGCAGTTTGATGAAACAATAACACTGGCTCTTGTGGTATAAATTTTCTTTAATATTTAAAACAGAAAAAAAAAATATCTAAAAATATTATTCTGAGTGAATGAGCAACTAATCCATTGAACGGCAGAATATTTTATTTAAATCTAAAAAAAAAAACGATAAAACATCAATTTTTAACTTTTTTTTTTTTTCTTTTTTAAAGTAATGATTCACAGAGATACAGCTGTCAATTAATTGAAAATGCAGTTTCGATTGCCCATTAAAAAGAAAACACATGAAGTTGAAATATCTTGTTTTTTGTTTCTGTTTTTAGCAGAATAAAACAAAAAGAATTTATTTCATACCATCTGCAAAAGAGACAAAAAAAAATTCTTAAAAGAAAAAATATATATTTGTTCAATTTATTGCTTAACAATTAATTTTGTTTATTGTTTTTTCTTTTAGTATATAATGCAAGCCAAACTTTTTCATATAGATATTTATTTTTAATGGAAAAAGAAATAAAATAATATTGATATTTAAAAAGAAAAAATGGCTTTTATTATATATAAATTCGAAGTGGGGGGCGGGACAAGAGCATTATCTCCTTGAGTCGTGTGTTTGCAACAGAAAACAGCTGAAGCTTATAGCGGATATGTCACAGTATGAATGATGGAGAAAAGCGCAGACATTTTATTCTGGTTTCGAGTCAAGTGCGCGCGCATGCATCGCTGCGCTTCATCCCTGTAAAGTTTGTTTTGCAGCAACACTTTTCCCGTCATCAGCGTACGGGTCTCAGTTTTACATTAGCCCTACGGAAGCTGTTATTCTTCATGTTCTATATTCTTTGGGTAGGGTTCTTACTTCCATGGGAAAATGTAACACTCGCGTATTCTTCATTCACTCTCATGCACGTTCTCATTAATTTGTTTTGTTAAATCCATTTTAATCTTAATTAAGTTCATTATTTTTGTATATATTTTATTTCGTAAATGTTTAACCTCTTTTAAGAATTAAATTTGCGCAGGTATTTTCTTGTGGAAAATGAAAGTTGGTTGAAATTGGAAAAATATGTTTCAGCATCTTTCGTTAATCTCTTTATTTAAGCATTTTAAAATAAATTATTTTTTATTAAATCAATCTATTTAAATATTTGACATTTTAAATGTGCATAATAATATACATGAGAGATATTTTAAATGTATATTCATATTTAAAAAAAAATAATAATAAAACAAATAATTAAAATAAATAATTAAAAAAAATTAAGACAAAAGTGTAAATAATGTTACTTGATTTAAATAAAAATGAAATTATGAAGCATCAAGTTAAATATAATGTAAGATGCAAATGATTCTGAAAAACTATTGTCCTTCTGTATAAATGAAAATATATTTAAAGAATTTAATAAAAACTAAAAATATTTTTTAATAAAGCTACAGAAATGTATATTTCTGATTTTGTCCAAAAAAATATATATAAACTCTAAATTTTGTTTATGTATTGCTTAAAAAGAGATTAATCTTTTCGAAATAAAATTATGCAAAAAGATTTAACTTGCTTGAGATCTTGATGGGTTTAATAAAATTTAAACAATTGAGCATACAGTGGAACTCCAGATATACGTTACCTGAGTTGCACGTTTCCCTCAGTTATACGTTTGAACTCAACGGTCCCGGCCGCTTGCCATTAAAAATTAACTGATTTATACGTTTTGAGTTATACATTTCCCTCAGTTATACGTTACATTTTTGCGTCCCCGGACAAAATTTTATCCCATTTATACCTTTTGTAACCATAAACATTGACGACGCGTCCGATGAGTCTAATTTGAAAGATCCCACTCAAACTTTGGAGCATCTCTGAGGGCTTTTGACGTAGTAAAGCGGTTCTTCAGTAGTAAAAGTAGTAACTATAAGGCGGCTACATTATTAACAGAAATGCGAAGTTTGCTGTTGTTCAATGTCGGCTCTGTCGAAAAGAAACAATCAAAGATTAGTGATTATTTCAGCAAGATTCAATAAACTACTGAAATGTCTTTTGAAAAATAATTTACATGCCAAGGCGATTCCAGTGATTTCTTTTAAGCACTCTATGTGTATTAAAAATATTTTTAATAAAACTTTTATGATAAAATAACTTTATGTGTACTTTTCTTATTACCTTTTACTACTCTGTTCTATTTCCGAAAATTTATGTCATGGGTGCAGTGATACTCAAGAAATTTCCGTTTTCAATATAAAATGTAAATGAAACGCCTCAGCGGAACAAAGTTTTTAAGATATATATATAAAAAGGTTCCGGTAGACCATTAATTAAGTTGTACGTTTTACTGAGTTATACGTTTTGTTTTCCGGTCCCGGGCAAAACGTATAACTGGAGTTCCACTGTATTTATAACAGACTTGTCAGCTTTTTAAGAGCCATAAAAAAAAAATTACCAAAATCACCAAAAAATATTTCATGGGTTCATAAACAGAGTACAGAATACATTTTTAACTAAGTAATTTATAAAAGTTTTGTTTATTTCGCTGCAGTTTGACAGTAACGTCAATCAGAAATGTTCAATACTGTGTAAAACAAACTCGCAGAGTGATGAAATATTTTTAATGGAAACTAATCAAATTACATATTTCTTTAAATGTTTATTCCTATTTTCTGTTCACTTCTTATAATTGAAAAATACGTATGTTTTTGTAAAAAACTATTTGTTGTAAATATTAACCTCATATCATAAATATTCAATTAAATCAAATTGTTGAACACATTAAATTCTATATTTTAAAAAAATATATCCACTATTTCAGAAAATAATCTCTTTTAAAATATCCGTATTCTTCACGCCATTATAAATTATATAAAATAAACAGAAAAAAAAAAAGATTAAAAATTTAAATAAATACATAATCTGATTAGTTTCATTAAAAATTTAAATATTTCATCACTCTATAAGTTTGTATATTGACAGGATTGAAAATTTCTGATTGCCGTTACTGTCATACTGCCGTGAAATAAACGAAAATTTCAATGGTTACATTTCCGGCCATGAAAGCAGGACCAAAACCTGAGAGCGGAGCTCCTCGCTCATTATAGAACATTTTAGTTCTAATCTCTGCTGCTACTGTAACTCCGGTGGCTCTACTTTGCGCCATCTTTTAAGAGCCTGCGCTAGTCACGCAAGGAAACGCTCCAGCTAATGTTAAGTCTATGGGAAGGTTATCGCGCGATTTCTCGTTCGCATTTTAATATTTTTAAATGATTTTTTTTGCATAGGATAGCTGAGGTCGATCTCTAACGTTGTTAGTTTTTAGTTTTTTGATTTTGGTTATGGTTTTGTTATAAGCGGACATTTTCAATTTTGGAACCGGTTCAAAAAGAGAAAGTACCCTTCTATAAAAATAATGGAACCAAAATCGAAAAAGTAAATACTAACAACGTTAGAGATTGACCTCATCTATCCTATGCAAAAAAAATCATTTAAAAATATTAAAATGCGAGCGAGAAATCGCGCGATAACCTTCCCATAGACTTAACATTAGCTGGAGTGTTTTTTCGCGTGATTGATGTAGGCTCTTAACACGCGAGTGCCTTTACTTTACTCCACACGGGTAACTTTGTGACTTTACTGTATCCGTACAAAAGTTCGCTGCACATGCGTAGAAAGCTCTGTTATATTACTTAATTTGGCAGCTTATCGCTTGCTTGGCGGGTTAAATAATTATTTATAAATTACATTTCATAAGCTTTCGCTTCAAAATAACCTTCTGGACACCATACAATGCCCAGTACAAGTCACTTTCCCTTGCACCCAGGGACCAATTTATAAATTTGGGGGCCCTGCGCACAGATGCTTATGGAGGCCCCCTTGCACCCATGCTTGCAGCGGTCTAAAGTAAAAAAAGATATATCATTGAAAACGGTAATTATTAAGATAACCACTACTGACATCAATAAATTTGTGGTATTTAAAGATTTTTTTTATAACTTTTCTTCTCAATTTTTTAGCAGTAAGAGTTTTTATAACATACTCATAATAAATCTTTATTGTTATATCTCGTTGACGATTTTTCGAAGTTGGTTTCGAAAGTGAAAATATCCTAATAAAAAAAAAAAAAAAAAACACTTGTGAACAAAATCGAAAAAGTAAAAAACGGCCTTTGTAGAGATTGACGTCAACTATACAATGAAAAAAAAAATTCTTTTTAATATTGAAATGCAAACGAGTTATTAAAAAAAAATCTCCCATAGAATTAATATTAGCAAGCGGGTGTTTTTGCATCAGTGAAGTGGTTATTTTTAAATGAAAAAAAAAAACATTTTTCCATATTAATTTTGTTTTTTAATTGTTAATTCATCAGATTTTGGCCAATATTTGAAAATTTTTAGTAGCTTTTGGGGGCCCCGGAAAATCGGGGGCCTGGGCCCGTGCCCCGAATTCCCTGCCATAAATCAGGCAGGCACTGCTTGCACCCTAACCATAACGGGACGCTTCGTCGCCACAATAGTTAGCTCCAAAGGCTAGCTAGAGGAACAAACCTTTGCGTTCGGAAACAAGCCGGATCTCCCCGAGGACGTCAAATAACCGGACATCCAGGGCTTAGTTTCTAACAAAAAAATTACCAGAGCCCTAATTTTCTGCAGTACTAATAACCGTAGCATGCCCCTTCACCGTTACTCCAATCTGCATATTTATATTTCATACATTATATGTATTTACAAAATGTAAAGCAATTTGGTTAAAAATGTCGCTGCCTCTCAAACTGTTATAAGGACACAAGTAGATGGAAAATGGGGGTTCAACGGCCACAGGAGCATGAGCAGGTGTGCAGCTGCACATCCGATGTGCAGCGGACTCTTACGTCATAGTATCTTTGCAAGATTCTGATATCTTTTTAGCACTAGTTCTTTTCCAATGCTATGTCTGGTACTATCCTGGCAAAGCAGATTTATTTATCTCTCTCTATATATACGTGTATGTCTGGTACTATCATGGCAAGGCTGATTTATATATCTCTCTATATATACGCGTCTAATATTATAGAGCAAAGTGGATTTACTTTACAAGGTTCTGATTTTCTGATCTCTTTATAGCACTAGTTTTTTTTTCAATGCTATGTTTGATATTATCCTGGCAAAGCAGATTTATTAATATCTCTCTCTATATATATACGTGTATGTCTGGTATTATCCTGGCAAAGCAGATTTATTAATCTATCTCTATATATTCGTGTATGTCTGGTACTATCCTAGCAAAGCAGATTTATATATATCTCTCTGTATATTCGTGTATGTCTGGTATTATCCTGTCAAAGCTGATTTATTTATCTCTCTCTATATACGTGTCTGATATTAACCTAAGAAAGCGGCGGATATATTTATCTCTCTATATGTATGTATGTACATGAGTAAATATATATATATATATATATATATCATTCATAAACTGGAAAAAAATATTAAAAACATTTGAAAAAAGAATGCATAATTAAAAAAAAAATTAGAAAATTAGAAAATTACATATTAAAAAAAAAAAAAAAAAAAAAAAAAAAAAAAAACTTTCGAAAATTACATATTAAAAAAAAAAAACTTTAGAAAATTACAAAGTATTAAAAAAAAAACTTTAGAAATTACAAAGTAGTAAAAAAAAAAGTTTAAAAACTTTATATGGTGATAAAAATACGTATGTTTGTATATGTGGGTGATTATACGTATGGGTAGAATAAGTTTCAATAAAGGTCACATACATATCATTCTACGAGAAATGTTTGTGTAGAAGTTTTTAATAAGTACACATATTTAAAATTAACATTTTTTATTAAAACAAAAAATACAGAAAGTTTTATTTACAGTAGAGTATTTACATCTCGATTTTGCATTAACAATACAAATCAGCATTTTCTTCTTTATTACAATCTTCATTAATGTCACAATGTCCATACGCTAAGCTGGATATCCCATCATCTAACAAGTAGCGCTTATCGTCAAAAGGACTTAGACTAATCTTATTCTGAGTTAGTGTGTATAGACGATGGTTATCTTTGGCGATCCTCGTCTGCTTCTCCATACTTGTTTTTTGCTGTTGTAGACACTCCAAATAGTCTTCATGCTTTATTTTCTGACGAACAATCTGTGTTGACACACCTTTTGCTCGCTTCTTTACTTCTTTCATGGATTTTAATGAATACATTTTAGCCCTGAGGCCAACAAATTCAAGGGCTAATTCGCCATTTAGCTCGTCCTTAAACTTATCAATCACCTTTTTGTTATCATCAGAGAATAAATTATGGGATTTTGAATAGTCGGAGAAGTCAAACAAATCACGATGTTGCTTCATGTCATCAAAAATATTGTTTGTTTTTATATGATAAGCTAAGGAGTCTGTGTCAGTAAAAAGAAGTGTCGCTCGATTTTTGTATATGCTTTTTATAGACCCATAATGAAATTGAAACATTAATAATTTAGATAGCTCTAAAATTCTGAATCCGACATAAATAGGTCGATTCATTAAGATACAAGTATTAAGCTTTTCTACAGCAGCCAAGCCTTCATCATAGGTTTTAAAGGATTTAAATGAGGGTGATGCCACTAGTTTTTTAGCTCTTTTTTCATCATTACACAATACAATATTTCGCCTTTTTCGAAGATTTTCCATGGTTTTACCAAAAACAGAATTATTTAATAATTTAAAAAAATCCTTTTCAAAAGAAGATGTTGCTTCTTTCCTTTTTTGAGTATTAAAATTAATATATTTCTCAAGCCAAGGTGCTTGTTTAAATTTTATGGCTTTATGTACAGCAGTAATTTTTAATCCAAGCTGCAAATAATATTTTAAGTTGCGATAATGGGTTATATAATTCCCTTTATTATTCAAATTGGGTATAAGTTTAGGGGTTCCTATGAATTTTCTATTATTATTCACCAAGTTTCGTGCATAGGGAGATAGCATTTGTTCTTCCACAGTTACTCTCTCAGGGGCGACAGGGTATTCATTGTGCAAAGGATGTAAATGTTTTGGATAATCGAGGTCCACCTCAAAGAGATACCCAATTTCAGAACTACCAGGTAGAGACAAAATCCAATCTTCTGTGATATGACTAGTTTCACACCATTCAAATCCACCATAGGGTAAAAATTGGCTCATAGCCCACCCATATAAGTTATTAGCATCCCAGTACATGATGTAGCTGGGTGCCTCATTTTCTCTATAATCAGGCGTATCGGGTATGTTTGCCTTAGCATATCTTCGGCTTATCATACTGACGCCTCCACGTATTCCATTTTCAACCATGAGCAACATGTTTATATCAGTAAGTAACTCTAAAGGTGTTTCAGACATCTTCAAACTCGGCTGCCATGCGAGCGAAGGTGCAGTGAACAGGTGAGCAGGATCAATTTCATAATACTGCTGACATAATTTCCTAAAGTTTTGAAACACGTCAGCAAATAGTAGAACATCTGTCTTCACATACAGATTGTGATAATCCCCCAAAGTTTTAAGACTGAAGGAGTTCCACACATTCTGGGCATGCTGATAATCCTCATCTTGAATATCTTCATTGGTCAGGCTATTAAAAAATGCTGAAGGTAGGGGGAGCTGCTTCTCTCCAAATTTTTCAAAAGACGTAAAATAATCATAGGGGTAAACCCCTTTACGTGTCAGTAAAGATAAATTATTATTTTGTGGGAAATTTTCTCTAAGTATGGTGAATTGATCATCTCGAAGATTTTTAACAAGTTTTTCCAATGACGTAGGCAAAAATTGGAAAGAATCTATAAACACCATCTGAATAGAAGAAGTAGGCTTTTTGATTTTAAATGCGATATAGTTTTCCATAGAAGTAGCAATAACATCAATTTCAATATCTTTAAATTTTCCTAACTTCGTCATAAGGTGGTGTGCATCATAGTTTTTTAAGTTATGGAAAATAACAGGAATTGTCTTTGATTGCCTGAAATTGAGGTTGCAATATGGGTGTGCAGCTTCTCTATACACACCTGACAGGTGATCATGGTCACGTGTTCGTTTCTCATATAAAGCTTTTTTACAAATATGACAAAACTCTGCTTCTCGAAATGCCTTTTCTTCCTGGGGAGAAAGCTTCAAAGGTTTCGCATCTAATAACTTTTGTCCCAATATTTCCTTCTCGTGCATCATTTGGTTTAAAAAATGCTCAACACAGTTTCTACCACGATATACCTGTGCTTTCTTCACACATGTTCCATCGGATCCGACAACCACATAAGCGTACCCACACGGTAAGTGATAGGTTGTTTTCTCAGTATAGGATGTTTTAGAAGAGGGTGAGGCTAATGAAATGGGTATAAGTAGACTCTCGAAATCCGCATAAATCGTATAGGTCACAGGATGTTGTAGATGAATACCTGAAAACTTTAATATATTATTATTTTCACTAGGCATCTTTATAGATTGTGCTGCATGGCGAGAACAATATTCGCTATGCTTATCCAACAGGTCTTGTCTTGAAAATCGATGTAAACATCGATAACAATAATAGCCAGCGGCTCTATGCTTGGTAAGATCACTCAAAAGTCTTGAAAAACTTCTTATCAAACAATAGTGTTGCTTTTCTCCATTGTCGACTAGTAACAAATTAATCACATCATGATCCTTCTTTTCAGATATATACAGAGGACAAACTTCATCCTCTTCATACCCAAACACATTAACCCGTAAATTGTTGAGTTGTTCAATAACAGGTATCTTCTGAAGAGGTACAGGGCATTCTACACTGCCTAATTTAATATCATGTTCATAAGGTCGATAATGTGAAACACGTTCAGGATTTTTTGAAAAGTCTAAGTTTAGTTTAAACGCCAAAAGACACCATACCAAACATTTATTGTCTTCGTTTTTTATGTTAAGCACCGCTTTTTTATCATCCAGTTTTTTAGATAATGGGATGTATGAACTTGCAGCGAGGGGATGATATTTACCAATCTTGAGTTCTAAATGATGAATTTTTCTCATTTTCCATCCAGATCCCCTTTGTAAAAAATCCTCAAAAGATTTTGTTATTTTGGAGAATCCTTCTTCTATGTGTTGTTGTATAGATTCTTCAATAAGTTCGGTCATACATGAGCATCGAAAAAAAGATTCAATTTCTTGCATCTCCTCATTATTTGTCCTACGTTCAAGTGATATTTTTTCAACCATATACCATTTAATGGCACCCTTTTCTTGAAATTCACTTACTAGGCGTTCATATATCTCAGATTGTAAGTGTGTATGAAATACCTCTAAATCACTTTCTTCTTGTTCGTCGGGATACAAAATTACTGTTTTAAATACATTAAGTACATCAGACTGCTTCGGTTTTCTAGACTTTACATTAGACAAAGTCATTTTTCGTTTAACACTCACAAGAGGTGTGCAAGAGTATTGGGTGCGTATATGCTGTCTCAATTCGAATTTTCGTCCAAACACCTTATCACAATCACGGCAAGGGAATGTGGACTTCTGATGTGACTTTAAATGATACTTCAAATTATCCTTCCGTGTAAAAACTTGATCACATTCATCACACTTTAATGTAGACTGTCCAGCAACATTATGGGTTTCCAGGTGTCTTTTTAAATTCGATTTCCTGACAAAAGATTTCAAGCACATATCACAGGTATTCAATTTCTCATTAGCATGAATCTTCATATGCTGTTTTAAATTAAAACGGGATGAAAAACTCTTGCTACAGATAGGGCAAACATTGCTCTTCTCGACATTCGTAAGGGTCACAGTCTTTAGAGAAACATCTTCTTCAGGTGGCATCTCGACATCCATGAGACTAGGGGATATAGTGTCCTTCTCTGTTAAAACTTGAGAATCCTCATAGGTTTCAACACTATTGTGCATCTTCATGTGTCTAATTAAGCTTGATTTCCGTCCAAAGGCTTTCTGGCACAAGTCACAGATATACAACTTCTCATTTAAATGAGACTTTATATGCTGCCTCAAATTAAAAGGAGTTGAGAATGTCTTCGCACAAGTCAGACACTGGTACATCTTCTTCACAGGCGCAAAATTTCTCAAAGGCATAACTCCATCACTAGGCATAACGCTATCCATAATATATTAGCAAAAAAAACTTTAAAAACCAAAACACAATCTTCACAAAGAAATAATCCACTTAGGTAAAGATAGGGATCAGGAGCGGTTTAAGACACGTCCGTTCACTAAAAAGCAAATCAACAAATGACACGAATCACACTTCTCGCCCGCTATTTATACCCCAGACCCCTCACGACCACCCACGTTGATCATAATCGGCGGCAAATTATTCCACTCAAAGAAAAATAGTCTTACAATTTGGCAATTTGAATCTTTCGTTTTCTCGTCATATGAATTATTTTGTCTTGATTTAGTGATTTTAATTTTATGCTTGACTAACAATATGAACCAGTCTTTCCCCACTACTCATGTCTAAAGCTACATCCATGAAACCCTCACTAGATGCCTAAACTAGAAGATCTCAAATCAAACCCCACATAAGCAAATAAAATATTTTCCAAAATACTTCAAAAACATCTCATAGATGGCGCTTTCAATCCTAAACTTTAAAAAAATTCTAATTCTCAAAGACAGAGAAAAAATCTATACAATTAATTTATCCCACTCATTAAAACCAAAAAAATAAATTATAAAGATACTAAATAATCCACCGTTAAAAATACTAATACACGACTGAATCAGTCTTTCCTCACTACTCATGTCTAAAACTATATCTAAGAAACACTCGACGCCTACGCTTCCTAAACTAAAAGATCTCAAATCGAACCCAGGCTAAACAAATAATAAAAACATTTTCCAAAATACTTCAAAAACATCTCATAGATGGCGCTTTCAATCCTAAACTTTAAAAAAATTCTAATTCTCAAAGACAGAGAAAAAATCTATACAATTAATTTATCCCACTCATTAAAACCAAAAAAAATAAATTATAAAGATACTAAATAATCCACCGTTAAAAATACTAATACACGACTGAATCAGTCTTTCCTCACTACTCATGTCTAAAACTATATCTAAGAAACACTCACTAGACGCCTACGCTTCCTAAACTAAAAGATCTCAAATCGAACCCAGGCTAAACAAATAATAAAAACATTTTCCAAAATACTTCAAAAACATCTCATAGATGGCGCTTTCAATCCTAAACTTTAAAAAAATTCTAATTCTCAAAGACAGAGAAAAAATCTATACAATTAATTTATCCCACTCATTAAAACCAAAAAAATAAATTATAAAGATACTAAATAATCCACCGTTAAAAATACTAATACACGACTGAATCAGTCTTTCCCCACTACTCATGTCTAAAACTATATCTAAGAAACACTCACTAGACGCCTACGCTTCCTAAACTAAAAGATCTCAAATCGAACCCAGGCTAAACAAATAATAAAAACATTTTCCAAAATACTTCAAAAACATCTCATAGATGGCGCTACTAAAGAGAAAAAACGAAACTAATTTAAAACACTTTAAAAAATAAATTCTAAACTTATTTCACGCCATCTAAACTAAAAGATCTCAAATCGAACCAAGCCTAAACAAATAATGACAATATTTTCCAAAATACTTCAAAAACATCTCATAGATGGCGCTACTAAAGAAAAAAAAAGTCGAAACTAATTTAAAACACTTTCAAAAATAAATTCTAAACTTTTTTCACACCATCACAAAGTAGAGAGAAAATGAGGAGGAGGGCACTTCGGAGGAGGAGGGCACTTTGGGAGGAGCCCGAGCCGGTGCTGCACTTCAGGAGGAGGAGCTGAGCTCGGTGCTGCACCTTGCACCGGCTCCAAGCCCCTCCTGAGGACGGAGCCCCATTTTCTCTCTACTTTGTGATGGTGTGAAAAAAGTTTAGAATTTATTTTTTAAAGTGTTTTAAATTAGTTTCGACTTTTTTTTTCTTTAGTAGCGCCATCTATGAGATGGACAGGAACATTCTTTACGTCACTATTTTTTCTTATCCGTTCACTTCGATACAAAATATTTTTAAGTAAAACATTTTTAACTTATGAATTACCTCAAATATATGCTTCAAAATCAAAATTTCTATAACTTATAAATATTATTTTATAAATTTCTATGCGTTTTAGCCATTTAAAATTCCAAAATAACTGAGAACTATTTTTCAAGGCGGAATGTCACCGTTCCTACCTTTCACAATGCTGCCAAGTTAATATGAAACAGAGTATAGTCATTGTTAACAGACAAACAGACAGATTCTTTTTATTAACATAGATTGATATTTTTTCGTCATTTCGGGTTCGAGTTAAAGTCTGTAGGGTTGACTTAAAAGAAAATTTTCGGGTTCAGATTGGGTATGGTATAACCAGTGCTGTAGTTGGACAAAAATATTTGTGGGAACTCACCTTTCATAGAGTAGATGTCGATGCTACCGTATTTTTGCTAAGCCAAAAGCCGACTTTTTTAAATTAACAGTTATAATTATTATATTCTAGTTTTTTATAGTATTGTAATTGTATAGTATTCATCTAAAAGTAATATTTAATCAATCTCATAGTAACGTTTTCCATTATGAATCAAAATTTAATTGAAATAACAGAAATAAATCCCTATATAATTTATTGGCACATCTATCCTAGAAGTTTCCATAATAAAGAACGATAATGAGAGGTGTTTTCTATGCTCTCTGATTTACGACAGGCTGTCTCGTCTGATAATCTTCTTCCTGATCGCAACCAAGATTTCACATATGGTTCAGGACAAAATTCTTTTAACCCCTTCGGCCCTGACGTCCTACTAATAGGATCTATCTTTTATTGAGTATTATTTTGTCTTAAACATTATTTTTATTAATTCCAGCACCTAATAGTGATAGTAGTAAATAGTGAATCTCTACATTTCCTATTATGACTTCACTTACGTTTAGCGTTTAGTAATAATAATAATAATAATAATAATTTTCATAATTATTAGCAAGCCGTTGGCATTTCTTTTAATTAAAACATACGTTTCACTCTTTAAATTAAAATTTGGGAATCCTTTTCCGAATTGGTAATTTGTGATAAAAAATAAAAAATATTACTAAATTTTTATGCTTGTTTAATTTAGTTGTAATACGACATTTTCCAAACGTCTTCAAAAATTCTTCCTTAGACTATTTTTATATGAAAAACACGCAAAATAACTACATTTGTGAGGTTTTGGTAAAGAACGCATTCGTTAACTTTCATTAAACCCTAACTTCTGTGATTCCGATAGCTATTTTTAATTTTGTTAGCATAACAGTAATTTTTTCCCAAAATGAAAAAAAAAAAATCAGGGCCGAAGGGGTTAAGAGAGGTCCTACACGGCTTATGACTATAAGTAAACTGGTTCTTTGAATAAGGAGTGAATTTTTCGCATCTGTCAGGATGTTATTCATACAGCTGAATGGTCTTTCGCATTTAGACATTGAAATGGGTATAGTTTACACAGTCTGGAGAAAAAAAAATGGCATGTACTTCTACGCGATATTTATTTTTTACAGTAACAAACCAAATATTTCTGTGAACGGCGTTCCAACTCAACTATAGCAATGGGTATAAACCCAATCCGAGCAGGACTCAAGTTTACAGCTGTAAACTCTGAACCATACATTGAAATTTACTATGGTGCTAATAAGCAGGGTCATCGCTAACACTTTTTATTGAGGGGGGAGAGGACCTTAAATTGCCAAGTCAAATTTCAGTATTTGCCAACTCATTGAGAAGCAAAAATAAATAGTTTTCGACAATTCAACAAGTTTGCCAACTAGTTTTAGAATTTTGCCAAGTTACCACAATTAGAAAATGTAATATAGTTCTTATTTGTAAAAAGTTTAATAATATTCCCAATTAGATTTATAACTTTTGCCAAGTCTATCAGAAATGGAAAGTATATTATAGTTTTTATTAAAGTTTTAAACCAATTTGCCAACTAAAAGTTTTTAAATTTGCCAAGTGTAACAGCATTCGGGAACGTTTGGTGGGGGAGGCTCCCCCCCGTCCCCCCCCCCCCCCCTTAGCGAGGGCCCTGCTAATAAGTAACAGACGTGGAAGCATTTGTCTCCGAACAGCTAAGAAATCTCGATAATTCTTACCCCTTTCAGGCATGATATATTTTTAAATGAATGAAAAACATATTTTGCACTTAAAATAAAATGTAAAATATTTATTATAAATAGTGTCGGATTTTTAAAAAATTCTTACATGATGACATAATTACTAAGCGACACTGATATCAAGTTTACAAGCATAAAAAGTTTATTATTATGAGTTATTAGAGAGTTTTTTGAGTTAATGTAACACTAGAATGGCGGTAGGAATCATTTTGACCCCTGAGCACTTTTGTGCACTTGATTACTTTTGTTTGGTTGGAAGAATTTTTTTTTTTTTTACTTTTCCTAAATAGATAACAAGTACTTGAAAAAAAAATCAGCATTCTAGATTTGTTAGTTTTTGAAATATTGGACAATATTAAATATATATATATATATGAAATATATATATAACCGTTAATGAAACATTACCGCAACACCAACTGAAACTTGAAATTATGATTTAGGAAGTAATAATTTATTGACAACAAAATTGTAACCCCAGCACAATGAATATAGATAATAAATACTTTTGATGTCTTTATATTTTGATATCTTTTCATTTTGAATTTCAACAATTCATCTTGATTTATATATTCTTATGCATTTTGGTATCGTATATATTTTGAAATATATATATAATATATATATATATATATATATTTATATATATATATGAAATATTGATGAAAAAAATATTAATTTATAAATTGTGTTTTATTGTAGTTAGCATTAGTTTTAATTTGTGAAACCAATCATTTTTATATCAAATTAATGAGTTATTTGAGTAGTTGTAGTGTTATAATTTATCGCGTTGCATTTACAGTACTTTAAAAATTCAATAAATTATCAAGTAATATTAAATATAAACTATGAAATACACGTAAATTACATATTTTTTCCAATATATTTTCATTTAAAATAGTTTTATCGTTGTTACTTCAGTACAGTGGATGATCGGTTGACGAACTGTTCGGTTTACGAACAAATCAGTTAACGAACACTTTCGCGAGAGATTTTTACGTTCGGATAACGAACACCTCACAAAACAAAGCCAAGAAGAAGCAATGCTGTGTTTCAGATTTGCAGAGCTGTATCGAATTAGAGAACATTTTAACAGTTATATACATATGGCCTAATTAATTCATGGGCTACCGTGTGTTCGAGCCTTACATGTGTGTTAGAGCCCATTATAAACATTATTTTTTATATTCTGTGTCCCTTTTTAAAGAAATATTTTTAGTTGGAAATTAGTTATTTTAATTGAAATTTAGTTCCTAAATTATTAACAGGCTCTAGGCTCCACTTCTGTTATAAAAGAACTTTTAAAAAGTGGGAGGAAAGTCAAAACCACGGTCTCAAATTGGCCCCCAAAACAGGCGAATTTTGATAGGCTTAGGGACCTTTACAACAAAAATGCTGTGAATCACTTCAAAAACATCCCGAAGAAGAGAGAAAAGCAATCGACTTTGAACAGATATTTTTAATCAAAAAAAATTAAAAATCAAAATAATCAATTAAATCAAAAAGAGCATGACTAGGAAGGACGAGACTGTATGTATGTAATGGATGTTTTATTATTATTACACTAGCCGCCACTGGCGACCAGTTTGGTCTCCCTTAAATGTATGTTAAACATTGCAACACGTCACATTTATTCATAATTTAATTTTCCCTTAATCCTTCGCCAAATCGGAAGATTCTAATAGACAAATCATGAACTTTTGCGATCATGGTAGCACATTTCGCATATTTTTTGGGCACAGGTGTCACATACGCACGTTGGCGCGATCCCCCCCTCCCCCGCCAATTTGGCGAAAACTTTGTTATGGAAATTGTTGTTTATTTACTTTTATTTTTTATTTTAATTCTATAAATTATTTTTGATATGTATATCAATATTTATTTACATCAAACTATCATTTATTTATTTTTATTTCCTTTTTTAATTATGAGTATCTTTGTTAGCCGGGAGCAGATGATAAATCGCCAAATATTGTTCCCATCACTATCATTCATACTACATTAATTTAATTTTAAATTATAAACCTGTCACTCATTTCATTTAACCCTTTCCGGCACAGTGGTCCCACTCCGGGCACACCTAATTTTAATTCCAAACTTGCATTCGGCACCAAGAATATTTTAATAAAATTTTGCTTGTTCAATGAAAGCTTAAAATAAGAAGTTCTTATTTTCTAAAACAGACGTTTGTAAATTCCGGTGTCAGTCAGTAATTTCGCATTTTACGAACAGAATTTGTCTGTGCCGGAAAGGGTTAAAATACTCAACTTTATTGTGTTATTTTAATTTGATTCCATATTATTTACCATTTTTAAATATGAGTATTTTTGTTAGCCGGGAGCAGATGATAAATCGCCAAATATTGTTCCCATCACCATCATTCATACTACATTAATTTAATTTTAAATTATAAACCTGTCACTCATTTCATTTAAAATACTTAACTTTAATCTAAAATGCTTATATTACATAAATTTAAAATACTTCACACTTTTCATTTAAAATAGAAGGTACTTCTCTATTATCCCGTCGACCACTTTTTATAACAAAAAGGCCAAACTATAAGATTAAACGCCAAAAATGCGGTCCCATTTACTTGATGTCAGAAGCATAATACGTATTTGTTATGTCATCAAGTGGTTTTTAATTAGACATTTGCGAGTATTTTTCATTATGTTTTACTGATTTATTAGTTATTTCATTAATTGAAACTACAATTGTGCCCTTAAATTCTTATATTTTATTTATTTATTTATTCTGATATTCCAATGGCAACGTTCACCTGTTTATTTGGCGTTACAGTTTGGCGATAGTTTTTTGTTATGAAATATGGTCGACGGGATAATAGAGAAGTACCAAATAGAAAATAAATAAATAAATAGAAATAATATCATAAATCAAAACATTTGATTTCAAAATCAAAGTATCGTTTCTAGTTTGTACACGCGATAAATAAAAGTTGTATTAGCGATTTTAAAAATGCTAAAAATCTGATTCATTAAACATTAGTTCAATTTACGTCAAGAAAAGATCCCGAAGGAAGTTTAGTTGTATAGCGCATAATTATGGTAAACTTTGATTGTCTCACTGGTGCGAATTATTTTTTAGACGCGAGGCAGCGGTCCAAAAATTCATTCGCGGAGAACTTGCTTTGCGAATGATTACCTTCATGGTTTAATATTTTAAATGTTCACGACGAATCAATCTTTTTTTTTTTGTTTACTTTCATGAATAGAGAATTTGAACTGCGAGCCTAATTTCGACTGAAGTTATTGCAGAATATCTACATAATTGAACGTAAGTCATCTCTCAAATATTAATTTATTTTGAACGATCTTTCTTAAAATGTAACTTTTATGCAGTTTTATTCGAAAAAATAATTTTGAATAAAAATGGCCGCCTGGCATATGAAAAAGTGAAACGGCCATCCCGGAACTGTTGAGGACAGTCACATGACTTACGCTTTTATTTTAGAAGATTTAAATAAGATTAGGGAGAATTTATATTAATTTTTATATATTATTATATTATTTAGCTTTTAAGAACGAATTAGTAATTGAATTCCCATACAAATATATACTAAATCTATGATCGGGTAACGAACAATTTGGTTAGCGAACATTGTTTTGGAACGGATTAAGTTCGTTAACCGATCACCCACTGTAGTTTCATCGAGGGATCAAAATGACCCCTTCCAGCCGTTCCAGTAGGTAAAATTTTCCCGCCGCTCTATTGCTAAACTTTGGACATTTTAACCTGAAGTGAAAAAAAGTCATGTTTTTGTTTAGATCCGAAAGCAGAAGCTCTTTGAGAAAATCCTCTCTCGTGTAGAACAGGTTAAAAAAATCTCAAAAATGGTCGTTCCAACGGAATTCGAAAAGGGAATTCTGTGCGATCTATTTACAAGCATTATTTTAAGCATAATTTTCAATTATTGAGGGAAGGTTCTACTTCTTTGAACTAAAATTCAAATGATTTTTACGATTTTTTTCCCAGTTGACTTTTAACAAAATAATGGTCATCATGTACGCCAATGGCCCCGGTGCATGTAAAATCCGTCGTGGGTGTAAAGTCCTCCAAGTTACCTGTGAATTATACCTCTGGGGGTGCCTAGTCTGGTGAAGGTCTTGTCACCAGATCAAGGTTCTAAATTACGAGACCAACTCGAGTAGCGATGGCATAACGTATGAATGAGCGATGCAGCGAGGAAATAGTAAATATCCCAGCATTTCACATCCGTCCGGCATGACTTCCCTACACTGCGCAGTGCTGAACCGCCTCATCAAAAATCAATTAGCAACGGGCCAACTAAGAAAAAACAATTAAAGCAACAAAACGCACTGAAGCCACGTCGGCCTATAGATTTAACAAACACATCTTCGCCAAGTGGAGAGCAGGCGAATCTTCGCCCCGTTGCCAGGTATCAACTCGTTAAGCTAGGCAAAAGCCTAGCAGGTAGGGGCCTGGTCAGCGGTATATTAAAAAAAAATGATGGTCATTTGAACAAAAAAGTTCATTTTTTTCGCCTCTTTTTTTTTACCTTTTGAGAGTTCGAAAACTTAATGAAACAATGAAAATTCCACTTTTCAGTGATATAAGCTCCAGGAAAAACGATTAACTTTCTTTTAAATAAAAACAATGAAAGGAATCAATCAGTTGAATAGCTCTCGAGTAAATAAATGGTCGACATGTTTGAAAACAAAGTTTCAAGACAAAAAGTTTAAAATTTTACAATAGTGTTTTGGTTAACGAGCGGTGTTACATTAAATAAACAAAAAAAAAAAAAAAAAATACTGTAAGGAACTGGAATATCACGAATCCGCTTTAGGGGAACAATCTACACACTTGAGGGATGCAAAAAATGTAAAAAACAAAATCGAAAATTTTGACCAAGAGAAGTGAAACCTCCCCTTAATAAACTTTATATGACGTTTTTATGGAATACAGGTACAAAAATAATATATGAGCCGTTCTCTGAGGATTGCTTTTCAATACAACCTGATATGACGATCCCATGTATGCTTGAGCAACAATTAAAAATTTTGTTGGAAGAAGCAAAGTTTTCTTTGATAGGAAGGGGATTTCTTTTCATCTTGTTGTGCACAGATGAGAAACGATTAATCGTTTTATTCTCTCATATATTTTTAAAAATAGCCAAAGTATTCATTAATGATAAATGTGCCTCACTCTGAGAAGGCTGCAATACTAAGCTTTGACAAATATTATGGATAATTATTAATTTTCATGCATAAAGCGTTTATTTAATGCTAATGTTTCTATTTTATTCAAATCTAAAAAAAATATTTTAGCTTTTGTGTATTTTCCGAGTCTGACCTGCGGTGACTGATACAATTAGAAAAATGAAATTCCTTCAACTGCTCCCCCCACTCCTCTTTCCCAGCCTTCTCCAAATGGCGCCTCACCATGGGTGAATAAACAAGAAATTTTTAAAAAATAATATTATTATTTTTAAAAAATCTGGAATCATTTTGCCGTAAGACATTGAATATAAAAACTAATCTTAAATTGTGATCCGCCTACCCGAAGGGGTCTGCAATGCTTCTTCAGGGGATCCTCGCACTCAATTCGTAATATTTGTTTTAATTTTTGTACAGTTTGAGAGAAATCTTTTGCATTTCCTGAACCCCAGCATTCCAGTCTTAAGTCAGTCAGGTTTTACTGAATCTCTATTACTTTATATGTCATATTTAAATTATTATTATTATTATTTTAAAGCAATAATTTCAGTCTTAAATTCTAGGGCTCCGCGAAGAAAATACGAAAAGGGGTCCATGATATCTAAGAAATTTAGAACCTCTGATGAATGACGTTAAGGTATGTTTGTTATAAAAGTGAATGTATGTAGCTGCGTGCATGTTAATGCAAAGAAAATCAGAGTTTCCACCGTATTATTTTTGTTTCTAATTCGGTTCTGATTTTCATTCCATCAAAAAAAAAATAATAATAATAATAATACTGAAATAAAATAAAACAAAATAAAATAAATAAATACATAAAATAAAAATAAATAAATAATAAAATAAAAATAAATAAATAATAAAATAAAAATAAATAAATAATAAAATAAAAATAAATAATAAAATAAAAAGATTCTTTTTATTTTCAACTCCGATTACAAGCGATTCCAATAAATCCTCAAAATATATCCCCTTAAGTTAATATAAATTATTGTCAGATTAAATTTTCTTTTCGTTAGCATAATTTTGCAAAATCCTTGTTTTGACATAGAAGGTTGAACATTCATATTCAATTTACTTCCTTCTTACTTATAATCAGAATCCTACATCCTTTCTTTAAAAAAAAAAAAAAAAAAAAAAAAAAAAAGCTTTGTCGGTATTGGGTTTGTTATTTGTGTTGCTATTTAGCATAGATGTGCATTTGCATTTAAAAACTCTTCAAAGAAAAAGTTCAACTCGTACTCTTATTAGAAATAAAAAAAGATAATAATAAATAAAATAAGAGTTGAGTCTACTGTTCCCTCCATGACATTTATTTCACATTATTATTACAAAAACAAATAAAACATAAAAAGACCAGAGTTTTATAATAGCATATACTCATATTAAGTACTGACAATTTTGGCTGTGCTCATATAGGAAAAAAACCGCACTCCACTTTCTTACAAAAAAAAAATTCAATTTTCTGAACTCATTCGTTAAAAGAATTTTTATGGTGTTATTATAAAAAGGCTGTAAGTTTTTATTAAAAGTATCAAAAGTACATAATTGGTGATAGTTTTCTTGTTGATTTTATTTACACTGCCCTTTAACTTTACATTTCGACATTTCTTTTAAAAGTTTGTTTGCCAAATGATGATCCGTTGCCAATAAATCATCCCACTCTGAAGTTAGCAAAATTGCAAAATAATTTTTGTTGAAAAATTTTTGGACTGCTGAGAATAATTGCATCTCATTGTGCTTATCAGCAAAGACAACAATTTCACACACATTTTCTATTGTCAAACACTGCATCAAGTATTCGACGCAGAATGCCTTGAGTTCTTCAATGCCATATTTATCTGATATGTAATACAGATTTAAAGCAATGACAAAAGATAACTCTTCAAGAGTGCCTCTGTACAGATAATCCAAAAACAACTGAAAAGAATCGGGATCACAATCGGATATGGTAATGACCCCGGTCTGTCTCTCTAATGTATCATGCTTGAAAGTAGCAGCAAAGACAGTAGACCGTGCCATAAGAATCAATCTGTGGGCCTTGTATTCTTTGTCTTTTACTTTCAAAGTCGTGTCACATGTCTCTTTATCATCAAACAGATCTTTCAAATTCTCCGATAGTTTATCCAGTCCTGAAAGAAAAAAAATATTATATAAGAAGTTTAATTATTAATAGGGTAAAACCAGGCTGCGCCGCTAGGAGCCTGAGTGACACCCGGCGCGTCTACGACCACCGAACCCAAGTACTGAGGGACTTTTATCGCACACGACCGGATTTGTCTCGCCGCATGAGCTTCGACCGTTTGGAGGACCGCCACCTGTGGACCCCCCAACCTTATTAACCAGGTGAGTGACGACATAGGTCGCTACAACACGCGGCGGACCCCAAAATCAGAGGAGACCTCCACGAAGACATCTGATGAATCGCCGGAAAACCCCCGACGGCTTTTGTCGCCAGAAACCCATGAGAGGAACTGGTCCCTAGGTCATATGTCGAGTTCTCCCGGCGACTCGCGATTTCCCACGGCGTCCGACTATCTAAATTGTATAGAAGGACAAGACGACTAGTTCATTTGCCGTGGGTTCTCGCTACGTGCGACAGGAGGAGCTTCTCGCCAACCCGGGACCTCGAAGAAACTCGGTCCCTGACGCATAGACATGTCTTGGCTAGGGGCGTCCCCTTCCAAATGGCTTTCCTTCCTTTGAGTTTCCGCAGCAGAATATGGACGGTCCCGGGTCGACTCCATTTGAAAGGATCATTCACATAATATCAAAACAACACATGCAAACAACAAATAAAACAAATCACAAAAATGTTAGAAACAACGGAATGTTAGTGGAAGAACCATTCCCGGTCTCTGGAGGACATGGAAACTCCCTCCAAACGCGCACAAGAGGCGGGCCCGGTCGAGGTAAGTTGTAATTGAAAATTAGGGGAAGACTCCTACTCATCCGACCGTCAGACGTAGAAAAATCTGATTGCGCATAGACGCGCAGGATTGGGTTTCGGCCCAGGGGTCGATTTCAAGTTCGAACGCCACCATTTTACTGACGAGCCTCCGGCCCGGTTCCTCGTAACTGATCAGTTCGAGAAGACGGCCGATCCGAAGAGACGACCAGTACGGGATCTGGGCTGAGGCCCCCTCCGTATCGTGGTGTGTCTCCGGAACGGGTACTTCTCTTGTCTATCAAACATTGAGGGCGACTCATAACTGCTCAGTTACAGAGGGAAACACAAGGGACGAAACGCAAGTCAACGGGAGACGGCCTCCCCGACCTCCTTGCCGTCTACGTTCTACCACTTGCACGGCACCGAGAGTTGCGACATGCCGCCTCGTCTGCCGACAAGTGTCACAATAGAACCCTTGCGCTCCTTGTTATACAGAGCACGTCATAACCATCGCCTAACCTTAGACAAGTTTTTGCAGTTGTCCAACCCACGTTTGCTAGCTTTTGCCCTCACGTCACCACGCGGCACGAGGAACCGTGCATGAGGGATCGGCCTACGCGAATGTCCTTTCTCCGCCTGGTCATCCCGAGTTCCCGCGGAACACAAGTTCCGTACCCACGTCAGTAAAGAACCAACCACGGCACTAAGTCAAGGCTCTGCACATAGGACCTCGAGGGACGACGAATCTGATCCTCTTGCAGCCGAGAACTGACCCTAAAGAGGGGGAGACCCAGTAGAATCGGCATCTCCGGCTACTCGGACATCGCTTTACCACCCGCTTACGACGATGAGTTGTGGGATCGTCAACTGCTGCCCCCCTCTTGTCGACGAAACATCTCCGGCGTTGAGAGTCCGGTCTTCTTCCCTACTAAAAGGGCCGATTCAAACAACCTGGCGGAGAGTTCGCGCAAGGCCTGGCTTCCGGTCATTTTCCCCACCGAAGGGGCCGATTCAGAATCACCAAGAGGGACGAAAGCGGGTTATTAATAGGGTAAATATTATGGTAAAGAACTGCTGCCTAATCCTGTTGAATTGCCTAAGTTTTTACTCTAACATTCTTTGTGAAACTATTTTTCCACTATAGGTTAAGTTTACCACCTTTATTTTCAAACGCGTTAACGAGTCTTATTGGTCTTTATACACATGTGTTTGTACCCCAGCATTCTACCAATTCTTCTATTCCGCTGGGAACCGGTATAGTCCAGCCCTTTTGTCTGTTGTTAGAGCTTGAAAAACGCCATTATTTCTGTCTCTGGAGTAGATATTTAACTTATCTCTACACAGCGTTACAATGGACCACATGCACGGGGAGGAGCTTGCAATGCTTGTAGGGAATTACCCGTATTTGGTTGGCACTTCGCTAACGTTTGTAGTGGAAATCAGGAGGCTGAATAGCTATATAAAAGAAAAGCGCCATCGTGACGTTGGATGACGTCATAAATGCTTGTGGTCCATTAATATGTTGTTACCATTAGTATTCTCGTAGGGGTAATACGTCCCTTTGTGCCTGATGACAAATATTATTTCTTTTGAAACGTGTTGCGGTAGCTTCTTCCCTTGGTGACAGTTATCAGAAGTAGCGCGCTACAGGTAGCAAAAACTATAGTAGTTAATACGTTTTTTAGAGCGTGCTACATTTTGAACAATGGAAAGTAGCAAGTATAGCGCAATACAAGAAAAAAAATAGCTTCTTTAGTTAGCACTGACGCTATTTTTAAAGTTACTTAAAAAAGGTACCGTTTTAGTGATCACGTGCTCGTTGCTTCTTTAACCCAAAATGTTGTCTGCGTTCTCAACAATTTGCTAATTTCAGCTACAGTGTTTAGCAGCGCATCTTGTGAAGTTAACATATTTTTCCATAGCCACTTGCTGGTAAAAGAAAGTAGCTGACACACCAAAGAAATACAAAAATTTCTGGCAACGTTTGTCTACTTTGTCTTAAAATTAATGTATTAATTTATAATAAAGCTCTAAAAGTAATAAATTGCTCTATTGTCATCAAAAACACACCTGTGAACGCAATTTCTATAATTCAAGCTTATCAGGAAGTGGGTTACAATCGATTATAAAATTCCATCTTTACATACAGAGTACAAAACCAGGTTCGGTTAAATCAAAGAGTGTAAATAAAATACGGAAGTTTTTATCATTTGGGAAAGATTTAAACGTACAACAATATGGACGTATCGTCAAATAGAAATAAAAAAGGCATTATTTATGCCGCACTCTCTATTATAGAATCCAAATATTATCACGTATTGCTTCATCTGTTAAGAAATTGATGTTAGGCATGAAATTACAAGAAGAAGGTTACCTCTAAAAACTTTTCTTAAGCAACGGAATAATTGTTAAAGTATCAATAATTATAGAAAAAGGAAATGTTAATAACTAAGAAAAATTGATAAAAAAATTGCCTCATATTTTACAGTTTTTTGAAAAAGAAAAAAAAAGTTAAATATGTTGGTGTGTTTTCGAAAATTTAAATTTTTAACATTTCGTTTCAGGGGAATTTTTGGAGTACATTCACTCTCATTCTGAGAAGCCCATTTCATCACTTCTTATTATAGAAAAATGCTGGTCGTTAAATTATCGAATATATCCGAAAATATTTAGTTCAATATAAGCAGAAGATAGTACCTTCGCCAATCTTGAGCCATAAATCCCGTATAATGTTTTTTTTTAAATGTATTACAGTTAGAGTTTTGTCGAATTGGCATGCTAGCAAAAAGTTCGTTTTCTGTTCGGTGACTTTCAGCACCAAATTTGACACACGTGTGTGTATGCGCGCAAATGCAATTGTCAATAAATGTTTGGTGTATGGAGGATAAAAATGCATACATTTTGACGCAACATAATTTTCTCCACGAAAGTCTTCATGCTAGAACCGTAAGTTAATAGTTGAAAACATTTTGATCTGACAATGAAAATTTACAGGGATATAAACTGAATATGAATTAAATATTTTTACCGAATAAATTACGTGATATTAAAAAATAAAATGTAATTTCTATAACACATTCTGTTTTAAAAGTTAAGGCACGCACTAAAATATGATAATAAAATTAAAAGAAGAGATAGCTATAATGATAAAGATAGAAACTTGTATGGAATAATTTCATAACAAATATTCAAAATGTAATTGGAATGAAACGTAGTAGAGATATTCTAGCGGTTTCTTCACAATTATTTATTTAAAAAAATTTTGTTTATATTTTTGTTAAAAAAAACACTGTTTCAAAAGTTTAGGTACATTATGCAAACGTTAACCCCTTGGGGATGAGCGACACGTATACGTGACGCATAAGATGCTCAGAATCCCCGATTATTCCCACCAGTTATTTTTTAGTGTAAGATATGCCTTATGTAATCCTAGCATTTCTGCGATTCGATTAGGCAAGAATTTCGGTTTTGAAAAAACGGTGGTAAAAGATTAAAAATTCTGTAAAGGACGCTCGTCGTAAAGGGGTTAACAAATGCTTGATTGGTACCAACCAATCACTGGTTTCAACCAACCAATCATTTTGTTCCAACCAAAGAATTGTTTTCCCCGAGCAGTATAACAGAAAATATTCAATTTCCGTTGGTTATTCAAAATGCCGAAAGCTGAAAAAGAGGAAATTTTTAAAGCTATTTAGGTTGGAACCGAAATATAAGCCCGTTATTAAAATATCTAAAATATTAAATCGTTCCAAGCGTTATACAGGTATATTATACAGGGGTATACAGGCAACGAAAAGAAGCAGAATCTAGATCGTCCTGAGGGCTGGAATTGTTACTGGCATGTACTCAAGAAGCAATCACGTACTTTTTTCAGTAGATAACAAGGCGTCTCGGGTATTTTGTGGGGAAAGTGATCGGCTTTAATTTCCAAAACTGCTTACCATTTCTCCATGGGAAACAAATTTAACGAAGTATCAACATGCACTAGAGCAACATCTACTTCCATTAGGGATCCATCGTTGGCAGTTCTGAGTGGAGATTTCAGCACGACAATGCTTCAATTCACAACTTACATAGTGCAGAAAACGGCTTTCCGTCCGAAATTTTAACGTTTTAGATTGGCAAGCTTTAAGCTCGGACTTAACTCCAATGGTGGAGTATACAAGAATGGAAAGCAATACGATTCTATTTAAGAACTAAAAGTTGGCATTGAAAAGTCATGGTATTATCTGACACCAATAATATTTCAAAAACTAATTGATTCATTGAAAACACGATTAGTTGAAGTTATTTGAAATAGGGAAATACTATTAATAAATAGCATCAAAATGTTAAATGATTTTTTTTTTCCATTGTGCCTAAACTTTTGAGACACTGTATAGTTATAGACTTTTATTATTTTTTATCAAAGTTATGATAATATACCCATTTGTTCATTTCGATATGATGTATTTGAATAATTTTATAGAAGCTAAAAAGTAGATAATATATTTTTTTTGTTGTTGTTGTTTAATTTTGTATTACTATTTAATAAACAACATTTTCTTGTTATGCCTAAACTTTTATGACAAGATTCAGATTTTTATAAAATGAAGCAAAATGGTTTTGCCATAAACTTAAAGAGGAAATGGTCGGAAAAAATTATTTTAATTTTCGCAATTTAGTGAGAAGTATGAGACTTAAGTGAAAATGACTCATTTTCGAGCAGTCTGAAAATTCTTCAAATTCATGGATGAAAATGCACAGTTTCTTTTTAAAATGATTCAGTTTCAATGGCGGATTTTATTCAGTGAAACTATAGACTCAATGAAACTTTTGAAACTAAAGCGTTTTTTATTTTTGAATCGGGGTATTATTTTTTTTAACAATTATTCCACGAGGAAAAAATTAAAATTGTGAATAAAATCTCTTTTTCCTTTAACCCTTTCAAGGGCAAAGATTTTATCTTGTTTAAAAGTTGAAATAAATGACACCAGGTTTTACGAAAAATTTATTTGAAAATAAATAAAACCTATTCTGCCCGTACGCTATAAAAGTAAAATTTTATTTCCAAATTCTGGTGCCATTGTGCCTTTTGGTTATTAAAATCAACTGGGATATATAATATACCACCGCCACTCAAAGGGTTAAAATATACTATCATACTTTCCTTTAATTACGTCTGAAGGATTTTCTTTTAAATTATATTTTGCATACTATTTCATACGACTACAGGATGACACATGGCTACCAGTTTCTACGCTTTTTTTTAATCCAAATAAACATTGTTGAACCACAAATTTTACTTTAAAAATAAAATAAAATATGTACTGCATTTCATTAAGCATACATTTTATTAAATATATATATTTTTTTTCTGTTCAAAACATGTTTATAGGATTTTAAAAAGCGTAGAAGTTGGCAGCTATGAAGGTATCAGTTGCTGTGAAAGTTTTAAATATTTTAACGTTAGTAAATTCTCTCCAGTTTAAAAACAACCATTATGTCATAATCTAATAAGGGCACTTTTTAGATAAGCTAAGTTGAATAATTTGTAATTCTTGAAATTCTAAAGCTCAATGCCTCAGATAGTATTCATCAGATGAAGTATTCATCTAGAACATGCGCTCCGATAGTAGAAACAAGTTGGAAATTGTACGTCAAACGTGACAAATTAGGTGCGTTCATACTATAGCTAGTTATATAAATATTCATATCTTGATGATTTTTATTCTGTGAAATGAATTATATCATGTGCACATTAATTTCTGTCATAAAATAAGTACCTCGGTCGCTTGACGATTAAACCTCGGAAGCTCCTATAACAAGAAAGCACAGATTTTTTTTTTAAAATCAAATTTCTTAAATATTTTTATTAATATCTTCTAAAGTTTTTAATCGATTTTCATAAAATTTGAAGTATCTCGACAAAATTATTAAATAACCCGACAGCTCGGCAAAATTTTGCAAAGATAATATATCTTAAATTTTAAACCATTTGGTTGGGTGGTTTTTGCGTTGTTATATGCGGATGGAAGGACAGACAGACGGCAGTATTCTGCCCTCAACGGAAGAAACCGACGCGGAAACAAACGTTAACGTAATTCATAACGAGATTCAAGAGTTTGCAATTCTGCCCTGCGATCGTTATACGCGAGTGACCTTCAAACTCACTGCGTTCGAGTTAACATGTTTCGACCAATCAAAGACAAGATCACGCTTGGTTTGTTTATTTACGGGAGATGTGAACGTGTGTTTTACTGGGGTGTTTGCGATGCTATTAAAAAGGGAAAAAAGATTCGTCTCGTTTACTTAATTTAAAAAAAAAAAAAAAAGAAAAATCCTTGGATTAGCAGATAATAAATAGATCTAAGAGAACAAGAATTTGAAATCATGGTTGATTTTATCACCAATCATAGACAGGTAGAGAATAGAAAATTTGCGCCTAGTTATACAATATTTTAATTTTTAGATTTTTTTTTTTTCGGGATATTGATTTTTTTTAGCGTGGCGGATTTTTTTTTTCGAAGTTAAATTTGCGGGAATTATTTAAAAGTCAATGAAAATTTTTATTTATAAATATTAATAAAGAAATAATTTTAAAATACTAATTACTGATGGGACTTAAAAATTTTTGGAAAAGGATTTAAATATTTTGATGAAATAAAGGAGAATACACCAAATTTTATGAAAATTTTATGCGGTATCTATCTATATTACATAAATACACATTGTTGTTTAAATAAATACTACATATTCTGATGACATGCAGCAAAGGCTTTATTGCTAATTTGTAAATTATGTATATATATTTTTTACTGTTCAGTTAATTTCAATTGTTCTAACCCATTTTTCATTGTGATTCAGACTTGAAATTAAATATTCGTAGCCATGTGGCACTTCCCTCTCTCTCCCCCCCCTCCCCCCCCTTTTTTTTTTAACTATTCAGTGAATATGAATTGTTCTTGCGCATTTTTTATTGTGATTTAGATTTAAAATTAAATAAATATTTTCAATTGAAATGAAATATTCATATTCATATGACACCTTCCCTTCCCCACCCCTCTTTTTTTTCTCGTGTAATACACCTTTTACATTTCATTTAAAAAATAGAATTACATTATGTATATACTGCAAATAATGTATTTCATTTCCACAATTAAAACTACATTCCGCATAAATATGAGTGCAGTAAACATATTTCAAAATTAATAACATTTTTATGAGGTGTTTATCTAAATTCTATAGCTATACAGGGTTGTTTAAATATATATTTTTTATTTTCTTATGAAATGCAACAAAAACTTTCGGGAAGCGAGTTTTCTTTCTTTTTTTTTTTCTAGTGGGTGATTAATAATGATGAGGCTTTTAATTGTGTATTAACATGTTTTAAATCTATTACACAGCCCGGTTGCATTAAAATATCGCCCACCCCTTCCTTTTTTATTATGTTTATTAGTAAATTATCAGGGATCTATTTAGGAAGAAATTGGGTCCTTTAAAGAACCTTTCACACATTTTTTTTTATTATATATATATATATATATATATACAATTTATGATCTGAAGGATTCTCTATTTAACTGTGAATTTAACCTCTTCTGTTGGATACAACTTTGTACATGTGCTCACAATATACTAAATATCTTGGGATATTATCAATATAAGTAATATATATATTTTAATTTTTTTAATTCTTTTTCACACTCCTTTTCAAATTGTATGTATAATTTATAATATTCCATTGTAAAGGTCTTGTTATTCAATATTGTTTCAGCGATTGTTCGGGCAAGATATGGCACTATATTTAGCAAAAGCTGGTGTCATATACAGAAAACAATCGTTCTTTGCTTATAAATGTGATTTTCTTGCCCTTGAAAAAGTAAATTACTTTATAAGCTTTTATTTGTGTATATACTCGTGTGGTTTATATTTCATTCCTTATTTTCTATTTATTTAATTTTTTTTTTCTTCTTCTTAATTTGAATTAATAATGTTACTTTTATTAGGACTACAATTTTAATTTGTAAATTGACAGGGCTCTTTGGTATCGGGATTTCAGTGTATGTGGTCAGTTTCTTATGTTTCAATGGTTAAATTTTACTTAAAGTTATATATATATATATATATATATATATATATATATATATATTGTTGTGAGCTCGGGGTTCGAAAGGACTGATGCCAATATATAAGAACAATAAAAAGGCTTTATTCACTATAAACAGTGCAATACGATCACAAATATCTTCTGAAAATTACAAGATATTCAGTAATCTTCAAATCCAATAAAAGCGCAGAAAATTTCTCACAGAAACAATGCGTTCAATACGACGTATCAACGACAAAATCGATCCGAGTAACACAGTTCTCAATGCAAAGCCTCTCGTATGAATTCAATCGCAGTTGACAGACAACTAACTAACTGAACTGATGGAGGTCCTTATATAGGTTTCAGAGATCTTTCCAGATTATTCCAGAGCCTTCAGATGCTAGAAATTACCAGAAAGTGCTTTAACTTTCGATAGAGAACCTAAGCGAGAAAGGATCCCAATGTACAGGTATAAGGGGGGGGTGGTTGCACAAAAAGTCGCCAAATCCGTCGCCAACTTGGCGACATTTGGCGATATATCGCCAAATTCGGCGACAAAAATAAGTCGCCAAAACCATCGCCAACTTGGCGATAAACCCATTCCTTGGCGATTTCTCCATAGACTTCCATTATAAAGATGAGGGTGTAAGGTTGTTTTCCTTGCAAACCACCTGAGGCCTTTAGCATTGAGTTACATGATACTCAATAGGAAATACATTAATAATACTGCAAGTTTCACAATAATAAAATAAAATAAACAAATGGAATATTTACAGGTATATACAAAATTCATAACATTGCCCCCCTCTCAAGGACTGCACGTCCCGGGCAGTTCAACCCTTGATCGGAAAGCAAACCCGTTACCAACAAATGCTATACTATTCAAAACACATTCATAATGCTGAATTATACAAAATATACACTTATTTAAAAATAAAATAAAATTAAAGCATAGACATTATTACATACAAGTATTTAAATAATAATAACAATAATAATGATAATGCTAAGCAAAATAAATAATTACATTAATTTATATACAAGACCATGGTCATACTAATTTACATTATTTACATTACACTATTTACAATCAATGAACTAAGTACTATGGCCATAGTATGGAGCCAGCCTGTCGTAATGAACGACTCTAGGCTTCGAACTTGGTGACTTTCGGATCCAAATTACGACATCGTTCAGTCTGTTTAGGACTGTATAAGGACCGTCCCAGTGCGATTGCAGTTTGGGAGAAAGTCCTTTACGTCGAGTCTGATTATAGAACCAAACCTTGTCACCTTCTTTGAATTGATGTCCCGTGGCTTTCGTGTCGTACCTGGTCTTCATCTTCTCCGTCTGTATATTGATCCGCTCTCGAGCCAAGTTGTGGACGTCTTCCAATCGTGCCTGGAGATTCTGCACGTATCCCTCTGGCGATGAAGGCGCATCTGGAGGGCGACCAAAAATCAGATCACAAGGTAGACGAAGATCACGACCGAAAAGCATCTGAGACGGGGAATAGCCGGTTGTTTCATGGATAGCGCTAGGATAGGCGAGAAGAAACAAGGGAAGTTTTTGGTCCCAGTCTTGTTGGTTTCTTGAGACTAGCAGTGAGAGATTGTTGAGGATGGTACGATTAAATCTCTCAACCATGCCATCCGACTGTGGATGTAAAGGCGTCGTCCTAGTTTTGTCCATTCCGAGAAGTTGACAGAGACCCTCAATCACAGCAGATATGAAATTTCTCCCTTGGTCAGAATGCATTTGAAGGGGAACTCCATACCTTGATATCCACTGGTGTACCAAGGCATCCGCAACCGTAGAAGCTTCTTGATCAGGGATGGCATAAACTTCAGGCCATTTCGTGAAATAGTCCATGACAACAAGGAGGTATTTGTTGCCATCAGCACTTCTTGGCAGAGGACCTAGGATGTCAAGTGCGATGCGTTCAAAAGGTGCTCCTACATTGTAGAGATGTAGTCTTCGTCGGCTACGTTTCTTTGGTTCTTTCCGAGCTGCACATGCATCGCAAGATCTGCACCATTGTTCAACGTCAGCTCTCGTTTTTCCCCAGAAGAAGCGCTCTCGGACTCTGTGTAATGTTTTCATGACTCCAAAATGGCCTCCGGTGGGACTGCCATGTAATTCTTCGAGGACCTCTGGGATTCGAGATCGAGGAAGTACCAACTGCCACCGAGATGTCTTCCCATCTTCCGATTCGAATTTTCGGTACAGGACACCATTCCTGACGTGGAGGGAGTTCCAAAGAGCCCAATATTGCTTCGTCGTAGGACTGTAAGTCGAGATGTCTTTCCAACTGGGCTTCGTGCTAGAAGATTCTAATAACTCCAAGATTGGTTTGATCTCAGAGTCTGCCATTTGATCTTCTCGAATCTTCTCATCACTCCAGGGATCTGGTGGCGTCAATAGTGAAGTCTTCGTCTGGCGTATGACACATTCGGGGTTATACTTGCTCTCCGCTCTGGAACAATAGCGACAGCTCTCGGGACACGGTCTTCTTGATAGGGCATCGGCGTTTCCATGCGATGAGCCTTTGCGATGCCTGATGTCAAAGTCGTATTCCTGGAGTCGTTGTATCCATCTGGCTACTTGGCCCTCTGGGTTCTTAAAATTCATCAGCCATGTTGCGTGGTCAGTACGAAGGAGAAATTTCCTGCCACAGAGATAGTGATGGAAGTGTTCTATGGCTTTCACTATAGCTAATAACTCCTTACGAGTGACGCAATAATTCCGCTCTGGTTTCGATAAACATTTGCTCCAGTATGCTACGACTCGTTCTTGGCCATCTATTTCTTGGGAAAGTACAGCACCGACACTTTCATGACTAGCATCCGTGTCCACAATGAATCGTTTGTCGGGGTGTGGATAGGTTAGGACTGGAGAGGATGTGAGAGCTTCTTTCAGCTGCTGGAAGGAATTCTCGCATTCTTGTGTCCATAGAAACTTCTGCTTGCTTTCAGTGAGCCTATGCAAGGGTCTTGCGATGTTGGAGAACCCCTGTACAAATTTTCTGTAATAAGTGCAAAGTCCCAGAAAGCTTCGCAACTGATGGACGTTTTCCGGACGCTTCCAGTTCTTTACTGCAGACACTTTTTCAGGATCTGTTCGAACACCTTCAGCTGAGATGATGTGTCCTAAATAATTTACTTCGCGCTGGAAGAACTTGCATTTCAGAGGGTTCAGCTTTAAATTCGCCGCTCTTAGCTTCGTTAACACTTTTCGAATATTTCCAAGATGTTCTTCAAACGTGCGGCCACCAATGATGACGTCATCTAGGTAGATGAGACAAGCTTCAAAAGTCAGACCTTTTAACACTGTCTCCATGAGGCGCTCGAACGTTGCTGGAGCATTGCAGAGCCCGAACGGCATAACTTTAAATTGCCAAAGTCCTTGTCCAGTAGTAAATGCGGTCTTCTCTTTGTCATCAGGATGGATCTCTACTTGCCAATATCCACTCTTCAAATCCAGTGTGGAAAACCATTTATGTCCTGAAAGAGTGTCTAGCGTGTCGTCTATTCTTGGTAGAGGATAGCTGTCCTTCTTCGTGATATCGTTAAGTTTACGATAATCCACACAAAATCTTGTGGAGCCATCTTTCTTTCGGACCAACACGATGGGAGAGGCCCACGGACTTGATGACGGTTCGATGATGTCACTATCCTGCATCTCTCGTAAGAGCTTAGAAACCTCTTCTTGTTTTGCGAACGGCAAGCGTCTTGGATGCTGTTTAATCGGTGGATGGTCGGCAGTGTCAATTCTATGACGTGTCAGAGAAGTGCGACCTATATCACCCTCGTTTTGTGAAAACACATCCTTAAACTCCTGGAACAGTCTTTCTGCGGCATGTCTCTGTTCAGGAGATAAATTTTCATTTCGTCCAATTTCAGGTGTTAAACTTGTAGGCGGCTCCGACAACGTCAAGCTCGGGTCTTTGCAAACACAGGTGACTGGAGCACAGGTAGCAAGCACTTCACCCTTCTGGATAATTCTAGACTTTTCACTTACATTCGCCATCCTCACGGGTATCACATCTCTCGACAGATCTACCAGCGCTGATGCTATTAGCACTCCTTTTGGGCTCTTCTCAGGATATCCAACCAAGCCACATTGAAAACTACTTTCGTTCTCAGTTAATCCAGGTATCATCATTTCGGTCCGAGGAGGGATGATAACATCTGCCTTGGCTGTGATCCGTTGAATAGACCCGGACTCATTTCCAAGTTTGAAAATAGTGACATCTTCTTGAGCAGAGCGTAACTCATTATTCTTAAAATCCAGTGTAAATCCATGCTCTTTTAAAAAGTCCAGTCCGAGTATGAAAGGGTCTGAAATATCGGCCACATAGACTGTATGATGGTAAGCGGCGTTCCCAAACTTTATTTTCAATTTCATTCTTCCATGTATGTCAATCTTATCCCCGGTCACGGTTTGAAGGATAACACGGGGCGGAGTCCAGAGGAGCTTTTCTTTTAGCCGCTGAGCTAGATCTTTCCGGATGATGGTCACATTGGTTCCTGTATCGATGATCATATTACAGGTCAAATCATTCACACGCCCGACTATAAAAACTCCGTTCTCGCCGTAACTTCTTGCAGAAATTTGACACACTTGATAATGGGGCTTCTCAAAATCTGGCAACCTCCGCCCCGCGAGATGGCCATTAATTAGTTTTCCTGCTCCGGCGTTCGTGCGGAGCTATTACCTTCTGTGCTGGGTCGGTTTAGGCAGTTTCTTTGAATATGGCCTTCCCCACCGCATTTCCAGCACTTGATCTTTCTTCCAGGTTTGTTGTCCATCAAGGAGTTTATATGTCTCATCACGTCCTTCATCTGCTGCTGTAAACGCTCCACAGCTGTATCCGACGTCTCAGGTATGTTGGCTACTCGCACAAAGTGCCGATCTTTCCTTGTAGCTTGCTGGGCTGCCTCGAATTTCAGGGCATAAACTAAAGCCCCTTTTAAGTCACTGAGATCTGCAATCCGGAGTTGTTTCTGGATCTCAAAGTCACGCACACCATCGATGAAATGTTGCAGAGCTAAACTTTCTCTAGTTTCAGTCGGGCAGTCAGGATAAGCAAGATGGGAAAGTCTCTCGACATCCGTAGCAAGCTCTTGCAGGGATTCAGTGGATTTCTGCTGTCGAGATTTGAGTTGGAGTCTGCTATATTCCTTCATGCATTTCTCGCCAAAGCGCAATTCTAAGGCACTGACGAGCGTTTCAAAATCCAGCGGTTCATTTGCAGGCAATGTCTGTAGGACGTCGGCAGCATCAGCTCGTAGAGAAGCAGCTAACTGGCAAGCCTTTGTCTGGGAATCCCATCCATTGGCGTCCGCTACGATCCCAAATTGTGTCTTAAAAACTGGCCAGGAGGATTTGCCGTCATAGGTCGAAAGTTTAATAAAGGCCCGAGGAAGCATATCTGGATACTTGAAATCTTCGGAAAAGTTTACCGCAGTTATCTTCTGTTTCTTGACTTTTTCCAAATCTTTTTTTACATTCTCTATGCTTTCTTCAACGGTCTTAGCGATCTTTTGAACTTTTTCTTCTACTCTTTCTTCTACGGTTTTCGCTGTCATTTGAACTTCTTCTATGGTTTTGGCTGTCATTTGAACACTTTCTTCTATTTCTTGAAACCTTCCTTCAAATTTATTTTCCACGGAGTCAATTCTTTCATTTAAAGATGTTATTTTATCCTCTATCAGATCTTTCAACTCACCAAGGTTGGTTGACATACCTTTTTTTATTTCTTCCGACATTTCCTTCATTTCAGCCTGATTCGCAGTCATTTTCTCATCCATCGCTGACATTTCCTCCTTCATTTCAGCCTGGTTCGCAGTCATTTTCTTATCCATCGCTGACATTACCTTCTTCACCGCTTCCTTCAACTCGCCAAGGTTGGTTGACATATCCTTCTTCATTTCTTCTTTCAACACGCCAAGGTTGGTTGACATCTCAGCCTGATTCGCAGTCCACTTCTGTGGGCGTGGGTTCGAATCCCACTTCTGACGCCAAATGTTGTGAGCTCGGGGTTCGAAAGGACTGATGCCAATATATAAGAACAATAAAAAGGCTTTATTCACTATAAACAGTGCAATACGATCACAAATATCTTCTGAAAATTACAAGATATTCAGTAATCTTCAAATCCAATAAAAGCGCAGCAAAATTTCTCACAGAAACAATGCGTTCAATACGACGTATCAACGACAAAATCGATCCGAGTAACACAGTTCTCAATGCAAAGCCTCTCGTATGAATTCAATCGCAGTTGACAGACAACTAACTAACTGAACTGATGGAGGTCCTTATATAGGTTTCAGAGATCTTTCCAGATTATTCCAGAGCCTTCAGATGCTAGAAATTACCAGAAAGTGCTTTAACTTTCGATAGAGAACCTAAGCGAGAAAGGATCCCAATGTACAGGTATAAGGGGGGGGTGGTTGCACAAAAAGTCGCCAAATCCGTCGCCAACTTGGCGACATTTGGCGATATATCGCCAAATTTGGCGACAAAAATAAGTCGCCAAAACCATCGCCAACTTGGCGATAAACCCATTCCTTGGCGATTTCTCCATAGACTTCCATTATAAAGATGAGGGTGTAAGGTTGTTTTCCTTGCAAACCACCTGAGGCCTTTAGCATTGAGTTACATGATACTCAATAGGAAATACATTAATAATACTGCAAGTTTCACAATAATAAAATAAAATAAACAAATGGAATATTTACAGGTATATACAAAATTCATAACAATATATATATATATATATATATATATATATATAAAGTTTTGTACTGGGGGTGGTTTTGGGTTCTGGGAGTCATGATGTATATATGTCACTTTTTTAAGGACACGATAACTTCAATAATTCTGAACAAATCTCTTCCAAACTGATACATAAAATCAAGGGGCATAAAATCTCGGTCAAGTTAAGTTCGTTAATGGGCACAATCAAACCAAGGGGGGGGGGAGAATGGGGGCTTCTAGTGAAAACAGAAAACCCCATAGCTTTTTAATTATGATACGTATCTAATCCGTTTAAAGTTATTATTACTTCTAGGAAAAGGGCCGAAAATTTATGTATGACAGATTTTTGATATCATTAAAATTGGCCCCAAGGGATGGGAAAAGGGGGGGGGGGTTAGAAGAGAAAAATCATAACTTCGTCAATTCACAAGATAGCATATCCTCTTAAATTTATTATAAGTTATTATTATAACCTATATTATAGGTTATTATATAGGTTATTATATGTTATTCTTCTTAATATATCTAAAACTTTTATATTGACAAGTTTTTTTATAGGATCAACCCTTATAGCAAAATGAATAAATAAATAAATAAATAAATAAAAACAAAAAAATCCCTGCCGGCTCCGCCTGCAAACAAGTTAGATTTCGTAGTGGGCGGTCCCAACTGTGCCATCATGGCAAAAAGGTTATTTCTTCCGCAATTTCCAACAAACAGGTGCCCCACGGTCTGCGTCTTCGAAATCTACCTGTGCCTGTAGGCCGAGCCGTCAGGGATTTTTTTTATTTTAAATTATCCCTTCACAAAATTCTTTCATCTCAAAACAGGACCCTTCACAAAACTTTTTACCTTTAAAATGGACTCTTGACAAAATTCTTTGTCTTTAAAAAAATATTTCACAAAACTTTTCCTCTACAAACCGAATTTTTCATAAAATTAATAATTTAAAAGTAAAATCTGGCTGTCACTTTTACATATAGAAAGTATTCATATTTTACATACACATATCTTCTTAAAAATATATAAGAACCTGAATATGACGATCCTTTCAAATTTACAAAATTATGACTAGATTTTTCACAAATGTAAAAAGCTGTTCACAATTTACAAAGGCAGGACCCAGGGAGCAAAGTCTGGACAGACCTTTGATTATGTTAATTATGTTATGAGATGTTGGAAAATTTTAATGCTGTTAGCGAAATATATTAATTAAACTATATACATTTTTAATGTTGTTTGTGAAATATGATTTAAACTAAACAATTTTTTAATGTTGAATAAATATTTAATGTCGGCAAAATCTTTTATTAAATTGAATTTTTTTTTCTTAACGAATAATTTTTTTAACGAAATGTGTTAATTACATTTTGGAAACTGTTAACGAAATAAGAAGTAATGTTTTCCTTTATTAGTTTTCAATAGAGAATATGTTTCAATCTTTATATGTATTATGACTCAGACACTATATTTCATACATATAAAAGACAGTGCAAAACAAATCAGGTAAATTTCATTAGTATATAATTTCCATCGGTAGTGTAAAACTGTTTTCTCGTAACATGCAAAAATAATTTCGTGAGCAAAAAAATTTTTTTTCAATCTAGTGAACTTTTTACTAATTATAATTTAAATAGTACTATTGGATTAGGGCTTTTATTTTTATTTTCCTAACGGGTGTATAATACTGTATTATTTACAATTCAAAATAGTATTAAAATAAATTTTAACTGAAAAATAATTTATGTTTAAAAAATTCGTGTAAACTGTATTCATTAGAAAATGTACCTATTCTAAAACACTGTCTTTTGGCCCTGTATTCTCATATACAAGAGCGCTGCATTACACGCGCCATCTTAAAACGACAAAGCGAAGGCTTTCCGGCTGCCTAAAGCAGTCGGAGAAATTACCACAAAACAACCCCGAAATACCGGAACCAATTCCGAGACGATAGGGGCAGAATGCGAAATTATCACTTCGTCGGGGCATTACGAGAAAGTCTCCCTTTCCGATGAGGGCAGAATACTGCCAAGAGAGACAGACGGACAGACCAGAAATCGACAATAGGTGCTACGTATTTATATAATTACAAACGCACCTAAAAAGACAAAGATTTAAAGATACTAGAAAAATAAAGATATTTTCAAGTGAAAAATCTACCTCCTTTTTGCAACACAGCATAGGAGAAAAAAAATAAATGCCACACTTGCAATAACTTGTAAATAACATCTTCCATTAAGGAAGTTTTATTTTCTCTTTGTATTAAGAAATATTGCCAAATTAAATATGCCCAATTAAAATATAAAAAATAAATATAATGAATACAAAAGATGTGTGAATTATCACTTTACTACACAGCATATAACCAACAGACAGAAAAAATGTCCAGACCGGGGATCGAACACGGAACCTTTGGTATTACGCATCAATGCTCTGCCATTTGGAGCTATCGAGACGACATCCAGTCTAGCATTCTCTCACTCTTATATGGCGAAGCTACAACCCTGCAGCACAAGATGGAACATCAGTCGTGAGCACAACTTCAATGGCATGCGTGAGACAAATTAAACCCAGTATAGGTGAATATTTTACATAACATACCTTATTAAATTTTCAGCTAAGCTGAAATTAATCTCGAAATTTGGTCTGGACATTTTTCACTCTGTTGGTTGTACACTGTGTAGTAAAGTGAAAATTAACATCCTTTTTTATTCATTAATTTTCAACGTAATTTCAGCTCTGCTGAAAATTTAATTAGGTTTGCAAAATATTCCCGATACTGGGTTTAATTTATCTCATGCATGCCACTGAAGTTGTGCTCATGACTGAATTTTCATCTTGTAGTGCAGAGTTGTAACCTTGCTATATAAAAGTGAGATAATGCTAGACTGTATGTCGTCTGGATCTCTAAATGGTATAAAAGTTAGCTGCGCCGCAGTCGCCCTGAGGGAGAGCCCTGCGCGTCAGACGACCACCGAACACAAGTCCTGAGGGACTTATATCGCGCCAACAGGTTTTTCTCCCTGCGGCGCTTCGGACGGTCAGAGGACCGTCACCTACGGACCCTCTAACCTTGAACCCTCGTGTCGACGACGTAGGCCGTTGCGATACGCGGTGAAACCACGGGGAGTCACCGCGAGACACTTGGAGACGGGCCGGCGTCCCCCAACAGCTGGAAACCCAAAAGGAAACCAGGCCCTAGGACTTAAGTCGGGATGTTCCAATCCGTACTTGCTCTACCACAAATCGAGGGGTGTGGAAACTTACAGAGGTAGTCACGGATCCCTCTCGTAGTGTTGGCGCGTAATACCAAAGGTTCCGGGTTCGATCCTCGGTCTGGATATTTTTTTAACACTCTGTTGGTTGTACGCTGTGCGGTATCGTGATAATTCACATCCTTTGTATTCATTAATTTCCAGCGTTTCAGCTCCGCTGAAAATTTTTATTAGGTATGTAAATAAACAGATTTTCCTACTGATCATTTTTGTGCATAACGAATCAAAACTGTTCATTTATCACTTACTTATCAACTTCAATGCTTTTATTTCATCCAACTTGGTTGTCTCGGAAAAATATATAGTTTCTGGCTTTACTGTACATGTGAAAGTTAGAACATTGTTGGGACTAAGCTCAGACTTTCGCCGTAATACTTCTGAAATTATCACATTACCGGATTGTGGACAATATGTTTCCTCTCCTTTCATTATTCCGTCCTTTAACTGTTCCACGCTGCCATCGAGTTTTTTCAAGCCAATATTATATTCCACTGAGAAATTTCGATGCCTTTCGCTGTTCAGATAGATGCACGCCCATTCAGGATGTGCCCATTTCCTTGGGTCCAGTCTAAAAAAGAATAGCTCTCCCGAAACTGGAAAAGTGGGACTGTCATAGTATTTAGAATCATCGTATTCAGTGACTGAGAAAAACTCGGAAATCCTCCATTCAGCATGTGTATCTTCGTATACTCGTTTGTGTTTCTTTGCATCAACTTCGCCAATTCTTATACACTCCGACATTGATAATGAAATTAAAGTCTTCTCACAATTAGAAACTGAAACTAGAACAATCCTGAAAAAAAGAGAAATGGAAATGGGAAATAAAAGAGCGTTTAATTAATTTAAAGAAATATAATCACTTATTTCGCCGTAATTATAGGTGATGAGGCGTACATACAGGGCCTGATTACCAACGGGGCAACTTCCACCAGTAAATTTTAATAGAAATATTCGTTAATTTAAACGGCTTATTTATGTAAATTTCTGTAATGAGTAAGGCAAAATTTTCTATTTATTTTTACTGGTGGAAATTTGTCCCGTTGGTAATCAGGCCCTGCATACATACATATAAACAAACACCAACTCACAAACATACTTACAATTTCGTAGGCTGTTTTAACAATGTTTATTTCTCTCACAAATTGAAATGTTGCTTCTAAGTCTGCCCAGACAGAAGAACTCTTATTATATTTTTCGCTAGTTGGTACACCAATAGTAGCATTACCAATCCTAGCAACATGTCAGATATTAACACACCGCCATTCCTTGCAATCTTTTTCAACATTCAATAAATACTAAAATACATATAATTACAATACTGTAATTATAAATGCACAAATCTAGCATTAACAATACATAAATGTGTAAATAAACAATTATTAATAAAAATCATATTATACTAACCAGGGGATGCAACACGAGATTTCTGGGTTACAGAACATACAGTACAGAACATTGGTGAAAACCATTTTTAATTGAAATCGCTAATAGATTTTTTTTAGATTACAATGAAAAATCATAAATTTTGCATAAAGAATAAAGTCGATCGGATAATTAGTTGCCGAGATATTTGTAATTATATTTTCCACACTCTTCGATTTTTCATGACCCTGTATTTCATTCAAATTTCAATTCAAAGATAAATTTTAATTAGAAATGAGACGCTTCATCCGACGCAATAAACTGTTAGTTAATATGATTATCATTTTTGCAGTTATAAGGATGTTTATTTTACGCATTTCAGTAATAGAGCATTTAAAGTTTATGACGTCATCAAACCCGGATTTTATTCGAATTGCAATGCATTTTATAAATAGTTTACACATGTTTTATTTTCATATTTTACATTATGCATATCCGTATTACGATCCCCCCCCCCCCCCCCCCAACGACTAGTTTTCTATTCAATGGTGTAAAAATTAAAATTATGCTACGTTCAGAAATAATTAAAATTGCGAAATACGAGGAAATGTATCCCCGTAGATATCATGTCAGCGTTACTCATTGGCATGTTTTTGCTTTTTAATATAGATAGATACAGAAATAATACACTTAACAACAACAACAAAAAAATCTCTTAATTAATCATTCATGGATAGGAGTTATAGTTTCGAAACAGGTCGTTTGTACCCAGAGTAGTTTTAATCACGACCACTCTAACTTTTGAGTCCTTACCTAGGTAAATTTCACAAATTATCCCTAAAGACCATTGAAGGACTATTGAAGGAATGTAAGTTATCATCCTTGTCCACACTTTTACATTATTTTTCTCAATTTTTCACTTTATCCACTTTTTTAAATTATCTGAATTTAAAGTATTATTTAATTATCTGAACATATAGTTTGAAAGAGTTTCATCTGATTCCTTTACTAACCTCTGCAACCTTTTAAGTCCAAAAAGTTTTTGGCGCTGTCACTAAACAACTTAGCACATTTTCCCTGTCTAAAAATAAATATTTTTAGGGCAGGAATAAATGAGACCGGTGCCATATCTGACATTATCTCCAAATGCTTTGCTAAACACAAAGCAAATAAATATGCAGACAAATTTTATTGTACTTTTCCTCTGACCTCTACATTGTTTAAGAGCCTACGCTAGTCACGCGAAAAGCTAATGTTAAGTCTATGGAAAGGTTCTTGCGCGATTTCTCGCTCGCATTTTAATATTTTTAAACTAGCTATTTAACCCATTCTAAGCACGGGAGTTCATGAAATTAATTCTAAAATGTGAATAAAATAAATGTAATTCCCCTATTAAAGTGTTGAGTTGTTCAATAACTATACGATTTAGAAAAATATTTTTCTACTACTGTGCATTTTATTTAATGAAACTTAATTTATCGTGTTGCTATGGCAGCAGACGATAAGAAGACATCTTTGGAATAAGGGAATAAATAGAATAAAAAGTTTTGTTGATGTTTGTGATAAAATGTTTTTCTTTATTTTTTTAAAAAAGGTAATAATTAAGAGCAATTAAATAATCTGTAATTATTTGCATGCGAGGTAAAAGAATTATCGTAATACCCGCTACAGCTTCTTAGTATTGCAGCGTGGCGTCCGTAATATGTATATCTCACATTGCAGTAAACATTTAGAACTGGTTAGAACTCGCGCGATTACGGGTTGAACATAAAAAAAAGGTAAAAATTCGTTAAAAACATAAAATAAAAAAAAAACTATTTAAAATATTCGAATTTTTTGCCCCAATCGTTCAGGGGCCACCAACCAGCAACCCGTGTGCCAAATTTCGTAGCGCTGCGCCCTGTGGTTTTCGAATTTTTCAGGTTACATAGATAGATACGCGCACGGATTTTAATAGGGTAGATTATTCTAACTGACCCGCCCGGTGTTGCCCGGGCCCGTGTAATAAACTTAAATCTCATAAAAAACGAAACTCTAGCTCGGGTCTCCAATGGCTTTGGCACCGTATACCGGGGATGCTCGTACGCTGCGGAAAATCTTTTATTTCCACCTTCCAACGCCAGGGGAGCATTCTGTTCTAAACAAACCTCTTTCAGAACGAACATCTGCCTCAGGTCCCCGCTGCCTACGGCACAGTATATTAGACGTGTTACAAAAGAGAGCTGGTTTGGAGAAGATGGGAACATTATTAGCCGAGTTATTGGAATAAGGCACACTTACAGAAAATAACATTGAGGGGTGTGCCGGGGGGGATGTTTAAATGTCCTTCGAAAAATGACTGATTAGGAGGACCACCATGCATCTTTAAAAATTCGTCCGTTTGGTTAAGCTAGGAACTTAATTACAAATTAGGCTTAAACTGTTATTCGGAAATAGTGGTAACTACTACTCATAAATTTACTTTAATATTATAGAGGGTGACTATTAAGTTAATTATAATGTTTGGAATCACTTGCGTTGAAATCGGAATGGTAGTTTCTGTGTTATGGAAATGGGGCATAATTAGAGAAAAAAATTGAAGGAGGTGCCGGGGAGGAGCGAATGTTCAAATTCACTCCAGTAAATAACTAATTAGGAGGACCACTATGCATCTAAAAATTTGTCCGTTTGTTTAAGCTAGGAACTTAATTTGAAATTTGGCTTAGACTATTATTCGGAAATACTGGTAACTGTTTTCTAGAAATATACCCTGAAGCTATGAATGCTGACTTTTATGATAATTTAGCAAAATGGAACTGGTTTGGAGAAGTTCGGAACATAATTATCTGAGTTCTGAAAATAAAGCACAGTTAGAAAAAAAAACCTTGAGGGAGGGGCCGCGCAGAGGTGCGCGGTCAACTGCTCAACAGCAAATCACTAACTTTGACTGTTGGTATGCATCGACTGAATGCAAGCTCTATATTTTTATTAGGAGCATAAATTTAGTTTTTTCGAAAACTGTTATTCTAAAATAGTGGTATTATCTATATAAAACAGCGATTAACCGTTACGGGTGCAGCTAATAATGTTAAATTTGTTAAATGTAATTAGTTCTGTTGAAATCAGAACAGTAGATTTGGATTTATTAATAAGGAGGGTTAATTAATGAAAAAGACGCCGCCAGGTGGCGCGCGGTCAAGTAAAATATATGTGATATTTAATAAAAATATGTTTACCCCCACCCCTACTCATCCCCGCAAATTTAACAAATAATCTGTTAAATAAAGTTTTCTGTATTAATAATCTCTATCATACTAATATATGTCATGTAAAAAAACCCTTAAACCCAGCTAATTTTCATTCATTAAGTCGATAAAATCCTTTAAAATTAAGATTTTAGCATTTAGCAACGGTTAATAATTAAGTTGATTGTCTACATGTCATATAATCTCTGATCCATCAATTTTAAACACTCGACTCCCAATTACAATGATCCCTGCCTTGATTTATTTAATGCCTCTGTGGAGATTTTATACAACCAACCAACCGAAAATAGAAAAGGGTATTTTTGATTAGATCTCTTAGTGATTGGATTATAATTAATATTTAATTTATCAAAAATCTATTTAAAATTTTGGAATTTTTTACCCCAATCGTTCATGGGCAACCCGTGTGCATACCAGCAACCCGTGTGCAAAATTTCGTAGCCCTGCGCCCTGTGGTTTCCGAGTTTTTGAGGTTACATAGATACGCGAACGGATTTTAATAGTATAGATGATGTTTTTTGCATAGAACAGCAGAGGTCGATCTCTAACGTTGTTAGTTTTTACTTTTTTTAAAATTTTGGTTATAGTTTTTTTTATAAGCGGACATTTTCAATTTTGGAACCAGTTCTCAAAATGAAAGTACCCTTACATAAAAAAACTGGAACCAAAATCGAAAAAGTAAAACCTAACAACGTTAGAGATCGACCTCAGCTACCCTATGCAAAAAACATCATTTAAAAATATTAAAATAAGAGCGAGAAATCGCGCAAGAACCTTCCCATAGACTTAATATTAGCTTGCGCGTTTTTTCGCATGACTGATGTAGGCTCTTAATAAGGTAAATAAGATACCTAAGTAAACATTTGAGAAAACCTATAACACATTTCGTAACCGGATTTCAGAATTCTGTCCGTAGCCAGAAAAGTACACCAATTATTTTGTAAAGCCCTGTATTTGATTTGTATATTTCTGTATATTCTATATAGTATGTTAAAATATAGTTTAGTAATAAAACACATAATAGGCTAAAAAATCACCTTCAGCAAATTCTACCAATAGACGGAAACATACTTACAGATTTATTTATACACGCCATATATTAAGCTAAAATTTAATACAGGTTAAAAACGCTTAAAACTACTTTAAATCACAGTTCCAGGAATTATCATCCATTTGGCTGCCCGTTCTTTGCGTGACCCTGTATAAGATTTTATTTATATTCTACAAACATCTTTTAGTATACTAAATATAGTTGAGCTTGAAAATGTATAACTCAATTAAAAACCACCTTTAAGCAATTCACGCTCATACTCAGTATTGATAATGAATTCTTTTGTGTAGTCCTGTATATGATCTATAGCAGTATATGAATATGATCTATAGCAGCCATACTCAACCTTTTTTCTCGCGGGCCACAAACATATGTTTGCGACGTTAGGCGGGCCGCAACATACTTCTACAATAATGTAAAAATGGGTGATTAAAACAGTGAGATAATAAAAGTAGTATAACAAAGCAATATAATAAAGTTGATATAAATCAGTAGGATTGAAGGTTTGTCGTCGAAAAAATGTTAACAAAAATATTAATGCCACTATTTCCAAACAATGTATTTCTTGGCTTATTTTTTTTTTTTTATCACAAATGATGTAGAAATATGCCGCGAAGATTCTTGTTTAGAAATAGTGGTGTAAAATGTTTTGCTGCCATTTTTTTACGCGACAAACGTTGCACCCTAATAAGCATTAGCTGTATATAAAAAGTCCAAAACGTAATAATATAATAATGCTGCATTCCCAAGGGATACAGGAAAAAAAAATCAGATTTATTTTATAAATCAGACTTTTACTCAAAACAAAAACATTATATTTTTTTATGTAAAAATACATAGCGCAAATTTAATTAATTTGGAAAAATATTTGATTAGTGTCGAAGATTAAATAATGTATACACTACTGTAGTACAAATATGATTGCATGTAAAAAGAACTTTTGACTAAAGAAATGGCATTTCAGATGTTGTAACATAATTTTAAATTAGTAATTATAAATAACAGGACAGATTTTGTTTTCTCATGAAAATATATAAAAGAACAGTGAAGGTCTTAAAAACCTTTTATGCACATTTTAATCAATTTTATAAATAATTATGTGTCTCGGGCCGCACATAAATTGTCGCCGGGATACATGCGGCCCACGGGCCGCAGGTTGAGTATGGCTGATCTATAGCATTTATACACACCCACATGGTATATCACAATTTAGTTAAATTTAAAACCGCATACCATAACTGAAAACGCACTTCCAGCAATTATCGCTAATAGACAGTACTTCGGATACAGTACTGTATCCGACATTTTTATCTGCCCCTCTAAATGACCGATAAATGTTAAGCACATCATCGTCTACAGGAAGTATCTTGTAGTATTTAACCTCAGTAATGTATTTCATTATTGCACTAGTGTAACCTAATTAAAATACGCTGCAAACAGTTTTTCATGTAGACCATTATGTAAAGGAATTCTTTTGTTATGCTCTGTAAATGAATAATAAATGTTTTACACCCCATATTCTATCTATAGAATGCATGTTTTAGTGAACTTCATAAATGCATATCGATTTCATTATGTTTGAAATGGTATAACGTTATTAAAATGCACTTGAAACTATTTTTTTTTCCTTTCACACTTTATTTTCAATAGAGATAGCGCTATATAAAACGTCAAAACATATAAAAATTACAGTGCAATCCCAGTATATTTACGAGAGTTAGAATACGGACAGACAAACCTAAGTCATAAAAACTTTTCAACTATACTGGGAAGTGTTAAAAGATAAAAATATTCAAATTACTTTATAAAATATGTAATATGCACTATAATTACTCACCTACAGTGTTTTATTTACTAATCATTTATAGACAATAACCAAATTAAAAATCCAGAAAGCTTCGTGACAAACAACCTACTAAAATGTGAAAGAATTATCAAGAGTAAAACATCTGTCATTCGTTTTCTTTCCTTGATAACTCTTATCTTTCAGTGTAGTTGCTTTTATGTGCTGTTATCTTTAAGTACTTTATCATGCTATTTTTTTTATATTCAAAGCTACTTCCTGATAGAACTGACCGCAATGTATTAATGCAAATAATAATAATAATAATGTAAATAATAATAATAATAATGTAAATAATAATAATAATATTTATGATTAATAATAATAATAACAATGGGATTACAGATTATCAAATTATCATCAATTTACAATATCTTTGTAGAGTAATCGACTAATCAAAAACACAGTATTTGTTAATTCCAAATATATTTTTTAAATAAAAATAGAAGGAACATGCAATTAAATGCAAATTGTCCTATTAATTATTTTTAATCAAGTCACTTAATCAGTTGGAAATGCATTAGAAGCTAATATACTAATTACATCTTTTAGGTGTAATATATCACATATTTTATGCTTCACACATATTTTATGCTTTTATATACAGCGTGTCCACGTATAACCTGACCGACCTTTATTTTTGCAACCGTTGGCCCTAGATGCATACTTCCAATTACAAAAATGGTTTAAATAAGGTAAAGAATTATTTCTAAAGCGATTTGGGTCAAGAAAAACATTTATTAAAAAATTACGAAATTTAAATTTTTATACCGTCCCCCGGTCCTATAAGTGATATTTAGTAAAAATTTACTATGACACTAACAAGTAAGATAAAAAAAGTCCCATTCATCTACGATTAAAACTGACCGCGTTATAGTTGTTTAAAGTTGGAGTATATTTTTTGTTGCGAAATAGGGGTCATTCACAAATGTATTAGAAATATAAATAATCGTCAGATATATCAAAAAAAATAGTTGAGAGCAAAATTAACATTGCAATCTAATATAAATGTGAAATCTATAATTATTCTAACATATTAATGCAAAATATACAATTTTTACTGAGCATATAAGAGGATAAAAATAACAGAATTTCTGTTAAATAAAAGGATGAAAAACAACAGCCTCAATTATGATTTTAAAATGCTGTTAGATTACACTGTCTTTCATATTTTGAGTTGTGCCCTGTTTTTTAGCTTTTGAAAATTGATTCTAATGTATTTTTTAGCTCTTAAACCGAAAATGACCTTCATTTTAAACCATCACGTCAGGATTTTTTTCAAATCGAAAATTTGAAAGTTAAAAAGCTCAAAGTTAAAATTGACCCCCCCCCCCCCCTTCCCAATTTCATCGGACCCCTGAGCTATTTAGTTGTAAAAAACCCAGTATAAGCCAAAAAATTGAATAAATTATTGAATTAAATAAAATTAAACAGAATAAAAAATTCTTACATCTATTTTATAGTATCAGATTTTTCGCTATTTTTTAACCTTGAAATTACGATTTGCGAAAAATCTTGACATGATGGTTAAAAGTGAAGGTAATTTTTTTATTCAGCGTTAAAAAATACATAAAACGTAATTATAAAAGTTAAAAAACACAACTATCGCAGGTTTATGTTATCTAATCTAAAATGTTTTCTTAAACTTGTTGGCGGTAATCTATCCGAATTTTTTTGTGTTATCATCAAATATGGTAAGCGTCGAAAATCATAATAATATTACATTGTCATCGGATTTAAGTCAGTATGTTAAATTTCACTTCGATTGGACATTTGAAAGTGAATTAAAATTCGAGTACAAATTTTAAACTGGAAAGACGATCGTTGCAAGTTAAATAAAACCTTATGAAAATAATATAATTTTTGTTAAAATATATCATAGCCTCAAATACTTACAAAATAAAACATATGATAAAATACAATTATTTTAACTAATCTGAAACTTAACTAATAAAATTTAAGTCAATCGTAATAGTTGTACGATTTCTTTCAAAGCGCAGATACCTTGAAATAAGTTTAAGTACTTTATATACGACCCCTGAAAGCACGGGCGAAATCATCTATTTTGAGATGCAAAAAAGTGGTATAAGTCATGCATTTCAAAGTTTCATAATTCGGTCAATTTTACTGTTAGATGAGTGGGACTTTTTTATCTTACTTGTTAGTGTCGCAGTAAATTTTTACTAAATATCACGTATAGGACCGGGAGACTGTATAAAAATTTAAATTTCGTAATTTTTTAATAAATGTTTTTCTTAACCCAAATCGCTTTAAGAATAATTCTTTACCTTATTTAAACAATTTTTGTAATTTGAAGTATGCAGCTAGGACCAACGGTTGCCAAAATAAATGTCGGTCAGGTTATACGTGGACACGCTGTATATATATACACCTTCCTCTCCCTATGTCACAGTTTGTCACACTCAAGGGATATCTTCTCACCTGTTGTGGCGTCACATTTTTTGCAGCTGTTAATTTAGAGCTAACTTTACGTAAATAAATATACTACGTACTGTTAATAAATACTAACACCATCAATACCTTGCATGCTTTTATTTCAAGATGTTGCAATTTGGAGAAAAGGGAAATTATACCTTATAATCCATGGATAGCGAACCTATGTGCCGAGGTGGCACGTAGGACAATATCCCCGGCACGGGAAAAAAATAAATATGATAGTCATTATATAATTTTTTTTAATAAGAAATATATTTTTATTTAACGCATACAAACTATTACAAATAATGCAATCACAAGGTCAGTCTCTGAAATAAAATGAAAAAAAAGTGGGTAAGTGTGATCGAAGATCGCACAAAGGGTTTCATTTAATATTCCTTTCAAAACACTTTATCCTTTCTTTAATAAATCCAAATAAATTTTATTTTCAGAAAAAAAAAATGTTTTTTATAAAATAAAAAATTATCGGTCTTATTTTTTCGTTTTTTCAAATATCTGAACCGGCCCGATAACGGCCGAAGTCCGCTATTATACTCTGTCATAGTAATATCTGTCATGTGGACTAAATGCGATATATAAAAAAAATCAATTTCAAATTTAAACATCTTGTGTAGAGACCTTCAAAATGTTAAAATATGCCAATATTTCCATAATCGGGTTTTTATCATGATTCAACACGTTCTTCAAACTCATATGACGTTATAATCACTTGCTGACATCGCATCTACTAGCTTTCTCTATTACTCATATTGATACTCTCTTTGCATTATTTTCAAACATTTGAAAAAGTCCGTTAAATTTCCAATATGATGTCAATTTTCTTTTTAATTCTCTAATGACATCATATTAACCTGCTTTCTGCACTTACACATACTCATACTCCTTGTATTATTGAGAAATGTTTGAAAATTTCTGTTTTATTACCAGTATGACGTCATATTAATCTTTTTTCAATTGGTGAAACTTTTTATTTCATTTACATTTTTCCCGTGGAAATCTTTCAATAGAAAATTAATTATTGTAGAAAAATTTTTATTGTGGATTTTTAATTGTTTGCAACTGCTATAACGAAAAATGTTTAAATTTAATAGGAAAAAGCTGTTAGATTTTTGGTTTTTTTATCTTTCTATATGAAAATAATACGATTTTTTTAAATTTTATGATTTGCAGCTTCATAGTAGGTATTCAGCTATAAGTACACAAAATTTCAAGTCTGTAAGTTATATAGTTTCTGAGAACCAGTTCTGTGACGGACAGACAATGTAGCGGGACGAATAGGGTTTCGTGAGATGAACGAAGCCCTAAAAAAGGACTAAGCTTTGTTCTTTATAATACAAAAAATAACAAAATAGGAGTCAGGTACAAAACATTTTTCCGTCGAATGTACATTAGAAAAAAATGCATTAATTAATATTTATTCCTATGAAACTTCTTCGATTATTATAAGGTAGCTGTCGCATTAACTAAAAATTCATACATTTTCCTCTTCATACAGTATGCGCCACTCAAATGAATCATACAGTTTTTGAATCAAAATTTCATTAAAGTAATGGTAGATTTCAATTTACAGAAAAATCGCATTTTGATTTTTGTATTACCTTAAATATTCAATACATGAAAGCGACTTATTCTGTTAGCCAATGTTTCATACAAACAGCATATGTGGCAGTATTTTCTTATGTAAAAGTACGACACGTTACAATGTTGATAGACATTGTTTGGGAATTTTCTAACGTAAAAAAGTTCGCCGTTCTTGCCTTATACTAACCGAGTAAAAATACAAATTTCTTTATGAACTTTATTTTGTTGTCTGCAAATAATAATTATTTCTAATTTATTTGATATTTCTGATGTGATGTTACAATATGTCAAACTACCCTCTCTCTCTGTTACATTGTGTCACACCTTGTAATGCGATAAAATTTAATTCTAATTACGCTCCATAGAATTTTACCGAATTTTTATGTAATTCATTAAAAATTGATTCCAAGATACATTTTTCAAAAATGTAATGCATAAACTGTAATGCATTTATAAGTTGGCAACAATCATATTTTTAAAAATGCAATTGGATTTATGCCGAAACTATTAGGGGCCATCCATAAATGATGTCACACTTGGAGGGGGGTTCATGAAATTGTTACAGCTTGTGACAAGGGGGTTGGAAGGGGTAAGAAGAAGTGTGACATCACTCATTTTGGTTAAAATAAAATCATTAAAATCAGCAGATTAAATTTTGAAGTTATTTTGAAATTACCAGAATTTGAGTGTATTTTTTAATTGGACTAAAACAACTTTCACGTGATTTATTTTCACTTATATTCCTTTCTTTAAAAAAAATATATATAAATATTTTATTACTAATTGTATTACTTTATTGTATATTAATTATGTTTTTGTCGTAAACCTTAATCTTATTTTATACAAAATAAATACACGAATAATTTTTATTGTCATGCTCACAAATGTCATTAAAACTTATAGTTAAAGTTGAAAAATAAAATTTGAAACATGATCTATAACGTAGTGCTTTGTTGTCTATGTAATATAACGTGATATGTGACAAAGTGGGGGAGGGGGCGGGAGGGGGTATGGTGAAGTGTGACACTTTGTGACTAAGGGGGGGAGGGGGGTAAAAAATATTGAAAAAAAGTGTGACATCATTTATGGACAGCCCCTTACATTATTGATGGTCCCATCAATAACAAAAAAAAAGGGGGAGGATATTGTTTAATAACTAGCTGACGCAGCAACCCGATGTGCTGAAATTGCATTGTATGAGATTTTTGTCTTTTTTGGAGGGGGACATCTAATTTTATTCTACATTTAGAAAATATTTATGGAAATTTTAACAAATTTCTTATTATAAAAAGATATATTTACAAAGTAAATAAAATGAAAATTGCAATAATTCATCTTGTAAATTACGTGATTTTGATGCAATTATAGTAAAATGACTTTTTAAGAGAAGGACGACATAAAGGTTACATTTGATTGGTCGAAAAGAATTTGGACAGAAATTTGGAGAATTTGCCGTTATCGCCATGCTAATGTTTGTTTACTTGCCTAACTTTACTAACGTTTGTTATTCGAAGCTAACTCACCCAGGTATTGCCAAGGTCTGTAGGGTGCGGGCTGTTATTGTGAACGTAAAAACATACAAACTGAGTGTACCTGTACATTCTGTGCTAGGTGTTCTCTGTAAAAGAATGGCGGTATACGGATAATAATATTTGATTGGTCGAGACAATTTTAGACGAAAATAAATTACTAAGCCTTTTAGCGAGCCTAAGAGCATTGTTAAAATAATTTTGATTGTCTCACTCATCTAATAAATCTTGACCAGAGGAGTGTTGCCATAGTTTGGACAAAAACTTCAATCTGAGCAAGCGCCCGTTTGTTTGTCACCACTCTCTTATTGAGATACTCTACCGTGTGGATGTGTTCAACTTCGGACTCCGAGATCAGAACTTCATATTCTATTGGAATCCATCTATCTACATTTTAACCATATTCGGTAAACGGTATTTCGTATAAATAAATATTATTGAAATATTTCCGCTTTTTGGTAATAATTATAGTAAGTGTGAAAGTAATTCACATGGATATTCTTTACATTGCATTTTCTAAAAGAGAATTTAAAATAAAAATCATTAAATCGACTTATACACATAACAAACACAAAGATACTTGTTCACTAGTTTGGATAACAGATGATATCTCATCGTTTTCGCCTTTCTTTCCTTTTTCCTAACAAATATGGGGTAATTTAGTTGCCACCATTACAGAAATGTCATTAAAAATGCAATGAAAATTAATATTTCGAAAATCACTACAAATTTAAAATTCTGAGAGCTTATATGACATTCTCGGATCCATGCAAATAACTGGTGTTCATTTCATTGCCCAAAGTTCTTTATTCTAGGAGTAGTGGTTGTGAAATTAAAAAAAACCAGCCAGATTTTAATATAATACATACTGTAAAACATTATGTAGTATGATAGAACCTGAAGATAAGATGCAAACGCAAAGAACCAGAAAATAATTCCGTGATAGACAGATATTATATAGATTCCACAGGTTTTTCTGTATGTAACTTGTCGTTTAATGTTTTAACAAGCGCATCTAATAATAGGAAATTTTCGACAGAGATTAAGATAAACTAAAAAATTTTGGACATTGTGAAAAAAATTATACAGAATGCCGAAAGAAAAGATAAATAAAAACTATAAGTTCTGTTGTAAAATTTATTATTTTTTAATACTACTGTTTTAACTAAATTTTCTCGAGAAATTTTATACACATTTAATTCTATACGAAATTTGAAAATACTTATACAAGCTACTATATATATATATATATATACAGGGTGATTATAATTAAAGTTGCACTTTTAAAAAGCTGTAAAACAGAACCACTGGTCAGAATGACCTGGTATTTCATCTGAGAATACGTGAAGCAATAGGAATTTGTTTTGAGAAAGCAAAAAAGTTGAAAAAAGTGGACCGATGGATGGCATTGTGCTCGTCATAAGATGCTAAGTAACTTGCATTGCACGTGTGATAAAAAGGCGGGGAACGTGCAGTTCTTGTTATTCTGCGTCTGAGAAGGTAGTCTATAACAAGTACTCTATCATTGAAGGATCGGGTTCTGCTTGTGAAGCTTTTTTTTACAATAACGGTGACTGTACGGCAATTGCATTGAAGAAATTCCGGACATTAAAGGGTTTAAGAAGTGGCTCTGACGCGATGATTGCATTCGGTCTGAAGAAGATGACTGATAAATTTTAAGAGACGAATTTGTTCGACGTGAAATGTGGCAGAGAGAGGAAAGCAATTGCTTTAACGTCAGTGGCTACAGCATTACAGAAAGCGTCAAGCAGTGCTTTGGGAACGTGCAGCGCACGGGTAATTTCTAGAACTTTAGACATGCCTGTCAGCACGGTTCGTAAAATTTTACAAAACATCCTGCGGTGCTCCATACAAAATTGCGCATGTTCAGGAGTTGCTTCTTGCTGACTGCCAAAACGAGAAGCTTTCACTCTACAATTTCTTGCTCGAACGGAAGTGGACAATGCATGGCCATGGAACATTTTGTGAACTGAAAAAGCCCATTTCCATCTCCAAGCATCTGTAAATACTCAAAATTGTAGAATATGGGCAAGTGAGTATCCGTTCCAATGCAACCATTGCCTCTTGATTCTTCAAAGGTCACTGTGTGGTGCAGGTTTACGACAGCATTTATCGTTGGTCCTTTCTTTTTCGAGGAGGTTGGTACTTGGAGTTCTGTCACCTGCACAGTCGATGGGATATGTTATGAATTAGTTTTGCGAAACCAGCTCATTCCAGCACTGCAATGTGGATAGCAAAATTTTTATGAAGATGGCGCTCCTCCGCACATTGCAACACCAGTGAAGAAGCTGTTGAATCTCCATTTTGGAATTGAAAGAATTATCAGTCACCCTTTCCCAACAGCCTGGCCTCCACGATCACCTGACCTGAAACTTTTTGAATTCTGGCTGTGAGACTACCTAAAACATGTTGTGTACGGGGATCCAGTTGCGAACTTAGGTGAATTGAAAACACGCATTACGCAACACATTCACAATATCACCCTTGCAATACTCCGATCTGTTGTGGAACATGCTGTTTTGCGCTTTCAGTTCGTATGAGAAAACGGTAGACAGCATATTGAATATTTCTTAAGCAAGTCGTAGCCGAAGTTAAAAACTGATTTCGTGTTTGCTTTTTCTACGGGTTTTGGCCTAGGGACAGTTAAAAACCGATTTTGTTTTTCTTTTTCTACGGTTTTTGGACTAGGGACAATTAAAAACCGATTTTTTCCTATCCGCTGTGACACAACAAAGAGTGCCACAACACCATGTCACGTCTTTTAATTAGCATCTTATGACGAGTACAGCACCCTCTATCGGTCAACTTTTTGAACTTTTTTCTTTCGCAAAACAAATTCCCATTGCTTCACGTATACTCAGATGAAATATTAGGTCATTCTGACCAATGGTTCTTTCTTTATAACCCTAAAGTTTAAAAAAAAAAGTAAATATAGGAGAGAATAAGAAATAATCAACGTTATCAAAAACTTAATTTTACGTGAAAATTAAATACTTTTAAGCATTAGTCGTTTAAAATAAATCATGTAAAATAAGGAGTTCTTAAGGATCATGGCATCCCTGTTAAATTAAAAGAATAATTCAAAATCAATAAAACTATAACATAATTTTCCTTTTCACAATTTTTATTTCAAACCAATGTTACAAACGTCATGTCATATTAAGAAAAAATATACGTAATTTGTTTGGTAACATTGAAATACTGAATACAGAAAAATATTACAAGGTCACATCTGTGAACTTAAAGGATGAGTCTTGTCTTGAAACTCAGTCAACAACTTTCACTTTCAATGACATTATTTTCAAGAGTTTTTTAGATAAGCAGTAGTTATTCTTCACTAAGGAATCCCATTCAGACGTATCAAAAATTTCAGCTAGATTTTTATTGAAAAAATCTTGAGCTGCAGATAATAAATTAGCCTCTTCATATTTATCGGCAAGAATCGCAACATCACATACATTTTCCAAGCTAAGATTTTCCATTAGGTACTCCACACAGAATGACTTGAGTTCCTGAACTTCATATTTGTCTGACGTCTCATACAAATAAAGCGCATTGCGTGGTGACGGCTCTTCGAATTTTCCGGAATACAAAAATTCCAAAAATCCTCCGAAGGAATCAGGATGACAGTCAGAGACGGTGACGATGCCAGTCTGTTTTTCTGAAGTTTCGTGTAGAAACATGGCAGCGAAGACGGGCGATCTCGCTATCAAAATAGCTCTGTGAGCTTTGTACTCTTTGTCTTGCACATGCAGAGTTGTGTCACAGCTCTCTTTATTCGCTATAAGATCTTTAAAGTTCTTCGATAGTGTATCCAATTCTGAAAAATAAAATATTTTTAGTAATTCAAATGATATAAAGGAAAGATCATCGTTAAAAAATAAATGTTCCAATTTTTACTAAGGATAAATTGAAATGTTACAAATCCATTACAAAAGTTATTTTTAAAAAATCCAGTTAGAACGAAGTTATAGCTAAAAACTTCCGACATGTGCTTTTTTTCTATAATCTCAAATCCAAACTGGCTACTTTCTGACACATTTTTTAATTATTTTTTGTTCGCAAATACATGAAATTGGCAGGTTTTCCATTCAGAAACTATGGAATTGAAAGATGTTTTCCATTTTTTGGTAAAGGCAAATCTTCCAGAAAAGGCTGTCAAAGTTGGCGGTTTGAACCGAATTCCCGACGCGGCAGCCAGAGAAGCGTGAAAAATGTGTCGTCACGTGAGCAGAATCTCTTCCAGAAATAAATAATCGACCTCATTTCGATTCTAAATCGCTTCCATAGTCAGGCCTGCCAATTTTATGCATTTAAAAATGAGTCTGAAATTGTGTCAGAAAGTTTTGCTTGTCAGCTCATTGGAGAACAACCTTAAAATCTCTTTTCTAAAAACTGTATTTTTTTTTTATTGCACGCACTATAATTAAAAAATTGAAGATAATAGAACCTTGACATTTTTCATATTTCATGTACGTACTTTCATGCTGTAAATTTTGTGACAATGTACTAGATGTCTGCTTGGGCGGAAATTCTCAGGTGCGGCCTGAACGAAAGCTATCTTGACCCGTTCCTGTATAGAAACTAAAAGTTCTGTCTGGAGCCGGTCTGGCCCGTTTATATTTCCGCAGTTCATGGCCCGGCCTGTACAAAAAACAATGAAATTAGACCCGACCCGTGCCAAAATCAATGAAATCAGGCCGATCCTACCCAGCTCGAGTGATTTTCTATTATAATTCTGATTTCTCATAACATTCAATTAAAATTATTTTTAAAAAAACTGCCTACTACATATTTTCACGAAAATTTTAGAGTACATTTCAAACTATATGTCCGCAAGTCATAGAATATTGAATGCAATACCACCTACGCTCTTAGACTACTACATTCAAATATGGAGTCATTAAAAAAATGTAATTTAGAATAAAAGAAAAAATATGGTTAAAAATATCATAATTTTTGAAGCTGTATATTAAAAAAGGTAGATTAAAAAAATATTTCTCTAAAATTTATTAAAGTATATTTCCAAAGATACCGCTAACAAAAGTTCATTAATGCGATTATATTTATTTTTAAAAAATTGCTTGCCTGATACATTCTGGGAACAATAAAGTCTCAGCTTGGCCCGAGTATGTAAAATATAAAAATGTAAGTTTGGGCCCAACCCGAATCTGCTGAAAAAATTTAACCCAGGATCAGACGCGATGTAACTGTCCGATGCAGATCTCTTCGCTGGACATGTTAAATTTCTGTATTGATGGGGTCAAACTAGCATCGGCTCGTTCAGCCCATTTATAACTTACTCTCGGCCCAGCAAGGACCATTGAAAATTTTCGTATTTTGTAGGCTTTGTATGGTCCTTTTAAATCTGTTATTAATCTATCCCACTTAATTCTTTTTATCGGACCGGTCTGTTAAAAAATATTCTTTATTCTGCCAACCCGGCCTGTTTGAAAATTTGCCTTCATTTTGCCGGATCCGTGCAGACCTCTGCAATCTACCCATGTGGGAACTGTCAGAAATATTAACCTCATTCATAGGAAATCCTGAACATTGTCACTCAACGAATAAAATATAGACAGATGTGAAAACTACTGGAAACTTCCCATTGCAACTGGAAAAAATAAACCAACTCGTGCTCTGAGATGAAAGCGGAAGTTATTTAAGAATGATAAAAAGATCGTTTCTCAAAAACTCATAATCTAAATAACATTAACTGCTTCAAAACTGTTCATGCAACGAAAGAACATTTATAAAGAAAAACTTTATTAATAGCTCATAAACTCTATAATTTGTGTATAATTAATTGTTGCAACCAACCACAAAAAACCCTGTGAAATAGGACTTTCAAAGAATACGTCACGAAGAAAAAAAAACTCAAAAACTGTTAATTAATAAACTCTAAATTTCATCAGATCTACTCACAATGTAAACGCGTGAAGAGGGGCAAAAATCCAGCTCAGCTGCAATTCCTATTTATGTATCTCAAATTAACGTAATGTGACTGCAATGTTAAATATACCTAATTTTAAATGGAACAACCAATGTAATTTACCCAGACTTATCTAACCTAAGAATTTAGTTTTTCAGCTAAAAGATAATGATGTTAAAAAAGTGATGTGCTCAGAACATCGAATTAAATGACAATAACAAATGGATAAGCCGATCCTCATCATATGGAATTATATTATCAATGGATTAACTATATGAAGCTCGCAATGTCAGAAAAGGTAAGAAAATTTTTCTTATCTTAATGTATTGAAAAGTATTTTGCATCTAGATTAATTTAATGAGACCGCGCCGCTAACGAACCTCCCTTCAAATGATTATGAGACTGATAAGAAATGTCTCATTATTAAATAAAAAAATATCTCATGATTATATTTAGCGTCATGCTCTAACTAATAAACGGCACAAGCGTCAATAAAATTTTATAAAAACTTTGAAAACAATAAATAAATAAATTGCCAAAATAGCTTTTATCAAAGACATTCAAATAGCAGAAAAACTAAATACAAATAATTATTCAACATGGCAATTTAAAATAGAAATGTTACTCATTAAAGAAGGATTATTCGAATTAGAACCCAAAAAGTTTACATCATCACTCTGCTTCGAAAAACCAAACGGTGATAGCGAAAACAATAAGTACGAAACGAAAGAAAAAATAAATGAAAACGCACAGATAAATAAAAATGAAACTAAAGATGCAGCGTTTATAATTGAAAAGCCTGAAGGAAAACATGGATTGATTCTGGAGCATCATCTCACATTGCAAATAACAAAGAAATCTTCACAAAAATCAACGACACAAAAAATAACCCGTAGAAATCGTAAATGGAAACACACTTATTTCTTATGGATCCGGTGAAGCAATAATAATGACACAAACACCAGACGGAGATACAAATAAAATAACATAAAAAAATGTTCTGTATGTTCCGGACTTGGAATCAAATTTAATTTCTGTCAGTAAAGCCAGGTAATACGGCTACAAATTAATTTTCGAAAAATGTATGCTCTGTAACGGAAAAACGTACCTGGAAGAAAAAAAAACTTATATGAAGTCAAATTGCTAGAAAAAGATATCTCAAACAAAACTAATATCGCACCCGACACCAAAAATAAAGAATGCCTAGAACTTTGGCATAAATGCCTAGGTCATCTAAATTATGAAAACATAAAAGAAATAATGAAAAATAAATTGGCCAACGGCATAAAATTAAACAATTGCAGCCATGCAACACACTGTGAAACGTGTATAAAAACAAGTGATGCACCATATCCGCGACCATCTGAACAAAAACAACACAAGTACTCGACCTGATACAAAGGGTTTTTTGTGGACCAATTAAAACACTCACTTTAGGGAGAAAGAAGTACTTTATAACATTCATAGATGACCACTCTAGGTTTACTATAATATATCTATCATCGCACAAGGATGAGGTATCAGAAAAAATCAAAAGTTATACAGAAATGGTTCACACACAATTTGACAGATATCCACAAGCCATAAGATCAGATAATTGGGGGAATACATAGGCAAAAATACAGAGAATTTTCTAAAGTAACATGGTATAAAACAACTGTTTCCTGTTCGATATTGTCCAAGCCATAACGGGGTTGCTGAACGAAAATAAAGGACGTTCAATTGAAATGACCCGAAGTATGCTCTCTGAAGCAGGCTTACCACACAAATTCTGGGGGAAAGCGATAAATACCGCCACACATCTCCAGAACAGATTACCTACAACAGCAACCAATAAGATACCATATGAAATATGGTTAAAAAGAAAACCTAATCTATACTACCTACGAGTGGCTGTAAAGCTTATACATATATACATAAATAAGCACCACAAAGGAAAATTAGATGATACAGGTAAGGAAGGAATTTTTATGGCATATGATAACCGTTCAAAAGGTTACAGAATTTATACTAAACATAATGAAATAATAATCTGTCGGACTGTTAAATTCTTAGAGAATAACAGGAAAAACCTACAAGAAGAAACAAATGAACCAGAACATCTACTAGAAACTAAAACTTATTTAGAAACAGAAATAAACAACAAAGAATGTACACCTGAAGAGTCCAAACAAACCATTCCTGAACTCCGAAGATCTGAAAGATCAAATGGAAGATCCCACCCGACAGATACGTCTGTATAGTGAAGAATAACGAAACATTCAAACCAAAGAATTGGAAAGAAATTAATGAAATAAACAATCTACTAGCAAAAGAAAATTGGCTCAAAGCCACAGACGCAGAAATAAACTCATTAAAGAAAAATAAGGCGTGGGAACTTGTAGAACCTCCACCTAATAGAAAAGTCATCGGATCAAAATGGACATTTAAATTAAAACAGACAGCTCAGGAAAAATACAATCATGCAAAGCAAGACTCGTTGCTAAAGGATTCAGCAAAAATTTTGGTGAAGATTACGATGAAACCTTCACACCTGTTGTGCAGCACACCACTATTTGTGCATTCCTCTGTGCAGTCACATATCAAGACCTTACGGTACAACACATTAACGTAAACACGGCATTCCTATATCTCTATATGGAAATTTACAGGAAGAAATATACATGCAACAACCAGAAGGTTACAGACATAAATTCACAACATAAAGTATGTAAACTCAACAATGCTATATATGGTTTTAAGCAAGAAGCCAAAGCCTGGCTCATAAGAAACTAAATTTTGTATAAAGCATTGCCGACTCATGTTTATTTACTAGAAAAAAAAAGGAAAATTATACATACATAATAGTTTATGTAGACGCTATCTTAATTGTGAGTAACAGTGAAACAATAAAAACAGTTGTAAAATCTCTAACAGAAGAATACGAATTGAAAAATCTGGGAGAAATAATTAAACACTTAGTAACCCAAATTGACAAAATTCCAGATGGTTACGCATTAAATCAAAGATCAAAAATAGAAGAGTTAGCAAAAAAATTCAATCTAGAAAACGCAAAACCGTGTGGAACACCAATGGAACCCAGCTTCAATAGATTAGAAGATGATGATAATTTGTTGCCAAATAATACCAAATCCAGACAAGCAATAGGCTCTCTTAATTATATCGTGACAATAACAAGGTCAGATATACCCGCGGCGGTAAATATGTTAAGTAGACGCAACGAATCACCACATGAAAAGGAGTGGAATGCAGCAAAAATAATCATAAGATATTTAAACTGCACCAAAGATCTTTAACTAGTAATTCTAAGTACTAAAGAGAAACCAATACTAGAGGTATACGCTGACGCCGATTGGACAGGCGATACTAAAACTAAAAAAATCGACCTCCGGTAATTTATTTATTTTAGAAGATAGTCCGATACAGTGAACAACAAAGAAGCAATCACGTATTGCATTGTCATCAGCTGAGGCTCAATACGTGTCAGCTGTGAGCGGAAGCCAAGAAATTACACGGCAAATAAAATTGCTGGAAGATTTAAGATTACCTCAGGAAAAACCAATCACCTTATACGAAGATAATCAAAGCTGCATAAAAATGGTCAAAAATGAAAATTTCACCAAACGATCAAAACATATTGATATTAGATTTCATGCCATGAAACAACTCAAGGAAGACGGAATAATTGAGTTGAAATATTGTCCAATGAAATATGTGACAGTGGATGTACTTACAAAAGCCTTACCCGAGCATGACCTTATAAAGCATAGAATCTCTATGAAGCTTTTAGTTAATCCTTCTGAAGAGCTTAAGGGGGAATGTCAGAAATACTAACCTCATTCATAGGAATTCCCAAATGCTTTCACTCAACGAATAAAATATCCACAGATATGAAAGTCTAACTATTGGAAACTACCAATTTTAACTGGAAAAAAAACCAACTCATGATCTGAGATGAAAGCGGAAGTTATTTAAGAATGATAAATAGATCTTTTCTCAACAACTCATAATCTAAACAATATTAACTGTTTCAAAACTGTTCATGCAACGAAAGAACATTTATAAAGTAAAAGTTTATTAATAGCTCATAAACTCTATAATTTGTGTATAATTGATTGTTTCAACCAACCACAAAAAACCCTGCGAAATAGGACTTTCAAAGAATACGTCATGAAGAAGAAAAAAGACTCAAAAACTGTTAAACTCTCAATTTCATCAGATCTACTCACAATGTAAACGCGTGAAGAGGGGCAAAAATCCAGCTCAGCTGTAATTCCTATTTATGTATCTCAAATTAACGTAATGTGATTGTAATGTTAAATGTTATATATGCCTAATTTTAGATGGAACAACGAGTGTCATTTACTCAGACTCGCATCTAACCTAAGAATTCAGTTTTTCAGCTAAAAGATAATGATGCTAAAAAAGTGATGTGCGCAGAAAATCGAATTAAATGCGAATAACAAATGAATAAGCCGATCCTCATAATATGGAACGATATTATCAATGGATTAACTATATGAAGCTCGCAACATCAGAAAAGGTAAGAAAATGTTTATCTTAATGTATTGAAAAGTATTTTGCATCAAATTTAATATAGAGACCGTGCCGTTACAAACTTCTCTTCACAACCTCCCCGGTATCCCCTGCATATACAGCATTAAACATAAGAGAAGGGATGCTTGTAACAATATTCATAGTGAAGAATTACAAAATATTTACAGAATTGTTAGAAGTGCTTGTTTATGTATTGGAGATGAGAGAAAATCATGATAATTAATGCTTTATGAATATCCTTTTTACAAGTTTTTATTTAACTTACAATGTTCGTATGTATGTCAACCCGGTTCATAATTTGTTCTGATTATTTTGATTTTAACTCGCTTACGATTATACGATATCATATTCCGATTATATCGACCTGAAATTTAGCATAGGTATGTAAATCTGATGGCAATGCAATGTTATTGTCATTTGAGGTGCGTAGCATTCACAGTTTTTTTTTACAAGGTCACACAAAATATTTCAGATACATTACCGCCTAAAAGCACAAATTTTAATTCGAATTCAACAAAATTTATATGGACTATTGAGATGCTCGACAGGATTTTTTCAAATGAAAATAAATGATGTAGCATTTGTATTTCTTTCACAGTCATACAAAAAAATTTGGATACATTACCGCCTATAAGCAGGAATTTTTATTGGAATTCAACAAAATTTATATAGGTCATTGAAGTACCTAACAGCCTTTTTCATTTCAAATTAATGTACATAACATGGCTTTTTACAGAGCCACGCAAAATAAATCAATAAATCACGATGTAAAGTCAGAGATTGCTTAAAATAAATTTTAATAATATTATTGTGAAAAGTTTTGATTCGGCAACTTTTTGTAATCTAGTACTAAATAAAAGCTTTTTTTCTTGAGTGAGTATATTTTTAAATTATTTTTCTAATATTTAAAACATTTGTTTCTTTACATCATCTCTGCCTGTGTAATACTTTATTTATATACATTTACATTACACTTTTTCACGCTTGTTAATATATTTTTTATCTAAAGAATGTTGTGAATTAGAGATGAGACCTCGGGCTCAATTTTTATACCAGCCTTCGGGCCCGCGCGGGCTCGGGCTCATTCCTTCTGAAACTGACAATTTTATTTATTCTCATATAGAAAAAATAAAAATATTCCATTTCAAGTAATTTTAATGTTATTTTGAGCTGAATGAATAGAAGGGGAAACAGAAATCTTATTTTTCTTTTCTAGTATTAGAATGTTACTTTAAAAGAAAATTTATGATATTTGCGACGTGACTGACTACTTGGTGAGATGGCGCCAATACGAAGTGACACCAATAATATTTTATTTTATTTTTTAGAGATCTAATATGCAAGATGAATATTTTTTTTTTCGTTTTTAGTCAATCAGCTTTAGTTTAGGTTTGCACGTTTTTAGTCTTATATTGTGTGAGAGTCATATTTGCTCTTCATGTGAAAACAACGTTAGTGATTCTATTTTTAATTATGAACTCTGCTCATGCTAAAGCTCTGCTCTGCACATTTATGAAGTCACTTTCATTCGTAAGTAGATATAATTGTTATGTATTGTTATTCCAATAGAAAGCAATCGAAGAGTGTTTCAACTTTTTCTATAAAAGCACAGGATCTTTCAGATAACGGTGTCAAAATTTTCATTTAAGCTGATTTTCAGAAACACGAAATATTGTTTTAATTCAAGAATCAATTATAAGTTACGAAATACACCTTTTATAGGAAATAGAAAAAGTTGTTCGATTTTTCGGCATAGAAATAGTAATTTCTACAAATTTCATTTGTTTATTTATAAAACACACTTCGCTAAAGTGTCCATCAAATTTGCTTATTGGGAGAGAAAAATATTTACATCCTTTAAAGGAAAGGAAGTATATTTTATTTGATACCAAACTTCTCTTTTGATAAGATTTAGAATGTAAATTTCCATAAAATTAATTATGTGCACGGGATGAACAGTTATTTTCGCATACGAAGTTTTAAAAAATGAGATATTACTTTTAAAACAATTTTTAAATATTATGCAATTTTATCGGGCTCAGGCTCTAATTACACAAAATGTTTCGGGCTTGGATTTAAAACCATCGAGCTCGGGTTCCGAAAAGAGAGCCCGAACTCATCTCTATTGTGAATGGTCGCTTCTTTTGCTGATAAAATAGCACTTTAAATGGTAAAAAAGAGCAGAATTCCTCATTTCCCCTTAATTACAATTCAGTTAATTTTAAAGATTTTAGAGTTAAAGGGAAAAAATGTTCTACTTGACCAGTTTTGTCTAGGAGGATCATATACAAATTCAGAAAATAATTTTATAAAAATGTTAATAGAAGGACTATTTCTTTAACATAATCTTGTTTCTTACTAAATTTTGAATAGTTTTACAATTTACATTTCCTACTTATCAAGGGGTAAAAAATTAAAACGTGTTTCAACCTTTTTGGGACTCTCTGTAACTGTACATACATCTAAAATATTCATTCTTAACTTACTTATCAACTTCAATGCTTTTGCATTGTCCAACACTGCTTCTGTTTGAGTGCTGCTTTGTGAAACTTTAGTCTCCCACTTCATTGTGCAGACGATAGTAAGGACATTGCCAGGCACCAATTCAGATTTCCGCTGCAGTAATTGTGCTGTTTTAATAAAATCATAATTATGATTATTCACAGCTTCATTTTCTCCCACAATTCCACTGCATAAGTGTTCAGTGGTGCCATCGCATTTTTTCAAGCCAAAAGCATATTCTAATGTGTATTCTCGGTGAGTATCATTCGCTCGACGAAAACCTTTCGATCTTTGTGGAAAGTCTTCAGACATGAGGAACAAGCGCTCACCACCTCGAAACAATCTTAAATGCCATAATACACCTGCAATGGGAAATGTTGAACTAGCAACGCATTTTTCAGCGACAGCAAAATAATCAGGAATGCTCCATTCAATCTGTCGTATAAATGGTATTTCCTTAACCTCGCCAATTTCTTTAGGAGCTGCCATTGGTAATGGGATTGAAATAGTCTCTGAAACACAGCAATCCTGAAAATAAAAGACAAAATAAAAATGTATAAGATAAAAACCTAAAAAAAGGAAAAATTAAATAGAGATTATTAGAGCCGTTCTTAACGAAGTGCAGCCACACATGTGCTCGCGTCTAGAGAGGCCTTGCTACAAAAAAAAAAAAGTTTTCTTTTATTTGATAAAAAATATTTAAACATTTCGCATTCATTTTGATGCATGTTTAAATACATAACATTTGTTTAGAAATTATCTTTATTCTCGCATAAGGCATTTTGTTATGGCAGAAACTTATGCAGAAGAAACACATATCGTGTGTTTTAGTTTCTAAACGTAATATTGGAAAATCAAGTTAATTCTGCTCGTTTCTTAGTATTATATGGTAGGTACACACTATTTGGATGCTATTGTTACAAGTATGGTATTTTTTAGGAGTGCAATCGAACTAGTTCATTCCATCATATTCAAGATAATCAAGAATAAGCTATCGAGGCAGTCAAATGGATCTCCTGATATGGTATTGATGTTATGAATTATAATACAAATACAAGCCTTGATCACGAAAGTTTTGGACACTGGGCAAAGAAAATTACCTTGGACCTTATAATACAGATTATGTAATATAGATTATTTAATTTATATCTATCCCCATATATATATATATAAAGAATGCATACGAGAAATGGAGATGAAAAAGGTCAGAATCTTTGTATACAACTTGGAGCTTAAAATTATATTAAAATTAAAATTTTATAAAAATATTAATTTCTATTTTAAGAATCAAATATACTCTAAAATTAACATGAATTATATTAATACAATTTTGAAAATCACGTGTGTGCCAAATAAAAAAAAAATACTGCAGATAAGACCGTCGTAAAATAGTTTTCTTCTATATTAACTCTGGTTAAAATATGAAGTTAAAACTATGTCTGGACTTACAGCTGCTTGACATAAGCAGTCAAATAGCAAACACTCATTATAGAAAGATCCAATCTGGGTGTTTCTGTAGCCTATGGATGTAATCTTCGATCGTGTTCACCATACGACTGTCACTTCACTCATAAAATGATATCACTGGGAGTTTTAATTTACAAATTTCTTATAACCAGAGCTCGAAATGTACCGGGGAAAACCGCAACGATTTTCTGGTTCGTGAAATCTTGACAAATATTGTTCCGGTTTGTGAAATTATGGTAATTATCGTTCCGTTTCGTACAGCTATTAAAATATATTGTTACAGTTTGTGAAAAACATAAATATTTCCATTCCGGTGTGGGTTCATTAAAAAAAAAGATGGATAGAACGTGCGATGAGCTACCACCCGTACCATTGCCCCCTCTACAATGCCTTGTCGCTGAGCAGACGACAGGCCTGTGACATCACCGACTGGAGGCAGATCCACTAACCCTACACGCGGCCTTTCGCCTCCAGAAGAACGAAGTTTTAGCGGGCAAAGTCATGTTGTCGTTGTGATCGGTACGGTACGAGTTTGGAAGATTATTAAATATTTGATCTTGTTACAGAAGAAATACATGAAAAGGTAAGAATTTATGCTATTTAATATATTGTATTCATGTTTTTTATATTCATTAAGTTTTAAATATATTATTATTCATAATATTTTTCATTTTATATCGTTTTTTACAAAACACATACTAACCCTAACATTAGCGATATAGGATGTTGTTCTCCATAGATATCTTGAATTAAAAAAAGAGTATTTATGCATTAAAATAATATTATAAATCCGTTTTTTCTTATTGTAACCTGTTCTTGTATTCAATAACTTTAATTTATTAATAGTATTTATAGGAATTTAATTTCTTGAAGATTATTTTCCGTCAGTAGTATTGAGTTTGTTTATCAGGAATCGATGCGTTTTTTTTTTTTTTTTTTTTTTTTTTTTTCCTCCTTGGAACATTTTATGAAAAGTAAAAGTTATTTTTGTGAAATTTATTATATTTTTGTGAAAAATAATATTTTGTTTCGAAATATTAAGTCCAGTTGCTCAAATTCAAACAGCACTTATTAATAATAATTTCAAGTCCTGCTAAAGTTTTCGTTTTTGTAAATTACACATTTTAGAACATAACAAAATAAATAATGAAGAGTATGCTTTTCTGAAATAAACTTTTGTTTGTGAATGAGCCTATTTTATTATTTTAAGTTATTTCGTCAAGATTATTTTTAGTAATAAAATTTTTGTGAAAGGGTCTGTTTTATTAAAAGGGATTTTGTGAAACAACAAGTTTTATTAAAAGGATTTTTCTGGAGAGCCCGAAACAGGTTCTAAATTTTGCGTGGATCAGCCCCTGTATACATTTTTTATATTCTAACTTTTAAAATATTATAAATTAAAAATTGACTTCAAGGTTAACTTATTTTGCCTCTTTTTTTAAAATTGTGAAGCAAAAAAAAAAAAAAATTAGAATAAAATCCAATAAAATTTATAATTTGTATCTGATAAAATGTATATCCATGAATCTTTTTTGTTAGCAGATCCAAATCTTGCATATTTTATTTTTGCGTGTGTAAATTAGAAAAAAGCTTTTGATGTTGAAATAAAATGCTGTTGGTTCATATTGTTTCTTATTGATTTTTTTAATGAAATGAGTGAAAGGTATGTATGGAAATGGAAGTGTGTTCTTTACAAAAAGTCTATTTAAAAAAAAAACACTCAGCATTATTTATTTTGTTATGTTTTAAAATGTGTAATTTGCAAAAAAGAAAACTTCAGCAGGACTTGAAATTATTATTAATAAGTGCTGTTTGAATTTGAGCAACTGGACTTAATATTTCGAAACAAAATATTATTTTTCACAAAAATAACTTTTACTTTTCATAAAATGTTCCAAGAAAAAAAAAAAAAAAAAAACCATGCATCGATTCCTGATAAACAAACTCAATACTACTGACGGAAAATAATCTTCAAGAAATTAAATTCCTATAAATACTATTAATAAATTAAAGTTATTGAATACAAGAACAGGTTACAATAAGAAAAAACGGATTTATAATATTATTTTAATGCATAAATACTCTTTTTTTTAATTCAAGATATCTATGGAGAACAACATCCTATATCGCTAATGTAATGAGTTTTGTAAAAAACGATATAAAATGAAAAATATTATGAATAATAATATATTTAAAACTTAATGAATATAAAAAACATGAATACAATATATTAAATAGCATAAATTCTTACCTTTTCATGTATTTCTTCTGTAACAAGATCAAATATTTAATAATCTTGAATCTAATTGAAATAGGTAAATATTCATTTGAAAGATGAAAAAATTACCCATAAAGTAAAAACACTCATATTTTTAAATCACCATATGAGAATAAATTTTGACATATGATTTTTTTTCTCTGAAATATAAAATTATTAGGTCAGTCCATTAATTACCATGTTAATTTATACTGTAGATCGGCCATTTTAAAATCTTCTGTAAATCATTGGGGTTTAAAAAAATTGAACCCAAGTAATTTATTATTCAATGAATTACTTGGGGGTGACACCAGTATTTTATGCTCGTTATGTGATTTAACTTATTTTATTTAATAAAATTTCTTGTTTGATTTTATTTCATAACATGAAAGGGATGACAGCTATAATACTGATTTTGAAATGCTATTTTCCAATCTGGTTAAAAAATAAATCTAAAAATTTAACATCTGGTAAAAATGACTATATATATATATATTTAAGATATAACATCTTTACTATGAATCACATCCCCCCCCCCTTTTTCCAGAAAACTAAAAGTATTAATTTAGTTGTATATTGATGAATATTATAGATTATATAACATATTTCGGGTGCTAGAAATTTAACCAATATTAGTATTATATTTTAAAATACTTCAAAAAATTAAAAAACCATAGCAAATTTATAACACCAGTATTTTTAACCGACTCAAAAAAGGAGGAGGTTATCAATTCGACGTGTATGTATTTTTTTTTCCATTGTGTTTATTTACATTAAAAGAAAAAAAAAAGTCAAAAATAGGAAAATTCTATATAATTTCTAAATTTTTACTTTCATTTTTTATGTAAATAAACACACACAAAGAAAAAATACTGGCTGTCATTATTAAAAGATTATTTTATAAATTTAAGTTTTTCTCTTTAAAATATATTTCCTTCTGCCGCGCCGTAACAAAACGAATGGCGCGAAATTTTACCGAATTCCGTCATCACCATCCTACGCTCACGACAAAGTTTGAAAGAGAGGGTGATCGTTGTCAGGGAAACCGCCTTCACCTTTGACGTCACGAATTTCAGCGCATAGGCATTGTAGAGGGGGCAGTGCCCGTACCCATGGCTGTGAAGAAATTGCTATAGTACCTTCTAATGAAAACTGAATATTTTACATACTTGGCTAAGTACTTTTTTTTTTAATTTATATATATATATATATATTTCCATCTGACCCACCTGGAGTTGCCTGGATTCGTAATAACATTAAATGTACCTAAAATCAATGTTGATTGGTTTTATATATTTAAACGAAAATCTTTCAAAAAAGGACATAATAATGGAGGCCCCCATGTTCTTTTCTCACTTTCTTTTCAATTTCACATCGAGTCATTTCATATTAAAGAAAATAACTCTTAATGTCCAAACAATTTGTAATTTTTGCGAGTTATAAATATAATATTACTGAAGCCTGTGAATAATTTTCGTGCTAAAACCGATATTTAGTTGTAAAAAAAAAGATTTTCTTTTAAACTTTTTTTTTTTTTATATATAATATTAAAGTCCTACGGAAATTTTTTGTTATTTTCAAACGGAATATTTGGAATATTTTACCCTTAAATGTTATTATATATAAACCAAAATTTTACTGGAATAACAGCTCAGAGTTATAGGTTCTAAAATTTTAGAGCAATAGTGCAAAACAAAGTCTACGTTATTAGTGTAAGTAAAAGTGTGTAATGTTTACCCTATGGATTTTTTTTTTTTCTAAACCGTCATTTCCCCCCTCCTCCTAAATCTCAAATTTTCTAAACCAAATTTGTACTCTATCATTAGCTAAAAGGTTAGTGTATTGTATTAAATTTTCAGATATATTGTACAAAATTAAGTGTGTGGTTGTTTTTTTTTTTTTTTTTTTCAAAATGTGTGTAATATTAATCCTATGGGCAAATAAAATGAAATACAACAAAAATGACTGTTGAAAAATATTTTTTTCAAAGGGTTAATATTCGTTTTTTTTAAATGAAGATATCATGCCTGGTGACGTCAGAGCTTACGGCAACCCTTTTTTTCTACTCCTGAGCGAGAGAGACAGAGAAGGAGGGATTGGCGGGAGGCCAAAGGTATATAGGATGTGTGTGCGGTGGGCACTGAGATATGAGAAAAAACATAGTTGTGTTAGTAGAAATATTAATATTGATACCTGTTGCTGCTACTGTGTCACCTTCAGATATATATATCTCATCAAAAAGTCACCTGTAAAAAATGCAGCCAAGTCTCGTAACTCATTTATCGTAAAAAGTACTGAGATCGTATAAAGCCAAGTTTAACTATCTTATTAACTCTGAAATTTTCATTCACAAATCACTCCTAGTATCTACATCTTTAGTTAATTATTATTTTGTGACTTGGTAATTACGTAGCACTAGAATGTGATGTATATAGTTAGTCTTAATCAAATAATGCTATAACATATTAAGGTGTAATAACTTCCCTGTGCGTATATAATTTGCCTTAATTAAATTATCCCATAACATAGTAAGGTGTAATAACTTCCCTGTGCTGCGTAATTGCCAAGTCACAAAATAATAATTAACTAAAGATGTAGAGACTAGGAGTGATTTGTGAATGAAAATTTCAGAGTTAATAAGATAGTTAAACTTGGCTTTATACGATCTCAGTACTTTTTAAGGTAAATGAGTTACGAGACTTGGCTGCATTTTTTACAGGTGACTTTTTGATGAGATTTCACTTCTTTTTGTAAGTAATCCTCCTTTTCTTGATTTGGGATTCTTTTTGGAGATCATCCACTAATTTTCGCTAAGCCCACACTCTGTCCCTATTATTTACAGGTATAAAAAATTTGAAGCTTTAGTTTCGTTTGCAAAGTACTGTAGATAAAAAGAGATTTCAGGTTCCTAGGCAAGCACTAAGTTATGGGAGGGGGAGTGTCAAAAGTACTCTCAATTGCTTCCAGGATAGGTGCTATCCATCTGAGATATTACTCGCAGCCCTAGATACTTGATATTTAACATAAAAGAACTTTTTAGTATAAAAAGAAAGCCAAAATTAAAATTTCCGGAAATTTCCAATAAATCAAACTATATTTCTTTTTTTCAATGGTTTTTTTTTGTCTTTTTTTTATTATTTACGGATTTTTTAATTTTTCCTTACTTTGTGTACTAAACCCTGCCTTTCTGCCAAATGTCAAGCTTCTAGGACTACAAAATCGAATTATTTTCAAATTTTCGACTTTTTATAATTTTATTGATTTTTCTATTTTAATTCTAAGTTACCTGATTGTCATGCCAATATAGTAATTATTTTATCCGTCTTCTTAGGATCATTTAGGTTCAATTTAGAGATAAATCAAGTGAATCTTAGAGTCACCATGATTTTATTTAGAAAGGACTATCAAGCCATAACCAGCCAGTAATGTCGGGAGGGTAGGGGGAGTTGTGAAAATTTTTGAGGGGCTAACATCATTTAACAATCCATATTTCATATGTGAAATAAATAGAGTACAACCTGTGAAAGAAAACCTGTCTATAAAGAAATCGCCTATATCATAGCCAGTCTATAGCGGAACTTTTCTATAACGAAATTCGTGAACAAAAGAAAAGAAAACCATAATCCGGGGGAAATAACATAAAACAATTAGGAGCGTTGTACTAGCTAATAGGACAATTATCTTAAAACTAATGTTTCTAGCAGTACAAAATCAAATTGTTTTCGAATTTTCGATTTCTTAAAGATATTTCGATTTTATTTTCGAATTTAACGAATATTTAAATTGTTCCTTTTATTGAATAGTAAATACTACCTTTACACCAAGTTTTAAGTTTCTAAGACTACAAGATAAAATTATTTTCAATTTTTGATTTTTTCGAATTTTTTTTATAATTTTCTGGATTTTTATTTTTTCCTTTTTATGTATCCTAAACAATAAGTTTACGCCGAATTTTAAGTTCTAAAGCTACAAAATCGAAATTTTTTCAATTTTTCGAATTTTTTTTCGAATTTTACAGATTTTTTTTATTTATTTCTTGTATCCTAAATACTACCTTTATTCCAAATTTTAAGTTTCTAGCTTTACAAAATCGAATTATTTTCAAATTTTCGTTTTTTTTTCAATTTTTTGATTTTATTTTCAATTTTTGTTGTGTTTTTAATTTTTTCTTTTTCTGAATCCTAAACACTACCATTACACCAAATTTTCAGTTTCTAAGACTACGAGATCATATTATTTTCAATTTCTCTCTTTTCTTTCTTTCTTTTTTTTTTTTTTAATTTTCGATTTTTTTTTTTAATTATCCATATTTTTTAAAGTTTCCTTATTTAGTATCTTAAATATTACCTTTATTCCAAATTTCAAGTTTCTAGCGCTATGAAATCGAATTATTTTCAAAATTTCCTTATTTTTCAATTTCTTTCGATTTTTTTATTTTATTTTTGAATTTTATTGCGCTTTTATTTTAACTTATTCTGAATCCTAAACACTATCTTTACCGCGAATTTTAAGTTTCTAAGGCCAAAAGATAAAATTATTTTTGATTTTTTGATTTCGAATTTTCCGGATTTCTTAATTTTTCCTTATTTTGCATCCTAAATACTACCTTTATTCCAAATTCCAAGTCTCTAACGCAACAAAATTGGATTATTTGAAATTTTTCGATTTTTTTCAATTTTTTTATTTTATTTTCAATTTTTTTTGTGTTTTTGATGTTTTCTTTTTCTGAATTCTAATCACTACCTTCACACCAAATTTTAAGTTTTTAAAACTACAAGATCGTGTTATTTTCAATTTTCAATTTTGTTCGTTTTTTTTTTAATTTTCGAATTTTTTTTTTTTTTTTTTTTTTAATTTTCGGGATTTTATAATTTTTTCTTTCTTTGTATCCGAAACACTAGATTTATTCCAAATTTTAAGTTTCTGTGGCTGTGGGATCTACCCAATCTTTTTGATGACGCGAGAGTGAGTGAGTGAGTGAGTGAGAGACAAAAAATCGATATTTTGAGTTCACATATCGTCTGCACTAATTTAGGGGTATTTTTTGAATTATCCATATTTTTTAATTTTTCCTTATTTAGTATCTGAAATATTACCTTTATTCCAAATTTCAAGTTTCTAGCGCTATAAAATCGAATTATTTTCAAATTTTCCTTATTTTTCGATTTTATTTTCGAATTTTATTGCGTTTTTTATTTTAACTTATTCTGAATCCCACTATCTTTACTGCAAATTTTAAGTTTGTAAGGCTAAAAAATCAAATTATTTTAATTTTTTCAATTTTTTTCGAATTTTTGAAATTTTTTTTTTCGAATTTTCCGGAATTTTTAATTTTTTCTTATTTTGAATCCTAAATACTACCTTTATTCCGAATTCCAAGTTTCTAGCGCAACAAAATCGGATTATATGAAATTTTTCGATTGTTTTCGATTTTTTCAATTTTGCTTTTGATTTTTTTGGTGTTTTTGATGTTTTCTTTTTCTGGATACTAAACACTACCTTCACACCGAATCTTAAGTTTCTAAGACTACAAGATTGTATTATTTTCAATTTTCAATTTTGATGGAATTTCTTGAATTTTCGAATGTTTTTTTTTTCGAATTTTCCGTATTTTATAATTTTTTCTTTCTTTGTATCCTAAACACTACCTTTTTTCCAAATGTCAAGTTTCTAGAGCTACGGGATCTACCTAATCTTTTTGATGACGCATGAACGAGTGAATGAGTGAGTGACAAAAAATCGAATGTTTGAGTTCATATATCGTCTGAACTAGAAAAGACAGAAAGTTGTAATTTTAAATTTTGGCCCTGTGTGCCAAATACTCTAGAAAAACGAAGTTTCAAATTTTTCGGATACTCCAGCGCGGAGATATGGGGGAGTCAAAAGTGCCCTGAGTTGCTTCCAGAAAAGTATGCTTACGGCTGTCCTCTCTCGACTTGGCGGAGGCACTGCCGTGCCTCCAGATATGTGCTGAAATGTCGTGATGTTTTGTCCCATAAAATAAACTTGTTTTGTTTGTGAAATAAGCTGCATTTTTGTGTGATAACAGAAATATAAAAATAATATGAGATCGGTACATCAAATAACTCTTTAAAATAAAGAGTACGTGCGAAGAGAAACCCGGAAGAGGGTAAAGGACATTACAGAAGACTTCTTTTTAAAGCTGAATTTACATTCGTTAATTCGTATGTGATTTGTTATTTTGTGTTTCGATTAAAAATTCCGGGGGCAAAAAGTTAAAAATTGCACAAAGCATGGTAAAAGGAACGTGACTAACGGTAACGAACGTTTTTGAAAGGATTAATATTAATATTTTGTAAAACCGAAAGGCGGCGTTTTAAAGAAAAGTGAACATAGATATGGTCTGGTATCTATGGTATGTTCGTATTTTGATTCCCAAAGCAAATGCCAATTTCAAACATGGCACAAAAATTCTAAATTCGCGTGACTTTCGGAAACTAATTTTTTTTAAAAGTGTTAATATTGTATTTTTCGAAAAGGATCACAGATTTAAAAAGGAAATGAACGTAGATATGGTATTTTTAATTTTTTCGTATCTTGAACAGAAGCGCTGATATGGATTTTTAAAGATTGCGGAAATCGCGAAATGGGTGTATGGAAAAGAATATTTTTGGAGAATTTTTTTTTTTTTTTTTTTTTTACATTGAAGAGTTCGTTGTAATCGGAAACGAATGTAGATGTAGTTGGGGTGTCTTTGGTTCGTATCTTTTTTTATTTACGAAGCCGATGCACAATTTAAAAAATAGCAGAAAAATATAATTCGCAAAAGTGAGCTCTTCAAACGAATTTTCTTCAAAAGGAATGTTTGTATTTTTAAAACGGACTACAGATTTTGAAACGTTAATGAACATAAATATGGTCTAGTATTTTTATTTGTTTCCTATCTTAATTGTAAGTACGGATAAGGTTTTTTAAAGATTGCAGAAATCGCAAAATGGCATACGGAAAATAATTTTTTTCAGAGAGTTAATATTAATATTTTTTTAAACCAAAGGCGACGTTTTGATCAGAAAAGTATGGTGTTTAATTTGGTGTAAAACCAGTTGCATATTGCACTCTTCTAATATTGGACATGAAAAGGCTATTAACCGATTCCGGACAGTTTCTATAGACCCCACTCAACAGACCGAAAAGGGCCGGTCCCCAAGTTAGACCCGTCGTTTCATCGCCCCAGGCAGCATGTGGCAGCATACAAGAACAAACCACACCTTGGAGACTAGCGTGAAGCCAGTACCTGAAAATCACTCTATTGCCAACTAAGAACTTTCCAAAGATGGTTGGTGACACTACAACATCCTCAGCTAAGCTCCTAGTCATCTCCCTGCGCCGAAGGCAGGTTGATTCGAAGGGTTAGCTTTAATATTTTTTTGAGCTGAGTGTAGCAATTAAAACATAAAACTATGAAATTTAAGAATGGGCCACTTATTTTTCCGTCTTTTGTACGGTTCACCCGGAGATCGTTAAGAAAAACGGCAAAGAAAAAAATAGTTGCTCTTGCACTTTCCTTTTTGTATTTTTGGTCGCTTTGGAAAGCTCAAAAATGAAAACGGGCACGTTTAACAAATTACAAAAAAAAAGAATGCTTATTCGATGAGTTTTTAATTAAAATATCGGCTAATTATCAAAAAGAAAAATCTGAGCCTCAAGTGCATCAGGACCTGCCTTGGACTATCTTTAACAGAATTTTCAGACTTCTATGTCCGGTAGATTTCGCTAGCCATCGCACACACACACAGACAGACGTGCAAACTATCTTCTTTCATTGTTATAGATACAGACTCTTTTTTTAGTACAGATACAGAATTTAATAGAACTATTTTCGCTACAGCAATAATTATTTTAATAAAAATTTGCCTTTTTTATTTGTGAGAAATACATAGTTAAAAGGTATACAATTTATTTTATAAATGGGAAAGAAATTTCAAAGGGTTAAAATATAATATAATAATCCTTTTATTGTCACATTAAGTTATGATATAAACTGATAATTTACAGATTGATTTTATTTAAGGAATAGTCCTTGAATTTAAGAACAAATGTGATTAATTTGTCATACCACTAGTAAAAGAAGAAATCTTTGCTGATCTTGCCATATGATGAAAATTTTCTGGTTTTGTGTGTAAATTATGTAAAGTTAACAAGCAAAAAAGCTCAAAATAAATCTACCTTAATACAGATTTAGATAAAAAGAAAAATTCTAAGCCCGAAATATAATTCAATGTTATACCACAAAAAAGCCCCCAAAACATATAAAAATTTACTTTTTGTATTTTCTCAAATAGACCACCAATGGAGTTGTAACTTATCTCATCAAATTTTGCACCTTTTTTTTATGAAACCTTGAAATTGGAAGTATGTGTGCATAGGGGCAATATTTAACTAGATAACCTACTGTTTCGATATTTATGAATCACACTGTATAGCTTAATGTATACTCTAACTTTTTTTTTAAATTTAGAATCTTGCATGCATTTTTAAAATTGTTTTTGTATGGTTAGAAATAAATTTGTCTATACTTAAAAAAAAATTTTTAGTCAGTTTTTAAGTAGCATTCTGATTTGTGGATTTTTCCATTTCGAGTCCTGCATATAACAAATCAAGCCGATTATTATTATTATTATTTTTTTTTTAACAATGTTTTAGATAAAAAAAAATTATAACTGAAGATTGGGAAATTTTTAGGCCCTAGGAAAACTTAAGGCCTTGGGCAGGTGTTCCGCCAGCGCTTCCATTGTTAGAGAATTGTGTATATATGATTTGTTTTTTATTTTGAAGTTCTAATATAAACTGTTATGCAGTTGATCATTTTGCTATAAATGGCAACTATTATTTCAACGGCTATTTGTTATATAAATATAATAATACATATATATTTACTTTTTGGAAAAAGTAAAAGTAATTTTATCATAATATTATATTGCATATTTCACAATTCAATGAAGTTTCTGCTTTTAATTATATGAATAACTCTGTTTCTGTAAACACACCTACGTATATGTCATACAAGATTTTTTGAAAGATGACCATTGTGGGCAATGGTGTGAAATTAATTAGTTCGGTAGGAAAGGACTGCGCTTTCGCTAGGGACGGCTCTGGAGATGATAATGCCAGCATTGAATTTTCATTTAATAAAAGTCTGTTATAAAAACATGAATCGTAGTTAATTGTTGTCGATTACTGAGCAAAATTTTAAAATATTTTTTTTATTTCACCTTTATTTTTTACAGAGATATATTTGTGGGAGTAGGTGCGGGAGCCAGGATTGAACCTGGGAACCCATGGGCAGTAGGTGAGATCTTAAGAGCCAAACAAAAGGCTAGCTCGATCGCTTCCTGCGAGATACTCGTTTTCTGCTGCCCGTACAAGATGGCGTCGCCACAGTACTCCACTTCAGTGAGGAGGACGTCTCGTTGACGTTGAACGAGAGATGATCACTCGTGTTGCGCAGCGGTTGCCAGGTTGCTGCTGTCACGGCGTGCACACGTGTGTCCCCGATATGTGCGGCGTGACAGTCTTTTGTGCTATGAGAGTCGTCATAGGCTTTCGTGCTGTGATCGTTTCACAGGCTTTTGCGTGCTGGGATATTTCAGTGCTGCCATCTGTTGGACTCCAGAGGAGGTGATTGTGTCGGTGAAGGTGCGTGTTCGTTTGTCCAAGGTCACCAATGTGGGAGTAGGTGCAGGAGCCAGGATTGAACCTGGGAACCCACGGGCAGTAGGTGAGATCTTAAGAGCCGAGCAAAAGGCTAGCTTGATCGCTTCCTGCGAGATACTCGTTTTCTACTGCCCATATACAAGATGGCGTCGCCACAGTATTTATGTATCTATATTAATGGAAAAAAGTTTTTGTCTGTGTGTCTGTGCGCGAGGGCTAGGGAAATCTGTTGCATGTCGCGGCCTGTAAATTTGATTCCAGATAGTTGAAAACTAGTCTTAATGCACCTGAGGCATAGATTTTTGTAATTTTATATTGAAGCGTATTTTCCTGATTTTCGAAGTTCACCGGTGATTTTAAGACAGTCATAAAAGCAATCAAACTCAATATTTTACCCCAATATAGTATACTTTGTCCTTGTTTAAATAAAGTTTTTTTCAGTACTACAATAATTTTTGAAAATTTCACGATTTTTTTCGACTTTTCAACTGGAAAATAAGGACATTTTTTATTAACCAATTTTTATTTAAAATCCTACCAATGCAATCTTGTATTTTATATGGATCTTATATTTTATGTATGGAGCAAACATTCGGTAATTGTTTTAAAAAGTCAAGTATCAATATTCTGAGTTTTGGTAAATTTATAAAAGTATCAACATGTGAAATTTTCTAGCATTAAAAAAAAAAAAAAACTTGCTTCCAATGGTAATGAACTTCGAGGGGAGGGGCAGGATGCCAAAGTAAATGCTGTAGCAACTAGTGATGGACTGATTCGAGATCTTTTTTAAGAATAAACAATTTAGTTTTTGAGAACTAGAATTCTTTATTCGAATACTTTGCACTCAAGTATAGGTAACAGTGAGAAACTATTCCAGACTGAACAGGATAAGTGGGGACATTTCGCATCTTTCTCTCATCAGATGATTATACATACTCGTAAATACAAATTTGTATATTTTTTATTTATTACCAGTTGCGTAGCAACCCGTTGTATTTGTATTTTAATTTATCTTTCGAGTTTGTTTGGGAAAAATACTTACCACCGCAGCTTTTAAATTAAAATGTTATAAATCATAAGCTAAAAATGTAATTATTATTCCTTATAAATCTTAATTCTTTCAATCGCCATAAGGTTTCTTAAAATTGATCAATTAATTCTCGAGTTTTTGGGCATTGAAAATTAGCATATTTGCATGCGCTGGCATTACATTACGTGTGCTAGTATGCAATCACACAAGGGCATTAGATCATTAAGAAAGATAACACACAAAAAAAGTTTAGTTTTTAACAATTTAATACAATTATTTTACAGAAATTTTGAGATAGGTAATACAATAAGCATTTATTAATATATAGTTAGATAAAAATGCAGAGGTATTTTCTTGGTTAGGAGATATCATAAACAAAGCTATATATCTAAACAAGTGATATAACAAGGGGTTACTATTCTATATAAAATATTTATGCATAACCATACACTCTACACTGCATGAATTTTATTTGACCATTTTATACTTTAATTTGTCGCTGATATTCACAAACTGTTGTGCAGAATATATTTTGGACACAAGCAGAAAGTTATAATCACATGATTTCAAGAACTGCATATTTTTCTTTCTTGAAATAGCAATAAAAGTAGCATCAGTGTCTGCTACAAAACTACTGATATTTTGTATCACATTATTCACTACATTACATTTTTTAAAATATAGCATGTTAGCACTACTAGAAAAAGTAGTGACTACTGCAGTTTTGCTACTTGCAGCACACTACTTTCAATCACTAAGTATGTCTGATATATCTTTAATATAACAACCATTTAGTAATCTTAATTATTAAATTTAAAATTTGCATTAGCATGTTTAATTTTAAGCATATTTATATCTAAATACTATAAATATTGTACAGCAAAATATGAAGCCAACAAACAATCCAAAATAACTACCATAATGTAGCATAAAAATTTTAAATATTTGTTTCATGTTAAGTTTGCATATAACTTTATAAGTTGCTCACACATTTGCTGTGTTTTTACATAACTATTTTAAATGAACAAAATAATATTATAATGTAATCATTATACCTAATAGCTAATATTAGTTCTGCTTCAAAAATAGACACTTTTTCTTTATACCAATGCCATGCCAAAATGTATGCTAATGAGCCATTTATTTCAACCCTGAGTGTGCAAAGGCTTTATATTGCAAATCATGTCAAACATTGGTGATTTGCTAGTTAGAACATGAATCATTTATTATTATTATTATTTAATCATAACCTTACAAAACATCTTAATTGACTATTTTTCTAATAGAAAATATTTATTATTAAGTCATAACTTACATTTATTATTGATGCATCAGATGATTTTACTATTTGGCAGTTACTTAATGATGAGAAAGCTGCAATAAAATTGTTTCAGGACTTTGGATACATAAAATAAAATTTTTATTCAAAAACTCCATTCAACATCTTTCATTCAAAAAATGAAATGTTTACTGAAATGCTAAGAGGCATTTACAATTTCATGCCTGCAGTTTGAGTTTTTTTTTTTAATTACTTTATTGTATAATATGTATTAAAGTATGTATTATGTATAGTATATGTATTGATTTAATAAAATAGTTCCTGAAAGTCTGTAATTTTCAAATGCTATATTTTTAAGTGCTCAGTTTCATGCCATATATATTTTTCAAATTATTCATTTCACGTAAATTTAATTTTGTGCCAACTATTATGCTTGGTGACAATGGTGTTGGTATAACAGAAAAAGAAAAGTATACCCAAAAATGATTTGACTTTTGACGCTTGGTAACCCTTTTAAAGTGCTGGTCAATGAGATATAAAAATTATTCTTGCTAATATTAAATCTATGCCTGTGGAAAGCATTCTTTTTTAAAAACATCTCTGAAAATTAATGTTTTTACTTTTTTTTTCAGCATATACTTCTCAAAGAATGTCTTTTTTATTTAGTTGACAAAATATTTCTAAAATATATGCATAGTTTAATATTTTATGTGTTAAAAGTTGAAGAGCTGTGAGTAAGATTTCAACACTTCAAATACAATTAAGTACAGTAGACTCCCTTAAATCCACATAGCTTAAAACCAGAAGTTGTGTCAATTTTATAATTTTGCAGATTTCTGGTCACTGTTTCGTTTACATTTTTTTAAACAGTAATTTGAATTTAATAATGCACCCGAAATTATGATGAATGCTTATAACAAAGTAAAATAAGAAAAATTAAAAAAAAAAATTAAAAGTAAAGGTTAAGTAAATAATTAATAATGCATAACAAAATCTGCATAATGATGAGATAAATTTTTCTTGAATTATTCAGTGAAAGTCTCCTTATAAATGTACACTAATAATTTACATCAAAATCCGAAAATAATGAAGTTTTATTTCATGTTTAGGCATACTTAATAATCCTGAAAAACCTTAATTAATACGTAAATATATTTGGTAAAAGATCGCAACTGCCACTGTCTTGAGATTTTTCAAAAATAAATTTATACTTCCATCATGAGAAAACCATGAGTTCAATCATATTAATCAGAATTCTATATTAAAATGGGTACAGAATGATATAAATTTTTTTTTTTTAAATTGAATTTTTCACCTACATCATAAGTGTAAGTTTCATTGTTTACATCTGAAATGATGTGTGGATTTTAAGGTCGCGGATTTGAGTGAATCTACTGTTATACTTCAGAAATATTTTGGTAACTGAAGAAGAAAGAGACATTCTTTAAGAAGAATATATTGAAAACAGAGGTTAAAAATATTAATTTTCAGGGTAGATATTTCAAAAATAAGAATGCATTACAAACACATATGTTTAACATTAGTGAAGAAAATTTAAGATCTTAAGCTGCTAAAATTGGATGAAAAATTGCAAAGCTAGGAGTTATTTTTTATGAGCTGTGGCCAAAAAATTAAGGATATGGCTGATTATTATCATACTGGGTGTTGAGGCCATTACTGGTGAAAATTGGTTCAAAAATTACTCGAAAAGTTGTTGAATCTGATCTTACTGATCAACATTTCTTAATCAGTAGTATAATACATGTGAGAATACACTACTGTAGCTCTGCATTAACAAATATAACTATTATACCACAATGTCTGACATTTTAAAAACCTATTTTTCTAGTGATGCATTACAAATTTACTCCTATTAGTGCATCAGTATTGAAGAGTAAATGTTTACATTCAGTTTATGATAAGCAATTAAGTTTCTTTTTTCTTTTAAATAACAATTTCTAGAAATTAGCCATCTCACAGATGGCACATTATTTTTTTACTGATGTTTCACTGTACTGATCAGGGTTAAATAAGACTCCTTCTCTCCAACAATGCATATGCAGAGAAATGTAAAAAAAAAAGTTCCTTTCTTCTCTTTATTTCTATCTGCTGCCATCTATTTTACCTAGCAGTAATCAGGGTTCGTAAATATCATGATATTTTCAAAAATATCCGATATTTTCGATATATATCCGATATTTTCAAAACAGTCCACTTACTGCTGATAATAAATATTTCCAAGCAAAATATAAATTAGAAACTAAAATATATTGCACTTAACATGAATACTTAAACAGTATACTAAAAATGCTTTTTTTTTCCATTTTTCTTCTTTTATTTTTCACCTTGAACAAAATTAAAGATCAACCAATCAACAAAACAGAAACAATTTGCTTTATACACTTATAAAAAAAAAAACTATAAGATTCAGTATCAACTATCAAGAAATCAAAAATGTATAAAACAAAATTTTTTTTCTTTTTAATTGAAAAATTTAAATATAAATGTAAGCTTATTTATTTTTTATTCCCTAACATGTTGTACATTTTAAGCTCAACACCACCAAAATCAGAAATTGATTATTTTCTAATGAACTGATTATCTAAATTAGATAGTTTATCTTTCTATATCTGTCCTGAATTAGTTATGTCTCACATAATTATTAGTCCCATATAATCTACATTTATAAATAAAAACTTCAAACAAAGCTTGGATAAGATTTTTTTTTTCTTTAGCTAGAAAAGTCACTGCCAGAGACAAATGTTCTTTATCTACAGAATGACACAGTCAATATCAGTTGAAAATTTCATTTTATACTTGTTTTGATTTAAATTGCAAAAATATCTTGCACAGTGATATTTTGAAAATAAATATCAAATAATATAAAAATATCGAAAATATCAAAAATCTTGATATTTTGAAAATAAATATTGGATATATATCATGATAGATATCACGATACATATCCATTGATATATATCAACGAACCCTGGCAGTAATATGGGTGATTCTCATGAAAACTTGCTTTTTATGGTCACAAAGGGATAAATATTAGAAAATGAATAGCAAATTTCCTATTTTTATTCATGTAGTATATATTTCAGTTAGCTATTAAATATATTTCTGACAAAATAATTTAAATCTTCTAATGAACATAAGTTGAAATTCCCTTTCGCGGATGTCCCTACATCTAAAACAGAAAATAATTTTCTCTGTTGTTTAAACAATTTTTGGTACTTCTTCATTATCCCGTCAACCACTTTCCATAAGAAAAACTATCGCCAAACTGTAGCGCCCAGTAAACAAATGGAAGAATGTTGCCATTAGAATATATATATAACAAGAAATTAGGAAAAGCCCCATTCACTTAAGTATCATTTATCAGTTACTTTAAACAATAAAATTTACAATATAGTAATAAAAACAGAAACAAAAATAATCTTGGCTGTTTGTTTATTTACATTATTTTTCTTAATTATACCTTCTTTTTCTTCATTATGATAAATGTTTGTGACATCAGTTGAAATTGATCCATTGTATGTAACTACGCATATCACAACATTCTTTCAATGCTTATTCTCTTATAATATCATGGTGTTGAAGATGCAATTTTTATTTTAATGAATGAAATAATTAACAAATCAGTAAAACATCATTAAACATACATTTAATGTCGAATTGAAAATCATTTGATAAGATAACAAGCATTTGACATCAAGTGAATGTGCCACCACGATCATGCATTTTTGACATTAAATCGTATAGTTTAGTGATACTTAAAAAAAAAAAATGGAAAGTGGTCAATGGGATAATGGAAAAGTACCCATTTCTTTTTCAATAACAACTAGTTAAAAGTTTTTACTTAAGTTCTAACTTAATATATATTTTTTAATGACTTTATTTTTACTAAGGATTTAACTTATACATATTTTGTCCCTAGTCAAAACAGTCTCCCTCTATGGACACTAAAAATAACTAAAAAAAAGTAGTTTAGATGACGTACTTATTACAAGTCATCATTAGCTAGTCTGGAGAAAGAAAGCCATTGGGTCTTTTAGATATAATTGTTTGTTCTGTTGTGAAGTAATTGAATCTTTTCTAATTTATTAGTTCCATTTGGAGTTTGGCAAATTTTCCATTGTATATTTCATGGTCATCCTAAATAATGTAAGAAACAGCTAATTTATAATTATAATACAAATTTTAGACAGCTTTAACATTACATTTAATAAAAATAAATGCACCATTTTAAAACCTGTAAACCAAAGTACTTAAAAATTCAAAACTTAATTTTTGTCTCCTCTCCGTGAATTTGGCTTGGAATATCCCTTTTTATTGATATTGTCAACTGTTTCTTTTATCAAACATTGTGTGCAATATTATAAGGAGGTCTCAAACACAAAGAGAAATTTGAAAAGTAACGAAATCCTGATATGTATTGTTTGTTAGATAATTACATTTTAGAAATTCATCAGTTTAAAACAATTATTTTTAGCTAATTGTTCCCTTTATGTGAGAATGACCCATGTTTTATATTTTAAGAAGCCAAAAGGAGCGAAATTGATAAGTATGCCAACTTAAAGTATGTAATACGACTGAAACCAAAGAAACATGTCGGTTTTCTAATATTTTTAAAACTTTCCATTTCATACAATTTATAATTTCAAACAGATATCAAGAATCATTCAAAACAATGTGAATGATTTCCGTATCATTCAAATTGTAAATTTAAGTTTTTATTTCAGATTTCGTAATATTTGTTTGTACGCACAAAAAAGCAATATTTATTAAAGTGTGATGATAAACGATCACGGCATCCTATATTAGCACTTTTTTCTTTTATTTTTTTTGAAAATATTCCTGATTTCTGTTATCGCTTAAAATCTGCCAGATCCACGGAAAAAGTTATGAAACAAACTTATACAGATGAATTTTTCAAATATAGTATTAAAAACTTACCAGAAATTGCCACTGTATTATTAACAATTAAAAAGGAAGTAACAAATAAAAAAATAGAGAAGTTTTAACAACAAAGAAATAAATACCAAATAACTATTACAAGTTGATCTTGATCTGTTGATTCGATTCAGTCAATGAAATTATGTTCATTATTTAAACTTTCATTATGTGCTGCCATCTGTTAATAACATATTAAGCCAAGTCATTACATTACAGTTATTGTTATAAATACAAAACAGTGTTACCAGATTGGGGATTTTGTCCCCATTTTGGGGAATTTTGAGCCTCCGGGGGAAATATTTAGGTACAAGTTATTAGTCGGGGAATGCCAAAATATTTGGGGATTTTTTTTTTATAATTTCATGTTTTCATTTACTTTTAGTCACCTGACAACACTGGATCTAGATTCGTCGTTACACGTATTTTAAGTTCTAATATATTATGCATTTAATTGTAATATCTATTCATCTTTTCTTAATTCATGTTATTTTCTTCAAAAAAGTAATTGATCACAATAAAAATGGCGATTTCCAAAGTTTGTTTTTCTTTCTTTTTGTAAATGGTGAATTAAAAAAAAAAAAGACTCGATTTGAGGGGGGGGGGGAATTTAAGCTTAAATGGTTTAAATAATTCTATAGTGGTAAATTACAAATTTACTTTTTTGACTAAAACAGATTTAGGGACTTTTTCAGTAAAAACCACTGATTTGGGGAAAATTTTAGAACTTTTGGGCGAATTGACTTTTCGCGTTTGTAATCAACGACAGGTGGCGCTTTTAGACCTGCTACGAATATCACTGCTTGTGTGAATTAGTTAATTGTGAAATATATATATATATATATATATTTAATCTCATAACGGAAAATCGGTTGACATTAGTACAAATTTTAAATTTTGTTCAGAGTGCTATGAAAAATAGATGTTTAAATAAAGCGGAAAAATTTTAGCTTCAAATCATTTGGTAATATGTGGTATAAATAATTAAATTTCTGAAAGGTTCAGTTTGGGGAGGTGGAGAATTTCGTGAAAAGTCTAGTTTTAAGATGCAAAGTTTTGTAAAGTACCCTGTTTTGAGATGAAAATTTTTGTGAAGGGTGTTTTAAAGGATTCATTTTTTTCCTAAACAGATCTCTGCCACAGGTGAGTACTATTTTGTTTATTTCATACATCGTCTGTGTAAATTTGCTTTGTATGCATTCTTTTAAATGACGTATTTAATTTAAAAAAAGTGTTTTATAATCATGCATACATTATATATTTAAATTGCCAAAATTAGTATTTTTTTAATTAGATTTATAAAAAAAATTCACAATCTTGACAATATTATATATGTAATAACATCTAATTTTGCAGCATTGAGAATTTTTATGTTTCTAATGTAGAGTGTAAAAAATCATAAACATCGGATATTTTTTATTATTATTAAAATCTGATTTTTATGCTTGTTTTCTGTATTAAGACAATGCATGATAAATCAAGAATTGTAGGTTTTTAAAACAACCAATCCTATAATTAGATGTTATTAAGGAGTATTTTTATGCTTTAACTAATAAAATTATAATTAATAATTGGAGAAATAATAAAAACTGCACATAAATAATGTGGTAATTTTACCACATTCAGGTTCCGTATAGCACAGTTTATTTTTTGTTTTCCCTTCTCTCTCCTTTTATTTATTTATTTTTTTATTTGCCTGGCAGACTTTAATCATAGTTTTCCTTTTTGTTTAAAAATTATTATTTGATTAAGTTATCCTATTTAGCCCATCGGCTTCAAAACGTTTATTTAGTATTCTTTATTTTCAATTTCGTCTTTGTGACGTCAGGTTGATTTCATTTCAGTTTTAACAAATCAGATTCATATTTTTTTCCGTTTGTTTTAAATTTTAATTATACCCTCCCTTTGGCATATATTTAGCCCTATGTTGGCATTCCGTTATTTTTATGTTTTTCATCTTGTCAATGAAGTTTCGATGCCTGTAGTGGCAGTTGTCACTGTTTGGCGAGTTTTTCCATGTTACGGCAACCCTGTCCTTGCGCCAATGATAGGTTCACTTTTTTTTTGAATTTCGGAGTTGTTCTTTGGTTTTCCCGTTGGAGATGAAGTGTATTATAAAATACGTAATTTTTTTCGATTATATTCTGTCAGCTTGTATATTAAATAAGTATGATGTAGACTTAAACCTGTTTTAAATAATATATCGGAAATATGGTCTATAAGCAAAAGGCACAGTATAATTGTGTCTTTTTTTTCGTCGAATGTTCAAGGAGAGAGATGCTCAAATTCGTCGGCCTTCGATGATTAAATCAACTTTGAGATGGCATAACTAATAAAATTTAGATGTGTTGGTCCAATTGGATGTAGCCAAGATAATATTGGCATATCATGTTAAAATTTCTCATATCAAGAAGTGCTGATAAGTATAATGTCTTTTGTTCTTATTTTTGTTTCACATAGAATTAATATACTTTTTTTACGAATTTATTTTTGTCACACGAATAAAACAACTGGTGTATTATATATAAAAAATATATATATTACTTAACCATTTTAGTGTTGTTCTGACAACGTATTTTTAAGGATAAAGTATAACTATTTTCGCCAAAAAAAAAATGAATAAACTGTTTCAATATTCATTAAGTCTCCTTTTTTTTTATGTAATTTTGTTGTTATTTATATATATTAGTGGATAAAAATAAAAATATTAATCATCTTAAGTTATTTTTTTTTAGCACAAGAATCCTCTGAGGAAACAAAAAATAGAAAATAAGTTCTGCGTGCTCAAATAATTAAAGATATATGTTCTTAAAAAAAATAAAGAACAGATACCTGGGTATACTAGAACATTATGAATTATAATGTAGCTCACCTTTATTCTTTGAACTAAAAAAAAAGAATTTAATTAAATCACAACACTTGGTGCCTTGGCCTCTTTCTTTAGAGGATTTATTATTATTATTATTTGTGTGCAAATACTGAAGAATTTTTTTTTTTTTTTTAAATGAAAACGAAAGTTGTTCTCATTGATGATGGAACATGGATTATTTTCCATTTCAAGATCATTTTACGTTTTTTTTTTTTTGTGCGTGGCTTTTTAATAGAAAAATGTTCTTCCAATATTTTTTTTTAGAGAAAATTTGTTTATTTAGGCTGTGCTCTTGAATATAGTTGTGTTCTTAATAAATATACATATATGAAGTAGAACCGGTATTAATCTAAGTTTAAAAAAAAAAAAAAAAAAAAAAAAAAAAAAATTCTGAGTGTTTTATCTATATTTCTGTTTTAATTCACAAACTTTTTGCAACATGTCGAAATCCAAGAACTCTATTAGTCTGAATATTCAACCATTTGATGGTAATCCATCTACTGTCGAATTTTTTTTCGACCAGCTTGAAGACATTCAACAGCTAAACAATTATAGCGAAAAAGAAATGCTAGCACTGTTTAAAATGAAACTCCTTGGCCCTGCTCTTCATTTTTATTTAGATTCACAATTTAATACTCAAACTAAAAAATTAGCAGACATAAAAACTGAATTTATCCAGTTTTTCGCGTCAAAGGAGAACAAAAATTTGGCCTTTCGTTCATTAGATAAGATGATATTGGAACATAATGAATCAGTTAGAAATTTCTCATACCGATTAAACAAGAATCTAAAGTTAGCTCATCCAACAGTTGATGATGCTTCGCTCCAAATTTTGAAATTCACATATTTTATGAATGCTTTACCCAAAAATATTCACGTAAAATTATTAGAGGAAGGTATTTCTGACTTTACTAATGCTCTTTCAAGAGCTGAACAATTACAAAATATTTACAACTTCACTGAATCACCAACCACCCCTGCTCCTGTCACTTTACCTGTATATAATATGGAACATTCAAATAATTCGTTCCCTAATCCCGGTGCATCTGATTATAAACATTCTGAAACTAAAAATAAACGAAAGTCATTTTGTGATAGAAATTTCTCTTCCTATGGCAAACATCATCCAAAACAAAATGTTAACCAAATTACGTTTAAAAAACCATTCTATAAAAGAAATCTTCGTAATTCATTTCGTCATAGGACTGTAAATCAATGTGCTTTTTGTGGACGCCAGGGGCACTTAATGAAAACATGCTTTGAATTTAAAAATTTTGTTCAAAATATGAACCAGGCTAACTCTCATAATGGTGTTAACATGCTTCAAAATACTGCTAATGAATACCAAGCTAATCAACAAAATACTCATGAATATAATGATGGATTTTCTAAAGATAAGAGTTTAAACTAATGCAGGAGGCAGATCTATCTGGCACTCTGTCCTCCAATACTTCACATTTGCCAGAAAATACCTCAAAAACTCAATTATATAGAGTTACTTCTCAAGGAATTTTATCTTCTGAGAGTATACTTAAAAATGACCAATGTTTACCAAAAAATGGTATGCTCAAAGATGCAGAATCACAGACTATTTTTCAAAATGAAAATACTTATGATTATATTACGAATTCTGGCAATTGTTCTCAAGTCGATAACGCAAATACTTTAGTTGCTGAATCCCAAAATGATAGTGATGCCATTGAAAACTATGTAATTTATAGCACATTTAATTACAATGACTCTCTTCCTTGTATTACCTTAAATGTACAACATCATAATGTTATTTCTTTGTTAGACACTGGGTCTATTATTTCTTTAATTGATCAACAACATTTCAATATGTTAAAACCCACTATAAAATATAAATTTCTCTCTCGAAAAGTATCTATTTCGACCATAAACTCCCAAGTTGAATTTTTTGGATGTATTCGTTTGTCTTTCAAAATAGACAAATTGTTTTTCAATCATGTATTTTATATTACTAACATACGTAATAGAAATTTTGATATCATTTTGGGTTATGATTTTATTTGTAAATATGGTATTTCCATAACACCATCCTTTAATTCCATTCTACTGAAAGAAATTCTTGTTCCGTTAGTAAACAAACACCAGATATCTAATGATTCTCATATGGATCAGACACAAGTATTTATGTGTCAAAAAAATGACATTCCTAATACCTCTACTTGTACTATGGACCCTCAAAGTATAAATATGTCTGCACCAGTAAATGATTTTAGTGAACATCAGCAAACAAAAATTGACAGCTCTGGGATTGTTCATGAAAGTTCAAATTCCCCCCAAAATGAGTTAAAAATTTCAAACTTTCATAAAGTAACTATTCTAGCCAACACATGCATGTACATGCAAGCTCAATATTCTTCACAACCTGAGGAACATTTCATGTTTATTCCAACACTAAATAACCGTAATATTGTATTTATGGAATCTCTCCATTCCTTATCAGCCATAAAAAAAAATTCTTTTCTGATTGTAGTACAAAATATTTCAAACAAACCATTTCACCTCAACAAGGGAACTGTCTTGGGTGTATATGAAAATATTGATGAAAAAGATATTCAGCCTTACGATTTTAATGATGAAGCTGATGAAATGTGCAATTTAATCCAACCATCAGAAGACATTATAAAAATGAGAATAAATGATTTAAGTCCTACAGACTTTAAATTAGAACATCTTGATAGCAAACAAAAAGAGACTCTATTGTCCTTGCTATGTGGAAAAGCCCAAGCATTTTCGAAGTCTCTGCGTACTCTTGGTCATACTGACCTAGTCATTCCACAAATAAGTCTACTTAATTCGCATCCTATAAAATCTCTTCCATTTCCGGTGCCACAAGCATTAGAGGAAGAAGCCTTAAAACAGATTAATGAGATGTTAGAAGCTGATATCATTGAGCGTTCCAATTCATCTTGGGCATGTCCCATGTTATTGGTTAAAAAAAAAGTCAGATCCATCAAAGCCTCAAAAATATAGACTCGCCTTAGACCTCCGTCTACTAAATGCTGTAATTATTCCATCTACCTATCCTTTACCTAAAATTCCAAATTTACTAGTTCAATTGTCTAAAAAGAATTTTTTTACAACGCTGGATCTCCCTTCTGCATATTGGCAAATAGCTATGCCCAAAGAGCTACAAGATAAAATGTCGTTCACAACTCCATTTGGCGTTTTTACCTATAAGCGATTAATGTTTGGTTTACGCACAGCAGCGTCTACATTCCAGCAACTTATTGACACGATAATTCAATTATCTGGTGTAGATGCTTATGCTTATCAAGACGATATTATTGTTGGAGCCAACTCATTTGAAGAAATGATCCATAATTTAAAATTACTTCTTGATACATTCATCAAATACAACATAACATTATCACCTGAGAAATGCTCATTTTTTCATACCAGCATAGACTTTTTAGGTTTCCACATTCAAGAGCATAAAATTTTTCCTATTTCCAGCAACATAATAAAAATTACATGTTTTCCTCATCCCAAAACCAAGCGACAAGTTAAAGCTTTCATTGGTGTATGTTCATTTTATCGATCACTTATTCCATACTTTGCAGATCTAATTAGCCCTCTACTCGAGTTAACAAAGCCAAAAACTAAGTTCAGTTGGCAATCTGTACATGAAAATGCCTTTCAAACACTACAATCATTATTTTTTAAGAAGCCCGTGTTAAATCTACCTAATTGGGATAAAGAATTTATTGTTAATACCGATGCTTCACAAACTGCGATTTCAGCTGTCCTCATGCAGAAACAAGATAATTTAAGGGTACCTATTTCATATTTTTCAAAGGCTTTGTCTGATGCTGAAAAAAAATTCCCTGCCATAAAGTTGGAATTGTATGCATTATACAAGGGTATCAACTCATTCAAGTATTACCTTTTTGGAAGACATTTTCTCGTTCTATCTGATGCTAAACCACTTGACAACTACAAAAGTTCTTCTTCTCCTGCAGATGTCACGACCAGATGGCTCATGGAGCTCTCTCAATTTTCTTTTTCGTTTGCTCATATACCAGGCAAAGAAAATGTATTAGCGGACTTTCTTAGCAGAACTGCTCAACCACCTACACAGGACTTGACATCTAATCCTGAAATTATAAATTCTGAAGAAGTTCTACCAGTAACGATGAATATAAATGATCTACCCGATGAAATAGATGGTCAACTTCAATCAATCAAATCACTAGTAGAATCACATCCCACAAAGCTGGATAAAGTACCACAGCAACATGAAGATAAGTGCCAAATTAATTGCTTGTCACAGACAAACTCATCTACTCAAGATCCATTATTAGAAATTTCAGATGCAACAATAGCAAGTGAACAAACCAAAGATTCAAATTTAAATAAAATAATACTTGATTTACAACAAAATATTAATCTCCAGAAACACAAGGGTTATTATCTCAATCCAAATAACAATATTCTTTGCTACAATAATTTTTTTCCTGCTGAAGAAATTGATCTGCATCGTGCTGTCTTACCCACCTCATTGATTCCCAAAGCGCTTACCATTGCTCATATTACTCATCCAGGAATAAACAAAACCTTACAGAACCTTCAAAAACGTTTCACATGGAAAACAATCATTGCTGATACTCAGAATTATATTAATTCATGTGAACTATGTCTTATTCACAAAAATCGCAAGAAGAAAATTGCTCCATTTATGGCTGCTCCTGTTCCAACTGCTCCAAATCAAAAAATATCATTAGATATTGTTGGTCCTCTCAGTAATCACTCAAATGTCCTAACAATAATTGACCACTGTTCTCGTCATCTAGAATTGGCTACTCTTAATAACATCTCTGCTCCAACTGTGACCAATGTTCTTTTAAACTACATTGCTACCCATGGTAGACCTGATATAGTATTGACAGACAAAGGATCCCAGTTTACTAGTGACATATTCTCGTTTTTTAATAAAACATTAGGTATCAAGCTGAATCACATCACAGTGGCCCACCCAGCCGCAAATGGCCTTTCAGAGAGGGTGAATTCTCAAATCAAATCATCACTGAATACTATGACTTCACAAGGTTTTGACACCAAAACTGCTGCCAAGGTACATCAATCAATATACAATGCTACAGTACATCCTGCCTAAAATTCAATCCTAATCTTATTCATTTTGGGCGTGAAATTAATGATGTTTACATGAATTATAAAGGCCACCCCTCTTGGAAAATTCTTGACACTGCCCATGACATCTACAAATTAACAGATCTCTTGGATAAAATTTATTATCAATCCTATCTCAATAATGAAACAAATCGTCAGAAAGTCTATGAAAAGTCTAGACAACAGCACAAATTTTCAGATATAAAAGTCAATGACACAGTATTCATTACACTCCCTAATGTATTCAAGAAAAAGCCTCAAGGTCCATTCATAGTGCAAAAGATAATTTCACCTGTTTTACTGCAAATTGTGTCACAAAAAGACAGCCGTTCCTCACCTATCCTTATACATACCAACCGAGTAATAAAATTACATCCTAGAGCTCCTAAACTACAAGATACCACACAAGCAATTCCACAAACTGACAGTAACAATAATAATCAAGCTGCAACTACATCTCAAAATTTATCTTCTACCAATCAACAGTCCAGCTCCTCTTATGCTCTACGACCTAAGCGACCAAAATTTGTGCCACACAGTGATGAATTCCAGTATTATTAACCTTTTTTTTTCTCTTTCAGCTGTTGTCCAGTCATGCCTGCTGATAGTGTTTGATCGCGCGCCTTAAACACTATCGCACTGATAAGAAATATATTTTTTTCTGCTGGTCAGAAAGCCTTTTTACTCCTCTTATCATAGACATGTGGACTACCTGCTGTATAAGTATTCCTTTTTTTTCCTTTTAATAATTATCCATCAATAGCCCACTTGACTGTATATTATCAAGCTCTGCATTTTGCACTTTATGAATAATACATTTGTAACTTTTCTTCTTTTTGAAATATATAATTCATATTTAAAATATGTTTAAGCTAAAATTATAATAACAATACAACAGCATTTTGATTTATTGCATTTCTTTACATAATGTTGCTTGCTATAGGTCACCATCAAAATATATAATACATGTTACTATTTAACTCTTGCAATATTCTCATAGTTATTCTGTTTAAAAAAAAAAAAAAAAAAAAAAAAGTATGGGTGAATTATTTTGTTAAAAAAATATTTAACAATATCAGTTTGTCACCTATTGTAATTTACATGGTTTTCTCAAGTGGATCATGTTACTAGTGGAATTGTGAAAGCACAACTTAATGGTACATTATGTATGGTATGTACATAACTTTATTGCTTTCTTTTGTATATATATATACATTATATTATGACCTGAATGACATTTAATTAAAAAGTCCTAGGCAAATGTTGTATTATGAATAAGTTCTGTTTAGTATCTTGCCAATTCTGTTAGATTGGTTTTTCTCTAGAGTGGCCACTCATTCAAAAAACTTTTTAAAAATAATTAACTATGGTATTTTGTGAATATTTATAACTTTTATATTGTTTGAATGTGTATTTTACTGTTGTTTATATTTTTGCATTGATAATGTGTATTGTGAAATTAGGTTATTCCATCTCACTTTGGATTTTTGTGTAATAACTATTAGCTACATCTTCATAAAAATGTGTTGGTAAAAGTTGAGTTTTTGTTATTGTATTATGTATTGTGTATTATACTAGATTTCTTTTTAGTAAAAGTTTATAGTTATGAGTTTTATATAGTGTTTGCATAGACAGAAATGAACGAGCATAAGTTGGTTTTACTTGACATAGTTATGTAATTGTAAAAGCAAATATTGTTTCTGTCAACATGTTACATAATTTATGACTTATAAAATTGGGTACAATTACTTTATTCTTTTTCTCATTATGATATTTATATGTTATGATACAGGATATATACAAATATGTTGTGGTATGTTATTTTCTTGATATTTTATGCTGTATTTGGACTCCATCATTCATTCTGCCCATGTCCTTCTCTGGCTCAATTAAAAAAAAAATGGCTTGTGCAAGTGCTTTTAGTGCCTCACACTTCCCCTTCTCCATTTTTTTTTGTGGAGGTGTGGGTGAGTGTGGTAATTTTACCACATTCAGGTTCCGTATAGCACAGTTTATTTTTTGTTTTCCCTTCTCTCTCCTTTTATTTATTTATTTTTTTATTTGCCTGGCAGACTTTAATCATAGTTTTCCTTTTTGTTTAAAAATTATTATTTGATTAAGTTATCCTATTTAGCCCATCGGCTTCAAAACGTTTATTTAGTATTCTTTATTTTGAATTTCGTCTTTGTGACGTCAGGTTGATTTCATTTCAGTTTTAACAAATCAGATTCATATTTTTTTCCCGTTTGTTTTAAATTTTAATTATACCCTCCCTTTGGCATATATTTAGCCCTATGTTGGCATTCCGTTATTTTTATGTTTTTCATCTTGTCAATGAAGTTTCGATGCCTGTAGTGGCAGTTGTCACTGTTTGGCGAGTTTTTCCATGTTACGGCAACCCTGTCCTTGCGCCAATGATAGGTTCACTTTTTTTTTGAATTTCGGAGTTGTTCTTTGGTTTTCTCGTTGGAGATGAAGTGTATTATAAAATACGTAATTTTTTTCGATTATATTCTGTCAGCTTGTATATTAAATAAGTATGATGTAGACTTAAACCTGTTTTAAATAATATATTGGAAATATGGTCTATAAGCAAAAGGCACAGTATAATTGTGTCTTTTTTTTCGTCGAATGTTCAAGGAGAGAGATGCTCAAATTCGTCGGCCTTCGATGATTAAATCAACTTTGAGATGGCATAACTAATAAAATTTAGATGTGTTGGTCCAATTGGATGTAGCCAAGATAATATTGGCATATCATGTTAAAATTTCTCATATCAAGAAGTGCTGATAAGTATAATGTCTTTTGTTCTTATTTTTGTTTCACATAGAATTAATATACTTTTTTTACGAATTTATTTTTGTCACACGAATAAAACAACTGGTGTATTATATATAAAAAATATATATATTACTTAACCATTTTAGTGTTGTTCTGACAACGTATTTTTAAGGATAAAGTATAACTATTTTCGCCAAAAAAAAAATGAATAAACTGTTTCAATATTCATTAAGTCTCCTTTTTTTTTATGTAATTTTGTTGTTATTTATATATATTAGTGGATAAAAATAAAAATATTAATCATCTAAGTTATTTTTTTTTAGCACAAGAATCCTCTGAGGAAACAAAAAATAGAAAATAAGTTCTGCGTGCTCAAATAATTAAAGATATATGTTCTTAAAAAAAATAAAGAACAGATACCTGGGTATACTAGAACATTATGAATTATAATGTAGCTCACCTTTATTCTTTGAACTAAAAAAAAAGAATTTAATTAAATCACAACACTTGGTGCCTTGGCCTCTTTCTTTAGAGGATTTATTATTATTATTATTTGTGTGCAAATACTGAAGAATTTTTTTTTTTTTTTTAAATGAAAACGAAAGTTGTTCTCATTGATGATGGAACATGGATTATTTTCCATTTCAAGATCATTTTACGTTTTTTTTTTTTTGTGCGTGGCTTTTTAATAGAAAAATGTTCTTCCAATATTTTTTTTTAGAGAAAATTTGTTTATTTAGGCTGTGCTCTTGAATATAGTTGTGTTCTTAATAAATATACATATATGAAGTAGAACCGGTATTAATCTAAGTTTAAAAAAAAAAAAAAAAAAAAAAAAAAAAAAAAATTCTGAGTGTTTTATCTATATTTCTGTTTTAATTCACAAACTTTTTGCAACATGTCGAAATCCAAGAACTCTATTAGTCTGAATATTCAACCATTTGATGGTAATCCATCTACTGTCGAATTTTTTTTCGACCAGCTTGAAGACATTCAACAGCTAAACAATTATAGCGAAAAAGAAATGCTAGCACTGTTTAAAATGAAACTCCTTGGCCCTGCTCTTCATTTTTATTTAGATTCACAATTTAATACTCAAACTAAAAAATTAGCAGACATAAAAACTGAATTTATCCAGTTTTTCGCGTCAAAGGAGAACAAAAATTTGGCCTTTCGTTCATTAGATAAGATGATATTGGAACATAATGAATCAGTTAGAAATTTCTCATACCGATTAAACAAGAATCTAAAGTTAGCTCATCCAACAGTTGATGATGCTTCGCTCCAAATTTTGAAATTCACATATTTTATGAATGCTTTACCCAAAAATATTCACGTAAAATTATTAGAGGAAGGTATTTCTGACTTTACTAATGCTCTTTCAAGAGCTGAACAATTACAAAATATTTACAACTTCACTGAATCACCAACCACCCCTGCTCCTGTCACTTTACCTGTATATAATATGGAACATTCAAATAATTCGTTCCCTAATCCCGGTGCATCTGATTATAAACATTCTGAAACTAAAAATAAACGAAAGTCATTTTGTGATAGAAATTTCTCTTCCTATGGCAAACATCATCCAAAACAAAATGTTAACCAAATTACGTTTAAAAAACCATTCTATAAAAGAAATCTTCGTAATTCATTTCGTCATAGGACTGTAAATCAATGTGCTTTTTGTGGACGCCAGGGGCACTTAATGAAAACATGCTTTGAATTTAAAAATTTTGTTCAAAATATGAACCAGGCTAACTCTCATAATGGTGTTAACATGCTTCAAAATACTGCTAATGAATACCAAGCTAATCAACAAAATACTCATGAATATAATGATGGATTTTCTAAAGATAAGAGTTTAAACTAATGCAGGAGGCAGATCTATCTGGCACTCTGTCCTCCAATACTTCACATTTGCCAGAAAATACCTCAAAAACTCAATTATATAGAGTTACTTCTCAAGGAATTTTATCTTCTGAGAGTATACTTAAAAATGACCAATGTTTACCAAAAAATGGTATGCTCAAAGATGCAGAATCACAGACTATTTTTCAAAATGAAAATACTTATGATTATATTACGAATTCTGGCAATTGTTCTCAAGTCGATAACGCAAATACTTTAGTTGCTGAATCCCAAAATGATAGTGATGCCATTGAAAACTATGTAATTTATAGCACATTTAATTACAATGACTCTCTTCCTTGTATTACCTTAAATGTACAACATCATAATGTTATTTCTTTGTTAGACACTGGGTCTATTATTTCTTTAATTGATCAACAACATTTCAATATGTTAAAACCCACTATAAAATATAAATTTCTCTCTCGAAAAGTATCTATTTCGACCATAAACTCCCAAGTTGAATTTTTTGGATGTATTCGTTTGTCTTTCAAAATAGACAAATTGTTTTTCAATCATGTATTTTATATTACTAACATACGTAATAGAAATTTTGATATCATTTTGGGTTATGATTTTATTTGTAAATATGGTATTTCCATAACACCATCCTTTAATTCCATTCTACTGAAAGAAATTCTTGTTCCGTTAGTAAACAAACACCAGATATCTAATGATTCTCATATGGATCAGACACAAGTATTTATGTGTCAAAAAAATGACATTCCTAATACCTCTACTTGTACTATGGACCCTCAAAGTATAAATATGTCTGCACCAGTAAATGATTTTAGTGAACATCAGCAAACAAAAATTGACAGCTCTGGGATTGTTCATGAAAGTTCAAATTCCCCCCAAAATGAGTTAAAAATTTCAAACTTTCATAAAGTAACTATTCTAGCCAACACATGCATGTACATGCAAGCTCAATATTCTTCACAACCTGAGGAACATTTCATGTTTATTCCAACACTAAATAACCGTAATATTGTATTTATGGAATCTCTCCATTCCTTATCAGCCATAAAAAAAAATTCTTTTCTGATTGTAGTACAAAATATTTCAAACAAACCATTTCACCTCAACAAGGGAACTGTCTTGGGTGTATATGAAAATATTGATGAAAAAGATATTCAGCCTTACGATTTTAATGATGAAGCTGATGAAATGTGCAATTTAATCCAACCATCAGAAGACATTATAAAAATGAGAATAAATGATTTAAGTCCTACAGACTTTAAATTAGAACATCTTGATAGCAAACAAAAAGAGACTCTATTGTCCTTGCTATGTGGAAAAGCCCAAGCATTTTCGAAGTCTCTGCGTACTCTTGGTCATACTGACCTAGTCATTCCACAAATAAGTCTACTTAATTCGCATCCTATAAAATCTCTTCCATTTCCGGTGCCACAAGCATTAGAGGAAGAAGCCTTAAAACAGATTAATGAGATGTTAGAAGCTGATATCATTGAGCGTTCCAATTCATCTTGGGCATGTCCCATGTTATTGGTTAAAAAAAAAGTCAGATCCATCAAAGCCTCAAAAATATAGACTCGCCTTAGACCTCCGTCTACTAAATGCTGTAATTATTCCATCTACCTATCCTTTACCTAAAATTCCAAATTTACTAGTTCAATTGTCTAAAAAGAATTTTTTTACAACGCTGGATCTCCCTTCTGCATATTGGCAAATAGCTATGCCCAAAGAGCTACAAGATAAAATGTCGTTCACAACTCCATTTGGCGTTTTTACCTATAAGCGATTAATGTTTGGTTTACGCACAGCAGCGTCTACATTCCAGCAACTTATTGACACGATAATTCAATTATCTGGTGTAGATGCTTATGCTTATCAAGACGATATTATTGTTGGAGCCAACTCATTTGAAGAAATGATCCATAATTTAAAATTACTTCTTGATACATTCATCAAATACAACATAACATTATCACCTGAGAAATGCTCATTTTTTCATACCAGCATAGACTTTTTAGGTTTCCACATTCAAGAGCATAAAATTTTTCCTATTTCCAGCAACATAATAAAAATTACATGTTTTCCTCATCCCAAAACCAAGCGACAAGTTAAAGCTTTCATTGGTGTATGTTCATTTTATCGATCACTTATTCCATACTTTGCAGATCTAATTAGCCCTCTACTCGAGTTAACAAAGCCAAAAACTAAGTTCAGTTGGCAATCTGTACATGAAAATGCCTTTCAAACACTACAATCATTATTTTTTAAGAAGCCCGTGTTAAATCTACCTAATTGGGATAAAGAATTTATTGTTAATACCGATGCTTCACAAACTGCGATTTCAGCTGTCCTCATGCAGAAACAAGATAATTTAAGGGTACCTATTTCATATTTTTCAAAGGCTTTGTCTGATGCTGAAAAAAAATTCCCTGCCATAAAGTTGGAATTGTATGCATTATACAAGGGTATCAACTCATTCAAGTATTACCTTTTTGGAAGACATTTTCTCGTTCTATCTGATGCTAAACCACTTGACAACTACAAAAGTTCTTCTTCTCCTGCAGATGTCACGACCAGATGGCTCATGGAGCTCTCTCAATTTTCTTTTTCGTTTGCTCATATACCAGGCAAAGAAAATGTATTAGCGGACTTTCTTAGCAGAACTGCTCAACCACCTACACAGGACTTGACATCTAATCCTGAAATTATAAATTCTGAAGAAGTTCTACCAGTAACGATGAATATAAATGATCTACCCGATGAAATAGATGGTCAACTTCAATCAATCAAATCACTAGTAGAATCACATCCCACAAAGCTGGATAAAGTACCACAGCAACATGAAGATAAGTGCCAAATTAATTGCTTGTCACAGACAAACTCATCTACTCAAGATCCATTATTAGAAATTTCAGATGCAACAATAGCAAGTGAACAAACCAAAGATTCAAATTTAAATAAAATAATACTTGATTTACAACAAAATATTAATCTCCAGAAACACAAGGGTTATTATCTCAATCCAAATAACAATATTCTTTGCTACAATAATTTTTTTCCTGCTGAAGAAATTGATCTGCATCGTGCTGTCTTACCCACCTCATTGATTCCCAAAGCGCTTACCATTGCTCATATTACTCATCCAGGAATAAACAAAACCTTACAGAACCTTCAAAAACGTTTCACATGGAAAACAATCATTGCTGATACTCAGAATTATATTAATTCATGTGAACTATGTCTTATTCACAAAAATCGCAAGAAGAAAATTGCTCCATTTATGGCTGCTCCTGTTCCAACTGCTCCAAATCAAAAAATATCATTAGATATTGTTGGTCCTCTCAGTAATCACTCAAATGTCCTAACAATAATTGACCACTGTTCTCGTCATCTAGAATTGGCTACTCTTAATAACATCTCTGCTCCAACTGTGACCAATGTTCTTTTAAACTACATTGCTACCCATGGTAGACCTGATATAGTATTGACAGACAAAGGATCCCAGTTTACTAGTGACATATTCTCGTTTTTTAATAAAACATTAGGTATCAAGCTGAATCACATCACAGTGGCCCACCCAGCCGCAAATGGCCTTTCAGAGAGGGTGAATTCTCAAATCAAATCATCACTGAATACTATGACTTCACAAGGTTTTGACACCAAAACTGCTGCCAAGGTACATCAATCAATATACAATGCTACAGTACATCCTGCCACCAAATTCACTCCTAATCTTATTCATTTTGGGCGTGAAATTAATGATGTTTACATGAATTATAAAGGCCACCCCTCTTGGAAAATTCTTGACACTGCCCATGACATCTACAAATTAACAGATCTCTTGGATAAAATTTATTATCAATCCTATCTCAATAATGAAACAAATCGTCAGAAAGTCTATGAAAAGTCTAGACAACAGCACAAATTTTCAGATATAAAAGTCAATGACACAGTATTCATTACACTCCCTAATGTATTCAAGAAAAAGCCTCAAGGTCCATTCATAGTGCAAAAGATAATTTCACCTGTTTTACTGCAAATTGTGTCACAAAAAGACAGCCGTTCCTCACCTATCCTTATACATACCAACCGAGTAATAAAATTACATCCTAGAGCTCCTAAACTACAAGATACCACACAAGCAATTCCACAAACTGACAGTAACAATAATAATCAAGCTGCAACTACATCTCAAAATTTATCTTCTACCAATCAACAGTCCAGCTCCTCTTATGCTCTACGACCTAAGCGACCAAAATTTGTGCCACACAGTGATGAATTCCAGTATTATTAACCTTTTTTTTTCTCTTTCAGCTGTTGTCCAGTCATGCCTGCTGATAGTGTTTGATCGCGCGCCTTAAACAGTATCGCACTGATAAGAAATATATTTTTTTCTGCTGGTCAGAAAGCCTTTTTACTCCTCTTATCATAGACATGTGGACTACCTGCTGTATAAGTATTCCTTTTTTTTCCTTTTAATAATTATCCATCAATAGCCCACTTGACTGTATATTATCAAGCTCTGCATTTTGCACTTTATGAATAATACATTTGTAACTTTTCTTCTTTTTGAAATATATAATTCATATTTAAAATATGTTTAAGCTAAAATTATAATAACAATACAACAGCATTTTGATTTATTGCATTTCTTTACATAATGTTGCTTGCTATAGGTCACCATCAAAATATATAATACATGTTACTATTTAACTCTTGCAATATTCTCATAGTTATTCTGTTTAAAAAAAAAAAAAAAAAAAAAAAAAAAAAAAAAGAAGTATGGGTGAATTATTTTGTTAAAAAAATATTTAACAATATCAGTTTGTCACCTATTGTAATTTACATGGTTTTCTCAAGTGGATCATGTTACTAGTGGAATTGTGAAAGCACAACTTAATGGTACATTATGTATGGTATGTACATAACTTTATTGCTTTCTTTTGTATATATATATACATTATATTATGACCTGAATGACATTTAATTAAAAAGTCCTAGGCAAATGTTGTATTATGAATAAGTTCTGTTTAGTATCTTGCCAATTCTGTTAGATTGGTTTTTCTCTAGAGTGGCCACTCATTCAAAAAACTTTTTAAAAATAATTAACTATGGTATTTTGTGAATATTTATAACTTTTATACTGTTTGAATGTGTATTTTACTGTTGTTTATATTTTTGCATTGATAATGTGTATTGTGAAATTAGGTTATTCCATCTCACTTTGGATTTTTGTGTAATAACTATTAGCTACATCTTCATAAAAATGTGTTGGTAAAAGTTGAGTTTTTGTTATTGTATTATGTATTGTGTATTATACTAGATTTCTTTTTAGTAAAAGTTTATAGTTATGAGTTTTATATAGTGTTTGCATAGACAGAAATGAACGAGCATAAGTTGGTTTTACTTGACATAGTTATGTAATTGTAAAAGCAAATATTGTTTCTGTCAACATGTTACATAATTTATGACTTATAAAATTGGGTACAATTACTTTATTCTTTTTCTCATTATGATATTTATATGTTATGATACAGGATATATACAAATATGTTGTGGTATGTTATTTTCTTGATATTTTATGCTGTATTTGGACTCCATCATTCATTCTGCCCATGTCCTTCTCTGGCTCAATTTAAAAAAAAATGGCTTGTGCAAGTGCTTTTAGTGCCTCACACTTCCCCTTCTCCATTTTTTTTTGTGGAGGTGTGGGTGAGTGTGGTAATTTTACCACATTCAGGTTCCGTATAGCACAGTTTATTTTTTGTTTTCCCTTCTCTCTCCTTTTATTTATTTATTTTTTTATTTGCCTGGCAGACTTTAATCATAGTTTTCCTTTTTGTTTAAAAATTATTATTTGATTAAGTTATCCTATTTAGCCCATCGGCTTCAAAACGTTTATTTAGTATTCTTTATTTTGAATTTCGTCTTTGTGACGTCAGGTTGATTTCATTTCAGTTTTAACAAATCAGATTCATATTTTTTTCCCGTTTGTTTTAAATTTTAATTATACCCTCCCTTTGGCATATATTTAGCCCTATGTTGGCATTCCGTTATTTTTATGTTTTTCATCTTGTCAATGAAGTTTCGATGCCTGTAGTGGCAGTTGTCACTGTTTGGCGAGTTTTTCCATGTTACGGCAACCCTGTCCTTGCGCCAATGATAGGTTCACTTTTTTTTTGAATTTCGGAGTTGTTCTTTGGTTTTCTCGTTGGAGATGAAGTGTATTATAAAATACGTAATTTTTTTCGATTATATTCTGTCAGCTTGTATATTAAATAAGTATGATGTAGACTTAAACCTGTTTTAAATAATATATCGGAAATAGGGTCTATAAGCAAAAGGCACAGTATAATTGTGTCTTTTTTTTCGTCGAATGTTCAAGGAGAGAGATGCTCAAATTCGTCGGCCTTCGATGATTAAATCAACTTTGAGATGGCATAACTAATAAAATTTAGATGTGTTGGTCCAATTGGATGTAGCCAAGATAATATTGGCATATCATGTTAAAATTTCTCATATCAAGAAGTGCTGATAAGTATAATGTCTTTTGTTCTTATTTTTGTTTCACATAGAATTAATATACTTTTTTTACGAATTTATTTTTGTCACACGAATAAAACAACTGGTGTATTATATATAAAAAATATATATATTACTTAACCATTTTAGTGTTGTTCTGACAACGTATTTTTAAGGATAAAGTATAACTATTTTCGCCAAAAAAAAAATGAATAAACTGTTTCAATATTCATTAAGTCTCCTTTTTTTTTATGTAATTTTGTTGTTATTTATATATATTAGTGGATAAAAATAAAAATATTAATCATCTAAGTTATTTTTTTTTAGCACAAGAATCCTCTGAGGAAACAAAAAATAGAAAATAAGTTCTGCGTGCTCAAATAATTAAAGATATATGTTCTTAAAAAAAAATAAAGAACAGATACCTGGGTATACTAGAACATTATGAATTATAATGTAGCTCACCTTTATTCTTTGAACTAAAAAAAAAGAATTTAATTAAATCACAACACTTAATTAAATCACAACAAATAATTTCATTAGTCACATATAACAAGTAAAACAAAATGTTATGGCAATATTGTACTTTGTAAAATTATTGCAACTGCATAATTCTAAGCTTATGCAGATGTATGTGTATTAACAAGAAAATAAGGAATCATTTGGTTGATCAGTTAATTTATACATACACGGAGACTAAATATAATACTAATGGTCAGTCATGTTTGCTATCCATATTAACTACCGAAAATATTAAATATCAGCATTATTATCAGGGGTCAATCCATGCAAAATTTGAGGCCTATTTAGTGCTACTTTACGAAAATCCAAACAATAAAACAGAATCTCTTCACAAAATTCCTTTTTAAATTTTTAAATGTGTAATTTGCAAACAAAGCAAGTTCACCGAAAAGTAAAACTTTAGCAGGACTTTAAGTATTAATAAATGCTTGGCTCGAATTTAAGTAACTGGATTTCATCTTTTGTTACAGAATGTTATTTTACATAAAAATATAATAAATTTCACAAAACTAACTCTTTTTACAAATTAAATCCCCCCCCCCCCCCAAAAAAAAAAAAAAAAAAAAAAAAAACTGTGCATCAACCCCTGATCATCTTGTCAGCAAATGAAAACAAATAGTGATTTTTGTACCCTCTAGGGTTGCACTAAGGTGCTCAGCAGTATAAGTGATATCTCTGTTGCAGGGTTATTCATTTTAATTAACATTTACAAATCTCAAATGATGTTTGATGCACAGTAAGCAATGCTAACGCGATGAAAGAAGCCGTGGCGTAGCCTGCGATGATGCATACAGCCGTGGCGTAGCCTACGATGATGCGCGGCATCGTAGGCTACGGCCGTGGTATCATAATTTTCTGGTAGACCACCAGAGGGCGAGCATTTTGTTACAAACGCGCATGAAACGCGGGCCACAAATTAACTGGCAACACTGTTACAAAAGCAATTTTACAAATAAAGTTGTCATGTACAAGTAAAATTTAAAAAGTTGTTAAAGAAAACTGAAAATAGTTTTAAACCATTTTATTTTAAGACATTGGTTACTTGTATAATTATTTACTTAAAATAGGGAATTTTTTTAAGCAATTGCAAATTTTATTCCTACAAACTTGAACATATTGATACTTTTTATATATATTTTCTTTTATTAATTTCTGTTTTAAAACATACAATTCCTGGGTGCATACAGTGATTTCTTTTATCTTTAACATTTTCATTTTTAAAGTGCTGTTCAGTGTATTAATAGATATACTTTTAATATGGAATTTGTTTTTTAAGTAATCAAGCAAGTGAATAATAATACTATTATTTTTTTTTATAAAATAATTATCTAATTGTGATAATAAAATTGTTGCCAAAAAATTGTGGTCAAATTGCCTTAACTTTTTGTCTTTTGAGTAATGTAAAGATAAAATATAAATGTTAAAGCTATTTGTTAGAAATAACAAAATCCAAATTTTAAAAAAGGAAGAAATATAATAATCTTATTTGTGTTGTGTAAAAAACATGTCAATAAAATGTTAATTTTGAGTAATTAATTAATTTTGAGTACCAAACAATAAAAAATTATTATAAATAAACAAAATGATGCAATAAAAATACTAGCGTATGAAAGGGGAAAAAAACTTTTTAACATATAAAAATAAATGGACTTTACCCACGTCACGTCATCTGCGGGTAAAGAGAAGAAAAACACCAATAGGCGTGAAGAACATTTTAACCCAGCTTCATCTTTGTCTAATAAAGTCTTTTTCGAAGGGCATATACCCTCAGAGGCGTAGCTGTTGCCACTTGTGGGTAAGGTCCATTGCTGAAATGTAAAAATGATGATTGTATTCTAGTTTAAAAATTTCTGTTTCCCATGCAGATAACAAGTGAATGCTGTGGGTATTCTTTTATTATTATTAAATTACATATATAGGATATCCAGGGCCTGACTAGCAAGTTTTTGTGCCCAGGGCACTTTCAATTTTTCGTGCCCCCTTAGGTTGATTGATATTGATACTAGTTTTTTATTTGTACATATTGCACGCTTATTCGAAGAGTGTCAACTCAAAAAATTATGTTTTCCAGAAAATTGAAAAACGGTACCAAGAATAAAAATAAAATTTATTTTTCTATTATTTAGTGAAATGTGCTTTTAACCATAGATTGAGATATATTCTTATCATTTTATTGTATTAATATTTCAAATATAACATTTTTCAGTTCGGTCACTTTTCGAATAAATGTGCAATATGATAAAATGGAATGACTTGATAAATGCAGTACATCAATTACTAGAAAATAATGGTAAGAGGTCTACTTATTAATAATGTTATTGATATTAATGATAAAATCAAACTGATGCTGAGTGAAAACAAAAGTATTAAAAGAAATAAAAATGTTGGCACATTTAAATGGAAAATTAGATGAAATTAAGAAAAATTTTGTGCCCCTCAGAAATTTCGTGCCCAGGGCATGGGCCCCGGGTGCCCGTGCGATAGTCAGGGCCTGAGGATATCAACAGATAGTTAGAGAGCAGAGCCATATATTGGTGCGTACCAATTTATTTACAGAGTGGGACATAATACATAAATTTCCATACGTAAAAAGAAATTAAACATTTAAGGAGTTCATAAAGGACAGTCCCAAATAGCAGAAGGCTTTATTTAAAGTATACTTTATAACTACTTTATATAGTAAAACCTATAGGTGAAAACTGGGAAATTTAGTTAGTAGCCAGTGGCCGGTAGACTCGGTTTCATTAGTGGCCACTTTTTAAAGTTAGTGGCCACTATTATGTTTCAAACATTCTTGACATCTAGATAAATTTTAATCGTTGTATATAAACATATTTTTCTATAAGAGTTTTATATCTATTGTATGAGTATAAGTGTATTTCGCATGATTAAACCGTATCTCTTGAAGAAAAATAATCCAACTGCAACTGGTGAGCATGTGGCAGGAGTCGAAATATTGAAGATACTAAAATGTCCTTAAAATCCACTTGTATCCGTTTGGGAAAAAGGAATAAATTACTTGAAATGCATGTGGAATCAAAGCTGATGAATATATTTTGCACAATAAAACTGTATTTCTTGAAAAAATAATCTAACTAAAGAAAAGCCGAAATGTTTAAAATACAGCTAAGTCGTTGAAATCTGTTTGCATCTGGTAGGAAAAAGAATGAACCAGTTCTGTAATTAGATGTAATCAATGTAGAGATGCATATTTCCGTGAAAAATGGTGTATTTCACTTGGCTATGGATAAGATTTTTTTAATCGCCACTTGGCGAGTGGAAACTAGGGTGGCGATTGATGGCTGATTTTTTAATCGCCACTTTTAAACTTTAATCGCCATGTGGCGAGTGGCGACCTCTAATTTTCACCTAAAACCTCCGAATAGCAGACACCTCAGAGCCATGGAATTTATCCGCTATTCAGAAGTATTAGCATCAGGGTTGGCATTTGGTTTAAACCAGGTTTTTTTTGTATCTTTTGTAATTACATGCATGCATATTGGTAAATGAAATTTAACAGTGACAAGAATAATTAATATACCAATAACAATAATTTTTTCTGAAAACAATTTAAACTAAATGAAAAATTATTGCTAATTATGCAGAGATACAAATCATTAAATTTTATTAAGTGCCACCATCTTTTACATTCAAAGCATTTATATTTATATCTATACAATAGTTTGCTATGCAATACATATAATACAAGCACTTGTGCTGTCAGGTTCAACAGTAATGGTAATAAGTTGTTCATTTAAAATGGTGATTAAAGATTACTTAAAAAAAAAAAAGTTGAAACAACAATCACTGTTTTTAGATACAATATACATATTTCAAATGCAGCCTGTAATTTAAGTTTGTCTAGCTAATGATTTTGAACAATTATAAAATATATTAATATATTCATAGAATGAATCCTGAATCTTAATGTTCATATTTAAAAAATCCAATAATCCTTATCTTTAAGAATTACAAGGTTTATATTAAATACTTTAAGACTTATTATGCGGTCTTCCTATAATTTTTTCTTTTAAAAAACAGCACTCAGTTATGTTACACCAGGAATATAAAGATATGATGTAAAATTTTTCATTTAGTGAACTCTTATTTAAAAATAATACGAAGGAAAGAAAACAGAGAATCTCTCTATTCAATTTAAAGACAAAGTGAATTTCACTAAGGATTTTAAATTGAAATACATTTAAAAAAACTAACATTTTAAAAAGGTGGAAATAAATTTTCAGAAAATTTTGCATATGAAATATTGCATGTATATACAGACACTTATTAAACAGGATTGCTAGGATTTAACATTTTAAACAAAAAAGCAAGTTTTGCCGCTTTTTCTAACCCCAATCTGTTAGCTACTCAGTTTAAAGTAGAAGTTATTTACATCAAATAATTTAAAAAACTAATTTATGTAAAAAAAAAAAAAAAAATGAAAAAACTTTTTTTGAGAAAAAAACCCAAGTTGTTTTTTTTTTAGGTAAAAAACCCAAATGGTCTTTTTCTCAAAAATAAAAACTGAAGAGAATCTCTCCCTGTTTCATTTAAAGTAGAAGTTATTTACATCAAATGACTAAAAAACCTAATTATGTAAAAAAAAAAAAAAAATCTTAATAAAAACTTTTTTTTTTAGAAAAAAAAACCATTTGGTTTAAACCAATCAGGAATCCTGATTAGCATGTACAGTTAGACCTCTGTATGGTCACTCCTGAACAGAGCAGACAATGCCCAGAACATATATTTGCATATTTTTGCACACACCTCTGAATGAGAGACAAATTTGATCGCACTGAGGTGTACGTTATTTAAATGTTTTACAGTATTTGAATATTAATGAGTATATAGTACAGGGTCGGCGAACCTATGGCACGCGTGCCACAGCTGGCACGCAACAGGATACTTTTGGCACGCCGTTCATTTAAATTCTAAATCAAAATTCAGTCAAACTCCTAAAAATTCTGAACCTCATTATTTTTCTTTCATTAATACACGAGCTTGACTGAAAATAGCTTTTGTTTGTTATAAGTACTTGTATACTTGTTATATAATTGAATTACCCGCTCAGAACATCTGACCCCCCCTCCCCTCCCCACCTTCTTCCTCGGTTTTGTACTGCAGACGCCGATTATTCGCACTGAAAGAGAGAGAAATATAGCAAAAAAATTATTTCTTGCTTGTTTGGTTTCTGAAATTTCTACATCATTTAATGCATGTTGATTTGCATATGAGGCTTTATTCAACAGTTGCTGTAATTTGTTAATTAATTTTTAATCAGTTAAAATGACAAAAAATTTAATAAAACTATTAAAATATGTCCTTTTTTCAGATAAGTTAAGAAAAAAATAATACATTGGTTGTTAAAACAGTTGTAAAATGAAATGAAAACTATAATTTCAAAAGTACGCTGTCTGCCGATAGTGTAAAAACATTAAAAAATGGGATTTTTATACAATTTAAAGATATTTCCAATAAATAAATACCAAACAAAAGCTATTAGATTTTTTCGGCGCTTAGCGATAACTTACTCTAATCATTATTTTTAACTAATAATTATATTACTCTAATTTTTAATTATTTAATTCATTAAAAATGCCTAAATTAAGATAATATAAAAAAATGAGAATACTAATATGTTCAATACTGAAAAACGAGAAATATTTTTGTCCTTCTATGTATCGACTTCATGGAGCGGGGAGAGGGGTAATTAATCTATCAGATGACTGGCTGCCGACTCAATTCTGTTATATATAAATCAGAGTAATCTCACTGGCTAGTCAGTTTATTATTATTCTGATTTTATTTTATTCTAGTGATGCTTTCATCAATTCTATTATGCATGATCTTTTTTATTGTTAAATTAACTTCATTATAATCAACAATGGTTATCTAAGACTGATTAGATTGCATCGTTAAAATAACATTTATTCAACATAACCAATTTGGCTAAAAAATAGAAAGTGCCAGATAGTAGAGAATTTCAAACGTGGGGGACTGAGAAATATGAGATGATTAATAAAGATGTTAAGATTCTGTCCGGGACAGTGGTCTGCAGTAAAACTGCATTATGAAACAAATCACAAACCTATTTCCCCAAAAAGTTATGCAGAAGAAAAGGAATTCATTTCCAGTGCAATTAAAGAGAAAATAAACTGTTGACATCTATGATTACATATATCAGCAAAGATTTTCAAACTAGTGTCGCAAGTTTCTCGGCTGCGAATGTCATTGTTCGGAATGGTACATTTTTCTGCGATGGAAAGTTTTTGAAGGAATCCTGGTTAACATGCGCTCCATCACTTTTTGATGATTTTGAAAATAAAAATAAAATAATTCAATTAAAGATGCTTCTTTATCAAGACATACAGTCAAAGATAGAATCTTAAAAATGGCAGAAAATGTAAGAGAGCAACCAAAGTCTGATATCCTCTTCTCCTTTCACATTATTTTGTCTTGACGAAAGTTCAGATGTAACTAAATCTGCTTGTTTAGATGTTCTTGTACGGTGTTTTGTTGAAAATGGTATTAAGGAGTAATTATTCTCGGTATTATCATTATCAACAGCAACTAAAAGGTGCAAATATTTGTACAGCAGTTATAAATTCACTTACTGAAAAAGAAATAAATGTGTCTAAAACAGTTTCTGTTACAACTGCTGGGGGCTCTAGTATAATGGGTAAAATAAATGGTTTTTTCAGTTTATTTCAAACTCACATTGGCCATATTATTCTTGGATTTCACTGTATCATACATCAACAAGTCCTGGGTGCATAGGCTGGTTTTGAATCTCTTGGTGATATTTAGCAGTAATCACAAAAATAGTTAACCTCATATCGTCACAGGCTTTAAATAAACGAAAGTTTGACGCTTTGTTAGATTTACCTTGTTTCGACAAGCGATAGCTGCAAACTGATAGAAGAAACAAACATTTGTGACAATGAGAGTGATAACGAACTCGGTGAACAGAAACTAACACACGAGTAGTAATTTACCAACTGGACGAAAAATGTCCGGGCCAGGATTCGAAACTGGGATCGCTTGGCTGAAGCCGCCACGCTCTACCACTGAGCTATCCCGGTCGAATCTGGAGGGCATAATTCATCCAGTTAACCTTATTGATCAGAGAATCTGGTCTGATATTTTAATCAGCTCAACAGAAAAGATCGCAGGTAAAGGAACTCCAGTAAACGCTGGATACGTGATTACACTAGATTAGTTTTAACACAATTATTTCAAATTGGTAAATAAATCATACGAGTAGTAATTTACTTACTACTTAGTAAAAATTACTACTCGTATGATTTATTTACCAATTTGAAATAATTGTGTTAAAACTAATCTAGTGAGAAACTAACACATTAACTCTAAGATGCTGTGGCTGCATTACGTACTTTACGAAGTTTTAAATTTTCTTCTGAAAAAAGGAGATTTTTCTGCAAATCTTACGAAGTTAGAATTAAAATAAAATTACCTCAATTATAAAACCACCACTCTGCTTAAAATATCAAAATCAACAGATCCCAAGGGCAACGTCACGTATTACCATAATTATTACAGTCATTTGGCAAGTTGTCTTGATTTTAGATTTTAATACCTTTTTAAAGATTAATATAATTATTTCTTATGTATTATCTTCTTTCTATAATTATTACTATCATTAATTAATCTTTTCTTGTGACAAGTTGTTTACGTTTGAGTTGCGGGGGGGAGGGGAGGGGGTTGTCATTGGTACGCCATGGTCCCTTGAAAATTTTTTTGACAAAAAGTGGCACGCGGATGTGAAAAGGTTCGCCGACCCTGATATAGTATATACTATATGTTTATATTTCTATATAAAAGATAAAATTGAAATTAGAGGTGTAATTGCACACTACATTTTATAATTCTGTTGAAATACGGATTAATTTTCTTTCCTTTCGGTTTCGGGGGGGACGAAGATTTTTTTTCATAGTTTGAGTTTGGTTCAATAGAATTTTCGGGTTTAGGTTGGAAAAACCGATCCGCACAAGTCTCCAATACCATATTTAATATAAATTAATAAATAAATAATTAAACATTATATAATAAATATGAAATCAAAGTAAGTTATGAAATTTATCAACTTTTTTTTTAACATAAAATCAAGTGTGGTTTGTTTCCTTTATTTAAACTTTTGTTTACATCATTTATCTTGTAGTCTATATTTCTTGTTGAGAAACATAACTTTGCTGCTCTAAGATGTTTAAATACTGTCATTTGAAAGTTAGTTCCTGATCAGTTGAAATTTTTGAATCAATAGCTGATGGATATAAAACACTAGAATATTTCAGTTTCTGTCATATGTGCAATAGTTGGGGCTTTATCCTCTACGACTAGCAGATCCATTATAAAATCTTTTGTCAAACATTTAGAAATATTATTAAAAAAATTAATATAGTTTTAAATTCATATTTATATACTTTTCATTATTTCTTTTGAAAAATCATTGTTGATTAAAAATTTGGTTTTTTTTTACTGTTCAATTTACATTAGTTGAGCAGTGTGGATTATAGAACATTGCAGATTATGGGCCGGCGAACTAAAGATCATCACTTGTATACTGAAATATATAATATTGCAATATTTTGTATTAAATACATTTTTAAATGTCCCTTAAAAAATTCTGACCATTGCTAATAAATCTTTTTGACGCATTCATATATTATATGTGCATAAATTTTGCTGACATGATGGAATATTCAAATGTTTTAGAATAAGACAGTGTTTCTCATTTTTGTATAAGAATATTTACATTTTGAGTTGTAATCTACCATTCCCTAATGAAAACATTTCCTTGATGTGTGTCTCTAAAGTCAGTCTAAATCTAAAATTTGGATACCATTTTCTAGAAGATCCATAACTTTTATATGAAATTGAGAAATGCTATATGATTTTTTTAATATCTACATAACTGTACATTTTGTGCCATTAAGAATGAAAATGACATCTTGAATGTGTCATAAATGTAGTCAGTTTGGATTTAGAGAAAGAAATTGCAAAAAATGAAAGAAAAAATTATCCTGAATTTATCCAGCGAGATATTAACAATATATTATATTTTTGAAATTTTGATAAAACATAAGTCAACATATAAATTAAGTTTATAACATTATAATATTTGTACATTAAAAATGTAAATTATTATTTTGAAACATTATACAATAATGGATCGTTCCAAACTTAAGTATGTATTTTATATTTGTATATTATATCTTTTTTCTTTCTTTTTTTTTTAAGAACATTTAACCATTAAGTATATATAACAAGATTGTTTAGTGACCACAAAGTAAACTTGTACTTTTAAAAGGTAAAAGTAAAAAATCTGAATAGTTACTTAAGAGTTAATATAAAATGTCTATATATCTAATATGTGATAGTTCATGAAAATATCTGAATCATTAAGCTTTTTTAGAAACATGAATATTTTTTACATTTACCAAAATATATTTACATTTGTAGACAAATATACATAAATTACAGAAAGTACATTTACAGATAATTTCTATATTATTATTTACAGATAATTGTATTATGTGTTATCTAATCTATAAATATATATATTTATAGATGACAACAATTATTTTAAACTATATATAATTTTCCTTGGTGGTTGTTCACATATGTCATTTAAAGAAGTACCTTTTAAGATACCCCTCCCCGTCCATCTCCCCATGTCACAAATTTACAACTCTCCCTTTATATAGGATGTCCAAAATTTTCATTACCCTTCCCCCTCCACACACTAGAATATTTTAACTAATGTTTTAGAAATTCAAATTCTCTACAAAATTGTTATGGAATTACAAAACCCAACATCTTACCAAAAAGTACTTTCAGTAAAAAAAATAAATTCACACATGCTCAAAAAATAGTATTTAAACTGTGAAATTTTAAAATGGTTTATTATATTATTGCCGAATAAGTAGCAATGCAAACAGTGGAAGATTTTGACAGTTTTGATTACTGTATATACTTGTGTATAAGTTGAAGAATTTTAGACAAAATTTGGGAGATGAGAAGGAGGTGTCGATGTATATATGAGTTAGTAAAACAAAAATAATAATAAAATAAATAAATAAACAAGAGGGGAAAATTCTGCTATAAGGCCGAATATAGATTGCCACACACGGCTTTTATTTAAAAAAATAAATAAACTAGCTGTAACTCAGAATAAAAACGCAATGACAACAAACAATTTTAAAATATCTAAGTAACAAATAAAAATTTCCCTGTTAAAGTGAAGAGTTGTTCAATAACCATTCGATTTAGAAAAATATTTTTCTACCACTGAGCAATTTTTTTCTAATGAAATGTAATTCATGTTGCTATGGCAGCAGACGATAAAACGATATCTTTGGAATAAGGGAATAAATAGAAGAAAAAATTTTGTTGATGTTTGTGATAAAATGTTTTTCTTTATTTTTTAAAAATGTATATACATAATTCACTTTTATATTTTAACAGAATAATAAGTTTACTATAATTCGTTACTCATGCTATGGTCAGTATACACGATACACGTCGAGCCACAATGCCTTTATCATTATCTTTTTAGGCGTAAAAGTTTCGCTACGGTACTCCATTGTGAAGTTTTGTAATTTTTTAAATCTAATATTTGAAAAACGACATAATCATTAGATTTGAAATTTATATCAAGAAAAATACAATATTTTACCATTCTAACGCAGTTTGTAAAACGATTTTGTGACAAATACTTTTCGAGTTATTAATTTTGTAAGTAACTTCAAATGTTTCATTTTCCGAGATTAATCTGTGGCAACGATGGATTGCTGTGACTTTTCATAAACATGAAAAATGATAGAGATTGAAAGAATAAGCCACACTGTGTGTGGCTAATAAATGCTTACCCAATTGCCGATATTCAAGATCTTTAAAGCCATAAAATAATACCTATCTAGGAATCATGAATCTAAAAACCTTTGTTTTCATTTAAAGATTAAAATGTTTCAATGAAACTTATCAAAATGTAAGTTTTTGTTCAGAATTTGAATATTCATACAGCTCAGGTAATTGGGAATTTGATATTTCATTGTACACATCCTCCGATTCAGATTCCATGCTTATCAAGGACTCATCGGAATCTGAAAAAAAAAAAAAACTTCCATGTCGTTGCTAATGCAGCATTTTTTTAAATCCTCGATTACAAATCATTTTTCAACATACTACGAGAAATGTGGTTCAACTTATACATGAAAATTCATTTTTTTTTCAAAATTTTGCATAAGAATTGGGCGGGGGATAGACTTATACAGGAGTATATACAGTAATTAATTTCCCTGTAATTTTTATTGTCATAAAACCATGAACACACCCTCTCCCACTTTACGTAATCCGTCACAAAACAGAAAACTCCACCACCCCCTCTCATGTGACATAGCATGTGAATTTCACATTGTTTTATGTAAATCATAATTTTCAGTTTCAAACTTATAAACATATTTAATTATGTTAAAATCAACACTGATCTTGCATATTCTGGTTTCTTGCAGTGAAGACTTTCCATATGTCTACAAGTTGTCCCAGTTCCCTCTGTGGTTGCAGACCATGCTTGATACACATAGTCCACTGTGCAAGGAACCAAAGTGTCGGGGGGCTGTTATAGATGCATTATTCGATGATTTGCTTCGCTATGGCTAGTAAGTGCACTATACCATTTTCCTGCACTTGTGGATAATACTTTAATGTTTGCAAATTACTTCTTTTACTCATTAAGTTACTGTGACATATATATTGATATAGAATATGTGATAAGCAGGGGTGTTGAATTTTCATAAAATCTTACCAGCCAAGGATTTATTTTACAAGCTAGCAAGATACAACATACAGTTCAAAATTGTTATGACAAAATTTACATGGCTACAAAAATAATTCATTATTGCAATGCATTTTTTTACTAACATTTTCTTAAATGTTTCCATATTTCTTATTATTTTTTTAAATATAAACTTAAGAAACATGTACAACAGAAAAAGTTTAGTGTAGAATAGAACTTGGTCCCATGTTTACACTGGCAATTGGGAGAATGCAATATATGGCCAACAAATTAAAATATTGTTAAAATCTATAAATATTGATAAAATTTAATCAAATATAAATATAAATAATATGTTGTTAAAATTTAATCAAAATTTTGTTATATTTTCTATAGCCTGTATTTTTTAAGACTACCTAAAATGTCAGAAAATCCACTCGCCAGTGGCAATTAGAATGATGTAATTCTTCACCCCTGGTGATAAGAGTTGGCAACAGCTGGAAAAAAATATGTAGGTAGCATGTTGAATGTTTGTTATCAGGCATAATGCTTTGGTCTCTGTTGTTAGTGTTATATTTATATTGTTAATAAATAATGAGATTTATCTAAATTAAGAGGGTAGCCTCCCATTCCCCCTTTTTATACTTAACCAATGGACCCCCAAAACTAATCAGGGAAGTGCCTTATCAGAATGAACATATATACAAAATTTGAAGCAAATCAGATAAATCTGCATGAAAAACCCATTTATCTAAATTAAGGGGGAGATTAGCCCCTGTTCCCTCCTTTATCCTTAACCAATAAACCCCCAAAACTAATCATGGAAGCACTATATCAGAATGAACATATATACAAAATTTGAAGCAAATCGGATATTTCTATCAAGAATTATCGCATTACATACGTACATACGAAACCTGCAAGCACATTAGCTCTCAGGCTTTGATAGCCTGTGAGCTAAAAAAAATCATGAAATTAAATTTTGAGCACTGTAGACACCATGAATCTGTTCTTTTTTTAATTTTAATCTTTTTTTTTTTTTTTTTTTTTTTTTGTTCATCTACCTTTTTTGCTGTGCTTTGATGATACACTTTAATTGGACTGTCTGTTGAGTATTTTCCTTAATAAAGTTATTATTATTATTTCAGATAGTGAACTTGCATATTGCTATACTTGTGTTACTATGCCTGATGCAAGAAAAGTTTCCTTCACTATATGTTGATGAAAGTGTAGAAATATCTGTGTTCCAGCCCGTGATTGTTCATCGCAATTCCAGCAATGTGTTCAACGACTCATCTTATGAGTTATTCTTAGATAAGCAGTTTGTCACAAAAGCTGAAAATCTTATCACTGCAGTTACTTTGTGGTATACATTGTTTTGACTATTTGATGTTGGATACAGCAAAAATCAGCTTAAATTTTTATTGTATTTGGACTAATTGTCTTTAAACATTTTTCAATGGTATCAGTTCCACAAAATGTAAAGTCTTTGTTTAATACTATCTAATTCATTCTTGGTGTTTATAATAAAAATATATTATTTTAACTAAAATGTTTATTTTATTCAGTATTTTATTTATTTCATTATATTTATCATGTGGACTGGAGTTTCAGATGTAATAAGTCAAAACACAAAAAAATTTGCCAGAAAGTGTCTTGATGTGGATACAGGGTTAGAAATTAGCAGTCGTTAGTCATCAAATGCTACTAAATTATTGCATTTCATGACCATAAAATTATTCCTAGTTGTCAAATTTTTGACTGCTAACTTTCTTTTACTTTAATTTTTGTTTAACAAATGCTTTCATTCGTATTTTAGTATACGTTTTGCCCCCTGCAGCATGCACTTCTAGAGCACCTATTTTTGATAAAAGATTGGACAGCAGCATGTGTCTTAGACTCCCTTGCGCCTGTCAATCATCTCTAAGTTGAATCCACTTTAACCAATGACTGATAAAACTGACCTTAGAGATTATGTCCCTATATACAAGATTTTCTTTTATTATGTGATATTTCTCCGTCCTTATATGTTCCTAAAATAAAATACTGTATCAAGAATGTTTTTAAATTTTTGTGCTTCTTTCTTCCAAAAAAAAAAAAAGCATTTATGTATGATTTGTGAATATTTCTAAATACCACACCATAATTCAGAACCAAATGTTCATTTATTTGCTAATTTTTTACTTTCTGATGTACTGTTAGTTGCAGGATTTTTTTAAAAACTAGGCTTATCCCTGGTTGTATCTAAAAGTTCAAATTTACTTTCTGTGGACATAATTGCTTGATTATCTGTTTTATAGCATAATTTCCGTCTCCACCGCTGATCGACGATTGGGACTTTAACGCTTTCTGATTATTTGTAAAATCAAACGCTTTTTAAGTCATTTCCGGTATTTTGGAGGATTATGAAGATTTTTAAGAAGAGGTGATATAAGAAATTAATATATATTAATAGATTATATAGAAATATTAGATTATATAAAGATTAGATTATATAGAAATTAATTAGTTTATATTACTATAATATTTATTATATTACATTTATAAATTAATTAGATTATATAGAAATTAATAAATATTATATAAGAAACCATGTTCAACCAGAAATGACTTAAGAAGCGTTCGGTTTAACAACTAATCAGAAAGCGTTAAAGTCGCAATCGTCGATCGGCGGTGGACAGGGAAATTATGCTGTTTTGTATGCATATTAGCTTTATAAAAAAGAATAAGTTTTTCTGGAATTTAAATTTTGTAGTTTAATCAGGTTTCATACTTATAGAAAGCCACTTTTCATTTTGTTTTAGTAAGATAAAGTGTCTAATATGTACCTCCCCTTGCTCTTAATACATAAAAACAGTCCTTCCGGCCTGTACCGGGAGGAAAAGGTAGCTTTCCTATATCTTCGTTTTAAAATTTTAGCTAATGTTAACAAAACAGCAAGTTAAAATGCAAAGAAACGTTTACAAAAGATTCGTTAATACTGAATTTGAATAAAAAAATCGCCAAATTATTGAGCAATAGCCAAATTGGCTTCATTTATGAAGACTTATTTTGATCGCCAAATGTCGCCAATTTTGGCGAGAATTTGGCGCTAACGGATATGAATATATAGTTTTATGCGTATGATTAGGAAAATTATTACAACAATGGAGGAAAATAATTTGCGAGTAATCACGTTAATGTGCTGTTTTGTTTCAAAATGTCAGCCACCCTAGAATTTCAAACTGCTCTATCTCAGCCATTTTTTTAAGATAGAGGTAAACCAAAAAATGCTCTGGAATCCTTGTATCAAGGCCTAACACGTAAGTATAAAATAAATTTGTATTTTTAACTTTTTTGTATAATTATTTTAGTTTTAAATTTTTAAATGGCCGCCATCTTGAAACAAAATGGCGGACCAAGCTGGCCAACAAACTCGGTCGAGACATTGGTGAGCTTAATACACACAATTAGTTTCATCAAAATTGATTTATAAATACGAGCGTTATCGTATGACATAGGTCAGATATATATATGGATATATATATATATAAATCAACATTTGAACGGAGGGTGGTTTTGGGGTCTGGGGCTCATGATCGGTGAAAATATATCGGAATTTTCCGTAACTGCTTTCCTCCGAACGGCTGCAATAGGTAGCTTTATACTTTTTTGTATTGAAAGCTACCTAATAGAAACAATATTACTATTAACATGGTTGCGAAAAGAAATGAGAAAATACAAAATGCAGTTGGCACATAGAAAAAAAATTTTAGGCATTATTCGACATCTTACACTTCTTAATTTCTAACCCTGTGTGGATATATGCAATAAAATGTAGATTTGCATAAGTTCAGTATATAGGTAAGTACTATATTTAATGTGAGAATGATTTTTTTTTTTGGCTCAATTTCACCTAATTGTGATTTTACCACAACTATAAAATTATCTTATTTTCTATAGTTCATTTCATAGCTTGATGGCTAACTTTCTGGAAAATCTCAAAAATATGAAATATCTTAACAATTTAAAAGTCACAGCCTTTATTACATATATTCATCTCTAATTAGTGTTTTACAGTTTTTTTAAAAATAGAAATACAGGGTGGTTGAAAAATATGGGTGTGTTGTTTGACGTTGATATTTCACAACTAAAATCTGAGAAATCATGCTTGTTTTTAAATTTTTTGTATCATTTTTTCTATTATTACAAGAAAATCTTCACCGTCAAGAAGGTGCACAGCTGTCAAAATGATCAGCAACTGATATGTTCAATACAAACAAAAGAAAAATCCTCACACTGACACTATGACTTTTTCTGAAAGGATTAATGGTTTGGACCAGACTTACCATCACGGAAAAACACCTTTAATTTTTATTTATAAAAATTTAAAGATTAATGCTAAAATGTAGCAAGACGATGTGTTGGAACCATTTAAGCAAAATAACCCTAATGGAATCTTCCAGTAGGATTGGTGCCTTCACACGGAGTAAAAACAACATTGGCCTTTGACGCTCATCTGCATGGATATTTAACAAACAGATGTATTGCCTTCAAACAGTCAGATCTTAACCACTCGACATCTGTAGAAAAGTTAAAGAGCAAGACAATCTCCAGTTTGCATTGTATGTGGTATGAAATTATCAAGGCATGGGACAATTTAAACCAGAGTTACCTGCAGCACACTGTCAATTCTGTGATCCTTCATTTTCAAACTTGTGTAAAAATGAATGGTGAATTATTTGTCAAAATATTGTTACGTTAGATTTTTGTTTTGTTAGAAAAAAATATGACATATATTTTTCAGGCTATATAGCATTTTTCTGTGTGCCCATACTTTTCAGCTGATCTGTATATAAAATAATGAAAATATATGTCAAGCAATATACCGAGTTTCCAAAAAAGGTGGTAACATGGTCTATTTCTGAAACTATAAGAGATAGAAAAATAATTTAAATTGTAAAAATGTTCATAAAAAGGTAGATAATTCGAATTGTACATTTTCTTCTCTATGGGGACAAAAAAATTCAAAATTTTATACTGTTCCTTTATCCAAAAATGTCTAATCTAAAAAATAATTACTGTTCCACTCTTATTCATACCCAAAAAGTGTGATTTGAATATCGTCAATTATCAGAGTTATAGAGTCAAAAATCATGAATTATTTCACTTTGCCAAGAAATTCAAAACATGAAATCAGAGAACAAGCTTCGAATTTCGTAGCAAAGTTAAATAAGTCAAAATATTTGACTATAACTCTGTGATTTTTGGAGGTATTCAAACAAAACCTTTTGGGTATGACTAAGAATGCAATAGTGATTACTTTTGTGATTGGACATTTTAGAATACAAGGATTGTACAAAAGTTAAAATTTTGAATTTTTCTTCTACTCTCTATGGAGATGAAAGTGTACCATCTGAATTCTCCACCTTTCTATGATCATTTTTGGAATTTACATTATCTCTCTCTTATAGTTACAGAAATATGCTACCACCTTTTTTTGGACACCTGGTACTTTTTACATAAAGTGAGTTTAAAAATATGATATTCCATCATTCATAAAAAAAAAGATACTCAAAAGTGGTCAAATGCCTTAAATTACAATACTCACTGATCCTGGTCATTTGCCCTACAGATTTCAATTTGAAAATGGATCAACGCCTTGTATTTCATGATTCAAACCAATACAATTGTTAGACAAGTGGGGGTGGTGCCACTGTGGGTCATCGATTGTGAATGCTTTCTCTTGTGTGGTGCCACTGGGCACCCTGGAATAGGGGTGCCATCCTTTTATCCCCTGGAGCACCCTGGAAAAGGGGTGCTATTATTCTCCCTTGTGCTTTACTTTCACCTCCTGGGGCACCCTGCATTAGGGGTGCCATCCTTTCACCCTAGTTAAGGGTGTCATTTTGGCTCTCCTAGAGGTGTCACCAATGAGACAAACCTTTCATCCCTAGGGGGTGCCATGTATCACTTGTAGTTTTAAGAGTGATTCATAAATATTTATAGTTATTAACAAGTGTTGGTATTAAATATGGATTTTTTTAGTCTGGCTTTGTTTTACTCTTAAATTGAACTGTACATTTTCTACCATCGAGAATAATGCAAATCCAAACATATTCATGTGTAATGTAACTGTAATTGCGAGGTGTTTTTATTCAGCAATTATGTAATCAAAACACATTTTTCAGTAAAAGCAGAACATCTTTCTTAAAAGGCTGTCAAACTGAATTCCAGATGCAAGAGAAGCACGAAAAACGTGTCATCACGTGACCAGAATTGCTTATAACTCTATAAGTAATCTATTTATCAAAAAATGGAAAACTCATTTCGATTCCATATCACTACCATAGTCATGATTGCCAACTGGATGCCTTTGCATTTCAAAATGAGTCATAAGTTGTTCTGCATTTTGTAAATGCATAGAAAAAGGGATGTTGACAACAGAAACAATATATACCAGTGGACCTGTGCAAGGATTTCACACTGCAGTCAAATATTTTTAAAGTTTAAACTTATATAAAAAAAAAAAAAGGACTAAACATATCTGCAAACAACATTAGTCAAGCCAGAATATCATCTCATCTACTACATTAAATTTACAGTAAAAACTGATAGCAGATAGCTAGGGTAAATAAATATATATATATATATATATATATATATATATATATATATATATATATCAATTGTATTTTAACTGCATTAGAGGATGTCATGGGATAAAGAAAAATAAACTGAGCATGTAAATTTAAATTTTGCTTTCTAATCTTAACTATAAAATAAGCCCGTGCAGTAACAACGTCCCACTTTATCGTTATTTTACAATTTTTTTTATAATCATTGTTGAGCACCATATAATGCGGTATTTTATTTTTGTGGCAACAATGATTTCAGAAAAACCTTTCATTTCATTTATGAAAACAATGCTGATTTAATTTTAATTAACTGCAATTTTCAATCAAAAAACCTCCTTTAACGAAATGTGATTGTGCTATGTCAAAAGCCTGTTCAAAATCCTTTCATGTGGTATCTCATTTATCGTTCTGCGTTTTGTATTTGCTTAGAAAAAGGGATGTTGACAACAGAAAGAATACATAGAATGATGACCATGTTGAAATTTTAAAAATGTATCATTTATTACAAAACGTCCTTGATATAACATTTACAAATACTAAAAAAATATTAAATGATATAGTTGGGGATGCAGCATCAAATTTTTGGAACCGATTTTAGCATCGATGATTTTGATTCGTATAACAGATTAGATGATACAGATACCGAAACTGTCAGTCAGCGGCGCACCAGTGTGGGGTGTTGCCATAGCAATACATTCAGCTGAGCAGGATGGTCTACCGATTGGCTACAGATCTCGCAGCCCACTGCAATGTAAAATGAATGGCAACTTGATTGATGAAGATACCCCGAGTCGATGTAACATCAGTAATCGGCTTGCCAATCATTTCAATTCACAGCAGGCTATACGACGTTGCTACGGCAGCATATTTCGCTGCTACGCCAGTTGTCTGGCAGTTTCGTTATCTGTGGCATCTAATCTATCATTCATAACAAAATGATCGACGCTAAACCATGAGCAGAAATTCTTTGAGGAAATCTTCATTCGTGCAGAATAGAGAATAAATTTATCAAAAGCAGATTTTCCAATTGCATATTAGGAAAGAAAAAAAGCTCTGCTGTCTATTGCTGTATTTCACGAGCATTACTCATCTTCAAATGTGGTTTGTATGTACTACCGGAGTAAATTACGTTGCGCAATTCGCCTAGGGTTGCTTTTCTATATCTATATATTTGAAGCTAAAAGAGCATTTTTGCAGATTTCAAATGAAATTGACCTCAATGTGCATGCTCCAACTTTTTCTCAAAGCAGGAATAGAAAGGGAAATACCGTTTTCTAAGATTGGGGGTATTTCCCTTACTATTCCTGCTTAGGGGTCCTGCCTAATTAAGAGTATTTGTAAAGGGCCTCTTTTCTATAGAAGGATTCTCCCCTTCTATAGTTTCCAGAGTGAGCTAGGAAAACAAAAGGGAACAGGGAGCGGTTCCAACTCACACAATGAGAAACCCATTCATCATTCTTCCCCACATCCAATGGGAAGAAATATTTTCCTTTATTTGAAATGGCAACTTTTCCGGCCGATGAATTTTGTTGCCTGGAGCCTGGGTCAATTTTCGTTAAAGAGAAACGCTTCACCCTTCGTACAAAAAATGAACTCTGCAGGATTCTAAATGAAATTTTTGTTTTTTTACTTAAGTCCGAGTTGACCGGATCTGAAACCAGTGGTGCGTCCAATCTTAAGTTCGTTTAAGTCGGAATAAACGTTGGAATAAACCGACCAGCGAAGCGGGCGGCGAAGCTCTGCTAGTATCATATTAAGTCTCAATGAATGAGAGAGATAAAGAGAAGAGTATTTATACACCAAATCCCACTTTTTAATTTAACCCTTAACTACTCACACAGAAACTGTTGTATAGCTACTGTGAGTGGTCACTGAAACCGTTTGATCAAAAGATTAATAAAAAGCCAGGTTAACACATAGGAAACTGTTTCTGTAATAAATTTTATGACCAGAATTTTTATAATAAAAATTCACCTATTCAGAAGTATAGCGATAGCACTAGGGTTCTAAAAGTCTGTGAGACTTCTAACAGTAGTTAAAGGTTAGTTTGTTTTTAATTACCCATTCTAACAAGGAAGGTCTCCATAAGCGCATACTCAAAAAAATTTGAAAAAATTACAGAATATTCTTCTAACGAGTATATGTATGTCTATATAAAAACAATTTCTGCGGAACCTCGATATAGCGTCCGTAAAAAAATAATGAAAATTTCACTTTTGGACGATTTATCATCGGTTTGCGACACAATGAATTTTTTAAACTATGCTTTTGTGATAAATATTCTTTAAGGAAAATATTTTTGTACTCTTCATACTAAATTAGTTTAACTCAGGGCCGGCCCAAGACCACTTTGGCGCCCGTGCGAGCTTTCACTAAGGTGCCCCCCCCCCCCAAGTTAAAAATACTTTTTTTTCTCGTAATTTTTTTAATATTCGTATATAAACTTTTATAAGTGCTATTAATAATTACTTAAGATATTATTTAAAGAGGTACAAAAATAGATAAAAGAACCCATATTCAATCCTATCTTTGAGGGGGTTTTTTTAAGTCTTAAAATGGAAATCTGAATTTTATAGTAAATATCAATCTCTCGATATGTAACATCATGATCGAAATCTGAAACACAAGACATTATGACATAGAACAAAAAATAAATAAATAATTAATTCATTGAAAAAAGAAACTTTATTAGAAAGTTATGCTTAATGTTTGGAATACTTCTACAGTTAACGGAGTAGTACTAAATAGCAACTATGTAAGATGAAAAGTGTAATCCTGTCTTGTTATTTAGTTTGCAGAAACTATCAATTAATTTTATATTTGGTGCGCCATCAGTTTTAAAATCTTAAAAAAAAAAAAAAAACGATTTTTTATTTTTCATATTTTTGAAAAATATATATTAATTTTGAATCAAACAAAACAAACCACATGAAAATATTCAAATTACAAATGGATCAATTTGAAATTTAAAATGTGTACTTTAACAAAGACTACGATTGATAACTTTGGATGCACTTTCCACAAAAAGGTGTTTTACTACTTGTGTGCATTGTAAATAATAATAATAATAATCGTTTCGTTTGCAGATAGATCATTTCTTTTCAATAAAATAATTATATCGACATTCTCTTACTACGTTTGTGTCAAACTACGCAAATTTTATTGTTTGGGATTAGAATGTGCTTTTTAAGGTATTTAAGGTGTGTATGCTTTATCACATAGAGAAAACACATTCTAATTGCAACAAATAAATTTTACGTCGTTTAAGTAGTCGAAAAAAGTAGGTAGAAATTTTACTATAATTATTTCATGCATATCTATGCAAAACAATCGATCTTTCAAAAGATTTTTTTTTTCAGTGTACACAAGCAGCTCCGTTTTGAGAAAAACGCGTGCAAAGTGGAAAATAAATTTGAGTCGGTGTTAAAGTATATATTGCAAATTTGAAAATGACACAGTTGTGATTTGAATATTTGCATACAGTTTGTTTTATTCGAAACAATTTTTTTTCAAATATATATATTAAAAAAACATCAATTTTTTGGTGGTTTAAAACTGATTGTGATCACTACTCTTAAATGTTGAATTTTTAAAAGGGCTCACTTATAATAATTTTCGATAAATTGGAAAAAAAAACAAACATTTATTATTGTTATATGAACTTCTCAGATAATTTTTTATTCAAACTGTCACATACAGTTTGCATGTGTTTAATTTTAGTTAACTTTTAACAGTTTTTTAATTATATTTAATTAACCCATTACCTGCCGCATTTACTTAATATTAAAAATATTACTTCATATTAATATCTTATGATCTTATGAGCAATAGTTCATACTATTGACATACTGGAAAAAACACTGTATTAGAAGAATGATTGTAAAACCATCAGCAGGAATTATATGTTAGAGGTTTGCACGGGCTCGGAAAAATTTTCCTTCTAGAGATTTGGCCCGGGTCTTACTTTTTCTTGCAGACTCGGGTCGGGCCGAGCCAGACTTCTTTTTTTCGTGTCGTGCTGGACCTGGACTGCATTCTTTCTAGAGGTCTGCATGGCCGAAATTTTCAGGCATGGTCCCGACTCACGACTCAGCTCGAATGAAAATCGGTGGCCCGGTACGTGAAAAAATAAGTAAAACTTGGCCCGGGCCAACAATTTTTGCAAAAAATTAATATATTTTTAAATCGTCATTATTCTACAATTGAAATTTTACATTTATTCTTTTTGAAGAATAGTACATATATTTCTAGGAATTTTTAAAAGTAAAATACAGTGAAACCTGTGAAAAGGAACCTGTCTGAAGGCTATGACGGAATCCTGTCTTAAACCGAAAAATGTGTTGATCCATGCAAAATGAATACACTGTAAAAAATTTTGGTCAACAATTACAGTACATATACTGGTAACTTTGTGACCAGTATATATACCGTAATTTAACTAGACGGTATATGTACCGTAAAATATTTAAAGTATATAGGCCAGCTGCACTCCTCCTCTCCTCAGGCCTGCACGCATTACGTAACAAGAGCAAAAACATCACTTCAGAGATTGCCGTACACCGAGGCGGGGCTACCAGCTTCCTTACTGAAAAATAATTATTTTACGGTATAAATAACTATTTTTTGCTGAAAAACAATCATTTTACGGTATAAATACCGTTTATAATCGAAATGGCACAGATACGTTCTTTTTACGCTTAATATACCTTAGAGGTACGGTACTCATACCGTAAAGTGTGGAAACGGCACAAGTACCGTTAATTTACGGTACATCTACTGAAATTTTACGAAATTTTTTTACAGTGTATAATAATATGTGAAAAGAGCATAATACATTTGCAACAGACGATGTACCTGCTGAGGAGGGAACCTGACTATAACGGATTTTTCTTCTTTGCTATGCGATTACATCTTAGAAGATTTTATTGCATAGCATTTTTCAGATCTTTAAGGCTCCATGCCATGGAATGTGGATTAACGATATTAATGATAACTTATACATTTACATACCAATAGAGATAAAAAAAAATACACATGCATATATATATTGTTTACATGGACACAGGCAGAAATAAATCTAGGGAGGGGCAGTATTTTGGAACAGATGTGCTTGTACTTCGCAGCCCTTCGCTTTAAAAAAATTAAGAATATAAACATGAAAAAGAAGCTAAAATAAGTTTTTTTTTGTCAGAATTCCTCGTACAAGTCAATTTTTAACCAGATCCGCGTAAAAATTTATGTTTTGTAGAAATTCAGTCGGGCCGGGCCAATTGAATTTTTTGTACGGGCTCGGGACGAACTTATAACTTTCATACTGAGCCGGACGGGGCCAACAATTTTTTTTTCTACGTGTCGGACAGGGACTGGGACGAGAAATTTCCTTTGTAGGAAGGGTGAAGCCCCCAGTTATTGACACCTAACCAGTAACTGATATTTCAGCAGAAATCTAACTCAAATAAGTATTTTCTTGTAAAATTCTACATAGGCATGTCATCTAGTGATAACTTATTTGTCTTAACTGTCATAAATTATTTTCCAGCTATTGGTTTTTCAAAAAAGGGATAATGTCAGTTACTGGAGATAGTGACCATATTTACGGCAAAAATTAATTTTTAGTAATAAAAATTAAATTTTTTCAAAATTTTGTCAACAATAATTTTTTAATGTATCTTTACTATACTTACAAAACCAAAGATAAGTATAAAATAGATTTTAAAATTTGTAATAGTGATTTGAAGAAGAAAAAATCCTTAAAGGGTCAGTTACTGGGGGTTTTCACACTACATTTTATAATTTCATTTTTTTTTTTTAATGTAAAAATTGCGACTGGCAACCACAAGAATTTAATTAGTTAAAACAAACATTGTAGTTTTCAAGAAAAATATTGTTATTAATTCAAACATTTATTTTCTAAGAATTAAAAGAAAAACACTTAAGAGAATTGTGCGTTTTCGCACCACCTGCACGAAATGGGTTTTAATAATATTTGATTAAATTTTCAGCTATTGCAATCCAGCGATGCAAAATACTTATTTAGTAATGTGTCAAAGCCTAAAATTTACTAAAAAATAATCCGTAATGATGAATGAAAAAAACATTTAAAAATTACGTCGTTTTAACACAATTTTAATTTTGCTCTTTTTTTTTTTTTTTAATGAAAGAAATATATTTTTTACTATGTTGCACATTTGCATGTCATGATAAGTACACAGTTAAAAGAAATAAAAAATAAATGCATCAAATAATACGAAAAATACTTGGTTTGATTCGGTTATATTAAGGACTTCATTTACATTAATTAGATATAATAATTATTGAACATTCGAATTGCGTTTTTGGCATGTTATTTTTACTTTAAACCAACAATTCCTAAAATTTAGTGTTTCACGGTGGACATTTAAAAAAATTGATTTGCATACATATTTGTTATTAGAGAAACGTACCTGATTCAGATTGTTGAAAAAATTTTCACCACAAATACGTGCATTTACTAGCTTACCGTAAAATAAGCTATTTGCCCAATTAAAAACAAGCCATGCGCATGGCTAAAGATAAGATATTACTCTATCCGAAGATCATTCTAAATATGCCTCTGGTCATAGATGTGCTTGACAATTTTAACAAATAGTTGATTGAATGTAAGCTTACCGCCTTTATGTTATCCAATTTCCTGTCTCTCCCGCCCGCCTCAGATCATGTGTATTCTTATTTGAATGAAAATTTGAACACTTCTGCCTTGTGCCTCTAGGCATTTTTATGTTTTTTTTTCGGACAGGAAGAAGGAGAAGAAAGCTTAGGTTCCATTAGTTTTTCTTATCAGTTCTCTTTGAAACACCTAAACTCCCTAATGCAGTGCTGTAGTTGGAAAAAAATATTTGTGGGAACTCACCTTTTCATAGAGTAGATGTTGATGATACCGGATTTTTGCTAAGCCAAAAGTCAATTTAAAACATTTAGCCAAAAGCCAACTTTTTTAAATTAGCAGTTATAATTATTATATTCTAGTTTTTATAGTACTGTATTTGTATAGCATTCATCTAAAAGCAATATTTAATCAATTTCATAGTAACATTTTCCATTATGAATCAAAATTTAATTGAAATAGCAGAAATAAATCCATATATATATCTTACTGCACATCTATCCTAGAAGTTTCCATAAAGAACGATAATGAGAAGTGTTTTCTGTGCTCTCTGATTTATAACAAGCTGTCTCGTCTGCTAATCTTCCTGATCGCAACCAAGATTTCACGTATGGTTCAGGACAAGATAGGTCCTACACGGCTTATGAATGTAAGTGAACTGGCTCTTTCAATAAGGAGTGAATTTTTCGTATCGGTCATGTTGTTATTTATACAGCTGAATGCTCTTTCGCATTCAGACATTGAAATAGGTATAGTTTTCACAGTCTGGAGAGAAAAAAAAGCTTGTGCTCGTACGCGATATTTTGTATTTATTTATTTATTTTTACAGTAACAAACCAAATATTTCTAGGAACGGCGTTCCCACCCAACTACAGCACTGCCCTAATGACATTTTAAAGGAAGTACTCTTAAACGAAATTCATTATATCCTTTTTTCTTCACAGTCTGAGTAATAATCGATCACACACACACACAACATTTGGATTAGCCTCCCTCAATTTGGCGCCCCTTGGCAGCGACGCAATTAGTTAGTCCTATAGGGAATAGCAATAGTCATTGCGATAGAGTTATATAGCAGGGTGGTCCTTTTCCAGTTTCAAGGAAGGCATTTCTGTCAAAGAAAGCCTTTTATCCTCCGATTAAAGTTACTCTGATTATAAGTTTTTTGTTTGTATTCTCCTCAAATAAAGAATACAGATGCCATTACGTGTGAAAATTTACCACCCTTAGAAGGTCCCCTGTTTAACAGATCCATAGACCCACCTAATTCCAACCTAATGAAAAAAAAACTCGTAGAATATTTTTTGCCCTTCTGCCGGTTGGCGCCCCATGCGGTCGCACACTCCGCACACGCCTTGGGCCGGCCGTGGTTTAACTTAAACTTTTATAACCACAGTTTTGTAATATATATTTATATGTATATATAATTAAATTTAAGTATCATGTTATACGGTTTAGAACCACATTTAAATTGATTAAAATCGTTTCAAGCTTAAAATTATGGTTCTATTCTGAGCACTGTCACTTCGACTTTGATATTGTTTGTACAGGAGACAAGAGCCATGGAAACCATTGTTGCCATGGAAACACGAGTTATACAAAATCGACAGTAATAAGGACAGCACTCTCAATCAGGCAGTTATTTTTAAAATACACTTTATCCAACAGGTTAAAACATGTAAACTTTAACAACTGCGGCAATACGTAACTTGTATATATTATATAAACTTATAGAAATAATAATAAACTATTTCATCATTTAAGTTTGAATTCATTAAATGCGCATTTAAACACTCATCTAACAAAAATTTCAAATGTATTTAAATCGCTTGCATTTGGCGTGGAAAAGGTTTTGCTCGTCAAATTGGGTGTGTTTGCGCCAGATACTTGAAATTTTTTTTTTCCTACAGATTTTCTACTGCGATTCCGGAGCTAAATTTGACTGATCTTTTATAACGTACATGAGTAGTTTCATTAGCATTTTTTCCCAAAATATTCTAAGTATGCGCTTTAAGGAGACCTTCCTTTGTAAGTTAAACATGCTTTGGGGGGATATTGATTTGATTCTGTCAATGGCATATCTATAAAAAAATATATATGTCTATAAAAAATATTGCGGAACCTCGATATAGCGTCCGTAAAAAAATAATGAAGATTTCACTTTTGGGCGATTTATCATCGGTTGGTGGCACAATGAATTTTTTAATTGTGAGAAATTTTAATTGTGCTCAATTGTGAGAAATTTTAGTGAAGCATTATGAGAAACATATGAAATAATTTCATTGCTACCTAAAAATGAAAAATATTATATATATCCTTCTGATATTAAAATTATATTAATTGTAAATAATGAAATCAAAATGAAATTTTCTCTAAACAGTTTTTCGGTAAAATGAACAAAATAAAAGTCTCAATTATTAGAGATCGTCAATCTTTTTTTTTTCTTTTTGTACCTCACATTTGAGCTCTTGCTAACAGCATATTTCCTAATCGCATATTGATGCCCCCAATAACTTGATTTAGTGCATATGAAATTGAGATTTGTAAAGTCGCATCAATTTCTAAAAGTTATAAGTACCCATGGTACAGTAATTACCCATTGAAAAACGTCCCTTCAATGTAATGGGATTATTCTTTTTACATTAGGTATTAAAACATAAATTTGTACTTGCTCATTTTTGAGAAATTTTAGTTGACATTGAAAAACTGAGAAGGATTGTGAAAATTTTCAATTTATTTGGATAGCTGGGCTGTTACATTTACATTTAGTTTTTATGTTTCATTTGAGATGCTCAAACTGTGCACTACATTTTTTTTCACTGCGTGTATAATAATTTAATATTTTTCTTTTAACATCTGGCAAATACTTGCTGCCCACCAGAAAGCTTAAACTTAGTGGTTCTAAACTTAGTTATAAAAATCAATGTTTTAAATTTGGTTTTCGACTAAATTTATTTTGACTGATACTTATGGAACAACGAGGTTTCATATTATCTCATACATCGCTCACTCACAAGAAAAGTGCCACAACTACAAAAATTCATTTTGCATATTATTTCATTAATCGTTGCGTCTTGTTTAAGAAAAATGTTATAAGTGTAGTTATTCGGTAAATCGCTCGTTTACGCTATTGGTCACTTTTCCACCACAGAAGGGGGGGGGGGGGGAGAGGGAAGAGAGAATTCCCTTCTTCTTTTCAGGTGGGTAAATTTATCCTTCCCCCAGATGGGGATAAATTTATCCAATCCTCGCTATCTCTTCTGTTTCTTGATCCCTAAAAGTGCTTTTGTACAATTTTAGTACACAGCTGCATTTAGAGCTAAGTTCTATAATTTTATGTTTCAGTGAAAAAATACCAAGCTTCTTCTGCCTCTCCTGTGGAATATAATATTTTGGCGTTTTGTCATTGTTCTTGCTGGTGAGTGATATGTGGTATAAATTATTAGAATACAACAGATTCCCGTTACAACGAACTTCGCGGGACTGATAAAATATTTCGTTGTAACGGAATCACTCCTAACCAGACTGAAGTCTAATATTTTTTAGATGCAGGTTTAAACTTCCAAAGAAAAATTAAGGATACAAATATCTGCAAACAGTATTAGTCAAGCCAGAATATAAACTCATTAATTCCATGAAAGTTGCAATAAAAACTGACCAAAGATGCTGTGCAAACGCGAAAAAGGAAAAAATATCAATCGTATTTTAACCGCATTAGAGGGTAGCATCATCTGTTTCGGGGGTAAAAAAACATGAGATAACGAAAGTAAATTGATAATTTGAATTTAAATTTTGCTTTTCAATCATAAATTAAAATAAACTTGTGCAACAACTATGTCCCACTTTATCTTTATCGATTTTTTATAATCATTGTTGCGGTATTTTATTTTTGTGGTAACACTCATTTGAGGAAAACCTTTTATTTCATTTATGAAAACACTGCCGATTTAAATTTTAATTAATTGCAATGTTTAATGAAAATACACATTTTCACGAAATGTTAATCTACTATGTCATGAGCCGCTTCAAAATCCTTCCATATGGTATCTCATTTATCATTTTGCGTTTTTTGTTTGCTTAGAAAAAGGGATGTTGCCAACAGAAATAATAGCCCCGGCCCAGACTGTGTGGACTTCAAAATTCTAAAAATAACACACAAAATTATCCCCGGTGTGTTCACCAGATGGGCCAGCCTGTGCCTACAGCACAATTACTTCCCGCACACATTGAGACAGGGAGAGGTGGTGTACTTCCTCAAACAAGGAAAGGATGCCTCTGAATCCACATCATACCGTCCAATTTGTCTGCTCCTGACTCTAGGTAAACTCTAGGAGAAACTAGTCGTCATTCGACTAGTCCACTTCCTGGAGAGCAACGAATTGGTCTACCACAGACAGTATGTGTTCAGAGAGGGTCGGTCTTGCAACAAGGCCATTTTTTACATCCTCTCCAATTGTGCAAAAAGCATCGAGGAAGGTAACTGTACCTCGTTCGTCTCCCCTTGATATCAAAGGTGTTTTTGATAACGTGGAATTGCGAGACTTCATACAACAACTAATAGCAATTCACTGTCCGAGCAACATAGCTGGAGTCATCGCATCTTACCTAAGCAACAGAAGTATCCTAATTAACTGGTTCTCAGATTCCTCAGTTCACCAACTACAGAAGGGTTGACCCCAGGACTCCTGCCTTGGGCCAATCCTTTGGCTCACAGTTGCAAATGTCATCCTTCTAGAAATAGAAAGTCAAGGTTTTACACTTTACGCCTCCGCTGATGACTTCAGCTTTGTCTTCTCGAGCCGTAGGCGTCTGGACCTGGAAAACTCGGCAGCTCGAGCTCTCCCGGTCTTTCGTTAACTATTGGAACAACTCCACCTCCAACTCTTCACAGACAAAACACAATCCCTAACATTCGCTAAACCACGACAACTAAAACGCAAACCAGTGATGAGAATAAATGGGACCGGCGTCTCACATGTCTCACACTTAAAACTGCTAAGCATCACTATAGATGAACACAGGAGCTGGATGGAACACGTCAACACCCTCAAGACAAAGCTCACAAAATACCAACACAATGCACGCAAACTGACGTCGAAGTCTTGGGGAGTAAAGCTGCCAATGTTAAAGATATGGTGCCACGCAATAATAGAACGCATTCTCTTTTACTGTGTGGGCATCTGGGAGGTGACCTCACCAAAGCGGTAAAGGACAAGTTGGTCTCAATCCAAAGGATGTTTCTACTCCAAATGGCGAGAGGCTACAAAACAATCTCCACGGCTGCACTCACAGTGATAACAGGGATCCCTCCTGTTAACATAACACTAGAAAACGAGCACCAGAAAAACAGATTACAACATCTAGAACACAAACCATCCACCACGCTACACTTTCCACAAACAACTATTCAGAGAAAAGTTCTTCGTTTGCCAATTGCACGCAGCGGAGGAGACATCGCATCTCCAAGTCAACACTGCCAAGAACAGTCACAAACCCTCGCAGCTTCCAACCACCTACACTGATGGGTCGCGCACCGAAACAGGCGTGGCTGCAGATTTTTGCACCATGGTAGATGGAGTGCCGACCCATGAGTGGGCCTCCAGAATTGGTGATGGCAACTGAGTTTATCAAACTTAGTTGTTTGCGATTCTGAAGGCATTGTAATGGATGCTGCTTCCCCACAAAACAGACCTACAAAATTTATAGCGACAGCCTATCAGGACTACAAGCAATCTATGCCCAAAGGACTAAACATCCACTCATTCTCGACGTAAAAATAAAACTTCAACCCCTTCTTAAAAGAGTCACCCTTGGACATGTCACAGCACATATCGATATCGCAGGCAACGAGCTGGCAGACAGCCTTGCAAAAGTGGCAACAAAAAACCAAACTATAGAATTCTCCCTACCGGTTACCCGTCTTTTATTCGCAGAGAGCTCAAATCTAAAATTCGCCCCAACTGGCAAGTCTACTGGGACACCTCAACAAAAGGTAGACAGACACACTCATAATTTAATTTCAAAAGTTTCCACAGAAATATGTAACCTAACGCCACACACCACAGCATTTTTGACGGGGCATGGCCCCTTCAAAAGCTACCTGCACTATTATAAAAAAATCGCGTACTGATGTGTGCGAATGTGGCGCAAGCGGTAATTCCAACCACTATTACTTCTCTTGCCCCCTGACTGTTGCTTGGCATCTCAGGCTTCCCCTCCACACTTCCATCACCTTCGTGGTTGCAGAACATCATTACTTGTCCCATTCTAACCCATAAACTGCTTGAAATTTATAAACTATCGATGCATCTTTCAAATCTAACATAATCTCTCCTTCCTAACTGCTAGCGCTATTTAAGTATTTTATTATTTTTAACTTTATAATTTTTATTCCCTAATGCATAACTTCTAGCGCTACTTTTAATTTAATAAACTTTTTTATATTAATTATTTTCTAATTGCCTAACTTATTAATTTAGTAATTGGGCCCAGTCCCACTTAATTTTAATTTTGTTACATACCTATTTTCTTTCTTCACCCTTAGGAACTGCTCGACTGGTCAACATCAGATTTCAGGTGTGATCAGATTTCAGCGTATTTCGTGTGGCGCTCCTTGTCGCGGGGAAATTTGACACTGGCCATCATTCAACGCCAAGAGCTGTCAAATGTGAACTGTACAAGTGGTGCATCGCACCACTGAACTGCTCAACTTAGTGAATCTTGCCGTAGCGGACTGTACAGCTGGTGCAGGCGTACCTAGTAGACTCAAGTCTACCTATTCTGTCGCTCCTTGTCGCGTGTGGACGCTGGCCTCAGCGACAGATTCTGCTTTGTATATTTTTATCTCCATTATTTGCTGTAATCCTCTTTTTTTTTTCAGTTCCTACTCCTTGTCGCGAGAGACTCTGCCCAGCAGGGCCGGCCATTTGGCCTAGAATGTAACCTCAAATCCCTGCGTGCCGGGGAGCTTTCCGGGGAAGGCTATATACTCAACGGCGTGGATTTCCAAGCCGAGTGGCCTCCTTTAGGCATTAAATATGTAGAATTAATCTAATGCATTACACATACACGTAAATTTAATATGTAAGATAGATTTACCTTTTATATTAGAGAATTTTAATGGAAGACTAGTTAAATTAACATAGGAAAAGTTAGTGAAATAAAATTTAATATTAAAAAGGCAAAATTAAGGACTAAACTTTATTTCGTAGTACATTATAGCAGAAAATCTTACTTTTGCTTGTACAACGGAATCTGTAGTTTACGATAACAAAAAGGTGTGTAACGAATTGAATGTGAAAAAATACCTCCTTTGGAATATTCTTTTGGTGAGAAACAAAAATACGCATTTTCTCCAATCATGAGAGGTCTTCCGAAGCGGTAACTTTTGATTTGTCGGCAACATCAAAATCGTCATAACAGCTTTCCTCACTTTGTCGAACTAGAGTATTTTTAATGGACAAAATGATATCTTAACCTCATCATTCACTTCAGAGCATGTTTGAATGTTGTTATCCACAGAAAATTTTGAGCTCGATAAGCATTTTTCGTTGTAACGGATTCCTAATAAAATTTTCCTTCGTTAAATCTGAATTTTTAATACATTGGTGTTATTGCAAAGTGAAAAGTGGACTTGTCAAATTTCGTTGTAACAGGTTTTTTCTTTGTAATGGAATTTGTTGTAACAGAAATCTATTATTTTATTTTTACCAATATAAAGAATAATTAAAAAAAAAAAAAGAATTCGTGAGCGAGAAAGTTGAATGCCTATCACTGAAGCACTTTATCAAACTGAATAATTAATAATAAATATATCCTTTTCATAAAATAAATTAATACTGTAGTTGTATCTTTCTGATTCTAAACTACGACTATTATACTACAGCTATAATAAATGTTGTAATTCATAAAAAAAAACCCAAACTTTTTTGTTCTCTTAATGTAATTATTTTTTGTAGGTATACTAAAGTCATCAAAATAATGGTGTCAAAAATTTCTTCTTAAAATTTTGAATCGTTTTATCGGTGAGATATATTTTGGTACAATATTGCCGTACATACATATAGAACCGGCGCGGGCACATTAGCTCTCTGGCTTTGATAGCCTGTAAGCTAAAAAAACTCGAATGTATTACCATGTGTAAGTGGTAGTTATTTGAAGTGAGTGACGTATGAGCATTAGCGGTAATCGCTGGCTGTGCATTTTCAATTGTCTTATACTTTTTCAAACTTGACTAAATTTTAGTATTTTATGTGATTAAAATATATGTACAAATTTTATAGATTATATACAGGGCTGCCTAAAAGAATTAAAATAAATTAACGTCTCTCTACGGGAGCGAATGCATTTTCAATTGTGTTACATATTTTTCAGAAAAATTAAATTTGTCTATATTAAGTGGTTTGAGTATAATATTAATAAATTTATATACAGGGTTGCACAAAACGATATAGATATCCTACTGTCTGTGGATGATTATCGCCGGAAAAGTGATTTCAATTGTGTTATGCGTTTAACAAATAAATTCAATTTCAATACATTATGTGTTACATATAAAATCTACAGATCAAATATGGATCTGCAGAAAAGAATTCGTATATATTATCGTCTGTGGCGTAATTGTTGAAACTGAGTTTTCAACAGGAGATACATGTTTTCTAAATTGTTTATTTAGCTATCTCCTTTTATAAAAGAAAACTTGTCGGATGTTCCAATCCCAAAACTTTCTTCTATCTCATACATGTTAATACTTCAAATTCGCTATCGCAACGTCAATAAAATCAATATTTTTCGTCCTTCTGTTGTACATCAGTTGCTTGCGAATCGTCGGAATACCTGGATGCGAGCACCCTTTGTAGCACTAGCATAATGCGATGTACAACACAACTATGAAAAGTCTTTATGGCATGTTCAGGCAAGAATAGATAGTCTCCCTATTCCTTAGTTGTTGTTTTTCTCGTTAATTTCAGCGGAAAACACGAAAGTAAAATGAGTGGAACCCAATTGTGATACTGGATGTTACAATGCTCAGTAAAAATATTATTTTAAATTTATAGAATTTAATGTTTTTTGTTTTTAAATAAGCTATTTAAAGCGAAAGATAACGGTTTCGTTGTAAATTTAAAAGGAGAAAAGTGTATATCACAAGTTATGATATATATATATATATTTTCTTAATTTAATTTTTATTACACAAAAGAATATTTAATCTTTATGAATACTTACAACAATGTAACAAAAATATTTACAATACCAATTAAACGGTGATTTGTGAAATGGTGACAGGACAATGAATGTTTGCTATAACAATGTAAATTCATAATCATGTTCAACAATAAGACAATTTTTTTAACAATGAATTTTCCTCCGACTTGTCATTAGAAGAGTGGATATCAAAGTAGTTGGTTGGAATGAAGGAAACTCACTCTAAATGCCTCGTCATTTACTAGTTTTGTTTACAAAAATAGTTTTCCTGGCAAGTATTTTCTGAATCACCAATAAGTTCGTCACAAAATGGTAAGCGCTTAGCGATAATTTTTGACTTATCTATACTTAACTATTTATACGTTATTAATATAAGTGCTGTATATATATAAGGTATATTTGTGGTGCAGTTCATATTTATTAATGTTTTTTTGCATTATATATTAATACCTTGCATAGTAAAAATGTTATTTTTCTTAAATTTTGTATTTAGAAATATGGCATGTTCTTTTTATGTGCTGATTGAAGTCAAAGTTATGGATCTCATACTATCCTTGTTTTGATTTACAAATAAATTGTACTTTTATGTTAACCGGGAGGCAGTGACATGTTAGACATACATATACAATATATACATATACACACACATATTTATATACATACACAAATTTATATCCATATGTATATCCATATATATATATATATATATATATATCACTGGCGCCCGGCAAACATAAAAGTACAAAATATTTTATAAAACTCGTGAAACAGAATAAAATTGTAAATTTAGAAATACAATGATGCGCACTTGCCGTCTTATTTCCTCTCAATCCCTCGCAAATAAAAAGAGAGAGAAAGTATACAGCATACTTTTTAAAGACCAAATTCTCAAAGGGAGAAGTAAAAAGTACTATTCAAATGGGAACTGAGTCTTGTGTAATTATTTATGAATAAAAAAGCTCAACTAGATGCAATAAAAATTAAATTTTTCAATTTTGACATCATATTTCAAATTTTAGTCCAAAGGTAAAGATTTGCTTCATTCGGCTTTGAAGTCATTCGGTAATGAATTTTAAGTATTGTACAGATATGAAATGAGATTTTAATGTTAAAATAATATTAATATTTTTATTATTATTTCCTGTAATTATAATTTTTTCATACACATTCTGTTTTTTTATTGTGTTAATATCAAGTATACCAAATATAATTGTTTGATTTGCATGCATTTTTTTTTTACAGATTTAATAATAGAGTCACAACAATGGTTATAACAATGGAATTATTTTTGCGCAAACCACACTAAAATATATTATATTGTTACTCTTATATAGTTAATACTTTTTTTTATAACAATATAGAAGACCAATTGCGTCTACTGTAACAATGGAACAACAATGGGACAAATTCTTTGTGTCAATGAAATTTTCCCACTCGCATCAGTTGCAGAGTGAACACCAGGAGAGTATGTTAGAAAAATATGGAGTTCCTGGGACACGGTAATACACTTTCTTTACAAGGTACGTCTTAGGACAAGCACATTTTTTCAGCAAAGCCTAAAGCACTTCGTCGCCAAGTGATGAGTTTTTGGCTATTATGTTTTATTTATTAATTGCATAAAATAATATATTACTGTATATGAAGTACATTTATACAACAACCCGACTAAACACACCTAGATATCTCAGGCAAAGATATTTTTTGCTTCGGAGAGAATCTTTGACTACATTATTGTAGCTTCAATAATATTAATTACAAAAAGAAAAATCTGAAATCGGCTAAAGAACAGATTTTTTTAAGCTTTGAAGACTCAATAAAAGTAGTTACCATGTTTTTCCTTTCAATAATCAGGCCCTGCATTTATATTCAATATACTATACATTAATGTATCTATGTCTACCATTTATTCAATATTTATTTGACAAGAACTGGTATTGTAACTCTATATTATACAATATTCTGTACCGATACGTAATTACGAAAAATTGTAAATTAATTTGTGAATATATACGTAAAAAAAAAAAAAAAAAAAAACCGGAAAACTTAAAGCGGTAATATATCTATACTAAGTAGTGATACTGGATGTTACAATGCTCAGTAAAAATATTATTTTAAAATTATAGAACTTAATGTTTCGTGTTTTTAAATAAGTTATTTAAAGCCAAAGGTGTCGTTTTTGATGTAAATTTAAAAGGAGACATGTGTATAGAACAATTTATGATATAGTCTAAATTTAATTTTCGTTATAGAAATGAGTATCTAATCTTTATGAATATTTACAACAATATAACAAAAAATATTTACAACAATACCAATTAAACAATGATTTGTGAAAAAGGGACAGGACAATGAATGTTTGCTGTAACAATGTAAAATCATAATCATGTTCAACAATAAGACGATTTCTTTTTAACAATGAATTTTTCTTGTGCTTGTCATTAGGAGAGCGGATATGAAAATAGTTGGTTGGAATAAAGCAAACTTACTCTAAATGCCTCGTCCTTTACATTAGTTTAGTTTGCAAAGTTAAGTCTCGTGGCAAGTATTTTCTGAGTCTTCATCAAGTCCATCACAAAATGGTAAGCGCTTGGCGATTATTTTTTACTTATCTATACTTACCTATTTATTTTATCTATAGTATAAAAATTCATTAATATAACTGTTGTAAGGTATATGTATTTGTGTGCAGTTCAAATTTGTTAATGCTTTTTTGTATTAGATTTTAATACCTTGCACACTAAAATTGTTATTTTTCCTAAGTTTTGTACTATTCATAAATGTATTATTTCTTTTTATGTGCTGGTTGAAGTTAAAGATGTGGATATCAGATTATCCTAGTTTTAATTTAGAAAAAATTTATATAATGCTACGGTGTGGAAAAAAAAATGTAAATTTAGAAATACAATGATGTACACTCACCACCTTCCCCTCCCTCCGCAAAGCCACCGCAAAGAGTGAGAAAGAGAAAGTAAACTGCAGGTTTTTTATAGATTAAATTCTCAATGGGAGACGTAAAAAGTACCATTCAAATCGAAATTCAGTCTTGTGTAATTATTTATGAATAAAAGAGCCTAATAAGATGCAACAAAGTTTAAAAGTTTCAATATTAACACCCAAATTTAACATCATATTTCAGTCCTAACGTAAAATTTTGCTTCTTTCGGCTTTGAAGTCATTCGGTAATGAATTTTAGGAATTGTACAGATATTATCCCTTTATCTACCGAATTATGAATCATCAAATTGTTCAATATCAATAATTATCTTCCTTGATGTCTGAAGGTATATTAGACAATTTATATTATAATAATATGAAATTTAGATAAAGTTTTTCATTAAAACTGAATTAATAATGCGGTAGTAATAGTTCTTTTTGTGAAATATTTACAAGAATAATTAGATTAATTAACAGAGAATGCTGTTAAGGAAGTATCAAATTCTTTATCGGAACAATGTAAATAAATGTATTGTGATCCTATCATTAAATAGAATGGTTTTTATAGTTGCAAAATTTTCATATAACAAGTTTTAAAAAGAGAAGATCTAAACTTATGTAAAAGGTTGAGAAAAATACCACTTTATAAAATATTTAGCTTTCACTGTTTTGCTGTGCTTTCTAAATGTGATCCAGAAAAGTATTTTGTATAAAAACAACCTTATTATCATTATTAGACAGATTAAATAAATTTTATACAAAGTTTTCTCTGGTGGTACTTAAAAGTACCGTCAGTAGATAAAGGGTTAAATGAGATGTTAATTTTAAAATAATCTTAATTTTTTTACTGTTATTACCTCTAATTATAATTTTTTCGCGCTGATTCTGATTTTTTATATTGTGTTAATACCAAGTAAATACCAAATATAATTATTTGGTTTACGAGCTTTTTTTTATTTAATAATAGTCACAACAATGCTTACAACAATGAAATTAATTTTCCGCAAAACACTATAAAATAAGCAACATTGTAGTTTTAACTAATATAAAGCGTAACAATGTGGTTTTAAACATATGAGAGTAACAATATATTTTTAACTATATTAGAGTAACAATATAGTTTTAATTATACTAGAATAACAATATAGTTTTAACTGTCTCTTCGCAACAATGCATTTTAACAATATTTTATGTTTCATTGCTCTTCAACAATCATATTCAGCACACAAATTGCTTTCATTAACAATTACAAATAACAGAAATATTTTATAACAACATTTAACATTTCAATTAAATACCAGCAAAGCCTGCGGTTTTGTACGCGTCGTTGTTAAAATATGCCAACACTAAGTAGTATTTGTGTTAATATGTATCCCTTGTATCTTTTAGCATAGCAATTGCTAAGTATTTTTAATAAACTTTTCATATTTATTTTAATGGACAATATTCACACACGTGACTACAAAGAGTTTTCTTTTGTAAAATTTACATGTCATATTTAGCAAAAAACATATATATATGAAACAAATTTTAATTTTGTCACCGTTGGCCTCATCAGTTCTATAATTCTGTTTATTTCCCATTATTCTAAATTATTTTCTCGTTCTAGTATTCATATTGTCAAAATCCCGCATAGCTAAAAATTCTCTATTCTAAATTCATTCTCTTAAAAAAATGGCATTAGATACTGTTCTGTTGAAATTACACACTTTTTATTCCATTAAAATAACGCATCCTAAAATTTAATTCTTTTAAAATATCACTTTCCCAGCTAAATATTTTAATTCTCTCGAAAAAACAACCTATATCTTTTTATTTTTTATTTCCTTATGTTTTCTGGCAAAAAAGAATTCTTTTCTCAAAATATAAAAGCTAATCTCAGTTTCAATATAAAATTTTATCTTGGAATTCTGCCCAGACTCAGTAAAACCTACGTATTTTTTTTTATCTTATTTGTTCGGAAGAATCAGGTTTTTTCCGGAGCAAGCTTAGAATATCATTCCCGCGCATTTTCAGTCGGATGTTTTAATCTCCTTCAAATCATAGCGCCAAAGAAATAGAGTTCCGTGGTGTTCCGTGATACTATTGGTCGAAAGACTGTTTTGACGGCTCTGTATTCGTGAGTGTTGGAGAAGGGTTATATGCGGGTTTTCCCGCATTGAGCGCAGATTTGTTCCTGGGATCGTGATGTAAGGGAAGGTCCGGCACGTGCTCGCGACCATGGAATAAAATCCCAGTTACCGCCGATAGAATCTACGACGCTGCCTATTAACATCTTTTGTCTTCTTCGAGTATTTAATTTAATTTACGAAGCCTTTCTTGTGTACTGAAAGTCATTCTGCATGGAATTATCATGTGAACTAATAAAAGCATATCCTCAGAATTTTTCCGAATTTTAATAAAATGTGGACTGGAATAAAATGCCTTATTATTTTCCTTCAGTCAGCACACCGTGAATTGGAAATATCGGCACTACGACTGCAAATTCTTTGGTGGAAACCTCTAGCCTTTATAGTGTGATTTACAAAAAATATGGTGATTCAGTGGAAACGACATATATATATATATATAAGATGGATTAAAAATCTGAATATCTCCGATTTTGAGAAGAAAAGATATGCCAAATCCTGGATACAAAAGATAACAAAGATTCAATAGAGAAGAACGGGTAGAATCTCAAAGGAAAGAAAAAGGAGAACGCAAGAAAATCGGAGGTATGTAAATTTACTATGGCTAAGAGAAGCACGAGAATGCAATAATATCGGATGTATGTATATTTAGTAAGGGTTAGAAACTAAATTCTCTCTCTGCTGACATTTATAATTTCAAATATTTCTTTCATTCAGATATGGATATTTTTAAAAGATGAATTAGAAATATGTATTTCTCCGACATTGAGAAGAAAAGATTTTTGAAATCCTGGATACAAACGATAAATAAAATCAGTTGAGAAGGACGGAGAGAATCACGAAAAACGCAAAAACGCAAGAAAATTAGAAATATGTATACTTTCGATTTTGAGAAGAAAACATATATCGAAAGGTGGATAGAAACGGAAGGAAAGATTCAAGTGACGATGATGCAGAGGATCGCGAAAGGTAGAAACAGAAAAACAATAGATTATCGGAAGTATGTATATTTATTATGGGTAAACAAATAAATTTTTCCTGCGCTGGCATTTGCAATTAAAAATGTCTTAGTTTCAGGTACAGATATTTTTAAAAGACGGATTAGAAATATGTATTCCTCCGATTTTGAGAAGAAAATATATATGAAAATGTGGATACAAACGAAAGCTTATATTCAAGTGAATATGATTCATAGGCTCACGAAGGGAAGAAACAGAAAAACGTAAGAATTTCGGAAGTATGGATATTGACTATGGCTATGAAACAAAATTCTTCCTATGCTGGCATTAATAATTAAAAATATATATTTCTTTCAGGTATACATATTTTTAGAAGATGAATTAGAAATATGTATTACTCCAACTCGGTAATGTAAAGATATGCAACAACCTCTATATAAAAACGATGACAGAGACTCAATTGAGAAGGGCTGCGAGAATCATAAGCAAAAGAAACAGGAGAACGCAAGAATATCGGAGGTATGTGTATCAGATTGTGTAAGAAAATAAATATTTTCTGTATTGGCATATATGATTTAAAATAGTTCTTTCTTTCAGAAATAGGTATTTTTAAAAGATGAATTAGAAATATATACCACTCCGGATTTGAGAAGAAAACATGTGTGGAAAAATGGATACAAACAAAAGAAAAGCTTCAAATGAGGATAATGGACTGGAACCCGAAGGGAAGAAACAGAAAAATGCAGAATATCGGAGGTATGTCTATTTATTATGAGTAAACAAGTATATTCTTCCTGTTCTTATATTTGTAATTAAAAATATTTCTTTTTTCCAGGTATAGATATTGTTAAAAGACGGATTAGAAATATGTATCCCTCCGATTTTGAGAAAAAAATATATATAGAAATGTGGATAGCAACAAAAAGAAAGATTCAATTGAGGATGATGCAAAGGACCCCAAGTGGAAGATACAGGAAAACTCAAGAATATCGGAGGTATGTATATTTATTATGGAAACAAGTAAATTCTTCTTCTGTTGGCATTTATAACTAAAAATCTTTCTTTCTTTCAGGTATAGATATTTTTAAAAGACGGATTAGAAATATGTATCCTTCCGATTTTGAGAAGAAAAGATATATGGAAACGTGGATAGAGACGAAAGGAAAGATCCAAGTGAGGATGATGCAGAAGATCCGGAGTGGAAGATGCTGGAAAACGCAAGATTATCGGAGGTATGTATATTTATATTGGGTAAACAAGGAAATTATTTTTGTGCTGGCATTTGTAACTAAAAATATTTCTTTCTTTCAGGTATAGATATTTTTAAAAGACGGATTAAAAATATGTATCCCTCCGATTTTGAGAAGAAAAGATGTACGGAAGCGTCGATACGAAAAAGAAAGATTCAAGTGAGGATGATGCAGAGGATCACGAAGGAAAGAAACAGAAAAACGAAAGAATATCGGTGGTATGTATATTTATTATGGGTAAACAGCAAAATTCTTCCTGTGCTTAGATTTGTAATTAAAAATATTTCTTTTTTTCAGGTATAGATATTAGAAATATGTATCCCTCCGATTTTGATAATAAAAGATATATAGAAACGTGGATAGAAACGAAAAGAAAAATTCAAATGAGGATGATGCAGAGGATCCGGAGTGGAAGATACAGAAAAACGAAAGAATTTCGGAGGTATGTATATTTATTATGGGTAAACAAGTAAATTTTTCTTGTGTTGGCATCTATAACTATTTCTTTCTTTCAGATATAGGTATTTTTAAAAGACAGATTAGAAATATGTATCCCTCCGATTTTGAGAAGAAATGATATATAGAAATGTGGATAGAAACAAAAAGAAAGATTCAAGTGAGGATGATGCAGAGGTTCCGAGTGGAAGATACAGGAAAACTCAAGAATATCGGAGGTATGTATATTTATTATGGAAACAAGTAAATTCTTCTTAAATTGGGCCCCACCAGTGGCTGAGAGGTTCTGCTCTCGAAGCTGGTAGACGGGAGGTGCTGGGTTCGATCCCAATCGCGCCCGTCGGCCTAATCGTTCGCAGTTTTCGTGGTTTTCTTCAAGCAGTGGATTTATCCATGCGTAAATACGGATTAGGTTCCCTTAGAAAGACCCCCACGAAGGGCACTCCCCCAGGGCGTATATCCCTAGTGTAGATAATTGGCCGTCAATAATCAACCCAACCCAACCCTTCTTAAATTCTTCTTCTGTTGGCATTTATAACTAAAAATCTTTCTTTCTTTCAGGTATAGATATTTTTAAAAGACGGATTAGAAATATGTATCCTTCCGATTTTGAGAAGAAAAGATATATAGAAACGTGGATAGAGACGAAATGAAAGACTCCAGTGAAGATGATGCAGAGACTCTCGAGTGGAAAATATTAGAAAACACAAGAATATCGGAGGTATGTATATTTCTTATGGGTAAACGAGTAAATTCTTCTTGTGCTTTCATTTGTAACTAAAAATCTTTCTTTCTTTCAGGTATAGATATTTTTAAAAACGGATTAGAAATATGTATCCTTCCGATTTTGAGAAGAAGAGATTTTTGGAAAGGTGGATAGGAACTAAAGGAAAGATTTCAGTGAGGATGAAGCAGAGGCCCCCGAGTGGAAGATTCAGGAAAACGCAAGAATATAGTAGGTATGTTTATTTATAATGGGTAAACAAGTAAATTCTTCTTATATTGGCATTTGTAACTAAAAATGTTTCTTTCTTTCAGGTATAGATATTTTTAAAAGACGGTATAGAAATATGTATCCCTCTGATTTTGAGAAGAATAGATACATGGAAACGTGGATAGAAATGAAAGGAAAGATTCAAATGAGGATGATGCAGAGGACTCCGAGTGGAAGATTCAGGAAAACTCAAGAATATCGGAGGTATGTATATTTATTATGGAAACAAGTAAATTCTTCTTGTGTTGGCATTTATAACTAAAAATATTTCTTTCTTTCAGGTATAGGTATTTTTAAAAGACAGATTAGAAATATGTATCCCTCCGATTTTGAGAAGAAAAGATATATAGAAATGTGGATAGAAACAAAAAGAAAGATTCAAATGAGGATGATGCTGAGGACTCCGAGTGGAAGATACAGGAAAACTCAAGAATATCGGAGGTATGTATATTTATTATGGAAACAAGTAAATTCTTCTGGTGTTGGCATTTATAACTAAAAATCTTTCTTTCTTTCAGGTATAGATATTTTTAAAAGACGGATTAGAAATATGTATCCCTCCGATTTTGAGAAGAATAAATATATAGAAATGTGGATAGAAAAAAAAAAGAAAGATTCAAATGAGGATGATGTAGAGGTTCTCGAGTGGAAGATTCAGGAAAACGCAAGAATATAGGAGGTATGTATATTTATTAAGGGTAAACGAGGAAATTCTTCTTGTGCTTTCATTTGTAACTAAAAATATTTCTTTCTTTCAGGTATAGGTATTTTTAAAAGACAGATTAGAAATATGTATCCCTCCGATTTTGAGAAGAAAAGATATATGGAAATGTGGATAGAAACAAAAAGAAAGATTCAAATGAGGATGATGCAGAGGACCCCGAGTGGAACATACAAGAAAACGCAAGAATGTAGGAGGTATGTATATTTATTATGGGTAAACGAGGAAATTCTTCTTGTGCTTTCATTTGTAACTAAAAATATTTCTTTCTTTCAGGTATAGATATTTTTAAAAGACGGATTAGAAATATGTATCCCTCCGATTTTGAGAAGAAAAGATATATAGAAATGTGGATAGAAAAAAAAAAGAAAGATTGAAATGAGGATGATGTAGAGGTTCTCGAGTGGAAGATTCAAGAAAACGCAAGAATATAGGAGGTATGTACATTTATTATGGGTAAACAAGTAAATTCTTCTTGTATTGGCATTTGTAACTAAAAATGTTTCTTTCTTTCAGGTATAGGTATTGTTAAAAGAAGATTTAGAAATATGTATCCTTCCGATTTCGAGAAGAAAAGACATATGGAAACGTGGATAGAAATGAAAGGAAAGTTTCAAGTGAGGATGATGCAGAGGATCCGGAGTGGAAGATACAGGAAAACGCAAGAATATCGGAGGTATGTATATTTATATTGGGTAAACAAGGAAATTTTTTTTGTGCTGGCATTTGTAACTAAAAATATTTCTTTCTTTAAGGTATAGATATTTTTAAAGGACGGATTAGAAATATGTATCCCTCCGATTTTGAGAAGAAAAGATATATAGAAATGTGGATAGAAACAAAAAGAAAGATTCAAATGAGGATGATGCAGAGGACCCCGAGTGGAACATACAAGAAAACGAAAGAATGTAGGAGGTATGTATATTTATTATGGGTATACGAGGAAATTCTTCTTGTACTTTCATTTGTAACTAAAAATATTTCTTTCTTTCAGGTATAGGAATTTTTAAAAGACAGATTAGAAATATGTATCCCTCCGATTTTGAGAAGAAAAGATATATGGAAATGTGGATAGAAACAAAAAGAAAGATTCAATTGAGGATGATGCAGAGGACGCCGAGAGGAAGATACAGGAAAAAGCAAGAATATCGGAGGTATGTATATTTATTATGGGTAAACAAGTAAATTCTTCTCTTGTTGGCATTTATAACTAAAAATATTTCTTTCGTTCAGGTATAGATATTTTTAAAAGACGGATTAGAAATATGTATCCCTCCGATTTTGAGAAGAAAAAATATATAGACATGTGGATAGAAAAAAATAGAAAGATTGAAATGAGGCTGATGTAGAGGTTCTCGAGTGGAAGATTCAGGAAAACGCAAGAATATAGGAGGTATGTATATTTATTATGGGTAAACAAGTAAATTCTTCTTGTATTGGCATTTTTAACTAAAAATGTTTCTTTCTTTCAGGTATAGGTATTGTTAAAAGAAGATTTAGAAATATGCATCCTTCCAATTTCGAGAAGAAAAGACATATGGAAACGTGGATAAAAATTAAAGGAAAGATTCAAATGAGGATGATGCAGAGGACCCCGAGTGGAACATACAAGAACACGCAAGAATGTAGGAGGTATGTATATTTATTATGGGTAAACGAGGAAATTCTTCTTGTACTTTCATTTGTAACTAAAAATATTTCTTTCTTTCAGGTATAGGTATTGTTAAAGACGGATTAGACATACTAGGTACACCTCCGATTTTGTGAAGAAGAGATATAAGAAAAGGTGGATAGAATCAAAAGGAAAAACTCCAGTGAGGATGATGCAGAGGCTCTAGAGTGGAAGATTCTAGAAAACACAAGAATATCGGAGGTATGTATATTTCTTATGGGTAAATGCGTAAATTCTTCTTGTGCTTTCATTTGTAACTAAAAATATTTCTTTCTTTCAGGTATAGATATTTTTAAAAGACATATTAGAAATATGTATCCCTCCGATTTTGAGAAGAAAAGATATATAGAAATGTGGATAGAAACAAAAAGAAAGATTTAAATGAGGATGATGCAGAGGACTCCGAGTGGAAGATACAGGAAAACTCAAGAATATCGGAGGTATGTATATTTATTATGGAAACAAGTAAATTCTTCTGGTGTTGGCATTTATAACTAAAAGTCTTTCTTTCTTTCAGGTATAGGTATTTTTAAAAGACAGATTAGAAATATGTATCCCTCCGATTTTGAGAAGAAAAGATATATGGAAATGTGGATAGAAACAAAAAGAAAGATTCAAATGAGGATGATGCAGAGGACCCCGAGTGGAACATACAAGAAAACGCAAGAATGTAGGAGGTATGTATATTTATTATGGGTAAACGAGGAAATTCTTCTTGTGCTTTCATTTGTAACTAAAAATATTTCTTTCTTTCAGGTATAGGTATTTTTAAAAGACAGATTAGAAATATGTATCCCTCCGATTTTGAGAAGAAACGATATATGGAATTGTGGATAGAAACAAAAAGAAAGATTCAATTGAGGATGATGCAGAGGACCCCGAGAGGAAGATACAGGAAAAAGCAAGAATATCGGAGGTATGTATATTTATTACGGGTAAACAAGTAAATTCTTCTCTTGTTGGCATTTATAACTAAAAATATTTCTTTCTTTCAGGTATAGATTTTTTTAAAAGACGGATTAGAAATATGTATCCCTCCGATTTTGAGAAGAAAAGATATATAGAAATGTGGATAGAAAAAAAAAAGAAAGATTGAAATGAGGATGATGTAGAGGTTCTCGAGTGGAAGATTCAGGAAAACGCAAGAATATAGGAGGTATGTACATTTATTATGGGTAAACAAGTAAATTCTTCTTGTATTGGCATTTGTAACTAAAAATGTTTCTTTCTTTCAGGTATAGGTATTGTTAAAAGAAGATTTAGAAAAATGTATCCTTCCGATTTCGAGAAGAAAAGACATATGGAAACGTGGATAGAAATGAAAGGAAAGTTTCAAGTGAGGATGATGCAGAGGATCCGGAGTGGAAGATACAGGAAAACGCAAGAATATCGGAGGTGTGTATATTTATATTGGGTAAAGAAGGAAATTTTTTTTGTGCTGGCATTTGTAACTAAAAATATTTCTTTCTTTCAGGTATAGATATTTTTAAAGGACGGATTAGAAATATGTATCCCTCCGATTTTGAGAAGAAAAGATATATAGAAATGTGGATAGAAACAAAAAGAAAGATTCAAATGAGGATGATGCAGAGGACCCCGAGTGGAACATACAAGAAAACGCAAGAATGTAGGAGGTATGTATATTTATTATGGGTATACGAGGAAATTCTTCTTGTTCTTTTATTTGTAACTAAAAATGTTTCTTTCTTTCAGGTATAGGTATTGTTAAAAGAAGATTTAGAAATATGCATCCTTCCGATTTCGAGAAGAAAAGACATATGGAAACGTGGATAGAAATGAAAGGAAAGATTCAAGTGAGGATGATGCAGAGGATCCGGAGTGGAAGATACAGGAAAACGCAAGAATATCGGAGGTATGTATATTTCTTATGGGTAAATGCGTAAATTCTTCTTGTGCTTTCATTAGTAACTAAAAATATTTCTTTCTTTCAGGTATAGATATTTTTAAAAGACATATTAGAAATATGTATCCCTCCGATTTTGAGAAGAAAAGATATATAGAAATGTGGATAGAAACAAAAAGAAAGATTTAAATGAGGATGATGCAGAGGACTCCGAGTGGAAGATACAGGAAAACTCAAGAATATCGGAGGTATGTATATTTATTATGGAAACAAGTAAATTCTTCTGGTGTTGGCATTTATAACTAAAAATCTTTCTTTCTTTCAGGTATAGATATTTTTAAAAGACGGATTAGAAATATGTATCCCTCCGATTTTGAGAAGAATAAATATATAGAAATGTGGATAGAAAAAAAAAAGAAAGATTCAAATGAGGATGATGTAGAGGTTCTCGAGTGGAAGATTCAGGAAAACGCAAGAATATAGGAGGTATGTATATTTATTATGGGTAAACGAGGAAATTCTTCTTGTGCTTTCATTTGTAACTAAAAATTTTTCTTTCTTTCAGGTATAGGTATTTTTAAAAGACAGATTAGAAATATGTATCCCTCCGATTTTGAGAAGAAAAGATATATGGAAATGTGGATAGAAACAAAAAGAAAGATTCAAATGAGGATGATGCAGAGGACCCCGAGTGGAACATACAAGAAAACGCAAGAATGTAGGATGTATGTATATTTATTATGGGTATACGAGGAAATTCTTCTTGTACTTTCATTTGTAACTAAAAATATTTCTTTCTTTCAGGTATAGGAATTTTTAAAAGACAGATTAGAAATATGTATCCCTCCGATTTTGAGAAGAAAAAATATATGGAAATGTGGATAGAAACAAAAAGAAAGATTCAATTGAGGATGATGCAGAGGACCCCGAGAGGAAGATACAGGAAAAAGCAAGAATATCTGAGGTATGTATATTTATTATGGGTAAACAAGTAAATTTTTCTCTTGTTGGCATTTATAACTAAAAATATTTCTTTCTTTCAGGTATAGATATTTTTAAAAGACGGATTAGAAATATGTATTCCTCCGATTTTGAGAAGAAAAAATATATAGAAATGTGGATAGAATAAAAAAAAAAAGAAAGATTGAAATGAGGATGATGTAGAGGTTCTCGAGTGGAAGATTCAGGAAAACGCAAGAATATAGGAGGTATGTATATTTATTATGGGTAAACAAGTAAATTCTTCTTGTATTGGCATTTGTAACTAAAAATGTTTCTTTCTTTCAGGTATAGGTATTGTTAAAAGAAGATTTAGAAATATGTATCCTTCCGATTTCGAGAAGAAAAGACATATGGAAACGTGGATAGAAATGAAAGGAAAGTTTCAAGTGAGGATGATGCAGAGGATCCGGAGTGGAAGATACAGGAAAACGCAAGAATATCGGAGGTATGTATATTTATATTGGGTAAACAAGGAAATTATTTTTGTGCTGGCATTTGTAACTAAAAATATTTCTTTCTTTCAGGTATAGATATTTTTAAAAGACAGATTAGAAATATGTATACCTCCGATTTTGAGAAGAAAAGATATATGGAAATGTGGATAGAAACAAAAAGAAAGATTCAAATGAGGATGATGCAGAGGACCCCGAGTGGAACATACAAGAACACGCAAGAATGTAGGAGGTATGTATATTTATTATGGGTAAACGAGGAAATTCTTCTTGTGCTTTCATTTGTAACTAAAAATATTTCTTTCTTTCAGGTATAGGTATTTTTAAAAGACAGATTAGAAATATGTATCCCTCCGATTTTGAGAAGAAAATATATATAGAAATGTGGATAGAAACAAAAAGAAAGATTCAATTGAGGATGATGCAGAGGACCCCGAGTGGAACATACAAGAAAACGCAAGAATGTAGGAGGTATGTATATTTATTATGGGTAAACGAGGAAATTCTTCTTGTGCTTTCATTTGTAACTAAAAATATTTCTTTCTTTCAGGTATAGGTATTTTTAAAAGACAGATTAGAAATATGTATCCCTCCGATTTTGAGAAGAAAATATATATGGAAATGTGGATAGAAACAAAAAGAAAGATTCAATTGAGGATGATGCAGAGGACCCCGAGTGGAACATACAAGAAAACGCAAGAATGTAGGAGGTATGTATATTTATTATGGGTAAACGAGGAAATTCTTCTTGTGCTTTCATTTGTAACTAAAAATATTTCTTTCTTTCCGGTATAGGAATTTTTAAAAGACAGATTAGAAATATGTATCCCTCCGATTTTGAGAAGAAAAAATGTATGGAAATGTGGATAGAAACAAAAAGAAAGATTCAATTGAGGATGATGCAGAGGACCCCGAGAGGAAGATACAGGAAAAAGCAAGAATATCGGAGGTATGTATATTTATTATGGGTAAACAAGTAAATTCTTCTCTTGTTGGCATTTATAACTAAAAATATTTATTTCGTTCAGGTATAGATATTTTTAAAAGACGGATTAGAAATATGTATCCCTCCGATTTTGAGAAGAAAAAATATATAGACATGTGGATAGAAAAAAAAAGAAAGATTGAAATGAGGATGATGTAGAGGTTCTCGAGTGGAAGATTCAGGAAAACGCAAGAATATAGGAGGTATGTATATTTATTATGGGTAAACAAGTAAATTCTTCTTGTATTGGCATTTGTAACTAAAAATGTTTCTTTCTTTCAGGTATAGGTATTGTTAAAAGAAGATTTAGAAATATGCATCCTTCCGATTTCGAGAAGAAAAGACATATGGAAACGTGGATAGAAATGAAAGGAAAGTTTCAAGTGAGGATGATGCAGAGGAACCGGAGTGGAAGATACAGGAAAACGCAAGAATATCGGAGGTATGTATATTTATATTGGGTAAACAAGGAAATTATTTTTGTGCTGGCATTTGTAACTAAAAATATTTCTTTCTTTCAGGTATAGATATTTTTAAAGGACGGATTAGAAATATGTATCCCTCCGATTTTGAGAAGAAAAGATATATAGAAATGTGGATAGAAACAAAAAGAAAGATTCAAATGAGGATGATGCAGAGGACCCCGAGTGGAACATACAAGAAAACGCAAGAATGTAGGAGGTATGTATATTTATTATGGGTAAACGAGGAAATTCTTCTTGTGCTTTCGTTTGTAACTAAAAATATTTCTTTCTTTCAGGTATAGGTATTTTTAAAAGACAGATTAGAAATATGTATCCCTCCGATTTTGAGAAGAAATGATATATAGAAATGTGGATAGAAACAAAAAGAAAGATTCAAGTGAGGATGATGCAGAGGTTCCGAGTGGAAGATACAGGAAAACTCAAGAATATCGGAGGTATGTATATTTATTATGGAAACAAGTAAATTCTTCTTAAATTGGGCCCCACCAGTGGCTGAGAGGTTCTGCTCTCGAAGCTGGTAGACGGGAGGTGCTGGGTTCGATCCCAATCGCGCCCGTCGGCCTAATCGTTCGCAGTTTTCGTGGTTTTCTTGAAGCCGTGGATTTATCCATGCGTAAATACGGATTAGGTTCCCTTAGAAAGACCCCCACGAAGGGCACTCCCCCCGAGCGTATATCCTTAGTGTAGATAATTGGCCGTCAATAATCAACCCAACCCAACCCTTCTTAAATTGGCATTTATAAAATAATCTTTCTTTCTTTCAGGTATAGATATTTTTAAAAGACGGATTAGAAATATGTATCCTTCCGATTTTGAGAAGAAAAGATATATGGAAACGTGGATAGAGACGAAATGAAAGACTCCAGTGAGGATGATGCAGAGACTCTCGAGTGGAAAATATTAGAAAACACAAGAATATCGGAGGTATGTATATTTCTTATGGGTAAACGAGTAAATTCTTCTTGTGCTTTCATTTGTAACTAAAAATCTTTCTTTCTTTCAGGTATAGATATTTTTAAAAGACGGATTAGAAATATGTATCCTTCCGATTTTGAGAAGAAGAGATTTTTGGAAAGGTGGATAGGAACTAAAGGAAAGATTGCAGTGAGGATGAAGCAGAGGCCCCCGAGTGGAAGATTCAGGAAAACGCAAGAATATCGGAGGTATGTATATTTATATTGGGTAAACAAGGAAATTATTTTTGTGCTGGCATTTGTAACTAAAAATATTTCTTTCTTTCAGGTATAGATATTTTTAAAGGACGGATTAGAAATATGTATCCCTCCGATTTTGAGAAGAAAAGATATATAGAAATGTGGATAGAAACAAAAAGAAAGATTCAAATGAGGATGATGCAGAGGACCCCGAGTGGAACATACAAGAAAACGCAACAATGTAGGAGGTATGTATATTTATTATGGGTATACGAGGAAATTCTTCTTGTACTTTCATTTGTAACTAAAAATATTTCTTTCTTTCAGGTATAGGAATTTTTAAAAGACAGATTAGAAATATGTATCCCTCCGATTTTGAGAAGAAAACATATATGGAAATGTGGATAGAAACAAAAAGAAAGATTCAATTGAGGATGATGCAGAGGACCCCGAGAGGAAGATACAGGAAAAAGCAAGAATATCGGAGGTATGTATATTTATTATGGGTAAACAAGTAAATTCTTCTCTTGTTGGCATTTATAACTAAAAATATTTCTTTCGTTCAGGTATAGATATTTTTAAAAGACGGATTAGAAATATGTATCCCTCCGATTTTGAGAAGAAAAAATATATAGACATGTGGATAGAAAAAAAAAGAAAGATTGAAATGAGGATGATGTAGAGGTTCTCGAGTGGAAGATTCAGGAAAACGCAAGAATATAGGAGGTATGTATATTTATTATGGGTAAACAAGTAAATTCTTCTTGTATTGGCATTTGTAACTAAAAATGTTTCTTTCTTTCAGGTATAGGTATTGTTAAAGAAGATTTAGAAATATGCATCCTTCCGATTTCGAGAAGAAAAGACATATGGAAACGTGGATAGAAATGAAAGGAAAGTTTCAAGTGAGGATGATGCCGAGGAACCGGAGTGGAAGATACAGGAAAACGCAAGAATATCGGAGGTATGTATATTTATATTGGGTAAACAAGGAAATTATTTTTGTGCTGGCATTTGTAACTAAAAATATTTCTTTCTTTCAGGTATAGATATTTTTAAAGGACGGATTAGAAATATGTATCCCTCCGATTTTGAGAAGAAAAGATATATATGGAGATGTGGATAGAAACAAAAAGAAAGATTCAAATGAGGATGATGCAGAGGACCCCGAGTGGAACATACAAGAACACGCAAGAATGTAGGAGGTATGTATATTTATTATGGGTAAACGAGGAAATTCTTCTTGTACTTTCATTTGTAACTAAAAATATTTCTTTCTTTCAGGTATAGGTATTGTTAAAGACGGATTAGACATACAGGTGGTTATCAAAATAATGGAAACACTTGTGAATGAAAGGGACATTTAAGAATTCCCTTCGTAAGCATTAAAATATAATCTTAGCTACCAGATTTTTTTAAATATAAAAAGTACATGTATTAGGTAGTATGAGAGAGCTCTAGAAGAGTTGTCTACGTTTTGATTTTTTTGTCAGAAGCGTAAAATGTCAGACCTCACAGATTTTCAAAGAGGCCAAATTGTCGGAGCCCGACTAGCTGGAGCAACGGTGACCGAAACATCCCAGCTTATAGGCGTTTCTAGAGGTACGGTGTCTAAAGTCATGACAGCATACACATAGCGCGGAAAGACAAGCTCAGCAAAAAATAGTGGACGGAAGGAGAAGCTGAGTGAAAGAGACCGACGGATATTGAAGCGGATTGTAATGTCTAAAAAGAAAACAACTGCAGCCAAACTGACCACAGAGCTCAATCAGCATCTGGATTCTTCAGTGTCAACAATTACAGTTCGGAGATACCTTCATAAAGAGAACATTTACGGCAGAACAGCAATTCCCAAGCCACTTGTCACAGATGCTACTGCCAAACGTCGTGTAGAGTGGTGCCACAACCACAAAACCTGGTCGATTGATAAGTGGAAGACTGTTATATGGTCAGACGAATCATCTTTCACACTTTTCCCCACAACAAGACGGGTACATGTCTGGAGAACACCTGCACAAGCGTATGATCCTGATTGCCTCCGTCCAACTTTCAAGCATGGAGGTGGATCGGTCATGGTATGGGCAGCCGTGTCATGGTTTTCTGCTGGTCCAATCGTAACCCTGAAAGGAAGGATCACTGGGGAGAAGTATAGAGAAGTTTTAGCTGACCAGGTCCATCCCATGATGCAAATTTTGTTTCCTGCAGGAGATGGAATTTTCCAGGATGATAATGCCCCTATTCATGCAGCCAGAGTTGTCCAATCATGGTTTGATGAACATGAGGATACGGTGGAACATCTACCTTGGCCCGCACAGTCCCCAGACCTCAACATAACCGAACCGTTGTGGTCTATTTTAGAGCTTTCAATCCGGAATCGATATCCTCCACCGGCATCTCTCACGGCACTTTCACAATATCTCCATGAAGAATGGTACAATATTCCTCTAAACACTATTCAGAATTTGTATGATTCGATTTCCAGGCGAATCCAAGCTGTATTACATGCCAAAGGCGGTCCTACGCCATATTAATAAAGAATTCCTTCAAAATCTAGGGTGTTTCCATTATTTTGATAACCACCTGTAGGTACACCTCCGATTTTGTGAAGAAGAGATATAAGAAAAGGTGGATAGAATCAAAAGGAAAAACTCCAGTGAGGATGATGCAGAGGCTCTAGAGTGGAAGATTCTAGAAAACACAAGAATATCGGAGGTATGTATATTTCTTATGGGTAAATGCGTAAATTCTTCTTGTGCTTTCATTTGTAACTAAAAATATTTCTTTCTTTCAGGTATAGATATTTTTAAAAGACATATTAGAAATATGTATCCCTCCGATTTTGAGAAGAAAAGATATATAGAAATTTGGATAGAAACAAAAAGAAAGATTTAAATGAGGATGATGCAGAGGACTCCGAGTGGAAGATACAGGAAAACTCAAGAATATCGGAGGTATGTATATTTATTATGGAAACAAGTAAATTCTTCTGGTGTTGGCATTTATAACTAAAAATCTTTCTTTCTTTCAGGTATAGATATTTTTAAAAGACGGATTAGAAATATGTATCCCTCCGATTTTGAGAAGAATAAATATATAGAAATGTGGATAGAAAAAAAAAGAAAGATTCAAATGAGGATGATGTAGAGGTTCTCGAGTGGAAGATTCAGGAAAACGCAAGAATATAGGAGGTATGTATATTTATTATGGGTAAACGAGGAAATTCTTCTTGTGCTTTCATTTGTAACTAAGAATTTTTCTTTCTTTCAGGTATAGGTATTTTTAAAAGACAGATTAGAAATATGTATCCCTCCGATTTTGAGAAGAAAAGATATATGGAAATGTGGATAGAAACAAAAAGAAAGATTCAAATGAGGATGATGCAGAGGACCCCGAGTGGAACATACAAGAAAACGCAAGAATGTAGGAGGTATGTATATTTATTATGGGTAAACGAGGAAATTCTTCTTGTGCTTTCATTTGTAACTAAAAATATTTCTTTCTTTCAGGTATAGGTATTTTTAAAAGACAGATTAGAAATATGTATCCCTCAGATTTTGAGAAGAAAAGATATATGGAAATGTGGATAGAAACAAAAAGAAAGATTCAATTGAGGATGATGCAGAGGACCCCGAGAGGAAGATACAGGAAAAAGCAAGAATATCGGAGGTATGTATATTTATTATGGGTAAACAAGTAAATTCTTCTCTTGTTGGCATTTATAACTAAAAATATTTCTTTCTTTCAGGTATAGATATTTTTAAAAGACGGATTAGAAATATGTATTCCTCCGATTTTGAGAAGAAAAAATATATAGAAATGTGGATAGAAAAAAAAAAGAAAGATTGAAATGAGGATGATGTAGAGGTTCTCGAGTGGAAGATTCAGGAAAACGCAAGAATATAGGAGGTATGTATATTTATTATGGGTAAACAAGTAAATTCTTCTGGTATTGGCATTTGTAACTAAAAATGTTTCTTTCTTTCAGGTATAGGTATTGTTAAAAGAAGATTTAGAAATATGCATCCTTCCGATTTCGAGAAGAAAAGACATATGGAAACGTGGATAGAAATGAAAGGAAAGTTTCAAGTGAGGATGATGCAGAGGATCCGGAGTGGAAGATACAGGAAAACGCAAGAATATTTGAGGTATGTATATTTATATTGGGTAAACAAGGAAATTATTTTTGTGCTGGCATTTGTAACTAAAAATATTTCTTTCTTTCAGGTATAGATATTTTTAAAGGACGGATTAGAAATATGTATCCCTCCGATTTTGAGAAGAAAAGATATATAGAAATGTGGATAGAAACAAAAAGAAAGATTCAAATGAGGATGATGCAGAGGACCCCGAGTGGAACATACAAGAACACGCAAGAATGTAGGAGGTATGTATATTTATTATGGGTAAACGAGGAAATTCTTCTTGTACTTTCATTTGTAACTAAAAATATTTCTTTCTTTCAGGTATAGGTATTGTTAAAGACGGATTAGACAGGTACACCTCCGATTTTGTGAAGAAGAGATGTAAGAAAAGGTGGATAGAATCAAAAGGAAAAACTCCAGTGAGGATGATGCAGAGGCTCTAGAGTGGAAGATTCTAGAAAACACAAGAATATCGGAGGTATGTATATTTCTTATGTGTAAATGCGTAAATTCTTCTTGTGCTTTCATTTGTAACTAAAAATATTTCTTTCTTTCAGGTATAGATATTTTTAAAAGACATATTAGAAATATGTATCCCTCCGATTTTGAGAAGAAAAGATATATGGAAATGTGGATAGAAACAAAAAGAAAGATTCAAATGAGGATGATGCAGAGGACCCCGAGTGGAACATACAAGAAAACGCAAGAATGTAGGAGGTATGTATATTTATTATGGGTAAACGAGGAAATTCTTCTTGTGCTTTCATTTGTAACTAAAAATATTTCTTTCTTTCAGGTATAGGTATTTTTAAAAGACAGATTAGAAATATGTATCCCTCCGATTTTGAGAAGAAAAGATATATGGAAATGTGGATAGAAACAAAAAGAAAGATTCAAATGAGGATGATGCAGAGGACCCCGAGTGGAACATACAAGAAAACGCAAGAATGTAGGAGGTATGTATATTTCTTATGTGTAAATGCGTAAATTCTTCTTGTGCTTTCATTTGTAACTAAAAATATTTCTTTCTTTCAGGTATAGATATTTTTAAAAGACATATTAGAAATATGTATCCCTCCGATTTTGAGAAGAAAAGATATATGGAAATGTGGATAGAAACAAAAAGAAAGATTCAAATGAGGATGATGTAGAGGTTCTCGAGTGGAAGATTCAGGAAAACGCAAGAATATAGGAGGTATGTATATTTATTATGGGTAAACGAGGAAATTCTTCTTGTGCTTTCATTTGTAACTAAGAATTTTTCTTTCTTTCAGGTATAGGTATTTTTAAAAGACAGATTAGAAATATGTATCCCTCCGATTTTGAGAAGAAAAGATATATGGAAATGTGGATAGAAACAAAAAGAAAGATTCAAATGAGGATGATGCAGAGGACCCCGAGTGGAACATACAAGAAAACGCAAGAATGTAGGAGGTATGTATATTTATTATGGGTAAACGAGGAAATTCTTCTTGTGCTTTCATTTGTAACTAAAAATATTTCTTTCTTTCAGGTATAGGTATTTTTAAAAGACAGATTAGAAATATGTATCCCTCAGATTTTGAGAAGAAAAGATATATGGAAATGTGGATAGAAACAAAAAGAAAGATTCAATTGAGGATGATGCAGAGGACCCCGAGAGGAAGATACAGGAAAAAGCAAGAATATCGGAGGTATGTATATTTATTATGGGTAAACAAGTAAATTCTTCTCTTGTTGGCATTTATAACTAAAAATATTTCTTTCTTTCAGGTATAGATATTTTTAAAAGACGGATTAGAAATATGTATTCCTCCGATTTTGAGAAGAAAAAATATATAGAAATGTGGATAGAAAAAAAAAAGAAAGATTGAAATGAGGATGATGTAGAGGTTCTCGAGTGGAAGATTCAGGAAAACGCAAGAATATAGGAGGTATGTATATTTATTATGGGTAAACAAGTAAATTCTTCTGGTATTGGCATTTGTAACTAAAAATGTTTCTTTCTTTCAGGTATAGGTATTGTTAAAAGAAGATTTAGAAATATGCATCCTTCCGATTTCGAGAAGAAAAGACATATGGAAACGTGGATAGAAATGAAAGGAAAGTTTCAAGTGAGGATGATGCAGAGGATCCGGAGTGGAAGATACAGGAAAACGCAAGAATATTTGAGGTATGTATATTTATATTGGGTAAACAAGGAAATTATTTTTGTGCTGGCATTTGTAACTAAAAATATTTCTTTCTTTCAGGTATAGATATTTTTAAAGGACGGATTAGAAATATGTATCCCTCCGATTTTGAGAAGAAAAGATATATAGAAATGTGGATAGAAACAAAAAGAAAGATTCAAATGAGGATGATGCAGAGGACCCCGAGTGGAACATACAAGAACACGCAAGAATGTAGGAGGTATGTATATTTATTATGGGTAAACGAGGAAATTCTTCTTGTACTTTCATTTGTAACTAAAAATATTTCTTTCTTTCAGGTATAGGTATTGTTAAAGACGGATTAGACAGGTACACCTCCGATTTTGTGAAGAAGAGATGTAAGAAAAGGTGGATAGAAGCAAAAGGAAAAACTCCAGTGAGGATGATGCAGAGGCTCTAGAGTGGAAGATTCTAGAAAACACAAGAATATCGGAGGTATGTATATTTCTTATGTGTAAATGCGTAAATTCTTCTTGTGCTTTCATTTGTAACTAAAAATATTTCTTTCTTTCAGGTATAGATATTTTTAAAAGACATATTAGAAATATGTATCCCTCCGATTTTGAGAAGAAAAGATATATGGAAATGTGGATAGAAACAAAAAGAAAGATTCAAATGAGGATGATGCAGAGGACCCCGAGTGGAACATACAAGAAAACGCAAGAATGTAGGAGGTATGTATATTTATTATGGGTAAACGAGGAAATTCTTCTTGTGCTTTCATTTGTAACTAAAAATATTTCTTTCTTTCAGGTATAGGTATTTTTAAAAGACAGATTAGAAATATGTATCCCTCCGATTTTGAGAAGAAAAGGTATATGGAAATGTGGATAGAAACAAAAAGAAAGATTCAATTGAGGATGATGCAGAGGACCCCGAGAGGAAGATACAGGAAAAAGCAAGAATATCGGAGGTATGTATATTTATTATGGGTAAACAAGTAAATTCTTCTCTTGTTGGCATTTATAACTAAAAATATTTCTTTCTTTCAGGTATAGATATTTTTAAAAGACGGATTAGAAATATGTATTCCTCCGATTTTGAGAAGAAAAAATATATAGAAATGTGGATAGAAAAAAAAAAGAAAGATTGAAATGAGGATGATGTAGAGGTTCTCGAGTGAAAGATTCAGGAAAACGCAAGAATATAGGAGGTATGTATATTTATTATGGGTAAACAAGTAAATTCTTCTTGTATTGGCATTTGTAACTAAAAATGTTTCTTTCTTTCAGGTATAGGTATTGTTAAAAGAAGATTTAGAAATATGCATCCTTCCGATTTCGAGAAGAAAAGACATATGGAAACGTGGATAGAAATGAAAGGAAAGTTTCAAGTGAGGATGATGCAGAGGATCCGGAGTGGAAGATACAGGAAAACGCAAGAATATTTGAGGTATGTATATTTATATTGGGTAAACAAGGAAATTATTTTTGTGCTGGCATTTGTAACTAAAAATATTTCTTTCTTTCAGGTATAGATATTTTTAAAGGACGGATTAGAAATATGTATCCCTCCGATTTTGAGAAGAAAAGATATATAGAAATGTGGATAGAAACAAAAAGAAAGATTCAAATGAGGATGATGCAGAGGACCCCGAGTGGAACATACAAGAACACGCAAGAATGTAGGAGGTATGTATATTTATTATGGGTAAACGAGGAAATTCTTCTTGTACTTTCATTTGTAACTAAAAATATTTCTTTCTTTCAGGTATAGGTATTGTTAAAGACGGATTAGACAGGTACACCTCCGATTTTGTGAAGAAGAGATATAAGAAAAGGTGGATAGAATCAAAAGGAAAAACTCCAGTGAGGATGATGCAGAGGCTCTAGAGTGGAAGATTCAAAAAAACACAAGAATATCGGAGGTATGTATATTTCTTATGTGTAAATGCGTAAATTCTTCTTGTGCTTTCATTTGTAACTAAAAATATTTCTTTCTTTCAGGTATAGATATTTTTAAAAGACATATTAGAAATATGTATCCCTCCGATTTTGAGAAGAAAAGATATATAGAAATGTGGATAGAAACAAAAAGAAAGATTTAAATGAGGATGATGCAGAGGACTCCGAGTGGAAGATACAGGAAAACTCAAGAATATCGGAGGTATGTATATTTATTATGGAAACAAGTAAATTCTTCTGGTGTTGGCATTTATAACTATAAATATATAGAAATGTGGATAGAAAAAAAAAAGAAAGATTCAAATGAGGATGATGTAGAGGTTCTCGAGTGGAAGATTCAGGAAAACGCAAGAATATAGGAGGTATGTATATTTATTATGGGTAAACGAGGAAATTCTTCTTGTGCTTTCATTTGTAACTAAAAATTTTTCTTTCTTTCAGGTATAGGTATTTTTAAAAGACAGATTAGAAATATGTATCCCTCCGATTTTGAGAAGAAAAGATATATGGAAATGTGGATAGAAACAAAAAGAAAGATTCAAATGAGGATGATGCAGAGGACCCCGAGTGGAACATACAAGAAAACGCAAGAATGTAGGAGGTATGTATATTTATTATGGGTAAACGAGGAAATTCTTCTTGTGCTTTCATTTGTAACTAAAAATATTTCTTTCTTTCAGGTATAGGTATTTTTAAAAGACAGATTAGAAATATGTATCCCTCCGATTTTGAGAAGAAAAGATATATGGAAATGTGGATAGAAACAAAAAGAAAGATTCAATTGAGGATGATGCAGAGGACCCCGAGAGGAAGATACAGGAAAAAGCAAGAATATCGGAGGTATGTATATTTATTATGGGTAAACAAGTAAATTCTTCTTGTATTGGCATTTGTAACTAAAAATGTTTCTTTCTTTCAGGTATAGGTATTGTTAAAAGAAGATTTAGAAATATGCATCCTTCCGATTTCGAGAAGAAAAGACATATGGAAACGTGGATAGAAATGAAAGGAAAGTTTCAAGTGAGGATGATGCCGAGGAACCGGAGTGGAAGATACAGGAAAACGCAAGAATATCGGAGGTATGTATATTTATATTGGGTAAACAAGGAAATTATTTTTGTGCTGGCATTTGTAACTAAAAATATTTCTTTCTTTCAGGTATAGATATTGTTAAAGACGGATTAGACATACAGGTGGTTATCAAAATAATGGAAACACTTGTGAATGAAAGGGACATTTAAGAATTCCCTTCGTAAGCATTAAAATATAATCTTAGCTACCAGATTTTTTTAAATATAAAAAGTACATGTATTAGGTAGTATGAGAGAGCGCTAGAAGAGTTGTCTACGTTTTGATTTTTTTGTCAGAAGCGTAAAATGTCAGACCTCACAGATTTTCAAAGAGGCCAAATTGTAGGAGCCCGACTAGCTGGAGCAACGGTGACCGAAACATCCCAGCTTATAGGCGTTTCTAGAGGTACGGTGTCTAAAGTCATGACAGCATACACACAGCGCGGAAAGACAAGCTCAGCAAAAAATAGTGGACGGAAGGAGAAGCTGAGTGAAAGAGACCGACGGATATTGAAGCGGATTGTAATGTCTAAAAAGAAAACAACTGCAGCCAAACTGACCACAGAGCTCAATCAGCATCTGGATTCTTCAGTGTCAACAATTACAGTTCGGAGATACCTTCATAAAGAGAACATTTACGGCAGAACAGCAATTCCCAAGCCACTTGTCACAGATGCTACTGCCAAACGTCGTGTAGAGTGGTGCCACAACCACAAAACCTGGTCGATTGATAAGTGGAAGACTGTTATATGGTCAGACGAATCATCTTTCACACTTTTCCCCACAACAGGACGGGTACATGTCTGGAGAACACCTGCACAAGCGTATGATCCTGATTGCCTCCGTCCAACTTTCAAGCATGTAGGTGGATCGGTCATGGTATGGGCAGCCGTGTCATGGTTTTCTGCTGGTCCAATCGTAACCCTGAAAGGAAGGATCACTGGGGAGAAGTATAGAGAAGTTTTAGCTGACCAGGTCCATCCCATGATGCAAAATTTGTTTCCTGCAGGAGATGGAATTTTCCAGTATGATAATGCCCCTATTCATGCAGCCAGAGTTGTCCAATCATGGTTTGATGAACATGAGGATAAGGTGGAACATCTACCTTGGCCCGCACAGTCCCCAGACCTCAACATAACCGAACCGTTGTGGTCTATTTTAGAGCTTTCAATCCGGAATCGATATCCTCCACCGGCATCTCTCACGGCACTTTCACAATACCTCCATGAAGAATGGTACAATATTCCTCTAAACACTATTCAGAATTTGTATGATTCGATTTCCAGGCGAATCCAAGCTGTATTACATGCCAAAGGCGGTCCTACGCCATATTAATAAAGAATTCCTTCAAAATCTAGGGTGTTTCCATTATTTTGATAACCACCTGTAGGTACACCTCCGATTTTGTGAAGAAGAGATATAAGAAAAGGTGGATAGAATCAAAAGGAAAAACTCCAGTGAGGATGATGCAGAGGCTCTAGAGTGGAAGATTCTAGAAAACACAAGAATATCGGAGGTATGTATATTTCTTATGGGTAAATGCGTAAATTCTTCTTGTGCTTTCATTTGTAACTAAAAATATTTCTTTCTTTCAGGTATAGATATTTTTAAAAGACGGATTAGAAATATGTATCCCTCCGATTTTGAGAAGAATAAATATATAGAAATGTGGATAGAAAAAAAAAGAAAGATTCAAATGAGGATGATGTAGAGGTTCTCGAGTGGAAGATTCAGGAAAACGCAAGAATATAGGAGGTATTTATATTTATTATGGGTAAACGAGGAAATTCTTCTTGTGCTTTCATTTGTAACTAAAAATTTTTCTTTCTTTCAGGTATAGGTATTTTTAAAAGACAGATTAGAAATATGTATCCCTCCGATTTTGAGAAGAAAAGATATATGGAAATGTGGATAGAAACAAAAAGAAAGATTCAAATGAGGATGATGCAGAGGACCCCGAGTGGAACATACAAGAAAACGCAAGGATGTAGGAGGTATGTATATTTATTATGGGTAAACGAGGAAATTCTTCTTGTGCTTTCATTTGTAACTAAAAATATTTCTTTCTTTCAGGTATAGGTATTTTTAAAAGACAGATTAGAAATATGTATCCCTCCGATTTTGAGAAGAAAAGATATATGGAAATGTGGATAGAAACAAAAAGAAAGATTCAATTGAGGATGATGCAGAGGACCCCGAGAGGAAGATACAGGAAAAAGCAAGAATATCGGAGGTATGTATATTTATTATGGGTAAACAAGTAAATTCTTCTCTTGTTGGCATTTATAACTAAAAATATTTCTTTCTTTCAGGTATAGATATTTTTAAAAGACGGATTAGAAATATGTATTCCTCCGATTTTGAGAAGAAAAAATATATAGAAATGTGGATAGAAAAAAAAAGAAAGATTCAAATGAGGATGATGCAGAGGACCCCGAGTGGAACATACAAGAAAACGCAAGGATGTAGGAGGTATGTATATTTATTATGGGTAAACGAGGAAATTCTTCTTGTGCTTTCATTTGTAACTAAAAATATTTCTTTCTTTCAGGTATAGGTATTGTTAAAGACGGATTAGACAGGTACACCTCCGATTTTGTGAAGAAGAGATATAAGAAAAGGTGGATAGAATCAAAAGGAAAAACTCCAGTGAGGATGATGCAGAGGCTCTAGAGTGGAAGATTCTAGAAAACTCAAGAATATCGGAAGTATGTATATTTATTATGGAAACAAGTAAATTCTTCTTGTGTTGGCATTTATAACTAAAAATATTTCTTTCTTTCAGGTATAGGTATTTTTAAAAGACAGATTAGAAATATGTATCCCTCCGATTTTGAGAAGACAAGATATATAGAAATGTGGATAGAAACAAAAAGAAAGATTCAAATGAGGATGATGCAGAGGACCCCGAGTGGAACATACAAGAAAACGCAAGAATGTAGGAGGTATGTATATTTATTATGGGTAAACGAGGCAATTCTTCTTGTGCTTTCATTTGTAACTAAAAATATTTCTTTCTTTCAGGTATAGGTATTTTTAAAAGACAGATTAGAAATATGTATCCCTCCGATTTTGAGAAGAAATGATATATAGAAATGTGGATAGAAACAAAAAGAAAGATTCAAGTGAGGATGATGCAGAGGTTCCGAGTGGAAGATACAGGAAAACTCAAGAATATCGGAGGTATGTATATTTATTATGGAAACAAGTAAATTCTTCTTAAATTGGTCCCCACCAGTGGCTGAGAGGTTCTGCTCTCGAAGCTGGTAGACGGGAGGTGCTGGGTTCGATCCCAATCGCGCCCGTCGGCCTAATCGTTCGCAGTTTTCGTGGTTTTCTTCAAGCCGTGGATTTATGAATGCGTAAATACGGATTAGGTTCCCTTAGAAAGACCCCCACGAAGGGCACTCCCCCCGGGCGTATATCCCTAGTGTAGATAATTGGCCGTCAATAATCAACCCAACCCAACCCTTCTTAAATTGGCATTTATAACAAAATCTTTCTTTCTTTCAGGTATAGATATTTTTAAAAGACGGATTAGAAATATGTATCCTTCCGATTTTGAGAAGAAAAGATATATGGAAACGTGGATAGAGACGAAATGAAAGACTCCAGTGAGGATGATGCAGAGACTCTCGAGTGGAAAATATTAGAAAACACAAGAATATCGGAGGTATGTATATTTCTTATGGGTAAACGAGTAAATTCTTCTTGTGCTTTCATTTGTAACTAAAAATCTTTCTTTCTTTCAGGTATAGATATTTTTAAAAGACGGATTAGAAATATGTATCCTTCCGATTTTGAGAAGAAGAGATTTTTGGAAAGGTGGATAGGAACTAAAGGAAAGATTTCAGTGAGGATGAAGCAGAGGCCCCCGAGTGGAAGATTCAGGAAAACGCAAGAATATAGTAGGTATGTTTATTTATAATGGGTAAACAAGTAAATTCTTCTTGTATTGGCATTTGTAACTAAAAATGTTTCTTTCTTTCAGGTATAGATATTTTTAAAAGACGGTATAGAAATATGTATCCCTCTGATTTTGAGAAGAATAGATACATGGAAACGTGGATAGAAATGAAAGGAAAGATTCAAATGAGGATGATGCAGAGGACTCCGAGTGGAAGATTCAGGAAAACTCAAGAATATCGGAGGTATGTATATTTATTATGGAAACAAGTAAATTCTTCTTGTGTTGGCATTTATAACTAAAAATATTTCTTTCTTTCAGGTATAGGTATTTTTAAAAGACAGATTAGAAATATGTATCCCTCCGATTTTGAGAAGAAAAGATATATAGAAATGTGGATAGAAACAAAAAGAAAGATTCAAATGAGGATGATGCTGAGGACTCCGAGTGGAAGATACAGGAAAACTCAAGAATATCGGAGGTATGTATATTTAATATGGAAACAAGTAAATTCTTCTGGCGTTGGCATTTATAACTAAAAATATTTCTTTCTTTCAGGTATAGGTATTTTTAAAAGACAGATTAGAAATATGTATCCCTCCGATTTTGAGAAGAAAAGATATATAGAAATGTGGATAGAAACAAAAAGAAAGATTCAAATGAGGATGATGTAGAGGTTCTCGAGTGGAAGATTCAGGAAAACGCAAGAATATAGGAGGTATGTATATTTATTAGGGGTAAACGAGGAAATTCTTCTTGTGCTTTCATTTGTAACTAAAAATATTTCTTTCTTTCAGGTATAGGTATTTTTAAAAGACAGATTAGAAGTATGTATCCCTCCGATTTTGAGAAGAAAAGATATATGGAAATGTGGATAGAAACAAAAAGAAAGATTCAAATGAGGATGATGCAGAGGACCCCGAGTGGAACATACAAGAAAACGCAAGAATGTAGGAGGTATGTATATTTATTATGGGTAAACGAGGAAATTCTTCTTGTGCTTTCATTTGTAACTAAAAATATTTCTTTCTTTCAGGTATAGGTATTTTTAAAAGACAGATTAGAAATATGTATCCCTCCGATTTTGAGAAGAAAAGATATATAGAAATGTGGATAGAAAAAAAAAGAAAGATTGAAATGAGGATGATGTAGAGGTTCTCGAGTGGAAGATTCAGGAAAACGCAAGAATATAGGAGGTATGTACATTTATTATGGGTAAACAAGTAAATTCTTCTTGTATTGGCATTTGTAACTAAAAATGTTTCTTTCTTTCAGGTATAGGTATTGTTAAAAGAAGATTTAGAAATATGGATCCTTCCGATTTCGAGAAGAAAAGACATATGGAAACGTGGATAGAAATGAAAGGAAAGTTTCAAGTGAGGATGATGCAGAGGATCCGGAGTGGAAGATACAGGAAAACGCAAGAATATCGGAGGTATGTATATGTATATTGGGTAAACAAGGAAATTATTTTTGTGCTGGCATGTGTAACTAAAAATATTTCTTTCTTTCAGGTATAGATATTTTTAAAGGACGGATTAGAAATATGTATCCCTCCGATTTTGAGAAGAAAAGATATATAGAAATGTGGATAGAAACAAAAAGAAAGATTCAAATGAGGATGATGCAGAGGACCCCGAGTGGAACATACAAGAAATCGCAAGAATGTAGGAGGTATGTATATTTATTATGGAAACAAGTAAATTCTTCTTAAATTGGTCCCCACCAGTGGCTGAGAGGTTCTGCTTTCGAAGCTGGTAGACGGGAGGTGCTGGGTTCGGTCCCAATCGCGCCCGTCGGCCTAATCGTTCGCTGTTTTCGTGGTTTTTTTCAAGCCGTGGATTTATCCATGCGTAAATACGGATTAGGTTCCCTTAGAAAGATCCCCACGAAGGGCACTCCCCCCGGGCGTATATCCCTAGTGTAGATAATTGGCCGTCAATAATCAACCCAACCCAACCCTTCTTAAACTGGCATTTATAACAAAATCTTTCTTTCTTTCAGGTATAGATATTTTTAAAAGACGGATTAGAAATATGTATCCTTCCGATTTTGAGAAGAAAAGATATATGGAAACGTGGATAGAGACGAAATGAAAGACTCCAGTGAGGATGATGCAGAGACTCTCGAGTGGAAAATATTAGAAAACACAAGAATATCGGAGGTATGTATATTTATTATGGGTAAACGAGTAAATTCTTCTTGTGCTTTCATTTGTAACTAAAAATCTTTCTTTCTTTCAGGTATAGATATTTTTAAAAGACGGATTAGAAATATGTATCCTTCCGATTTTGAGAAGAAGAGATTTTTGGAAAGGTGGATAGGAACTAAAGGAAAGATTTCAGTGAGGATGAAGCAGAGGCCCCCGAGTGGAAGATTCAGGAAAACGCAAGAATATAGTAGGTATGTTTATTTATAATGGGTAAACAAGTAAATTCTTCTTGTATTGGCATTTGTAACTAAAAATGTTTCTTTCTTTCAGGTATAGATATTTTTAAAAGACGGTATAGAAATATGTATCCCTCTGATTTTGAGAAGAAAAGATATATAGAAATGTGGATAGAAACAAAAAGAAAGATTCAAATGAGGATGATGCTGAGGACTCCGAGTGGAAGATTCAGGAAAACTCAAGAATATCGGAGGTATGTATATTTATTATGGAAACAAGTAAATTCTTCTTGTGTTGGCATTTATAACTAAAAATATTTCTTTCTTTCAGGTATAGGTATTTTTAAAAGACAGATTAGAAATATGTATCCCTCCGATTTTGAGAAGAAAAGATATATAGAAATGTGGATAGAAACAAAAAGAAAGATTCAAATGAGGATGATGCTGAGGACTCCGAGTGGAAGATACAGGAAAACTCAAGAATATCGGAGGTATGTATATTTATTAGGGGTAAACGAGGAAATTATTCTTGTGCTTTCATTTGTAACTAAAAATATTTCTTTCTTTCAGGTATAGGTATTTTTAAAAGACAGATTAGAAATATGTATCCCTCCGATTTTGAGAAGAAAAGATATATGGAAATGTGGATAGAAACAAAAAGAAAGATTCAAATGAGGATGATGCAGAGGACCCCGAGTGGAACATACAAGAAAACGCAAGAATGTAGGAGGTATGTATATTTATTATGGGTAAACGAGGAAATTCTTCTTGTGCTTTCATTTGTAACTAAAAATATTTCTTTCTTTCAGGTATAGGTATTTTTAAAAGACAGATTAGAAATATGTATCCCTCCGATTTTGAGAAGAAAAGATATATAGAAATGTGGATAGAAAAAAAAAGAAAGATTGAAATGAGGATGATGTAGAGGTTCTCGAGTGGAAGATTCAGGAAAACGCAAGAATATAGGAGGTATGTACATTTATTATGGGTAAACAAGTAAATTCTTCTTGTATTGGCATTTGTAACTAAAAATGTTTCTTTCTTTCAGGTATAGGTATTGTTAAAAGAAGATTTAGAAATATGGATCCTTCCGATTTCGAGAAGAAAAGGCATATGGAAACGTGGATAGAAATGAAAGGAAAGTTTCAAGTGAGGATGATGCAGAGGATCCGGAGTGGAAGATACAGGAAAACGCAAGAATATCGGAGGTATGTATATTTATATTGGGTAAACAAGGAAATTATTTTTGTGCTGGCATGTGTAACTAAAAATATTTCTTTCTTTCAGGTATAGATATTTTTAAAGGACGGATTAGAAATATGTATCCCTCCGATTTTGAGAAGAAAGATATATAGAAATGTGGATAGAAACAAAAAGAAAGATTCAAATGAGGATGATGCAGAGGACCCCGAGTGGAACATACAAGAAAACGCAAGAATGTAGGAGGTATGTATATTTATTATGGGTAAACGAGGAAATTCTTCTTGTGCTTTCATTTGTAACTAAAAATATTTCTTTCTTTCAGGTATAGGTATTTTTAAAAGACAGATTAGAAATATGTATCCCTCCGATTTTGAGAAGAAATGATATATAGAAATGTGGATAGAAACAAAAAGAAATATTCAAGTGAGGATGATGCAGAGGTTCCGAGTGGAAGATACAGGAAAACTCAAGAATATCGGAGGTATGTATATTTATTATGGAAACAAGTAAATTCTTCTTAAATTGGGCCCCACCAGTGGCTGAGAGGTTCTGCTCTCGAAGATGGTAGACGGGAGGTGCTGGGTTCGATCCCAATCGCGCCCGTCGGCCTAATCGTTCGCAGTTTTCGTGGTTTTCTTCAAGCCGTGGATTTATCCATGCGTAAATACGGTTTAGGTTCCCTTAGAAAGACCCCCACGAAGGGCACTCCCCCCGGGCGTATATCCCTAGTGTAGATAATTGGCCGTCAATAATCAAACCAACCCAACCCTTCTTAAATTGGCATTTATAACAAAATCTTTCTTTCTTTCAGGTATAGATATTTTTAAAAGACGGATTAGAAATATGTATCCCTCCGATTTTGAGAAGAATAAATATATAGAGATGTGGATAGAAAAAAAAAGAAAGATTCAAATGAGGATGATGTAGAGGTTCTCGAGTGGAAGATTCAGGAAAACGCAAGAATATAGGAGGTATGTACATTTATTATGGGTAAACAAGTAAATTCTTCTTGTATTGGCATTTGTAACTAAAAATGTTTCTTTCTTTCAGGTATAGGTATTGTTAAAAGAAGATTTAGAAATATGGATCCTTCCGATTTCGAGAAGAAAAGACATATGGAAACGTGGATAGAAATGAAAGGAAAGTTTCAAGTGAGGATGATACAGAGGATCCGGAGTGGAAGATACAGGAAAACGCAAGAATATCGGAGGTATGTATATTTATATTGGGTAAACAAGGAAATTATTTTTGTGCTGGCATATGTAACTAAAAATATTTCTTTCTTTCAGGTATAGATATTTTTAAAGGACGGATTAGAAATATGTATCCCTCCGATTTTGAGAAGAAAAGATATATAGAAATGTGGATAGAAACAAAAAGAAAGATTCAAATGAGGATGATGCAGAGGACCCCGAGTGGAACATACAAGAAAACGCAAGAATGTAGGAGGTATGTATATTTATTATGGGTAAACGAGGAAATTCTTCTTGTGCTTTCATTTGTAACTAAAAATATTTCTTTCTTTCAGGTATAGGTATTTTTAAAAGACAGATTAGAAATATGTATCCCTCCGATTTTGAGAAGAAAAGATATAGAAATGTGGATAGAAAAAAAAAAGAAAGATTGAAATGAGGATGATGTAGAGGTTCTCGAGTGGCAGATTCAGTAAAACGCAAGAATATAGGAGGTATGTACATTTATTATGGGTAAACAAGTAAATTCTTCTTGTATTGGCATTTGTAACTAAAAATGTTTCTTTCTTTGAGTTTAGGTATTGTTAAAAGAAGATTTAGAAATATGGATCATTCCGATTTCGAGAAGAAAAGACATATGGAAACGTGGATAGAAATGAAAGGAAAGTTTCAAGTGAGGATGATGCAGAGGATCCGGAGTGGAAGATACAGGAAAACGCAAGAATATCGGAGGTATGTATATTTATATTGGGTAAACAAGGAAATTATTTTTGTGCTGGCATGTGAAACTAAAAATATTTCTTTCTTTCAGGTATAGATATTTTTAAAGGACGGATTAGAAATATGTATCCCTCCGATTTTGAGAAGAAATGATATATAGAAATGTGGATAGAAACAAAAAGAAAGATTCAAGTGAGGATGATGCAGAGGTTCCGAGTGGAAGATACAGGAAAACTCAAGAATATCGGAGGTATGTATATTTATTATGGAAACAAGTAAATTCTTCTTAAATTGGGCCCCACCAGTGGCTGAGAGGTTCTGCTCTCGAAGCTGGTAGACGGGAGGAGCTGGGTTCGATCCCAATCGCGCCCGTCGGCCTAATCGTTCGCAGTTTTCGTGGTTTTCTTCAAGCCGTGGATTTATCCATGCGTAAATACGGATTAGGTTCCCTTAGAAAGACCCCCACGAAGGGCACTCCCCCCGGGCGTATATCCCTAGTGTAGATAATTGGCCGTCAATAATCAACCCAACCCAACACTTCTTAAATTGGCATTTATAACAAAATCTTTCTTTCTTTCAGGTATAGATATTTTTAAAAGACGGATTAGAAATATGTATCCTTCCGATTTTGAGAAGAAAAGATATATGGAAACGTGGATAGAGACGAAATGAAAGACTCCACTGATGATGATGCAGAGACTCTCGAGTGGAAAATATTAGAAAACACAAGAATATCGGAGGTATGTATATTTCTTATGGGTAAACGAGTAAATTCTTCTTGTGCTTTCATTTGTAACTAAAAATCTTTCTTTCTTTCAGGTATAGATATTTTTAAAAGACGGATTAGAAATATGTATCCTTCCGATTTTGAGAAGAAGAGATTTTTGGAAAGGTGGATAGGAACTAAAGGAAAGATTTCAGTGAGGATGAAGCAGAGGCCCCCGAGTGGAAGATTCAGGAAAACGCAAGAATATAGTAGGTATGTTTATTTATAATGGGTAAACAAGTAAATTCTTCTTGTATTGGCATTTGTAACTAAAAATGTTTCTTTCTTTCAGGTATAGATATTTTTAAAAGACGGTATAGAAATATGTATCCCTCTGATTTTGAGAAGAATAGATACATGGAAACGTGGATAGAAATGAAAGGAAAGATTCAAATGAGGATGATGCAGAGGACTCCGAGTGGAAGATTCAAGAAAACTCAAGAATATCGGAGGTATGTATATTTATTATGGAAACAAGTAAATTCTTCTTGTGTTGGCATTTATAACTAAAAATATTTCTTTCTTTCAGGTATAGGTATTTTTAAAAGACAGATTAGAAATATGTATCCCTCCGATTTTGAGAAGAAAAGATATATAGAAATGTGGATAGAAACAAAAAGAAAGATTCAAATGAGGATGATGCTGAGGACTCCGATTGGAAGATACAGGAAAACTCAAGAATATCGGAGGTATGTATATTTATTATGGAAACAAGTAAATTCTTCTGGTGTTGGCATTTATAACTAAAAATCTTTCTTTCTTTCAGGTATAGATATTTTTAAAAGACGGATTAGAAATATGTATCCCTCCGATTTTGAGAAGAATAAATATATAGAGATGTGGATAGAAAAAAAAAAAGAAAGATTCAAATGAGGATGATGTAGAGGTTCTCGAGTGGAAGATTAAGGAAAACGCAAGAATATAGGTGGTATGTATATTTATTAGGGGTAATCCAGGAAATTCTTCTTGTGCTTTCATTTGTAACTAAAAATATTTCTTTCTTTCAGGTATAGGTATTTTTAAAAGACAGATTAGAAATATGTATCCCTCCGATTTTGAGAAGAAAAGATATATGGAAATGTGGATAGAAACAAAAAGAAAGATTCAAATGAGGATGATGCAGAGGACCCCGAGTGGAACATACAAGAAAACGCAAGAATGTAGGAGGTATGTATATTTATTATGGGTAAACAAGTAAATTCTTCTTGTATTGGCCTTTGTAACTAAAAATCTTTCTTTCTTTCAGGTATAGGTATTGTTAAAAGAAGATTTAGAAATATAGATCCTTCCGATTTCGAGAAGAAAAGACATATGGAAACGTGGATAGAAATGAAAGGAAAGTTTCAAGTGAGGATGATGCAGAGGATCCGGAGTGGAAGATACAGGAAAACGCAAGAATATCGGAGGTATGTATATTTATATTGGGTAAACAAGGAAATTATTTTTGTGCTGGCATGTGTAACTAAAAATATTTCTTTCTTTCAGGTATAGATATTTTTAAAGGACGGATTAGAAATATGTATCCCTCCGATTTTGAGAAGAAAATATATATAGAAATGTGGATAGAAACAAAAAGAAAGATTCAAATGAGGATGATTCAGAGGACCCCGAGTGGAACATACAAGAAAACGCAAGAATGTAGGAGGTATGTATATTTATTATGGGTATACGAGGAAATTCTTCTTGTACTTTCATTTGTAACTAAAAATATTTCTTTCTTTCAGGTATAGGTATTGTTAAAGACGGATTAGACATACAGGTGGTTATCAAAATAATGGAAACACTTGTGAATGAAAGGGACATTTAAGAATTCCCTTCGTAAGCATTAAAATATAATCTTAGCTACCAGATTTTTTTAAATATAAAAAGTACATGTATTAGGTAGTATGAGAGAGCTCTAGAAGAGTTGTCTACGTTTTGATTTTTTTGTCAGAAGCGTAAAATATCGGACCTCACAGATTTTCAAAGAGGCCAAATTGTAGGAGCCCGACTAGCTGGAGCAACGGTGACCGAAACATCCCAGCTTATAGGCGTTTCTAGAGGTACGGTGTCTAAAGTCATGACAGCATACACACAGCGCGGAAAGACAAGCTCAGCAAAAAATAGTGGACGGAAGGAGAAGCTGAGTGAAAGAGACCGACGGATATTGAAGCGGATTGTAATGTCTAAAAAGAAAACAACTGCAGCCAAACTGACCACAGAGCTCAATCAGCATCTGGATTCTTCAGTGTCAACAATTACAGTTCGGAGATACCTTCATAAAGAGAACATTTACGGCAGAACAGCAATTCCCAAGCCACTTGTCACAGATGCTACTGCCAAACGTCGTGTAGAGTGGTGCCACAACCACAAAACCTGGTCGATTGATAAGTGGAAGACTGTTATATGGTCAGACGAATCATCTTTCACACTTTTCCCCACAACAGGACGGGTACATGTCTGGAGAACACCTGCACAAGCGTATGATCCTGATTGCCTCCGTCCAACTTTCAAGCATGGAGGTGGATCGGTCATGGTATGGGCAGCCGTGTCATGGTTTTCTGCTGGTCCAATCGTAACCCTGAAAGGAAGGATCACTGGGGAGAAGTATAGAGAAGTTTTAGCTGACCAGGTCCATCCCATGATGCAAATTTTGTTTCCTGCAGGAGATGGAATTTTCCAGGATGATAATGCCCCTATTCATGCAGCCAGAGTTGTCCAATCATGGTTTGATGAACATGAGGATAAGGTGGAACATCTACCTTGGCCCGCACAGTCCCCAGACCTCAACATAACCGAACCGTTGTGGTCTATTTTAGAGCTTTCAATCCGGAATCGATATCCTCCACCGGCATCTCTCACGGCACTTTCACAATATCTCCATGAAGAATGGTACAATATTCCTCTAAACACTATTCAGAATTTGTATGATTCGATTTCCAGGCGAATCCAAGCTGTATTACATGCCAAAGGCGGTCCTACGCCATATTAATAAAGAATTCCTTCAAAATCTAGGGTGTTTCCATTATTTTGATAACCACCTGTAGGTACACCTCCGATTTTGTGAAGAAGAGATATAAGAAAAGGTGGATAGAATCAAAAGGAAAAACTCCAGTGAGGATGATGCAGAGGCTCTAGAGTGGAAGATTCTAGAAAACACAAGAATATCGGAGGTATGTATATTTCTTATGGGTAAATGCGTAAATTCTTCTTGTGCTTTCATTTGTAACTAAAAATATTTCTTTCTTTCAGGTATAGATATTTTTAAAAGACATATTAGAAATATGTATCCCTCCGATTTTGAGAAGAAAAGATATATAGAAATGTGGATAGAAACAAAAAGAAAGATTTAAATGAGGATGATGCAGAGGACTCTGAGTGGAAGATACAGGAAAACTCAAGACTATCGGAGGTATGTATATTTATTATGGAAACAAGTAAATTCTTCTGGTGTTGGCATTTATAACTAAAAATCTTTCTTTCTTTCAGGTATAGATATTTTTAAAAGACGGATTAGAAATATGTATCCCTCCGATTTTGAGAAGAAAAGATATATAGAAATGTGGATAGAAACAAAAAGAAAGATTCAAGTGAGGATGATGCAGAGGTTCCGAGTGGAAGATACAGGAAAACTCAAGAATATCGGAGGTATGTATATTTATTATGGAAACAAGTAAATTCTTCTTAAATTGGGCCCCACCAGTGGCTGAGAGGTTCTGCTCTCGAAGCTGGTAGACGGGAGGTGCTGGGTTCGATCCCAATCGCGCCCGTCGGCCTAATCGTTCGCAGTTTTCGTGGTTTTCTTCAAGCCGTGGATTTATCCATGCGTAAATACGGATTAGGTTCCCTTAGAAAGACCCCCACGAAGGGCACTCCCCCCGGGCGTATATCCCTAGTGTAGATAATTGGCCGTCAATAATCAACCCAACCCAACCCTTCTTAAATTGGCATTTATAACAAAATCTTTCTTTCTTTCAGTTATAGATATTTTTAAAAGACGGATTAGAAATATGTATCCTTCCGATTTTGAGAAGAAAAGATATATGGAAACGTGGATAGAGACGAAATGAAAGACTCCAGTGAGGATGATGCAGAAACTCTCGAGTGGAAAATATTAGAAAACACAAGAATATCGGAGGTATGTATATTTCTTATGGGTAAACGAGTAAATTCTTCTTGTGCTTTCATTTGTAACTAAAAATCTTTCTTTCTTTCAGGTATAGATATTTTTAAAAGACGGATTACAAATATGTATCCTTCCGATTTTGAGAAGAAGAGATTTTTGGAAAGGTGGATAGGAACTAAAGGAAAGATTTCAGTGAGGATGAAGCAGAGGCCCCCGAGTGGAAGATTCAGGAAAACGCAAGAATATAGTAGGTATGTTTATTTATAATGGGTAAACAAGTAAATTCTTCTTGTATTGGCATTTGTAACTAAAAATGTTTCTTTCTTTCAGGTATAGATATTTTTAAAAGACGGTATAGAAATATGTATCCCTCTGATTTTGAGAAGAATAGATACATGGAAACGTGGATAGAAATGAAAGGAAAGATTCAAATGAGGATGATGCAGAGGACTCCGAGTGGAAGATTCAGGAAAACTCAAGAATATCGGAAGTATGTATATTTATTATGGAAACAAGTAAATTCTTCTTGTGTTGGCATTTATAACTAAAAATATTTCTTTCTTTCAGGTATAGGTATTTTTAAAAGACAGATTAGAAATATGTATCCCTCCAATTTTGAGAAGAAAAGATATATAGAAATGTGGATAGAAACAAAAAAGAAAGATTCAAATGAGGATGATGTAGAGGTTCTCGAGTGGAAGATTCAGGAAAACGCAAGAATATAGGAGGTATGTATACTTATTAGGGGTAAACGAGGAAATTCTTCTTGTGCTTTCATTTGTAACTAAAAATAATTCTTTCTTTCAGGTATAGGTATTTTTAAAAGACAGATTAGAAATATGTATCCCTCCGATTTTGAGAAGAAAAGATATATGGAAATGTGGATAGAAACAAAAAGAAAGATTCAAATGAGGATGATACAGAGGACCCCGAGTGGAACATACAAGAAAACGCAAGAATGTAGGAGGTATGTATATTTATTATGGGTAAACGAGGAAATTCTTCTTGTGCTTTCATTTGTAACTAAAAATATTTCTTTCTTTCAGGTATAGGTATTTTTAAAAGACAGATTAGAAATATGTAACTCTCCGATTTTGAGAAGAAAAGATATATAGAAATGTGGATAGAAAAAAAAAAGAAAGATTGAAATGAGGATGATGTAGAGGTTCTCGAGTGGAAGATTCAGGAAAACGCAAGAATATAGGAGGTATGTACATTTATTATGGGTAAACAGGTAAATTCTTTTTGTATTGGCATTTGTAACTAAAAATGTTTCTTTCTTTCAGGTATAGGTATTGTTAAAAGAAGATTTAGAAATATGGATCCTTCCGATTTCGAGAAGAAAAGACATATGGAAACGTGGATAGAAATGAAAGGAAAGTTTCAAGTGAGGATGATGCAGAGGATCCGGAGTGGAAGATACAGGAAAACGCAAGAATATCGGAGGTATGTATATTTATATTGGGTAAACAAGGAAATTATTTTTGTGCTGGCATTTGTAACTAAAAATATTTCTTTCTTTCAGGTATAGATATTTTTAAAAGACGGATTAGAAATATGTATCCCTCCGATTTTGAGAAGAAAAGATATATGGAAATGTGGATAGAAACAAAAAGAAAGATTCAAATGAGGATGATGCAGAGGACCCCGAGTGGAACATACAAGAACACGCAAGAATGTAGGAGGTATGTATATTTATTATGGGTAAACGAGGAAATTCTTCTTGTGCTTTCATTTGTAACTAAAAATATTTCTTTCTTTCAGGTATAGGTATTTTTAAAAGACAGATTAGAAATATGTATCCCTCCGATTTTGAGAAGAAAAGATATATGGAAATGTGGATAGAAACAAAAAGAAAGATTCAATTGAGGATGATGCAGAGGACCCCGAGAGGAAGATACAGGAAAAAGCAAGAATATCGGAGGTATGTATATTTATTATGGGTAAACAAGTAAATTCTTCTCTTGTTGGCATTTATAACTAAAAATAATTCTTTCGTTCAGGTATAGATATTTTTAAAAGACGGATTAGAAATATGTATCCCTCCGATTTTGAGAAGAAAAGATATATAGAAATGTGGATAGAAACGAAAAGAAAGATTCAAATGAGGATGATGCAGAGGACCCCGAGTGGAACATACAAGAACACGCAAGAATGTAGGAGGTATGTATATTTATTATGGGTATACGAGGAAATTCTTCTTGTACTTTCATTTGTAACTAAAAATATTTCTTTCTTTCAGGTATAGGTATTGTTAAAGACGGATTAGACATACAGGTGGTTATCAAAATAATGGAAACACTTGTGAATGAAAGGGACATTTAAGAATTCCCTTCGTAAGCATTAAAATATAATCTTAGCTACCAGATTTTTTTAAATATAAAAAGTACATGTATTAGGTAGTATGAGAGAGCTCTAGAAGAGTTGTCTACGTTTTGATTTTTTTGTCAGAAGCGTAAAATGTCAGACCTCACAGATTTTCAAAGAGGCCAAATTGTAGGAGCCCGACTAGCTGGAGCAACGGTGACCGAAACATCCCAGCTTATAGGCGTTTCTAGAGGTACGGTGTCTAAAGTCATGACAGCATACACACAGCGCGGTAAGACAAGCTCAGCAAAAAATAGTGGACGGAAGGAGAAGCTGAGTGAAAGAGACCGACGGATATTGAAGCGGATTGTAATGTCTAAAAAGAAAACAACTGCAGCCAAACTGACCACAGAGCTCAATCAGCATCTGGATTCTTCAGTGTCAACAATTACAGTTCGGAGATACCTTCATAAAGAGAACATTTACGGCAGAACAGCAATTCCCAAGCCACTTGTCACAGATGCTACTGCCAAACGTCGTGTAGAGTGGAGCCACAACCACAAAACCTGGTCGATTGATAAGTGGAAGACTGTTATATGGTCAGACGAATCATCTTTCACACTTTTCCCCACAACAGGACGGGTACATGTCTGGAGAACACCTGCACAAGCGTATGATCCTGATTGCCTCCGTCCAACTTTCAAGCATGGAGGTGGATCGGTCATGGTATGGGCAGCCGTGTCATGGTTTTCTGCTGGTCCAATCGTAACCCTGAAAGGAAGGATCACTGGGGAGAAGTATAGAGAAGTTTTAGCTGACCAGGTCCATCCCATGATGCAAATTTTGTTTCCTGCAGGAGATGGAATTTTCCAGGATGATAATGCCCCTATTCATGCAGCCAGAGTTGTCCAATCATGGTTTGATGAACATGAGGATAAGGTGGAACATCTACCTTGGCCCGCACAGTCCCCAGACGTCAACATAACCGAACCGTTGTGGTCTATTTTAGAGCTTTCAATCCGGAATCGATATCATCCACCGGCATCTCTCATGGCACTTTCACAATATCTCCATGAAGAATGGTACAATATTCCTCTAAACACTATTCAGAATTTGTATGATTCGATTTCCAGGCGAATCCAAGCTGTATTACATGCCAAAGGCGGTCCTACGCCATATTAATAAAGAATTACTTCAAAATCTAGGGTGTTTCCATTATTTTGATAACCACCTGTAGGTACACCTCCGATTTTGTGAAGAAGAGATATAAGAAAAGGTGGATAGAATCAAAAGGAAAAACTCCAGTGAGGATGATGCAGAGGCTCTAGAGTGGAAGATTCTAGAAAACACAAGAATATCGGAGGTATGTATATTTCTTATGGGTAAATGCGTAAATTCTTCTTGTGCTTTCATTTGTAACTAAAAATATTTCTTTCTTTCAGGTATAGATATTTTTAAAAGACATATTAGAAATATGTATCCCTCCGATTTTGAGAAGAAAAGATATATCGAAATGCGGATAGAAACAAAAAGAAAGATTTAAATGAGGATGATGCAGAGGACTCCGAGTGGAACATACAGGAAAACTCAAGAATATCGGAGGTATGTATATTTATTATGGAAACAAGTAAATTCTTTTGGTGTTGGCATTTATAACTAAAAATCTTTCTTTCTTTCAGGTATAGATATTTTTAAAAGACGGATTAGAAATATGTATCCCTCCGATTTTGAGAAGAATAAATATATAGAAATGTGGATAGAAAAAAAAAAGAAAGATTCAAATGAGGATGATGTAGAGGTTCTCGAGTGGAAGATTCAGGAAAACGCAAGAATATAGGAAGTATGTATATTTATTATGGGTAAACGAGGAAATTCTTCTTGTAATTTCATTTGTAACTAAAAATTTTTCTTTCTTTCAGGTATAGGTATTTTTAAAAGACAGATTAGAAATATGTATCCCTCCGATTTTGAGAAGAAAAGATATATGGAAATGTGGATAGAAACAAAAAGAAAGATTCAAATGAGGATGATGCAGAGGACCCCCAGTGGAACATACAAGAAAACGCAAGAATGTAGGAGGTATGTATATTTATTATGGGTAAACGAGGAAATTCTTCTTGTGCTTTCATTTGTAACTAAAAATATTTCTTTCTTTCAGGTATAGGTATTTTTAAAAGACAGATTAGAAATATGTATCCCTCCGATTTTGAGAAGAAAAGATATATGGAAATGTGGATAGAAACAAAAAGAAAGATTCAATTGAGGATGATGCAGAGGACCCCGAGAGGAAGATACAGGAAAAAGCAAGAATATCGGAGGTATGTATATTTATTATGGGTAAACAAGTAAATTCTTCTCTTGTTGGCATTTATAACTAAAAATATTTCTTTCTTTCAGGTATAGATATTTTTAAAAGACGGATTAGAAATATGTATTCCTCCGATTTTGAGAAGAAAAAATATATAGAAATGTGGATAGAAAAAAAAAGAAAGATTGAAATGAGGATGATGTAGAGGTTCTCGAGTGGAAGATTCAGGAAAACGCAAGAATATAGGAGGTATGTATATTTATTATGGGTAAACGAGGAAATTCTTCTTGTGCTTTCATTTGTAACTAAAAATTTTTCTTTCTTTCAGGTATAGGTATTTTTAAAAGACAGATTAGAAATATGTATCCCTCCGATTTTGAGAAGAAAAGATATATGGAAATGTGGATAGAAACAAAAAGAAATATTCAAATGAGGATGATGCAGAGGACCCCGAGTGGAACATACAAGAAAACGCAAGAATGTAGGAGGTATGTATATTTATTATGGGTAAACGAGGAAATTCTTCTTGTGCTTTCATTTGTAACTAAAAATATTTCTTTCTTTCAGGTATAGGTATTTTTAAAAGACAGATTAGAAATATGTATCCCTCCGATTTTGAGAAGAAAAGATATATGGAAATGTGGATAGAAACAAAAAGAAAGATTCAATTGAGGATGATGCAGAGGACCCCGAGAGGAAGATACAGGAAAAAGCAAGAATATCGGAGGTATGTATATTTATTATGGGTAAACAAGTAAATTCTTCTTGTATTGGCATTTGTAACTAAAAATGTTTCTTTCTTTCAGGTATAGGTATTGTTAAAAGAAGATTTAGAAATATGTATCCTTCTCGATTTCGAGAAGAAAAGACATATGGAAACGGGGATAGAAATGAAAGGAAAGTTTCAAGTGAGGATGATGCAGAGGATCCGGAGTGGAAGATACAGGAAAACGCAAGAATATCGGAGGTATGTATATTTATTATGGGTAAACGAGGAAATTCTTCTTGTGCTTTCATTTGTAACTAAAAATATTTCTTTCTTTCAGGTATAGGTATTTTTAAAAGACAGATTAGAAATATGTATCCCTCCGATTTTGAGAAGAAAAGATATATAGAAATGTGGATAGAAAAAAAAAAGAAAGATTGAAATGAGGATGATGTAGAGGTTCTCGAGTGGAAGATTCAGGAAAACGCAAGAATATAGGAGGTATGTACATTTATTATGGGTAAACAAGTAAATTCTTCTTGTATTGGCATTTGTAACTAAAAATGTTTCTTTCTTTCAGGTATAGGTATTGTTAAAAGAAGATTTAGAAATATGGATCCTTCCGATTTCGAGAAGAAAAGACATATGGAAACGTGGATAGAAACAAAAAGAAATATTCAAATGAGGATGATGCAGAGGACCCCGAGTGGAACATACAAGAAAACGCAAGAATGTAGGAGGTATGTATATTTATTATGGGTATACGAGGAAATTCTTCTTGTACTTTCATTTGTAACTAAAAATATTTCTTTCTTTCAGGTATAGGTATTGTTAAAGACGGATTAGACATAAGGTACACCTCCGATTTTGTGAAGAAGAGATATAAGAAAAGGTGGATAGAATCAAAAGGAAAAACTCCAGTGAGGATGATGCAGAGGCTCTAGAGCGGAAGATTCTAGAAAACACAAGAATATTGGAGGTATGTATATTTCTTATGGGTAAATGCGTAAATTCTTCTTGTGCTTTCATTTGGAACTAAAAATATTTCTTTCTTTCAGGTATAGATATTTTTAAAAGACATATTAGAAATATGTATCCCTCCGATTTTGAGAAGAAAAGATATATAGAAATGTGGATAGAAACAAAAAGAAAGATTTAAATGAGGATGATGCAGAGGACTCCGAGTGAAAGATACAGGAAAACTCAAGAATATCGGAGGTATGTATATTTATTATGGAAACAAGTAAATTCTTCTGGTGTTGGCATTTATAACTAAAAATCTTTCTTTCTTTCAGGTATAGATATTTTTAAAAGACGGATTAGAAATATGTATCCCTCCGATTTTGAGAAGAATAAATATATAGAAATGTGGATAGAAAAAAAAAGAAAGATTGAAATGAGGATGATGTAGAGGTTCTCGAGTGGAAGATTCAGGAAAACGCAAGAATATAGGAGGTATGTATATTTATTATGGGTAAACAAGTAAATTCTTCTTGTATTGGCATTTGTAACTAAAAATGTTTCTTTCTTTCAGGTATAGGTATTGTTAAAAGAAGATTTAGAAATATGTATCCTTCCGATTTCGAGAAGAAAAGACATATGGAAACGGGGATAGAAATGAAAGGAAAGTTTCAAGTGAGGATGATGCAGAGGATCCGGAGTGGAAGATACAGGAAAACGCAAGAATATCGGAGGTATGTATATTTATATTGGGTAAACAAGGAAATTATTTTTGTGCTGGCATTTGTAACTAAAAATATTTCTTTCTTTCAGGTATAGATATTTTTAAAAGACGGATTAGAAATATGTATCCCTCCGATTTTGAGAAGAAAAGATATATGGAAATGTGGATAGAAACAAAAAGAAAGATTCAAATAAGGATGATGCAGAGGACCCCGAGTGGAACATACAAGAACACGCAAGAATGTAGGAGGTATGTATATTTATTATGGGTAAACGAGGAAATTCTTCTTGTGCTTTCATTTGTAACTAAAAATATTTCTTTCTTTCAGGTATAGGTATTTTTAAAAGACAGATTAGAAATATGTATCCCTCCGATTTTGAGAAGAAAAAATATATGAAAATGTGGATAGAAACAAAAAGAAAGATTCAATTGAGGATGATGCAGAGGACCCCGAGAGGAAGATACAGGAAAAAGCAAGAATATCGGAGGTATGTATATTTATTATGGGTAAACAAGTAAATTCTTCTTGTATTGGCATTTGTAACTAAAAATGTTTCTTTCTTTCAGGTATAGGTATTGTTAAAAGAAGATTTAGAAATATGCATCCTTCCGATTTCGAGAAGAAAAGACATATGGAAACGTGGATAGAAATGAAAGGAAAGTTTCAAGTGAGGATGATGCAGAGGATCCGGAGTGGAAGATACAGGAAAACGCAAGAATATCGGAGGTATGTATATTTATATTGGGTAAACAAGAAAATTATTTTTGTGCTGGCATTTGTAACTAAAAATATTTCTTTCTTTCAGGTATAGATATTTTTAAAAGACGGATTAGAAATATGTATCCCTCCGATTTTGAGAAGAAAAGATATATGGAAATGTGGATAGAAACAATTCAAATGAGGATGATGCAGAGGACCCCGAGTGGAACATACAAGAACACGCAAGAATGTAGGAGGTATGTATATTTATTATGGGTAAACGAGGAAATTCTTCTTGTGCTTTCATTTGTAACTAAAAATATTTCTTTCTTTCAGGTATAGGTATTTTTAAAAGACAGATTAGAAATATGTATCCCTCCGATTTTGAGAAGAAAAGATATATGGAAATGTGGATAGAAACAAAAAGAAAGATTCAATTGAGGATGATGCAGAGGACCCCGAGAGGAAGATACAGGAAAAAGCAAGAATATCGGAGGTATGTATATTTATTATGGGTAAACAAGTAAATTCTTCTCTTGTTGGCATTTATAACTAAAAATATTTCTTTCGTTCAGGTATAGATATTTTTAAAAGACGGATTAGAAATATGTATCCCTCCGATTTTGAGAAGAAAAGATATATAGAAATGTGGATAGAAACGAAAAGAAAGATTCAAATGAGGATGATGCAGAGGACCCCGAGTGGAACATACAAGAACACGCAAGAATGTAGGAGGTATGTATATTTATTATGGGTATACGAGGAAATTCTTCTTGTACTTTCATTTGTAACTAAAAATATTTCTTTCTTTCAGGTATAGGTATTGTTAAAGACGGATTAGACATACAGGTGGTTATCAAAATAATGGAAACACTTGTGAATGAAAGGGACATTTAAGAATTCCCTTCGTAAGCATTAAAATATAATCTTAGCTACCAGATTTTTTTAAATATAAAAAGTACATGTATTAGGTAGTATGAGAGAGCTCTAGAAGAGTTGTCTACGTTTTGATTTTTTTGTCAGAAGCGTAAAATGTCAGACCTCACAGATTTTCAAAGAGGCCAAATTGTAGGAGCCCGACTAGCTGGAGCAACGGTGACCGAAACATCCCAGCTTATAGGCGTTTCTAGAGGTACGGTGTCTAAAGTCATGACAGCATACACACAGCGCGGTAAGACAAGCTCAGCAAAAAATAGTGGACGGAAGGAGAAGCTGAGTGAAAGAGACCGACGGATATTGAAGCGGATTGTAATGTCTAAAAAGAAAACAACTGCAGCCAAACTGACCACAGAGCTCAATCAGCATCTGGATTCTTCAGTGTCAACAATTACAGTTCGGAGATACCTTCATAAAGAGAACATTTACGGCAGAACAGCAATTCCCAAGCCACTTGTCACAGATGCTACTGCCAAACGTCGTGTAGAGTGGAGCCACAACCACAAAACCTGGTCGATTGATAAGTGGAAGACTGTTATATGGTCAGACGAATCATCTTTCACACTTTTCCCCACAACAGGACGGGTACATGTCTGGAGAACACCTGCACAAGCGTATGATCCTGATTGCCTCCGTCCAACTTTCAAGCATGGAGGTGGATCGGTCATGGTATGGGCAGTCGTGTCATGGTTTTCTGCTGGTCCAATCGTAACCCTGAAAGGAAGGATCACTGGGGAGAAGTATAGAGAAGTTTTAGCTGACCAGGTCCATCCCATGATGCAAATTTTGTTTCCTGCAGGAGATGGAATTTTCCAGGATGATAATGCCCCTATTCATGCAGCCAGAGTTGTCCAATCATGGTTTGATGAACATGAGGATAAGGTGGAACATCTACCTTGGCCCGCACAGTCCCCAGACCTCAACATAACCGAACCGTTGTGGTCTATTTTAGAGCTTTCAATCCGGAATCGATATCATCCACCGGCATCTCTCATGGCACTTTCACAATATCTCCATGAAGAATGGTACAATATTCCTCTAAACACTATTCAGAATTTGTATGATTCGATTTCCAGGCGAATCCAAGCTGTATTACATGCCAAAGGCGGTCCTACGCCATATTAATAAAGAATTACTTCAAAATCTAGGGTGTTTCCATTATTTTGATAACCACCTGTAGGTACACCTCCGATTTTGTGAAGAAGAGATATAAGAAAAGGTGGATAGAATCAAAAGGAAAAACTCCAGTGAGGATGATGCAGAGGCTCTAGAGTGGAAGATTCTAGAAAACACAAGAATATCGGAGGTATGTATATTTCTTATGGGTAAATGCGTAAATTCTTCTTGTGCTTTCATTTGTAACTAAAAATATTTCTTTCTTTCAGGTATAGATATTTTTAAAAGACATATTAGAAATATGTATCCCTCCGATTTTGAGAAGAAAAGATATATCGAAATGCGGATAGAAACAAAAAGAAAGATTTAAATGAGGATGATGCAGAGGACTCCGAGTGGAACATACAGGAAAACTCAAGAATATCGGAGGTATGTATATTTATTATGGAAACAAGTAAATTCTTTTGGTGTTGGCATTTATAACTAAAAATCTTTCTTTCTTTCAGGTATAGATATTTTTAAAAGACGGATTAGAAATATGTATCCCTCCGATTTTGAGAAGAATAAATATATAGAAATGTGGATAGAAAAAAAAAAGAAAGATTCAAATGAGGATGATGTAGAGGTTCTCGAGTGGAAGATTCAGGAAAACGCAAGAATATAGGAGGTATGTATATTTATTATGGGTAAACGAGGAAATTCTTCTTGTAATTTCATTTGTAACTAAAAATTTTTCTTTCTTTCAGGTATAGGTATTTTTAAAAGACAGATTAGAAATATGTATCCCTCCGATTTTGAGAAGAAAAGATATATGGAAATGTGGATAGAAACAAAAAGAAAGATTCAAATGAGGATGATGCAGAGGACCCCCAGTGGAACATACAAGAAAACGCAAGAATGTAGGAGGTATGTATATTTATTATGGGTAAACGAGGAAATTCTTCTTGTGCTTTCATTTGTAACTAAAAATATTTCTTTCTTTCAGGTATAGGTATTTTTAAAAGACAGATTAGAAATATGTATCCCTCCGATTTTGAGAAGAAAAGATATATGGAAATGTGGATAGAAACAAAAAGAAAGATTCAATTGAGGATGATGCAGAGGACCCCGAGAGGAAGATACAGGAAAAAGCAAGAATATCGGAGGTATGTATATTTATTATGGGTAAACAAGTAAATTCTTCTCTTGTTGGCATTTATAACTAAAAATATTTCTTTCTTTCAGGTATAGATATTTTTAAAAGACGGATTAGAAATATGTATTCCTCCGATTTTGAGAAGAAAAAATATATAGAAATGTGGATAGAAAAAAAAAGAAAGATTGAAATGAGGATGATGTAGAGGTTCTCGAGTGGAAGATTCAGGAAAACGCAAGAATATAGGAGGTATGTATATTTATTATGGGTAAACGAGGAAATTCTTCTTGTGCTTTCATTTGTAACTAAAAATTTTTCTTTCTTTCAGGTATAGGTATTTTTAAAAGACAGATTAGAAATATGTATCCCTCCGATTTTGAGAAGAAAAGATATATGGAAATGTGGATAGAAACAAAAAGAAATATTCAAATGAGGATGATGCAGAGGACCCCGAGTGGAACATACAAGAAAACGCAAGAATGTAGGAGGTATGTATATTTATTATGGGTAAACGAGGAAATTCTTTTTGTGCTTTCATTTGTAACTAAAAATATTTCTTTCTTTCAGGTATAGGTATTTTTAAAAGACAGATTAGAAATATGTATCCCTCCGATTTTGAGAAGAAAAGATATATGGAAATGTGGATAGAAACAAAAAGAAAGATTCAATTGAGGATGATGCAGAGGACCCCGAGAGGAAGATACAGGAAAAAGCAAGAATATCGGAGGTATGTATATTTATTATGGGTAAACAAGTAAATTCTTCTTGTATTGGCATTTGTAACTAAAAATGTTTCTTTCTTTCAGGTATAGGTATTGTTAAAAGAAGATTTAGAAATATGTATCCTTCTCGATTTCGAGAAGAAAAGACATATGGAAACGGGGATAGAAATGAAAGGAAAGTTTCAAGTGAGGATGATGCAGAGGATCCGGAGTGGAAGATACAGGAAAACGCAAGAATATCGGAGGTATGTATATTTATTATGGGTAAACGAGGAAATTCTTCTTGTGCTTTCATTTGTAACTAAAAATATTTCTTTCTTTCAGGTATAGGTATTTTTAAAAGACAGATTAGAAATATGTATCCCTCCGATTTTGAGAAGAAAAGATATATAGAAATGTGGATAGAAAAAAAAAAGAAAGATTGAAATGAGGATGATGTAGAGGTTCTCGAGTGGAAGATTCAGGAAAACGCAAGAATATAGGAGGTATGTACATTTATTATGGGTAAACAAGTAAATTCTTCTTGTATTGGCATTTGTAACTAAAAATGTTTCTTTCTTTCAGGTATAGGTATTGTTAAAAGAAGATTTAGAAATATGGATCCTTCCGATTTCGAGAAGAAAAGACATATGGAAACGTGGATAGAAACAAAAAGAAATATTCAAATGAGGATGATGCAGAGGACCCCGAGTGGAACATACAAGAAAACGCAAGAATGTAGGAGGTATGTATATTTATTATGGGTATACGAGGAAATTCTTCTTGTACTTTCATTTGTAACTAAAAATATTTCTTTCTTTCAGGTATAGGTATTGTTAAAGACGGATTAGACATAAGGTACACCTCCGATTTTGTGAAGAAGAGATATAAGAAAAGGTGGATAGAATCAAAAGGAAAAACTCCAGTGAGGATGATGCAGAGGCTCTAGAGCGGAAGATTCTAGAAAACACAAGAATATTGGAGGTATGTATATTTCTTATGGGTAAATGCGTAAATTCTTCTTGTGCTTTCATTTGTAACTAAAAATATTTCTTTCTTTCAGGTATAGATATTTTTAAAAGACATATTAGAAATATGTATCCCTCCGATTTTGAGAAGAAAAGATATATAGAAATGTGGATAGAAACAAAAAGAAAGATTTAAATGAGGATGATGCAGAGGACTCCGAGTGAAAGATACAGGAAAACTCAAGAATATCGGAGGTATGTATATTTATTATGGAAACAAGTAAATTCTTCTGGTGTTGGCATTTATAACTAAAAATCTTTCTTTCTTTCAGGTATAGATATTTTTAAAAGACGGATTAGAAATATGTATCCCTCCGATTTTGAGAAGAAAAAATATATGAAAATGTGGATAGAAACAAAAAGAAAGATTCAATTGAGGATGATGCAGAGGACCCCGAGAGGAAGATACAGGAAAAAGCAAGAATATCGGAGGTATGTATATTTATTATGGGTAAACAAGTAAATTCTTCTTGTATTGGCATTTGTAACTAAAAATGTTTCTTTCTTTCAGGTATAGGTATTGTTAAAAGAAGATTTAGAAATATGCATCCTTCCGATTTCGAGAAGAAAAGACATATGGAAACGTGGATAGAAATGAAAGGAAAGTTTCAAGTGAGGATGATGCAGAGGATCCGGAGTGGAAGATACAGGAAAACGCAAGAATATCGGAGGTATGTATATTTATATTGGGTAAACAAGGAAATTATTTTTGTGCTGGCATTTGTAACTAAAAATATTTCTTTCTTTCAGGTATAGATATTTTTAAAAGACGGATTAGAAATATGTATCCCTCCGATTTTGAGAAGAAAAGATATATGGAAATGTGGATAGAAACAATTCAAATGAGGATGATGCAGAGGACCCCGAGTGGAACATACAAGAACACGCAAGAATGTAGGAGGTATGTATATTTATTATGGGTAAACGAGGAAATTCTTCTTGTGCTTTCATTTGTAACTAAAAATATTTCTTTCTTTCAGGTATAGGTATTTTTAAAAGACAGATTAGAAATATGTATCCCTCCGATTTTGAGAAGAAAAGATATATGGAAATGTGGATTGAAACAAAAAGAAAGATTCAATTGAGGATGATGCAGAGGACCCCGAGAGGAAGATACAGGAAAAAGCAAGAATATCGGAGGTATGTATATTTATTATGGGTAAACAAGTAAATTCTTCTCTTGTTGGCATTTATAACTAAAAATATTTCTTTCGTTCAGGTATAGATATTTTTAAAAGACGGATTAGAAATATGTATCCCTCCGATTTTGAGAAGAAAAGATATATAGAAATGTGGATAGAAACGAAAAGAAAGATTCAAATGAGGATGATGCAGAGGACCCCGAGTGGAACATACAAGAACACGCAAGAATGTAGGAGGTATGTATATTTATTATGGGTATACGAGGAAATTCTTCTTGTACTTTCATTTGTAACTAAAAATATTTCTTTCTTTCAGGTATAGGTATTGTTAAAGACGGATTAGACATACAGGTGGTTATCAAAATAATGGAAACACTTGTGAATGAAAGGGACATTTAAGAATTCCCTTCGTAAGCATTAAAATATAATCTTAGCTACCAGATTTTTTTAAATATAAAAAGTACATGTATTAGGTAGTATGAGAGAGCTCTAGAAGAGTTGTCTACGTTTTGATTTTTTTGTCAGAAGCGTAAAATGTCAGACCTCACAGATTTTCAAAGAGGCCAAATTGTAGGAGCCCGACTAGCTGGAGCAACGGTGACCGAAACATCCCAGCTTATAGGCGTTTCTAGAGGTACGGTGTCTAAAGTCATGACAGCATACACACAGCGCGGTAAGACAAGCTCAGCAAAAAATAGTGGACGGAAGGAGAAGCTGAGTGAAAGAGACCGACGGATATTGAAGCGGATTGTAATGTCTAAAAAGAAAACAACTGCAGCCAAACTGACCACAGAGCTCAATCAGCATCTGGATTCTTCAGTGTCAACAATTACAGTTCGGAGATACCTTCATAAAGAGAACATTTACGGCAGAACAGCAATTCCCAAGCCACTTGTCACAGATGCTACTGCCAAACGTCGTGTAGAGTGGAGCCACAACCACAAAACCTGGTCGATTGATAAGTGGAAGACTGTTATATGGTCAGACGAATCATCTTTCACACTTTTCCCCACAACAGGACGGGTACATGTCTGGAGAACACCTGCACAAGCGTATGATCCTGATTGCCTCCGTCCAACTTTCAAGCATGGAGGTGGATCGGTCATGGTATGGGCAGCCGTGTCATGGTTTTCTGCTGGTCCAATCGTAACCCTGAAAGGAAGGATCACTGGGGAGAAGTATAGAGAAGTTTTAGCTGACCAGGTCCATCCCATGATGCAAATTTTGTTTCCTGCAGGAGATGGAATTTTCCAGGATGATAATGCCCCTATTCATGCAGCCAGAGTTGTCCAATCATGGTTTGATGAACATGAGGATAAGGTGGAACATCTACCTTGGCCCGCACAGTCCCCAGACCTCAACATAACCGAACCGTTGTGGTCTATTTTAGAGCTTTCAATCCGGAATCGATATCATCCACCGGCATCTCTCATGGCACTTTCACAATATCTCCATGAAGAATGGTACAATATTCCTCTAAACACTATTCAGAATTTGTATGATTCGATTTCCAGGCGAATCCAAGCTGTATTACATGCCAAAGGCGGTCCTACGCCATATTAATAAAGAATTACTTCAAAATCTAGGGTGTTTCCATTATTTTGATAACCACCTGTAGGTACACCTCCGATTTTGTGAAGAAGAGATATAAGAAAAGGTGGATAGAATCAAAAGGAAAAACTCCAGTGAGGATGATGCAGAGGCTCTAGAGTGGAAGATTCTAGAAAACACAAGAATATCGGAGGTATGTATATTTCTTATGGGTAAATGCGTAAATTCTTCTTGTGCTTTCATTTGTAACTAAAAATATTTCTTTCTTTCAGGTATAGATATTTTTAAAAGACATATTAGAAATATGTATCCCTCCGATTTTGAGAAGAAAAGATATATCGAAATGCGGATAGAAACAAAAAGAAAGATTTAAATGAGGATGATGCAGAGGACTCCGAGTGGAAGATACAGGAAAACTCAAGAATATCGGAGGTATGTATATTTATTATGGAAACAAGTAAATTCTTTTGGTGTTGGCATTTATAACTAAAAATCTTTCTTTCTTTCAGGTATAGATATTTTTAAAAGACGGATTAGAAATATGTATCCCTCCGATTTTGAGAAGAATAAATATATAGAAATGTGGATAGAAAAAAAAAAGAAAGATTCAAATGAGGATGATGTAGAGGTTCTCGAGTGGAAGATTCAGGAAAACGCAAGAATATAGGAGGTATGTATATTTATTATGGGTAAACGAGGAAATTCTTCTTGTAATTTCATTTGTAACTAAAAATATTTCTTTCTTTCAGGTATAGGTATTTTTAAAAGACAGATTAGAAATATGTATCCCTCCGATTTTGAGAAGAAAAGATATATGGAAATTTGGATAGAAACAAAAAGAAAGATTCAATTGAGGATGATGCAGAGGACCCCGAGAGGAAGATACAGGAAAAAGCAAGAATATCGGAGGTATGTATATTTATTATGGGTAAACAAGTAAATTCTTCTCTTGTTGGCATTTATAACTAAAAATATTTCTTTCTTTCAGGTATAGATATTTTTAAAAGACGGATTAGAAATATGTATTCCTCCGATTTTGAGAAGAAAAAATATATAGAAATGTGGATAGAAAAAAAAAGAAAGATTGAAATGAGGATGATGTAGAGGTTCTCGAGTGGAAGATTCAGGAAAACGCAAGAATATAGGAGGTATGTATATTTATTATGGGTAAACGAGGAAATTCTTCTTGTGCTTTCATTTGTAACTAAAAATTTTTCTTTCTTTCAGGTATAGGTATTTTTAAAAGACAGATTAGAAATATGTATCCCTCCGATTTTGAGAAGAAAAGATATATGGAAATGTGGATAGAAACAAAAAGAAATATTCAAATGAGGATGATGCAGAGGACCCCGAGTGGAACATACAAGAAAACGCAAGAATGTAGGAGGTATGTATATTTATTATGGGTAAACGAGGAAATTCTTCTTGTGCTTTCATTTGTAACTAAAAATATTTCTTTCTTTCAGGTATAGGTATTTTTAAAAGACAGATTAGAAATATGTATCCCTCCGATTTTGAGAAGAAAAGATATATGGAAATGTGGATAGAAACAAAAAGAAAGATTCAATTGAGGATGATGCAGAGGACCCCGAGAGGAAGATACAGGAAAAAGCAAGAATATCGGAGGTATGTATATTTATTATGGGTAAACAAGTAAATTCTTCTTGTATTGGCATTTGTAACTAAAAATGTTTCTTTCTTTCAGGTATAGGTATTGTTAAAAGAAGATTTAGAAATATGTATCCTTCTCGATTTCGAGAAGAAAAGACATATGGAAACGGGGATAGAAATGAAAGGAAAGTTTCAAGTGAGGATGATGCAGAGGATCCGGAGTGGAAGATACAGGAAAACGCAAGAATATCGGAGGTATGTATATTTATATTGGGTAAACAAGGAAATTATTTTTGTGCTGGCATTTGTAACTAAAAATATTTCTTTCTTTCAGGTATAGATATTTTTAAAAGACGGATTAGAAATATGTATCCCTCCGATTTTGAGAAGAAAAGATATATGGAAATGTGGATAGAAACAAAAAGAAAGATTCAAATGAGGATGATGCAGAGGACCCCGAGTGGAACATACAAGAACACGCAAGAATGTAGGAGGTATGTATATTTATTATGGGTAAACGAGGAAATTCTTCTTGTGCTTTCATTTGTAACTAAAAATATTTCTTTCTTTCAGGTATAGGTATTTTTAAAAGACAGATTAGAAATATGTATCCCTCCGATTTTGAGAAGAAAAGATATATAGAAATGTGGATAGAAAAAAAAAAGAAAGATTGAAATGAGGATGATGTAGAGGTTCTCGAGTGGAAGATTCAGGAAAACGCAAGAATATAGGAGGTATGTACATTTATTATGGGTAAACAAGTAAATTCTTCTTGTATTGGCATTTGTAACTAAAAATGTTTCTTTCTTTCAGGTATAGGTATTGTTAAAAGAAGATTTAGAAATATGGATCCTTCCGATTTCGAGAAGAAAAGACATATGGAAACGTGGATAGAAACAAAAAGAAATATTCAAATGAGGATGATGCAGAGGACCCCGAGTGGAACATACAAGAAAACGCAAGAATGTAGGAGGTATGTATATTTATTATGGGTATACGAGGAAATTCTTCTTGTACTTTCATTTGTAACTAAAAATATTTCTTTCTTTCAGGTATAGGTATTGTTAAAGACGGATTAGACATAAGGTACACCTCCGATTTTGTGAAGAAGAGATATAAGAAAAGGTGGATAGAATCAAAAGGAAAAACTCCAGTGAGGATGATGCAGAGGCTCTAGAGCGGAAGATTCTAGAAAACACAAGAATATTGGAGGTATGTATATTTCTTATGGGTAAATGCGTAAATTCTTCTTGTGCTTTCATTTGTAACTAAAAATATTTCTTTCTTTCAGGTATAGATATTTTTAAAAGACATATTAGAAATATGTATCCCTCCGATTTTGAGAAGAAAAGATATATAGAAATGTGGATAGAAACAAAAAGAAAGATTTAAATGAGGATGATGCAGAGGACTCCGAGTGAAAGATACAGGAAAACTCAAGAATATCGGAGGTATGTATATTTATTATGGAAACAAGTAAATTCTTCTGGTGTTGGCATTTATAACTAAAAATCTTTCTTTCTTTCAGGTATAGATATTTTTAAAAGACGGATTAGAAATATGTATCCCTCCGATTTTGAGAAGAATAAATATATAGAAATGTGGATAGAAAAAAAAAGAAAGATTCAAATGAGGATGATGTAGAGGTTCTCGAGTGGAAGATTCAGGAAAACGCAAGAATATAGGAGGTATGTATATTTATTATGGGTAAACGAGGATATTCTTCTTGTAATTTCATTTGTAACTAAAAATTTTTCTTTCTTTCAGGTATAGGTATTTTTAAAAGACAGATTAGAAATATGTATCCCTCCGATTTTGAGAAGAAAAGATATATGGAAATGTGGATAGAAACAAAAAGAAAGATTCAAATGAGGATGATGCAGAGGACCCCGAGTGGAACATACAAGAAAACGCAAGAATGTAGGAGGTATGTATATTTATTATGGGAAAACGAGGAAATTCTTCTTGTGCTTTCATTTGTAACTAAAAATATTTCTTTCTTTCAGGTATAGGTATTTTTAAAAGACAGATTAGAAATATGTATCCCTCCGATTTTGAGAAGAAAAGATATTTGGAAATGTGGATAGAAACAAAAAGAAAGATTCAATTGAGGATGATGCAGAGGACCCCGAGAGGAAAATACAGGAAAAAGCAAGAATATCGGAGGTATGTATATTTATTATGGGTAAACAAGTAAATTCTTCTCTTGTTGGCATTTATAACTAAAAATATTTCTTTCTTTCAGGTATAGATATTTTTAAAAGACGGATTAGAAATATGTATTCCTCCGATTTTGAGAAGAAAAAATATATAGAAATGTGGATAGAAAAAAAAAAGAAAGATTGAAATGAGGATGATGTAGAGGTTCTCGAGTGGAAGATTCAGGAAAACGCAAGAATATAGGAGGTATGTATATTTATTATGGGTAAACAAGTAAATTCTTCTTGTATTGGCATTTGTAACTAAAAATGTTTCTTTCTTTCAGGTATAGGTATTGTTAAAAGAAGATTTAGAAATATGTATCCTTCCGATTTCGAGAAGAAAAGACATATGGAAACGGGGATAGAAATGAAAGGAAAGTTTCAAGTGAGGATGATGCAGAGGATCCGGAGTGGAAGATACAGGAAAACGCAAGAATATCGGAGGTATGTATATTTATATTGGGTAAACAAGGAAATTATTTTTGTGCTGGCATTTGTAACTAAAAATATTTCTTTCTTTCAGGTATAGATATTTTTAAAAGACGGATTAGAAATAGGTATCCCTCCGATTTTGAGAAGAAAAGATATATGGAAATGTGGATAGAAACAAAAAGAAAGATTCAAATGAGGATGATGCAGAGGACCCCGAGTGGAACATACAAGAACACGCAAGAATGTAGGAGGTATGTATATTTATTATGGGTAAACGAGGAAATTCTTCTTGTGCTTTCATTTGTAACTAAAAATATTTCTTTCTTTCAGGTATAGGTATTTTTAAAAGACAGATTAGAAATATGTATCCCTCCGATTTTGAGAAGAAAAAATATATGAAAATGTGGATAGAAACAAAAAGAAAGATTCAATTGAGGATGATGCAGAGGACCCCGAGAGGAAGATACAGGAAAAAGCAAGAATATCGGAGGTATGTATATTTATTATGGGTAAACAAGTAAATTCTTCTTGTATTGGCATTTGTAACTAAAAATGTTTCTTTCTTTCAGGTATAGGTATTGTTAAAAGAAGATTTAGAAATATGCATCCTTCCGATTTCGAGAAGAAAAGACATATGGAAACGTGGATAGAAATGAAAGGAAAGTTTCAAGTGAGGATGATGCAGAGGATCCGGAGTGGAAGATACAGGAAAACGCAAGAATATCGGAGGTATATATATTTATATTGGGTAAACAAGGAAATTATTTTTGTGCTGGCATTTGTAACTAAAAATATTTCTTTCTTTCAGGTATAGATATTTTTAAAGGCCGGATTAGAAATATGTATCCCTCCGATTTTGAGAAGAAAAGTTATATAGAAATGTGGATAGAAACAAAAAGAAAGATTCAAATGAGGATGATGCAGAGGACCCCGAGTGGAACATACAAGAACACGCAAGAATGTAAGAGGTATGTATATTTATTATGGGTAAACGAGGAAATTCTTCTTGTACTTTCATTTGTAACTAAAAATATTTCTTTCTTTCAGGTATAGGTATTGTTAAAGACGGATTAGACATACAGGTGGTTATCAAAATAATGGAAACACTTGTGAATGAAAGGGACATTTAAGAATTCCCTTCGTAAGCATTAAAATATAATCTTAGCTACCAGATTTTTTTAAATATAAAAAGTACATGTATTAGGTAGTATGAGAGAGCTCTAGAAGAGTTGTCTACGTTTTGATTTTTTTTTGTCAGAAGCGTAAAATGTCAGACCTCACAGATTTTCAAAGAGGCCAAATTGTAGGAGCCCGACTAGCTGGAGCAACGGTGACCGAAACATCCCAGCTTATAGGCGTTTCTAGAGGTACGGTGTCTAAAGTCATGACAGCATACACACAGCGCGGAAAGACAAGCTCAGCAAAAAATAGTGGACGGAAGGAGAAGCTGAGTGAAAGAGACCGACGGATATTGAAGCGGATTGTAATGTCTAAAAAGAAAACAACTGCAGCCAAACTGACCACAGAGCTCAATCAGCATCTGGATTCTTCAGTGTCAACAATTACAGTTCGGAGATACCTTCATAAAGAGAACATTTACGGCAGAACAGCAATTCCCAAGCCACTTGTCACAGATGCTACTGCCAAACGTCGTGTAGAGTGGTGCCACAACCACAAAACCTGGTCGATTGATAAGTGGAAGACTGTTATATGGTCAGACGAATCATCTTTCACACTTTTCCCCACAACAGGACGGGTACATGTCTGGAGAACACCTGCACAAGCGTATGATCCTGATTGCCTCCGTCCAACTTTCAAGCATGGAGGTGGATCGGTCATGGTATGGGCAGCCGTGTCATGGTTTTCTGCTGGTCCAATCGTAACCCTGAAAGGAAGGATCACTGGGGAGAAGTATAGAGAAGTTTTAGCTGACCAGGTCCATCCCATGATGCAAATTTTGTTTCCTGCAGGAGATGGAATTTTCCAGGATGATAATGCCCCTATTCATGCAGCCAGAGTTGTCCAATCATGGTTTGATGAACATGAGGATAAGGTGGAACATCTACCTTGGCCCGCACAGTCCCCAGACCTCAACATAACCGAACCGTTGTGGTCTATTTTAGAGCTTTCAATCCGGAATCGATATCCTCCACCGGCATCTCTCACGGCACTTTCACAATATCTCCATGAAGAATGGTACAATATTCCTCTAAACACTATTCAGAATTTGTATGATTCGATTTCCAGGCGAATCCAAGCTGTATTACATGCCAAAGGCGGTCCTACGCCATATTAATAAAGAATTCCTTCAAAATCTAGGGTGTTTCCATTATTTTGATAACCACCTGTAGGTACACCTCCGATTTTGTGAAGAAGAGATATAAGAAAAGGTGGATAGAATCAAAAGGAAAAACTCCAGTGAGGATGATGCAGAGGCTCTAGAGTGGAAGATTCTAGAAAACACAAGAATATCGGAGGTATGTATATTTCTTATGGGTAAATGCGTAAATTCTTCTTGTGCTTTCATTTGTAACTAAAAATATTTCTTTCTTTCAGGTATAGATATTTTTAAAAGACATATTAGAAATATGTATCCCTCCGATTTTGAGAAGAAAAGATATATAGAAATGTGGATAGAAACAAAAAGAAAGATTTAAATGAGGATGATGCAGACGACTCTGAGTGGAAGATACAGGAAAACTCAAGACTATCGGAGGTATGTATATTTATTATGGAAACAAGTAAATTCTTCTGGTGTTGGCATTTATAACTAAAAATCTTTCTTTCTTTCAGGTATAGATATTTTTAAAAGACGGATTAGAAATATGTATCCCTCCGATTTTGAGAAGAATAAATATATAGAAATGTGGATAGAAAAAAAAAGAAAGATTCAAATGAGGATGATGTAGAGGTTCTCGAGTGGAAGATTCAGGAAAACGCAAGAATATAGGAGGTATGTATATTTATTATGGGTAAACGAGGAAATTCTTCTTGTGCTTTCATTTGTAACTAAAAATTTTTCTTTCTTTCAGGTATAGGTATTTTTAAAAGACAGATTAGAAATATGTATCCCTCCGATTTTGAGAAGAAAAGATATATGGAAATGTGGATAGAAACAAAAAGAAAGATTCAAATGAGGATGATGCAGAGGACCCCGAGTGGAACATACAAGAAAACGCAAGAATGTAGGAGGTATGTATATTTATTATGGGTAAACGAGGAAATTCTTCTTGTGCTTTCATTTGTAACTAAAAATATTTCTTTCTTTCAGGTATAGGTATTTTTAAAAGACAGATTAGAAATATGTATCCCTCCGATTTTGAGAAGAAAAGATATATGGAAATGTGGATAGAAACAAAAAGAAAGATTCAATTGAGGATGATGCAGAGGACCCCGAGAGGAAGATACAGGAAAAAACAAGAATATCGGAGGTATGTATATTTATTATGGGTAAACAAGTAAATTCTTCTCTTGTTGGCATTTATAACTAAAAATATTTCTTTCTTTCAGGTATAGATATTTTTAAAAGACGGATTAGAAATATGTATTCCTCCGATTTTGAGAAGAAAAAATATATAGAAATGTGGATAGAAAAAAAAAAGAAAGATTGAAATGAGGATGATGCAGAGGATCCGGAGTGGAAGATACAGGAAAACGCAAGAATATCGGAGGTATGTATATTTATATTGGGTAAACAAGGAAATTATTTTTGTACTGGCATTTGTAACTAAAAATATTTCTTTTTTTCAGGTATAGATATTTTTAAAAGACGGATTAGAAATATGTATCCCTCCGATTTTGAGAAGAAAAGATATATGGAAATGTGGATAGAAACAAAAAGAAAGATTCAAATGAGGATGATGCAGAGGACCCCGAGTGGAACATACAAGAACACGCAAGAATGTAGGAGGTATGTATATTTACTATGAGTAAACGAGGAAATTCTTCTTGTGCTTTCATTTGTAACTAAAAATATTTCTTTCTTTCAGGTATAGGTATTGTTAAAGACGGATTAGACATAAGGTACACCTCCGATTTTGTGAAGAAGAGATATAAGAAAAGGTGGATAGAATCAAAAGGAAAAACTCCAGTGAGGATGATGCAGAGGCTCTAGAGCGGAAGATTCTAGAAAACACAAGAATATTGGAGGTATGTATATTTCTTATGGGTAAATGCGTAAATTCTTCTTGTGCTTTCATTTGTAACTAAAAATATTTCTTTCTTTCAGGTATAGATATTTTTAAAAGACATATTAGAAATATGTATCCCTCCGATTTTGAGAAGAAAAGATATATAGAAATGTGGATAGAAACAAAAAGAAAGATTTAAATGAGGATGATGCAGAGGACTCCGAGTGAAAGATACAGGAAAACTCAAGAATATCGGAGGTATGTATATTTATTATGGAAACAAGTAAATTCTTCTGGTGTTGGCATTTATAACTAAAAATCTTTCTTTCTTTCAGGTATAGATATTTTTAAAAGACGGATTAGAAATATGTATCCCTCCGATTTTGAGAAGAATAAATATATAGAAATGTGGATAGAAAAAAAAAGAAAGATTCAAATGAGGATGATGTAGAGGTTCTCGAGTGGAAGATTCAGGAAAACGCAAGAATATAGGAGGTATGTATATTTATTATGGGTAAACGAGGATATTCTTCTTGTAATTTCATTTGTAACTAAAAATTTTTCTTTCTTTCAGGTATAGGTATTTTTAAAAGACAGATTAGAAATATGTATCCCTCCGATTTTGAGAAGAAAAGATATATGGAAATGTGGATAGAAACAAAAAGAAAGATTCAAATGAGGATGATGCAGAGGACCCCGAGTGGAACATACAAGAAAACGCAAGAATGTAGGAGGTATGTATATTTATTATGGGTAAACGAGGAAATTCTTCTTGTGCTTTCATTTGTAACTAAAAATATTTCTTTCTTTCAGGTATAGGTATTTTTAAAAGACAGATTAGAAATATGTATCCCTCCGATTTTGAGAAGAAAAGATATATGGAAATGTGGATAGAAACAAAAAGAAAGATTCAATTGAGGATGATGCAGAGGACCCCGAGAGGAAGATACAGAAAAAAGCAAGAATATCGGAGGTATGTATATTTATTATGGGTAAACAAGTAAATTCTTCTCTTGTTGGCATTTATAACTAAAAATATTTCTTTCTTTCAGGTATAGATATTTTTAAAAGACGGATTAGAAATATGTATTCCTCCGATTTTGAGAAGAAAAAATATATAGAAATGTGGATAGAAAAAAAAAAGAAAGATTGAAATGAGGATGATGTAGAGGTTCTCGAGTGGAAGATTCAGGAAAACGCAAGAATATAGGAGGTATGTATATTTATTATGGGTAAACAAGTAAATTCTTCTTGTATTGGCATTTGTAACTAAAAATGTTTCTTTCTTTCAGGTATAGGTATTGTTAAAAGAAGATTTAGAAATATGTATCCTTCCGATTTCGAGAAGAAAAGACATATGGAAACGGGGATAGAAATGAAAGGAAAGTTTCAAGTGAGGATGATGCAGAGGATCCGGAGTGGAAGATACAGGAAAACGCAAGAATATCGGAGGTATATATATTTATATTGGGTAAACAAGGAAATTATTTTTGTGCTGGCATTTGTAACTAAAAATATTTCTTTCTTTCAGGTATAGGTATTTTTAAAAGACAGATTAGAAATATGTATCCCTCCGATTTTTAGAAGAAAAAATATATGAAAATGTGGATAGAAACAAAAAGAAAGATTCAATTGAGGATGATGCAGAGGACCCCGAGAGGAAGATACAGGAAAAAGCAAGAATATCGGAGGTATGTATATTTATTATGGGTAAACAAGTAAATTCTTCTTGTATTGGCATTTGTAACTAAAAATGTTTCTTTCTTTCAGGTATAGGTATTGTTAAAAGAAGATTTAGAAATATGCATCCTTCCGATTTCGAGAAGAAAAGACATATGGAAACGTGGATAGAAATGAAAGGAAAGTTTCAAGTGAGGATGATGCAGAGGATCCGGAGTGGAAGATACAGGAAAACGCAAGAATATCGGAGGTATATATATTTATATTGGGTAAACAAGGAAATTATTTTTGTGCTGGCATTTGTAACTAAAAATATTTCTTTCTTTCAGGTATAGATATTTTTAAAAGACGGATTAGAAAGATGTATCCCTCCGATTTTGAGAAGAAAAGTTATATAGAAATGTGGATAGAAACAAAAAGAAAGATTCAAATGAGGATGATGCAGAGGACCCCGAGTGGAACATACAAGAACACGCAAGAATGTAGGAGGTATGTATATTTATTATGGGTAAACGAGGAAATTCTTCTTGTACTTTCATTTGTAACTAAAAATATTTCTTTCTTTCAGGTATAGGTATTGTTAAAGACGGATTAGACATACAGGTGGTTATCAAAATAATGGAAACACTTGTGAATGAAAGGGACATTTAAGAATTCCCTTCGTAAGCATTAAAATATAATCTTAGCTACCAGATTTTTTTAAATATAAAAAGTACATGTATTAGGTAGTATGAGAGAGCTCTAGAAGAGTTGTCTACGTTTTGATTTTTTTTGTCAGAAGCGTAAAATGTCAGACCTCACAGATTTTCAAAGAGGCCAAATTGTAGGAGCCCGACTAGCTGGAGCAACGGTGACCGAAACATCCCAGCTTATAGGCGTTTCTAGAGGTACGGTGTCTAAAGTCATGACAGCATACACACAGCGCGGAAAGACAAGCTCAGCAAAAAATAGTGGACGGAAGGAGAAGCTGAGTGAAAGAGACCGACGGATATTGAAGCGGATTGTAATGTCTAAAAAGAAAACAACTGCAGCCAAACTGACCACAGAGCTCAATCAGCATCTGGATTCTTCAGTGTCAACAATTACAGTTCGGAGATACCTTCATAAAGAGAACATTTACGGCAGAACAGCAATTCCCAAGCCACTTGTCACAGATGCTACTGCCAAACGTCGTGTAGAGTGGTGCCACAACCACAAAACCTGGTCGATTGATAAGTGGAAGACTGTTATATGGTCAGACGAATCATCTTTCACACTTTTCCCCACAACAGGACGGGTACATGTCTGGAGAACACCTGCACAAGCGTATGATCCTGATTGCCTCCGTCCAACTTTCAAGCATGGAGGTGGATCGGTCATGGTATGGGCAGCCGTGTCATGGTTTTCTGCTGGTCCAATCGTAACCCTGAAAGGAAGGATCACTGGGGAGAAGTATAGAGAAGTTTTAGCTGACCAGGTCCATCCCATGATGCAAATTTTGTTTCCTGCAGGAGATGGAATTTTCCAGGATGATAATGCCCCTATTCATGCAGCCAGAGTTGTCCAATCATGGTTTGATGAACATGAGGATAAGGTGGAACATCTACCTTGGCCCGCACAGTCCCCAGACCTCAACATAACCGAACCGTTGTGGTCTATTTTAGAGCTTTCAATCCGGAATCGATATCCTCCACCGGCATCTCTCACGGCACTTTCACAATATCTCCATGAAGAATGGTACAATATTCCTCTAAACACTATTCAGAATTTGTATGATTCGATTTCCAGGCGAATCCAAGCTGTATTACATGCCAAAGGCGGTCCTACGCCATATTAATAAAGAATTCCTTCAAAATCTAGGGTGTTTCCATTATTTTGATAACCACCTGTAGGTACACCTCCGATTTTGTGAAGAAGAGATATAAGAAAAGGTGGATAGAATCAAAAGGAAAAACTCCAGTGAGGATGATGCAGAGGCTCTAGAGTGGAAGATTCTAGAAAACACAAGAATATCGGAGGTATGTATATTTCTTATGGGTAAATGCGTAAATTCTTCTTGTGCTTTCATTTGTAACTAAAAATATTTCTTTCTTTCAGGTATAGATATTTTTAAAAGACATATTAGAAATATGTATCCCTCCGATTTTGAGAAGAAAAGATATATAGAAATGTGGATAGAAACAAAAAGAAAGATTTAAATGAGGATGATGCAGAGGACTCTGAGTGGAAGATACAGGAAAACTCAAGACTATCGGAGGTATGTATATTTATTATGGAAACAAGTAAATTCTTCTGGTGTTGGCATTTATAACTAAAAATCTTTCTTTCTTTCAGGTATAGATATTTTTAAAAGACGGATTAGAAATATGTATCCCTCCGATTTTGAGAAGAATAAATATATAGAAATGTGGATAGAAAAAAAAAAGAAAGATTCAAATGAGGATGATGTAGAGGTTCTCGAGTGGAAGATTCAGGAAAACGCAAGAATATAGGAGGTATGTATATTTATTATGGGTAAACGAGGAAATTCTTCTTGTGCTTTCATTTGTAACTAAAAATTTTTCTTTCTTTCAGGTATAGGTATTTTTAAAAGACAGATTAGAATTATGTATCCCTCCGATTTTGAGAAGAAAAGATATATGGAAATGTGGATAGAAACAAAAAGAAAGATTCAAATGAGGATGATGCAGAGGACCCCGAGTGGAACATACAAGAAAACGCAAGAATGTAGGAGGTATGTATATTTATTATGGGTAAACGAGGAAATTCTTCTTGTGCTTTCATTTGTAACTAAAAATATTTCTTTCTTTCAGGTATAGGTATTTTTAAAAGACAGATTAGAAATATGTATCCCTCCGATTTTGAGAAGAAAAGATATATGGAAATGTGGATAGAAACAAAAAGAAAGATTCAATTGAGGATGATGCAGAGGACCCCGAGAGGAAGATACAGGAAAAAGCAAGAATATCGGAGGTATGTATATTTATTATGGGTAAACAAGTAAATTCTTCTCTTGTTGGCATTTATAACTAAAAATATTTCTTTCTTTCAGGTATAGATATTTTTAAAAGACGGATTAGAAATATGTATTCCTCCGATTTTGAGAAGAAAAAATATATAGAAATGTGGATAGAAAAAAAAAAGAAAGATTGAAATGAGGATGATGTAGAGGTTCTCGAGTGGAAGATTCAGGAAAACGCAAGAATATAGGAGGTATGTATATTTATTATGGGTAAACAAGTAAATTCTTCTTGGATTGGCATTTGTAACTAAAAATGTTTCTTTCTTTCAGGTATAGGTATTGTTAAAAGAAGATTTAGAAATATGTATCCTTCTCGATTTCGAGAAGAAAAGACATATGGAAACGGGGATAGAAATGAAAGGAAAGTTTCAAGTGAAGATGATGCAGAGGATCCGGAGTGGAAGATACAGGAAAACACAAGAATATCGGAGGTATGTATATTTATATTGGGTAAACAAGGAAATTATTTTTGTACTGGCATTTGTAACTAAAAATATTTCTTTCTTTCAGGTATAGATATTTTTAAAAGACGGATTAGAAATATGTATCCCTCCGATTTTGAGAAGAAAAGATATATGGAAATGTGGATAGAAACAAAAAGAAAGATTCAAATGAGGATGATGCAGAGGACCCCGAGTGGAACATACAAGAACACGCAAGAATGTAGGAGGTATGTATATTTATTATGGGTAAACGAGGAAATTCTTCTTGTGCTTTCATTTGTAACTAAAAATATTTCTTTCTTTCAGGTATAGGTATTTTTAAAAGACAGATTAGAAATATGTATCCCTCCGATTTTGAGAAGAAAAGATATATGGAAATGTGGATAGAAACAAAAAGAAAGATTCAATTGAGGATGATGCAGAGGACCCCGAGAGGAAGATACAGGAAAAAGCAAGAATATCGGAGGTATGTATATTTATTATGGGTAAACAAGTAAATTCTTCTCTTGTTGGCATTTATAACTAAAAATATTTCTTTCTTTCAGGTATAGATATTTTTAAAAGACGGATTAGAAATATGTATTCCTCCGATTTTGAGAAGAAAAAATATATAGAAATGTGGATTGAAAAAAAAAAGAAAGATTGAAATGAGGATGATGTAGAGGTTCTCGAGTGGAAGATTCAGGAAAACGCAAGAATATAGGAGGTATGTATATTTATTATGGGTAAACAAGTAAATTCTTCTTGTATTGGCATTTGTAACTAAAAATGTTTCTTTCTTTCAGGTATAGGTATTGTTAAAAGAAGATTTAGAAATATGCATCCTTCCGATTTCGAGAAGAAAAGACATATGGAAACGTGGATAGAAATGAAAGGAAAGTTTCAAGTGAGGATGATGCAGAGGATCCGGAGTGGAAGATACAGGAAAACGCAAGAATATCGGAGGTATATATATTTATATTGGGTAAACAAGGAAATTATTTTTGTGCTGGCATTTGTAACTAAAAATATTTCTTTCTTTCAGGTATAGATATTTTTAAAGGACGGATTAGAAATATGTATCCCTCCGATTTTGAGAAGAAAAGTTATATAGAAATGTGGATAGAAACAAAAAGAAAGATTCAAATGAGGATGATGCAGAGGACCCCGAGTGGAACATACAAGAACACGCAAGAATGTAGGAGGTATGTATATTTATTATGGGTAAACGAGGAAATTCTTCTTGTACTTTCATTTGTAACTAAAAATATTTCTTTCTTTCAGGTATAGGTATTGTTAAAGACGGATTAGACATACAGGTGGTTATCAAAATAATGGAAACACTTGTGAATGAAAGGGACATTTAAGAATTCCCTTCGTAAGCATTAAAATATAATCTTAGCTACCAGATTTTTTTAAATATAAAAAGTACATGTATTAGGTAGTATGAGAGAGCTCTAGAAGAGTTGTCTACGTTTTGATTTTTTTTGTCAGAAGCGTAAAATGTCAGACCTCACAGATTTTCAAAGAGGCCAAATTGTAGGAGCCCGACTAGCTGGAGCAACGGTGACCGAAACATCCCAGCTTATAGGCGTTTCTAGAGGTACGGTGTCTAAAGTCATGACAGCATACACACAGCGCGGAAAGACAAGCTCAGCAAAAAATAGTGGACGGAAGGAGAAGCTGAGTGAAAGAGACCGACGGATATTGAAGCGGATTGTAATGTCTAAAAAGAAAACAACTGCAGCCAAACTGACCACAGAGCTCAATCAGCATCTGGATTCTTCAGTGTCAACAATTACAGTTCGGAGATACCTTCATAAAGAGAACATTTACGGCAGAACAGCAATTCCCAAGCCACTTGTCACAGATGCTACTGCCAAACGTCGTGTAGAGTGGTGCCACAACCACAAAACCTGGTCGATTGATAAGTGGAAGACTGTTATATGGTCAGACGAATCATCTTTCACACTTTTCCCCACAACAGGACGGGTACATGTCTGGAGAACACCTGCACAAGCGTATGATCCTGATTGCCTCCGTCCAACTTTCAAGCATGGAGGTGGATCGGTCATGGTATGGGCAGCCGTGTCATGGTTTTCTGCTGGTCCAATCGTAACCCTGAAAGGAAGGATCACTGGGGAGAAGTATAGAGAAGTTTTAGCTGACCAGGTCCATCCCATGATGCAAATTTTGTTTCCTGCAGGAGATGGAATTTTCCAGGATGATAATGCCCCTATTCATGCAGCCAGAGTTGTCCAATCATGGTTTGATGAACATGAGGATAAGGTGGAACATCTACCTTGGCCCGCACAGTCCCCAGACCTCAACATAACCGAACCGTTGTGGTCTATTTTAGAGCTTTCAATCCGGAATCGATATCCTCCACCGGCATCTCTCACGGCACTTTCACAATATCTCCATGAAGAATGGTACAATATTCCTCTAAACACTATTCAGAATTTGTATGATTCGATTTCCAGGCGAATCCAAGCTGTATTACATGCCAAAGGCGGTCCTACGCCATATTAATAAAGAATTCCTTCAAAATCTAGGGTGTTTCCATTATTTTGATAACCACCTGTAGGTACACCTCCGATTTTGTGAAGAAGAGATATAAGAAAAGGTGGATAGAATCAAAAGGAAAAACTCCAGTGAGGATGATGCAGAGGCTCTAGAGTGGAAGATTCTAGAAAACACAAGAATATCGGAGGTATGTATATTTCTTATGGGTAAATGCGTAAATTCTTCTTGTGCTTTCATTTGTAACTAAAAATATTTCTTTCTTTCAGGTATAGATATTTTTAAAAGACATATTAGAAATATGTATCCCTCCGATTTTGAGAAGAAAAGATATATAGAAATGTGGATAGAAACAAAAAGAAAGATTTAAATGAGGATGATGCAGAGGACTCTGAGTGGAAAATACAGGAAAACTCAAGACTATCGGAGGTATGTATATTTATTATGGAAACAAGTAAATTCTTCTGGTGTTGGCATTTATAACTAAAAATCTTTCTTTCTTTCAGGTATAGATATTTTTAAAAGACGGATTAGAAATATGTATCCCTCCGATTTTGAGAAGAATAAATATATAGAAATGTGGATAGAAAAAAAAAAGAAAGATTCAAATGAGGATGATGTAGAGGTTCTCGAGTGGAAGATTCAGGAAAACGCAAGAATATAGGAGGTATGTATATTTATTATGGGTAAACGAGGAAATTCTTCTTGTGCTTTCATTTGTAACTAAAAATTTTTCTTTCTTTCAGGTATAGGTATTTTTAAAAGACAGATTAGAAATATGTATCCCTCCGATTTTGAGAAGAAAAGATATATGGAAATGTGGATAGAAACAAAAAGAAAGATTCAAATGAGGATGATGCAGAGGACCCCGAGTGGAACATACAAGAAAACGCAAGAATGTAGGAGGTATGTATATTTATTATGGGTAAACGAGGAAATTCTTCTTGTGCTTTCATTTGTAACTAAAAATATTTCTTTCTTTCAGGTATAGGTATTTTTAAAAGACAGATTAGAAATATGTATCCCTCCGATTTTGAGAAGAAAAGATATATGGAAATGTGGATAGAAACAAAAAGAAAGATTCAATTGAGGATGATGCAGAGGACCCCGAGAGGAAGGTACAGGAAAAAGCAAGAATATCGGAGGTATGTATATTTATTATGGGTAAACAAGTAAATTCTTCTCTTGTTGGCATTTATAACTAAAAATATTTCTTTCTTTCAGGTATAGATATTTTTAAAAGACGGATTAGAAATATGTATTCCTCCGATTTTGAGAAGAAAAAATATATAGAAATGTGGATTGAAAAAAAAAAGAATGATTGAAATGAGGATGATGTAGAGGTTCTCGAGTGGAAGATTCAGGAAAACGCAAGAATATAGGAGGTATGTATATTTATTATGGGTAAACAAGTAAATTCTTCTTGTATTGGCATTTGTAACTAAAAATGTTTCTTTCTTTCAGGTATAGGTATTGTTAAAAGAAGATTTAGAAATATGTATCCTTCCGATTTCGAGAAGAAAAGACATATGGAAACGGGGATAGAAATGAAAGGAAAGTTTCAAGTGAGGATGATGCAGAGGATCCGGAGTGGAAGATACAGGAAAACACAAGAATATCGGAGGTATGTATATTTATATTGGGTAAACAAGGAAATTATTTTTGTACTGTCATTTGTAACTAAAAATATTTCTTTCTTTCAGGTATAGATATTTTTAAAAGACGGATTAGAAATATGTATCCCTCCGATTTTGAGAAGAAAAGATATATGGAAATGTGGATAGAAACAAAAAGAAAGATTCAAATGAGGATGATGCAGAGGACCCCGAGTGGAACATACAAGAACACGCAAGAATGTAGGAGGTATGTATATTTATTATGGGTAAACGAGGAAATTCTTCTTGTGCTTTCATTTGTAACTAAAAATATTTCTTTCTTTCAGGTATAGGTATTTTTAAAAGACAGATTAGAAATATGTATCCCTCCGATTTTGAGAAGAAAAGATATATGGAAATGTGGATAGAAACAAAAAGAAAGATTCAATTGAGGATGATGCAGAGGACCCCGAGAGGAAGGTACAGGAAAAAGCAAGAATATCGGAGGTATGTATATTTATTATGGGTAAACAAGTAAATTCTTCTCTTGTTGGCATTTATAACTAAAAATATTTCTTTCTTTCAGGTATAGATATTTTTAAAAGACGGATTAGAAATATGTATTCCTCCGATTTTGAGAAGAAAAAATATATAGAAATGTGGATTGAAAAAAAAAAGAATGATTGAAATGAGGATGATGTAGAGGTTCTCGAGTGGAAGATTCAGGAAAACGCAAGAATATAGGAGGTATGTATATTTATTATGGGTAAACAAGTAAATTCTTCTTGTATTGGCATTTGTAACTAAAAATGTTTCTTTCTTTCAGGTATAGGTATTGTTAAAAGAAGATTTAGAAATATGTATCCTTCCGATTTCGAGAAGAAAAGACATATGGAAACGGGGATAGAAATGAAAGGAAAGTTTCAAGTGAGGATGATGCAGAGGATCCGGAGTGGAAGATACAGGAAAACGCAAGAATATCGGAGGTATGTATATTTATATTGGGTAAACAAGGAAATTATTTTTGTGCTGGCATTTGTAACTAAAAATATTTCTTTCTTTCAGGTATAGATATTTTTAAAAGACGGATTAGAAATATGTATCCCTCCGATTTTGAGAAGAAAAGATATATGGAAATGTGGATAGAAACAAAAAGAAAGATTCAATTGAGGATGATGCAGAGGACCCCGAGTGGAACATACAAGAACACGCAAGAATGTAGGAGGTATGTACATTTATTATGGGTAAACGAGGAAATTCTTCTTGTGCTTTCATTTGTAACTAAAAATATTTCTTTCTTTCAGGTATAGGTATTTTTACAAGACAGATTAGAAATATGTATCCCTCCGATTTTGAGAAGAAAAAATATATGAAAATGTGGATAGAAACAAAAAGAAAGATTCAATTGAGGATGATGCAGAGGACCCCGAGAGGAAGATACAGGAAAAAGCAAGAATATGGGAGGTATGTATATTTATTATGGGTAAACAAGTAAATTCTTCTCTTGTTGGCATTTATAACTAAGAATATTTATTTCGTTCAGGTATAGATATTTTTAAAAGACGGATTAGAAATATGTATCCCTCAGATTTTGAGAAGAAAAAATATATAGAAATGTGGATAGAAAAAAAAAAGAAAGATTGAAATGAGGATAATGTAGAGGTTCTCGAATGGAAGATTCAGGAAAACGCAAGAATATAGGAGGTATGTATATTTATTATGGGTAAAAGAGTAAATTCTTCTTGTATTGGCATTTGTAACTAAAAATGTTTCTTTCTTTCAGGTATAGGTATTGTTAAAAGAAGATTTAGAAATATGCATCCTTCCGATTTCGAGAAGAAAAGACATATGGAAACGTGGATAGAAATGAAAGGAAAGTTTCAAGTGATGATGATGCAGAGGACCCCGAGTGGAACATACAAGAAAACGCAAGAATGTAGGAGGTATGTATGTTTATTATGGGTAAACGAGGAAATTCTTCTTGTACTTTTATTTGAAACTAAAAATATTTCTTTCTTTCAGGTATAGGTATTTTTAAATGACAGATTAGAAATATGTATCCCTCCGATTTTGAGAAGAAATGATATATGGAAATGTGTATAGAAACAAAAAGAAAGATTCAATTGAGGATAATGCAGAGGACCCCGAAAGGAAGATACAGGAAAAAGCAAGAATATCGGAGGTATGTATATTTATATTGGGTATACAAGGAAATTATTTTTGTGCTGGCATTTGTAACTAAAAATATTTCTTTCTTTCAGGTATAGATATTTTTAAAGGACGGATTAGAAATATGTATCCCTCCGATTTTGAGAAGAAAAGATATATAGAAATGTGGATAGAAACAAAAAGAAAGATTCAAATGAGGATGATGCAGAGGACCCCGAGTGGAACATACAAGAAAACGCAAGAATGTAGGAGGTATGTATGTTTATTATGGGTAAACGAGGAAATTCTTCTTGTACTTTTATTTGAAACTAAAAATATTTCTTTCTTTCAGGTATAGGTATTTTTAAAAGACAGATTAGAAATATGTATCCCTCCGATTTTGAGAAGAAATGATATATGGAAATGTGGATAGAAACAAAAAGAAAGATTCAATTGAGGATAATGCAGAGGACCCCGAAAGGAAGATACAGGAAAAAGCAAGAATATCGGAGGTATGTATATTTATTATGGGTAAACAAGGAAATTCTTCTTGTATTGGCGTTTGTAACTAAGAATGTTTCTTTCTTTCAGGTATAGGTATTGTTAAAAGAAGATTTAGAAATATGTATCCTTCCGATTTCGAGAAGAAAAGACATATGGAAACGTGGATAGAAATGAAAGGAAAGTTTTAAGTGAGGATGATGCAGAGGATCCGGAGTGGAAGATACAGGAAAACGCAAGAATATCGGAGGTATGTATATTTATTATGGGTAAACAAGTAAACTTTTCTTTTATTGGCATTTGTAACTAAAAATATTTCTTTCTTTCAGGTATAGATATTTTAAAAAGACGGATTACAAATATGTATCCCTCCGATTTTCAGAAGAAAAGATGTGCGAAACGTGAGTACAAAATAGAAAGATTCAAGTGAGGATGATGCAGATTATCACGTAGGAAAGTAACAGAAAAACGAAAGAATATCGGTGGTATGTATATTTATTATGGGTAAACAGCAAAACTCTTCCTGTGCTTGTATTTTTAATTAAAAATATTTATTTTTTTCAGGTATAGATATTAGAAATATGTATCTCTCCGATTTTGAGAAGAAAAGACATGTGGAAAAGTGGATAAAGACAATCTGAGAAATTCAAGCGAGGATGATGCAGAGGATTCCGATTGGAAGATACATTAAAACGCAATTTATCGGAGGTATGTATATTTATTATGGGTTAACAAGTAAATTATTAATGTGCTGTTATTTGTAACTAAAAATATTTCTTTCTTTCAGGTATAGATATTTTTAAAAGACGGATTAGAAATATGTATCCCTCCGATTTTGAGAAGAAAAGGTATATGGAAAAGTGGATAGAAACAAAAGAAAAGATTCAAGTGAGGGTGATGCAGAGGATCCCGAGTGGAAGAAACAGGAAAACGCAAAAATATCGGAGGTATGTATATTTATTATGGGTAAACAAGTAAATTCTTATTGTGCTGTCATTTGTAACTAAAAATATTTCTTCCTTTCAGGTATAGATATTTTTAAAAGACGGATTAGAAATATGTATCCCTCCCATTTTGAGAATGAAAGATATATGGAAATGTGGATAGAAACAAAAGGAGAAATTCTAGTGAGGATGATGCAGAGGATCCCGAGTGGAAGATACAGGAAAAAGCAAGAATATTGGAATTCTGTATATATATTATGGGTAAACAAATAAATTCTTCTTGTACTGGAAATTGTAACTAAAAATATTTCTTTCTTTCAGGTATACATATCTTCAAATGACGGATTAGAAATATGTATCCCTCCGATTTTGTGAAGAATAGTTGTGCGGAAACGTGGATACAAAAAAAGAAAGATTCACGTGTGGATGATACAGAGGATTACGAATGAAAGAAAGAGAAAAATGAAAGAATATCGGAGGTATGAAAATTTATTGTCGGTAAAAAAACTAAATTCTTTCTGTGCTTGCATTTGTAACTGAAAATATTTCTTTCTTTTGGGTATAGATATTTTTAAAAGACGGATTAGAAATATGTATCCCTCCGATTTTGAGAAGAATATATACATGGAATTGTGGATAAAGATGAAAGGAAAGATTCAATTGAGGATGATGCAGAGGATACGGAGTAGAAGATACTGGAAAACGCAAGAATATCGGAGGTATGTATATTTATTATGGTTAAACAAGTAAACTCTTCTTGTATTGGAATTTGTAACTAAAAATATTTCTTTCTTTCAGGTATAGATATTTTAAAAAGACGGATTACAAATATGTATCCCTCCGATTTTCAGAAGAAAAGATGTGCGAAACGTGAGTACAAAATAGAAAGATTCAAGTGAGGATGATGCAGAGGATCACGTAGGAAATAAACAGAAAAACGAAAGAATAGTGGTGGTATGTATATTTATTATGGGTAAACAGCAAAACTCTTCCTGTGTTTGTATTTGTAATTAAAAATATTTCGTTCTTTCAGGTATAGATATTTTTAAAAGACGAATTAGATATATGTATCCTTCCAATTTTGAGAAGAAAAGATATATGGAAAAGTGGATAGAAACAAAAGAAAAAAATCAGGTGAGGGTGATGCAGAGGATCCGAGTGGAAAATACAGTGGAACTCAAGAATATCGGAGGTATGTATATTTATTATGGGTAAACAAGTAATTTCTTATTGTGCTGTCATTTGTAACTAAAAATATTTCTTCCTTTCAGGTATAGATATTTTTAAAAGACGGATTAGAAATATGTATACCTCCGATTTTGAGAAGAAGACATATATGGACAGGTGGATAGGAACAAAAGGAAAGATTCCAGTGAGGATGAAGCAGAGGCTCTCGAGTGGACGATACAAGAAAACACAAGAATAAAGGAGGTATGTATATTTATTATGGGTAAACGAGTAAAATCTTCTTGTGCTTTCCTTTGTAACTAAAAATATTACTTTCTTTCAGGTATAGATATTTTTAAAAGACAGATTATAAATATGTATCCCTCAGATTTTCAGAAGAAAAGATATATAGAAATGTGGATAGAAACAGAAAGAAAGATTCGATTGAGGATGATGCAGAGGACTCCGATTGGAAGATTCAGGAAAACGCAAGAATATAGGGGGTATGTATTTTTATTATGGGTAAACTAGTAATTACTTCTTGTATTGGCATTTGTAACTGAAAATGTTTCTTTGTTTCAGTTGTAGATATTTCTAAAAGACGGATTAGAAATATGTCTCCCTCCGATTTTGAGAAGAATAGGTACATGGAAACGTGGATAGAAATGAAAGGAAAGATTCAATTGAGATGTTGCAGAGGATCTGGAGTGGAAGATACAGGAAAACGCAAGAAAATCGGATGTATGTATATTTCTTATGGGTAAACGAGTAAATACTTCTTGTGCTTTCATTTGTAACTAAAAATATTTCTTTCTTTTAGGTATAGATATTTTTAAAAGACGGATTAAAAATATGTGTCCCTCCGATTTTGAGAAGAAAAGATGTGCGGCAACATGGATACAAAAAAGAAAGCTTCAAGTGAGGATGATGCAGAGGATCACGAAGGAAAGAAACAGAAAAACGAAAGAATATCGGTGGTATGTATGTGAGTTTATTATGGCTAAACAGCAAAATTCTTCCTGTGCTTATATTTGTAATTAAAAATATTTCTTTTTTTCAGGTATAGGTATTTTTAAAGGACGGATTAGAAATATGTATCCTTTCCATTTTGAGAAGAAAAGACATATGGAAACGTGGATAGAAATGAAAGGAAAGATTCAAGTGAGAGTGAAGCAGAGGATCCCGAGTGGAAGATACAGGAAAACGCAAGAATATCGGTGGTATGTATATTTATTATGGGTAAACAATTAAATTCTTATTGTGCTGACAATTGTAACTAAAAATATTTATTCCTTTCAGGTATAGATATTTTTAAAAGACGGATTTGAAATATGTATCCCTCCGATTTTGAGAAGAAAATATATATCGAAATGTGGATAGAAACAAAACGAAAGATTCAAATGAGGATTATGCAGAGGACCCCGAGAGGAAGATACAGGAAAACGCAAGAATATCGGAAGTATGTATCTTTAATATGGGTAAACAAGTAAAGTTTTCTTGTATTGGCATTTGTAACTAAAAATATTTGTTTCTTTCAGGTATAGATATTTTAAAAAGACGGATTAGATATATGTATCCCTCCGATTTTGAGAAGAATATGTAGATGGAATTGTGGATATAGATGAAAGGAAAGATTCAACTGAGGATGATGCAGAGGATCCGGAGTAGAAGATACTGGAAAACGCAAGAATATCGGAGGTATGTATATTTATTATGGGTAAACAAGTAAACTCTTCTGATATTGGCATTTGTAACTAAAAATATTTTTCTTTCAGGTATAGACATTTTAAAAAAGACGGATTACAAATATGTATCCCTCCGAATTTGAGATGAAATGATGTGCGAAACGTGGGTACAAAAAAGAAAGATTCAAGTGAGGATGATGTAGAGGATCACGTAGGAAAGAAACAGAAAAACGAAAGAATATTTGTGGTATGTATATTTATTATGGGTAAACAGCAAAACTCTTCCTGTGTTTGTATTTGTAATTAAAAATATTTCTTTTTTTCAGGTATAGATATTAGAAATATGTATCCCTCTGATTTTGAGAAGAAAACACGTGGAAAGGTGGATAAAAACAAAAGGACAAATTCAAGTGAGGATGATGCAGAGGATCCCGATTGGAAGATACAGGAAAACGCAATTTATCCGAGGTATGTATATTTATTATGGGTAAACAAGTACATTCTTATTGTGCTGGTATTTGTAACTAAGAATATTCCTTTCTTTCAGATATAGATGTCTTTAAAAGACGGATCAGAAATATGTATCCCTCCGATTTTGAGAATAAAACGTATATGGAAAAGGGGACAGAAACAAAAGAAAATATTCAAGTGAGGGTGAAGCAGAGGATCCCGAGTGGAAGATACAGGAAAACGCAAAAATATCGGAGGTATGTATATTTATTATGGGTAAACAATTAAATTCTTATTGTGCTGTCAATTGTAACTAAAAATATTTCTTCCTTTCAGGTATAGATATTTTTAAAAAACGGATTAGAAATATGTATCCCTCCGATTTTGAGAAGAAAATATATATCGAAATGTGGATAGAAACAAAACGAAAGATTCAAATGAGGATTATGCAGAGGACCCCTAGAGGAAGATACAGGAAAAAGCAAGAATATCGGAGGTATGTATATTTATTATGGGTAAACAAGTAAATTCTTCTCTTGTTGGCATTTATAACTAAAAATATTTCTTTCGTTCAGGTATAGATATTTTTAAAAGACGGATTAGAAATATGTATTCCTCTGATTTTGAGAAGAAGAGATATATGGAAATGTAAATAGAAACAAAAAGAAAGATTCAAATGAGGATGATGTAGAGGCTCTCGAGTGGAAGATAAAAGAAAACACAAGAATATCGGAGGTATGTAATTTATTATGGGTAAAGAAGGAAATTCTTCTTGTGCTGGCATTTGTAACTAAAAACATTTCTTTCTTTCATGTATAGATATTTTTAAAAGATGGATTAGAAATATGTATCCCTCCGATTTTGAGAAGAAGAGATATATGGAAATGTAGATAGAAACAAAAAGAAAGGTTCAAATGAGGATGATTCAGAGGACCCCGAGAGGAACATACAAGAAAACGCAAGAATATCGGAAGTATGTATCTTTAATATGGGTAAACAAGTAAACTCTTCTTGTATTGGCATTTGTAACTAAAAATATTTCTTTCTTTCAGGTATAGATATTTTAAAAAGACGGATTAGAAATATGTATCCCTCCGATTTTGTGAAAAATATATACATGGAAACGTGGATAGAGATGAAAGGAAAGATTCAACTGAGGATGATGCAGAGGATCCGGAGTAGAAGATACTGGAAAACGCAAGAATGTCGGAGGTATGTATATTTATTATGGGTAAACAAGTAAACTCCTCTTATATTGGCATTTGTATTTTAAAATAATTCCTTCTTTCAGGTATAGACATTTTAAAAAAGATGGATTACAAATATGTATCCCTCCGATTTTGAGAAAAAAAAGACATGTGGAAAGGTGGATAAAATAAACGGAGAAATTCAAGTGAGGATGATGCAGAGGATCACGTAGGAAAGTAACAGAAAAACGAAAGAATATCGGTGGTATGTATATTTATTATGGGTAAACAGCAAAGCTCTTCCTGTGTTTGTATTTGTAATTAAAAAATTTCTTTTTTTCAGGTATAGATATTAGAAATATGTATCCCTCCGATTTTGAGAAGAAAAGTCATGTGGAAATGTGGATAAAAACAAACGAAGAAATTCAAGTGAGGATGATGCAGAGGATCCCGATTGGAAGATACATTAGAACGCAATTTATCGGAGGTATGTATATTTATTATGGGTTAAGACGTAAATTCTTATTGTGCTGGTACTTGTAACTAAAAATATTTTTTTCTTTCAGGTATAGATATTTTTAAAAGATGGATTAGAAATATGTATCCCTCCGATTTTGAGAAGAAAACGTATATGGAAAAGTGGATAGAAACAAAAGAAAAGATTCAAGTGAGGGTGATACAGAGGATCCCGAGTGGCAGATGCAAGAATATATGAGGTATGTATATTTATTATGGGTAAACAATTAAATTCTTATTGTGCTGTCAATTGTAACTAAAAATATTTCTTCCATTCACACCCAGAAAAAGGAATTGATTAAAACTACAAAACATGTTTTGTTGAGTACATTTTGGTTGTTTTAGCAAAATTCAAGTAAAATTGAACCATTTTACTTTAATTAACAAAACATTTTTGCTGACGATACAAAAATTTTCTTTGGAATTGCAAAAAAAAAAAAAAAAAAAAAAAAAAATTGTGGATTCAAACAAAATTTCCATTGACCTATATTTAAACAAAAAGTTTTGTTGGGTCAACCAAATTTTTGTTGGTTCAACAAAACTTATTTCTGGGTGCAGGTATAGATATTTTTAAAAGACGAAGTAGAAATATGTATGCCTCCGATTTTGAGAATGAAAGATATATGGAAATGTGGATAGAAACAAAAGGAGAAATTCTAGTGAAGATGATGCAGAGGATCCCGAGTGGGAGATACTGGAAAACGCAAGAATATTGGAATTATGTATATTTATTATGGGTAAACAAATAAATTCTTCTTGTACTGGAATTTGTAACTAAAAATATTTCTTTCTTTCAGGTATACATATCTTGAAATGACGGATTAGAAATATGTATCCCTCGGATTTTGTGAAGAATAGTTGTGCGGAAACGTGGATACAAAAAAGAAAGATTCACGTGTGGATGATACAGGGGATTATGAATGAAAGAAAGAGAAAAATGAAAGAATATCGAAGGTATGTAAATTTATTGTCGGTAAAAAAACTAAATTCTTTCTGTGCTTGCATTTGTAACTGAAAATATTTCTTTCTTTTGGGTATAGATATTTTTAAAAGACGGATTAGATATATGTATCCCTCCGATTTTGAGAAGAATATATACATGGAATTGTGGATAAAGATGAAAGGAAAGATTCAATTAAGGATGATGCAGATGATACGGAGTAGAAGATACCGGGAAACGCAAGAATATCGGAGGTATGTATATTTATTATGGGTAAACAAGTAAACTCTTCTTGTATTGGCATTTGTAACTAAAAATATTTCTTTCTTTCAGGTATAGATATTTTAAAAAGACGGATTACAAATATGTATCCCTCCGATTTTGAGAAGAAAACATGTGCGAAACGTGAGTACAAAAAAGAAAGATTCAAGTGAGGATGATGCAGAGGATCACGTAGGAAAGATACAGAAAAACGAAAGAATATCGGTGGTATGTATATTTAGTATGGGTAAACAGCAAAACTCTTCCTGTGTTTGTATTTGTAATTAAAAATATTTCTTTTTTTCAGGTATAGATATTAGAAATATGTATTCCTCCGATTTTGAGAAGAAAAGACATATGGAAAGGTGGATAAAAACAAAAGGACAAATTCAAGTGAGGATGATGCAGAGGATCCCGATTGGAAGATACAGGAAAACGCAATTTATCGGAGGTATGTATATTTATTATGGGTAAACAAATACATTCTTATTGTGCTGGTATTTGTAACTAAAAATATTTCTTTCTTTCAGGTATAGATATTTTTATAAGACGGATTAGAAATATGTATCCCTCCGATTTTGAGAATGAAAGATATATCGAAATATGGGTAGAAACAAAAGGAGAAATTCAAGTGAGGATGATGCAGAGGATCCTGAGTGGAAGATACAGGAAAACGCAAGAATATTGGAATTATGTATATTTATTATGGGTAAACAAATAAATTCTTCTTGTACTGGAATTTGTAACTCAAAATATTTCTTTCTTTCAGGTATACATATCTTGAAATGACGGATTAGAAATATGTATCCCTCCGATTTTGTGAAGAATAGTTGTGCGGAAACGTGGATACAAAAAAAGAAAGATTCACGTGTGGATGATACAGAGGATTACGAATGAAAGAAAGAGAAAAATGAAAGAATATTGGAGGTATGTAAATTTATTGTCGGTAAAAAAACTAAATTCTTTCTGTGCTTGCATTTGTAATTGAAAATATTTCTTTCTTTTGGGTATAGATATTTTTAAAAGAAGGATTAGAAATATGTATCCCTCCGATTTTGAGAAGAAAAGATATATGGAAACGTAGATACAAACGAAAGGAAAGATTCAAGTGAGGATGATACAGAGGATGCTGAGTGAAAGATACAGGAAAACGCAAGAATATGGAAGGTATGTATATTTATTATTGTTAAAAACTTAATTCTTCCGCGCTGACATTACTAATTAAAATATTTATTTCTTTTAGGTATACATATTTTTAAAACACTGATTAGAAATATTTATCCCTCCGATTTTGAGAGGATTATGTATGCGGAAACGTGGATACAAACGAAAGGAAATATTCAAGTGAAGATGATGCAGAGAATCAAGAAGGGAATAAACAGGAAAATGCAAGTTTATCGGAGGTATGTTTATTTATTATGGGTAAACAAGTAAATTCTTCCTGTGTTGGCATTTGTAACTAAAAATATTTCTTTCTTTCAAGTATACAGTAAAATCTCGTTATAACGTATTTCTAGAGACCACCGATTACATTCGTTACACTGAAAAAATCGTTAATTTGAAATTTCAATACGGCATTTTTATAAAGGAAATTTCCATGCACATTGAATAGATATATATATTATTACTATACATATACTGAATTTCGGTTAATATTCAAACATATCAGTAAATAATAAATACACAGTACATTACTGTTGTGAACATTGAAATAAGATAATTATTAAGCTCATTAAGTTTCAATATTTTAATCGTAAATGTTATAAAGAAATTATAATTTATCTTACATATCTTGCAGATTAAAAAATCTTATTGACGTGTGCCGTTAATGTAACATTATTTCTTTACAAAAAAAAAAAATCGTTTTTCTCCTCTAAAGTTCGCAATGCATTTTTCAAAAGAAATTGTCAAAAATGTTCTTAAAACATTATTTTGCTGGGATAGTTACTTTTTAAGGCTGCTCGTCAGTAAACTTCCCGATACCCCTCGCTAATGTTAATCCAATGGGCGTAAGATGCATTCGTATTTTTAAAATATCTCCTCGGGAAATTAATATTTTTAACTTCTGTTTCCTGTGTACTGTTCTTAAAGAATGTGTCTTTTTTCCTTAGTTATCAAAATATTTCTAAACTATGTGCTTAATTTATATTACGATTAATTTACGATTTTAACAGTTGACAACTAAAAAAATTGACAACTAAGAAAAAAAAAGAGATATTCTTTAAGAACAATACAAAGAAACAGAAGTTAAAAATACATTAATTTTCCGAGGAGATATTTTAAAAATACGAATGCATCCTACGCCCATAGGAATAACATTAGCGAAGGAAACCAGGAAATTTACTGACGAGCAGCCTTAAGAGTTTCAGTGTTCCATTGCCCCACCCCCTTCTTTTTTTAAAACTTCGGTATTAGATGGACAGTCATCATCAGTTTTGTTTTACTGTCATCTGCGTCCCTATTATTGAGTTTCTTACTAAAATTTTCTTCCAAATGCTAGTTTTCCAATTGATTTTTTTCTTGCCAATTTAACATTCATAAAACTGAAATGGCTATTCTTTTTTGGCCTTTAATAAATTCGTCAATTTGAAATTTCGTTAAAGCGAAATTCGTTAAAATGAATATTTTTATAATGTGAAGGCATAGGACTTTTTTTAACAATCCAAAGAGAGTCGTTAAACTGAAAAATTCGTGAAAGTGACAATCGTTGTAACGAGAACCTACTGCAGATATTTTTAAAAGACGGATTAGAAATATGTATCCCTCCTACTTTGAGAGGAAAAGATATTCGGAAACGTGGATACAAATGAAAGGAAAGATTCCAGAGAGACTGATTCAGACGATCACGAATTCAAGGAACAGGAAAAGGCAAGAATATTGGAGGTATGTATATTTATTATGGGTAAACAACTATATTCTTCCTGCGCTGGCATTTGTAACTAAAAATATTTCTTTCTTTCAGGTATATATATATTTAAAAGACGGATTAGAAAAATATATCACTCCGATTTTGAGAGGAAAAAGATATGCGGAAACGTGGATATAAACGAAAGGAAAGATTCAAGTGAAGATGATGCAGAGAATCAAGAAGGGAAGAAACAGGAAAACGCAAGAATATCGAAGGTATGTATATTTATTATGGGTAAATAACTTAATTCTTCCTGTGCTGGCATTTCTAATTAAAAATATTTCTTTCTTTCAGGTATAGATAATTTAAGAAACGGATTAGAAATTATGTATCCCTCCAATTCTGAGAAGAAAAGATAAGCAGCAACCACTGTGTAAACGATAAGAAAGATTAAGAAGGATGGAGATAATCACGAAGGAAATAAACAGGAGAACGCGAGAATAATTGAAGTACGTTTATTTACTATGGGTAAGAAAATAAATTTTTCCTTTGTTGTCATTTATAATTTGAAATATTTATCTATTTTATGTATAGATATTTTTTTAATTTGGATTAAAAATATATGTATTCCTCTGGTTTTGAAAAGAAACGATATGCGGAAACAAGGTACAAGCGAAGAGAAGATTCAAATAAGGATAATGGACAGGTTCCTGAATCGAAGAAACAGGAACAAGTAATATAAAAACTTTTTTTAAAGTCAATTCCTACTTAGGTCAAATAGAAATTTTTTTCCAGCGATCTACACGCTTCGCCACTGACGGTATTTTTTCCTAAATTTATATCCTGCTAAATATCTTACATAAGAGAAATTTTTGAAATGTATTAAAAATTAAATAAAAAATAAATAGTTAAAATACCAAAAATTAATAGCTCGAAAAGTATTTCTCACAAAATTGTTAGACAAACTGCGTTAGAAAGTTAAAAAAATTGTATTTTTCTTGATATAAATTTAAAATCTAATAATTATGCCGTTTTTCAAATATTGAATTTCAAAAATTACCAAACTTCACAATGATTAAATAAAATGATCAGAGATATGTATTTCTCCAATTTTGAGAAGATAGAGATGCGAAAACCTAGATACAAACGAAAGGAAAGATTCAACTGAGGATGATTTAGAGGATCTCGAAGGGAAGAAATACAAAAACGCGAGTTCATCGGAGGTATGTAGATTTATTATGGGTAAACAACTAAATTCGTCCTGTTCTGGCATTTGTAATTAAAAATATTTTTTTCTTTCGGGTATAGATATTTTTTAAAGAATGATTAGAAATATATATCACCTCCAATTTCGAGAAGAATATAGATGTGGAAACCGGGATACAAACGATTAAATGATTAAATTATGGATATTTATTATGGGTAAAATAAATTTTGTTTGTGCAGGTATTTATAAATTAATTTTTTTTCATAGTATTTAAAAAAAAATAAATGTATTTACGATTTTGGAAGAAAAAATGACGCGAACGTTTTAATATCTAGTTTACGTTGACTAATTTCACACAAATTATATTACGTTTACAATATTCAATAAAAACATGATATTTCGGACAACTGAAGGTATCTGTTGTCATTGAGCATACTTGACGATAATTGTAATGCGAAATGACGTTAACCGACAACTTTGCATGACCCCCATTTGTATTTAATAAAATTGTTTGTATCGAGAAGCATGTGAAGGATCTCATTCATAATTCTTCTGCATGCCGTGGAATTGGCACAAAAAATCCAGAAAAAACAAAACGCTTTCCTTTCGACTGCTCGAAGAACCGAGGAAAGTCTGTATAGGGCAGTTGCAATTGACGTCAGGTTGGAGGTCACACACTACAAATACGCAGTTCTGATTGGTGGAAGAACCCTGACCTCCAAGTGAAGTACAATGGTTGATCAGCTGATTGCAACTTCTCTATAGGCGCAGACGCAATCGGCGGCACGTTATAACATAAAAGTCATAAACTGCCAGTGATCGTACGAAGTACGAGGAGAACAAAAACTGATTTGGATAGCTAATTGTAAAGTTTTTCAACTAAAAAAATAAAAGATTTGTGTGACATCTGCCAAAAATTGGTTTTTCAGACTTATTGTTGGACAGCGAGATCTCGAATTTCCCAAGCTAATGTTAATGGGCGTGGGAATGAATTATTATGTTTATTGCGATCTTTTATTTAAATTCACTTGGTTTTTGTATGTAAAGATGGAATATTGTATTAAATTTTTCAACTTCTTCCTGATACGCTAGAATTATATATATATATATAAACTATGTGCACGAGTACGTTTCGGTTGACAATACAATATTTTAGCAGTAAATTATAAATTTTAAAAAAAAATTAAGGCATTTGTCCGTTAGTCAGCAGCAGGTGATAAATCCTCAAATAATCTTTACGGTTACAACTGTTTACGAATTACAGAAACATTGAAATTTAACCTGCTCCAAAACACTCTCGCCAATAAAAAATAAAGAGTGCAATAATATAAACATCATATTTATCATTTAATAGTTTAATATTATTTAAATTACGATTACCCGTTGAGAAAACAATTTAGAAATCCTGAATATGTAGTTTAAATAATGTTTTGGTTTTTTTTTTTCCTTGCCTGTTCTCATAACTTTTAAAAAAGAGCAAAAAGAAACAAATTCAAAAGTTCGTGCGTCAAGCGTAATTCAAACGTGTTCAAGCGTAATTGAAATCAAAGAATTGTTAATAATCGGATCCCACGCTAAATTAATGTATTGTAACGGAATTTATTTTTCGGTACTATATGAATTGCATTCATGTAATTAGGAAGTGACGTCTTCTCTACTGGAGCACAGGAGCACGTGAACCCCAAAGAAATAAATTAACAAATAAAATAAATCACATTTCCAGATTTTTACTAATTTCCAGAATGAGTTTAAATACGCACCACATCTCTTTTAAATACGTACATGCAAGACGTTAATATAATAATCTAAATATCGAAAATTAAGCAAAAACGAGTGTCCGATCTTTTCAGGATACCACGCGCGATCGAAGAAATTACATTCAAAACCATCAGCTTATGCGGACGAAAGCGGCGAGGAGAGTGTAAGGCAAAGCTTATATCTTTCCATTCGCACAACCTTCAGTGTGCGAAAGTTTGAGTATTTTGCTTTCTCTTTATTGACTGTTTTTTCCGAAATATCCCGTGGTTTCTTATATTCAGTTAGTTATTTTTTTTTTTTTTTTTTTTTGTTTGAATGTATGATCTTCCTTCATAGAAAATAAAATGTTACGCTTTTGCTAAGTTCATGTTAACATTTGAAGGGGAGAATTGCTTTGATACTTATAAGCTACTATGGTGTTTGTCTCGAATAATCCATATATTTTTATTCTCAGAAATACATACGAGACGTTGACAAATTACATAAATCTTCTTCTTAACAAGGATGGGATAGACACCAGGAAGTAGATAGCACTGAAGACACACACAACATTGACATCCAAGTCTTACCAGGATTCGAACCTGAGCCCTCACAGTGGCGGTGGCCTCCGCTACCAACCACGCTGCCGGACCGGCAAGTTCTTGTTATTTTGTTTATTGCCATTGTTTTGATTAACTTTTGAAAATTAAAATGTATTACAACCTGTGAATTAACTCGTACTCGCTGATTGTATTTTAGCATTTTATGTATTGTGAACGCACATTTAAAAAAGCCAATAACCGCCACTGAAATTATGGATGATTTTTTAAATAAACATTGAATGCTTATAAAATAATGTTTTTTAAAAAAACCTATTTTTACTGTTATAAAAATATCTCATGAGGAAATTACTGTTTTTAACTTCTTTCTTCCGTGTACTCATCTTGAAGGATGTCTCTTTCTCTTTTAAATGACAAAATATTTCTAAAATAAGGATTTAATTTTATTTTTAGTGTTGAAATATTACTGAGCGCTCGTCAGCTTCCCTAAGATTTTAACACATAAAATGTATTAAATTAAACATATATTTTAGAAATATTTTGTCGACTAAGAAAGAGACTTTTTTGAAGTAGAGTGCACGAAATAAGAGTAAAAACAGTTTCATTTTTTTAAACACTCTTTGTATAAGCATTCAATGTTTTTCTTTAAAATCATGCGTAATTTCATTACTTTAAAGCCTGTTTCCACAAAATTTCCGTTACAACGCGTTAATTTTGCGTGTGAATTTATTTAAAAAATATATAACTTTTACTCTATTTCTTTTTAAGTTATGACAACAGAGAATAAAAAACAAAACATCATTATTTAAAATATCCTTTCAGGATTTCTAAATTGATTTTTAAAGTAAAATCAAAATTTCATTAATATTAATTATTAATTGAAAAGCGGTATTTTTTAAAAATGTATCGCACTCCTTTTTTTTACTTATACTTCCTACATTTTAGTGTTCAAAATATTTCGTTGTTGCAGTTTCACAACCAGTTGCCCTTTGTTGGTTAGCGTGATTTGGCGCATCATTAAATCCATTCTTGCTGTAACTTTTATGCAATTGAAAAACCATAAAGAATATTTGTCGATTTATCACATTCGGCCTGTTAACGCAAAAATGCATTAAAGTTAATTTATTGATCTATAAGAAAGTTCTAAAATGATAAAAAAGTTGTATTGTCATCTAAAGTATAGGACTTTACAAAATTGATAAAATTTGGTAGCCAGCAAAAAATTCTAGTCGCTAGTAAAAAATATTATCCCCCCCCCCCCCCTCCATTCCTTCGTCACTGATTTTCAAAAAGCATAAAAGTTTTTATGAATTAATTGAGAAAAATTAATAACAGGCATAGTTTAGAATTATTAGTAACAATGTTTAAAATAGTACATAATTTTAGAATGATAATATAAACTAAGTTTTCTAATGAGACTTAACAAAATTATATATCTCTGAAAAATAAATAAATAAATACTGTAAAAACCAAATTTACCAGCAAGTTCGGCAAATGCTGATTGATGAATGCTTCAAATGTCCAGATGGGGGGGGGGGGGTTTATCGATGAAATAGTTAAGCAAAAAACATTTTTTTTTGTTTATTTTTCTGTCGAAGTCAGTAAAACAATTCTAATTTTATTAATTTAAAATTTACCAGTCGCCAGTGGCGACCGCATTTGTCAAGCCCTGGATTTGGTACATATTTTTTTAATGCGTTCGTAATTATGTAAATACGTAGCACCTATAATCGTCGTCTAGTCCGTCCGTCTGTCCACATATAACAGCGCAAAAACTACCCAACCGAATGGTTTGGAATTTACTATATGTATAATCGTTGCATAATTTTGTCGAGTCAATTCAAATTTTATGAAAATCGAATCAAAACTTAAGATATTAATAAAAGTCTTTATATATCTTTATTAATATATCAGAGATATATCTTTATTAAAGATATTAATAAAAGTCTTCTTCATTCCATTAAATCCTATCATACGTAATCTATGTAATAAAAGCACAGGTCATGTGTCTGAGGAAAACAAATACTAGTAACCATTTCTTTTTTCACCTGCCAGGCAGCCATTTTATTCAAAAATATTTTTTCGAAAGAACATTTTTAGAAAAATCGTTCAAAAAAATTGTTTGTTTGAGAGATGGGTTACATTAAAAAATGTATAGATTCTGAGATAACCTCAGTTAAAATTATAGCTATTAAAGTAAATAAACACAAGCGATTCGTTCATCGTAAAGCATAGAAATATTAAACCATGGAGGTAATCATTCGCAAAGCGAGATCTCCATGGTGAATTTTGAACGCTGTCTGATGTCGAAATAAAAATTCGCATCTGAAGGATGTAGATGCAAAATTCACACTCTCCAATTAACCTAGTTTTTAGAAAAATGCAAAAAACTGATTATTATGAATAAACATGATATAGTGGCACAATTTTTTTGTGTGATATGTTTGTTGCCATAACGTATGGGAACAAATATATCAAAAAACAGTTGTGCCACTATATCATCTTTATTCATAATAATCGGTTTTTTTTGCATTTTTCTAAAAACTAGGTTAAGTGGAGAGTGTGAATTTTGCATCTACACCCTTCAGATGTAAACGTGGCATACGTAATTAAAAAAAAAAGGCATGCTCATTTCGCTCATAACAGACGATATAATTCATTTCACTGAAATAATAAAGATGATTTTTTACATTGTAAAACCAGTTAGAATATGAATGTACCTCATTTTTCACGTTTAAGTACAATTTCCAACTTGTAGAATTTTAGCACATCACGAAGTGGGGGAAATATCGATTACAAAATTCCATCCTTACATACAAAAATCAGTGAAACAAGCAAAAAATATTGCGTAAATCATAGATTATGAAACATTTTCCAGCTTAGTCATTATTATAATAAAATTTCCTTGTTTAATAAGCTGAAAAATGGTATCTAAAAAACAATTTGGAAACCACATAACACATTTCAAAACAGGATTTCAGCAATTACCGTCCATAATCAAAGAAGTATTAAAATTCTTTTCTCAAGCTCTGTGTATGACTTATAGATTTGTCATCTCTGGATCTCAACATCACTAGACGCATGAAACTCGCTGTACAGCAATCTCTAGAATGCATGAAATTCATTCAAGCAGCGGTCAGTAATTTATGTTTGTCCGCTTCGCGTACATTAACCGAAAAAAAAAAACACCACTGGAGCCATGAAACTCACTGTACAGCAATCTGTAGAATGAATGAAATTTATTCAAGCAACGATCAGTAATTTATGTATGTAAGTCAATTAGGTCTACCTGGCCTCTTGAGTTCATCTCTTTAAAGATCATTGTCTTAACAAGTCCTTTCTTGCGTTTCTTTTAACAACTTTCACACAAATTTAAGTAAATGCAGTTGCGCAAATTGAACGAATTTTGGTAAAGTTATGGACTTTTGTTACATTCCCCAGTTACGAGTTGGGGATTTTGTAAACTAACCGGTAAATTTGATGAATGTTCAATAATTTATCACATTTACCAATTTTAGTGGCGATTATGAATAATCAACGGTAAATATACATAATCACCGGATTAATCACATTTACCGTAGCATATCATACTGTATAGTATGGTAAAATATAGTTCTGTTAGGAAACGCGTAACCCAGTTGAAAATTCCATTTCAGTAATTTCCGTTAATAAAGAAAAATGCACACTGGTTTTTTTATGCAGCCCTATATATGTATAAAATTTATACACAACAAGTTATATGCAACAAATTAGTTAAATTTAAAAACGCATACCACAACTAAAAATGTAGTTCGAGCAATTATCACTCATAGACAGTACTGGTACTGAATTATTTTCTGTGTGCCTGTAAATGAACGATAAAATGCTATGCACGCTATATTCTACAGTAAGCATCTTGTAGTGCACCTCTGTGATGTATATCAATTTCAATATGTATGAATTAACATCTCTGGAATACATACAAACGATTTTTCTCCATGGACCAAAATGTAGCGGAATTCTTTTAAGTGTGCCTGTAAACTATATCTAAATGCAACACGCTTTATTTTCAATCCCGAACATGCCATAGTAAACATCCATAACATATATCAATATTTGGCAATCCGAATATATGTATGCGAGTTACAGATCAGCCAGACAAACTGAATTCATGAACAATTTCCAACTATGTTGGACATTTCTTATAAAAGAGTAAAAAGTTGTTAAAAATATTGATTTAATGAAGAGATATTTGAAAAATACGAATGCATTTTATGTCCATAGGATTGACATTGGAGGTAGTAATTGGAGAAATGACAGACCAACAACTTTAAATCAGGAACGTAGGAAAGGGAAGGGATCATATGGCTCAATCTCTCTCCAATCAAAATCAAGAATATTTTTTAAACCAAAAATTTACATATATAAAATTTACTATTTTAAAGACATATTTCCAATTTTACTCACTAAATAATTAATTTATTGCTATGAAATTAATTTTAAAAATGTTTTTATATTAACATTATTAATAATCAATTTGAACGATAAAATACAACAAGAAAACTACAGCTTTATCCAGACTACATAGCATAGAGCCTTTAAAAATGAACTTTAGAAATAGTAAAATAATTCATTCATCAAGATTTTATTTCCCATCCATTATCCGTGAATCAATAGAAATATACAGGGTGATCTTATTTAAAGTGACAGTGTTTGGAGCGCCCTGTAGCGCGATCTAATAGCCGAAATGGCACCAAACTTGGTATTTAGACTAATCAAGACATGGAAAAAAGGATTCCGTGAAAAAAAATTAGTTCCAAAAATTGCCACTAGGGAATTTTGTGGCGCTGCTGTAGCTTACAATAACGAGAATTAGCATAAAACACGGTTTTCAAAGAAAAATGCAAATGTTGTGCGATGACAGCGCCAGTAATAGGGACTATAAAAGCAAGTAGTAGACAGCTCCGACAAAGAATCTCAGCTGAAGTAAACGAGCTCCAGTGGACATGCCTCTCTCGTTACCGGAACGTGCGTTACTGGTGAAGCTGTATTATATGAATCAATGTAATGCATCCGCAGCTCTTCGGGAATTTCGAACAAGAAAAAAATTACGAAAGGGGGGCTTTATCGCTGAATGGTCTTAATAAAATGATTAAGAAGTTCGAGGAAACGGGCTCACTGACCATTCGCGCTGGGAGAGGACGTAAACAAGTATCAGAAGATGTAATAACTGATGTGGCAACTGCAATTGTCGAAGGATCGCAGGGAACCATTGCTGGTACTAGCAGCGCCCGGGGTGTAACTCGACAATTGGACATGAATTATTCCACGGTATGGAGAGTTTTGCGGCGCGTTATTGGATTTTACCCCTACAAAATCAGCCTCTTGCACGAACTGAAACCAAGTGATTATGATAAGCGAGTGACATTCGCTCTATCGTTTCTTGCCAGGGTAGAAATTGATGATGCTTTCCCATGGCACATTCTGTTGGGAGATGAGTGTCATTTTTATCTCAATGGGTCCGTAAACACACAAAATTAGCCGAATTTGGGCTTTTGAGCATCCCCACACCGTGCATGAAATCCCATTAAATTCCCCAAATGTCACTGTTTGGTGTGGTTTCACAGCCGAATTCGTAATTGGGCCATTCTTTTTTTAGACCATCACTCCGACAGGACCCGAAACGTGCACTATAAATGCAGAAAGGTACCACGAAATGCTGCAAACGTTTGTTATTCCACAACTTCAGCAAAGAAACTGTCTCCAATAGACAATCTTTATGCAGGATGGTGCTCCGCCACACATTGGTAATAAGATAAAGCAGCTGTTGCGCCAAACCTTCATTGATGATAGAGTCATAAGTCGGAGTTTTCCAGTTGCATGGCCGCCTCGTTCCCCTCACCTCACGCCATGCGATTTTTGGCACTGGGGTTATTTGAAATCTCAAGTTTATGTTGGTGGAGTATCAAATTTGTCTATTCTAAAGGACAACATAACAAAGACAGTGCGGAATATTCTTCGTGATATGTTACGTACGGCTGTGGAGAACGTTGTGCACAGAAAGCACGGTGTTGTTTCTGAGAACGGTGCTCACATTGAAGGTGGTCTAATTCCTCACCGGGGAAGTTAATGTAGTAAATAAACATTAATAATTTAACTGTACGATTGTATGTGTTAGTATTTTTCTTTTCTCACATTTTATACATTGCAAAGCGCCACAAAATGCCCTAGCGGCGATTTTTGGAACTAAATTTTTTTCACGGAATCCTTTTTCCCATGTCTTGATTAGTCTAAATACCAAGTTTGGTGCCATTTCGGCTATTAGATCGCGCTACAGGGCGCTCCAAACACTGTCACCTTAAAAAAGATCACCCTGTATATTCGCATCGAGAGCATATGCAATGAATCAGCTTCTCTTGAGTTACCTAGAACTTGATGCGAGATGATTTATAAAAAAATCAATTGAATAAATAAATCATTATAATTAAAAAATAAAATAAATATTAAAAAATAAAATAAATCACGCTTACAGATGATAATTTTTATTACTTACCCATCATACGTAGTATAGGGTAAGTCTTGTAATCGTTTTGAAAATCGAAAAAAAATTTTTTGACGGATTTACACGTTTCAGACACTGGAGATTCCGAAAAACATATTTTTAGAAAAAAAATTTTGCCGTCCGTCTGTGTGTCTGTAAACACTCTATCTCCCGAAAAAATTGAGATAGAGACTTGCAATTTGGTATGTACTTAGTATGTAATAATGGGAAAAAACCTATTTCATTTCAATAACCTCGATTAACCGGAACTATTTTTTTCGGACTCTCGAAATATTCGTTCTGATGAAAGGTATATAAAAATTTTCGAAATTGTTTATTTTAAGAAATTAATATAAAAGACAATAAAAAAACATAAATTTTGCATACAGCATGAAGTCGATCGGATAATGAGTTGCCGAAATATTTGGAATCCTATTTTCCACACTCTTCGATTTTTCATGACCCTGTATTTCATCCAAATTTCACTTCAATGATATATTTTAATTGGAAATTTGACGCTTAATCAGAGGCAATAAACCGCTAGTTAATAGGATTATTATTTTTGGAGTTATAAGGAAAAAGCTCTTTCAAGCAATTCAGTAATCGAGCCTTTAAAGTTTGTGACGTCATCAAGCCACGATTTTATTTGAATTGCAATGCATTTTATAAGTAGTTTACACATTTTTATTTTAATATTTTACATTATGCATATCCATGATGGGTAAGTATTACGGTGGCACCCAACGACTAGTTAAGAACTTGCTTTTATATCTGGTATCGTGTGTTGTTTGTTTCTCGAGTTCATGCGTTATATTGTTTGATAATATAGTTTATTTTATCAATACTGATCTTGAGAATGTCCCCTATTGTGTGTAGGAAACTAGTAGGTCTCTTTATTAAAAGATATTTTAAGCCTTTATGTTTACGGTAACCACTTCTGGCATATATATATTTTATTTGAAAGGTAATAAGTGATTTTTTCTTATACAATTCTATAAAATATTTTCTTCGATATTTTTGCCTCTTCATGTGGTTGGATATCATACATTTTCCAACATTTATACTTTAAAACTACCGTTAGAATTAGTACAGTATTTTTGCGACTTGAAACATCATTTTCACCGCAAATGCGGCTCAAGAAAACTAAGAGGTTGCACACTGTCTCTCTCTCTCTCTCTCTCTCTACATATATATATATATATATATATAATTTAAACCATTTATTATAGAGTTATTGAAGATTACGTTAACACATAAATGGGAAAATATTTAGTGAAAATTATGTTAACATTTAAATGAGAAAAAAATTTCTTTGTTTCAGATGTACTTAGTGGATGACATTTTGTAAGGAACTCAAGGAAAGAATAAAGGGTATGATAACATTTGCTCCTGAAGCATTGTGTGTCAAGGTGTTAAATGGTACTTTCATTGTTTCCATGCGTGCATTAACAATGGACAACATGTTGAGGCCTTCAAATAAATATGTTCAATAAATAGTTTCCCATTTAACTGCTAACACAATTTTGTGACTAACCTGTAGTTATAGTAGCACCACCCTCACGTATGCCACTTAAAAAAAAAAAAAAACCCTGAGCGTATACGTTATAGTCAGCGTCATGGCCGGAATATTCCCATAGGAGGAACAGTACATCATGCCCCCCCCCCCTCACAGGAATATGGAAATTGGCGGTCGTTGGTCATATTTTTCCCATATAGAGAAATATGAGGCCCAGCGGACTACCTGTTCGAAATGCTTTTTTTTTCACACCAATGAACCACTGCAAAGCTTACGCACTGTAATCTTTTACATTACTTGCTGATACACATTTTTGATTACTTTTCAATTAACTGTAGGCCTTAATCAGGCAACATGTTGTAACGAAATGTGAGTGTACTATGTTAAAAGTCTCTTAAAAAAACCTTTCGTGTGATACCTCATTTATCGCCATGCGCTTTGTATGTGCATCGAAAAAGTAGTAGATGTAGAATGTAGAAATCAGAAATAATACACTGCTGTCCTAAAATTAAAGGGCAGTGACCCCAGCCGCTTTCGCTTTTTACACGGTTTGTCGAATATCTGGTGAAATTCTTGACAAATTGTTCTGGAAATTCGAGACTGTAAAGCACATGTTTGACTTCAAAAACAGTAGAAACAGTATACTGTAATTAAAAAAAATTAATATATTGAATATTTGATGAGATATGGGCATCTGTGTAAAGTAATTTATAAAATAATTTATATGGGATTTCCTCCCGCATTTGTCAATTAGCTCACTGTATTGCTGGTATCATTCTGAGTTTTCACGATATTTGACTGATTTTTTTATATGAGTTACTCTATAGAATTGACTACCAAATCATGAGAAAAAAATCTTTGGTTTAGTTCCCGCAGATATAAATAATTTCATACAAATGCCCATATATCATCAAATATTCAATATATTAAAATAATTTATAAAATAATTTATATGGGATTTCCTCCCGCATTTGTCAATTAGCTCACTGTATTGCCGGTATCTTTCTGAGTTTTCACGATAATTGACTGATCTTTTTATATGAGTTACTCTATAGAATTGACTACCAAATCATGAAAAAAAAAAATCTTTGGTTTAGTTCCCGCAGATATAAATAATCTCATACAAATGCCCATATATCATGAAATATTCAATATATTAATTTTTTAATTGCAGTATACTGTTTCTACTGTTCTTGAAGTCAAACATGTGCTTTACATGCTCGAATTTCAAGAATAATTTGTCAAACATTTCAGTAGATATTCAACAAAATGTGTAAAAAGCGAAAGTGTCCGGTCACTGCCCCTTAATATTTGGACAGCAGTTTTAACTTGATACTGGTAATCATTAATGGCAGTTTAGTAATGCATATTTCCATCTTTAAGTCATGTTTTTAAAGCAGAATTTATTCATTTTAGAAGAAATTTGCTGTTTTTTGCTATAAAACGTAATTTTTTACTTCTTTAGAATTTTAGATTTTTTGCTAATAATGATCAGAAGTATAAATAAAGTTTAAAATACACATAATGTTTTAAGTAGATATTAAAGATAAGCCATTCATTTATTGGTACATCCAAGCAAAGTTTGAATTTTTATATCAAATGAAATATTTTAGAACATTTTCATATTTGATATATACGAGGGGTACATTGGTCTACCTCAAAAATGGGCACAATGTGTCACTCTTTTATACTGATTTTGTGGTGAAATATTCAATAAAAACCTTAAACAGATACAGCATTTTTTTTAATTTAAAATTAAAATTGCAGTTAAGAAAAAGTATAGTTCGTTATTTTATGTTAAATATTTAAAAAGGAAAAAGTTCTATTTCTTTTGTGTCCTGCACATTTTTAAAATATTGAAGAATATCGCTACTAATTCATTTTAAACTGAGAAAATTTTAATTAAAAGGTTATTCGCTTTCTTTTCTTAAAAAAAATGGGAGAGAAAAAAAAAACAGTTACGCCACATAAGCCATAAATACCTAATCCTAATTGTGCACTTTTTTAATGTGCTGAAACTGTAGTCATCAGAACGCTGGAAAGAAAATTGTTCTTAAAATTATGTTATTTACATAATGTTTAAAGCACGATAAATAATTTTAATTTAAAAACCTATGTATAATAATCTTGTTAGATATATTTTGTACATAATGTCAATCTGAACAAAACTTCTTTTACGTGCTTTTGCCGCGCATATTAGAGCCATTATCGTTAGCCTTTACCGCTTAAATAATATGTGTCTAAATTTATAATTGCTTCAAAAAATCAGTAAGAAATTCTGTCAATACAGTTTCTATATTATCTAAAATTAGGAGAATGCTAAAAAGTGTCCATGTATTTCAGCCCTTATAATGTTCTGAATTGACATGAACATATCTGAATATCACACTTATTTGACCGTATGTGAAAGGTTCAGAAAACACGATGCCTATGTTCTAACATAAAGGAATCAAATCTTGAACTATTTCAATGCAAATTTTGTTATAGTTTATCTAACTTATCTATTACTTTGATTGCACGTAAAACGTAAATAATAAATTTCTTTTACACCATTTCTTTAATTTTCAGTATGTTTAAACAAGAACGGAAAATCATGCGTCAAGCATAGATTATGTATCACTTTCCAACGCTTCCAAAAAAATTTTACAAATCATTACCGTTTAACAAGCTGAAAGATAACTTCTAAGTAAACAATTTGGAAAACTCATAACATATTTAAAAACGTAATTTCAGGAATTTCCAACATATACAATATTCGGAAAATATCCGAATACTTTTATTCAGCCCTGTATAGGATCTATAGATTTGTATATATACTTCATAGGATGCTAACTTTTAGTTTAGTTAGGAAACGCGTAGCACAGTTTAAAATTCTCCTTCTGGAGTTTCTGTCAATAAACGGAAATGTGTTCGCGAACTTTTGTGCTGCCCTGTATATGATCTACAGAATTTATACACACCAAATAATAGACAAAAAGTGAGTTAAATTTAAAAATCGCGTTCAGCAACTTAAAACGTACTTCCAGGAATTATTGTTAACAGACAGTAGAGAATTCTTTTGTGTGTCCCTGTAAATGAACGATGACTGCTATACACACAATATTCTGTAGTAAGCCTCTTGTAATGTACCTTAGTAATATATATAAATTTCAATGCATTTAAAATAATGAAACATTATTTAAATAAACCACAAACGATTTTTCTCCATAGACGTAATGTAACGAAAATTTTTGACTGTCCCTGTAAAGTAACTATAAGTGCTTTGCACACCCTATTCCATATTAAGCTTCTTGTAATGCACCTTAGTGATATATATCAATTACAATATGTTTGAAATTGTGTAAGATCATTAAAATAAACCGCAAATGATTTCTTCCCATAGACCGTAATGTAACGGAATTCTTTTGAGTGTCCCTGTAAAAAAATTATAAGTGCTATACACTTCAGTTGAAATAGGAAACATGCTATAGATAACGACAATAACATATAAAAATTGCAGGGCAATCCGAGCATATTTACGGCAGTTAGAGCACGGACAGGCGGCAGACGGCCAGAAAGCCATATGGCAGACAAACCGAAGTTATAAGCACTTTTCAACTAGGTTGGAAAGTGTTAAAAATGCCTTCCATGCGAAAATTTATTTGAAAACTGAAAGTTTTTTGTTCTCTATGTTCTGTAAATTGAATGTTTAAAGAATACATCTGTATAATTTCATACTAATCTATAATAATAAAGTTTACAGGAAGATTTATTGGATTCATAAATAAATGCAATATCTGCGACCGCATACCAACTGCTATGTTTTATTTTTCACCTTTCCACTTACAGGTTAGTTGAAAAATGCACAGAACTATTAGGGTGAATGAAATGAAAACGAAACAGGAGCCACAGAATGAAATGACATGATTTATTTCAAACACAATCTCCAAATCTACACAAGCACTTATCCCACTGTTTCACCAAATGGTGAATACCTTTCTCCTAGAAGTCCTTTGGCTGAAATCGGAACCACTTTCGAACATTGTCCATGATTTCGCTGTCCGAGTAGAAACGGTGACCCTTCAATGACTTTTTCAGCGGACCAAAGACTGGAAAAGTCACATGCCGAAAGATCCGGGCTGTACGGTGGCTGTTCCAAGACTGTCTATCAAAACTTCACCAGTTTCCTTTTCGGAAGTGCTTGTGTCCGTTCTTACACACGAGTCAATGACACTGCCTTCATTCGCCAATGTGCTTCGCGAAATCCAACTTCTTCTATCTCTAAATAACGAGTATATAATAAGTTTTTTTAAAAAAGTGAAATGCGCTATTCAAAGAATTAGCATAAAAATTTAATAAAATAGATTAACTACGTTGTTATGCCAAGTATGCTCTTTAACTTAATAGTTAACCTTTGTAAACGCACTTATACATGCATGCATTATGGCACTACACTCCGTGAAAGACTTTGGCCTCCCATAATATACTTCGCCAGACCTTCTAATCCCGTTTTTTTTATTTTAGTTTGTAGATTGTGTGTAAGCTCTTTCTATTCCAACCATCTCTTTCTGTACCTCGCAACTAGTGCCTCAATTACATTAAATTAGATCCGGGGTAAAGTAGTAAAGTGCTACCCCTCCTCCCTTATTAATATTTTTAGAGGAATATCTGAGTAAATAACGACTGGCGATGATTAAAGTGAAACACTATTTCCATATAGACAATTTTAATGTGCAAGTTGTTTTAACAACATATTGTGTATATTAAATTTAATATTATTTTTCAATATCGTAGCATAAATATGCATACAATATAAAAATCATAGAAAATGCATCATAGTTATGTACTCAAAATTTTAATCTTTGCAGAAAACAAAATTCTTATTTTGTTTGATGCAAATATTATATCATCATCATCATAAGGAAGCTATCTGATGTTCAACATTTATAATAATTAAATTTGTTAATCGTCGCTCCTATGTTATTTCTTTACTATATATTTATCTGCGCTGCATGTGCTTTAAAAAAAAAAATTTTTTACCTTAAAACTTTTTAAATTGCTATAAAAAAATTCTAAATTTTCTTGAAGTTTTTTTTTTAATTATATTTATAAATTTTCAAAAAAATAAATTTGTTTTAGTAATAATTGTTTTTTAAACGCTCTGTGATAGCCATTTAAAGAATTCAAAAATATATACAAAAAAAATTAGAAATCCTATACATTTTTTACGTTAAATATTCGCCCTTGATCCATGGATTCCAGAGCATTTTTTGTTTTGCCTCTATCTTAAAAATTGGCTGAGATATAGCAATTTAAAAGACATTTTGAAACAATACTGCAGGGTTCCTCCATAAACGGGTTTAATTTATGAGTTTTAGTGAGCATGATTTCGGCAAATTTTCTTTCATTGTTGTAACCATCGATCCAACTCTTATATGCCACATATATCTCTTCAGTTTTCACTATAGATTTATATTTGCCAACGTCAAATTCTCACCAAGCTTGGCGACAAAATAGGTTGCCATAAATGAACCCAACTTGGCTATATTTTCATTCAAATTCAATATTGACAAGAACTGGGAATGACTCCTCTGTAATCGGATTCCATGCATTTTAGCTTCGTGTTTTCCAGTAAAATTAGTCAAAATCTTAAAACGAAGGAATAGGAAGGATCTTTTCCTGCCGGTACCGGCCAGAAGGACATTTCGTAGTTTAGTATACATCGGCTGCTCACATCCAGATAACACGACGATTCGCAAGCAGCGGACGTACAGCAGAATGACCTAAAGCATAGATATTACTAACTGACCCCCGCCCGTCGTTGCCCGGGCCCGTGATAATAATAAAAAAAAATCAAGTTTTTATTATTTTATATCTTTAACCCGATTTTGTATGAAATTATATTTTAAGAAGAAAAATTCGCGAAAAAAAATATATATTTAATGATAAAAGCACTCATTTTCTTGATTTTTTTTTTACGCAGTGTCGTTTCATAGTTTTAAAATAAAAAGTTATTTTTGTCCTAACTCTTTAAAATCTTTATGGGTGATAAATAAAACGGTTTTACAGCCCGTGTACAAATTTCGGGAAAAAAATATTGTTATCCAGTTGTAAAAGAGATGTTTTCTTCTCGCTTTTTTTGTTTGTTTGTTTTGGCGTCGGCTCCTTTAACATAGCAATAAAAAAATAGTCCTCATCTTCCAAACTCTTTAACATTTCAATCGGTTATAAATACAACCATCTCCAAGCTCTCTTAAAATTTTGCGAAAAATATGCATATTTAGTAGTGAAAACATGAGTTCTTTTTTTTAAAAAAAGCTTTAGCTTTCAACCTCAGAGCAAAAATATATTTCCATCCGTTTTCAATCAACCCTTTTCAATCCCCCTAGGTTAAACAGGTTAATCAATCAGTCTTATCGTTTCTGAGGGGAGAATCCTTCAAAAAAAGTTGACGCATGCGTAAAGAGACGATATTCGTGTGAAATTTTGACAAAATGCGCTTTCTGTTTTAAATATATAGATTGGCGGTGTGATAGCGAATTTTGAAGTATTCACATGTATGGGATAGAAGAAAGTTTTGGGATTGGCACATCCGACTAGTTACAGAATATATTTAAAGGAAAGAAATTGTCATAGTTTCTCATTGTACTCAGAATTATTGTGAAGTGATTGGTGGACACAGACAAAAAATAAATTGTGATTTTTTTTTTCATTGGCTCTTTTTTTACCCCATCAAGGTGCAAATATATGAATACAGAAAATGTTAATCATTATTTTCTGCTTTATATATTTTATTTGTATTTATTTTTTTACAAAAACTTTTGACATTATAAAGGTGATAATATAACAATTTCAAGAACGAAAACAGTCATTTGTGTACATGAGAAAGAAAAAAATAAAAACACTCCGAAATTCAATCTTTAAATTTCACATTTGACATTTCTATCAAAAGTCTGTTTGCCAAACGATTGTCCTCTTTCATAAAACACTCCCACTCAGAAGTTACAAATATTTTACGCACATTGTTGTTGAAAAAATCTTGAACTACAGAGAATAATGCCGTTTCATCGTATTTATCTGCAAATACAGCAATTTCGCATATGTTTTCTTCAGTCACATTCTGCATCAGATATTCGATACAGAATGCCTTGAGTTCTTGGACGTCATATTTATCAGATGTATAATATAAATTTAAAGCGCTGCGGAAAGATATCTCTTCAAGCCTACCGCAATATAGGAACTTCAAGAACACCTCAAAAGAATCAGAATCACAGTCTGATATATTGATGACCCCCGTCTGTCTCTCCAAAGTATCATGCTTGAAAGTAGCAGCAAAGACGCTCGACCGCGCAATCAAAACAGATCGGTGGGCCTTGTACTCTTTGTCCTTTACATTCAAAATCGTATCACTGGTCTCTTTATCATCAAACAGAACTTGAAAGTTTTCCGACAGTGCATCCAGACCTGCAAAATAAATATAATATAAATAAATCACAAGTAGCATAAACAGTACCACAATTAGGCCACTAGTACTATGGTTTAATTTGTCAAATCTTCTCGAGAATATTCTACTCAATGCACCCACGAATATTTGCTTAACTGCTATTTTCATAAGTTAAAAGCGTTGGAAAATATTAATTAATCCTTTTTTATGTTTGTTTGTTTTTAAGTATGACCATCTATGTACTTTTATCACTGTCACATATATCTTCCTAAATAAACACAGCTGGAAATCACATCACATCTGTGACAAAAATTCCACTGCTCAGTGATGTCACAGTATGACTACAATGTGAAAACTTAATAAAAAGACTAAAACACTGCAAAACATGTTACTTATTGTATAATTTATTGTTCTGATTTTTTTAATTTTTGTGACATCAAAGTGACGTCATTACAAGTCACGTACGTCAAATGAAGACTGTGACGCCAATACCCCCATATTGTAAAGTCCCATTATGACGAAAAAAAAACATGATATTGTGAAGTCTCATTGTGACCAAAATGTGAATTTTAAAAATATTTGAAAGTGAGAACATTTAAAACAAGAAAGAAAAATCATGCGTCAAGAATAAATTATGAAACGCTTTCCAACACAGCCAGAAAACTTTAACGAAACTTCATCTTTAAATAAAGTGAAAGTAAGCAGTTTAGAAAACATATAACACATTGAAAAATACAGTTTTCGAAATTACCTTCCAGTGTCAAATAAAGTAGTCGAATTATTTTGTGCAGCCCTGTTTATGACCAATAGATGTGGATATATAGCATGATAAAATTTATTTCAGTTAGAATATTCACACTTAGCAATTTTCGCCAACCGATGGAAATGCACTTGAAATCTTTTGTACAGCCCTGTATATTATCTGAAGACTTTTATACACACCACATATTAAGCTAAAAGGCAACTTCAAACTCACTCGCAGCAATTACCAACCGTAAACGACAATGTATATTTTTCTTTGCGTAGCCCAGTATATGAATTCATTTATATTCCACAAGCTTCTATTAGTTTACTAAATATAGTTCAGCAGGAAAATGCGTAAACACAAGTAAAACTATCCTTAAGCAATTCACTCCCATAGCCTGTAATACTTACGAATTCCCTTGTGTAAACGTGTATATGATCAACCGAGATTATGAAAACACACGTATTATGAATAAATTTAGTTAAACTTAAAGACGCAAACCAAAGTTGAAAACGCCCTTATCACACACAGACTGTAAATATCGCACATGTACTGTAACCAATATCTTTTGTGTGTTCCTGTAAATGAAGGCAATGCACACAAGAGAACAATTTATAGTGCACCTCAGTAATGCATATAATATTAGTTATGTTTGAAATAGTGAAATATCACTAAATTACACTGCAAACGATTTTCCCCATAGAATGATGTGTAACAGAATGAATTCTTTGTTTGACCCTGTAAATGAATAATAAATGCTTTGCACATCATATTCTACAAAAAGCATGTTTTAATGCACTTCATAATTATATATCAATTTCATTATGTTTTAAATGACATAGCGTGATCAAAATGCACTTGAAAAGATTTTTTTCCATTGACTGTAATGTAACGGAATACTTTTGACAGTCCCTGTAAAAAAAAAAAACTATGCGTGCTACACACTTCATTTGAAATAGGGAACATGCTATAGTAAACGACAATAACATACAAAAATTTATCTGTTGTTCTCACTGTAAGCACTGTAAAAAAATAAATAAATAAATAAATAAATAAATAAATACAAAAATGTGTAAGTGGTTTATCTCAAAAAGTTTAAAATGTATTTTGTTTAATTTGTGCACAATATTTTTATTAAATTAGGTAATGTTTTTACTTGCAATCTTTGTGAGCTTATTATCTTAAGACTGATCCTAAATTTGTGTATATTTTAATACAATCTCTATTTTTAAAAAAAAGTTGAACGGGTTGCATATTTTTCGTTGAGTTTATCAATGCTTTTTTTTCTGTGCCTGGAATTATAAACAAATTTGGACCCAATCTTAAGACATAGATATAATGTGTGAACTCGTAAGTTTATCTGTAAAAAATATATAGTAGTTTAATAGAAATCGGGTGAGCAACTTTTTTAAAAGACTTTTTGACATAAACCATTTTAAATTACAATATATCAACTTTAAAACATTATATATTATTTTGTATAATTTAATACATAATTTTAAATAATCTATTATTTTCATAATAAGAAAGCTGGCATAATTTTACTCAAAATTAATGAAATTACGGGAACTTTTTGTGTGGTTTGTTTTAAAATATTCAGAATATATAGCTCTTTAATAAATACGTTTTTCAAAAATTTGAATTTGTCTGTTTATATTTAAAAGTCATATGCCCCTGAAGAACCTGTGCTAATAATGCGAAAGCACTTCTCAGTTAATAATAAACCAATGACGTTTTTTTTTTGTTTTTTTTCAAATTTCTTATTTTTAATTCAATATTTTATAAGTGTCTTTTTTGTGTGTATGTGCATAGGATATTATAGGGTGTTACCACGCATTTTCGATTTTGAATACAGATATTTTTTCTGATGACACTTTTAGTTTTGGAACAGATTTTCAAATTCAAAATATCCCCAGAAAGTAAAATATTGAAACGCAAACATGAAATAAAAAATGCTGCTATTGGTTTAATGCTTAACTGCTATGACTGACAGTAATTGTCGCATAGCTGACTGTGAATGGTCTCTGAGACCGCATGATCGAAATACAAATATAAAGCTCAATTAACCAATAGGATACTAAATAAAATAAAATAAGTTGAAACTGGTGTGAAACAATAAGAAATAAAATATCTTCTTAAAACACCATCAAAAACTTTAAAATACGCCAGGCCTTTCGAAAGATCTGAGTCTTTCTTCGTCAGGCGCAAAAAGACGTGCTCCAACTATGAAAGCAGCAGCAAGACTGAAATGAGAGATAAGTGAGAGGAAAAGCTGAAGCAACAGCAAATAAGAAAGTAGAAATCAACAGCCAATAGGAAAACAGATGATAACAGCCAATCACAGAAGAGTAAAATCAAAACAATAGAACACAAAATAGAAGGGGTATATATTCTATCTTCTATTTTGTATTCTATTGTTTTGATTTTACTCTTCTGTGATTGGCTGTTGTCTTCTGTTTTCCTACTGGCTGTTGATTTCTACTTTCTTATTAGCTGTTGCTTCAGCTTTTTCTCTCACTTATCTCTCATTTCATCTGCATTTCCTCATGCTGCTGCTTTCATAGTTGGAGCACGTCTTTTTGCGCCTGACGAAGAAAGACTCGGATCTTTCGAAAGGCCTAGCGCATTTTAAAGTTTTTGATGGTGTTTTAAGAAGATATTTTAGTTCTCAATAGGATACTGTTTTTGTACTAAACTTTATGTACAGGACTATTTTAATTAAAATTCACCTGCTCACCAGTCTCTAGCGATAGTACTATGACTCCAAACGAAACAACATTTCACTAGCATCTACATTTAAGCAGAAAATTACAAGTTAAACTGTGAAAATTGAAACAAGAAGCGGTCTGTGAGACCGCTAACAGCAGTTATAAGGGTTAACATTAGCTCGCAAGTTCCTCCGCCTTACTAGCTTAGGTTCTTGATATCTTGAATTATATTAAAATATGGGTGATGTATAAATGCATTTTCAAAAAATGTTGCAACAGAAAAAAAAAATCTCAACTTTTCTTTAAAATTATCAATATTCAAAACGCACGTGACGATTCTGCATCAGATCGGGTGACTAGATTTTACCCGAACCCCACTCAAAGTTATTGAGTTATTTTTTTTCTTATGCAATTTTACATCGAGTTGAGCAATCAGATTTTATTAAACCGGACCCGGGTTGGGTTCGTGCAGAACCTGGATATCCGACCCGATGCAAGATTCTAATCCGAATTCTAACTAGAGACAAAAAGAAACTAGTCGTTGGGGGCCACCGTAATACTTACCCATCATGGATATGCATAATATAAAATATGAAAATAAAACATGCGTAAACTATTTATAAAATGCATTGCAGTTCGATATCCGAATAAAATCGTGGCTTGATGGTGTCATAAATTTTAAATGCTTTATTACTGAATTGCGTAAAAGAAACATCCTTATAACTCTAAAAATGAAAATAATATTAACTAACAGTTTACTGCATCGGATTAAGCGTTTCATTTCCAATTAAAATATATCTTTGAATTGAAATTTGAATGAAATACAGCGTCATGAAAAATCAAAGAATGTGGCAAATATGATTACTAATATATCGGAAACATTATCCGATCAACTTCATTCTTTATGCCAATTTTTTTTTTTTTTTTTTTTTTTTTTTGTATTTTATATTTACTTCTTAAAATAAACAATTTCGAAAACTGTTATATATCTTTTATCAGAACGAATATTTCGAGAGTCTGAAGAAAATAGTTCCGGATAATCGAGGTTACTGAAATTAAATAGACTTCTTCTCATTATTACATACTACAAGCCCACAGGCACACACACAGACAGACGGACGGCAATTTTTTTTTTTTTAAATATGTTTTTTGGAATCTTCAGTGTCAGAAACATGTAAATCCGTTTTTTTTTTTTTCGATTTTTAAAACGATTACAAGATTTACCCTTTACTACGTATGATGGGTAAGTAAAAAACACCAGCCTGCACAATAAAGTCGGGCCGGGTTCTGATAAAATCTGGGTGCCCGATCCGATGCAGAATCCAAAACCTGAAAAAAAAAGGAGCCGACACAATGGGATCGGGTAAAAAATGGTCCTCCGACCCGATGCAGAATCTTCACAAATTAGTCCTACTGTGACATCACAAAAAGATTACAGTGTGAGGTCACCAAAGAGCTTAAAAACGGCCATAACGACCTCACATTCAAGTCACTGTGACGTCACATCCACAGTCACAATGTGACTTCACAGTGACGATGCCGTGACGTCACAATGTTTTGCGGGTAAATTTGAGTTGCATGCTATACAAAAAATGCATTAAGTATAAAACATATTTGTTTTATTCATACCTTTCCCAGAATGTATACAAAAAGGAAATACATTATTTGTAATCAGGGATCTCTTTAAGAATAAACTGAGTACTTTGAAGGACACTTCACAATTTATTTCATTTCAAAACAAAACCCTTCACAAAACTTTTACCTTTCTGAACAGAACCGTTTACAAATTTAATGATTTGAAAGTAAAATCTGGTTTGGTTGATTTATGACGGCCGATTATTCACACGAGGGATATAGGCCCGAGGGTGGGAGTGCCCTCCATGGGGGTTTTTTCTAAGGAATCCTAACCCGTATTTACAGCGAGGTTCGAATAAAACCACGGAAAACTCCGAACGGTTACATCGACGAGCGCGACAGGGGTTTGAACCCGCTCCCGTCTACCAGGTTTGACAGCAGAACCTCTCAGCCAATGGTGGGGCGAAAGTCAAATCTGACTGTCACTTTTGCAGTAGATGGTAAACTCAACTAAAGAATTATATTATATATATTTTTTATTTAGTTAATTATTTCATAAAACATTCCGATAGTGTTGAAAAGTTTTTAATTCATTCAAATAATTCTGAAAATATTCCCACAGAAAAAATAACCTTGTGAAAATTCTGAAGTCACTATCATAATTAATTATTTTTCTTAATTACTATTAATAATTAATATTTTTAGATAAAATGTTGCAATAAGTACTCAATATCTCCCGCTAAATCTAAAACCTTTCACCAGTTCAGAAAAAAGACTCGTGAAAATTCTTAAGTCCCAACGTTATTTCTTAACCTGTTAATTGGATGACGAAATATTTCGTCATACACTAACTACTACACTGCGAGATTTTGAATGCATTACTGCCAACAGTATAATTTTAATAGAAATTTTTGTCTTAAAATGCCATATTCATGCAAAATTACTGCATTTAATCATCTTATAAGGTAGCCTGTATTTTCAGAAAATCCAATATTTTTGCCCTAGCTTCTATTGAAGGGCCTAAAAATATGAATTATAAATATTTATTAAGAAATAATTAATTATGGTAGTGACTTAGGCATTTTCACAAGATTTTTTTTCTGAACTGGTGTTAGATTTAGCAGGAGTTTTTGAATAATCTTTGAAAATTCGTAATTAAAAAAGATAAAAGTGGTGCTATGTGTTTTACATGCAATATATCTTTTTAAAAATGTATAAACAAGAAAGTGAATATAATGATAATTTAAAATTCGTGGATAATAGTGCGAGAAGCCTAGGATCTCGAGGCAAAACACATCTCTATATTATCCCTTTTTTGTGCCTATAAGTACAATCATATGCGCTACAACTGGTTACCATTTTATAACAAATTAGGAAAAGCAAAATCAGTAAAATTATATGAATAACTGAACAAAAAAAAATTTGAGTAATAAGCACACAACACAGCTAACTATACAGTAAGCAATGCTAAAAAAGCATGTGTATATTCTGCCTACATTCCGTTTAGTTGTGTCTTTATGGCTTCGTGACGCCACATGCGCATTACCTATTATGAATTACTACTGATATATTTATATTTTCAAAAAAAGTGGAGCATTTTTAAAACTATTTTAATTGCATTGTTACTTATTAAAATAAGTTTATGAATTTAAAAAATAATTGAAATTTGAAAATTAATGATTAAATGCCAAAATAAATTTTTAAATAGTCACAGTATCAAACACTTAAGAGTTCCGAAAGTAAAAGTATCCTAATAAATTAAAAACTGCACGCAAAATCGAAAAAATAAAAAATGGCCTTTGTAAGTTTTTGTCATTGTTTTACCTCAGCTATATTGAAATCCAAACTAGATATTCTAAAAGAACTCTCTCACAGGATTAACATTAGCTAGTGGGCGTTTCCGCGTGAGTGTAGTAGCCCCTTAACTCACTGAAGGGCGGTGAGACATATATGTCCCACTTAATTTTAATTCCCGAATGTCACATTGGAACCAGAATTTTGGAAGAAAATTTTGCTTTTATATCTTTACATGAAGAAAAACTGTTACTTATTTTCCAATAAGATTGTTTGTAAATCCGGGTATCAATCCATCATTTTAACAACCTTGTCCCTGAAAGGGTTAATGGGGTTGGTCAGTGAAATCTCAAATTCTCCTCGCTAATTTTAAACCGATGGGTGTGTGATGCATTCGTATTTCTAAAATATCTATCCAAGAAATTAATATTTTAATTTATTTTTTCGGTGTAATCTTGAAGGATGTGTCCCCTTTTTTAGTTGTCAAAATATTTCTAAAATAAATAATGAGATCAAAGAGATTCAAAATAATGAAGCTAAAGTTTAATAATGTTGATTGTATATATGTTGAGATTTTGCTTAGTATAGATGTGTTGTAATGTAAATAAAATTGTAAATAATTAATTTAAATACTGTTTCCTCATTTCTTTCAGCATCATGAATACTTTATTTATATAATGTAGCGTTACTATATTTGCAGTTGACTGCCCATGTTTAACGAGTTTTTTACTTTTTTTCGGTACTTACATATGCTAAAAAGATGGAACGCTAAAAATGGTTGCTAAACATGTTTACGTGTGGGCTGTTTTTATTCAAAATCAGTTTAATACTGCTCGAAATTTATTAGGCGCGTTAAAAGATGCAACTAAATTTATACAAAACATTATGGTATTATAAAAATCTTGACAAAAATAAACAAATATTGTTGAATATAGTGTTCTCTTATGTTAAATTTTAGTAAATATTCAAAACGATGTCTACAACTTCTTTATTAATCAAATTTTAATCAAAAAAGGATTCATAAATATAGTAAAACTAAAATGCGAATAAAGGAAAAGCATCTGTACAACTAAAAAACAAACATATCCTTTGTAAATATTGTTTTAATAAGTTAGTTATGATCTATGGCAAAGTACACGTAATTTGATCTTGCTGCACACACTATCTTGGATTTACCATGGCAGAAATTAAGATTTATTAGAAGTCAGTTCTTTGCTCCAGAAATATATATAAAGTGTAATGGATTTGTGAATGAGTTTCTAATCCCCTCATATGAATTGGCCTTTCTTATTCGAACACATTATCTGCATTTATCTACATTGCATCTTCACATAATTTATATATATATGTAACGATATTTCGAAATTTACCTCGCTATAAACAACAGATAGCTATGTCAGATCGAAGTTTATGCAGTCGCATTCAAAATTTTAGTTGTTCTGGCCGATAGTCATTGAGATTTTTCAGAAGAAAAGAAGAAATGAAAACACAGAAGAAATATTTATTATTTCTTTATAATAATATATAATGATGAAACATTTTCCACTACTCTAGACATCATTGAAAACTTTTAGTAATTGACATTTAATAAGATGTTACAACAACACATATTTCAAAAGAATTCATATTGTCTCACTTACAGGCAACAACGGATTATTTAGACAAGACAATATCACAGAATTTCTAGCTCCAGAACTTAAGTTTCATGTTTTATATTAAAGTGTGCAAAGCTTATTACGGCATTGCAGTATTATTACCCAACCAATGAGAGAGCTAGGTGACGTCTGAACTCTTTACTGAAAGACACAGAATTTTGAGGTAAAAAGGCGTCAGCAAGAAAGCGCGCGAACGGGTTTTTGGAATACAAAAATAGGAAAAAGAAAATGGTAGAGGTGATAATTTTAAATAGAACAAATTTGACTTTTTAAGAATAGGGAAGGAAATAAAAAAGGTTTTTGAAGAAAAATAATTTCGAGGAGTGTTTTGTAGGATATTTTGAAGGGGGATGAAGTATTAAATTGCGCATTTTAAACAGAAAGATATTTAGATAACTAAAGCAAAAGAGATATTAATTTAAGATGGGAAATAATTTAATAAACTACGGTTGTAGGATGAATTTAGAAGAGAACATTTTTATGGAATAAACTTAATAAAGTACAGAATTTGAAATATATATATATATATAGATGTCCGTGAGTAATGCTAACGTCATACGGCACACCTGACCAATAATTTTCGCTTTTATTGCAATATTTTTAACTTCTAATTATTGCAGAATGTCATTTTTTTCTGTAGGGGAAAAATTTTTAATTCAAATGCAATTTGTTAGAAAACTATCTCAATTTACTGCTTTTATGTTTTAAAATTTATTTTCAAGCAGGATTTTTCAAAATCTGCCTCCATCGCGTTCAGCCAATTATGAAAGATTAAAGAGTTTGCCTTAAAACAATATAAATAATCCAGCATTTTTTTTTTCAGGTAATATCTATAAAAAAATTAAAACTTCATCACTAAATAAAAAATTTCTAATATAAATAAAACACAAATTTAAAAGACATGTAAACAAACTATGTGCTTAAACCAATGAAATTATCAGAATCAAAAATGCTGCTCTAAATAACGACATTTTTGGCGATTTCTTTGGCTATTAACTCCTGACATGCAGCTAATATGAAAGTATAGCTTTTAATGAGCTTTAAATAAATTTCGTTTTTCTCTTTTCAAGTAAAACTTCGTGTGACTGATGTCACGACTCAAAACGTCTAGTATATGAAATAATTTTCAAGTAACCATTGAAGATTTAGTTTTTATGAATGAGAATGCAAGTTTTTATTTAAAAATACCATATGAAATAGTATTTGCTTATATAGCATGCCATTTGGCTGAATTTTTTTTACACTTATTGCCAGGGAAATTGTATATTTTTCTGTTACACGCGCCAAAGAAAACGTGCATTCTCAATTCATAAAACTGAGTTATTTTATTATGATTGTGTTAAAGTAATGTAATTTTTTTTTTTGTGATTGTATTTTTATCGATTAATAGGCATGAATGCACATAGTTCCATTATTTTAAAAGCGGTATTTTTAGGATATTGCAATTTTATTTATTTTACCCGGAACACTCCCATGTTAAACATTAGCAAAACTGAGTGGTTATGCTAGTAAAATATAAAAACAAATGAATTGCATTTGTTAATGTTTTTTCAATTCTTACTATTAGCTCACACTCTCTATATATTTATATATCTTGTTCAAAATTTCAATCGTTAATAAAATACTTTGTATTCATCCACTCAAGTTCAAATAAAATTTTTTAAACTTGTAGTGGATGATACTGGATGTTAATACAGTTTTTTTTTTCAAATATTAATTCATTAATTAAATTAAATTAATTACTTTTAGTTTTATAGGGGAGAAAAAAAAATCTCCCATTGTTTTCTTAAATGAAATGAAAGATTTCCCTCAAATGAGTGATGCCACAAAAATAAAATACCACAACAATGATTACAAAAAAATGTTCAATAAAAATAACGTGGGACATTAATGCTGCACGGGTTTATTTTATATATTTATGATTAAAAAGCAAAATTCAAATTCAAATACTCAAAAGGAAATTCACTTTCTATTTTGCCACTTAATATTATGATTCTGCCATATGTATATACATATTTATATTAATTGTAATTATTTAATAAAAAGTAACTAAAATAAAATTTGTCTTTGTTGACCTAAGTAGGAATTGACTTTAAAAAAATTATTTTTATATTACTTGTTCATTTTGCACATGTAAATCCAAATAAGAACTTAAATCTAAAACGATTTAAAAATTCATTCATCACTTACTTATCAACTTGAGTGTCTTTGTTATGTCCGATGCAGTTGGTTGAGTGGAATGGGTAATTTCATACTTCAGCTTGCATATGAGAGTAACGACATCCTGAGGCATTAGCTCATAATTTCTCTCCAGAATTTCTGATATTCTAATAACGTGCCAAAAGTTATTGCATAGTCTGCCTCCTTCTTGAATTCCTCTGCGCCACCGTTCCATGGTGCCATCCTTTCTTTTCAAACTAAAATCATATTCAATAGTGTATTCTCGTTCCATATCAGTCATTATAGACAGAGAGATGAATTTTCGATTCCATGGCGATATTGGGTACAGTCCCAAAAACCACGAGACACCATCGACGATAAAAGTAGGGCTGTCATAACGAAGATAGCTTTTTGCACGACCTGCAATTTCAAGGACTGTAGAAAAATCAGGGATTCTCCATTCAACGATTTCTTCGTGCGTCTTCTTTATAACTGTTCTTTCAATTATTCCAGTATCTTTATGTGACGTCATTGGTGTTAGACTTAAAGTGCTCTTCTAAACAGTAATTAATAACGAACAGTTCTGAAAATAAATAAAACTGAATGAAAATGCGTAAAAGAATTATTTAGCAACGGATACAAATATATGTTGTAGACCATTTAAAATATTAAAGTTACTTATGATACTATAATGGATAAATAAATGATTAACCTGTTAACCCCTTCGGGACCGGCGGCTTTTACACAAATTTTATTCGGTTGGCACCACTTTTTTTTTAAAAGCTACCTTTACTTAAACTATCACAAAAATGCTCTAATTAGAGAAAGCAAATATTACTTTTATTTTTGACTGGTGCCTAAAACAAATTCGGTATGCTCTTTTTGAGGGTGCATATATGCACCCATGGTCCCGAATGGGTTAGCCCCACCAGTGGCTGAGAGGTTGTGCTCTCGAAGCTGGTAGACGGGAGGTGCTGGGTTCGATCCCAATCGCGCCCGTCGGCCTAATCGTTCGGAGTTTTCGTGGTTTTCTTCGAGCCGTGGATTTATCCATGCGTAAATATGGGTTAGGTTCCCTTAGAAAGACCCCCACGAAGGGCACTCCCCCCGGGCCTATATCCCTAGTGTAGATAATTGGCCGTCAATAATCAACCCAACCCAACCCGAATGGGTTAAGGACTAGCGGCACGGGCGTAGCTACCGAAGAGCAGTTGGAGCATGAATCCGAAGGGCGCAAAATTAGAAAGGCTAAAATAAAGATTTAAATATTTGCATATTTTTTTCATTATTAAACACGTAGAATTTGGATTATATACAACTAGCTGACTCCTGCCCAGCGTTGCCCGGGCCCATGATAATAAATTTAAAAAGAAAAATCAAGTTTTTATTATTTTATATCTTTAACCGGATTTTGCATGAAATTATATTTTAAAATGAAAAATTCGCGAAAAAATATTGATATTTAGTAATAAAAAAGCTCATTTTCTTGTTTACGTATTAGGGTTGTTTCATAGTTTTAAAATAAAAAGTTCGTTTTGTCCGAACTCTTTGGAATCTTTATGGGTGATAAATAAAACGATTTTGCAGCCCGTGTAGAAATTTCGTGAAAAAATATTGTAGTCTAGTTGTAAAAGAAATGTTTTCTACTCTCTCTTTTGTTTGTTTCGGGTCAGCTCCTTTAACATACCAATAAAAAATGTTTTCATTTTCCGAATTCTCTGACATTTCAATCCGTTATAAATATAACTGTATCTCTTTAAAATTTTGTGAAAAAATATGCATATTTAGTTATGAAAACATGAGTTCTTAAAAAAAAGCTTTCGCTTTCAACCTCAGAGCAAAAATATATTACAAGGTGTATGCTTTCAATGCTATGGTACACCTCCATCCGTTTTCAATCAATCCTTTTCAATCTCCCTAGGCTAAACAGGCTAATCAATCAGGTTTCCCGTTTTTGAGGGGATAAGCCTTCAAAAAAACGTTTTGGTCAGCTATTAGAAAAAAAAAATAAAAGTTATTGTTTTTTTTCCTTAAAAATTACTTATTCCATTTCAAGTAATTTTAATGCAATTTTGATCAGACTAAAGGACGAACAGAAATAGTGATTTTCTTTTCTAGTATCTTACTTATAATAAAATCTGAAGGCAAGAAACTGTCTGTAACTCTTCCGGGCACGACCACTCTGGTTTGCCAATCGACCATAGTTAAACGCCATGTTAGGCTTAATGAAAAACTTCTGCTGTTTAAATATTTGTAAAAGCATATTAAAGCTTTTAAATCTTTTAATTTTGTTTAAAACCTTAAAAAACTATTTCATAAAAAATTTGAAATTAACATTTCTGTAAACATTTTTTTCTGTAAGCACTTTTTTTTTCAGAAGCAGCGGTGATTTATGTCGTAGGGAGAGATCTGAGGTTGATTCAGTATAGTAGCGCCATCTACTGGCGGATTTTGAAATTCGCTTCCATCGTAAATACAGACTCATTATCCGGAATCCTCCGGACCAAAGGCTTTCCGAGTTTTGGAATTTTCCGGATTTCGGGTCCTCCCGAAGTTTACGATTATTTGACAAAATTCATGTTTTTTTTTCGTGATTCTTTGACAAAATTTGCATTTTTCTCTGCTGTTCTTTGACAAAATTTGCGTTCTTCTTCTACGATCCTTTGACGAAATTTCATTTTTCCGTAGTCCTTTGAAGAAATTTGCGTTTTCTTTTTGCGATCATTTGAGGAAATTTGCGTTTTTTGCTATTCTTTGACGAAATTTGCCTGTTATTCACGATCCTTTGACAAAATTCAAGTATTTTCTGAGATTGACGAAATTAGCAAATTAGTTTTTTTTTTTTTTCGATCCTTTGACAAAATTTCACTTTTTTCGCGATCCCTTAACGAAATTAGAAATTTTTTTCGCAGTACTTTGAAGAAATTTGTGTTTTTTTTTTCTAGACCCTTTGAAGAAATTCATGTTTTTCTGCGATTATTTGACGAAATTCGCAGGGGCAGGGTTTTTTTTGCGATCCTTTAATCATTTTTTTTTTTTTTTGTGATCCCTTGATGAAATTTTACATTTTTTCGGAGTTCTTGGAAGAAATTTGCGTCTTCTTCGTAAGCCTTTGACGGAAATCGCGTTTTTCTGCAATTTGTTAACAAAATTAGCGTTTTTTTTTTTTTTTGGCAATCCTGCAACGAAATTTGCGGGGTTTTTTTCGATCCTTTGACGAAATTCACGGTGTTTCCACAATCCTTTGAAGAAATTGTCTATTTTTTCTGCAAACGATAGACATGATTGATTTTTTTCCGCGAGTATCGTTCAAAATTCGATATATTTATGTTCGAAATTTTGGACTGAAGACTTAAATTTTCGAAATCGAATGCCTTAAATTTTTAGGAAAACTTGAACAGGATCACCCTGATGAAATAAATACATAACTATTTTTTGTTTCTAACGAATCGTAATATAAATTAATTTTAAACTAAAATTTGAGAGAAAAATGATTTGTTTTTAATTTCGGGAAGAGAAGGGGGGGGGGGGGGGTACCGTGTTCACCCGCCACCAAAGTAACAGTATTTTAGTGATTAAACATTGAAACACAATGGACTGAAAAAAAATTAGGAATAGGTAAAATTTTCGAAAAATTTCAGAAAATCTAAAATTTTAGTAAAATTTTACAAATTTAGAAAATTTTCGAATTTTTCTTTCCGGACTTCGGGTTTTTCCGGATTTTGGATAACTGGATAATGGGTCATATACTGTAAAATGATTCTTTCTTATCAAACGTAATTAAAATATAAGAAATGCATAGTACAGCGTAATTTTGCTTATGTAATCAAACAATGAGTTATATGGAGAGTCAAGCTGTTTAAAAATTCATTGATAACACTTTTTTACAAAAATTTTCGCACATGGATTATTTGTTAATATTTAATTTGAATGTTTTGTCCAATCGTCGAACTATTTCAGAAATTTAATACTGAGTAAATATATATATATATCCTCATTATTTTTATATGTAGAAATCATTTGTCCTTTTTAAAATGTATTTTTCTACATTGCAAACCTTTCAATAATAAATATTCATGCTGTTTGTTTGTATGAAGTCTTATGAAAATGAAACGCAGATGAACAATCCGTCATTTTTGACGTGGTTATATACTAGTTAGAATATAATAATGCTATTTTAAAAGAAAATTTGTGATATTTGTGTGACTGGGATGGAGGTAAGCGACATGTTGATAGATGCCGCTCTTTATGAGAAAATAACGTTAATGATTCTTATATCTATTTTTCATCATAAACACTGCTCTGCACATTCACGAAGTCACTTTCATTCGTAAGTAGCTATAATTGACATGTATTATTTTTTCAATAGTAAGCAATCAAACAGCGTTTCCTCTTTTCCTATAAATCATTGGATCTTTCAAATAACGGTGTCAAATTTTTAGTTTAACATGATTTTCAGGGACACGATAATCACGAAAGATTGTTATGAGGAAGGAATCTATTATAATTTAAGTTGTATACCTTTTATAGGAAATTGGAAAAGATTGTTTGATTCTTCGGCATATAAATATTAATTTCTGCAAATTTAATGCATTTATTCATAAAACGTGCTTCATTAATGTGTCATCAAATTTGATTGTTGAGGCAGAAAAAAATATGAGAATCCTTTTAAGTATGAAGTATATTTTTATTTGATACCAAACTTCTCTTTTGATAAGATTGAATGAAAATTTTCATAAAATTAACTGTGTGCTAGGAATTGCCAGTTATTTCTATGTAAGAAGTTATTTAAACTATAAAAATGAGATATTAAATTTGAAACAATTTTTTAAATATTATGCGATTTATTTTTCTTTTCTATTGCATGCTTTTAGTATCGAGCTCGGGCTCTGATGACAATTTGTTTTGTTTCCGGCAGTCTCGGAATTAAAATCGTTTGATTCAGGCTCCGAAAGAGAGCCTGAACATATCTCTACCCCCTTCTACTCGATGTCACACATCATTAATCAATGAACTTTTGAATTATAAGATGGAAGAAAAACTGCAGTCTTAAATGGCATATAAAGGTGTCAACTCTTATCTTTGTCCACTGTCTAATTTCTTAAACGATTAACTTTGCAAGTATAGCTACAATAACATGAAAGCTTCAAATTTGTTCTTCATGTTAAAACATATTTACATCATAATAGTTATTTTTTTAAAGTTACGAACGTTGAAATTTTTATATGGTCCCTGGGTCATATAATTTATATTTACAAAAACTTTTACTGTACTCTAACAGGTAAAATAACAAAACTTCCTTTTTTGCACGACCAAAACTTATCGAGTTATGATACTTTGAATTTTGGAAGTTTCAGCGTTTTCTGACATTAAGAAACAGAAAAACGTGTTTAATGCAAATGCGACAATTCAAAATTAAAAAAATTTCAACAATAGTGTGTTTCTTTATTATCATTCTATATTAGAGGTTTGCTTGGGCTAATTTTCATTCACTAGACTCGGGCTGGGCTTTACTTTTTCTGCAAACTTGGGCGCAGCCTAGTCATCAATCACTCTTACCAGACAGGGCCTGGACTTCAATCTACGGACTGAAATTTTCAGCTCAGTCCCGACTTAGCTCGCATGAAAATCATTGGCCCGGCCTGGCCCATGCAAGAAAGAAGCCATAACATGAGACCCGGCACAACAATTTTTGACAAAAATGCCTGAATTTTTAAATGGTCATTATTCTGCAATTAAAATTATTTTTAAAGAATAGTACATACCTTTTTAGGCAAAAAAATTAAAGTACACTAAAACCTGTGAAATAGAACCCGTCTATGACGGAAACCTGTCTTTACAGGAAAAATATCTTGATCAGTGTAAAATTAATATAATAATCCGCGCAAAAAGTACATAATACATATACAACAGATGATGTACCTGCTAAGAATGAAATCTGTCTATAATGGATCTGTCTTATCTCCTGATTTTTCTTCTCTTTATTGAATCTTCATTTGAATGTATTGTCTAAGTCAATTTTTTAAATCCGTGATTATGTACGTAAATGTCTAAGTGGTGATTAATATTGTTGATATTTCGCACGCCGTGCATTTTGAGCATAATCTGAAAATAAAATCTATGTATAAGTAAAGTGTGCTTTTTGAATAATTTTAATGGTAGGATAATATTGCTTCAGAAATTTCGGCACGTTTTGTAGAAACTCAGTCAGGATGGGCCGAAATTTTAGTTTTTATACCTGTTTCGGTTTGGGCAAAAATTTTAGCCTTTATACAAATCAAAAAAAAAAAAAGTACCGGAAAGGCTTGGGCCTAACTTTATGTTTTTATACCGGTCGGGCCAATAAAATTTTTATACGAATCGGGCTTAGAAATTTTGCCCAGTGCAGACCTCTATTCTATATCTAAAAATATAACGTTCATACCGTAGCATTGAAACTTGAAATTTGGCATAAAGGTAGTGTTTAAGATAAAAAAAAAAGTCAAAAAATAAAAATAATTTGATCATGTAGTTTTAGAAACTTAAAATTTGTTGTAAAGGTAGTGTTTAGGATTCAACAAAAGAAAAAAAATTGAAAAATTTGAAAAGAATCGAAAATCTTTTGAAAGGAAAATCAGTTACTGAAGGTGGCAAATTGTACTGGGCCCATGGGCGCTTTTAAAACAAAAATCCCTGCCAGTTCGTAGTAAATATTAATAGTAACTCCGTACTTACAGAATTAAAGTTCATTTTATTATTTTATTTGTATTTTTTTACATTTAAAGACTTGTTAAAATGGTTTGACTTTCAGATAAAAGTAAGCTTTTAAATCGAAATAAGAATGAATATATGGTTTTAAAAAAGTCCTTCCGGCCTGTACCGGGAGGAAAAGGTAGCTTTCCTATATCTTCGTTTTAAAATTTTAGCTAATGTTACACGAAAACAGCAAACTAAAATGCAAAGAAACGTTTACAAAAGATTCGTTAATACTGAATTTGAATAAGAAATTCGCCAAATTATTGAGCAATAGCCAAATTGGCTTCATTTATGAAGACTTATTTTGATCGCCAAATTTGGCGATATTTCGCCAAATGTCGCCAACTTTGGCGTTAACGGATATGAATATATAGTTTTATGCGTATGATTGGGAAAATTATTACAACAATGAAAGAAAATAATTTGCGAGTAATCGCGTTAATGTGCTGTTTTGTTTCAAAATGGCAGCCACCCTAGAATTTCAAACTGCTCTATCTCAGCCATTTTTTAAGATAGAGGTAAACCAAAAAAAGCTCTGGAATCCTTGTATCAAGGCCTAACACGTAATTAAAAAATAAATTTGAATTTTTAAATTTTTTGTATATTTATTTTAGATTTTAAGTTATTTTACATCTGTAAATGGCCGCCATCTTGAAACAAGATGGCGGACCAAGCTGGCCAACGAACTCGGTCGAGACATTAGTGACCTTAATACACACAATTAGTTTCATCAAAATCGATTCATAATTACGGGCGTTATCGTATGACATAGGTCAGATATATATATATATATATATATATATGGATATATCTATATATATAAATCAACATTTGGACGGAGGGTGGTTTTGGGGTCTGGGGGTCATGATCGGTGAAAATATATCGAAATTTTCCGGAACTGCTTTCCTCCGAACGGCTGCAATAGGTAGCTTTATACTTTTTTGTATTGAAAGCTACCTAAAAGGTTTGACAGAGCGTGTTCGAGTGACGGTTGCATTAATTTTACTTGCTCCGCTCCAGGGCGCTGAATATGTAGCTACGCCACTGACTAGCAGTACCATATAATCCAGGAATAACTTCCAGCCATTTTGGTGTTTGAATACCACTATTTTTGAAGATAAATAATATCTTTATTTGATGACAGAAACTTCGTGATAAAGTGGAACAAAAATTGCTATTTTAAAAAAGTGGCATGAAAGGCAATTTTTGCATTTTAAAAGGGAAAAATAATTCCGTCATTAATGAGTTTAGTTCTATTCTTTATCAATATTGTGATTAACATTTAATTTCATAGTTTTTGTCAGGGCCGTCCTTAGCAAAGGTGCAAGAACTTTTGCGAGGTCCTTTTCTTTCAAATTAGCTATTCCATCCCCTCATCCTTACCTTCCCATAACACAATCATATTATTAAAAAAAAACCTCACATGGCATACGCTTGTGTGTATAGCACGATCATCAAAATTTTGAGCTCTGGGCACAGGAATATTTTGGGTTTTATATGTAGATTATCATGATTTTACAAATTTACACGCAAGAAAGTGCATATAAATATGACAAATTGCACATAAATAAAAATCTAAGAATCGTTGTGCACACAAGTTGTACTGTTATTAGCAAGTTGTATGGTTATTGACATTGAATTTTTGTCATAAAAAAAATAATTTGGCATATACAAATACAAAGAAGTCAGAAATATTTTGGGTGCACTATGAAAAACTTAATACTTAAAAGAAAAACACTTATAATGCCTTTGGTAATTTTAATTAACATAAGTTATGGAATGAATCAAAAAATGTTAAATATCTTATTACATTAACATGTTTTACAAAGCATTTTTTGAAAATGCTGGAGCACCTGAAATCTGAAGGCCCCGGGAAGGTGCCCTGCCTGCCCTGAAGGTTAATAGAGTACTGTTTGTGTGTGAACAGGAAAAGGGATATTCGTATAATAATAATAAAAAAAATTAACAATCAAATATGCAACATTATGATAAAATAACTTTTACAGAAATGTGTTATAACCAAGGCTTGACAAATGCAGTCGCCAGGTGGCCGCTGGCGACAAAGTTTTTCTATCTGGTGACCAAGTTATTTAATCAAGCGTTTTTTGTATGTTTTTTTTAAGTACAAAAATTGAGCACAATCTGTATTTTTTCTCTCATCCCTACTCGTGGGCTGCAAGCAGTGATGTTCCAATTTGCTCATACTTTTAATGGAAGAACGTAGGTTTAAAAGGCCGTTTCCATTTCATGCACAGAAGATGCCATTCTTTTCGCTCTAGCTAGCTAGCATGTCGCATAATTAAAATGGATGTGGCGTCAAGAAAACAGTATGGAATATTGTCAATCCAGCTCTGTGGCATCTAAAATGGGCTACAATGCAAAAAAATGCTTAACTTTTTTTGTAAGTTTCAAATAAATTTTTTGTGTTTGGAATTAAAACTGATTAATTAATCACATTCATTTTAAGGAATAATAACAGATAAGTGATTAGAAGTAATTCATTTGAAGTAAATTCATAATTGGGCATTCCATGCCCATAAGTTTAACATTAGCGAGGAGAATTTGAGATCTCACTGACCAACACCTTTAATCAGTAGCGTAATGTCTGTGAGAATATTGTTGCCGCATTAACACATCTAATTTACACCAAACTGTCTGACATTTTGAAAACCTATTTTTCTGGTGATACATAAAAAATTTAGTCCTGTTAGGGCATGAGTATTGAAGAATAAATGTTTATGAAAAGTAATTAAGAGATTTTTTAAAAATAACAATATTTCTAAGAATTAGTCATCTCAAAGATGGAACATTATTATTTGTATTACTAATAATTCATGCTATAGACTAAAGGTTAAAAAAGCCCCCCCCCCCCCCCCACTTGACTATGCACATAAGAGAAAAGTAAATGTAAAAAAAGTTCATTGCATATCTTTATTTTTATCTGCTATTATTTATTTTATCTACCACTAACATGGGTATAAGTGTTAAAATAAAAGTACATTAATATAATAATGTTATTTCCCACAAAAAGATACTTTTTATGGTCACAAAAGGACCCTAAATATTAGGAAATGTAGCAAATTTCCTAATATTTTTATTCATATGTGTATTTGTGTTAAATAAGCTATTAAATACATTTCTAACAAAGTAATTTTAATATTTAACTTTATAATCTTTTAATAAATATAAGTTGAAATACCCCTCTGTGGGGGTCCGTCCCAAAATCTAAAACACAAAAGAGGTTTCATTGACATTTAAACAATTTTTTTTTCTTCTGTTATAATAACTAGGTAAAAGTTTTTAGTTAAGTTCTAATATAATATTTTTAAAAAATGGTTGTGTTTTTACTAAGGAATTAACTTATAAACTTTTTTCCTAGCCAAAATAGTCTCCATTCGTGGTCACTGAAAATAACTAAAAAAAAGTACCATAGGGCAGTCATCATTAGGTAGTTTGGGAGGAAGCAGGGTTAGAAATTAGCGGTTGTTAGTCATCATATGCAACTAAATTATTGCATTTCATGGCCACAAAATTATGCCTAGTCATCAAACTTCATGCCTAGCTTTCTTTTGCTTTAATTTTTGTTTAAGAAACACTCTCATTCGTACTTTAGCATAAGTTTTCCCTTCACCGCATGCACTTCAAGAGCACCTGTTTTCAATATAAGATCTGACAGCAGTGTATCTTAGAATCCCTTGTCCCTTGCACCTGTCAATCTCCTCTAAGTTGACTTAATTTTAACCAATGATTGACCTTAGAGATTACGTCCTTAAAATTCTTGCACACCCAAATTCTGTGTTTGGGTTTGAGGCTAGGATTTCAGAAATGTTTCCCCAAAACATGTGACTCTGATGTCAGAAGAAATAGAGTTCATTCAATGCAGTGCAGATTTATTGCTTGGAGGTGAGCATGTAGGGGAGACCGGTACACAGTAGACCACTTTTTCAGTTAAAATTTTTTTTCTGTTTAACAGACTGACTGATCTGTATGAAAATATTTTTGAATATTCCTTAAACCTTCTTACATCCATCATTATTGTCACAACATAGTTTTCAATACATTTTTCAAAAAAAAAAAAAAAAAATTATATACACTTGTAAAGTGACCAGTGTACCCCAGAAGCGGGGTACACCAACACCCCCTATATTCACAATATTACTATACTATATTATTAATACTATATTCTCAACACCCCCTATACCCATGAATATAGGGAGTGTTGGGTACACTGTGTGCTTAAAGTACACCCACCGGGGTACAGTGGACCACTATTAGGTATTATTTAAAATACAATATAAGTCTATTTTTCATTAATCTAATTCTTTTTTGCTGCCCCTTCACCAGCAAAATAACATAGTAATAAAAATTTTGAAACAAAAAATTAATTATATTTTGAAAATAATAACAGATTAATACAGGAACAATTACAATTTAGTTGAAGTTATTACTTAAGCACAAAAAATTCAGCACACATTAAAATTTGCAAAGGAAATTCCAAAGTACTTATGAGTAAGACTGAGCCTGGAATTTTCAAGAAATAATTTTGGGTTTGAGAGCAACATTATGAAATCATTGACATCAACAACAGATTCATCTACAGTTTCGGTAGAAATAAACTAATTTCCATTCAATTTGCATCTCATGAATCTTACTTGAATAGAATCATCAACAATTAGACTACAGTTATATTTATCAAAGGCAGTAAATACAAAACAAAATATTTCTTACTATGTTAAATAAATTGTTGTTTTTATTTGTTTACTTTATTTTACAGTTAAATCTACTTTAAAACAATCTTTCTTTATAGAAAATAAGCAATTATTAAATATTTTGAACATTCTGCATTACAGGAGCAGAGTGGATTGTGGACCACTGTGCCCCAGGAGTGGGCGGTCCACTGTACCCCATGTTGAAGTTCAATAAATAATCATATTAATAGTGTTTATAGCTTTCTTTTAAACATATTAACTTTAAAGTAAAATAAAAACAAGTATCTTAGCTTTGCAAAAAAGCTGTTTTATTTTATTTATCTACAGCCTTTAATTACTAAAAAAATAAAAATATGATGATGAAAAATTTTACTTTTAGAAGCTCAAAACAACCAATCAGGATAAAATATTTCATTATGAGCTAAACATATTTTCTGAAGGCTATAAATAATCATTGCAGTGCTGTTGTCTATTAGGATAGAAGAGAAGCTTAAAAAAAATTAAATAAATAAAATATTACGGGGTGGTCCACTGTGCCCATAGGTCCAGTGTGTACCGGTCTCCCCTACATTTTAAAATGGCAAAACACAATGTATCCTTCTACTTTACATTGCCATTTGTGAGTAGACGTTTGAAAATAAATGAAGAAAATAAAGAACGGCTGGAATATTTTTAAATGCCACACCATAATTGGCAGCGAAATGTTAATTAAATTGCTATTTTTTTATTTTCTGATCTACTTTCAGTGGTATGATTTTTTCTTTAGACTATATACTTATTCCCGGTTGTATCTAAAAGTTCAAATTTTCTGTCTATGGACATAATTTGCTTGATAATCTGTTTTGTATGCATACTATTAGCTTTATAAAAAGAATAAGTTAAACATTTTTCTAGAATCCAAATATCGTAACACTTTTACAGAAAAAAGCCAGTTTTTATAGTGATTAAACACAGAGATAAAGTGTTTAATATATACAGCCCTTAACACATAAAAATAGAAACAATATTACTGTCAACATGGCTGTGAAAAGAAATGAGAAAATATGATATAACATAAAACTGCAATCATGAAATGCAGTTTGGCACCTAGAAAAAAAAATTATAGGAATCAATTGACACCTTACTTAAGAGTTTCTAATTTCTAACCCTGGGAGGAAGTTAGACATTTTGTGCTTTAGATATAACTGTTTGTTCTATTGTGAAGTTATTGAATCTTTCCCAATTTATTAGTTCCATTTGGAATTTGGCAAAGTTTGCAGTGTATAAGTAAGGTAGGGAAAAGCGAATTTATAATTATAATACAAATTTTAGACTGCTTTAATATTGCATAAAATAAAAAGAAATGCACAATTTTAACAACACGAAAACCAAAGTACATAAAAATTCAAAACTTAGTGTTTGTCTTTTCCATGGACTTGGTATCAGTAGTGTAGACCTAGGGAAAAAGGGGGGGGGGGAGACTCTCATAGTTTCGAATATAGGGTCTGTGTCAACAATAGAAAACTTGATACTGAATGTTACCTTTCATTCTGAACTGCAGAGAAAAATAATTGAAAAATTAAACAGTTTAATTTAATTTAAGTTTTTTTACTTGTAATGGTTTGAATAGTTTGTCCCTATTTGAAAAGTTCAGAACTTTATTTTGTGTTCGAAAACGTCGGCCCATGCAGATCTCTAGATCGAAGCTATAGGGGAGACTGGTACACACTGGACCTACGGGCACAGTGGACCACCCCCTAATATTTTATTTATTTACATTTTTTCAAAGCTTCTCTTCTATCCTAATAAACAACAGCACTGCACTGGTTATTTATAGCCTTCAGAAAATATGTTTAGCTGAGATTGAACTATGTTATCCTGATTGGTTGTTTTCAGTTTCTAAAAGTAAAATTTTTCATCATCATATTTAAATTTTTTTAGTAATTAAAGGTTGTAGATAAATCCGATAAAAAAGCTTTTTTGCAAAGCTAAGATACTTGTTTTTATTTAACTTTAAAGTTAATATGTTTAAAAGAAAGCTATAAACAATATTAATATGATTATTTATTGAACTTCAACATGGGGCACAGTGGACCACCCACTAAAAGCACTGGGGCACAGTGGTCCACAATCCACTCTGCTCCTGTAATGCAGAATGTTCAAAATATTTAATAATTGCTTATTTACTATAAAGAAATATTGTCTAAAAGTAGTTATTTAACTGTAAAATAAAGTAAACAAAGAAAATAACAATTTATTTAACATAGTAAGAAATATTTTGTTTTGTATTTACTGCCTTTGATAAATACACTGCTCAAAACAATTAAAGGATATTGCAGTTTTAGGTGGATTTTGTATCTGGGAAACTTTTTAGCTGATTGAACATGGTCGACAGACATAGTAGGTTATATGAGAATAAATTACACATGTTTGGCAGAAAAAAATGCATTTTATTGCGCATTTGTGTACAAAAGGAAAAAAACACAATTTGTGCATATGAGAAAAAAAGAATAAGAAAAGGTGTTTTCTTCAAAGAAAATCATTTTCAGTAGGGGGTATGGTTTCCACGGGCGGCCAGCAACGTTGAACACCTTTGAGGCATGGACTCAATGAGGCTATTAATAACGAGTTGGGGTATTCTGCCCCACTCTTCCAGAAGAGCCCTTTCCAGTTCTTGGAGAGTTTGTGGGGGTCGTTGGCGGCCAGAAACTCGTCTTCCTAGAGCGTCCCAAACGTGCTCGATCGGATTCATGTCTGGAGAACACGCTGGCCATTCCATTCGAATGATTCCTTCCTCGAAAAGGAAATCCTCCACCAGGTTTGCACGATGTGGCCTGCAGTTATCGTCCATTAAAATGAAATTATCTCCGATTGCTGCAGCGTAAGGGACTACAATAGGTCTGAGGATCTCATCCCTATATCGGCGACCAGTCAGAACTCCATCTCGAATGATGTAGAGGTCAGTGCGCCCGTCAATGGAGATGCCACCATACACCAACACTCCTCCACCGCCAAATCTGACACTTTCGTGCACGAACGCAGGATTATTCCTACTGCCACGGTCCCTCCAGATGAAAATACGCCTATTATCCGGTTGCACAGAAAAACGGGACTCGTCAGAAAACAGAATATTGCTCCATTCATTTCTCCTCCAGTTGACATGCTCGGTTGTCCACTCCCTGCGGTCGCGCCGATGCCTTGATGTTAATCTAACACATACCATCGGTCGGCGAGCATACAGACCTACAGCATGGAGCCGGTTTCGGACAGTCTGAGTTGAAATCGTGGTGCTTGTAGCCGAGCGAAGGTGTTGTTGGAGAAGAGTAGCATTCATGTTTTGGTGTCTCCGAGCTGTTAAAGCTAAATACCGATCTTCATTGGACGTTGTTGCCCGTCTACGACCTTGCCCTGGTCTTCGGCCTGTACATCCACTCTCCAAAAAACGGTTCCAGATCCTGGAAATGACACTTTGTGACACTCCAATGGCTTGCGCTACTTCGGCTTGAGTTTGGCCCCCTTCTAACCTACCAACAATTCTCCAAGCTTCTGAATCTGTCAAATGACTTTGCTGAGACATCGTACTCATCGAAACAAAGCAATCATTGAATGCCGATCATCCTTGTCTTCATTCTCTTTTATCCAGTTGAAAGTCAAATTTCATTCGCTGTCGCTGAAGCGACGTTTTTGACGTCGAACTCAAAATTTGCATACTCCACAGCTTGAAAACCAGAAAAATTTGCATTTGTGATTCTCTTCTTCTATTTTCGGCAAAAAAAATTTCGTTTATATCTTTATTTTATATAAAACTTCAAATATCCTTTAATTGTTTTGAGCAGTGTATATCTGTAGTCTAATTGGTGATGATTCTATTCAAGTAAGATTCATGAGACGCAAATTGAATGGAAATCAGCTTATTTTTCCCAAAACTGTAGATGAATCTGTTGTTGATGTCAATGATTTCATAACATTACTCCCAGACCCAAAAGTATTTCAGGAAAATTCCAGGCTCAATCTTACTCATAAGTATTTTGGAATTTCATTTGCAAATTTTAATGTGCGCTGATTTTTTTTATACTTAAAGTACTAACTTCAAATAAATTGCAATTGTTCCTGCATTAATCTGTTATTATTTTCAAAATATATATATTTTTTTTTTTGTTTCAAAATGTCACTTGTAAATTTATATTACTATGTTATTTTGCAGGTAAAGGGAAAATAAAAAATAATTAGATTAATGAAAAATAGATTTATATTGTATTTCAGATAATACCGAATTGCGGTCCACTGTGTTCCAGTGGGTGGACCAGTGTGCCCCAGAAGTGGGGCACACTGGTCCACTTTACGGGTGGATATAAAAAATTTTTTTTGAAGAATGTATGGAAAACTATGTTATGACAAAATTATGATGAATGTATAAAGTTTTAAGGAATATTCAAAAATATTTTTATGTAGATCGGTTTTCCATTAAAGAGAAAAAAAAATTTAACTGAAAAGGTGGTCCACTGTGTACCAGTGTCCCCTACAATTAAGTTATATCATTTTCAGTAATGATAATAATGCAAAGAAACTCAAAAACATGCATACATTTTGCCACAATTCAAACAAAGTTGCAGTAGTTAGAGGGAGAACAGACAAATAGACAGACATGGCAGACGATCCGAAGTGATAAACACATTTCAACTTTGTTTAAAAGTATTAAAAATCAGTGCTTTATTTCTTAAAATTGTTAATTGATTCAGCGTGACCCTTTCAAAAATTAATAAGTTTAGAAAGTCTGCATCATCCTGCGTCTTAACGTGTCCTTAAAAATAAAAAAAGGGGGGGGGGACGCTTGAGACAAAATAATAAAGTGAGAGGACGCCATCTCCCTTTGACTGCACCACAGCTTGGTATATCCTTTTTTATTGATATTGTCCACTTTTTCAGTTTTTATGAAATATTGTCTGCAGTATAAGAAGATTTCAAACATAAAAAGAAAATTAGAAAATCCTAATGCATGTTGTTTTTCAGAAAATTGCATTCTCTAAATTGAACAGTTAAATTTTTTTTAGCTAATTGTGCCCTTTCTGTGACAATGACCCATATTTTTAAGAAGGATGTAGCTTTCTCATCGCACTTGAAAAGTACTAGCTTAGAGTAACTGGCCTACTGTTCATGAGTTCCTTGGTTCAAGTCCCACAGGCACCGATTCAATCTCTTCAAGCCAAAAGGCACGAAATTGATAAGTATAACAAAGTAAAGTATATAATGCGACTGAAACCAAAGAAAAATGTCCGTTTGCTAATTAATATTTTTATCACACTTCATTTCATACAATATATGTTTTCAAACAGAGATGGAGAATCATTCAAATCAATGTGATGTGTTATACCATTGCCACGACAAAGTTTGGCGACTTTTTGATTTGCCTGTTTGCCAAGCCAGCACCAAACAAATAATAAATTAAAACAACCCAACACTAGATGCAAGCATAATGGCCAGGTTACCATTAACGGAAAATATCCTCAAAGTTTGGCTACTTTATTCCATTTTATAACCGATTAACAACAAAAAAACAGTTAAGTCAAAATCAAAGTCAGTTAGTCCGTGGAGTTGTTAAGCGGGGCGTAATGCCCACATTTAGGACATATCTAAGCTTGAACGATGTAAGCAGGAATTATCAGGATTGTACTTGAAAACTAGAGAGCTCTTCTCGCAATCCTGGGCAGGCTGTGGTGGAGTGCAACTCAGGTAGGAGAGTTTTCATGATGGAGTACTAAACTCTATGTGCTTTGACAGTGCCTTAAAGGAGAAGGGCGTAGGGAGGAAAAAAATAAAATAAAATAAAATATAAAAAGACCTGCAAAAAAGATTTTTCCTAACAAAGGTACAAACAATAAATAATAAAGTAATAAAATTTAATAACTACCAAAATAAAATTAAAATATGAATTAGGAAGGTGAACGTAACCTGGTGCCAAATGTAAGGTGGGAAGACGGCATAAAAGAGTTAATGGAGATATATCAGAACGAAAAATGAAATGCAACCAAATTAAATTTTTGAATTCGGAAGGCCGCAACGATGCATATAAAGGTGGCTCTCTCCTCTTCCTTTTGGAAGGTGGTGCAAAGCCGTCATCTCTGCTCAAGATGGCAAGCAGTCTTTTCTTATCTCGAGAGTCATTATCTCTGTAAGGTCTGCTGGACCGCAATGCATTGTTGTGTTTCAAGATTCGATCGATCTCTGTGGAAATTTTGTGCAAGTTTTTTAACAACTTGCGAGCTAGGTATGAATGACGGCATTCCGGACAAACATTTTCGCCTTACAAATCCTACGCAATAAAGAATTCTGAAAAGTTTAAAGTTTTTGCATCTGAGTTTCACAGACAGTTCCCCAGACAATCCGTAGTTCATTGTTGAACTGATGAAGGATTTATACAGTAATAACTTAGTTGAAATTGACAGACGACTGTAGTAAGCCAATTGAGATTTAAATGAGCCTTGGACTTTGGTATATTTGGCTTGTTGTGGAGCCGATTTTCATATAAAATCGTTAATTATTTTGTTGCGTGTACTTTCAAATAATAATACTGACATCGTTTTCAGTTTGAACTTATCAGATTTATTTACATCGAACAACCTTTTTAGAAAGCAAAAAAACACAAACCAAAACTTTTGAGTGTTGCCAAATTTTAAAAACTAAATGACATAAAATTGTAAATTACATAAAAATAATACAATGAGCTAAACATAATATGATGTACGTATAAAGACTATAAATTATGCCACAACAGTACTCCCCTCTCAGTAACAAAGTTACGGTACAATCTATACAATACAATGAAATATATACAGAAAAAAGTAAATTACAAAATTAATCGCGAAATCGCACAGGAAGTTTGATCGTTCGTCCCGTACGTGAATGTTTTTCAGGAAGTTTTTGAACTTGAGGAGGTAAATCCCGTTTAGGTTTCGCAGATTGTTTTGTTTTTGTTGGGTTTTTTGTAGGAAGGTCTGATGTTTGCAAGAAATACGCCGGTTTTAATCTATCAATGGATACAGTAACAGTTTTGTCTTTGATTTTGAGTGTGAAATATTTTTCATTTCTGTCGACGACTTGAAAGGGACCTTCGTATGGGGGTTCCAGTTGCTTTTTAACTCTGTCCTTGCGAATAAATACATGTGACGTGGTTTTTAAGTCTTTTGGAACAAATATTTTTTGAACATATTTTTTTGACACAGTTCTTGGTCCAACTTCTTCCATTACTTGTTGAAGTTGTTTTGCAAAAGTATCAGGTGTTGTTTGAGTTGTACTTTCGTGGAAAAATTCTCCAGGTAATCGTATGTTTTGTCCATAGACCATCTGGGCAATGGTGTATTCCGAATCTTCCTGCATGGCAGTGCGTAGACCAAGAAGAACAGTTGGCAGTGTTTCACTCCAGGCCAGGTTATTGTGTGCCATTAGTGCGGTCTTTAAAGATCTGTGAAGCCGTTCGACCTTTCCATTGGATTGGGGGTGATAGGCAGTCGTGGGCTGCAATTTTATTCCACACATTTTTGACAGTGCGTTCAACAACTCTGATCTAAACTGTGCACCACGATCCGTGACGAGTCGGCATGGGGTTCCAAATCTAGAAATCCAATTACCGTAAAATGCTTTGGCAACTGTTTCGGCTGAAATGTTGTTCAGCGGAACTACTTCCATCCAGTTAGTATACCGGTCGATGCAGGTCAGGCAGTAAATATTTCCGTTCGATGGTGGTAAAGGTCCTATAAGGTCAACATGGATGTCACTGAACCTTTCCGATGGCGGTTGAAATTCACCGAAACTTGATTTGGTGTGCCGATTAATTTTGCTCTTTTGGCAAGCCATGCAAGATCGGGTCCATAGCTGTACATCTTTTCGGATACTTGGCCAGATGAATTTTGATGTCAGGAGTTTCACAGATGATTTGATTCCAGGATGGGATACTCCATGCATTTGATGAAAAATTTTCAGGCGATGGGATTCAGGAATGTATGGTCTAATATTACTTGTTGAGGTTTCACACCACAAAGACTTTCCAGAAGGTAGCGGATATTGCTTGAAGTTCAGGGAAGTTGTGGTTGCCTTTAAAGTTTGGAATTCGTCATCTTGATCTTGTTCATCTGCTATTTTATCATAATCTATCAAAGAAATTTCTTCCACTCTGGATAGGGTATCTGCGATGATGTCGTGACCTTTAATGTGTTGGATGTCAGTTGAAAATTGTGAAATGTAGTGTAAGTGACGAAGTTGACGAGGAGATGCTTTTTCAGGCTTTTGTAGGAATGCAAAGGTTAAAGGTTTGTGATCTGTATATATCGTGAATTTTCTTCCTTCTAGCAAATGCTTGAAGTGTTTAATGGAGAGGTAAATACCAAGAAATTCTCTATCGTAAGTACTGTAGTTCTTTTGTGCATCATTTAGTTTCTTAGAATAAAATGCGATAGGTTTCCATCCATTATCTTCATACTGTTCAATTACTGCTCCAATCGCCGAATCTGAAGCGTCCGTACTTAGTGACAGAGGTAGTTCAGACTTTGGAAATGATAAGAGTGCAGTATTGACTAAATCATCTTTGCATTGTTGAAACTGTTCTTTCGCTTCATCTGTCCAAGGAATTTTTCGTCTATCTTTCTTTTTTGCTCCTTTGAGGTAATCATGTAAGAGAGATTGATGTTTTGAAGCGTTCTTTAAATATCGACGATAAAAGTTAATCATGCCTAGGAATGTTCTAAGTTCATGAATAGTTGTTGGAAGTTTGTAATTAACGATGCCTTGAACTTTGTCAGGTAAAGGACGTGAGCCTTGAGGAGTAATTAAATATCCCAAAAATTCTATTTCTTGTGTTCCCATGACAGATTTGGAAATGTTAATGCGAAGTCCATAATGGTTTAATCTTTCAAACACCAATTTGAGATGATTCTTGTGTTGTTCTTCACCTGTAGATGCGATGAGAATATCATCTAAATAGGCGAAGACAAAATCTAGACCTGAAAAAACTTCATTAATAAATCTTTGAAATGTTGCTGGTGCATTCTTTAAACCAAAACTCATTACATTGAACTCGTACAAACCAAATGGAGTAATAATTGCTGTTTTACACCTATCTTCTTCGGCAATGGGCACTTGGTAGTAGGCTTTAAATAAATCAATTTTAGAATATATAGTTGTATCTTTCAAAATATGATGGAAATCTTCTATTCGAGGGATAGGATATCTATCAGGAACAGTTCTGGCATTGAGTTGTCTGTAATCTCCACATGGGCGAAAAGTACCATCCTTTTTCGTAACCATATGAAGAGGACTTGACCATTGAGAACTGGAGGGTCTTATTATATAATTATTGAGCAGGAATTGGAATTCTTGTTTCGCTGTTGCAAGTCGTTGATGATTTAATTGTCTTGCTTTAGCATGGACAGGTTGACCTTGTGTTATAATGTGATGTTGAACATTGTGTTTTACACTTGATAAAAATAAATTTGGTTTGGTTATCTCGGGATATCCCTTTAGCAGGTTATAAAATTTATTGGTATTATTTACAGTACCGACATCACTATCTTCACTGACGGCAGCAACTTCGCCAGTAATAGTTAGCTGAGTTATTCCGTCAATCAATTTCTTATTATGCAAATCAATTAACAAGTTAAATTTGTTTAGAAAATCAGCTCCCAAAATGCCTTTATTGATCTTTGCAACGATAAAAGGAAATTGAAATTCCCGTCGAAGTCCTAAATCAAGTGTTAGCATCTTCATACCATATGTTTCAATTTCTGTACCATTTGCTGCATACAGTTTATAATCCACGGATTGTTTATCTTGATTAGAAGCTGGTAAAATACTAACATCTGCACCGCTATCTACCAAAAATCGCACTTTCGATTTTTTATCTTTAACAAATAAGCGAAATTTGCGACAATCCGTAAAATTATTTGTTTTTGTTCAACATCTAATTGGAACATTGAAGTAATGATGCTGAACATTTTAAGAACTTAATACAGCAGATATACGCACTGGAAAGCATGAGCTGGATGTGTAAGACCTTGGTGATTAAGTAATTTGAGGAAGCCAGGTTTTCACTTTAAATAGTTTATTCAAATAAAAGTCAAATATAAGAAGAGTCACTGTAACACATATTGGATCAATAATAAAAACGGAAAACAAACTTTAAGATGAAGTAACTGAACCAAAAATAAACACAAGTATAACTCACTAAACTATGTTTCACAGCATGATGGCAATCTATTAAAATAAATATCAATTACATAAACAAAAACTATTTCCTTATAATGAGGAAGCCTAAGCTTCACTTACGTTCGAGAATTATTCTCCTACAACTAGAAACTGATTAAACATTAACAATACAGCCCTTTTATAGTAGCGAGATCTCATTAAACATTCAAAACAAACTTTCTAGAACATACGGCGAAACGTCATCGCGATATCGATTAAAGCGTAATCGAACGCTGAATCGAATCGCACGCAAGTAGATGCGATCTGCAAAAGCTCTACTTGTGAAAGAAAAACGGGTGAATCGATTAACGATCGCAGATGAGCAAAGTGCCGATGTTAGATATGATATTGTTTATGACAGTGAGTGTCGATATGCCGGTGAAAACGAAAGTTTAGTTTTAAGTTAAAGTAAATAAATGAAAGATAAAAAGGAATATCTAAATTAAACAAAGGCCAAAAGCAAAAGAAAAACGTAAGTAAACGATATTTAAATAATATTTAAATGTTAAAAACATATGTAAAAATGAAATTAAGAAAACGTAATTTAAACTTAATACTGATTCTGTATGGATAACTTAATGTCTTTGAGACAAGGAGAAGCTTAACATATATAATTCCTAACAGAAGCCCCCCCTCTCGTTGTCTCAACATTTTAAAGCCATCTGATAAAACAGAATTCAAGATAAAAAGAAAACCAAACACTTAGCATTAACTAAACCATATTTTCAAAACTTAAATTCAAAAATTCAATATTTAAACTGTAATTAGATATTAGTAATTCAAACCATCATGGCATCCCAACTAACTGAAATTTTTAAACACGGCTTAAAAACCGCTAAAGAAATTTTCCTTCTCCAAAAATGAATTCTAAGATTCATAATTTTAAAAAAAAACTTGCCAAAATAGAAAAATGCTGATAATTTCAAAAACTTTTAATATTAACAAACTTTAAATGAAAAACTAACTACAAACCATGCTGTGATACATGACACACAATACCTTCCCTTTGAAGGGTTTAACAAGCCAACAACACCATCTTGACCTTGATTACAACATAACAATTTCAAAAATACAAAAAGAGTTCATTTTTATTGTACAATAATCATAATGTATCCTCAAAAATTACAATATTCAGATCAAACTGATTGAATATATTATCTCTCCATAAACTTCGCCAGGCATCCAAAATATAGGACAAAACCCACGGAACACTTGCTCGTTCCTCACATACTAAATTCAGCCATTCTATTTAGGTCAAGCACTCTCCAGTCACACCTCCGTATGCAGCGCTGCTAAATGCAAATACGGATAACATGTCATTAACTCACAAAAAGAGGATGGATATCCTAGATGCCTGCAAAAATAGAGAAACCTATTACACATGGATAACAATACATGGATACAGATGTATAACTATTCAAAATATCACAGTATAGAAATTACATTTTGTATATATATCATTAAATATTCAAAATTAAGTTAAAAGCTTTAAATAAAGGAAAAAAAAAATTTTTAACTGAAGAATTAACAATACAACCCAATGACAATGAGCGGGACAAAAGTGACACTCCCAATTACAAAAATCAAGGACTTACTGAATTAAAAATAACGTGCCCGCGGTAAAGGTCTTTGTATGGTGGTATGTTTCCGGAGGATTACCCCAGATGACTCTCTGACATTTACCGGACAAGGGTCACCTTCCCGAGACGGTACTGAAGGCTGTTCGAGCCATCTGAAAATAACCCCCACGGAAACGCCATTTCCACACTCGGACGGGAAATTAAATTGCTCACTGCCATGGGGTACACAGATATAAGAAAAATGTTAAAAAGGTCAGATGATGGTATAAAAACATGTTTTAAATAAAACAATGTTCTAACAATTTATATATATATAAAAAGCTTCTACATGTATCACATTACACAAAAATATACTCATGAAAATTATATATTGAAAAATAATTTAATAAATATAAGTAAGTCATGGCGGGTTTGCGGCTTGGTAAAAACGTCGGCAAAGTTTAATTTACTACGTACAAAATTTAATGAAAATACCTCATTATAAACCAGGTCACGTATGAAAAATAATTTAATATCAATGTGCTTGGAACGGTAATTTTCTATTGGTGAGCGAACAAATTCTATGGCTGCTTGGTTATCAACTTTCATAACAGATTTATTGCTAGGTGGAGAAATATTATAATCTATACATTCTTGCCGGATCCGGTCGAACCAAACCAGGTTCTTAGCAGCCTCAGTCATGGCGACAAACTCTGATTCCATTGTAGACAAACTGACGCACTTTTCTTTAAAAGTGCGCCAGTCGACTGGTGAGTTGTCCACCATGACTATTTGGCCGCCGATCGAGGTTCGGTCGTCCCGGTTCGCGGCAAAGTCTGCATCTGAATATACTGTAATATTATTTGCTTTACATGATAATTTAAGACTATAATTACAAGTGTACTTGATGTATCCAAGCAGTCTCAACAGACCATCCCAATGAGGCATTCCAGGGTTACTTTGAAATTGAGAGAATATGTTAACAGCATAGCATATATCAGGTCTTGTTCGACTGGCAATGAAAGACAAACATCCTAGTAAACTGCGATATGGATAGTGAGACATATGTTCTATTTCAGCACTGGTGTTAGGACAATCTGTTTTAGAATAAACCATTCCCTTGCTTATTGGTAAAGAAGAAATAGGAAACTTAAATTTACTAAATTTTTCACAGACTTCAGCAATATATTGGTGTTGATGGATTTCAAGATCATTATTACTCTCACTGAATTCAACACCTAATAGTTTCCTGGTTCTACCTAATAATTTTAAGTCGAAATGGTTTTTCAGCAATTTTATGGCCTTATCAACAAAATGTGTTTGTCTGCCAAAAATTATGATATCATCCACATATAGTAGTAAAACAATGTCAGTACCATAAATATAAACACAGTTACATGATTCAAACTTTTTAAAACCAATTTTAATTAAGACCTGATGAATTTCCAAAAACCATTCACGGCCACTCTGATGTAAACCGTACAACGCGCGGTCTAGCTTGCAGTATTTATGCTCCAATCCAGGAACTACGAAACCGGGAGGTTGTGACATGAAAACGTTCTCCCGTAGAGGTGCATAAAGATAGGCGCTAGTGACGTCACACTGAATGTGAGTCCACCCGCAACACGAAACGAGAAGAGAGAAGAAGTACCGGATTACCGCAAAGTTGACCACAGGGCTAAAGGTTTCGTCATACGACTCTCCTTTCACCTGTTTAAATCCCTGGGCAACAAGCCGGGCTTTGTATCGGGCAATCCTTCCTACTTCATCCCTTTTCACCGTGTAAACCCATCTACAACCTACTGGGGAAACGCCGCTCGGTAAATCAGCTAGATGCCAAACCCCCCTTTCTCGCATTACCTGAATCTCGGTTTGCATCGCTTTATGCCAGGCAGCACGCTGTTCGGACTTACAGGCCTGTTTATATGTTCGGGGGATGCTGTCCACGTCTAGTCATGCTATGGGGTATGAAACACTTGAAACCATGGAGTCAGATTCATCATCATCTTCATTATCAGAAATAGGATCAGCAATGGTTTTATTTGTTACTGGACCAGAATATTTATTTAAAGTACTGAAATCAAACAAAGAAGAATCGTACTTTATTTTATTTTCTTCACAGTATTTCTTGACTTCTGTATGAGATCTTAGACGTAGGTTTCTGCCAGCTTCAAAATAATAAATGTCAGTTCTGTTACCTGTCTTACGTGGGATTGGTTTCCTTATCCAGTCAACTTCTCTTAACGAGGAAATGACGGACGAGGGTGTTTTGGGTCCGGAATCAACATCCTCTCCCTCACTGGACTGGGAATCATTTTGGCTACTGGAGGGAATCAGATAGGAATTTCTGGATTCAACCTCAACAGTTTGCTCATGATTACCTTCAGAACCAAGTGGAAAGAGGTTGTAATCATCCGGGCCCATCACGACTCCACTGCGTCCAAAATCTCCAAAATCTTTTTCATTAAAACTTACATTGGATGTTTCAATTATTTGATTTGTGTCAGGTAGCCAGATCCTATAACCCCGTGTTCTGAATGCATAACCCACCATTACACCACGCTTAGCTTTTGGTTCAAGTTTATGGCGTTTTTGTTTGGGTATGCCTACATAAGTTATGGTACCAAAAGGTTTAAGATGTCTGACTGATGGTTTCCTGCCTCCATAAAGCTCAAATGGTGTTTTAGAAAAATTTTTAGAACAGGTACGGTTCCAGGTGTAAACAAAGTAACGCATGGCCTCTGGCCAAAAACTGGGATCCATTTTGCTTTCTAAAAGAATGGTTCGGGCTCCATTCGCGATAGTTTGCATATATCTCTCCACAGTACCATTTTGCTGGGGAGTAAATGGGTTGGTAACCTCCACAGAAATTCCCTTACTGGCAAAATACTCTTCAAAATTATTGTTCAGAAACTCTCTGCCGTTATCTGATCTGAAAAACTTAACCCTCTTATTGAGGAAATTTTCTGCTTTTGTAATATGATTCTTAACAAGTTCAAAAGCATCTGATTTAAATCTCATGGGGTATACAGAAACACGGCGAGAGTAGTCATCAATAATTGAAAGAAAATATCTTTCACTCTGTCTACCAGTAACTGCACAGGGCCCCCAAACGTCTGCAAACAATAATTCTAATGGATGCGATGATCGAACCTGCTTTATGGATTTATGAGATACACCACGGAACTTTCCCAATTTACATGAGTCACAAAAATAATCAATATTTCCCAAGTTAGGTAGCCCCCTTACACCCTGTTTCCTACTGGTATGAATTAACATAGAAGGACTAATGTGTCCAAAACGTCGGTGCCAAGTTTTCATTAACTCTAATTTATTCACAGCACTGGCCTCAAAGGAAACAGATTTATTATCAGGATGAACTACTTTGGGATATAACTGATAAATTCTATTTTTAAGATATGCACTGAAAAGATAAACCCCATTACGCCTAAGTTTCACCTCGCCGCAACCCCCAATAAACTCAACACCATTTATGTCCAATTGAGGACCTGAGAGTAAGTTACGACGTAATTTACTGGAATGCATAACATTTGTTAAAGTAAAAATACGTTGCCCAAAACGCAACTTTACCTCCCCTTTGCCCTCAATTGGAAAAGACACATCCTTGATAGCCACCGACATTTTCTCATGACACAAAGGAACATATTTAGAAAACATTTCAATATCAGAACAAAAATGGTGCGTAGCACCAGTGTCCAGTATCCAGGACGCCCGCTCATTTACATTACAAACACTAGAATGGGAAATGTAAAGAACCGACTTACGTGAACTATCTGAAAAATGTCCATCATAGTCCTCATGCCTTTGGAAATGCCGATGCTTTCTAGACCCAGAGCCACCAGAATAGGTGTTGGAATTGCCATGACGAGAACGACCAGAATAGGAGTTGCCACGATGAGAGCGACCAGAGTAAGAGTTGCCACGATGAGAATGACCAGAGTAGGAGTTGCCACGATGAGAACCATCATACTGCCTAGATCCATAGGAAGATGACTCAGAGAAAGCGTCGCTGTTTGAAGAAAAAGATCTCCGGGTTCGGCTATCAGGTGACGAGTACCTCGAAGAAGGCGATGAGTATCGAGAGTGTCCAGGAGAACGATGCTGAAAGTTTCGTCGGGGAAGTCTACATTTACGTTGTAAATGACCTTTCTTGCCACAGTTCCAGCAAATGACTCCGTTTCTAGGCTTGTTTGATCCAAATTCTCTAGACTTAAAATTTGAAGGAATCGGCGTTTGCACATTGGAAACACTGGCTCGATTGCTGTCTAAGTCTCGTAATTTTAATCTCACCTCCTCTGCCACAACTTCAGTCACTATCTTGTCAAAAACAAATTCTGAGTCCTTCCACCGGAGGATTGTTTGAACTGTAGAATCAAAATGTGCTGGAAGATATCGTAGTAATTGATAACTGAGATACCATTCATTGAAATTTTTATCAATTGACTTGATGTCATTGTATATCTTTAGCAATCTACAAGCATATAAATTCACAGTTTCGTTGGATCTTATTTTACATTCAATTAACTCTGAAAACAATTGCATATGGAAAGCTCGTGTATCAGGACAAAAATGCTGTTTTAGCCTTTTCCATGCACCAACTGGCTCTTTACAACCATCGATAATACGCTTAAAGTCAATATCAATATTTAAATAAATAATCGATACCCAAACAGCACACACCCATCTATAAGACATCTACAAGCTGTAAACCCAAGAAAACCGACACATCTATAAGAAGTCTACAAATATCCATGATACACCCTTTTCACCTCTTATGGAGATGTTATGTGTGATCTCTCTGAGTTCTATTAGACGTCCAAGATATCCAGGTAGTCTATGAGACCACGTCTATAAGACATCCAAGCATAGATCACTTTTCGACATGCAGTATGTCTTATAGCCGTGCTTAAGACTTGGATTGTAGATATCCAGGGACATCTGATATGCGTTTATAAGACGTCTAATGCATGTCTATTTATTGATACTCAGTACTTCTTATAGATATACTTAAGATATCCAATAAATTTCATCAGAAATACAGCCTTAGGGCAAAAGTATTGAGCACCCCCATATTTATAATATATTTGGTAAAAATAATAGATTGATACAAATATTAAATTGTATACAATTAAGAATTTTCTTTAAAAAATAAGTTTTTTATTTTTTTTCAAAGATAGCAAACGCATAACTCATCTTTTAATGAAGCTATTTTCTTTAAAAAACTTTTTTTTAAATTAAATTTTGTTGTTCTGTTAAGCCAGTTAATAAATAATCAAGAAAATAATTATTGTAAGAAAAGACAAAATGAACTTAGTCTTCAAAAACGAAAATAAAGAAAGCTTATGTTAAAAAAAAAAAAAAAAAAAAAAAAAAAACATTTATATGTAATTTTTATTATTTTATTTTTTAACATGTGTTAATAACAAAAATAAATTTTAAGAAATATTTATGCTGCTGAAGAGATCTTGGCATTTCAGGCAAGAAATATTTCAATTTCCATGATGATCTGTTAACTTATGACATAACAATGAAACTTCCAGAAAACAAAGTAATTTATAGTTTTGAAAAAGTAGGTGTTTAAAGAAAATGACTTCAGTTAAATGACGAGTTGCTTGTTAACTGTCTTTTTTTTTTTTTTTTTTTTTTTACAAACCATAAACTTAAAAAGAAAATTCCTAAATTATATGCAGTTAAATATTTGTATATAACTATTACTTTTACAAATATATTAAAAATATGGGGGTGCTGAATACTTTCAGCGAAGACTGTATTTCCAATGAAATGACATTGTTTCCTTGCATGTCTTAAGTATATCTATATGAAAATTAGAATAATTCTTGCAGAAAATGTTAAAATATAATGGAATTTGTCTTCAACAATGAAAATAGAGAAATCTTATTTTTAAAATATACTTTAAATTTATATGTTACCTTTATTATTTTAACTTTTAATATCTGTTAATAAAAATTATACAAGTTTTAGGAAATATTTTCATTGATGAAGATAAGTGATTTATATACTTTGGCTTTTCCGGTAAGAGTTATTCTAATTGTCATGATTACCTATTAACTTGCATAGCATAACAATTGCTATACTATGAAAGTTTCAATTCTGAAACTTACTGAAAAACAAAGCAGTTTAGTTTTTTAAAAAACTCATTTTTTTAAAGCAAATTGTTTAATTAAAAGTCGAGTTGTTAGTTTGCTGTCATTTTAATTGTAATAACTTAACCATTAAAGACACAGACAGCAGTTGTGAATTCTAAAATAATTGTGTCACTTGCGCTTCATTTACTCTCTTCCTAAACATCCTTCAATGTTGAAGTTCAAAATTTTTTCTACTTTTTCATTATTTTTATCAGTAAGTCTCCACTGATGTACAAAATACACCACCATTGAATTTTTATAAACTATTATATTTTCTTTCTTAATTAAACATTTTTTTTATATAAATGCGATATCTATTACTTGAATACTATTACTAAACATCAGACACTACGACTAATATTCAGGCCCCTGCTGGCACTTAGGAATACGTGCCCTTGCACCCTCTGCCTGAACCACCCTTAATGATGGCACATGATTTAATATGAAAGTGCCAACATAACCCTCTGTCCACCGCCCTTTCAAGACATCCAGCATGGGCCTGCTAACACTTTGAAATAAGTTATGATAAAAATACGAGGGTGCTTAATAATTTTGGTAAAGACAACTGTAGATAAAAATACTAAATGTTTCATTCCAATAATATCAGTATATTATTCCCCCCCCCCCCAAAACAAATATTTTGCAATGTTCTGCAATGAACCTTCAACTGATCACAAATGTTCTGTGGGAATAAAAAAATAAAACACAGAGATTTTCTTGTATATGTAGGAGTGCGATTTCATCTTGTATAGAAATGCTAAAGACATTTCGTAAAACGCTAACACACACAAAAACCAAAGAAATGACGAATTTCACAATTTTACTTCGATCGAATGACGAATTTCGCTTTTTTTCCTCCTCGTAATAGACTATTTTTGCAATATTTTTGAGATTTTTCTCTCTGGTAACTCGCGAATTTCACTTTTTTTCTCAGACCCGATCATCGAACTCCGCAATTTTTTTCCCACGACTAATTCGAGAATTGCGAGATATTTTCCAACACTTCACTGATGAATTTCGTATTTTTTTTATCCGCGACTGATTGGCGAATTTTAAATATTTTTGATATTTTCTTTTCACTGACTGGCAAATTTGTTCAGCTCTTTCTTAGGACCAATGGGCAAAAATTGCATTTATTTTTTTTTAATTCAAGCGACTAATATCCGAATGTCTCGATTTTTTTTCTTTTTAATCCACAACTGATTGTTAACTTTTGCGATATTTTCTTTATTGATCGATAAATGTTGCGGATTTTCTTGTGACAGAATGGAAAAAATTGTGGGTTTTTACAAGACTGATTGACGAATTTTGTGATTTTTTTTTTCTGACAATCCACCGATTAATTTAGTTTTTTAACCTGCGACTGATAGGCGAACTTTGCATTATTTTCTTTTTATCAATTGGAAAATTTTGTCGCTTTATCTTGGAATTGATTGAAAAAAATCGAGGGATTTCCCAAAACTGATCAACTAATTTAGTGGGGTTTTTTTTCAGCTGTAACTGATAGCCAAATTTTGCAATATTTTCTTTCTGCCGATTGGAAAATTTTGCAGTTTTTTCTTGTGACCAATTGGAGAAAATTGCGTTTTTTTTTCGCTACTGATCGACGAATTTCCCATTTTTCTCGACGATTTACTGACAAATTTCATGGTTTTTACCCACAACCAATTGAGAAATTTTTGCGCTTTTTCTTGGCAAAAAACATGAAATTTCAATCAAAAATCATTCGGTTGATAAACATATTTCACATTTTTTGACCCGCGACTGATAGGTGAATTTTGCAATATCTTCTTTCTACATGATGGCAAATTTTGTCACTTTTTTTGCGACCGATTGGTAAAAGTTGCCGGGTTTTTATGTGACTGACCGGTGAATTTCAGATTTTTTTCCGATGATCCACTGACAAAATTAATGTTTTTTTTTTAAACTGCAGCAGCTGAAGAACTTCACGATTTTTCCCCATGATCGACTGACAAATTGTGTGAGCTTTTCCTGCGACCAATTAATGAATTTCACAATCTTTTTCAACGAACGATTGATGAAGTTTTTCTGGTGATTGACAGACAAATTTAGTGCTTTTTCAAATGAATGAATAGTGAATTGTGTTGAAAATGAGAATTTGAAATGTTCTGCAGAGAAGTTCATTGTTCTGCGATGTATGTCGCACTCTTAAGCATATTCTGCTTTGGGGACTGTTGCCATATTTATATTGGAATATTTTTATCAAAGCATCGACTAATTTTTTTTAATATTTCGAATGAAATATGTCTGCTGTAATTCACTAAAATCTCATAGCTAAATTAAAAAATCTACCATATTTACTCCTGCATAATGCACACATTTTTACAAAAATTTCAGGTCTAAAATCCAGTATACACATACATGATACACTGAATATTTCTAATTGTATACATCAAACCATACACATTTTCACAAAGTATATATACATATTGCAGAAACTTTATTTTATGATATTTTAATAAGAGAGCAAAATATATATGAGCACATACAAAAGTAATTTAGATTTGAGAAAAGATTGTAAATCATGATTTCTACAGATTTTTTTTTTTTTTTTTTAAGTTAAAATAACATGGTACACATTATACACAAGTAAATATGGTATTTAAAATCAGTTTGATAATTTTATCTTGTGAGAAATTTCTAAATCCTCCAGTATTTTGCAACAAGAGGCTAATAGATTTGTTATTTCTCCCATATTATTTAAATTTAACAAATCTTTCTTGCAGAGGATAAAGACTTTTGATAGATAAATTTTTCTTGGGAAAAAAAGAAATCTTTGTGATAAATGTCACACATACATTACACATCATGCATAAAATCTTTAATTTTTCATACCAATATTTTAGAATATTTTTTTCTTTATTTTATCATATAATTTCTTCAATTAAATTAGGCAAAGGATTCCATTTGTAAATACTAGTAATCAGATTCAAAATTATGTGTGGGACGCTCGTCGCAAAGTTGTTAACACAAATTAATAAATTTCTTATTCTGTTTATTTTGTTCTATTTTGATAAAATTATTAGACAAATGTTTTAAAATCTATTTTGCATATTGAACTAATTTTAAATTTTTTTTTATCAGTACAAAAATGTTACTCCAATTAACTCACTGTATGAAAGAACCACTCAGAATTATTTTTTAGTCAATGTCTGCCTACATCAAAAACTTATTTCAATTATGTGAGCTTCAGATACAAAGGGAAATTTACAAATTGACTGCTACCTCAATTTTGCATTTTTAGAAAAACAAGAAAAATTTTAAGTTTTAAATATTGCAACATGATTCAGATTAATACTAAAAATTATTGCATGCTTTCTCATTATCATATCATTTTTGTAACATGTCAGCTCTACTACTCAATAAAAGTTTTAATAAAAATGTAAGTCTTTTTTCCTTATCAGCAATATTAGTAACTAGGTGACAGTACTAGGTGGTACAGAATATAACTATAACAGAAAAAGGAAAAAAAAAAAGAAGTGACTTTATTTTATTTGAAAAAAAAAAAATCTTTGGAACAGGACAAAATTCTTATTATTCTACTCCATTATCACTGCAATAGTAAGAGCTGATTTCTTCGAGCAGCACCTATAATAAAATAATAACACTGTTTTACTACATAACATTTTACGAATCACACAAAATGACATTTTGTTATATGAAAACTGAATTAATCTTCAATGAAGCAATTGTAAGCCCCCCCTCCTCCTTAATTTTTTGCATGTGATTTCTAGTGATGGGCATAATGAATGATTTTGATATTTGAATGAATCATTCAGGCATGCACAAAAGCATAGTTGTCAGGGTTCTTAAAATTCTTTTTGTTTTACAAAAGTTCTGGTTTTAATTGATCAAAAATAGCAAGAAAGTAAACAGCAATGCTTTTGTGTATGCCGGGATGATTCATTTCAATAACAATCATTCATTATGTCCTTCGCTATTGTTATTCTTAATTTTTAGGGTTACGTACTTAAAAAATAAAAACAGAACCATTGTATATTGAAATACAAACAAGATAACAAACAAATATTGAAATGCAAACAAGAAATTTCAAACTAACACTCCCATAGGATTAACATTAGCCCATGTGACTAGCACAGACTCTTGACTATGGAAGATTTGGAATCAAATGATTTTTCCATTATCCCGTCGACCACTTTTCAAGAAAAATTAATTATCACCAAACAGTAATGCCAAATAAACAAATGGAAGAATGTTGCCATTGGAATATCAAAATAAATACAATAAAAAAATCTGGAAAAGCCCCACTCACCTAAGTGTCAACTAATTTAAACACAAAAAAATTACAATATAAATGAAAATAGAAAAAAAAAATCTTTGATATTCATTTATTTACATTATTTTTCTTAATTATCCTTCTCGGCTGGTGAATATAACGTCAGTTGAAATTGATGTATTGCACTTAACTATGCAACATAACATTTTTTCAATGCATTTTCTCTTTTAATATCATGGTGCAGCAGTTTAAGGACACAATTATTATTTTAAATAACGAAATAACTACTAAATCAGTTCATTTTAAAGATTATATTTAATTAAACAATAACAAAACATCACCATCAAAAATGAAAAATTCTTACATATACTGCTTTTTACTTTTAAAATTGTTGTGGATTAAAACTTAATAATTTATATTATTAATAAATGAAATTAGCATATATAATACTTGAGAGCATCCATATTTAGTTAGTAATCAGTATTCTAATGTCTTATAAAAATATATTTCAATATGTTTTTTTTTTACTAAACAATTATAAAACTCATGCCAGATAAGTCCATATGATGAGATTAAATTATGGAATGATCAACGTTGAAAGAGGAATTAGGATGAATATATAATATTTGAGGAGATTTTAGTAGATGTAAGTGTATAAAAAAAGAGAGAACAGTTAAAAAAACAAATAAATAAAACTTGTTGAAATGAAAAGCAAATGTTATTCATATTACTGTTTTTAACAGTGGAAAATGGTAATTTTATTAAATTGTTGTATGTATGATTTTAAAGATATGAGAAATATTAAAACTTGCCTATCAATAGCCCCAGTAACTAATTTGTGTGTGTATCAATCTACAGCAAAACAAAATATATCTATGACGCAACAATGTCTACTATCACAAGAAATAATAGTAACCCATTAAATAAGCAAAATTTTCAATTACAAAGAAAATACAGTAAGAAGATAACAGTAATCCAATGACAAAGTAATTTTTTTTTTTTTTTAAGCTATTAGATTAATCTTCAAAAATCTGCAATGCCCACTGTCATGTTGCATTATTTCTACTAGTGGGTAATAGCCTTTTTAGTTGAGTAATAAAATATGTAATTAAACAACTGTTGTCCTATTTAATTATTTAAAGAAGTAAAACTGAAAAAAACATATTTACAATTCTGACTCAAATCACCAGTCTGCTATGTGTTATTCCAATATTAATGTCTTCATTATTGAGAAATTAAGTTATTTATTAAATCCTAACTCAATAAAATGTCTTTTAAATTAGTTAAAAAATACTTAAAAATCTACAGTTTATAAATAAATTGCTTCAACGTATAAAAGCCAATTTTGACCAAAAAAGGCCAATTTTGGCTAAAAAAAGCCGGTTAAAACCAATAGAAGCCGCTGGCCTGGCTTTTATTAATTTTAGCCGGCTTTTTTGCAACCCTGCTTATCAAGTTATAAGTGCTTCCGGTCATGTGACGACACTTTTCGCACTTTACTGCCAACCACCTTGGTAATTTGGTTGAAAATGCCGACTTTGACAATCTTTTGTAAAAGATCTGACTTTACTAAAAAATTGAAATCGTGTTTAGATTACATAGTTTCTGAATAAAAACACCTACCAATTTCATGCATTTGTAAGCAAAAATGAATTAAAAAATGTGTCATAAAGTAGCCTGTTTGGATTTGAGAACAGCCTTAATGGTGCCAAGTTGCACTTATTAAAATACATCAATTGGTTGCAAACCAAATTACAGAACTTTCCACTACATCACACATACATATGAATACATCGATGATACATAATACATACATGATTTCACAAATAAATGAGTGAAACGCTTAGCAAAATGCTGGCATGCAGTTAATACGAAAGTACAGAAACAAAAATACATGCAAAATATAGAAATCTCATGCTTATACATGTTTTGAAGATACGACATGAACTTTAAATGTTTGTTTTCTATGTTTAAAAATTTACAAAATCCTTTAAAGTTAATAATCTTAACTTTAGCAGCTTCTCCTGCTACACCATAGTTACGGATTAAGAAATACATAAAAAAACAAGTCAGTTTTATCTTTATTTTTTAAAACTCAGAAATTCATGTATATAACTTATTATTATTATTTTTATTTTTTTTCTTACTCTTGGTTCTGAAATGATCTGCTCAACAACACGAAACTTTCTGACTCATTTTTAAACACAAAAGCATAAAATTGGCAGGTCTGATCATGGAAGGGATTTGGAATCTAAATGAGTTTTCCATTTTTTTTAATCAATAAATCACTTATCGAGTTATAAGTGATTTGTGTCATGTGATGACATGTTTCTGACCTTTTTTGTGCTGCAGCATTGGAAATTTGAAAAATGGAAAACGTCTTTCAATTACAAAATTTCTGAATAAGAATACCTGTAAATTTCATGCGTTTCTGAACAAAAAAAGAATTAAAAAAATAAGTCATAAAGTGAGCCGTTTGGATTTGGACCTTAAGAGAAAAAAAATATTTTTGATGTGTTACATTATACATTAAATATTATGTTAAAAAAAATTAGGTCTTGTACTGTTATTTTCCAAAGTATAAACTTCTAAGATTTATAAATTATACATTAGTAAATAAATTGCCATTTATATCTCTCTTCCCACTCTGCTCCAAAAAATTTGAGTAAAAACATAAGATCTGATATTTAAAATTAATCTAGAATTTCATAATGCAATGTAGTGTAAATTTTGCAATCTCACAACAAACTAATTATTCTAAAAAACAAGGCATTTTTTAATAAAAAATATACTAACCAAATATTCATGCAAGTCTTCCTGTCTTCAAATGTTTGTGATGGTGTGTTTCAACTGGGAGTCTAAAAAGATTCAAAGAAAGTTTCATTAGTATTCAGCAACATCTATTATAGTTAAAATGTGACTGTTTATATTTCACACCAACTTTTCTCAAAATGATTAAATATGGGTTTTTCTTTTTTTTTTTTTTTGGAACAATTATTCGCAAAGATCCAAGGATGTCAAACTCAAGAAATCTCAAATTTTAAATCAGTTTGAGTTATTAAATTTTAATCAATAAGAAATTTCTTTAAAATTATTATTGAAATTATTATGCATGCTAAACATCTTGAATCAGCCATACTCATCCTTTTATTACCGCGGGCCGCAAACGTATATTTGCGACGTTAGGTGGGCCGCAACACATACTTGTATAGTAATGTAAATATATAGATTTCTATAGCAAATGCCCCCCGTTTTTTCCCATCTCAAAAAATGCCCAACACGCCTAAAGAAGTATTCACTTCAAAAATATAATTTAAGTAACATTTATTACAAGGACAAAGCCATTTTATAACATTAAAATAAAATACAGCAGCAAAAACAGAAAAAGAAAATCCATCCAGAAGATTAAACAATCCTTTTTTCATCAGGGGTGGGACTCTCATAACTTATTTCTATCCTTCCTCTGAGATTAAATCCTAGAAGGAGCAACAGTTTGGTTTATTTACGTTTATTTTTATTGCGAGAATGAAATCGAAGTTGCCAAGAAAGCGATCACCGCCAAAACAGACAGTTTCTAAAGCGCCAAATCTGAGCTGATCCTGGGACTGGCTTTTCAACAATATAACAAAGGAATGTACTCTCTAGTAGATTCTTTCTCTGAGGTCTCGGATCGCACATAAAAGGTCGCCAGGCCACATGCCCGCTTGTTGAGTATGGCTGTCTTGAATAGTTTAGTTTTAATACCTTCTGAGTCCCTTCAGTACTGTTTTGATTTTTTTGTTGCTTCCTTTCACTCCGATTTTTCAGATTTGTGAGACCTGAAGTATGCCGAAATTACAAATTTATTCTTTTATTTAAATTTTTCAGTCAAAAACCTCAAATGCTACATTGATATGTAAAATTTTATATTAAATATCACACATATTACATGAAACAGTACAACATTGCATGCAATGTTTAAAAAGTCTTTTACTGTATATCAATAATTAATATTTAGTAAAATATTACTGATACGTGCAAATTTTAACTTAATTTTGCGATATTTACCAGCATCCTATTGGCGAATTGAGCAGTTTTTTCCTGGCAACAAATTGACGAATTTCACGTTTACTTCCTGTAACCAACTGACAAATTTCGTGATTATTTTCCTCCTACCAATTGACAAATTTTGCTTTTTTTTTGGCGACCGATAAACGAATTTCACAAATTTTTTCTGCACCTTACAAATGAAACCGGCATGTTTCTTTTTTTTTTTCTTACACGACATATTGAAGAATTTCACGTTTATTTCTTGTAACCAACTGATGAATTTCGAAAATGTTTTCCTGCGATTGATTGAAGAAATTTGTGATATTTTCCTGCTACCAATTGACAAATTTTGCTTTTTTTTTGGCGACCGATAAGCGAATTTCTCAATTTTTTTCCCACACCTTACAGGTGAAACTCACATGTTTCTTTTTTTTCTTTTTCTTTTTTTTTTTTTTTTTTTTTACACGTGACTATTGATGAATTTCACGTTTATTTCCCGTAACTGTAACCAACTGACAAATTTCGCGATTGTTTTCCTGGAATCCATTGAAGAAATTTGTGATATTTTCCTGCTACCAATTGACAAATTTTGCTTTCTTTTGGCGACCGATAAACAAATTTCTCATTTTTTTTCTGCACCTTACAGGTGAAACTCACATGTTTCTTTTTTTACACGTGACATATTGACGAATTTCACATTTATTTACTGTAACCAACTGACGAATTTCATGATTGCTTTCCTGCAATCGATTGAAGAAATTTGTGATCTTTTTCTGCTACTAATTGACAAATTTTGCCTTTTCTTGGTGACAGATAAGCGAATTTCCCAATTTTTTTTCACGCATCTTACAGGTGAAACTTGCATGTTTTTTTTCTTTTTTTTTTACATGCGATTGTGGTCAAATTTCATGATTGTTTTCACGACTCATCGGCAAATTTTGCTATTTACCTGCAATAGCTTAACAAAATTTATAATTTTCCCCCACCGAGTACAAATATTGGGAAATTTTTGTGCGATATTTTCCCGCAACCTTTTGGTGAAATTCGCGACAGTAAATTTTTGCAAACCCAAAATAATCAGGGCACTTTTCCAGCTATATAAAAATGGGCAGAGCGCATTTACAACTATAAAAAAAAAAAAAAAACAGGCAGGGCGCTGCACCCTCTTGAAAATGCCTTGGGAAAACACTACAAGGGTCGATCCAGACAAAATTTGGAGCCTATTTAGGGCCCCTTCACAAAAATCAATTTAATAAAATGGGACCCTTCACAAAAATCAATTTGATAAAATGGGCCCCTTCACAAAATTTCCCCCTTTCATAAAAACTTACTATTTAGGGGAGAATGGTACACAGTGGACTACTTTTTCAGTTAAAATTTTTTTCTCTTTAACGGACAAACCGGGTGCATCCCTGCATGAAAATATTTTTGAATATTCCTTATACCTTTATACATTCATCATAATTTTCTCATAACATAGTTTTCAATACATTTTTCAAAATAAAATTTTTTATATGCACCCGTAAATTGGACCAGTGTGCCCCAGAAATGGGGCACACTGGTCCACCCACCAGGGCACAGTGGACCGCTGTTAGGCATTATCTGAAATGCAATATAAATCTATTTTTCATTAATCTAATTCTTTTTTATTTCCCTTTTATCCGCAAAATAACATAGTAATATAAATTTACAAGTAACATTTTGAAAAAAAAAAAAATATTATTATTATATTTAGAAAATAACAGATTAATACAGGAACAATTGCAATTTAGTTGAAGTTATTACTTAAGTACAAAAAAATCAGCGCACATTAAAATTTGCAAATGAAATTCCAAAATACTTATGAGTAAGATTGAGCCTGGAATTTTCCTGAAATACTTTCGGGTCTGGGAGCAATATTATGAAATCATTGACATCAACAATAGATTCATCTACAGTTTTGGGAAAAATAAACTGATTTCCATTCAATTTGCATCTCATGAATCTTACTTGAATAGAATCATCACCAATTAGACTACAGTTATATTTATCACAGGCAGTAAATACAAAACAAAATATTTCTTACTATGTTAAATAAATTGTTATTTTTCTTTGTTTACTTTATTTTACAGTTAAATAACTTCTTTTAAACAATATTTCTTTATAGAAAATAAACAATTATTAAATATTTTGAACATTCTGCATTACATGAGCAGAGTGGATTGTGGACCACTGTGCCCCATGTTGAAATTCAATAAATAATCATATTAATATTGTTTATAGCTTTCTTTTAAACATATTAACTTTAAAGTTAAATAAAAACAAGTATCTTAGCTTTGCAAAACAGCTGTTTTATAGGATTTATCTACAACCTTTAATTACTAAAAAAATTAAAATATAATGTTGAAAAATTTTACTTTTAGAAGATCAAAACAACCAATTAGGATAAAATAGTTCAATCTGAGCTAAACATATTTTCTGAACGCTATAAATAATCAGTGCAGTGCTGTTGTCTATTAGGATAGAAGAGAAGCTTAAAATTTTTTTTAATAAACAAAATAGTAGGGGTGTGGTCCACTATGCCCATAGGTGCAGTGTGTACCAGTCTCCCCTATTATTTATTATTCTTTGACTTTTAAAATGTGTAATTTGCAAACAAACAAGTTCACCAGAGAGGAAAACTTCAGCAAAAGTATTTAAAAGTTTGTTAATAAACGCTTGGATCGAATTTGAGTAGCTGGATTTCGACTTTCATTACAAAATGTTATTTTTCACAAAAATATAATAAAATTTTACAAAAATAACCTTTACTTTTCACAAAATGAGCCCCGCAAAAAAAAAAAAAAAAAAAAAAAAAAACCTGCATTGACCCCTGCACTATAACAGTTAATATTCTTGTTACTTTAAAAAAAATAAGCAAATAAATAATGTAAAAGTTATTTAAATATGATTCTATTTCTTAATTTTTCTGAATATTTTTATTTATTGACAGTTAAAAATAAAAGTTATCTAGGGTTTTAAAAATATTTTAAAAAGCATTTTCTTTAGATATTGAGCAGTATGATTAAATACTACATACTGAATATTCGGTGCATCCCTAATGGTTAATACACAAGTACCAAAAGATTAGTATCAAAGTGATTTGAAAAAATATACTCAAGCATAAATATCATATAATACACAATTAAAAAATATATATATCTTTTACTGGGTATGTAAAAAAAAAAAAAATGTGTCGGAACACAAGTTAAACAATGACAACAAATGAAGAAAAAAATGTAAAATTTAATACATATAGGATCAGAATTTTAATTGTTATACAATGTTCACTCTAGAAAGTAAAGGGCAGGTTGTTAGAAAATAATAACAGCACAAATGAAGCAGAAAACAGTCATTGTTCAGTAAAAATGGGCATTACTTCAAGAAAAAAAAATTATTGTGTTGAGTAACGATAAAAAAAAAAAAAAGGAATAGACGAGATACTGTCACACACTGAAGTTTGGTGACTTTTTGATTGGCCTGCTTTCCAAGCCCATGCCAAACCAATAATTTAAATACAAGCATAGTAGCCAACTTAGGGGATTTTTTCCTTTAAAAAGGAAAAAATCCCCTAACTTTGGCAACTATTTTCCTTTTTATAACTGATTAAAGAAATAAACTGTGTGAGTGTAAGACATCATAGCCAAAAACAGTACAACATTTATTTAATAATCTCCTGCTTTTATTAAAGAAAGAAGGAAGGTCTATGATTTTTTGCAAGCTTTTGGATACATTAATTTAGAAATACTCTGGTATTGGGGAAGATTTTAACAAGAGACCTCTGGATATAATTAAGGATGCATTTCGATATTTTAAAAAGGGTACGGTGCATTTTGCTAATTTTAGAGCAGGCAGGATACTGCGCCCTTAAATATTGGTCTAGAAGGGACACAAAATTATAAATAAATACAGGGGAAAAAAAGTAATTTTTTAAACAAGAATTACATTATTTATAGTATTAGTTTTAGTCTTAGCAAAATTTTATATATAGCTATTTTAGTGTAATTCTAAATTGTATGATAAATAATACACGAAACTGTTAACCCCTTTAAGGGCAAAGTATTTCAGTTGCAAACATGTTCAAAACTTTTTTTTTTTACCCTTTGAAATCTGAATTTGTCAAATAAATTAATTTAAAAATAAATAATAGCTATTTTTTCCATTCATGTACATCGTAAAATCTAAATATTATTCGAAAGTTCTGATAAATACTATGGTTTAGTGCATAAATAATCTAACACTGGCGTTCAAAGGATTCAGTGGGGTCAGGATTCATAATGGTGATAAACAAAACAATATGTAGTTCATTAACACTCAATTACTACTAAAAACAATTACATTATTGCTTTCGTTGTACCTGTGAGATTATATTTCTGCATTTATACAATTTATACAGCAACATTTCGGATGTATTTTTCCTTTTAAACACAATATATATATGACTGATGAAACTTATCGTAACATTAAGCCTAAATCTTGTATATATGTAAGATACAAGAATTTAGTAATTAAGTGTTATATAAACTACACAGGAAAGTAAATAAAGAAATGAATAACTTACCTTTTACAAAAGTTGTCAGTATAATTGCATCCAAGATTGCCGCTGTAAACAAAATAAACAACAGCCCCAGCCGCGGCGAGAGTGTCTTCAAACGACCTTTGACTTTCCGTTCCCGCATGCGCGCAGTTGCATTGAAGTAGGAGTACTTTTTCCATAAGATGAGCATAATACGTGTTATTCGCAAATCCATTGGATGAATCGAAAAGTATTTCCATTGGAAGTTGAAAAAAGCATTTCCTTTAGACGACGAAAAAGTGATAGATATAATACGTCTATTGCAGGTCATAGACGTCTAATAGAAATCTAAATGAGAAATGGCTTATAGACATCTATTTGTTTAATGCTATGCATATCTAAAAGATGTCATGGACGTTATAGATGTATTTAGACTATAAATCGACATCTTATAGATAGAGTGTGCTGTCTGGGTAGTGCTTGATTTGCACGAGAAACAAAGTTTTTATCATCTTCTGAACCAGAAACGAGCTTCTCCCCTTCAATAATGTCCCAAAGACCCTTTTCAAGTAAAAGATATTTCATATCTGAAGACCAACTAGCATAATTCCGGTGATTCAGCTTTTCAACATTTACAACAGCCATTTTGATTCTTCTCTTTTTTTTTTTTTTTTTTTTTTTTTTTTTCTTATGAAAACGGTAAAATGTTAAAAAGAGTCACTGAAAAAAAACGATGTATAAATCAAAAAAAATAATGTTAAAATTTAAGTCTCTGCTTTAAATTTTAAAAACATCTCTCATCAGCTTCCATTTTTTTTCATATATCATATGCATTATTTCACAAAACAAATACAGCCCCCCCCCCCCTCTTTTAATCTCATTACTTTTTATAATAGGGGAGCCATTTTTCATCATAGCACATATTTTCAATTATGGGTCTTACAACTCGCCCATAACCTTTTGTTTTTGTTCAACATCTAATTGGAACATTGAAGTAATGATGCTGAACATTTTAAGAACTTAATACAGCAGATATACGCACTGGAAAGCATGAGCTGGATGTGTAAGACCTTGGTGATTAAGTAATTTGAGGAAGCCAGGTTTTCACTTTAAATAGTTTATTCAAATAAAAGTCAAATATAAGAAGAGTCACTGTAACACATATTGGATCAATAATAAAAACGGAAAACAAACTTTAAGATGAAGTAACTGAACCAAAAATAAACACAAGTATAACTCACTAAACTATGTTTCACAGCATGATGGCAATCTATTAAAATAAATATCAATTACATAAACAAAAACTATTTCCTTATAATGAGGAAGCCTAAGCTTCACTTACGTTCGAGAATTATTCTCCTACAACTAGAAACTGATTAAACATTAACAATACAGCCCTTTTATAGTAGCGAGATCTCATTAAACATTCAAAACAAACTTTCTAGAACATACGGCGAAACGTCATCGCGATATCGATTAAAGCGTAATCGAACGCTGAATCGAATCGCACGCAAGTAGATGCGATCTGCAAAAGCTCTACTTGTGAAAGAAAAACGGGTGAATCGATTAACGATCGCAGATGAGCAAAGTGCCGATGTTAGATATGATATTGTTTATGACAGTGAGTGTCGATATGCCGGTGAAAACGAAAGTTTAGTTTTAAGTTAAAGTAAATAAATGAAAGATAAAAAGGAATATCTAAATTAAACAAAGGCCAAAAGCAAAAGAAAAACGTAAGTAAACGATATTTAAATAATATTTAAATGTTAAAAACATATGTAAAAATGAAATTAAGAAAACGTAATTTAAACTTAATACTGATTCTGTATGGATAACTTAATGTCTTTGAGACAAGGAGAAGCTTAACATATATAATTCCTAACATTATTAGCAGAAGAGCCTGCCGCATTCTCTACTGCATTTTGGCGTTTCCCTGGTTTGGTGAATAATCAGTTGACCAACTACACGGCGGAGTACATTTATCTTGATGACATTTGGCCCCATAACGGAAATGATAAAAACAGTATTTTCCTCGAGGATTAAATCTCTTTTTAGAATTGCTTCGAGATCTTCTGCCAGAAACAGAGTTATTCCGTAATCGTGGTCGTGATATATGATCAACACTTAATTGGGCAATTTGCTGTTCAAGGGATTTGATTTTGGATAGTAATTCGGTGTTCGAGCAATTACAAGTAGAAGATACGCTGCAAATATCACTAGAAGGTGTCATATCGGCAATCTTGTCAGCCATAATCGCCAGCTTTGGTAGCTCTTCATCACTAACAAGTATTATATTTCGCATAGAATCTGGTAATTTTTCTAGCCATAAGGTTTTTATTAACTTTTCAGATACATCTGATGTTGCGACTGATCGCAGTTTCTGTAATAATTGACTGGGTTTTAAATTACCTAAATCAATTCCAGTAATTAGTTTTTTAATACGAGTGCTTTCACTTTCTTTAAACAAGTCTAAAAGTCTTGTTTTAGATTCCGTGTACTTCGTATCGCTATCTTTTGTTACAATGTCCCATATGTTCTCAACGTATTTAGGTTCCAATTGCGATACTAAATAATTAAATTTGGTTTCCTCAGAAACAATTCCGCTTATCTTTAACTGCGACTCAACTTGAAAAAACCAAATTTCCGGACGATCAATCCAAAAAGGAGGAATTTTAACCAGGGCCGTAGCGAAAGAAAATTTTTGGGGGGGGGGCAAAAGGCAAGATTGGCCGACTCAAAAATGTTTCAAATCCGACTAATGTAAAATAGTCAATCTGTCGCATTATTTCTTAATTAATAGTTTTTACAATTAATTTTAACTGATTAATTATAATTGATAGTTAAAAATAAAATATATGATTTTTTATTACTAAAATGTTTCTTTGATATAACTCAGTAATTATTTAAAAGATTTACCAAGAACTTTACTGGAAAAAAAAAAGAATATGTATTGATAAGAAAAAATCCTACAGTTATATTTGTGAAAAACACATTTGTTTAGAATGATAGAATGAAGTGATAGTTTAGTAAATAGAACGTAGTGATTTTCAACATAAAAGCTAAATAAAAATGTGATCTCTTAGTTCTAAAAATTATGATAATGTAATGAATGGGAAGTACTTTCAATATTTTATTAGCATGCGATAGAAAATAATTTGAACTTTATATTCCAATTAGAGATAATATCGTATGGAATTAACAATATACACTTTCAGTAATTCTAATTGTAAAACTAAAAAATGCACACCAGGGGTACTGAAAATATTCGGAGGGCCTCAAAATTTAATTGCGCCTGGGGCGGCCTCTTGAGTGCTTAATCTACCACTGATTGTGTTTTATAGGAATGTCAAGGGACTGACAGAAAACATTTGAATTATCCACGATTTCGAATTATACACGTTCGAATTATCCAAGTTTGACTGTACTATTTTTACATGAATTACACATCACACTGAATAAAGCAAACCATTCATACCTTTCTTATCACCAGTCCCTGTCGAGTGGTTTCCACTGTCCAGCCATGTTGATAACTTCTTCGAACTTTTTGCAGCCTCCCAGTTTCTTCTTTTTAGAGTCTGACTTTTTTTATTTCCACTTGGCGTTTCATAATATAAACTATTATCTCAACACAAGCAAAGTAAGATTAACCCCTTGGGGACGAGCGACAAGTATACGTGACGCATAAGATGCTCAGAATTCTCGATTATTCCCACCAGTTAATTTTTATTGTAAGCTTTGCCTTATATAATGACAGCATTTCTGCGATTCAATTAGGGGAAAATTTCTGTTTTGATAAACCGGTGGTAAAAGATGAAAAATTCCGTAAAAGACTCTCGTCACGAAGGGGTTAAGTTATACACTATCGTACTATCACTACTATGCGACTCTCAACTGCTCTGACAGTCCGATATTGATGAGCAGTTAGTAAACGAATGACTCATCATGAATAGCACTAGCTCACTGCACGTCCTAGCTTGCACTTGACTCATCACTCGGCAGGCACCTGGCGCGACATGACACATTTGACTCGACATTCTGCTGTCTGCTCTAGAGATGCTTTTGCATGCGAAGCGTATGGAGTATTTGAACGGATACGCAAAAACATTTACTCTAGCACTTTGATGGATTTTTTTTTATTATTAACTTTTAGCTAGGTGCTGGGTATTTTATAGGAAGTTAGATTAGATATTAAAATACAATATTTTTTTAACCATTAGTTTGGGGCCCCGGGGCAGTGCCCCGGCGGTAGTTACGGGCCTGAAACGCTGAACTATTTATATTGTTTTAAGTGCAAATGTGTTAATGTTCCGCAATCACTTCAAGTTTTTTTTTACCATAAAACTACTTTTAATAATTTAATTTTTCCTGAAATCCTCTACTTTCTGAATTCTTTATTAAAAAAATAATTCATCTTACGTATGATTTAGTTTTTAAAAAAAGTAATCGCTAACATGTACCATAATTTCCGGCGTATAATCCGCGGATCAAACAATTATGTTTAGACCCAGAAATTTTATTTAATAATTGAAGTAAAATATTTACAGTGATCTAGTATGTTCCATTATATAAAATAAAATTTCTGGGTCGAAACATAATTGTTTGATCCGCGGATTATACGCCGGAAATTACGGTAATCAGGGTATACAATAAATATTAAGTAATTAATAAAGGCTCCAATTCTAATTTTTATAATAACAAGTGAAAAATCAGTGAAAATTATGTAATTATGTTATGTTGGCACAAGTATATAAATTTAGTTTTAGATTTATCAAAAAAAAAAAAAAAAAAAAAAAAAAAGTAAGAAGTTTTTAGGTATTAAATGTTAAATGCACGGATATTTTTTTAATTTATTCATCTTCTTTTTTTAAATAGTTTTAAAAATTCTCCGTTTTTATTTTCCAAACGTTCCTAAAACAGTTCCAAAGGCCGTAAACAACATATCGCTGCTAGAACCTACTATTTAACAAGTATAAAATTTCTTGAATTTTCTTAAGCGACTTTCGCATTCGGTCGACCTAGTTTATACACTGGCCTCCAAAAGTTAAGGTACAAGATGTTTTTCGAAGCTCACCAGACAAAAAATGGCAGTCAGATTAATCTTCATAGTTTATATGAATGACAATAAGCTTTAAAAAAAAAACTTATGCAAAAATTACCGCTATCACTTTTATTTTATAGAAAAGAATAGCTACTTGTGAATGAGAGAAAAGTATGCAATTATGAAGCTTTCGTAATTTCGCGTGTAAGTTTTGTTGCATTCGAACTATTGTTGTCAGTTTTGTTCACAACAGGCACTAGAGTCTAGCAATGTCTAGAGGAAGTCGTTTGCCCGATTCATTAAGGTGGCGGACGGTAGGATGGATGGAAATGGGGTTGTCACAGGCCGCTACTGCTAGACGGCTCAATGTGTCTCGCAGTGTAGTCCAACGACTCTGGGATCAGTATGAATCCGAAGATTTTGTGTCCAGAAGACATGTTCCAGGCAGCCCACGTGTTACAACACCTGCAGAAGACCGGTTTCTAGCTGTTTCGGCCCGAAGGAGAAGACGCACTACTGTGCCGCAACTCATTGCAGACCACTTTGCAGCATCAGGGAGAAGAATCTCCCCTACTACGGTGCGAAGACGTCTTCACAATGCAGGTCTCTATACAAGGTGACCAGTTGTGTGTGTCCCCCCTCAACAGACGACAGAGAAGGGCCCGCTTATGTTGAGAACATGTTTCCTGAACCAGACAAAAGCGGGCTTCTGTACTCTTCACAGACGAGTCCAGATTCACACTGGAGAGCGATTTAGGATGTCTTCTGATCTGGAGAGAACAATGCACTTGATACCATCAATCAAACACTGTCGAAACACACAGGTACAGAAAAGGTGGAATCATGGTTTGGGCTGGGATCTCACTCGGAGGCCACACTGACCTGCATGTGTTCCATGGAGGAACTGTGACTGGTGCGAGATATCGGGATGAGATCCTTGATTCATATGTGCGCCCATATGCCGGTGCTATTGGCAATGGTTTCATTCTAATGCATGATAATGCGAGACCACACCGAGCTGTGGTTGTTGAGGATTATCTTGAGGATCACGGTTTGGAGAGAATGGAATGGCCAGCTTACTCTCCAGACTTGAATCCGATAGAACATCTTTGGGACTATCTTGGAAGGCAGGTTGCGGCTTTAAGTCCTCCTCCAAGGTCATTAAATGAGCTGGAACAAGGCTTACTCCAAGTCTGGTCAGCGTTACCTATTTCGGTGTCCGACAATTTAATTGAGAGCATGGAAAGTCGATGCCGCCAATGCATTCAAGTCCGGGGTGGGCATATTCCGTATTAGAACCAGTTTTTTAATGTTTCTGTCACATTTTACTGCATAATACTGCGATGTACTGATTTCTCCAAGAATGGAATTTTCCACCATGAGTGCTTTTTTGTTGTAATTTCATTTATACGTTTAACTTAAGTAAATTTCTATGTCGCATTTAATAAATAACGGTTTAGCGCACATTTCCTCCAAATTTGTTGTTTATATATTCATTCATTTGCAAATTAGACGCAAAAAAACGGTTGTACCTTAACTTTTGGAGGCCAGTGTATATTGATACTTTTTATCTATGTAAGTTGTGAGTGTTACTGTAGGACAAATTTCTGATATTTTCAATCAATAGATCAGATTCATTTTTTTCCCCTATTGGCCCATGTATCGACGGCCGACTTAGATTTTCCATGTGTGGGTAAGGTATAGTATATGTCCAACATTTCCGGCTCTGCAGACAAAATTTATACATGGTAATTTTTTTTCAGTGGGTAGACCGACTAGCTATTTATGTGATTCGAAAATGTGACAGAACACGTGACTTTCATACCGGCTGACCAGATAGATCTATTGAAAGCATTACTTTTTTTACTCATAACCTAGATATGTTGACTGACCGACTACCTTTTGCCATATGATTGTAAGGGTGTAGTGAAATGCATTCTGAAGACTTAAAGTCCTGCCAACCAGAATTTTTCCGAATTGTTTTTATTAATCGGCCTACTGACATACTACAGAGACACTAATTAAATCTGCTGATAAGCCGACTGAATCCTTTTACCAAACATTGGGGGGGCAGCTGCCCCCCCTGCCCCCCCGTTCGCTACGCCCCTGATTTTAACACTCACCTTACATAGTTCTTGCGTAGAATCTTTTGATTTTTCATCGTCTGCAGGCATATTTATTTAGATAGATTGCTACGGTTATTGAGCAATATTTATTTAAAAATGCGGGTCACCAGTTGTTGTGGAGCCGATTTTCATATAAAATCGTTAATTATTTTGTTGCGTGTACTTTCAAATAATAATACTGACATCGTTTTCAGTTTGAACTTATCAGATTTATTTACATCGAACAACCTTTTTAGAAAGCAAAAAAACACAAACCAAAACTTTTGAGTGTTGCCAAATTTTAAAAACTAAATGACATAAAATTGTAAATTACATAAAAATAATACAATGAGCTAAACATAATATGATGTACGTATAAAGACTATAAATTATGCCACAACAGGCTAATACGTCCTTAAACTGCCTAGACCAGGATAATTTAGAACCTAGATAAATTCCCAGATATTTATAATTGGTCTTTGAACTTTGAAGGGGGAAGAGGGGGGGGTGAGACCTATAGCTGCACGGCTGTAGAACCGAATGAGTGTAAGTCTTCATAGCCCAATGAGAATGATTTCCGAATCGTCCCAATTGTAAATTTAAAAATTTATTTCAGATTTCATATGACTTTTTTGCACACACCAAAAAGCAGTTTTTATCAATATGTATTAATGTGATGATAAATGATCACGGTAACCTATACTAGCACATTTTCTTCCGAAAATATTCCTGATTTCCGTTATCACTTATATAGAATGTGTCACACCCACAGAAAAAGTTATCAAACATACAAATGAATTTATTATAAATATCGGATTAATAACTTACCAAAAATTATCACTGTATTAACTATTGAAGTACCATATTAAAAATTTGAGAAATTTTTACAAGAAAGAAATACAAAATAACAATTACGAGCTGATCTGTTGATTCAATTCAATCGTATCATTATTTAAACTTATATGTTTTTTGTGCTGCCATCTATTAGCAACAGATTAAACCATTTACAGTTATTGTTAAACTAGCAATTTGACAAAGAAACTTGTCATGTATAATTAAAAAGTAGTTAAAGAAAAGTGAAAATAGTTTGTTTAAAGCCTTTTAATTTAATACAATGGTTAATTATATAATTTTTCGCAGGGAGTTTCACCAGAATTTTTTTAAGAGATCGCAAATTTTATCCACACAAGTTCAATTTGTAGATATTTTTTATATATGAAATATTTTCTTACAGTAACTTTTTTTAAAACATAGAGCGATTTATTTTTATGATCAAATAAGCGAATAATATTAAGAAGAATAAGAATATTTTATAAAATAATTCCCAAATCGTAATAATAAAATTGTTTTGGCAAAAACTCATTTTTCCTAAAAATGGGATCAAAATTAATTTTTCTCTTTTCAAGATAGAAAGATAAAATCAAAATATGTCGAAACTATATGTAAGGAAAAATTTCAAAACAAAGAAAACTAGTATGCTCTTTATTATGTAGATTAGTGATAGGGTGGTTGCTGATAGTAGGCTAAATTATGTATAGTGTCGCTCTCGCTGTTATCGTAGGCTACATGGAGATAGAAATAATCTATCTCCCTGGTAGGCTACGATTATAGGGCGTGTTCACCTCTGACAATCACTTCGAACGTGAACGAAGGAGATTGGAAAATGAAGTAGGTCTTGGAACATGCAGTTACAGTGAACTTGAAAGCCAAATGTTCAGATCACACATTTACTTAATAATTAATATTTTGTTGCATGTTGTGTGCTTGGTTGGCTTGGTGGGTGCATCGTTAGAGCCGTTAGAGCATTGACTTTCTATCTAGATAGTTTGATTTCGAATCCCACGCTTTCTTCAAGTTTTTTTTTTCTGCTTTTTTATTTTAAAATGTTTTGTTGGTTGCTGATGCTAAATGGTTTTCATGCTAATTGGTTTTCATGCTAAATGGTAAATTTTGACATTAATAACAATTCCAGATTAATATTTATTATTAAAATAAAATACTTATTTAAATATTGTATTTCAGATTTTTTTTTTTTTTTTTTATGTTTATTGGTAGCTTTATATTTTTCATGATAAATGGAATATTTTTAATAAAGTAAATTTTGATATTAACAACAATTACAGATTTATTTCTATTGTTATTATAAAATACGATAAATGGGAAATCTCCCGTTTAAATTTTTCTTTTACAGCGTTTTATAATATTTAAAATTTCATTCCAATTCCTTACTATTTTTTAGCAAATAAGAATTGTGCGAAAATACCCGTGCGCATACGATGGGTGTGTGTTTTTTATGGATTACCTTATTCGTTTATTATTACTAAAACTAGTAAAATGCAAAGCATATTTTACAACGTAAAATTCAATGTGTAAAATACTATAAAAATAAAATTATACATATAACGTTAAAAATTTAGTAAATCAAATTAAAAAATGAATTTTGATAATTGAATATTTAAGTTTCAAGCAATTTGTTATCGAAATAAATGTTTTAATAAACATATTAGAAACTCATTTGAACAAATTTTAATTTACTAATGCAAATTAATCTCATAACATGTTGATATCACAGTTTTGTTATATTAACAGTATTCCATTTTAATGAAAATATAAAGAAACTGATGAAGCATTTTTATATTAATAAAAATTGAAAAGAAAAATCTAAAATAAAAGGAGAGGCTTATGATCCAGGTTGATTTGTTTATCAGTGCGACAAAACATCGTAAGTGTATGTAATATTTTTTATTTAATTTTTATTTTTGAGAGCTTGTTCTAATTATTTTAAGGCTTTTTGTGTTAGACCTGTTGGGAGACGACTTTCATATACGATTCTTAATTATTTTAATATGAGTATTTCTAAATAAAAACGACTGAAGCTGCGTTTTCACTGGTCGACCCAACTACCTAAAAATCCCAGCGACCCAAGACCTTAACCTAAGAGCGTTTTCACTGGTTACAGGGAAGCACTAGCGCTAACCAATCATGAACAAGGTTTTACTGCGCAAGCGTCATATTTACGGATCGATATCAGCTGTGAATGATTATAAACATACACAAATAATTATTTGTTGTCCTTATCTTGTTAATAACAAATGTTTTGCGTGGAAATAATCCAAAGTTTTGGCTAGTTTTCGCTATTAAAGGGTCTTAAATAATGCCACACAAAAATATTAATCTTCCGTTAATAAATCAATGATAACTATTAATTTTTTTGTGGTTTCAAAAAATAAAACATTATATTTTTTTAATAATGACGATCGTAAATCATAAGATTTCGAAGTCACTCAGAATACAGTGAAAGCTCATTTTATCTGAGAATAATTTTTATTGCATATGACTTGTATATCTAAAATTATATTTCTGCTTTTCACAAGTTAAATTAAAAGTCTAAATATGTTTTTGATATTTACTTCAGTGCTATATACAATTTATTTGTACATGCATATATCATTTTTGTGCCAGTGCAGTTATACTTTTGAAACAAATAGTAATATTTATCATTTATTTAAAAACACCTTTCAGGATTGTCATTATACATGAGGCTTCTCCAAGGTACATGCTAATAGCATGTATCAGTTGATCACACTGGCAGCTAGTTTTATCATATAATCACTACAATGTAGAATTATAGAATGTAGTTACATCTACTTTTTGTGACACCCCCAACCCCTCCCCACAAAAACAATAAAAAAAAGTCTTCACAGTAAAATGCAAATTAAATGTATTTAAAATTGTAAATTTTACTGTATGATTGATTTCACATCAAAGTTTGATGCAGATTTTTTTTTTCCCATCTCTCTCATGGGTATTTTTTTTTAATTATGTTTTGCGAAAAATAAAATGATGTAACAAAAAGTCAAATCCAGTTACTCTTAAATTCAAACTGATATATATATATATGTTAAGTTTACCTTTTTGGCGAGCTTATTTTATTTGCAAATTACACATTTTAAATCCCAACAATTTTTTTTTCTTTTTTTAATGTAAAGTGTTCACTTTTATAGAAAAAATAATTTTGTGAAGGTACTTCTTTTATTAAGAATAATTTTGTGAAGTGGTCCCAATTTTTGTCAGAAGCAATCACTGATTTTTCAAATAGATCACAAAAAAAAGGTACTTTTATGTTAGCTGGGCCAATATTATATTATCTTGCCAATATCTTTTTTCCCCCTCCAGCTATAGCACCGTTTATTTTTCACTTGCTTAGATTAGAAACAATGGCTTGATGTTGAAATAAAATATTTTGGTTTTTTGTATTATTTCATTTATTATTATTCTTCTTTTAAATAAATGTACCTTAAATATATGTGATATGTGTATTTTAAATGAAAAATTCATATTTTAAATAAAATGAATGATAAGTCTATATTTCAAAAGAAATTAATAGAACACGAATAATGGTAATAACAACAATATTTAACGATTAATCTCATGTGCTAGGCTGACATAAAGCCAACATTGCATTTGGCAAAGATTCCGATTTTTTGTTGTGATAGTTCGTTAAATTTAAATAGTTTTACATCATTGTTTTTTAAAATGTATATACATAAATACTTTAAAATGTGAAAAAATAGGGCAGGTATATGAATTTTTATGCAATATTGCTTAAATAAATGCATAATTTAGTGATTTTCGGTGGCATGGATGCCATAATTGGTGGTTTATCGCTCTTTTCTAGCGATCGTGAAAGTGTTACATTGGCGATATGTTTATGGTGGTTTATCGCTCTTTTCTAGCGATCGTGAAAGTACTACATTGGCGATATGTTTTTGTTTATTTTGTAATTACGATTAATAATGAAGGGGCAGATATTTGTATCAATCACACAAGTCAGATGTATGTTCCCAATAAAAAAAATAATAACGAAGGCTTCTCTTAGTATTTGATTAATCTAAATTGTTTAAAAATCAATACTAAAAGTTATACAGAAGAGTAAACAATATTTAATTTGTTCCTAAATGTAAACTTAATATGTCATTTATTTGTATTGTTTTATTTATAACATATTATTTCTTTCGTTTAGATTTTTCACTTGCAAGTTAAATCAGATTTTTTAAATTAATTATCCTTACCAAACTTAATAAGCTTAAAAAGATTGTTATAAAAATAACAATGTTAATAAACTTAAACTGTTAAACTTGCATTTATATTATATTAAGCTTAACTGTTTACATTAAACTTTTTCTCCTCATCGTTCAAAATATCTTAAACGTTTAATTGTAATATTTAAAAATAAAGTACAGTTGGAAATTTTTAATTAATAATCAAAATAACTGTTGAAGATTTCAATTACAAATAATATGAGGTTGTGAATCAATATTTTATTTTCAATATTGTCACAATAAAAAATAATTTAGACTAATAAAAAAAAAAAAAAATCACTCATTTACATGAAACTATTCCAACGTTCTACTACCAACAATAAATTATAGTGTAAACATTAAAATTTCAAGAATTAGGGATATTACATCAAATATGCTGCAGTTAATCACTTAGTCTTATAGTTTTTTCACTCTAAATAACAAACAATAGAACCTAATACTATACTAATTTGTGCTCTAAATAGCATCACAAAAAATAGAGTGAACACTAAATTCTGCAAATTTATTCACAGAATAAACATAAAGAAGTATTTTGTTTTCTTATTAACAAAGGTTTTAAAATATTTTAGTATTTGATTTCAATAATAAATAAATAAAAACCCGTTTTTATATTTTTGAATGTAGTTAAAAATAAACATAATTTGAGAATAGTAAATATTTACTGTGTATCGCACTAAATAATGTTACAAGTTTTTGAATGCATCTTTACATATATGTGTCTAAAATATATAATTTTTTTCCCATACAACTATGGTTGTTGTATTTTTAAATTGTAGTCAGAATAAAATAAGAAATAATGTAAATAAATAAATAATCTATTTTTCGCGAAACCTTGAATGTTAAGTGTGTGTATTTCATAGATTTGACAGCATCAAATTTGTAAACAAACAAACTTCGCCAAGCAAAGGCACCAAAAGTAAGGGTTAACTTACCGGAAGTAAAAGGCAAATGTTTCTACATTAGTGTCCTCGGCTTGAGGTTTACAGAAAATTCAGTCTATAAATAGCTGTCAACTATTCCACTTTTTTGTTACCAGTACTTCCGAACAGAAGTCTTCGCCTAATCTTGACATGGTTTAATTGCAGAATTTTGCAATTAAATAAGGTCAATATTACTATCCAGATTTAGTAGCAACACAGATAAGGATTAGTTGGCAGCTATGCATATATATAAAGTAAAATCTAATGAATGAACAAATAGCAAAAACATTTATAAAAAAAATTTCAGAAAATCTTACTTGCTAAGCATTTTTTTATCAACCAACAATATAAATCATACACGAATGTCCTGGTAAGTTGTGGTGCACAATATTTATAAGCTCTGGCTATATTTAAGTATTCACTGAAAACAAAGAAGTACCAGAGCTGAGCTCCATCATAAATTAAGCACTGTTTGCTAGATATCCAGTATTCACTTATAAAATTCACGTAAAATAAATATTTCAATAATATTGAACACCTGCTCCAATTCAAATCCATCAAAGCAAAATAATCTGATGATTTAAAATTATAAACAAGCATCTTTGACTGCTCAAGTGTACAATTCTTAAAATTAAAAATAACGCTAAGGGGCAATTCAAGTATTACGTAAGCAGTAAGGAGGAGTTCAGGGTTTGATTATTTTTGCTGACAGGGAGAAGAGGGGATGGGGGGGGGGATTATGACAATTCTTATGAATGCATTAGACAACGCAGCAACAACAAGAAAAAATACATGATGGGAAATGAGTATTCTGTAGTCTGCTCGGAACTTCAAACACGTAACATTTCTATGATTCCTTTTAAAAATTTTAGTTATAATGACTAATTAAGTTAGGGCCTATTGTTAAGTTTTATTGTTCAATGCGATAAACAACAATATATTAAAACCATTTTGCATTATTTTGATACCACAACCCCTATATATGCCTATTTATATAAATTTGTAAGATTAATAGTGTAAATTAATGGTAACTGTTTTTTCCTGGCAAACAGTGTTGACGTACAAAATGTCAAAATCATACATAAGCAAAAAAAAAAAGGAGGGGGCTTACTATTTGCTTATATTTTCTGATAAGGGAAGGACGGGGTATAAAATTACTAAAAATATGCTTACGGGTATACTTGAACGACCCCCTAAGGTCACTTGAGAGATAACATCACCATATAACTTTTGTTTTATTCATGTTCGACGAAAAATATCTCTTCTCTATCAGAACCACCAGCAAAAGGGAAAAGGTTGCTAGAATTTACCAGAAAATGCATATCGCCAAAATTTCACAACTTTTCGATTTTTCTTAGCAGGAAAATTTTCCCTTTTTTTTTTTTTTTTTTTTTTGTAGACAAAAGCATTAATTTCAAGCTTAAATTGATTATTTTTTTAGATTTGTGTGATAAATGGGCCAAATCAATGTATATTTTAAATATTAATACTAGTTGGCATTGCCCGGGCCCATAATAATAAATTTAAAAAGAAACATCAAGTTTTTATTATTTTATATCTTTAATCAGATTTTGTATGACATATTTTAAAATGAAAAATATTGATATTTAGTGATAAAAGTGCTCATATTCTTGTTTATGTAGGCTTGTTTCATAGTTTTAAAATAAAAAGTTCTTTTTGTCTGAACTCTTTGAAATCTTTATTGGTGATAAATAAACGGTTTTACAACTCGTGTAAAAATTTTGGGAAACATAGCAATAACAAAATAGGCTTCATTTTCAAAACTCTCTGACATTTCAATCGGTTATAAATATAACTGTATACAAGCTCTCTTTAAAATTTTGTCTGAAATTATATTTAAAAATGAAAAAATTGGCGAAAAAATATTAATATTTATTTAGTGATGCACTCATTTTCTTGTTTACATAGGGTCGTTTCATAGTTTTAAAATAAAAAGTTCTTTTTGTCCGAACTCTTTGAAATCTTTATTGGTGATAAATAAACGGTTTTACAGCCCGTGTAAAAATTTTGCGAAAAAATATTGTTATCTAGTTGTAAAATAAATGTTTTCTTCTTGCTTTTTTGTTTGTTTGTTTTCGTGTCGGCTCTTTTAACATAGCAATAAAAAAATTGTTCTCATCTTCCAAACTCTCTGACATTTCAATCCGATATAAATATATAACTTTATCCAAGCTCTCTTTAAAATTTTGTGAAAAATATGCATATTTAGTATTGGAACAATGAGTTCTTAAAAAAAAAAAGCTTCAGCTTTCAATCTCAGAGCAAAAATATATTAGAAGGTCTATGCTTAATGCAATGGTGAGGTGACTCCATCTGTTTGCAATCAACCCTTTTCAATTTCCCTAGGCTAAACAGGTGAGGGCTAATACATCAGGTTTCCCTTTTCTGAGGGGAGAAGCCTTCAAAAAACGTTGGCGCATGTGCAAAGAGACTATATTCGTGTGGAAAATTTGACAGAATGTGCTTTTAATTTTAAATATATAGATAAGCCAACTAAATATATTGTTGATCACTTTACATAATTTATCATTACAATAGATATTAGACATTAAAAAAATGTATGCATGGCTTTTTTCTGTGAGATGTGTGTTGGAGGCGAGTGGGTGCATTCTCCTAAACATTGTGTAAATCTAAGGAGACAAAAAATTTAAAAGATACTTCCTCATTATAGTGGCCTTCACAATTACTATTATCCCACAGTTGTAATGATTTTGCCAATCTTATAGAGTAGACTTCCTTAAATCTGTGTAGCTTAAAACCAGAGGTTATGCAGATTTTTGGTCACTGTTTTATTTACATTTTTTAAACAATAATTTTAATTTAATAATGCACAGAAAATTATAATGAATGCTTACAGTAAAATAAAATAAAAAAATTAAGAAAATTTAAAAAACATTTAAAATATAAAAGTAAAGGTCAAGTAAATAATTATTAATGCTTAATTAAATATGATAATGATGAGATATTTTTTTCTTAAATTATTCAGTGAAACTCACCTTATAAATGTACACTAATAATTCACATAAAAATCTTAAAATAACAAAGTTTTCTTTCATGTTCAGCCGTGCTTAATAACCAAAAAAGCTTGATTATACAAAAATTATTTGGTTAAAAAAAAATATATATTGCAATCGCCACTGATATCAGCAGTATCTAGAATTTTTTCAGAAATAAATTTATACTTTCTTCATGAGAAAACACGAGTTGAATCATATCAAACAGAATTACATATTAAAATGTGTACAGAATGATATAAAATTTTTAAAAAACTAAAATTTTACACTTACATCTTAATTGTAAATTACATTGTTTACATCAGGAACGATGTGCGGATTTTAAGAATTTGCAGATTTTAGGGTGGTGGATTTGAGGAAGTATACTGTATATATGTATATCCTATATGTACCCAATATATATATATATATATATATTTTCATAATATTTATGTCTAAAATATATATACATCATAAAATGTCAATATGATTTTAATGTCATATATGTAATATAACTTGGCGATACATTTTAGTCACCGCTATCTATATCAAGGAAATACCATATTAAATATTTTATTACATTTTAATTAATTTTTTGATAATTATAAAATACTCTGGATAGAAATTACAGACTGCCCAAATGGCGATTTTCTTGTGTCAAACTGTCCCCCTAAACAGATTTAAGAAAAGGACAACACGGACTGAAGCCCCATGAGTTATGTCACAAATTTTAATACAACCTTTTTTATTAAGTATCATAAACATCTTACGGAATATTAATAAAAATGGGATAAATTATTACATTAACAATAAACGCTTACTTTTGGTAAAGCTTTCTCCCTGCTAGATCAGTTGCTGGTGAACACAGCTTTTCCCATTTTACAGTCGAAAAAGCATTGCTTGCGTATACAGTTCAAATTATGTATCAATATACAGCAAGCAATATTTATCCAACTATGCCACAATGCAGCAGTAGTTCTCACCAGAACATGGCAGCTAAGTCGCATCAGATGTGGTCATTTCTTCCGAGGATGGCTCTTGGGAATGCCATGTCACTGTTATAGACTTGCACAAAACGATAGCGGTGTGGAGAGTCCTCTCACTTGGAGGTCAGTAGATGGAAGAGAAATGCCAATCTCGTGGCAATTATGCCATGTGGTATCTCGTGAAATAAAAGTTGCACATGTGGGTGAACCCAGTTCCTTTAATCACATTGATATCTACAGTTGTCCAGGATACAACAACAAAATTGGCTCTAAAAAGAGAGAAGATTTCAGATTTTAAAAGTTTGGTTAAAGTAAAAATTAGGCTAGAAATATTTCATAAAATTTTCTGTTTAATAATATATATTATAGTATATATGAAGTATAGATAATGATAATTTGTGGGCTTTTCCAAAATATACATTTATATTGGCACAGATGTCATATATGCACCATGTTGGTGCGATTTCCCCCCCCCCCCCCCAACCAATTTGGCAAAAAAAATAAATTGTTGTTATTTGCTTTTAATTCTATAAATTATTTTTATTAGGTATATCAATATTTATTGGAACAGATGTCATATATGCACCACATTAGCACAATTTTTCCCCCTGCCAATTTGGCGAAAACTTTGTTCTTGAATATTAACATTACAATGTACATTAACGTTTATAACACTAACGTTATAATGTATATTAATGTTATAACGTTATTTTATTTTTATATTGAAATAAAAAATCACATGCTATTATTGCATGCTATTTGTAACTAATATTCAAAAACAAAGTTTTCGCCAAATTGGCGGGGGGAAAAAATCGCGCCAATGTGGTGTGTATATAACATCTGTGCCTTTATATTTTAGACTTATTTAAAATTGACTCACTCAAAAAAATTTCACTTTTAAATATTAATAATAAATCATAAAATGTTTTCCTAATCTATTATTAAAACAATACTTAATTATCTTTAAACATCTAAAAATTAATGGATTTGTTTTTTCACATTGGTAAGTTCACAGCACTACTGTCAATTTGCAGATAAAGAATTCTATCATCTATCTCTCAGACATCGTTACACAAGCATAAAATTTCAAATAACAGAAGTTGCATAATGCAACATTGTATCAGTTTAAAAAAATATCACTAGAATATTCTCTAAATTTTGTTTTCTTAATTAAAATATAGTAGAAACCTAAACTGACTCAATAACATTTATCAGGATATAACAATCATCTTATAACTGATAGAATATAAATATAACTATTTGTAAAATGCAGTAGAAAATGTTACATAAGACTAAATGAAATACAGCAAACTACGTCTAAAACAGAATCAACCGAGAAAATTTTCCATCATAGATAATATTCTACTTTAGACAGTGCAACATTGGCACTCTACTAGGACTTCCCTCAAAGGGATTAGTCTGAGTAATATTGCTGAGAACATAAAGTTAACAATTACGATATAAAGAAGATATCAACAAGAATCTAAGTGAATATACAGCATATGATAGACAAGAGATAGATAAAGATACAACATATGAAAAATAGCAAATTAAATGATATAATTACAAAATATCATATATAAATTCATATATTGTTATGTTTTCATATGCATTTTTTTATAACATTTGGCAAAGAATCTCATTTTCTTAAGCGGGAATTGCTCAAAACTTTAAAAAAAAAAAAAAAACGCCGGATCTTTTAAAACGATATTTTTAAAGTCACATAATCAGATTTGCAGCCAATAGCGTATTTTAGCAAGCGTAGTTTAACGCAAATTTAATTTAATTTTTGAAACATTTTCTTTGTGACAAATATCTAAATAAAATATTAAAAAATAAAATATTAAATATTGAAATATTAAATCAAATATTTAATATTTGAATTAAAAAAATTTCCTTTGTTTATTTGTATAACTATTTATAGAAACTCGTATACTTCAAACCACATTGATAACATGCTTTGCTACAAGCGTGTCTACCAGTCTAACTACTCGTATGTCTTAGCTGTGTCTCTCTTCGAACTCATCTGTCTACAGTCTCTCTACTCTTCTGTATACCCGTCTCAGTATCCGTCTGTCTTTCTACCCGACTCTTTAATCGTGTCTCTACCTGTCTCGCTTCTCGTTACATTACTCGTCTATCAACACGTCTGTCTGTCTAGATACCCCTCTCTCTACCCGTCTGTTAAGTCGTCTGTGTAATCGTCTTTCTATCCACCACGCTACCCGTCTCCCTACCCATTTCACTACCCCTCTGTCAACCCTTTTTTGCACCTGCCTCGCTACCCGTCTGTCTATTCGTTTCGCTACCCGTTAGCTTATCTCTGTCGCTATCCGTCTCTCTACCCGTCTGTCTACCCATTTGTTTACACGTCTATCTATCTCTCGCCAACTCTTCCCAATATTTAAACAATTTAGTAAACGGAAGCCGTTTATCTGTTATTAAATGCAAACAGGAGTAATTTATCTAAAGAGTGTGATCAGATGCAATTTTTTTAAATACATACATAAACCAGCATAATAATTCACCAGTTTTATTTTCATAGTAGTTTATGTCATTTGACAGTAAATCTCAACTTCTTCAACCCGAACTGCGTCAAGCTTTTTAAAAACGCCCCAAGGTCCGTATAACTGGGAAGGGGAATTGTCCTCAGTGCTATTAGATACATGTTATTAAGTTAAGTGAAAGTTTCGTAATCGGGTTCGCAGCCAATTTCTTATGTCAGAAAGGGTGGCTTCACGCCATTTTAAATTCATTTCTGTAACTTTCTTTTTCTTTTTTTGGTGGGTGGTTGGGGGGGGGGGAGGGTTCCAAATATATACACTTAAATTCAAACTTTTGCCCCCATGTTAATATTAGTGTTGTTTGTATTATCAATTAATACTTTGTTGATCGAGCTTCATTCGAAACAAATGTAAAAGACTTCTACAGTTTTTTTTTCTAGGAGAAAGTTCCGTAATCGGGCCCTAAGCTAATCGGGGAATTTAATATCATTATTGTTTCAAACTCTTATAGAGTTAAAACGATATTGTTGATAGCATTACTCTTGTTTGTGACCAACCTCTTCTGTGTATCTGAATAGGGAAAAGTTCCGTATCATGTACTGGTTGGTGCCAAAGCCAGTTGTAGAATCTTACAAATTTTTCTAGAGAGCGGAAAAACATGTTTTTTAAAATATTTACAAATATACGTTTATTAAACCATGTTTTTGAGCCATTTTAAAAAATTAAGTACGGTGCTAAAATAAAATTTTATTGCCATTTTCGATATTTTAATAAGAAATGAAAATACATAACAAACAAATTTAACAAAACTAAGCCATTTTTGGGTACTTCTCTATTATCCCGTCGACCACTTTTCATAACAAAAAACTATCGCCAAACTAAGATTAAACGCCAAAAATACAGTTCCATTTACTTGATGCCAGAAGAATTATACGTATTTGTTATGCCATCAAGTGGTTTTTAATTCGACATTTGCGTGTATTTTTCATTATGTTTTACTGATTTATTAGTTATTTCATTCATTAAAGTAACAATTGTGTCCTTAAATTCTTGTATTTTTTTATTTTGATATTTCAATGGCAACGTTCTCCCGTTTATTTAGCGTTACAGTTTGGCGATAGTTTTTTGTTATGAAAAGTGGTCGACGGGATAATAGAGAAGTACCCATTTTTTGTGATAAATAATTGTTATTGCCAGGGGGGCAAATTGTAAACAATTAATAAGCAAACTAAAAAAAATACCGGAAAAAACTTGTGGGAATCTCAAGGAAGAAATATCTGATATAAATAGCATTTAAAATCTTAAAATGGAGAAGTGGTCCGTATAAAAATGCAAAACATTATACACCTGATATAAGAATTTTTTAATTTTTTTATATTTCCGAAAGCACAGATAAAAGGGTAAAAATCCCGGAATAGATGCCATATACTCACCACTTTGGCGCGATTTTTCCCCCGCCCCTTTGGCGAAAACTGTTTGTTGTGTTTGTTTACTTTTATTTTTTATTTTAATTCTATAGATTATTTTTATATGTATATCAATATTAATTTAGGCACAGATGTCATATACGCACCAGATTGGCGCGATTTTCCCCCCGCCAATTTGGCGAAAACTTTGTTTTTGAATATTAGTTACAAATACCATACAATAATAGCATGTAATTTTTTATTTCAATATAAAAATAAAATAACGTAATAAATGAAATAGCTCCTATTATTCAAAAATGGGAAATAAAAATAAATAAATGATAGTTTGATATAAATAAATATTGATATATATAATAAAAACAATTTATAGAATTAAAATAAAAAATAAAAGTTAATAAACAACAATTGAAACAAAATAATCGGGTTACCATGTGAGGCATAAAATTGCCATTTTGTTGCAATCGCGCCAATGTGGTGCGTATATGACATCCGCGCCTTTATTTATATCAAACTATTATTTATTTATTTTTATTTCCTTTTTTAAAATAATAGAATCTGTTTCATTTATTACGTTATTTTATTTTTATATTGAAATAAAAAATCACGTGTACTATTTGTCACACTATTTGTAACTAATATTCAAAAACAAAGTTTTCCCCAAGCTGGTGGAGGGAAAAATCGCGCCAACGTGGTGCGTATATGACATCTGTGCATTGTTTCATTTCACATAGAGGTACTGCTCTATTATCCCGTCGACCACTTTTCATAACAAAAAACTATCGCCAAACTGTTAGATTAAACGCCAAAAATGCAGTTCCATTTACTTGATATCAGAAGCATTATACGTGTTTGTTACGTCATCAAGTGGTTTTTAACGCGACATTTGCGTGTATTTTTCATTATGTTTTACTGATTAATTAGTTATTTCATTCATTAAAATAACAATTGTGTCCTTAAATTCTTATATTTTATTTATTTATGTATTTTGATATTTCAATGACAACGTTCTCCCGTTTATTTGGCGATAGTTTTTTGTTATGAAAAGTGGTCGACGGGATAATAGAGAAGTACCCACATATGTATTGGTACTTTTATGTTAACTTGGCGCAGTTGTTAAATCACCAAATATTTTTCTCATAACATCTTCCTATTGCATTCATTTCATTTAAATATAAATCTTTCACTGATATCATTTGAAATACATACATTAAAAATACACGTCTTTCACTCATTTAATTTAAAATACACGCCTTTCACTAATTCCATTTAAAATACTAAAAAGGAAAAGAAAATAAGAAATAATGCCACAAATCGAAATCTTTTATTTAAACATCAAAGAATTGTTCCTAACATACACACGCGAAATAAAAAAGCTGCTAATGGTGTGATTTACGCCAAATCTCTAATACTAATACTACTCTTACTAATCTCTAATACTTTTCAAACAGAAAAAATTCCAGATTAACTTTCCATTTTTATTAAATTGAAATATATTTTATTGTGCTGAATATTAGTGCTTGCATATTTTTTTGCTCCATGTATTCCATGAACTTTTCAATTCCGTTTGTCTACGAAAATCTCCCGCCGGTGAAAATGACGTACGCACAAAATTTAGTGACGTATGTACTTTAATTGTGCTTTTTTATCTATTTTTTTAATATAACTTCCAAACGGTTTGACACTTATTCTTGGTAATAAATAGACGACGTTGTCACCTTTATAGGTACCTGCTGTAAAAATTTGAACGAAATCCGTTAAATATTTTTTGAGTTATGCTTGACGAAAGGTTTTAATATCCATCGTAGCTATATATGGGGCAAAGTAATACTGCGCTGTGTATGAGTCTTCGTTGCACTCAGACAATTAAAATGAGGACTTTAAAATCTTTTAGCATTACACAAAGTTTATTGTACACATAAAAGGTCTAACCTAAATCATAAAGTGGTTTCTGTTGTTCTAATGCTAATTTGTGAAAGAATACCTTACCATTAAAAAAATTTGTAAACATTATTTGCAATGTACCAGTTTGTTTATTTAAGCTTAGCATGCTATTAAACATTTTTTTTTTTTTTTTTAAGTTACATGCCTTATAAATGATTGTTTATTTCCAATCTAATTCTTAAAATTTTCCTAAAGAAAAAGATAAACACAGACTTGGAACTAAATTTCTCCTGTTTTCTACATTCATAATTAAGAAAATAATAAGACTGAAGAGCAATCAAAGAATCCAAATCTAATAACTTGTATATAATATTAAACCTGCTGCTTTCTTGTTGACCAAATAAAGTACATATAACAAATTCAATGGGATAACTCTCAGATTCATTACTCCTCACTTAGAGAATACAGACTATTTTTTACACAAAAAGAGCATTAATTCCGATCAAAGTTACAGGATTTGTGGATTAAACTATGGTGAAGTAAAAGTTAAATGCCATTCGAATTGAAATATCACACGAAAACATTGCTCAATTAATAACAAATCATACATGATAATGTGTGCCAATTTTTAGAGATGTCTGTTTAAAAAAGTTGTATATGATTGCAATTGATTTAAATTTCATACAAAGTTTTAAATCTTCATAAAAGTTTCAGCATGAATGGAATAACAAAAAAGATTAAACTCAAATATAGTACATCTGCAGGTGAAATGCATAAAAAAACAAAAATTAAACAACAGAGTTTTCTTTATATAGCAAAGTTAACAAGTAAATATCTGAAAAGGCAAACTGTTTTGAAATTAGTAATACATATTTCACCTTTAAAAGAGAATATGATAATACAAAATACACTGGCTTATTTAATTTAGAGAAAGTTTGTTTACATGCTTGAATAAACATGAATGTTCAAGTATTAACAAAACTGAATTGACGTTTGTCTTTAATTTTCAATTTAAATACCAATGGGCTGGGCTACAGTAAGCAAATCTTTCTTACCTTATAATTATTTTAAATGAGAAAAGAGAAATTTAATTCTAAATTGCCGAAAAACACATTATCAAATAAGGATATATAATAAATTAAAATAAATGAAACAAGTATATTTAATTCATTATGAGAAAGAAATATCCATAATCATAATATATAATATTTTTATTTACTTTTTTTTTGTATTGTTAACATTCAATCATAATAAAATAATTTTGAGAACTGCACTTTATGTATCCATTATTACATCAGAAACGAACTATATATTTAGTATTTTAATATTAATAAAAAGCATCTGATTCATTATCAAAAACAGAGATATTTATCCTACAAAAAAAGTGCAATAATAAGTACTATACTGGATTGCTATTTACTAAACGGAAAGACATTAGTAAACGATATAAACTTGTTAAGAAAACTCACTATTTTGCTTCAATCACAAAAAATGGAATTTATTTTTGCAAAAGCTGAATAATTCCAAAATAAATATTATTTATCGCCGCCATTATGTATGAAAACGCTCTTTTCTAATTGGCTGGGCTTGGGTTAGATGGGCTTAGGATTGAGTACTGATCAAACCTTCAAAATCGCTACCTAAAATCTTGGGTTTAGGTCGAAAGTTGGGTAAGTTAGACCTTGGGTCGACCAGTGAAAACGCAGCTTGATATCTCTAAATCAGTTTTAACTTTTTAGACTTATTTGCATAGAACAAACTTTTTAAAGTTCCAAACAAAAACTGAAACTTTAGAGTTTTGCCAAATTTGAAAAGCAAGATTACATAAAATTGTGAATTTGTTAAATATAATACAACGAGCTAAACATAATATGATGTCCGTAAACACAGACTTGGAACTAAATTTCTCCTGTTTTCTACATTCATAATTAAGAAAATAATAAGACTGAAGAGCAATCAAAGAATCCAAATCTAATAACTTGTATATAATATTAAACCTGCTGCTTTCTTGTTGACCAAATAAAGTACATATAACAAATTCAATGGGATAACTCTCAGATTCATTACTCCTCACTTAGAGAATACAGACTATTTTTTACACAAAAAGAGCATTAATTCCGATCAAAGTTACAGGATTTGTGGATTAAACTATGGTGAAGTAAAAGTTAAATGCCATTCGAATTGAAATATCACACGAAAACATTGCTCAATTAATAACAAATCATACATGATAATGTGTGCCAATTTTTAGAGATGTCTGTTTAAAAAAGTTGTATATGATTGCAATTGATTTAAATTTCATACAAAGTTTTAAATCTTCATAAAAGTTTCAGCATGAATGGAATAACAAAAAAGATTAAACTCAAATATAGTACATCTGCAGGTGAAATGCATAAAAAAACAAAAATTAAACAACAGAGTTTTCTTTATATAGCAAAGTTAACAAGTAAATATCTGAAAAGGCAAACTGTTTTGAAATTAGTAATACATATTTCACCTTTAAAAGAGAATATGATAATACAAAATACACTGGCTTATTTAATTTAGAGAAAGTTTGTTTACATGCTTGAATAAACATGAATGTTCAAGTATTAACAAAACTGAATTGACGTTTGTCTTTAATTTTCAATTTAAATACCAATGGGCTGGGCTACAGTAAGCAAATCTTTCTTACCTTATAATTATTTTAAATGAGAAAAGAGAAATTTAATTCTAAATTGCCGAAAAACACATTATCAAATAAGGATATATAATAAATTAAAATAAATGAAACAAGTATATTTAATTCATTATGAGAAAGAAATATCCATAATCATAATATATAATATTTTTATTTACTTTTTTTTGTATTGTTAACATTCAATCATAATAAAATAATTTTGAGAACTGCACTTTATGTATCCATTATTACATCAGAAACGAACTATATATTTAGTATTTTAATATTAATAAAAAGCATCTGATTCATTATCAAAAACAGAGATATTTATCCTACAAAAAAAGTGCAATAATAAGTACTATACTGGATTGCTATTTACTAAACGGAAAGACATTAGTAAACGATATAAACTTGTTAAGAAAACTCACTATTTTGCTTCAATCACAAAAAATGGAATTTATTTTTGCAAAAGCTGAATAATTCCAAAATAAATATTATTTATCGCCGCCATTATGTATGAAAACGCTCTTTTCTAATTGGCTGGGCTTGGGTTAGATGGGCTTAGGATTGAGTACTGATCAAACCTTCAAAATCGCTACCTAAAATCTTGGGTTTAGGTCGAAAGTTGGGTAAGTTAGACCTTGGGTCGACCAGTGAAAACGCAGCTTGATATCTCTAAATCAGTTTTAACTTTTTAGACTTATTTGCATAGAACAAACTTTTTAAAGTTCCAAACAAAAACTGAAACTTTAGAGTTTTGCCAAATTTGAAAAGCAAGATTACATAAAATTGTGAATTTGTTAAATATAATACAACGAGCTAAACATAGGCTGGGATTGCGGTGCCTCGCTTAAGATCAACTTAGAGACTTACGATATAAACAAAACGTAAACGGCATTACAGTGCCTCGCGATCTTACGACAGCTTCGAAGCAGCCGTAAGTTAAGACGCAAGTGGATGCGCGCGCAACTGAAACAAATGTAACTGCGGCCTCTGATTGGCTGACTGCAGGAGGACTTACACCGAAGCACGAGGACTTACGCTGAGGCACCGTAATACGAAGTTACGACTGATCGCAGGAACGCCTATCCTACGATCGAGCGTAAGATACGGTAGAGCGAGGCACCGTAATCCCAGCCCTTATATGATGTCCGTATAGGCTGGGATTACGGTGCCTCGCTCTACCGTATCTTACGCTCGATCGTAGGATAGGCGTTCCTGCGATCAGTTGTAACTTCGTATTACGGTGCCTCAGCGTAAGTCCTCGTGTTTCGGTGTAAGTCCTCCTGCAGTCAGCCAATCAGAGGCCGCAGTTACATTTGTTTCGGTTGCGCGCGCATCCACTTGCGTCTTAACTTACGGCTGCTTCGAAGCTGTCGTAAGATCGCGAGGCACTGTAATGCCGTTTACGTTTAGTTTATATCGTAAGTCTCTAAGTTGATCTTAAGCGAGGCACCGCAATCCCAGCCTTAAGAAGGTCTCTGTGGTCTGCGTGGCGTGGTCTAAGCGTTGGCGTTTCAGGCGTGAAAATATAAGACCTAACCAATCAGCGTGCTTCATAATTGTTTATTCCGCCATTTTAAAAAATGGACGAAGTTTGATGAAGCAGACGACAGATGAATATTTTGATGAAGATTTAAAATTAAAAAGGGATTTACAAACCAAAGGTATGTAATATTTTTCAGATATTTTTAATGTTTCTCTACATTGCTTCATAACTGTAGAAGTTTCTTTTATGTATTCGTAAATTACTATCTTCATGTATTTACGTAACACGCGACTAAAATTCATTTGTTCGCTATGTTACTTTTTATATTACCAAACTCTTTATAAAGCTATGTATTCATAAATTCTTTAAGTACTATCTTCCGGTATTTATATACTATGCTACCAGTTCATTTGTTAATTGTTAGTTACGTTACTTATTTCAAAACTCACCTTTTTTCATAGGCATGAATTAAAAAAAAACAAATTGAACAGTATATGAATAAAAATTAGAATAGTACGATCGTAATGCATAATGTACAGTAATGTCTTTTTTTGTGAGGAAATACTTTGATTTATTTCAGGTATTTATTTAATATTGTTACTGGCAATTTTTAACTTTATCTTAAAACTGGTACCAATAAATTTTTAGCCATATAATTCATTTTTAATTAACTTCTCAGTTTTCTCTGTTACTGTCATATAATTGACTGATCATTGATTTGCATTGTTATTCATCAGTTTTAAATGTGTTAATTTTTTCAATGAATCCATCCTAATATATATCTAAAATATTGCAGAAATTTTAGATTGTATTTAGTTTCTTAGCCTTCTCCCCCACAAAAAAAAAAAAAAAAAAACTCAATCTAATATGGTAACTACACAAATATAAAATTTAACTTTTGTTAAAATTAACAAACATGTTTTTAAGTAAACAGTTTTTAGATTTACTTATTATTGCTAATTATTAAACCATTCCTTATTATTTTAAAAGTTTTATTACATGTTTATTTTTTGAAATTTTCTTTAATAATTAATCTGTAGTACATTACATGAATTTTTGTAACCCCCCCCCCCCCCCTTTCACAACAAAGAATGGTTTCAGTTGGAAAACTTCATAATTTTTTTTTTCAGAAAAAGTTTTAAAACTTTCAAAATCTATGAACGGTGCAAGGGAGATTGTCTGGTGAATCTACTGGTGCCAGGAAATGTATATTTTATTGCTCTCAGGAGATCACTTATGTGTAGTTTTACAGTTTAGTAAGTCGCTATCATTTGTGATCTTCTGCAAGAAATTTGAATTCGGGCCTTGGACTTGTGCTATTTTTGCTTCCAAATTTGTCAAGCAGGAACTGCGGTAAATATAATGTCCATCAATAAAGTATATTAACTTGTATGATTGACTGTAATTGACTTATATGTAGTTTTTCAATGTATATTGAGTTTGTTACATAATAAAGAAAGATTTTTAAATATATTTTACATTGTTTATGTTGTTTGGTACTTTTATGTTAGCTGGGCACCAGTGATAGATATGCATGTATATATATCACTGGTGCCCTTTTAACATATATATATATATATCACTAGTATCTGGCTAACACAAAAATAAAAATACTTGTTGTTTTTATCAGTTTATTATGATTATTATAATCTTTCCTTTAAATTACAGATTGCTTTTAATCGAACACTACTTTTCTCAATATCTATGCGAATACCTGTCAATTACTACATGTTGATCTCACTTACGCATTTATAAATGGTGATCTTTTCAACAGGCATTTTGCATGATTATTTTTTAAGGCATGAATCTTCAGTAATATTTGTAAGTATGATGCTTGTAAGTAAGTCATTTTCTCAAAATTACATTGTTGTGTATTTATTAATGTTGTTTCATATAAAGTTATTTTTACAACAAATCAATCTGTATCAGAGAGAATCAGTTAAAGCTATGTCCATTCTCAATACAAAAATTGATTTTCATAATTTAATTCCTTTAATTTTTTAACTGAAGGTTTATTTGCTATTAGCTTTTTAATTTATAAAATGCTGTTAAATGATCAATCTAAAAACACAACTTGTAGTTAATTAATTTGTGTAGTTTTATGCAAGTGTGTAAGTTATGTTTTATATAAACTTGCGTAAGCACTTGTGTTTTACGTAAACACTAAATGTATAAGTGTTATGCTAGAGGATAGCAGTTAACCCTCGCCCCTCCCTTCAAGGAATCTGATATTTCAGAAAGTATCATTCAGACTAAAAAAAAAAAAATCAAATTCAACAAAAACTAAAGTAACTTATCAGATAAGTTGAATATATAATTTATTTGAATTAATATTATTAATATTGAAATAATCTAAAATGTATTATCTATGATGCTATCAATGTTATAATTTGCTGTGCTTAATAATTATTAAGCTGCATATATAATAATTTATTTAATGTTTATTAATGTTGAAATGATCTAAAATATATTTTAACAATATTATGAAGGTTATAATTTGCTATGCTTAATAATTATTAAGCTGCATATATAATAATTTATTAATGTTGAAATGATCCAAAATGTATTTTAACAATATTATCAAGGTTATAATTTGGTTTGATAATATTGTTAGCAAATTAACTTACAGTTCTTTGAAGTGAGAGTAATTATTTATGTTAATTTAACTAAATATTGAAGATAATATATTTTGACAGATTTGATGGAACATCATTAGGTTATATTTAAAAAAATAAATATTATGAAATATTCATTAGTATCTAGTTTTTAAATCAAATTTTGTTACCAATGATAGAAAATCTAGCGAAGTACATGTGTTTTGTAGATGAAGAATTTAATAATTGAAAATTTTATGCACTTTGCATTAATAATTATTTTTTCTTATTCTAGAATTCAAAAAACAACTAACTATATTGTTATGTACTAGTTTGTTTTCATAATTCTTTTTATTAATTAAATTGTTAATTTACTTTCTCCCTAAATCCATGAAAAAATAAGTTTACAAATTATGTAAAGCAATTAAACATTTAATTTGTTTTGCTTTAATACAGGCAGCTCAAAACTAATTCTTAAAACTGAAATTTAATTATTATTCTTCATAATTTATTTTACTCAAATTACTTTATTTACTCCAAGTGATTCACAAAAATGCAATTTTTGAAAACTGAAATTTAAACATTGTCAGGTGTGCGTTGCTATTGACCATCCCAAAACTACAGCAGTGAATGTTTTGAGATAATAAATGCAAATGTGTTTTTGTATGTTTTCCGATATAAGTTTAACATTTTTTTAAATTGAATATTCAGGGAAGGGAAGAGCAAGCAGTGTTGAAATCAAGGGATGGCCCTTCAAATCTTTCTCCCCCCCCCCTCCCTGAAAGATTTGAGATTTTATGCTTTTAATGGTCAAAAAGTACAATTTCACCTCCAGAACTCTATAATGTCCCCTCGGAGCCACAGAAATCCCTCCCGGAGAAAAATGTCTAAATTCAACACTGAGGATAAATATTCTGATTTTTTATTTATTTATTGCATTGTGTGTCATATTAGCCATACCTATTCCTCAAACGATTGCTTTAAATGTTTTGTTATCTTTCATGTATACTAGAATAATAATAATAGTTTTCTTTTTTAAAGAAGATGTTTAACATTGGATTTCCTTTAAACATGTCATTTTATAGACATATGGAACCTTGGAAGTAGCATTTTCACATTTTTTCTGTAAAAAATAAAGATAATACTGTAGTAGCTTCCTATAAAATTGCTTGTTCAGATATAGCTCTATTTTTTATGCCCCCAATCTGGGGAAAAAATAAAGATTGTGCAGTAACCCCACTTCTTAATAACTTTATTTGATAACAAGAAATGTGTTTTTTTTTTTTTAAGTTACTATTTCAGACATAATAAAAATTATATTCATTACTGAGGTGCACTATAAATTGCTCTCTTGAAATTGTGGTGTGCATTGCGTTTACTTATAGGGACACACAAAAGATATCGGTTACAGTACATATGTGATATTTACAGTCTGTGTGATACGTGCATTTTCAACTTTGGTTTGCGTTTTTAAGTTTAACTAAATTTTTTCATAGTACTTGTGTGTTTATAAACTCGGTTGTTCATATACAGAGCTACACAAGGGAATCCGTCAGTATTACAGACTATGGGAGTGGATTGCTTAAGGGTAGTTTTTAATTTTGTTACGCATTTTCCTGTTGAACTATATTTAGTAGACTAATAGAAGTTTGTGGATTATAAATAAGTTCATATACAGGGCTATGCAAAGAAAAATATTCATCGTCATTTACGGTTGGTAATTGCTGCGAGTGAGTTTTAAGTTGCCTTTTAGCTTAATATGTGGTGTGTACAAAAATCTTCATATAACATACAGGGCTATACTGCACTATAAATAAAATATAGTAATATTTTTTTTCTTTTTATTGGAACTGGAGTTAAAACCACTTGTATTTCTAATATCTTCAAATCCAAGGATATTCTTAGCAGTTTGAATGAAACATTTATTTTCATCTCGCTGATTAATTTATGTATTTATTTTAATAATAAATTGAAATTTCCATTTTTTTTCTTTCTTTTTAGAAAAAAAAGCATGCCAGTGCTTGGCTTTGATGTTATTATTTATCATTTTTAAATTATAATAACTGAAAATTATTAATAACTTGTTTCTCCCATTAGATTAAAATACATACCTGTTTCTGTAAAGTATCGTGCCATCATCATTAACGTCCAGACTGTTATCTATGTATTTTACTTCTGATATGTAGTATATCATTATATTCAGAAATAAATTTGTTATGTGATAATATTTATTATATAGAGCAATATTTTGTTTTATTTCTGTAACTTGTATTTTCAAATAAAGGAAATTTAATAAAAAATTTCTGTTATCATTTGACTATAATTTTATTATAAATGATCTTTTCATGTATCTACTTGTGTTGTTTAAATAACAGAATGTATATTAAATAAGAAAATCCTCAAACCATTTTTTAATTAAAAAAAAAGAGTTACAAAGAGAGTTTATTTAAATTTTACTATTGAAGTCTTTATTTTATTTTAATATGTATATAATGCTTCATAACAATACCTTTTTAATAAACAAGGAAAATATTAAAACAATATTTTAAAAATTCTCTTAAAAAATTAAATAAACATTTGGAATTAAAATAAATGCAATTTTTAAAAGTATTTCTTTAAAAGAAAGTCTATATCATAATTTTAAAAAATCAAAAATTTTCACTTTTTAATGTTTCATGATATGTTACTTATTTAATATCATTATGAATCCATTCAAGTCAAAAATAAACTTGAATTATCAGTAGAAGTTTGTTTTATAAAGCCATTATTTTTAAATTAGTCTTTGAATAAAAATCTTTATTATTTTTTTTTATTCTTCAAACATGAAGGGTTTTCTTCATTCCAGAGTCGGTTTATTATCTCATATATATATATATATATATATATATATATATATATAATTATAAAACAAATACTTAAAATGAAAGATAGCTTAAAAAAAAATAGTTGACAATGAGCCACAAATTAGAAACAAATAGTTGATCATGGGGGGGCAGAATGACTGCAAATGTATGTGTCTTAATTAGGGTTGGGAGTGTTCAGGAAACAAAACAGTGCATAATGTTGAAATGCGATACGTAAGAGATTATGTTTGAATAATTCTAAATTGGCCTTTTCGGTCTATTAGATTATTCAATAAATACCTCTTTTAATGCAAGCACTGTATTTTATTATTTGTAGTGAAAGTGATATTATTTTCAGCATACAATTGGAGTTTCACCATAATATGCTGAAGCATGTTTGGGTACAATTGCTAGTTTGTTAAATCAATAAAGAATTGCCATGTTTTCCTAAAACTTTTCTGCCATTATTAGCATTAAAACTAATACCAATATGCTTAAAATCGTCAGATATGTTACGTTGATATATATTTTTATTTTATCAAGAAAACTGGATGAAAAAGAAGATTGTAACAGCACAGCACACCTAAAAAATGTATGATGAAGTGATATGTTAACCATATCTAGAATAATGACTACATTAATTTAAAATTCAGCGGATTACTATTTGCTTAAATAAACACCTTCATGAGATTAATAGCCAGATTTAATATTTTTGTTCCATGAATTAAACAAAAAGAAATAAGGATGTTTGTCAGCGGTATTTTTCACTGGAAGCAGAATTACTTAAATAATTAAAATGCTTAAAAGCCTCAGGAATTAAACTAATAAATTAATGATTTGTTAGATTTACATTGTTTTATTTTATCGTAAAAAATAATAATTTCCTTTAACAGTAATAACAAAATGTAATGACAATTAATTCATAAGATGAATATTTTGAGCTTGTAAACACGGACGTTCTCAGAAGGAAAAAAAAGTGGGGGGGGGGGGGCAATATTTTGAAACACATATGCTAAGGTGCAGAGAATAAACTTGGGGCCCAGGAATAAAGTTTCCTAGTGCCCCTACATATGTATTCGGATGAAAGAGGAAAATTTTAGAACATAATTATTAAATATATTATTTTTAAATTAATTGTTATTTAATTTATGTGTTCAATGATTTTAATTAACTAATTTTGATTAGTATTTTTTAAATTAATTTCATTCTTAAATCAAATTAACATTTAATAAATAATTATACTATTTTTCATACATTTCCTATATTATACTATGAAATATACAATTTAAAAATAAATTTCATTAATACAGTATTGCAGTATACGTTAGGCCCCATTAACTGCTTTGTCAGGGCCCCACACAGCATTGCACTGGCCCTGGGTGTGTATAAATTTTATATACAGTGCTGCATGAAAGAATTTGCACACATTACAGACTATATGGACAACAATTGTTGAAAATAGATTTTTACTGAGTTATGTGCTTTTAAATTGTTCATTTAGATATCGTATTTCATAAAAACAAAATTTATTAATAATATTCTGTTAGTGTTGGAAAGTGTTTATTTGTATGATCCTTATACCAATGGCACAACCAGGATTCTCATCTGGGAGGGGTTCTGAACCATTGTTACTGATAAAATAAATAATTTTGTTGATAACAATACATGACACGTAAAAACTGCCGTAACGAAAAGCACAATCAATCATAATATATTTAGCATGTATGTGTTTTAAAACACAGCATTTTCAGAGGGAAAAAAAAAAGCAATAGCAATGAAATATGTACTACTTTACTGCTATTGCTCTTAACTTTTTATTTCATTAATTTTGTGTAGAATCCTATTATAAAGTCTTGAATGGTAAACATTTTATGCTGCTCATGCTTTCCTTTACTTTGGCTTTTACACATTTAACACAAGGGGTTTTCTATGCATTTTGTCAGTTTTTAAAATGCTTTGGAAGTTGATTTTAACACTGAAATCCCCCTCTTTTCACACAAAACTTTCTGACTGATGCAGGGACTGATTTACAAGTTTGGGAGTACCTGGGCACAGATGCTTTGAGAAGGGGGGGGGGGCTTGCACCGGTGCTTACAGTGGTTTTGAGTAAAAAAAAAATATGTATCACTAATAGCGGTAATTATTAAGATAACCACTACTGACTTAAATGATTTAGTGATATTTAATAATTTTTTTGGATACTTCTCTATTATACCGTCGACCACTTTTCATAATAAAAAACTATCGCCAAAGAAACGGAAGAACGTTGTCATTGGAATATCAAAATAAATAAAATATAAGAATTTACGGACACAATTGTTATTTTAATTAATGAAATAACTAATAAGTCAGTAAAACATAATGAATAATACATGCAAATGTCAAATTAAAAACCACTTGATGACATAACAATGCACATAATGCTTCTGACATCAAGTAAATGGGACTGCATTTTTGGCGTTTAATCTTAGAGTTGGCGATAGTTTTTTGTTATGAAAAGTGGTCGACGGGATAATAGAGAAGTACCTTTTTTTTATACATTTTCTTCTTAATTTTTTAGCAATAAAAGTTTTTATAACAGCTTCATAATCAATCTTTAGTGTTCTATCTCGCTAACGATTTTTCAAAATCGGTTCTGAAAGTGAAAGTATCTTAATAAAAAAACCTGTTAACAAAACCGAAAAAGTAAAAAATGGCCTTTGCATTGATTGACCTCAACTATCCAATGGATTTTTTTTTTTTTTTTTTTTTTTTAAATAATGAAATGCAAGCAAGATATATATAAAAAAAATTTCCCATATAATTAATATTAGCGAGCGAGTGTTTTTGCGCAAGTGAAGTATAGTTATTTTTAAATGAAAAAAATAAACAGGTTTTTCCATATTAATTTTGTGTTTTTATCGTGAAAACTTCCAGATTTTGACCAATCATTGAAAAATCTTCAGTAGCATTTGGGGGGCCCTGGAACTGTGCCTCGAATGACCTGCTGTAAATCAGGCACTGGATTGATGTCACGACTAAAAGCATCTAGAAAATGGCATTTTTATGTAATCATTGAGGATTTAATTTTCCTGAATGAAAATGCAAGTTTCCATTTAAAAATAATGTTTTATCATCAGAAGAGGAAACTTCCCCTTCTGAAATTAACGTGCATTATCTATAAAGTAGAAACTTTATTTTCAAGCCATGAGAAATGGAATTCCACTAAATGTCATGTCATTTGGTTTCATTTTCTTTTTTTCAATATTGTTAGGAAAATGGTATATTTTTCTGTTAGCATCAAAGAAAATCTGCATTATCACTTATAAAACTAAAAAGCAGTTCAAACATATTATAATTAAGAAACCAAAAATAAGCTGCTATTGACATTTTATAAATGAAGAACTGTCTTTATGTTCAATTAATTTTTTATCCGGGGGGGGGGGGGGGGGGGGAGAGATCCTTTTTGAACACTTAAATTTAGAAAGAAAAACAAAACTAAATTTTGTTTTGAGGAAAAGGGTGATCAGAGCCCTTCAGCCAAAAAAAAAAAAAAAAAAAAAAAAAATGCTTCTTTTTGTCTTAGTGATTAATTATTTGACATTATTATTATTTCTTTTTTTGAAAATTATCAGAGAAAAATAAACTTTAGTTTATAAAATTTGAAAATTCAGATAACAGCAAGTGCCTTGCTCCCATTGTGGGCACATGTGCATAGAAAATGCTTTATTTCTATAAATTTACATGTAATGTAATAGACATTTTATTTACATGTAGACATACATTTCTGTAAATGTATGTCTATGCTAAGTTAGTGCTAATACTGATTAGAATGATTTTTTCTTTTAGTTCATATTTTTTATTTAAATCTTAATGGGAATTTTCTTATTTTGTATAATAAATTAAACCTTATTTAATTACTTTTGTCAGTATTATTTTGCAACAAACTGATCTCCATATATTTTTATTTTTACCAGGGAAAATAAAATGTGCACAGAAATTGTGAGACCCAGTACAGATACGGAATAGGGCTTCTGCATGCGCTGTATATGGCTATATTTAATATGAAATTGGCTGCTCACTGAGCCTTTCTTAGCCCAATACAACAATATCTCTTGTATCTATATCCCCTGTGTATTTCCCAAACCTTTAATAATAATAACGAAAGAAGCACGTTAAAAAAAAATCACTTTTATATTATCTGCCTTCCGTTTTTTAAGTAAAAAATAAATTAGCACAGGCATTAACCCACAAAATATTTGCATGTTCATTTCATTGCGAATGTAAACAAACAAACACTACCCCTGCCCCTCCATCCAAGCTGCAAAACTCACGCATGCGCAAAAATAAGTTTCTTCTCCTTACGCCAAATTCTTATGCCATAGTGTAAACGCAATTTTTTCTACTCTTGGAGCAGAAAAACCCAACAGACCTGAAAGACCATATAGTGTAAACGCAGCATTAGTTGATCTTAAGCGAGGCACCGCAATCCCAGCCTAAAGACTTTATACAGGGAGGCGACAGCACAGACAATCACCTCATCAAGTTCACGGCTGAAATTCCAGACTTAGTTAAAACTCGATTCGCATATTAAAACGCAATCGGTCTGCCAAGTCATATCTTGGTGGAAAACACCCGAAAACCCTATTTTAGCGGTTGGTCGTAGGTTTACCATTGTGTGTTCCTGCTCCCAGTCCTCCATGTTTTCATACCTTTGGGTGCAGGAAAACACAATGGTAAACCTACGAGTCAATCGCTAAAATCGGGTTTTAAGGTGTTTTCCACCAAGATATGACTTGGCAGACCGATTGCGTTTTAATATGCGAATCGAGTTTTAACTAAGTCTGGAATTTCAGCCGTGAACTCGATGAGGTGATTGTTTGTGCTGCCGCCTCCCGGTCTACTTTAAATTATGCCACAACAGACCCACTGGAACCAAAGACATTTAAGATACATAGACTGGCAAAACTGTCAGTTTAACTGAGGATTTTTGATCACAGCTGACGTACGTCAGATTTGACATTTCATATAGTAGTATATTTGGTGTGGTTAGCTGTGTTGCGCTATAATTTCTTTATTCGAGATTTTTTCTAATTTTTTTTTTTTTTTTAAATCGTTATTAAATTTAAACGTATATTGCCTAATTTAACACTTTATTGTGGTATTAGCTTGTTATTAGGACGAAATCGCAATTGTTATATATGTGTGTTGCACGAGAGCCTAAAATGAGCGTCATTCCATCTCATGCGCATGCGTCAGAAGCAGGGAGATAGAAAGAAGGAGAACAAAGATAATGTTTCTACTTATGGAACTGAAAGCGGTACCTAGTATGGCGGCGTTTCTGGTCTTTTGGGCCTTTAGGAAGTGTAGCGCCCTCTATCTCTTTACCATGCTCGAAACCAAAATGCAGGAAGAGCAGACGACAATTTGTTATGTTTGACAGGTCACATGACCGGCCTTTGGGAGCACCAGCGCCACAAACTGGGTACTAATTCCCGGTCCATGTTGTGATCTTGAAAGCCTATCTTCACTGTTCTCCTTATTTCTATCTCCATGGTCAGAAGTTACCTTTTCTGGGAATTCAGAGCCTGATTCCAGCGAGGTATTACCATTTTTGGCGGTAAATCGCTTGCAATTTAGCAAACAGTTGTAGTGAATAAGAAAATATACGAATGCAATATTTGGCAGTTAATCGCTTTCAATTTTGTGTTTTACTTATGTTTGTTTTGATTTTTTAAAAATGATATGGCTATGTTAAACTTCATTTTATAATTTATAGTAATTGAATCAGTGTTTGATTGTATTTAGCAAGCATTTTATAAAGTCTTCATTTTTCTTATAAAATTATTAATCATTACGTGTAATAAATATTCTATTTAAAAGCATATATTTAAAAATCTATTGAAGAAACGCTAATACCTGTTTAAAAGAAAATTTATTCGCTATTTTTATGTTTATATTCATTAAAAGTCTGAGCGATACAGTTTATACTATTGTGTTATTCGTGTTTTAGTACATATGTTAAACTTTTCTGTAAACATTCAGACCTGTTTACAAAACTGCGGTATGAATTCAAATAATATTTCAATTTAAATTTCAGCAAACAATATGACACAGAATGCAAGCTTTTCGGTTATACATTTAAAATTATTTCCTTGCAATTCGGAATAACTTTCATATTTAATGGTTGGATTCCTGTAGTATTTATTTGAGTTCTGTAGTGTTTATTGTGAATTATATGTCTGCAATAGGTTTTATGTTAATATTCTAATTCATTTAGTATTCTATAACATCATAGATTTGTTTATTTTTTGACATATTTAAAATTTATTTAACACATTCTTTATTTTAACACTACAGGTTTATTTATTTCTTGGTTTAAGGTAGTAATAATTAATTTTGAACAAAAAAATACTAGATTTCAATAAATTTGTTTATTTGTAGTAGAAAAACGATTTTTAATCTGAATTGTAACACCACACCTATTTTTAATACTTTCTATTCTCATTTTATTTAGGTTGGAAATGAGCATGCAAATCATTTAAAAACATAGAAGATAATTCATAAAATCTGATAATCAGGTTATAAATAAACAAATAAGTCTTCTGTTGAGGCATTAAACTGTTGATGTGATGTTTAAAAACACAAAAATTGATAAATTATTATTTTTAAAAATGTATCTATATTTTTAAGTGTGTAATTTATTACCATTGGTAATTTAAAATTATTCAAAATATTTGTTTTGAAAAATTAGAGAAAAATATTGAATTTACCAAAAATGTTTCAAAATGCTTGGAACCAAGCTTAATTCTAATCATCATATTTTAATGCAATTAGATAGATTACAGCACTCTTTTCTAGATAAAACATGTACTACTAACAATGAAAAAAATGTAAATCATTATTTCGTCTTGAATGTTTAATTAAATAAAATCAGCTTGGATATTTGTAATAGTTGACAATTTTTTTTTTCTTAATATATATAATTAATTTCCACATGTTTTCGCCAAATAAGAATTTTTTTTAATATTTAAATACATGTGTCAATTTCTTTTCTGTTTATTTTTCCTTCTTAAGTAATGAAAACAAGCTGTTTACAAAAGTATCTAAATGAAATATATTATTGTGTAAAAAATAAATTATTGTATTTATCATGTATCTAAAAGTTAAATACCAGTAGTAATTGATGTCAGTGTTTTAATTCCTTTTATTTGAATTTTTTAAAATGAAATTGTGTTTACCTCTTCAGGGACTAAGAAAGTAATTTATGTTCAATTCTGATTTTTGTTTCATTAGAAATAAATGTGTTATTAATTTAGCTGGGTATAGGTGATAAATCACTAAATGTTGTTCCCATCATCAATATTTCTAATGCATGTATTTCATTTAAAGTATAAACACCTTATACCATTTAAAGTATACACATCTTTCATTTAATTTATTTCATTAAAAAAATGAAGAAGAAGAAACAATATAATTAACCAAAATAATTTATTTCACCATCAAAATATTGTTTCTAATTTACACATACAATACATAAAAGCTGCTATTGAAAAGGGGGGGGGGGGCTTGGTAAGATTTGCACCCAGTTAACAAAAGGGCCAAAATAAGTTTTTATTTTTTAACTTTGGTTTGGGCTTAAGCTTTGATAAAACACAGTAAAAACTTAACTTTATTGATAAAAAATTAATTTTTTAAATGAACAGTAGTAAGTATCCAATTCATGTTTCAATTTAGTATCAGATTTATAAAGTTGGCTGAGAATCATGCATATTACTTCTAGTATAAACAAATACGTAGAACAGTTAATAAATTTTTCTCTTCTTAAATATTTCTTATTCTCTGAAAACGAAAGCTACAGCTTTCAAGAAGTGTTTTATGAGTTATGTTTTAACTTATAATCTTATTAAATTAGTTTTACAACCATAATTTCTCTTTTCCTGAAAAATTTCTCTCTTTATCAAAACAGAACATTAATGTAATCAGAATTTTTAAACTGTTTTTCAAGACTACCTTTTTATTTCACTGAATAGCTTTTGTTTATGAATCTTGTTTTTTTTTAATTTCAAAACTGCAGAGCAAAATATTAATATTAATTCTCTTAAACTTGAAAAGTACATTGAATCTTTGTGCTCCAGTCTCCTCATCAGATAGCATCATTATTCTTATCTAATTAATTTATGTACACAGAAGCTTATAACAGTGCCTAAAACAGAACTTTTTTTTTGTTTTTAATTGTCAAATATAATTGCAATAAAAGCTGCTAGAATGGAATCACTATGTACTGGAGAATTTTTTTTTTACTAGATACACCTTCTTTTGTAATTTCATTTTCTATTTAACATAGGATTTAGTTGTATAGGCTCAATTTTCTTGTACTGTACTTAACAAGGCATACTTAAGTACAAAAATGTATTTATTTATTTTTCAATGCATTAATCAAACTCCAATCATCCAAATTAAAATCACCCTTATCAATATTAGGAAATAAAAAGTAGCATTTTCAAGAGAAAAATAATAATTGAAATGTAAATTGTATCTATTTCTTCCTAAAAATATATATTTTTTTCTTTTTAAAAATATTTCTATTTAAAACATTAAAATTTATACAACAGCCCCTCGATATATATTGCGCTACTTGGGAGATAAGAGAAAAGCGCGAAAAACCGAAGGGAGTGAGAAGAGTGTTTATAAGTGAAAAATAAAGAACCCTAAATTAAACTACTATGTTTCGATTTAATACTTGTTCAAAGAAGCTACAAGTTTAACACAATGAGATGGTCAAACGTTAAAAAATACAAATCCGTACACATACAGTATATGTTTTTACTTACATGTATAGTATTTTTTGAAAATGAGTATCCAGAGTTGTTTGTTTTTTATTTTCTTGCCACTGGAAGTTAAAGAACTAAAATGAACTAATTGCATTTCATTTATATGCTTGGATATCAACGTTTCAAAAGTTTCATATGCTTTTTTCAAGAAACTGAACAGCTTCTGTCATCGAAGCTACTAAATCCTCGTCAGATACTTCCTCTTTGTCATTCTCTTCTTGGGCCATAGAACTATTATCTTTTTGAACTGCAGAAATAATTTCTGCTTATACAGAAATGCTGCTGACTATTCCGTATATTCTTTTATCAGCAAACCAGAAATTTATCAGGGACAACTAAAAAAGAGCAAAATAGCCGAATGTGTGATATAACGAGGAGTTAGTGTATTTAATTGGGAATTTCAAAGTTTATATTTCAATAATTCTAAGTCAGTATTTCAACAATTTCAGAACTACTACACAGTACTTCTTGTCATATCTGTTAATAAAATTCAGTGTTACAGTCTAAGTATTTTTCTTCACATATTTATGTGTATAGTATGTTCATTTATATAAATCCACGTTAGGTCATCCAATTTCCAAATGATTCAATAAAATTTAAATTTAAAATTTTTTATTTACATATGAAAAATATAAAAACATCAATTAAATTGACAATATAAAATAGAAGCAAAAAGAATTACTAACAATAAGATTATGAATAAAGTAATTTGAAAATATCTTAACTTCAGGAGTCTTTTTGTTATTCTGCTGCATATCACAATTTGATATGATTGAGATTCAATTAAAAAATAAATAAGGGAAGATTTCATATTCACATGTGTCAGTCACACTGTGTCATAAATTAAATGTGTGACTGGCACATTTAATAATGACACAGGTAAGCTCATAAATTAAACATGTCAGTCATTTCATTAAGTATTAATTTGACAAAGAATGAACTAATTATATAATAACTGTAATTAACTTATATATAAAAAATAACTTTTAAAAAACTATACAGTTATTAAATAGTTATTCCATTCTTTGTCAATTTAATGCTTACTTAAACTACTGACGCATTTAATTTGCTTTATGCAGTGCCAGAAGTTTGACATAAAAGTCTAAATGACACTAGCCTGCTGTTGTATAGGCCTTCAACATCTTTCTCATATATGTCAAAAATTATTATAGTTAGAGATTATTATATTTATTTTAATGAGGTTTTTTTTTTAATGAATGTTATATCACTACTCTATATTTTATATTGCATGTTATATGCAAAAAGAAAAACTCACGACGATTAAACAAATGCAATGTTTTATGTTTTGTCTACTTTTTTTCAGGTTAACAATATTATTTTACACTAAGAATTATAAGGATAGTTTTTATATTAAAATTAAAGACTGATTATAAGGGTATCTGTTATGAAAAGTAGTACTAAATGTGATTGTAATAACTGGGATGTGCTGCAAAGATTTAGTATATTTGGTTTATTTTTAAAAATTTAAGTTAGCAAGAAAATTGCTTTTGTTGTTTTATTTTTGGTTGTAATGTGCAGTGGCACAGCCAAGGGTGAGAAGGGGGGGTCCCCCCCCAGAGCTAAAGAAATTACTATAATTTCTGCTTATATGAATCAAAACTAAAGTTAAAATTAAACTTTTTGGCCTTTCTGCCTTGACGGAATCTGCCGCTTTGTTAAATCCAATGTGATTCAATTAAATGGTGAAAATTCTACTTAAAACTGTAAAAGCGCATATTCATCGGTTATGTCAAAACTGGTTATTTGGACTGCGTCACTTTGTCAAGATGTCTTATTGTAAAAGAAGGGTCATATACTGCCACACAGACGTTTGAGTTATATCATGAGAGACGGCAGTTTCTCGAGTGACGCAGCGAAAAACCGAAGATTCTGTCACTCTCATATATACAGCTAGCAGGACATCAAAGGAAAATCGAAACGCCGACATTTAATATCTCAGTAAATATGAGGTATACCGTTTCAATTTTTTCACATTAGTCTTATATCTATGGCCTAACTCTATCCTGAAATTTATACATTTCTACATGCAATAGATTTTAAGAACTGGAAGTCCATTTTTAACTAAATTTGGGTAAATGTAAGGCCCTTGAAAATTATCTCGAAAATGGCTCGGGTGATTTTTAAAAAATTAATATATTACTAGATGGTACCCGTCAAAACTTGGCGGAAAAAATTACAATAACAATATTAGTAAAATAAGCTTCTTTATTACATAAGTAAGGGTGCTTATGAAACAATCTTTCAAATATTTTATTTAAAAAAAATTCTCCCAGTGAATTACGTTATTATTTTCGATGCAAACTCCAAACAAACAATCCATAAACAAAATGGAAATCAGTTTGATATTACCGCCCTATTCCTCACGGCAAGAAAGAAAATTTCCTGAACCTATGAAGTATCATACAAATAGCATATCCCTACCTTCATCTCATATTCAGTCAATAAAAGAACATATTAAATAAGGCACACATTCCCCCCCTCTGTGATAATGCAACCGAATGAGCTCTTATGCGCATGTGCATTGCATCTCCCCAAACGCACCGTCGAAATTCGACGTTAAAAATAAGTTTTAAAATGTTTTGATCAAAATTTTTAAAATGTCTTCTTTAATCATTGTTCGTTTCAAATTCATATCTTCTGAAATGCATACATTGTTTTAAGCTAATCAATTTTTATGTAAAGATGAAGAATTTTTTTTACAATAATAAATCAATCTACAGATAAAGGAGATTTTTAATGTTTTCAAGTGTAATTTATTTGTATGGTTTCTTCATTTCTTTACATAATCAGGATGATTATTCCTTTTCCATAATTAAGAGAAATAATGTAAATAAATAAATATCCAAGATTATTTTTGATTCTGCTTTCATTAATATATTGTAAATTTTATTGTTAAAAGTTACTGATAAATGATACTTTAGTAAATGGGGCTTTTCTTAATTATTTTTTTTTTATTGTTAGCAGGGCGCCAATGAAGTATATATTTATATAGTATATACATACATATATACAAATATATATAATGTATATAGTTTTGTTTTTCTAGTATTGAATTTATGTGGTTTATAGATTTTGGTTGGCTTTTGTGATAATGATTCTGCAAGTAATTTTCCATTGGAGTTTATTATATATATATATATATATTACTGGCGCCGGCTAACCGAAAAGTACCTAATTTACATATAGTTTTTTTCTTAATGGGACGACGGGATAATGCACGGAATTTCGATGGGATAATGAATATTTTTGATGGTACCAGAATATTTTTCTGTATTTTATAGTTATATTAAGAAATACATATTTTTATGATTTGCTGAATCCCTTATTTGTTTACTTTTTCATGCATTCTATTATTGAAGGTTGTTAGTTCTCTTATTCGTTTAAATATACCCTCCTTATATAAAAATAGTGTGTGTTTTCTGTGGTGTTTCGCATAAACGTTGTAAAATTCAGGTTCTTAGATTTTATCCAACTTTGCTGTCATAACAGCTGATGAAGCAGCCCTTTTCGGCGATTTTTTTGTTACCTGTAAAATTTTTGTTTTTGGTATAGCCCGAACTAAGAAAAAATTGAGTACTTTTTCGTTATACGGACACCATTGTCGCCAAGCATATATTTACATGTATGGCATGCTGTCGGTATAACAGAAAAGAACCAAAATTTGCGATCGATCAAATAATTGAATTTCGTTAAACATTAAATTTTCTGGTACTTTTCTATTATCCGGTCGACCACTTTTCATAACAAAAAACTATCGCCAAACTGTAAAATTAAACGCCAAAAATGCAGTCCGATTTTTTTGATGTCAGAAGCAATATACGTGTTCGTTACGTCATCAAGTGGTTTTTAATTCGAGATTTGCGTCTATTTTCCTTATGTTTTACTGAATTATTAGTTATTTCAGTAATTAAAATAACAATTGTGTCCTTAAATTCATGTATTTTATTTATTTATTTATTTTGATATTTCAATGGCAACGTTCTCCCGTTTATTTGGCGTTACAGTTTGGCGATAGTTTTTTGTTATGAAAAGTGGTCGACGGGATAATAGAGAAGTACCAATTTTCTTATTTTTAATCTGAGAAAGAAACAATAATCATGGATTTAATTAATTTTGCAATATGCGGTGCAACCAAAATAATTTTGATTAAATCAGTACACATATCGCAGACGCACCTGGGTTATTTTTTGGCACCTAAATGACGATTTTTGCTTTGTATGGCAACCTGGTGTTTTATAATAAATTTGAATATGTGTGTAAATAAATAGAATAAAATAGGTACTTTTATGTTAGCTGGGCGTCAAGGATAACTCTCCAAATCTTGTTTCAATTGGAATCATTTAAATTGCAACATTTTACGTGAGATTTGTTATTCATATTGATATGTTTACGTTTAGATATTTTATTATGATTATATTCTAGCTAATTAAGTTTTTTTTTAAGATTTTATACTACAATGTTAAAATATTACCTAGTTGATATTGGCTAATGTCAAAAGATTGGCGAACCACAGAGTTCAGGGAATAAACTCTATGCCCTCAAAAGTGGGAGTTGCCGTCTTTATGACGTCATAAGCAGAAGTAAATGTTTAATTGAAAATTACAGCTAATTAATTCAATTTTTGAACAAACGAATGCACGATAACAAATCTGTGTCCAAATATCTGTCATTTAAAAAAAGAATGGTGTAATTTGATGCAGTAGTTTGTTCTGACGGATTGTCGAAAGAAATCGCTTAACGTTTTAAATATATAGATATTAATCGGCTTTAGATTAAGCGAATGTGGTTTTGCGTTAACGTAGGAAAACTCTTGTTTTCTATATAATCCAGTTTTAAAATCGGACTCTTTTCCTTCACGTATTTCCATAGACTTATCATTAGACTTTTTATTCCTTTTTTCTTCCACGATCAACGTATGCCAAATAATCGCTTCACGAATACAGTTAAAAACTTCTGCATGTAGGAGGTAAATTTATTAATTTTTTTAAATGCGAAAACAGTTAATTATACACTTCTAATATTTAATACATATGTATTATATTAAATTACCATTTATAAGAAAATATTTCGAAATTATAAATTTGCATTTTATCGAAAAACTATTTACATTCATTTTTTAATATGAGGAGATATTTTTTAATTATATGTATTCAATTTTACTGTTATTTATAATAAGTTTTCGATTTTCAAAGAATTAAAAGATTTCCCATTTCTTAGTTGTTATTGCTGAGCGAAGACAAAACTAGCACCGTTAACCAACCAATCACTCGTTATTGTAGTAGAGTAGATATAAATATCATATTCAAGAGCGAGTCACGAATGTTGTTTATAGGAATAACATTCATATGAGGTATTTTATTATTTATTTATTGTTTTGTTTTTTTATTTTGATTAGATTGTCCTTTTAGAAATTGTTTTTTGATTTAGTGATGTAAATGGTGAGATAATTGTCAATAGTCACCTGTTTTATCGTTAAAAATGATATAAGGAAATTGCATTATGGCCAGTGAATCTTTTAAAAATCGGCAAAAGTAAAACACTATTGTAATGGCTTTGAGTAAAAACCTTTCAAGCATAATTAAATAACATTCAAAACATCATTGTCAAAAGACAAAAAAGTGTAAACAGAACCTACTTTCAAATTACAAGACTGTTTTTGGTACTTTTTTGGGGGAGCGCCAGTGATAATTCACCAAATCTCGTTTCATTTGGCATCATTTCAGTTGCAACTCTTTCCCATCATTCACCTCACACAAATTTAATAACTAAAACTTTTTATTCCAGTGTGATTGAAATACGTTTAATTGTGATGAAACTTTGGTATATTATATAGGGTATTTATATAACGTAAGTTTTCACTTTTATGTATATAAAATTAGATACGATGTTTTCATTATGACATACAATGATTCTATAGTTTATGTTATGGCTTACTTTAACATTTTTGTTATTGACTAAGCCTAATCATTAATATACCCGATTACATGAGATTTTGTTATTTGTATTGATATGTTTGTGTTTACGTATTTTATTAAGATTATATTTTAGCTATTTTTAAGTAAGTTTTTTAAGATACTATATAGCAATGTTAAAATGTTGGCTATACTTTATTAGCTTATGTTAAAAATTGGTTAGAAAAAAAGGGTTGGCGAGATTAAAAAAAATTTGTTGATCAGCTAGTGCTCGACTAACATTTAAGTACCCTATTTTTAAATAAAAAGCATTTAATACAAGGTTTTTCTGTAGTGGACTCTAAGGGTCGCTGGGATGGAATTTAATTTTTAAAAAGGACACATTTTGAACCGGTTTGTTTACAGTCCCATTTTATTAGTAGAATTTTGTGATAATTTCCCGAATGACTGGCGAATTTTGCATTTTTTGTAAAAAAAAAATCCTTAGATGTAATTTTAAACAAAATCTCCTCATTCATTTCTTTAATTTGCAAATATTTTAAGTTTTCTTATTTAAAATACTGTGATTAAATGTCCAATGTAAGATTTCCCTTAGTTGAAAATTGTTATGACAGAATTTACACAACTGCGAAAATAATTCATTACTACAACAATACATTTTCAGGAGTTTTTTCCAAAAAAAAAAAAGCTATACAACAGAGGAAAGTTTAGTGTAGGATAATACTTCATACTATATTTACATTGCAATAATTTGGAGAGTTGCAAAATATAGCTAACAAGTAAAAAACAAATCTTTAGCCTGCGGTTTTTAAAAGACTTCCTAAATATTCACTCGACACAATGCACTTTCCTTACCTTGTATAATTTTTTATCGATAAAACAGGTAATTGACAATCATCTTACCATTTAAGTAACAATCTAAAGTCAATTTCTAAAAGGACAAGAAAATCAAAATAAGTAAACAAACAATAAATAAATAATAAAATACCTAATATGAGTCTTATTCTTGTAAACAAGAATTTGCATCGCAATCACCGCTCATGAATACATGACACAAGCGATAGGTTAATTTACTGTTAATTGATAGTAGAGGTGCACAATCTTTTTAAGTGAAGGTCCACTTAAAAAAATGGTTGAGTTGTCGAGGACCACCATCAGTAGCACAGAGATAATTTTGTTTCAGGGAGATGTTGGGGGGGGGGGATAATTAGCATTATCCATACATACAGCACTGTTCAGTTGCAAATTTGGAAGAATGCACCCACTAGATGGATTTGTCATTTTTATGCGGCTACTTGACAAATTTGTGATTTTTATGTGTCCGTTTAAAAAATACATGATTTTTATGTATAGGTTCAACTTTTATATATAGGTTTCAACTTTTTTACTCAGTGGCCACTGGCCCGTACATGGATTTTTTTTTTACTCGCCAGTGTTTTCCAGCACTGACCAATAACAAATTTACAAATACTTGATAAAATATTTATGAAATTTCTCAAATGATTGTGGAATAAACGGCAAAATTCGTCAAATAGTGTCGGGAAAGAAATTGCGACATTTGTCAAATGGTCTCGGGAAAGAAATCAGGTATTGCAGAGAAAAATTAATTATGTCTAACTGTCGCGAAAAAATTAGAGAAATTCGTCAAATAAGTTCGGGGGAAAAAATCACAAAATTCGTCAAACGATCTCGGGAGAAAAATAGTGAAATTTGTCTAACAATCGCGGAACAGAATTGCAAAATTTGTCGAACCGCAGCGGAAATAGAGTGCAAAATTTGTTGAACATCAGCGGAAAGAAAGTGCACATTTTGTTCGTTCATGGAAAAAATCATGAAATTAATTAATCGATAGTCGATAAATCACGAAATTTATCAATCGATAGCAGAAAAATCATAAAATTCATTGATAGTGGAAAAATCGCAAAATTCAACAACTGGTTTCAGGGGGAAATTTTTTTGAATATCGTCGAATGGCTTTGAGAAAAAAAAATCACAATCCGTCAAATAATTTCGGGAAAAAAATTGTGAAATTTGCCAAATTGTTTCGAAATTTGTTGAGCAACAGTGGGGAAAAAATCTTTTTCCATTCAATCATCGCAATTGGCAATTGTGACTATTAAGTTTGACCAGTGGTGGCAGTAAAGTCAATCGCCAAATTTTCATTATTACTCGCCGATTGGCGAATGGCAATTTTGTCCTATATTTTTATGCACCTGATCGATGAAATTCATGATTTTTTACATGCCTGATCGATGAAATTCAAGATTTTTACACACCCGATTGATGACTTCCTTGATTTTTATGCATCCGTTTGATGAAATTATTGATTTTTACATGTCCAATAAACAAAATTCATGATTTTTATGCATGCGTTCAACAAAATTTATGATTTCCCTTCTCCTGATCCACAAAATTCATGTTTTTACTGTGCCTGATTGACGAAATTCATGATTTTCAAATGATATGGTTTCCGTCGGCCAATTAATGAAATTCACAATTTTTTTTCTCTAGACAATGGCGAAACTCGCAATTTTTTTTTTTTTTTTTTACCGTTAGTTGAAAGTTACAATTTTTCCACAAACATTCGATTGAATTCTTGATTTTTCCACGCCCAATTGACGAAATTTGCGATTTTCCATGCCTATCGACAAAATTCATAATTTTGAAAACCCGATAGGCAAAATTCATAATGTATTCCTACGATCTATGGACAATTTGCAAATTTTTTCCACGACTGTTGGTTGAAATTTGCGATCTTTCCATGCCATTCGATGAAATTCGCTGCTCGATCCATGAAATTCACGATTTTAAGTACCTTATCGACAAAATTCGCAGGATTTTTTCAATTAGTTTACAAAATTCAAGATTTTTTTTTTTTTTTTTTTTTTTGAGTGATTGACGAAATTTACAACTCCGCAGTTACCGATTTTGGCATCTCTAGTTTCTGTTGACTGATTATTGAAATTTGTGTTTTTTTTCTAGCGACAAATTGGCGAAATTTTTGATTTTTCCATGCCCATTTGACAAAATTCGCATCCATTCTATGCAATTCAGGATTTTATGTGCCTGATCGATGAAATTCATATTTTCCTACGATCTATGGACAAAATTTGCAAATTTTTCTCACAAATCATTACGAAAATTCGAAATTTTTGGATAGGTTGGCATGTATGGTCTCTGCGGGCCACCAGTTACCCAACGGGCCACAGGTTGTGCATTCCTAATCGTGATGCAGTTTGGCTCATTCGACTCTACATCGATAGAACTTACTGATTTTAGTTTCACCACCAGGGGCAGTTAGGTTCATATAGAAGAGAGTGCAGCCCTGGCAATGGAAGGGGAAATTAATGGATTTTGGAGCTAACTTGAGTTCTATGGGTCCTATCACAACATGGTTTGATTCATTCGACTCAACTTCGACAGGATATATCGATTTTAGTTCCAAGTTTCACCACCACGGGTGCTTTCCTATCTTGTGTTCTATGGGCCCGATCACGACGAGGTACGGCTTATTCGACTCGAAATCGACAGCCTGAAATATTTCAGCTATGTTTGTATAGAACAGTGTGCGTCCCCTGGTGGTGGAAGATGGAACTAATGGATTTTGCAGCTAACTCGAGTTCCATGGGTCCCATCACAATGCAGTTTGATTCATTCGACTCGACATCGACAGGATATATCGATTTTAGTTCTAAGTTTCACCACCAGGGGGCGCTTTCCTATCTCATGTTCTATGGGCCCGATCACGACGAGGTATGGCTCATTCGACTCGAAATCCACAGTCTATTAGATTTCAGCTATGTTTGTATGGAACAGAGTGCGTCCCCTGGGGGTGGAAGATGGAACTAACGGGTTTTGCAGCTAACTCGAGTTCTATGGGTCCCATTACAATGCAATTTGATTCGACTCGACATCGACAGGATATATCGATTTTAGTTCCAAGTTTCACCACCAGGGGGCGCTATCCTATCTCCTGTTCTATGGGCCCGATCACGACGAGGTATGGCTCATTTGACTCGAAATCGACAGCCTCAAAGATTTCAGCTATGTTTGTATGGAACAGAGTGCGCCCCCTGGTGGTGGAAGATGGAACTAACGGATTTTGCAGCTAACTCGAGTTCTATGAGTCCCATCACAATGCAGTTTGTTTCATTCGACTCGACATCGACAGGATATATCGATTTTAGTACAAAAAATGTTTGGTACAAAAAACGTAAATGTCGTCAAAAGATCGCGGACAAAACGCATATTTCGTCAAAGGATCATGAAAAAACTGGAAATTTCGTCAAAGGATCGCGAAAAAACCGCATATTTCGTCAAAGGATCGCGAAAAAACGACCAGTTTCGAAAAAGGATCGGGGAAAAACGCATATTTCGCCAGAAGATTGCAAAAAACGCAAATTTCGTCAAAGGATCGCGATAAAACGCGAATTTCGTCAGAAGATTGCAAAAAACGCAAATTTTGTCAAAGGATCGCGAATTACGTCCTCCGGCCGTAGAGCATACAGGAACTCTCCTGGTCGTGCTCGTTAAAGTTTCTCCAGGGATGATTCTGTTCCGAATTTTCCGAAAAGTTAAGGCAGTCATTTCCGAAAATTTAAAAAAAAATCTGTCATAAATTCGGACATAGAATATATCGCGTTTTTCAACAAATGGTCGACGAAAAAATTCAATTTCGTCAATCGTTCGAAGAGAAATTGCCAATTTCGTCAAAGGATCGCGGGATAAACGCAAATTTTGTCAAAGGATCGCGAATTTCGTCCAGGGATTACGAAAAAAAGACTTGAATTTCGTCAAAGAATCGCCGAAAAAAACGTAAATGTCGTCAAAAGATCGCGATAAAACGGCAAATTTCGTCAAAGGATCGCGAAGAAAATGGCAAATTTCGTCAAAGGACCGCGGAAAAACCGCATTTCTTCAAAGGATCGCGAGAAAAGGCAAATTTCGAAAAAGGATCGAGGAAAAACGCATATTTCGTCAAAGGATCGTGAAAAAACGACAAATTTCGTCAAAGGATCGTGAAAAAACGACAAATTTCGTCAAAGGATCGCGAAAAAACAGCATATTTTGTCAAAGGATCGTGAAAACACGGCAAATTTCGTCAAAGAATCGCGGAAAACTGCATATTTCAGCAAAGGATCGTGAAAAAACGGCAAATTTCGTCAAAGGATCGTGAAAAAACGGCAAATTTCATCAAAGGATCGCGAAAAAACCGCATATTTCATCAAGGGATCGCGAAAAAAACCGGCAAATTTCGAAAAAGGATCTGGGAAAAACGGCAAATTTCGAAAAAGGATCTGGGAAAAACGGCAAATTTCGTCAAAGGATCGCGAAAAAAAACGGCAAATTTCGAAAAAGGATCTGGGAAAAACGGCAAATTTTGAAAAAGGATCTGGGAAAAACGGCAAATTTCGTCAAAGGATCGCGAAAAAACCACATATTTCGTCAAAAAATCGCGAAAAAACGTCAAATTTCAAAAAAAGAGCTCGAAAAAAACTCATATTTCGTCAAAGAATCGCGAGAAAACGGCAAATTTCGTCAGAAGGTCGCGAAAAAACGGTAAATTTCGTCCAAGGATCGCGAAAAAACAACATATTTCGTCAAAGGATTGCGAAAAAACGGCAAATTTCATCAAAGGATCGCGAAAAACGACAAATTTCGTCAAAAGATCGCGAAAAAACGCAAAATCGTCAAAGGGGTGCGAAAAAAACATAATTAGTGCCGGGAGTGGATTCCCCCTTCCCCCCTTGTATACTTTCAGAAAATTTTTTTTGAATTTCGGAATTTTTTTTTTTACTCATAATCACCCCTCAGATTCTTAGAACTTGTGTACGGCAGTTGACGTGCCTGACAGGTGATCTCCGGCACCTGGTGGCACAGCTCAATTTTACCCAATGCACCTGCGTTCGAAGCCGTCGGTATTGCAAGAGCATGTATTAATTCTCTTGTTTACGGCCTACGGCATGGCACACTCTTGGGTTTCCAGCCCCAAAGCTTCTAGAGAATTCTGGTATGGTCCCCAAGTGTTCTGTGGAATCTTCCTCTTTACATAGGCTCTGCTATTGTAACGACCTTCATCAACTGATGGGGTGCAGGGGAAGGATACGCAGGTGGCGATGTTCTCCGTGGCCGAAGAGCCCACCTGTGGGGTCATTTCCTTGTAGATAACTCATTTGGATTCACAAGAACCTTGAATCAGTGGTAAGTACGCTTGACGTCAATTGCAACTGCCCAGAGGCTAACGAAAAATACATGGATAATATCATGGATAAAATAATGATTCTGATGTCACAGGGTCCAAACTCGAGGCTAACGAAAAAGACAGGCTACCGTGGTGCATTCCACTTATCTTTTTTTACAGACCGCTAGAGTGACGTGATGCTCTTTTGGTACACTTGCATTGGTGCATTCGAGCATCACGTGACTCCCGCGGTCTGTAAAAAAAGATACGCGTAAAGTACCGCGGTAGCCTTTCTTTTTCGTTAGCCTCGCAACTGCCCTATGGGGCTGTCCATAAATGATGTTACACTTTTTTTCAATATTTTTTATCCCCCTGCCCCCCTTAGTCACACTTCACCGCGATTTTACAAACCATCATTGCTAGCGCGATTAAGTGCTACGTCAAATGACGATTGGCTGAAACATGATTACGAAGCGGCTGGGGGAGGAGTTAAAAGGTGTATTGTCAGGAAACGTTGCTTTCGTATGGTATGGATTTTTTCTACATCGAATCTATAAAATAAATATTCGCCTCATTATTTTAATGGAAGTTTCCTTTCTGTGGTGGACGAATATGCTTCTTATTATTCGGGAATATTAAAAGGCAAAAATTTTTTTGTTTATTTATTTTATTTACACGCAACAATGTTGTATTTTTGTTATGGTACTTTGAATAGTTTTACAACTTATATTTAAATACAGAGAAGTGGGAGGAAGGGCAGTTGTATTGTGTCCTTTTAGGAACCAATTTCGCATATAGAAAGTATGTAATAATCTAAATTCCTTCTATTTTTAAAAAACAATATCGTGCATATACATAAATAATAGTTATTTAAACAAAAGCAATATTATTTCTTATGTATCCGTATGCATGAATTCTTTAAAGCTATAATTAAAAAAAAGGATATTTGTCGTTGAATATTAATTTGAATCATGAAGATTTTTGAAATAAAATTAAATTTATAAAATAAAATAAATAATTTTTATAAAATAAAATTTTATTCTGATATTTATTTCTTTTTAAGTATTGCTTCAATTTTGTGTATAAGTGATTAAATTAAGTTTATCATATAATGTAGGGAAAAAATTATGTGCAATTTAATATTAAATAGTTAGCAGTTTATAGGAACATGAAAATAGTTGACTATTTTATTTTGTCTTAATATATCTTTAATTTTAATTTAAATTTTTTTTTTGTTTTTTTTTTTTTTTTTTGGGGGGGGGGGGGGGAGTGCGTTTACAAAAACAAAAGGTATTTTTTGGGCGGTGGGGTTATTAGCTTTTTCTGGTTATAGCTGTATGAAATACAACAAATACATTATTACTGCTTCAATTTTGATAAGAAAATTCTAATGTAATATATTTTTAGAATTCATATTTTTTCTTAGTGTTGAATTTTGTTAATAAAAAGGCTACCATGCAGGAAAGGGTTTAATTATTGAATACTGGCTAGGTCATGCAATAAGATGCTTAAATTACTTCAAAACTGATTACATTGAACTGATTATACAACTGATTATACATTGTGCGTTGTATTTTTTTTTAAATACAAGGATTTTCTTTAATATTTTTTATAGCTAACTGAATTATTTAATTACCGAATAAGTTTTATTTCACTTTTTTTTTCTGTGCATACATAAAAAATTGCAATGTTTTATTTGTTCTGAAACTAAAAAAATAATTATTGTAAAAAATAAATAATTTATATGAAAATTTTTGTATTTTATGCTCTTTTGCTTTAAAGCAATGGTTTAAAAAAACTTTGGATTAACACACCGCCGGCCCCTCCCCCCTAAAGATAAAAGGATAAAACTGCATTATTTATATGCCAATTTAACCATATGCCAGTTTTATGAAACACTTCAAAAGGTTAATAACAGCTTGGTAAATTTATCTTTACTTTTACTTCAATTATAATTATGACAATAAACATTTATTAATATTTTGTGCGTTACTTAATTTCATTCTTTCGAAATATTAGTTTAGTATGTTGATTTAAGTTTCTTTTAGTTCCAGCTAGTTAGAGTAAATTCTATAAATAAAATTCAAAATAAGTGCTGCTTCTACAGAAGAAATGTAATTATCTAAATTTTATTTAAAATTTATTATTATGCAAAACAAAAAAGAAAAAGGAAAAAAAACCAGTAATATTTATTTTTTACCTTTATCAAAGTTTTTTATATATCACTAAATTATCCTAAACGAATAGTTTTTTCCTTCTTAAAAAATTACACAAGCTGCTACAAATTTAAATTATTTTTCATTCACCATTACAGTTAAAATATTAGTTTTCATTTTCTTATTAAAAAGATAATGCAAGAGTGGAAGTATTTGATTGCTAATTCGACCTGTTTCATATTAAATTATGCTTGTATATAAAATGGATTGTTTTCTTTTAAATGGATTAAGTTAATAATATTTGTTTGTCACGTTTAATATGTCACAAGCATCATTAAAAATAAAACAAATGTGAATATGGAACCTTTGAGGCTTTTATGAATCGTCAACTAAATAAAAAATATCCTCTTCAAACGCGTTGAGCCCCTCCTACATTGTCTTGGGCAACTGACCAATCAACACCCGACATAGCTGTTAATCGCGCTAGCAATGATGGTTTGTAAAATCGCCACTTCACCATACCCCCCCCCCCCCTTGTCACATGTCACGCTATATTATATAGACATATACTTGGAGTTCAGAAACAAAGCACTACATTATAGATCATGTTTCAAATTTTATTTTTCAACTTTAAGTATAAGTTTTAATGACATTTGTGAGCATAACAATTGGGAATTCAAGCGCTCGAATACGCCATCTGGTGGAAAAAAGATATAACTTCTCCCTTCAGGAAAATCCCTTGCAATCCCATTGCGTTACATGCATTTTTAATTTGTTCATAATGATTATTTTTATGCACAATTTCAGATTTCATGTGCTATTTGTGTTCTGTGTTTATATGTCAAAGTAAAAATTATCCGAATTTGAATATCTAACACTTTTAAACGCGTTTACAATAAATAATGGTTTCAATGGCACTTTAACATTAGTTAAAGGGCCAATTTTCCTGTACCGACGGCTGCAATCAGTGCCTCTATAGGCCGTTTTAAGTCCCAATAAAAATTATTCGTGTATTTATTTTGTATAAAATAAGATTACGGTTTACGACAAAAACATAATTAATATACAATAAAGTAATACAATTAGTAATAAAATATTTATATTTTTTTAAAGAAAGGAATATATGTGAAAACAAATCACGTGAAAGTTGTTTTAGTCCGATTAAAAAATACACTCAAATTCTGGTAATTTCAAAATAACTTCAAAATTTGATCTGCTGATTTTAATGATTTTATTTTAACCAAAATGTGTGATGTCACACTTCTTCTTATCCCCTCCAACCCTCTTGTCACAATTTCATGAACCCCCCTCCCCCCCTCCAAACGTGACATCATTTATGGACGGCCCCTATAGAGCTAGGGGATCAGCAGAGAGGTTTCGAAACCCGGTAGCAGAATGGGCCGAAAATGAACTGTTTGGAAGGGACAGCTGGCAAACAAGGAAACTGAGTCATACAATGGATCCGGCTGTCCATGGAAGTGGCATTCGCCTCACGGCGAAGGAGTGGGATAAGCGTACACTTTGGAAGACCTGTGGCAACATGGTGGGCGGCATTGTAGTGAGTAATGAGAGAGGATGGACTGACATTGACAAAAAGGGATGGCAGGCATACTCTAGGCGGTTGCAAACAGTAGAATTGGCCAAGCTCAACATATGGACGCTGTTTACACTATGACTACACGAGGCAACCGCCTTCAGATAATTTAACCTCTTAAAAGTCTTAGCTCATATGGATGAGAAATGGTGGTTTAAAAAGAGGGATCTACTGAACAATACTCCTAAAATGTCTTCTACAGGGCTCCACTTGAGCGTCGTACCCCAGAGCATGGCCGTAGAAACAAAAGATCGGTGACGAAAGAAATCGATGGCGACGCTTTTGTCCGGTGAAACGGAAAGGTGGTAAGCAGTGCACTGTAATAGCAGCATGTCTATGCTGTTTTATGGTTTTGCAAAGGTGCTTGCTGAGGGGTCTTCTCCCAGCGTGTATAAGAGGATCAGGATATGGACTCTAGGATCTCAAAAATATGTTGGAGGAAAACCATGAATAAGAACGGGGAGAGGACGCTTCCCTGGGGCCCGCCTCTCTTGCACTGCCGACTATTGGAGTAGACTGACTTCCAGCGGACGCAGATGGAGCGGTCAGTCAGAAAATGTGCGATCCAGCGTCTAATCTTGCCCCGTACGCCGAGAACAGCGAGTTTGTAAATCAGCCCGTTGATCCAAACTGAGTCATATGCCAACCGGATGTCTAGGCATATTGAAGGCCGCTTGACGGGAGTTACGAGCACTAGAGATGTCATCATAGAATTTACTGAGAAGCAATGTACAATAATTAAACGGCATAAAGCCATAGTGAGAAGCATGAAATATGTTATTATTGCCAGCCCAGTAAACAAGGCGATGAAGTATAAGGCGTTCGAAGACTGGAGCAGACAGCCGTCAGTTCAATCGGACGATAAGATAATGTGAAATGGGCTGGTTTCCCTGGTTTACGAATAGGAACTATGATGGGAAGATTGTTGTAGAGAGCCAGTAACTTTCCTGTACTCTCTAGGGAGACCCTGCAGAAGTTTGGCTGAGATCCCGTCTCTTCCTGGAGTCGTGCGACGAGTCTTCTGGATCAGAAGCAATAGCTAACTTTTCGTAAAGGGTGCGTCAAGGCCAACATCGATCATACGGCATCGGGTATTGGGGATCGTATTGACTGAAGGCATTGAGGAAGAGCTACGAATAAGTAATTTTGAAAAGAAAAGAGTTACTTCAATTTAGCATTTTTTAGTTTACGACATACAATTGTTTAAAAAAAATCATGTTATTAGCATTGCCTTTTTCTACTACCAACATATTACGTAGATTAAATTGAATGTGCATAATAAGAAGGCAACACTAGTCACCAGACTGGCTCATTTTTTCTTAAAATGTTACAAATAGTGGCTGGCCGCGACCAGAGATTGGTACAAAGCGACGCGTCCATCGTTTTGTGCCAATCGTTGTATGTCTTTCGTCGCAACCAGCCACCTCGAGGCTAACGAAAAATGAAGGCTACCGCGGTGCTTTACGCTTGTCTTTTTTTACAGACTGCCGGAGTCACGTGATGCTCGAATGCACCAATGAAGGTGTACGAAAAGAGCACACGTCACTCTACCGGTCTGTAAAAAAAGATAAGTGAAATGCACCGCGGTAGCCTGTCTTTTTCGTTAGCCTCGCAGCCACTTTTTGTGACGTCATGATAATGAATGAACAAGCCCAGTATCTAGTGTAGCCCTGATAATAATAAAGGGTTTCCATAACTGTCTTTTGCAAAACTACACTCGCACATGTACTCCAAGTTGCGCGCAATAAATAACCTCTATATGAAAGGGGTGACATACAGGATATAAAATTGAATTGGTTGACACGATTTTGGACAAAGACGAAACGCCAATATTAAGTTTTCAACTTGTCCCACTCGTCTAATAGCAGGGCAACACTAAATACCGGGCTTGCTCATTCATTATCATGACGTCACAAATGGTGGCTGCGAGGCTAACGAAAAAGACAGGCTACCGCGGTGCGTTCCACTTATCTTTTTTTACAGACCGCTAGAGTGACGTGATGCTCTTTTCGTACACCTGCATTGGTGGATTCAAGCCTCACGTGATTCCCGCGGTCTGTAAAAAAAGATACGCATAAAGCACCGCGGTAGCCTTTCTTTTTCGCTAGCCTCGTGGTGGCTGCGAGGCTAACGAAAAAGTAAGGCTACCGCGGTGCTTTACGCGTATCTTTTTTTACAGACCGTGGGAGTCACGTGATGCTCGAATGCACCAATGCAAGTGTACGAAAAGAGCATCACGTCACTCTAGCGGTCTGTAAAAAAGATAAGTGGAATGCACCACGGTAGCCTGTCTTTTTCGTTAGCCTCGGGTGGCTGGCCGCGACCAAAGACATACAGGGATGATGGCACAAAACGATGGGCGCGCCGCTTTGTACCAATCGTCGTGTAAAGATGATTCACTCCTTGTAACTTTTAAACGTCATGAACAGACCACTGAGCTCTATAATTGCCAAAATGATTGCGATTCACTTTTGTCCAAAACCGTCGCAACCAATCAAATTTTATATTCCGTATGTTGCCATTGTCTTCTCGAGCACTCTAATCCTCTAAGCGCTATACTGAAAAGTAAGATATTCAAGATCCTGTTGACCAATCAAACATCTGAAATATTATCTATCAGATGTAAAGTGCCTGTATAAGAAAGTGGTCTCATACACACAGCGCGAATGCTCAGACTGAAGTTTTTGTACAAGCTATGGCAAACTAACATTCCAGAATTTAACGATACTGGCTCTGAAGAATTGGACTAGAGTGCCTCTGTAAGAGAATAAAGACATACGTGAAATAAAATTTGATTGGCTATGACGATTTAGGACGAATTGCCAAGCATCTAGGCCAGTTTGTCATTATCGCCAAGTTAGTCACGTTAATGCAGTGCTTAAGGAGCGCCAACCTGGAACGCTTTGCCGCCGCAAGTAACCTCCATCGAAAATGAAAAAACATAAAAATGAATCTGATGTAATCAAATGAGTTTGATCGAATGATGATTTGGTCCACCTTTAGCTCTGATCACAGCCGATATTATTCTTGGCATGCACTCAACACGTTGCTCATACAGTTGCAGAGGAATGTTGACCCATGCTGACATAATGGCAGCTGTAAGTTTGGTCAGATTGGATAGAGGCGTTCGACTTTGTCCCACAAATGGTGAATAGGATTGAAGTCAGGGCTCAGGGGACAAAGCTGGCCATGGAAGCAGACTAAACTCTGATGTTCCTCCAACCAATTTAAGACCGATCGAGCGCGGTGATAAGGTGCATTGTCCTGCTGAAAGTGACCATCTCCATAAGGGAACATTATGGCCAGAAACGAGTGCACGTGATCGGCAATGACGTTGAGGCAAGCTGTGCTGTTCAGAGTTGTGTCCACATATATCGACAGATCCAGTGTACTCCAGCAAAACATTCACCACACCATAATTCCATCGCCACCAAAATGAAGAATTGTCATTTGGCAGGAGGCGTCCATGCATTTGTGCTGTTTGCGCCACATTCTGATTCTGCCATCTGCATGATGGAGCAGGAAACGAGATTCATCGGACCAGGCTACTCAAGGCTTTCCAGTACTCAAGTGACCAATTTCGTTGTTTCTTTGCCCATAACAGGCGTCTTTTCCTATTTTTATGTGATACCAAAGGCACTCTTGATGGTCTCCTGCTGCTAAAGCCCATCCTTTGCAAAGTCCGTCTTGTTGTGCGTTGGGATGTGCTTTGTGATGCACCTGCACTGATTTCAGCTGTAATTGACGTGTTGTTGCCCTTCTCTTGCTGCGAACTACGCGTGCTGCTCGCCTTTCACCTTTCTCGTTCACCAACCTTTTTCGACCGGAATGGTGCTTATCGCTTGAAGTTTTTTTTTTCAACTGTCACTCAGTAAACATTCCATATACTGTTGGATGAGAAAATCTTAAAAAAGTCGTAGTTTCACCATTTCTTCTTGCACCGACGATCACCCCTTGTTCAAAGTCAAATTAAATCTGTCGTCTTACCCATTTTTACAGTAACGTCCGTGCTTATTAGGTCCTACGAAGCAGAGAGTTCTTTATATAAGCAATTCTGCGTTGTTAAGTCATTGTACATCACTGTCGGTCTGGTTTACTTTCAAATAAGAGGTGTCTCTAATTTTTTGGCCACTCAGTGTCTATAAGGAAAGGACAGATGACGTCACTGTTGATTAAATTACTGTTGGTTTGGGAGAAAAACCTGTTCGTTCTTTACGACTCCTACCGTATACATGAGATGGAGGGATTTGATTGGTCTACGTTAAACTGGTCTATAATATGATTGACCTACGTCGCCATGACGATTCCTGCAATGATAGCTGCGACAAAAATGCAGTGGTAGATTGATTGATGGAACTGTTTGTTTGTAAACATGCCCTTTCCTTATAACCTCGGAGAAGTACGCGTATGAAGATAACCCGAACATTATTTAAGTTCAATGATCAATCTCTTCAATGATTGTAATGCTCTCTTTTTTTAGTAGTGTGGTGACTAGAGAACATTTTATTGGACATAAAGGCCACATTTCTCTTCCAAACTCTACTATAAATGATCAAATAAAAGGGAATTGCTTCTTAATAGCCCGAATTTTGTCTAACGCATCAGATAATATAATAGTGCAATGGCGTTCGCATTGTATTAAGCATGGGGCAATGTATTAAGCATACTTCAAAATACAAGGTCGAATTCACCATTTCATTTGATTTAAGGTTCATTTGTAAAATGGACCAGTGCAGTGGGCTTAGCCTGCTTGTTTGATATATAATTGTAGACTACATTTTATAAATCTATTAAAATATGAAGTAATTTTCTTTCATCTCGGTTACAGGTGAATAAAGATTTTTCTTGTTGGGTTTCGGTTTTACTTCCAATGGAGTTTTCGTGTTTGGATCGGGACAACGCGATCCGCGCAGGACTCTGCGGCTACAAAATCAAAATTGTAAGAGAAAAGTTCGAAAAGCGGTGTTACTTTAAGTTGGATTTTTGTAGGGTCTCAAAAGTTTCGCAGCACGCTAAATCTTTTAAGAGCTCTAATTAGTCATTTTTTTTAAATTATAATATAAGGAACTACAGTAACCTCTAAGAAGGGATTTCAAATTTTTTAGTTGCCCTGCGCGCTTAAAACCCAGATTGCGCTACTGGCATGAAGCATCCAAGAATCTTTTTATGGTGCCCTACACTAGAGGTCTGCACGACCACAGGCCTGTTTTCATTCACGAGACTTGCACCGGGTCTGGTCTTCACTCTTTCAGGGCGGGGCTCGGGCCGAACTTTTAGCTTTTATACTGGAGCAGGTTTGGGCCAAGATTTTAGCTTTTATACCGGACGGGCCGGGCCAAAAGAAATTGTACGAGCCAAACATTTTGCTTTTATACCGGACCGGTTCGGCTAAAGTTTTTTGTACGGATTGGGCCGGGCCTGGGCCTGTAAATTTCGGCCCGTGCAGACCTCTACCCTACACTTCGTAGAGAAGTCTAAGTCTGGATTTGACAAAATTGGAAGAGGTGAAGTGAGTAAGTTACCAAGAGTAATTGCAAAGCTGTAACAACTGGTACACTAGAGGACCAATAACCGAAGCACAATACACAAAGAACCTCTTAGGGGGCCATATTGCTCACTAATTTTGATTCAGACACTTCAGGCTATTGCCTAGCCCAAGTGGAGGTTTTCAAGAGTTAGCTCGTGTTGGTCAGCCTTGAAAAAGGCCCTTTGCTGCTTTATAACTGATCCACACACGGCTGAAAGACAAATGGCACCAACTGGGATCTAAAAATTTAGATGAAATGAAATCCCAGGCTGTGGTCAGAATATGGCACAGTCCGCATTTGAATTTACGCCTTGACATCCGCGTTTTAAACGTCATGAATCAGACGGTATTTCGTTGGTCTCGGTTTAATACGAATATCTCCTTCCGTGTCGCATACAATCTTTCTCCTGGCGGCGTACGACCTGCCTCCAAGCTCTTATTCGTTGACTTGTCTTAATTCGATCAGCCGTGTACCGGCACGACCAATGAAATACACTGCCGGTTCATGACGTTTCAAAAGTCATAAGCCGGCCATGTATTTTGTTTTGTTAGTCACGGTACCAGCAAGTTCTGGAATCCATGGAATGTAAGTTTGGACAAGAACCTCTGTCTAAGCATAGTATGGGCATCTGCACTGTGTGTAAATCGTTGCTCTCATATAAAGACATCCTAATTAAGATAGACCTTTTAGAATTAGACGATGCTTTGTGGGCCTGGTACTTGTTGTCAATTATGAACGTTGTTTCCCAACTACAGCTAGGATGTCACTATAAAACAATGGCGACATACACACACGGACTCGGCGGATGCTCAGGTACAGCATCTAGAATATATAGTGTGGCAATAGGCTATTCCAATAATGCTTTAAAAAGTACTAAAAAATGAATCCCATAAATATTGAGTGAATATGCTGAAGGACAAATGTCGATCGCAGCGACATCTGCTTGTTCAATGGCCGAAATGCCTTTTATATGGGCTTTATTGGCATGACGTCATAAACCACCATCATGTGACCTCCCTGCTGTGTTTATATTTGTTTGTCTATGTATCGCATGCATACATTGGTCGATATTGTAAGAAATCACGTGTTGGTGGTATTCTTACAATCTCGAACCCAGATTCCCAATAAAGCCCATTGAATCCTTATATAATGTTTATGTTTGAACTAATAGATGTCGCTGCGATAGACATCTATCATTCAGCATCGTTCAACTTTTATGGGATAAGTTTTTTTAGCACATTTTGGTTGGCTGATTTCCACACTATATCTCAGGCTAAAAATGTATGATGTATCGACATAAGAGTAGGCGAAGTTTTGAATGAGAACGTAGTTTTTGTCCACTAATTGTCCATGTGCGGTAAAGTTGATCAGGGCTACTTTTCTTTAACTTTCGACGAATGAATGTGAAAACCTCGGAACTTATGAGTTTCTGCTTTTCATCGATATTTATGCAAATTTTCACATCTGGTCAATCGATGTTTTAAATAATATTTAAGCTTCGGAATGCGTTGGGAAATTGGAACTTGGGTGGAGTTTCTACTCTTTGTGAGTTATTGTGAGATCCGGCAATCGTGCTCATCTAATTCGAAGCTGGAAAGGAGAATAGGGCAGTTGCAATTGACGTCATGTTGGGGGTCACACACTACAAATAGGCAGTTCTGATTGGTGGAAGTACCCTGACCTCCAAGTGAAGTACAATGGTTGATCAGCTGATTGCAACTTCGCTATAACAGTGGGTAAGAGTTTATTGTCATATTTCCTGCTAATTCAATAAAGTTAATTTCGGGGTGCCATTTTTAGTCGTACCCTAGGCGGACATCTTGAAATCAGTGTTCGGCTAGCTTGCATATTGGAGATTAAGTCTGGCTGAAAGATCTTGGTTTGCTACGTCTTCAAAGCTGTAAAAGTTACGTTTTTGAGTTCATTATAATTGACATTTGAAGTTGTATTTCGTTGATTGAAGTTTTGGGGAAGCTAATTTATCTTGGTATAATGAAAATTTAGTGGTGTCTTTCTCAAAATCCTAGCCAAATTAAATTTTTAATAAATTTGACATCTTGTGCTCTCTTTTACGACTGACTAGACTGGTTCACTATCTCTAACAGCAAAATGGCTGTTTCAAATGTTTTGTCCAAAGTGTGGTAAACAATATTCCAGAGCGTGGCGAAACTCACCGGAACGAGTTCGACATGCCAACAAACATTAGTTTGGCGATAATGGCAGACGCATTAAGATATTGACGATTCGTTTTTGTCCACAATCGTTTTGGCTAATCAAGTTTTATTTTCCTTATGCCACCATTATGTTATAGAGGCACCCTAACTACAGTTAGTCGAAATGTGCGATTGATGAAGATCGGATGCCTCTATAAGAGAGTCGCGTTCTGACTACATTCTCAGACTGAATATTTTGTCCAAATTATGGCAGCCAACAATCCATAACTTGGAGATAAAGTTGAAAATAACCCGCATATTTGGTAGCTATAGGTCTCAAAGCAACACTCCTTCAAATATTCCTCTATATTGATTTGTTTGCGAGTTGCATTGTATTTTCGCATTGAGTTATTTTAATTTGGTTTATTTTATTTTTGTTTACATTGGCTTGATTTTGATAACAGGAATGATGAGACAAACAGCCCTGTAGCTTATAGGTCTCAAAGCAATCGCCGTCAAATGTCAAACAGGAGCTTATATTCATGTCAGGCGAGATCTGCCTCTCTCTCATTTTTTACTTATAAATAATTGAATATTTTAATTTTTCTTAACATTTTTGCTGCTGAAGCGTACATTTTGTTAGTTTTCATGTGAACTGTGCAATATTTCTGTATTTATGTTTTGTTTACATTAGTTATCGCAAATATTTTTATTAGTCAATCATTAATATGCAAAAAATTGTGAATACAGATCTATTACAGTTGCATAACAGCTGTAAATTAGATTATTCGGTACTTTTCGGTTAGCCGGGCGCCAGTGAAATGTAGATATATCTATATATACATATATATGTATACATACATACATGCATATATAAATGTGTGTATGTATAGATATATGTATACATAGATATATAAATTTCACTGGCGCCCGGCTAACCGAAAAGTACCGATTATTCTATAACTGAAACTTTCTGAAAACTCCCGGGAATTTTTTTATTTATATCCCAAAACACACGATTTATTCCCGGAATTAAACCCGTTTTTTTCATGTTTTGCAACGCTACGTAGAGATAATCTCTGAAGGAGTTCGATTAAATGAGTGAGATATCAACAAACGTTACCTGACGACTATGTTTTTGTCCAAAATTGTCTACACCAATCAAATTTTAATTCTCGAATGTCACCACTCTGTGAGGAACCCTAGTGGAGATGTTTTATCAGTTTTGTTTTTCATTAGTGAAATTAGATTGTTGATCTAATCCAGTTACGCTCATATTCACCATCTACCTCAACTGCCGGTTAGCGCGAAAACCTCGGTCGAACATTCAAATGATATTCACCATTAAACTGATTTGACATGATCGCAGCTGAAGTCCAATCAGATTAATCGTGAATACCATTTGAGCTTTCGCGCTTATCCAGTATTTAAGGTCGAGGGTAAATACGAGAGTTAATTGTAACGCACAACTGATGTTTTATTACAGCTGATATAGACTAAGTGTTGCCATGCTCAGCCTAAACATAAAATGTCTATGGACGAGCCTGCCGTTTTCACCGAGCTAATGTTTATTGAATTATCTCACTAGGGTGCATCTATATGAGACTGGGGACATACGCACAAGACACGTGTTAAGACAGAAGTTTTTGTTTAAACTATTGCAAACTTATATCCCAGAACTCGTCAACTCTCGTCTGGACGAGTTAGATTAGATGAGTCAGACTAATTAACAACAATTAGTTTGGCGATAATGGCAGGCTCTCTAAAATGCTTGGGATTCGTTTTTCCCAAAGTCATCTCAATCGATTAAATTTTATATCGCATTAGGACTAGGAGACTCTGCCCCCTGCGCCAATTTCCGGATTTTTTTGTCTGACTCTCTTTCTAAGTATCATCTTTCCATCTATATTCATATTTCTCTATCTTTCTATTTCCATTTCCTTATCTCCGCCTATCACTCTATCTTTCTATATCTCTATCACTGTCTATCTCTATATCCAGCTCCTCTCACTATGTATTTCCCTCTAGTTCACTCTCCACCTATTACTCTATCTCTCTTTTTCTTTATATCTCACACTCTCTATTTCTCTATCACTTTATCTCTGTAACTCCCTAGTTCTCTCTCCATCTATCACCGTCTATATCTCTATTTTCCTCTAGTTCTCTCTCTATCACTTTCTATCTCCATATATTTCTCTATCTGTATATATCTCTATATCCCTGTCACAGTCTATCGCTATATCTCCTTCTACCTCCATTTATATCTCCCTCTAGTTCTTTCTCCGTATCTAGCTTTGAATCTCCATATCTCTCTATCACTATCTCCTTCTATCTCTCGAACGCCCCCTTGTTCTCTCTCCATCTTTCACTATATTCCCCTCTACCAATATCCCTTTATCTACATATCACCGCCTATATTCCTCTAGTTCTCTCTCTATATCTATTTATCACTATATTGCCCTCTACCTATATCACTTTATCTACCTATCACCGTCTATATCTCTGTTTTCCTCTAGTCCTCTCTCTATATCTATCTATCACTATATCTCCTTCTATCGCTATTGCCCTCTATCTCTTTATATCTCACTCTATCTCCTTCTATCAATGTATCTTCCTGTTTCTTTCTATCTGTAGCCAGGGATGGTGTCCAAATGCTCTGGATACAAGTAATAATGCAAAGTTTTCTTTGCATTGATTATCGCAGAAAGTATTCTGATTAGAAAAGTCAAAGAAAACTTTACAAAATTAGTGGTATTCAGAGCATCTGGATTCTGGACCCCCACCCTGACTACGTCACTGTTTGGAGCTATCTATCTAACTCCCTCTAGTTCTCTGTCCATATTTAGCTCTCTTATCTTCCTCTATTTTTTTTTTTACATCCGTGCACCTCTCTATCCCCATCTAACTCTGTCCGTCTCTCTATCGCCTTCTAGTTCTGTCTCTGTATCTATCTCCTTGTATATGTCTATCTCTCTATGTAACAAAATTGTTTTACAAACCATGAAGTTTCATTCATAAATTCGTTTCGTATATTCAAATCACTTGCTAGTCATTTCATAAAATCGTTTCATTAGGATTTTATATATATAGGATATGTTGCACACTCATATAGAGGCACCCTTGTTTCACAGGACATTACCCACCAATAGCAACAGCCGCATCTCTGCAGGCTACACTTCTTCCCCTTGCATTTCAATTAACCCCTTGAAGGGCAGTGGGACATATATATCCCACTTAATTTTAATTCCTAAATGTCGCACTGACACAAGGCTTTTGAAATAAAATTTTGTTTTTTTAAAGAGAGTGAAGAAAGGTTTTTACTTATTTCCTAATAAATTTGTTTCTAAATTATGGTGAAAATGAATGATTTCAACATTTTAGCAACAGGAGTACTTTGCCACTGAAAGGGTTAAAGCAGCGTGATACCGAAACCAGAGAAAATTAGAGCTAATTTCTAGCGTTTTTGAAATTTCAATATTTGTACGCTGGGGAGAGGCAGGGAGGCATTAAATTAGACCTCACAGTTTCATTTTTATAAAAATAAATAAAACGCCAACCCAAAATAGGCTCAGAGGGGTTTGGGAGAGAGAAGAAGAAATAAGAAGCCTGGCCCAACCCGAGTCTGCAGGCTAAGCTCGTGCAGACCTATTGTCCAACCACTGCATACCTCTACAGCCATCATGGGGTCGTGTCACTTCTTTGTTCTGCTTTCTTTTGGTACGCCGTTATGTTGGTGGTTCTAGTGGGAATACGAAAGATCTTTACTCCATTTTTCCATCTAATTTAAGAGAATTGAGTTATACCACAGAATATTTGTTATAACCTACTTTGTGTGACATCATTTGTCATTATGGTGCATCCATGGGTGCAAGAAATCCATCTATGCCAAGACTGAAAACTTTTAGGAATAACCAAATGAAAATGGTTTAGAGGATTTCTATGTTTTGCATTATGGCTAAAAATTGATCTCTTGCAATAAAAGAAAGCGATTAAAAATTCCTGAGAGTAAAATTTCTATAATTCAAGTAAATAAAGTAAAATGTACAATCAGTCACACAAAAAAATCTCCAAGACTGAAATCAGTCCTGTGACTGAAGGTCTTGCATCCATGGGTGCATCTTTCGAGTTAGACTGTTAGTAAATAATATTATTTCAAGGAGGTAAAACCATACCTCAGAATATGCCAGGAGCTTAGAAGTTGATCTTTTAACCAAAGAGTGATTAGGAGTTAACATAAAAGTCTTTTGGAAGTTTGACTCTCTAGATGAGTACAGCCTGTGTCTGTTGTGGACCCCTGTAGCATAGGGATACCAAACATTAGGTTCGTTTTCCCTATTGTATTATGTTTATTTGAAACCACCCTGCCCATAAACACCCTCAAAACAAAATCCAGGGAGGGGCAAGATTTTGGAACAGAGTGCCTGCAGCCAATGCAAAGGTTGCAATTTTATTTATAATGTTGAATATAAACATGAAATAAATTAACTAAGAGTTTTTCATCAGAACCCCGTGTGCAAGGCAATTTTTATCATATCATCATAATCAGAAGAATAACAAATAACACATTAAAAATCCAAAAATGAACTTCTACTGCTTTTATTTAAAATGAAGAATTCAAAGAATTTGGTTTTTTTTTTTCATCAGATCAGGGAAACCCTGAACTCCTTTTTAAGCACTATCTCCATAATACTAAATGCTTAACACTTTCACTGTTTCTCCATATAGAAATTAGAAGTCAATTTTACCCTAAAGTGCGGCACCAGTTATGGGTGACAACTGACATAATCTTAAAATATGTACTGGTAATGTAAACAAAGGCTGTATTAAGAATATGTATATGGATTTTCTTTTCTTAAATTAGTTTTAAAAATAAACTTTGTTTAGAAAAATGTCAAGTTATAAATTTCTAGAAATTCACATTTTTTTTCATATTTTAAATATTTTTTAATATTTATATTAATTTAAATTGCTGTAGTAACTGATATTTTAATATCAAATATTTGAAAAGAGAAAGAAATTCTAGATCCTTAATCAAATGTACTTCATCTGTTTCATTATATAAATGTTTCATTTGTCTTCTTTTTTAATTACATTATATAAATTAATAGCACCTACCTTCTATTTGCAAATAGGTTTCCAACTTCCAACAAAAAAATAAAGGAAACAATGTTTATGGAGTAAAAAATATTTATTAACACTATAAAAGTACACATAAATTTTATTAATAGATGAACAACTATGAGGGCTTCAGCTCAATGAGCCCATCTTTTTCTTATGTCCTTGAACATTATTCTCTGCCCCCCCCCCCACCTGTTTTCCCAAAATAAACATAAAAAGAAGTTTTCAATCAATTCCCTTAATTTTAATTTAAAATATGAAATAATTGTTAGGAAGTATATTAATCTTAAGGGTTAACCTATTGTGATTACTTTCTTTTATCTAATACAAATCTTGTCATCACAATAAAGTTTGAAATACTGAATGAATTGAAATCTGACTGGAGTCCAGGGAGGAGCAATTGCCCTGCCTTGCGGGTACCCTTGACTCATCTATACTCCATACAATTTCAATTGGCATCTCAAGGACATCTATGATCTATCCTCCCCAATTCATCCTTTTGTTGTCATGGAAAATAGAGCAATCAGTCATTCAAATGCTGTATTACGAAAGTTACTGACTTAAGGACCAGGACACTGACCTTGTGAAGTCAATTTAAATTATATATAGTTAGATAACACTGAGATCTGTCCAAATTTTTCAGACAATCTTTTTTTTCCCTGAAAAGTCTAGTCATAATTTTGTGAATTTGAAATGATCATTATATCCCGGTTCTTGTTTATACATTTTAAAGACATGCGTATGTAAAATACATATATTTTCTTTATATATGGAAACATGACATCTCAAATTTTACTTTTAAATGGTTCAATTTGGAAATAGAAAAGTTTTATGCAAGATCTACTTTTAATGCAAAGAATTTTATGAAGAGTTCAGTTTAAAAGTGAAAAGTCCTGTTTAAAAGGTGAAAATTTTTCTGAAGGGTACTGTTCTGAAATAAAAAAAATGGTGTAGGGTCCTGTTTTGAGATGAAGAATTTTGTGAAGGGTCCTTTATAGTCAAATTATTTCATAAAAATTAAAAGTTATTTTTTAACAGCATTTTTATTCCATTTTTATGAGCATTTTTATTATATTTGATTATGACATAAAACATCATTTTTCTGGAAATTTTTTATAAATCATTAACATAAGCAATTTATTATTTAAATATAGAGATCATTCCTTTCTGACAGTAGGGAACATATACAATGTTATTTAAAAAACCACTAATGGAAACACCATGTGAAAAAAAAAAATCTAAATGTAATATCACCTATAGTTTTTCCTATATCAGAGTTGTATCAAAAATATTTGTTACTTTTTATATTTTACTTACTGTCATCTTCAGATAGTGAACTACATTCTTATTGCTTGTTTTTGCATATGTTTTATGGAGTGAAGAGTAACTACAATGCCTTGAAGTGCTTCGAAATTCATGTGATTTTAACCCTTCATTTATTTCTTTACTTGTGAAATAACCAAAGCATTAAGCTGTATTCTTTTCTTACATTTTGTATGTTACTATTTCCAAGTTAATTTCTTTCTCCTACTTAAAAAATATCTAAAGTATTGTATGCACATACAATATTATATGTATTTATACTACATCAAGTGATGAAATATGTAAACAAAGGAACTAGACGCCTTTTTGCACTCCACGTGATTTCCCCTGTGACGTCACATGAATAATTTCCATAAGAAAGGTTTTAAAATGATGCAATTTTCACAATTAAATGAATTTTGCATGTAACAATTTAATAATTTTATGGTTTCTTTTCTTTTTCAAAACTCACATGTAAATATATATTTCAATTAAAAATACTGTATTTAGAAACACTATATGAAAATAGTTTTAAATATGACATTTTAAATAATTTTCACCATTTAATGCTTTTTGCATGTAAATAGCTTGATTATTTTAAAGTTTGCTTTCTGTTTTAATATTCACATGTAATTATATTTTTCAACTGAAAGATATTTCAAATTATTTGCACTTTTTAAATTCTGGCAACAATAGGTGAAAAAACTACTTTTTCAAAATATGAAATAAATATCTATTAATATTGAAAATTCGAATAAAATATTGAAATTAAAAAAAAAACCACTATGTCTGACTTTAACATCAAAAAGTTCTTAAAATAATTTTTCGATTTAAAATCTGCCTAAGCATGTTTATCATACATTTGTCTATAAAACTACCAATTTTCGTATTTTTATATGCAATAGTATTCTTTATTAGAAAACAAGTAAAAGAAAGTAAAAAGGTCACAATTAATTTAACTATGAAAAGTTACTCTTTTTTAAATAAAAAGATTAAATCAAAGTTAGCTCTTCCATCCATCAATAAATGAATCTACATGCCTGTACATAATAAAATACAAGATTTATGAAATCCTGTTCAGATCAGGGTTAAATATTACATCTTTGAACTAACAAAAATATCTGATACTTCTTATAACTATCTGATATTTTCAAAATAGTCAATTTATTGATTATTATAAACATTTCCAGACTCAATATAAATTAGAAACTGAAACATATTGCACTTAGCATGAAAACTTAATAAAACAATATTCGAAATGTATTTTTTTTTTTCATTTATGTAACAAAATTGAAGATCAATTAATTGAAAACAGACACAATTTGCATTTTACATCCCCCCCCCCCCCAAAAAAAAAAAAAAAACACCTATAGGATTTAGCATCAAGTTTTGAGAAAATTTTATGTTTTATACAACAAAATTTTAAATACGAAATAATTTGTTTTTGTTGAAAATTTGAATATAAATGTAAGTTTGTCTGTTTTTGCTTTTTCATTCCTTAACCTGTTGTTTAGTTTAAATTAAACTGAACCAGAAAATATTATTCCTAATGAAGCTATAAATTTCTACATTTAAAAATTTAACCTCAAACATAAACCTTGGAGAATAGTATATACAGTAGAAGATCTTTATAACGCACAGCTTCTCAGATATAAACAATGAATTTTGCAGTTAGGAAGCACATTCATTCCACATTGTACAAAAATTGCTAATTTCCAGAGGATTAAATTTGATACATTTATTCATTGTTATCTTAATTCAGAACTTTTTAATGAAAAAGTTGATATTATTACAATTAAAATTTTAGTATTATAATGAATGATTTGGTCCAGGCATATTTAGAACATGTTTATAAAGTAAATTTAACAATGTATGAAATGATCTATATTATCTAAAATTATAATATGCACAACTCTTGGGCCCAAGGACTGCAATATAAAGATACTGTACTATATTTTGATATGTTACAGACATATTTGGTCATGTTCACAAGGTATGCTTAGTGATGTGTGAAATGTGATCTGTATAACGCAAAATTCTATATAATGCACAACCTCATGTGTTTAAGTTTGGTTATAATATAAAGATCTTCTACTGTAGTATACATTTTTTTCCACTAAAAAAGTCACTGCCAGAGCAAAAGTTCTTTATCTGTAGAATGACACAGTCAATAACAGCTTTAAAAATTCATTTACACTTGTTTTGACTAAAAAAATCATGCACAATATTTTGTAAATAAATATCTAATGTATGAAAATATCAATCAGGGATCTGTTTAGAAAATTTTTGAGTCCTTATAACCAGGGGCGTAGCGAGCGGGGGGGCAGGGGGGGCAGCTGCCCCCCCAATGTTTGGTAAAAGGATTCAGTCGGCTCATTGGCAGATTTAATTAGTGTCTCTGTAGTATGTCAATAGGCCGATTAAAAAAAAACAATTCGGAAAAATTCTGGTTAGCAGGACTTTAAGTCTTCAGAATGCATTTCACCACACCCTTACAATCATATGGCAAAAGCTAGTCGGTCTGTCAATAGATAGGTTATGAGTAAAAAAAGTAATGGTTTCAATAGATCTATCTGGTCAGCCGGTATGAAAGTCACGTGTTGTGTCACATTTTCGAATCACGTAAATAGCTTGTCGGCCTACCAACTGAAAAAAATTATGTATAAATCTTGTCTGCAGAGCCGGAAATGTTGGACATATACTATACCTTATACCCATACATGGAAAAGCTAAGTCGGCCGTCGGTACATAGGCCAATAGGGGAAAAAATGAATCTGATCTATTGATTTGAAAATATCAGAAATTTGTCCTACAGTAACACTCGCAACTTACATAGATAAAAACTATCAATATATAAACCAGGTCGACCAAATGCGAAAGTCGCTTAAGAAAATTCAAGAAATTTTATACCTGATACATAGTAGGTTCTAGCAACGATATTATGTTTACGCCCTTTGGAACTGTTTTAGGAACGTTTGGAAAATAAAAACGAAGAATTTTTAAAACTATTTAAAAAAAGAAAATGAATAAATAAAAAAATATATCTGTGCATTTAACATTTAATACCTAAAAAAATTCTTACTTTTTTTTTTTATAAAAATAAAACTAAATTTATATGCTTGTGCCAACATAACATAATTACATAATTTTCACCGATTTTTCACTTGTTATTATAAAAATTAGAATTGGAGCCTTTATTAATTACTTAATATTTATTGTATACCCTGATTATCGTAATTTCCGGCGTATAATTCGCGGATCAAACAATCATGTTTCGACCCAGAAATTTTATTTTATATAATGGAACATACTAGATCGCTGTAAATATTTTACTTCAATTATTAAAGAAAATTTCTGGGTCTAAACATAATTGTTTGATCCGCGGATTATACGCCGGAAATTACGGTACATGTTAACGATTACTTTTTAAAAATTAAATCATACATAAGAGGAATTATTTTTTTAAATAAAGAATTCAGAAAGTAGACGATTTCAGGAAAAGTTAAATTATTAAAAGTAGTTTTATGGTACAAAAAAAAAAAAAAAAAACTTGAAGCGATTGCGAAACATTAACGCGTTTGCACTTAAAACAATATAAATAGTTCAGCGTTTCAGGTCCGTAACTACCGCCGGGGCACTGCCCCGGGGCCCCAAACTGATAGTTAAAAAATTATTGTATTTTAATATCTAATCTAACTTCCTATAAAATACCCAGCATCTAGCTAAAAGTTAATAATAAAAATATCCATCAAAGTGCTAGAGTAAATGTTTTTGCGTGTCCGTTCAAATACTCCATACGCTTCGCATGCAAAAGCATCTCTAGAGCAGACAGCAGAATGTCGAGTCGAATGTGTCATAGCAAATTGTCGCTAAGAGGACTTTTTCCGACCCGTTTCAGCGTTCCGATAACACCAGAATACACTCCCAGAATACACTCTCAGGTGCCTGCCGAGTGATGAGTTAAGTGCAAGCTAGGACGTGCAATGAGCTAGTGATGAGTCATTCGTTTACTAACTGCTCATCAATATCGGACTGTCAGAGCAGTTGAGAGTCTCATAGTACGATAGTTTATTACTTAACCCCTTCGTGACGAGCGTCCTTTACAGAATTTTTAATCTTTTACCACCGGTTTTTCAAAACAGAAATTTTCGCCTAATTGAATCGGAGAAATGCTGTCATTAAATAAGGCAAAGTGTAAAAACGTGTCGCTCGTCCCCAAGGGGTTAATCTTACTTTGCTTGTGTTGAGATAATAGTTTATATTATGAAACGAATTCGGCACCAGCCAAGTGGAAATCAAAAAAGACAGACTCTAAAAAGAAGAAACTTGAAGGCTGCAAAAAGTTCGAAGAAGTTATCAACATGGCTGTACAGTGGAAACCACTCGACAGGGAATGGTGATAAGAAAGGTATAAATGGTTTGCTTTATTCACTGTGATGTGTAATTCATGTAAACATTACAGTCAAACTTGAATAATTCAAACGTGTATAATTCGAAATCGTGGATAATTCAAATGTTTCTGTCGGCCCCTTGACATTCCTATAAAACACAATCAGTGGTGGATTAAGCACTCAAGAGGCCCCAGGCGCAATTAAATTTTGAGGCCCCTCCAAATATTTTCAGTACCCTTATAGTGTGCATTTTTACTTTCTTCTATCTATAATAGAAGAAAGTATTGTAATCGAAATTTTTTTCGACTTCCGGTTTTCGACGGATTTACACGTTTTAGGGTTCAGATTCCGAAAACCATGTTTTTACAAAATGTCCGTCTGTCCGTCCTCATTGTATCATCGAAAAGTGTATGAAGTTATACTTCAAATTGAACCTAATTTTTTTTCTATATTTTTGGCTATGGCAAGCAGATTTTATCAGAATTTGGAGATATTTCGACGAAAGGGGGCGCTGTGATCGATATTTTTGTTCCATTTTCACTATTGTGTCATCGAAAAGTGTATGAAGTTATGCTTCAAATTGAACCACATTTTTTTTCTATGTTTCTGACTGTAGCTTGCAGGTCCAGGTTGAATTTGGGGATATTTCGACGAAAGGGGGCGCTGCGATCGATATTTTTGTTCGATTTTCACCATTGTATCATCGAAAAGTGTACGAAGTTATGCAGATAATTGAACCAATTTTTTTTTCTATGTTTTTGACTCTAGCCTGCAGGTCCAGGTTGAATTCGGGGATATTTCGAAGAAAGGAGGCGCTGTAATCGATATTTGTTCCATTTTCACTATTGTACCATCGAAAAGTGTATGAAGTTATGCTTCAAATTGAACCTAACTTTTTTTCTATGTTTTTGGCTATGGCAAGCAGATTTTATCAGAATTTGGGGATATTTCGACGAAAGGGGGCGCTGTGATCGATATTTTTGTTCCATTTTCACTATTGTGTCATCGAAAAGTGTATGAAGTTATGCTTCAAATTGAACCACATTTTTTTTCTATGTTTCTGACTGTAGCTTGCAGGTCCAGGTTGAATTTGGGGATATTTCGACGAAAGGGGGCGCTGCGATCGATATTTTTGTTCGATTTTCACCATTGTATCATCGAAAAGTGTATGATGTTATGCAGATAATTAAACTAATTTTTTTAAATATGTTTTTGGCTATAGCCACCAGGTCCTACTTGAATGTGAGGATATTCCGCTGGAGGGGGGCGCTGTGATAGCCATTTAAAGATTTCAAATTCAAAAAGATGTACAAAAAAATTATTATTCCTAAAAGTTTTTTCCGTTAAATGTTCGGCCTTGGTCCGAAGAATCCGGAACAATTGACTGTATCTTAAAAAATGGCGGAGATATAACGGTTTGAAATTTTAGGGTGGTTGACATTTTCAAACAAGACAGCATAATTCATCCATAAACGAGTTTAATTTATGAGTTTTAGTTAACATCGTTTTGGCAAACTTTCTTTCATTGTTGTAACCATTTTGTTCCTATTCTTATATGCTTAACACTATATATTTATATTCGCCAAAGTTCAAATTCTCACCAAATTTTGCGGCGATTGGCGGAATGTCGCCAAATTTGACGACAAAAATAGGTTGCCACAAATGAAGCCAACTTGGCTGTAGAAGACTAATTTGGCGATATTCTCATTCAAATTCAATGTTGACGAGAACTGGGAAAGAATCTTCTTTTATTGGGTTCCGCTTATTTTAACTTAGTGTTTTCCAGTAAAATTAGCTAAAATCGTAAAACCAAGGGATAGGGAGGCTATCTGTTCCTGTCGGTACAGGCCAGAAGAACGTTTCGTAGTTTAGTATACATCAGTTGATCGCATCCCGGTAACCCGATGATTCGCAAGCAGCTGACGTACAACAGAATGACGAAAAATATTGATTTATTGGCGATGTGAAGACGAAATTAGAAGTATTAACAGGATTGAGATAAAAGAAAGTTTTGGAATTGGCACATCCGACTAGTTTAGTTTTACAATTAGAATTACTGAAAGTGTATGTTGTTAATTCCATACGATATTATCTCTAATTGGAATATGAAGTTCAAATTATTTTCTATCGCATGCTAATAAAATATTGAAAGTACTTCCCATTCATTACATTATCATAATTTCTAGAACTAAGAAATCACATTTTTATTTAGCTTTTATTTTGAAAATCACTACGTTCTATTTACTAAACTATCACTTCATTCTATCATTCTAAACAAATGTGTTTTTCACAAATATAACTGTAGGATTTTTTCTGATGAATACATATTCTTTTTTTTCCAGTAATGTTCTTGGTAAATATTTTAAATAATTACTGAGTTATATCAAAGAAACATTTTAGTAATACAAAATCATATTTTATTTTTAACTATCAATTATAGCCCAGGGGAAATGTACATGTTACCTTGCAAAAGGTCGGGTAGAAGATTTTATTTTTTTGACTTGTATATAATAAGGCCAGCATGGAAAAACCGAATTATCCAACAAAATTTCTTAAAGGAGAATTTTCTATGGCCAAAAAACACCAAAATTTTGGGACTTTTATTGTTGGTTTTTAAATATCTCGAGACCCGTTGTCGTAGCGTATTATTTTTTAATTACAATGTTAAAGAGGACAAAATTTTCTACAACTTTCATATTTACAACTTTTTTAGACACTCAATAGCAAGCGCAGTACGACATTTCAAAAATAAGAGAATTTTTTCAATGTCTTTAAAAACCGTGAAAAACGTAGTTTTGTCCCGACGCGCGACGTTTCAAATGTTCCCCACGGATGTAATGATGTATGTCAACTTCTACAGATTGACAGCAGAAAATTATCTATTATTTGCACACCCTCTGCTTCATTTTCATCACAACAGACATATTTTAAATTCAATAAATCTATATAATTTAGTAAGTAGGGGAGAGTGTGGATGACTAAGACAATTTTCATATCTAGACAATAACTTTAAGTATATACAATTGTTAATTTTAAAGTATTGTTTAAAATAATACATCAGTATGTAGTAACTTACTGGCACGACAGTTTCAATAAAAAAAATTCTTGTTTAATTTTAATAATTATTTTTATAATGCATGCATATGTTCATTTTATTCCATAAACATTTCATTCTATAGTACAATGGTATATTTTATTTACCGATTATTGATGACATATGTTTTAATGTTTTACTGTTTTAAGTATATCAAACATTGGAATGTAGTTCTATATAAAAGGAGGGACTCAAAAAATAAATATATCTTATGTAACAAATATTTTTACCTTATAAAATATCTACAATAAAAATGACAACATATTATTTCATTAACTAATATTATGCATTTATATCTCTTGTAAAATTTAAAAATTCGATCAATAAAATATTTGAGATAACTATTTTCATAAAAATTTTCAAAATATTAGTTTTAGTAAATATTGTCAATATTTTCCCACTTTTATTATATAATTATAACAAGAAATTATAACATTTTAGCGTGCAAAAATATATAAAATTTTACGATTTTATCTATTAAATGCTTTAAAGCTCAAACAGAAGAACTTGTTGTTAAAAAAAATATACACTTTGTGGAATATTCTAATCTTCTGGAATATGTGCCGTTTTGAAACTATATCTGTTGAATTATCTCAGTGATACCATCTATCAAATGAAATACAGAGTTATTTATGATTGTAGACCATATAAACATTTTTGTTGTTATACATTCATTCCCTATATTCCCTATCTCATTCAACTCTACTTTCCCTACACAATAAAGTAAGATACGCAATATGACTGCATAAGCTAAATGAAAAAAATGTATTTTAATAATGATAATTTCTACGGGATATTTAACAATATTTTTGTCTCTTTGATGGGACTGTTGTAGGATTATTAGCGTTCAGTTTCTGGATAGAAGATGTATCAAGGATCATGGTTCTTCTATAGCAGGGGTTCCCAAACTTTTAGACCAACGTACCACTAAATCGAAGTTCATACTTCCGCGTACCACAAGATAAAAAACGTAAAGCTAATATAAAAAAACTTATAAAAAGGAACCTGCCTAAAACGACATATTTTCGGTCTTTCCTGTTTCCGTCATAACAGGTTTTATTGTATTTAAAAATGAATAATTACATAACTAAATTGGTACTAAAATAGGCTGCTTTGTAATAATTATTACCAAGCAATGAATGTTAACATTCAAGTAAAAAGTAGTATCACCATTAAATTTTAACAATGCATAAAATATAAAAAAAAAAATGTTTTGGTATAGGAAAAAAGGAAATACTTAATGACATAATGGCGCACACTTATTCATATACTGTTACAGTAGGCTAATTTGCTTCTATCGCTAATAAAAAGGGTGGACTTGTTTTATCAAGCACAGCTTCCTCATGTCTGGCTCAATATTAGGTAGTTTTAGTCATAAGTCACATTGGATGTTTACTTTATTCGTGTGTTTGTTTTTTATGTAACGAAGGGGGAGGGGGGAGCACATTCACAGATATCTGTTGTGCTAAACACAAGCAGACTTTGACGATATCATACACACACACAAACGGTACTCTCATATTCTCGCCAATAAAAAATCTGTGACGTTCATCCTTTTGAATGTGGACTCCATTAATCCATCACAAGAGAGCTGAATAAGTTCACTTCTTTCCTCTATCGTGAGATACAGTGGCAGGGTCTCATATAATATGCTGCTTTCTGTGTTTTATTCCACGTACCAGTATCGGATTTCTGCGTACCAGTAGCCAGAGCTTCCTGTATCAGTACTGGTACGCGTACCATAGTTTTTACCAATCCGTGTTCTAGATGCATCTTTTCTTTTTTCCTGGCAGTTATTTGTCACACGTCCCCTCTTCCTCATACCCACTCTGTATAATAGAGCGGGTATGTAAGTTGGAAAAATAGCCTCATTTTCGAAAAGCCGTACTGCACTTAAGAATAGGGGGGGGGGGATGCAAGTAACAGATAATTTACTGCTATAAATATGTAGAAGATGACATCCATGATTAAATTCTTGGAGAACATTTGAATCACCGGGACAAAACTACGTTTTTCACAGTTTTTAAGGAAATTGAAAAAAATGTCTTATTTTTTAAATGTCGTACTGCGCTTGGTATTGAGCGTATAAAAAAGTTGTAAATATGAAAGTTGTAGAGAATTTTGTCCTCTTTAACATTGTAATTAACAAATAATACGCTACGACAACGGGTCTCGAGATACTTAAAGAACAAAAAAAGTTCCAAAATTTTGGTGTTTTTTGGCTACAGAAAATTCCCCCTTAAGAAATTTTGTTGGATAATTCGGTTTTTCCATGCTGGCCTCATTATATACAAGTCGGAAAAAAATCTTCTACCCGACCTTTTGTAAGGTAACGCCTTTTTTTGGTACATTTCCCCTGGACTATTATAATTAATCAGTTAAAATTAATTGTAAAAACTATTAATAAAGAAATAATGCGACAGATTGACTATGTTACATTAGTCGGATTTGAAACATTTTTGAGTCGGCCAATCTTGCCTTTTGCCACCCCAAAAATTTTCTTTCGCTACGGCCCTGCTTATAACGACCCTTCAACAAAAATTCTCATCTTAAAACAGGACCCTTCACAAAATTCTTCACCTTAAAAACAGACCTTTCAGAAAACTTTTACACCTTCAAACTGAACTTTTCACAAATTTAATCATTAAAGTTAAATCTGACATGTCTCAAAACAATTAAAGTCATCAAATTAATTAGCCTTTTTTATACATTAAGGATATACACCGGAATCTGAATATAGCTATATTTTCAAATTCACAAAATTATGGCTAATTTTCATAAATATAAAAAAACTGTTCACAATTTCACAAAAACAAGACCCTGTGAGAAAAATCCGGACAGATACCTAATAATATAAAAAAATCATGATATTTTGAAAACAAATATCACCAAACCCTGGTTCAGCCTTTTTTTTTTTTTTTTTGGACATTTCCAGTTTCAAATTTTCTGTGACAATCTGCAGCAAACCAAAATGTATCTATCAACTATGCTGAACCAAGCTTACTATCATAAGAAATCAAAGTAACCCGTGAAATAAGAATCTTGTACTTTCAAAGGAAAGGCAAGAACATAAAATTTACTTTGTCTTTTTTTTTTAAGCCCAGAATTCTTTTTAAGTTAAGATTATTCTGCTAGCTACAAAATAATCTACAGCATCCACTGCCATGCTGCACTGTTTCTACTACTGGGCTTGATCAAAATCCTATTAGTGCTTATTTTATCACCTATTCCAAGAGCTAACTTTGATTAAATCTCTGATAAAAAAATATATAACTCTTGCTGTCATAGTCTAATTTATTGTGATCTTTTGACTGTCTCGGTGGTACATAATAAAAAACTATTGCATATAAAAACATGAAAACCGGTAGTTTTTAGCAATCATTTTTTAAATTAATCTAAATTAAGTTTTTTTCCTCAATATTTTCAATATGTCATATAATGGTTATTCCTGCCTTAAATAATAAAAAAAATCATAAAAAAGAAAAAGCTTGAAAACAACAGAACAATATAAAAATACAAGTGAAGGTCATCACATGTGAAAAAGTGTTTTATTTTGCAAGTTTTTTTTTATCTACTGAAAAAAAAATCCCTAGAATTATTGAAATATGCATAAATTTTCCTTTATGCTCATTAAGAATATCTAATTAAAATTGTACATCTCATTTTGTTAATTTTTTTGGGTATATACGATAGATGTGCCAGTAATGGGCACCCTTAAAGAATTTCTTTAAAAATTATACTTTAATAGTTATAATTATTATATTCCTGTTTTTCTTTTTTTATATTATATTAATCTATCAACATCAACAATATTTAACCATTCTCATAGTTACATTTTCCAATGTGAATCAAAATTAATTGTAACAGAAATAAATCAAAACACCCAAAATTCCAGTAATTGACACCCTACAAAAAGTAATAGGAAATTGTTTTTATGATTGTATTTAGAACCAGAATTTCAAGAAAGCATACTAATGTAACAAAAAGTCATTTTCAAATAAATTTAACAATTAGGATATTCATAGTATAACTAATAAAATATATGAGAATGAGAATAATTCATGGCTTAAATTATTGTCACTATCAATATTTTAATTATTTTAGGTAAAATATTAAATTTCAAAGTATCACATTTATTGAGACAATATAATGTTTAGAAGTGTTAGTAAAATAGTAAAAAAAAAAAAGTTTTAGAGTACTAATGCATTGAAATTATAATTCACATTATTTGTTACAGTCTTAACTTTTTAAACTACTTGATATATTACTCGTAGTAATTAGTTATTAGTATTACAAATATGAAATAAATGATATTGCACGTTGAATAAGGGTTGTTATGATTTAACCCAACCCAAAAAACCCAGGTGGGTTTTTTGAAAATTTCAACTTTAAATTACATTGGTAATATATTTTTAAATGTCAGTACATCAGTCGTAAAGTTTATCACCCCCCACCCCACACCAAGGGAAAAAAATGTCTTAATTCTCCCAATGACAATTTTTAAAACAAATAATTGTAACTTAATTTTCTATAAGTATGTGTAACTATCACAAACACTAATTTTTTTCCCATTAAAATAGATACTTTGATATATAATCCTACAATTGAAACTCTTAACAAAATACCACAAAAATGTGAGAATCCTAATTTAATGATGTAGACATGTAGAATTATTTGATTTATTCTATTAATTAATTATAATAAAAAATACTTACTTTACAGCAAATATTTTTTTTTTCCAGTTCTGCAAATTTTGTTATATCCAGTTTCAATTGCAAAAAATTTTGATTAATTAAGTATAAACTACCACCCAACTTAATTCAATAACAACATAAACTAAAGGAAAACCAAAATTTCCTATTTACCTTGGGCTGAGGAAATGTTACTTACTGTGCCTAAGAAAGAATATAGCAACACATTTTGGAATGCAAACAACTCAAAAAGAAAAAAAAAAAATCTTGCAATCCATCATTAATCAATATGTTTCAGAATGAATTTTTTCTCGAGAAAATATTTATTGCATATAGGCAATCACTTCAATTAAAATGAATAAAGATACTTTATCCTTAACAAAATATTAGTTTAAAAGTTCTGATTCAGCACTGGTATTAGTATAGTACTTTAATGATAATTTCATTGTTAAAACTATTGCTAATAATCAATTTATCTAAAAGCAAAGCATAATTTTGATTATTGTCATTGATTTATATATTTTTGTGATCAATTAGTTACTTTAAATTGTATTTAGTAGTAAGTACATTTTTTTAAAAACATTCTGAACCACCTCTTTTCACATAAAAAAACCCTGATAAAACCCAAAAAACCCAGATAAAACCCAAAGGGTTGGGTTTTTTTCTGAAAAAAAAACCGGGCATTTAACAACCCTGCATTGAATGTTTTAAATACTAAATAAAATGGTTTCAAAATAAAGCTGTACAATTGACATTTGAGGCACCTGATCTGCCGATTTACTAATTTCATTACTACTAATATAAATTTAATTAATATTACACTTTTTTAATGTGCAGATTTGAATAATGAAACATTTAAGATAGAAAGTGATAAAATTTTAAAACTTGTGCGACTTAAAAAATTGTCTTTATTCAAATGGAGAGGGCTTGATCACCATGAGCTTCTCCTGTTCCTATGCTCTCAAACATTGTTTCCTGACTGGTTTGATTGATTGCCAGATTATTAAATATGCAAGTTATGTTTTTTTTTTTAATAAAAAAAACCTTAATTTCATTGCAACATTAAAAATTTTATTAATTACATGAAATTAATTAAAAGCAGCTATATATATATATATATATATAATACATTCTGGTAAGTATAATTTAAAAATCCAAATTAGAGTAGCTGTTCAATTAAATTTAAAGATTTTAAGCACTATTACAGAAATTGCACTTTTAGAAATATCCACATGGGGATGTCCATTACTAGAAATCAACTAATCAAGCATTTCAGCAATAGACACAGGTCCTAAAACTTTACAAATAAATAAAATATTGCAAATGACTGTTAGTATATAAAATTCGAAGTTTTCTATCACTATCAAAGTAAAAGCATATAATTTTTGCAAGAAAATAAAAAAGATATAAATAATTGCAGCCAGCTCTTAGCATGTCCATTAAGATTTTCACTGCAAAACAGTGGAACTGTGAAACATTTTCTGCCAGCTGATTGGTTTGGTTAATAGTGTCAACAGTTACATAGATTATAAAACATGCAAGGGGAAGTTGCGAAAAAAATAAATAAAAAGCTAAATTTTTATTGGTTATTTTTTTTTAATAAACCAAAAACTTTGAAGGGTTGCCCATTACTGGTACATCTACTCTATTATATCTATATTTATCTTTCTTTTTAAAGGTCATTAGCAGAACAACACGATATAATCAGCTAAAGGCAAGGCATTTTATTCATATATTAATTAATGGTTTTACACCAAAACATTTAACAAAATGATAAGCATCATTCTAACATGTTATATTACAACAAAGAAATCTCTGAAAATGAAGAATTATGTATTTTTGGCTTAAATTCTTTGAAAAGTGAACAACACTCCTTAGGTATTTTTAATTAATTGTAAATATTGTTTAGAAACAAGACAAAACAAAATAGCAACTCAAAGTATTCTATGAAATGCTGGGTTTTTTCACGTAAATTTCACAGATTTTTTTAATTTTAAAAGAGAAACTTTAAATAACAGATTATTTAATCAACAATAACATTAAACAAAATTATACCTTTTATGCTGAAGTAGAATGTTGATTCCATTCTTCACTATTTATTCCAAACCCTCCATTTTCACAGGCTACATTGAATCAGGATGTATTGATAGAGTCTAATCTAGGAAAAAGAGATTTGTAGCTTTTTGGCTAATTGCAGCCAATAACTATTAGCCAAATAAAAATAACTTTAGCCAAGAAAAAAAATTATTTATACAAAATTTCTATATAAATGAGTATTATTTTTTATTACACAATATACAAACAGTACAGCACTCTGTAAGATTGACCCTCTCAAAATTTGGCCATACATCACACACCAAATGCTTTTTTAAATAGAAATTCTTTTCAAACTTCCCCTTCCAAATTAATCACCATTAAGTTACTTAAATTTTTGATTCTCAGTCTGTTTCTCAAGTCAGTTTTTGTTATATTCATGAGACTCAATCCTCTTTCACAATCTGCTGTAGACAACAGAATTGTTGCTACAAATTCATACAAAGAAGTTAGATTGGGAAACATGTCAGTAATGCTATTTTTATGGAAAAAGAATACAATCAGCTGGTTTCATTTCTTTACCTCTTGTAGCCAGAACCTGCCTGAACAACTTCCATTCATGAACCGTTTTGGTTTCATTTCCTAAGTTGGGATCATCAACAAAAAATAAACAAACTCTTTTAATTTCCTCAATACTTGTTTAATGCGAGGCTAACGAAAAAGACAGGCTACCGCGGTGCATTCCACTTATCTTTTTTTACAGACCGCTAAAGTGACGTGTGCTCTTTTCGTACAGTTTCATTCGTGCATTCGAGCATCACGTGACTCCGGCGGTCTGTAAAAAAAGATACGCGTAAAGCACCGCGGTAGCCTTTCTCTTTCGTTAGCCTCGTGTTTAATGCAAATGACGTCATACTATTTGTAAAATGCTTGCACAGAGAGGACAAGACAAATTTGAAGTGCGTTGCTGGGAAAGAGGCGGTTTGAGATTTTTTTCACGTGGCAGCTGCAGATTTACAAAAGGCAGGAACAACAAAATGGAAATCACATATATTTTTTTGACTGTTGCTATTTGGCTAATCCACTAAATGCTTTGGGGGCAAAAGATGCTTTCAGTTAGCTTTTTGGCTATTTGGCTAGCTCTAGATTAAACCCTAATTGAGAATAGAATTAGGTGTATAATTGAGCAAGTATTATCAATGATACGACATGAAATACTATCAGACCATATAGCAAAGACAATACTCATTCAATTAATATGCTGCGAGTTGCTGGTGCTGATGCTTGCAATGGTGGTAGGCAGGAATTGTCACTAAAAAGGAAAAAGAAAACAATATAAAAGTTTGAAAGAACACAATATTTCATAAAATAGTTTATTAGAACTACAATCCATGCTTATTTTTAAAGTGACGCTCAGATACTATAATATTAATCATCCAAATTATTTTTTTAATTTAAAAATTGCTTTAAAAAGGTACACAAAAAATGCAGCATTTATAAAATATGTAAAAAATTACTTTAAAAAGGTGCACACTACTAAATAATCACGTTTGATTTTTTTTTTTTTTTGTAAAAAAAATATAGCATTTATAAAATGCTGAATTTTCATATTTGACAGATACATGAATTTCTACAGGGTCAAATATTTACGTATGTATTAAACTGAGAACCAGCAATCTTAGTAAGAAATGCAATAAAGGTCAAACAAAACTAGTCACTCATTAAAAGTATACAATAATGAACCGCGATTAGCCATTTTTTTTCCCTTATGCACCTATCATTTCAACCGATGTATAAGTTTAGGAAATGCATTTTTCCAACAGAAAACCTTATAAGTAGAATTATAAACTACTATCATAAATAATAAATATTTTAAAACTTACTTTTTTAGAATTGCTACATTTTCAAAGCAAAAACAGAGGAACGAGACAACAAGGAACGCTAAAAAACAACGCTACCTACTAAGGAAATCAGGGAAATGAATGAGAATGGGATATCGCCAACTTAATGCGTTCAAAGGGTTACTTGTATTGTAGAAAAATAAATTATGCCAAGCCAATCTATGCTGCCAAGATGCCAGAGGTTGCCTGAAAATGTCATGTGACCCTGTGTCCACACGCATGCGCATTATGTGGAATGTCGCTCATTTTAGGGTCCCGCATACAAAAGCACCGGCAATCAAGGCATAAATAAAACTTTATCTTTCCATCGGTAAGTCAAATTTTATTTATGAGTATACTTAAGAATGTCCTTTTTAATAAATCTTAGTATCATTGTTTCATTTATTTAGTCAGTGTTATTTAAAGTGAGGACAAAATAAAATTCATCAATTTGATCTGGCCATGAATTTATGGCACAAATGGGATTTATTTAAAAGTAGTTACTTATTTGATTATAAGTTGTTTAATTGAGATATGTTTCATTATCATATAAACACTGAGATATCAGCTCTCGGTGTTATATAAAACTAATTTTTTTTTTTTTTTTTTTTTTTTTTTTTAGTCTGAACAGCAAAATTATATTTATTCATAACATTTTAATCAATAAAAATATAACTTTCTTATGAATCGTTTCATTTTAATTTAGCTGTTAAAGTAGATAGCTGTTTTGGAATTCCTAATGCATTTCTAATATATAATATAATATACCTTGCAGAGTGTGGTATAAAATAAAAATATTTACTGAAACACTAAGAACTTTTTATTACTGTTGTTATCCAAAACTGTACAATTAGAATAACCTTTACAAGTCCCAAATGAATATCAACATATTGATAACCTCCTAAGCTACAATCAAGTTATCTGTGGTCTCCCTACTGATGGACGTCGAGGAACTGACTTGCAAAAGCTGATGTTTGGAAATCAAGGAACTAAGTTAACAAAGTCTTTTGTTACAATTTTTATGCCAGCTGGAGACATTCACAGGCAGAAATTTTTATTTAATTTTTCTGTCTGTAAATGTAACTTGCTAGAGCTTGAGATGTCTTCCACGTCCAAGAAACCTCTTGCTGCCAATCTTCATTCACAGTAATTCAATAGGTTGATATTAAGTCCATTTAAGATTTGGAAAAATTATATTACTGGTACTTTTTTGCATAACAACAGTAATAAAACATTCTTTGTTTTTCAGTAAATATTTTTATTTTATATTTGTATCTGAAAGTGTTATATATTAGAAATGCTGGTACTTCTCGACTATCTTGGCAAGAGCAGGAAATTTCACATGCATAGTTTCTGGTAACCTATTTACTGTTTCTTTTTACAGAAGATTTTTTTCTTTATTTATACAGTTTATTTAATATAAAAAAGTCATTTATTTTTTCGGTACTTCTCCATTATCCCGTCGACCACTTTTCATAAGAAAGTTATTGCCAAACTATAGGATTTAATGCCAAAAATGCAGTCCCAATCACTTGACATCAGAAGCATTACACGTGTTTCTTAAGTCATCAAGTGGTTTTCAATTCACCATTTACCTGTATTTTTCATTATGTTTTACCGATTTATTAGTTATTTCATTAATTAAAATAACAATTTCATCCTTAAACGGCTGTGCCATGATGTTAAAAGAGAAAATGCATTGAAAGAATGTTCCGTTGCATAGTTAAGTGCAATAAATCAATTTCAACCGATGTAACAAACATTTATTCACCAGCCGAGAAGGATAATTAAGAAAAATAATGTAAATAAATAAATATCCAAGTTTGTTTTTTTTTTCATTAATATATTGTCATTTTTTTGTTGTTTAAACTTACTGACAGTTGACACTTTGGTGAGTGGGGCTTTTCCGAATTTTTTTTACTTTATTTATTTTGATATTACAATGGCAACATTCCTCTATTTTTTTATTTGGTATCACAGTTTGGCGATCATTTTTTTTAATGAAAAGTGGTCGATGAGATAATGGAGAAGTACCATTTTTTTATATACAAACATAAGTAATTTGTATATAAAAAACAATAATAACAATATATATACACAGGGTTGGGGAATTATATCATTTTACTTGCCTCTAGTGAGTGGCTTTTCTGATGAGGCGAGATAATCTTTAAGAAGTCTTTTAAAAACTGCAGGCTATAGAAGAATTGTTTTTATTTCTTAGCTATATTTTGCAACTCTTCAAATTACTGTAATATCACTATGGTAACTAAGTTCTAACCTTATACTAAACTTTCCTCTATTGTATATATTTCTTAATTTTATTTGAAAAAAAGGAACAAAAATGTATTATTGTAGTAAGGATTTATTTTTGCAGTTGCGTAAATTCTGTCATAACAATTTTCAACTGTATGTTGCTTCTTGCTGGCTGGTAAGATTTTCTGAAAATTTCCCACTCCTACATACATCTTCAAATCTGCATAGCTTAGGACCAGAGGTTGTGCAGATTTTAGAATTTTGTGAATTTCTGATCATGCATAACTAAATATGCATAATAATGATGAGATATTTTTTTCTTGAATTATTCAATGAAACTCGTCTTATAAAGGTATATTTATAATTTACTTCAAAATCATAAAAATAAAGACATTTTATCTCATGTTTAGCCAGACTTAATTATTTAAAGTGTTAAGATCATACTCACAGCTATTAACAATTTTTACGCATACAAATATAAATTAAGTATAAATTTTAGAAATATTTTGACAACTATATAAAACAGGCATCTTTTAAGAGCAGCACACCGAAAAAAAAGAGGAAGAGATATTTAAAAAATATGAATGCATTATAGGCCTATAGGTTTAAGATTAGTGAAGGGAATTTGAGATGTTACTGACCATGTTTTGGGTATTTATGCATTGTGACATTTTGGTGCTTTGAAATAAAGAATACATTATTTTATCATGTATTTTTATGAGCAAATATTACAATATGAATTTTATTTTGCCTTTTTAGAACTTAACTGTAGAGCATTCATCATTTTGACGAATGCAAAATTGTATGTTTTATTTAAATACATACTAAAAAATCACTTATTCACTGAAAAAAAAAAATCATGAAAGAATAAAATTACAAAGATTTATAATCGGGTCTCTACACTGATCAACAAGAAATTTATTTTGCATGTAAGAAGGCATCCGTATTATAAAGGCATGCTATATGCTAATTTTATTGACTGTCAGTTCTTTTTTTTAAAAATACATTGTTTATTCATCTTATCAGATTTAACCCTCTTTTCTACAGCTGGAGAAATATTGATTATAAATTGAAAAAACATTTATTTTTTTAAATAACTAATTTTTAGGCATGGTTTTGTATTTTAATCTATTACCACATGATTCAACAGTAAGTATTTGTTCGTTATAATAATGTAAAGTAACATTTGCAGTAATATAAATAAGTAATAATAATAGTTATAAATTATAACAGTGGTACAACCAGGCAGGATCCTCATTGGGGGCGAGTTTAGAATCATCCTTACTCATAAAATGAAAAATTTTGTTTTGTGACTTGTCCACAGTAAACGTGACACATTAAAATCAATACAATGAGAAGCTATTATTATGAAAAGCTATAATTCATGATAAATTAAAATATATTATAAATGTGATTAAAATTCCAATTTACTGAGTCCCAGTAAGAGATTTTTCTGTGTCACTCTGCAGCAAAACAAAATTTATCTGTGACCATAAGAAAAAATAGTAACCCATGTTAAATAAATTGGAATAAATTAAAAATAAATTGGAAAAATAGTAACCCACCACCAAAATTTACATTTACAAGGAAAATGTAATAAGAAGAATTTTATTATAAAGGCATGCTATATGCTAATTTTATTGACTGTCAGTTCTTTTTTTTTTAAATACATTGTTTATTCATCTTATCAGATTTAACCCTCTTTTCTACAGCTGGAGAAATATTGATTATAAATTGAAAAAACATTTATTTTTTTAAATAACTAATTTTTAGGCATGGTTTTGTATTTTAATCTATTACCATATGATTCAACAGTAAGTATTTGCTCGTTATAATAATGTAAAGTAACATTTGCAGTAATATAAATAAGTAATAATAATAGTTATAAATTATAACAGTGGTACAACCAGGCAGGATCCTCATTGGGGGCGAGTTTGGAATCATCCTTACTCATAAAATGAAAAATTTTGTTTTGTGACTTGTCCACAGTAAATGTGACACATTAAAATCAATACAATGAGAAGCTATTATTATGAAAAGCTATAATTCATGATAAATTAAAATATATTATAAATGTGATTAAAATTCCAATTTACTGAGTCCCAGTAAGAGATTTTTCTGTGTCACTCTGCAGCAAAACAAAATTTATCTGTGACCATAAGAAAAAATAGTAACCCATGTTAAATAAATTGGAATAAATTAAAAATAAATTGGAAAAATAGTAACCCACCACCAAAATTTACATTTACAAGGAAAATGTAATAAGAAGATGTAGGGATGCACCGGATAGTGACTTTGGTCGAATACTGAATATTCGACTAACTGAATACCTCTTTCATGGTTTAAAAGTTAAATTTCAAAATAATTTTTCAGAATATTTAACAGAAAGACAATTTTCATGGAAAAAAAATTCACAATTAAACTTTACAATAAAATTTTTAAAAAATTCTATGTTTTAAATTATTTAAGAAGGATTAGTCTTAACTTTTTTAATTAATAATAAAAAAATTAACTTATGACTTCTTCTGTGAATTAAAATATATGAATAAAATTTACTTATATTCTAAAACAAATATTTTAAAATCAAAAATAAATTTTCAAGGAATATCTTACAGTAATATAGTATTTATTTGACAAGAAGCGAGTAAATAATAATAATAAATTCAAATGGTGGCAACTTAGCAAGAAAGTTTTTGAAATGTACTAGAATGAATAAAGTGAACGATTATTTTCAGAGGTTGGAAATTTACATGGTGTTCGCAAAATTTTAGAACAAACTTGCTAGGAAGATAATGTGACCAAGACAAGCATTTTCTGTACAGAAAACCAGCATCACAATCCATTTATTCAATCAAAAATACAAGGTGTTTCACTACAAATAGAACCCTAATTTTTGTTCACAACTTTAACAATAATGAAGATATTTTAGCAAGGTTTTTAACATATTAACTTTGTTTTGTATAAAGTGTATTGGAATCATTGAAGTGATTGAATTTTAATCAGTGATACAGTGTATGTACTGTCAGCTGCATTCTGAATTAGTGGAATGTCCAGTTTAGTGTTTGCACTGCACTAGTGTCACATTTTAACACTTCTTGTCATATTTCACAGAAAGTAGACTTATTTCACAGAAAGTAGTTTTAAAGTCTGATGTTTGAATATATTGTTACAATATCTTCATTATTGTTATTTTTAAATGAAAATGCAAGTTCGACATGGAGTGAGACACACTGTATTTTTTAATAAGTGGATTGCAATTCTGGTTTCCGATACAAAAACTGTTTGTCTTGTTACTTATTATAACCCCTGAAAGCATATTATCTTCCATTATGTTTAGAAATACCCAGTTGTAAAAAAGCTAACAATATTCAAAAACTTGTATTTACAGATCATTAGTTCCTATGAATGTCATCATTAACAGTTCCTTTTCTTAATTGTTACTTTTCAAACTGCAAATAAATAAAGCAAAAGCAATCTCTGTTATTTAAATATGATTGTATTTCTTAATATCTTTATTTATTGACAGTTAAAAATAAAAGTTATCTAAGGTTTAAAAAAAAAAAAATGTAAAAACACTTTCTTTAAGTATTCAGTTTGGCTAAATATGAAGATATTTGGCCAAATTGAATATTCAGCATATCAAATAGTTTGATATTCAGCCTAACCAAATAATTTGATATTCAGCTTAACCAAACATTCAGTAGTATGGCTGAATACTGAATATTTGGTGCATCCCTAGAAGATACAATAATTTAGGAAAATAAAATTTAACAATTTTTTTAAGCACAGCCTTTATTTTAAAGTTATTAGATTAATCTGCAGTGTGTGCTGCCATTTGCATACTTTTTCTAGTGGGCTTAAAGTATTTTTATTAGCGTCTCATGCTTTTATGATTTTCAGTTTGACTTCAGAATTTTTTGTTTAAGGCGGTATTCAAAAGAATTTTTTTCCACGCTCAACAACTCAAAATTTTGAGACACATTTTAAGACTCATTTTTTAAAATAAAAACATGAAACTTGGCGGTGTGATTTATGAAGACATTTATAAGGGCCCCATGTTTTTATTTTTCATTCAATTAATTAGAAATTGATTTACAAACTATTTTCGCAATACGATATATATTTTTTTTCCAGCGCTATCGCTTCGGAAAATTTGATTCAAAACGACTCCACTTTGACAGCCTTTTTTTAAATATATTCTGCCTTTATCAAAAAATCGAGACAATACGGACATTATAAAGTTTCTGAATAAGAGAACCTGCCAATTGGATGCATTTTAGAGGAAAAATGAATTTACAAATGTGTCTAAAAAAAAGCAGTTTGGATTTGAATACACCCTTAAAAGCATTTTTTTACCTTTATGTACACTAAGCATGTTATTTTTCACATTGTTTTCTACTTTCAGTTTCTAATACCTATATATATATATTTCTTTTTTTTTTTTTTTTCAGATAATTTCGAGTTTCAAAAAGGGTTTAACAATTTTAAATTGCATAATAAGACAGTTAAATTTCTAACAAACACTTCCTACATTGTACATTCTAGTTTTATTATTTCTTTTTGTATAAAAACAGAGTACACTTTCAAAGACACAGACTTTTGTTAAATCTTTTTATTATTGTGACTGATTTAAACCTTCCAGACATACTGATATTAATTCAATATGAATAGTAGATTGCTTATCTAAAAGAATTTCTTAAAAGATAAAATTTATTTAAATAACACTACTATCTTACTTATTAAAAATGTTCGAAATGAAATGAACAGCAAGAGAAACTCTTTCTGTTAGTCGTTAATTATAGCAGATAATTGTAATTTAATCAAATCTCGCCAGTAGCATTTTCTTTTTCACCAATAGCAGCTTTTATTTTACGCATGTGTAAACTATAAACAATGCTTTGATGTTGAAATAAAATGTTTTGGTTTGTAGTATTTTTTCTTCTTTGTATATTAAATTAAATGAGTTATGTGTATGCATGAGAAAAAAAATGTGTATTTTAAGTGAAAATTGTGTATTTTAAATGAAATGAATGCAATGAAAATTAATGAAGATGGTAACATTTGGCAATTTATTACCTGTGCTCAGCTAACATAAAAGTACCAAAATTTTAAATGTTTTAATTTAAGTAGACTAGCTTTATATATATATATTATTTATTAATATTAATACAGTGAATTAGAAAAAGATAAAATTTATTAAAACATTTTCTTGTAGTATTCACACCATGTACTACTAATGAAAGTATTAAATTCATGAATCATAAATTCATTTTAATTTACTTGTTACAGATAATCCTTATTAATTTTAGAATTCCCAATGCATTTTGGTACTTTTCCACTATAAGGCCTTGACATTGTTTTAAAAAACTTGATGAAATTCAGGCTTTAGAAAGTGAAATTTTTTGCCGAATGATACAAACAACTTTGAAAACAAATCAGATGAACTTTTATTCTTTCTATATATGTATTTGCATATCTCTATATTATGTCTATATATGTATTTGATACTTTTTCATTACCCCGTTAACCACTTTTGATAAAAAACATTATCGCCAAACTATAGAATTTAACGCCAAAAATGCATGATTGTGACACCACATTCACTTGATGTCAAATGAGTTATATGCGTTTGGTATGTTATCCAGTGATTTTTAATTTGATGTTTATCAGTATTTTTAATGATGTTTTACTGATTTATTGAGTATTTTGTTAAGTAAAATAACAATTATGTCATTAAACAATGACAACATGATATAAGAAGAGTAAAAGCATTGTAAAAAATTGTGATGCATCGATATAATAAATATATCAGTTTCAACTGACATCACAAACATTTATCCACCAGCTGATAGGGATAATTAAGAAAAATAATTAAATATCCAAAAAATATTTTTCTGTTTTCATTAATATATTGTAAATTTTATTGCTTAGTTACTGTTAGTTGATGATTCATTCAAATGGGCTTTGCTGAATTTTTTTTTAAAATGAGATTCTAATGGCAACATTCTTCCATTTGTTTATTGGCTTTGGCATAATAGTTTGGCAATAGTTTTTTTTTTGTAATAGAAAACGGTTGACATTATAATGAAGAAGAACCATGTATATATATATATATATCTTTATACAAATTACTTCTGTTTGTATACAAAAATAGATAAATAGCTTCTTTATATTAAATAAATTGTATAAATATTGAAAAAAAATATATATAAATTTTATATAATAAACAGTGAATAGGTTGCCAGAAAATATACATGACAAATTTTAGGGATGCTTCAGTTCTCTGTAACCCGTCGCCAAGACCTCAATAGTTGAGAAGTACCAGCATTTCTAATATATAACAAAATGAACATAATGAAAAATACAGGTAAATGGTGAATTGAAAACCACTTGATGACTTAACAAGCACATGTAATGCTTCTGACGTCAAGTGATTGGGACTGCATTTTTGGTGTTAAATACTATAGTTTGGCAATAACATTTTTATGAAAAGTGGTCGACGAGGTAATGGAGAAGTACCAAAAATATAAATGACTTTTTTATATTAAATAAATTGTATAAATACAGAAAAAAATATTTTGTAAAAGAAACAGTAAATAGGTTACCAGAAACTATGCATGTGAAATTTCCTTTCTTGCCAAGATAGTCGAGAAGTACCATCATTTCTAATATATAACACTTTCAGATACAAATATAAAATAAAAATATTTACTGAAAAACAAAGAACTTTTTATTACTGTTATGCAAAAAAGTACAAGTAAAATATTTTTTCCAAATCTTAAATGGACTTAATATCAACCTATTGAACTACTGTGAATGAAGATTGGCAGCAAGAGGTTTCTTGGACGTGGAAGACATCTCAAGCTCTAGCAAGTTACATTTACAGACAGAAAAATTAAATAAAAATTTCTGCCTGTGAACGTCTCCAGCTGGCATAAAAATTGTAACAGAAGACTTTGTTAACTTAGTTCCTCGAATTCCAAACGTCAGCTTTTGCAAGTCAGTTCCTCGACTTCCATCAGTAGGCAGACCACAGATAACTTGATTGTAGCTTAGGAGGTTATCAATATGTTGATATTCATTTGGGACTTGCAAAAGTTATTCTAATTGTACAGTTTTGGATAACAACAGTAATAAAAAGTTCTTAGTGTTTCAGTAAATATTTTATTTTATACCACACTCTGCAAGGTATATTATATATTAGAAATGCATTAGGAATTCCAAGACAGCTAAGTTAAACAGCTTTAATTTTTAACATCTAAATTAAAATGAAGCGATTCATAAGAAAGTGATATTTTTATTGATTAAAAAAAGTTATGAATTAATAATTATACATAAGTTTTTTTTTTTTTTATGGTTGATTAAAAAAGTTATGAATTAATAATTATACATAAGTTTTTTTTTATATATATATATATATATATATATATATCTTTATACAAGTTACTTCTGTTTGTATATAAAAATATCGATAGCTTCTTTATATTAAATAAATTGTATAAATATTGAAAAAAGATAAAGATTAAAGTACTACATTATGAATAAATATAATTTTGCTTTTCCATTTTAAATGATAATGAAAACATATCTCAATTAAACAACTTATAATCAAGTAACTACTTTTAAATAAGTCCCATTTGTGCCATAAATTCCTGGCCAGATCAAATTGATTGGAATTTTATTTTATCATCACTTTTAAATAACACTGACTAAATAAATGAAAGAATGATACCAACATTTATTAAAAAGGACATTCTTAAGTAAACCCATAAATAAAAATTTACTTACCGATGAATAAGAAATTATTTGTTAATTGCTGATTCTCACAATTGTACACCACACACAGTACAATTTTAATTGTACATCTTTGGACAATGGCATCTATGTGCATAACCTCCTAGGTGGATGTAGAATCCAGCACAAGACATTTTATTTATTCTGCTTACTCTGTATTTGTTCATAAACACTCATGTTTCAAAAAACAAATTTAGGAACAGATGCTTTACACTCCCGTAAACATATAAACAAAAGTTTGGCGACTTTTTGGTTGGCACGATTTTCAAGACCGGGCCACGAATAACTTAATATAATGGCTAGGTTGCCATTAAAGGAAAAAATCCCCTAAATTTGGTGACTTTTTTCCTTTTTATAACCGATTAAAAAAAAAAAAAAAAAAAAACTGTGCGTGATTGTATGACATCATAGCCCAAATTTATTATGAGTGAATTGCAAAAATATTTTTTAAGTTATCGTAAAAATATATTTAGTTTACTTTAAAATGATAAAATTGGAATGACTTTATTATTTATCATACACACCTGTGTTTCAAAGAGCCTTATAATCTACAAATTATCAAATTTAGTTGTAATCTGGTTTAAAATCATGAAGCATTTGAAGTTAGAATAGTGCATGGGTTGTGTTTGTTTCATCCTACAGTCAAAATTATCAATTTCAGATTTTTTTTTTTTTTTCCAGTTTAGTTTATGATTCAAAGAAAAGCAATGATTAAACAATAAGAACTACAAAAGATCTTCTTATACCATTTCAATAATTAAAATAATAAATATATGTATATATTATCTTTTAGACAAAAATCTTATTTCTATACAAGTTTTATTTTTGCTTAACTTACAAGATAACATTTTCGAACATAAATCTAAAGTATTGAAACAAATAACAATTATATCAATATTTTACAAAATTAAAATTGATGAATGTATATTTAAATGTGTATGCTTATTTTATTGGTATGTATTATTTGATTATGCTTACATTATTTACTTATTTGAAATTGTTAAGCTCTATTAACTATTAAAAATATACTTTATTACAAAACTCATTAGGAATCATCTTTGAATTTTAACATTCATTCACGCATGCATGAATATTTTGAAGGATCAATTAATTAAACTTTAGATAGATTTCTCCCCCTCCCCACCTTTTTTATTCTTTCTTGGTTTCAGACGCTTCAACTTATAATCTCCACAAAGTTGTTTCAATGTACATTTCGCCTTCATTGCATATTAAAATTATATGCTGTACTCAAATATACCATTCAAAAAAATTATTAATAAATTACCTTATTTAATTTTATTTCACGAAATTAAATATTTTTAATGCTAATTTAGATATACAAAAAAATAGCTTGATGTAAAAAAAATGGCATAAACTTCGTATACATTAATAAAAATTAATTTTTTTAAGTAGCTTCTAGCCATAGCGATTAAAGTAAACAACTCAAATCTGACGTACAGACCTCGCGGTTGAGGTTTATTTGTTTGTTTATTGAGAACATACATCTGACTTGTGTGCTTGACATCAAGTGCCCGCTTATAAGTCATCGTCAATATACAGGGACGAGATAGCCACAAGGAAATCTACAACACCAGAGAGTTACATCCCGGAGCTCCACAAAGTGTGTGCAATGGAGCTGGCGGGAGTCGAACCCGCCGACCTGACTCCTACGCTCACAAGCGATTAGCGGAATCATGAACCTCTATACAGGACTTCTAACGCCGTGTGATAACATCGTGCCGAGACTTCGGCACGAAATGGCAGCTGCACAGCTACGCGCACCGTTCTGCGCAGCTGGCCAGAAACCGTGCTGCACTAGCGCCACCAGGAACCATGGCTGTCACTGTCAGTGTCAAACGGTGAAGCAGACGAATTTAGTGACGTAGGCAGAAACCATCTTCACATGCGCCACCTATTTGAGGCTTTTTTCGCGGAACGATTTCCTTCTTGGAAAGGCTATTTCGTTAGAAGTCCAGGTATATAGGTTCATGAGCGGAATGGTGTCTTAACCACTCGGCCACCGCGGTTGAGGTGTTTCAATTTACTTCAGATGGCTGATGGCTTTTGAATGGGTATTGCCAGTCTGTGTATCTTAAATGTCTTTGACTGGAACTCAGTGGTTAAGCCAAAGCTGACACAAATCGGTGATCGAACATCTGGCCTGTCATCAACTTATATGTCACTAAAACTGATATATTTATCGTACTCCGCTATTGTTATATTTCTTATACTGTTTCATAAAGAAATACGAAGGTTTAAAAAATCAGTTTAGAAAGTTTAAAATTGTTAGATTTCCGATCGAACTGTTAAAGGTGTCCAATCAACCTTCCAAACGAAAAGCCCAATCACGTGATCAAATCACCCACAAAAATTTTTGTGTCAAGAGAGGGAAGTTCTGCGCAGGCTCATCGGGCTAAATCAGATCACGTGTGATGTTTCTCATTAATGTTTCGGATGATGTGTTAATGATTCCTATTATGAGACGCTTTCCGAGGCTAAACGACGCTTACCGAGGCTAACAAAAAGACAGGCTACCGCGGTGCATTCCACTTATCATTTTTTTACAGACCGCTAAAGTGACGTGATGCTCTTTTCGTACACCTGCATTGGTGCATTCGAGTATCACGTGATTCCGGCGGTCAGTAAAAAAAGATATGCGTAAAGCACCGTGGTAGCCTTTCTTTTTCATTAGCCTTGACGCTTACCGAGGCTAACGAAAAAGAAAGGTTACCGCGGTTCTTTACTCGTATCTTTTTATACAGACCGCAGGAGTCACGTGATGCTCGAATGCACCAATGCAGGTGTACGAAAAGTGCACACGTCACTCTAGCGGTCTGCGAGGCTAACGAAAAAGACAGGCTACCGCGGTGCATTCCACTTTTCTTTTTTTACAGACCGCTAGAGTGACGTGATGCTCTTTTCGTACATTTGCATTGGTGCATTCGAACATCACGTGACTCCGGCGGTCTGTAAAAAAAGATACGCGTAAAGCACCGCGGTAGCCTTTCTTTTTTGTTAGTCTCGAACGGTCTGTAAAAAAAGATAAGTGGAATGCACCGCGGTAGCCTGTCTTTTTCGTTAGCCTCTACGCTTACCGAGGCTAACGAAAAAGACAGGCTACCGCGGTGCATTCCACTTATCTTTTTTTACAGACCGCGAGAGTGACGTGATGCTCTTTTCGTACACCTGTATTGGTGCATTCGAACATCACGTGACTCCCGCGGTCTGTAAAAAAAGAAACGCATAAACCACCGCGGTAGCCTTTCTTTTTCGTTAGCCTCGGACGCTTACAATGTGACGTCAGTTATGACGTTTCGGTTGGATACTGATTCCAAACAAATGTTAGCGCGGCATATATCGTACTTAACACTTATACAAACAAAATAGAAAATACAACATAGCAACCGTTTGTTTGGAGTCAGTTTTGAAGCAAAACGTCACGACTGAAAGCGTCTATCACAAGAGCTACTTTTTTGGAAGGATAAGGACGTATTAATAGTCGCTGGCTTCACCTATTATGAGGCACAGAAACAGAATATAATTTCCATGCTTCCAATAAGATCCACTCCATGTAAGTTTTCTCCTTCGATCTGATCGTCGAAGGTGAACACGCCCATGGTATAAAAGTTTAAACCGCTAATAACAGATGGCAGCAAATGACGCATTTGTTCCTAAAAGATGATTCGTTGGTAAATTTTGTCTAAATTACTTTGCTGCTTGTGTTATTAAAACAGTTAGCAAAGTGGCCTTTTTTGGTAAGTTATTAATACTGTATTTCTCTCATATATTTATATGTATGAGCATCTTTTAGTCTTTCATCGCAGATTTTATGCATCTTAAAGGAAAAATTTCCATGCGAGATAATCCGGATCCGGAATATTTCACATTTTGATAAGCCTTGTTCATGTAGAATCACGTACATGTTTATGATTTTTTTTATGCATTTTGATTAATAACAGCTCATGTTTTTGGGTTGGAGAATTATAATGTCCTATAAATAAAGATTTAAACATTAAGAAGTTTATGTAATAAATGTATTTATTCCTTGTATGTATACAGCTGAAGGAGGGGAGGGGGGGGGGGATGATGGTTGTATGTTTTCCACTCATTTAATATATGAACTCAAGATCTGTTTTTATATGATCAGTTTTAAATTTTTACACAAGTTACTTTATAAATTTTTTGCTGTCTTTCATTGATTTTAGAGACCTTAATTGATTAGCCCCCGTAAATAAAAGGGGGGTGGGAGTATGACGAAAATCCTGTTTGTGCGTCATTTATAAAATAGTATCGTCAAACCTAGATCCCCCTGTGTTAGCAATTCTGAAATTCTTGAACTTTTGTTTCTAATAAGTTAATTTCTGTGTATATGAATTTTTCGGCAAAATCCTACAACAAGGGAGACACCGGATTTGGCAATTTTTTTGAAGCGCGCCAATCCAATACTCGGCAACCTCCAAATTCTACTCAATCGGAACGCGTGCTGCCTACGGCAAGCGTCTTCACAAAGTAAATACCGATTTTATTCGACTATTTACAAAGTTTCAGCAATATTTTCTTCACGATTTTTACTAACACTTAGCAATATTTACCTGTATTTTTTAATATTTTTACAAACTTTTAGCAATATTTCTTCCGGATATTTCGATTTTTACATGCATTTAGCAATATTTTCCTCTGTATTTTTCTATTTTTACAAACTTTTAGCAATATTTCCTCTGGATATTTCAATTTTTACAAACATTTACAAATTTTTTTTTTTCCTTTTGGGTTTTTTTATTTTTACATATCTTAAGCTATTTTTTGCTCCTTTTTTAAACTTCGTAAATTCTTACAAAACAGAATAAAACCACTTATATATGTACGCTTCGTGTACATTTTCCAAAAAAAAACCTCTCTGGATGTATTAACCTCAACGTCCAGCGGTCTCTAGAATTCACGAAACTCATACAAGCAACAGTTAGTAACTTATATATGTACGCTTTGCATACGTTTTCTGAAAAAAAAAACCCCTCTGGATGCATGTGCCTCAATCTGCAGTGGTCTCTTGAATTCACAAAACGGATACAAGCAGCGGTTAGTGACTTGCCACTTACATGAACTGAAAAGAAAAAAAACTCCACTGGATGCACAAAACTGCCGGTGCAGCAGTCTCTAGAATACACGAAATACATTTAACAAATAAAATCGACAAAAATTCACTCATCTTTTGTTATTTTTGTTGGTATTCATCTTTTAATTAGCATTAATAAACATATACAAGCAAACATAGCGGCATGTATCGAATATTAAAATAAATGGTTGCCAAATGTCTATAGAAAAATAGTATTGCCACTGCAATAATATATATATAAACACCTTTATTTCTCATCTTTAATTTTTTAAAAATAATTTACATGAATTATCCTTTCATGACATACGACAAAACGTCAAATCATTAAACTTCACAAAATACATTGAACAAATCCGACACACAATAATCCAATCAAGACCTTCTTACATCTTTGCTTTCAGCTCAAAATACAATCCAATCTCCAGAACAAACAATAAACCAACCAATCAACCACAGTAGGCGTGGAAGAAACAACAAACAAACCGGTAGCAAGAAAATCTCATTTATCGCTTCGCCAACTTCGACACTGCCAAGTGTCTCCCTTGTTTTAGGATTTATCCATTTTTACCTTTCAGAATGTTTATATATTTATTTAGTTTTTATACATGTGGTAAATATAGCTAAGCTGGGACAAGTAGGCCACTTGTTTTTCTCTCTCTCCTAGTTCGGTGGGTAGTAAATTTCTAACTCAATTTTGTGTTTAAAAAATGTAATATGATACAATGAAAATTGAAATACACAGATAACAGGGTTCATACGGTGCTTGAAAGTCCTTGAATTTTTAAGAGAGAAAAAAGGTCCTTGAAAGTGCTTGAATTTGTTTATATTTTAATGAAGGTGCTTAATTTTCATTATTTTTTTTATAGGTGCTTAATTTTTCTTATTCAGATATTCAAAACAAAATATAATTGCAAGCTTAAAAAAAAAAGGCAAAAATATTTGTTTTGAGATCGTTTTCTTTTCAGGGGTTCAGAGTACGAGCATTTGTCACTTCTCCCTTCCCTCTATAGGATTAAGTTAACAAAAGAAAAATGAAAAGAAGGGTAACTTGTTGCTACTACCGACAGCAAGATCGGAAATTTTGTTCTTATCTTTCTTCCTTTTGTACGTTCTGTTTCTTCAATATTGCTACACCTATTACAACGCTAAAACTCGGTCAGTTGACGCATGCACACATGCATATACGCCGGTTTTCACAACAAGTAGTTTTCATATGTAGTGCATTCTGTAGATCTGTAGTAGTAATTATTCGTTGAGATCGATGCGATAACGATGCCGAGAACATGCAATTTCAGTGACTTGTGGCTAGAACGAGAAGAATACAAGTGTTGGTTAGAAGCGGTCCCGAATAGTGCATACCAGTTCCGATGCAAGTTATGCTGTGTTACCCGGCAATTTTGAGAATATGGGAGAATCTGCATTAACAAGTCATATGAGAGGGAAGTGTTTTCTATAACAATAAATATATAATTCTGATACCTATTGTAAAATGTGAGGAAGATTGTAGGCGATTAGACAGCAATGTTATTCACGTGTCGTGAATCCAGGGTACCAGCAAACGGGAGCAAGGAAATGTCGTCGCCCTTGTTGTAATTCTAATTGTTTTAATTAGATAATTTAAATTATTTGGATTTACTTTAATTTTAGTTTTAAGAAATATAATGAAATTCATTTTTGTTGCATGACTTTGTTTTGATTAATCAAATACTTATTTGTTAATAACGCAATGATTGAACTCCCACCAAAAAGAAAGAAAAGTTGTTCCATTCCTAAATTTAATTCTGACAATATTCGCATAGTGAATTGATTTATTAATTAGTGTTGTTTTTATTGCATACTAGTTGACCCGCCCAGCGTTGCCCGGGCCCCAATCAAATTTGTAAGATTTTATATTTTAAAACAAAAATCTTTCAAAACGAATAAGGACCTCTACTGACTTTGGCTGCTTATTTCCGATGTTGCCAGGGCCCCGATCGAATTTTTATTTTTATCCAAAAATATTTCAAAACAAACCTGTGATTGGTGGCTCCACTACTTTCGACAGCGTATAGCAGTGCCACCTGTTGGGCATTTTTCACCAAAAACTAATCAGTATCCATTTGTATCAGGAACTAACTGAATATAAAGTTTTATTAAATTTAGTGCATTAGTTCTTGAGGTAGAATGCTCACAAAATTTTTGCCACATACAGAGTCACAGTCTCACAGACAGACACTTTCTAAAATGAGTCAAATCGTGTTCAGGACGTTCTAAAACGTATAAATCCGTCGAAAACCCGCATTGAATAATTTTAATTTTCTATGAGCTCAGCACAAAGTTACTGGCTACTTCAAAGATGCAAAAATCTGTTTTTGACTGTGGAAAAGTACCTATTTTATTGCAACAGCCTTCTGAGGAGTTTTCAACCTCAGAAATGTCTGTTCCTTCAACCTCACAAGCGTCTGTGCTATCATCATCACAAGCTCCTCCTTATCATCTAAACCTAAATCTATAAGTGATTTTATGGCTGGCAAAGAAGTTTTAACAGCTGAGGTTTTGTGGGCATTAAAATGTGTAACTTCAAATTACTCCTACAATTCTTGCTCAGAAGTAGGCGATGTACTGAAAATTATGTTCACAGATAGCAATATAGCTAAACAATTTACATTATCACCAGCGAAATGTACTTACTTATGTTGTTTTGGCATTGCACCACATTTTAAAGATCTCTTAATCAAATTAGTGGACAAAGGTCATTTCACTGTATTATTTGATGAAATGCTGAATAAATCGACACAGTCCAAGCAAATGGATTTATTAGTCCGATTTTGGCATCCAAGCTTAAACCAGGTATGTACTAGTTACATAAATTCAGTTTTTTGGGGTCAGTCAACAGCAAATGACTTGATTAATGGCATAAAAACTGCACTTAATAATTTTAATTTGAGAAATATTGTGCAGTTATCCACGGATGGACCAGCTGTAAACTGGAAGGTATATGAAAATCTCCAAAAAAAAGTATGATCATGGTATACTAAATATAGTTACCTGCGGCTTGCATGTGTTACATAATGCATTTTTTAAAGCTAGTGGAGATGCTTCAAATTGGCAAAGGGATGTATTTTTGATTAATTTGCATAGGCTATTCAAGTACTCTCCAGCAAGGCTTCAAGATTATTATGAAATGAAGTATCATGAACTGGCAAGACTGCCTTGAAGCTCTGCAGACAGTAGCCTTGACAGCCTACCAGCTATAAAAAGAGCCATTGAAATCTTGGAAGATTTAAAGTCATTCATCTCTTGTGTAGAAAAAGAAAATTCCCAATCACCCATATGACTCCATAAAATCTTTTTTAAAGGATGAATTGTTAATTGTTAAGTTGCATTTTCTCTCATCAGTTGCATCTTTGGTGCAGCCTTCCATGATGAAATATCAAACTAAAAAACCTGTGCTGCCATTTTTTGCTGCTGATTTAACAAAGTTAATTCGGTCATGCTTACTGAATTACAAAATTCTTAAGGATGGTGAAATAAAAAATGTAACAGTAGTTTCAAAATTTTCTCAGTTTGAATTCAAAACTGATATGTTGAATTCCATTGCTAAAATAGAAACGGCATTCGCTGGGGAAAAATTGCTCAAAAATCTTAACAGAACAGAAATCTGTGAAAGAAAGTGACGTTATTGCTCTGAAGCAAGAAATAAGGAACTTCATTTGTGCAATGATGAAAAAAATCATCGAAAAAAGCCCAATAAATTATAGTATTGTACGCAATTCATCTTGTTTGAATCCTGGTAAAATTGCACGGAACAAAGAAAACTGCATTTCACTAATGAAATCCATCATAAATGCCTTCCAAGAAAATGATTGGATCCCAGAAGATGACTGTGAAACCACTCTTCTGGATTATCAAGATTTCCTTGAAACAACAAACTTATCAGTTTTCATGAGCTTTAATGAATCGACAGATAGATTAGATGATTTTCTTATGACCATATGTGTGTTAAAGGACACGTTAAAGCCTTCCATGTGACCAAACTTGTGTTGCTTTTGTCCCATGGACAAGCTTCTGTCAAGAGAGGATTCTCTATTAACAAAAATATGGAAGTGGAAAACCTAAAAGAACATTCTTATATTTCTTTAAGAATTATAAAAGATCATATAGAGTATTGTGGTGGCATGCTTAAGATCAGCAAAAAGAGAAGGAAAAATGTCTCACTGAGAACAAGAAAAGAAAGCTTGAAGATGATTTAGATGACTTAAAGAAAAAGAGAAAATGTCTGGAAGTTGACATCAAAGAACTTCTGGATTCAGCAGATGAGTTGTCTTTGAAGGCAGAGTCTACAAAGAAAATGACTTTCTGCATACAGTCAAACAGCCTGAGAAAAACCATAAAAGAAAAACAGGCTGAAGTTAAAATTTTAGATGAAAAAATAGAAGAGGCAGTTAAAAAGCTTAAAGGCTGAAAAAAGTCTTGTATTTAAAATGCAGTAAATTATTCATGCAAATTTTTCTTTGTGTGTGTGTGTTTTAATATGCCTTTTTGTAAAATGATTTAGTGGATGTTTTCAAATTAAGGTAAAATATGAAAAATTGTTTAGTTTTTTTTTTTTTTTTTTTTTTTTTTTTTTAAATTTTGTGTATCATAGCAGTGCAGAATTATCAAGTGTCTACTTTTGTCTAGTGTTAGCACAGATAACTTTCAAAGTATACTGCAAAAGTATTTTCGGTATTTTTCGGAGACTTTCTCATAACATTTCACATTTAAGACTTCGCTACTACATGTTATGTATGGCATTCACCTGAAAACATATGAAAATGATTTTTTTTTTCTTTATCTATTTGCATTATACCAACAGACATAGTATTTTGTAACATTAAAATTTTCATTTCTGAAAAGGTGCTTGAATTTTGGGCAAGGTGCTTGAATTTTATCATGTAAAGAGAGTATGAACCCTGAGATAATAAATGTCAATCAACTGCAAATGATTTTTCAAATGATCAAACACTAATTTGTATTATTCAGCCACTAGCTAAACGGTTTCATATTTTGCCTCTTGATCTCTGACAGAACATGAAAAATACGAGTTGTATTTTTCCAACTGGACAAAAAATGTCTGGGCCAGGATTCGAACCTGGGATCTCTTGGCTGAAATTTTATTAAAAAAGGTAGCATATGCAAAAATATTTATTAAAAAATTTTAAGTATTCGGTTGCCGAATACCGAATATTCGGTGTACACTTTGACCGAATATTCGGTATTCGGCGAAATTCCTGATTCGGTCAATCACTAGTAATTATAAAAGTTTTAGATTAAATAATGGCAGTCACTTAGGCTTGTTTGTTCTGAGATGTTATTGTAAAATACTTGCTTTTATGTGTAAATATGCTTAAAACTAAAGATACATACAGAAATTTTAAATTTAATAATTAATGCTTATTAAATGGGAAATATCTTTTATATATATCTATATCAGATACAGATATAGTTACTTTTTATATGATCGAACTGTTTGATTCTGTAAAGAAATTTAAAGATCCTGAGAATGCACTGTAGATATGTAGAATTAGTACTAGTAGATACTGTAGGTAAGTAGTAATGTTGAAAGAAAATGTTTATTGCTTGATCAATAGATTTCCTTTAAGCCCTAAATCATCAAATAGAGTAATATTAAAATTTTTTTGAAGGGTACGCCACTGCCTGTATTTCTAAATTTAAATTTCACTGAACAATTCTGCAATAATTTGAAGTAAGTATTCAAATAGTGTTTCATACAAATTGAAATGAAACGTTCCTTCCCTTAAGATTCATGCTTATGCTTATCTTATTTTTGAATTTGACAATTGTAATTCAATGTATAAAAATATAAAGAAACAGTCTTTACAGTATAATATTTTTAAAAGGAAAGGAAATGCAATTTCTATTTTAGAGCTAAAAATTAAATTTTTATAGTATCACATTAATTTTTTAAAAACATTAAAATTATTTACTTTTGACAAGTTGTAGCCTGCACAAGTCAGGAGCAACTCTTTTTAACACTTTCCAACCTAGTTGAAAAGTGTTTAATGACTTCGGTTTGTCTGCCGTCTGTCCGTGCTCTAACTCCTGTAAATATGCTCGGATTGATCTGCAATTTTTATATGTTATTGTCGTTATCCATAGCATGTTCCCTATTTCAACGGAAGTGTGTAGCACTTATAGTTTTTTTACAGGGTCACTCAAAAGAATTTCGTTACATAGCGGTCTATGGGGAAAAATCATTTGCGGTTTATTTAAATAATGTTCCACTATTTGAAACGCATTGAAATTTATATATATCACTAAGGTGCATTAGAAGAAGCTTAATATGGAATAGGGTGTGCATAGCACTTATAGTTACTTTACAGGGACAGTCAAAAGAATTCCGTTGCATTACGTCTATGGAGAAAAATCGTCTGCGGTTTATTTAAATAACGTTTCACTATTTTAAACGCATTAAAATTTATATATATCACTAAGGTGCATTACGAGAGGCTTACTACAGAATATTGTGTGTATAGCAGTCATCGTTCATTTACAGGGACACACAAAAGAATTCTCTACTGTCTGTTAACAATAGTTCCTGGAAGTGCATTTTAAGTTGCTGAACGCGATTTTAAATTTAACTCACTTTTTGTCTATTACTAGGTGTGTATAAATTCTGTATTTCATATACAGACAAGCATAAAAGTTCGCGAACACATTTCCATTTATTGACAAACTCCAGAAGGAGAATTTTAAACTGTGCTACGCGTTTCCTAACTAAACTAAAATTTATCATCCTATGTAGTATATATACAAATCTATAGATCCTATACAGTGCTGAATAAAAGTATTCGGATATTTTTTCGAATATTGTATATGCTGGGAATTGCTGAAATTACGTTTTTAAATATGTTTTGCGTTTTCCAAATTGTTTACTTAGATGTTATCTTTCCGCTTATTAAACAGTAATGATTTGTAAAATTATTTTAGAAGCGTTGGAAAGTGTTACATAATCTATGCCTGACGCATGATTTTTCATTCTTGTTTTAATCTTGTATGTGATTTAGCCTGTAAGTATGTATTTAAGATACCGGAGATTATAAATCTTTCTAGCCTCCTTAAATGCATTCCAAAGGGCCAACAGAAGAATCAATAACTGTTGTAAAACACAGTTCAGTGGTCCAACAACAGTAGCAGATACAGTAGAAGATCTTTATAACGTAATTCTATATAACGCAATTCTCCATATAACGCGCAATTTCTCAACAATGTGTGGAATGATCTATATTATGTAAAAAATTATAATCTGCACAACTTCTGGTAATAAAGAATGCAATATAAAGATGCGCTAATGTATTTTGGTACGTTTCACACATATTTGGCCATGTTTTACAAGCTAAATTTAATGATGATTGAAATGTGATCTATATAACGCAAAATTCTATATAATGCACAACCTCGTGTTTTTAGGTTTGCGTTATAAAGATCTTCTACTGTATAGTAAAAAGAACTAAAAGCGAGGGAAAAATATTTTAAATATGTAACACATCTGATGTAGATGAAACAGACATATTGCAACTATAAATAATAAAGGGGCAATATAAATGAGATTAATATAAATTTAAAGGCAATTGTAAATTTTGTGACAGTTTGGGAAGATAAAAAGTGTATGAGAGCCATTTTCAAAATTCGCTTACATATGCTGTCTCAGAGGAAAAAGAAGAAAATTCAAACATACATTAATATTTAATGTTTAATTTGACCTATGCATTATATTAAAAAGACTATATTAAATATTTCTAGCATTAAAATTTTTAAAAATCAATAAAAATTATTGCGATATAAATCAGTATAAATGAATTAGTGTCAGATCCGTTACCAAATGTCAAGTCCATTGCCGCACATTTTAAAAAATGTATTTTAATATTAATATCATTTTCTCACCATTCTATTGTTACTTTTCTTTCAACTAAGAAACAGAGATATAATTTTCTTAAAATTTGATAATTTACATAAATATATATTATTATTTTTTAAATTTTGTATTAATATGTTATGTGGTCAAAATTTCTGGTTATAAATGTCTCTCATTTCAATTTAATTTAAGTATTGTTAAGTATCATGTTCTGGGCTAAATATGTCTGAAATATAGGAATTTGCAGTAGAGTAACTTTATTAGTGCATTCCTTGGGACTAGAAGTTGTGCAGATAATAAATTTTTGCATAATATTGATAATTTCACAAATTGCTAAATTTACTTTATAAACGTGGCTCAAGCATGCCTGCACAAAATCATTAATTATATTACTCATTTTCAAAAGCTTTTATCATAATAATAGCAATTTTTTTCATCAAAAAGATCTGAATTAAGGAGATAAAGTTGAAATAATGTATTAAATCTAGTCCTCTAGAGTAGCAATTTTCTTACAATGTGGAATGCATGTGCGTTTTAACTGAAAAATTCATTGTTTACATCTGAGAAGTTGTGCATTATATAGAATTGTGTTATAAAGATCTTCTACTGTATTATTTTAAATGAATTTAGTATAATAGATTTATGTTTCAGTAAAAGAAATTAGTATGAAAGAATGTGTTGGTTTTCTTAGGTCTTTTTGGATATTTTAGCTCTTTGAACTCAAGATTATATTAATTTGGGACTTAATGTGAATAATGATTTTTATCACTTAATATTAATGAGCAGGAAAGACCGAGCTATGCTTGGTCAAAATTAGCTTTCAGTTCAAATATTATTAAACACTAATAAAATTTTCTCGAACATGCGACCAAGTCCAATTGTCTTCTCATGTCCGAAAGCCATAGCATATAAAATTTAGTCAAAATAGTCTGAGCCGTTTTTTAAATAAAATTAGCTTGACCCACTAATCGGATTTTCTCAAGCATGTGACCTAGCCCAATGATTTTCTTGTGCCCAAAAACCGTAAAATACAAAATTTAGTTCAAATGCTCTGAGCCATTTTAAAAATAAAAATAGCTTGACACACAATGAACCATGACCAAAATAACCCACTAACCAAATTTTCTCGAACATGTGACCTAGCCCAACAGTCTTCTCGTGCCCGAAAATCATAGGATGCAAAATTTAATCTAAATAGTCTGAGCAGTTTTTTAGATAAAATTAGCTTAACCCACAGTAACCCCAAAATGATCCATTAATCTAATTTCCTCGGACATGTGACCTAGCCCAATGATTTTCTCGTGCCCTAAACTTGTAGGATACAAAATTGAATGAAAATTGTTAGAGCCGTTTTTTAGATAAAATTAACTTGACCGCTTTGACCGAAAAATGACTCACCAATCGAAAGTTCTCGAACATGTGACCAAGTCCAATAGTCAACAACTCAGTCTTTCAGGCAGAGTTGTTCGCAATCCTGCATGCATTGGAATGAATATCCACCTCACCAAACCCCCAACAATATGCCGAAACTCGTAGGATACAAAATTTAATCAATCTTTAAAGTTGTTTTTTAGATAAAATGAACTTGATTCAAAAACAGGGTTGATAAAAATCATAAGTTTAAAAAAAAAATCAGATTTATTTGATTTAAATCGGATTTTTTAAAATTAATATTTGTGTACTGTGCATTGTATTTATTTTCTCTGCATAGATTTACACATTTCTATTAATTTAATTACAATTCCTAGATAAAAATTCCAAAATTATTTAAATAAAAATAAATTGTTGCAAACAAATTCAGATGATTTACTTAAAATCATATTATTTTACTATATTAAATTGTTTGTGTGCATATAAACTTCTAGTTTAAGTTATAGAAGTTTAGTTTAAGTTTTACATTAATGTATTACTACAATAATATATATAATCAGGGCTTTACAAATTTGATAAAATCTGGTAACCAGCAATGATAAAACTAGTCACCAGCAAAACATATTTACAACGCAGTACCCAGGCACTTTTCTTCAAACCAGGGAGGCATCAATCTATTTTGCACTATGTGCAGTACCATGATAATAAAGTTGCCAAGAATTTTAAGAGGTAAAAATGTTTAAAAAATACATATTCTTTAATATAACTAAAATTAATTATTCTTTAAATTTTAATTAAGTTTTATAAACCTACTTCAAATGAATTATTTATAATCACTTATTAATCTTTAATATGAATGTGATAGAGTAATCAGTTTTAATTCTGGACACAAATCTGATCTGAAACGTGGCATCCAGTTTTAGATGCCACAAAGTCTGAATTGACAATATTTCTCGCTGTTTTATTGGAACATACCCTCTCCTCCCTCCCCCCCCCCCCTACCCAAACTTTCTAATCACATGACATGCTAGCCGGCTAGAGCGGAAAAGCATGGAGTTTTCTGTGCACCAGTTTGAAAATGCCTTTTAAACTTGGTTCTTCCAATAAAAGTATGAGAGAAGAGGGAGATTACTGCTTGCGGCGCACAAGTAAGGATGGGAGAGAGAAAACATGCCGTTTGTGCTCATTTCTTATGTCAATTTTTGTACAAAAATTTAAAAAATGAGAGATTAAATAACTTAGTAGCCAGATATGAAAACTTGGTTGCCAGTGGCAATCTGGCGACCGCATTTATCAAACCCTGTATATAATGTATAATCACTTAATAAACATAGCAAAGAATGCTAAATATATGTGTGCATTTCAACTGATTCAGATTGAATAATGTCATCTTCAGGGCCCGGGGCAGACTTCAATTTTTGCCCCCCCCCCCCTATACCAAAATTTTCATATGCAATATTTTTGCTACGATAACATTACACAGTTTTCCATTAGCGTAGCGCCAGTAATATATATACATATACACACATATATATGCACATGTGTATATACATATAAATATATGTGTATAGATGTGTATATATATCACTGGTGTTAAGGGACAAAATTGGCACTAGCCACCAGCTACAGGGCTACTTTCTTATAAGGAAAGAGTAAAAATTTGTTTGCATTTCATCAAGGATTCTATTTTTGCTGGTTGAAATATGTTTATAACACATTTTTTATTTGGGCTATTTACTTTTAGATTAATACTAATTGAAATTTTAATAAAAGTTGAGTGTTTAGAACTTTTAAATAAAAATGTGTCCACTAGTTTAAAGAAAGTGGCCACTTATAAAACTGCTACTACTGGCCACTAATGAAATTTCCCAGTTTTGCCCTTTAACTGGCGCCCGGCTAATGGAAAAATACCCATTGCACATATAAAGTGTTTTATACATTATAATTTTTGAAATTATAGAACAAATTTAAAACTATACATTCTGATTTAATATCTTGGCTTCTACTAGTTGGATTGGGCTGAAATTTTCCCAATCAGATAAGATTATGCTACATAAGACACAAAATTTCATCGTTAATACATTAGTCATTTGCAAGAAACGATTTTAGATAGCAATAAATAAAACCAAAAACTATTCAAGCATTTTGTTTTCTTTTACCAAAGCACGAATGAATTTACCAATGTTTACAAATCAAGGGTTGATCCAGGCAAAATTTGGAGACTCTTCACAAAATTCTATTTAATAAAACAGGTCTCTTCACAAAATTCCTTAAATAAAATAGGCCCTTTCACAAAATTATATTCCATAAAAACTCACAATTTACTTTTTGTGATGTTTTAAAATGTGTATTTTTCAAACAAACAAGTTCACCAGAGAGGAAAGCTGCAGCAAAAGGATTTTAAAAAGTTTTTGTTAATAAATACTTAGTTCAAATTTGAATAACTGGATTTCAACTTTTGTTATAAAATGTTATTTCTCATAAAAGTAACATTTACTTTCCACAAAATAAAAAGGAAAAAAGAAAACCCTGGAAATAACGCCTGCAAACTCACATATAGAGGAGACCGGTACACAGTGGACCAATTTTTCAGTTAACATTTTTTTCTCTTTAACAGACTGACCGATCTGTATGAAAATATTTTTGAATATTCCTTAAAACTTCTTACATCCATCATAATTTTCTCACAACATAGTTTTCAATACATTTTTCAAAAAAAAAATAATATATACTTGTAAAGTGGACCAATGTACTCCGGAAGCGAGGTACACTGGTCCACACACCGGGGTACAGTGGACCACTATTAGGTATTATCTAAAATACAATATAAATCTATTTTTCATTAATCTTATTCTTTCTTGTTGCCCATTCACCCGCAAAATAACTTAGTAATATAAATTTTGAAACAAAAACAAAAAATTAATTATATTTTGAAAATAATAACAGATTAATACAGGAACAATTGCAATTTAGTTGAAGTTATTACTTAAGTACAAAAAAATCAGCGCACATTAAAATTTGCAAATGAAATTCCAAAGTACTTATGAGTAAGATTGAGACTGGAATTTTCAAGAAATAATTTTGGGTCTGAGAGCAACATTATGAAATCATTGACATCAACAGCAGATTCATCTACAGTTTCGGGAGAAATAAACTGATTTCCATTCAATTTGCGTCTCATGAATCTTACTTGAATAGAATCATCAACAATTAGACTACAGTTATATTTATCAAAGGCAGTAAATACAAAACAAAATATTTCTTACTATGTTAAATAAATTGTTATTTTTATTTGTTTACTTTATTTTACAGTTAAATCTACTTTAAAACAATCTTTCTTTATGGAAAATAAGCAATTATTAAATATTTTGAACATTCTGCATTACAGGAGCAGAGTGGATTGTGGACCACTGTGCCCCAGGAGTGGGTGGTGCACTGTACCCCATGTTGAAGTTCAATAAATAATCATATTAATATTGTTTATAGCTTTCTTTTACACATATTAACTTTAAAGTAAAATAAAAACAAGTATCTTAGCTTTGCAAAAAAAAAGGATTTATTTTATTTATCTACAACCTTTAATTACTAAAAAAATAAAAATATGATGATGAAAAATTTTACTTTTAGAAGCTCAAAACAACCAATCAGGATAAAATAGTTCAATCTGAGCTAAACATATTTTCTGAAGGCTATAAATAATCATTGCAGTGCTGTTGTCTATTAGGATAGAAGCGAAGCTTAAAAAAATTTAAATAAATAAAATATTAGGGGGTGGTCCACTGTGCCCATAGGTCCAGTGTGTACCGATCTCCCCTACTTCCCTTACTTGTCAGCGATTTTCAGTATTAACACAGAAAAACTGATTACTATCTGATAAATATTCTATTTAGAAAATTTATCTATTTAGAAAAAGACCATTAAAAAGTATAATTTAAATATCAAAAATCAGTTATTCTTTACACCAGGTAACATGAGAGTATATAAAATTTACGATTACTTTATTTATGTAAAATGTGTAGATCAAAACAAATACAAATTAAACAACATTTTACAAGGTTATGAACTGAAAATGCAAAAAAATATTTGTGAATTTAACATTTAACAAGTACTAGAGCAAAATTTAAGGAAATATCTTAAAATTTATGTAATATGTTCTTAAGGAACATAAAATATTTCTTAAAAATTAACATACTAAGTGAACCTAATTTTGATAGCTGTGAACATAATTTCTTTAATTAAATAACGTGTGAAAAATATTTTTTTTGTGCATTTGTACCTTTAAATATAATTAAGATACATTTATTTCAATGTATTTTTATCTCAAAAACAGTATTTACATACTTTTATTTAAATATACACTAATTTTAGAACTACTTTCACCATGGGGTAAAGTGATGGTATCAAAATATGCTGTTTTAAATGCATCACGGAGAGAAAACAATTAAAGAAAATTGAATGTTTATATGCTTCATGTTTAATCTATATGAATCCAATGTATATAAAATGCACCAAAAGTTTAAAAATATATATATATGTTTTGTTTTAGCACCTTCTCTTTAAAAAAAAAAAAAAAAAAAGAAAAAAAAAAAAAAAGGCTTGATTTTACCCCAATTTTTCCCAACCTGACCCCAATTTAAATATTAAAAATCAGTCGTTTTATTCTTTACACCAGGTAACAAGACAGTAAATAAAATTCATCATTACTTTATGTAAAAATAGGTCGATTAAAATAAATGCAAATTAAATAACATCTTATAAGGTTGTGAACTGAAAATGCAAAAAGAAAAAAAAATTATCATTTAACAAGTAGAAGAGCAAAATTTAAGTAAATATCTTAAAATTTATGTAATGTTTTAAGGAACATAAAATATTTTTTAAAGAATTAATGCACAACTAAAATGAATCACCTGTTGTTATGATGCATTGAGTTAGATGCAACATGGATAATTATGGAATTAAAGATATAATTACAAAAAAACTCTTCGATAAACACATATACCAAAAAGATCCCCCCATATATACACAGAAAAAAATTTATTGTTAAATATAAATATCAGAAAATTCCATTTTATACATTTCACATGCAAATATATGCAATATCAATATTGTAATAGTCTTATTTTCTTAAGATTAATTATTATAGAATCGTCAACATATTTTCAATTACAAAAATATATTATATGTATTTGGTTAATTTAATTCACTTGTTTTTTTAAGCCTTGTAATGGTGTTGAACATATTTCTTATTTTATTTTTAGAGGTTTCTTTCTAATTTTGCATTCAGCAAAAGAATCTATTATATCGTTCTAATCAAGTTTATTAGTAACATCTCCATTTAAGGATAATATAGCTAAGCATGAGAGCTTTTTCTGATGAAGATAGGATCGAAGGGGAGATTTTAACCTTTTCAGTACAGAAAATGATCTTTCTCCTGAGCAATTAGAAATAGGCATTGTTAAAATAATTCGTAAAGCAGTTTCTACATTAAGAAATGCTGAATATAAATGAGGGTTTTGTAATGTCTTTAACATTTGGAGAAGAGTATCATCTTTGTTTACAAATGGCTAAATTGATTCAGTTCATCAGAAAATTTTTCTTCTAAATCTGACAGATAACTTTGTTGTAGAGATTTTGCATCTTCGTGTAGCGAAGCATTTGAATGCAAATTTATAAGACCAGAAAACTTTTTTGTCAATTTATCATACGGCTGTTTGCGGTTTGAGAGATGGCTTATTAAGGAGTCACAAAGTGCATAATGGCATGTTTTTATAACTTTATCACGTTGTTCAAAGTGAACCTCAGTACTATTTGTATCATCCAAACATCTACTTCTGGGAGTCATGCTTTTTCTTGTAATTTCATAGGTAACAGATTGTGGTGAAATTTTTACAGCTTCACTCTCATACATATCAAAATTGTCTCTCACAAATTTAATAATTTCTATTAAAGATGTAAATAAAGAAGATAGCTGCTCTAAATTTCCTGTAGAATCCTGTAAAATTTGGAACTACCCTGACTTCCAGTTTAAGTACAAGGGTTGATCAGCTGATGGTAGATCCCGCAAATCATAGATCTTACATAAAGAGAATGAAAAAGTATTTTTTTTTTCATTTTTTCTTATATGCAGGAACATAAACATTGGGCTACGAAAATTTTCATTTGGGGGCCCCCTTGAGATGGGGGCCAGGGGCAGCTGCCCCGTTTGCCCCTGCGGTAATCAGGCCCTGGTCATCTTCTTTATCACAGAGATTGCAAGTTTCTTTGTGTTTTTTTATTCTTGCCACAATCACTACTATTTATATAATATATGGTTTACATATTGCTTTCACACTTTTCCAAAAAAAGGTTTTTTTTCTGTAAAATAAAATCACATTGGATCTTTCTTTCTGCCAGCCATTTTCTTATGTATCAGTGTATCCAAAAGCTCTCAGTACTGTACCTAGTATTTTTAAATGATGATGATGTCCCAACTTGTGTTTCATACAATACTATTTTAATGATTACAAAACAGTTACAAGAGATTGCAAGGTAATCACATAACTAAAAAGTCCTTCAGGCCTGTACCAGGAGGAAAAGGTAGCTTTCCTATATCTTCGTTTTAAAATTTTAGCTAATGTTACACGAAAACAGCAAGCTAAAATGCAAAGAAACGTTTTCAAAAGATTCGTTAATACTGAATTTGAATAAGAAATTCGTCAAATTATTGAGCAATAGCCAAATTGGCTTCATTTATGAAGACTTATTTTGGTCGCCAAATTTGGCGATATTTCGCTAAATTTGGCATATTTCACCAAATGTCGCCAATTTTGGCGAGAATTTGGCACTAACGGATATGAATATATAGTTTTCTGCGTATGATTGGGAAAATTATTACAACAATGAAAGAAAATAATTTGCGAGTAATCGCGTTAATGTGCTGTTTTGTTTCAAATTGTCAGCCACCCTAGAATTTCAAACTCCTCTATCTCAGCCGTTTTTTAAGATAGAGGTAAAACAAAAAATTCTCTGGAATCCTCGTTTCAAGGCCTAACACTGAATTAAAAAATAAATTTGAATTTTTATTTTTTTGTATATTTATTTTAGTTTTAAATTTTTAATTGGCCGCCATCTTGAAACAAAATGGCGGACCAAGCTGGCCAACGAACTCGGTCGAGACATTGGTGAGCTTAATACACACAATTAGTTTCATCAAAATTGATTTATAAATACGAGCGTTATCGTATGACATAGGTCAGATCAGATATATATATATATATATATATATATATATGTATATATAAATCAACATTTGAACGGAGGGGGGTTTTGGGGTCTGGGGGTCATGATCGGTGAAAATATATCGAAATTTTCCGGAACTGCTTTCCTCCAAACGGCTGCAATAGGTAGCTTTATACTTTTTTGTATTGAAAGCTACCTAAAATACGAAGCTATCAACTGTCAATGATATCCAGCCCTCAGCCATTGGCAATTTCAACAATCAATCCTGTTTATAAGAGAATTGACTGCTTAGCTTAGAAATAAGGTACATATATTTTCCATTGCAGTAAACATTGAATTCTAGGAAAGGAAAGGGGTCAGTCACACAGATTAAATTATTTTCAGTTATAAAGAAACATGAAATTGGAATTCTATAATTCTATGTTAGACAAACAGTTCAAATATTTATTATGTTACAATTAGTCCATGTATTGATCATATATTATGAATTAATATATGATCAACCACTAACATATGGGATATTGCAATTGCATGTCTAAGCAACTAAACATAAAACAAACTTGTGATTAAAGTATAATCTACTTTAGAGGAAGTAACTCCTCAGTGGAAATACTATTATATTAAATACTTTTGTATTAAAAAAGTTTAAAAATGAGAGATCATTTATCGGTATTTATTTTGGGATACACTATGGATAAATAATATTTTGAATGCAGTGTTTCATTTACTTTCATAAAAAATAGTATTTTTAATTTATAAAAGTTTTATTTAACATTATTAAAAGGTAATTTTTAATCTGACATGAATGATGACATTTACTTTAACACAAATGATTAACTTTATTCTTATTCAGCTTGTAAATATCAATGTTAAAAATATTGATTTAAATCAAACAACCCTGCCCAAAAATGACACACTAATGGAAAGTTCTCAAACATGTGACCAAGCTCATTAGTCTTCTCGTGCCCAAAAATGGTAGGATATAAAATTTAGTCAATCGTTTGAACCATTTTGAAAACAGTTTCTCTTACATTTCAGTTTTACTCCTTCCCTATTCATTTGTATAAAGTATACAATCATACAAGCATGAATTTTCAGTTCATTCGTTTATAATTTATAAATAATAATCTGTTGAACTATAATATACTATAATAAATAATTTGAATTACAGTATGGAACCATTTATCCGGAATCCAGTTAACCGGAAAACCAGTTATCCAGAATGATATTTCCAATTGAATGATTTCAGAATTTTTCCAGAAAAAAGTGCCACAGTGCTAGTTTGACATGTTCATTGTTTCATATATTATTCACATGCATGGTATAATTTAATGTCAATATCTAGGATTTTAAATGGAAAAATATATAGTTAGCTATTGGTAGTTTTGATTTTTATGTAGAAATGTTATTGGGGAAGTGTTATGCAGAAACAAGGGATTCCAATAAATTATCTTTTCTCAAACTCTGAATAAATCTTTGATCTTGATTGATCAGTGTAATGTAACACTTAATTTGAAATTAAAAACAATGCCACAGCCATATATATTTTATAAATAGATGTTGCTTTAATGCCCAACCCGTTATCCAGAGAAACCAGTTATCCGGAATATACGTGATCCCAACCATTCTGGATAAATGGTTCTACACTGTATATACATTTTTGTCATTCATTAAATGCTTTTCCTTCACATTTCCATTTCTTTTTATTTCTAGGTTACTGCCGTTTTGATTTCTGATACTGAGAAGCCTTTCCAGTTTCATTAACAATGGGGGTAATTGGCGATATTGATACTAAGAAACAAAAACGGAAACGAATACATGTATTTGAAGAGACACTTGTTGAATGGAGAATTCCAGATTTTCCCACAGTAGCTCGATACAATGGTAGTTATAAATCTTATGACAGTCCTTATTTCAGCGTTGCAGGTGCGCCATTCTTTTTTGAAATGTTTGCACGAAACCCAACCAATCCTGAATGCATGTACTTTTTCCTGAACAGCAAATTTATTCGAGATTTTTCAGTGGAACATACCTTTGGAATAAGAAAGCTTGATGGCAGCGTGGAACACTTACAGTGCGGAATAATGAAAGGGGACGAAAAGCGTGGTACGTCAAGTGGGAATGTGTCATCAGAAATGCTACAGCAAAAACCTGAGCTGATTCCTGACGATGTTCTAACTCTCACATGCACGCTGAAGCCGAATACCAAGCATTTTGTTGAGACAATGGAATTGGACAATCCAAAAGAATTTAAGCTGATAAGTAAGTGATGAATGTATAGTTTTTATTTATATTCCATAAAAATGAACAATATTCGAGAAAATATCACTTCATTTTCTTTTCATATTTTATTAGATACATTTCATCCAATAAAAAATTAAGAGCATTAGAAAATATATTTCCATTTATTTTCATATTTTATTAGGTACATTTCATTGCATAAAAATCAAGAACATTGGAAAAAATATTCATTCATTTATTTTCATATTTTATTAGGTACATTTCATTGCATAAAATCAAGAACATTGGAAAAAATATTCATTCATTTATTTTCATATTTTATTAGGTACACTTCATCTGACTATTTTTTAATGCCTAATGTGGGAGCACTTGTTCAGGATATGACATATCATTGTTGCATATGTTTTTAAAATCTTTCACCATTATTTTACGAAAAGTAATGTTAGAGTTATTTTATCTCAGAATTTGTAACAATTATCTGCAATTAAAAAAGGCAATGATAATTAAATAAAAATATTGGTGACAAAATAAAAATGTGCTGCAGACTTACTTGTCAAGGATCTTATTTCCAGAGTTTCCCATTTACAGATTGTTACTCATTGTTGCCTATGAGGCCATATTATTTAGTTGCCATAAAGTAACAAATTAAAAGCAAAAAAAGACTTAAGTTTTACAAATTTAAACTTTGTGTGCTTCGGGAGGGGGGGGGGGGGCGGTTGATTTAGACTAAATTTTAAAAACTGAAAACAGACTATTACTATAAAGATTAAGCATTTTTAGATTTTATATATATATATAGATATATATGTACTTCCATTAAATAAAATTTAGTATTAGTCATTCTTAATAATTCACGTAAAACATTCCAATAAGTGTTAATTGGTAAAAATAAAAATGAATTTTACATTTCATTACATTAGGGGTGCTGAACCTGTGGCCCGCGGGCCAAAAGTGGCCCACGATCGGATTACTGGTGGCCCGCGGATCAATTTCGACGATCGGACGCGAAAAAATCACGACTTTCGCTGCCAAATTTCACCCATCGGGTGCGTAAAAATCGCAATTTTTGCCGATCGAGTGCATATAAATCGCGAATTTTGCCGATCGGGTGCGTATAAATCGTAAATCTCCGATCGCCTGCGTAAAAATCGTGAATTTTGCCGATCGGGCGCGTAAAAATCGTGAATTTTGCCGATCGGGCCCGTAAAATTCGCGAATTTTGCCGATCAGGTGCGTATGAATCGTAAATTTCGTCGATCGTATGCGTAAAAATCGCGAATTTTGCCGATCGGGTCCGTAAAAATAGCGAATTCTGCCGATAGGGTGCGTATAAATCGCGAATTTTGCCGATCAGGTGCGTATACATCGTAAGTTTCGTTGATCGTATGCGTAAAAATCGCGAATTTTGCCGATCGAGCCCTTAAAAATCGTGAATTCTGACGATAGGGTGTGTATAAATCGCCAATTTTGCCGATCAGGTGCGTATCAATCGTAAATTTCGTCGATTGTATGCGTAAAAATCGCGAATTTTGCCGATCAGGTGCGTATACATCGTAAATTTCGTTGATCGTATGCGTAAAAATCGCGAATTTTGCCGATCGGGCCCGTAAAAATCGTGAATTCTGACGATAGGGTGTGTATAAATCGCGAATTTTGCCGATCAGGTGCGTATAAATCGTAAATTTCGTCGATTGTATGCGTAATAATCGCGAATTTTGCCGATCGGGCCCGTAAAAATCGCGAATTCTGACGATAGGGTGCGTATAAATCGCGAATTTTGCCGATCAGGTGCGTATAAATCGTAAATTTCGTCGATTGTATGCGTAAAAATCACGAAATTTGCCGATCGGGTGCATATAAATCGCGAATTTTGCCGATCGGGTGCGTGTAAATTGTAAATTTTGCCGATCGTCTGCGTAAAAATAGCAAATTTTGCCGATCGGATGCATAAAAATCGCAAATTTTGCCGATTAGGCGCATAAAAATCGCGAATTCTGTCGATCGGGTGCGTAAAAATCATGAATTTCACCGATAGGGTGCGTATGAATCGCGAATTTTGCCGATTAGGTGCGTATAAATCGTAAATTTCGACCATCATATGCGTAAAAATCGCGAATTTTGCCGATCGGGTGAATATAAATCGCGAATTTTGCCGATCGGATGCGTAAAAATCGCGAATTTTGCCGATCGGATGCGTAAAAATCGCAAATTTTGCCAATCAGGTGCGTAAAAATCGCGTATTTTGGCGATCGTGCGCGTAAAAATCGTGAATTCCGCCGATCGGGTGCGTAAAAATCGTGAATTTCGCCAATCGGCACGTAAAAATCGCAAATTTTATCAATCGGGCGCCTAAAAAGCGCAAAATTTCGCCGATCGGATACGGGAAAAAATCACAAATTTTCCCAATTAGGCGCGTAAAAATCACAAATTTTGCTGATCGGGTGCGTATAAATCGAAAATTTCGCCGAACGTGTGCGTAATAATCGTGAATTTCGTCAACCACTAGGAAAAAACTATGAATATTGTCAATCGCGCATGGAATAAAAAAGAAAGTTTTTTCCATCCTTTCCAACTGAATTGGGTTATGCTGACGAAGGAGGTGGTTGAGTATAGGGAGCTAATCCTCCTTTTACAATTAGCATTTTTATGAACTTTTAGGCCGCCCTCCCCCCTCCTTACCCGAAACAAAATTTTGTCCACCCTATGGATGTTGTCTCTCAACAATCCAGTCACTTTTGTGACTGCCTCTCCTCTTATAAAGGTTGTGCACCCCTTTGATATCCAAATTTTATGACTGAATATGTTAAGAAGTACAATTTAGAATAATATATGTTTCTCCTCCTCTCCACCTTCAGCAGGATTTTTTTTCGGCACTGGCAATCTTTAAAGCTAAATTTATTCCTTCAAATAAAGTCAAGGAGTATTTTCACTCTGAAAATAATCTTAGCTATATCTCTTGTATAAATACAAACGTAAACTGTTGATATATCATTGCCAAAAGCACTGAATACATTGACTGGAAGGAAGGAACTTAGGGGGCTAAATCTACCCTTTCGAAATTTGTTTTTTTTAATCTGATCCCCCCCCCCCCTCCCCCTGGTCACACCTCCTCAAAACAAAAATTTTCTGATTTTGGCCCTCGACAACCCAGTCATTTTTGTAAGTGGCCCTTCGCTTAAAAAGGTTGTGCACCCCTACATTACATAAAAGCAGAATTGCTTGTATTTTTTTTTTTAATGCATGACATTATTAAATGTTTTAACTATTTGCTCTTATATTTTCATTTATGTGTGAGTAACCCAATTAACTCACCACCTCACACGATAACACGCCAAGTCATACGTCCATTTGGGCAAATACATGGTGGCGTAATTCAACTGTATTACACGAGCCTTAACCCTAAATATGCCACCCCCTGCATATGTTCTACCTCGTTAGTACAAAAGAACTATGGTACTGTTTTGTTATTAGGACCCTGGTTAAAGAGAAAAATTAGCAAGGTTGAATTTGGCATGAAAAGGCAAAATTTTCAGAAGCACTTTCTGTCAACCTTTATCTACAATTAAAAAACCTCATAAGCTTGCTTAGGAAAATTCCTTAAGTGTATCAAATGCACTAACAATTTGTTTTATATTTACACCATTTAGCACGAGAAACAATTTGTTTAATTTATACATAAACTAACAAAACCTGCGGCTTTACTCGTATAGTTGTTGAAATATGCCAAGTGGTATTTCTGTGCCTATTTTCATTAGAGGAAATTATACTGCTACGGATTATTCAAAAATTACTAACTAAGCCACACTTTAGATAAACTTCATTCCTACATTGCATTAGGCAAACATGAGAGTTAAATGAATGAGAAGAACTAAAATTAATTGCACATAAATGGTAATTTAGGTTTGTTTTCAAGGTTTTTCATTAGTTTCAATTTTCATTTCAAATTTCGATTTTTTAGAAATTATTCTTAGTAAGCATTTACATCTTAAAAATAAGAGATGTCAAATTTTAAGTTTCTATTCCTAACAATTCCAAATAAAACGTAATTTAGAACTTTTCCACTCATTTTACACCTTTTAAATTTTTCGAATTTTTAACCAACTGTTTTTACTGTGCATCTGCATCTTAAAAGTAACCATTATACTAAATTTCAGGTTTCTAACCAGATTAAATCCAACTATATCATAATTTATTACATTTTTAGAACATTTTCTACTCATATCACACTTTTAAGTCACACTTTCACAATTTTTAGAAACTGTTCTTAGCAAGCATTTATAAAAGTAACCATCATGTCAGATTTCAAGCTTTTATAAAAAAAAATGTATCTCATAAATCACAATTTTAGAACGTTTTGCTAGAAATGTGGTTCAGTACACGTATAATTAATAAACTAATTATTAATGTAATTAGTTATTAAGTAATTGTTAATTATTCATTATTAATTAATTAGTAATTATATGCAGTTATGTATATATATTAATCAGTTTTTTAAAAAAATTCTATGGTTTCAGTTTCAGCCGAAAATGGAAAGATCACCGAAATTCGGTTTCGACTGATCTCTAGTTTATATACACATGTTAAGACCATCGACAAGAAATAAGTAACTCACGTTTTCCATCTGAGTATTAATAATAATAGCTCAATATTAATATTAGAAATTATTTTTTATTAGAATATGGGAAAACAATTTTTTAATAATAAAAACGTTGAAAATTGCCATTGTCACCATTGTCTTTTTTTCATTAAAATTTTTACTACATTCATAAGAAATTTAGAAATGTGCAAATACACAGATTGTCAGTAATAATCAATATTTATTTTACTTCTACATTTTATGGTGTTTTAAAATCTTGTTTCAAATTGTATGAAATTTTAGAGCTTTCCAGCAATAAAAATACTCTTTTTTTTAATGCTAGAAAGCTTTGAAATTTCTTAAAATTCAAAGTGTATGATAACTCAGTTTGTTTCGGTTTTATTAATGAAATTTTTACTGTTTTACTTGTCAGGACAATTTTTCTAAATACGATTTACAGGATCATGACAGTAATAAAATTTTTTAAAAAGTGTAACTTTTTTATTATTACTGTGAGGGTTACTTCATCAACATAGTCTTAATTCCTACTTTTTTTTTAACACTTTTGCAATTTACATTGTCTATGCCAACAGATAAAATGTTAAAGTACATTTCAATCCTTTTGATGCACATTGTGAATATCATTGTTATACAATTATTTCTTTCAATTTATTATATTTTGAAGCATTGTTATTTAGATTTTTTTTAAAATAGTAATATGAAAGTTTTTTTTTTAAATTCGTTTTCCATTTGATACAAATAAGTTAATCAGTTTGCCTGCATCTATAGAAAGTAAACATCATAATTGTCTGATAACCACTTCAGTTATTAAAGATGCATACTGTATCAGGGGCCATTTGCAACTAAAATGCTACTAAAAGCGACTATTTTCAGCAGCAGGCAACTATGGCTACTATTTTAGCCCAAAAACCTTCAAAAGCGACTATTTTGGGAGAAAACCAGGAAAAAGGAGACTATTTTCCAATTCCAGCTACTATTTTTGTAAAAAATAAAAAATATAATTCACCAGTTTCAGAATTACAAATTTTTTAACCCAATATTCCAACCTAATATTTCCGTATAAATTTGTTTTTTATTCAATTTTTAAAATATGTAAACTTCCAATTGAAATTTAAAAAAAAAATTTCTTTTTCAATCTAAATATAGTTTAAATATATCAATCATTCAAATTTCAGTAGGAAAACTAATTACTGACTTTTGGTTTGGCTACCACCCATAAGCCTTATGCTTTACAGTATATTTGTCCAATGTTTGATTGTTTTTAAAGGTATTTAACCCTTTAACTGCCATATGAACCCCAAACAATTAACTATAGATTTGTTCACTAGGCAGCGTGAATCGTTTTTGTTTCTAACCTTTTATAAATGTTTCATACCAAAAATTTTAATTAATAAACGAGCTGAAATAAATCCTACTTAGAAATAAGAAAATCTTGTTTTCTATCGCAATTTTTCAATTTAATAACAGATTTAAAATATTGAGGAAAACATTTAAAATATTGCCTTTCTTGCTTATTTAGATAGCTTTATTTGGCCCATTGGTGTCTATAAAATCAGACTTTAATTATGCTGATTTTGCTATTTTATTTTACACAAATTTCTTCTAAAGAATAGATTAGTTATGTACACCTATTTTCTTTATCAAATGCATCCTTTTTTGATAAAGTCACTTTTTATTGGCAGATTTCTTGCTTCAGTTTTATTTTGTTTACAAAATGGAATTAAAATTGTAGCTAATAACATGCAATAAAAGTTTTATCGTTTTCAGTTACATCAGAGTAATGCTCAAGTACAAGCTAAGCATATATTAAATTTAGTTTGGGAAAACCAAATTTCATTCTGATCCTATATTTCAGATGATAATTTAAATAATTTAAGAAGTTTCTTTTCTGTTTCCATTTGTGTGTGTGTGTGATTTTATAATTAAAATACAAAAAGTAGCAAATTTGGATGGTAACATGTAAGGTAACTGTAGAGAAAGATGTGGATTTTCATTATGTTATTTTTATGGCAAATAAGGATTCTTGCCCTTCTTTTCTTAAGTTAGAATGCAACTATTTTGGCTACTATTTTTGTACAAATGCTACTATTTTGGCTACTATTTTTTTCATAGTAGGCTACTAAAGCAACTATTTTTGATGCCATTAGGCAGTGGCAGCCCTGTGTATGGATAATCTTGAATGTAGTTTATGCAAGTGATGACGAAGTATAAGTCCTTGCTTGCATTATATAAAATCTTATTCAATTCAGAAAAGTTAATCTGATTAGTGCATAATATAAACAAATTATTAGAATATTGTTTGTTACTTATGATTAATTTTTTTTAATAAAAAATTTATTTTCAGAACTGGATAAATTGTCACTGAACTTCAAAGATCTATTTAGAAACAAAGAGACCTGTGACGTGACTCTGAATGTAAAGGACAAAGAATACAGGGCCCACAAATCCGTTTTGATCGCTCGATCGAGTGTCTTTGCTGCTGCTTTCAAACACGATACTTTGGAGCGACAGACGGGGGTCATCACCATATCCGACTGTGATCCCGATTCTTTTCTGGATTTCTTGGAGTATCTCTATTGTGGCAAGCTTGAAGGGATGTCTTTCCAGAGTGCTTTGAATCTCTATTACACATCAGATAAATATGATGTGGAAGATCTCAAGATATTCTGCCTCGAATATCTGATGCAGTGTTTGACAGTGGAAAACATATGTGAGGTTGTTGTTTTTGCTGATAAGTATGAAGAAACAGCATTGTTTTCTGAAGTTCAAGACTTTTTCAACAGAAATGTCAGCGACATTTTGGTAACTTCTGAGTGGGATGATTTATTGGCGACGAACCGCCACTTGGCAAACAAACTTTTGATAGAAATGCCAAAACTGAAATATGAAGATTAAGTCTCGAAATGTGATTTATTTTTTCTATTTAGGAGAACTGATGCAATTTCTTGCTAATCAATAAATGTGAATTTCACTGTTTTATACATTTGTGTACTATCCAAAATTTAAAAACTTTGTTAATTTTCATATATTTTTCTAAAAGTTATGTGAAATAAAAGCCATAATGCAAAACAATTTTATTTATTTTTTTTTATATACAATGCAAGTACAACAAGATTAATTCCCTATTGCCATTAATCTTTCTGTAAAAATCTAAAGAAAATCAGTTTGATCAATGAAAATAGATTTCATTTTTATTAGATCAAACTTCTGGATGATACTTGTAAGAGTTCTTTTGTATTGTATAATGCAAAAACAGATGCTGGCTTATATGTTCCATGCATGCATAGAACTGCGAGAAACCTTGAAAGGATCAGGGTCGATAAGCCACGTTTTTGGCCCATGAAATAGACTAATACTCGGTTTTGTTATACTGACTTAATTATTTCACTTTTTAATATTAGGTTTATCCTGTACGATTTCAATAATAGATTTTGCATTTTGTTCGGATTTATGACTTACACAAGCTCAAAGTTTGTATTATTCGTAGTTTTTGATGAAAAGTATGCAATTTCTTCTAATTTTACCTCAATTATTTATATGAGTGCAACACTTTCTTCTTTACATATATTATAAAATACATCAAAATGTACAGTATATGTAAAAATAGAAGTGTTGCAAAGCTGTGCTCATAGTAAAATATTAAAAAAGGGGGATAAAATTAGAAGAAATTGCATATTTTTCATCAAAAACTACGAATAATACGAACTTTGAGCTTGTGTAAGTTATATAAAAACAAACAAAATGCAAAAACTATTGTTGAATGCGTACAGGATAAAGCTTCTAATATTAAAAAGTGAAATAATTAAGTCAGTATAACAAAATCGAATTTTAGTCTTATTTCATGGGCCAAAAACACAGCTTATGGACCCTGATCCTTTTGAAACAAGAATAAATGTGAAAATTTTGAGGATTAAACCAAGAATTTTCGACAGTTTGATGGGGGAAAAATATTCCAGAGGTTTATACTTATTTTCATTTCTTTTTAAATACAAATAACATATTTCAGTATTTTGTAATACAGTTTACTTTTACTTTCTAAAATAAAAGACTAATGAAAATTTACATTATCAGACAATAGTTATGTATTATGAACTTTTTGCTCCATAACACATTTAAAAAAGCAAACATACAAGTTAATTATTAAATCATGACTGCCTTATCAAATAACTTAAATCATTTATGAAAACAACATAAAACTTATTTTTAAGAATTTCACTTTTTAAAAAAGTATAAATTTTAAGAGCACTTAAAAAAACTGAATTAAGCGTTTCAAGTTATAATTCAATATATTTGAATACCTTCAATTAAAAAATAAATTGCCTTATTGTTATTTTAATAAGCAAAAGTATTTCAAAATTCTCAGGACTTTAAGATTCACAAAATTTTCTTCTCAAAAATCCCTGTTTTTCTCCTGATTAAAATAGATTTCTTTTTTCAATTCTAGAATTATTTATAAAATAAGAAGATTCATATTTTGATAAACTGAATAGGGTTTTACAGGTAAAGATGGAATTTTGTAATCAATTTTTATTTCACTTCCTGATAGACTAGAATTATAAAAGCTATGTACAAAGGTGTGTTTTCAATGTCAGCCCAAAATTTTAACATTTTTTAGAATTTAATTATAAATTAATAACTAAATTTTAAGGCATTTTTCTGTTATCTGTTGATATGTTGCCGAATATGCTTTAAGGTTACAATTGTATATGAGTTACAATAACAATTGATTTAATTATGTACCAAACCATGCACACCAAAAGAGGCCAACTGGCTGTGAAGCTGCAACAAAGAAATATTTTAAACAGTATAAAGTAGAATATATAAATAAAAATTAAAGAAATAATATATATATTTCTGTTTTTTAATACGCTTTAATCAGTTAGTAGTTGCATATTAATTAAATTATGATTACATTGAGAAATCAGTTTAGAAATCCTAAAAAGGTAGTTTAAATATTGCTTTTTACTTTCTTCTGTCTATAATAGAAGAAGGTGACTGACATTTTGACACAATACAGCAGGATTCCTCCATAAATGGGTTTAATTTATGAGTTTTAGTGAACATGGTTTTGGCAAATTTTCTTTCATTGTTGTAACCATTGTTCCTATTCTTATATGCTTAACACTATATATTTATATTCGCCAAAGTCAAATTCTCCCCCAGCTTGTCGAAATATTGCCAAATTTGGCAACAAAAATAGGTTGCCATAAATGAAGCCAACTTTGCTGTAGACAACTAATTTGGCGATATTCTCATTCAAATGCAATGTTGACGTGAACTGGGAATAATTCTTCTGTAATCAGGTTCCGTATATTTTAGCTTTGTGTATTTCCAGTAGAATTAGCTGAATCTCAAAACCAAGGAATAGCGAGGTTATTTTTTCCTGCCGGTACAGGCCAGAAAGACTTTTCGTAGTTTAGTATAATACATCGACTGCTCCCATCCAGGTAACCCGACGATTCGCAAGCAGCAGACGCACTGCGATGAAAAAATGACAAAAAATATTGATTTTTTTTTGCCGGTGTGAGAGCGAATTTTGAAGCATTAACATCATGTATGAGATAGAAGAAAGTTTTGGAATTGGACTATCGGACTAGTTTTTAAATTTCTACTTACACTAAAATTCATCAATGTTACAAATATTCCTGAGGTTGCTTAAAACTTGTCGGTTTTAGAATGGGGGGGGTGGGGTGGAGATTGGTCTACCAACCGGCCACTGAGAAATAAGGGGGGCAAAATACTTGGTTAATATATCATAATTCTTTAGAAGCTACCAATTGTATATGTGCTGACAAAAGTTTCGCTCAGGTGCACCATTGATTTTAAAGCAGCACCTATTAAACAGCTTTTCTTATAATCCATGGGTATACTAATAGATGGAATATAATTGCAGTATATGTAGTTGTTGCATGTTCATATACTTGGCTGGTTTCTAACCACTGCATCAGGATATGATTGGTTTAGTAACAGCATATTGTTTCTATCCAGATTACCCGGTATAAGTTTCCTACATGGAATTTTTTTCTTTTGCATTAAGCAAAATTTATCCAAAAAATATATAAAATGAATGCAAAAACATTGGGAATTAGAGGCCCCATTCTACATTAATTTTGGGGGTCCTTTTATTTTACTCTAAATTGGAAAGAAAATAGTATTCACAATGCATGACATTTCGGTCCCCCCCCCCCCCCACAATGTAACTCTGACTCTGATTGTTGTAGGCCCACCAAAATTTGTATGGATCTTTGAGGGGACATTATCATTTTTTATCATTCCTCTAAATTTTATAAAAAGATTAATACAGTAGCTAGAAAAATTTAAACTCTTACAACTAATTACAAATTGTCACAGCGTGCTGAAATTTTATGTGATTGAACAACGTGACATAATTTTTACAGAGGGCAGTGTAAATTTTTTTAACCGAAGACCCCAAAATTTTAGTATAGTGCAAATATAAGGGGCCGACAAACACTTATAACACGGATCCAAATAGTAGTAGACCACACAAATTTCTTATGGAAAACGTATTCGTTTTAAAGGGAGGGGCGGGGGCTCTGTGGATTTTTTTATAGAAGCCCCCCATATTTTAGTGTATCCTAAATATAAAGTCATGACAAATTAAAAAATTTATAACTCGAGCTGTAATTATCGTAGAACACTCATATTTTGTATGGTAAACATAATCATTATAAAACAGGGGACTTTGTTAGGTTTTTTTTTTACTGTAGCTCCCTAAATTTTAGTATAGCATTAATATAAGGGTCCGGTAACCAAAAACATGACTTGCATCCAAATTTGTCGCAGTGCACACAAATTTTGTATGATTAACGTAATTGTTTTAATGGGAAGAGGTGTCTGTGGATGTTTTATAGAAGCTCCCCATATTTTAGTGTATTATAAATATAAGTTCCCGACAAATTAAAAGACTTATAACTCAATCTATAATTATCATAGAACACATATTTTGTATGGTAAAAGTAATCTTTATAAAGGGGGGGACTTTGTTGTTGGTTTTCTTATCGTAACCTCCTAACTTTTAGTAGGGAGTCAATATAAGAATCCGATAACCACAAACATTCATAACTCGGATCCAAATTGTCGCAGCCCACACAAAATTCGTATGGCAAACGTAATTCTTTTAAGAAGAGGGGTGCTCTGTGGATATTTATAGAAGCAACACGAAGGATACATTTTCATTGTGAATACACTTCGTAGATTTGGTTTATACAGCACCTATCGAATACAGTACAATAAGGTACCATAGACCTCTCTGAGGTCCAAACAGATAGCTTTCTTGTATGTCAATAAAAAAGACTTTGCTTATAGTCCTGGGGTGTTGGCGCGACATTGTTTTTTGAGGAGCATTGTTCTTTTCCCTAATCCCTTCTTAAGCTGATATATCTGGGGAAATTGTGTCCAGCAAGGTCTAGCAGAGAATTTTTTTTTTCTGAAAACTATAATTTGGCAACCCTACTTGGCAAATTTCAATTTAATATTGATCTTTTTAATTACTTTTAGTAAAAAGATTATTACAAATTTAAAATAGAAAAAGCTAGAATTTTATATATTTACTTGCATAACAGCATTTTGCAGGCAGATTTATTGTTTTTTTTTTCAAAGTTTTTTGTATATGAATTTAGATAAAAAATACAGAATTAGCAAATAGATAAGTTAAAAATGTCTATTTAAAGAGAAAGAAGTTTTGAAACTAGAAGTTATTTCTCCTGCATGTTATTAAATAAAAAATATTTATTATTAATAGCTCAGGTGATTACTATCTGATCTATGAAACAAAATTGTCAACATGGCAATATAATTTTTTTTAAATTAAATTATCTTGCAATTTTCAGCGACTGGTATTATTGATATAATTTTACACATGAATTTACATTTTAGGGAGAGACTATTTAATTCTTTTATAGATTATATTTTCAAAGTTAATGTTTTCTGGTTAACAAATTAAATTTTTATATAGGAAATGCTATGAATATTTTTGCTTCAGATGATGGACGTAGAACATAAAAATGAATCATAAATCATGAAATTTTGAATAATTTATGCATGTGTATATATATATATATACACTATATATATATATATATATATATATATATATATATATATATATATATATATACTAGTTAACCTGCCCGGGCCCGAGATATTTACAATCTCAGAGAAAGGCGTTAACCCCCTCCCTCCCCATACCTGCAAATATAATGAATAATTTGTTCAAGAGAACCACCGTCACCTACATTAACGCGATCATTAAAAAAAAGAATTACTTTTTTCTGATAATTGGAACATAACGAAGACGCTACGCTAAAATAGCCGGCAGATGACACCCCTTCCCGACCCCAATTTCAAATCTATATCTTAATTAGTTACCTAAATTTTTGTTCATTAGTAAAAATTGGCAATTATTTCCTTTCATTTTCGCGAACTAAATGGAGGGATCGGCCAGAGAAACAGATCTCTTTGTAGTTCAGTTTTTAATGAAAACAGATCCCTGTCTGAAACTTTGATTGTTTTCACTGGCGCCGGCAGATTTTTGCATAAATTAAGAAAAATTATCGACCGAATTTTTCAAAAATCACATAGTCGGATGCAGAATTTTTCTTTACATTTGCTCTGAAATTTTCAAATCGATATCTCAATTAGTTTTGTTAAAATTCGCTAATTAGTAAAATAATTTCGAATTCGTTCATTTCCGCTTGCAAATCCAATGCGCCTGTTCGTTTCTTTCACCATTTTGATTTAAAAGATGTCATTTTAGAAGCGATGGTTAATGAGAATCTAATTAATATCTTGGGTAATTATCAAAATATTAAAATTCTGAGACTCAGGTGCACATGGCCAGACTTTCGACTATCCACACCTAAATTTTCAGGCTTCTAGGTGGGCAAAATTTGCTAGCCATCGCAGACAAACAAACAAACACACACACACAGGCCGAAACTTTCTTTTATTAATATACTAGCTAACCCGCCCGGCGTTGCCCGGTCCTGCAATACTAATAATCTGTTCTATACGAAACGTGAGCCAAACCCCGTCATAATCGGGTTCATAGAACCAGATATACTCCTGTAGTTCCACCGCCAGGGGGCGCTGTCTGTTCTGGAAGAGGCCTTCTCAGAACACTCGACCCAGCCAAATTTAATAGTAGAATTGAAATTTAACCATGGGTAAACATTGCCAAAATAGCGGAAATCACGAAAGGGAGGTTACGTAATCGATCGGTTTCTAAAGGGTTAATGTAGATATTTTTTAAAACCCAACCATGCGTTTTGAAGAAAATGAGCATGTCTACTGTTTGTCCGTACTGACATATCCGGAGTCGATGTTGATTTTTAAACCTACACCGAAAAACGAAAATCGCGTGAGTGAGTTTTGGAAAGGATTTTTGCGGAGGGTTAAAATTAAAAATTTTCAAAACGGATACCAGATTTTAAAAAACAAAGGTATATAAATTAGGCGCGGTATTTTTAGTTTTTCGTATCTTGTTTATAAACGCCTATTCAAATTTTTAAAGATTGGAGAAATAGTTAAAAAAGCAAAATTGACTTACGGTAAAATACATTTTCGAAAGGGTTAATGTGATTTTTTTTTTAAACTAAAGGTTTCTGCCTAAACCTGATAGAACGTAGATGTCTTTAGGTGTGTTTGTTTTTTGTTTGGTTATTTTAGAGAGCCGATGCCAGATTATATATATCGCGGAAATCAGAATTTGCAAAAGAGAGTCCTGCGCACGAATTTTTTTTGAAGGGTTAATATTCGTATTTTTCAAAAACAAATACAGATGTCGAAAAAGGAATAAATTTAGATATTCTCTGGTATTTTTAGTTTTTCGTACCTTTCTCTGAATCGCCGATGCAAATGTTTAAAAATTGCCAAAATTGCAAAACGGCATACAGAAAATATACTTTTTCGAAGGGTTAATTTTCATATTTTTAAAAACCAATAGTGGGTTTGAAAAGGGCAAACTTAGATCTTTAATTTGGTGACCTTCGTTTTTCCGTATATTTTGTATTCCGGTGGATGCAAGGTTCGGAAAACAGGAGAAAATAAAAAACATGAATTCGATGCTTTTTGATTTTTTTTTTGAAAGGGTTAAATGTAAAATGTTTTCAAACCAACCAGACCGTTCGAGACGTAAAAGTATGTTCTTTCAGAATATGTAGACGGTTTTTCCGTATTTCTAGCCGTTCGCCCATGGCGAATTTAGAAAAACTTAAAAAGAAATGGAAGTATCCACACTTTGTTTCATCTTTTAACGGAGGAACGAATAAATGCCTTCTGGGCATGCGTAAGCTCTTTTCGGACGACAGATTTTTTATTTGCGATCTTTGATCGGTTTTTAATTAATAACTACTCAAATTTTCAAAATATTAAAAATCTGAGGTTCAGGTGCACCAGGAGAGTGTTTGGCCTACCTCAATCTAAATTTGCAGGCTTCTAGGTGGGCTAGATTTTGCTAGCCATCGCCAACAGACACACACACACACACAGAGCGAAACTTTCTTTTATTAGTATAGATATATATACAGAGTCGAACACAATTTTGAAGGGACTGCGAATTTATTTTGTATTAACCATCACAATAGTGGTGCCATCTATGTTAGATATAAAACTAAATGAATTAACCTTCAAATATATGCCTGTTCTTAAAATCATAAATTAATAAGAAATAGAAAATTTAATTTAAAAAAATCATCAGTTTGGGCAGTAATAAATTTATTTACTTGCTAACCATTATTTAAAAAGTCCGTTATTGAGTCTGTCAATTTTTGTTGAGTACTTCTTTTACCAACGTATGGAATTTATCTAATTTGTCCAAAGCACGGGAAGCATCCTCTTGTTCAATAACGAAACGTTGTACAGTTTTCAATAGCTTACGGTAGATTAATTTAATGATACCAAACTTTTCCGTTCTTTGTCGATTTCTTCATGCTCTTCTTACACTTTTGTCTGATGTCATCTTCTTTTCAGCTAATGCAACATTTATTTCTTCGTCTGGCATCACATCCGACGTCAGCATTTATGGAAATGCACTCGGAAAGGCAAGAATTTTGCATTTTTCGATTGCAGATAATTCCATGACGCTCTTTGAATCTTATCAGTCATCCGTTAGAAAATGTGAAATAGCTATCACCGAGAGCACCAGTAAAAGCATGTACTTTCTCTTGCAAAACTGCACCAGTTAAAACAATGTTCTAGCTTTCTGCCTCTTTTATTCACAGCAAGAGAGCGATTTCAATTTTTTCAGTCTTTCCTGTACACATTCGTTTTCTTACTGGTTCAAATTGAGTCACAGCATAAGCCGCCTCAATCTTTTTATGATTCTTTAAAATCGTAGAGGGTCTGCTGTTGGGTATCCCATACATTTCTGCAATTTCTGATTTTTTTAAGCACTTTATCACTGACTTCGTTTAAAATGTTTTGCTTGGTTTTTAAAAATGAGCTTTCTACTTTCGACTTTAGTCCGCAGTTGTTCTGTAGAATTCTATGAAAGAGAGTTTCAGTTATGTGAGTCAGGTGGTAAAGTAGGGATTGTCACTTCTTTCACCCAAAAATAGAAGATTTTAGAAATCCGGTTTATAGTTCATGTCACTGTCAATATAGTCAAACAAGTAATGGAACAATAACTTAAAAAAAAAAAAAGAATTCCTCCTGTCATATCGCAAGTTTATTTAGAACACATTAATCTTTGCACAGCTCATGAAATAAAAATCCACAGGATTCAATTAAATCAAATTGAAAATTATTTAATAAAAAAATATTATGTACAGTTTTGTTATGGTTTACAAGCTTTAATCGTGATTTTCATAATCACAGCAGAATACGCTTCTGCTTTCAATTAGCATTCTTTGTTCCACCACCGAAACTCACTTAAAATATCTCACTAAATCCGAAGCTGTTTACAAAGAGACCTTTGTCCCTCATTGCCCACAAACAGACTCCTCCTCGCTTCCCTCTTTTACACATTCCACTGTTGGTGAGGGCAGATGTGAACTCGGCCATTGCTCCAAAATGACCAGCCCCCCCCCCCCCCTACTGCTGTGAACATCCTCTAACCTCAGAAGGACGGAATGCTTCTTTTCGGAGAAATGCTCCAGCATCTTTAAGCTTGTTGTTACAGCTCCTTCCCCCTAGCCTTCCCGCTAGGGTCCCTGCTCCTTCATACGATGCATACACCTATGAAAATGCAGATTTGAACCAGGTACTGAGCCCCTCACTCTTAATGCACTAAATCTGAGAGGTACCAACACCTACACTCCAGTTGGAGATGCTAAGGAAATCTAATACCTCAATGACTTTATACACTTTAATTTTTTTATACAAGGTTCATACAGACGCATGCATACTCAGTTTTGAAATACTCATGATCATCCTAGATTTCACTTAGGAATTACCATAACAATTTAAACAATAAAAACATATTCATAATTAAATTTAATATAACAGATGAGATATTTATCTGAATTCAACAACCGACACAATGCGATTCTTGAAATTAAAGTAAATTCTAAAAAATACTGAATAACACACAAAATATATACAATTAATAAACAAAAAAAGATACTCGTAAAACAAATATAAACAAATACCAATTCATGAATCAAGTAAAGAAATTATACTAACTTAAATTCTAAAGAAATTACACTATTTGGTTCTACTTAACCCGTCTGCATTCCATGAAGTTTCCCAGGTTTGTGTTCGACTTTGAAGTTGAATGACTGCAAATACAATGTCCATCTAGTCAATCTCGCATTGCTCCTCATCATTGTTTTTAAATACGTCAGAGGATTGTGATCTGTTTGGACCACAAACCGCTGCCCATTCAGATAGTGATTTAGTTTTTTGAGACTATACACAATTGTTGCTAATTCCCGTTCAACAATGCTGTAATTCTGCTCTGCCCTTAATTTTTTTTTACTCAAGTACAGAATGGGATGTTCTTCCCTATCTCTTTCTTACCTGTGACAGAACTATGCCAGCACTATATAAACTTGCATCGGTCTGCACAATAAACTCTTGACCATAATCTGGGGCATACAAAATGGCACTCTGGGTTAACTTCCTTTTTAATTCCTGGTAAGACCTTTTGCACTCCCCACTTTACTCTATCTTTTCTTTCTTGACCTTCTCTTTGAAAACATTAGTTAAGGGGACTACAAGCCTGTCATTCCTAGAAATGACCTCACTTTAGTTTTATAGGAAGGCGTTGGAAATTCCTGGATGGCTTTTACCTTTACGTCACTGGGAGACCGCTTCCCCGAACCTACCTCGTGACCCAAAAACCTCACACTATCCTGCGTAAACTTACACTTTGTGGGTTTCACTGTTAGGCCGGTCTCTAACAATCGCTTCAGAACCTCAGCGATGTCCTTCATGTGTACTGTTGTATTAAAATAACCTGTTACTGAAAAAAATTATTGTATCTTTTCAGTAATAAAAAATAAATATTCTTAAAAGTTGGACATTTTAAAAACTTGTTACAAACATAATATTATGAATATTAGTAGAAGGATCAAGATTTTATGCTGTTTTGTATACATACATTTATTATAAAGAGGTTGATTGAAATTTCATGAAAATCTGATTGGTCCTTTTCACGAAATCCTATGCGCAATCTAAAAAAAAAAAAAAAAAAAAAAACTATTTATAGTACTAATAGCGAAAGTTTGTTTCACCAGTTTTCATTCTTACACAAAGTGGAAAGTTCTGACTGCAGTTTTGATTAAAATATTTCAAATCAAGTATATCTTTTTTTAGATGAATTAATAAAACAGTGCTCTATTTTTTTCCGTAGGTACACAACTTCTTGAATAGGCATTAAATGTTAATCTAACCTGATCTTTTTTTTAAAAGTGATATTATAAAAAAAATTTTAATAGTTTTTGGTCATTTTAGATATTTGTTTATAACATTTAAATGATTTAATGGTAACACAACTTTGATGTCCTGAAATTTAAGGCTATTTCGGGAATTTTTTATTATTTTTTTTTAAAAGAAATGTGAAGTATTTACACAAATACAATAATTTATTTATAGTAGAAAATTGTATTTTTTTTTTTCATATATTAAACAAGTTGGAAATTGTACGTCAAACGTTACAAATGAGGTGCGTTCGTACGCACGTTTTAGAATTAAATTCATGATATCCCGTGCGTAGAACGGGTTAAACAGCTAGTTAAGTATATATTTTATGACACTGTTCATACAAATATCTTAACTAGTTATATAAAAATTCAGATATATATGTATCAGCTAGTTATATAAATATTCAGATCTTGATGATTTTTAATTCTGTGAAATGAATTATATCGTCTGCAGATTAATTTCTGTCATAAAATAAGTATCTCGCTCGCTTGACGATTAAACTTCGGAAGCTCCTATAACAAAAAAAGCACCGATTTAAAAAAAAAAAAATCAAATTTCTTAATAAATATTTTTATTAATATCTCCTAAAGTTTTGATTCGATTTTAATAAAATTTGAAATGTCTCGACAAAATTCTGCAAAGATAATATATTTTAAATTGCAAACCATTTGGTTGGGTAGTTTTTGCGTTGTTATATGCGGACAGACAGACGGACGCACCAAACGACGACTATAGGTGCTACGTATTTATATAATTACGAACGCACCTAAAAATGGTGGTTTGACTGATGATGGGTGGGAGCACTTTGAAAAAAAAAGGGAAGTGGTGGACACAATAATTCATCGTAGAGTTGGACTGGAACAATAAAAAAAAATTTATAAACCAAAAGCAAGTGAAGTAAATAGCTGTTTTATATATATATTAAATATATATATATATATAGGCATTTTTAGTGAAATGGTATTAATTCAAAGTCGAATGTAAAATTTCAAACAAAACTTTTGTTACATGCAGTTACCCAGAAATGTGAGCAATCGCTATTCAATATATCAAATAATATATAATATCATAGCTATAATATACAATATCTATAATATATAATAATATATAATATCTATAATATATAATATCTAATAATATATAATATCTATAATATATAATATCTATAATATATAATATATATTAATATATCGAAACATCAAAGGTATCTCACTAGAAAAATACATGAGGATTAATTTTCAAAAAGTTAAAGTTTGTTGATTGAACACTAAACTGGCAAAGCTAGAGTTCCACTGATTTTTAAAATTGCTGTTCTGGGGAAAAAAAAAAAAAGTTTCTCTTACTGTTTATTTATATTGGTTTATTTATACTGGTTATTAATATTACATTGCGATGCTCTACTTCTATAACTCCATAATTACCCTTTCACTTTCTGTAGAGATTGCTAATAAAATATTATTTCCATGTCTGTAAAAAGTACTTTACGCAACAATTTTTTTTTTTTTTTTTTTTTTTTGGACAGATTAAAGTTGTTGGTGTTACTCCATACTTTTTTTTATTACTTCATTTTAAAATTAATTTTAGTTGGTTTCTCTATCATGTACGAACCTAAAGATTTTTTTCTTTTTATACGTTTCCATGGAAACTAACTATATATGAAAGTTTACAGAGTAGGTATGTACAGCTCTACCACAATTTTCCTATAGAATTTTTCGCCTTGTTTAATAGAAAAATATTACAAATTATGCGATTAAACGCTGAAATATTTTTAAACTGAAAAAAAAAAAAAAAAAAAAAAAATATATATATATATATATATTAAGCAAACATTTCTTATTTAATTTAGTGGTGCCATACTCCTTTGAAATACTAAGGCATGGATCCACCTTGAGTTTGTCTCTTATTTATTAGCTTTTATAGAAAACGTTCCTCGTGATTGTAATTTGTTTGTATCCCTTATTACTACAATTTCTCTAACTTTTTTGAAATTGCTCAGATCGATGCAAAACATTTAGTATATTTTGAATGATTTATGTCCCAAATGTCTATTGCAACAAAATTAGCTTCGTTGGTATAACTTAAAAAATATATTGTATGACTGTTTCTATTTTTTCTTTTTGTCTTCTAACTTCTGAACATTAAAAAAAAAAAAAATCCGATGACAGATAGCCTTGTATAAATCATCTCTTGTTATATTTTTAGTCTTAGAACAGCATTAGAAAGCCTTACTTTAAGTCATAATGTTATGTGGGACATGCTTAAATAGATTTTTAGGGTTTCGTTCATCTCACAAAACCATATTACTCCCGCTCCATTGTCTGTCCGTCACAGAGCCATTCTCAGAAACTATATAACTTATAGAGTTGAAACTTTTTGTTTATATACCTGAAGACCAGCTATGAAGCTTAAAATATTAAAATTTGAAAAATTCGTATTATTTTAATAAATAGAGATAAAAAAAACAAAATTCTAACAGCCTTTTCCTATTAAATTTAAACCTTTTTCGTTATAGCAGTTGCCAAAAATTAAAAATCCACAATGAAACTCTTTCTACAATAATTAATTTTCTATTGAACGATTTCCACGTGAAAAATGAAAATGAAATACAATGTTTCACCAACTGAAAAAAAAAATTAATATGAAATAAAATTGATTGACGTCATACTGGTAATAAAACAGAAATTTTCAAAGATTTCTCAATAATACAAGGAGTATGAGTATTTGTGTGTACACAAAGCAGATTAATATCATGTAATTAGAGAATTAAAAAGAAAATCTGACGTCATATTGGAAGTTTAACGAATTTTTCAAATGTTTGAGAATAATGCAAAGCGAGTATCAATATGAGTAATAGAGAATAGTAAATATTATGAGTTCGAGAAACATATTGAATCATGATAAAAATCCGATTATGGAAATATTCGCATGTTTTAACATTTTGAAGGTGTACAACATGTTTAATTTTGAAATTATTTTCTTAAATATCACATTTAGTCTGCATGACAGATATTATTATGACAGATTATAATAGCAGGCTGGTTTAGATATTCGAAAAAACAAAAAAATAGACCGGTAAATTTTTACATTATAAAAAACATGACTTTTTTTTGTTGTTGTTGCTAAATGAAATTTATTTTGATTTATTAAAGAAAGGATAAAGTGTTTTGAAAGGAATATTAAACGAAACCCATTGAGCGATCTTCGATCACACTTACCCACTTGTTATATATTACATTTTACTGAGGGAAAATCGATAATAAATATATTTTTTTATGTTTGTACTTCATGGTACCATTTATATTATATCACTTAAGTAATCTACAATTAATATTAACAGTTCAAAATGAAAGATGCTTTTAATGCAGAGGCACAATTTGGAGGAGGCGAGGGGGGAGCAATTTCCCCATCAAAGAATGGATATTTTGAAGTGTATCAGTTGTCGCAGATCATATTTTTTTTTAATCTGAAATTGCACAAAAGCTAAAATAATTCGTCATATTTGATTAATAAAATAGAACCATTAGTATTAAATAAACACTTTAAGGCACAGAAATTAATAATTCCCAATAATGTTTGCAATAAAGTTGCAATAGCTCTAGAGCTATTGCAACTTTTTCAAAGTAAAACACATTTATCAATAAAGAGTACTTTGGTTGATTTTATAAACAAATATGAGAATAAAGTTGTATCAGTTGTTTCTCAACTGTGCACAGAAAAAAAAAAAAAAAAATCCCCTCCTCCACTCAAAAAAGTTTTGAAATGGTGCCCTTACTTCAATGAAATGGATGATTTCAGATGCGCGAACAGGAATTAGTTGGAAAGCTGGGTAAAGTAACATGTTAAGGTTTCGCATTTTATTTTTTTCATACTTTCAACTTTTTAATTCAAAATTGATTGATGAATACAATTAAAATTTAATTATATTTTCACTATTTTAAATTTCTGTTTAAAATCTTTAGATGAAAAAAAGTGTTACAAATGCATCATAAACTGCAAAAGAAAAATAATAAAATTGTAAGATAATAGATTTTCTAAAAAAGTACTATTCAGATAATTTATTTTTTAATACAGTAAAGCCTGTTTATAGCGGAACCCTACTATAAACGGTGGAAAAAATCATAGTTCTGCCTCCCCCCCCCCCCCCAAAAAAAAAAAAAAAACATGCAATTTTACTGTCTAAAATGAAAATAACCTGAATTTTTCATTGGTTTTTGCACTTCCGTCTAAGTAAGTATTATTGTATCATACTTTTAATGGGGGGGGGGGGGGGGTGCACAATGGAATTATTATTAGGGCCTGCGCTGCGGTCTCTGTGTACGGTCCTGGGGCTGCACAAAAGAATTTGAGTACATATCCCTTTATTGATGGCAGTTGCTAAAGGGGGATTTTCAACTGTGTTATATGTTTCCTAATTGAATTGAATTCTTGCATACTGTGTAGTATATATACAAATCTATAGATAATATATAGGCTGCACAAAATAATTAGAATATTTTTTTCGGCCATACGTAGTATTTGCTGAAATTGGATTTTCAAATATGTTATGCGTTTTTCAAATTGTTGATTTACATATCATCTTTCGCTTTATTAAATAGTTAAGTTTTGTTAGGGGCTGTCCACAAATGATGTCACACTTGGTGGAGGGGGGTTAATGAAATTGTGACAAGGGGGTTGAGGGGATAAGAAGAAGTGTGACATCACACATTTTGGTTAAAATAAAATCATTTAAAATCAGCAGATTAAATTTTGAAATTACCAGAATTTGAGGGTGTTTTTTAATCGGGGCTAAAACAACTTTCATGTGATTTGTTTTCACTTATATTCCTTTCTTTTCAAAAAAATATATTAATATTTTATTACTAATTGTATTACTTTATTGTATATTAATTATGTTTCTTGTTGTAAACCTTAATCTTATTTCATACAAAATAAGTACACGAATCATTTTTATTGTTATGCTCACAAATGTTATTAAAACTTATAGTTAAAGGTTAAAAATAAAATTTGAAATATTATCTATAATGTAGTGCTTTGTCTCTGAACTGCAAGTATATGTCTATGTAATTTAGCATGACATGTGACAAGAGGGAGGGGGGGGGGGTATGGTGAGGTGTGACACTTTGTGACTAAGGGGTGGGGGATCAAAAATATTGAAAAAAAAAAGTATGACATCATTTATGGACAGCTCCTTACAGTATTCTGAATGTGTTGAAGATATTAATCTATGCTTGCAGCATAATTTTTATTTATTTAATGTTTGACAGAATCCCCCATCAAGGGTCGTACGCTTTTAGTTTTACATTTTTTTAAAAATAGAATTTCTCACCTTACTTAAATGCAGAAAAGTATTACAAATCCTGCAATTAAACAAGGTGTTTATAATATCTGCTATTTATATATTAAATAGAAAAATTCTACTAAAACCATGGCCCACTTAAGACTTAGAAGTAGGGGAAGCCCGACATCACACAGGGGGCCCCCTTTTACTTTGCCAATTATGCTTCAACAATTTGAATTTTTATCATCAAAATTTCGAGTAAACAACACCTTTAATATTAAACTAAAACTAACGACCTATAAACATATGAAAAAATATTTTATTATGTACATAACAAATTAATTTTGTAAATGAATTTACAAACATGGAACAGGAGTAAATATCTGAACTTCAAAATATATTTTATGCTTTACAAATTGCAGGATTTGTCAGTGCTAAGAACAGTGCAGGGACAACAAATATTGGACGTAAATTTATGCTTGGCTGCAACACAATTTTGCTTCTATTTTATAAACAGAAATTTGGTATCACCTGTATGCTAATTACTTTCCCCTTTATTTAAATAACCTATGCTCCATATTTTATATCATTTCTCCACTCTTTATGAATATAAACAAAATATAATTATACAAATTCAATTTTCTGTTATTTTTAGCACGTTTGAAATTAAAATGTAAAACATAAGAAAAATGAAAATAAGTTGCATTTAATCACTGATTTTATACCATTTATTATATCAACAGAAAATAAAAATAGAGTATAAATGTGTCAGTAACAGTCTGAGGGAAAATTTAGTAGCTATAATTAAGGAAAAAAAAAAATACATTTTTTTACACTGAATGAAATTTTCTCCTCTAAAAATTAGTTTTGAAAAGTAAATTTGGGGGCCCGTTTGTATTTCAATGGGTAAGCTCGGGATTCACGTGCCTATTCGGTAAACAGGCCCTGACTAAAACATTGTGGAGAAAGCGTACAAATCCTGATCATACTTTAAAATAAATTTTCCCAACGGCAAAGTCAGATATTTTTTTAAGGGTAAGATATTTTTGCAATAAGCAATTGCTTTTTTTTAAAAATAAATAAACAAAAGAAAATTTCCTTTAATCATGCTTATCTCTTATTTCGAATAACCTGTAGAAAATAAATACATATTTTCAAGTAGTCAAACACAAAGAAAAATTATTTACATTGTCGAAATCCAGGGGTGGCATGACCCACCCTTGGTCTACCCCCTTTTATCTTGCCCGCGCCCTTAACTTATTTAAATTACATTAATTAGTTTTATTTTTAATTTAATAAGAACCAGTATAAGAACACTTGCAAAATAACTAGATTTCGCAAAAAAAAACTGCCAATGGTATCTTTATCATGAACCGTAGCCTATGGTCTAGCCTACGATGAAGGCTACCCATGAACGTAACAATTTAATAGTACGTTCATAGATGGCAGCACATGATCAGACTTTTTCAATAGATGTTCAAGGAGACTTTGGTTCCATTCATGACAACATAAATTTTTACCTGAACGTGAAAACTAACATGTGCTTAGTTATTATTTTTATTGCTGCAAATTATTTGCTAAGAATTTTTCTTTAGATTAACTCATTTTTACTTTTTTTGCCTGATCAAGATTGTCTACTTTAGGTAAGTTAGTAACAGTATAAATTTTATGTACGTTTATATATAAAAATGTTTTAGGATAAAAGAAATCATTGAATATTTTCCAATAGAGATATGTATTATGGTATTGTAAAATGACCACCTTTTTTTTCTTTTTTTTTCCATGATTAATCTTAACTCTAAAATAAAACTTTAAGCTTAAGCTACAGTTTTATAATCTTAAGCTATTTCAGAATGATTCAAAGTATAAAATTAAATAAGTGTATGTAACTATAGAATAAAATAATAGAAAGTTATCCATTTTTTTGTTTTTCTTTCTTCCTTTCCTTCCTTTTTGAAACTTTTTTTTTTCCATAGAATAATTGTTACTACCATAATATAGAAGCTTCAATAGCTTATAATAAATTTGAAAACGATTCAAAGCTTAAAATTTCATAAGTGTAAGTAACTAACAAAATAATGAACTGTTTAATTTCTCTGGTTTCAATCACATTGTATTCTTTTCATTTACTTTTTATACTTACTTTTTTCTTTATTTTTTTGTTCAGAATTGTAATTTTAAAATCTTCTTATATGTACACTTTAACAACTCTAATGTGGTTTCTAAATGATAAAAAGCTTAAATGTAATGTATATAACTAAAATAAATTAGCAAAAATTAGTACGTAAAAAAAATTATAATTTTTCAAAAAAAGAAAAAAGAATGATTTTTTTTTAAATCGGATTTTTATATTACAATCGGATTTTTATGAATTTTTTCCCTGCGTTAAAATACATAATAGCTATTAAGAATTTTTGGTTTCCAAAACAATTAAGCCTCTAATTGCTAACATAATCTATGTTTTAATTAATAAATTTATAATTATCAGTTAGTAAGTACAGAAATTATGAAATTTGCAAATTAATGATTCCATTAGTAGCATGCAATAGCTTTAAGTACATTAATATTTTGTCATAATTAGGTAAAACTAATTTTAATACTATTGATATTTACATATATCAGAGTTTCCCCCAGACAGTTTCAGAAGGGTGCTGCACCCTGCCTGCCCTTTGGTTTGCAAAATAGCACCCTTCTTGCCCCTCATAGAAATAATTAGCACCCTTCTGCCCCCATCAGTAAAAAAAAGTGCCCTTTCTCATTTTTGCATTAAAAAATTTGCTTTCATAGTAAAAATTGACTCAATGTTGTCTTGAAAAGAGTGCTTTGACTTTTAAATATCAACAGTGGCTTTAAAAACCAAAAAAATAACTGTAACAATTAAAATAAGTGCTCTTAAGAATCCAAAAAGTGCCCTTAAGAATCTAAAAAGTGCCCTTTTCTCACCGGTAGCACCCTGCCTTCTTTTAAACCTAGGGGAAACTCTGATATATTAAAATTATTAATTCCTACATTTAATATTAAATTGTTAACACTACTTAAAATTAATAATTATTAAACAATTAAATCTCTAATTAGGAAAATAATATACATTTTTATGTTTTAATGAATAATTGATAATAATAATTTAGTATTCATTCTAGAAAAAAAAGAAGGGGGGGGGATCAGAGTGCCAGTTTCCTAAAAGGACACTATTTTAGTAGAACAGGGGAAACATTTTATGAGGAAATATATTAATGTGTTTAGTAAAGATTAAAAAAAAAAAAAATTCATCTTTTTAATATGATAAATAAAATGACATTAATTTGTAAGGATTTTATTAATTACAAATTGAAAAATACAAAATTACAACATGATTTAATAATATCCTGTTTTTTATATTTTTTATAAAGAAATAAAGTTCTATAATTTTTGCAGTTGCAAGGTCTTGGACACAGACAAGGCCCCCAAGGCCAGATATAGTCCGAAGGGGGGTGTGGTATCCCCGACATGAGGGACCAAATTTGTAATATGTATTAGGATACATGAATCCGAGGCTGTCCCAAAGTCCGAGTGCAGGAAATTTTTTTTTCAGATTTTCTTGCGGCTGGACTAGGAATTAATTTTATTTTTTTTTTATTTGGCTCGGGTCTCAACTACAGTCCTGTATTGGGTCAGGTAACCCGCTTTTACACAACCCGACCTAATCCCTGATTTGTGTTGTCCGTTTTTTGCTGCCATTCGGGTTTGGGCTGGGTTGACTTTCATTGTTTCGGGTTGAGTTTTAACTCTTTCAAGTCGGTTTCGGGTTGACCCGAATTTTCAAAAGAATGTTCAAAATGTCTTTTCAGATGAAAAATCTATATACAATAATATCTCCATAACAAACACTCTCGAATATAGTGAACACCTTTATTTAGTGAACAGTTTAATTCCTAAAACATATATATTTGTTCCATTCCTCTTTGAATAGTGGACACTTCCAATTCTACACACACGTAACGTGTGTGTGCGTAAACTATAGCAAATACGATATATGTGTTTTGTGTGTATAATAACGAAATTTTGGTATAATAACCGAGAGAAAAAAAAAGTTTTCTTAGCTGTACTATACAGAAGGAATAATCTATGATCACATTTTTTATATACATTTTATTTCTCATGCAAAATTATATATACTACTCATTCACATTCTAATATGCATTTATTTTCATCTAGAACATATTGTTCACAGTGCTGAATTCAGACATTTTTCTCTAGGAGGCACTTCTGTGATTTCGGGGGAGAATTTGCATTCTTTAACCATTAAATGAAAAAAATCTCAAATCTCCCCCCCCCCCCCCCACCCTCTGTCCCTGATTTCAACTATGCTCTACTCACTTGTTTTGTGAAAATCCTAAATCTGTCCCGTAAGAAAAATTCTGCAGTAAGAAAATTAGTCACCCTACCCCCCCCCCCCCCCCAAAAAAAAAAGACAGCCTACCTGATGCAGAACTTTATTCAACAATTCTGAGGTGTCCGCCATACAAAGGTTTTACTATATTTGAATATTAAAGAATATAGATATGTCCATTTCTCTCTATTAAAGATAAATTTGGTATTAGAGATATAATTGTAGGTCATTTTTCATAATTGCATTAAAATATGAATTAATTTTCTTTCATTTCATGCCTGGGTTATGTTCGTCTGCTTCGGTTTTGAGTTGAAATATGTCAGCTTGCGGGTCGATGAAATTTTTCTGTCGGGTTCGGTTTAGTTGCAGGTTTACGTCAAATGGAATTTTGATGCCTGTGCAGGACTTCTAATGCTAAATTCATTTGTGATCGTTACAAAAACATAATGCAATACAAGGTATTTAATATATTTTTTAATTATTATTATTATTTATTTATTTATTTTATTTTTTGAATAATTCAAAACAACTTGATGGAATGAGTTGTAATTTTTGATTCGCATATATTTGAAGCTTTGAAAATTGATTAATGTTTAAAAAATTCATAAGTTACATTTCATATATTTTTATTTTTCAAAAATTAATTTGCAAAAATATTTAAAAAAAAATATTTTTGAAAAATATTTTTTAAAAAATAAATTAAATTTTTTTTTTCAAGAATTGTAACTTATAATTTAAAAAAAAATAGAAATCAATTTTTAGAAGCTTCAAATATGCGAATACAAAATTACAGTTTATTCTGCCAAGCAGTTTTTGAGTTATATTTAAAAAACTTTGGAATCTGTTTTGCAGTGATTACAAGTGAATTTATCATTAGGAGTTCCAATTTTTAAACCTGCATAATTCCTAAATTTCTTCACCGAATGACTTCCCGTTTGGTAATCCAAAGCTAAATTTAATGAAAATGACAAAATCAAAATTAAGTGTGTTTGTAATTGACAATTTCAGAGTTTGGTACAATTTCAATATACAAACAAAATGACACCCTAAGTTTATTTTTTAACATAAAGTGAAGTTTTTTAACAAAGTGATTCAGTCAAATGACTATCTTCATTTTTCTGGAACTCTTTCAGTAATTAAAATGTATGAGGGTTTTTTTTTTTTTTTGGGGGGGGGGGGGGTAGTGTACAATTTTTGTAGCTAGGTAAAGAGGAATGATGTGAAAAAAATAGCTCTTTACAAAAAGAATATTAAACACTTTAGCGGTCGTCTAAATTTTTATATCCCGGCAAATCAGCATAAGAAAAAAAATCTTAACTTCGTGTTATGGTGCCTCAAGTGTAAGTTCTCCTGTAGGAGAAACATTCTATCAGAGGTTCACAGTTTTGTTTTGTGATTCCTTATTCATTATCTTACACTTTGTCTTACGATAGTTCTAAGGTGATCGTTAGATAGCAAGATACTGCAGTATTTATTACACTTTTATTTTTATTGTAAGGTAGAAAGTCTCCATCGGCCGATTAATGAAATTCGAGAATTTTTTCTCGTGACAAAATGAAGAAATTCACAATTTTCAGTGGCTGCTCGACGAAATTCACGATTTTTATGCGTTCGATTGACGAAATTCAGGATTTTTACACGCCCGATCAACGAAATTTTAATGTATCTTTTTAAGATCTAAATTTGCAATATTTTCAACGATTAATTGCGAAATTCGTAATTCCGGAATTTCTGGAGATGTTGGCATCTAGCAAGCATGAGATTCTTCCGCGGATCTGCGGTTTTTTCCGCTTTTTTGTCATTTTCCGCTTTTTGCCATTTTCCGGAAAAACGCGAAATCGCCTAAGGCTCGCAAAAAAGCGCGAATTTCGTTAAAAGATCGCAGGAAAGACGCCTATTTCGTCAAAGAATCGTGCGAAAATTGCCAAAAGATCGCAGGAAAAACGCGAAAATTCGCTTACAGATCATGAAAAAATGCGCATTTCGTCAAAGGATCACTGAAAAAATGCGTATTTCGTTAAAGGATCGCTGAGAAAACTCTAATTTTGTCAAAGGATCGGTGAAAAAATGCAAATTTCGTCAAAAAATTGCTGAACAAACGCACATTTCACCAAAAAAATCGCTGAAAAAATGCAAATTTTGCCAAAAGATTGCAGACAATACACAACTTTTGCCAAAAGATTGCTGAAAAAATGCGAATTTTGCCAAAGAATCGCTGAATAAACGCGCATTTCGTCAAAGGATTGCGTAAAAAGTGCAAATTTCGCCAAAAGATCGCGGAAAAAACGCAAAATTTGCTTAAAAGACGGTGGGAAAATGTGAATTTCGGCAAAAATCGCGGAAAAAACGCAAAATTTACCAAAAGATCGCTGAAAAAAAACGCGAGTTTCGCCAAAGAATATATCGGTGAAAAAGACGCGAATTTCGTCAAACGTTTGGTGAAAAAACGCGAATTTCTTTAAAATTTACTGCATTGGGTTAAAAGATTGAAACCAAATTTCTTTTAGTAATGTAGAAATCCAAAAAATGGCTTCAAGCTGGCTGGTAAAAATGACCTGCAATCTGGAATAATCATGGTCCTGACTAGTTGGTGCCACTGATAATGTCCATAGAAAATCTCTTTAATTCTTAAAAACTTATTATTTTTTAAGAGTGGGAACTCTGTTCTATCATTTATTTAAGGTGGTTGCAATCAGGGCCGAAACTAGGGGGGGGGCAGAGGGGGCACGTGCCCCGGGCGCCAGCAGAACAGAAGGCGAAGGGGGCGCCAAATGCAGGTTTTGTTTGTTGTTTGATATAGAAATGTATATATATATGAAATTTGTATAAAAAGTCTCACAGACGGAAAATCCAAAAAGAAAACTAAACCAAATGCATTAAAATAGACAAATAGATAAAAATATTCGTCTACAATACAAGATAGCAAATGACTAAAAAACTATCTGTTAGGCTATTTTCTTTCTCCCATTCCAACTGTATCGTGTTTATGCCGTCTATCATTTAAATCTCTTCCTGTGGTTTAGGAGAATCACTAACAATTTTCAAGGTCAGTCCCTACTCATGTCTATATGACACTGCTCAACTGGACACGGTATTGCACTGTCCAGCATGGATAATTGGCAAACGTTTCCCTCACTTTGACTTTTCTATTAGATAAAAATATTCCACGAAGGCTGTTCTATTTTTTCCCTTATCTCACAGCGTGGAGCTTTCTTCTTTTTCCATTTTGTCATGGGCGAGGGTTGACTGCCGTGGAAAGTAAACACAAATTGGGGGATGAATGCCCAAAGTAAAATTCTCAGTAAAATCTTTTTCTTTTAAGCAATGGATACAAATGAAACGGTAACAGTAACAAACTGTGACGGTCACAAATCTGAAATTTGTTACCGGCATGAAAAGAGCGATACAAAAGAAACACTTGTGACCGTCACAAATGAAGACAGCGGCGTCACAAATTTGTTACCGATTATTCGATTATTTTCAACGATACGCTTCAATCGGCTTCAATGATTGGTTCAGAAGTATTATAATGGCGGATTCGCGGATGTTGAAAAGCTCGGCAAATATGGAGATATTTCCATTTTTTTTTATTTGAACCGATACAATTTATTTTTAATAATATTGAATTAACATATGCGAGTTTTAACGCTAAATTTTTGGTAGAATTCTAATCTAATTTCAAGCAAAAGTTGTTTAGCGTAATATTTATTTATAATTTATGTTATATCAGTTTGTTGTCAATTCCTTATTTATTCTTTATCTACAATATATTTTTCTCCAATTCTCCCCCTCCCCAAAAATTTATTTAAAAAATGAATTTGTCGATTACTGTGACCTTTTTGTCACCTATTATTTCTAATCAGTATTTCTTAAAATTAATGTTTAAATGAATTTGTGCTATGTAACAAAATTGTAACAAACATAGCTGATTGTTTAGCAAAAAGAAAAAAACACTTTTTATCTTTCCAAACTTTCATACATACAATTTCCTTTAACGTTATATTAATCTCATTTATATGGCTCCTTTTATTATTTATAATTGCAATATGTCTGTGTCATCTACATAAGATGTGTTGCATATTTAAAATACCCCCCCCCCCCTCCTGGTTTTTTATATACTAAATCTTCTACTGTGACTACTGGAATCTATTTTACTGTTGCTGTTATTTGTGTTGGTCCGCTGGAATGCGTTTAGGAGGCTAGAAAGATTTATAATCAATCTTCGGTCTCTTAAATGCATACTTGCAGGCTAAATCACATTCTGAATTCTAAAAAAGCTGCTCATGACTTCTGCACACTGAAACTTGTCAAAAGTAAGTAGTTTTCTTTCTTTCTTTTTTTTTTCTTTAATTAATGTGTTCCTATAAAATTTAATTTCCTGCTCTAAAATAGAAATTGTATTTTCTTTCTTTTTTTCACAATATTATGCTGTAAAAACTGTTTCTTTATATTTTTATACTCTAAATTACAAATATCAAATTTAAAAATAAATTAAGCAAAGCATAAGCATGCATCTTAAAGGATTTTTTTAATTTAATTTATAGTTATATTTGTTATATTACAGATATATATATATATTTTTAATATATTAATCTGGTTACATTTTTTAACTTTTTCAACATTAATATGTAATAAATTTCAGTCATATTTTCCATTGTAAATCAAAACACCCAAAAATTCATTAATGTTCATGAAAATGTTAGTAGTAAACAGAAAAACCCTACATTAATAAACTGAAACACTCTACACATTGTAATATATACATTTTTTTCCCTGTATGTGTGTTTGTTAGAACCAAAACTTCATGAAAGCTAACTAATAAAACAAAATATTGAGATTACAGATAAAAAGTTTTTACATCATAAGATTTATGATCGGGGTTGGGAAATCGCACAAATTTATTCATTAGTGGCAAGTAAATTTTTTAATGAGGATAGCGAATTTCTAAATAGTCTTTTAAAAACTAAAGGTATAGAAAATATATATCAAGTTATATTTCATGTTTCTCCCAACTGCAGTAATGTGAACATGGCATTGTGTTTTGTTATCCCTAAACCCATCCCTTTTTATATTTTTTTTTCTTAATTTTGTTAAAAAAAAATATATATATATATATATATAAATGTATTGTAGTAATGAATTATTTTTGGAGTCGTGTAAATTTTGCCACACCAATTTCATTGGGTATTGCATCTTGCTAAATATTAAAAAATCCTTTGTGGTACGATTTTCTGAAAACACATTCTTGTTTATCATGAAAAGTTTTACTATAAGCAAGGGTCGATATTGATGCAGACAAAATTTGAGCCTATTTAGGGGCTCCTTCACAAAAACCCTTAAAAAAAATAGGGTTCTTTTCAAAATTCCTCTTAACAAAATAGGTCCTTCACAAAATTCCATTCCATGAAAGCACACTCTTTAATTATTTTTATTTTCTTCAGTTTTAAAATGTATTATTTGCAAACAAAACAAGTTCACCTGAAAGGAAAAACTTTAACAGAATGACTTAAAAAAGTTACGCTTGGTTTGAATTTGAGTAACTGGATTTAATATCTCGTTACAAAATGTTATTTTTCTCAAAAAGTGAGGTTGTAAAGTTCTACTGAATTCTGTTAAGTGAAGGTAAAATTAATTAAAATACCTAATAAATTTGCTTTGTGTACTTGAAAAAAAAAAATTCTGCTGTTAATAACAAAGCTAAAATTCATTTTAATAGTGAATTTTTATTTGAAAAAAAAAAAAAAGATAATTTCAAATTACAAAAATTGGAAGAGGGGGGGGGGGGGCATTGCATACAAAAAGTATGCTGCTCTGTGCTATTTTTATTGATGCAGGGAGGAGGGGGGGGGGAGCATAACCTTCCTTTTATTGAATCCAACTTTGTGTAGCTGTTTTTGATACAGGATAGTTCATTATGAATGTTTTTCTCAGTGTTTGATTAAAAAATTGACTTTTATCGGCTCAAAAACATTTAATTATTGAAAAACCATATTTTATAACAATGAAAATGAACAAATATCTTACAGTTAAGAAAAAAATTGTATGAATTTTAGATATAAACTGAATTACAAATTCATTCAATGCTTTTTCATTCTAGATTTATAACAAAATCATTGGTATGGATTTATTGGCTGGATAGATTTATTTATTCAAGTATAGTGAGACAACATTTATACATTTCTCATTAATATGAATTTACTTTTACACATCATTTCATTATGATTTCAATCATGGATGCCCACAAGGAAGGAAGGCCCCTCCTCAGATTTTAAAATGTAATTAACTAAATTTTCTTTTTCTTGTATGATTTTCGAAAAAAAAAATGAAAATTTATTATTCTCAATTTGTTTAAAATAATTTTATTCAAAAAATATTTCCCTTTCTAATTTCTATTTTTAATTAAAAAAACAAACATATTTTTGTATCTGCTGCATCTTGAAAATTTTATTTTATTTTTTAAAGTAAATTATTAAACAGATTTCATATCTTATACTTGTGGGGTTTTTTTAATGAAATATTTATAAATATAGATTTGTGAAATCAATATAAACTATCAATATTAATTATTTTTATTTTCTTCAGTTTTAAAATGTATAATTTGCAAACAAAGCAAGCTCACCAGACAGGAAAAACTTTAACAGAATGACTTAAAGTTATGCTTGGTTTAAATTTGAGTAACAGGATTTAGTCTCTCGCTACAAAATGTTATTTTTTACAAAAAGTGTAGTTATAAAGTTCTACTGAATTCTGTAAAATAGAGATAAAATTAATTAAAACACCTAATAAATTTGCTTTGGGTACTTGAAAAAAATTCTGCTGTTAATAACAAAGCTAAAATTCATTTTTACAGTGAATTTTTATTTTAAAAAAAATTAAGATAATTTCAAATTAAAAAAATTGGGGGGGGGGGGGGGTGCATACAAAAAGTATGCTGCTCTGTGCTATTTTTATTGATAGAGGAATGGGGGGGGGGGGTGGACTAACCTTCCTTTTCTGAGATCCATACCTTTAAGTGGTTGCTTTTGATACAGGATAGTTCAAGTTCATTATAAATGTTTTTCTGAGTATTTGATTAAAAAATTGACTTTCATCTGCTCAAAAACATTTAATTATTGAAAAACAGTATTTTATAAAAATGAAAATTAACAAATATCGTACAGTTAAGAAAAATTTGCATGAATTTTAGATATAAACGGAATTAGAAATTCATTCAATATTGCTATTAAACACGAATTTAATGATAGCATTTCAATTATTCTTTTTTTTGATAAATGAAATCTTTAATGCAGTTTTTATTGTTGAAAACATGTTTAAAAGTATGATTCAATATATCCATGAAATTTGAAAAATCTGTACTGAATGTATTATTTTTTTTTATAAATGATATCTTAAAAATTACTGAAAATATGTTACATACATTAATTTGTTGGAATGTATGATATTAAACTTTTTCACAATTTTAAATAAATATGATTAATTTTTTTTAAATATCAAGATCATATATGAATTATTCACATTTATAAAACTGATATAATATTATTTAAAAATAGTTTTCTTTCAACAGCCATTATAATGCTGAAATAATTTTATTAAAAAAATATTTTCTTTTTTTAATTACTTTTTATTTATTTAAAAAAAAAAAACATTTTTTTGTATCTGTTACATCTTGAATGTTTTATTTTATTTTTTAAAGTAAATTATTAAACAGATCTCATATCTTATACTTGTGGGTTTTTTTACATGAAATATTTATTATAGATATGTGAAATCAATATAAACTATCATTTATTGATAAGAAATGATAAATGAAATCTTTAATGCAGTTTTTATTGTTGAAAACATTTTTAAAAGTATGATTCAATATATCCATTAAATTTGAAAAATCTATACTAAATGTATTATTTTTTTTATAAATGATATCTTAAAAATTACTAAAAATATGTTACATGCATTAATTTGTTGGAATGTATGATATTAAACTTTTTCACAATTATAAATAAATATGATTAATTTTTTTTTAAATATCAAGATCATATATGAATTATTCACATTTATAAAACTGATATAATATTATTTAAAAATAGTTTTCTTTCTACAGTCATTATACTGCTGAAATAATTTTAATAAAAAAATATTTTCCTTTCTAATTACTTTTTTTTTTTAATTTAAAAAAAACAAACATATTTTTGTATCTGTTACATCTTAAATGTTTTATTTTATTTTTTAAAGTAAATTATTAAACAGACCTCATATTTTATACTTGTGGGGTTTTTTAAATGAAATATTTATAAATACAGATTTGTGAAATCAATATAAACTATCATTTATTGATAAGAAATGGAACATTATGTATTTTTTCCTTGTCTGTTTAGAGTTTAGTTAACAAATTTTTATTGGTAAATATTGGTAAATTAAAAAAAAAAAAAAAAAAAAAAAAAAGTAAAGTTGTGAAATACATATATTATATATTTCAATTTCCGTATCTAAAAAACTTTCTTTCTATCTTTTTTTTTTTACTTTTATATAATATAACTTTTACTTTATATACTTTTCATATAATATACTTTTAAATAATATATGGATGACATTTTTCGAAAATAAAATCGATCGCATTTTAACATGGTTTAAAGGAAAAAAAAAAAAAAAAAAAAAAAAAAAAAACATAATATTGACAATAGTTTTAGTTAGCGCTGTTTAAATAGGATTATTTTTTGAATATTTGGTGCTATTTGTTAAAAAAAAGCTTCACTACGTGTTATGCTGACAAGCTTTATTTACGTTTCGGAGAGTTGTTACCGGCTTGTGACAGCTCGCGACCGCTTCCAAGCAGTAACAAATTTTTATGACAACAGTCACAACTTTGTGACGCCTGAAGCAGGATGGCGTTTCATTTGTATCGCGTTTGGCAGGATTTGTGACTGCAACCCGAGTTGTTACTGAAACCGTTTCATTTGTATCCACGCCTAAGTATAGCATTTGTAGAGGTACAGTAAAAAATCAAATCTCGGACAGGGCGCCACCCTGGCTTTATCTTCCAAAAAGTTTTTTACACGTCTTTTTGCGAAAGCTTTCTAAGCGTTTTGCCGCCCTTCTCAGCAACTGGAATATGCCGGCCTGTTACTTTTGCTGAAATTACTTTTTCATCCAGATCCAATCTAGTATTATTAGAGGGGGCGAGGTTGGGCGACTGCCTGGGATACTAAAAACAAATTATATTTGAAAGGATAATTTGAAAAATACGCAAAATAAAACTCTTTGTTAAAACTTTTTTTAAAAAAAGAATGTCATTTGTCTTGGTGCAGGGAGAAAGCCATACCCAAGTTGCTATGACTAATAAAACCGCAGCCGCCCCTGCCTTTATCCTCCCAAACTATTTTCTCGTCATTTGGCCATTTCCAGATAAATGAAAAATGCGGCAATACCATTTGTTACAATTACTTTTTTACATACAAATCCGGCTTTAAAGGGCGCGAGGTTGGCTATTACTAACGACACTAAAAACTAAGGGGATGAAACATATGCAAGATAAAATAGTAACCTCTCCTCCCCCCCCCTTTTTTTAAGAATATAGCATTTGTAGAGATGCAGTAAATAATCTCGCATAGGATGCCATGGTTAATAAAATCGTCTTTGCAAAAAAAAAAAAAAAAAAAAAAAATGTTTTTGTCTTTTCGCCATTCTTAGGTGTTTTACCGCCCTATTCTTTTGCTGTAATTATTTTTTTAGATCCAGGTGTAAATTTCCGGGCAACTACATCGTGTTTTTAATCTTATGCTACTCTAAAAATGCAAAATATCGATTATAATCAGTAACCAAGTCAAATGCATTCTAAATATCAGCTTTGTGTAAACAGCATACCAAGTGTGGGGGACCCCTAAATCAGGGGCCCCACTTTCACGATCCAGATTTAGATTTATCAGATCTGATTTAATTAGACTCTGAATCTGTGTAATTAAATCGTCATAAAAGTCTCTAACAGTAACAGGGTTCCGTTCAGCTCAGATCCAATTGTGTCTCACCCCAACCCTCCACAACCGTTCACAGTTCTGATAATTGCTAAAGAAAAGAAGACTAGGAAAAACATTGAAACATAACTAAAACATTTCTGGGAATTGCAAATGGTATAAAAAATATTCTATTTAAATTACATGAAAATTATGTAGCAATACTAATTTAAAAAAAAGTGCTAAGAAAATCCTTTGATCAAAAAATAATTTTTCTCGTTTAACTCAAAAGAGGAGTTTTGGGGCCCTTTGAGGCCATCGCGACCCCTTAAATCCGCCTATGAGAATATCAATAATTATACTTCCTAAGATGAAAACCTGTATAAAGCGGAATATTTTTCGGTTCCTTTCGATTCCATTTTCAAGATTTTAATGAATCAGTATTTGACAAAGCTGATTACTTAGTTCAGTATTACAGATTTTCTGATTATATACTTTAAATTTTAGAAACTTAGAAAAAATTTCGTTTTTGAAATTTTCTTTGGGGGGGGGGGGGGGGGCGCCAAAATCCATTTTTGCCCCGGGCGCCAAAATGGCTAGTTTCGGCACTGGTTGCAATTATTAACATATACTTGATTTGCTGTTTCAAGAAAAGTGTCTTACTATTTTCAAAATTTCAATTAAAATAATGTTCATGCCAATGAAGGTTTTATTAATGTACTGTATCTTGGTAAAATAGATTTTTCATTAGAGTAAGTAAATAATTTCTGTCTAATTATTTTTAATATTTTCTTTTTAATTTACTCAAAGCTAAATTGATATCCGTATACATACATATATATATATATATATATATATATATATTAAAAAAATATTTTTTTAGTAGCAATTATACTGTTTGTTGCGCTTGAAATTCACAACTATTATTGCTCAAACGTCGTTCGCACAGTTTTCAGCTTTTTTGTCAATCTCATCCCTGATCTAAGGTCTTTGCGGGCCAAGATTTTTATTCGATATTACTTTTAGAATCCTTTATAATAGGAGTTTGTTTTACAGATAATTTGCTAAATTTTAATAGCACTGAAGTCAGAGATGTTTAAGTGCCATTAAAGTGTTGAATTCCATGATTGCTAGAAAAATTTAGTGTTGTTTATTTTTGGGGGCCCATTTGAAATAACAAGCATCTTTCAAAATTTTATCAATAATCCTTCGATATATTAAAGCACCATGTTTGCATTTGTAACCTTTGCAATAACTCTGAGACTGGATTTTAGATGAAAAGTTGCAAATTGCGCTAAACAACATCGATCAATAGTGCTAAATGATCTCCCATCGTGACCTAGTCTTTTGCTGAATTCTTTTATCTTATTCAAAACTTTCGTCATTCAATTCCGTGTTCTAAGGTGTGTTGTGAAAAGGGTCTTTTAAGTGTCTCTGTTCTCAGGCAAGCCTCTCATGAGGGTCTGATTATCCAAAAGGCACATGAAGCACGTGCTTCCCCTCTAGAATTTAAAAGAGCCCCCAAAATGACTGTAAAGGGGGCTCTCTAATTCCCATTTTCACTTTTCACGTTGTATTTTTGATTTTTTTGGAAAATAAACTTTGCTTAAACCAAGAGGAAATTCATGCACTACTTCACGAAACTTATTTAACAACAAGGAAATATGAATGTCATCGATAGGATGTTAATTAATCATTTAGCATCCTGATGTGCCTGTTAGAAACCACACGGGAAACTGAGCATACATATTCTATAATGAAATGCATCTGACTAAATATATCTGAACTACATACAGGGAACATAAAAAAGCTATTTAATGAAATGTATGTGACCTCAGTGAAGCTACTTATGGGAATAATATTAGTATCTATCATTGGCGAATTTTCAGGAATAAAAAATATTAAGAAAACTTTTGACAAATGAAAGGGGGCCCAAAATGAACCGTGCTTCCCCTAGATTCAGAGGTTAATCAGACCCTGCCCCTCATTTCTGCTGTCAGACTAGCCTGATTCCACGTTTTCTTAATGTTGAATTTGAGCGATATCTCGCCAATTCTGGTTGTGCTTGGCGATTTTCCTTTCCTTGGCGTGGCTTGTGAGCCATCTCGCTAGTACACTGATGTAACTCATGCTGGTATGACGTGCGTTTGTTGCCGTCCAATTTATAAGTATATTTTCTGCTATTAAAAGTATAATCTAGATAATTATTGAGTAATCAATTTACTAATTTAAGATTACTGTCGAAATCACAACAGGTTATGGCTTTCAGCAACGCTTCTACTGCGAAAAATGTCGTATTTATGTGAACTTTAAGCGATTGAAGTGCATTGCGCCATTTTTTTCTTCTCGTGTTGTGTACTCCGAATTGAAAATATATAAGAAAATGGCACCTATGGATTTTAAGTTCACGATTGAAAAATTGGAATCAGCAAAAGACTGGACTAGATGGAAAATGTCTATGTCATTATTACTTAAAACGCACGATTTGTTGAGTTATGTGAATGGAGAAAAGACTGTCCCTGTAATGGCGGATCACGCCGATGCTGCCGCTTTTGGAGAAGCGAAAAATAAATTTGAATTAGCCGATGCAAAGGCACTTTTATTTATCTCCCAAGCACTTGATGACAAGAATTTCGATTATATTAAAACGTGTTCAACGGCGAAAGATGCATATGAAAAGTTAATCGCGATTTATGATAAATCATCAACGCATCGACTCGATCGTTTGTGGACTGAATTTTTTCATCTGGAATGGAAACAAAATGAAAATATTGCATCCTTCATAAGTCGAACTCAAAATATATTTATTGAAGCAAACGATGAATTGCAACGTATTCTACAATGTGCTGTTCCCGAAGCAATGTTACTGTTCCGAATTATTTCGATGCTACCGCAAGAATACATCGCATTTAAGACTGTGTGGGATGGAATTCCGTTGAAAGATCGATCGATCGAACTGTTAACTGAAAGATTATGTGCTTGTGAGCAACAAATAGAGCAACAGCAATGTGATAGTACAGCCCTGCAAATTCAATCCAGTCGGCAAGTGCCGTTGCCGAGTTATGGAAGAGATGACGTCAACACCAAATACTTAAGAGGAAATAAATCAAAACAGAAGAAATGGCAAAATCAAAATAAGAAGCCTATGAACGCTAACATTACTTGTTTTCAGTGTGGATTTTTTGGTCACAAACGTATAAATTGTCCTCAAAATAAAAATAAGACACTTCCTTCCTCATCTGGTGTAGCCATGCCATGTACAGTTTCACAGGATGATAAAAGCTGGATTGCTGACTCTGGAGCATCTCAGCATATGACATTTGATAGCTCTATATTTGAAAGTTTTAAGAAATTTGCTGTTCCAGAAGTAGTCAATGCTGCAGGTGGTCAGAAACTTATTGCTTATGGTTCTGGACAAATTAATGTGAAAACTCTAGTGGCTGGTAAATGGCAAGAAAATTACCTTACAGATGTCTGGTATGTACCTGAGTTAAAATACCAATTATTTTCTATTTCTCATGCTTTAAGTAAAGGACTGAATGTTGTGTTTAAAAATAAATTTTGTTTGGTAAAAAATGGTAATCAAACCATTGCAGTGGCTCAAAAATCAGAAAATGGTTTATTTGTGATGGAAATGCTTGCTAAAGATCCTAGGAAACCTGCAACTGTTCTTATTTCAAGTACTAGTGATACTCTCCAAGTAATGCATGAAAGAATGGCACATCAAAACAAGAGGCAGTGTATTAAATTTCTTAAAAGACAGGGCATTTCTTTACCAAACGAGAACTCTGAATTTTGTGTTGGGTGTGTATATGGCAAAGCCCACAGAAAGTCGTTCCACTCAAGAGCTGTTAGACCAACAGAGCCTGCTGAACAAATCAACGCAGATCTCGCTGGTCCGATGGAAGAAGACTCAGTTGGTGGTTCACGTTTTATGCTAGTTCTTAAAGATGACTATACAAAATTTCGCAGAGTATTCTTCTTGAAAGCCAAGAGTGAAGTACCAAATTGTATAGAAACCTTCCTTAATGAAGCAAAGACTGCTGGACATATGGTTAAACAGATACGGTGCGACTCTGGCAAAGAGTTTGACAACTATTCTCTGAAGAAGATTTTAAATGATCGGGGTATTGATCTACGTGAGGCAATGGTTGAGACGCCTGAACAAAATGGAGCTGCTGAAAGAGAGATACGCATCATTGTGGAAGCTGCAAGAGCTATGGTTCACCAAAAAGAATTGCCAAAGAAGTTATGGGCTGAAGCCTGTAATACTGCTGTCTATGTATTAAACCACACAGGTCCCACTCCAGTAGAAGATAAAACTCCATATCAGTTATGGTATGGAAAGTCGGAGAATTTCAACATTAAGCGTTTGAGAATATTTGGTACAAAATGCTATGTACATGAACCAAAACAAAGACGTAAAAAGTGGGATAAAAAGGCTGTTGAAGGACTGGTTGTCGGATATGAAGCTTATGATGGATATAGAGTTTTTATACCTTCTAAAAATAAAGTGGAAAGAAGCTGCAATGTTATATTTTGTGATGAATTCCCATATGAGCCATTGACTGTCGAAGTCACAAGTTGTAGTGATACGCATTCAGAAGAAGAAAATGGAAGTATCCAGAAGAAGGATGAAGATGAATGCCAAGATGAACCTGATCCTGGAAGACGCTACCCTCAACGAGAACATGAGAAGCCAGAATTTCTGTCAGAAAATTACGTACTTTTTGTAAGTACTCTTACTGGCATTGAAACTCCTGCCTGTTACAGTGAAGCAATGAAGTCACCCGAATTTAAGCTGTGGAAAGAAGCCATGACAGAAGAACTGCAGTCTCATGAAGAAAATGGAACCTGGAAACTTACAGAACCCCCAGAAAATAAAAGGATACTTGACAACAAGTGGGTATATAGAATAAAAACAAATACTGATGGTTCTCCTTGTAAAGCTAAAGCTCGTCTGGTGGCAAGAGGTTTCTCACAAAAGGCTGGCTATGACTATGATGATCTGTTTGCACCAGTAGCTAGATTTGACACCTTGCGCACAGTTCTTAGTATTGCTGCTTCGCAAAATCTGTACCTACATCAATTTGATGTGAAAACAGCTTTCCTTTATGGTTTTCTTGATAAAGAGCTCTACATGAAACAGCCAGAAGGTTTTGATGATGGTTCTGGTCGTGTGTGCAGATTAGTTCGCTCTCTTTATGGTTTGAAGCAAGCTCCACGCTGTTGGAACCGGCGTTTTGTTCAAGCAATTCAAAAATTGCAATTTCAGCAATCATATGCTGATCCTTGTTTATTTACAAAGAGAAAGGATTCATCTGTACTGATAGTGGCCTTGTATGTAGATGATGGACTTGTAGCTGGATCAAGTATTTCAGAAATAAAAATATTGATTAGTAGTCTAAAAGAAGAGTTCAAAATTACCGATGGTCCTCTCGGTTCTTTCTTAGGAGTGCAAATTAATCAGAGAGATAATGGTGACATTTTTATTTCACAGTGTTTGTATACCGAAAAGATACTACAAAGATTTAGGCTTGAAAATTCAAAACCTCTCTCTACACCTTGTGATGTGACTAAATCTCAGGAAGGAGATACAGCCATGGTTGATGTTCCTTATAGAGAAGCAGTAGGTTGTCTACAATATCTTGCAGTTGCTACTAGGCCAGACATAGCATTTGCTGTAGCTTTGGTATCAAGAGCTCTGTGCAATCCTACAAAAGATGACTGGAAGCGTGTAAAAAGAATTTACAGATATTTACGAGGCACGAGCAGTGTTGGCCTTCTATACAAGTCACAAGTAAAAACAGAGTTTTCTGTTTTTAGTGATGCTGACCATGCCGGTGATGAAAGGACAAGACGTTCAACATCTGGTATGGTTTCAGTAAATGCAGGTGCATCTATAACTTGGTGGTCTAGATTGCAACATACGGTTGCAATTTCATCGACAGAAGCCGAGTATGTTGCTGCTAGTGAAGCAGCAAATGAGCTTGTTTGGCTAAAGTTGCTCTTCAAAGAGATAATAGGATATGATGGCACTCCCATTTTGTATGTCGACAACCAAAGTGCTATAAAACTTGCCCAAAATCCACAGCATCATCGAAGATCTAAGCACATTGATGTGCGTTTTCACTCGATTAGAGAGAAAGTTGAGCAAGAAGTTTTAAAATTAGAGTATGTTCCATCATCAGAACAAACTGCTGATATTTTTACGAAACCTCTCTCACAAAACCTGTTTATGAACTTACGCGATGGACTTGGACTGGTTAAGTTAAACTGACTGTTTAAATCTGTTAGTGTTATTTAGTGTTTTTTGTTGTGTATGATTTTTTTAATTTTTTTTTGTTGGCTAATTGTTTATTTTTGATGTGTTAAACAAAATTGGCCTTGATATCAGGAAGGAGTGTTGAATTTGAGCGATATCTCGCCAATTCTGGTTGTGCTTGGCGATTTTCCTTTCCTTGGCGTGGCTTGTGAGCCATCTCGCTAGTACACTGATGTAACTCATGCTGGTATGACGTGCGTTTGTTGCCGTCCAATTTATAAGTATATTTTCTGCTATTAAAAGTATAATCTAGATAATTATTGAGTAATCAATTTACTAATTTAAGATTACTGTCGAAATCACAACACTTAAAAATTAGAATCTGTTTCGGATTGAACAGTTTAAGTATAATTCTTTCTTTATAACAAAAATTCCTATATTTAGGATAATAAAAGTACGCTATGCTGTCATTACGATTGCTTATTAGTATGTTTCACTATTAAAAGCACAGTGGTAACTGCAATATTCATTTAATAAATGTGATTTTTGTCTGAAAAAAATTTCTGACTATTTATTATTCCCTACTATATTTCCAGTAGTTTCATAGAAATATTTTATTATTCTTTAAATGTTCTTTCTTTCACATTGTCATTTCTTTTCATTTTTAGGATTGCTGTCGTTTTGATTTCTGATTTCGGGGAGTACTACCAGTTTCATTATCAATGGCGGAAATTGGAGAAGTTGATACAAAGAAACGAAAACGGATGCATGTATATGAAGATACACATGCTGAATGGAGAATTGCAGATTTTTTCTCAGCCGCTAATTCCGGATTATGTGACAGTCCTAAATTCTCCGTTGCAGGTGTGTCCTTCTATTTCAGACTGTATCCAAGGCACCCGACTCCTGATGCCATGTGCTTCTTTCTAAAAAATGATTCTCCTCGAGATTTCTCAGTGGAATATAATTTTGGTTTCAAAAAGCTTGACGGCAGCGTGGAACAGTTACAAGATGGAATAATGAAAGGGGAAATATATAGTATATTAACAGCTAATGTATCCATATCAGATGTGCAACGGCGGAAATCTGAACTGGTGCCTGGCAATATCCTAACTCTCACGTGCACACTGAAGCCGGAAACTATACATTGTACTGAGACAACAGAGTTAGACAATCCAAAAGAATTGAAGTTGAGAAGTAAGTGATGAATGAATAGTTTTTATTTATATTCCATAAGAAAGAAAAACATTAGAAACAATTTCAATCAATTTATTTTTATATTTTAATGGGTACATTTCATCTGAAAACATTTCTTAAAACGAAACTTCCCGGGAATTTTACTCAAGTTTTCTAAAAGTATTTCAATTCAGAATGTTTATTTAAAACAATTTAACCTTTTTATTTAACTTATTTCTGTATTATTTATATTTTATTTATTTCTGGTTAGAATCGAAATATTTTTATTTGGTACTGGTCAAGTGACCGGTTCGTGGTATAATTAGTTTTAATACAGAGAAAATATATAAATTTAAGTAAAACTAGGTTGCGGCGCGTCTTCGACCACCGAACCCAAGTCTTGAAGGAGTTTTAGCACGCACGACCGGATTTGTCTCTCCGTGTGCACTTCAGCCGTACCGCCACCTGCGGACCCTCCAACCCATTATCCAAGTGAGTGACGACAAAGGTCGTTGCGATTACGTAGAGGATCCCACATCTCAGAGGAAATCTCACCGTTGACACTTTATAAACCGCCGAACAACCCAGCGACTTTGTCGCCGGAACCCCATAAGGAGAACCGGTCTCTAAGTCATATGCCGAGCTCGCCGACGGCCCTTGCTTTCCCACGACGTCCGATTATAAAGTCGCATGGAAGGGCGAAACAACTAGTTCATCTGCCGTGGGTATAAATTTAAGTAACAAAAAACTGCCTTATTGGTAAATTTTATTTGCCAGAGTCGCTAAAATTCTTTAATATTCTTTATTTTAAAATGTATTTTGTAATATTGTTCATGAATGATGTAGATGTTTTGTTTTAGGTTGCCAATGTTCTTTTTTTTCTTCATTGTCCTGCTACAGGGTGAGGTGGCGTAATCTGGGTATAAATATTACCAATAAAAACACACTTTTTAAAAATTTTTGAATTCGGTTTTCCTTTAGAAAAATCTTAATATTTTATACATTTTATTCCGTTAGGTTAGTATCCCATCACCATTTCAAAAAATTAATGAATTAAATGTTACATAGGATGAATATCATAATACTGTTTTGCGACCAACAATACCCCATGCATGGGGTAAAGTGAGTAATTGTAAGGACATTAATATAAAAATTTATATGTAATACAAAGAAATTTATTATGTTACGGTTCAATTATTGCAAAATCTAACCCAATCATTGATGGAAAAATAAACATTTGACAGAGAAAAGTTTACATACATTAAAGGAATATTGTTACAATTATCAAATGTAGGTTCTTAAAGTATTCTTACAATGTCATGAAGGTCAAGGCTTTACAAATTTGATAAAATCTGGTAACCAACAAAAAAATTCTAGTCACCAACAAATTTTTTGCCAAAGATATTTACCCTCTCTCTCCGTCATTGATTTCCAAAAAGCACAAATTTTTTATACATTAGAAAAAATAATAACAAGCATAGATTAGAATTATTTGTTACATAGTTTAGAATAGTACATAATTTAGAAAGATAATATAAACCAAGTTTTTTAATGAAACTTGTCAAATCACATATCGTTACATGAAAAAATAAATACTGTAAAGGCTGAATTAACTGGCATGTTCGGGAAATTCTGATTGCCGTATGCTTCAAATATGATGATGGAGCATCGATGAAATAGAGAAGCAGGAAAATAACATTTCGCCTACTTTCCTGTCGAAGTGAGTAAAATAATTCTCATTTTATTATTTTAAAATTTGAATTTGACGAAATTATTTTTGCCAAATTAAAAATAAAAGTTAAAAATATTTTTAAATATAATTTCTAAGTTTATTTCTTATTACTTTTTAATTTTACAACATCTATAATAAGATATCTTATGAGAATTTTAATTTAATATTGTAACTAAGATAGATAACAGATGCTTCTATTGATACAAATTGTAGGCAAGCATATTTATAGTTAAAAAAAGCTTATTTATATACATAAGCCAGCTTCAATAACAAAAATCTTTAAGTACTTATAAAATAAATCCCAATATGATAAATATAAAAATTAATTGCACAGATGCCATGATAATAACGGTGCCAAGCATTTTAAGCAAGGAAGAAACATTTTAAAAATACGTATTTAATTTTATTAAAATTAATTATTCTTGAAATTTTAATTAAATATTATAGATTTACTTCAAATAAAGTACTTAAAAACATGTTAAATGTTATTATTCTTTAAAATGAATGTTATAGATTAATTATTTTTATTTCTGAACATCAAAATCTGATTTCAAACTTGCAAAAAACTTGAACATTTTCTAGCATTGTATCCAATTTCAGATGTCATTGACACATTTCTTACTGTTTTATTGAAATTTCCGCTCTCACCTCCACATTCAAATCTTGTGACATGCTAGCTGGTCAGAGAGGAAAAGAATGGCGTTTTCAGTGCATGATATGGAAGTTCATTGCTTGCCACGCACAGGTTGGGGGAAAGAAGTAATTCTGTTTGTTCCCTATTCTGAAGTTAATTTTTTTACATAAAATAAAATTAAAGCACCAGATTAAATAATTGGACTGTAAGGTAGAAAAGCTCGGTCGCCAGTGGCGAACTGGTGACCGCATTTGTCAAACTCTGTCTGAAGGTCAACTATATCTGTATCTTTTTTAAATTCCTACTATTAGCTCACACTCTCTCTCTATATATCTTGTTGGAATTTTCAATCGTTAATAAAATATTTTCTATTCATCCATTCAAGTTCAAATAAATTTTTTAAAACTTGTACTGGATGGCAATTGATGTTAATACAGTTTTATCAAATATTAATTCATTCATTAAATTTAATTCATTAATTTTAATTTTTATATGGGAGAAAAAAATTTCTCCCATTGTTTTCATAAATGAAATGAAAGATTTATCTCAAATTAGTGATGCCAACAAAAAATAAAATACCGCAACGATGATTATAAAATAATGTTCAATAAAAATAACGTGGGTCATTTATGCTGCACGGGTTTATTTTATATATTTATGATTAAAAAGGAGGAATTGACTTAAAAAAAAATATATATACAAGGTCTGTTCTGAAAGTAGTAGGACTCATTTAAAAAAATATATATATTCATGAGAATAGTACAAACGATTAGAATTTTTCAAAGTAGCACTCTTCCGCATCTACACACTGCTGCCAACAAATTTTCCAGTTTTCGTATGCCTCCAGGAACGCCTGGACCGGAATGCTCTTTAACTCCCTCGACACGGGCGGCCTGTTGAACCGCCTCTACCGAGCCGTGATGCTTCCCCTTGAGCGTCGATTTTATTCTCGGGAATAGAAAAAAGTCTGTCGGGGGGATGAAGCAGCGTTTCCACATTGTGCTGGGCAAGATACTCCACTACGCGAAACACTGTGGCTCGGCGCGTTGTCATGGTGCAGCCGAACTCAAAAGCTTGGGTTTGATGAATGCTCAATTCATCAGCAATCATTCTGATGCTCCTCCTACGATCACTGTTCAGTAAATTTTTCACTTGCGACATATTTTCTTTGGTCGTGCTGGTCGAAGGGCGTCCGGAGCGGTCGTCGTCTTCCACTCTTTCCCCCACTTTCTTGGAACAGCTTGTGCCACTCAAAAACACCCGACCTACCCATGGCAGCATCACCGTAAGCCTCCTTAATCATGTCGTGAGTCTCTTTGCCTGTCTTACCAAGCTTTACACAAAATTTGATCGCGTATCGCTGCTACAGAAAACGCTCCATGATTCTCCGTGACGAGGCTTTTCAACAGGGGTTCACAGTACAAGCGACCTGCTCTCTTCAACGGCTGAGAGCCGATTGCCGATTTTTCCCAGCATTCCCAATATCCCCCTCCACCGATCGTGCGCGCTCAGACCACCTCTCGTCCACCCGTTCGCTCAGGAAAAAATCAGTCCTACTAATTTCAGAACATACCCTGTATATTACTTGTTTTATATGGAAGGTATACCAGTGACCAATTTTTAACTTTTTCAAAAAGATAACTAAATGATTCTTCCTTTACCTGTTCTATAACTAGTTGCTTTTTTGCCTGAATATTGAGCTTCTATCCAAGATCCTTTCTTGATTTTATTTACATTTATTAATTCCCTTAAATCAGCATTTTTCTGACATGATTTCTTTTGTGATAAACTTGCTGTCCTTGCTTTTGTTAAAAGTTCTACTTTCTCTTTTCCAGTTTTTCAGCCCACCGTTTTTTGAATCTCCGTACAAAATCAATTCCTCATTTTTCGTTAGGAAATGGATTTTTTCGGTTCTTAATTGGTCGTGATATATGCTTCAACTAAATTCATTACATCATTTCTGCTAAATGGATAATAACATCTTCCTAAAAACAGTAAAGCCTCAACAATGCAGCTTTCTTCTCCAGAAATAAGATAAGTTTATCGATCTTCTTTTAAATGTGTTGACCTTTCACAACCCATCTTCTTAATGTTATATCGAATAGTTAAGTCTTTAGGTGTTGTACAAATTGAGTATATTAAAACGCTAAAGTATTTCTGTAAGACCCACACAAAACTGACCTATTTGCGCATGCGTCAAGTCTTCTGGTATGACCACCTCTTATTAAAGCGAATGATTCACCTTAGAAAGAATTCTTAGCTAACGCATGCACAGAAGGCATTTTCAGGGTGTTTCCTGTTCAGATGCAAAGTGCGATTATTGTTAGGATTCAAAGTTACGAGAGATGACTACTGCTGAGCCAAGTTTAAGACTGGTCACGTGAATAACAGGTCCGAGTAAGATGAGTCTATTCTTAATAATAGGGAAATAAGCAATGAAAGGGAGTCACTCCTAGTTTTGCTTTTGTGTGGGTTGAATAGTATTCTGATAGTTTTGTATTTAGTTGTCTCCAATAAGGAATGACATGAGGTCAGACGGGTTAAGTGAAACCTGAACTTCTCTTTCAAATCCAATCCTTCCCTCCCTTCAGAATGGTCTATTTTTGGGCATCATGCCAAGGTCGAATTTTTAAGACTGGTTAAGCAGTATCCCACGGTGTGTTTTCGGCCGTTTTTCTCTCGAAAAATCCTCATATGAGGAAATATTTGATATTACTTATAACAGGAAAGTTGTACAAGACCGGATGTTCTCCAACAGTGATGGGAGGTATATTTTTCTAGATAGCCTACATCATGTCAGTTTCCTGTCTCACAACAACCTTTACAGATACGAAAACTTTACTTTTTAAACCTGTAAAACTTTTCCTATTAGTTGACTTCTAACATTCTCTTTGACATTTTGTGAATGTAGCTGAAAATATTCAGTGTTGGATACAGCCTGTTTTGATCGTACCACATAATCTTTGGTCTTTATTTTCACTGTCATATGCTTCCTATTGTTTCATGAAGTTTTGAACGGTGTCATTTGTAGTTCATTAAGTCAGAGCACGTGGTAACCATACTGAGCTTCATGATAGCTTCATCGCATTGGTAACTCCTTTGTCACATTCAACGTAATCATTAGCACATTTGCAGATGATGCAAGTTCAAAACATTCTGCAACTACGGTTCCAAGATCACTAGGAAATTCAATGCAATAAGTTGAATGCAAAATTGAAAGGTGCTAACTTGTAACACCTTTCAACAAGCTAAACAAGTTAGCACCTTTCAATTTTTATGTAAAAAGAGCGTTTGAAGTTTGTTCATGCCTTTTCCTTAATGAAGAATTAGATGTAATTAGAAAAACAGCAGCCGAGAATTCAGTTCCATCCCGTTTCATTGAAAAAATCTTAAACAAATTTAAAGTGAAAGATGAAGAAAAACGAAATACAGGTACAATTAAAAGTTTGAAGTCTTGTAAAGTTAACTACATCCCAAGGTTTTTTGAAAGTATGAGACATTCCCTTTTTAAGTTTGGCATTACATTAATCGCAGTCCCTCCCCCAAAGTTGCTGGTTTTATTAAACAGAAAAATTGACCCACTCCAGGCTATCAATAGATCAGGGGCAGAGGCGTAGCGTCAAGGGGGGCACGGATCACTTTACTGCCAGTATTTTTATACACTATACTTGGTCTTATTTAATTCATACCGTTCAAAGATTAAATAAGGCTAAATGTAGTATATAATTATACTGGTAGAAAAATGATCGTGCCCCCCCTGACGCTACGCCACTGATCAGGGGTATATATTATACCATTCAAGAAATATAACAAAGATTTTATGTACGTAGGTATGACACTAAGGAAATTTCGGGACAGAATAAAAGAACATGAAGCAGATCTGAGATTAAATAGACCCCACACTGCGTTGGCAAGATTAGCATAAACTGAACCTATAAAAGTAGATTTCAATGGATCCAAAATTTTATTCCGCACAAATAGTCACCTGGAAGCTATCATAAGAGAATCTATAGAAATAATATCTAAAAAAGAAATAGTCTGTAACGATGTATTATCATATGATATCCACGCAGTCTGGAACGAATTAATAAATCATTGATTACCTTTCCCATCCCACCTTATATTCCAAACCCTTGAAGTAAAATAGTTTATTCCGGGCAAGCAAGAAAACGTGAAGAGACAACAACTCAACTCAACAATTGGAGTTTCACTGATGATGACCAAGTAGTTCGGTTGAAAACGTTTTGAATGTTGACTTTGATGTGCTTTTAAATGTTTTATGTATGTTTTTACGCACCTTCAAGCAATATATTTACATTTAGTTGTATCTTTATGAATTTTAGTTATTAAACAAGGTGAATTTGCACTGAAATTTTATTTTTTATCTGCTTTTAGTTTTACTGAAATAAAAATACCGCAAGTAATATGTTAAGAGAAATATATCTCCATTATTTTTTTAACCATTTCATATACACAATCAAGTAAAATATAATGTTTCCATTAAACTATGTTTTTCTAATTGGTATGTTTGTGTGCTATTACTGTAAATTTATGTTTAGTAAAAAAGCTTAAAGTTTAAAATAAATAATGTAAATCTACCAAATTTCTAAATTACAGTTTTATGGCATTCCGTAAATAAGTAATTAGTAAAAATGATCTTGAAGTTTAGCATATAACAGATTGTTTGGATAGTAAATGATGACTTAATCAAAGGACAAAACTTCAGACTAAAGTAATTCTGAAGAATTTATGTTCATTCCTGGAAGAAAAAAAAATCCCCCTAATTCTGTCTTTTACAAATTTTTCTAAAAATTTATATCGATTGGAAATAATGTCTACTATCTAAATGATGTGTGTGGATTAGGATTTGGAGGTCATCTATAAACTAAAATTTGAATTGATTTTTAAATTTTTATGTAATACGCATTCATATTAGACACTAGCTGGCTTCGCCCGCCAGCGGGCCCCTAATTTACATCGGTGCCTCGAATTGTAGAAAATCTCGAATCTTGTAAAACCTCGAACCGGACGAACCTCCGACCCGGGTCCCCGCTGCCTTCGGCACCGGATAATCCCTTAATTTGAACATTGAGTAGTATAAACCTCTAACCGAACGAACCTCCAACCCGTGTCCCCGCTGCCTTCGGCACCGTATACCGGTCGTGCTACGCACACACCGGATAATCCCTTAATTTGCACATCGAATAGTATAAATCTCTAACTGAACGAATCTCCGACCCTGCCCCAATGCCTTCGGCACCGGATAATCCTTTAACTTGCACATAGAATAGTATAAACCTCTAACCGAACGAACCTCCAACACGGGTCCCCGCTGCCTTCGGCACCGTATACCGGTCGTGCTACACACGCACCGGATAATCCCTTAATTTGCACATCGAATAGTATAAACCTCTAACTGAACGAATCTTTGACCCTGCCCCGCTGCCTTCGGCACCGGATAATCCCTTAAATTGCACATAGAATAGTATAAACCTCTAACTGAACGAACCTCCGGCTCGGGTCCCCGCTGCCTGCGGCCCCGTAGTCGAGTCGAATGAGCCATACCCCGTCGTGATCCTTCCCATAGAAACAGAGATAGGAAAGCGCCCCCTGGTGGTGAGAGTCGGAGCAAAAATCAATAAGCTGTAGTATCCTCTATCGACGTTGAGTCGAATGAGCCATACCCCGTCGTGATCCGAGCCATAGAAACAGAGATAAGTAAACGCCCCCTGGGGGTGAAAAACGAACTAAAACCGATAAGCTCTAGTCGAATAGTATAAACCTCTAACTGAACGAACCTCCGGTTCGGGTCCCCGCTGACTGCGGCACCGTATAGCATTCGTGCTGCGCACGCGCTGCAGTATACGTTAGTTCCACCTTCCACCACTAGGTGGCACAAACTGTTTATACGATCATAACTGAAATCGTTGCAACTTATTTAGACTACCGGAGTTCTCGTTCAAAGACAGTGAGCTGTAGAAAAACTTAAAACTGAAAAAAAAATCTGATGTCTTAATTACATAAACCGTCCGGATTCGATAACGGGCGAAGCCCGCTTTTAAACAACTTATTTAGACTACCGGAGTTCTCGTTCAAAGACAGTGAGCTGTAGAAAAACTTAAAACTGAAAAAAAAAATTCTGATGTCTTAATTACATAAACCGTCCGGATTCGATAACGGGCGAAGCCCGCTTTTAAACAACTTATTTAGACTACCGGAGTTCTCGTTCAAAGACAGTAAACTGTAGAAAAACTTAAAACTGAAAAAAAAAAAAATCTGATGTCTTAATTACATAAACCGTCCGGATTCGGTAACGGGCGAAGCCCGCTTTTTACTAATCGAAAATAGTGGTAATTTTTCTATACATATAAACAATCAAACGTTTAAAAATATTAAATTTGTTGAAATAGAATTGGTTTCCTCAAAAATACTACAAATGTACAAATATGTCTTAATTCACCAACCGTCCCGATTCGATAACGGAACTGAATTAGACTGCCGGAAAAAAAAAAAAAATCTGATGTCAAACAACTTATTTAGACTACCGGACTTCTTGTTCAAAGACAGGGACCTGTAGGAAAACTTAAAACTGAAAAAAAAAAAAAAAAAAAAAATCGATAACGGGCGAAGCCCGCTTTTCCCTATCATAATATCTGGTTGCCACGCTAAAACAAAAATTTAAGATACTCGTTATGGCAGTTTTTAGACGCGGCCTACTTCTTAAAAAAGTAATATCTAGCCGGAACTGTAATTGAAATCTTTCTTTTGCTTTAATTATACAAATAACGATGATTAATTAGACAGTAAAATAATATATCGGCTCCTAATGAAGATATGAGAATAATTTTTAGATATTTTGAAAGCAGAATCCATTTTGAGTCGCTACGTTAGTTCCGCCTTCCGCCACCAGGTGGCGCAAATAGAAAAAATAAACCTCGAATAAGATAAACCTCGAACTGAACGAACCTCTAGAACCCCACAGTTAAGATAAAAAAACTTGAAGGGGGGGGGGGGAGGACACTGCTTTTCCTTAAACAACAGAATTAGACTGCCGGAAAAAAAATCTGATGTCAAACAACTTATTTAGACTACCGGACTTCTTGTTCAAAGACAGGGACCTGTAGGAAAACTTAAAACTGAAAAAAAAAAAAAATCGATAACGGGCGAAGCCCGCTTTTCCCTATCATAATATCTGGTTGCCACTCTAAAACAAAAACTTAAGATACTCGTTATGGCAGTTTTTAGACGCGGCCTACTTCTTAAAATCGTAATATCTAGCCGGCACTGTAAAAGAAATCTTTCTTTTGCTTTAATTATACAAATAACGATGATTAATTACACAATAAAATAATATATCGGCTCCTAATGAAGATATGAGAATAATTTTTAGATATTCTGAAAGCAGAATCCATTTTGAGTCGCCCTGTCAAAGTTTAGAATTAAAGCGCCCCTTAGATTCGGAAATGCCCCCCCCCCTCTGAAAGAACGCAGTTGAAAGTCACGTGACTATTTTATCTCTTTCAGAAATGACTTATCCACAGACGATTCGCCTGCGTTGAATGTTGAAATAAAAAAGAAGCTGTCTCTCCGGAATAGAAATAAATTCATTTGCCGTGTCATTAATGAATTTTAATTGATATCTTCAAAAATTACTGGTCGATTTTTACGAATTTTTTTTTGTTGAATTCGCGGTTTTTTTATACACGTGTTAGCAAATTTTCGCGAATGTAGAGTCATTATTTCCACTTGTTTCAAAAAGGAGTGGGGCGATTTGATCTCGTATCTGTCGACACTGCATTCTTTACGGCAACCTTTTTTCACGTCTGGGGTCGATGTTGGATGTCTGGTCAGTTTTTGGCCGAAATAAAGAAAAGTTACGGTCCGAATTTCAAAAAATTTGACGTTTTGGAACGACAAAAATCGGCCGCGTGCGTACCCCGATTTTCGGATCGATACCTCCAGTACATTTTTTTTAATTCGATGATGCGTTAAAAAGCGACGATTTGGATGTCTGCGATTTTCAAAAGGAAATTTTTTTCGATTCTTTTTCCAGTTCGGTTTCGGTCGGTAATTAAAACACTTTCGCTCATTAATAACGCCCCGGGTCCGGGTCGGAGGCCCGACCCGATCGAAACTTGAGCGTCGCGCCTTTTTTGCGAATTTTTCGGTACGCGTCCGCCGTCGGTGCGTCGATTCGTCCAGGAGCCTTTGCGGGTACAAAGGCGGAGTGCACAGACAGACAGACACACACACACACAGACGTTTACCGTCCTTAATATTAGTGACTAGCTGGCTTCGCCCGCCAGCGGGCCCCTAATTTACATCGGTGCCTCGAATTGTAGAAAATCTCGAATCTTGTAAAACCTCAAACCGGACGAACCGCCGACCCGGGTCCCCGCTGCCTTCGGCACCGTAAACCGGTCGTGCTACGCACGCACCGGGTAATCCCTTAATTAGCACATTGAATTATACAAACCTCTAACCGAACGAACCTCCGACCCTGGTCCCCACTGCCTATTGTTATTTTTTACCTTTTATATTTTATTATTGTTATGTAATTATATTCATTGTTTCAAATCTAATAAACAGGCGCCTCCTGCGGTGGGGGTTGGAACGGATGGGTGCTATCGGTGTCGGGTAGCGTTTATTTTTCCCCTCGTGCACTTATTGTTCCTATACCTCACGGGTGGCTGTCCACGAGTGGGTGATTTCGGTCCCCACTGCCTTCGGCACCGGATAATCCCTTAAATTGCACATAGAATAGTATAAACCTCTAACTGAACGAACCTCCGGCTCGGGTTCCCGCTGCCTGCGGCACCGTATAGCATTCGTTCCGACCCTGGTCCCCGCTGCCTTCGGCACCGTATGACGGTCGTGCTACGCATGCACCGGATAATCCCTTAAATTGCACATGGAATAGTATAAACCTCTAACTGAACGAACCTGCGGCTCGGGTCCCCGCTGCCTGCGGCACCGTATAGCAGTCGTGTTGCGCACGCGCTGCAGTATACGTTAGTTCCACCTTCCGCCACCAGGTGGCGCAATCTGTTTATATGATCATAACTGAAATCGTTAAGACTTTCGATGTCGAGTCGAATGAGCCATACCCCGTCGTTTTCATGCCCGTAGAACCGAAGATAGGAAAGCGCCCCCTAGTGGTGAAAAAACGAAATAAAATCGGTAAGCTCTATCGATGTCGAGTCGAATTGATTTAGACTACCTGAGTTCTAGTTCAAAGACAGGGACCTGTAGAAAAACTTAAAACTTAAAAAAAAAAAAAATCGATAACAGGCGAAGCCCGCTTTTCCCTATCATAATATCTGGATAGGGGGTCCTTATTACTTTAATTATGATGTTTGGAATCAGTTTGGTGGACATCCGTAACATAGTTTCTTAGTTATAGAAACGGACCACAGTTAAAAGAAAAAAGCGGGGGGGGGGTTGGCGATGACACTGCTTTTCCTCAAACAACTTATGTAGACTACCTGAGTTCTAGTTCAAAGACAGTAAGCTGTAGAAAAACTTAAAAAAAAAAAAAAAAAAAAAAAAAAAAAAAAAATCGATAACGGGCGAAGCCCGTTTTTTCCTATCATAATATCTGGTTGCCACTCTAAAACAAAAACTGAAAATACTCGTAATGCAGTTTTTAGACGCGGCCTACTTCTTAAAATCGTAATATCTAGCCGGCACTGTAATGGAAATCTTTCTTTTGCTTTAATTATAAAAATAACGATGATTAATTATACAATAAAATAATATATCGGCTCGTAATGAAGATATGACAATAATTTTTAGATATTCTGAAAGCAGAATCCATTTAGCGTCGCCCTGTCGAAGTTTGGAATTTCTGCGCCTCTTAGAATCAGAGATCCCCCCCCCCTCTGTAAAACCCCAGTTGAACGTCATGTGACCTCACCTCCGTCAAAGAAAATGCCGATCCAGACAATCGTCTGGCCGTGCGTCTCCGATCTGGGAATCGCAGCTCGGAAAGAAAAGAAAAATAATTTTTTATCGATCGATTTTTAAAGGATTTTTACGGTTCTAATCGTCGCACGGAAACGATTTTTCGAATTTATGAGACCTGACGACGTCCCGGTTGCGTACGTGCGACTTACGAATTTCTGGCCCCCCGACTTCCGGAGATAGGGGTCGGACCTGCGCTGCGGTTTGGGGCTTAAATCGCTCCCTGGGAACCCCCTGCCTTTTCCTTCCCGGTCCGGACGTGTACCGGCAACCCTCGGCGGAGGCGAACTTTTCGCTGTTTTGACTTCTCTTCCAACTTCGGTTTCGGTCGGTAATTAAAACACTTTCGCTCATTAATGACTCCCCGGGTCCGGGTCGGAATCCCGACCCGATCGAAACTTGAGCGTCGCGCCTTTTTTGCGAATTTTTCGGTACGCGTCCGCCGTCGGTGCGTCGATTAGTCCAGGAGCCTTTGCGGGTACAAAGGTGGAGTGCACAGACACACACACAGACGTTTACCGCGCTTAATATTAGTGACTAGCTGGCTTCGCCCGCCAGCGGGCCCCTAATTTACATCGGTGCCTCGAAACTTTTGTATTCTCCGGCTCGCATACCCCTCGAACCGAACGAACCTCCGACTCGGGTCCCCGCTGCCTTCGGCACCGTACACCGGTCGTGCTACGCACGCACCGGATAATCCCTTAATTTGTACATCGAATAGTATAAACCTCTAACTGAACTAATCTCCCACCCTGGTCCCCGCTGCCTTCGGCACCGTATACCGGTCGAAACTTTTGCATTCTGCGGCTCGCATCCCCCTCGAACCGAACGAACCTCCGACCCGGGTCCCCGCTGCCTTCGGCACCGGATAATCCCATAATTTGCACATCGAATAGTATAAACCTCTAACTGAACTAATCTCCGACCCTGGTCCCCGCTGCCTTCGGCACCGTATACCGGTCGTGCTACGCACGTACCGGATAATCCCTTAAATTGCACATAGAATAGTATAAACCTGTCACTGAACGAACCTCCAGCTCGGGTTCCCGCTGCCTGCGGCACCGGATAATCCCTTAAATTGCACATAGAATGGTATAAACCTGTCACTGAACGAACCTCCGGCTCGGGTCCCCGCTGCCTGCGGCACCGTATAGCAGTCGTTCCGACCCTGGTCCCCGCTGCCTTCGGCACCGTATACCGGCCGTGCTACGCACGCACCGGATAATCCCTTAAATTGCACATAGAATAGTATAAACCTCTAACTGAACGAACCTCCGGCTCGGGTCCCCGCTGCCTGCGGCACCGTATAGCAGTCGTGCTGCGCACGCGCTGCAGTATACGTTAGTTCCGCCTTCCACCACCAGGTGGCGCAAATAGAAAAAATAAACCTCGAATAAGATAAACCTCGAACTGAACGAACCTCTAGAACCCCACAGTTAAGATAAAAAAACTTGATACCCTACTAAAAATTAATTCTTATAAAATATGTTTATTTTTTCAGGGCTGGAGAAATTTTCGAAGAACTTTAGAGATCTCCTTGGTGATAAGGATACTTGTGACACGACTTTGAAAGTAAAGGAGAAAGAATACAAGGCTCACAAGTTTGTTTTGATTGCAAGATCTAGTGTATTTGCTGCTGCATTCAAGCATGATACTTTGGAACGACAGACGGGAGTCATCACCATATCAGACTGTGATCCCGATTCTTTTCAATTGTTCCTGGATTACTTATACAGCGGCCAGATCAAAGAGTTATCTTTCCGCAGTGCTCTAAATCTATATTACACATCGGATAAATATGACGTCCCAGAACTCAGAGAATCCTGCCTTGAAAACCTGATGCACTGTTTAACAATGGAAAACATATGTGAGCTTGCTATCCTTGCTGATAAGTACGATGAGAAAGAATTGTTTTCAGCAGTTCAAGATTTTTTCACTAAAAATATTTCTGAAATTTTGTTTACATCCTACTGGGAAGATTTATTGAAGAAGGATCATCGTTTGGCAAATAAACTTTTAAAAGAAATGTCAAAAGTGAAACTTAAAGGGTAGAGATAATGTAAAAAAGTTACAAGAACTGCCATCATTTAAGTAATTTGTATAAGTAAAGCGATAAAATTTTAAAAAAGCAGGTTCCAAAGACTTTATCACTTTTTTTTTTAAATAAAGAGCGAAATGTTAAGTACTTAAAATTTGTATTTCAGCACATTGTATTTGTAAGAATAATGTGAAATAAATATCGTAAAGAATTGAAATGTTTTGTCTCTTATTAGTATTACATTTTTAATGTATGTTCACCTATTGCTATTTTGAGATCACTTATAATAAAAAGTCTGTCCGGATTATACAGTCAAACCCCGATTTAGTGCCATCTCGAAATAGCGCCAATTCCGTTTAACCGCCAATTGCGTCTATGAAAAAATCTGACAAATAGGAATTTCAATGTAATGTATCCGTTAAAGCGCCAACTCGATATACCGCCAAAAAAATTTTCTAGAAATTACTGTATTTTCTTTGCATATCTTTCTTTTTAAAATTTTTTGTTAGAATTTCAAAAGACACCTCCTTTTCATGTGTCTAGATGTTTTCAAGCTCAATTCAAATTTTATTGAATACCAAAGAATTCGTATTGTTCTCAACACCTGCCAAAATGCACCTGCTACCCATTCTACCTGTCACTGGGAGAAGAAAAATAACGCGCGCTGAGGTGCCGAGCAAGTGAAAGTTCTGATTCAGACTGGCAAGTCACGTGATCCGATGCGCTTCTGGAGCGGGGAGAAAACAAAGCGTGGCACGCCATTGGCTGAAAGGGTCTCTCCTCTCTCAGGTGAGAACAATGTAAAAAAGAACCCCTCCCTGTACTTTATGTCGATTTCTAGGAAGTAAACGGCGTGCAATGCAAATTCTCTCATTCAAAATTTTGGTCGGACGTTGATTGAAACATCGAAGAATTTACCAGCTAAATCTGTAAAATATCATCCTGCCTCTTAATTTTAACTCATTATGGCGAAAAGAGCAGTTTTATCAATTTCGGAAAAGCGGGAAAATTGTGAATATAAAGAAAGAAATGTGAATGTATCGCAGCAACACATCCTAAATCATTTCTCTATACTCTGGAAAAAGTCTGTTAGCAGGCGCTGCATCGGACACATTTTGATGAATACAGAAAAATGGATTAACACCAACGAACTGCAAGCATCTGTAAAAAGTGAAACATGAAGACTTAGAGGATGCCCTCTGCACATGGATACGATACAACAAATGAGTGCTAAAAATGCTACCATAAACGGAGATGTCATCAGAGAGCAGGCAAAAGTCCTTGGCCAGCAAATGAATATTACAGATTTCGAATATAGTAGTGGCTGGTTGAACAGATTTAAAAAGCGACGAGGATTCTCTCAGTACATATGAAGTGGTGAAATTGCAGGTGTTGATGAAGATATTGTGTTAAATGGTCGCAAAAAACTGAGTGCGCTGATTTTAGAATATAAACCAGAGTACGTTTACAATATGGATGAAAGTGGTCTTTTTTACCGCTTGCAGCCAGATAAAACAATTTCGAGTGGGCCTGCTAAAGGATGGAAAAAAAAAAAAAAAAAAAAAAAAAAAAAGATCGTGTGTCTCTTGTGTTCTGTACGGATAGTGATGGATCTGATAAAAGAACTGTAACAGTGTTTGGAAAATCAGCTAAGCCACGATGTTTTAAAATTTTTAATCCTGCTCTTTATGTAGATTATGAGAATAATAACAAAGCGTGGATGACTTCAGCATTATTTCAGAAATGGTTAGCGAATTTCAACATAGAAATGAAAAGAAGCAAACCCCTTATTTTATTGATTTAGAATAATGCCCCTTGTCACAAAGCATATCCAATGAGCAATATCTGCATTGTTTTTTTACTTCCTGACTGTGCTGGATTTTTGCAACCTTTGGATGCGGGTATAATAAACTCATTCAAAGCTCATTATCAAAAGTATCACGTCCGCCAATCATTGAAAAAATCAGTAAAGATGATTTTTCTCCAATGCATCCTTCATGATGCTATTCGCATGAAAAAAAAAGCATGGGATGAAATTTCATCAGAAACTATTGTTAACTGCTGGAAACATACTGGATTGATTAAATCTGAAGGATCTACTAGAGAACAAAACAGTACAGCACTTCAGGAACTACAAGATGAAATACACAAATTAACAGACATTGAGCATCCTCTATCGGCAATTGAGTACATTAATATAGATAAAAGTGGTTCAACATTTGAAGATTTGACAATCGAAGAAATTGTTGCCAATCAAAATGAAAATTCAAATTCATCTGACAGCGAATCTGAAGAAGCTGAAACGCCGCATATTACATCTGATGAAATTAAAAATTGCATTGGGAAAATAAGAATTTTCTTAGAAAAACATGCAACTGATAAAAAAGGATGAACAGTCTTTTAGTTGCAGAAAAATATATTGAAAAAATCAATATTGAAAGGAAAACTAAAACTGGCATTTTAAAATATTTTCCTGTAAAAAAAAAAATAAAAATAAATAAAAATAAATAAATAAATAAATAAATTCAGTGTGAGATTTAATGTATGTGTGTGTCTGTTATGTGCATAATTATCTACTTTATCTAAAATTGACTATATAAAGAGGTAAGTGCATGTTAATTTCATACATTAATTGGATAATTTTGAATCATGCAGCATTAATTATATTATGTATATTAATTATTATATTAATTTATACTATTATAATATACTTTACACTATTGGATAATTTAATAAAAAGGCATTATGATATTTATTTTTATAATAATAATAATATTAGTATAATAGTATGAAAATTAATTTTTATTGTATTCTAATTCGATGTACCGCCAAACTCGTTATAGCGCCAAAAATTTCTCGAACGGATAATGGCGGTATAACGAGGTTTGACTGTAACTTTAATGCAGCAACTCCCAAACTCTGTGGGCTTCGACCTACTGATATCCATATACTGAATATTGACAAACTTTTTAAAAAAAAAAGTTGAAACATGCACAAGGAGATGATTTTCGTGTGGAAAGAAGAGTGTAAATTTGACATAATGCGTTTTTCGCTTTAAATATAAACAATGGTGGACGACGATTTGGTGTGGGGGATGGGACGAATATATTCTTCCTGCAAAAATATAATAAACACAACTTATCTATATATATAAAGCGAAAAGCACATTCGGCCACTTTCTGTTTTCCACCCCAAAATCGTCTCTTTGCACATGCTTCAGCATTTTTTAAGGTTGTTTAAGGTTTCAGTATAGCTTATGTTAGCTTCTTTAAATTAAAGTCATTTTAAACAGATATTTTTTTCATAATGAACTCATACTGAAATAACGAATGTGCGGCAAGTTTACGGGTTAAGGTTTTCCTCAGAAACAGGAAACGTGTTTAGCCCTCACCTGTTCAGCACTAGAGCTGTTTAAAGCTTAGGGGGATTGAAAAGGGTTGATTGAAAACGGATGGCGTATTATTGCCATTGCGTTGAAATCTTTTTTTTTTTAAATCATGTTTTCACTACTAAATATGCACATTTTTTCGTACAATTTTAAAGAGAGCTTGGATACAGCTATATTTATGACTGATTGAAAGGTCAAAGAGTTCGGAGGATGAGAACTCTTTTTTTTATTGCTATATTAAAGGAGCCGACGCGAAAATAAACAAACAAACAAAAAAGCGAGAAGAAAACATTTCTTTTACAACTAGATAACAATATTTTTTCACGAAATTTTTACACTGGCTGTAAAACCGTTTTATTTATCAACAATAAAGATTTCAAAGAGTTTGGACAAACAGAACAAGAAAATGAGCGTTTTTATCACTAAAAATATTTTTTTCGCGAATTTTTCATTTTAAAATATAATTTTATACAAAATCGGGTTAAAGATATAAAAAAATAAAAAAACTGAATTTTTTTTAAATTTATTATCACGGGTCCAGGAAACGCCGGGCGGGTCAGCTACTTATTATTTAAAGTGTGAATAAAATACAGAAAATAACTTTGTGACAGTATAGTATTTCATTACTGTATCTCTGTGTAAAGAGCGGATTGACGTTTAAAATGTTTCAACTATGATACACATTCCCTTGTTTGTGAAAAACAATGTTATAAACTGCATTGAATCTTAAACTGCATTTTAAAAAATACATGAATAAAATAACCTATTTTCTTCATGTTGTACAAAAGATTTTATTTTACGAGGTTTTTTTCACTTTCACACAGGATTTGGTGATACATATCATGATATATATCCGATATTTATTTTCAAAATTATCAAGGTTTTTGATATTTTCATATCTGATATTTATTTTTAAAATGTAATGATTCATGATATTTTCGTATATCTGTTATTTAATTTCAAAATATTTTCAGTCAAAAAAAGCCTAAATGAACTCTTCAATTGTTATTAAAATAATCCCATCTGTAAATAAATAACTAAAATATAAAAAACATGCTCACAAAATATCCCCTATCTTCTTTAACCCCTTGGGAACGAGCGACATGTATACGTGATGCATAAGATGCTCAGAATCCTCGATTATTCCCACCAGTTATTTTTTATTGTAAGCTTTGCCTTATTAAATCTTAGCATTTCTGCGATTCAACTAGGCGAAATTTTTTATTTTGAAAAACCAGTGGCAATAGATTAAAAATTCTGTAAAGGACGCTCGTCGCGAAGGGGTTAAACTATTTTTAGATTGCACCTGCTAGAATTTGAAAAAGGGGTGGTGCTTGGCTAATCTGAATTTATCAATAGTCAGTGTAATTAATGTACAGGCATAGAATAGACATGTTTTAAGAAAAAGTTTTTACACATGTTACAACATGTTGTCTACTCTGCTGTGCTGTGATTATTTTCTTCTTGTTGATATTGTATTTACATGTTATAAAGCTTAAAATCTTTATTATTAAAGTTTTATTGCAATCACTATGCCAAGAATAAAAGATCCTATATGGCATCAGTGCCTGATTTATGGCAGGGCATTCAAGGCACGGGCCAGAGGCCCCCAATTGCTAATGAAGATTTTTCAATTATAGGCCAAAATCTGAGGAAGTCTTAGCTAGTAAAAAACAAAATGAATATGGAAAAATCTGTTTATTATTTTCTTCATTTAAAAATGACTTTTTAAGGGCTGCATCACTCACGTGAAAACACCTGCTCGCTAATGTTACTCCTATGGCAGAAATTATTTAAAATATCTCATTTGCATTTCAATATTTTTTTCCCATTAAATAGTTGAGGTCGATCTCTACAAAGGCAGTTTTTAGGGTTCATCTCACGAAACCCTATTTGTCTCGCTTCTCTGTCACAGAGTCGGTTCTTAGAAACTGTATAAGTTAGAGACTTGAAATTTTGTGTACTTGCAGCTGAATACCTACTGTCACGCTGAAAATCATAAAATTTTGAAAATGTCTTCATTAACGCAAGATATTAATTAAAACCTTAAAAACCCAACTCATTAATGGATAAAAATATCCAACTAAAACACAGAATTTAGTTGAATTATTGCCAATTTGTAAAATGGCGCACATATTAATATTCTCTTTCAATTAAAAAAATGTATTTACACATGACTGTCAAAAACAGAAATAAAACTTTAAAAGAATAATTAAATGATCACGTGTTAGAAGTAGTAATTGTAGAAAATTATGTAATAAAAAATATACTTGCTTTAATATTAAAAAGAGAAATAATTAAATTATTACATGTTCGTTCAAAACATTAAATAGGGAAAGTTACGTCATATTTAAAATGCTCAAATAAAACTATTTCCAAACAGTTTCAATATAAAAATATATTTACACGAGATATTAATTTATTTCGACAAATATTTTACTTATTATTGCAATTTTTAAAACAGCGTAAATTATAATATTTCCCTACAATTAAATATTTTTAAGTTTAATAATAGGAAGAAAACTTTGAAAATTACGTCAGATTGGAAACTATACATTTAAAACGTCCTACTGAAAACAATTTTCGGTACTTCTCCATTATACCGTTGACAACTTTCCAGTAAAAAAAAACTATCGCCAAATTATTTGCCAAACTCTAATGCCCAAAAAACCAATGGAAGAATGTTGCCATTGGAATCTAAAGCACCACTCACTAAAGTGTCAACTATCAGTAACTTTAAACAATAAAATTTATTTTAATTAAATAAATAATAACTAAATAATTTAAATTTTAATTAATTTTATTTAAAATTTATAAGTAAAAGAGAAAAAAAAATAATCTTAAATATTTATGTATTTACAATAATTAATTAATTATTGTTCTCGGCTGATGGATAAGTGTTTATGACATCAGTTGACACGGATCTGTTGTGTGTAACTATGCATAGCAACATTTTTTTCAACTCTTTTTCTCTTTTAATATAATGGCCTGCCGTTTAAGGTCGTTATTATTTTTTAAATTAATGAAATAACTAATGAATGGGTAAAATATCATTAAAAATACAGATAAATGTCGAATAAAAATATCTCGATGACATAACAAACACGTGTAACGCATCTGATGTCAGTTGAATGTGACGCGACGGCAACGCACTTTTTTCCCTATATTTTGGCGTGTTTTTTTTTCTTTTCTTTTGAGGGGGGGGGGGGGGTAGTGGTCGACAGGATAACGGATAGATACCCAATTTTTTATAACATCATTATAAAATTCCCGGGCGCATCGACATTGTTTACTTAGCCATTTTACACAGGTTGATTTTCAAATGTTTAATTGATGTCATTTAATCAATCACGAAGACAGTTAGCTCTTACGACAGCAGTTGATTCGGCCTAAAAATACCTCAGTGAAAAGAAAAGAAATGGAAACCCGATTACAGCAGATTGCCACTGGTCGCTTAATTATAATTCAATCTTCCGTAATCATTTTAAAGTTAATCAAATTAGTGTGTTTTTAGACTTCGCGATGTCAGAACGGGGGTTGGCGAGCATAGCTCGTAAGGATCAGAGCTCCCTACTAGAAAAAAGAAATAAAGCGCTAATAGACAATGTTAACAGACATTAATGTAAAAGACATTAGTAATCACATTATTAATGGTGTAATTAATAATGTGAATAGGGATTTTTAATAAAGAAGGGGAGAGGGGGGAAATCTACTTTTTTAATATCGTATTTAGTCCACATGACAGAGTATAATAGCGACCTTAGCCAACACCTACTTGACTCTAGTAGAGAAATTTATGTAGAGAGTTAAGTAGGTGTTGCCTTAGCGCGCTATCGAACCGGTTCTGGTATTCGAAAAAACGAAAAAATAGACCGGTAACTTTTTACTTTATAAAAAAACAGGACTTTTAATGAAATTTATTTGAATTTATTAAAGAAAGGATAAAGTGTTTTGAAAGGAATATTAAACGAAACCCTTTGTGCGATCTTTGATCACACTTACCCTACTTGTTTACTTTTTTGATTTTGTTTACAGATTTTTTAAATAGGATACTTTCACTTTCGGAACCGATTTCAAAAGATTGAAAAATCGTCAGTGAGATAGAACACTTAAGATTATGAGGATGTTATTAAAACTTTTACTGCTAAAAATGTTGAGAAGAAATTTTATAAAAACATCATGAAATATCACAAAATTACTAAAGTCATTAGTGGTTATCTTAATAAGTGCCGCTTTTAATAATATATTTTTTTTTTAACTCAAGGCCGCTGTAAGCATAGGTGCAAGGGGGTCCCCATAAGCATCTGTGCCCAGGGCCCTCCAATTTGTAAATCGGTCCATCGGAATTATTTTACGTTCAAAATTAAAGGAGGAAATAGTGGCAAATGGGCCATATGTAAGATGTATGAAAAGAAATGCAGGGTATTCCAAAAAAGGATGAAGAAGAATTATGAGTTACGTTCTTCTGCTCAGATTGATAATACAGGTAATTACACATTTTTATATTTTAATATTTTCTTTAAAGTACGATTATCACACAAATGCAATTTTTAAGGCTGCCAACTATTACACATTTAAGTGTTAAACATTACATCCCTATATTGATAATACTGATATGATCTTATTACACACTATTCATCACTTATTTGAGATTATATTGTTCTATTTTAATATCACAATCTAAATGTTCTAAACATTAGGATTTTTTTTTCTTTTTTAATGCATAAAATTTCCATTATAAGTTTTATTATGACTTAAAATGGTTTAGTATATTATGAAATATTTAAAATAAAAAAATCCAACTGATATTTTGACCAAATTTTTATCCTGTAATGTGATTATGTTGAATAAAAAATACACGTCGCAATTCAATTTTAAACTTCAAAAGGTTTTTCCATAAAGAAGATAATGTTAGACTAACATAGTAGTTATAAAATTTATCTTTGTGCTTGGTGAAATTTTAATGTTTAATATATTTTTAAAAATACTTTGCTGTGTTAAAAAAGTTTTAATATTAACAAGAGATTTATTTATTTGTTTAGAATGTTTTCATATATTTTCAGTAATTACACTTACATATATGCTGCCTTGAAATTTACTTAGAGATTGGCAGTCCTGAATTTTATATTTCTTAAATATTAAAATATTTTATTCCATAGTTCATTCTGATAAATTTTTTTGTTATATGTAAATGATGATGGTCCTAAAAGAAGTGCTGGTTTAGACAATTGTGTCATATCAGAACAACCAAGCAAGAAGGAAAAAAAAAAAGCTTCTGCAGCAACAAGATACAAACCAATAACAATTTCACTGTCTAAATATTCTGATGTGTTTTTTTGCTTCTGACTTAAAAATGACTTTTTTAGAAAAAAAAAAATATTTTCCAAGCTTTATGTTTGAAACCGAATACTTAAATGTTGAACCAATAATTTGGTGGGAAATTTTGAAATAGAGCAGCCCATGAAAGATAAAATGTCTAATTTAACTAATCAGTTGCTTACAGTTTCTCCTTCAACAGCTGCATTAGAAAGAATATTTTCTAGTTTTGGTTTAGTTCAGTCTAAACTATGCAATAGGTTAGGGAATGTAAAAGCTGAAAAGCTTACATTCAAGCTCAAATTCTTCAATAAAAAATATATATATGTATTTTTTTTTTGTATTTAAAAATTTGTTGTTTAAAAATAAATTTTTTTTAAAACTTGAAGCTGAATTCTGTATTTTGCGTTTTGATGAGTGAAAAAGCAATTTGTTGAACTTTACAGAAAATTGTGTTTTCGTTTATTTGATTATCAAATTTATAAGAGGAAAAATGATTTAGAATATTGGTGGATTATGTTTTCATGTTAAATGTAATATGTTTTAAACCACAAGTAAAAGTTTTGAAGCCTTAATGGAATCTGGCCCAGCTCGACTCAATTTCTACAAAAAATGCCAGTATTTTTAATTCAATATCACAGTGCTGCCAGCAACTTTGGTCCAAAATAGTAGGTACTTAGGGATATAACGATTAAAAATTGGAGAATTTTTAGGAACAAAAAGTCTGAAAATGGGACTTGAAAAAATAAACACATTATTTAAGGAAATCAAATAATATATCAAATACAATTTTTAGCAGTAAAAAATTATACACTACATATTTTTTTTTTAACTTATATAATTAGAAAAAATATTTACAGATTTCCCACGAATGAACCTTTTGTAGGTTTCTTACTCACATAATTTCTTTTATTTACAACAGTAGACAAGCTAACAGCTTTATCCTTTTTCACTTTCAGTTCCTTGTTAGCTGTTATACCAGCTGTAATCAGATTTTGTGCAACTTTATCTTCAATTATGTTTCCTTCTTCTAAAGCAGTTTTTAACCTTTGGTTGCCTTTAGCAATCAATCTGTCCAATGCAGGTACTTCTTTACTCACATTTTTGTTTAAATGTACCAACTTTTTTTCTGGTTTCTTTCTCTTCTGCATTTCAAGTTGTACATTCCTTTTTTTCCCCTCTCTTTTCATTTTCTAGGTAACACTGAAAGTTTTGATATGCAACATTGGCATTTTTTATCATTTTATTTGTTACTATAACCAGAGCAGCATGATTTATTTCATAATGATGATTTAAAACACTCGTGATTTCAACAAGATGTCCTATGATTGGTCTTTTTTTCTATTTATGTTCAGTTACATGCTGCCATATAGGGCATTAAATTTTAAACAAATCTAAATTTTCATGATAAATTTTGAAAAATCTGAAAAAAAGATTCATTTACAGACAATTATAGTGAAAAAGGGGACTTTTAGGGACTTCTTAGTGAAAAAAAAGAGACATTCAAGTTAAAAAAAATGGGGACCAACTGGGAGCCCTGATATCATCTTACATATTAAAATTATTTTGAAAGAATATTGCATACAAATACAACAATTTTAAAGTACACATTTTTCAGATTACATATTTGCAGCTACGGATTATGGAATAACAGTATTTATGATCACTTTGACAGTTGTGTATATAAAGTCTCTCAAAAAACATGTAGTTTAAGATGAAAGAAAATTATAATTTCAAATCTCTACACAAAAGTAGTTTTTAAAAAATATTTCTCTGTAATTAATTAAATCAAAATAAATTTCTAAAAATGCTTTGTACAAATGTACAATATCACTATACAAAAAAGCCTGGTCTGAGCTTTACCAATGTGAAATGTTTTGAATAACTGTTAGTCATTGTAGAGATATTTAACATTTATTAGTAACCGAAGTTTGATAAAATTTTTAATAAGGTATTAAAAGGTTTGAATCTATGATAATAAACTAAGTAAGCGTTGAAGTTTAAAAAAAAAAATGTATGTGTGTAAGAGGATCTGTGTGTCCAGAAAGAAACACATTTTTCAATAAACTATTCATGAAAATTATGTACTTTTAAGCACTTTAAAAAAATTAAAAAGCATGGGAGTTTTGTGAAATGAAGTAATTTAATAAAAGTATGGCAGAATATTTCACATTCACAACTTTTATTTAAAATTCAATTTTACAAAAATCAGGTCGTATAAAGAGAAAAGTTCCGTTTATCTATAGAACATCAAAATATTGAGCACTGAAAAAGATTACAAGGCCACATCTGTGCATTCAAAGAATAAATTTTGGCTCAGGACTCAGTCCACAATTTTAATTTTAGACGACAATTCTATAAAAAATCTTTTTGAGAAGTCGTAATTATTTTTCACTAAACAATCCCATTCAGAAGTTTGAAGAATCTTGCTTAGATTTTTGTTGAAAAAACGTTGAGCTGCAGACATTAAATTCACTTCCTCGTTTTGATCAGCAAAAATCACAACATCACAGAAATTTTCCACAGTAAGATTTTCCATTAGGTACTCTACACAAATTTTCTTGGAGTTCTTGAATGTTATACTTATCGGATGTTTTATACAAATGAAGCATGCAGCGAAGTGATGGCTCCTCCAGCTTTCCACAGTATAAGAATTTTAAGAACTCTTCGAAAGATTCCGGATCGCAATCAGGAATGGTGACCATCCCCGTCTGTTTTTCTGAAGTTTCGTGCAGAAACATAGCAGCAAAGACAGATGACCGAGCTATCAAAATAGCTCTGTGGGCCTTGTACTCTTTGCCTTGCACATGCAGAATTGTATCACAGCTGTCTTTATTCGCTACAAGATTTTCAAAATTCTCGGATAGTGTATCCAATTCTGGAAAAAAAAAATCTTTAATAATTCAAATGATATATAAAAGAAGGGTTCAAAAAATTAAATTTTCCCAATTTTTATCATGATTACCTAGAAATGTTACTTATTCATTGCAAAAAGGATTTTTAAAAATAGAGTCAGAGCAGAAGTTATTTCTAAAAGCTTCTGACAACGCACGTTTGCTTTTTTCTATAAAATTAAATTTAACAAACTTTTTCTCAACAGCTTGTACTTTTTTTTCATTGTTCGCATACCAATTATTAAAAAGCTGAAGATAATAGAACTTTGGACATTTTGCATATTAATAACTTGCATGTAGACATTTATGCTAAACCTGAATTTAGCCTGCTTTTGGTCATAGAAAAATGTGTATTGAAAATATTTGCATATTATTAATTTTCATATAGACATTTATGCTGAACGTAAATTTAGCCTAATTTTAGTTATAGAAAAAAAATGTGCCTTTTTAAAAATAAACTATACAATTTCTGGTAAATGCAGTGAATATGAATTAATTACATAAAATATTTTTAACACTTTTAAAAAATTATGTTTAGAATAAAATATTTGATTGCAATGGAAAATAGATGAAATATCCAAAAATGTCCACACATTAAAAATAAATTTCGCGCCAAAATATTAAATTATTCATATTTTAAAGAAGTAATTTTGTATTATCATTTAATTTCTTATGTTTATCTATACTAAAAAAATAAAGTTTCGCTGTGTGTGTGTGTGTGTCTGTCAGTCAGTCAGTTTTTCTGTGATGGGCAGCGAAATCTAGCACACCTAGAAGTCTGAAAATTTATATTTAGGTAGTCCAAAGCCTGATCTGATGCACCTGAGACACACAATTTTAATATTTTAATAATTATCGAAGATATTAATTAGAATATGACTAAACATCGTATCGAAAATGTCATCTTTGTTATAAAAATGGCTAAAGAAAAAAACACATGTTCTTGATTTGCAAAAAGAAATGAACGAATTTGAAATTTATTTACTAAATAGCGAATTTTAAGAAAATTAATTAAGATATCGATTTGAAATTTTCTGAGCATATGTAGAACAATTTTCCGCATCTGACAGTGCAATTTTTGTAAAATTCGGCCAGTAATTTTTCTTAATTTTTGCAAAAAAATGCCAAAAATCTGGCGGGGCCAGTTTAAAAAATCCAAGAAAGTTTCAGACAGGGATCTGCTTTCATTAAAACTTAACCGCTTTCATTAATTCATGAAACTGAACTACAAAGAGATCTGTTTCTCTGGTCGATCCCTCCATTTAGTTTGCAAAAATGAAAGGAACTAATTGCCAATTTTTACTAATGAACAAAAATTAAGATAACTAATTAAGATATAGATTTGAAAGTGAGGATGAGAAGGGGTGCATCTGGCGGCTATTTTAGCGTAGCACCTTTTTTATGTTATAATTATCAGAAAAATATAATTCTTTTTTTTTATGACTGCGTTAATGTAGGAGAAGTTGTTTTTCTTGAACAAATTATTCGTTACATTTGCGGGTATGGGGAGGGAAGGCGCTTTGCTCTGATTTACACAAAACAAATTCCATTTAAAAGAAATTTAACATTTTTAGCTTCTCCCGTAGTATTTTATAAATGTTATATATAGAGAATACCGGAAATTTCAAATAACGATTTCCATAAAAATTAAATTTATATTCCTAATAAAAGTACACAACACGTATTTACTTGATGTATACCAACAAAGTAAACGATTTGTTGTTGAGCACTTGCATTCTTATCTCGGGTTCTATGTACCCGATCACAACGCGGATTGAATGATTCGACTTGGTTTTCGATCGCGGTACAGATTGTAGTTCCACCTTGCACTGCCAGGGGCGCATTATTTTCTCGAGTTCTATGGGCCCCATTTCGACAGGAATTGGTTCATTCAATTCCCTTGATACAATGGGTACACATGTCGGATGTTCGTATAGAACAAATTGCATCCCCTGGTGGTGGAAAATGGAACTAAAGTACGCAGCACGCCTGCTATATGGTGCCGGAGGCAGCATGAACACATGTCTGAGTTCGTTTGGAAAGTGGTTTGTTAGGAACAGAGTGCACTCCCTGGCGGCAGAAGGTGAAACTAAAAGATTTTGCAGCATGTGCCTTCGGACGCCTACTATACGGTGCCGCAGGCAGCGGGAACACGTGTCGGAGGTTCGTTTATATCAGAATGCACACCCTATCGGCTGAAAGTGGAAATAAAGGATTTTCTTCACGTGTGCAGCACTTTTAAATAAATAATTTCATACTAAATTGGGTTAACGATACAAAATCATAACAACTTTAAGTTTGTTTAATTTTATCACGGGCCCAGGAAACGCCGAGCGGGTCAGATAGTATATATATATATATATATATATATATATATATATATGTGAGAACTTTTCGAACTACACAATTCTATGACAATACAATTTATATCGCGTTCATTGGATTTGAAGCTCTTACATTCATTGTGTTTCAGTTTTTTGTTCTGCTTTAAACAACGTGATTTGACCTGTCAGATCTCAAATTCTCCTTGCTAGTGTTAAACCAAAGGGCATGTAATGCATTAGTGTTTTTAAAACATCGCAAAAAGAAATTAATATTTTAAACTTCTTTTTGCAGTGTGCTCCTCTTAAAGGATGTCTCTTTCTTTTTTTAGTTGTCAACATTTTCTAAAATATATGCCTAATTATTGTATGTGTTCTGATGAGCTGTGAGTAAGATTTTATCACTTCAAATAAAATAAACTAGATATTTTAGAAATACCATTTTTTAATTGAAAAGAAAGGAGACATCCTTTAAGACGAGTACACAGAAAAAAGAAGTAGTAACAAATATTAATTTCCTGTTGATATATATTTAAAAGATACTAATGCATTCCATGCCCACAAGTTTAACATTAACCAGGGGAATTTGAGATCTGATCAATGCTCTTAAGCGCAGTTTGTTATAATTTAAAACTTCCTTATGAATTACACTTTTAACTATATCAAAAAACATTTACTTCTTTCCGATTTCTTCATTACCTTTTTGCTTATAATTAGGTCATCTATATTAATAAAAGAGAGTTTAGCTCTGTGTTGTGTGTCTGTCTGTTGGCGATGGTTAACGAAATCTACAGCAGCTCAAGATCTGTAAATTTCGGTGCGGATAGTCCAAGGCAGGTCCTGATGCACAGATTTTTATTATTTTGATAATTACACGAGATATTAAATAAAAACTCATCGAATACTCATATCTTTCTTTCCGAGTTAGTGAAGAGGCTCGCGCATGCCCAGAATCCAATTTAAGCATTGAACGAAAATGAAGAAACGTTTAAATGAAGAATGCGTTTATTTCGCAAATTTCTTCTTTTAATTTCTATCTGCTTAACAGTGTGGTTTATTTAAAAAACAGAAAACATATTCTAAAACGCCGCACTCTTACGTCTGAAATGCTGAAATCAATTTGAAAAAACATTGATGTTAACCTTTTGAAAAACATTTAGAAAAAAAGGGTCTGTTTCCCATGTGGATATATTGCCTCTCAATGGCACAATTTTAAAGGTACTGACAAACCAAATATATATATATGCTCTTAAAGCTGAAACCGTATTCTAATCAACAGTATGATTGGTTTAAAAAATATGAATGTTAATTTTATTTAAAAAAAAAAGGCAAACGCAGGTCATTTCGTGCTTGCCGAGACGATGTTTTTCTACGCTAAAAGTAACTATACGTCCTGATTTTGACGCAATCTTTATAGAGCATCTCGGTAGACCATATTTACATCATCTACAACTATTTAGAAAAGTTCGGATGAGTAAAAATATTTCTAAAAAATAAAATACAAGAAATTTTCGACGAAAATGCTAAATAACGGGGTATTCCTGTGTGGACACCCTCGGCTTCGGGTAAAGTTTTTACTATTTAATATGCATATCTTGTCACAAAATTTTATACAGTGCTTGGATACAGTTATATTTATAAACTACTAAAATTTCAGAGAGTTCGGAAGAACCCGACGCGAAAAAAAAAAAAAGCGAGAAGAAAATATATTTATTTTACAACTAGATATAAATATTTTTTCAAGAAATTTTTACACGGGTTGCAAAACAATCATATTTATAATCGATAAAAATCTGAAAGAGTTCAGAGAACAAGAGCTATTTTTTTAAGCTATGAAACGAGTGAAAAAACAAGAAAATGTCTTCTTACATGCACTTTTTCTACTAAATATAAATTTGTTTTTTCAATTTTTTTCATTTAAAAGTATAAGTTTATACAAAGTAAGGTTAAAAATATAAAATCATACAAATTTGAGGTTTATTTAAGATTATTATCGGGGGCTCAAGCAATGTTGGGCAGGTCAGCTAGTAAAAAATGAAACATTCTCATGATCTTATTTGCATATCCTGATTGCCCTATAAGCAGGCAGTCGCTTAGGGCCATTAATAATCAAATATTTACTGCATTTAAGTTCAGAACACTTTTTTGAAGAATTTCTTGTTGAAATAACATAATGACGAAAAATAATTTTTTAAATCCGCTGTTCCCTTAACACAATTAACTTATTACAGTTCACATTTTTTTATGTATTTGAGTTCATTAACTTAGAATTTATGATTAATCCAAAATAAAAATTTAAAATATTGGGAATCATACTACTAATATAGTTATTTGACACATTGACAGCGGACCAATATGACAGAAAACCTTAATTAGATAATGAAGAGCAAGGATGCCTTTCCTGGTTGTTTTTAATTTATATTTACATGTAAGTCCAAAACTAGTGGCAAATTTTCCTTGATAAATTTTATCAAACCACCTTTCATTTATACAGTTATTTGTCAGCTTTTAAGAATAAAAATTTCATTAGAAATAAGATTCTAACTGTACAACTGCATTTACATTTAGCAATATAAAATAGAGAAGTTGCAATCAGCTGATCAACCATTGTACTTCAACTGGAGGTCAAGGTAGTTCCACAAATCAGAACTGCCTATCTGTAGTGCATGACGTCAATTGCAACTGCCTATACTCTGATGGTTATATAAAATCTCAAAGAACTTTCAGTTTAAAGGTTAAATTTTTTATATCCTTATTTTACCTTAAAATTTCCTCTTTACTTACTTATAAGTTTCTTGAGTTTTGGTTTGTTCAATACACTTGGTTGATCGGAGTCTATGTTTTCTCGCCTCAGTGTGCATGTGATAGTAAACACATTCAAAGACATCACCTCACATTTTCGTTCTAATACTACTTCCGGTAGTTTAAAGAACACCCTAGCCACAGTTTTGTCTCCTTTAAAAATTCCTTTGCTTAACTGGTCGACACTGCCATCCAGTTTTCTGAAGCCGAAATCATACTTCACTGAAATTTCCCAAGGCTTTGTGTTGGCAAGGCGAAAAACTGAGAACCCAGTTTTACTGATCGATCTTTTAAGAATTTGAAAATACCACGAGGAATCTGCAAAATAAAAATGTGCACTTTCGATGACTGCATCTTTAGCGATTGAGGAAAAATCAGGTATTTTCCAATCAATTTCTCTTTCTTCATAATATTGAATATTTTCAATGCTACCCTTTTTTTCCAACTTAGACATTAATGCCAGAATTCAAAGTCCCCACTAAGAAATTCCTCTGTAACAATATTGAATACAAATCCTGAAAATAAACGACAGAATTAGAATGTGTAAATGAGGAGAAAAATAAGAGGTAAAATAAAGCAATAAAAAAATAATTAAAAAAAAATCAGCTGAAAAATAAACTGAAAATTTGTTTTTCTATTCCGGAGATATCTAGATGTACCTACTAATAAAAGAAAGATGTTTGCGTGTCTGTCCGTCTGCGATAACTAGGAAAATCTACAGCCCGTACAGGTCTGAAAATTTGTATGAGGATAGTCCAAGGCAGATCCTGATGCACCTGAGACTCAGATTTTTTATTTTTTTAAATAATTAGTCGAGATATTAATTAATTAGATAGCAATTAAAAAGGTGTTTCAGAAAAAACGTCGCTCGGTGCGTGCCAGAAACCTCCTTCCACAATTGTAGAAGCAGAGAAGAACCGAGAATGGAATTACAATTTATTTTTTCATGTTTTTCTAAATGCGTATCGGCAGAACCCTTCAAAATATCGAAGAACCAATCGCACTTTACGTTTAAAATGCCGCAATCCATTCGAAAACATATTATTGTTAACCCTTTCAAAAAAGGGGTTGATTTTACGTTTTTCACCCTCTTTTTTATCGAAGCTCGCATAGGGCTCAATATCAGAGATATTGATAAATAAAAAAATATCCACTTTGAGCAAGTACCTTCGCACAATGGAGTATTTGAGCTAAAATCCTTTCCAAAATTATTTTTCATGTGTTTTAAAATTAAAACCATTGTTGTTGACTTACTATTAGTAAATACAGTTAATTAATGTTATATACACATAAGTATATGCATTTATTTAAAGAATAAATACATAATACTAAGTTTACTTAACTGTTACCTGTTTATAAGGGAAATGTAGTTGTTGATAAATTTGTTTTATTTACAAGTAATGAAGTAATGTTTAACTAAATATGGTTAATTTTACTATTATGTAAAAGTCTAATCATTTAGACAAACCTATGTATATAATATATTATATATTACTTGTATTTAGTATTTAACAAAGTTGAGTCTATATAGTATAGAGATGCTGGTTTTTGAGTGTCTTGAATAGATTACTTGCAGGGTGGTGCAAAATTTAATTAGATTAACGATTCAAAACTAACGATTAGATTTTAAATCATGACTAAAGTTTGACCGATTAAAGTTCATTTAAGTCCACCCATAGACTAATGATTAATAATAAATTTAATTTCAGTAGCTCTCTTTGATTAATGATTGAATTAATTCTCAATCTAATTAGTAATCTAATTAATGAATTACGATTAAAAAGTCATGTGTTGTTCTGACTTTGAGGCCTTTCATTTTCTTTCTTTACCCTCTATCTTCTTCTGGTTTTATCACTCTGGGTTGCTGCCAAACGGGTTGGGTAACACGATTTTACCCGAGCCCAATTGTACCCGCGGTTGATTTTAAATTTTTCGTGTTCGTGTCAGGTCGGGTTACATTTCGACTTTTTCGGGTCGACAGGATTTTTCAAAAGGAAGTCTTGAATATTTTTTAAATGAAAAATCTATATACAGTGACCTCTCACTTATACGACTGTCTTGGTTATACGCCGAATTCTCTTGCTCCCGTCCACGCTTTATGGGAAATAATGCTAAACTTCTCTCACTTATACGACGCTTTAAACGGTTCAGGCGATTTTACATTTATCACTCAAGAATTCATTTTTATAATCTTTAATGTACAAATCATTCCTGTTTTCTTACCTTTATCTTTTTACTATTGTTAAAGTTTTTATAAATAATTAATAACGTTTCTTATCAATCTTCGTGTGTTATTAACGATGAAATCTATGGCAGGAGGGTGGTTGAATGAAATTCCTTTGTGCCTGCCATTTAACAAAAGCCACATCACCACCTGAAAAAATGTGACATTGCAAACAATTAAGAAATGCTTTAGGACAGGGGCCGGCAACCTTTTTCGGCTGCGGGTCACAATCAACCAAAATATGTGTATTAAGAAGACGTTTCGGGTCAGTGGTATTTTCATTTTAAAAGTCTTTTTTTGGTGAATAAAAAGATGAATTTTATTGAGGAAATGATTATCATACACCTTTTTAAATTTTAAACAAAAAAATAAAATTATAATTATTATAAAAGGAAACATAACTGATTGAACTTTACTTTCTCTTCAATGGCTCCCCTGATGCTGAACTTTTGACGTCAATTCATTCAAGTCTGGTTTATAGTTAGTCGTCTTAAGACGAATACAAGCACATGAATTTTCCGTAGTTAAGCTGTTCTTGTTCATACTTAAAATAAATTTCATATGTGAAAATATTTGTTCACATTTATAAATTAAACCAAATGCGGACAAAATGGCAAAGCCAATTTTGTTTTCAGAGATAAAAACTTCGTAGGAAGTGATGCCCAACAAACTGATATCGTGGAAAGATCACGATGGCGGTAATTACATCTGTGCATAAAGTACATATCAAGTTGTCATGATTTTCGACACATCCATACTTTTCTTTCCACGCATCTTGAAACAATCTCTTTTTTACTTTTTGTTTGCCAATGGTAATAATTTGTTTTAACAAACTGAACAAGTTCACAACTGAGAGAACTAATACTCCTAACCGCCAAATTGTAGCAGTAGTTCAAGCCGATTTATTGGACAAAAAGCGAGGTCGCGGTGAATGTGTCGAAGTCAGCGATTGGTCGCTGCCTTCCGCCGCGCCTTCGTTCCTCCAATCGCTGCATTCGTTATGCAGTCGTTCATTGCTGCAGGGGAAGCCAAATTTATACGGGTGCAAGTCAAACGTGAAAGGTTCCATTCTCCCATTGGTTGACAAAAAAACCGGAAGTCACTTGATTTTTATATTTTCGTACAACTTTGCTGAAAGCACATTCTGTCTGTGAACGATATATCGCGGTGGTTAAAGCACCGGACTTGTAAATTGAAGGTTTTAAGTTTTGTCCTCTCTGATTTAAAAAAGAAAAATCCTTTTTTAGAGTTTTGTTTTGATCTTTACGGAATTAATTAATAAAGATTATTTACTTGACTTAAAGATCAGTTTAATTTTTTTAAATTATTATGTAAATATATAATAAATCTTAATTAATATTATATTTAAATATATATAGTTAATGTTAGTAATTAGTATTATACTTAAATATATATAATTAATAATATTTAATAGTTTATTTAAATATGTGTGTGTGGGTATATACATATATAATTAGTATTTATTATTATTACTTAAATATATAATTAATATTAATAAATATTATTATTTAAGTGCATATAATTAATATTTTCACTCAGTGGTTTGTAATACATTTTCTTCCATTTTCAGTAAATAATTAATAAGACATTTAAGAAAAACTTGGGATTTTTTTTAATGTAACTCAAACAATGAATTTTAGTTTTGGATGATACACATTGTAGAAGCCCAAACATTACATGTACGTATGTTTAGGATTAAACTAAACTTTTTTTTATATAAATATTATCTGTTATTAAAAATACATAATAGAAACGTATGCTTCTTGGTTCTTATTAGAATCCAGAAGTATTGACTTTTTTTTTTCATTTATTGTATATGCCTACATCAATAATATAATAAAATATCATTGTGATCTCAATAAATTTTTGAAAACTGGAGTAGCAAATAATATCTAAATCATATAAAATCTTCGACTATGTTCGAAACACAGACATACATATATAAAAATTATGCAGACATGTATGCATGTATATATTCATGTAATTATATATTACATATATTTATATACATATATATATAAATATATGTAAATATACATACGTATATAAATATATATATTCATATAATTATATACATATATATATTCATACGTATATCATACATGCATATGTGTATTGTATATGTTTTCACTTTTACGAGAAAAAATTATGTCAGATTTATTGGATTGCACTGTAAGAGTAAGAAAATGTTATACACCAATATTATACTGATTATAAAAAAACATTAATTGTTTAATCTTTGTATATTACTATATTGTCATACTGGAAAGAAACAATAAAAGTTTGATCTAAGGGCCCTGTATAAAATCTATATTTTCTTAATAAAAATTTTAATTGATATTTAATAAGTAAAAATGTATTAAACAAAATATAATTTATTTTTAGGTGTCACTTTATAAACTAATCGAATACAATAACATCTCTCTTTAATTTTTCTTCTTTTTTAATTAATTTTATTATTATTATTATAATTTACCATGTCATGATTTCATGACCGAGAATATAAATATCACTGTGGGAAATATTATTTTTATAATTATTTAATTTAAATTATTTACAAAAATTATAATATAAGAAATGCAAAGAAATATGTATTAAATTTTACAAATTAATATTATACAATTTGTTAAAACAATTCTCATACATAATTAATTAGTATTTCTAATAATCAAATATCAATTAATTAAAAAGGTCCCATTAAATACATTTTAATTTACATAAAATGTATTTAATGGAAATTAAATATATTTTATGGATACATTAAATGTACTTAGTTATTTGTATAATAAATTTATATTATCCCAAAATTTATTTTGTAAAAGACAGTTTAATTTACAAGTTAATTTACACAGTTTAATTTTTTAGTACGAAGTATTAAGGCTGCTCTTCAGTAAACTTCCCGATTCCCCTCGCTAATGTTATTCCTATGGGCGTAGGATGCATTCGTATTTTTAAAATATCTCCTCGGAAAATTAATATTTTTAACTTCTATTTTCCTTGTACTATTCTCAAAGAATGTCTCTTTTTTTCTTAGTTATCAAAATATTTCTAAATTATGTGCTTAATTTATATTTTTTTGCGTTAAAATCTTAGCGAAACTGAATAAGATTTTAACGTTTCATATAAAATTAAGTATATATTTTAGAAAAAAAATCACAACTAAGAAAAAAAGAAACATTCTTTAAGAATAGTACAAAGAAAACAGAAGTTAAAAATATTAATTTTCCGAGGAGATATTTTAAAAATACGAATGCTTCCTACGCCCATAGGAATAACATTAGCGAGGGGAATCTGGAAGTTTACTGAAGAGCAGCCTTAAGGCATAATTGTGTTTTATTATCCTGTCCACAGAGGGCAGCAGCACAAAACGATGTTATGTTAGCTACAATGCATGCCGGTTTTTTGTCAACCAATGGGAGAATGGAACCTTTCACGTTTGAGTCGCACCCATTTATACCACCTCAATTTCCAGAGAATTTCTTTTTCTCTCTTTGTCATTCTTTATTTCTCTGTCTCAAAACATGATTTTTATAACAAATAAGTGCAATTTTCTGATATGTTATTTAATAGTTTGGAATTTCTGAATTAAAATTAAATTTTTTAATGTTCTAAAATAAACTCTAAATATTTTTTCAATAGAATTTAATTTTTTTATACTTTTTTCGGAATTCAAGTGGGTCACTTGAAATTATGAAATGGGTCACTCAGTGACCCGCGGGTCATAGGTGCCGACCCCTGCTTTAGGAAATGTTTTTCATAAGATCAAACGTCTAGTTCAATAATTAAACCCGATTTTGAGAGCATATGGGAATCCTTTAATGACAAAGACCGGGGGAAAATGTTGGACGATAGTATTACAGTGACCTCTCACTTATACGCGATATACAGCAATTATTTTTCGGCACCAGTTTCTTTTTAAAGTAATTTCATTCTTATTTAATCGCAGAATTTATAAATAAAATTTTACTGTTTTAAAATAGTGGTACGAAAAAGTAATTATATTGAACATCGCGTATAAGTGAGAGGTCACTGTAATTTCAAAGATTATGTAGAATGTGATGAAAACTTCTGTCAGAACTGAGAACTGCTGAAGAAATCTTTGAGGATATCAATAAGGAGGATGGTGAAGATGAGAGCAATGTTCCTGCCGGTGTAAATTTTTCAAAGGAAGTGCCGCTTTAAGTACATTAAAGAATTATGTCCATCAAAATGATTATTCCCAAAATATCTTAAAAGCTTTATTAGACTTATAAAAGACATTTCTCTTTTCCTCGACGACAGAGTCAAACTAATATCACTTCATTTTTTGAGAAAATCTGATTTGTAAACCTTTAAAATAAATATTTTGGTAAGTGAACTATTTTGTGAAATTTTTAAAAAATATATTGTATGTTTTATTTTTTAATATATTTTATAAATTTTGTTAAAATATGTTCTTAGTACTCAAAACTTATTGTTTTTAATATAGGTAAAATTATTAATGCATATAAAGTTTGAAACTTGTATAATAAGACGGTCTCTCAATTATACAAGGTTATTCTAAATGATGGACCCATTTTCAAAAAATTGTATTTATTAAAGTACAAATCCAAAATGAACAATCTTTATACCAATGAAAAGAGGAAGTTTCAAAGTTTTTTTTAAAACATTATAAATGTTCAATGTGTCCACCGTTTGCTGCACGGCAAACATCTACGCGATAGCCAAACTCGTCCTACACACAAGAAAGCGTATCTGCGGCAGCATTCTCCCCTCATCGGAACGGAAGACTTTCTCGTAATGCGCCGACGAAGTGATAATTTCGCATTCTGCCCCTACCGTCTCGGAATTCGTTCCCGTATTTCGGGGCTGTTATGTGGTAATTTTTCCGACTGCTTTAGGCAGCCGGAAAGCGTTCCCTTTATCGTTTTAAGATGGCGCGCGTATATATGCAGCGCTCTAGTATATGAGGATACAGGGCAAAAAGGCAGTGTTTTAGAATAGGTACATTTTCTAATGAATACAGTTTACACGAAATTTTTAAACATAAATTATTTTTCAGTTAAAATTTATTTTAATACTATTTTGAATTGTAAATAATAAAGTATTATAGACCCGTTAGGAAAAGAAAAAAATACGCCCTAATCCAATAGTACTAATAATTAGGTAAAAGTTCACTAGACTGAAAAGATTTTTATTTGCTTACGAAATTATTTTTGCATGTTACAAGAAAACAGTTTTACACTACCGATAGAATTTATATACTAATGAAATTTACCGGAATATTTTTGCACTGTCTTGTATATGTATGAAATATAGTGTGAGTCATAATACATACATAAAGATTGAAACATATTTTCTATTGAAAACTAATAAGGGAAAGCATTACTACTTATTTCGTTTTGTTTCCAAAATGTAATTAACACATTTCGTTAAAAAGATAATTCGTAAAATAAATAAATAAAAATAACTTAATGAAAGATTTTGCCTACATTAAATATTTATTCAACACTAAAAAATTGTTTAGTTTAAATCATAATTCACAAACATAAAAAATGTATATAGTTTAATTAATATATTTCGCTAACAGCATTAAAATTTTCCAAAATCTCATAGCATACTTAGCATAATCAGAGGTCTGAGCTTTTTACATTTGTGAAAAATCTAGTCATAATTTTGTGAATTTGAAAGGATCGTCATATTCTGGTTCTTGTTTATACATTTTTAAGAAGATTGTGTATGTAAAATATACAGTTTCTTTATGTAAAAGTGACAGTTAGATTTTACTTTTAAATAATTAAATTTGTAAAAGTTTTTTAAGACAAAGAATTTTGTGAAGGGTCCTTTTTTAAGACAAATAATTTTTTTAATGGCCCTGTTTTGAGATGAAAATTTTTGTCAAGGGTCCAGTTTTGAAATGGAAAATATTGTGAAGGGTTCTTTAAAGGGACCCAATTTCTTCCTAAATAGATCCCTAATAATTTACTAATTAACATAATAAAAAAGGTGGGTGTGGGCGATATTTTAGTGCAACCGGTCCCTGTGTAAGAGATTAAAAACATATTAATCTATAATTAAAAGCCTCAACATTATTAATCACCCACTACGGGGAAAAAAAAAACTCGCTTTGCGAACGTTTTTGCTACAAGTCATAAGATAATGTAATATATGTTTAAATAACTCTGTATATCTATAAAATTTAGTTAAACACCTCATAAAAATCTTATTTAGTTTGAAATATACTTGCTGCATTCATAATTATGCGGAATGTAATTCAAATTGTGGAAAGGAAATACAATTTGCAATATACATAATTCAAGTTTTAAAATGAAATCTAAAAGGTATATTACACGAGATTAAAAAAAAAAAAAAAATCCCTGACGGCTCGACCTACAGGCACAGGTAGATTTCGAAGATGCAGACCGTGGGGCGCCTGTTTGTTGGGAATTACGGAAGAAATGACCTTTTTGCCATGATACGGCAGATGGGAACCGCCCACTTCGAAACCTAACTTGTTTGCAGGCGGAGCCGGCAGGGATTTTTTTGTTTTTATTTTTTTTGTGCTATAAGGGTTGGTTTAATAAAAAATTTGTCAATATAAAAGTTGTAGATAATATTAAGAGGATTAATAATACATTTATACGGATTTGATATCTTGTGAATTGACGGAGTTATGATTTTTTTTCTTCTACCCCCCCCCCTTCCCTTCTTCCCCCCCCCCTTGGGGCCATTTTTAATGATATCTAAAATCCGTCATACATAAATTTTCGGCCCTTTTCCTAGAAGTAATAATAACTTTACACGGATTCTATACGTATCATAATTAAGTAATTATGGGTTTTTTTCTGTTTTTACAAAAAGCCCCCCCCCCCCTTGGTTCGATTTTGCCCATTAACGAACTTAAACGAGATTTTATGCCCCTTGTTTTTATGTATCTGTTTGGAAGAGATTTATGCAGAATTTTTCCAGTTATTGTGTCCATAAAAAAGTGACATAGATAGATAGATAGATAGATAAAGTTTTGAACTGGGAGTGTTTTTGGGTTCTGGGAGTCATGATCGGCGTAGATCTACAAAAATTTTTCAAAAATTCCAACTTAGGTGAGAATGTAATAGGTAGTATTTCTTACGAAATCTACCTAAAAGGAGCGAGTGGGCGGAGGGAAGGTGTCATATGACTACGAATATTTAATTTATATAGAAAATATTTATTTAATTTTAAGTCTAATGAAAAAGGCATAAGAACAATTCATATTCACTGAAAAGTAGAAAAAAGGGGGGGGGGGAGAGAAGGAAATGTCACATGACTACGAAGATTTAATTTCAAATTCAAGTTACAATAAAAAAATGCGTTACAACAATTCAGATTAACTGAACAGTAAAAAAAATAAATGTATAATTTACATTATTTACAAATTAGCAATAAAATCTTTGCTGTATGGTCATAAGAAAATGTAGTATATATTTAAACAACAATGTATATTTACAGAATTTAGATAAATACCTCATATTTTTTTTATTAAATTTGGTGTATTCTCCTTTATTTCATCAAAATATTTAAATTCTAACCTAAAATCCATATCCCATCTAATCTCCCTAGTCTCATCATTAATTAATATTTTAAAATTATTTCTTAATTAATATTTATCATTGACTTCTAAATTCCCGCAAACCTAACTTCGGAAAAAAAAAAAAAAAAAAAAAAATCAATCATTTGAATTTTTTTTTTTTAAAGTCTGCATTTAAATAGGTATAAAACACACGTTCACATCTCGCGTAAATAAACAAACCACGCGTGACCTTGGAAATGATTGGTCGAAACTGGTAAGCTCAAAGCAGGGAGATTGAACGTCGGTCGAAAAATCCGAAAGCAGGGCAGAATTGCAAACTGTCAAATCTCGTTATGAATTACGGGATCGGTTGGTTCCGAGTCGGTTTGTTTCGTTAAGGGCAGAATACTGCCACTGCTGTTACTGAGTGCACGGCTTTCAAAGCAGTGATGATTCCAGAGGCCGGCAATAGGCCGCGATTTCGTTTCACTGTCAGTTGTGAGTGAGATGGCTACTGTGGAGCACAAGGTTTTCTGCGTTCTTGAGTCCACAAGAAGTGAGTCGCAAATTGCAGTGCAGCAGTCATTTCGTACCAAATTCTGTATAAAAAAAAAACTTTGGAATTTCCTCTTTTCATTGGTATAAATATTGTTCATTTTGAATTTGTACTTTAATAAATACAATTTTTTGAAAATGGGTCCATCATTTAGAATAACCCTGTACGACTCTCTCAGTTATACGACTTTTTACTATGGTCCCCTGAAAGTCGTATAAGTGAGAAGTCACTGTATTTGAATATTAATGAGTACATAACATGTTCATTTTTTGGGTAACACGATTTTACCTGATCCCAACCATACACGCAGTTGACTTTAAATGTTTTGGGTTCGTGTCAGGCTTGGTTAGATTTCAACTTATTCGGGTTGACACGATTTTTCAAAAGGTGTCAATGTGCACCAATGAGACTAACAAGAAAGACAAGTGCTATACATGACATATATATATATATATATATATAGATACCGGATGAACCAAAAGTTCGTTAAAACTTTAAAAATTCATAAAAAAGGTAGAAGTTATGATAAAGAAGTGCTGTTTGCAAAAAAAGGCTCACAAGGTAGTCGGATTTTTTTTAGCAGCAAAAAAAAAATTTAGTTAAAAAAGTCACTTGTAGATGACGCTAACATGCGAGAGATTCAGCAGAATTATGAAAATTAATCCTGCAATAAAAGACCGGGATACACGAGGATTTCTCATTTGCTTTCAGAATGTTATCATTACCGAATCGAGCATTGTTTGTGAAGTTGTTCTATTTGAACGGAGAGTTTCTGCAATTTATTCCTGTAACGGGTGTTGTGAGTCACCTTAGTTGTGTCGTACAATATTCTGGAGGTCATGTTGCAAGAATAAATGGATGGAGCATACTGTTGTCTTGCTCATTGGGTTTCGAGTCATCAGCGCCCTCTACCAGTGACATTTTAAACTAAAAATGTGCTGCTAAAAGAAATCCGACTACCTTGGGAGCCCTTTCTTGCAAACAACACTTCCTTATCATAATTTCTTCCTTTTTTATGAATTTTTAAAGTTTTAACGAACTTTTGGTTCACCCGGTGTATATATATATATATATATATATATATATATATATATATATATATATATATATATAATATTATATGTATGTATATATATATATATACAAATTGATCTAAGAAGTAAGGAACAAAATCAGTCCTTCTTTTACCATTTTACTCCGATCATTTCGGTAGGGGAAAGAAGCTTAGTCCCTTAAACCTCCCACACATTTCGGTATGCCATTGAGATGTGTCTGAAAAATGACAGTTAATAAGTTATTTTTACAGTCAACTCTTCCGCACATGATTTACGATTTAGCCGAAATCGACTTGAGATTAGCCGTGGTGTTACAGTGCATTAACATACTTCCGCATTGGCAATCTTTGCCCCGCCTGTGGAAGAGATTAAAAAACTCCTGAAATTAAACTGCTTCTAAATTTGTCGAACTTTCTTGTAGGTCTCTTGAATTGAGCATATATGTATTCATTTATCCAGTAAAACAGAGATGGATCTATTTTTCAGTCATTTGAAAATAGATTTTGTGGTCTGAAGTAAATTAGTCCGCAGGACTGAGGAGGGTATTGGATTAACGAGAAAGACAAATTCATTGCATGCCAGAAAATAAAACAAATTTATCTCAAAAAGAAATAAACAATATCAGCCCTTATTTCATTTCATCTTCGGAGAGGGAATGGAGCTGTAACCTCATAACACACGTCCCCATCGCCTTTGATTATTGTATGCTGGGGCATCACTGCGCACTAATATATGGAACTAACTAGAATGGCTTTTATGATAGAAAAAAAATTACAAATTTATCTAAAAAAAAGACAAAAATCAGGAGTTCTTTCATTTCATTTTTGATTATTTCGGGTAGGTGAGCTGTAACCCAATCAGCCTCTTCCCTTCTTTGGAATCAATTTAAACTAATATGGATTATTTGGACTAATGATAATGGCTAATCCGCTGTATGACAGAAAACTAAATTACAAATTTATCTCAAACACTCAAACAGGAAAAATAACAGCACTTTTTCATTTCATTTTCGATTATTTCGGGAGAATGCTGTAATCCCTTTAGACCCATTCCAGCTATTTGGTTATAACAGTGGTAACACTGTGCAGTAATATGGGACTAAAGGGAAGAATGTGGCTAGACCGTTGAATGATAGGGGGGGGGGGATTACAAATTTCTTTCGAACAGATAGGTTAACATATATCAGCACTTTTGTTCATGTCATTTTCGACAATTTTGGAAGGGAGGGGACTGTAACCTCTTCAGTCTCCTTCCCCTTCTTTGAGTGTGCTGTAGTGTCAATGTGGACTAATATGGGACTAAAGAGAATGGCTAATCCTCTGTATAACAGAAAGCTAAAGTACAAATTTATCTAAAAGAAAAATCAGCACTTTCTCATTTCATTTTCGACTATTTCGGGAGGAGAGCTCTAACCCTATTGCCCTCTTCAATCTCTTTCGGCAACTGTGCACTGATGTAGGACTAAAGAGAAGAGCGTGGCTGGTCCATTGAATGATAGGAGGAAAAAAATTACAAATTTCTCTCAAACAGAAAGGGAAAAAATATTAGTACTTTTTTTCCATGGCATTTTCGACTATTTCAGAAGGGAGTGGTGGGCTATAACCCCATTAATCTCCTTCCCTTCCTTTGGGAATTGTAGTATCTATGTGGACTAATATGGGACTAACGAGAATGGCTAATTCGCGGTAAAAGAGAAAACTAAATTATAAATTTATCTCAAACAGAATGAAAAAAAATCAGCACCATTTTCATTTCATTTTCGACTATTTCACAAGGGGGCCTGTAACCCCATCAGCCCCCTTCCCGTCGTAACTGTGCGCTGATATGAGACTAAATAGCATGGGTAGTTCGTCGTATTGCAGAAAACAAAGTTACAAATTTATCTCAAACAAAAAGAAAAAAAATCAGCATTTTTTTCATTTAATTTTCGAGTATTTTGGGAGGGGGCTGCCCAGTGACAGAACTATCTTCAAGTGTCTGCAACGCTAATAATGTTTTCAAAAATAGTCTGCAATATGCAATGTAATATATAAATCTATTCTTGCTACTGTTGGTACCCTGTAGTGCTAATTAATTAAAGCATCAGCATTTATCAGCCTTTCTGAGTAAAAAAAAATTCTGAAATTCACAACAAATATTCTGAAAGGTTACAGCAGAGAGGGGGAGAGGAGAAAATCCCCTCTCGGCAATAATTATTCTTGTTGCAGGTCGGATTAACTCTCCTTTTGATTAGAGTCGATTTCAGGCTGAGTGTAGATTCTTGCAAATTGGGTTCGGGTTAACCCAAACCTTTTGAAGAAATTCATGTTTTTTCACGGCCTTTTGACTAAATTTGCGTTTTTTTCGCGATCTGTCAACGAAATTAGCCATTTTTCACGATCTTTAAATGAATTTCGTGTTTTTTTCGCGATCCTTCGACGAAGTTTGCTGTTTTTTTGCGTAATTTTCACGCTAAAGCGCGTCCGCGGCATCGCTGTATGTTTTTAGTCTGCAGGTGCCCTAAAAAGTCTGCGACGCCCGTCGCAGCGTCGCGTACATTCTGCCACAGGGGAGGGGGCTGTAACCCCAACCCCCCCTCCCTTCCACTTCTTTGGGTATAATGTGGTATCACTGTGCCCTAACATGGAACTAAAGAGAAGGGAGCGGCTAGTCTGTTGAATGATATGGGAAAAAACACAAATTTATCTCAAACAGAAAGAAAAAAACACTATTTTTTAATTTCATTTTCGATTATTTTGGGAGGAGGGGGTTGTAATCCCATTAGCCCCCTCCCCGTTTTTCGATACACTGTGATGTCAATGTGGACTAACATGGGGCTAACGATAATGGCTATTTCGCTGCATGACAGAAGGAAAAAAAAATACAGATTTATCTAAAAAAGGAAGGATTGCAAAAAACAAAATTACAAATTTATCTCAAAGAAGCAAAAAGAAAAAAAGCAGCATCTTTTTCATTTCATTTCCGACTATTTTGGGAGGGGATGTAACCCCATTAGCCCCTTTCACCTCTTTGGATATAATCTGGTGTTATTGTGCACTAATATGAGAATGGAACTAAAGCGAAGGGAGCGGCTAGTCTGTTAAATGATCTGTAATTCTATCAGCACCCCTTCCCATCTTTGGTTATACTGTGATGTCAATGTGGACTAATATGGGGGTAACGAGAATGGCTATTTCACTGTATGACAGAAGAAAAAAATTACAGATTTGTCTACAAAAGCAAGAAAAAAATACGTTTTTCATTTAATTTCAGAAGGAGGGGGCTGTAACCCCATCAGCCCCCTTTCTCTTCTTTTCTGTCAATGCGGACTAATGTGGCACTAATAAGAATGGCTAGTCCGCTGTATGAAAGAAAAAAATATTTTTTTCAAAAAAAGAAAGAAAAACACCAGCACGTTTTTCATATCACTTTCAAAAATTTCGCCGGGGTGGGGGTGGGGGGGGGGCTATAGCCCCATCAGCCCCCCCACCCCTGGGTACGCCCATGTTAGCAACCGATTACAAAAATGAATGAGAACGGCATACAGAGAAGAAATGTAATGAATTTATCAACAGCAGAAAATAAAACTAATACAAAAACAAATATACGTATTGTTCCAATAAATGATAAGCTCACAAAAATAGTAATTGATACCGCAAGTGATGTAAGCCTGATGAATAAAGAATACTACAATGAAATAGGCACACCGGAATTATGCCAAGAAAAAGTATGTATATTGAGCGGATTTGGCAGAAAAGAAACGAAGTCAATAGGATTTTTCGAAAACGAAATACAAGTAGATGGCGTGAAATTAACGGTTGATTTTCATATAGTATCAGATCTGGACTGTGACGTATTATTAGGTGTAAATGCAATATCAGAATGCAATTTATGAATCATGAAAGAAGGCATCAAAATAAAAAGTATCGCCAAAAAAGAAATTGCCAAGGATAAAACCACGGTATATTGTAGATATCTAAAACCGATAAGGAATTCTGATGAAAATTTAAAATGTGTGGCCAGCCAACAATAATAAAAGTAAAAATACAATAATGAAAATAACAGAAACACCTCGTGATGAAGAATCAAATTCAATGAGTAAGAAAAGCTTAATAACCGATCAGAAAGGAAAACGTGAAGAAAATGCATGTGAAAAAGAAAATAAAAATATAATTAATAAATTAACCGACAATAACATGAATAATTTCTTGAAGGAAATGGTGAACGTAGTAAATAAATATGAAGATGTGGAAATCTAGTCTATCACATTAAGGAAAGGCAAAATAAGGAAAAGCTACTAAAATTAGTAAAAACCTATAAGCCAAATAAAACGAAAGATGCCGGATTGAAAATGAGAATAATATTAGCGGATGAAATATTAATTTGTCAGCAACCGAGAAGATTTCCGATTACGGAACAGAAAATAATTGAAAAACAAGTTCAAGAATGGTTGAAAGCAGGGTTCGTTGATTTAAATCAGCTTGATTTTAATCATGATTAAAATCAACTGATTTTTTTTATAAAAAATCATTGATTAAAATCAATTTTTAAAAACATTTTCATTTCAAATTTAGGTCAAGATATTTCGTAATAAATATTATGTTTTCACAAAAAAACATTGTAAATTTAAGGAGTGGGAGAGACTGAGAACTCAAAATAAAATCCATGCTTTTTGAATTTTATTTAAATCAAATATCACACTTTAAAAATAAAGAATCTAAGCTGAAAAATGTATGAATTTAACTATTTAAAAAAAAAAAAAAAAAAACTAAATATTGCGTACATTTTTTAATACAAAAACATGGAAACTTTCTACGACGATTTGGTAAATGTTAGAATAAATAAATATTGGTCATTCAAAAGTATTTTTATTGATATTTATGTAGAGATCCCATTACTTCCTTGTGCACATGTAAATAACAAATGGTTCAATATCCCAATGTAGTTTATTTATGGAAAGATTTGGAAAAGAAAAATAATGATTCTATGGTTAGTAATACTCTGAAATGTTTTTATATATATTTTTTAGTATAATTTCAATTTTAATTACTTATTAAGCTAATTGACAATTAAAATTTTTAATCTTAAAAAAAAAACTGGTTTAAATTTTAAATCAAATAAATCCAACTTTGATTCACTCTAAACACTACACAGTAATCACTTAGGAGCTCATAAAGCTCGAAAATTGGTGTTTCTTTTCAAACATTTTAATAACAAAGAATAATATTTTCAGATCCACTGAAATTTATAACATGTAATCATGATGTGTAATACATGCTCAAAATTCATTAAATGAATATTGTATATAATCCAGATCTAGAATAGAATGATTAAAATTTCATTCATAACTGTTTTCTTTTTTCTGAATAAAATGCTTACATTATCTTTTATATTTTACGATTTTTAACAAAGAAATTTGGTTAAAACAAAAAGTTTTAGCTTTTAGTAATGAAGGGTGCATATGCTTTTTATTTTATCAAATGGGCAATTTAAGGCAATATATATTATATAGAACAGAATATTTGTTAAATTGCAATTAGTGTAAGCAAGTGCTCATAGCACAAGACAATTTGTTTTATTTATTTCTTGTTTTCAAAAGTAAAAGATAATTCCCATTTTCAAATTAAATCCGTTTCTGTTGCTCCATTTTTTAAAAACTGTATAAATTTAATTGATTATATGATTGAAATATTTCAAAGTTTTGTAAAGGGTTTTTTTTTTCAAATAAATTTAAATGAGTTTTTCTAATTGTTAATAATAATAATAATAATAATTGATAATAATTGTAATAATTGATAATAATAAATTGATAATTAATAATAATTGATAGAATTAATAAAGATAATTTTACTTTAAAATGTGTAATTTTAAAATTATATTTTGAATTTTTTTTTTTTTTTAATAAAAAAAGTAAGATTTTTTTTTTGAAAAAAATCAACAACTCTGATATTAAGACTCATTTGCTCAGGAGGTGACTAAATGCACATTTACGTTTACAAAAATGTCTTATAAAATTCTATAAAAAAATTTATTGAAAACATATTATAGAATTATTAAAGAGTCAGTTTTTCTATAAGCTTGTTTAACCAAAAGCTATAGAAATATCTATAGAAGTTCAATAGGAATGTCTGGAGAGCTTTTATAAAAAATATCTACAGAAATAATATAGAGCTTCTATAAAAATATTTATAGAATTTTATATAGAACCCAGGTGGTCACCCTCCCAAGTATTAACAACACCTGATGCTGCTTGACTTTAGTGATTGGATGAAGAACCTGTACTGTCAGCACAATACAGCCATTTACACTTTGAAAACTCTTATTACAGTATTTGAACTTGTTTATTTTGTGATTGGTGTTCCCAACCATATAGTCTTGAAAAAATATTTAAAACTATAATAAACTTTTGTTAAATTTGAAATAATTACTTCAATATTTATACTTCAGATTCAAATATTTGAATAAAAATTACAATATTATTAAAGCAGGGTTGGCAAGTTTTTGACGCATGACGGTTTTTACCGTCATGTCAAAAACCTCCTTGTCAAAAATGTCAAAAACCCATTTTTAGTAGTTTGTTTTTACATTTTTTTTCATTCTATCTTTAATATTAAGTTGTTTTACATAAAATATTCAGTATCAAAAAGACTCTAAAGTATATTTATCCATTCAAGGAAAACAAAAAAGAATTGCATTAGAATAATACGTGTACATCTCTGTTAGAAGATTTCTACAATATCTTAAGCTGTTTGACAAAGTCTGAAAAAATTTGATTTTTTGAAGAAATCCTGTAACCTATAAGTATTAGATTAAACAATGTGTATAATTTCGGTACAATTTATTACATTGTTGAAAACAAAACTTTAAGATTCTACTTATTGAAGTGCAAATGAAAACCACCACAGTTGCATTTATGAATACATAAGATATACATTTTAAAATATTATATTGAAGAATATTCAAATTTATTCACTGTCAGTCTATGCTTAACATCTATTGTTATACAATGTAACAGCATTTTTGCATCTCTAAAATAATTTTAATGTACTTTATTAAAAATGTATATTGAATGTTATTTAATAATTATAATAACCTTTTATTATTATTTAATATTAATTTTAATTGCAGTTAGTGGAATTTATATAAGTGAAGATTATGACAAACAATGTTCTTTTCTTTTAATCTTGTATTTTTAAATCTTTCCCATATTAGGAAATGATCTTCTTTTAAATAAATTGAACAAATGTAATTGTAAATAATAATAATAACAAGAACAACAACGTAAAATCAATCTAGAAATGTATTGTATGCTACCTTACACCATAAATTGGAGGACAATCGAAAATTATAGGTTTTTGACGGAATAAACCGGTAAAAACACGGTTTTTACCACTGTCATGTCGAAAACCCGTTTTTGACGTCAAAAACCCAACCCTGTATTAAAGTGAATAAAGTTTATTCAATTAGATGAATGGTTTTATAAATTTAACAGCAAATTAATAAATGATTATAAAATTAACCAACAAATTAATGAATTATAAACAAACAGATTAATTAATCATCATTTTAATCAGTTGTCCGACTAATATATTTACATTGACAGATGAATCACAATGTATTAGAATTGAATTAAATTATATACATATAATCATATTAACTCTATGGAGTACTATTTTATATTAAACTGATGTATCACAAAATTATTATTTTTTTAATTTTAATAATAGTTATACATAAATTAGTCGATGGGTCATTCTAAAAATAAACGTCCCTTTTGAAAAAAAAAATTCAATTTTTTTTTCACAAAAAATGAAGTAAAAAAATCTTTGAGAGGATTGTATGCACCTTCAAAAATATAAATTGAATATCAGCAGCACACTTTTAAAAAAATATTATTTACTACACTTAGAAACGTAGACACATTGAATGAAAAGTGTCTCCTGTGTTACCATATTTTAAATAATCTCCCCATTTTGTTTTATGAAAGTAAAAAAGTATTTTTACAATTTTAACATTTTGATATGAATGTTCTTTCTCACTGCCACATATTTTTTTGTTTATGTGTATATTTTTCTCACAAAATGGACATATTATGTCCCCTGTGTTACCTTTTTAGTATTCTCACAATATAAAACTTTACATAATTAGGTAAAAAGTATAGCAATATAATAAAATCTCAGTCAAACTTGTTTATACATATTAGTCATTGCATATTTAACCCTCTGAATCTTAAGAAAGTTTTTTCTTTTTGTTAAGACACAAAAAATGTCAGTAACACAGGGGACATACGGTAACACAGGGGACACCAAAGTAATAAATTGCACACATGTTCAGCACTAAGAATGCAAAAATCATTGAAATGTGCTTATATATTAATTAGAAATTTATTTCTCATATTTTCGAATGTGAACTGAGAGAGCAACTACAACATAAAATTGGTAGTTTGCAGTAAAAGAAGCATGACGATATTTTCCACTTTCTTAGAAAAAACTAACTTTAATAATAATACAATCTGCATATTTTTTGAGTTAAAATAACATACAAAACTTTATATGTAAGTTTTAGCCACACAATTGCCTAAAAAAATAAATTAAGCCCCTGTGTTACCTCATTGTCTCTTGCGTTACCAACATCATGGTAACACAGGGGACTAGTAACACGGGGGACAAAATGAACTAAAATATTATCTTTATAATTACATTTTTATAGAAACAATGCCAAAGTCATATGAATGTTTTCTTTTAACTGAGATGTACAATTTAAACCGAAATTAATTAAAAAATATATATATTATTAATGTAAATTGATGGTAACACAGGGGACACATAAAAAACACACGTACCTTCAAAAATCACTTTAGCTCAGATAATATTTTTCAAAATTTAACATATGAAATAATGACTACTTAAGGTAAATGATAGCTCTAAAAGATCATGACTGACTGTTGTTAACAACATTTAGGTTACAAATTCTTGTTATAATATTAAGAACAAAATAGAAGTAACACAGGGGACAAATATTAGGGGACACAAGAACTTCCCTTATAAAATGAAAACATATCTAAAAATATATATTTAAAGTATGTAGATATAATAATAAGACTACAGAGACTTAAAAAATATAATCAGACATAGCTTTTAAAATATATATGGTGAAAAAATGATGGTTTGAAAATAAAAAATTGCTCATGGGACAAGGCTTTTTATAGGGTACAATTTTAAGTAAAGCTATTTAAAAAGTAGTAAATGCAATTTATCTAAAATTTCAGAATTGCATTAAAGAAAAATATTTCTGAAATATCTTTTCAAGTATTTGAATTTAATTTTGGAACAAAATTGTGGGAAATATAACCTTACAAAGTGTCGGACCCCAAAAGGGTGCTTTATTTTTGGAATGACCCAGATACACATACATTTTAAGACTAAAAAATATATAAAATTAAAAAAAGAAAAAAAAAATCCATAGAATCATCAGTCTACAGAACTTAATTCTGTAAGGTTTTATAGTACTCTATAGAAAAACTGTTCTATAAAAAATATATATATATATTTTATCCTCACCCCCCTCCTTTCCGCTACGCATATGATAAATATATACATTTAGTACATAAACTTCTTTTATGTGTTTTATCCATTTTATCTAATACTAATAATTGTAGAATGATCGAAAAAGTGTAATACTGCCCGAAAATTTGAACAATTAAATCTTTATTTCTAAGTCATTACGATTCTCCTGGGTAAAAACATGAGTGGTATTAACCAACATGAATGAAAAACAATTGTTTACTTCAAGGTTTGTGAAATATTCGGGGATTATCATTATCAGTCAAAATGCATAAAATACAGTATAAAAAGATTCAAACATACTACTTGAACATATGAAATATAGAATTACTAACTTACCAAAAAATGGCCTATTAATAAGTAAGAAGCAAAATAATAGCTTAATTTGTTCGGTACATGAAGTAATTCACATAATAAAATTTGAAATGGCGTATGACTTAATATACTGCGAACAGATGGCAGCACACAAAAAAGTTTAAATATCGATATAACCGTAACCTAATCGAATCAACGTAACGGCTTAACGGATCACCATGTGGTGGTAAACTTTGACTTTAACTGAGTCGTATTTCTGTGTTGTAAAACCTTAAACATTTTATTTGGTATTTCCCTTTTAATAATTAATACAGTGGCAATTTTTGGTAAGTTATTAATGCTATATTTTATAAATTCATTTGTTTGCAACTTTTTCTGTGGATCTGAAGTATTGAGTGGTGAAGGAAATCTTGGAATATTTTCTGAATAAGTTATGCTAATATAGCATGTGGTGATTGTTTTGTCATCATAGTAATGCATTTTAATTTATACTGCTTGTTTTGTGCGTAAAAGAGCAATATGAAATCTGACATAAAAACTTAAAATTACAATTGGAATGATTCCGGACTCATTCACATTGTTTTGAATGAGGAGACTTTACTTCCCCTCATTCAAAACAATGTGGTTAAATTTGTAATTAAATTTTTTGGTTTTGATTTCTTCTTAAAACTTGGGGGGGAAAAAAAAAAAAGATGGATCTAAAGTAATACTTTATTATTTTTCATACAAAATTCAAAATGAAAATGATAGTAAAACTAGATTTTTCATAATTAATTATATTCTTTTTTTTAAAACAGGAAAGTGCGTACAATGTTCTCTACAAAATTTACACACACACACATAGGGTAGATGTGCCAGTAATGGACCCTCTTCCTGTAATGGGCCACTTTCAAAGTTTTTGATTTATAAAAAAGTAACCAATAAAAATTTAGCCTTTTATATATTTTTTTATTATTCCTACTTGCTTGTTTTATATTCTGGGTTATTGTTGATACTTTTAATCAAACCAATCAGGAAGCAGAAAATAATGTTTCACAGTTCCACTGATTTTCTTTGAAAATCTTAATGAACATGCTAAGAGCTGGCTTCACTTAAATAATTTATATATTTTTTATTTTCTTGAAAAAATTGCATGTTTTTGTTTGGACAATAATAGCAAACTTTGAATTTTACATACTAATGGCAATTTACAAAATTTCATTTATTTTTCAGGTTTTAGGACCATGATCCATTACTGAAATGCTTAATTAGTCAATTTCCAGTAATGGACACCCCATGTAGACATTACTAAAAAAGCAATTTCGGTAATGTTCATAGTGCATAATTTTTTTTAATTGAATTGAAAAGCTAAGTAATCAAATATAATTTTTTTAATTTCAATTACCAGAATGTAATAACAATATATATTTTTTATATAAATAGCTAATTTTATTAATTTCACGTAATTAATAATTTTTTAAAGATTGTAATCAAATTATTTTTTTGTAAAACGTACCTTGCATATTTTATAATGTGGCAGTCAACACCCATCAGGAAGCAAAGAATAATTTTTAAGGGGATGGGGCTTATGGGGTTCAAACTCTCTCCATTTAAAAAAAGACAATTTTTTAAGTCGCACAAGTTCTTAAAAATCTTTTATTTTTTGTCTTAAATGTTTCATTATACATCTCTGACAAAAGAACTACATACATAACCCCCCCCCCCCCTATAATATTAAATTTATAGTAGCAATGAAAGTACTAAATCTGCAGATCAGGGGGCTCAAATGTCAGTTCTGATATTTTATTTTGAAATAATTTTATTTAGTTAAAAAACATTCAACCTACACTTTCATTTATTTGATATATTTTAGACAAATTGCTAAAAGTAATATATAAAGCAATTTTAGGAAGTTTAACTGTTAAGAGTAACAAGAAATATGATTCCATGCACTGGTACTCCAAAACACTTTTTTTTTAAATCCCCCCCCCCCCCCCCTCTCCCTCAATGACTCAATAATTTGATAAATATACTTCTTTGAAATTTAGTATTCTAAACCTTCTATCTAAAATAATTAAAATATCGATCTTGTGATAATAACAATAATTAATTTAAGGAGTGAATTATTCTCATAAATATTTTATTAATTATTGATATCCTAATTCTTAAATTTATTTGAAAATGACTATTTTATTTCATTAATATGCCTTCATTAAATTCTTATTTTAAATACAATCATAAAATCAATTACCTATTACTTTTTGTGGGGTGTCCATTACTGGAACAGAGAGTGTCCCATTACTGGAGCAGAGGGTGCCATTACTGGAATTTAGGGTGTTTTGATTTATTTGTGTTATTTACAATTAAATTTTGATTCACATTGGGAAATGTGACTATGAGCATGATTAAATATTGTTGATAGATTAATATAATATTAAAAAAAAGTGGAATATAATAATTATAACTATTAATTAAAAAATATTTTAAAAAGAAATTCCTTAAGGGTGTCCATTACTGGCACATCTACCCTATATACAGGGTGATCAATGTAAAAGAGTACCCATTTGTTTTTTGTATTATCCACATCTACAATATATGTAGCCATACTTTCAACATCATAATTTATTTAGGTACTTTTCAGTTAGCCGGGAGCCAGTGATATATATACATGTATATATATATACACACACATATACATATACACATATCTACATATGTGTATATATACATACACACATATATGCATATATGTATGTATATATATATATATGCGTGTGTATATACATATGTGTTTATATATGTACATATATCACTGGCACCCGGCTAACCGAAAAGTACCCTTATTTAAAATGTCTATATTTAACGTGCAGGTATCGTTTTTCAAACATAAATTCACGTGAACATCATTGGTAATTTTTAACCCGATTCTGCGCAAATGATTTGAGTAAATCGTCTGCTTCTTTCAATTTTTTATTTTTGAAAACTCATTTCGCAAGATTATGATAGGGTTTTCCAGAGAAGTCCTGCAAACATCGATGATTTAAAACAAATTATATCTGAAGAAATCTCGTCAATAACACCAACAATGTTGTGAAGCGTGTCAAAAAACTTGGTTCGACGTGTTCATGTTTGCATTCAAAATGGTGGCCAACATTTGCTGTAAGGAATGATAATGTAAAAAATTTGAATAAAATGATGTTTTTCAAAAATAAAAATATCACAGGATTAAGTAACATTGTGCGTTGCTATTTCTGTTTTACCTCACAAATAAAGTTGCAACAGTGTTGGAAATTGTCTCCCACACTTAAACAAGGTTCAAATAATTAGACTTCAATGTTAGAATATTTGCCACATCCATCAGATTTAAGGGTAATAAGAAAACCAACGGGTACTTTTTTAAATTGATCACCCTGTATATAAACAATTAGATAAGTTTAACATCTGTGTTTAATGCAAAGAAAGATTTGAAAACTAGAATTAATTTGAACTGCTTTATTTATTATTTATTTACGGCAGTCGATCCAGGAAAAATGTTGGGCCTATTTGCAGCCCCTTCACAAAATTCCATTCCATAAAAGCATACACGTCTGGTTTTAAACCGTTAAATAAGGTGAAAGAAGATATGTAAGTAAACAGGGATGACCACCACAGGAAACCCGGTTAGAAAACATATTACATTGAAAAATGCAATTTTCAAAATTACCTTCCAATGTCAAAAAAGTAGTCTAATTATTTTGTGAAGCCCTGTATATGATCAATAGATGTGGATACATACCATGATAAAATTTATTTCTATTAGAATATTCACATTTAGCAATTTTCACAAATTGATGGAAATGCACTCGAAAACTTTTGTACAACCCTGTATATTATCCGAAGACTTTTGTACACACCACATATTAAGCTAAAAGGCAACTGAAAACTCAGTCGCAGCAATTACCAACCGTAAAAGACAATGTATCTTTTTCTTTGCATAGCCCTGTATATGAATTTATTTATATTCCACAAACTTCTATTAGTCTACTAAATGTAAGTGTTACATAATATACTAAGTGTTACATAATCTATGCTTGATGCATGATTTTTCGTTCTTGTTTCTAATTAAACAAGTTTTTAAAAATATTTGGTGTATGCCGAATATTGGCTAAATACCAAATACCAAATATTCTGCACACTGGTGAACCAAATACCGAATATCCGGTTGGCTGAATAGTAACTATTCAGGCGAATACTCCTATATTTCAGGGTTAAAAAATTAAATTTAAAAATAATTTTACATCATACTTAACACAAAGACAATTTTGACAGGGTGGCTACAGATTCTGGAAATCAGTCAATTTTATCAATCTGGAAAAGTCAGGGAATTTCTTAAAAGTGCTTGAAATTTGTCTTTATGTGAAAATATTTGTGTTTTTGAATAAACCTGATTCGCCGACAAGCAGCTGATATTTAAGCCAATAATCGTACGCAATAAAGAAAAGTAACATTTTTATAAATTTTCAAAAAGATGCATATGATATGAGTTTTTGGTATTTAACACAAATTAAGGTGATCAGATGTCCTCATTTTCTGTGGATAGCATTTATATTGAAAGCAATTTACCCATTTTTGAAAATTTTATGATACATTAGCATAAGCTAACCAGGTGGCCAGCCCGTCAGATATAGATATGTCTTAGAATTGAATGTGAACATTCTCAGGGATCTGTTTAGGAAAAAATTGGGTCCTTTAAAGGACCCTTCACAAATTTTTTTATTTCAAAAGAGGACCCTTCACAAAATTGTTTTCCCTAAAACAGGACCCTTCTCAATGCTATTTTCCATAAAACAGGACACTTAACAAAACTATTTTCCCTAAAACAGGACCTTTCACAAAATTCCTTTTCTTAAAAATAGGTTTTTCACAAAAATTTTACATCTTTAAACTGTACACTGAACATTTCACAAATTAATCATTTAAAAGTAAAATCTGACCTGTCACTTTTACACATATAAAAAAAATATATGTATTTTACATCCATATATCTTTTTAAAAATGTATAAACAAGAGCCTGAATATAACGATCATTTCAAATTCACAAAATTATGATTAGATTTTTCACAAATATAAAAAGCTTTTCACAATTTCACAAAAACAGGACCCTGGGAAAGAAGTCTGGACAGACCCCTGATCTTCAGAAAATGAAGAGATATTCATGGGCCACTATATGAAGTTGTTGAACTAAATTTTGAGTTCAGATTTATGAAACTGTGAGCCAGTACTATATAAATATTGTACAATTTTTATGTTTTTCTCTTGTTTTTTTGTTTTCTCCCAAATGAGATTGGCAAACTGGATAAGTGTGTTATATGAGGAAGTGACATACATGAAAAAATACTATGCATATATCATTAATAATGGAAATCTGACAAAGGTAGTCAGGAAAATCAGGGAATTTTTTGTTTAAGGATTTCTGTAGCCATCCTGTTTGATGAACAAAACCTTTTCACAATTAAACTTTACAAAAAAAAAAAAAAATATCTGCTTTGAATTATTATTTAAGAAGGATAGTTTTAAAACTTTTTTAATTGATAAAAAATTTACCCTAACGGCTTCTTCTGTGAACTACAATAAAGTAATAAAATTTTCTTATATTTTAAAACAAACATTTTAACATAAAAAAGAAAATTTGATTTTGAAGGAATATTTTTCAGTCATATAGTGTTTTTGCCAGCAAGCAAGTAAAAAAAAAAAAAAAAAAAATTAAAAAGATATTCAAATAGTGGCAACTTAGCAAAAAAATTTCACATCAAATTTCACATAATGTACTAGAGGGTCTAAATTGAGCAATTGTTTTCAAAGGTTGGAAATGTACAGTATGTTCCTGAAATTTTAGAACAAACTTTCAAGGGAGGTAATGCAGTCAAGAAAAACATTTTCTTTACTGGGAACCAACCTCACAATCCATTTATTCAATCAAAAATACAGTGCAAAACTGTACTAATTTTGACTGTGCAAAACTACAAACTGAACTTTAATTTTTGTTCACACCTTTAACAATAATGAAGATAGTTTAACTTTGCTTTGTCTGAAATGTTATGAAATCATTGGAAGTGACTGAATTTTTAGTCAGTGACACAGTATATGCGTTGTCAGCTGCATTCTGAATAATAGAATGTCTAGCTTTGTGCTGTTTGCACTGGAATGGTGTCAATTTCTAGCACTTCTTGTCATATTTCACATAAAGCAAAGTAAATCTAATATCTTCAATATTGTTAAAGTTAAATGAAAATATGAAAATGCAAGTTCGACTTGGAGTGAGATACACTGTATTTTTAAATAAGTGGATTGTGAGGGTTTCCCATATGAAACACTTTATATCATGTTATTTATTATAATCCCTGAAAGCTGCATATTATCTTATATTATGTTTAGACACACCCAGTTGTGAAAAAGCAAATAATATTCAGGCATCATTATGCATCATTAGTTCCTATGAATGTCATCATTTACTGTTAATTTTCTTAATTGTTACTTTTCAAACAACAAATATATAATGTAAAAGTAATCTCTCTTATTTGAATATGATTCTATTTCTTAATTTTCCTGACTATATTTATTGATAGATAAAAATAAAAGTTACCTAAAGTTAAAAAAAAATATATTTTTAAAAGCCTGTTCTTTTCAATTTGGTTTGGTGGAATATAAAGACATTTTGCCAAACCAAATATTAGGCGGGACCGAATAATTTGATAGTCGGTCTAACTGAATAGTTTGATATTTTGGCCTAACTGAATATTTGCTAGTATTGCCCAGGGTTGTTTGATTTAAATCAACTTCATCTTAATTGTGATTTTAATCAAATGATTTTTTTAAAAAAAATCTTTGATTTAAATCTGTATTTTTAACATTGATATTTACAAGCTGGAAAAGGATCCAATTAATCATTTGTGTTAAAAAAAATAAATGTCATCATTCATGTCAGATTAAAAATTACTTTTTAATAATGTTAAATAAAACTTTTAGATTAATTGTAACATAATAAATATTTGGACTGTTGTCTAACATAGAATTATAGAATTTTAGTTTCATGTTTCATCTATATAACTGAAAATAATTTGATCCCTGTGACTGTCAGTCCCCTTTCCTTTCCTAGAAATATAAGATATGTTATTGTATCTTATTTCTAAGCTAAGCAGTCATTTCTACCATCGAGTGAGCAGGATTGATTGCTGAAATTGTCAATGGCTGAGGGCTGGATAACGCTAACAATTGATAGCTTTGTACTTTTAGTTATATGATTACCTTGCATCTTGTAACTGTTTTGTAATCATTAATATAGTATAGTATGAAACTCAAGTTGGGACAAGAATATCATTTACTAATAGGTCATTCCATGTCAAATCAACCAGTGACTCAACCTGACCATTTCATATTTTGATGAAACTTATAGGGATCATTCTCCTTGATGATATAAATGCGAATATACTTTTATAATTCTTTTTATCTCAATAAATTGTCATGCAATTAATTTTTTTAATTTCCAAAAATAATTTTTTTTTTGGCTTGTATCTCAAGTTCTATATCAGGCATAGAGAGTTGTTTTACCCCTCATTTTAAAGAGCCCTCATTTTAAAGAGTATTTCATAAGGTTTAATTTGATGTGCAAGTTGACTATGCTTGGTTAAAATTAATTTAATTTAAAAATTTTAAATTAAAGAAATTTTAAAAGGGTTTTTTTTAAGAATTTTGAAAAAAATTATGTTTTTTGTAATATTATACACTTTAAATTCTGAAAGTTTTAGAGTGGGATCTCAATGGTTATCAATGGCTTAGAACAATGTTAAACACCAGTTGGGGTTGATATTTAAAGTTGGCACCTTGCCAACTTCATGATTGTGCTAAAGACAGTATTGTCTTATTAAATTTAAACATTTTTTTTCGTAACTGCTAATCACATTGAGATCCCACTCTAAAACTTTCTAATGTCTAAAAAGGCATTCAGGCCTAAGTCCTGCTACCAAAAGAAAGTGTGCAATGAACTGAAAATGTAGCTTAGAAGGATGCCCTTTCATTGTAAATATGTAAGTAATGTAAAACTTAGAAATATGTATATAGTTTTTTAATGTTGATTCTTTCTGTAAATAATACTGTTATAAACAAAAAGGCTTTATAGTAATAATGCAGCAAGAATTTATTGTTATATCGAGTTGAGCAGAAACATAATTATATTCTAAGGATTAAAACAGAACTTTTAATTTTCCTTTCATTAATTAAAGCTGAAATTATAGTCATCGTTGGATCCTTCCTCCCTTGTGTACATGTTATGAAAGATTTAATGTGCTTCCTGCTGATCTCTGGACCACAGATGCAGAATATTTTCAACTTACATCATCTGCTAATGATTAATTACACTGAATGGATGAAGAAACAGACAAACAGTGGTTTCCTACAGCTGCACATAAACTTTCAAGCTTATATCCTGAATGTTTTTAGAGAAATCATAATGAAATGCTACCTTTAAATGTGTTTTTTAGAAAATTTGTCATTCGTTTTGCATTTTTAGAAATCCGTTAAAATCTGCATACTAAATAATATCCAATTTGTAACCACAGTAATTACATAGGAACTGGCAACAACAATTTTTATAATTCATTAAATGCTATTTTTCAAATTTTTTTTTCTTTTTATTTCTAGGTTCGCTGTCATTTTTATTGCTAATTTCGAGTATACTTCAGCTTCAATAACAATGGCAAAAATTGGCAAAGTTAACATGAAGGAACACAAACGAATGTACGAAGATACATACGCTGAATGGAGAATTACTAAGTTTTCTTCAGTCAATCGTGAAGATAAACATCATTGGAGTTCGACTTTCTACATTGGAGGTGTACCATTCTTTTTCACACTGTATCTGAAAAAGTGTTTTTGTTTTCCTGAAATACTGGTTTTATCTCTAGAAAGCAACGTGCATCGAGAATTCTCTGTAGAATATGACTTTGGTCTAAAAAAAGACGATGGCAGTGTGGAACAGTTGACGGATGGGCACGGAACAATAAAAGGAGATCAAACAAGTTCAAAAGGAACTGATGTGGTAGTGTCCGAAGTATTGCAACGGAAGTCTGAGCTGATGCCTGCCAATGTTCTAACTGTCACGTGCACAGTGACACAGGAAACTACACATTCTACCGAGACAGCCAAGTTGGCCAAACCAAATGCATTGATGTTAATAAGTAAGTGTTTAATAAATTGTTTTTATTTATATTCCACAAAGCAGAAAAAAAATATGCATTTATTTTCATACTTATTGGATCTACATTTCATATGACACTATTTCTTTGTACAAATGAAAAAAAAATAGAAATAAAAATCTGCCTTACTGACGTATTTAATTTATGTGCTAAAGTAGCTCAAATTAATATACAGGGTGTCCATAATTAAAGACCCTACTTTAAAGTTGTCTACAGTCGAACCTATTTCTCAGAAAGTTGTGAAATTTTGTGAAGGACATAATGAAGGAATGGGAATTTATTTCAGCGAAGAAAAAAAATTAATTCAAAATTTCGCCACCAGATGGCGTTTTTATTGAATTACACATTTAGCATACATTTACGACAGTTTATATATTTTATTGCAACAAAACATGTTCCACGTGATGGCCATCATTTTCAGCTGACATGTGAAATCGTAAGATAGCATGTTCCACAGTTGACCGCAGTGTGTTCTGGGAAATGCTAAAAACATGTCGCAAAAAAAATTTTGTTCAACATGTTTTGTTGTAATAAAATTTGTAACCTATCGTAAATGTATGCTAATTGTGTAATTCATTAAAAAACGCCCTCTGGGGGCGAAATTTTGAACTAATTTTTTTTTCGCTTAAACAAATTTCCATTCCTTCATTATGTCCTTCACAAAATTTCACAACTCTCTGACCAATAGTTTCGTCTGTAGACAACTTTAAAGTAGGGTCGTTTAATTATGGACCCCCTGTATATTTTCTAAACATAAATTTTGTATTCTGGCGTGTAAATAAGGCAATTTTTAATTTTTTCTAGTAATAATTCTTTTGTATTTTTTCTTCGTCCCCTTTCTATAAGTATCGGGGCTCCATTCAGACATATGGAGTGGCATGCAAGATATATCGTTTCAAATAACAATTAAAAATATCATGATTCAATTACAGAAAAAATACAATAGTATATTTTAAATATAAAATACATTTTACACAAAATTGCCATTCATTGTTTGTGAACTACTTAATAATATTCGGATTCATTAAAAATTTAACCAGTATATATTTGCATTCAGGAATATTCCATAATTAGAGTGCTTTATATTTTTTGGTAGAAATGAATTTTCAACAAGTGAAATAATTAGCAACCACATCTACATGTAATGTCGTAATAACGAAAAAACATGTATTAGAAAAAAATAATCTCCAAATTACCACAGAAATAAATAAAAATAACTGTTTGACTGAAAATTATGTCTTCTTTCAATTTATGTTTAAAAAAAGTCATCTTCTTCATACTGAAATTGTACCAATCTCTGATAATTTCAATATGAATATTTAATTTTGACATCATGTTTGGCTCGTATGATAAATTTTACCTCAGGGTACCAAACAAGATGTCATTCGGACATGTGTTTTAGGAATTATGAAGGTTTAAAGTTTGGAACTTCTAATATCAAATTCATTTATAGTCATGTCAAAACAGATTGTATTGTGGGCTGTTTTTTATACATAACTCAAATTATTTGGCATAATTAGCTATAATATTGGATTCACATGTATGAAGCTTCTACATATTGATTTCTATTAAAATATAAAATTCATAGGTTACAAATCATAATTTCTTGGAAAAATAATTTTGAAATTATTGTTTAAAATTTTTTAGCTTATTCCACCAATAGACTTTGAAATGAGCAAAAACCAACCCAAAATACTAATTTTCCTTTTTGTGTTATTCATGTTACAATTTAAAAAATAAAAATATATTGTGAAATACAGAGATCTTTATAATGCAAACCTAAAAACGTGAGGTTGTGCATTTTCTATAATTTTGCATTATATAGATCACATTTCACACATCATTAAACATTAAACTTATCTTGTTAAAAAGACGAAATATGTCTGAAACATTTCAGGGCGATTCCACCTTTACGTGTGTGACATTTAGAGAGTGTTTTTTGCAAATTGAAACAAATTTGGAAGTGAAATTATTTAGGTAACATTTTATTTTTTTTATTGCTATTACAGGACACATACAGAATCATTTCTGTAGTGACACCTTTAGCCTAAGTAATAACAATTAAAAAAAATATATAGTAAAGTCGTTGTTATGTGTTTGACTCAGAAAAATCACACATGTACCAATGACTTACAATGACACACATGTAACATGTAACAATGCACTATTTTTTTTTAATTGTTATTACTTTAGACTAAAGGTTTCACTACAAAAATGATTCTGTATGTGTCCTGTAAATAAAAAAAAGTAAAACGTTATCTAAATAATTTCACTTCCAAATTTGTCTCAATTTGCAAAAAAAAAACAATCTCTAAAGTCACACACGTAACGGTGGAATCGCCCTTCAATATACAGTAGCGGACCTTTTATATTACATTCCTTGGAACTAGAAAATGTGCAGATTATAAATTTTTGCACAATAAAGATCATTTCACACATTGTTAAATTTACTCTATAAACATGGTCCAAATATGCCTGAACCAAATCATTCATTAAATTACTCATTTTTTAAAAGAAATTTATTGTAATAATATCAATTTTTTCATTAAAAATCTCTGAATTAAGGACATAAAGATGAACCAATGTATCAAATTATAGTCCTCTAGAGAGTAGCATTTTTTTTACAATGTGGAAATGCATGTGCTTCTTAACTGCAAAATTAATGGTTTATGTGTGAGAAGTTGTGCGTTATATAGAGAATTGCATTATATAGAATTGTGTTATAAAGATCTTCTACTGTACTTATACAGGGTGTCTAGCCACCTGAAAATCTTGGAAAAGCCAGGGAAATTTACCATTTTTGAGGAAAAGTCAGAGAAATTTGAAAATTCTGAGAAAAAGTGAACAAAAAAAAATGTTTCTTATAAAATTAAGGATTTGAAATTGCAGTGCTGTTAAAATCAAACTTTGCTCTTCATAAGTACTGTAAAGAGTTACTCACCTCTCGTGCAAATCATTTTGTTTATTAATTCAGTCCTTTGTAACTCAGAGATTTTCAGTTCCATTTTCACTGAAACTTTCTATTGGATGTTGTAGGATTAATAAGGTGTTTCACTCTGCTTACTTATTTTTGTTTGGGAACTGAACATTTGTTAGCTTAATTTATTGAATATTTATGATTTGTATTAAAATATGTCAAAACAATCTGTATTTAACTGTGACTGATGTGATATAGAATTCCATCCTGATTTGACAAAATGGATAGAACCGAGTGCTAAAAGTATGTATCTGCAAAATGTTTAGCATGTAAAAAGTTCAACAATTGGTAAATTTTGCAAAAAATTATGTAACAAATCAGTAATTTGTGCCTCAGAATCAGTTGTGAAAGTTTCACTCTCAAATTGACAACTTTTAAGGTTTTATATGTGTAACATCACAAAATCTTGATACCTGGAATTTTTCTTTTATTGGTATGGGAAACCTGGAAAAGTCAGGGAAATTCATTGTTGATCTGGAATAGACACCCTGCTTATAGTCCAGGAGGCAGCTGTATTATTCCCCTACATTGTTACTATGTTATTAGATACAAGAAAAAAATTGTTATTTTATGCAAGAAGTGATCCAGGTCTACCGAAGATGAAGTGTGGATTTAGCCAAAAATTAATACCACTTCCTGTGTATTTTTAGAGGCTCATTTGACATTTGACGGAGATTGCTTTGAGACCTATAAGCTACTAGGCTGTTGTCTCGAATGATCCATAATTTTTATTCACAGAAATACATACAGGATTTTGACAAATTACATAAATCATCTTCTTGGGACGAGATAGACACAAGGAAGTAGACAGCACTGAAGACACACACACAATGATATCCATGCCTTACCGGGATTCGAACCACGGGCCCTCACCATGGCTGTCGCCTTCGCTACCAACTACGCTTAGAGGCTCATCCTAAGTTATTTTACATAACAAAATATGGAAAATGTTCCCTTTATCTAGTGCTATCCTGGTCTGCCTTGTCGCAAGTGTGTGGCAGACATATTTTTATTGTAACTATTTTTAATTTATGTTATTAAATACAAGGATAATTTGTATTTTAAAATTAGTTAAAATTGTTTATTGCAGAAAATTGAGGTCTTCCTACATTTAGCTGTGACTAGATCTTTGGCAGAATGACTTAAGAAATGTCTCTTCATATCTTTTTGCATCGATTTCATCAAGGAAAACTATGTCATTCGGAAAGTTTTGTTTCAATTTCTTCTCGCAGGGATGGTTTGAAATGCTTAGAGAAATCTAACGCTGAACTCAGTCTTGCATTTCCACATTGAGGAAAGATGTTGGTTGTCATAACAAGAATACTTTTTGTCTCTGAAATTATCCAAGTCTGTCTAAAGTCACCATTCTGAACTCTTTCGATGAACATTTCAATTTCGTAGAAGTCGTTGTTTTTCTATTGCTTTCTCCAACATCTAGATATTGAAATGCACACGACAGTACTTTGAATCAGGCTCATAAAAGTGGTGAAATATGTATATGTCGCATTGCAGTTTTTGTCCAAACTATGGCGACCCACTTTCTTGAATTACACAATACTCGCCTGGACGTGTTTGATTTGTTAACATTAGGTTAATATGTTAACAATAATGACAGGTTTAAGACATTTAGCAATTTGTTGTCGTCGAAAATCACTTCTGCGAATCAAATTTTATTGACCATCATTGTATGTTTTTACCCTCTGATAGAGAAACCTTTGTTCATAATTTCGATATCGGAAAAAGATTTTAGTTATCATAACAATAATATGAATAACACAGCCTACGATCAGTTTTTGTTGTCATGGCAACCAACATCTTTTCTCGATCGGAAATGCAAGATTGTATCCAATGTCTAATTTCTATAAGCATTCCACATTACCCCTGGTCTTAAGAAATTTAAGCAAAACTTCCCGATTGACGTAGTTTTCTTAAATGAAATCGATACAAAAAATATGAACACACCCTTTGTAAATTATTCTGCCACATGCTTTGCCACACCTCAATATTGGCAGACCTCAATTTTCCACTGTAAGGTTATTTAAACTTCATTGTAAAATACATATTATCCCTGTATTCGATAACATAGGTAAACTTTAAAAGTAATTGCAATAAAACACTTTTGCCATATGTTTGGTTCCAATTGTGAAAGGACAGATGAGGATAATATTAAAATACTAGAACTTAGGAACTTATAACTTAGGATATAGCATTAAAAAATACACCAGAAGTGGCATTAATGTTTAATCCGCACTTCACTTCCGGAAGATTCTCCTTATTTCTTCTGTTATTTACTTATTTTTTTCTTGTATCTGATAAGATAGGGTTTCATATGGTCGCCTCTCTGCAAGTTAGCAAAAAGAATGTTTTTATACTTCTTAAAGATATTTAATGAGAATAACATATCATAATGTACTTCAAATGCATTTTTCAAACAAAATTTTTAGCAGGCTCGACTAAATCTTTAAAGTTCTCTCTTTTAAATTTTTGTTCAAAATTCTCCATAAGTCTAAGAAACAATCTTGATACACACTACAACAAATGGGTTTATCCGTTTTGGAATGTTCATTTATTAAAGCATTCAATTTAGTAATAACACAGGTCAACACAAATCTGGGGTTTGTAGAATAGTACTTTTTTCTTAGTAAATCAGTCACGCTGATCACAAATATGACATTAGTTTTTTGCTATCACGCACAGTTTTTTCACAAAACAAAAAATGAGGGGGTGCCTCTTAATAAAATTAATGTGAAATATTTATTAAATAAAATACATTCTTAATAAAAACAAAAATTAATTTCTTAGTAAAATGACATTAATAAATGTTAAAATACAATACTGGACTAAAGGATGTGAAATGTAAATATAGATGGCGCAATTTATGTGTTGATATTTGCCTGAGAAGGCGCAATTTTCTTCCGCACTTTTTGTAGTGAGAACGTATGTTTATTTTGTTCGTTTATTGATATGTTTTGTTTGTTTTGTCAGTTTCTTATAGCAATATGGCATCAAGAGGTTGTATAAATAACCCAACCTCATTTTGTTACATCTGTGGTTGATACCTAGTTGATCCAAAAGAAGTCCTCTTGCCTCCCCTGCACATTAAATTAGGTTTAATGAAACAATTTGTAAAAGCCTTAGATAAAACAGGGGATTGTTTTCGATATTTAAATGAAGTTTTTCCACATTTATCGGAAGGTAAAATCAATGAAGGTGTGTTCGTCGGCTCAGATATAAGATGGTTAATGAAGGATGACAAATTTGAGGAAAAAACGAAATCAGTCGAGAAAGAAGCATGGGTTACTTTCAAAGACGTTACTCAGAAATTTTTTAGGAAATTACAAAGATCGTAACTACGCAACAATCGTTGAAAAATGCTTCAAAACTTTCAAAAACTAGGTTGTAACATGAATTTAAAAATAAATTTTCTGCACTCCCATCTTGAATATGTTGCTGAAAATCTTGGTGAAATGAATGAAGAACAAGGTGAGAGATTTCACCAGGACATAAAATGCATGGAAAAATACTATGAAGGACACTGGAATGTCAATATGTTTGCAGATTACTGCTGGGGACTAAAAAGAGACACTAAACCAGCTTCAAAATCTAAAGGACACAAGCGTTCTTTTAATGATAAAGAAAAGTAATTTTACTGTATATACTAGAATATGATTTCTTATAAAACATGCACACATATGTATAAATTTATATGTGATTTTATTTATTTATCTGATTTTTTTGTACATTTTTTAATGAATATTGTGTAAATCGTATATTCTCAAATTCCAAATTCTTAGTTTCTTAATTGTAAAAAATCCTGACGTGATACATAAAAATGGATATTATTTTTGAAATAAGCATTGCAGATTTCTTAAAATTTACATAAATTCATGATTTTCGTATCATTTTTGTTTTCATTACTGTTTATCAAATAAAAAGTGTATGCATAATTTTTTTTAAATAAAGTTCTCGTAAGTAAACAAATGTAGAAAATATTTTGAAAATTGAAACTCATGGAACATTTAATTTTTTCTAACTAATTAATATCTTTAAATATCTTTTACTTTTTAGAAAATTGAAAATTTTTTCAAATATTTATTAAATTTATGGTACATACCACTTCTAGGAAGAGTTTCTTGCTGGAATAACATAAATAATGGAAAATAAAGTTGAATGTTCAATGCCCCCTTAAATGATAACATAGTTTTCCAGACAGTAAAAAATAAAATAGGAAACTTCCCTGGCTGAGACTTTGTGTGGATGACTTGGAGTTACGTGTGATATTATCTTTATATTCTTTGCATATCATCTGCTGCTTTTGGAGATCATCCTGAAAAATCTCCAACTTTAATGCTGCTGCACAGGGTGCTGAACCTGAGACGGCAAATTTTTACGACATAGGTGAAAATTGTATGTATATTTTCAGTTTTTCAGCTGTGTAGAGTTGTTCTATAAGTCCCACAGCATTAAAAACCATATATGTTTTTAGTTTTTAGAGAAAACAGGTCAAAACCAAAAATGAGTAAAAGATGAAAAAGAAAAAAATTATGTCAGTCGAATTTTTTATATTTTGTAATTTTTTTTTTGTCTTATAAGCAATATTCTGAGCCTATTTAAAAGATTAATTGGATTTTGATACCTATCTATTGTTTTTTTTTATTTTATTTTATTTTTTATTTCATCTTGTAAAATGAAGATTCTGTTATATCCTGCAAACTCATTGGTGCATTCTTCCTCTGTAGGCATTTGAGTAGTAAAAAACTTTGGGATTACCTGCATAAAGCTTAACTTTTGCAGTTAGCGGTGTTTGGCTGAAGGAAAGTTCATATAAAAAATCATGCTTCTGCCCCAACCTGATTTTTTTTTTTTTTTTTTTTAAGATACTTCTTTGTTATGAAAAACTAAAATTTGAGAATTTTGAATTACAAATGAATCAAATTAACAAAATATTGCTGTGGTTGAGAATTATGAACTGATCTGATAAACACTGAAAACCTCTTTGTCATTGTCCTAAAAAAAGCCACTTCCTGACAGTGAGTGCTAGCCCACTAAAATTTGTTTACCAAATTTTGTCTAATACCAATTTTATTCCCTTGTATCTCATTTTTTTAATTTGTAGTTAATGGCCTCCTGCACTTGTTCATATGTTAATCCACGTAGACAAGCTCAAAACAATGGCTATTATTTCTTCTCTTGAAAGCATTCTATCACATTACTTGAAAAAAATTGGATTTAGAACTGATTTTGCAAAAATGTAAAGAGATGTTTTAAACACGCTATATAAAAGTCCATGTTTTAATGATAACAGTATAAATTATCTAAATTACTAAAATAAACAGGTGAATTGGGTAAGCGTATGTGTCAAATGCAACTTACGAAGGTAAAGTTCTGGGGGGGGGGGGGGGAGCCTACAAATTCTGCTGCTAATGATCGTATGAAAATGTAACTGGTACCAATCGGCTAGTAATAATATCTACTAATTAATGTGTTTCATAAATTTTACTTAGTGGATCATCTACATATAAAACTAGTAACAAATTTTCAATATGAACATCTTTTTTTGATATGATATTTGGATTTTTCAGTAAATTTCACCGTAGTAAGTGGGAAGCCATTCAGTCAGGTAATTTACGAATTAAACCTTTTTAAAGTTTGGAACTCTTAATGTTATAGTCATTTGTATTCGTTGCAGAACACAATACAATGGTGTGGGTTTTTAAGCATAATTCAAACACTATTTGATGGAATGAGTTACAATCTTGGATTAGCAGATTTAATGCTTCTAAAACTCTATTTCTGTTAAAGAAATTATAGGTTTTCCGAAAAAATGTATTTTTTTGCAATTAATTTTAGAAAAATATATGAAATGTATCCAATAATTTTTTTTTTTTAGCAAAAATCGATTTTTAGAAACTTTAAATAGGCGGATCGAAAATTACAGCTCACTCTGCCAAGTATGTTTTGAGTTATACTTTAAAAAAATCCTTACAGGCACATCCTTGGCTTACAGGCACAGGTAGATTTCGAAGACACATACCGTGGGGCACATGTTTATTGGGAATTGCAGAAGAAAGACCTATTTGCCATGATGTGGCAGTTGGGACCACCCACTTTGAAATATACCTCTGCCTGTAGGTGAAGCCAGCAGGGATTTTTTTGTTTTTATTTTATTTTTTTTTACCATAAGAGTTGATCCTATAAAAAACTTGCCAGTATAAAAGTTGTATATAATATTAAGAAGATTTATAATAAAAGCAGATTTGATATCTTGGGAATTGACAAAGTTATGAATTTTTTTCTTCTGAAACCCCTATTCCCCCCCCCCCTCCTTGGGGGCATTTTTGATGAAATCAAAAATCTGTCATACATAAATTTTTGGCCCTTTTCCTAGAAGTAATAATAACTTTGAACGGATTCAATATGTATAACAATTAAGAAGTTATGGGGTTTTTTCTGTGTTCACGTCTGCTTGTAGGCAGGGCCAGCAGGGATTTTTTTTTTTTTAATTTTTTTTTTTGCCGTAAGAGTTGGTTCTATAAAAAACTTGTCAGTATAAAAGTTGTAGATAATTTTAAGGAGATTTTCAATAAATTTATGCAGATTTGATATCTTGAGAATTGACGAAGTTATGAATTTTTTTCTTCTAAAACCCACCTTTCCCCCCCCCCCTTTTGGGGCCATTTTTAATTATATCAAAAATTTGTCATACATAATTTTTCGGCTCTTTTCCTAGAGGTAATAATAACTTTAAACGGATTCAATACGTATCATAATTAAGAAATTATGGGGGGTTTTATGTTTTCACAAAAAGCCCCCCCATCCCCCCCTGGTTTGATTTTGCCCATTAACGAACTTGACCAAGATTTTATGCCCCTTGATTTTATGTATCAGTTTGGAAGAGATTTGTGCAGAATTATTGCAGTTATCATGTCCGTAAAAAAGTGACATAGATAGATAGATAGATAGATAAAGTTTTTGAACTGGGGTGGTTTTGGGTTCTGGGAGATTCCAACTTAGGGGAGAATGTAATAGGTAGTATTTCTTACGAAATCTACCTAAAAACCACTCACAGTGTAATCTATTTTGAAATGATTAAAAATGAGTTTTACACTAAGACTTCTAAACTTTAAACCTGCATGATTTATGAACTCTTGACCTTGAATCCAAATATGATGTCCAAATTATCTGCTGGTATTGAAAGTTTTAAAGTTTGCTTCAATTTCTATATGTAGACGACAACCCAAGAAAACTTAAATATATCATAAATTAGTAGGCATTAACTAATCGATTGGTACCAGTCACAGTTTTACATGAGGATTTTCGGCAGAGTTTCAGTAAGGGGTGATAACTCTTTTTTTCAAGAACTGTTCCAGCAAATTCACCCTGCATAGCAAGGTGATGATAAATCAATTAAAATTTAACATTTAATAAATAAATTTACGAACTGCCTTCCTAGCTACCACTATATTTAAAGAAAAATATTTACCTTCAGTAATCACAAAAGACTGCCATTAAATAAGGTAAAGAATTACTCTTTAAAATTTGTGATATCTAACCCTAAATATATATATATATATATATATATATATATATATATATATATTGTTGTGAGCTCGGGGTTCGTAAGGATTGATGCCAATATATAAGAACAATCAACAGGTTTTATTTACTCCAAACAGTTCGATAAATACACCAATATCTTTTCAAAGACACAAATATTCAGTAATCTTCAAATCTAATAACAGCACAGCAAAATTTCTCACAGAACAATATAGCGTATATTGTTCAATACTAAATCGATCATAGACAACACAGTTCTCAATGCAAAGCCTCTCGTGCGTATTCAATCGCATTTGACAGAGAACTAACTAAACTGAACTGGTGGAGGTCCCTTATATAGGCTTTAAAGATAACTGTAGAATTTTCCAGAGCCTTCAGATGCTAGAAATTACCAGAAAGTGCTTTAACTTTCGATAGAGAACCTGAGTGAGAAAGGATCCCAATGTACAGGTATAAAGGGGGGGTGGTTGCACAAAAAGTCACCTACTTGGCGACATTTGGCGATATATCACCAAATTTGGCGACAAAAATAAGTCGCCAAAACCATCGCCAACTTGGCGATAAACCCATTCCTTGGCGATTTTTCCATAGACTTCCATTATAAAGATGAGGGTGTAAGGTTGTTTTCCTTGCAAACCATCTGAGGCCTTTAGCATTGAGTTACATGATGCTCAATAGGAAATACATTAATAATACTGCAATTTTCACAATAATAAAATAAAATAAATTTAAACAAATGGAATATTTACAGATATATATACAAAATTCATAACATTGCCCCCCTCTCAAGGACTGCACGTCCCGAGCAGTTCAACCTTTGATCGGAAAGCAAACCCGTTGCCAACAAATGCTATACTATTCAAAACACTTAAAGCAAACATGCAAAATAACCATTAAACACATTCATAATGCTGAATTATACAAAATATACACTTATTTAAAAAAAAATTAAATTAAATTAAAGCATAGACATCATTACATACAAGTATTTAAATAATAATAACATTAATAATGATAATGCTAAGCAAAAGAAATTTTTACATTAACTTATATACAAGACCATGGTCATACTATTTTACATTATTTACATTACACTATTTACAATCAATGAACTAAGTACTATGGCCATAGTATGGAGCCAGCCTGCAGGGACGTAGCTTTAGGGGGGAAGGGGGGAGCCTCCCCCCCCAATAAGTTCAAGTAGTAGGGCGCCGTCAGGCGCCCATAAAGAAAGGGTGTATTAGTAGTAATAAGTAATTATACAAACACTTTATTTTAAATCTTAAATTAGAAAGTAAGTTACTTTTAACATACAAAATTTACATAAGGGGTCTAAATTTGTAACTACTTCTATCCTCCCCCCCCCCTTCACGCCCCGCCAAAAAAAAATTATACATGCAAAAAGGAAAATTCTGAAAGTAGCAATTGTAATCAATTGCGGGACGGTAAGTGTAATTCGATCCTTAGAAGTATACAACTATTCCCTTCTTATCTTAGTAGTTGTTGGCCATCCTTTGTAGTAGAAAGAAAGTGTGAAGATGTGGGACTGATTTGTTGGAACGGTTCTACAATACGTTCATGTAAGGGGTCAAAGAAGGTTTAAAGGCGCCGTCAGGCACTCATAAAGAAAGGGTTTAAATAGTAGTTGCAAGTAATTATACACGAACGTTATTTTAAATGTTAAATTACAATGTAAGTTGCATTTAACATACAACAATTGTGTAAGACAATTTTAGAACTGTTACTACCTCTACTCCCTAACAAAACAATTTATACCTGCAAAAGAGAAAATTCTGAAAGCAGGAATTGCAATCAATTGCTGGGCAGTAATGTAATTCAATCTTTAAAAGTACAATTCTTTCCTATGGTCACATTTGGTAATCGAAAGAAAGTGCAAAGAAATGGAAGTGACTGGAGAGAGGTTACAGAACAGTTCAGAGAGGGAGGGGGTGGTCTAGAGGTCTCCACTGGATGAAATTTCTAGGATCAGACGCACTCGGTTACAAACGAAAGCTATCTTGGTCCTGCCCAGTCTGGCTTAAAAACCAAAAGTTCGGCCCGGTCCGGCCCAAAACGGTTCAATTTCTACAAAAGAAAATCATATTTTCCATAACATATAATTAAGATTCTTTTAAAGAATACTCCATACTTTTTTTTTTCGAGAAATTTTTAAAGTATAATTCGGACTATATGTGGGCAATCCATAGAATACAGAATATCAACATTAATGAATATTTAGACTTCTAGACTTTTGAATTCAAGTAAAGACTCGTTAAACAATAATGTACTTAATGTAGTAAAGATAAAAAAATGTTTAAAAACATCATAAATTTTGAAGCTTTATAATTAAAAAATTAGATTAATGAATTCCGAAGAAATATTTTTTTATAGTTTATTTCGAAAGATTTTGTTACCAAAAATCCATTATCCCGTTTTATATTTTACTTAAACAACAAAAAAAAAAGTCTGCCCGACATGTCTTAGGAATAATTAAGTTCAGGCCCAGCCCGACTCGCGTAAGTAGAAAAAGTCCTTCCGGCCTGTACCGGGAGGAAAAGGTAGCTTTCCTATATCTTCGTTTTAAAATTTTAGCTAATGTTACACGAAAACAGCAACTTAAAATGCAAATAAAACGTTTACAAAAGATTCATTAATACTGAATTTGAATAAGAAATTCGCCAAATTATTGAGCAATAGCCAAATTGGCTTCATTTATGAAGATATATTTTGGTCGCCAAGTTTGGCGAGAATTCGGCGCTAACGGATATGAATATGTAGTTTTATGCGTTTGATTGGGAAAATTATTACAACAACTAGCCGCCACTGGCGACCAGTTTGGTCTCCCTTAAATGTATGTTAAACATTGCAACACGTTACATTTATTCATAATTTAATTTTCCCTTAATCCTTCGCCAAATCGGAAGATTCTAATAGACAAATCATGAACTTTTGCGATCATGGTAGCATTTCGCATATTTTTTGGGCACAAATGTCACATACGCACGTTGGCGCGATTCCCCCCCCCCCTCCCCCGCCAATTTGGCGAAAACTTTGTTATGGAAATTGTTGTTTATTTACTTTTATTTTTTATTTTAATTCTATAAATTATTTTTGATATGTATATCAATATTTATTTACAACAAACTATCATTTATTTATTTTTATTCTTTTTTTTAATTATGAGTATTTTTGTTAGCCGGGAGCAGATGATAATTCGCCAAATATCGTTCCCATCACCGTCATTCATACTACAATTAATTTAATTTTAAATTATAAACCTGTCACTCATTTCATTTAAAATACTTAACTTTAATCTAAAATGCTTATATTACATAAATTTAAAATACTTCACACTTTTCATTTAAAAGAGAAAATAAATAAATAAATAAGAAATAATATCATAAATCAAAACATTTGATTTCAAAATCAAAGTATCATTTCTAATTTGTACACGCGATAAATAAAAGCTGTATTAGCGATTTTAAAAATGCTAAAAATCTGATTCATTAAATATTATTACATGAGTTCAATTTACGTCAAGAAAAGGTCCGAAAGTTGAGTTGTATAGCACATAATTATGGTAAACTTTGATTGTCTCACTGGTGCGAATTATTTTTTTGACGCGACTCAGCGGTCCAAAAATTCATTCGCGGAGAACTTGCTTTGCGAATGATTACATCCATGATTTAATATTTTAAATGTTCACGACGAATCAATCTTTTTTTTTGTTTACTTTTATGAATAGAGAATTTGAACTGCGAATCTTTCGACTGAAGTTATTGCAGAATATATACATAATTGAACGCAAGTCATCTCTCAAATATTAATTTATTTTGAACGATCTTTCTTAAAATGTAACTTTTATGCAGTTTATTCGAAAAAATAATTTTGAATAAAAATGGCCGCTTGGCATATGAAAAAGCGATGCGGCATCCTGGAACTGTTGAGGACAGTCACATGACTTACAGTTTTATTATAGAGATGAAAATTTTTGTAATGTGCTGTCTTGTTTCAAAATGTCAGCCACCCTAGAATTTCAAACTGCTCTATCTCAGCCGTTTTTTAAGATAGAGGTAAAACAAAAAATGCTCTGGAATCCTCGTTTCAAGGCCTAACACTGAATTAAAAAATAAATTTGAATTTTTAACTTTTTTGTATATTTATTTTAGTTTTAAATTTTTGATTGGCCGCCATCTTGAAACAAAATGGCGGACCAAGTTGTCCAACGAACTCGGTCGAGACATTGGTGAGATTAATACACACAATTAGTTTCATCAAAATTGATTTATAAATACGAGCGTTATCGTATGACATAGGTCAGATATATATATATATATATATATATATATATATATATATATATATATATAAATCAACATTTGAACGGAGGGTGGTTTTGGGGTCTGAGGGTCGTGATCGGTGAAAATATATCGAAATTTTCCGGAACTGCTTTCCTCCGAACGGCTGCAATAGGTAGCTTTATACTTTTTTGTATTGAAAGCTACCTAAAAGTATAAAGCTACCTATTGCAGCCGTTCGGAGGAAAGCAGTTCCGGAAATTTTTGATATATTTTCACCGATCGTGACCCCCAGACCCCAAAACCACCCTCCGTTCAAATGTTGATTTATATATATAGATATATCTATATATATATATATATATATATATATATATATATATATATATATATATACATATATCTGACCTATGTCATACGATAACGCTCGTATTTATAAATCGATTTTGATGAAACTAATTGTGTGTATTAAGGTCACCAATGTCTCGACCGAGTTCGTTGGCCAGCTTGGTCCGCCATTTTGTTTCAAGATGGCGGCCATTTAAAAATTTAAAACTAAAATAAATATACAAAAAAGTTAAAAATTCAAATTTATTTTTTAATTACGTGTTAGGCCTTGATACAAGGATTCCAGAGCATTTTTTTGTTTACCTCTATCTTAAAAAATGGCTGAGAGAGAGCAGTTTGAAATTCTAGGGTGGCTGACATTTTGAAACAAAAAAGTCCTTCCGGCCTGTACCGGGAGGAAAAGGTAGCTTTCCTATATCTTCGTTTTAAAATTTTAGCTAATGTTACACGAAAACAGCAACTTAAAATGCAAATAAAACGTTTACAAAAGATTCGTTAATACTGAATTTGAATAAGAAATTCGCCAAATTATTGAGCAATAGCCAAATTGGCTTCATTTATGAAGACTTATTTTGGTCGCCAAATTTGGCGATATTTCGCCAAATGTCGCCACGTTTGGCGAGAATTTGGCGCTAACGGATATGAATATATAGTTTTATGCGTTTGATTGGGAAAATTATTACAACAATGAGAATTTTTGCAATGTGCTGTCTTGTTTCAAAATGTCAGCCACCCTAGAATTTCAAACTGCTCTATCTCAGCCGTTTTTTAAGATAGAGGTAAACCAAAAAATGCTCTGGAATCCTCGTTTCAAGGCCTAACACTGAATTAAAAATTAAATTTGAATTTTTAACTTTTTTGTATATTTATTTCAGTTTTAAATTTTTAATTGGCCGCCATCTTGAAACAAAATGGCGGACCAAGCTGTCCAACGAACTCGGTCGAGACATTGGTGAGCTTAATACACACAATTAGTTTCATCAAAATTGATTTATAAATACGAGCGTTATCGTATGACATAGGTCAGATATATATATATAAATCAACATTTGAACGGAGGGTGGTTTTGGGGTCTGGGGGTCATGATCGGTGAAAATATATCGAAATTTGCCGGAACTGCTTTCCTCCGAACGGCTGCAATAGGTAGCTTTATACTTTTTTGTATTGAAAGCTACCTAAAAATGTATGCCTGAACACGGTCGGAGTTGACAGGAAAAATTATGCACAGGCTCAGACACAATGTAACTGTCCAATGAAAATCTACGTTGGGCATATTAAATTTCTGTATTGATGTTGTCAAACTAGTATCGGATTGTGCAACACATTTATAACGTATTCTGGCATCTTATATCAGGCCGGTCGGCTCACTTAATATTTATATAGGCCTGCCCTGACCCGTTTATTATTCTTCATCGGTCCGCCCAGGCTCGTTTAAAAAATTGTTTTCATTATGCCAGACCGGTCCATTTGAAAATTGACCTTCATTAATCCTCTACAAAAAATCGAAACAAAAAATTTCCTCCACCCTGACATTTGAACTGTTTGAAATCCCCTCTTGTACAAAAAGAGACAACAGACATTTATATTCCGTACATTTGGAAGATTAGAGGCATGTGTTTCTTGAAATGAGTGTACTGTATATTTTTTTGAAAACTTAAATCCCAGGCACGAATTTCTCTAGAGTAAATAAATAAAAGTAATAAACTAGGTACCTTTTACAAAAATCAAAACAAATGAATTTAAGAAGAAAGCAGATTATGTAACTTCATTTATGAACGAGTGGTTTCAAATTGTTAATGATGGAGCAGAATGTAAGAGCATGTACAAATGTTTGCTTTAGTTAAGGTTAATCATTATCACCTGTTTGCATATAAAATTTCATATATTTTTAATCAGGTCTCTAAGAATCAAATAGTATTGTAATTTTTCTGTAAAAATTAAAACTGATATTTTAAACAGGCTTTTAAGTTAGAGATCTGCACGGTTCGGGCATAACTTTTTTCTGCAGACTTGGGCCGGGACGGGCCAGACTTCTTTTTTTTCTGGGCCAAGCTGTGCTTGGATGTCATTCTTCCTAGAGATCTGCATGGACCGAAATTTGTAGACCAGCGTAAAAATCAGTAAATTATGCTTGGCACAACAATTTTTGCGAAAAATGAATATATTTTTAAATAGCCATTATTCTACAATTAAAATTCGTTTTAAAGAATAGTACATACTATTCTAAGCAATAAAAAATTTTAAATGCAGTAAAACCTCTGAAATAGAAACAATCTATGACGAAAACTTTTCTTACACAGAAAAATGTCTTGATCCGTGCAAAAAGAATATAATACATACAACAGACGATGTACCTGCTAAGAATGGAACCTGCCTATAACGGATTTTTCTTCTCTTACTGAATCTTCATTTCAATGTAATAATCTAAGTCAATTTTTTAATCAGTGTTTATGTACGTAATTGTCTAAGTGATCATAAATATTGTTGATATTTTGCATTCCATGCATTTTGAGCATAATATGAAACTAAAATCTATGCATAAGTGTGCTTTCTGAATAAGTAAGTGCAATTTTAATTTTAGGTTAATGTTGCTTCAGAAATATCGTGATGCTTTGTATGTAATTCAGTATTCAGTCGGGGCAGGCCAGTCCGGGTTCGGGCCGAAATTTTTGCTTTTATACCAGGCCGGGCCGAACTGTTTGCTTTTATGCCGGGTCGGGCCTGGGCATTTCAGCACCTGCAGACCTCTAGTGCGGCTGATGACAATGTGTGGCGAGAGAGGAGGTGGGGTGGGGTGGAAAATGAAAATTATATAAAGGGCGCCAAAGTCAGGTCCTCCCCCCACCCCCCAATAAAAATTTCAAGCTACGCCCCTGCCAGCCTGTCGTAATGAACTAGGCTTCGAACTTGGTGACTTTCGGATCCGAATTACGACATCGTTCAGTCTGTTTAGGACTGTATAAGGACCGTCCCAGTGCTATTGCAGTTTGGGAGAAAGTCCTTTACGTCGAGTCGGATTATAAAACCAAACCTTGTCACCTTCTTTGAATTGATGTCCCGTGGCTTTCGTGTCGTACCTGGTCTTCATCTTCTCCGTCTGTATATTGATCCGCTCTCGAGCCAAGTTGTGGACGTCTTCAAATCGTGCCTGGAGATTCTGCACGTATCCCTCTGGCGATGAAGGCGCATCTGGAGGGCGACCAAAAATCAGATCACAAGGTAGACGAAGATCATGACCGAAAAGCATCTGAGACGGGGAATAGCCGGTTGTTTCATGGACGGCGCTGCGATAGGCGAGAAGAAACAAGGGAAGTTTTTGGTCCCAGTCTTGTTGGTTTCTTGAGACTAGCAGTGAGAGATTGTTGAGGATGGTACGATTAAATCTCTCAACCATGCCATCCGATTGTGGATGTAAAGGCGTCGTCCTAGTTTTGTCCATTCCAAGAAGTTGACAGACACCCTCAATCACAGCAGAGATGAAATTTCTCCCCTGGTCCGAATGCATTTGAAGAGGGACTCCATACCTTGATATCCACTGGTGTACCAAGGCATCCGCAACCGTAGAAGCTTCTTGATCAGGGATGGCATAAACTTCAGGCCATTTCGTGAAATAGTCCATGACAACAAGGAGGTATTTGTTGCCATCAGCGCTTCTTGGCAAAGGACCTAGGATGTCAAGGGCGATGCGTTCGAAAGGTGCTCCTACGTTGTAGAGATGTAGTCTTCCTCGGCTACGTTTCTTTGGTCCTTTCCGAGCTGCACATGCATCGCAAGATTTGCACCATTGTTCGACGTCAGCTCTCGCTTTTCCCCAGAAGAAGCGCTCTCGGACTCTATGTAATGTTTTCATGACTCCAAAATGGCCACCAGTGGGACTGCCATGTAATTCCTTGAGGACCTCTGGTATTCGGGATCGAGGAAGTACCAGCTGCCACCGAGATGTCTTCCCATCTTCCGATTCGAATTTTCGGAACAGGACACCATTCCTGACGTGGAGAGTGTTTCAAAGAGCCCAATATTGCTTCGTCGTAGGACTGTAAGTCGAGATGTCTTTCCAACTGGGCTTCGTGCTAGAAGATTCTAATAACTCCAAGATTGGTTTGATCTCAGAGTCTGCCATTTGATCTTCTCGAATCTTCTCATCACTCCAGGGATCTGGTGGCGTCAATAGTGAAGTCTTCGTCTGGCGTATGACATATTCGGGATTATACTTGCTCTCCGCTCTGGAACAATAGCGACAGCTCTCGGGACACGGTCTTCTTGATAGGGCATCGGCGTTTCCATGCGATGAGCCTTTGCGATGCCTGATGTCAAAGTCGTATTCCTGGAGCCGTTGTATCCATCTGGCTACTTGGCCCTCTGGGTTCTTAAAATTCATCAGCCATGTTAGGGATGCGTGATCAGTACGAAGGAGAAATTTCCTGCCATATAGTGATGGAAGTGTTCTATGGCTTTCACTATAGCTAATAACTCCTTACGAGTGACGCAATAATTCCGCTCTGGTTTCGATAAACATTTGCTCCAGTATGCTACGACTCGTTCTTGGCCATCTATTTCTTGGGAAAGTACAGCGCCGACACTTTCATGACTGGCATCCGTGTCCACAATGAACTGTTTCTCGGGGTGCGGATAGGTAAGGACTGGAGAGGATGTGAGAGCTTCTTTCAGCCGCTGCAAGGAATTCTCGCATTCTTGTGTCCATAGAAACTTCTGCTTGCTTTCAGTGAGCCTATGCAATGGTCTTGCGATGTTGGAGAACCCCTGGACAAACTTTCTGTAATAAGTGCATAGTCCCAAAAAGCTTCGCAACTGATGGACATTTTCCGGACGCTTCCAGTTCTTTACTGCGGACACTTTTTCAGGATCTGTTCGAACACCTTCAGCTGAAATGATGTGTCCTAGATAATTTACTTCCCGTTGGAAGAACTTGCATTTCAAAGGGTTCAGCTTTAAATTCGCCGCTCTTAGCTTCGTTAACACTTTTCGAATATTTTCTAGATGTTCTTCAAACGTGCGGCCACCAATGATGACGTCGTCTAGGTAGATGAGACAAGATTCAAAAGTCAGGCCTTTTAACACTGTCTCCATGAGGCGCTCGAACGTTGCTGGAGCATTGCAGAGCCCGAACGGCATAACTTTGAATTGCCAAAGTCCTTGTCCAGTAGTAAATGCGGTCTTCTCTTTGTCATCAGGATGGATCTCTACTTGCCAATATCTACTCTTCAAATCCAGTGTGGAAAACCATTTATGCCCTGAAAGAGTATCTAGCGTGTCGTCTATTCTTGGTAGAGGATAGCTGTCCTTCTTCGTGATATCGTTAAGTTTACGATAATCCACACAAAATCTTGTGGAGCCATCTTTCTTTCGGACCAACACGATGGGAGAGGCCCACGGACTTGATGACGGTTCGATGATGTCACTATCCTGCATCTGTTGTAAAAGCTTAGACACCTCTTCTTGTTTAGCGAACGGCAAACGTCTGGGATGCTGTTTAATCGGTGGATGGCCGGCAGTATCAATTCTATGCCGTGTCAGTGAAGTGCGACCAATATCACTCTCGTTTTGAGAAAACACATCCTTAAATTCCTGGAACAGTCTTTCTGCGGCATGTCTCTGTTCAGGAGATAAATTTTCATTTCGTCCAATTTCAGGTGTTAAACTTGTAGGCGGCTCCGACAACATCAAGCTCGGGTCTTTGCATACACAGGTGACTGGAGCACAGGTTGCAAGCACTTCACCCTTCTGGATAATTCTAGACTTTTCACTTACGTTTGCAATTCTCACGGGTATCACATCTGTCGACAGATCTACCAGCGCTGATGCTATTAGCACTCCCTTTGGGCTCTTCTCAGGATATCCAGTCAAGCCATACTGGAAAATTCTTTCGTTTCCAGTTACTTCAGGTATCATCATTTCGGTTCGAGGAGGGATGATAACATCTGCCTTGGCTGTGATCCGTTGAATGGACCCGGACTCATTTCCAAGTTTAAAAATAGTGACATCTTCTTGAGCAGAGCGTAACTCATTATTCTTAAAATCCAGTGTAAATCCATGCTCTTTTAAAAAGTCCAGTCCGAGTATGAAAGGATCTGAAATATCGGCCACATAGACTGTATGATGGTAAGCGGCGTTCCCAAACTTTATTTCCAGTGTCATTCTTCCAAATATGTCGATCTTATCTCCGGTCACAGTTTGAAGGATAACACGTGGCGGGGTCCAGGAGAGTTTTTTCTTTCAGCCGCTGAGCTAGATCTTTCCGAATGATGGTCACATTGACTCCTGTATCGATGATCATATTACAGGGCAAATCATTCACACTTCCGACTAGAAAAACTCCGTTTTCGCCGCAACTTCTTGCAGAAATTTCACGTACTTGAAAATGAGGCTTCTTAAGATCTGGCAACCTCCACCCCGTGAGATGACCATTAATCAGTTTTCCTGCTCCTCCGTTCGCGGGTGAGCTATTACCTTCAATGCTGGGTCGTCTTGGGCAGTCGATTTGGATATGGCCTTCTCCACCGCATTTCCAGCACTTGATCTTCCTGTAAGGCTTGTTGGCCATTAAGGAGTTCATCTGTCTCATTATGTCCTTCATCTGCTGCTGTAAGCGCTCCACAGCTCTATCCGACGTCTCAGGCAGGTTGGCTGCTCGCACAAAGTGTCGATCTTTCCTAGTAGCTTGCTGGGCTGCCTCGAATTTCAGAGCGTAAACCAAAGCCCCTTTTAGATCATTGAGATCTGCAATCCGGAGTGCTGTCTGGATCTTAGGGTCACGCACACCATCGATAAAATGTTGCAGAGCTAAACTTTCTCTAATTTCAGTCGGACAGCCACGATAAGCAAGGTGGGAAAGTCTCTCGACATCCGTAGCAAGTTCTTGCAGGGATTCAGTGGATTTCTGCTGTCGAGATTTGAGCTGGAGTCTGCTATATTCCTTCATGCATTTCTCGCCAAAGCGTAATTCTAAGGCACTGACGAGCGTTTCAAAATCCAGCGGTTCATTTGCAGGCAAAGTCTGTAGGACGTCGGCAGCATCAGCTCGTAGAGAAGCAGCTAACTGGCAAGCCTTTGTCTGGGAATCCCATCCATTGGCGTCCGCTACGATCCCAAATTGTGTCTTAAAAACTGGCCATGAGGATTTTCCGTCATAGGTCGAGAGCTTAATAAAGGCCCGAGGAAGCATATCTGGATACTTGATTTCTTCGGAATAGTTTCCGGCAGTTATCTTCTGTTTCTTGACTTTTTCCAAATCTTTTTTTACATTCTCTATGCTTTCTTCAACGGTCTTGGCGATCTTTTGAACTTTTTCTTCTACGGTTTTGGCTGTCAATTGAACATTTTCTTCTATTTCTTGAAATCTTCCTTCAAATTTGTTTTCCACGCTGTCAATTCTTTCATTTAAAGATGTTATTTTATTATCTATTAATTCTTTCAACTCGCCAAGGTTAGTTGACATCTCCTTCATTTCAGCCTGGTTTGCAGTCATTTTCTCGTCTATCTCAGTCATTTCCTTCTTCATTTCTTCTTTCAACTCGCCAAGGTTGGCAGTCATTTTCTCATCCATCGCTGACATATCCTTCTTCATTTCAGCCTGATTCGCAGTCATTTTCTCATCCATCGCTGACATATCCTTCTTCATTTCTTCTTTCATCTCGCCAAGGTTGGTTGACATCTCAGCCTGATTCGCAGCTAATTTCTCCAATAATTGTTTCAGTTCACCCTCCATTGCTCTGGTAATCGGCATTCAATCCCACTTCTGACACCAAATGTTGTGAGCTCGGGGTTCGTAAGGATTGATGCCAATATATAAGAACAATCAACAGGTTTTATTTACTCCAAACAGTTCGATAAATACACCAATATCTTTTCAAAGACACAAATATTCAGTAATCTTCAAATCTAATAACAGCACAGCAAAATTTCTCACAGAACAATATAGCGTATTGTTCAATACTAAATCGATCATAGACAACACAGTTCTCAATGCAAAGCCTCTCGTGCGTATTCAATCGCATTTGACAGAGAACTAACTGAACTGAACTGGTGGAGGTCCCTTATATAGGCTTTAAAGATAACTGTAGAATTTTCCAGAGCCTTCAGATGCTAGAAATTACCAGAAAGTGCTTTAACTTTCGATAGAGAACCTAAGCGAGAAAGGATCCCAATGTACAGGTATAAAGGGGGGGTGGTTGCACAAGAACAACCAGCCAGGACACTAACCGCGAGGTTTATAGTGAAAATGTCCTGGCGGAACCCCCCCCCCCCCACCACCACCATCCAGCGATTCCGCAAGGAATCAAGCATGATCAGCGGCGTTTTTCAAGAAAATATTCACAAATCATCCCACACTGGGACAAATCAAAAGCAAAGTTGGCAACATGCCTGCTTTTAAATAGTGAACTAAAACTAAATTATCAATAAATTAACTAAATATTACAGCAACTATCATCACAGTATCTTACTGTGATTATTAAACTAACTATGAATAACAGAAAAATTACACTGAATTTCACCAAAAAGTTCACTATGTAAAGATATATTGTCTTTAAAAACAAATGTTGATGAAGATATGATGTCCTTTAATAAAACAAATGTTCATCAAGATTTCATGAGTATATCACAATCCACCAGCTCTCTTCATCCAATGATCAAAATTACCAAAAGTTGTGATAATTGTGCCTGAACAACTTCATTTAACTATGATGCTTAAGAAGATCAGTAAAGTTCACCAAAATGTGCAGTATATAAAAATAAAATGTCCTTAAAAGCAAATGTTCATGAAAATAATGTCCTTAAAACAGATAGTCATCACTATATACTATATTACTTATACCACCTTGTTTCTAACAAACAACAAAAAACTTTAATTCAGAACAGAATATTCTCCCTTCAGGCAAAGAATACTGATTGTTGATAATTACTACAATAGTAATAATTACTGTACAATGTTCATGTAGATCATCTGTAAATATAACAGTTCCAAATACAATTAAATGACCAATATACGTTATTGCAGAAATCTTCAACTATGTCACAGTCAGTCTATAAATCATGCTTTATCCAACTCAAAACCTTTAGAATGCTTGAAGTTAATATAAGATAAATACGTTCAAAATGTATACTTAATAAATGAATATAGACTATTAAGTTTGTTATAAATTATTTTTAATCTTTCATAATTCTTTGAGTTCAAAAATACGTCCTGCAGATTTTTTCTCAATGTCTTATTTGAATTAAAATCAAAGTAGCATTGCATTAGTGGGCATCTTCCAAAGATATAGTGAACAACATCACCCTTTATGCCACATTGGCATTTATCTGATTGTAATTTATTTATTCGGAAGAGAAAAGCTGGGAATGAAGCATGTCCCGTCATGAAATATTGCACTACCTGGCTTGTACATACATAATCTGTATTTACATATTTTAACACCAAATATGTGGACTCTGACCACTCAACTTGCCATTCTTTATTCATTCTATCCTTAAGGTATTTCGAGATTGCAGAAACCGGAAAATCTAAATCAATTCTTTCATCGTAATCGTCTTTTAAAATAGCATTTTTTGCCAAGTCATCTGCAATCTCATTTCCTTGCAGGCGCCTTTATCCAGCCAAGTTCAAGTTTTATCCATGGATTATCCAATAAAAGTAAATAGATATCTCTTATTATTGTATTTTTGGAGAATAATTGTTGTAATGACATTACTGATGACAATGAATCTGTGTATATCCTTGCTTTACTACATCTATTAAAAATTGTCCATTTCACTGCTTGTTTTATGGCTTGCAGCTCCGCCTGAAAAATCGTATTAAGATCATGCAATCTAAGTTTTTCTTCATAGATATAGTTATTCTTGTGAAACACTGTAAATGCAGCAGCTACTCCACCATCCATTTTAGATCCATCAGTATAAATTACCGGAAAATCTACAGTGACTATTTGTTCCATTTTTGATACCGAATTTATAATGTGTATGTTTGGCTCTATGGTATAATTTACATAGTCATAAGAACTCAGATTATCCATTAGTTTATGCCTATTTATTATAGTATTCTGAATGGAAATTTCAGTATCTTCATTTCTAACCAGATATTTCTCCAAAATCGCCTTAATCTTATGATGTATTGGGGGAACTCCCGCCAATACACAAAGAGCTTCCGTAGATGTGTTTCTATATGCTCTTATTACACTGAGTAACCCCGTTCTCTGACATGAACTGATTCTTTTAATTGCCGATGTTTTAACATCTCTAGCCCACGCCTCGCATCCGTATAATATTTGTTTCTCAATAACGGTTAAGTACCATATCTTCCTGTAGTCTGCTTTAAGTCCTTTGTCTCTCCTTGACGTCCTTGGGGTGGTTGCACAAAAAGTCGCCAACTTGGCGACATTTGGCGATATATCGCCAAATTTGGCGACAAAAATAAGTCGCCAAAACCATCGCCAACTTGGCGATAAACCCATTCCTTGGCGATTTTCCCATAGACTTCCATTATAAAGAAGAGGGTGTAAGGTTGTTTTCCTTGCAAACCATCTGAGGCCTTTAGCATTGAATTACATTATGCTCAATAGGAAATACATTAATAATACTGCAATTTTCACAATAATAAAATAAAATAAATTTAAACAAATGGAATATTTACAGATATATATACAAAATTCATAACAATATATATATATATATATATATATATATATATATATATATATATATATATATATATATATATATATATATATATAAACGAAAAACATATTTAAAAAAAAGTGTGCTTTGTAGGGTTAATGTTGCTTTTATAGTCTACAAGTTATTGCAGTTATCGTGTCCATAAAAAAGTGACATAGATAGATAGATATATAAAGTTTTGAACTGGGGGTGGTTTTGGGTTAAACCTAAATTAAGTTTATTATAAGTCGCTGCACATTATAGCATACAACTAGAGATTAAAATAGATGACAAATTGTGAAAGCATTTTCTTACTGTTATCATTACTTATGATTAATGGTATAACTTATATAAAATGTTTTTTATTTTTGTTTTCAGGATTGGATACATTGTCGGAAAACTTTAAGGATCTTTTTGATAATAAAGAAACCTGTGATATGACTTTGAAAGTAAAAGACAAAGAATATAAAATCCATAGGTCTGTTTTGATTGCACGATCTAGGGTGTTTGCTGCTACTTTCAAGCATGGTACATTGGAAAAGCAGACGGGGGTCATCACAATACCGGACTGTGATCCTGATTCTTTTCAGGAATTCTTAAAGTATTTATATTGTGGAAGACTTGAACAGCTATCTTGTCATTGTGCTTTAAATCTGTATTACACATCTGAAAAGTATAATGTCGAAGAACTCAAGGCATTCTGTACCAAATGTCTGATACAGTGTTTGACAGTGGAAAATATGTTTGAGGTTGCAGTGTTTGCTGATAAAAATGATAATACAGAGTTGTCTTCTGCTGTTCAAGAATTCTTCAACACTAATATTTCTGAAATTGTGGATACTTCTGGGTGGGATGATTTACTGACACAGAACCGTTGCCTTGCAAACAAACTTTTGAAAAAAATGTCCAGCACTAAAAAGTGAATTCTGAAATGTCAATTTCTTTCAAAGTGAAAAGACGTGAATTCTTCCAGACGAGCACTTATGATTTTATCAATGCTTAAGATTCATCTTATTATTAGTAGTATTATTTGGAATAAATAGTTTAAAATATATATGAGATTATTGTCCTTCATTATCAATACGAGATTTAATCATTTTCTGTTGTTCAAGATTTTTTTTAAATAAAAATGGTCGGCAATTTTTTTTTTAATTCTGACCAGAAATTTAGTGAAAAGAAGGCTAGTTGATTCGACAACAACAAAAGTTAAAGGGAAAATTAAAGACTTAATTTTAGAGTGTGAATTTTTTTAAATAATCAAAGGCAGACTTTTCTGTACTTAAAATTGTCTTGTTGCTATAAAACTAGAACTTTTATTATTTCTTTTTATAAAAAGAATGAGAAATAAAAACCTTTTTACAAGCAATCGTGATTTATTTTTTTAAACTTTCACAAGTTTGGTGTAAATATTAAAAAAAGTGAGCTTATTTTCTGCGGGTATGTTTTATCTTTTTTTTTTCTTTGTTGGATTTCTTATGACAGTTTTACTTGATTATCAATGAAAGAAAAAACATTATTAGAAATCTTTATTCTTAGCAAATATATTTTCAACTGAATTCTATTTCGCTTTCATATGAGCAAAATAACAGACTAGTAGGATAAAAAAGTTGACAGATTACTGATAAGTGTTTACAATTTAATGCATTTTTTATTCAAAATACTAGGGATGCAGTGAATATATATGGTTGATATTGAATCTATTTTGCTTAAAAGCCAAATATTCTGTTTGGCCGAATAATACAGTATTCGGCCAAACAGCTCAGCCGAATACTAAAACTAGCTTCCAAGTAAGTTGGTACTGGTCAGTACATTCCAGATAATAGATAAAAATACTGATGACTTTCTTTCCCTTTTCCTGAGACTAAGGCTGTGTACATTGCGTATCCTTTAAAGGACGTCTATCCAAAGCCATAAATTATATTGAGAAGGATTGCTATATTGGCGACCAATCGCCAATGTAAGGACGGTAGTTTTTTCTTCTTTTTGTGATTTTATTTTCAAATTTTCTGTAGACACAGTATATGAAGTGCTTACATTCAGGTGGGGGGGCGGGGGGGGGGGTTATTTTCAGAATTTTATGGTAGTATCAGTAAAAAACCAATCTAAGTGGTCATAAAAAATTGAAAGTGCTCTGGGCACAGAATTTTGATAGTCGGGGCCTGATAATTCTCACAAATATTTTGTTAATTATTGATATCCTGATTGCTAAATTTATTTGAAAATAACTATTTTGTTTCATTAATATACTTTCATTAAATTCTGGTACTAAATACGGTCATAAAAACAATCATATTTATTACTTTTTGTGGGGTGTCCATTACTGAAACAAAGAGTGTCCATTATTGAAACAGAGGGTATCCATTACTGGAATTTTGAGTGTTTTGATATTTTTCTGTTATTTACAATTAAATTTTGATTTATATTGGGAAATAAAACTATGAAAATGGTTAAATATTGTTGATGGATTAATATAAACTAGAAAAGAACTGGAATATAATAATTATTACTATTAATTAAAAAATAATTTTAAAAGAAATTCTTTAAGGGTGTCCGTTACTGTCACATCTACCCTATATGATTTTAAAAAGTTTTACACTAAATGTAATAAAGTGATCCATAGTTATACTATAGTCTATTACATAACTGATATTTTTATGAAGCCATCCATTACGTCCTAGTTAGATCGTGTATTATTATTATACATACTAGCATATTAAAGTGGTGATGGTCTAATTTCTATTTTTTTAAGTCGATTAATATATAATTTTTCAGGAAAGGATTGTTTAAAAGCTCCATAATAGGAGTCCCTTCTTCAGCTCAATATTAAAAAGGAATAAAGAACATTTGCAAAAATTACTTAAGTATTGTTTCTCTTTTTTTGGCGACAATTGAAGAAGCAACTCCTTTTATGAAGCCTTGGAACAGCTGAATGCTATTTTTTTTCTTGTCTGCGTTTCCTCTAGATTACATCCTGTTTTACATTCCACATATTTTCAAAAGTGTGCTTTACAAACATCTTAGAGGCACGGGAGGACGTAGACTTTTGAAATGTATTAATATTTTTTAAAGGATAAGCAGCTAAAAAATAACAATTTTATGAAATAAATCACTGATTTTTAATACTTTCCAAGGAAGTTAAAAAGTGTTTAGGATTCCGGATTGTCTGTCTGTCTATCGCTTCTTACTCTAGTTTACATAAAGTTCAAAACAAATTTTAACGAAAATCTAGTTGCGTGAATTAGCGTTACTGAATTCCGAATTTTATTGTTCTACTATTCAGACCCTATGTTAGGGACTATGAGTGTCCTCCCACTTTTAGGTAGCTTTCAATACAAAAAAGTATAAAGCTACCTACTGCAGCCGTTCGGAGGAAAGCAATTCCGGAAAATTTTGGTATATTTTCACCGATCATGACGCCCAGAACCCCAAAACACCCTCTGTTCAAATGTTGATTTATATATATATATATATGATATATGCAGGGGTAGTACTTGTCCTGAAATTCCTGATGTTCCTGAAAAAAAATTAAAACGTCCTGAAATGCCATAAAATATGGTAGTCTGTCCTAAAATTCCTGAAATTTTGCGAGTTTTGTGCTATATCGGCATTTGATATCATGAAACAGGGGGTATCTTTTTACTGATGCAAACTGATCACGAAAGTCACAATTTTCTTCAATTTATCTTTAAAAATACTGATTTTCGTCGATTTGCACAAAAAAAATACATTTTTGGTGATCAGTTACCAAAAATCACAATTTTTATCGATTAGTCATTTAAAAAAGCTTGCTATTTTCGTCTATCGGTTACAAAAAATTGCTATTTTCACCGATCAGTTATAGAAAAGAAAATATTTTGCAATTTTCATTGATCAGCGAATAAAAAGTCGATTTTTGTCCTTCAATCCAAAATTGCAATTTTTAGCAGCTTGGTCAAGGGGTTCTGGTAAAATTACTTTTCTTTTAAATGTACCTATACTTTTAAAACAAAAAAAATGTGTATGTAGTGTACTATTTATGATAATAAAATGTGTTGAAGAGAGAGTTGAGGGTTTTTACGGTTAGGTGTGCCAAGCAAATGTGTCCTGAAATATCATCTAGGGCTAGTACTACCCTGTATATGTCATACGATAACACTCCTATTTATAAATCAATTTGGATGAAACTAATTGTGTGTATTAAGCTCACCAATGTCTCGACAGAGTTCGTTGGCCAGCTTGTTCCGCCATTTTGTTTCAAGATGGCGGCCATTTAAAAATTTAAAACTAAAATAAATACACAAAGTTAAAAATTCAAATTTATTTTTTAATTAAGTGATAGGCCTTGATGCAAGGATTCCAGAACATTTTTTGCTTTACCTCTATCTTAAAAAATGGCTGAGAGAGAGCAGTTTGAAATTCTAGGGTATATGACATTTTGAAATAAGACAGCATATTACAACAAGTGGGTAGGTGTGATCGGAGATCGCTCAAAGGGTTTCGTTTAATATATCCTTTCAAAACACTTTATCCGTTCTTTAATAAATCCAAATAAATTTCATTTACCAAATATATATATATATATATATATATATATGTTTTTTATAAAGTAAAAAATTACTGGTCTATTTTTTCTTTTCTTTTTCGAATATCTAAACCAGCCCGATAGGGGGCTAAGCCCGCTATTATATTGTGTCCTAATAATATCTGTCATACCGACTAAATGCGATATTTAAAAAACTAATTACAAAATTAAACATATTGTACATCTTCAAAATGTTAAAATATGCGAATATTTCCATCATCGGATTTTTATCCTGATTCCATATGTTTCTCAAACTCATATATTTACTATTCTCTATTACTCATATTGATACGCGCTTTGTATTATTCTCAAACATTTGAAAAATTCGTTAAACTTCAAATATGACATCAGATTTTCTTTTTAATTATCTAATGACGTGATATTAATCTGCTTTGTGTACATACACATATTCATACTCCTTGTATTACTGAGAAATCTTTGAAAATTTCATTTTATTACCACTATGACGTCAATCATTTTTATTTCATATTAATATTTTTTTCAATTGGTGAAACTTTTTATTTCATTTTAATTTTTCACGTGGAAATCGTCCAATAGAAAATTAATTATTGTAGAAAGAATTTCATTGTGGATTTTTAATTTTTGGCTACTGCTTTAACGAAAAATGCTTAAATTTAATAGGAAAAGGCTGTTAGAATTTTGGTTTTTTGCCCGTATTTATTAAAATAATACGATTTTTTCAAATTTTAATATTTTGAGCTTCATAGCTGGTATTCAGCTAGATGTACACAAAGTTTCAACTCTGTAAGTTACATAGTTTTTGAGAATGGCTCTTTGACGGACAGACAACGGAGCGGAAGTAATAGGGTTTCGTGAGATGAACGAAACCCTAAAAAATCAACGATTAATTTATGAGTTTTAGTGAACGCGATTTCTCGCAAATTATTATCTTTCATTGTTGTAATCATTTTCCCAATCATACGTCTAAAATTATATATTTATATCCGTTAGCGCCAAACTCGGTGACATTTCGCGAAATATCGCCAAATTTGGTGACCAAAATAACTCTTCATAAATGAAGCCAACTTGGTTATAATTGATTAATTTGGCAAATTTCTTATTCAAATTAAGTATTAACGAATCGTCTTTGCATTTTAGCTTGCTGTTTCAAGTAAAATTAGCTAAAATTTTAAGACGAAGATATAGGAAAGCTACCTTTTCCTCCCGGTACAAGCTGGAAGGACTTTTTTTCATAGCACTACACCACTGCACAGTGGATGTAAATGATACAACTTATAGATATTAAGTGCCAGATTTGGTTTGTTCCACATTGCTGTTTAAAAAGTAATAAGTGTATTTGCACCAATGACTTATGGTATGAATTTTGGTTTCACTGCCAATATTAGTGGCTATAAAAATACCGGAGAGTACGAAATAATAATCGTAAGATGTCCGCTTTTTGTCGGTTTCATTATAATTTTTAGGTATAAAAATACCGGAGAGTACGAAATAATAATCGTAAGATGTCCGCTTTTTGTCGGTTTCATTATAATTTTTAGGTAGCTTTCAATACAAAAAAGTATAAAGCTACCTATTGCAGCCGTTCGGAGGAAAGCAGTTCCGGAAAATTTCAATATATTTTCACCGATAATGACCCCCAGACCCCAAAACCACCCTCCGTTCAAATGTTGATTTATATATATATATATATCTGACCTATGTCATACGATAACGCTCGTATTTATAAATCAATTTTGATGAAACTAATTGTGTGTATTAAGCTCACCCATGTCTCGACCGAGTTCGTTGGCCAGCTTGGTCCGCCATTTTGTTTCAAGATGGCGGCCACTTAAAAATTTAAAACTAAAATAAATATACAAAAAAGTTAAAAATTCAAATTTATTTTCTAATTACGTGTTAGGCCTTATACAAGGATTCCAGAGCATTTTTTGGTTTACCTCTATCTTAAAAAATGGCTGAGATAGAGCAGTTTGAAATTCTAGGGTGGCTGACATTTTGAAACAAGACAGCACATTACAAAAATTTTCATTGTTGTAATAATTTTTCCAATCATACGCATAAAATTATATATTCGTATCCGTTAGCGCCAAATTCTCGCCAAACTTGGCAGCATTTAGCGAAACATCGCCAAATTTGGCGACTAAAATAAGTCTTTATAAATGAAGCCAATTTGGTTATTGCTCAATAATTTGGCGAATTTCTTATTCAAATTCAGTATTAACGAATGTTTTGTAAACGTTTTCTTTGCATTTTAATTTGCTGTTTTCGTGTAACAATAGCTAAAATTTTTAAATGAAGATATAGGAAAGCTACCTTTTCCTCCCGGTACAGGCCAGAAAAACTTTTTAATTTTCAAACCAATTTTAATAAATGAAATAATAGTTCTCTAAATCTATTACATGGATTTTTTTTAATAAAAAATTTCGTCCATCTTGCATTTATAATATTCAAATTTTAACTGCTTAAAAGGCGTAAAGCCAACAGAGTGAAAAAGTTCCCAATCCGGGACTCGAACCCGGGTGATCAGTATAGCGCACTGACGTTCTACCAACTGAACCACTGGGAACGATTCCCACCCAGGCACTTTTTCACTATAACATGTTGGCAAGGCTACAAACGCAGCACAAGATGGAATATTTTTCCGTGAGTCACCAACCCTCTGGCAAACACGAAATCAAAGAAAATCCAGCATCGATAATTGAATAAATCTATTACTTGGAATTTTTTTTTTTCATAGAAAATTTCATTCGCCTTGCATTCATAATATTCAATTTTTAATTGCTTAACTTGGCTTGGGAACTTTTTTACTATGTTGGTTTTACGCCTTTTAAGCAATTAAAATTTGAATATTAATAGTTCTCCTAGTTACACGTTTTTTGAAATTGTGTTTCAGTTCTACTCTATTTAAAAATACTTTTTGAAAAATATATGTAAAATATAATTTGTATTCCTGAAGCATGAAGGCAGAAAAGCAATTAGAATTGATAAAACAGTTTCGAAAATATCCTGATATGAAAAAAAAATCAGATATTGTTCTATCATTTTAATTTGCTGATTTGAGTACAAACAATAGAATAACCACGACTGTTTCAAAATTTCGAGATTAACGTGTTAACGCGATATTTCTGAGATAACGCGTAAAAATTTTCATTTTTATCAATCTTTTAGGTAGCTTTCAATACAAAAAAGTATAAAGCTACCTATTGCAGCCATTCGGAGGAAAGCAGTTCCGAAAAATTTCGATATATTTTCACCGATCATGACCTCCAGACCCCAAAACCACCCTCCGTTCAAATGTTGATTTATATATATATATATATATATATATATATATATATATGTAACAATTTAAATAATTTTTCGCCGTTGACCTCATTAAAACTAGAATTCTGTGTAAATCCCATTATTCTAAATTATTTTCTCGCTCCAGTATTTCGATTGTCAAAATTACATCTAGCGAAATATAGTTTATTCCAAATTCATTCTCTTAAAAAATGGCGCTGATAGAATGCTCTAATTAATTTACGCACTTTTATTTTCTTTAAATAAAAAGCATCCTTTAATTTAATTCTTCAAAAAAATACCCATCTCCCAGATAAAAATATTTTACTCTTTTGAAATAACAACCTATGAATTTCTTTTCTTTATTTTTTATTTCCCTACGATTCCTGACAAAATATTACTTTTCAAATTCTGAAAGATTTTAATCTCAATGTAAAAATTATTTTGGCATATTGACATACTTGATAAAACATATGTACTCCTTTTCTCTCTGCTTTTATTTATTCGAAGGAATTAGATTTCGAGTTTGTTCTAGAACATTTTTTGGCGCGCTTTTGCCAGCTTCGATAAGTTCACTTCGATATTAATTCGCCGAAGGAATTAAGCCGTGAGCGTTGATTGGCCTAGAGGCTTTTTAGATAGAATGTATTCTGGCGCGCTCGGGAAATGATATACGGATTTTTTCCCGCGTTTAGAGCAGAAGGTTCCGGAATTCGGTGGTGGATGCAGCTAGCTCGTCATGTACTTCCTAATCTTCGAATGTTCTCCTTGGTCGCCGATTGATTTAAAAGAATACCTGCCTATACTAACTAACGTGTCTCTTTAATATAAAAACTTAAATCATCAAGTCTTCTTCACGGTCTTAAAAATCAGCATGGATAGATTTAGCTACGTGGAAGTAAAGCATAACAAACTTTCTTTTTAAATTTCGAATAAAATGTGAACTGGAACGAACTGCCTCTTCTAGTGAGTTCTATAAGTACACAATGAAGTAAGTCTCGGTGCCCGACTGGAAATTTCCTCGGAGAAACCTTTGCCTTGAGTATGACACGACAAAAAGTATGGTGATGAAAGTCGAATCGCCACAGTATTACTACATATATATATATATATATATATCTGAGCTATGTCATACGATAACGCTCGTATTTATAAATCAATTTTGATGAAACTAATTGTGTGTATTAAGCTCACCAATGTCTCGACCGAGTTCGTTGGCCAGCTTGGTCCGCCATTTTGTTTCAAGTTGGCGACCACTTAAAAATTTAAAACTAAAATAAATAGACAAAAAAGTTAAAAATTCAAATTTATTTTTCAATTAAGTGTTAGGCCTTGATACGAGGATTCCAGAACATTTTTTGGTTTACCTCTATCTTAAAAAATGGCTGAGATAGAGCAGTTTGAAATTCTAGGGTGGCTGACATTTTGAAACAAATCAGCACATCAACGCGATTACTCGCAAATTATTTTCTTTCATTGTTGTAATAATTTTCCCAATCATACGCATAAAACTATATATTCATATCCGTTAGCGCCAAATTCTCGCCAAAATTGGCGACATTTGGCGAAATATCGCCAAATTTGGCGAATTTCTTATTCAAATTCAGTATTAACGAATCTTTTGTAACCGTTTCTTAGCATTTTAACTTGCTGTTTTCGTGTAACATTAGCTAAAATTTTAAAACGAAGATATAGGAAAGCTACCTTTTCCTCCCGGTACAGGCCGGAAGGACTTTTTATATTTGAGTTCAGATAAATGCTAGAACCTGAATTATAATTAACGGAAGAATTGTCAATAGTTTAACAGTTTACATGCTTAAATACACCATTTCTGATTTATAATATTGTTTTACACTTTGACAATTTAACAAGGGAGAACATACATCGATTTAGTTGGTAAGTAAATTTATTAAGCCTTTAATATATACATATTATACCAAGGTAAAGCAAATAAAACATGAAGGAACTCCATAGCTTTAAAATGGACCTACATTAAATTTTCTTACAGTCAAAAATGATGCTACAATATTTAGAATGTAGGCGGGTTTTTACCGGTAAAATCTAGTTTTTACCAAGAATGGGAAAAACCTATTTTTAACGGTATAAGCATGGTAAATACTATTAACCTCTCTATATTTATTAATAAATATTATTTTATTGTTTATCATTGATGTATGTTATATTGCTGCATTAGAATACACAAAACACACATATATATATAGTATATAATATTAATTTAACAGTTAATATTAATTGCAATAATTATTAAGTGTCATTAACTTATACATACATGTTAGAGATGAGACGGGCTCGGGCTCGGTTTTTATACCAGCCTTCGGGCTCGGGCTCATTCTTTCTGAAATTGGCAATTTTATTTATTCTCGTGCAGAAACAAAAAAAAAATAACTTTTTTCCTCTTAAAAATTACTTATTCCATATTCCATTTGAAGTCATTTTAATGCTATTTTTATGAGAATGAAAGAGAAAAAGACATTTCCCCCCCTTTGTAGTAGTAGCAGTAGAACGCTATTTTAAAAGAAAACTTGTGATATTTCCAGATTTATGTTTGGCATTGATGGGTAGCTACGACCTGTTACAGTGCCAATCAGAATATGGTGCCATTAGTACATTTTTTTATTGGAATGTTTATTTATTGTTACTTTTTAAGAGATCTAACGCGAAATGAATATGGTCTTTTAAGTCAATTAGACTGCTATTGTTTGCGAGTGCTAATCACAGTTTATATGAAAATAACATTAGTGATTCTATAAGTTTTTCCTCTTGAACTCTGCTCATTTTGTGGGTCTTTTTTTACATTCATGAAGTCATTTTTATTCCTAAGTAGATAAAAGCGGCATGTATTCCGGATAGAAATCAATCGAGCAGTGTTTTTTCTTTTCCTAAAAAAACCTATAAATCGGATCTTTATGGTAGTGTTGTCAAATTTTTAATTTAAGCTGATTTTCAAGGACACAAGAATTAAGAAAGATGTACACATTTTATAGAAAATAGAAAAACGTTGTTCGATTCTTCGTCATATAAATCGTAATTTTTGCAAATTTTAATTATTTATTCGTTAAACGTATTTCGTTAATTTGTCCATCAGATTTGCTTGTTGCGGAAGAAAAATATGAGATTCTTTTTAGAGATGTGTATTTTTATTTTATACTAAACTTCTTGTTTAAATGCTAGAGATTAACAGTTATTTTCATGTACGAAGCTGTTAAGAAAATGAGATATTACATTTTTAGAACAACTTTTAAATATTATGTAATTTTTATTGTACTTTTTCTATTGGTATACTTTTTGGTATCGGGCTCGGATTTAAAATCGTCGGGCTCGGGTGGGCCCGGGCCCGCCCGAATCGTGAAGTGAAACAAGAACCTGTAAAGTGAGCCCGAACTCATCTCTAATACATGTAAGTACAAATAGAGGAAGTAATACATAGGTGACTCTGTATGGTGTTAGTAGTTAGTAAAAATTGAGTTTTATTAGTACGAAATTCATTACCAGAAAAAAGGGAATTTTGAATTTACTATTCAAAAAAAGAAAAGAAAACATTAAAAACTACCTTTGTCACCAATAATAGTGAATTTTAACAAGTTTTAGATGCATGCATTATGAATTTAGAAATAAACTTGGTTTTATTACACAATAATATTGAGTGTATAAGAATACATGGATTGTCGAACAGTATGTAACCAATACTTATTTTAGCGTCTTACATTTTGTAGAATTTCGGAATCTTGTTTTAAATTTTGCAATCTAAAAATTTGTAAATTACCATGAAACTGAATCACAATAAAACTACTTATTCTGATTTTCAAAGGCAAAAGTTCTATAGAAATATTGTTTAAAATGTAGATAAAAATGCTTAAGTGACACAAACAGAATAAAAAAAGGCTTATAAAAACCTTTGAATATAAAGATCAACACATGTTTCAACGCTCAAACGGTGACGTCAAGATCTACAACGATAAACAAACTATTCTCGCTGAAAAAACTAAGAAAGGTGAGGGAAAATCGAGTGTAATAAATAGCCCAGTCAAACAAGGTGAAAAAAAAAGTGTAAACCTCGGAATGAAAGATAACAAGCTGAAAATTTGCAAAAATCTTTGCTTTGACATTCTAAAAATCTCATACAATCTCGTGTCCGCGTCTCGAGATATTCAAGGTCAAAGGTCAAGAAAATCAGTTTTTTGCTTATATCTGTAAAACTGTGCGTTTTATTAAAACAACCCCAGTTACAAAATTAAAATAGACAAAATTTCCTACAACATATATATATATATATTAACTTTAATTTTCGGACAAAGGGTTAGGCACTAGAGCGCACTGAATGAAGACGACTTTCTGACCTTCTGCCCAAAACGTGAGAAACTCCATCTCTCGCCCTCGATTTCTCAAAAACTATGCATTTTACCGAGAAAACATTCATTACAAAATGAAAGCAGACAACATTTTCTACAAAATTCGCAAATTGACTTTCATTTTCTGACAAAGTGTTTAGGCGCTAAATAGCGCTGAAATAAAAAAGGCAACTTTTTGACCTTCAAGCCAAAATGAGAAAAACGCCTTTCCTTACATTCGATTACTCGAAAATTATTCGTTTATCAAAAAACCCTAATTATAAAATTAAAGTCCGTAACATTTTCTAAATAATGCAAAAATAACTTTAATTTTCTGACAAAGAGTACAGGCGTTAGAGCGTGCTGAAAAAAGGCTAGTTTTTAGCCCTCTGCCCAAAACGAGAGAAACGCCCTTCAAGATTGTTTCCTGTGCTTCAAATGATGTTTGAAAATATAACAAAATTAAGAAACTTAAATTATTTACTTATTTATAAATATTATTCGTAAATAAGACATCCATACGATAATATTTAATTAATTTATGTAAATAATAAGACATTGAAATTAAATAGTTTAAATACTTTTCAGTTACATTTTTGTTTATTATAATTGCATTTTAAGTAGGAAAGAGATTGAGTATTTATTTTTTGGACAGTGTGAATGTTTGGATATACCAACCTATATTATTTTCTGAAACAGGGTCTCCTAACACGACCATTTTCTTTTTTCTATTTATATTAAGGCTGTTCTCAAAATCAAACTGTCTATTTTATGACATATTTTTAAATTCATTTTTGTTTGGACACGCATGAAATTGGCTGGTCTTCTTAATCAGAAAATTTGTAATCGAAACACGTTTCCCATTTTTTTGGTTAAGGCAGAGGATCTTTCAGAAAATACTGCCAAAGTCGACGTTTTGAACCGAATTCCCGACGTGCCAGCCTGAAAGCGAAAAATAAAACCTGTCGCACGTGACCAGAATCACTTATAACTCGATAAGAAATCTAACAAAAATAAATAAAAAAGAGAAAACTGCCCAGTTAAACTAAGGGCATTGAGCTCACAGGCTATTCACACTAATTGTATATTGAACTCTTCTTTCAAAGAATTTGAAATAAGCCCTCGAAAAATAAAGAAATTGACAATATATTAACGGGGGTAACATCCTACCATTCCCCTCTTATAATTAACTAATCAGGGAAGTGCCTTATTACAATGAACATATATACAAACTTTGAAGCAAATCGGATAATTTTGCATGAAAATCCCATTTATCTAAATTAAGGGGGGATTAGCCTCCCTTTCCCCCTTTATACTTAACCAACGAACCCCCAAAACTAATCAGGGAAGCGCCTTATCAAAAGGAACCTATAAACTAAATTTAAAGCAAAACGGTTAGTTCTATCAAGAGTTATCGCGTTACGTACATACGTGTATACATAAGTACAGACAGAACCGGCGGGTACATAAGCTCTCAGGCTGTGAGCTAAAAACTCATTTCGATTGCAATCGCTTCCGGTTGTAGAAAAGCAAAGTTTCAATGCTCTTCAGTTTGTGGCCAGCGTAACGGACAAGCATGCCTCAACGCTTCATCATATCCAAATAATCTTGATGAAGAAAGTGAATATGTATATGAGGTTGAGGCTTTAGAGCTTAGAGAAACGAATAAAACAAAAGAATATGATGAAAGAATATGACAAACAACGAGGATGATGATAATGATCTGGAAATTTTATATGGGCGACCAGGAAGAAGGAGACGACAAAGAACAAGAGGACAGTTAATCTGCGATAATGATCTGGAAATTTTATTTGGGCTACCAAGAAGAAGGAGACGACAAAGAACAAGAGGGCAGTTAATCTGCGATAATGATCTGGAAATTTTATGTGGGCTACCAGAAGAAGGAGACGACAAAGAACAAGAGGACAGTTAATCTGCGATAATGATCTGGAAATTTTATGTTGTCGACCAGAAGAAGGAGACGACAAAGAACAAGAAGACACTTCATCTGCATGCTTGCTATTGATAATCAGAAGTAAAATATCGCCTTATAATTTAACTTAAATAAAATGTAATAGATTTACGATAAACTTATCCTAAATAAAAATGTAATTACAATGTATTTATTAAACCCATTTCATTATCTTATTATTTATATAATTTGACAAAAATATTATCTTACGAATGTCTTATTTATTAATAATATGTATTAGTAAGTAAACAATGTAATTAAGACTAAATTTGTAGATAATTTTACGCTCTACAAGTTTTCTAATAGCTCCAAACATCATTTGAAACAATCTCAAGTGAACTTTTCTCTTTTTTTGACCAGAGGGCCAAAAACTAATTAAAGTTAATGTAGGCATTTTGCAGAAAATGTTATCTACATTAATTTTGTAATTGGGGTTCTTTGGCAAAATGCATAGTTTTAGGGTAATCGGGGGTAAGAAAGGGCGTTTCTCTCGCTTTAGCAAAACGGTCAAAATGTCTTCTTTTTTCAGCACGATCTAGCACTTTAACCTTTTTTCAGAAAATGAAAGTTATTTATTTTCATAATTATATTAATTATTTTATATAAATATTATATTCTATATAAATATTTATGTAATATTTTATTTTCTTAAATGAAAATAATGCATTTTGTAGAAAATATTGCGTACTTTAATTTTGTAACTGTTTTTTTTTTTTATTTTATATATAAAATGCATAGTTTTCGTGTAATCGATGGTACAAAAGAGCGTTTCTCTCGTTTTGGCAAAAAGGTCAAAATGCCTCCTATTTTCAGCGCGATCTAGCCCCTTAACTTTCTTTCAGAAAATGATAGTTAATATGTGCATTTTGTAGAAAATATTGTGTACTTTAATTTTGTAACTGTTTTTTATATATAAAAAGCATAGTTTTTGAGTAATCGAGGGTAGGAAAGAGCGTTTCTCTCGTTTTTGGATCGGTCAAAAAGTCACCTTTTTCCTGAGCTATTTAGAGACTAAACGTTTTGTCAGAAAGTTAAAGTTAGTTTGTGAATTTTGTAGAAAATATTCTCTACTTTAATTTTATAACCGATGTTTTCACGATAAAATGCATAGTTTTTGAGACATCTAGAGTGAGAGACGGAGTTTTTCTCATTTTGGCCAGAAAATCACAAAGTCGTCTTTCTTCAGCTCACTCTAGCACCTAAACCCTTTGTCAGAAAATTAAAGTTAATCTATGCATTTTGTAGGAAATTTTGTCTACTTTAATTTTGCATTTTTTTTTTTTTTTTTTTTTTTTTTTTTTATTAAATGCAAAGTTTTTGAGATATAAGCAAAAAACCGATTTGACCTTTGACTTTGAATATCTCGAGACGTGGACACCAGATTGTATGAGAAGTCTCATATAATCTCGTCTTCTAGAATGTTTTTTTTTTTTTTTTTTTGGTAAATTTACAGTTTGTTATCTTTTATTCCGATGTTGTATCCTTATTTGACTGAGCTGTAATCTCACATTCAAAAGTAAAGCATAAAGAGATTCCGATTAATTTAAAATCTTATTTTTAAATTATTAAAATATAATGCATAATTAGAAATGATTTGAAATGATTGAAATTTATTATAAATATGTTTCTGAAAAAAATTATCGTGTTCTGTGAGCTATATAGATTGTAAAAAAATCCAAAATACTCACGTTTTTTAAATTTTTGAGGCACTGAATCCATTTCCGCAATCATATGGCCCGAAAGATTTTCGTTGTCAAGTAGGGGAAGGGTGGGAAAGCGAGAGCGAATATTGTTCATAATCTATATAATTAAAACGAAAAGCGCATTCTGTCAAATTTCCACTCGATATCGTCTCTTTACGCATGCGCCAACGTTTTTTGAAGGCTTTTCCCCCCAGAAAGGGGAAACCTGATGGATTAGCCCTCACCTGTTTAGCCTAGGAGGATTGAAAATGGTTGGAGTCACCATTGCATTGAAATCATAGACCTTCTAATATATTTTTGCTCTGAGATTGAAAGCTAAAGTTTTTTTTTAAGAACTCATGTTTCCACTACTAAATATTCATATTTTTTCGCAAAATTTTAAAGAGAGCTTGGATACAGCGACTGTAAAACTGTTTTATTTGTCACCAATAAAAATTTCAACGATTTCCGACAAAAAGAACTTTTTATTTTAAAACTATGAAATGACCCTACGTAAACAAGAAAATGAGCACTTTTATCGCTAAATATCAATATTTTTTTTGTAAATTTTTCATTTTAAAATATAATTTCATATAAAAATTTAAAGAGAGCTTGGATAGAGTTATATTTATAACCGATTAAAATGTCAGAGAGTTCGAAAGATGCGAACTATTTTTTTATTGCTATGTTAAAGGATTTAAATCGATTTTAAAGGAGCCGACGTGAAAACAAACAAACAAACAAAAAAAGTGAGAAGAAAACATTTCTTTTACAACTAGATAACAATATTTTTTCACAAAATTTTTACATGGGGTGTAAAACCGTTTTAACACATGGGCTGATAAGTTCCCAGTCTAATAAAGAAAACACAACTTTTTAACAAAGCTTTATAACTTTTTGACTTTATAACTTTAATAAATAACATAACTTTAATAATAAATAATAATAATTTAATAATAATAATAATAATTTAAAAATAATAATTTTATAATAATAATTTAATAATAATATTTTTAAAAATAATTTAATAATAATAATTTTATAATAATAATTTAATAAATGATTAATAATAATAATTTAATAATAAATAACATAATTTTATAACGAAAAAGATCCAAACAGTGCTCAGAACTCGTTGTTGTTTTTGGTCAAAAGTCAACACGCGCGGCAGCCACTTTGTCATCAGCTTTTTCATCGACAAATGTTCATTCAAAATAAAACCTACACATTCCTTGAATATCTTCAGAGTCTGAGCTATCTCCTGCAACTTCACTTTACGGTTCCCCAAAACGATTTTGTGGACTTTTTTTATGTTTACCGGAGTAACCACCTCTTTTGCGTGGTGCATCACTGGTGTCCGTACGACCACGTTTAAATTCAGCAAACCAGTCAATAATGATTGATTTACTTGGTGCAGTGTCCGGATAACACTTATCTAGCCAAGCTTTTGTTTGAACGGTATTTTTCCCCATCAAATAACAATTCTTGAAATTCTTGTTATCCATTTTTTTGTTTATCAACAAAGTCGTTCAACTAAAACCACTCTAACGTTTTATCCACAAGGCGAATCGTCATGGCATTTTTTCTACTACCTTTTAAAGGTTAGTATTTGCTAAAAAAAACATCCGTTCGGCGATTGCAACGCCATCTGTGTGCCAGACCGGGAACTTATCAGCCCATGTGTTATTGATTACCAGTAAAGATTTCTAAGAGTTCGGACAAAAATAACTTTTTATTTTAAAGCTATGAAACGACCCTACGTAAAAAAGAAAAAGAAAATGAGCGCTTATATCGCTAAATATCAATATTTTTTCGCCAATTTTTCCTTTCAAAATATAATTTCATGCAAAATCCGGTTAAAGATATAAAATAATAAAAACTTCATGTTTCTATTTAAAATTATTATCATGGGCCCGGGCAACGCCTGGCGGGTGTCAGCTAGTATCGTTTTATTTTTCAACAGAACTGTTCGGTTATGTTATAAAGATAAGCAGTAGAGAATATTGTCCGTAATATTGTTTTATATTTGAAACGGAATTGCTCAGTTATTTCATTATTTATTCATTTATCTATATTATGATATTTTAAATGAAGGCTATATTTCACTCTACCACAACAATATATTTAAGTTTTAGTTCTGGGCATTCTTTCGTTAGTTAAAACACAGAAATACAGAAGGCGTAAAAACAGATAAAACAAACACATTTTACTCATGTTGATACATAAAATAAAATACTTTTATTAAATTGAGATTAAAAAATCATAGTCATTAACAATACTTCGGTACGGTTATTACTCGTGCGTTTCAAATAATAGTTGTTGCAAGTTGGTGTGACAACTTTCAATAAAAGAATTTTCATTAACCCTGTTGAATAACATATGCAAAATTTAGTGAATTTAAAAAGAAGTAACATAATTTGATTGTTCTTTAAGTTATGACAGTCTAATATATATATATGCGCATGTTTGTATATATACATATATATATGTGTGTGTGTGTGTATTGCATAGATCTAAAAAACGATTCATTTTTATGTAAATTATATTCAATAGAATAAATGCTATGGTTTTACTTAGATTTCAATAATTATGTTGCTAAAATTAAGCTTGTTTAAAAAATATGCTAATAAATAAATAAAATAAAATAACAAATAAAAAGCAAATTAATCTAAGATTTAAAAATGTTTTTGAATCTGTAGACGAACTTCCGGTCAGCCTAAATAAGATTTAATTTTTAATATTTAATTTTTACTTAAATTTGTCTCTTTCAAAACTTTTAATTTGCTCATTTTCATTATTTTTTTTATTTTTTTTCAGGATTTCATTGACCTTTGTTAGTAATTGTGAGCGAGCTTTTTGATTCCACTGGCAATGTCTGATATTGAAGAAATCGGCTATGTTGAGAAAAGGCACGATGAAACAGAATTTGAATGGAAGATTTCTGGAATTTTCACAGCTGCTAAAAATAAAATAGAAATTAAATGTCATTCCTTCTCCTTTGTGGATGCCTCATGGCATTTTTGAATGTATTTCAGATCGACATTAAAACCGGGATTCGTGAATCTGTATCTCGTGCAGGTGGGAAATCTCAAATGTTCAGTAGAATATTGCTTTGGCCTGAAGAATCTCGATGGCAGTATTGAGCATCTAACCAAAGGAATTCTTACCATTCATTCTAACAGCTGGGAAAATAACGGGATGATACACAGAAACAGCGATTTTTTGTTTTTTAAACTGTCTGAAGTACAGCAACGAAAATCGGAGCTGGCCAAAACCGGCTCCATTACCAGTCTCCAAAACCGGCTCTATCTTAAGAGAGACGGTGTTGAAATGGCACCTTCAGATGTGCTTATTGTCACCTGCACATTGAAACGTGACACCACTTTCACCAAGCAAGCAAAACTGTTGAAGCCTCCAAAACTCCAGAAATTCATGAGTAAGTAATTGTGTGAGATTTTAGCTAAATTTAAATGAATAAATAAATACACACACACACACACACACACACACACACACACACACACACACACACACACACACACACATATATATATATATATATATATATATATATATATATATATATATATATATAAACATTTTTTCTAAGCATCCAATGGTTATCATAAAAATCACAAATCTCATGACGGTAATTCAGGTTGTTCCAAAAGATTTCCATTACACTATTTTAAATTGTTGTCATACCCGATTAGGGAAATATGCCGCTTTGATTTACGTTCGGTAGAAAGCGCGAACTAGTGAATTTATTTAATTCTTTTTTCGCTGTGTTACTTTTTTAATGTATGGCAACAGGAAAAGAAAATAAGTGGAAAAGATCGCACAAAGGATTTCGTTTAATGTTCCTTTCAAAACACTTTATCCTTCCTATAATAAATCAAAACAAATTTCATCTTCAAAAAAAAAAAAAAAAAACAAGAAAAAGAAAAAGAAAGAAAAAAGTCATGTTTTTTATAAGGTAAAAATTTACCGGTCTATTTTTCTCGTTTTTTCGAAAATCTGAACCGGTCCGATAGCGGGCAATGCCCGCTATTATACTCTGTCATAATAGTATCAGTATAGTAGACCTTCAAAATGTTAGACGTCAGATTAATTTTCTTTTTAATTCTGTAATGACGATAATTCTCGAGGCTAACGAAAAAGAAAGGCTACCGCGGTGCTTTACGCGTATCTTTATTTTTACAGACTGCCGGAGTCACGTGATGCTCGAATGCACCAATGTAAGTTTACGAAAAGAGCATTACGCCACTCTAGCGGTCTGTAAAAAAAGATAAGTGGAATGCACCGCGGTAGCCTGTCTTTTTCGTTAGCCTCGATAATTCTTTAATGACGAATCTCCTTAATACAAACTGCTTTCTGTATTTACACATACTCACACTCCTTGTGTTATTGAGAAATGTTTGAAAATTTCCGTTTTATTACCAATATGACGTCATATTAATCTTTTTTTTTTCAATTGGTGAAACTTTTTATTTCATTTTCATTTTTACCATAGAAATCTTCCAATAGAAAATTAATTATTGTAGAAAGAATTTTATTGTGGATTTTTAATTGTTGGCAACTGCTATATCGAAAATGTTTAAATTTAATAGAAAAAGGCTGTTAGATTTTTGGTTTTTTATCTCTATATATTAAAATAATATGATTTTTTGAAATTTTATGATTTTGAGTTTCATAATAGGTATTTAGCTATAAGTACACAAAATTTCATGACTGTAAGTTACATAGTTTCTGAGAACCAGCTCTGTTACGGACACACAACGAAGCGGGAGTAATAGGGTTTCGTGAGATGAACGAAACTCTAAAACGCAATATTTGAACAATATATTCAGGATTTAAATTTTTTCTCAACGTATAATCATAATTTAAATAATATTAAACTATTAATCAATAAAAGGGTATTTAAAAATATATATTACGTTTACTTTATTTTTAATTAAAATTTTATTTTCTAATTTTAGTATTTAAAATATTTCATTTTCTGCAGTTTCACTGCCAGTTTACCTATTTTAGCGAGCGTATTTTGGCGCATAACTAACTCCATTGTTGTTGTAACTCATATACAGTTGTAATCATAAAGAATATTTGCAGATTTATCACCTGCGCCCATCTAATGGAAAAATGCCTTAAATATAATTTTTATCTTATAATATTAAGTTCTAAAAATGTTAAAATGTTGTATTGTATTCGGAAACACACCTGTGTACATATTTCTTATAATTCTAACATATCAGGAAGTAAGTGAAAAATCGATTACAACACATCATTTTTACATAGGGGAGACCGGGGCAAGATGACTATGTTAACAATTTTTGTTGTTTATTAATTTATTTTGAAGTAAAAGTAAAATTAATTTTACATGAACTGATAGAGTATACCTTTGTAGTATTAAATACATTACCATTTAATTTTTCAAATAAAAAAAATAAAGGATAATTTTATTTTTTCATAACATTAACAAATCATCATCTTGCCCCAGTACTGGGGCAAGATGACTTTGGTCTTGGGGCAAGATGACAACACTGAAAAAGATTGAACATATTTTATCTTTTGAATATGTTACATGGTTTAACAAATGATAACTGTGTTTTTACATCTTACAAAGTGTCAAACTAAGTATAATGCAGTGTAACGTAATGTTGAAGTGTTTAGTTGTGCAGCTAACAATAGTCACAAATAAAAATGCCATTTTCATAATTGGAACATTCCTCATGCCACCACTCTTGGCGTTTACAGCACTGGATCTATTCTTCTGTTGGTAGGTCACAATGCCGGAAGTTGGCCTTAAACGTTTTGTGAATTTTTTGGGAGGAGGGGGACCAGCGGGGAGGGGGGAGGTCTTGACCCCGTCGAATGGTACTCTCCTCGTACCGATCGGACGCTTGGAAGTAGAGATACGGACCCCGATAGGGTTTTTCTTTCTGGAGGCTAGGGGGGCTTAGCGGATGGCAAAAATGTCTTCTCTGGTCGCCCCTTTTCGAACGACACCTCCCCTGATCCCATGCACCTCTTAGCCCCAGAGGAGATAGAAGCGCAGGGTCGCACGAACAAACACACAGACAAACAAGCGTTTACAGGATTTAAATAGAATGGACAACATAGTTAGTTCAATATATTCCGAAACACGGGACCAGATGACGAGCTCGTCATCTTGCCCCGGACTGCCTGTTTAAAAATATTCGTTTTCATTGCCATGAAGGAAGGCGATTAATTGACATTTATTCATAGTTGTAAGTAGTATTTAAACTAAGTTACTCGTAAATATTAAAGAGAAACGATATATCTTACCTGTATCTGTAGCAGAGCTTATTTACACATGCATAAAAGTTATAACGTGGCAGCGGAAAACAATCAAAGCTTCACAACTGACACAAAAATGGCGATTTCAGCGTCTCTATGGTATTGTTTAACGAACGGCTGATAGGAGAGCCAGTAGTGTCCGGTTGATGCTACCACCTAGCGGAAAACGGAAAAATTAAGACATTCGTCATCTTGCCTCACTCTTCATCTTACCCCGGTCTCCCCTACATGAATCAAATTAAGATAAATAATATGGAAGAGTCTAAAAAGTTAAAATAATTTTAAAATAAAATCCAGAAATTTCTTCAATTTTAAATGCGTACTTGAATACTTTATATAACTAGCTGCAGTGTCTCAAGAAAATTCTTTCTTGAAAGGCATTTCTAATTAACGTTACTGAAAAAGTTCGCTATTACAGACAATTTAATGTTTTTTTAATTCTTCAACTAAATAAGTGTTTCTAATTTCTTACGTGAATTTTAACACCCCTTTACAAAGAAGGTCTCCTTAAAGCGCATACTCAGAATATTTTGAAAAAAAGAATGCTAATGAAAATACTCATGCATGTAATAAATGATCAGTCAAATTTAACTGCGGAATCCCAGTAGAAAATCTGTATAAAATAAAATATTTTCCAGTATTTGGCGCAAAAAGACGCGATTTGGCGAGCAACACTTTTTTTTCGCCAAATGCAAGCAATTTTAATGTATTTGAAAATTTTGGGTTAAATGAGTGTTTAAATGCGTAGTACTTTATGAATTTTAACTTAAACGATTAAATAATTTATTGTTTTTTCTATAAGATTATATAACATTTATACAAGTTGCGTATTACTGGTTTACACGATGTCGCCAGCATGATAAAATAAGCTTTAAATGTATTTTAATAGTAACTTTTCAGGGCCCGCTTAAGACATAGAAGTAGGGGAAGCCCGACGTTTCTAAGGGGGTCCCCCTATTACTCTACTAATTGCTTTGTTATTTAATAAATTCATTTTTCATATGTTGCGACAATTTGAAATTTTACCATCAAAATTTCGAGTAAACAAAACTTTAGAAAGAGATTTCATAATTTAGATGCAAGTTTCGTAAGGAAAAAAATGCATTTTTTAACCGTGATTGAATTTTTTTTCTAGAAGTTTATTTTGAAAAGTAAATTTGGGGGCCCTTTGTATTTCTTTGGGTAAGCACGGGCTTCCCGGGCCTATTCGGTAAACAGGCCCTGAGTAACTTACCCTATTAAGAACGCTCTCATTAATGCATTTCGATATGGAATAAGTCGTTGTTTCCATGGCAACAATACTTTTCCCTTGTTGTCTCCGATACTAAAAATATCGAAGTCAAATTGTCAGTACTCAGAATCGGACATTAACTTTTATTTTAAAGTATTTTTAACCAATTTAAATTTTGCTCTGAATACGATCGTTAATTTTCTTTACATATAGATATAAATGTATATGGCAAAACTGTAGTTATATAAGTGTATTTATTTAAGTTAAACTTACTTAAACTAGTTCAGTACATCTGGCATTTGACAGAGATTGCTTTGAGACTTATAAGCTACAAGGCTGTTGTCTCGAATGATCCATATTTTTTATTCACAGAAATACATACATGACTTTGACAAATTACATAAATCTTCTTCTTGGGGACGGGATAGACACAAGGAAGTAGACAGCACTGAAAACACACACACAATGACATCCATGCCTTACCGGGATTCGAACCACGGGCCCTCACCGTAGCTGCCGGGCTGGCTAGATCAGTATAAAGAGTAGAAAAAGTTTTTCCTAAAATAATATTTATTATAACGTCGTTTTCATTGTGTCGCCAACCAGAGATAAATCGCCAAAAACGCGATATTTTCAATTTATTTTATTGGCGTTATATCGAGGTTCCGCAGCAATTTTTTTACAACCGTATATATTATTGTGAGAAGAATATTCTGTAATTTTTTCTAAATTTTCTGAGTATGATCTTTATGGAGTCCTTCCTTGTTAGCCCCCCCCCCCTTTCTTGCGCCTTCGCAGAATGTTATGAAGGTTAGGATAAGCTAAGTGCAAAAAAATTGTAATTTTCTCTTTAATAATTTTAATCCACATAATATGGTATCAAAAATATTTAACCAGGCATCAAACGCAAATCAGTTCGAATCATTTACTTCAGATTTGAAATATGTAAAAACTGAAATATGATATTCACTAATTTCCATCTATTCTCCGCATGTGGAGAGAGTGGACAAGATTTCGTCCAACACCTAATGTGCCCGAGCAGGGCTTTACAAATTTGATAAAAGCTGGTAACCAGAAAAAAATATTAGTCGCCAGTAAAAAATATTTACGCCCCATTCTCTTCCATTTTATTGATTAAAAAAAACACGGGTTTTTTATGAATTAATTGAGAAAGAATAATAACAAGCATAGTTTAGAATTATTAATTACATAGTGTAGAATATTACATAATTTAGAAAGACAATATAAACTATTTTTTCTAATGAAACTTATGAAAAATTATAACCACTTATAATCACGTATATTATGTTGACAAATTATGTAAACACAAAAATAAAATTTGAAACTTACAAAAAAAACTTGATCATTTTTTAGCATTGCATCAAATTTTAGATGCCACCGAGGCTAGATCGACACTATTTCTTACTGTTTTATTGAAATAGCCTCTCTTCCCCCATATTCTAATCACGTGACATATGCTAACTGGCTATATAGCCGAAAAGAATGGCGTTTTTTGTGCATGAGTTGGAAAAATCCTTTTAAATTTAATTCTTCCATTACAAGTACGAGAGAAGAGGAAGATCACTGCTTGCCGCGCAGGAGTAAGGGTGAGGGAAAGAAAAAATTCCGTTTGTGCTCATTTCTTATGTCAATTTTTTTTACAAAAATCCCCCCAAAAATGTAAATAACTTGGTCGCCAGTTCAAAAAACTTGGTAGCCAGTGGCGACCTGGCGACCGCATTTGTCAAGCCCTGTGCCGAGTCAATTTCTGCAGTCATGAATTAACTTTAGTGAACATAATTGTTAGGAATCGGTAAATTAATCTTTTTTTTTACACACGGCTTTGGCAAAAATGCCGCTGTGATATTTTATTTTATTTGTTAAACTCGACTCGTTGCTGTAGCAACGTAGTTGTTTTTCTTTTCCCTTATTTTTACATTTTTTATCTCACGGGAAGAGGTTATAATTTAGGAAAAAAAGTTGGCATCTGCTTTTATTGAGTAGTTAAAAAGAACTTTTTGTCGTCGGCAGCTATGAATGTTATTTAAAAAAATTCCGTCTATTTTCCTGAAAAAGCATGACGGGAATTTAATAGAGAGCAGATAAAAAACATATTTTAGGATAATCTTTTTTGGTGTAAAGTACGATGATCCGAATTCAAGGTAAAATTGATCTGTAATTTTGTAAATATGTAAATAACAGTCAATATCAGCACCTCTTCGAATGTTCCATATCTATTATTTCTATGTATGTAAATAATTTTGTGATAACCAAAACAAGCTTGAATAGTTAAATATTTCGGAACCATCATTTGGTTTGATAACATCTTAAAAGGGGGATTTAACTTGATTGAGACACGTGGCTCGGAATAATACACACACACACCATTTATTTTAATGAGCATAGAATATGCATTAGCACTAAATTTTGCCAAACGGAAAAAAAATAAATTTAATCTTTAATAACATTTACAAAGAGCCTATTTATAGGAGGGTTGGTAAGAGTGCTGCACTCTCGGGCCTACCTGGAATTGGAATTTGCGTGGTCGGAAACTCCCCAAAATAAAATTATGTTCACTCGGACATTCTTTGTTAAGTTATGAGCAAACGTATAAAATCATTAAACGTTTATATTTTAGACAAAAATTTAAAATACGTTTTCTGTCATTTCATGTATACATATGTAATAACTATTAAGCCAACGATATATCTATGAATTGCTTCAGACTATCAATGTTTGGAGGACAAAGTACGAATTTTTTCGCTGTCGAGTAAAATAAAAGAATTACTCAATAAACAGGGTTGTTACGGGTCAGGGAATATTTCAAGAAATGCACCAGTATTTTCTTATAAAAAAAAACTCGCCTTGTGTAATTGCACAATTACATAAGGCGAGATTTTCTATAGGAAAATACTGGTACTTTCCCTGAAAAATTCCCTGACTCGTAGCAACCCTGAATAAAGGAAACACTATACTTGCAAAGGAGATTCGCTAGCATGAATTTCAAAACAGCATTCTGAGGTGCAAAAATTACCGAAAAATATTTATATTTATAAGAATATGTGTTAAGTGTTTAATGAATCTGGCTAGCCCAAATTTAATAATGAAAATAACGATATTTCAAATTGCATTTACTTAAAATTGCAGAATTGTTGGTACACTGCAAATTCCCAGCACACATTGGGAACACTTTTGGTTCAATTTGATTTGAAAAAAAAAGTGTTCCAGTTACCTTAATGTGTACTGAATGTGTTTCCTTAATGTGTTCCGAATATGCTCCGCTATAAAGAAAGTGTACCGAAAGTGTTCTGCTCAGGATATTTCTTAAATTTAAACTTGGGAGCACATTTGAGAACGGATTGGGAATACATTTGGGCACACTTGTGACATCATCGCTTTCAAAAAGTGCTCTAGAAAGTGTGCTGAACAAAAGAAGTGTTCTTAGAAGTATTCTAAAAACTGTTCCAAAAAGTGCGCTTCAAAGTGTTCTAAAAAAGGTGACAAAATAAGTGTTCTGAAAAGTGTATAAAAATTTGCAGTGTAACTCTTATGAGAAATATTTTTTTCATCCGTATAAATACTACATATAAAGATGCAGTGAATGGGATTAGTAGTTGTAGATTTCTAGGTACTAAATAAAATTGTGTAAAAATAAAAATTTTGCTTGCATAATTGACATTAAGGTCTCCGATATTCAGATTTATTTCTTATAAAAACCTTTTCTACAAGTTTAAGCAAGTTACGACATTGTTCTAATTATTATATTACAAAATAAAATTGTCAAAATAAAAATTTTGCTTGTATAATTGACATTACGGCCTCCGATATTCAGATTTACTTTTTATAAAAACTTTATTTCTGCAAGTTTACTGAATCGGTTTTAAGCAAACTACGACATTATTCAAATCATTATATTACTTTATAATTTCTTGCTTAGTGTCTTACCGGAAAAGCGAGAAATTTGTCGCAATCTTTTGATCAAGAAAATATTGGAAAATGTTGAGAAACCGTTTATAAAAATATTAAGATTGATATCTGATATTCTAATTACAATATCTGTCCGCATTATTTCATTATATTGCATCACATAGAATTTACTAGCTGACATGCCCAGCGTCGTCCGGGTCCATGATAATAACCTTAAAAATGCCTAAAATCAATGTTGAATGATTTTATACTTTTAAATGAAAATAATATCCAAACGAACTGAAGGACAGTAGTTATAGTTATTGCCGATTTAATTTCTGACGTTTTGATACATTAAACTTTCAATTCTGACCAAAAGTTCCTGATGAAACTTAAATAATATAAAGAAAAAAATTCCAAAACCTTATTTCGAAGATGATTATATTAAAATTAAATAAAAATAATGCACTCATAGCATCATAATTCACTTTTATATTTTAACAGAATAGTAAGGCTACTATAATTCGTGACTCGTGCTATAGCCAATACATACGTCAGGACACATGGCCGTTATCATTATCTTTTTACGCGTGAAGATTTCGCTATGGTACTCAATTGTGAAATTTGGTAATTTTTGAAATTCAATATTTGAAAAACGGCATAATCATTAGATTTGAAAATTATATCAAGAAAAATGCAATTTTTTACCTTTCTAACAAAGTTTGTCTAACAATTTTCTGACAAATACTTTTCGATTTATTAATTTTTTCAGCAACTGCAAATGTTTCATTTTCTGAGTTTAATCTGTGGCAACGATTATCGATAATCCCAGTCGTCAGCAACGCATAGCTTTTTATTAAAGAGGATATTATATTGTTAGAGTTTATACGCTATTTCAAACTAAAAAATATTATTTAACATGTTTGCTGTCCCCTTCCTCTCCATATTTCACCCGTGGTTGCATATTGAGTAATTACTGTACTTAATTATTTCCGCACATTTACTTCTTCAGATTCTGCAGATTAATTTAATTGTAATTACTTCTTTTTAGTTGATAGGTTGAATTTTCTGTATTTTTTACTTTTTTCTATCTTTACAAGAAGAAAGTATTGGATTCATGAAAATTATCGACTTTCGGTTTTCGACGGATTTATACGTTTTAGCAGGTCCTGAACCATTTTTTGAAAATGTCTGTCTGTGACTCTGTTTGTCTGTATGTGACAAAAATTTTGTGGGCGCTCTATCTCAAGAACTAATGCTCGAAATTTAATAAAATTTTATATTCAGTTAGTATCTGATATAGATTGGTGATGATTAGTTTTTGGTGAAAATCGCCCAATAGGTGGCATTGCTAGGCTGCATTTTTCGTGATTTCCGCAATAGCTCTATCTCAAGAACTAATGCACTTATTTTTATCAAACTTCAGATTCAGTTAGACCTTGACATAAATAGACGATTACGTTTTGGTGTAGATATCCCAACAGGTGGTGCTGCTATACTACTTTTTTCCATGATTTTTAGGATAGCTATATCTCAAGAACTAATGCACGGAATTTCATCAAACTTCTGATTCTGTTAGACCTCGACATAAATACATGTTGTTTACGTTGTGGTGTAAATTGTCCAACATGTGGCGCTACTATGCTACTTTTTTCGTTATTATCTTGATAACTATATCTCAAGAACTAATGCATGGATTTTCATCAAACTTCAGATCCAGTTAGACGTTGACATAAGTTGTTATTGATTAGGTTTTGGTTTAAATCCCCCAGCAGGTGGCGCTGCTATGCTACATTTTGCAGGATTTATACGATTTCAGCAATAGTCATATCTCAAGAACGGAATTTAATAAAACTTTAGATTCAGTTAAAAGCAGAGATAAAAGCCAGTTTTGGGATTGGCAAATCCGACTAGTTTTTAAATGGGTAAATAAGTATATATCTATTTTAAAGTACTACAGATAATAGAAATTAATCTTTAATCGAGCGATAAATTACATTTATTTTTTTCAAAACCACTTAAACACGCGCATTTTCTAATATTTAATTTTTCCGTTAATTTACTTTTTTTTTGCTCAGAACTGGACACTTTATCGGAGAATTTTAAAAGTCTACTCCTTATTAAAGAGAGCTGTGACACGACGCTGCAGGTTATGGACAAAGAGTACAAAGTCCACCGAGCTCTTTTGATGGCGAGATCTCCTGTCTTTTCTGCTATGTTTCTTCACGAAACTTTAGAAAAACAAACAGGCATCGTCAACATTCCCGACTGTGACCCTGAATCTTTCGACGAGTTTTTGGAATTTTTATACTCAGGAAAACTTGAAACACCATCGTGTTGCAGCGCACTTTCCTTATACGAGACATCCGATAAGTACAATATCCAGGAGCTGAAGACACTGTGCTCAGAATATCTAATAGAGAACTTGACAGTAGAACATTTCTGTGACACTGTAATCCTAGCAGATAAATACGATGATACAAAATTATTATATGCAACTCAGTGTTTTTTTACCAAAAACCTCAGCACCATTTTAGCAACGTCTCACTGGGAGTGCTTCTTGAAAAATAACTTTCGCTTGGGTAATAAACTATTGATAGAGATGTCATCGAAGGTATAAACTGTAGACTGAAGAATTCAGAGATGTAATTTATTTTTGGAATGGACCAGTAAGAACTTACATTCCTTTCAATTACACCTATTTAATATCACCCAGAAGTACAATTTTTGGTTGAATTAACTTGATTGTAATAACTTGAATCAATTTGAAATAAAAGTATTAAATTCGAGAAATTGTGCTTTGCTTATCCTTCCCTAAATGATTTTTCTCAGTTGAGAGCCATTTTCTCTCTGGATGGCAAAATTTGTCAGTTAAAAATGTAATAAAAACTTGAGTTTCTATAATATCGTGGTTATATAGATGTTCCATATCTATACATTTAAAAGCTACAAGAGTATTTCGTCAAATTCCAATTCCACAGAAAATTGACCTCAATGTACATGTTCCAACTTTTTTTCAAAGCAGGATCAGAATCAGGGAATTCTCCCCTTCTATAGTTTGAGAGTGGACTCTGTCTGAACAAAAGGGAAAGGGTAGGGTTCAAACCCACACAATGGGAAACCCATTCATCCTTCTCCCCACTTCGAATGGGGAGAAAAATTTCCTCTTTATTTCTGGGCCAATTTTCGTTCTTCGCTCTTCGGACAAAAAAAAAAAAAAATCAACAATCACAGTTTTTAAAAACACATTGATGCAGTTTCTGCAGGATTCCAAATGAAATTTTCTTTTTTGTTTTTTATTTAAATCCGAGTTGACTGAAGACAGTGGGGCGCCCAATACTAAGTTCATTTAATTCGAGGACCGTTTGGAATAAACTGACCAGCGTTTTGGGCGAAGCTCCGCTATTATTAATTATATCCAAAAAAGTTCCATACATTTACCTGTTAATGCAAAGTTATTTTTACTAATATTTATTTGAGATTGTATTGGTGTAAAACAAATTCGAAAATAAGTCTTTCAAAAAGAAAAAAGTATTATCCTTTCCGTCTTATTATAAGCGATTTCTCCTACATTCAACAGTAGAAATTATTGCAAAGCCTTATTAGTGTCCTATATACTGTTTGAGGAACAGTGGATTTTCTGCGATCCGATTTATGTCAACAGATATTTGACACATAAATATTCAGAGCATTATTGAATGAATACTCTGAGAGAATTATGTTTCACAATTTAAAATTTTCAAAGACACATTCTGATTGACTTATCCTTATCCATGTTCCGGAATCGGGTTGGGTAACCAATTTTGCTAATTACTATTTTTTTTCGTTATGAACTGGGTTCGGGTTGGATTGATTTTAATTGTTTAGATTGGATTTTGACTCTTGCAGGCCAGGTTCGGGTTGAACAGATTTTTCTCGAATATTTTTCCAGATAAAAAAAACTGTATATTTCAATCTGGGAGAGTATATACCGGTTATTAATAATAACCGGTTGTTATTAATAATGACCGGACATAAAGGCCGGTTATTATTAATAATAACCGGATTAATCATATTGACCGTAACAGATATCCTCTTTAATAAAAAGCTATGTGTTGCTGACGACTGGGATTTTCGATAATCGTTGCCACAGATTAATCTCGGAAAATGAAACACTTGAAGTTACTGAAAAAATGAATAGCTCGAAAAGTATTTGTCACAAAATTGTTAGACAAACTTCGTTAGAAAGGTAAAAAATTGTATTTTTCTTGCTATAAATTTCAAATATAATGATTATGCCGTTTTTCAAATATTGAATTTCAAAAATTATCAAATTTCACATTGGATTACCATAGCGAAATCTTCACGCGTAAAAAGATATGTGTCTTGACGTATACTGGCTATAGCACGAGTCACAAATTATAGTAGCCTTACTATTCTGTTAAAATATAAAAGTGAATTATGATGCCACGAGTGCATGATTTATATTTAATCCTCTTTAATAAAAAGGTATGTGTTGCTGACGACTGGGATCGTTGCCACAGATTAATCTCAAAAAATGAAATATTTGAAGTTACTGAAAAAATTAATTGCTCGAAAACTATTTGTCGGAAAATTGTTAGACAAACTGCGTTAGAAAGGTAAAAAAATGTATTTTTCTTGATATAAATTTCAAATCCACTGATTATGCCATTTTTCAAATATTGAATTTCAAAAATGACCAAAATTCACAATGCATTACCATAGCGAAAACTTCACGCGTAAAAAATAATAATAACAGCAATATGTCAGCACGAGTCACAAATTATAGTAACCGTATTATTCTGTTAAAATATAAAAGTGAATTATGATGTCATGAGTGCATGATTTTTATTTAATTCTCGACAAATACTAGATGCGCCATTTCTATTATTAAAAAATGTAGCTATAAAACATATAAATCAATGGAAAACGGTAGGTAATAAATTGTAAACGTAATAATAAACCGTATTAAAAAAAACTTAACTTAGTGAAATAAGTATCCGTTTTTATGTTATTATAGGATATCTAGGTAAAGGCACAGATTACTTTAAAATACAAGGTTAAATTCAGCGATATATTTCGTTTGATTCAAGGTTCTTTTAGAGAAACCGACCAGCGCAGCGGGCGTAGTCTGCTAGTTTTAATATAATCATCTTAGAAACAAGGTTTTGGAATTTTTTTTTGAATGGGACTAATAAATTGGCCAATACTCTATATTATTTTGAGTTTAAAAGAGGAAAGGTGGGGGAGCGCTTTATATTATTTAGGTTTCCTCAGGAAATTTTGGTCAGAATTGAAAGTTTAATACGAGGGGCAGTCGGAAAATAAGTTTCCCCTGGCGACTGTGGACGGAGGTGTGTATGAAAGACAAAAAATGTCATGAGACATTAAAGATAAAACATTACTTTATTTTTCCACATAAGTACCAAGTACATTGAGACATTTGTCAGCTTCAAAAAGTCCTCCCGGAAAAAATCAGGGCTTTGCATACGGACGAAGCGTTGAACGGTTATATGCGAAAGACGACACAGCAGATGAAAGCGAACGTGCAAGACATCGATACCATTGGGTAGAGGTCGACCGCGATCAAGCAGATGGCGCTGTTGCCTGCGCAGATGGCGCTGTGGACTGCAAACAGCGCCATCTGAGCAGGCACTGCGCGATGTCTTGCACGATCGCTTTCATCTGCTGTGTCGTCTTTCGCATATAACCGTTCAACGCTTCGTCCGTATGCAAAGCCTTGATTTTTTCCGAGAGGACTTTTTGAAGCTTATAAAGCGGTATGACAAATGTCTCAATGTACTTGGTACTTATGTGGAAAAATAAAGTTATGTTTTATCTTTAATGTCTCATTACACTTTTTGTCTTTCATAGACACCTTCGTCCACAATCACCAGGGGAAACTTATTTTCCGACTGCCCCTCGTATATCAAAACGTCAGAAATTAAATCGACATTAAATCGGCAATAACGATAACGACTGTCCTTCAGTTCGTTTGGATAGATTTTCATTTTAAAATATAAAATCATTCAACATTGATTTTAGGTATTTTTAAAGTTATTATCACGGATCGGGGCAACGCCGGGCATGTCAGCTAGTATGTTCATATTTCTGCAAAAAGATAAAATTGATTTTAGAGATATAATTGTAGACTATATTTCCATAAATTAATTAAAACATGGATTAATTTCTTTCTTTTAGGATTCGGGTCCATTTATAGTTAAAATGTGTCGTTTACATATTTTTATTCCTCAAACTCTTAAACAATTTGTGGTAAGGCAGTTTTTCCGAAATTCGTGTTGGTTCAAAAGTTATCTGTCTTTTGGTTATGCAGTGAATAGACTTATTTTTAGCTTATTGTGTGCGGCGTGCATGTAGAAACAAAGAAATTGAGAAAGAGGAAGACCAGGAGAGTTCACTATATAGGCCTGGTATAGATGATTTTATGTAAGTTGAAATTTGACACTGTTATCTATATTTGTTTAAAAACTCTGTTTTACAAATCGGTACCAGGTAGAACTCGAGATTGGATGGACTGATTTGGTTGAAAATTTCATGCTTTTCTATGACATTGCATAAATGCTATTTTGTAGCCTCTCACGGACGTGTTTTTCAATACTCGAATTGTAAATATATTTTACTCGCTTTAAATCCGAATTTTTTTGTCTAAAATCGATAACTTGAAGTTTGAACCGCCGCCATTTTCTCCAGGATCGAAAAATTGATAAGCCCATTTGAGAAAGACTACAAAATATCGTGAATTTTAAAATTTTTGTTTGCTTTTTTTTTTTAGAGATAAGCATGATTCCGCGATTCATCTGGTACCACGGAATGCTTCAATTTCTGCACACCCCTGTATCAAAGGCCGCTAGAGGACCATTTTTTAACCAATTTCCAAATAAAAAAATATTTTTAAAAAACTTAAAGATATGCTCTTCTATTTGCAAAAAACCCCCCCATTATTATTACTTTATAATTGCGCTAAAAAAATCGCTAAGAAGTGGAGAAATTTTAGGGTTTTTTTTTTTTATAACATACCTTAAATACTTTTAAATTATAACTATCTCTTTCAGATATTATTTGATATAAAACTGTTTCATGTATAATAATGATATTTGATTGACTTCTCTTAATTTAATCTGTAAAATATGCGAATAATAAATGTATAACCATATCTGTATATTACTGCAAACGTATAAAAGAAAGAAAAGTAAAAATAAAAAGAATTCTTAGACATTGATAGCGATAATCATTAAGGGGGTGAGAGGTTCGAATAATGATAACATATATCGCTCTTCCCTTCGGGGGAAGTGACCCAAAATTACCAAAATGTTGATAACGTTATATATGTACACGTACAGCCCCTATGTTGATCTTGTAAGTTTTCCAAAAAAGTTCATTAATCAAGCATGTAGCTTTTATAGTTTGTTTACAGGAACACACACACACACACACACACAAAAGGAAAAGTTTTTCATCACGATTAAGTTTCAAAAACTGTACCAATTCCAATCTAATTGGGACAAGTATTGGTCTTAAAAATACCATGGATAAGTTTACTAATCAAGTATGTTGTTCTTAAGTCTGTTTACACAGGAATACACAAAAGTTTTCGATGACATTCATTGAATGTTTTAGGTTATATTACAGCCTTCTGGCAACTTTTAAACTATGAGTTGAACAAATTTTTAGTACTTTTGATATAATTAGTCTTATATCCATTCAATTACATTTGGTATGCCTAATTTAAGATTTCCCCGCAAATTATCATTATCACCAAAATAGCGAATTTAGAAGGAATGAGATCACTTTGTTTAATTTGTATTACATATATATCTTAAAATAAAATAAAATAAAATAAATTAACCCCTCTTCCGTCTGAGCCGGAAGGACTTGCTTTCATTTTCTGCCCTATTTTTTCTTACTACCAACAATAAATAACTAATTTTCTAAATCTTCTCACCTTCTACTCTTTGTTAATTATTTTCAGTAATCGCTTTAGTCAGATTCTCGAAAAATGATGAACACAAAAGAGGCGAGAGTTTTTTGGTTTAAAAAACAAAACAATAAAATCTTGTTTATCTAACTCAGCCATACTCAACCTTTTTTCTCGCGGGCCACAAACAAAGGTTTCCAGAGTTTGGCGGGCCGCAACACACTTAAAAAAGGGTAAATAAAATAACAAGATAATATAAGTAGTATAGAAAAGCAATATAACAAAGTTAGTATTATCAGTAGGGTTGAAGGATTTTCGCAGAAGAAATGTTACCAAAAAAATTTAACACCACTATTTCCAAACAATAAACTTCATAGTATATTAGTATTGCAAATGTCGTAGAAATAGGTCGCGAAGTTTGTTATTTAGAAATAATGGTGTGAAAATTGTTTGGTGCCAATGATTTCCTCGACAAACATTCAACCCTAAAAAGAAATATTAGCCGCAGAGCCATAATCATAAAACGAAATAAACAATGCAGAATTTACAAGTTCTAAAGGGGAAAATTAGGAGATAACTTTTTATTTTTTATTATTTTTCCTAGTAGAAATATATAGCGCAAATTCAATTAATTTAGAATATTTTTGATTAGTGCATGTTAAAGATTAAGAAATGTATACACACAAATAGGACCACATGAAAAAGTAACTTTTGATTAAGTAAACGGCATTTAAGATGTTTTACATAATTTTAAATTAATTAGAAATAACAGGACATATTTTGTCTTTCCGTGAAAATATATAAAACAACAGTGAATGTCTTAAATACCTTTTATGCACATATCAATTATTTTATAAATATGGATTGATATGATTATGTGCCTCGGGCCGCACACAAAAGTTCGCCGGGCCGCAGGTTGAGTATGGCTGATCTAACTATTTAGAACTGCTTAAACATCTATCTCAATGTCCAAGATTTTACTGATTCCATAGATTTGAGTATTTAAGGCTGTAGAAGAAAAATCAGCCATCCACAGTTATTTGGCAAAGTACCTTTCACGTGAGCAAAATATCCCATCTGCTAAATAAAAAATAAATAAATGTTTTATCGTTCACTTTCTCCACTAATAAAGGTACAAAGCCACAACGACATTAACGGTGAAAACAAAAACAAAAACAATTCTCAGCCGACAACGTCTCGGAAAGAATAAATTACAGGCCCGGTCCGGACCGAATCTATAGAAAACAGTAAGGTGCGGGCCTACGCCGGAAAAAATAAGGTTTAGGCACATCCGAAATTTTCTAACATAAAATTAAGTCCTATCCCGGCCCAAGTTTAATGAAAGAAATTTTCACGCTCGAGCTTTCGGGACGGGCACGTGCTCGTATGGATTTCTAATGTACATTACCAATTGTCAATCCCCATTGTCATACTAACTTCCTTTGAATAATGAAATTATTCACTCTTTTATAATAAAACAAGTTCAACAAGCATAATATTTCTTTTTTTCTAGATAAAAGAATGATTATCTTATGTTCTCATTTAATTTTTAGAAATAAATGCATAACAACAAATTGAAGTTAAACGTGAATGACAGAAAGATAACATCTGCTCAACAGCTGTTGTGAAAGAATGTATCAGAATATTAAACATAGAAAAATCAATTTTAGCAGAAATTGCATTTTTTTTTTTGTTACTTTTGTAGCAAGTTAAAAAAAGTCGGTCGTGTCTACAAACTGTATAAAAATGCTAATATTTAATATTTTGATAAGTTAATAAGGATTGCAGATACGATTGATCTTATGAATGTATTTGCTGTGTTTATCTAATGCAACGATTTTTTTTTTTTTTGTTGTTAGCATACACATACATGAAAGTCTAGATTTGTGTCATTACAGTAATTTTACAAAGTACAAGTGCAACAAAAGCTGACAGGATATTGGTTTGATATGTTATTTGTGCTAATGGAATTAACAATTATTGGAATAATAAAACCTTCAAAAAAGTAATTATAATTTTATTAATTAAAACATACTGTACATTATGCTACTTAATATAATTTAATTAGAGGTTTAACCCCTTAATCGTCGCGCCCGATAAACGTAGGCTACTTTTTAAAAATTCAGATTGCTTGATTGCCACAAACTTTTTTAAGTAGAAATATTCGGATTACTTAATGGCAGATAAAATAATGCGAGCATAAAGCCAATTACACAATTTTAAAAAACTGGTGGGAATCAAATAATCTGAATTTTAAAAAAGTAGCCTATACTGCCCGTGAATGAATCCGGCGCGACGATTAAGGGGTTAATTGTTTTGGAAACCTTCGATTCCTTGTAGCCGTTCAATATATTATGCTGGGAAAAAAATCATAAAAATCTGATTAAAATAAAAACAAAATATCTTATTGTAATTAGTAAAAATCCAATTTTTGGGCACCTTAATAAATATAAAAATCATCAATGGTAAATCAGTTTTAAAATATAAAGGTGTCCCGTTTTATCGTTTACCAATAGCTAATTCTTAAGCTATTAATTTCAGAGATATACGTCCAATTGCAATAATATCTCAAAATGTTGTTCTTCATCATATTAGTAGACATTTGAATCAGAATAGTTATTTTATAAAAGTTATTAAATTTAATTTTTTATACTTTTCCTGAGTTTTATAAGTTGTATTTAAATACACATTATTCGTGTTCAAGTAAGTGAAACAACAGAAAAGAAAAGAGAAAGAAAAAAATCATTTCTGTACGATCAAAACTTACCGAGTTACGATATTTATAAATTTTCAAATCCGTTTTTAGTTCTGGAAAACTGAAAATCTCATCAAAAAGTCACCTGTAAAAAATGCAGCCAAGTCTCGTAACTCATTTACCGTAAAAAGTACTGAGATCTTATAAAGCCAAGTTTAACTATCTTATTAACTCTGAAATTTTCATTCACAAATCACTCCTAGTCTCTACATCTTTAGTTAATTATTATTTTGTGACTTGGCAATTACGCAGCACAGGAAAGTTATTACACCTTAATATGTTATAGTATTATTTGATTAAGACTAACTATATACATCACATTCTCGTGCTACGTAATTGCCAAGTCACAAAATAATAATTAACTAAAGATGTAGAGACTAGGAGTGATTTGTGAATGAAAATTTCAGAGTTAATAAGATAGTTAAACTTGGCTTTATACGATCTCAGTACTTTTTACGGTAAATGAGTTACGAGACTTGGCTGCATTTTTTACAGGTGACTTTTTGATGAGATTTCACTTCTTTTTGTAAGTAATCCTCCTTTTCTTGATTTTGGGCTCTTGTTGGAGATCATCCACTGATTTTCGAAGAAGTTACCTTAAAGAAATTTCAGGTAACTAGGCAAGTAGTAAGTTATGGGAGGGGGGAGTCAAAAGTACTCTCAATTGCTTCCAGGAAAGGTGCTATCCATCTGAGATATTACTCGCATCCTAGATACTTGATATTTAGCACAAAAGTACTGTTTAGGATAAAAGTAAAGCTAAAATTAAAATTGCCGGAAATTTTCAATAAATCAAATTATATTAAATTTTTCGAAGTTATTTTTTTTCTTTTTTTTTTCAGGATTTTTAAATTTTTCCTTACTTTGTATCCTAAACCCTACCTTTCTGCCAAATGTCAAGCTGGTAGGACTACAAAATCGAATTATTTTCAAACCTTCGACATTTTATAAATTTATAGATTTTTCGATTTTATTTCTAATTTTCCTGATTGTAATGCCAATATAGTAATTCTTTGATCCGTCTTCTTAGGATCATTTAGGTTCAATTTAAAGATAAATCAAGGTAATCTTAGAGTCACTATGATTTTATTCAGAAAAGGGCTATCAAGCCATAACCAGCCAGTAATGTCGGGCGGAAAGGGGGAGCTGTGAAATTTTTTTTGGTGCTAACATCATTTAACAATCCATATTTCATATGCAAATTAAATAGAGTATAACCTGTGAAAGAAAACAAACATGTCTATAAATAAACCGCCCATAACGCAGCCGGTCTATAGCGGAACTTTTCTATACCGAAATTCGTAAACAAAAAGAAAAAAAAAAGCATAATCCGGGGAAAAAAACATAAAACAATTAGGGGCGGTGTACTCGGTAATAGGACAATTATCTTAAAACTCATGTTTCTAGAACTACAAAATCGAATTGTTTTCGAATTTTCGATTTTTTACAGATATTTCGATTTTATTTTTGAATTTTACAAATTTTTTAAAAGTTTCTTTTTTGAATCGTAAATACTACCTTTACACTACATTTTAAGTCTCTACGACTACAAGATCGAATTATTTTCAATTTTTTATTTTTTTCGAATTTTCCGGATTTTTTCATTTTTCCTTATTTTGTATCCTAAATACTACTTTTATTACAACTTTCAAGTTTCTAGCGCTAAAAAATCGAATTATTTTCAAATTTTCGATCTTTTTTTATTTATTTTATTTTCGAATTTATTGTGTTTTAATTTTTTCCTTTTTTTGTATCCTAAATGACTATAGTACCTTTACGCTGAATTTTCAGATTCTAAAGCTACAAGATCGAATTTTTTTTTTCAAATTTTCCAGATTTTTTAATTTTTTGTATTTTTTATTCTATATTTCAAGTTTCTAGCGCTACAAAATCGAATTATATTCAAATTTTCGATTCATTTCATTTTATTTTCGAATTTGTTGTGTTTTAATTTTTCCTTTTTCTGTATAACACTACCTATACGCTGAATTTTTAGTTTTTAAAGCTACAAGATCAATTTTTTTTTTAATTTTTCCCTTTTTTTTCTATTCTAAATACTACCTTTATTCCAAATTTCCAGTTTTTAGCTCTAAAAAATCGAATTTTTTTTTTCAAATTTTCGTTTTTTCGATTTTATTTTTGCTTTTTGTTGTGTTTTTAATTATTTTTTTTCTTTTTCTGAATCCCTTTACACAAATTTTCTGTTTCAAAGACTACGAGATCGAATTATTTTCAATTTCTCATTTTTTTCCGAATTTTGCAGATTTTATTTTTTTTTTCGAATTTTCCGTGTTTTTAGATTTTTCCTTAAATAGCATCCTAAATATTACCTTTATTCCAAATTTCAATGGTCTAGCGCTATAAAATCGAATTATTTTCAAAATTTCCTTATTTTTCAATTTTTTTAATTGTATTTTTCATTTTACCTTATTCCGAATCCTAAAAACTATCTTTACGCCGAATTTTGAGTTTCTAAGGCTAAAAGATCAAATTATTTTTAATTTTTCCGACTTTTTCGATTTTTTTTATTTTTCCTTATTTTGTATCCTAAATACTACCTTCATTCCGAATTCCAAGTTTCTAGCGCAACAAAATCGGTATATTTTCAAATTTTTTTATTTTATTTTCGACTTTTATTGTATTTTTGATGGGTTTTTTTTTTCTGAATTCTAAACACTACCTTTACACCAAATTTTAAATTTCTAAGACTACAAGATCGTATTATTTTCAATTTTCAATTTTGTTGGAATTTGTTAAATTTTCGAATGCTTTTTTTTTCGAATTTTCTGGATTTTATCATTTTTTATTTCTTTGTATCCTTAACACTACCTTTATTAAAAAATTTCAAGTTTCTAGGCCTACGGGATCCACCTAATCTTTTTGATGACGTGTGAGTGAGTAGGTGACAAAAAATCGAAACTTTCAGTTCATATATTGTTTGCACAAAAAAGACAGAAATGTGAAATTTTAAATTTTGGTCTTATTTGCCACATAGTCTATATGAACAAAGTTTCAGGTTTTTGGGATACACCAGCTCAAAGATATGGGGAGGTCAAAAGTGTCCTGAGTTGCATCCAGAAAAGGATGCTTAGGGCTGTGCTCCCTCGACTTGGCAGAGCACTGCCGTGCCTCCAAAATTAAAAATTCAGAAAAATTCCAACAAATCAATCCTTTTTCAATTTTTTTTCAATCTTTTCAAATTTCAGAATTTTTTTTTCAATTTTTTTTTCTATCCTAAGTACTATCTATATTCCAAATTTAAAGTTTCTAGTTCTACAAAATCGAATTATTTTCAAATTTTCGATTTTTTAATTTTATTTTCGGTTTTTATTGTGTTTATAATTTTTTCTGATTCAGAATTCCAAATACTACCTTTACGCCGAATTTTAAGTTTCTAAAGTTAAAAGATCAAATTATTTTCATTTTTTAAATTTTTTTCGAATTTTTCGAATTTTTTTTTCAAATTTTCTGGATTTTTTTAATTTTTTCTTTTTTTGTATCCTAAATACTACCTTTATTCCAAATTTTCAATTTTTTGTTTTTCGATTTTCCTGATTTTTAAATTTTATTTTCGATTTTTATTGTGTTTTTAATTTTTCCTTATTCTGAATTCCAAACACTAACTTTACGCCGAATTTTAAGTTTCTAAGGCTAAAAAATCAAATTATTTTCATTTTTTAAATTTTTTTCGAATTTTTGAAAAAAAATTTCAAATTTTCTAGATTTTTTAATTTTTTCTTTTTCTGTATCCTAAATACTACCTTTATTGCAAATTTGAAGTTTCTAGCGCAACAAAATCGGATTGTCTTCAATTTTTCGTTTTTTTTTCAATTTTTTTAATTTCGTTTTCGATTTTTTTGGTGTTTTTGATGTTTCCTTTATCTAGATGCTAAACACTACCTTTACACCAAATTTTAAGTTTCTAAGACTACAAGATCGTATTATTTTCAATTTTGATGGAATTCGTCGAATTTTCGAATGTTTTTCTTTCGAATTTTCCGGATTTTATAATTTTTCCTTTCTTTGTATCCTAAACACTACCTTTTTTCCAAATGTCAAATTTCTAGGGCTACGGGATCTACCTAATCTTTTTGATGACGCATGAATGAGTGAGTGAGTGAGTGACAAAAAATCGAATGTTTGAGTTCATATCGTCTGAACTAGAAAAGACAAAGTTATAATTTTAAATTTTGGTTTTATTTGCCACATTCTCTAGAAAAACAAAGTTCCAGACTTTTGGGAAACTCCAGCGCAGAGATATGGGGGGGGGGGGGTCAAAAGTGCCCTGAGTTGCTTCCAGAAAAGTATACTTAAGGCTGTGCTCTCTCGACTTGGCGGAGGCACTGCCGTGCCTCCAGATAACATTAAAAATATCATAGCATGTTAAGTTTTAGTCGTATTTTTTTTTCTTTTCCTTGTTAGATTATGGATAATGCTTTTTTTAAATTATAACTTATAGGACTCTGAGAAAGTATAAAAATTTTAATTTTGTGACTTACATGGTTTTTAAAGATGATGAAGAACAACTTTTGAAAAAAAAAAATTAGAAGAATGCCTCTAAAACTACTGATTTAGAAATTAGAAAAAGTATAAGAAGGAAACTTTATGTATTTTCAAGATAATTAGCCATACCAAACTACATTTTATTTGAATAACAGTAGTCTTATAAGAATGCTGTAGAACTAGAGTTGATCTAGGTTGCCGACTTTACATGCATAAATACTTCAACTTTTCAGAATTTCAATTTTGAAATCTTTAAATATTTTTGGAAAGTTTAATTTGGTTCTCATTCGATTAATGAAAAAGAGTATTATATCAATGGAACAAATGAAAATATATCATGGTGCTATTCTTAAAATATGTTAATGTGGAGATGAAGATTCACATTTGTTCTATTAAGGGGCTACTACACTCAGACAAAAACACTCGCTCGCTAATGTTAATCCTATGGAGGAAATTTTTGAAGATATCTAGTTCGCATTTCAATATTTTTAAATGATTTTTTTTGCATTCGATAGCTGAGGTCAATCTCATGCACGCTCCTTTCTACTTTTTCGATTTTAATTACAATATTTTTTTTTTAAGATACTCTTTCGAAACCGGTTTTGAAAGTGTCATCAATAAAAAAAATTGCAACAAAAATCGAAAAAGTAGAAAAGAGCATGCATAGATATTGACCTCAGCTACTGAATGCAAAAAAAATCATTTAAAAATGTTGAAATGCGAACGAGATATCTTCAAAAATTTCCTCCATAGGATTAACATTAGCGAGCGGGTGTTTTCGTCTGAGTGAAGTAGCCCCTTAAATAGAGCAAGGAAGTTGAACTTCACATTACAAGTACCAGCTTAACAACCAGTTCAGTTCGCCGAAATAGATCCAAAAAATAGCAACCGATAACACCAAACCTGCTAAGTCCTACCACTGGTTGGTAGTTATGCCATTATATAAGTTTCTATTAGGTGGAAATTTGAGGTTACTAATTTAAATATATGTATATTTTGGTTTAGAATATTCAACACAGGCTGTTGTTGCACAATGCTCTTTTATTTTAAAGTGATCTTTTTAATTCCATACGTTAAATTCAAAATAATTATAAACTATGGTGAAGTATAGCAACTGTAATCTATGCCATGTGTGGATATGGAAATAAGTACTGATTTCAACAAGAGAACATCATCTTAAAAAAACTCGAGAATAGACAAATGACACAATACCAAACATAAACTGCATTATTCAAATTAGTACAGTATAATAATATAAACAGAATTTTGTTTTTAATCACTATGAAATATAACAGACAAAATTAATTTTCTTGCGAAAGGCATTTGACTTTTTTCACCTATGACATTGGTAAAATGATTAATGGACCAAACAATCATGATTTTCAAAGACAGGATACTGGCTTTTTTTCTATTATATCTATTACTAAAGTACCTAAATTTCGTAATTCAGCTTGACATACTATGGAGAAAATCATGCATCCTGTATGTATGTTGCTATTCTGATACATAAAAGTACTTTACCAATGACTGTTGTGAAGTGACTGGTGGACATGGACCAAAACAGAAAAACTAAAAATTATGTACAGTTTCCTGCTTTATTACCTTTATTTTCAATATTTTTTTACAAAATCTTTAGTATTTTCTTAATATAAATTTTTCAAATACTAAAACATTCATTTATGAAAAACAAAGTAAAAACTCTGAAAGTCAATCTTTCACGTTTGACATCGCTATCAAAAGTCTGCCTGCCAAGCGACGGTGCGTTGTCATCAAATTATCCCACTCGGGTGTTACAAAAATTTTCCGCATATTTCTATTGAAAAAATTTTGAACTGTAGAAAATAATGTAGCTTCGTCATATGTGTCAGCAAAAACAGCAACTTCGCATACGTTTTCCACTGTCAAATACTGCATCAGATATTCAATTAAGAACGTCTTGAGTTCTTGAACGTCATATTTATCACATATGTAATATAGATTTAAAGCACAACCGACTGATAATTCTTCAAGCTTACCGCAGTAGATGTACTTTAAGAATACTTCAAAAGATTCCGGATCACAGTCCGGTATGACGATGACTCCCGTTTGCTTCTCCAATGTATTGTGTTTGAAATTAGCAGCAAAGACACTAGATCGCGCGACCAAAACAGATTCGTGGGCCTTGTATTCTTTGTCTTTTACTTTCAATGTTACGTCACAGGTCTCTTTCTTGCCGAAAAGATATATGAAGTCCTCCGACAATTTATCTAGTCCTGGAAGAAAAAAAAAAATCATAAGTATCGTAAATAGTTACAGTATTTAATGCATCTAAATTGACTAAGCTTCCTAAACTCATTTTTTACAACATATACAAGTTTTGTTGTCATTTGCGTAAGTTTCGTTAATGCAAAAGGTTAATTTTATGCAAATGACAAATAAGGAAAATTTCCTACTACGATGATATAAAACATATGTCGTCAGACGCATAGATAAATTAGATCATAGTGTAAACTAGCCATCAATTGAAGACGTCTAGATAATTTAGGGTATATTAAAATTCAAATTCCGCGATGCTACAATCCATATTCGATAATGGCCTGCTGTGTCAAACTCCGCTTTTTTTACCCGGGCCCTGAGGTGCTGCTAAAAGTTTCGGTTTGTTGTTTGCAAATGTCACTACCTTAGCAGGGATGCGCAGAACCGTGCGTGTAGCTGTCATTAACTTCGAAAGTCGCGACACTTATTTAAAACTCATTGCCAATTATTGAAAATGTATATTAGAGGTATGAACGAGCCAAAATTTTCAGGCTTTTGATGCTTCATGATAATAAAAAGTAGACCTTAAAAATATATTTCTGCAAATAAACAAATGTAAATTTTCAAACATCTTGCTAACAAATGTACAATATCACTATTCCAAACAAGGCCAGCCCGGTCAGAGTCTCTTGGAAAAAAAGTTACCCCGGATCCAACCGAGTGACTGACAATAAAATGGCCACAGCCTAGCTTGATCAGATTACAGATCTCTAACTTGCGCTCATACCATAACCTTGTACATTAAATGCAAATTTAGTGAAGCAATGGCAACACAAATATATTCTTGTTTCGAAACATGCATTGCATTTTCTTAAATTTCTGACATAATGAAATCGGTTAGGTTCACACATTAGATCTCCCGTTTTGAAACAGGAAAGGTTACATTTGCGCTACTCATTCTAGCTTACATCGTCAGAATATTTATAGCTTATACTCTGTCACATTTCTCTGGCGATTTTTCCTGTAGAATCAGTCACAAAATGGTTTAAAAATGGACTAAATATCAAATCAGCAGGTCTATTTTCCCGAAAACCTATACATTTCTTGCGACAGTGGTCCGTAACATATTCGCCAAATAGAAGCTCATTTGGGTTGGTCCGGGAGAAACAGACCCATCCCCGGAGCACCAAATAATTTCACCAGAAGGTAGGGGATTTTGTACTTAAATATGATCTTATAGTGAAATGTCCTCCCAACAAACTCCGTAATGTACTCCCCCAGAGTAGCAGAAATACACCCCTCCCCCTGCCGTGGAGAAATGTCTAAATTCAAGACTACTGGAACCAACGCGATGCACGGGATCGCCTCCAATATCAATAGATTTCTGCATAATAGTATGACAGAGGAGTAGGTGCACACTCGAAGTTGCTAAAGGTCACAGTATACTCTAGTTACGCTACTGCCAGATGTAAATTTATTTGTATTTGTCTTCATCGAAACGATCATAGTTCATATGAGGAATCTCAGTGCATATTAAGTGCTGTAAAATGTTCTAATCTTCAAAAAACAAACAAAGCTCACAGTAGTTTAAATAAAAATGTATTTGATATCAACAAATTATACATAAAATTTAACAACTGACATAAATATCCAAAATAACTTTGAAGCTAATTTAGCCAGAATTTGAACATTATCGCATCAACGTGTACCACAGTTAATGTTGGAAAGATATGTTTGCGTACCAGCGGTGGTAAACGTTGGCGCGAACTTGTTAATTTCTTCTTGTTTGATTCACAAAAGTTTAAGGCTTCGCATACCCCTGCATCTGCGTAGAAAAACACAGTGGCCTGAACTTACAGCCAGAAAGCAAGTTTGTTACTATATTGTGCTGTCCTCTAAAAAAAACCATTTTTTGAATGTATCTTTATATAAAGTCTAATAAGGAGTACAAAAAAATTCAACATAGCTATATTTTTACGGCTTGTTCTGACTAAGATTTTAATGCTGAGCATTTTTCATTCCATCAATATGTTACAAAATGACGGCCAATTAAGCAAGAAATTGAAAAAAATCCACTTTTTCCCAAAAAAACCCCATGTGTAAAAATACTTGGAAATAAAATTATTTGACAGCAAAATATTTTTTTTTCATTATTATTTATTTTTAAATGACAATTCTGAAAAAAATATTAAATATTTCATTATTTTGTAAATTGAAGGAATTTTAAATGCAAAATGCAAAACATAATTATATGTAAATTTGCTCCAGACTTTTCACATTTCTTTGCATACATCTTCAGTAAATTTAAGAAGAAAATTATTAAATAGCATTTGTAAAATCTCCGAGAGTTTATTAAAGGAGAAGCATTAGTAATAACCACATTTTTATTTATTTTGTTCTTTATAATATAGTGATTAGATTCAAACTTGAGAACTCTTAATTTTTGTCTGCATTAAGCAATTTATTCGACAATCATCATTTACTTCTTCAATAATAATAACATGAAACTTTAAATCATCTTATTTAATAATCACCTACTGGCCACACAACTTCTCAGCTTCTTGTACAGAACAGAATAAATCATTGTCTTCATTATCGGTAATATCACTTGCGGTGTTCAAAATTGCGGCTTCTTCTGTATTATGCATATCTGTATCTGATAAATCTGAGCTCCATAAAGATTTATTACTTTCCTGACTGCCATCTTCACTAGTAGTAGTACTTTCATTCTCAATGCTTGTTTTTGAAGGCAGCGAAGAGTGATTACAATGCTCTTAAGTGCTTGGAAATTAGTGTGATTTTAACACTTCATCTATTTCTTTTTGTGTAATAACTGAAACACTCATCTTTATTCTTTCCTTACACCTTGAACGAGCTGTAGTTTGTGTTTTATTAAATTGATCAGTGTCAATCTAGAAAAAAAAATGTATCTAATTGATATTTAACCCTTTCCGGCACAGTGGTCCCACTCCGGGCACACCTAATTTTAATTCCAAACTTGCATTCGACAACAAGAATATTTAATAAAATTTTATTTCTACAATGAAAGCTTAAATTAAGGAATTCTTATTTTCTAAAAAAGTCGTTTGTAAATTCCGGTGTCAGTCAGTAATTTCTCATTTTACGAACAGACTTTGTCTGTGCCGGAAAGGGTTAAAAATATTGAGTACTTAGGAAATAAAAGGAATGGATTGGTGCTGTTTCCAGAACATCTGCCAACATTGCCACACAAAATCTTATTTTACTAATCACATTTCTTCAACATTTTTGCATGTGCAGATTTTTAATGCTTTTACTTTTTCCGACCATTGATGCAGTAACCCTATAGACAGCAAGTATCAAGTCATACTATCATACCTGAACCTTTAGTCAATATTTGGCACCAAATAAATTTCCATTTCCTTTACTAAATACGTCTGCCAGCGGCCACTCTATGGCACTTTTCCCACAAGGAGAGAGTAAAATTTTCTTGCATTTTATCAAGGATTCTACTTTTGCTGGTTGCAATATGTTTGTATTAACATAATTATTCGGACTATTTAATTTTAGATTAATACTGATAAAAAATTTAACAAAAGTTTACTGTTTAACACTTTTAAATAAAAAAGTGGCTACTAGTTTAAAGTTAGTGGCCACTTATAAAACTGCTACCACTGGCCACTAATGAAATTTCCCAATTTTGCCTTTTACCTAATATTATTAGTTCTTGTTGGTCTACCTAATATTATTAGTCCCAGGGTTGTATTGGTTTAAACATGGTAAATAACAGTTTTGAGTATCAGTAATTAAGACTCATTTTGATTTGGAAAAAGAGACTAAAATTTATTTTATTAAAATAAATTTAATACAACATGTGTTACTTATCCAGTAACGACATTTTCTGTATTAAGGCTAACTCAGATCAAACTTTGAAAATTATCTTTATTGCTGAAGAGTTTGCACAACAATTCACGAAGTGCATTATGAAATCCAATAATTTCAAATGTCTTTTTAATAGAGTTTCAATTACTTTTGAGTGGTTGAAGCAAATTTGACCACTTTTAAATGGTTAAAACCAGTTTTGACCACAATCCTGGTTAAAATGACATTTGGCTGATCAAAATTACAACCCTGGCTTTACCTTCTCAGATGATAAAGCAAAGATAATGAATTTCATCGATGACACAGAAAGGGTGCACTCTTGTTTTTCAAAGAAAATTTGCTGCCACTTCCTTCCTGAATTGTATTACGATTTTCTTCTGTGGAATATTTTAATTTAATAAGAAAGGGGGAATGCATCAGATTTCAAGTTTTACATTTTATGCAAAAGACAAAATGATGACAAAAAAAAAGGATATTTTGCAATTCACTTACTGTGTTTTGCACAAAACTGCACAAACTTACAGTTCATCTGTATGCTTAGAAGAGAAATAGTACAAATTAGCAGCTATGCATCTATATTAGTTATTCCTACCTTAAGGCTGCTCTTCAGTAAACTTCCCGATTCCCCTCGCTAATTTATTCCTATGGACGTAGGATGCATTCGTATTTTTAAAATATCTCCTCGGAAAATTAATATTTTTAACTTCTGTTTTCTGTGTACTATTCTTAAAAAATGTCTCTTTTTTTCTTAGTTTTCAATTTGTTTCTAAAATATATACTTAATTTTATATGAAACGTTAAAATCTTATTCAGTTTCGATAAGATTTTAACACATAAAAATATAAATTAAGCACATAATTTAGAAATATTTTGATAACTAAGAAAAAGAGGCATTCTTTAAGAACAGTACACAGAAAGCAGAAGTTAAAAATATTAATTTTCCGAGGAGATATTTTAAAAATACGAATGCATCCTACGCCCATATGGTTGGGTTGGGTTGATTATTGACGGCCAATTATCTACACTTCGGATATAGGCCCGCCTACGCCCATAGGAATAACATTAGCGAGGGGAATCGGGAAGTTTACTGAAGAGTAGCCTTAAGTAAAATATTTTGCATTAAAAAGTTAAAAGAGTGAATAAAATAAAATAAATAAAAGTTTGAAAACATCAAAATAATGTGTAAAATACAAGTGAAGGGTATCTGTGTGTAAAAAATATTGATGGGTTTTAATTTTGCAAACATGGATTTTTTTTTATGACATACTAAAAAAAAAAAAATCCTTAGAAGTGCCTTCAATATGCTTTAAATTTTCATAATTTAAGTATGTTTCTTAAAAATAAATGTCTTTAAAAATATATATATATATATATATATTATCATTTATTTATTGAAAAAATTTTTGGGTTTTTTTTAATTCCACCATGGGTTTATTTAGCTCTATTTTCAAAGGCCGCCAGCCGAGCCCTACATGACATAATCAGCTGAAAATGTAACATTTTATTCACATTTTAATGGTTTAACATAAAAACTTTTCAAAATTGATGTACATCATTCTAACATAACGTGTTATAACAAACAAATATGTGAAAATGAAGTTCATATTTTGCCAAAATTCTGCGTTATTAGATTAAATTCTTTTAAAACTAAATAAACACTCCTTAGGCATTATCAAATGTTTTTAGTGTTGCAAATGGTGTATAGAAACCAAAAATTGACTTCAGTGAAATATTTGATGAAATACTGGGGTGGGTTTTTTTTAGAGGACAGCACAATACCAGTATATCGTTATTAACCGAACAAAATTTCAAAAAATTTGAACGTTTGAAGCCAAATGCAATTCAGTGCCATGCATATTTAAAAGGACTTTGAACTATTTGATTTTTTTTTTCTTTAATGAGTATTTTATATCATAAGGGTTACGCTGGTCGGTTTTTCTCAACGAATCTTGAATCAAACGAAATATATCGGGGAATTTGACTTGCGTTTTAAAGCAACATGGATCCTTGAATGTCCTTCCACATTGCTGAAAACGATACGAATGCCATTGCGCTATTATAGTTTCTAATGTATCAGGTCCTACTCTTTTAGTTGATAATTTACAATAGAATTTGGTAAATAACGGTAAATATACTAAAACGATCCCCTAAAAATTATCACTATCAATACAAGTCTTGTCAAAATCCGTCCAGTAGAACTTTTAAAAAAGGTTAATCTTTCATAATGGGGCTCACCTGATTATAGAACTTGCCTTCATAATTCTATGACTAAGCAACGCAGAATATTATGCAATATACTAAATCCATCCCTAAAAAATTATCTAACAAACAGTGCAAGTTCCATCGAAATCAGACCAGTAGAATTCTTTAAAAAGGCTAATATTTCTAAATTTTACAACTAAGCAATTGACAATATGTTATATACTAACATTTCATCACAAATTATCTAACTAATAGTGCAAGTCCCATCACAATCCAATCAGCAAAACTGTTTAAAAAGAATAATCTTTCATAATCGGGTTTACTTGATTATAGAACTTTACCCAATAACTCTGACTAAGCAATGCAGAATATTATAAAATATACTAAAATCTGAAGATGTGTGCTCATGGTTGACTATCCATCTTGTGCTACAATGTCGCAGCCATGCCAATACATAAGAGTGGAAGAATGCTAGACTGGATGTCGCCGTCCGGATCGCTCCAAATGGTACAGCATTGGTGCGCAATACCAAAAGTTCCGGGTACGATCCCCGGTCTGGACATTTTTCCACTCTGTTGGTTATAGGCTGAGTAGTAAGTGACAATTTATAACCTTTGTTATATAAGTAATCTTCAGCGTAATTTCAGCTCTGTTGGAAAATTTAACTAGCATATAGAATTTCACATTTAGTATATCTTTATAAATTGCCCACCAATTACACTAAAAAGCATTTTTCGTATTAGCCACATACCAGAGGTCAATCGCGAAGCATTTCACCATTTCGTCTTTAAAACATTTGTATAAAAACAAAATTCTGATCCTAAATTATCCATGTATGTTCATGCTGATTGGGTGGGTGGGGGGCAAACACAAATGACGGGAAATCAGTATCAGGTTATATTTTGATAGTCCAGTAGAAATACACCAAAAAGGGCATTGCCATGCAAAAATTCGGGTAACTCTGATTTTTGGATATGTTGCGTAGGTTGACCCTCTAGTGAAAAAAAATCAAGTTTCCGACCTTCTACACCTTGTGCGTTTTTCACCATATCTAAAAAACCTAAAATTTTTCGGCACTTTTTTCGATTTTTCTTAAGTAACTCGGTTTCCATGCATTTTATTAGAAAAATCATTTTTACCATTTTGTAGAGGATAAAATTCCCTACAACATGCACTATTCATGTTTGTAAATTGTCTAAATAGGGGGTGAGACACGGAGCCCGGAAAACAGGGTAAAAATTTCAAAAAACCACAAATAACGTTAGTTTTTGCTTAATAACCTACTTTTAGTGAATTTTAGAGACAAAAGTGTCATAATAAACATATAATAGCGTATAATTTTCATTCGTTAGATCATTAATTATCTGTAATAGACTCTTAAAAATCAGAACAACAGATTTATGGTTAAAACAGGAAAATACCATCTGGCAAATTACTAATTTATATACGAGCTTTAATTTTTGATATTAAATAAACGATGTAATTAATTAATTATAGTATATACAATAAAAGGTAATTGGGGATTAGTTGAGAGTGAGGGCTAAGTTAACAAAAAAACCTAATTGGTAGATATATACATGCGACCCAGACGTTGGGCCAAGAAACCAAAGTCGAAAGTAAAATTAAGTGTTGGGAATAATATTAAAAATACTTCAAAGATAAATAAGCTATAATTTAGAAAATTTAAAAGGGAAAAGGAGTATCTAGGGCAGGGCCGTTACCAGATGAGGGCAGAGCGAGCTGAGCCCCTTCTAGCAACTTCTTGAGCCCCACCCCCCTCCTAGACTTCATACTATTTTAATAATAAATAGCATCCATATTAAAACAAAAAATTTTGAACTTTGCAAACAAAGCTTTTATGACAAATTCATGTTCTTCTATACCTATCTGTATTTGTTTACCATTAAAGTTGAAGAAAAAATGATTAAACGAGAATTACCCCAACAATACATTTCAAAGCACTCTGGACTTTGCTTGCTGGTTACGAACCTAATCTAAGGCCGAAAGTAGGGAGGGTGGGGGCAAAAGAGGCATGTGCCCCGGGTGCCAGAATGGAATGTGAAGAGGCCTCCGAATAAAGATTTAGTTCGTCGTCTTTGTATTAATTTGTCAGACAAATTCATGTTAGTTAGTCAAGGTTTACATTGATGGTAAATGTATATCACGTTGAGGATGTTAGTCCCAACAGAAATAATACCAACAATTATACCTGCTAAGACGGAAACCTATATAAAGCGGAATTGTTTTCTGTGTTTTTTAATTCAGTTTTAAATTTTAAAATAAAGCAATGGGCACTGCGTCAGCAATATCAGAACAGCATATTGACATTAGACCTTCAAGAATCAGGAGGGACGATGCTGTATGAACAAGTGGATTCAATGGTTTTCCAATCATCACCCATTTCCACAAATTAACGCGCTTTTGTCTATAAGCAGAGCAGTGAAATTAATTATCAGTGGTAGAGAAGTGAATTGCCATCTTTCTCAGGAAGTTGGTATTTATTGTTGGATGTCAAACATTCTTCATCAAAATTTTGAAAGCATACATTTTAAGCGAAAAGATTCAGTGATTTCTAGAGTGGCAAAGGGTGAAATAAAACGGGTTTATTCCCAGGAATAAACCGGGTTTTTTGGGAGGGAAATATTGAAAAATCCCGGGAGTTTTCAGAAGGTTTTAGATATGGAATTTTTAATTTGTAAAAAAAGTCTTTTTTACAAATGTAAACAAAACCAAAAACACAAATGCAGAAAAATACCACAGTTTACATGAAAACTTACGACATACATGGTTAAGCTGCAGAAATATTAAGTAAGATAATTAAAGTATCATAAGTAATTTGATATTTTAATCGTGGATAAGTAAAAAGTGCGAGAGGCAGATGACAGGTTCATCTTGCCTGACAGGAATATAAATATCACTCCATATACACAAATTAAAAACCTCTTTTAGTTAAGCAAGGTGTCAAATACATGTAAAAACAAAATTTCCAAACTTGACATGTTTCGGTTTAAAGTATAAAACCATAATCATAAGTACACATACATCGTCAAAAACAAACCCGAATGACACTGGACGCTACAATATATAGAAAATACAACACAACAAACAATGTCATCTACAATCAAACACTTAAAGTAAAAGCACAGAAAAACATTAAACGTCAAATCAAGTTTGTATACACAAATTGCCTCCCTCTATTCAAATTAGCCCCATAATATTTATTTAAAAGCTGTAACCATAAAGGTGGAATAACAAAAGAGAAAGTATCATTACATATTAAGCCTTTCCGCAAATAAATTTCGATGGACTCTTATAAAGGACTTGCGGTAATAATTCGAAATAAAAATCAATTTAATATCTTCAAATAAAATTTTAATTCCCCCCCCCTCCAAATATGACCTAGACAAAGCTGTTTTCATGCGACCAAATTTAATGTCAGATTCATGTTCCTTCTTTCTTATACTTAATTTTCTGCCTGTCATACCAACATAATAACTGATATCACCCCCCTCATTAACATACGGAATCTCATATACCCTTGAAAGATCCTCCTGTTTAATCGGGTCAAACTGTCTATAAAGTAACTCTTTTAGTTTATGTGGTGGTTTCGCAATTAAATCAATGTCAAACTTTTTTAATTTAAACTTTAACCTCTCAAAATTACCCTTCATATAAGGAAAAGAAACTCTTAACATTATAGAACACTCACTCTCACCCTTGTAAGTATCGCTTACAACCTGATCCCTCCCCCCAATATTTTCATTTCTATAGTAATTAATCAACTTATTGATACTACCCAATTTAAAACCATTACACTCAGCTATACTACGGATAATATTTAATTCATCATTCAAAAACTTGATAAGTAATATTCAATTTACTTATGAATTTGAGGAAAGGTGTAGTCTCCCTTTTTTGGATACCTTTTTAATTCGAGGGGGTGGGGAGTATTTGAAGAGAACGGTTTATAGGAAGAGTTTGAATAGTCAGCATGTCATCCCAAATTCGGCGTATTCTCCTTTTAGTTATAAGTTTTCCACTTTCCGTTTTTTAGTTAATAGGGTTTTTAAGGTTTGTTCTGAGGAGTTATTGAATGATGAATTAAATATTATCCGTAGTATAGCTGAGTGTAATGGTTTTAAATTGGGTAGTATCAATAAGTTGATTAATTACTATAGAAATGAAAATATTGGGGGGAGGGATCAGGCTGTAAGCGATAATTACAAGGGTGAGAGTGAGTGTTCTATAATGTTAAGAGTTTCTTTTCCTGATATGAAGGGTAATTTTGAGAGGTCAAAGTTTAAATTAAAAAAGTTTGACATTGATTTAATTGCGAAACCACCACATAAACTAAAAGAGTTACTTTATAGACAGTTTGACCGGATTAAACAGGAGGATCTTTCAGGGGTATATGAGATTCCGTATGTTAATGAGGGGGGGGGGGGTGATATCAGTTATTATGTTGGTATGACAGGGTGAAAATTAAGTATAAGAAAGAAGGAGCATGAATCTGACATTAAATTTGGCCGCATGAAAACAGCTTTGTCTAGGTTATATTTGGAGGGAGGGATTAAAATTTTATTTGAAGATATTAAATTGATTTTTATTTCGAATTATTACCGCAAGTCCCTTATAAGAGAGTCCATCGAAATTTATTTGCGGAAAGGCTTAATCTGTAATTATACTTTCTGTTTTGTTATTCCACCTTTATGGTTAGAGCTTTTAAATAAATATTATGGGGCTAATTTGAATAGAGGGAGGCAACTGTGTATACAAACTTGATTTGATGTTTAATGTTTTTCTGTGATTTTACTTTATGTGTTTGATTGTAGATGGCGTTGTTTGTTGTGTTGTATTTTGTATATGTTGTAGCGTCCAGTGTCATTCGGGTTTGTTTTTGACGATGTATGTGTGCTTATAATTATGGTTTTATACTTTAAACCTAAACATGTCAAGTTTGGAAATTTTGTTTTTACATGTCTTTCACACCTTGCTTAAGCAAAAGATGTTTTTAATTTGTGTATATGTTTTAGAAAAGGTGAAATTTTTATGTTTTTAAATTTTGGAATTAAAAAACAGTTTTAAAATGTCTCCCCTGTTCTCTGATTCAGACAATGTAAACAGAAACAAAAACGAACAAAACTAATAGAAATTAATGCAAAAATGCACTATCTCACAAGCAAATTAATATATAGTATGCCTGAATAGGAAATATGCCAACTAACAGAAATTAAACAATTTAAATTTTTAAAGAAACATTCAAATCTTTACAAATTCACAGCCGCCATTGTTTTAAATCAAATGAGTTATAATAATCATAAAAACTTAGAGCACAAAATCCCAAGTTTTGTGAATTCATAATGAAAAACTTATTTTATACTTTTCAGAACAGTGCTTGAAATTTCTTAAAAATAAAAAAAATAAACTGAAAAAGACTAGTTTTGCTTACTTTCAAAACCCCCTCAAAATTTCCAATATTCCCCAAAATTCCGGGTTTATTCCCGTCCCTCAAAAACTGCGGTTTTTTTGCAACTCTAGTGATTTCTATTGCTACAGTAACAACCGGTACAAAAATAAAGGAAGCGAAAGTAGCCATAGATCCTCTTGTGCTATTTCACAGGGTGTGACAAGGAATCAGACAAAGAAATGAAAAAATACTTCCACTATGAATTGGCGCTTTTCCCTTTGTCACTTTTTACAGAGGATGGTATGCGCAAAGGCACCAAGTCTATGTTTTACTCTGCCTTTATCCCCCTAACAAGTGACATAATATTAGGAACGAAAAGAGCGGAAGTAGTTGATGGAAGATATCTTCTACACAAAGTTTGTTGAGATCGCAACAAATGTTTCGCAACTATTTTCGCAAAATATGTGAGATACGTACAGCATCATCACAATGAAAATGCAGTCGTTGTATTTGATGGTTATCCTAAACATAATAAAAAAAGTATAAAAAGTGCAGAAAGAATTCGTCGCTTGAAGATTCCTACTTCTGTTGAGGTTCAGTTCAATGAGACCATGTTTCCACAGATACCACAAGATAAATTGTTGGAGAATGAAGAAAATAAATCACTTTTCATTTCTATGCTTCGAAATGAATTTGAAAAAGCAAACGTGGTCACTAAGCAGGCCACTGCAAATGCAGATTTGCTAATAGTGAACACAGCTATATACTTGTCCGTGATTGCGATGATGGCATTGTCAATGGTGAAGACACTGGCCTTCTTGTTCTTGTGGCTTCTCTAGCTCTAGATAATGTTTATTTTCGAAAGGCTGAGATAGGAAACTGGAGGCTCTCTACTCCAACAAGTGTTTCAAGTTTAAAGAAGTTGCACAAAATATTCTTTTTATTCGTGCTGTAAGTGGTTGAGACCCCTCTTCTGCGTTCTTCAGCCATGCGAAAATAAAATATTGCAGAATTCTTCAGAACCCATCCCTGAACCAAAAAGTTCAAATCTTTAGAGACTCAAATGCACAGACGTACAAATTTGTTGAAGCCACAGAAGCTGTACTTTTTGCCCTGTATGGAGGAGATACCAGCTAAAACTTGAATGTATTGCGGTATGCCAGCTTCGCTAGAGCAGCTAATAGTGTTAAATTAAATTTAACGAGACTATCACCTACTTGCGATGTAACTCAATATCATGCATAGATATATTCATGCATATCTCAATATCATGCACTCGTATACCTACAAGTTTAGACATGGCTGGGAAACAAAAAGGAATCTCTCGAATGTGGCTGGTAATGGAATGGGCATAGGCTCATTCCAGTCACAATGATGAACGAATCAATTCCTCAAACTCTACTCAATTTCATATCTTGCCAATGCAATAAAGGTTTCAGTACGAAGTGCAGTTGTAGGAAGACAGTCTTGAAGTGCTCAGTTATCTGTATGAAGAGCCAGAAAAATAAAAGCTCGTTTTTTAAATTATTAACTTGCCAGGCGGTATTTTCTTGTTTTCAACCAAAATCTTGTTGCTGTGATTTTCAAAGTCTGTTACAAATAATTATAATTAATTATCTAATAAATGAAACTATAGACTATTTCACGCTCTAAACAGTTGTTTATGACAGCTTTGTCTCTAAAATGTACTAAAAGGGGATTATTAAGCAAAAACTAACATTATTTGAGGTTTTTTTGCAATTTTTACAAATTTTGTCCTATTTTCTCGGCTCCGTATCTCACCCCCTATTTGGACAATTTACAAACACGAATAGTGCATGTTGTAGGGAATTTTATCCTTTACAAAATGGTGAAAGTTACTTTTCTATAAAATGCACGGAAACCGAGTTACTCAAGAAAATTCGAAAAAAGTGACGAAAAATTTTGGTTTTTTCGATAAGGTGAAAAACGCACAAGGTCTAGAAGGTCGAAAACTTTGCTTTTTCCCTAGAGGGTAAATCTATGCAACATATCCAAAAAACAGAGTAACCCGAATTTTTGCGAGGTAAAATGCTATTTCTACTGGACTATGATGTTCTGTAACATGCCTGATCTGTGGTGTTGTAATAAACAAAAACTTGCATTATCGTCAACTGAAACTGAAGTTATTGCTTTAACTAAAAGTTTGCAAGACCTGTTGGTGTTTAAAACCATTGCTTATGAATTTGTAAATATTAAGGATTTGGTTATTTTCGAGGATAATCAGTCATGCATAAAATGTATCAGTAATGAGAGCAATTATGCTAGAATGAAACATATAGATATAAAATTAAAATTTGTTTGTAATGTTGTAAAAGAAAATATCAAAATTCAATATATTCCTACAAATATGCAAATTGCTGATGTGTTTACAAAGGCATTACCTAAAGTTAATTTTCATGAACTGTCCCAACGAACACAAGATTTGTAGCCACATTCTGCGAACATTATGTCCAAAGAGACTTGAGGCCACTTGTATCCAACCACAGTTGCATTTTAAATGACGCGCCATTACATCCGGTGTAGAGTCCTGCATCGAGTCGGGTTGGGTTGGCGCTATATTTTTTCGTTGCGGTTCGGGTTGGGTTGACTTCTATTTTTTTTGTTTCGGGTCGGGTTGCGGGTTCGAGTTGACCCGCTTTTCCAAAAGAATGTACACAATATTTCTGCAGATTAAAAATATGTATACAATAATACCTCACCTCGAAAATTGACCTTTTATGTCACTTGGAAAGGATATAAATATGTCATTCTTCTAATCACTTGATCATAACTTGCGTTTTTTTTACAAAATGTGTTCTGTGCAACATATTGCGAATGTCAGCGACAAATCTAAGTTGCAGTGTCATAGATTTTTCCATTGATTCTTGCTGATAAAACAAAACAAATTTTTAACTCACGAAAAGAATAAATTTTCTTGCGGTTAAACCTTTACTAACGCATTATTATATCTAATGTTTTAATACCGGGTATCTTCTTTGTGGACTACTTTTACATAACTGTATTGAAATATGGATTAATTTTTTGTTCCTTCGGTTCCGGGTCGGATTCGGGTAAAAATATTTTGGGGTTCGGGTCGATTTCGAGTTGATTTTAAGCAAAATTTGCAAGTTCGGGTCGGATACACAACCCGACTCGTGCAGAATTCCAAATCATTGTCCTCAATTTCGAGTGTAGATTGAATCTTTCGACAAAATCTAAAAGTCGCGAAATTGTGACTACTTTTGAAAAGTAGTTTGTAGTCGCTACTTTTTAAAACTTGTAGTTAAATACATTTTTGATAAAGTAGTTGTAGTTCTAGTACGCTACTAAAAAAAGTAGTGTTTCAGACCCCTGACTTATTCCCATTCAAATACGTATTTATTTTCATAGTTCTGTTCAAACTTTTTGTGAAAATCCCAACAATCGGACATGCTAAAACCTAAATATGAGCCAGAAGAATTATTCAAGGTTGAACCTGACTCGCAGAAATAAAATAAGTCATCCCGACCCGAAAAAATAAATAAAAGCAACCCGACCCGCTGCAGGACTCTATTCAACGATCTCGAGGTGTCCGCTATTCCGAGGTTTCACTATATTTGAATATTAAAGAATATAGTAGATTTGTCCATTTTTCTATATAAAATAGGTATTAGAGATATAATTATACATTACTTTTCATCATAGCATTAAAACATGATTTATTGTCCTTTCATTGTGGGTGCGGGTCGGATTGCAACCCGACCCGTGAAGGACTCTAATCCGGTGGCAGTATTGAATTTAGGCGGCTGCCCGGGTAGGACATTCCCCCCGGAGCATAGAAGTGTCTCCACCCAGAAGATTTGAGATTTCATGCTTTTAAAGGTTAAAAAGTGCAATTTCCCTCTCAGAACTCAACAATGTTCCCCGGAGCCACAAAAATCCCTCCCGGAGAAAAGTGTCTGAATTCAACATTGTCCGGTGACCACTGTTTACCTGAGGAGTGATAGTAAAAGTAATGCATTATCGGTGCCCAGTAGCCTTCCGGCCTGAATGTAAAATAAAGGTATCAAATAACTAGTCGGATGTGCCAATCCCAAAACTTTCTTCTATCTCAATCATGTTAATACTTCTATTTTCGTCCTCACATCGCCAATAAAATCAATATTTTTCGTCATTCTGTTGTACGTCAGCTGCTTGCGAATCATCGGGTTACCGGGATGCAATCAACTGATGTATACTAAACTACGAAAAGTTTGTTTTGGCCTGTACCGACCGGAACAGATAGCCTCCCTATTCCTTGGTTTTACGATTTTAGCTAATTTTACTGTAAAACACGAAGCTAAAATGCGTGGAACCCAATTAAAGAAGATTCATTCCCAGTTCTCGTCAACATTGAATTTGAATGAGAATATCGCCAAATTAGTCTTCTATAGCCAAGTTGGCTTCATTTGTGGCAACCTATTTTTGTCGCCAAATTTGGCGATATTTCGTCAATTGCCGCCAAGCTTGGCGAGAATTTGACGTTGGCGAATATAAATATATAGTGTTAAGCATTTAAGAATAGGAACAATGGTTACAACAATGAAAGAAAATTTGCTGAAACCCTGTTAACTAAATCTCATAAATTAAACCCGTTTATGGATGAATTCTGCTGTCTTGTTTGAAAGTGTCAACCACCTTAAAATTTCAAACCGCTATATCTCCGCCATTTTTTTATATAGAGACAAAACAAAAACTGCTCCGGATTCTCCGGAACATTTAAGGCCGAACATTTAACGGAAAAAACTTTTAGGATTTCTAATTTTTTTATACATCTTTTTGAATTTGAAATCTTTAAATGGCTATCACAGCGCCCCCTTCCGGCGGAATATCCCCACATTCTAGTAGGACCTGCTGGCTACAGCCAAAAACATATTAAAAATTTTTGGTTTAATTATCTGCATAACACCATACACTTTTCGATGATACAATAGTGAAAATCGAACAAAAATCGCGATGGCAGCGCCCCATTTCGTCGAAATATCCCCGAATTCAACCTGGACCTGCAGGCTATGGTCAAAAACATAGAAAAAAAATTGGTTCAATTATCTGCATAACTTCATACACTTTTCCATGATACAATAGTGAAAATGGGACAAAAATATCGATCACAGCGCCCCCTTTCGTCGAAATATCCCCAAATTCTGATAGAACTTGCTTTCCACAGCCAAAACCATAGAAAAAGAATGTGGTTCAATTTGAAGCATAACTTCATACACTTTTCGATGGTACAATAGTGAAAATGGAACAAAAATATCGATCACAGCGCCCCCTTTCGTCGAAATATCCCCAAAGTCTGATAGAATCTGCTTGCCATAGCCAAAAACATAGAAAAAAAATTATGTTCAATTTGAAGCATAACTTCATACACTTTTAGATGGTACAATAGTGAAAATGGAACAAAAATATCGATCACAGCGTCCCCTTTCGTCGAAATATCTCCAAATTCTGATAGAATCTGCTTGTCATAGCCAAAAACATAGAAAAAAAATTAGGTTCAATTTGAAGCATAACTTCATACACTTTTCGATGATACAATGAAGACGGACAGACAGACATTTTGTAAAAACGTGTTTTTCGGAATCTCTGACCCCTAAAACGTGTAAATCCGTCGAAAACCGGAAGTCAAAAAAAATTTCGATTACAATACTTTCTTCTATTATAGATAGAAGAAAGTAAAAAGAAGAGGGCTAATGTAATGTATTTGATACATTGTTTAAAAGAGATAAAATACTTTTTTTTCTCCATTCTTTTCAACATAACTTTTTATATTTAACTAGGGGGCTCTGCTCCCTACGAGCTACGCTCGTCAACCCCCGTTCTGAAACCGCATGATTTAAAAACACTCTGATTTGATCATGTCTAAAACGATTACGGAAGATATTATTATAATTAAACGACCAGTGGCGATCTGCTGTAACCGGGTTTCCATTAATTTTCCTTTGACTGAGGGATTTTTAAGTTTGAATCAACTGCTGTTGAAACAGATTACAACTGTAACTGTCGCCAAAATATATGATTTAACGCCAAACGTGCATAATCGTGGCATCGCGTCTCATTCAGTTGACATCAGAGGCGTTATACGTATTAGTTATTTCATCGAGGAATTTTTGATTCAACGTTTATTTGTCTTTTGATACTTCTCCATTATCCCGTCGAACAATTTTCATTAAAAAAAAACTATTGCTAAACTGTAACGCCAAATAAACAAATAGAACAATTTTGACATTGGAAAGGAAATATTATTATTTACGCTGTTTTAAAATTTGCAATAATAGGTAAAAAATTGTCGAAATAAATTGATCTCTCATGTAAATATAATTTTTAATTGAAATTGTTTGGAAATATTGTTATTTGATCATTTTAAATGTGACGTAAATTTCCCTACTTACTCGTATTTCTCTTTTTAATATTCACGCGCACGTATATTTTTATTACGTAATTTTCTACATTTACTGCTTTTAACACGTGATCATTTAATTATTATTTTAAAGTTTTATTTCTGTTTTTAATAGTCACGTGTAAATACATTTCTTAATTGAAAGGGAATATTATTTTGTGTGTTATTTTACAAATTGGCAACAATTCAAATAATGAATTTTATGAAATATGAAGTAAATCTTCTTCAAAATAATGAAAATTTTGAATAGAAAATTAAAATATAACCTCAAAAAATGAGTCAAATTGAAAAAATAATTGCAGCCTGCACACCGCAACCTTGTCAACTATATTCTTACAAATTATGGTCAAATTCCTGTGCATAGTTTTTGTTTCTATAAAACTTTATAAGAAAATTACACTGCTCAAAACAATTAAAGGATATTGCAGTTTTAGGTGGATTTTGTATCAGGGAAACTTTTTAGCTGATTGATACATGGTCGACAGACATAGTAGGTTATATGAGAATAAATTACACATGTTTGGCAGAAAAAAATGCATTTTATTGCGCATTTGTGTACAAAAGGAAAAAAACACAATTTGTGCATATGAGAAAAAAAGAATAAGAAAAGGTGTTTTCTTCAAAGAAAATCATTTATCATTTTCAGTAGGGGGTATGGTTTTCACGGGCGGCCAGCAACGTTGAACACCTTTGAGGCATGGACTCAATGAGGCTATTAATGACGAGTTGGGGTATTCTGCCCCACTCTTCCAGAAGAGCTCTTTCCGGTTCTTGGAGAGTTTGTGGGGGTTGTTGGCGGCCAGAAACTCGTCTTCCTAGAGCGTCCCAAACGTGCTCGATTGGATTCATGTATGGAGAACACGCTGGCTATTCCATTCAAACGATTCCTTCCTCGAAAAGGAAATCCTCCACCAGGTTTGCACGATGTGGTCTGCAGTTATCGTCCATTAAAATGAAGTTATCTCCGATTGCTGCAGTGTAAGGGACTACAATAGGTCTGAGGATCTCATCCCTATATCGGCGACCAGTCAGAGCTCCATCTCGAATGATGTAGAGGTCAGTGCGCCCGTCAATGGAGATGCCACCATACACCAACACTCCTCCACCGCCAAATCTGACACTTTCGTGCACGAACGCAGGATTATTCCTACTGCCACGGACCCTCCAGATGAAAATACGCCTATTATCCGGATGCACAGAAAAACGGGACTCGTCAGAGAACAGAATATTGCTCCATTCATTTCTCCTCCAGTTGACATGCTCGGTTGCCCACTCCCTGCGGTCGCGACGATGCCTTGATGTTAATCTAACACATACCATCGGTCGGCGAGCATACAGACCTACAGCATGGAGCCAGTTTCGGACAGTCTGAGTTGAAATCGTGGTGCCTGTAGCCGAGCGAAGGTGTTGTTGGAGAAGAGTAGCGTTCATGTTTCGGTGTCTCCGAGCTGTTAACGCTAAATACCGATCTTCATTGGGCGTTGTTGCCCGTCTACGACCTTGCCCTGGTCTTCGGCCTGCACATCCACTCTCCAAAAAACGGTTCCAGATCCTGGAAATGACACTTTGTGACACTCCAATGGCTTGCGCTACTTCGGCTTGAGTTTGGCCCCCTTCTAACCTACCAACAATTCTCCAAGCTTCTGAATCTGTCAAATGACTTCGCTGAGACATCGTACTCATCGAAACAAAGCAATCACTGAATGCCGATCATCCTTGTCTTCATTCTCTTTTATCCAGTTGAAAGTCAAATTTCATTCGCTGCCGCTGAAGCAACGTTTTTGACGTCGAACTCAAAATTTGCATACTCCAGAGTTTGAAAACCAGAAAAATTTGCATTTGTGATTCTCTTCTTCTATTTTCGGCAAAAAAAATTTCGTTTATATCTTTATTTTATATAAAACTTCAAATATCCTTTAATTGTTTTGAGCAGTGTATTTTGACCAACATTAATATTAAATATCTCTTAAAATAATTCTTCGATTTAAAAACTGTCTACTTCAGCGTGTTTATCGGACATTTCTTTATAAAACCACCAATTTTTAAATTTTTATTTGCAATAGTTTTCTGGATATTAGTCCAGAAAGACTTCAAGGCACAAAATCTTCATTGACAGCGGCTGCGGTGGTTACTTTTTTTTTAATATAGAGAGAAACCTGTCATTAGATGAAAGTTTTGAATATTGTACGAGATTTATATTTTATGCACTAAAATAAATATAAAAGCTTATATAGTAAATTTTACGCATTGTTAAAAATAAATTACAAATAGAATAGTCTTGACTCTAAAATATGCCTTACTACATAGATATTTTTAATGAGCACAGTACAATCACAATAAATATATGCTGTGTTTAATTATTCTAATTTTTAATTATGAAGATATATAGATTAAAGAAATAGAAAACATATCCAAATACACACTGAAACTATACGAAATATTAATTAGAATAAAATGCAGTTCATATATATATGTTACATTATTAAATCTTCTTTCGTGATATTTCCCTAGTATGCTAAATTATCACCAGTTGCACCAATTCCTTATTCCCTAATAATATCTATCGGTAATTCTTATTAAATTCCCCTTAAATTAATTATTATCTTACACGATTTACTTAAATATAAAGCTTTTAGTTATACCTAAATTATACCATGATTTCTGATCATTTCTGTGAATTCGAATGTTTTTTTCGAAAGCCATTTTTCCCTCTTTCCGAGATTTTTCGCGCTTTGGGTTATTTTTTTACTTTAAAATGCGTCCGCTTGAAATTGTCAGGACTCTTTGCTTTATTATTCCCATTGGTCGTGACATAGACTGTACGCGTATTCCTTCTCCTCACATTGGCTAGAGCGCGCGTTACGTCATGATTTGGTATTTCTACGCTTGTTCACAAAAAGCAGGTGCACTCGATCTTCAGATGGATTTTGGCCAAATTTTCAAGTATTAAGCAGTTCCCTGTCTGTGCGTTTAACTTAGCAGGTATTCCAAATGATTTAAAACTAATTACTTAGAGATGGCCCTGCCCATTTAAATTATGTACGGACTGCTTCCATTATGACTGCTTAAATAAAAGCATGGAATTACGCAACCGTCGTGTTTTTTACATCTTGGAGAAACACCCACTATTTTGATTAATTGCCTTGTCCAGCTAGGACATGACTGTATCCATAGTATTGCACTTCGGGTGGCTGACTGTCTTCTCTGATGTGGTGCTGCTTCCATTGTATAAAGTTATCGCCAATCATTTATATACATATATAATTTAATGATGTATGTCAATTTACTTATATATCTACTTTTTGGTTTCAGCAGAAAAATATTCATCCATAAAGAAGAAAAGCAAAGTACGTGGTATTTTGGATAAACCAAACGAAAACTTTTGTTCAAAGAGAAAAAATTTTGGAAAACTCAGAGCTGCTGCTAAAATACAATTCACAATTACAACTTCGTTGTGTCGAATTAAGACATCTGTTTCAGACAGAAATAAGCAAGCCATTGGAACTCCAAGTGGTTTAAGGTCAATGAGTTTTGAAGATTCTGATAAGAGAAGAGAATTTTTCTGATAATTTCCCTTTAGATTTTGTTTTGTTATTGAGACTGTATGTGTACGGAAAAATGAACAGACGGTCATTTTGCTTAGCACGTATAATGTTTGCGTCCATCGGCAAGTCTTATTAAATTAAATTTATTATTTTCATTGCATCATTTAGAATATTTATATTTTATAAATGCACAATTTTTTTAAAGTTATTTTTATTTTCTGTAAAGTAGTGTAAAATTCATTTCAGTAGTATATTGGATTTTTTTTTCTCTTTTTGTAGAGGTTGTCTAAATTATTTTATATTATATATATTGGTATTAAAACAATTTGTATTTTAAAAAAGAAAGTTATTTTATTTTCTTCTTATAGTTGAAGAATTTAATAGTTTGTACTAGAGAAAAATTCAATGAATAAAACAATGGAATAGAGTTTAATAAAATTTAGAAAAATCATTAAAATATTGTTGACATTTAATATTACAGCAAATAATTCTCAGGAATTTTGAAAAAGTTAAAATAATATTTTTTTCTAATGTTTGGCTAATAAAATGTGAGAAAAAAAACCTAAATGTTATGCTGCAAAAATAATTAATTAATTTCAGATCATGATGATTTAATAATGTTTTAATGAATAAGTATACTGGTAACGGAATTTCTAATAAACCTGTGTTAAAACAAGTTAAAAAAAATCAAACACATCATATTTTAATATAAATATATAACAAATCATGTTAACATCATATACATTGTTTAGGTATAAATTCAAAATGATTCTATAAAAAATACTTGTTAGAAGATTGTTTAAATAATAAAGAAGTTTTACATGAAAAGCAAATACTAATGAACACTTATGTATGCTTTTCCACAAAACTATAAGTTCATTTACCTCGACTTTTTTCAAAAATTTCTAAAATACTATGCCTGATATAGTGAATTAGTTTATTTTTTCAATTATATACTTTTTAAATTTATATGAAAGGGGCTCATTAAAAATGACATTGCATTTAAATTTTAAAATATATAATTGAAAAATAAACAAATTAATTCACTATCTCAGGGATGAGCTTATAATTTTCTTGAAAAGTGTACCTAAATGATTGTTAGTATTTTTTTTTCATGTAAAAACACTTTATCATTTAATTAATTTTCTAAAACGTATTTCAGTGCAGTCATTTGGTAGGAAATAAAGGAAAGTTTTGGTGTAGTTTGGATATTTGGTTCCTTTATGTTTTTTGGGTCACTAAACACGAATCTGAGGTTTTCCAACAAAAATTTTTCTAGGAAATACTTTTTTTTTTCTTTTTTTTTTTTTTTTTTTTTTTTTTTACAAAAAACGTGTAAAAACGGACTTTCTGTTTTTTTTTTTTTTAAATAACTCCAAAACTATTCATTTTGCTTGAAAGTCGACAGTATATGAATTAAAGAGAATAAAATTTTCTACATTTTATGTACTGAAAGTTTTTTTTCTCTGATCAATGATTTAGCCATGAGTGCCGCAAAAATGGGTGTTAAAAACAAAAAACTGTAAAAACGGAATTACGGCACTGTACGTTTATGTAACTTGGAAACTAACCATTTTAAGCAAACGTTTAACCCTTAATAATACTAACGATTATATGATTGACTATATTTTATGCATTTGAGGTAGAGGAAAAGTGCAAATCCGGCGCCAGAGGACGATGGGAGCAGTTCCACCTCCTCTCATGGGTCGAGGGTGCTCCTCCTCCGGAGAGTTCGTACTCTAAGAGGAGGTAAATTTGGGAGTTGGTAAAAGACAAAAAACTATAAAAAATGGAATTACAGCCCTGTACGTCGATGTAACAGGAAAATTATCTATTTTACGAAAACGTTGACTATTAATCATACTAAAAACTATGTGATTGACTACATTTTACAATGAAGTTGGCTTAAGAAAACGAACCAAATCTACTCTCTACAAGGCATTCAAACTCCTAAAAAAGAAGCGGTTCAGCGGCAGGATTCAATTCGTCATTCATGGTGTTTTGTTATTGCATGGGGTTGTTTGGCCTAGGAATCAGTCTTTTTCAACAATCTGCGACAAATATGTTGAGTACGTACAGTGAAAATACCAACCGCAGACAGTCGTTGTGTTTGATGGCTACGCTGATGACTTACAAGGTGGTACAAAAACGGCTGAGCATATGAGACGAGCAAGGAAACATGCTTCAACTGCCATATTGTTTGACGGTACAATGATACCTACCATTTCCAAAAAAAGTTTTTTTGCTAACCTTAAAAACGGTCGGGTAATATCTATGATGATTGACAAGTTCTCATCAGCAGATATTACATGCAAGCAAGCAAAAGAAGACGCAGACGCCTTGATTGTAAACACTGCTTTATCTTTGGCTCCATCAAATTAAACGGTTATTATAGTTGGGGAGGATGTAGACCTCTTGGTTATTTTGATAGGTCTCTGCAGGGCTGAAAACGTTTTCTTTTTAAAAAATGGGAAGGATACCGTTTCTCCAGCGACATTTTTTCCAACTAATGCGGTGAGTTCAACAGTTGCGAAAAACATCCTCTTCCTACAAGCTATGAGCGGGTGCGATACAACGTCAGCACCGTTTATGCAAGGAAAAGTGAAGTTCCTCAAAACTCTTGAGAAGAATACAAATGTTGCTGACGTTGTAAAAGTATTCAAAGACTCGAACACTACTCAGGAGATTATTGCAGCTGCTGGGAAACGTTTCCTTGTCTCACTGTATGGTTATAGTGGGACGAATGTGCCTTCGCTGAACCACTTTTGGTATATTTCGTACAAAAAGTCAGCCTTTAAATACAGTTGTAACAATGTGGCTTTACCACCATCTACAGCTGCAGTACGGCAGCACTCTTTAAGAGTATATCACTAGGGGGCAGCAATAGCTGTAATTTGAAAAAAATGCTGAAGAGTGGAGATGGAAGAAAACAAACATTGGTCTTGAGCCTGTATTTACTGTACTATCCCCCTCCTGCTCCCCCTGCTTTATTGAAGCTTGTATCCTGTAAGTGCAAAAATAACTGCCAACAAAATTGTGGCTGCAAGAAGGCAGGTCTTTGTTGCTCCAAAATGTGCCTCAGCTGCGAAGGGAACTTCAACAACATGTCAGTGGTGAGTCAAGACGAGTAAGACATGTTATACCTTGAAAATGAGATGGAGATGGATTACCCACCCATTGATTCCGTGGACCCAATGGAAGATTAACAAGCCATGTCACAAGGTATGAAACACTTACCATTAAGAAAACATTTATTCTATAATATTGGTAGTAAATAAAAAAAACCCACTAATTCAATTCGTCTATATTCTATGTTGTAGATGTCGATGAACAGCAGGGGCCTTCAAATAAAAGAATGCGGAAATAAGATTTTTTTCTTTTTTACTTATGTAAATATACTTACTAATGTACATAATTATTTTGAGTCGTCGTATTTATTATCAGGCAGCTTCATTGTAAAATGTAGTCAATCACATAATTTTTTGTATCATTAATAGTCAACGTTTGCTTAAAATAGTTAATTTTCATGTTACATAGACGTACAGGGCCGTAATTTACGCTTTTTACAGTTTTTTGTCTTTTGCCCCTCCCAATTTCACCTTCTAGAGTACGAGCTCTCCGGAGGAGGAGCACCCTCGACTAATGAGAGGAGGTGCAGCTGCTCCACTGCTCCCACATTCCCCTGGCGCCGGATCCGCACTTTACCTCTACCTCAAATACATAAAATATAGACAATCATATAATCGTTAGTATCATTTATGGTTAAAACGTTTGCGTAAAATGGTTAGTTTCCATGTTACGTTGACGTATAGTGCCGTAATTCCCGTTTTTTTTTTTTTTTTTTTTTTTTTTTTTTTTTTTTTTTTACAGTTTTTTGCTTTTAACACCCATTTTTGCGGCACTCTCACGGTTAAACCATTAATCGGAGAAAAAAACTTTCAGTACATAAATTGTAGGGAATTTTATTCTCTTTAACTCATATATTATCGACCTTCACGCACAAAAATTTTGTTGGAAAACCTCAGATTCGTGTTCAGCGACCCAAAAAACATAAAGGAACCAAATATTAAAACTATACCAAAACTTTCCTTTATTTGCCCTTTTTCAGTCCCCAATGCCTGGACTATTTTCTTTTATAGAATAATTTTTTATTCATGCCTAAATAATGGCACGATAGTGGCTGGCTTTAGGCTAGTTTACATTTATAATTAACCATAAGAAGCGTTTATGTGGGGCAGCTTTGGGGTAGATTTAATTCTTGACATCCACAAATGGTATGACTACAGCGGATATCTGGATAGATTTTTTTCAGAATGATCGTAAACGGCCTAACTGTGGCTAGTTTCCATTAATAATTGCCATTTAAAGTATAATTGTGGCTAGTTTTAGTCTATCTATCATTTATTTTTAACGTTAATGACCTATATATTGGCATCTTAATGTATTTATGGCCAATTAATTGTGTTGCGGCCTTATTGTGACCGGTGTGACACTTTTTTGACGTTGCGATGATAGCGGGACCCCATCTAATAGTTTGGGCCAAGGCTAATGTAGCCATAAGCGGCCCGCAAGTTCTGTGTTTGCTGGGGTTATTTCTTTGCTGTTTGTGTAAATAATGTTTAAGTTGTGTCACATTATTTTTAATGATTGTTTATTAGAATTTTTCTTTTAGTTTTTCTGATGTAATGCTAGATTATGGGCGGATGATAGAATATTGTAATCTTAGCATTACACTGAATTATTATTATTATTTCCTTTCTCAGATTTATACAATTTTATTTGTTTTGCTTTGATTGGTTCTTTAACTTCCTGCCAGGTCCGCCAATTTTCTGACAAAATTCCACCCAAGTTTATAAATACTTGTTTCCACGTTCAATTCAGTTATTCTTGTATGTGTAACTCAATACAGCATATTCAATCCAACCTTGCTTTTTATTTTTGTCTTTTTAATATCAGAATAAAATTACCTTTAGCTGATGGGCCAGTTGCAGAATTTTATGTGTCAATCTGCAGCAAATCAAAATTTATCTGCAACCCAATAATGCTGTACCAAGCTTATTATCATAAGAAATAATAGTAAAGTAACCCATGGAATAAGCAAAATTTGCATTTACAAAGAAAATATAATAAAAAGATATAATAAATGTAATAAATGTAGAGGCTAAAAGTATATTATAGTGATTTTTTTAAGCTATTACGTTAATCTGCAGTGCTTGCTGCCATGCTCCACTGTTTCTGCTATTAGTGTTGATGAAATTTGAATTTTACGAAGTAAATTTATATTAAAATTTAATCCTTTAAAAGGCTGCAAACAGAATTTGGAAAGTACTCATCCATTATATTTTTAAGGGGCAAACAACTTTTGAAACCAACAATATTGTTGATAACTTAGTCTTTTAGTAAGAAAGAATTTAAAGAAAGTTGATTTTTCTTTTTTACTGCTCCCAGATTTTTGAAATTGCAGATATTTTTCTAAATTTATATAGAAAAATATAGAAAATATGCGAAATGATTCCGGTTATCGAAAAAGTTTATTTATCCTTATCGGGTTACCTCACTGGAACAGCCCTTATAATCTATACTGATAAAACAAGAGAGTTTGTGTGTGTCTCTAGGCGATGGGTTAGCAAAATCTACCATACCTAGAGATCTGAAAATTTGTATGAGAATAGCCCAAGATAAGTCCTGATACACTTGAGGCTCAGATGTTTCGTTTTTTGATAATTGACCGAGATAGTAATTAAAAACTTATCGAAAAAGTATTCTTTTTCGAACAAAGAATCAAGTATTCTTTCAAGTATTCTTTTTGGCAAACGCGCCCGCGCATGCTCAGTTTCGGAAGGCGACAGAGAAGATATAAAGTGCGAGATCGGAATTTTTTATTTGCTGTTTTTTTAACGCATACCGGTCGCAAACTTCGGGATACGAAAAAACGAAAGGCATATTCTTAAATTTCGTATTTTTACATTTTAAACGCCACAATTCGTTCGAAAAATATTTATATTAATCCTTTCAAAAAAAAAAAAAAAAAAAAAAAAAAAAATTAAGGTTCGTTTTCGCAATTACCTTTTTCTCCCTTTTGGCGACGCTCCCCTGGAATTCAGTTTCAGTGGTACCGATTAACAAAAATACCTTTTTAAAGCTGAGAGCTTCTTTTGTCGGTTTTCAAAAATTTGAATTTTAACGCTTCAAAAAAATTCGCCATTGCATGTTACTTCGCGGCTTCCAGAGAGGCTCTTATCTATGCTAAAACTAACTTAACCTTAGTATTTTGACACAACCTTTTTGGAGCATCTCGGCAGTATTTAAAAAAAAAAAAAAAACTTAGCTAAACTTAGCTTGATCGCTTAGAAAGATTTTTATTTAAATATATAAAATCATTTAACATTGATTTTAGATAATAAAAGGTTGTTATCATGGGCTCGGGCAACGTCTTTTTCTGTCTCTGTGTGTTTCTGTTAGCGATAGCTAGAGAAATCTACCATACGTAGAAGTCTGAAAATTTGGACGAGTATAGACAAAGGCAGGTCCTAATGCACTGGCGGCTCAGATTTTAATTTTTTTATTATTAGCGGAGATATTAATTAAAAACTATAATAAACATCGGAAAATGGTGCGTTGTTGCAGTTGTCTTGCCCAACACCGCTTTTCCGAGATTCTTGAAGCAGAGACAGAAATCGGAAAACGTTCCGCGTGTTTTGAAACTGCTGCATCCGTTTTTCAGATCGAAATAGAAAAAAATATATCCCACTTATTCTGGATACCCTTCCGATCCTCACAATGTCATTCGTTTAAATAAATATTATTTTTTACAGTTCCAAAATAAAAAAAAATTCCAAATATCGATTTCGTGTTTTCTTTCCTCCGCATCTGCTGTTCAGATCAAAATACGAAAAATATATCCACTTATTCTGGGTACTTTCTTGATCTTCAAGGTGTTATTCGTTTAAAAAAATATTATTATTTACGTTTAAAAAACATGTATAATTTTCAAACGTCGATTTCGTGTTTTTTTCTGCATATTTAGAAGTCTGCATTCACTGTTCATATCAAAATATGGAAACACTTATTCTTGTATTTTTGCCTTTCTAACGATTTCTTTGTTTTTAAAACATCGTAAATGTACCTTCTCATAAAAAACTAAATGGCAACTTTTTTTTTTTTCAATTATAAAATTTACATCCGCTTTCCAAATCAAAATACAAAAAATACCCACTTACTCATGGTACTTTTCCTTTGTCTTCCAGAATTTTTCTTCATGTTATATATACAATAAAGCCAACTAAGACAAAATTGCAAAGGACCAGTGAAAAAATCCGTTTTAGGCAAGTTTTCGTTTTAATAGGTGTAATTGTACGGTATTTTTTTCCACGGGACCAAGGTATTTTTCCGTTTAAGAAAGGTTCCATTTTTACAATTTTTGTTATATTCACATATATAGATAGATAGATAGATAGATATTTATGTTACATGTACAGTAAAACCTGTCAAAACGGAACCCGTCTATAACAGAATCCTGTCTTAAATGGAAACTTTTCATGCTTCCGATGGAAGGATTACCATACACACTAAACATAAGAATACACACTAAAGCAAAAACCTATCTGAAACGGAATATCTTTATGTCGCTTGCGATTGCTTTTCACAGGTTTTACTGTATGTATATACGGTTTAACCTGTCTATAATGGAAACCTATCTTAATCGCAAAGATTTTATGGTGCCAACCAGTGGCGCCAACTTTTGAAAATTATGGGGTGGGCTCAAAAAATTTTAAGTAAACTGGCACGGCCTGTTTTATTATTTTTTTATGTTATTCATGAATTCTTTCTTATAAAAGCTTTAATATTTACTACAGTACCGTAAAATATGATTTCAAATTAGAAACACAAAAGACAAAACATTTCATTCACTTAAGGATTTTATGGATGTCAGGGTTAGGACATTAAAATAGACAATGTTCACTCGCTGACTTATACTTACTGATCAAATATACAGGAAATATATCTTTCGATAGAAATCTAATAATTACACGTGCACTTTTAGTGCTCTTGTGTGTCTGTCACGGGTGCCATTACAATATTTCAAACAAAATGATCTTTTGAACATCTACAGAATGAAATTTTATTTTAGAGATAATATATATATATATATAAATACGTAGTGAAATAAAACAAGGAAAATTGGGTGGGCTAGGAGGAGGGCAAATTATTGAGTGGGCTCGAACCCCATGGGCCCATATAAGTTGGCGCCACTGGTTCCAACGAAAGGAATATACCTTGAAAGTTTACCTGACAATGACAAGAAGTAAGCCTGTCTAAAACGAAAATGTCACCGGTTATTTGTATTTTTGTTTTACTAGTTTTTATTGATTTTGTATTTATGATTCAGTAAATTAGTTCCTCGTTCTGTGGGGGGGGGGCAGACCCCACCTGATCCCCCCTCTCCTTGGCTACTCAGCTGGCTGAGTTCCACCAATAATTTCGAAAACTCTACGTCTATGGTTCTTACCACCTTAAATGGGCTTAGCTGTATTTTGAAATGAAACGTATTTAATAAAACAAAAAGAAAACAAATTATTATTTTTTTCATTTAATAATGTTGTTTAATTGAAACATGTAACTTTGAAGAATATCTGAAAATTCACTTATCACTTACTTATCAATTTTAGTGGCATTGTTTTGTCCGATAGTTCAGTGGAATCAATAAGTTCATACTTGAATCTGCATATGATAGTAAGAACATCATGAGGTGTTAGCTCAGATTTTCGCTGCAGCAATTGTGATCGTTCAATAATATCTCTCATATCAAACATTTTTGGGCTGTCTTTTTTCGGAATTCCACTGACTAAATGTTCCACGTTACCATCTAATTTTTTCAAACTTATGCTATATTCTGGAGAAAATTCTTGTTCCCCATTAATTCGTATAAACATCCGCATGAACTTTTCATTCAGTGACGAATTTGGATATAGTTCCAAAGAACACGAGACATCATTGATGAAGAAAGATGGACTTTCATAAAAAGAATTAATCCTTGTCATTTGATTGATCGTGATAATATTAGGGATTCTCCATTCAATTTGTGTTTCTTCATACGTCTTCTTTAAAACTGATTTTTCAATTACGCCAGTTATTTTAGTCGCCGCCATTTGTGAACAAACTGAATCCTTCTTCGAAACAGATTAATAATCAATAAATCCTGAAAATAAACAAGACTAAATGAAAATGGGCAAATAAACATTTATCGACTAATAAAATGTCAGCATAAAATATCATCACTTAAATAATTGTTTCTACAAATTTGTTTTTAAATAATATTTTCTGCAAATTCTGTTTTATCATTTTCATTATTATAGTTAATTATATACCAGCTGACCACCCGGCCTGCAATCATAACCTTAAATAAACCTCAAATTTGTATCTTAACCCCGACTTTATATCTTTAACTCGATTTTGTAATTTACACTTTTAAATGAAAATTCCAAACGAACCTCGTATCGGGCCTCGCAATATTTATTATTTTAAAACCAAATGCGCCATTTTTAACTAAAATGCATGCTCCTTAAGTGACTGTCAAATGCTTTTCCATATTTGAAAAAAAGTAGCGGATTCGGAATTTTGAAATTCGCATTTTTTCTTCTCTTTCTTTTTTTTTTAAACGGAGTCACTTAATATTTAAAAATAATAATAATAATTAATCTTACTGTCCAAACCCTTTGAAAATTTTATGTGTCATAAATATAATGGTTTCGAAATCTGTACAAAAAATTCATGAAAAAATATTGATATTTAATGGTAAAGGCGCTGGTAAGAAGACTTCTTTCAGATCGAGTACTTAATAGTTTAAAAATAAAAAAGGTGCTTGTAAAAGGACTTTTTTTTTTCACATCGAGTCATTATTTAATACAGATGAAACAGCCCCGAAAAACTGGCGATAAATCACAATTAAATAATAAAACTTTGTATGAATCATCATCAGGATAAAGGTGAAAATAAAGAATTTTGCTTAGTAGCCACTGGTCGGTAGGTTGATTTTTTTTAGTAGCCAGTTACTGGCTAGTGAGAATAATTTCTTTAGTAGCCAGTAAGTACATATATGTCACTGAATATTTAATTAAAAAAAATTAATGACTTTACAGTAAACAAGCAATTTATGTACTAAATAAAAATATTTTAATTTATATTGTTTCGAATAAACTCGAAATTTAAGTTCCAATCTATCTTAAATTTAAAAATAAGTTAACAGCAAAGTTATACACAACATGCTTATGTAGCTAACTACATAAGACCCGCTATACTTAGGTACTTGTGTAGCTAAATACATAAGTACATTTTTAAAAAAAAATTATTTGACTAGAATCAGGATCTGACAACAATAAAATAGGTATGTTTATGCACTAAGTAATAACCCACAACATGGTATTCATTACACATGCACAACCTGAAACCTATGTGCCAAAATCTCCAGAAATTGTGTATTTCACTAATTAGTTTCGGAAAAAATTGTAAATTTCATCGAACAGGCACATAAAAATCATGAATTTTGTCGATTGCGCGTGTAAAAATCATGAATTTCGTCGAACGGGCACGGAAAAATCCTGAATATCGTCGATCGGGTGCGTAAAAATCCTGAATATCGTCGATCGGGTGCGTAAAAATCATGAATATCGTCGATCGGGTGCATAAAAATCATGAATATCGTCGAACGGGAACGCAAAAATCATGAATTTCGTCAATCAGACGCGTACAAATCATGATTTACGTCAATTGGGCGTGTAAAAATAATGAATTACGTCGACCGGGCGAGTGAAAATCAGGAATTACGTTGATCGAGAACGTACAAATCATGAATTACGTCGATCGGGCACATAAAAATCATGACTTTCGTCATTCAGGAGCATAAAAATCATGAATTTTGTCGATCAGGTGCGGGAAAATCATGAATTTCGTCAATCAGGCGCGTAAAAATTATTAATTTCGTGTATCAGGTGCATAAAAATCATGAATATCGTCCAACGGGTGCGTAAAAATCAGGAATATCATCGATCGGAAGCGGGGAAAATATTGAATTTCGTCGATCGGGCGCGGAAAAATTGCGAATTTTAGGGAAAAAAGGAAATTGGAAAATCCTGCATTTGGCCGGTTCTTTCCATATTTTTAATTGCCAGTTTTTCAAGTTTATTCGACGAGTGGCGACTGGCGAGTGCTTATTTTCACCTTTACATCAGGACCCGATTAACCTCTGAATCTAGGGGAAGCATGATATCATTTTTGCCCCCCCCCCTTTCATTTGGCAAAAGATTTCTTAATTCTGCATTTATGAAAACTCACCAATGATACTAATATTGTTACCGGGTTTAGCTTAGCTGAGGTCACATATATTTCATTAAACAGCTTTTTTTTATGTTCCCTGTATATACCCCTGTAAATTTCCCGGGTGGTTTCTAACAAGCACATCAGGATGCAATAGGATTAATTAACATTCTATTGATGACATTCATATTTCCCTGTTTAATAAGTTTCGTGAATTTTCTCTTTGATTAAGCAAACTTTCTTTTCCAAAAAAATTAAATATACAATTTAAAAATAAATTTTAATGGGACGGCCCTCTTCGCAGTCATTTTGGAGGACCTTTTAAATTTTAGAGGGGCAGCATGTGCTTCACGCGCCTTTTGGATAATCAAGCCCTGATCGCCATAAAAACAAAAGAACACACAGGATGCATTTCGGGCTGTAAATTTTTAACAGCCATCATCAGCCAAAGTAAACACGTGTCCGTAAATGGACAAGGTCCCTCCCCGCCCCCCCCCACCAAAAAAAAAATCATTATTTAATTGTTAAAAAAATAGTTCTTATTGTCCAAACTCTCTAAAATTTTTATCGGTTATAAATATAATGTTTTTGAAGCCTGTGTAAAAATTTCCTGAAAAAACATTAATATTTGTATATTAATATTTAGTTGCAAAAAAACTGTTATCTCCTCTCTTTTTAGTTTTTGCATTGAACCTTTTAACATTAAAAACAAAATAGTTCTTATCGTCCGAACTCTTTGAAATTTTTATCAGTTTAAAATATAAAGTTTTGGAAGCCTTCGTAAAGTTTTCGTAGCAATATAGGGCTATTTAGGGTTGTCAGACCAGTAAGTTAACAGTGCCAAGAGAATTTTAATAGAATAATCTTTAAATAAGGGCTGTATTTATCTAAAACTCAAATATGGAGTCAAAAATGGGTGTGACTATTTGAAAATTTAATGTTGATGCAATGTTTAATGACGATCCCTCGAAAACTGTACTGATATTCGGAATGTAGACACAATTCCCAATTCAATGGTTATATTTAATTATAAATTTAATTATACAGGGTTATTCTAAATGATGGACCCATTTTCAAAAAATTGTATTTATTAAAGTACAAATCTAAAATGAACAATCTTTATACAATGAAAAGAGGAAGTTTCAAAGTTTTTTTTAAGACATTATAAATGTTCAATGTGTCCACCGTTTGCTGCACGGCAAACGTCTACGTGATAGCGAAACTCGTCCCACACACGTGAAAGCAAAGGTGACTACTTCTTCTCGGGTTATGTTAAGGAAGCTGTGTACGTCCCGCCGCTACCAACAACTCTGAACGATCTGCGGAACCGTATCACTGCTGCCGTGCACTTAGTAACAGCAGATACACTTTCTTGTGTGTGGGATGAATTTGGCTATTGCGTAGATGTTTGGCGTGCAGCAAACGGTGGACACATTGAACATTTATAATGTCTTAAAAAACTTTGAAACGTCCTCTTTTCATTGGTATAAAGGTTCTTCATTTCGGATTTGTACTTTAATAAATATAATTTTTTGAAAATGGGTCCATCATTTAGAATAACCCTGTATATGGAATTATGTATTGAATTATAAATTTTCATAATTAAAATATGTTTTTGAATCAAAAAAATACCTTGAATATGTTTGGCTCTGTTCATTGCATTTTATTTAAAAAGTAAAAATACAATTGGATGAATTTCGGTGCAGATATGAATAAAAGTTTGTCACATGAATTTAACATAAGCATCTAGGGATACACTGAATAGTGATTTTGGGCGAACACCGAATATTCGGCCCACAGGTAAACCGAATACTCGAACTCGGCTAGACAAATTGTAACAGTGAGGTCGAATACCGAATATTCGGCCAACCGAATACTAACTATTCGGCCGAATAACGAATATTCGGCTGGCCGAATATTTTTATATTTCAGAGTTTAAAAGTTATATTATAAAACAATTTTACATAATATTTAACACAGATACTACCATTTTATGAACTAGACCTTTTTACAAGAAACCTTTACAGAAACAAAATTTGTGCTTTGAGTTATAACTTAAAAAGAGTATAGTCTTACAACTTTTTTTAATTAATAAAGTTTTAAACTCTGTGGCTTCTTCTGTGAATAAAATAAATTTATAAAATGTTCTTATATTCTAAAACAAATATTTTAAAATCAAAGAAAATTTTTGAATGAATTAGAAGAAACATTTTACAGTGACATAGGTAGTGTTTATTTGTCAGGAAGGAACTAAAGTAAAACAATACATTAAAATGGTGGCAAATCAGCAAGAATAACTTTCCTGCTCCTTTTGATTTGGCAGGGAAGTTTTTAAATGAACCAGAGAGCAGGTGTCTGGAATGGACGATCATATTCAGAAGTTGTTAACATACAGGGTGTTCATACATCTTGGTACAAACTTTCTGCATAGATAAGGTGGTCAAAGCAAACATTTTTTGAGCAAGAAACACTATTTCAATCCACTTATTCCATCAAAAATACAAACAAATTCAATCAAAAACACAGGTTGTGTCACCACAAGCTGAAACTGAATTTTCATTCACAACTTTAACAACAATGAAGATATTTTAGCGAGATTTAAATCATATTAATTTTGCTTGTAGCAAATATGATGATATTATTGGAATTTACTGAATTTTGGCCAATGAAACAGTTAGTACTGTCAGCTGCACTCTGAATAAAGGAATATCACAGAAATCAAAGTAACTATGTTGAAAATATAGTTACAATATATTCAATATTATTAAAGTAACAAAGGAAAATTTAAATTTGACCTGGAATTAGATGCACTTTATTTTTGATTGAACAAGTGTGTTGCGATCCTGGTTTCCTGGACAAAAATTATCTATTATCACCTGTGAAAGTTTTTTTTCCATTTTGTTTAAAAACATGATATTTGCAAAAAAAAAAACAAGAAACAGATTATTTACTAGTCAATATTCAGGAACTTGCATTTATTTGTACATCATTAATTCCTATGAAGGTCATCATTAATGGTTAATTTTTTTTTAAGTGACACTTTTCAAACAGCGAATAAATAATGCAAAAGCATTCCCTTTCATTGAAATATGAATTATTTTGAATATCTTTATTAATTGACAGTTAAAAGTAGAAATTATGGGTTTTTAAAAATATTAAAAAAAAAGTTTTTTTAAGTATTCGGTTTGGCTGAATATTTCGATATTCAATTTTATTTTTCTATCTAGGTGCAGCTTCAGCTTCACCTGTACGAGAGCCGGTGCATTTTAAGTTAATAGATTGAAGATGCCGTTACCATACCACTCCTAATATCAACATCGCAATGAATATTCTGCTGTTGTTACTATTTTGCTTTCTTACAACACTCGCTCCTTTTTCAGTTGACAAATAAAAACTGATTTGTAAATAGATACTAAGGAAACACAGGGAAAATAATCTTTAACCACTATAAATTCTGAAAAAGAAAGAAATACTTAAAAAAAAAAAATCGCGAATAATCAAGTCAGATTTTTGCGAATATTAAGTTTTTCCGCATTTTCATATTCGTGAATAATCAAAACTCGCGAATGTTAAAACCACGAATGTTGAGGGATTACTGTACGTCCAAGCTGAATATTCAGTAATATGGCTGAACATTGCATACCGAATATTCCATGCATCTCTAATTACAAATGCCAGTTTAACAATCCTTATCAGTCTGTATGTTTTTTGCTTGCAATGTATTTAAAAAAAGTAAAAAAAAAATCCATTATAAATATTACGGTGTCAATGATTTAAATCCGATGATTAAAATCAATGATTTAAATCAAGATTTTAATCAAACGCCTTTTTTTTAATCATTGAATAAAGGATAAATTTTTGTAATGTTTAAAATGATGTAAAAGACTATTAAAAATGATGAAATTGAACATCAATTGAAATATTTATAAAAAAGTTGTGTCTATTAAATAAATGAAAGAAGCTTTTATATATTTTTATACGCTTAATGCCTTAAGCGTGTAAACAATAAAGTATAGCAAGCTTGTAAATATTAAGTTTTTACCAGACATGAAAATCCTTTTCATTTAAAATTGATATTTAATGAAATTTGTTACAATCCCCATTGTCATACTAACTTCCTTTGAATAATGAAATTATTCACTCTTTTATAATAAAAGAAGTTCAACAAGCATAATATATTTTTTTCTAGATAAAAGAAGGATTATCTTATGTTCTCATTTAATTTTTACAAATAAATGCATAACAACAAATTGAAGCTAAACGTGAATGACAGAAAGATAAACATCTGTCAACAGCTGTTGTGAAAGAATGTATCAGAATATTAAACATAGCAAAATCTATTTTAGCAGGAATTGCATTTTTTTTGTTACTTTTGTAGCAAGTTAAAAAAAAAAGTCGGTTATAGATTGAAAAGAAATAAAAAGCGTAACTTAAAGCAGGAGAAAAAAAACCACTAGATTCTAATAGTGTCCACAAACTGTATAAAAATGCTAATATTTAATATTTTGATAAGGTAATAAGGATTGCAGATACGATTGATCTTATGAATGTGTTTACTGTGTTTATCTAATGCAATGAATTTTCTTTCTTTCTTTCTTTTTTTTGTTAGTATACACATAAAGTTTAAATTTGTGTCATTACAGTAATTTTACAAAGTACAAGAGCAACAAAAGCTGACAGGATATTGGTTTGATTTGTAATTTGTGCTAATGGAATTAACAATTATTAGAATAATAAAACCTTCATAAAAGTAATTATAATTTTATTAATTAAAACGTACTGTACATTATGCTACTTACTATAATTTAATTAGAGGTTTAACCCCTTAATCGCCGCGCCCGATAAACGTAGGCTACTTTTTTAAAATTCAGATTGCTCGATTGCCACCATTTTTTATAAGTAGAAATATTCGTATAAATACTCAAATGCAACGTAAAGTCCTTATTAATTATTAATTAGAAATATTCGAAATTACTTAATGGCAGATAAAATAATGCGAGCATAAAGCCAATTATACAATTTTAAAAAACTGGTGGGAATCAAATAATCTGAATTTTAAAAAAGTAGCCTATACTGCCCGTGAATGAATCCGGCGCGACGATTAAGGGTTTAATTGTTTTGGAAACCTCCGATTCTTTGTAGGCGTTTAATATATTAATTCTGGAAAAAAAATCATAAAAATCAGATTAAAATAAAAACAAAAAATTCTATTTTAATTAAAAGAAAAAAAAATCCGATTTTTTGCACCTTAATAAATATACAAATCATCAATGGGAAATCAGTTTTAAAATATAAAGGTGTCCCGTTTTATCGTTTACCAATAGCTAATTCTTAAGCTATTAATTTCAGAGATATACGTCCATTTGCAATAATATCACAAAATGTTTTTCTTCATCATATTAGAAGACATTTAAATCAAAATAGTCATTTTATAAAAGTTATTAAATTTAAATTTTTATACTTTTCCTGAGTTTTATAAGTTGTCTTTAAATATGCATTCTCCGTGCTCAAGTGAAACAGCAGAAAAGAAAAGAGAAAGAAAATAATCATTTCTGTACAACCAAAACTTACTGAGTTACAATACTTATAAATTTTCAGCGTTTTCAAATCCATTTTTAGTACCAGAAAACTGAAAATTATAAAGTTAAAAATATCATAACACGGTAAGTTTTAGTCGTAATTTTTTTCTTCTCCTTGTTACATTACGGATAATGCTTTTTTTTAATTATAACTTATAGGACTCTGAGGAAGTATAAAAATTTAAATTTTATGATTTACGTGGTTTTTAAGATGATGAAGAACAACTTTTGAAAAAATTTTGTAGTTAGAAGAATACTTTTAAAACTAGTGGTTTAGAAATTAGTCAAGGATAAGAAGGAAACCTTATATACGACAAAAAGTCATTAAGTGAGTCACAAAAGATAATTAAATAATAACTTACAATGATATTCACTTCAAAACTATTTTTATTTCTCAACATATTCTCTACCAATATTTATGCACCTATATCACCGTTTTATCAGTGCCCCAACACCAGCTGCATACAATTCTTTGGGTGGCTGTCTCAGCCACATTAGGACTTCAAGTTGAACCTTTTCATCATCTGTGAACATCATCTTGCTTCCAAGATGATTTTTTAGTTTACTAAACAGATGAAAATCGATTGGGGCTAACTCGAAGCTGTATGGTGGATGTTGATGAAGTTGCCAACCAAACTTTTGAACTGTCTCCTGTGTTCAAGTTGAAGTCCTAATTTGGCTGAGATAGAAACCCAAAGAATCTTATGCAGCATTCCCATGTGTGGATATGGAAATAAGTACTGATTTCAACAAGAGGGCATCATCTTTAGAAAACTCGAGAATAGATAAATGACACAATATCAAACATAAACTGCATTATTCAAATTAGTACAGTACAATAATATAAACAGAAATTTTGGTTTTAATCGCAATGAAATATAACAGAAAAAATAAATTTTCTTGCAAAAGGCATTTGATTTTTTTCACACTTATGACATTGGTAAAATGATTGATGGACCAAAAAATCGTGATTATCAAACGCAGGATACTGCTTTTTTTTCTATCACATCTATTACTAAAGTACCTAAATTTTGTAATACAGCTTGACATACATTGAAGAAAAACTTCCAAACTGAGCATGCATCCTATATGTATATTGCTATCACTGAGCTCTATAATAATATGGAGAGCTAACTCACCGATCCACTTTCTGCCGCAACCGCATCACACTTTCAGTGCGCGCAAGTAATGAATCCTGCACTTTTCTTAATATTATATTCAATTTTTTTAACTTTTCCACATACTTTTTGTCACTTTTAGTTATTTCTACAGCTTTTTCATATTTTTATGAGCAATACATAACATATTTTTCCTTTTTTTAATTGAGCTTATATAAAATTTCCTTTTTATCAAATATCAAATTAAATATTGGCGATGAATTTAAATGAAACCTGTAGTCTTTACAATAAAAAATGTATATCAGTGAAAATTGTAGCAACTTCGTCATATTTTAAAAAAATAATCTAATTTAAAAATATCTACCCCATACTATTCTATGGGAGAAAATCTGTGTTTGGCATTGTATTCATGGGCGGATCGCTGGATACAATGTATCAGAATAGGAAGTTAGCTCTTCGTTCTATTGTGGAGCTCAGTGGTTGCTATTCGATACAGAAAAGTACTTTACCTATGACTGATCTGAAGTGACTGGTGAACATAGACCAAAACAGAAAAGCTAAGAATAATGTACGGTTTCCTGTTTTATTATCTTTATTTTCAAAAAAAAATTACAAAATCTTCAGTATTCTGATAATATAAAATTTTCAAATACTAAAACATTCATTTTTACTATTATGAAAAATAAAGTAAGAACTCCGAAAGTCAATCTTTGAGTTTCACGTTTGACATTTCTATCAAAAGTTTGTTTGCCAAGCGACGGTGTGTTCTCAGTAAATCATCCCACTCGGATGTTACAAAAATTTTCCGCGCATTTCTATTGAAAAGATCTTGAACTTTAGAAAATAATGTAGCTTCGTCATATGTGTCAGCAAAAACAGCAACTTCGCATACGTTTTCCACTGTCAAATACTGCATCAGATATTCAATGCAGAACGTCTTGAGTTCTTGAACGTCATACTTATCAGATATGTAATATAGATTTAAAGCACAGCCGATTGATATATCTTCAAGCTTACCGCAATAGATGTACTTCAAGAATACTTCAAAAGATTCCGGATCACAGTCCGGTATGGCGATGACGCCCGTTTGCTTCTCCAATGTATCGTGTTTGAAACTAGCACCAAGCACACTAGATCGGGCGACCAAAACAGATCTGTGAGCCTTGTATTCTTTGTCTTTTACTTTCAAAGTTACGTCACAGGTCTCTTTCTTGCCAAACAGATCTATGAAGTCCTCCGACAATTTATCTAGTCCTGGAAGAAAATAATAATAATCATAAGTATCGTAAACAGTTACAGTACCTTAATGCATCTAAATTGACTGAGCTTCCTAAGGTCATTATTTACAACGTATACAAGCTTTGTTGTCATTTGCGTAAGTTTCGTTGATGCAAAAGGTTAATTTTATGCAAATGACAAATAAGAAATTTTTTTTGCTACGATGGCATAAAACATAATATGTCGCCAGACGCATAGATAAATTAGATCATAATGTAATCTAGCCATCAATTGAAGGCTTCTGGACAACATAGAGTATATTAAAACTTAAATTCCGCGATGCTAGAATCCATATTCGATCATGGCCTGCTGTGTCAAACTCCGCTTTTTTAATACGGGCCCTGACGTGCTGTTAACTATATAGAATAAGTTTCGGTCAATTAGTCAGCAGATTACGTTTGCATCCTCTAGAACCATGACAATATAAATAGATAAAGACTTCTAACGAAATAGCCTTTTGAAAAAGAAAACCATTCCTCGAAAAATGTTTCAAATAGGTGGTGCCTGTGTAGGACAGTTGCCTTATACATCACCAGTTCGTCTGCCTGAAATTGTTGTTACGAAACATTTTTAGTGAGAGTTTTGGTTTGTAAATGACACTACCTTCGAAGGGATGCTCTATGGCTGCGCAGAACCGTGTACGTAGATGTCATTAACTTTGAAAGTCGCGACACTTATTGAAAACTCATTGCCACTTATTGAAAATGCATATTAGAGGTATATACATATACAAGCCAAAATTTTCAGGCTTTTGATGCTCTATGATAATAAAAAGTAGACCTTAAAAATATATTTCTGTAAAGGGGCTGTCCATAAATGATGTCACACTTTCTTTCAATATTTTTGACCCCCTCCCCCCCTTTGTCACAAAGTGTCACACTTCACCATACCCCCTCCCCCCCTCTTGTCACATGTCACACTATATTACATAAACATATACTTGCAGTTCAGAAACAAAACACTACGTTATAGATCATATTTCAAATTTTATTTTTAAACTTTAACTATGTGTTTTAATGACATTTGTGAGCATAACAATAAAAAAGATTCGTGCACTTATTTTATATGAAATAAGATTAAGGTTTACAACAAAAAATATAATTAACTAGCTGTTACCCGTGACTTCGTTCACGCAACATTAAAATAATAATAAATACATTAATTAAGCAAAATATTTCACTCCCGATAATTAAAAACGTTAATAATTAACTAACTCTTTATCACATTTCATAGGAGTTGCTTGCGGTATTTTTTGTTATAGGGACCTTGACATAACTCAGTCTTAAAAAAGTGAAATTTTGTTCCAAATAATTGCGAAAATGCAATTGCAACCAATGCAAAAAGAGGGCCAAATAAAATAGTGGAAATAGAGGAATTGGATAAAAACAACTGTGAATTTTAGCTGATAAGCAATTTTACTGTTAACGCCTTTGTGAAACGTTTTAACAGCCATCCTTCAGAAAAAAACATTAATTGGAATTAGTATATGCTTTTTCTTTAAATTCAATTCTGCCTCCGTGGTTTAATGTATAGCTGAAACAAATCTTGTTTTCTAAATGACAGTATGTTGACAGGCAATTTTTGTTCTCCCGAATAAATTGATTCATGAAGTTTGAATACGTGAAAATATGTTTTTATTTTTCGGATAATTTACTGAAATCAAGATTTTGTTTTCACCATCTATCTATTCAAAGTGAAAATAAATTCTGTTTTTCAGTTTTAATGAGAAAATGGTGTAAAAAATATACTGATCTGTTTTATTTCTCCTTTTTCATACACAAATATGAAGTATGTTACTTTCCGTTTTTAGAAAAACTTCATTAAAATTTACAAAAAAAAAAAAAAAAAAATAAAAAAAAAATAAAAAAAAAAAAAAAAAATCTTGGTATCTAATTTATTTTTTTTAATTCTGAGAGTTAAGTCTTCGGATCAATGATAACCGGTATTAAGTAAATCGCGTTGCGTTCGATAGTCTAGGAGTAGTTTCGAAATACAAACACACGGTCAGATTTTAATATAATAGATTCGTGTTCATTTTCCTTTTCTTAAAATTATGATGTGATTTTTAGAAGAAAACTCTCATCTGTATATAATGAATACTCATGCTTAATAACCAGCGTAGATAAAAAAAAAAAAAAAAAAAAACATTTAAATATTTCGTTATAAATATGGCGTGAAACTCATCTACTTTATATGCTTACTAATCCTTGTATTATTAATGTAAGGAATTGATTCACATTCATTTTAAAACATATCGGAAAATTCCCGTTTTATTTCAAATATATATTTCCCCAGAGAAATCTCTTTTAAATGACATAATACTTGTTAATTTCCTTTTCCAGGCAATTCATTTCAATACTGGCATAGGGGAAATTATGTTATTTTAACGAAATAAAATTAAATCTTCAGGTTTTATCAACAAAAATGGAACTATTAACATTCGTCATTTTTTTAGGTAATCGAGGTATTTCTTTTAGTTTTAAGAATAAAAATATTTTTTTCTCGCTATCCATGACATCATTTTCGACGTGGATAATATTGCGGAGCATATTATTGACATTTGCTAACCATTTTCTTTTGAAATTTCTTTTTACTTTTTTAAAATTTAAATAAAAAATACGGTATAGTTATATTAGCCGTGCGCAGACGGTAAAACACCACGTATTGTTACCATACAAAAGAAAAAAATTGAAGATAATTTTATTTCACCAATCAAAGCATATCCACTTTATTTTCCATCTATGACGTCATATTAGCCTGTTTCCTTATGGTTACGCATATTGAAACCTTGTATTATTATCAAAAACTAAAAAAAGTACGTTTTATTTCTAATAATATTATTTAATCTTTTTAATTCTTTAATTTTTTTATTTCATTTTCATTTTTCACGTGAAAAATTTTCAATTGAATCTAAATTGTAGAGTAAAAATTATTATTCCAGGTTTTTAATTAGTTTTGGCAACGATAAAGTATTAGCAACGGTAAAGTAAATTTAACCATTTTAAAATATTATACGAAAAAATGTCCATTTATTCTCTATGAAAATAACGAAATTTGGAATTATTAAGATAAATATTTGAATAAAATTAACAAAAAACAGCCTATGTTCATAAGAGGGTTATAATCCACCTATATGCAAAAACACAGGATCATTAAATGCTCCATTTTGACGCTGGCTTCAGCCTAACATTTGCACACAATCAGATTTATAATATGATTAGGATATACAAAAGTAATAAAATATTAATATGAAGGAGCAATTGATTTTTTTTTTAAAGAAAGGAATATAAGTAAAAACAAATCACACGAAAGTTGTTTTAGCCCCGATTAAAAAATACCCTCAAATTCTGGCAATTTCAAAATAACTTCAAAATTTAGTCTGCTGATTTTAAATGATTTTATTTAAATCAAAATGTGTGATGTCACACTTCTTCTTACCCCCTCCCACCCCCTTGTCACAAACTGTCACAATTTCATGAACCCCCTCCCCCCCTCCAAGCATGACATCATTTATGGACGGCCCCAAATAGACAAATGTAAATTTCCAAAAATCCTGCTAACAAATGTACAATATCACTATTACAAAAAAGGCCAGCCTGGTCATAGTCTGCTGGAAAAAAAAGTTACCCCGGATCCATCCCGAGTGACTGACAATAAAATGGCCACGGCCACAGCCTAGCCTGTTCAGATTACAGATCTCAAACTTGCGCTCATACCATAACCTTGTACAATAAATGCAAATTTTGTGAAGCAATAGCAACACAGATATATTCTTGTTTCGAAACATGCATTGCATTTTCATAAATATCTGACATAATGAAATCGGCTGGATTCACACATTGGATCTCCCGTTTTGAAACAGGAAAGGTTAGATTTGCGCTACTCATTCTAGCTTACATCGTCAGAATATTTATAACTTATACTCTGTCACATTTCTCTGGCGATTTTCCTTGTTGAATAGTAGTAGAAGAATGTATGTTTCACCTCAGCAGGCTAAGCGCTAAGCGGTGGAGGTGGGTACCGGAAGTGAGCCTGGCAGTGGAAGCGGAAGTGATGGAAGATAAGACAGGAAGTGAAAGAAGATAAGACAGGAAGTGTTGGAAGATAAGAGAGGAAGTGAAGTAGGGGAGGGCTTAATTTTTTTTAACTGATAGGGGAGAGAGAGAAGGGCTTATTTTTAGGGGGCTTAATTTTTTTTTGTGAAAAATAAAGGGTTTTAATCAGATTCTTTCTTGTCAGGGAATTTTTTTTTAAAATACGAAATTTAGATGTAAGATATTTAAGAAATATAAACTACAACTTGGAGTACTTTTTGAAATTTTCTTATTTTTAGGTGTCTTCTAGGTAGGGGAGGGCTTATTTTTAGAGGGGCTTAATTTTTTTTTGATGAAAAATAAAGGGTTTTAATCAGATTCTTTCTTGACAGCGAATTTTTTTTTTTTTAAATACGAAGTTTAGATTTAAGATATTTGAGAAATGTAAACTACAACGTTGACTACTTTTTGAAATTTTCTTATTTTTAGGGGGTCTTCTAGACAGGGGAGGGCTTATTTTTAGGGGGTCTTCTAGGTAGGGGAGGGCTTATTTTTAGCGGGGCTTAATTTTTTTTTTTTGCTGAAAAATAAAGGGTTTTAATCAGATTCTTTCTTGACAGCGAATTTTTTTTTTAATTGTGGACCCACCATAACCACCTGCTATGAATAATAATAATATTAACAGAATGCATAATTTTTTTTTTCATAAAAGTTTCTTATGGTTGGTGGGAAATGTTAAAGTAACAGAATGTCAACAGTGCTAGTAGAGTTGAGGGGTATGAACCCTGCTGTAAAAAATAATAATTTTAACAGAATGTACAATTTTTTCCCTTTAAACATTAACTTAAATGTGAATGAGATTAAAATAGATGTGAGGGTTAAATTTTTAGTAACAGAATGTCAACAGTGCTAGTAGAGTTGAGTAGTAGGAAGCCTGCTATAAAAAATAATACCTGTAAAAGAAATATTTATGTGCTACCTTTCGCGCTCGTCGACCTAACTGTTCAGAGTTTAACATGAAATTTACTTATAATTCACCTGCAAAAGAATTTTTTTCCCTTCTTTAAACATTAACTTAAATGTGAATGAGATTAAAATAGATGTGAAGGCTAAATTTTTAGAGAGTTAAAATGAAAATCCACTGAGGGTTGTGTTAAATAAAAGGAGATGATCGACTTTGAAGGCATTTTTCTAAAAGTTTATTTTTCGAAAAAGGAATCATACGTTTCGATTATATTTGTTAACTATTATAGTTTAACATTAAAAAGCAGGTAGACATTCACATGTTTAGCGCTCGTCGACCTAACTGTTCGGAATTTTTTTCGAACCCATTATTTTTGACTTTATAAAAGTTTAATATAAAAAAATTATTCTTTAAGTATTAACTGAAATGAGATTGAAATAGATGTAATGGCTCAATTTTTAAGAATTTAAAATGAAAATTGTGATAGCCAAGTAAATGAAAGTAATGCGATTACTTTGCTTTATAAAAATCTAACACGAAAATAGCAGGTAGATATTCACATATCTAGCGCTCGTCGACCTAACTGTTCGGAATTTTTTTTTAACCTTGTGTCAATATGAGTTATGATCCCTTAGAAAGACCTACATAGAGACACTTATCCCTAACGTATATAATCAACCATATATTTAACTAACCATAAAAATATAACACGAAAAAAGCTACTAGACGTTGAAATTTAAACTTCTTGCGCTCGTCGACCTAACTGCTCAGAGTTTAACATGAAATTTACTTATAATTCACCTGTAAAAGAATTTTTTTCCCTTCTTTAAACATTAACTTAAATGTGAATGAGATTAAAATAGATGTGAAGGCTAAATTTTTAGAGAGTTAAAATGAAAATCTACTGACGGTTGTGTTAAATAAAAGGCGATGATCGACTTTGACAGCATTTTTCTAAAAGTTTATTTATCGAAAAAGGAATCATACGTTTCGATTATATTTGTTAACTGTTATAGTTTAACATTAAAAAGCAGGTAGACATTCACATCTCTAGCGCTCGTCAGCCTAACTGTTCGGAATTTTCTTCGAACCCATTATTTTTTACTTTTTTAAAGTTTAATGTAAAAAAATATTCCTTAAGTTTTAACTGAAATGAGATTAAAATAGATGTAATGGCTAAATTTTTAAGGATTTAAAATCAAAATTCGTCGAAAATTATGATAGCCATGTAAATGAAAGTAATGCGATTACTTCGGAATTTTGTTTAAACTTCTCTCGAGTTCGTCAACCTAACCGTTTAGAGTTTTCGTCGAAATCCAGATATATATATTAACTTTCAATAGATAACTTTTTTTAAGGGAAGTTTAAATAACATATTTCCCAAAGTGTCTTAGAAACATTTCAGAATTTATACACACATAAGAACCTCACCTATAGGTGTAAGGTTCTGATTTTAAAGCTACTAGACGTTGAAATTTAAACTTTTTGCGCTCGGCGACCTAACCGTTCGGCATTTTCTTCGAACCTTGTGTCAATACGAGTTAGGATCCCTTAGAAAGACCTACATGAAGACACTTATCCCTAATGTAGATAATCAACCCTATATTTAACTAACCAGTTACAACACACAAGACATAATCATTACATTCAGTTAATAAGTGATTTGATGTGTAAAATATTAGATATAAAAACATGCAATATGATATATACAACACACAAAAAAAATTTTAAAGATTTTTTTCCCTACAATTTTTAACAAGAATTTAGCAATAATTTAACTTGAGAGCAGGTATTTTGTTTAGAGTTATACGATTATAATAAATTTTAACCCTATTTTACTTGATACAACTAACATTTAAAAAAAGAGAAAGACATCTAGTTTTTTTTAACGTCACATATTTGAATTATTAACCTATTTTAGTTAAAAGTATGATACTTAAGTGATTTTATTTGAAAATTCAATACAACATTTTAAAAGCAGTCGAAAGATTTTTACTTTTAAAAAATAACTAACAGAATTTTAATTTTTTAAAGCAGTAAGGTGGATGACACTAACTTTAAATTAACTTTTAATAGGTCACTTTAAATAAAATACATATTTTTTATTATTATTAAAGAAATATAAACTACTCACACATTATTATGATGCATTTTAACATAACTGAAATACTACAACCTTTCTGCTGACATGTGGTCACAGAGGAAATCTTTTCATATAAGAAGGCAAAATAAGATAATGAATTGATTCGTTATGCATATGTTTAAACAGGAAATTATTTAAGACATGTGATTAAGGCCATTTTACATGGTATTACGGAATAAATCTTTTCATAGGATGCGAGATAAGATAAGATAATATCACGTAATGATTTAATAAACATGATTCGTTATGCATATGTTTAAACAGGAAATTTGATTAAGAGATAACATTACTTTACTTATATGAAGTGTCCAATTATAAATTTTGCTGATATAATTAATTTTATTTCGAATTTGAAAATAGTATTGACAGAACATTCAAATTTTACTTTTACACAATATTTTCAAAAATTTAAAGTGTTATGAAATATTTAATTGTGAATCGGATTTTTTACAACATTGTGTTACTTTTCATAAAGTTTTACCTAACATTGCGAAATCACCTTGTTTAAAAGATTTGTTATTTGAACTGATAGTGAAGCTTATAGATTAGTTCGAACTTATAGTGAATTAAAAGACAAAATGATATGCAAAATATGTAAAGTGGAATTAACAGATCAAAACGTGCATATATATGTTGAGAATGCCTTTTTCAAGTTGTTTAATTGATTTTAAGATTTCACTGAACAAGTGTTTTATTGGTCATTACAAAAATTTTGAAATTAGAATTGTATACATCTTATTTGATGTGTGTTATTTTAAATGATGAATAAAATAGTTTGATTGCGAAAAAAGTGTTTTCTTTAACCTACACTGTTAAAACTGATGTTGTGTATTTTGAATGACTTAGACAAAATGTTAATTTAAAAAAAGATTTTAACATGAGATAAGAGTTTTACAATAAAAATTGACTCACCTAAAATTTTTTCAAGATAGTCTTTTATCGATTCCTACCTAAACATGTTATCAGCTTGCTACATGCATGTTTGAGTGACTCATTTTTACATGTGTCGAACTGTCTGTTGGGAAAATGATTGCCATATTTAACACGTGTAGACGATTTTTACCCGGAAGCTGTTTGAACTATCAAATTTCAGATATCACACATTTTTGTACAACATTTAAATATTTTAATGTATTTTCACTTGTATATAGGAAACTTAGAATTATCAACTTCATATCGGAACATGGAAGATAGAAAAATAATAACTTTACACTTAGACAATATTTTAATCTAAGAAAAATAGACTTAACACATTGTTAGAAGTTTTGGATAATATATAGTTGGTTAAAAATTTTAGAAAATTTAACTATAAAGTAACAAATTTTAGAAAATAAACATTTCGATAATTGAAAAAATTAAATTTTGGTAAACTTTACACTTAGACAATACTTCAAACTAGGAAAAAATAATAACTTTACACTGAGACAATATTTTAAACTAAGGAAAAATTAGACATAACACATTGTTAGAGTTTTTTTAAAACTATCTAGTTGGTTATAAATTTTAGAAAATTAGCAACAAATAAACATTTCATTAGATTGCCGAAAGAAAATAATTAAATTTAAGTAAACTTTACACTTAGTCAATGTTTCAAACTAAGAAAAATAATAACTTTACACTTATACAATATTTTCAACGAAGGAAAATTAATAACTTAACACATTGTTAAAGTTTTTTTTAAACAACACAACATTTTCAAATCAGTGGAAATAGTATACCTGTAAAAAATTCAATTTAGTGGAATTTAATGGTGTAATTTTTTAACCTTACTCATTTAAAAAATAAAACTTTATAAAATTTTCACTTTTTTAAAATAAGCAACTGTTAAACATTTTGAATGTCTTAGACAAAGTAGGAATAAATTTGTTGAAATTATATAAAACATGAAAAATTTCATAACTTTTAAAGGAAATTTTATTTATGCTGAAATAAACTCGAGGTATTTATTATATGTTACTTAAACTACAAGAGAATTGATTGAAAATGTGTTACTTTTAATCACTCACAAGATAAGACATGATGTTAGGAATTATAGATGGGTTTTTCTCCCACACATGACGTCACTGATAACATATTTACTGATCAAGTCATAAAATCATAGTTTAGGGTAGGTTTTTAAGCACGAAGTTTAGTTGAGATTTAAGATATTTGAGAAATATAAACTACAACTTTGACTACTTTTTGAAATTTCCCCCTACATAAGAAAAAGAAAATAGAAAAATAAAATGAAGAGTCGTATTTGAATGGAATCGAATTATTATCCTTTCACTTAACAGCTGAATGCGTCGGCAATTACATCACAAAGGCACTGATAACAACTGATTGAATATATTGTGTTTCTTTTTTAAGGTTAAATTGATTTAATATTCAAGTTATTTCTTAATGATACACTTAAAAACAATAAACTTAATTAGCATTCAGAAAGCAAACGATCACATTATTGTGTAAAACAATCAAATGTTTTAAAAGTCATGAGTTAAAATTTGAAATGACTTAGAATTTAAGTAGAATTTAGATGTGAACCTTTTAAAATGAAATAATAGTTTTTTTTTGTATCGCCCTCTATCTGTGGGTAATAGAATTAAGAGATAATTAAAAGTTTTAACTTGAATTCGAACCCACAACCAAATTTATTTTTCGGTTTTATAATTTAGGGTAGGTTTAACTGAGCAAGCCATGATATTTCAGTATTTATAGACGATTTAAGATATTCGATAAAGGAAATCATCTGAATTTTTAATTTAATTGAAGGGTTTACTGCTTAAAGTACTACAAAATGAGTACAACACGATGCATAGTTTTTTAATTAATTATATTTTTCGAAAGGTTAAATTGACTTATTGATAAACTTAGGATTTATGTTTAAAGTGAATAAATTGGATATGTTAAGTTCACTTAATAACAGAGGGTTGAATAAGTTATTTTCAAAAAAAAATTGATAAAAATAAAGTTTACTAAAAGTTTTTAAAGTTAAAAAATGTAAGTTATGTTAAAAAAGTTAACAAAAATATAGTTTTAAGAAATTTAAAGTTTACAAAAAGTTTAAAAATCTCTATGTTAATCAAAATTAACTTTTTAATTTTAACTATTGAGAAACTATAATCTGTTTATCCTTGTAACCAACTGGTTCATATCAACTATCTGCACATGTGCAGTAAAAACATACACTTTTAAACTAACTTGAGTTCGATTTTAAATTCTTTGCTAATTTTTATACAGCTCGATTACCTTTCAGAAAGAAAACAGAATGAAATACTTACCAAAAAACACGTCAACGTCTTATACTTGCTTTCACTTAACTAATCTTTCTACATTAGCTTTGCTAGGGGGCGCTGCAATCGCCGCTAGAGGCTCTACTAATCTTCCGGTTTGTGACGTAGTTTCCGGTTTGCGATAAGAACAAGGTTAAAATAAAACCCACGTGCATTCAGTTGGTGTTGTTTACCTGTACCTTGTTATAAGCCGTTTGCCTTCTCTTGCTCACTTGTCACTCGCTTGTCCAGACTTGTTTCTGTGCTGACTCATCTCTTGCTTTAACTGTTTGGACTTGCCTGATGTCAACTATCTCAGGTCTTTTGTCATAGCTTAAATGTACTTTATGTCGATCACTTTAATATAAAAGTTATGTCCCAACTTACTTAAACTTTGTTAAAAATATTATTTATTTTTATAACACATTTACTAAGTCACTTTCGTTCAAAAATATGTAAAGCCCGATTTTAAATCGAAGTTTAGGATAAATTCCCCAAATTTTGTAACATTTTAGCACTAATAAGAAATATTGTAAACACCCTGTACATACAAGTTTTGTAAAAATAATATTACTTATAGCTAAAAATCGAAGTTTAGGATAAATTCCCCAAATTTTGTAACATTTTAGCACTAATAATAAATATTGTAAACACCCTATACATTCAAGTTTTGTAAAAATAATATTACTTATAGCTAACTCGTTTAGTCCCATGATAAGAACCTTCATTATCGCTAAAATCAGTGCTAAACGAAAATGCAACCATAGGTTTAACCGTCTAATTACATGTCTTTACATATTATTTTAAAATGTAAAGCATTATATCTGAACGAATGATATAAGAAAAAGTTAGGATAGTTCACATATTTTTGTTATTAAAAAAAAACTTATATGCAAACACACACACTTACAAAGTTACAAGACTCGACAAACGATTCACCATGTTTTTTAAACTTGGTAAAATATTTTTAATTTATAAATTTAAATTAAAAATAAAATATTTTTAAATAAGAATATTTAAGAATTTTTAAAGTATTTTAATTTAAATTTATAAATTAAAAATATTTTACCAAGTTTAAAAAACATGGTGAATCGCTTGTCGAGTCTTGTAACCTTGTAAGTGTGTGTGTTTGCATATAAGTTTTTTTTTTAATAACAAAAATATGTGAACTATTCTAACTTTTTCTTATATCATTCGTTCAGATATAATGCTTTACATTTTAAAATAATATGTAAAGACATGTAATTAGACGGTAAAACCTATGGTTGCATTTTCGTTTAGCACTGATTTTTGCGATAATGAAGGTTCTTATCATGGGACTAAACGAGTTAGCTATAAGTAATATTATTTTTACAAAACTTGAATGTATAGGGTGTTTACAATATTTATTATTAGTGCTAAAATGTTACAAAATTTGGGGAATTTATCCTAAACTTCGATTTAAAATCGGGCTTTACCATATTTTTGAACAAAAGTGACTTAGTAAATGTGTTATAAAAATAAATAATATTTTTAACAAAGTTTAAGTAAGTTGGGACATAACTTTTATATTAAAGTGATCGACATAAAGTACATTCAAGCTATGACAAAAGACCTGAGATAGTTCACATCAGGCAAGTCCAAACAGTTAAAGCAACAGATGAGTCAGCACAGAAACAAGTCTGGACAAGCGAGTGACAAGTGAGCAAGAGAAGGCAAACGGCTTATAACAAGGTACAGGTAAACAACACCAACTGAATGCACGTGTGTTTTATTTTAACTTTGTTCTTATCGCAAACCGGAAACTACGTCACAAACCGGAAGATTAGTAGAGCCTCTAGAGGCGATTGCAGCGCCCCCTAGCAAAGCTAATGTAGAAAGATTAGTTAAGTGAAAGCAAGTATAAGACGTTGACGTGTTTTTTGGTAAGTATTTCATTCTGTTTTCTTTCTGAAAGGTAATCGAGCTGTATAAAAATTAGCAAAGAATTTAAAATCGAACTCAAGTTAGTTTAAAAGTGTATGTTTTTACTGCACATGTGCAGATAGTTGATATGCACCAGTTGGTTACAAGGATAAACAGATTATAGTTTCTCAATAGTTAAAATTAAAAAGTTAATTTTGATTAACATAGAGATTTTTAAACTTTTTGTAAACTTTAAATTTCTTAAAACTATATTTTTGTTAACTTTTTTAACATAACTTACATTTTTTAACTTTAAAAACTTTTAGTAAACTTTATTTTTATCAATTTTTTTTTGAAAATAACTTATTCAACCCTCTGTTATTAAGTGAACTTAACATATCAAATTTATTCACTTTAAACATAAATCCTAAGTTTATCAATAAGTCAATTTAACCTTTCGAAAAATATAATTAATTAAAAAACTATGCATCGTGTTGTACTCATTTTGTAGTACTTTAAGTAGTAAACCCTTGAATTAAATTAAAAATTCAGATGATTTCCTTTATCGAATATCTTAAATCGTCTATAAATACTGAAATATCATGGCTTGCTCAGTTAAACCTACCCTAAATTATAAAACCGAAAAATAAATTTGGTTGTGGGTTCGAATTCAAGTTAAAACTTTTAATTATCTCTTAATTCTATTACCCACCGATAGAGGGCGATACAAAAAAAACTATTATTTCATTTTAAAAGGTTCACATCTAAATTCTACTTAAATTCTAAGTCATTTCAAATTTTAACTCATGACTTTTAAAACATTTGATTGTTTTACACAATAATGTGATCGTTTGCTTTCTGAATGCTAATTAAGTTTATTGTTTTTAAGTGTATCATTAAGAAATAACTTGAATATTAAATCAATTTAACCTTAAAAAAGAAACACAATATATTCAATCAGTTGTTATCAGTGCCTTTGTGATGTAATTGCCGACGCATTCAGCTGCTAAGTGAAAGGATAATAATTCGATTCTATTCAAATACGACTCTTCATTTTATTTTTCTATTTTCTTTTTCTTATGTAGGGGGAAATTTCAAAAAGTAGTCAAAGTTGTAGTTTATATTTCTCAAATATCTTAAATCTCAACTAAACTTCGTGCTTAAAAACCTACCCTAAACTATGATTTTATGACTTGATCAGTAAATATGTTATCAGTGACGTCATGTGTGGGAGAAAAACCCATCTATAATTCCTAACATCATGTCTTATCTTGTGAGTGATTAAAAGTAACACATTTTCAATCAATTCTCTTGTAGTTTAAGTAACATATAATAAATACCTCGAGTTTATTTCACCATAAATAAAATTTCCTTTAAAAATTATGAAATTTTTCATGTTTTATATAATTTCAACAAATTTATTCCTACTTTGTCTAAGACATTCAAAATGTTTAACAGTTGCTTATTTTAAAAAAGTGAAAATTTTATAAAGTTTTATTTTTTAAATGAGTAAGGTTAAAAAATTACACTATTAAATTCCACTAAATTGAATTTTTTACACGTATACTATTTCCACTGTTTTGAAAATGTTGTGTTGTTTAAAAAAAACTTTAACAATGTGTTAAGTTATTAATTTTCCTTCGTTGAAAATATTGTATAAGTGTAAAGTTATTATTTTTCTTAGTTTGAAACATTGACTAAGTGTAAAGTTTACTTAAATTTAATTATTTTCTTTCGGCAATCTAATGAAATGTTTATTTGTTGCTAATTTTCTAAAATTTATAACCAACTAGATAGTTTTAAAAAAACTCTAACAATGTGTTATGTCTAATTTTTCCTTAGTTTAAAATATTGTCTCAGTGTAAAGTTATTATTTTTTCCTAGTTTGAAGTATTGTCTAAGTGTAAAGTTTACCAAAATTTAATTTTTTCAATTATCGAAATGTTTATTTTCTAAAATTTGTTACTTTATAGTTAAATTTTCTAAAATTTTTAACCAACTATATATTTTCCAAAACTTCTAACAATGTGTTAAGTCTATTTTTCTTAGATTAAAATATTGTCTAAGTGTAAAGTTATTATTTTTCTATCTTCCATGTTCCGATATGAAGTTGATAATCCTAAGTTTCCTATATACAAGTGAAAATACATTAAAATATTTAAATGTTGTACAAAAATGTGTGATATCTGAAATTTGATAGTTCAAACAGCTTCCGGGTAAAAATCGTCTACACGTGTTAAATATGGCAATCATTTTCCCAACAGACAGTTCGACACATGTAAAAATGAGTCACTCAAACATGCATGTAGCAAGCTGATAACATGTTTAGGTAGGAATCGATAAAAGACTATCTTGAAAAAATTTTAGGTGAGTCAATTTTTATTGTAAAACTCTTATCTCATGTTAAAATCTTTTTTTAAATTAACATTTTGTCTAAGTCATTCAAAATACACAACATCAGTTTTAACAGTGTAGGTTAAAGAAAACACTTTTTTCGCAATCAAACTATTTTATTCATCATTTAAAATAACACACATCAAATAAGATGTATACAATTCTAATTTCAAAATTTTTGTAATGACCAATAAAACACTTGTTCAGTGAAATCTTAAAATCAGTTAAACAACTTGAAAAAGGCATTCTCAACATATACATGCACGTTTTGATCTGTTAATTCCACTTTACATATTTTGCATATCATTTTGTCTTTTAATTCACTATAAGTTCGAACTAATCTATAAGCTTCACTATCAGTACAAATAACAAATCTTTTAAACAAGGTGATTTCGCAATGTTAGGTAAAACTTTATGAAAAGTAACACAATGTTGTAAAAAATCCGATTCACAATTAAATATTTCATAACACTTTAAATTTTTAAAAATATTGTGTAAAAGTAAAATTTGAATGTTCTGTCAATACTATTTTCAAATTCGAAATAAAATTAATTATATCAGCAAAATTTATAATTGGACACTTCATATAAGTAAAGTAATGTTATCTCTTAATCAAATTTCCTGTTTAAACATATGCATAACGAATCATGTTTATTAAATCATTACGTGATATTATCTTATCTTATCTCGCATCCTATGAAAAGATTTATTCCGTAATACCATGTAAAATGGCCTTAATCACATGTCTTAAATAATTTCCTGTTTAAACATATGCAGAACGAATCAATTCATTATCTTATTTTGCCTTCTTATATGAAAAGATTTCCTCTGTGACCACATGTCAGCAGAAAGGTTGTAGTATTTCAGTTATGTTAAAATGCATCATAATAATGTGTGAGTAGTTTATATTTCTTTAATAATAATAAAAAATATGTATTTTATTTAAAGTGACCTATTAAAAGTTAATTTAAAGTTAGTGTCATCTACCTTACTGCTTTAAAAAATTAAAATTCTGTTAGTTATTTTTTAAAAGTAAAAATCTTTCGACTGCTTTTAAAATGGTGTATTGATTTTTCAAATAAAATCACTTAAGTATCATACTTTTAACTAAAATAGGTTAATAATTCAAATATGTGACGTTAAAAAAAACTAGATGTCTTTCTCTTTATTTAAATGTTATTTGTATCAAGTAAAATAGGGTTAAAATTTATTATAATCGTATAACTCTAAACAAAATACCTGCTCTCAAGTTAAATTATTGCTAAATTCTTGTTAAAAATTGTAGGGAAAAAAATCTTTAAAATTTTTTTTGTGTGTTGTATATATCATATATTGCATGTTTTTATATCTAATATTTTACACATCAAATCACTTATTAACTGAATGTAATGATTATGTCTTGTGTGTTGTAACTGGTTAGTTAAATATAGGGTTGACTATCTACATTAGGGATAAGTGTCTTCATGTAGGTCTTTCGAAGGGATCCTAACTCGTATTGACACAAGGTTCGAAGAAAATTCCGAACGGTTAGGTCGCCGAGCGCAAAAAGTTTAAATTTCAACGTCTAGTAGCTTTAAAATCAGAACCTTACACCTATAGGTGAGGTTCTTATGTGTGTATAAATTCTGAAATGTTTCTAAGACACTTTGGGAAATATGTTATTTAAACTTCCCTTAAAAAAAGTTATCTATTGAAAGTTAATATATATATATCTGGATTTCGACGAAAACTCTAAACGGTTAGGTCGACGAACTCGAGAGAAGTTTAAACAAAATTCCGAAGTAATCGCATTACTTTCATTTACATGGCGATCACAATTTTCGACGAATTTTCATTTTAAATCCTTAAAAATTTAGCCATTACATCTATTTTAATCTCATTTCAGTTAAAACTTAAAGAATATTTTTTTACATTAAACTTTAAAAAAGTCGGCAAAAATAATGGGTTCGAAGAAAATTCCGAACAGTTAGGCTGACGAGCGCTAGAGATGTGAATGTCTACCTGCTTTTTAATGTTAAACTATAACAGTTAACAAATATAATCGAAACGTATGATTCCTTTTTCGAAAAATAAACTTTTAGAAAAATGCCTTCAAAGTCGATCATCTCCTTTTATTTAACACAACCCTCAGTGGATTTTCATTTTAACTCTCTAAAAATTTAGCCTTCACATCTATTTTAATCTCATTCACATTTAAGTTAATGTTTAAAGAAGGGAAAAAAATTCTTTTGCAGGTGAATTATAAGTAAATTTCATGTTAAACTCTGAACAGTTAGGTCGACGAGCGCGAAAGGTAGCACATAAATATTTCTTTTACAGGTATTATTTTTTATAGCAGGCTTCCTACTACTCAACTCTACTAGCACTGTTGACATTCTGTTACTAAAAATTTAACCCTCACATCTATTTTAATCTCATTCACATTTAAGTTAATGTTTAAAGGGAAAAAATTGTACATTCTGTTAAAATTATTATTTTTTACAGCAGGGTTCATACCCCTCAACACTACTAGCACTGTTGACATTCTGTTACTTTAACATTTCCCACCAACCATAAGAAACTTTTATGAAAAAAAAAATTATGCATTGTTAATATTATTATTATTCATAGCAGGTGGTTATGGTGGGTCCACAATTTAAAAAAAAAAATCGCTGTCAAGAAAGAATCTGATTAAAACCCTTTATTTTTCAGCAAAAAAAAAAATTAAGCCCCCCTAAAAATAAGCCCTCCCCTACCTAGAAGACCCCCTAAAAATAAGCCCTCCCCTGTCTAGAAGACCCCTAAAAATAAGAAAATTTCAAAAAATAGTCAACGTTGTAGTTTACATTTCTCAAATATCTTAAATCTAAACTTCGTATTTAAAAAAAAAAAATTGCTGTCAAGAAAGAATCTGATTGAAACCCTTTATTTTTCATAAAAAAAATTAAGCCCCCCCCTAAAAATAAGCCCTCCCCTACCTAGAAGACCCCCTAAAAATAAGAAAATTTCAAAAAGTACTCCAAGTTGTAGTTTATATTTCTTAAATATCTTACATCTAAACTTCGTATTTAAAAAAAAAATTCCCTGACAAGAAAGAATCTGATTAAAACCCTTTATTTTTCACAAAAAAAAATTAAGCCCCCTAAAACTAAGCCCTCCCCTCTCTCCCTTATCGGTTAAAAAAAAATTAAGCCCTCCCCTACTTCACTTCCTCTCTTATCTTCCAACACTTCCGGTTCACTTCCTGTCTTATCTTCTTTCACTTCCTGTCTTATCTTCCATCACTTCCGCTTCCACTGCCAGGCTCACTTCCGGTACCCACCTCCACCGCTTAGCCTGCTGAGGTGAAACATACATTCTTCTACTACTTTGAATCAGTCACAAAACGGTTTAAAAACGGACTAAATATCAAATCAGCCGGTCGATTTTCATGAAAACCTGTAAATTTTTTGCAACAGTGGTCCGTAACATATTCGCCAAATGGAAGCTCATTTGGAGGTATCATTTGAGAGTTATCATGTCCACTCCTTCACACACACACACACAAATCACGATTATAATACTTTTCTCACACAGCAGAACTGTTTAGGGGTACTCTCACATTAACTCAAAAAATGACCATTTTAGCCATCTACCTTTCAGCCTAGTTTGCTTTGGTGAAATTTTCATCCCTGCAACCAGTGCTGAATTCAGGGGTTGGTCCGGAGGAAATAGACCTATCCCCCAGAGCACCAAATTATTCCACCAGAAGGTTGGGGATTTTGTACTTAAATACGATCTAGTATCCCCCCAACAAACTCCATAATGTACTCCCCCAGAGAAGCATAAATCCCCCCCTCCCTCCCGCCGGGTAGAACTGTCTGAATTCAAGACTACTGGAACCACCGCGATGCAGGGGATCGCTTCCAATATCAGTAGATTTTTGCATAATAGTATGACAGAGGAGTAGACGCACACTCGAAGTTGCAAAAGGTCACAGTATACTCTTGTTACGCTACTGCCAGATGTGAACTTGTTTGTATTTGTCTTCATCGAAACGATCATAGTTTATATGAGGAATCTCAGTGCATGTTAAGTGCTGTAAAATGTTCTAATCTTTAAAAAACAAACAACGCTCACAGTTGTTTAATTAAAAATGTATTGGATATCAATAAATTATACATAGAATTTAACAACTAACATACATATCCAAAATAACTTTGACGGTAATTTAGCCAGAATTTCAACATTATCGCATCAACGCGTACCACAGTTAATGCTGGAAAGATGTGTTTGTGTACTATCGGTGGTAAACGTTGGCACGAACTTGTTAATTTCTTCTTGTTTGATTCACAAAAGTTTAAGGTTTCGCATTCCCCTGCATCTGCGTAGAAAAACACACTGGCCTGAACTTACAGCCAGAAAGCAAGTTTGTTACTATACCAGTATATCGTTATTAACCGAACAAAATTTTAAAGGATTTGAACGTTAGGAGCCAAATGCAATTCAGTGCCATGCATATTTAAAGAGACTTTGAACTCTTTGCAGTTTTTTTTTTAAAAATGAGTATTTTATATCGTACTAGTATGGTTACGCTGGTCGGTTTTTCTCAACGAATCTTGAATCAAATGAAATATATTGGAGAATTTGACTTGCGTTTTAAAGCAATATGGATCTTTATCTGGAATGTCCTTCCGCATTGCTGAAAACGATACGAATGCCATTGCGCTATTATAGTTTCTAATGTGTCACGTCCTACTCTTTTAGTTGATCATTTACAATAGAATTTAATAAAGAACGGTATACAATATACTAAAACGATCTCCTAAAAATTATCACTATCAATACAAGTCTTGTCAAAATCCGTTCAGTAGAACTTTTAGAAAAGGTTAATCTTTCATAATCAGGCTCACCTGATTATAGAACTTGCCTCCATAATTCTATGAGTAAGCAACGCAGAATATTATGCAATATACTAAATCCATCCCTAAAAAATAATCTAACAAACAATGCAATTTCCATCGAAATCCAACCAGTAGAATTCTTTAAAAAGGCTAATCTTTCTAAATTTTACAACTAAGCAGCTGACAATATGTTATATACTAACATTTCATCACAAATTATTTAACTAATAGTGCAAGTCCCATCACAATCCAATCAACAAAACTGTTTAAAAAGAATAATCTTTCATAATCGGGTTTACTCGATTATAGAATTTTATCCCATAACTCTGACTGAGCAATGCAGAATATTATAAAATATACTAAAACCTGAAGGTGTGTGCTCATGGTTGACTATCCATCTTGTGCTACAATGTCGCAGCCATGCCAATACATAAGAGTGGAAGAATGCTAGACTGGATGTCGTCCGGATCGCTCTAAATGGTACAGCATTGGTGTGCAATACCAAAGGTTCCGTTTGCGATTCCCGGTCTGGACATTTTTCCACTCTGTTGGTTATAGGCTGAGTAGTAAGTGATAATTCATATCCTTTGTTAAATAAGTAATCTCCAGCGTAATTTCAGCTCTGCTGGAAGATTTAATTATCATATAGAATTCTCACATTTATTATATTTTTATAAATTGCCCACCAATTACACTAAAAAGCATTTTCCGTGCTTTCGTATTAGCCACATACCAGAGGTCAATCGCGAAGCATTTCACCATTTCATCTTTAAAACATTTGTATAAAAACAAAATTCTGATCCTAAATTATCCATGTATGTTGATGCCGATTGGGGGACAAACAGAATTGACCGGAAATCAGTATCAAGTTATATTTTGATGCTCTGTAACATGCCTATTCTGTGGTGTTGTAATAAACAAAAATAACTTGCATTATCGTCAACTGAAACTCAAGTTATTGCCTTAACTAAAAGTTTTCACCGCATTTCTGAGATTCTTGAAGTAGAGAAGAAGGAAGTGCGGAAAAACGTTCCACATTTTTTGAAACTGCTGCATCTGTTTTTCAGATTGAAATAGAAAAAAAAAATCCCACTTATTATGGGTCTTTTCCGATCCTCAAGGTGACATTCGTTTTAAAAAATATTATATTTTACAGTTCCAAAAAAAAAAAATTCAAATGTCGATTTTGTGTTTTCTTTCCGCCACATATTTACAAGTCTGCATATGCTGTTCAGATCAAAATACGAAAAAAATACCCACTTATTCTGGGATCTTTTCCGATCTCCAAGGTGTTATTCGTTTAAAAATATACTATTATTTGCGTTTTAAAAAATATATATTTTCAAACATCGATTTCGTGTTTTTTGTTTCTTCCGCATATTTACAAGTTCCAAGTTCCGGCATTTACATTATCTGATGTTCATATCAAAATATGAAAAAAAAAAAAACCCACCCACTTATTTTTTGCTTTTCTAACGATTTCTTTGTTTTTAAAAGATGTTAAATTTACCTTCTCACAAAAAACTAAATGCCAACTTTTTTTTTCTTTTTTTTTAAATCTACATCTGTTTTCCAAACCAAAATACAAAAAATACCCACTTATTTATGGTACCTTTGCCTTTCAGAATTTTTCTTCATGTTATATATACAATAAAGCCAACTAAGACAAAATTTCAAAGGTCCAGTGAAAAAAAATCCGTTTTAGACAGATTTTCGTTTTAATAGGTGTAATTGTACAGTACTTTTTTTTTCAATGGGACCAAGCTATTTTTCCGTTTAAGGAAGGTTCCATTTTTACAGTTTTTGCTATATTTACATATAGGGTGAATCTAAACTCTTGGGCAAAACTTTAAGGGGTGATAGTACACATCAAGACAAACAATATTAAATAGGAAACTAAACCCAAACGTCTCCCGAAGGAGATAGGCGCCATTAAAGTTTAGGGTCCAAAATTTGAAATAATTATAAAAAACGGAAAAATTGGTCGATTCGTTTGCGGTTTTCGCTAAAACTATTCTTTATGTCAGTATTTTCTTAAAAATAAATTTTAAAGAAAAAGGAAAATAATGTCGATAGAGGGCGCTTTAGACTTTAGAGTAACGAACAACTATTTTTTACCGTTATTTTTTGTATCTGATTAAATGCTTTCAAAAGCTTAGACTTAAACTTAAATTTTGAGCTCAAAATCTGAAACGTTGGGAGTGGTTAAGTAGCGCAAACTGAACTGTGTTCAGGAGTTGAAATTTGATCCTCCGCTGAACACAGTTCAGTTATTCCCGATCTTGGTGTCGTAGACCAGGCAGAAACTACTACCCCCTACACGTAAAATAAACGATAGAGGAATGACAAAATTAAATAAAATATTTGTTTTAAAAATAAATTTTAAACATAAAGTTTTAAAATGTCGATAGAGGGCGCTTTAGACTTTGGAGTAATGAACAACTATTTTTTACCGTCGACTCCGACGAGGACCTGGTTGCGAGTACCTGGTGCCGTCGTAGCAGGAGATATTCTGGGAGATGCCCGGGTAATTCACTAATGTTCCCAACTCCCTCCGCCGGCGCACAGTGGTCAAAAATCGAAAAAAGCTGGCCGAAAATCAAAAAAGGTTGTAGATCCTTCTAAAAATTTTTACATATAGGTTTTTGAGGTCGCTGATTACGAATTTGATATCGAAATTCAAAATGGCGGATCCACTATGGCAGACTTTTTTTTAAAAAAGTTGTTTTTTTTCTGTAAAAGTTTCTTTAAGGAGGTTTTTGAGGTCGCTGATTACATATTTGATATTAAAATTCAAATTAGCAAATCCAATATGGCGGACATTTTTATAAAAAAAAAATTCTGTAAAAGTTTGTTTAAGGGGATTCTGGAGGTTACTTGTACTAATTTGATATTATAATGAAAACAAAATACATTAGCGCATTCAATATGGTAAGCAAATAAATGAAAAGAGCTTATATTTTGTGAAATATAAATGTTTTGTATTATTAATAATAAAAATAGTTTGAAATTGTTAAACTTAAAAACAACTATACTTCCAAGAATGCAAACCAATGCAGCTGGTTTTTTGATATTTCATAAAAAACATCATCAGGAATTACGTAAATATAGTGAGAACTCTGGATAACGCAAGATAAAAAGTATTTCGTTAATTAACTTTTACTTTGTGCATCAATACGTGATTTTTTCGTGTGTCTTTTCTTTTCACTTTTAAGACATAATTTATAATGAATTACACAAAATAAATATGTGCAAATATTCTTCTTGCCTTTCGGAAGATCACACATTTTGCAGAATGTAATTTGCACACGTACAACAAAAGTTATTCACTGTAGAACGCGCGCAACATTTACCGCGTAAGAGCATGTGCGAGCGAGCGTTACAGAGCAGCTGTCTTAGACCTTCGATACATAAGCAGGTATAAAAGATAACTCTTACTCTACGCGGGATAAGGCGCAGATGCTCCCTCTGAACGTAAAAAGGAGGTACTGAAATGAATTAAGAAACATTCATTTTTCGACTTTCGGCAAGCTTTTTTCGATTTTTGACCAGTGTGCGGCGGTGTGAGGCCTGCTTCGTTGCTTGTGGGCACTCTTTCGAGCAGTTTTTGTGATTCCTCACAAACTTTATGCGTGTATCATTTTCTACGTGTCAACCTTCATTCATATTGCGCACTACATGCACACATCAAATTGTTTCTTTTTATTTTGCGTGGAGAAATTGCTCATGACTGTTATGAATAAATTTTCCATTTAATTTTGTCATTACTCTATCGTTTATTTTACGTGTAGGGGGTAGTAGTTTCTGCCTGGATTAATTTTAACACAATTATTCAAATTGGTAAAGAAATCATATGAGTTGTAATTTTCCAATTGCACGAAAAATGTCCGGGCCAGGATTCGAACCTGGGATCTTTTGGCTGAAGCTGCCATGCTCTACCAACTGAGCTATCCCGGTTGAATCTGTAGGGCATGAACTGGATGAATTATGCCCGCCAGATTCAACCGGGATAGCTCAGTTGGTAGGCATGGCAGCTTCAGTCAAGAGATCCCAGGTTCGAATCCTGGCTCGGACATTTTTCGTCCAGTTGGAAAATTACAACTCATATTGTTTCTGCCTGGTCTACGACACCAAGATCGGTAATAACTGAACTATGTTCAGGAATGTGGGGGGGGGGGAGGTGTTTCAAATTTCAACTCCTGAACGCAGTTCAGTTTGCGCTACTTAATCACTCCCAACGATTCAGATTTTGAGCTCAAAATTTAAGTTTAAGTCTAAGCTTTTGAAAGCATTTAATGAGATACAAAAAATAACGATAAAAAATAGTTTTTCGTTACGCCAAAGTCTAAAGCCCCCCTCTATCGGTATTTTTTTAACCTTATCTTTAAAATTTATTTTTAAGAAAATACTGACATAAAGAATAGTCTTAGCGAAAACCGCAAACGAATCGACCAATTTTTCCGTTTTTCATAATCATTTGAAATTTTGGACCCTAAAATTTAATGGCGCCTATCTCCTTCAGTTTGAGACCCTTAGTTTCCTATTTAATATTGTTTGTCTTGATGTGTACTATCACCCCTTAAAATTTTGCCCAAGAGTTTAGAGTCACCCTGTATATAGATATTTATGTTACATGTACTGTCAAAACGAAACTCGTCTATAACAGAATCCTGTCTTAAATGAAAACTTTTCATCCTCCCGATGGAAGGATTACCATAAAATTATACTCAGTTAAGCAAACACCTGTCTGAAACGGAATAGCTTTAGGTCGCTTGAGATTGCTTTTTCACAGGTTTTACTGTATGTATATACGGTTTAACTTGTATATAATGGAAACCTATCTTATCGCAAAGATTTCATGGTGACAACGAAAGGAATACTTTGAAAGTTTACCTGCCAAGACAAATCCCTGTCTAAAACTGAAATGACACCGGTTATTTGCATTTTGGTCTTACCAGTTTTACTGTTTTTGTATTCATTCATGATTCAATAAGTTAGTTCCTCATTCTAGGAGTTTCAGACCACACCCGATCCTCCCTCTCCTTGGCTACATCGCTGGCTGAGCCCCACCAATACTTTCGGAATACGGCTATTTTGGAATTTCTACGCCAAGGGTTCTTACCGCCTTAAACGGGCTTCGCTTCATTTCGAAATGAAACGTATTTAATAAAACAAAAAAACAAATTATTATTTTTTTCATTTAGTAATGTTGTTCAATTGAAACATATAAATCTAAAACAATATATGAAAATTCACTCATCACTTACTTATCAATTTTAGTGGCATTGTTTTGTCTGATAGTTCAGTGGAATCAATAAGTTTATACTTGAATCTGCATATGATAGTAAGGACATCATGGGGTGTTAGCTCGGATTTTCGCTGCAGCAATTGTGACCTTTCAATAACGTCACTCATATCAAACAATGTTTTGCTTTCTTTTTTCGGAATTCCACTGACTAAATGTTCCACGCTACCATCTAATTTTTTCAAACTTATACTATATTCTGGAGAAAATTCTTGTTCCATATTAAATCCTATAAACATCCGCATGAACTTTTTATTCAGTGCCGAATTTGGATATAGTAACAAAGAACACGAGACATCATTGATAATGAAGAAAGATGGACTTTTATAATGACAACTATTAGTTGTCATTTCATTAATCGTGATAATATCAGGGATTCTCCATTCAATTTGCGTTTCTTCATACGTCTTCTTTAAAACTGATTTTTCAATTATGCCAGTTACTTCAGTCGTCGCCATTTGTGAACAAACTGAACCCCTCTTCGAAACAGAGATTAATAATCAATAAATCCTGAAAATAAACAAAACTAAATGAAAATGTGGAAATAAACATTTATCGACTGATAAAAATGTCAGCATAAAATACCATCACTTAAATAATATAGCCTGTTTCTAAAAAAAAAAATTTAAATAATATTTTCTGCAAATTCTGTTTTATCATTTTCATTATTATAGTAAATTATATACTAGCTGACCACCCGGCCTGTAATCATAACCTTAAATAAACATAAAATTTGTATCTTTACAAATTAATTGTAAATTTACTTTATATCTTTAACCCGATTTTGTAATTTACACTTTTAAATGAAAATTCCAAACGAACCTCGTATCGGGCCTCGCAATATTTATTATTTTAAAACCAAATGCGCCATTTTTAACTAAAATGCATGCTCGTTAAGTGGGTGTCAGATGCTTTTCCGTATTTTGACAAAAAGTAGCGGATTCAGAAATTCCTGTTTTTTCTTATCTTTCTTTTTTTTTAAACGGAGTCACTTAATATTTAAAAAATAATAATAATTAATCTTATTGTCCAAACTCTTTGAAAATTTTATGAGTCATAAATATAATGGTTTCGAAATCTGTATAAAAAATTCATGAAAAAATATTGATATTTAATGGTAAAGGCGCTGGTAAGAAGACTTTTTTCAGATCGAGTACTTAATAGTTTAAAAATAAAAAAGGTGCTTGTAAAAGGACTTTTTTTTCACATCGAGTCATTATTTAATACAGATGAAACAGCCCCGAAAAACTGGCGATAAATCACAATTAAATAATAAAACTTTGTATGAATCATCATCAGGATAAAGGTGAAAATAAAGAATTTTGCTTAGTAGCCACTGGCCGGTAGGTTGATTTTTTTAGTAGCCAGTTACTGGCTAGTGAGAATAACTTCTTTAGTAGCCAGTAAGTACATATATGTCACTGAATATTTAATTTAAAAAAATTAATGACTTTACAGTAAACAAGCAATTTATGTACTAAATAAAAATATTTTAATTTATATTGTTTCGAATAAACTCGAAATTTAAGTTCCAATCTATCTTAAATTTAAAAATAAGTTAACAGCAAAGTTATACACAACATGCTTATGTAGCTAACTACATAAGACCCGCTATACTTAGGTACCTGTGTAGCTAACTACATAAGTACCTTTTTAACCCTTTGCGGCGCAGAGCATTTCCATCGCTTAACTATTGAAATTAATGGTTGACACCAGAATTTGAAAACGAATTTTCTTCTAAATACGAAAAAGCTATATTTCACGCAACTAATAAACCGTATTTTGTTTTACCAAAATTCTGGTACCAGTGAGGGTTTTGGGAATTAAAATTAAGTGGTTTCATAGACATACCACCGCGCCTCAAGGGGTTAAAAAAAATTATTTGACTAGAATCAGGATCTGACAACAATAAAATAGGTATGTTTATGCACTAAGTAATAACCCACAACATGATATTCATTACACATGCACAACCTGAAACCTGTGGGCCAAAATCTCCAGAAATTGTGTATTTCACCAATTAGTTTCGGAAAAAATTGTAAATTTCATCGAACAGGCACATAAAAATCATGAATTTTGTCAATTGCGCGTGTAAAAATCATGAATTTCGTCGAACGGGCACGGAAAAATCATGAACATCGTCGATCGGGTGCGTAAAAATCCTGAATATCGTCGATCGAGTGCGTAAAAATCATGAATATCGTCGATCGGGTGCATAAAAATCATGAATATCGTCGAACGGGAACGCAAAAATTATGAATTTCGTCAATCAGACGCGTACAAATCATGAATTACGTCAATTGGGCGCGTAAAAATAATGAATTACGTCATTCAGGAGCATAAAAATCATGAATTTTGTCGATCAGGTGCGGGAAAATCATGAATTTCGTCAATCAGGCGCGTAAAAATTATTAATTTCGTGTATCAGGTGCATAAAAAAAATGAATATCGTCCAATGGGTACGAATATCATCGATCGGGAGCGGGGAAAATATTGAATTTCGTCGATCGGGCGCGGAAAAAGTGCGAATTTTAGGGAAAAAAGGAAATTGGAAAATCCTGCATTTGGCCGGTTCTTTCCATATTTTTAATTGCCAGTTTTTCAAGTTTAATCGACGAGTGGCGACTGGCGAGTGCTTATTTTCACCTTTACATCAGGACCCGATTAACCTCTGAATCTAGGGGAAGCATGATATCATTTTTGCCCCCCCCCCTTTCATTTGGCAAAAGTTTTCTTAATTCTGCATTTATGAAAACTCACCAATGATACTAATATTGTTACCGGGTTTAGCTTAGCTGAGGTCACATATATTTCATTAAACAGCTTTTTTTTATGTTCCCTGTATATACCCCTGTAAATTTCCTGGGTGGTTTCTAACAAGCACATTAGGATGCAATAGGATTAATTAACATTCTATTGATGACATTCATATTTCCCTGTTAAATAAGTTTCGTGGATTTTCTCTTTGATTAAGCAAATTTTCTTTTCCAAAAAAATTAAATATACAATTTAAAAATAAATTTTAATGGGACGGCCCTCTTCGCAGTCATTTTGGAGGCCCTTTTAAATTTTAGAGGGGCAGCATGTGCTTCACGCGCCTTTTGGATAATCAAGCCCTGATCGCCATAACACACAGGTTGCATTTCGGGCTGTAAATTTTTAACAGCCGTCATCAGCCAAAGTAAACACGTGTCCGTGTGGACAAGGTCGCCCCCCCCCCTCCAAAAAAAAAATCATTATTTAATTGTTAAAAAAATAGTTCTTATTGCCCAAAATCTCTGAAATTTTTATCGGTTATAAATATAATGTTTTTGAAGCCTGTGTAAAAATTTCATGAAAAAATAATATTTAATTGCAAAAAAACTTTTCTCCTCTCCTTTATTTTAAGTTTTTTTTAGTTTTTGCATTGAACCCTAAAAACAAAATAGTTCTTATCGTCCAAACTCATTGCAATTTTTATCGGTTTTAAATATAAAGTTTCAGAAGCCTTCGTAATGTTTTCGTAGAAATATAGGGATATTTAGGGTTGTCCGACCAGTAAGTGAACAGTGCCCAGTGAATGAACAATTAGTAAATATTTTAATAGAATAAGGTTTGAATAAGGGCTGTCTTTATCTAAAACTCAAATATGGTGTCAAAAGTGGGTGTGACTATTTGAAAATTTAATGTTGATGCAATGTTTAATATGGAGACGATCCCTCGAAAACTGTACTGATATTCAGAATGTAGAGACAAATCCTAACTGAATGGTTATATTTAATTATAAATTTAATTATACATGGAATTACATATTGAATTATAAATTTTCATAATTAAAATATGTTTTTGAATCGAAAAAATACCTGGAATATGTTTGGCTCTGTTCATTGCATTTTATTTAAAAAGTAAAAATCCAATTGGATGAATTTTGGTGAAGATATGAATAAAAGTTTATCACATGAATTTAACATAAGCATCTAGGGATACACCGAATAGTGATTTTGGCCGAATACCAAATATTCAGCCCACAGGTAAACTGAATATTCGGCTAGCCAAATTGTAACAGTGAGGCCGAATACCGAATATTCGGCTCATAGGTAAACCGAATGCTCGGCTAGCCGAATTGTAACAGTATTCGGCCAATCGAAATTCGAATACTAACTATTTGGCCAAATAAAGAATATTCGTCTAGCCAAATATTTTTATATTTCAGACTTTAAAAGTTATAAAACAATTTTGCATAATATTTAACACAGATACTACCATTTTATGAACTAGACCTTTTTACAAGAAACCTTTACAGAAAAAAAATCTGTGTTTTGAGTTATAACTTAAAAAAAGTATAGTCTTAAAACTTTTTTAATTAATAAAGTTTTAAACTTTGTAGCTTCTTCTGTGAATTAAAATAAATTTATAAAATAATCTTATATTCTAAAACAAATACTTTAAAATCAAAGAAAATTTCTTAATGAATTAGAAGAAACATTTTACAGTGACATAGGTAGTGTTTATTTGTCAGGAAGGGACTAAAGTAAAACAATACATTAAAATGGTGGCAAATCAGCAAGAATAACTTTCCTGCTCCTTTTGATTTGGCAAGGAAGTTTTTAAATGAATCAGAGAGTAGGTGTCTGGAATGGAGGATCATATTCAGAGGTTGTTAACATAATACAGGGTGTTCATACATCTAGGAACAAACTTTCTGCATAGATAATGTGGTCAAAGCAAACATTTTTTGAGCAAGAAACATTATCTCAATCCACTTATTCCATCAAAAATACAAACAAATTCAATCAAAAACACAGGTTGTGTCACCACCAGCTGAAACTGAATTTTTGTTCACAACTTTAACAATGAAGATATTTTAGCGAGATTTGAATCGTATTAATTTTGCTTGTAGCAAATATGATGATATTATGGAAAGTCACTGAATTTTGGCCAGTGACACAGTTAGTACTGTCAGCTGTACTCTGAATTAAGGAATATCTAGCTCAGTTTTGTTTAGATATGAATGGTGGCAATTTCCAGTACTTCTCAGGATTCACAGAAATCAAAGTAACTATGTTGAAAATATAGTTACAATATCTTCAATATTATTAAAGTAAAAAACGAAAATTTAAATTTGATCTTTGATCTGGAGTTACATGCATTTTATTTTTGATTGAATAAGTGTATTGCGATCCTGGTTTCCTGGACAAAAATTGTCTATTATCTCCTGTGAAAGTTTTTTTTCCATTTTGTTTAGAAACATGGTGTTTGCAAAAAAACAAGAAACAGATTATTTACTAGACAATATTCAGGAACTTTCATTCATTTGTACATCATTAATTTCTATGAAGGTCATCATTAATGGTTAAATTTCTTAAGTGACACTTTTCAAACAGTGAATAAATAATGCAAAAAACATTCCCTTTCATAGAAATATGATTCTATTTCTATTTATTTTGAATATCTTTGACAGTCAAAAGTAGAAATTATGGGTTTTTAAAAATATTTTAAAAAAAGTTTTTTTAAGTACTTGGTTTGGCTGAATATTTCGATATTCAGCCAAACCAAATATTCGGTAGGCCAAATAGTTTGATATTCGGCTTAACTGAATATTCGGCAATATGGCCGAATAAATACTGAATATTTGGTGCATCCCTATAAGAGTCCACAAACTTTGAACTTTTCTATTTAAGTAAAAGTATATAAACTATATCATTTTCCGATTCCGGGCTGTCTTTATCTAAGGAACTCAAATATGGTGTCAAAAGTGGGTGTGACCATTTGAAAATTTTATGCTAATGCATTGCTTAATATAGAGATGATCCCTCGAAAATTGTACTGATATTCGGAATGTAGACACGATTCCCAATTTAATGGTACCTCTTGCATCTCTAAACGACAATATTTGGTAACCACTTAAATTACGACATATAACTTTCACCTCTCCCCCTTCCCCACCTTCAGAACTGTAAATGAGAAGTATATGAATATTACTGAATTCACAAATGGAAAGAATATACCGAGAATCGTTATGCGCAAGCATTATTAGCATTGAAATTTTGCTCATAAAAAGTAAATTTGGCAGAATCAAACATGATATTAAAATAAACAATGATTTAAATACTAGATATTGAAAAATATACATACATCAAAGAAAATGAAAATTCTATAGATTATAAGATAGTCACAAAATTAAAATACTCATCCAAATTTTTAAAACAAATAAATACAAAAAATCAGAAAAAATTTTGAGAACATTATGAAAAGCTTAAAACTTGGAATATACTTAAGAATTATAAATATACTTATAATGTCACTGACAATTTTAATTTACAAATCAGGAAGTTTTTAATTCCTTATTACTGTAATAATGTCTTGTAATAAAATTCCCCCTGAAAAGTTTTTGGATCAATTAAGCATTAGTTTGATTTAAAAATGAAATTAATTAAAAATATAATTTCAATTATTTAATTACAAAATAAATTGCTATAAACATTTAGGGCCTGGTTATATACATGCGTCACGGGCCCACATTTTAAGGGGGGGGGGGGCTGGGCAAGGGGCATTTTGCCCATTTTCTGAAGATACAAATCAATGCAAATTTCCATTTATAGTTTTCCGAATGAAAAATTAATTTTTCTCCTCCACGTAAACTAAATTATCTCAATATTCTTCATTAATGACAATGAAATGTAATGCAAACTTCGAAATTTTGAGAAGAATGGATAGTGCATCAAACATGTTTCCCACAATCCCTTACACTTAGAGTTTTACTTACTTTAAATCAGGGCTGGGTTTTCATTGGCAGAAAGTGGTTTCTGCCGTGCCAGTGGCAGAAAGTGGTTATAACCGGGTTTAACTGGCATAAACACATTTCGTGGCATAATCTGAGGCTTATTTAGTAGTATTAAATTCTTTAAGGACATTTTATTCTGGATAAATAACAAATAAAATATTGTTGATAGTTTTAACTAAATAATAAATCATTTTTTTTAGAAAAAATGAGTAATGTAACAGATAAAATTTTTGTTATAATATGTTTGTGTAATTTTATATATAAACAATTATTAGAGTATTTAAAAATCAAAATAGAAAATTATATCCAATACTCATTTTATTTTAAATTAAACGCTGAAAAGAAAAGAAAAATAATCAGTACTTATATCCTCAAAATATTTTTCTGGAATTTAACATACCTAATTTAATAATAACTGTAAAAATTATCTCTCATAAAAATATTAAATTAAGCATTTTAAATAAAGGGAGATTAAAATAAGAGAAATAAATGGAATACTGTTTAAGATGGGAAGTAATTTTATAAACTAGGGTTGTAAGATGAATTTAGAAGGGAAAAGTTTTATCGAATAAATTTAATAAACTTTCATAAAACATTAAAATTGGACGTTTCGGATTTACATGGAAAATCCCTCTTCAACAAACATTTTTCATAGCGTAAGTCATAGTTCAAAAACATCAACAAAAAGAAAATGCAATGTATCAAAATTTCGAAGTCAAAGTTATATTTATAACAACACTGAGTATTCATTCGGGATTGCACCTGCTTCATTAAGAGGTAAATCTGTAATTTTTGTATACCATGCTTCTAAGAAAGTACGAGTTCTGTAGTTGCTGCACTTCGATCTGATTACAAAAGATTTAGCAAAATCTGGAAAATGGTCAGTTTTTATTGCATGATCCACTATTTTGGAATTTAAATTTTTATTTTAAAATGCACATCTGTGCTCCTTTAGTCTTGTCTCAAGTGTTCGACTTGTCTCCCCTATATATATCGCATTGCATTGTTGGCATGGAATACCATAAACTAAATCTTTAAATTGAGAACTGGGATATTTATGTTTGAAGTTGCTTAAAAAACTATTTAAAGGTTTCTGTGAGATGAAAGCTGTATGGATACCGAGTGGTTTCAAGAGATGCGAAATCTTTTCTGAAATATATTTGTAATATGGAATTGCTGTGAACTGATTCACTTTGGACTGGAATTTTATCAGATCTGAAATTGAATGGCTACCCTACAAGATTTTGTAAACGTGTTATCTCGGAACATATACAAGCACAAATGAATACCCCTCCCCCTTTCCAACGTACTAAAGTGAACCAGTTCGCAGCAATTCCATATTACAAATGTATTTCAGAAAAGATTTCGCATCTCTTGAAACCACTCGGTATCCATACAGCTTTCATCTCATAGAAACCTTTAAATAGTTTTTTAAGCAACTTCAAACATAAATATCTCAGTTCTCAGTTTAAAGATTTAGTTTATGGTATTCCATGCCAACAATGCAATGCGATATATATAGGGGAGACAAGTCGAACACTTGAGACAAGACTAAAGGAGCACAGATGTGCATTTCAAAATAAAAATTTAAATTCCAAAATAGTGGATCATGCAATAAAAACTAACCATTTTCCAGATTTTGCTAAATCTTTTGTAATCAGATCGAAGTGCAGCAACTACAGAACTCGTACTTTCTTAGAAGCATGGTATACAAAAATTACAGATTTACCTCTTAATGAAGCAGGTGCAATCCCGAATGAATACTCTGTGTTGTTATAACTATAACTTTGACTTCAAAATTTTGATACGTTGCATTTTCTTTTTGTTGATATTTTTGAACTATGACTTACGCTATGAAAAATTTTTGTTGAAGAGGGATTTTCCATGTAAATCCAAAACGTCCAATTTTAATGTTTTATGAAAGTGTATTATAATGTCTGTAATTTTAATGATTTAATATAAATATGTTCAGATGTAGTATTTTTGTTTACTTCAAATTTAATAAAGTGCGGAATTTTGAATTTTGTAATATATATATCTCTATCTCTATAAAACAGTAGGTGACTGTCTGCCCGCGGATTTCTCCGTAATTATAACACCTAGAACTCTAAAAATTTTATCATCTGTAGATGTTGTCACCGGAAAGTATACCTCGGTGTCGGATTTTTAAATTTTAATTTAGATTTTTTTTTTAAAAATTAAAACGTGTATATGGAATTTTGGGTTCGAGGCTATTTCAAGCTCTCCGCATGGAATAGCTTCGGCAACGCCATCCCTGGCAACGAAGCAGCCAGCCAATGAGAGCAGGTGTGATTATTTCATGATCCAGGATCTAGCGACCAGCGACGACAGTTTATGGTCGTAACTTACGCGGCTGTTTAGGTATATATTCCATTGTTTTGTTTATTTTTTAGATTTATTTTAAAGAAAAGGAATGTATTTTTGACTGATTGAGATTAAATTAGGTTAGTTTTGATTGTATTCATTCTTTGTATGTTTAGTGGCCCCATATATTATGTTTTAAGTAAGAATATAACTTGCATTTTACTGAATGGTTTCATAGCGTTCATATATCTGTTCATGTTCTGAAATGAAACAGTTTTCAATAACAAATCTTAATGAATTAAATTAATCTTACACTTTACTATAAAATGTACAGTTCTACAATTTATCGCATGTTACAACGTTCTTGGGAACTAAAAATGTAGTAAAAAACTCTTAACAGAAAGATTGTAAATTAACAAACTCATATATATAAGATATAACTTTAAACTGATGTGCCTCATCAACTGTTGTCAAAATCAATGTAATGTAAATATTTCTTAAATATTATGATTTTGTTTAAGAATTGGAAACATTCAGTGAAGTGTAGATTGTATTTTTTCATCAAAACAATTTGATTTGTAAGTATGAGGTAAAAAAAATTCACCGTTTTCTCACATGATGAGTTTCATCAGAAAGTAAAACAATAAATAAATATGAATGATTTGCGGAGCTGTTTCAAAATAATTATAAAGAATAAGTCTTTAAAAATGTAAAATCAATGTTATTTCTGGCCGAGTTTTTTTTTAAATAATTATAAACCATTTTAATTTGTAAGCATGTTGTAAAAAAATCACCATTTAGTGACAAATTTTGTGTTTTATAAGAATCGCCCAAAAACGGACATGCAATGTGATATAAAATTTATGTTGTCATCGCACTCTTTATAATTATTTTTGTTGAGGGTTTTTGGGCGATAAGATTGAATTTTTGATAGAAACAGCTCCGCAAATCATTCATATTTACTTAATGTTTAACTTGCTGATAAAACTCATAATATGTGAGAAAACGGTGATTTTTTTTTACTTCATATTTAAAAATTAAATTGTTTTGACGATTGTAAATATGAGGTAAAAAAAAAAAACACCGTTTTCTCACATAATGAGTTTCATCAGAAAGTAAAACAATAAATAAATATGAATGATTTGTGGAGCTCTTTCAAAATAATTAAAAAGAATAAGTCTTTAAAAATGTAAAATCAATGTTATTTCTGGCCGAGTTTTTAAAAAATAATTATAAACCATTTTACTTTGTAAGCATTTGTAAGTGAAATTTATGATTATTTATTTATTGTTTTTTACAATTTTTCTTTCTGTTACTGTTATTGGACTACATTTTTAGTTCCCAAGAACGTTGTAATATGCGATAAATTGTAGAACTGTACATTTTATAGTAAAGTGTAAGATTAATTTGATTCATTAAGATTTGTTATTGAAAACAGTTTGTTTCATTTAAGAACATGAGCTGATATGTCTAGCGCTATGAAAACATTCAGTAAAGTGCAAAATATATTCTTACCAAACACATAATATATGGGGGCAACTACGCATTCAAAGAATGAATACAATTGAAACTAACTTATGTGAACCTCAATTAGCCAAAAATATATACCTTTTCTTTAAAATAAAACTCAAACATAAACAAAACAATGAAATCTGTGGCTAGCCGCTTTCAGCTGTGAACATGAACTGCCGTCGCTGGATCCTGGATCATCCCATATTCACACCTGCTCTCATTGGCTGTCTGCTCTGTTGCTGTGGATTGGCAGAGAGCATGGAATAGCCTCGAATCCAGAATTCCGTATGCATGTTTTTATTTTAAAAAAAAATCTAAATTGAAATAAAAAAATCAGGCCTGGGTGTTATAATTACGGTGCTTTCCTCCGGCAGGAAGACAGAATACGTTTGTTTGTATAGAGGTTTGTGTGTGTGCTGTTTTTAATAAAGACAGTTGCATTTTTTCCGCGACCCTTTCACAAAAGTTTTTTCTGCGAACCTTTCACTAAATCAGCATTTTTTCCACAATCCTTTGACGAATTTCGTATTTTTTCTGCGATCCTTTGATGAAATTCAAGTTTTTCCTGCAATCATTTGACGAAATTTGCTTTTTTTTTGTGATCCTTTAACGAAATTTGTGTTTTTTCTGCGATTATTTGATGAAATCCGTGTTTTTCTCGTGAACCTTTGACAAAATTCACGTTTGCCAGCGATTCTTTGATAAAGTATGCTTTTTTCTATTATGATAGGGAAAAGCGGATTAGGATAGGTAGATAGGGAAACCCCATTATCGGATCGGGACATTAGATATAATTAAGAAACATTTGTATATTTGTAATAATTAGCAAAAATGGCGAGATAAAGGGGGTGGGGGTGGAACGACTTTTTATTAAATATCGCATTTATACTACATCAACAGCCTCTCACCAACAGGGGGTGCTTTGCTATCTCTGTTTCTATGGGCTGGATCACGAGGGGGTATGGCTCTTCCCACTCGACATCAATAGAGCTTACTGATTTTAGTTCAGAGTTTCACCACCAAGGGGCGCTTTCGTATCTCTGGTTCTATGGGCTGGATCATGACGGGGTATGCCTCATTTGACTCGACATCAATAACCTTAATGATTTCAGTTATGTCCGTATAGAGCATATTGTGCCGCCTGGTGGTGGAAGGTGTAACTAAAGGATTTTGCAGCTAACTCGGGTTCTATGGGTCATATCATGACACGGTTTGGCTCATTCGACTCGACATCAATAGAGCTAACCGATTTTAGTTCTGAGTTTCACCACCAAGGGGTGCTTTCGTATCTCTGTTTCTATGGGCTGGATCACAATGGGGTATGGCTCTTTCCACTTGACATCGATAGAGCTGACTGATTTTAGTTCAGATTTTCACTACCAGGGGTGCTTTCCTATATCTGGTTCTATGGGCTGGATCACAATGGGGTATGGCTCTTTCCACTTGACATCGATAGAGCTGACTGATTTTAGTTTGGATTTTCATCACCAGGGGTGCTTTCCTATATCTGGTTCTATGGGCTGGATTACGACGGGGTGTCTCATTCGACTCGACATAGATAGAGCTTATCGATTTTCACCACCAGGGGTGCTTTTCTATCTCTGGTTCTATGGGTTGGATCATGAAGGGGTATGGCTCTTTCGACTCGACTTATGGTAATATATGGGAGTGTGTATGGTACGCCCAGTGTTTGCTGTCTAAGGTAGTGGGGCCCCCAACATTAGATTTGTTTAAAAATAAAAAAAATTTTCAACACTGATTTCAGGTACATTTAAGGTTGTTGGCACGGGCAACGCCGGGCGGGTAAGCTAGTATATATATATATATATTCCAGTTTTGGGAAGTAACATTTTATCTTGTAATATTTCATTTTTTTAAAAATCTATAAAATAAGATATATAACATTATCATATAAATTATAAGAACTACGAAAAGGAAAATGACGGCCGGTTTTGCTCTAAAGCGCACAGGTGCTGATGGGAAGATTACTAAGGTAAAATGCTTGCAACCTTACCACTATTGGCTGCTTGGAATTTCACCTCTACTCAGGCCGTAACCAGAAAAATATTTCGGAGGAAGATTTGTAGGTTCAAAATTTTTTTCTTATTATCATATTTTATATTTGTTTTGTAATACTTTAATGAAGGTAAAATTATTTAAAAGTTATCTATAGTGAATTTGAATAACCAATACTTATCACAAAAGAAAATTGAATATTTGAGTCTTTTTCATTGCAAAGAAATTTATAATTTCATTTGTGTTGATGGTGATTCCACTTCGCCACTATATTAACAAGAGTGTCAACCAAATTAAAGATTCCTGAAGCTTTTTACATATATTTTAAAATGGCTTTTGTCAGAAATGTATTCCCAGGAGCATATGTCAAAACTGTTACGTTTGCCAATTTGTGAATATTTGGAATTAGATGCTCATTGTATTCTTCAAGCATTACAGTTAAACAAGTTGGAGAATCTATTTGAATATTCCACCAATTTGTTTCATAGCATGGAAATCCCGCTTTTACACAGTTCCATTAAAACAACAGAAAAAAAAGGAATTTTATAAATTTCTATTGTTTATTACCTGTTTTCTGTTTTCCTAAATTGCATTCATTTTTTCAATGCCAGATTTTTTAATTTTGACTTTACTGATTGATGCTTTATAGCTTATTTATAGTCATCCTGAAAAAATTTCAGAGGAGATCAAACCCTGGTGATCCCACCATTGGCTACAGCCTTGCCCCTACTGCTATTGGCCGGCTTTGAATAACGAAAATGAAGTTTCAGTAGTAAGCGAAAATAAATAAAATCCTGTGCCAAACAGTGAGCAGGGAAGATACTGTGTAAAACACCCTTATCTTCCTTCTTGTTCTTGTTAATTCTATGAATATTATGAACCAGCTATAATTTATGACAGAGTATGCTAGAGAACAAGACACAAAAATGAAACATTTTAGCTTTTACCTGAATAACACTAGATTTGATTGTTTAAAATATTAATTGAAGTTGATTGACATTCATTAACTGTGTATTTCAATTTCCTTTGTGCTATGTTACATTTCTTTAAAAAAAAAATTGAGTTAGCATTTTCGACCCATTTATCTAGGACAGAGAGAGAGAGAGAAAAGTACCTCTCTTGCCCATTTACAGCATCTCTATAATAAAACCGTAAGTCATGTGACTGTCATCAACAGTTCCGGGATGCCCGTATCGCTTTTTCATATGCCAGGCGGCCATTTTTATTCAAAATTATTTTTCGAATGAAACTGCATAAAATTTACATTTTTAGAAAGATCGTTCAAAATAAATTAATATTTGAGAGATGACTTACGTTCAATTAGGTATATATTCTGCAATAACTTCAGTTGAAATTAGCTTCGCAGTTCAAATTCTCTATCCATGAAAGTAAAAAAAAAAAAAAAAAAAAAAAGATTCATTCGTTGTGATGTTTTAAAATATTAAACCATTAAATCATGGAGATAATCGTTCGTAAAATAAATTTTCCATGAATGATTTTTTGGAGCGCTGCCTGGTGTCAAAAAAGTAATTTGCACCAGGACCTGTAAGACCATCAGAGTTTACCATAATTCTGCTTGATGACATGCTTTACAACTCAGCTTCCTTCGGAATCTTTTCTTGACAAAGTTGAATGTAAACAAATACAAGTCATGTAATAATATTTAATGAATCAAATTTCGAAACGAATTGACAGTTAATTTGATATTTATGTATTATACGTGGCAGGAAGAGAGATCACCTAAAATGATTGTTAATTGCCAATCATATTTACCATTGTTAATGACCAATCGCGTTCCAAATAGTAATTTAATATACATTTATAAAATACATAACATCATTAAGTACTTTTATGTTATTTGGGTGCAAATCTCGCCAATATCATTTTTAAAATCGCCAATACCAGCTTTTATTCTTCACGTGTTCATATTAGAATTAGAAACGATACTTTGATTCTGAAATCAAATGTTTTGATTTATGATATTATTTTTTGGTACTTTTCCGTTATACGGACACCATTGTCGCCAAGCATACATTTACATACATTTACATACATTATGCGCTAGCATACATTTTGGCATGGTGTCCGTATAACGGAAAAGTATCTATTTTTTATTTATCTATTTTCTATTTTAAATGAAAAATGTGAACGGCATGCATTTTAAATCGGAAAAGCTGTCGCAGACGCTCCGGGGTTGGTGCGATTTTTGTTTTGCGCCATCTTGGGAGAAAATCCCATTTTCAGACACCTGTTAGAGATTGCTAAAACAGTGTGTTACTTTTATTTTATTATGAAATAAGTTATTTTATATTTAAAAAAACACACAATTTTATTTAAAAACACACACAATCATTAATTTGTTATAAAACACTATATTTAATTTATTATAAAGCATGCGGAATCTGCTCTACCAGGTTGCCATACGAAACAAAATCTAGCCGAAAACGCCAGGTTGGCCAGGCATAAAATCGCCATTTTGGCGCCAAAATGATACCCCGGTGCGTCTGCGACAACTGTACCCAAAAGGACCCATCATTAAAAATGGTTAATAATATAGAATTAAAGTAAAATAATATAGAAAATTATTTTTATATACACTTACTAAACACATAAAATTATATTGATGGTTTTTAGATTAGACATTTACGATGGAAGTTTTATTTGGGGTATGTTATATCCACCGAAATGAATATGAGATATATATATTCTAATTACATATTATATACCCATGAATATACTATACATATCTATATCTACTATATCAATAGAACTGTCTTCAATAGTCTTTTATATTTCTACTACGTAATATTAACTATAGAGTTATACTATAATATTAACTATAGAGTTACAATATAGAGAGAAAAAACGGGTTGCTGTAATTAGAATTATAGGTGCCAATGTTGGCGCGGCATATTTTACCTGTTACGAATCTTAATAGTCAGTAGACATTAAGCAGACATGCCGAAATAAGAGAATTACGCTATTATAAAAACTCCTGAACTATATCAAGAAAGGGGAGCAGAGAAAAACAAAGTCGTACAAGGCATCTAAAAGGAAGTTCGTGAATTTTAATCAGATTGTATGTTATGGGCCAAAAGTCCTGACAGAAAATATGGTTTAAAGGGAATGCGATTATCAAAACTGGCCTTCAAAAGTTCAATTTTCCACCAAACTATACTCAAAAATTACGTGTAATAATATGTAGCCCGATTATGGCACATTACTCAAGACGTTTTAGATGAGAATAACGATAAATTTTATAATCTTTCGCAATCGAGTCTACAGCCAAAGTTAACGAAAAACAAAAACAAATATTAGAAACAATATGGTTCAGTGTAAATGTGGATATCATTAAAGACTTTCACAAAATAGACTTCATTGCATCAAATCGTATTAACTAAAATACGCCATTTGGCAATGGACCCAATTACGGAAAACTACTTAATATGTTTAAGAATCTCCTCATTAGCAAGCATATTGCAACTGATAAGCAAACGGATATGAAGCATAAATGCTTAAGTTGGTTAAGCGGTTTTTATCATGGAAGATGAAATACATAACAACAAAAAATATGCAAAATGCTACCATGATCGCAAAAGTTCTTGATTTGTCTATTAGAATCTTTCGGTTTGGCGAAGGATTAAGGAAAAAAATTAAATTATGAATGAAAGTAACATGTTACAATGCTTAACATACATTTAAGGAAGACCAAATTGGTCGCCAGTGGCGGCTAGTATATATATATATATATATATAATAACATTCTAAAAGGAAAAGTAATATATAGAGAATTAAATGTATTCAAAACAAAAGTTCAAGAATTTCAAATTCGCAAAACACTGGTGGATCATGGCTTGGTGTTACTGCTTTATTAATGAATACACAAAGTTTTTGTAGTACTTTCTCTCTCACATAAAAACAGATCTTAAATTTCAATACTAAATGAATGGGGTAACACCCACACTACATAACCCAAGGATGGATCCAAAGTGAAGGTCATGGAATTCGTTCAGAGGGCATGAACTCCCTCTGAACAAAGAAAATTTTTCTACAGTGACACATTTTTAGAGAACACCCATAAATACATATTATGGGTGTTTTAAAAAACAACAAAAATAATTCTGAAACATATGAAGTCATTTTAAACGGATATGCATAAAATTTGCAGACATTAACACCTTAAATTTGTACAACATATTAAATTTTCTTTTGCTTCAGTCATAATAAATTGCTCCCTCATGATAATTTTTTCCTGACAGTCGAGTTTCAAATTTTACTTGTAATAACAGCTTTCACATTTTCTGACATTTAATGTATTTATATGAAAATGAGAAATTCTGTCCGATTTCTTTGTATTTAAATTGAACTTGCAAATTTCATGCATTTACGAATGTACCTACAAATTAAATGATTTTACGAATAAAAATGACTTTGTTAATGTATCATAAAACAACCAATTTCGAGTTGTGGACAAATTTAAGATAAAATAACTGTTGAAGTAGAGGAGACCGGTACACAGTGGACCACTTTTTCAGTTAAAATTTTTTCTCTTTAACAGACTGACCAACCTGTATGAATATATTTTTGAATATTCCTTAAACCTTCTTACATCCATCATAATTTTCTCACAACATAGTTTTCAATACATTTTTCAAAAAAAAAAAAAAAATATATATATATATATATATACACTGGTCCACCCACCAGGGTACAGTGGACCACTATTAGGTATTATCTAAAATACAATATAAATCTATTTTTCATTAATCTAATTCTTTTTTGTTGCCCCTTCACCCGCAAAATAACATAGTAATATAAATTTTGAAACAAAAACAAAAAAATAATTATATTTTGAAAATAATAACAGATTAATACAGGAACAATTGCAATTTAGTTGAAGTTATTACTTAAGTACAAAAAAATCAGCGCACATTAAAATTTGCAAATGAAATTCCAAAATACTTATGAGTAAGATTGAGCCTGGAATTTTCAAGAAATAATTTTGGGTCTGAGAGCAACATTATGAAATCATTGACAGCAACAGCAGCTTCATCTACAGTTTCGGGAGAAATAAACTGATTTCCATTCAATTTGCGTCTCATGAATCTTACTTGAATAGAATCATCAACAATTAGACTACAGTTATATTTATCAAAGGCTGTAAATACAAAACAAAATATTTCTTACTATGTTAAATAAATTATTTTTATTTGTTTACTGTATTTTACAGTCAAATCTACTTTAAAACAATCTTTCTTTATAAAAAATAAGCAATTATTAAATATTTTGAACATTCTGCATTACAGGAGCAGAGCGGATTGTGGACCACTGTGCCCCAGGAGTGGATGGTCCACTGTACCCCATATTGAAGTTCAATAAATATTCATATTAATATTGTTTATAGCTTTCTTTTAAACATATTAACTTTAAAGTAAAATAAAAACAAGTATCTTAGCTTTGCAAAAAAACTGTTTTATTTAATTTATCTACAGCCTTTAATTACTAAAAAAATAAAAATATGATGATGAAAAATTTTACTTTTAGAAGCTCAAAACAACCAATCAGGATAAAATAGTTCAATCTGAGCTAAACACATTTTCTGAAGACTATAAATAATCATTGCAGTGCTGTTGTCTATTAGGATAGAAGAGAAGCTTAACATTTTTTTTAAATAAATAAAATATTAGGGGGTGGTCCACTGTGCCCATAGGTCCAGTGTGTACTGGTCTCCCCTACACACCCTCTAAAAAGAGACATGACATCACTCTAAATGGAGGGCTGAATCTGTCCTGCATATAAGGAATAAATAAATACATTTAGTGCATAAACATCTTTTATGTTATCTAACTATCTATTTAGTCTATTTTTTTTTTTATCGAACAGTAATAATTTTAGAGCGACCGAAAAGTGTAAAAATGGCTGACAGTTTGAACATTCGCAAAAATATGAGCTGTATTAATTGATATGTATAAAAAACAATTAAACATTTACTTGTTTACTACATTAACAAAGCTTGTTATCTTGTGAAAAAATCGGGGTTTCCCCTTATCATCCAAAATGCGTATGAGATCCAGCGAAAAAAGACTGAAACATGCATATGAAATACATGAAATACAGAAATTTTTATCGAACAAGGAATCTAGAAACCTTATTCTATGGAAATTATAACTTACTAAAAAAGGACCAATCTACTAGCTAGATAATAGCTTTTTTTGCATGCAGTAATTCACACAATAAATTATAAAAAGACGTACATATTACAGACGCCGTCGATCATAGGCTATGAACGATATTATGCCTGAATCATAAGGATGATGGGCGTCACTGTAATCTCTAATGACTTAATCTGTTGCTAATAGATGGCAGCACACAAAGAAAGTTTAAATAATGATATTACTGAATTATAGTATTGAATCAAGCAATGATCGACTCTTGATTTCGCATTTCTTTGTTGTAAAACTTAAACATCTACAATTTTTAATTGGTACTTCCTTTTTAATAGTTAACAAAGTGGCAATTTCTGGTAAGTCAACACAATTTTTCATAAATTCATTTGTGTAAGTATGTTTCATAACTTTTTATTTGGACATGAGACAAAGGGATTGGAAAGGGAAATCCTCAAATACTAGTTTACATTTTGAATATTTTTAATGGTAAAGAATGTTCTAATACAGGATGCTGTGATAATTAATCACCCCACTGATCTACTTTGATTGTAAAAGTTCATCAATCAAGTATTTAGTTTTATAATTCATTTACAGCGACACATACAAAAGTAAAATACATGCAAAATTTCTCGTCCCGATAACATCCGAAATGCTGAACCAATTTAAAACTAATTTGAGAGATGTACTAATCTTACAAGTATCTTGAATATGGTAGCTAATCAAGTATGTAGTTCTTTTAGTTTGTTCACAGGGACACTCAAAAGCAAAACATATAAAATTTATCCCCACAATAATATCCAAAAAAACGGATTCAATTCCCATCTAATTGGGACAGTATAGGGCTGTGCATATATAACGTTATCACTGTATGTAGTTCTTTTAGTTTGTTCACAGGGACACACAAAAGCAAAACATATAAAATTTGACCTCACGATAATATCCAAAAAAAACGGATTCAATTCCCATCTAAATGGGACAGTATAGGGCTGTGCATATATAACGTTATCACTGTATGTAGTTCTTTTAGTTTGTTCACAGGGACACACAAAAGCAAAACATATATAATTTGACCTCACGATAATATCCAAAAAAACGGATTCAATTCCAATCTAAATGGGACAGTATAGGGCTGTGCATATATAATGTTATCACTGTATGTAGTTCTTTTACTTTGTTCACAGGGACACACAAAAGCAAAACATATGAAATTTGAGCTCACGATAATGTCCAAAAAAACAGATTCAATTCCCATCTAAATGGGACAGTATAGGGCTGTGCATATATAACGTTATCACTGTATGTAGTTCTTTTAGTTTGTTCACAGGGACACACAAAAGCAAAACATATAAAATTTGACCTCACGATAATATCCAAAAAACGGATACAATTTCAATCTAAATGGGACAGTATAGGGCTGTGCATATATAATGTTATCACTGTATGTAGTTCTTTTAGTTTGTTCACAGGGACACACAAAAGCAAAACATATGAAATTTGACCTCACGCTAATATCCAAAAAAACGGATTCAATTCCCATCTAAATGGGACAGTATAGGGCTGTGCATATATAACGTTATCACTGTATGTAGTTCTTTTAGTTTGTTCACAGGGACACACAAAAGCAAAACATATAAAATTTGACCTCACGATAATGTCCAAAAAAACAGATTCAATTCCCATCTAAATGGGACAGATAAGGGCTTTCCATATATAACGTTATCACTGTATGTAGTTCTTTTAGTTTGTTCACAGGGACACACAAAAGCAAAACATATATAATTTGAACTCACGATAATATCAAAAAAAAGGATTCAATTCCAATCTAAATGGGACAGTATAGGGCTGTGCATATATAATGTTATCACTGTATGTAGTTCTTTTAGTTTGTTCACAGGGACACACAAAAGCAAAACATATGAAATTTGACCTCACGCTAATATCCAAAAAAAACGGATTCAATTCCCATCTAAATGGGACACTATAGGGCTGTGCATATATAACGTTATCGCTGTATGTAGTTCTTTTAGTTTGTTCACAGGGACACACAAAAGCAAAACATATAAAATTTGACCTCACGATAATGTCCAAAAAAAAACGGATTCAATTCCCATCTAAATGGGACAGTATAGGGCTGTGCATATATAACGTTATCACTGTATGTAGTTCTTTTAGTTTGTTCACAGGGACACACAAAAGCAAAACATATAAAATTTGACCTCACGATAATATCCAAAAAACGGATTCAATTCCCATTTAAACGGGACAGTATAGGGCTGTGCATATATAACGTTATCACTGTATGTAGTTCTTTTAGTTTGTTCACAGGGACACACAAAAGCAAAACATAAAATTTGACCTCACAATAATGTCCAAAAAAACGGATTCAATTCCCATCTAAATGGGACAGTATAGGGCTGTGCATATATAACGTTATCACTGTATGTAGTTCTTTTAGTTTGTTCACAGGGACCCACAAAAGCAAAACATAAAATTTGACCTCACGATAATGTCCAAAAACGGATTCAATTCCCATTTAAACGGGACAGTATAGGGCTGTGCATATATAACGTTATCACTGTATGTAGTTCTTTTAGTTTGTTCACAGGGACACACAAAAGCAAAACATATATAATTTGACCTCACGATAATATCCAAAAAAACGGATTCAATTCCAATCTAAATGGGACAGTATAGGGCTGTGCATATATAATGTTATCACTGTATGTAGTTCTTTTAGTTTGTTCACAGGGACACACAAAAGCAAAACATATAAAATTTGACCTCACGATAATGTCCAAAAAAACAGATTCAATTCCCATCTAAATGGGACAGTATAGGGCTGTGCATATATAACGTTATCACTGTATGTAGTTCTTTTAGTTTGTTCACAGGGACACACAAAAGCAAAACATATAAAATTTGACCTCACGATAATATCCAAAAAACGGATACAATTCCAATCAAAATGGGACAGTATAGGGCTGTGCCTATATAATGTTATCACTGTATGTAGTTCTTTTAGTTTGTTCACAGGGACACACAAAAGCAAAACATATGAAATTTGACCTCACGCTAATATCCAAAAAAACGGATTCAATTCCCATCTAAATGGGACAGTATAGGGCTGTGCATATATAACATTATCACTGTATGTAGTTCTTTTAGTTTGTTCACAGGTGGACACACAAAAGCAAAACATATAAAATTTGACCTCACGATAATATCCAAAAAAACAGATTCAATTCCCATCTAAATGGGACAGTATAGGGCTGTGCATATATAACGTTATCACTGTATGTAGTTCTTTTAGTTTGTTCACAGGGACACACAAAAGGAAAACATATAAAATTTGACCTCACGATAATGTCCAATAAAACGGATTCAATTCCCATCTAAATGGGACAGTATAGGGCTGTGCATATATAACGTTATCACTGTATGTAGTTCTTTTAGTTTGTTCACAGGGACACACAAAAGCAAAACATATAAAATTTGACCTCACGATAATGTCCAAAAAACGGATTCAATTCCCATTTAAACGGGACAGTATAGGGCTGTGCATATATAACGTTATCACTGTATGTAGTTCTTTTAGTTTGTTCACAGGGACACACAAAAGCAAAACATATATAATTTGACCTCACGATAATATCCAAAAAAACGGATTCAATTCCAATCTAAATGGGACAGTATAGGGCTGTGCATATATAATGTTATCACTGTATGTAGTTCTTTTAGTTTGTTCACAGGGACACACAAAAGCAAAACATATAAAATTTGACCTCACGATAATGTCCAAAAAAACAGATTCAATTCCCATCTAAATGGGACAGTATAGGGCTGTGCATATATAACGTTATCACTGTATGTAGTTCTTTTAGTTTGTTCACAGGGACACACAAAAGCAAAACATATAAAATTTGACCTCACGATAATATCCAAAAAACGGATACAATTCCAATCAAAATGGGACAGTATAGGGCTGTGCCTATATAATGTTATCACTGTATGTAGTTCTTTTAGTTTGTTCACAGGGACACACAAAAGCAAAACATATAAAATTTGACCTCACGATAATGTCCAAAAAAAAACGGATTCAATTCCCATCTAAATGGGACAGTATAGGGCTGTGCATATATAACGTTATCACTGTATGTAGTTCTTTTAGTTTGTTCACAGGTGGACACACAAAAGCAAAACATATAAAATTTGACCTCACGATAATATCCAAAAAAACAGATTCAATTCCCATCTAAATGGGACAGTATAGGGCTGTGCATATATAACGTTATCACTGTATGTAGTTCTTTTAGTTTGTTCACAGGGACACACAAAAGGAAAACATATAAAATTTGACCTCACGATAATATCCAAAAAAAACGGATTCAATTCCCATCTAAATGGGACAGTATAGGGCTGTGCACATATAATGTTATCACTGTATGTAGTTCTTTTAGTTTGTTCGCAGGGACACAGAAAAGCAAAACATATAAAATTTGACAACACGATAATGTCCAAAAAAACGGATTCAATTCCCATCTAAATGGGACAGTATAGGGCTGTGCATATATAACGTTATCACTGTAGGAGGGAGGGGGCATCTGGCAGTTGATATCGTCGGATATATCTAGGAGGGGACGTACCTTTTGACGTCATTATCATTTTTTTATCCAACCAAAATTTTATTTTTTTGTAACTTTTTCTTTACATCAAAATAGACTGTTATTATTATTAGTCGTGTATCAATTTTTAGCTCACAGGCTATCAAAGCCTGAGAGCTTATGTGCCTGCCGGTTCTGTATGTATGTACATAACGCAATAACTCTTCTTAGAAATATCCGTTTACCTTCAAATTTTGTTTATAGGTTCACTGTGTTAAAGCGCTTCCCTGATTAGTTTTCGGGATTGATTGGTTAAGTATAAAGGGGGGGCTAATCCCCTCCTTAATTTATATAAATGGGTTTTTCATGCAGAATTATTCCGTTTTCCTTCAAATTTTGTTTATAGGTTCACTGTGTTAAGGCGCTTCCCTGATTAGTTTTTGGGATTGATTGGTTAAGTATAAAGGGGGGAAGGGCTAATCCCCCCCCTTAATTTAGATAAATGGGTTTTTCATGCAGAATTATCCGATTTTCTTCAAATTTTGTATATATATTCATTGTAATTAGAGACTTCCCTGATTAGTTTAATGGGTTCATTAGTTAACTATGAGTGGGGTAACAGGGGAATGACCCCCCCCTTTAATATATTGTTGATTTCTTTATTTTTTCGAGAGGCTTATTTCAAATTCTTTGAAATAAGAGTATAATATACAATTAGTGTGAATAGCCTGTGAGCTCAATGCCCTCCGTTTAACTGGGCAGTTTTCTTTTTTTTTATTAAAATACAAAGTCATTATTAAAGTCATTCAATGATTATAAAATAATTTCATTCCAAAATATGAACTGCTGCAACGTTCAGAATTTCTGTTCTTCTGTCAAATACGCATATACAGTGCCTGATTTACGTCAGAGCATTCAGAGCACAGGCCCAGGACCCCCGATTTTCAGGGGCCCACAAATGCTACTGAAGATTTTTCAATTATTGGCCAAAATCTGATGAAGTTTTAAATATTAAACAACAAACTTAATATCGAAAAATATGTATCATTTTTTTCATTTAAAAATAACTTTTTAACTGCTGAACTGACGCGAAAACACTCGCTCGCTAAATGTTAATCCTATGGGAGAATTTTTTTTTAAATACTTTTTTTATATCTAGTTTACATTTCAATATTCTTAAATGATTTTTTTTTCATTGGATAGTTGAAGTTTATCTCTACAGATGCCATTTTTTACTTTTTCGATTTTGTTTACAGGTTTTTTTCTTTTTTTTTTTTAATTGGGATATTTTTATTTTCGGAACCGATTTCGAAAGATGGAAAAATCGTCGACGAGATAGAACGCCAAAGATTGATTATAAGGATGTTATAAAAACTTTTACTGCTAAAAAATTGAGAACATTTATAATTTTGATAAAATCGTATATTTTGTCTAAAACATGCATTTTTAATTACTTTATTGTAGTAAAGTATAGTAGTTTATATATTAAAGTATTTTCTTTTATCTTTATCATTTAAAAAAGATATTGTATTTTAAATTTTTATTTAACCCTGTTCTTTTTTAAGATTATTATGCCCCAAAGCCAAATTTAATTCTTTGTAGCCATTCCACCTTTTATTATTAGTGCTAAATATTTCCCAACTATGCTATTAAAGATATCTCCTGAAAAATTAGGTTTCATTAAAGAATTGATTTTCCTTTTCTATTTTCTGTATTTGATAATTTAAAGTGTGCCTATAGTATCAAAACTGTTCATTGTTACAGTTGATATGGAATTTAATTTTATTCAGTAAATATTTTTAACTCATTGGTAATAAGTACAAGACTAAATAATGAATTCAACTGTGCAGTAAATTTATCTTTTCAAACATATACATTCTGTTTGCATCTACATATACACCTATTTTACCTATACTAACATAACAAAGAGAAAACTCCCGATTGACTGATTCATCAACACAGAGCTGAAACGGCTAAAGTCAGAATCACGAAATTTGAGCTGTAGATTGCTGTTATGACCTACACAAACAATAAGAAAAGATTTTTTAACACCCCCCCACCTCTGGAATTAAATGGGGGTCGGGGAGTCAAAAGTTTTAGGTCATTTTACCATACCTCAGCAGCAAATTTAGGTTGGGGTGTGAAATTCCGCATAACATTTCTACTAAAAAAATATAGTTAAACGTGAATTTCAACGATTTTAGAAATTTGGGATTAAATAGAGGGGGGGGGCAAAACTTTTACGTAATTTTGCCATATCTCAGCTGCAGTTATCTGTAGAAGCTTGAAATACAGTTAAATCAGTCTTCTAAAAAACAGTTAAACACTATTTCAGCGATTTTATAGTTATTTTAGCGATTTTGTTGCCAATATCGACTATGAACCCGATTATGGAAGATTAGATGAATAAGACAACTATTGCTGATTTTTTATTAGATATTTAGCACAAGATATCAATTACATAATATATATAGATGCCATTCGAAATTAGTTTCGCTAAATGCTACGCCGTTTGGTTTATTTTTTTCTCGTATTGTCTGGGAAATCGTATATTTTTCTGTTACATGTACCACCGAAAATGCATGCTCATTTATAAATTCAATGTTTTTTTCTGTGATTGTGTTAGTAATTTCATTTTTTCCTGATTGTCTTTTAACGATTTATGTGTGGTGTTGTACAGAACATTGTTATTGGGATTGCCATATGATTGAATTTTTATTTATTTTACCTGTAAGGCCTCATTGTTAACATGGGGAAAGCCTGGTGGTTCTGCTAGTACTTGTATAAATTTAGTTTTTATTTTTTCAGTGAAAATTTGTATTTGAAAGAAAAAGTTATTTGATTAATAGAATATGCTAATATTTTAAATAGTTATAGCTTAGTACTGCGGAGAATTTATTCTTAGGTGCTGCATACTTTATCATTCCAGATATATGGACTTGCATAGAGAGAGGTAATCAACACCACACAATTTATTACAGAACATCTATTCAATAATAATTACTTAAAATTAAATTAATGATTGTCATATTTAATTTTTTATTGATATTTTACAGAAATTATTAGCTAATAATCAATAATATATTTTTAAACTCAAAATCGCTGTAAGCATCGGTGCAAGGGGGGCCCCGATAAGCATCTGTGCCCAGGAGCCCATGCCCCCCAAAATTGTAAATCGGTCCATGCGCATATAATTCGTAGTTGAAGAAACCAATTTTCGAAATATGTTAGAAATGATACATGTTGTGTTTACTAGCAAAGAAAGAGAAAGAATGTTGTTCACTTATTTTGTTGATAAAAAGTTATCCTTCCATCCTCCCCGTGCAGAGAGCAAGTACAAGAAGACAATATAACTGCGTTATGTAACAATAAGCTATTATTAAAGCATGTTACAACTTTTTATTTAAAAAAAAAAAACGAAATTTTTTTTTTTTTACATATTTTCATTCCTGAAACCTTTAAACACTTTGTGGTAAAGCAGTTTTATAGAAATTCGTTTCGGTTCAAAAGTTATCTGCCTTTGGGATATGCAGTGAATAGACTTATTTTTAGCGTATTGTGTGTAGCGTGCATGTAGAAACAAAGAAATTGAGAAAGAGAAAGTCCAGGAAGGTTCATTATATGGGCCTGGTATAGATGATTTTATGTAAGTTAAAATTTGTCACTGTTATCTATGTTTATTTAAAAACGTTGTAAAACTTTAAACCTGTTTTTCTCAAAACTCTGTTTTACAAATTGGTACCAGGTAGAACTCGAGATTGGATGGACCGATTTGGTTGAAATTTTCATGCTTTTCTAGTATATAAATACTATTTTGTAGTCCCTCACGGATGTGTTTTTCAATATTCGAATTGTAAATATTTTTTATGCGATTTAAATTCGAATTTTTTTGTCTAAAATCGATAACTTGAAGTTTGAACGGCCACCATTTTCTCCAAGATCGAATAATTGATAAGCCCATTCGAGAAAGACTACAAGATATCGTAAATTTTAAAGTTTTTATTTGTTTTTTTGTTACAGATAAGCATGATTCTGCGATTCATCTGGTACCACGGAATACTTCAATTTTTGCACACCCCAGTATCGAAGGCTGCTAGAGGACCATTCTTCAACTAATTTCCAAATAAAAAATTGTTTTCAAAATTTAAAGATATGCTCTACCATTTGCAAAAAGACCCATTATTATTACTGTATAATTGCGCTAAAAAAAATTGCAAAGAAATGTAGAAATTATAGGATTTTTTTTTTTTTAAGTTATAATATGCCTTAATGATTGAATTATTATGAATGATTATGATTGAATTCTTTTGATTCTTTAATGTGTAAAGTATGCAAACAATAAATGTATAACCATATCTGTATATCACTGCAAACGTATAAAAGAAAGAAAAGTAAAAAAAGTCCTTCCGGCCTGTACAGGGATGAAAAGGTAGCATTCCTATATCTTCGTTTTAAAATTTTAGCTAATTTTACTGGAAAACAGCAATCTAAAATGCAAAAAAACCGTTTACAAAAGATTCGTTAATACTGAATTTGAATAAGAAATTCGCCAAATTACTGAGCTATGTAGTCAAGTTGGCTCCATTTATGAAAGCTTATTTTGGTCGCCAAATTTAGGGATATTTCGCCAATTGTCGCCAAGTTTGGTGATAATTTGACGCTAACGGATATGAATATATAGTTTTATGCCTATGTTTGGGAAAATAATTACAACAATGAAAGAAAATAATTTGCGAGAAATCGCGTTCACTAAAACTCATAAATTAATCGTTGGTTTTTTTGTAATGTTGTCTTGTTTCAAAATGTCAGCCACCCTAGAATTTCAAACTAATCTATCTCAGCCATTTTTTAAGATAGAGGTAAAACAAAACATGTTCTGGAATCCTTGTATCAAGGCATAACACTTAAATAAATTTGAATTTTAACTTTTTTGTATATTTATTTTAGTTTTAAAATTTTCAATGGCCGCCTTGTTGAAACAAGATGGTGGACCAAGCTGGCCAACGAACTCGGTCGAGGCATTAGTGAGCTTAATACACACAATTAGTTTCATCCAAATTGATTTATAAATACGACCGTTATCGTATGACGTAGATCATATATACACATACATATATATATATATATATATATATATATATATATATATTATATATATATATAAATCAACATTTGAACGGAGGGTGGTTTTGAGGTCTGAAGGTCATGATCGGTGAAAATATATCGAAATTTTCCGGAATTGCTTTCCTCCGAACAGCTGCAATAGGTAGCTTTATACTTTTTTGTATTGAAAGCTACCTAATAATAAGAATTCTTAGAAATTGATAATGATAATCATTAAGGGGGTGAGAGGTTCGAAGAATGACAACATATATCGCTCTTCCCTTTCTGGAAAGTAACCCAAAATTACCAAAATGTTGATAACGTTATGTACGTACATGTACAGCCCCTATGTTGATCTTGTAAGTTTTCCAAAAAAGTTCATTATCAAGCATGTAGCTTTTATAGTTTGTTTAAAGGGAAACAGAAAAGCAAAAAAGAAAAAGTTTTTCATCACGATAAAGTTTCAAAAACTGCACCAATTCCAATCTAATTGGGACAAGTACTGGTCTTGAAAATACCATGGATAAGTTTACTAATCAAGTATGTTGTTCTTAAGTTTGTTTACAGGAACACACAAAAATTTTCGATGACATTCATTGAATGTCTTGGGTTATATTACAGCCTTCTGGCAACTTTTAAACTATGAGTTGAACAAATTTTTAGTACTTTTGATATAATTAGTCTTATATCCATTCAATTACATTTGGTATGCCTAATTTAAGATTTCCCCGCAAATTACCATTATCGCCAAAATAGCAAATTTAGAAGGAATGAGATCACTTTGTTTAATTTGCATTACATCTATACCTTAAAATAAAATAAAACTCTCTCTTCCGACTGAGCCGGAAGGACTTGCTTTCATTTTCTGTCCTATTTATTCTTACTACCAACAATAAATAACTAATTTTCTAAATCTTCTCACCTTCTACTCTTTGTTAATTACCCAGATAACAATTTTTGATTTTTAAAACATTTTTATAACCCTAACATGTAAATGACTAGATGCTTTTTAAAGGCTTTGTCTGAAAGGTTTGCAAACATTGTAAAAAGCATTATAAAAGGTTGCTAGTTGACACAATCTGAGGTACTTTGTAAGTGTTTTAGGACAAGCATGCCAAAATGTAGAAACGTAAGGCTAGTTACAGTATTTCATATTAAGCATTGTAACAAGATTTACAATCAAAGGTAGATAATAATGCTTTTATCATAAGCATCTTCTATAAAAGAAATGAAAAATGTTTTGATTAATCTGTTAGTTTTAAATCTTAATTGCCAGAGGCATGAGATTTTCATTAAAATAACTTGACTTAGAATTTTTTTTTTGTTTCTGTGGGAAATTAAATTTTAGCATAATATTTATATACTGAAAAAAAAAAGGCTTTTTACTAGCTCTTATTATATTTAAGAAGTCATATTACATAGCAAGTTACATATTTTAATTAATATATTGTTTTTTTCCCTTTAATGTATTTGCTATTTTTTTTTAATTTGTATTAATACATAGCTTTTTTTCTAAGTAATTGCTAAAATTTTAATATATTTTATTTTTTAAGTTCTACTGATTGAATTTTGCCTTTGTTTCTGTGGGAAACTAAATTTTAGCCTAATATTTATATACTGAAAAAAAGGAAAATAATGCTATTTATTAGCCTACATTATATTTAAGAAGTCATATTACATTTAGCAAGTTACATATTTTAATTAATGTGTTTTTTTTTCTTTTAAAGTAATTGCTAAAATTTGAATATATTTTATTTTTTAAGTTTTACTGAGTGTTTCTTTTGTTTGTGTGGGAAACTAAATTTTAGCTTAATATTTATATGCTGAAAAAAAAAATAATAATGATTTTTATTAGCCCATATTATTTTTAAGAAGTCATATTACATTTAACAAGTTACATATTTTAATAAATATATATATATTTTTTTTCCTTTAAAGTAATTGCTAAAATTTGAATATATTTTTTAAATTTTACTAAGTGGGCTTTTCTTTTGTTTCTGTGGGAAATTAAATTTTAGTCTAATATTTATATACTAAAAAAAAAAAAAAAAAAAAAAAGAGAATAATGATTTTATTAGCCTATATTATATTAAATTAAGAATTCATATTACATTTAGCAAGTTACATATTTTAATAATTATATCGTTCTTTTTTAGTAATTGCTAAAATTTGAATGTATTTTATTTTTTATATTTTAATATATTGCTTTTTTCCTTTAAAGTAATTGCTAAAATTTTAATATATTTTATTTTTTAAGTTTTATTGAGTGTTGAACATTGTACTCAGGGGTGCCATGTCAGAACTTTCTTCGAGAGGGGAGGGGGGGGGGTGTTTATTTTTTTTAATCTTGTTGTGGACAGCCTAGAAATAATTGATAAGTTTTTCTTCATATTTTTAAAATTAACCAAAGTACTCATTGATGATGTGTCTCACATTGAGAATATTGCAATAGGACGGATAATTTGTGTGCTTAAACTGTTTATTTAATGCAAATGTTTCTATTCTATTCAAATCAGACAAGTTATTTCAGAGTTTATGTAATTTCTAATTCTTAATATATATATATATATATATATATATATATATATATATATATTATTCTGACATATTTTGAAATATCAAATTCCTTGGAGTTGGGGGAGATAGCACTATTTGTACTGATTCTGTCCAAATATATTTCTTACTATGTATGTGTGTATTATATATATGTTGAATATGTAATCAATCCACTACATTAATAGATAACATTTTCATATTCAAATGTTCCTAAATTATGTTAAGAAGTTTTCTTTCGGAAAATTTATTTTATTATTTAAAATTATTCTTATGCACATTGGTGTAGTTTTGAAAATTATTGGTGGTGAACTTGAACATAATTTTTTTTTCACACACATTTGTGTGTGTAAAAGACATTACTTACAGATTCAATGTTGCTATTTTAACTACCTTTTAAATAAATTAAACAGAATTGTATATTTATAAATAAATCACATTAAGACAATGTAAAAATTCAAATGTACAAACCAGTTTATAAAATGATATACTCACTGTCATTCACGAATCTTTTATAATAAAATTACAATGAAAATTGACTTTGAATAACATTTTTTCAGAATATGAATTCTTTTCCTATTTTTACTTCTTATATGAGTTTTTGGCTACAAAATTTCAAATGAAAAATAAATAAAATTAGGTATTAGTGGAAGATGAAATTTTTTTTCTAATGTTGTTTATCTTTGTAACAAAAGAAAAAGAGGAAATTCTAAAAATATATATATTAGAGGGGAGGGGAAGTATTTTTTTAATTATTGGTTGGATTCGGGCATATACAACTCTACTCTACGCCTACATACATAGTAAATGTGATTATATTTTCAGTTACTTACCTTTTGAATACAGTTCACTGGTACAGGATCAGCTAATTATACATTGTATGAGGGAAAAAAAAAACAACCTGTGTTTACTCACAGTGCTAACACAAATACCACACCAAATATGTAGAATTTCAATATACCGTACATTATACACTGTTGCAATATGTATTCTAGTTGAAAGCTAAGAATACTTTAATAAAAAAAAAATCTGTATTTCTATGTAGCTATGATTTTTTTTTTTTTTCATTTCGTCTACAAGAGAAATACTTTCCTATATGTGACAGAGCAAACACAAACTAATGTTGTTACTTTTATTTTCTAATATAACTCATTTAAATTACTGTTTTTCTTTTATAATAATTTTTAACAACTTTCTCTTAAAATGAATTCTTTAATGATGCAAAAAGAAACTATTTTATATATTCAATGATAATCTTATCAAAACATTTTTATGCTAAAGTAATAATTTCTTGCCCATTTAATAGCTTCATTAAATAAATTTTACAGATTACAATGTGACAAATAAGTATTAAAAATATAATTTTTAATCTACACCCAAAGATTACTTTAACTAATAATATTTTTTAATATTGTAATCTTTGCATTTCCTCATCTAATATTCCATAATTCCTTTCTAGTTAAAAGCTAAGAATACTTTAATTTAAAAAAAATCTCCATTTCTATGTGACCTTGTTTTTTTTTTTTTTTTTTTTTTTACAAGAGAAATACTTTCCTATATGCAACAGAGCAAACACAAAGTAATGTTGTTACTTTTACTTTCTAATTTAACTCATTTAAATTACTGTTTTTTCTTTATAATAATTTTTAATAACTTACTGTGAAGCAAACAAAAGTATTTCTCAATATCTAGGCAATATTTTCTAAAACAAATGAAACATTATTCAGTTTAAATAATTCTATTTATTTACATACAAAAAATAATATAATAATCAACAGCTCGAGTAAAGTCTATTTTCTTCTTGATTCTTTCTTTTCTCTCTAGCAAATAAAAAGATAAATAAATAAATAAATATAGACACACGCATCAAATATGTATAGTAAAAGGAAATAAACTACACAATAAGCAGTAGCACAGCCAGGATCCCCATCTGGGATTGTTACTCATTAGAAAAAAAAAAAAAAAAAAAAAAAATTTTGTGTGACAAAAAGTAATGAAAAACACAAATAGCCGTAATAAACTTAACATTTGTGTGCTTAAAGGTTTCATAAAAGAGCATTTTCTTTAGACTTCAGAGAAAAAAGAAAGAGGAATGCAGTAACTGCTAATATTATGAACTTCAATTGACAATATTAGACTGTTTTCCTATCTTTTTCATTCTTACTCATACTCCATGTATTTAATGTGTTTATTCTTTTATGTAACTTTTTCTGTTGACTGGAATGGCAACAGTATGGTTTGTTGATTTCGCAGGTCGTTGCATGGCGAAAGCTAGTTAGCTGTATTTTCCATATTAAAGTAATCTTCGTAATGTTTATTTCATATTTATTTCTTAATTAAGTTAATTTAATCTCGTTTATCGATAATCTGCTGAATTATTCAAGTGGTTATGTGACCAGACTTGCATTCCACTGCGCGATAGTTACGGTAACGAAGATTAGGCCTAACCAACGGTAAAAAACGTGTTTCAAATTTGAATTGTGTTTGGTTAGTTAATTAAGATAGAAATATGGAACTTTTTACGACTGATAAACTTCTTGGCTCAGAGAATTGGGTCAGATGGAAATGGATGGTGGAAGGCTTGCTAATGGAAAAAGAAAATGCGTTTGAGGTGTGCTCTGGCGAGATCGTACAGCCAGAACCGGTTGCCGAAGACGCTTCTGCTGCAGATCGGAATAAATATAACAGTGACTTAGCCAGCTACAATAAAGGCAACAGAGCGGCTCGAGGTATTTTTTCAAGAACTCTAGATAGCAGAATATGTGACCTCGTATCGATGTGCAAAACTGCAAGAGAAATATGGGTGAAACTACAGGAACTGTTTGAGCAGAAAAATACCCAAGCTCAATATGCCTGCCAGATGCAGTTCTCATCTTTTGTGCGAGATCCAACGAATTCAATGGCTATGCACATAGCAAAATTAGATCGCCTAGTGTCACGGATGTCTGATTTGGATATCAAACCAAATGACTTTGTGATAATGAGTAAACTTCTCGAAACATTATCTAGTGACTTTGAGCCACTGAAAATGGCTTGGTGTGCAAGACCTGAAGAACAACAAACACTAGTGCAGCTGAAGAAATTACTTATTGCAGAAGAGCAAAGAAGAATGTCAGAATCTTCTAGAGAAACTGAACTAAGTGCCTTACTTGCCAAGGCTAGTTTAGGAAAGGTTCACAGTGCTGCAGAAAAGTATGAAAAGCATGCAAACAAGCAGGGGAAGCAGTATAAATGCTTTAGATGTGGAAAAAAGGGCCACATGAAACGAGATTGTACGGTTAAGAAAATTAATAATGTGCATGAGAGAAAACCAAACGATGAAGTTTTTATTAGTGAATGCTATGTAGCCAATTGTGATGACACATGGGTCATTGATACAGGAGCCACACAACATATAACCAACAGACATGACGTCTTTCAAAGTTATACACAGTATAAGTGCCCAATTGAAGTAAGGGTTGGTAACAGTTCCACAATGAAAGCGTATGTTCATGGTAAAATATCTGTAAAAATGTTAGTTAATGGCAGCTGGAAAGACAGTGTAATGGAAAATGTTCTATATGCACCAGATGCTTCGAGAAATTTATTTTCGGTAAGTCAAGCTCTAGACCATGGGTCAAAATTTAACATGTCTCATGATAAATGTGAATTTGTAAAACCCAAAGGGGTTGTTGCTGTGGGTATACGCCAAGGAAACCTATTCAGATTGTTATGCAAAGTAATAGTACCTGAGGTAAACAGTGCAACTAACATTGTTACAGTGCCCTCTACTGAAGCTCAACTTACTGAATTAAATTCGCTTCAACTCTGGCATGAGAGGCTTGGACATTTGAATAAGCAACATGTGAAAAAGTTTCTTCACACTCAAGGTATAGAAGTGCAAAATGATGGTGAGTTTTGTGAAGCATGTGTGCTAGGCAAACAACATAGATTACCATTCCGAAATCGTCAACAACGAGCTAAGGATGTTGGTGAGGTTATCCATACTGATCTCTGTGGGCCTATGGAAGAAGAATCCTTAGGTGGTGCCAATTACTATGTATGTTTTACTGATGATTATTCTAAATTCAGAAAAGTGTATTTTCTCAAGTATAAATCTGAGGTTGTGTCCAAATTTGAAGAATTTTGTGTTTTCTTCAGAAATCAAACACAAAAACCAATAAAGGCAGTTCTTAGTGATGGTGGTTTGGAATATGACAACAAAATTTTGAGAGGTTTGCTTCAGAAAATGGGAGCAGAATTTCGATACAGCACACCTTATACACCTCAACAAAATGGATCTGCTGAACGAAATAATCGAACTCTTGTCGAGTTAGCTAGATCAATCATGATCGCAAAAGATTTACCAAAATCCCTGTGGGCTGAAATAGTCAATGCTGTAGTACATATATTGAATCGTGCTGGAACATCAGCAGTTGAACAAAAGTCCCCTTATGAAGTTTTTTGTGGTAAAACTCCAAGACTGAATCATCTTCGAATTATTGGCACAGAGTGTTTTGTTCATACCCCCAAGCAGAAGCGCAAGAAGTGGGATCCGAAAGGTCGAAAAGGTATTTTAGTTGGCTACTTAGATGATGTTGATGGTTATCGTGTATGGTTCAAAGGTACGAGAAAAATCGAACGAACAAGAGAAGTAGTGTTTTCTCCTGAATCTATATCAACATCAACCATTGTTGCAATTGAGCCGGAACAGCTTAGCATAGATGAAAGTCCTTCTCCTGACTGTAATGGAACTGAGTTTGATGCAGAAGAAACTTCTGAAAATGTGCAGCATGATCGAAATCTGAGGAACAGGACGCAGTTAAAGGCACCTGAACGTCTTATTGAATGCTGTATTGCAGAACAGATAGAACCAGAACACTACTACCAAGCGGTAAAGTCAGAAAAGGCAAATGAATGGCAAACTGCAATGGATGAAGAAATTAAATCGTTATTAGAAAACAATACTTGGTATTTGACAGACCTACCAGAAGGAAGACGAGCTATTACAAATAGATGGGTATATAAATTGAAGTGTCATGCTAATGGTGACATTGATCGGTTCAAAGCTAGGCTTGTTGTTAAAGGATTTTCGCAAAGAAAAGGTGTAGATTATTCAGAGACCTTCAGCCCAGTTGCACGTTTTGAAACTATTCGAGCCTTGATAAGTGTTGCAGCAAATGAAAATTTAGACCTGGTACAGTTTGATGTTAAAACTGCCTTCTTGTATGGGACGTTAGAAGAAGAAATCTACATGAAACAGCCCGAAGGATACGATGACAACTCAGGCCGTGTGTGTCGACTAGTTAAAAGCCTCTATGGATTGAAGCAGTCACCAAGGTGTTGGAACAAGCGATTTAAAGAGTTCCTGGAAAAGTATGGTCTAACAGAGAGCAATGCTGATCCATGTTTGTTTTGCAGTAACGAGAAACAGCAAAAGTTGTTATTAGCATTACATGTTGATGATGGACTTGTTGCCACAACTCCTCAGATCAAGAATCATTTCCTTGAAGAATTGCAGCTTGAGTTCAAGGTAACATACAAAGATGCTGAATATTATCTTGGTGTAGAGATAAAAAGGCTGACAAGTGGGGATATTGCTGTTAGTCAGCAAAATTATGCTATTAAAGTTTTGGAAAGGTTCAACATGAAAGACGCCAACCCAGTTTCTACTCCCATGGAAAAGGATAATCTCTCAGGGGAAGATAATGTAAAGATTGATTCTGACAAAGTCCCTTACAGACAAGCTGTAGGCAGCCTGATGTACATGGCAGTTGCTACCCGTAAAGTATTGCCTTTGCTGTGTCATATTGTTCTCAGTTCTTGGATAAAGTTGAACAAAACCATTGGTCAATGGTAAAGCGAATTCTAAAGTACATCAAAGGAACACCTAATTTTGCATTACTGTTTAAGTCTGGTTTTCATCCTGGTGTCTTAGAAGCATACAGTGACACAGATTATGCCAGTGACACAAAAACCAGAAAGTCAGTTTCTGGGATTTCATTTAAATACAGTGGAGGAGCCATTGACTGGGCAAGTCGTCGACAGCAGTGTGTATCATTAAGTACCACAGAAGCAGAATATATAGCTGCAAGTGAGGCAACCAAAGAAATTGTTTGGCTGAAACGCCTCTTTGATGACATTGCCCCATTAACATCAACTCCCATTCTGCAAGTTGATAATGCGAGTGCAGTTCGTTTGGCTAAAAACCCTGAGTTCCATCAGCGAACAAAACACATTGATATTAGATATCATTTTGTTCGAGAAAAGTGTTTAAGTGGTGAAATCAGTGTTCAGCATATTGATGGTGAATATCAAATTGCAGATATTTTCACAAAAGCCTTACCTAAAAGACGTTTTGAAATGTTAAGGACTCTCTTGGGTATGGTAAGAATGCCATAATTGCAAGTTCAAGGGGAAGTGCTAATATTATGAACTTCAATTGACAATATTAGACTGTTTTCCTATCTTTTTCATTCTTACTCATACTCCATGTATTTAATGTGTTTATTCTTTTATGTAACTTTTTCTGTTGACTGGAATGGCAACAGTATGGTTTGTTGATTTCGCAGGTCGTTGCATGGCGAAAGCTAGTTAGCTGTATTTTCCATATTAAAGTAATCTTCGTAATGTTTATTTCATATTTATTTCTTAATTAAGTTAATTTAATCTCGTTTATCGATAATCTGCTGAATTATTCAAGTGTAACATAGGGCTATTTTACTGCTATTGCTCCTAACTTAATCTTTCATTGATTTTGTGTTTAAATAGAGGCCCCTATTACAAAGCATTGAAACTGTTGAGAATGACATTTTATGCTGCTTGCTTATACTTTTCTTTACTTTGTTTTTTACATAACATTACTTTACCTTAAGACAAGTGGTTTTCTATACATCTTCTCAGTTTTTTAAATACTCTGGAAAGGATTTTAACCCCAAACTTGCCCCCTTTGCTAAGCTAGTGCAATAGGTGTACAGAATTCAATAGTCAAAATATGGTATGACATGCACTTTATATAGGCTACTTCACTCAGGCGAAAAAACTCGCTCGCTAATGTTAATCCTATGGGGGAAATATTTTACGATATCTCATTCGCATTTCAATATTTTTAAATGATTTTTTTTGCATTGGATAGCTGAGGTCAATCTCTATGCTGGCCTTTTTTTGCTTTTCGATTTTTGTTGCAGTTTTTTTTTTATTGAGGATACTTTTACATTCCAAACCATTTCCGAAAGTGAAAGTATCTTAATAAAAAAAACTCGTAATCAAAATCGAAAAAATACAAAGGAGCATGCATAGAGATTGACCTCAGTTATCCAATGCAAAAAAAAAAAATAATTTAAAAATATTGAAATGTGAATGAGATATTGCAAACTCCCCCCCTCCCCATAGGATTAACATTAGCGAGAAGTAGTCTCTTAAAAATCTGCATAGCTTGAGACAAAGTGCTTTATAGATTTCTGATGTAGATTCTTTGTTTATATTTTAAAATATTATTAAACTAGGCATTTTTAGAATCCATTAATCAAATATAGCAATCTTGTTTTTGTCACTGTCTTAATGGAAAATTTCATTATTTTATATTGTGTTTGATGTGGGGTTCTTGCAGTTGCAGATTTTTTTTAAGTTTGATATAACAACAAAAATGTGCCAAATGGTTAAGCATGTATTATTTAATGCAATGTATAAGCACCTAGACAAAAAAAAGCTTATATATAAATGGTCTAAATGGATAATTATAATGATTATTTTTTAAAGGCATGTGTGTACCTGTTAGGCTTAGTTTTGCTATTTTTTTTATTTGTTATAAAAAATGGTACTTCTCCATTATCCTGTCGACCACTGTTCATAAACTGTGCCAAACTGTAACGCCAAATAAACAAATGAAAGAATGCTGCCATTGGAATCTCAAAATAAATAAATAAATAAATGCGAAGAAATTCTGAAAAAACCCACTCTTCAATGCGCCAACTTAGTAAGCTTGAGCAATAAAATTTACAATATATTTATAAAAGAGTTTGCAAAAAAAAAAAAAAAAAAAAAAAAAAAACTTTGATATTTATTCATTTACATTATTTTTCCTAATTATCCCTCTCAGCTGGTGAATAAAAGTTTTTGACATCAGTTGAAACTAATCTATTGTATGTAACTATTCATCGCAATATTTTTCAATGCTTTTTCTCTTTTAATATCATGGTACTGCCATTTAAGGACACAATTGCTTTTTTTATTAACGAAAGAACTAATAAATCAGTAAAACATAATGAAAGATACAGGTAAATGTCAAATTATAGCCACTTGATAACATAGCAAACACATGCAACACTTCTGAGTCCTTAAATCCTATAATTTGACGATAGCTTTTTTCTTATGAAAAGTGGTCGATGGGATAATGGAGGAAGTACTTAAAAACATACAATTTAATTGTAAAACACATATAATTTTTATTATAAACACACAAAAATAAATTTATTATAAAACACACAATGTTTAATTTAATATAAAACACACACAATCTGCTCTACCGAACTGCCATAGGAAGAAAAATCTTACCCAAATTGGTGGATTGCCCAGGCATTAAATTGCCTTTTTGGCACCAAAAATATACTCCAGTGCGTCAGTGACATCTGTACGTACCATTCATATAATCAAGGTTGATAAAAATCACGATTAAAAAAAAAAAGATTTATTTGATTTAAATCAGATTTTTTTAAAATTAATATTATTTGTGTACTGTGCATGAATTTATTTTTTCTGCATACATTTCTATTAATTTAATTACAGTTTCTAGATAAAAATTCAAAATAATTTAAATTAAAAAAAATTGTTGCAAACAAATTCAGATTTATTTAAATCTTAAAATCATATTATTCTACTATTAAATTGTTATAGATAATATATACGTATGTGTGTTGTGTGCATAAATATCTAGTTAATTTAAGTTATTAATTTTTTCATTAAGGCATAACTCCAATAATATCTAATCATATAGTAAATGCGGCAAAGAATGCTAAATACATACGTGTATTTCAATCAGGGTTGGCCAATTTTTGTCTAAGTGGAAAAAACTGTCCTGGCAAAATTTACTAGTATTTAAAAATAGGGTTTTAAGGATTTTATTTTAATTACAAGATTTCAATGTTTAAATCATAATTTTAACAGATTAAAATCAGTGATTTATATTACAATCTTATCATATTAAATACTTTTATATTGAATATATTTAACTTTAAAACTTCAACATCTAACTTGCAAAAATGAAGTGATCTAGGAAAGACAAAAGTTTAAAAATGAAAGAGCATTTATATCAGTATTTATTTTGTGATGCACTAAGGACAAATAATATTTTAAATGTAGTGTTGCATTTAATTTCATAAAATAATTATTTTCAACTTATAAAAGTTTTAACATTATTAAACGGTAATTTTTAATCTGGACATGAATGATGACATTTATTTGAATACGAACGATTAATTTAATCCTTATTCAGCTTGTAAATATCAATGTTCAAAATACTGATTTAAATCAAAGATTTAAAAAAAATTATTTGATTTAAATCAAACAACCCTGCATCTAATAATACCAAAACATTACCCACACACACACTCTCAAAATAATAACAATAATAATATCCTAATAAATATCTGTATAATGAAAGCAAGTCAATATTTCGGAGAGAGCAACAATATAAATATTTAAAATTTTCTTTCGAAAGCTGATGAAAGTAACAAACTCAGAGGCATACTCCAGATTCACCCCACCCCCACCAGTGTTGAATTCAAGGGGTGGCATGGGGGGGCGGGCATTGAAATGTCCACCTCCCCAGAAGTTTACAATGTACCTCCAGAGCCACAAAAATCCCTCCCGGAGAAAAAAGACAAAAAAAAAAAAAAAAAATTAATTTATTATGTAAATATAGAATTTATAAAGAAAAATTAAATGAGTTCAGAAACGGTTATAACCATATCAATTTATCACAAGGAAAAAGCAAAGATATCTTTAAAAAAAAATTCGATCTTTCTTTTTTAGTATTATGTTATCTTTCAATTTGAATAAATTTATAAAAATTCAATTTTAAAATAAAAAATAATGAAATAAATAGTCAACTGAAATTATTAAAAATAAATTTTATAACATTAAATTTGTTATTATATATGTGCTAAAATCATTTTTCTTACCTTAAAAAACAATCACCAATCCTGTATGAGCTTGTAAACATGTCTTTTCAAGGAATTCTGTTGTAGTTCCATCTTTTAGCAGCTTTTCTGTTCAAGAAATCACATGCTGGCAACCATGGACCTTGACCAGATGATGTCATTGGAATTTGTAACTACAAAAGGCAAAATAAAATAATGACAACCAAGAAATAAACTTTAAACCCTTCATGACAAGCTTCCCTGCACCATTATTTCCAAATAATATTGTCCTTATTTAATGCTGTTTTATTAAATAAGATGAAAATTACCATTCGGATATAGAAATAATAGTTAAAATCAAGGACTGTGTACACATCTTATATCACACACATCTCCTGTCATAAATGGTTTTAACATTACAGTAAAAGTCTATGCATTATGCATACTTCATGCTATTTTAATTATAATTATATTTTAATAAAAGAAATTCATTTTCTTTTGTTTTATTATTTTATGTTCATTTCGATACAATAATTTATACTATTTAAACATTTAGCATAAAAGCAAAAAAATATTATTTTCCAAATGTCATGTTTGTCATTATGTGCACTGTAATTTTAAATATCTCATTTGAGAAAAAAATTTCAAATAAATTTTATTCAATTAAAATTTAACATTTATTATTAATATTGTACATTGTTCACAATGTTTTATGGTGTTCTTCATGGTTTTGTAAATTTAAACAGAAAATGGCATCGAATGATTTTAAGCAGTGACCAGTGGTCATATATATTCAGAGAACAGTCAAAATAAAAAAAACCCAAAAATCATATTGCACACATCTCAAATTTAAAGAACATTTTGAGATGAAAGCAAGAAAAAACATTGCTGTATGATAAACTCTAGTTATTTGGATCCCCGACAACAACAGCAACAAAACAGTTTAAATCAGTCCTAGTTTTATTTTGTTGAGTATTGATATAATTCAACAATACTCTGTAAATCATGTAAATTCTTTCAATACAATAGGATCCAAGACTAATTTAAAACTTTTTTTTTGTTTGTTTGCTGTTGTGGGCCCCACAAACCCCAGTTTAATTTAAAATAAAAACAAACATAATTTTTGATGTATTCACAAAAAAGTTGCATTATCCCACATAATATAAAAATTTATTCAAGGGGCAGATTTAATTTATACAGGTAAATGTTAAAACTTCAGGTTAATGGCCAGATTATTATAAGGCTATTTTGTAATGCTAATACAGATAATTCTGGTGGGGGGGGGGGGAGGACAAGAACATTTCATATTTACTAACTTAATAATAATTTTTAAAAAATCAAAAATTTTTATGTTGTGTGAATTTTCAGAAACATTTAAAATAATTATGGTACTTTTCGGTTAGCCAGGCACCAATGATGTATGTATATATATGTATGTATATATATATTCATACATATATGTATATATATATGTGTATGTATATATTTGTATATATATAACTGGCGCCCAGCTAACCGAAAAGTACTATAATTTTTATTTTGCTTTCATTTTTTCCATTTACCAGTACTAACTAAAAGTATTGGTAGGTAATCATAATTAATAAGTTAACTAGCTGGCTTCGCCCGCCAGCGGGCCCCTAATTTACATCGGTGCCTCAAAACTTTTGTATTCACCAGCTCGCATCCCCCTCGAGGCGAACGAACCTCCGACCCGGGTCCCCGCTGCCTTCGGCACCGGATAATCCCTTAATTTGCACATTGAATAGTAGAAATCTCTAACCGAACGAACTTCCGACCCTGGATCCCGCTGCCTTCGGCATCGTATACCGGTCGTGCTACGCACGCACCGGATAATCCCTTAAATTGCACATCGAATAGTATAAATCTCAAACTGAACGAACCTCCGGTCTCACGGGTGGCTGTCCACGAGTGGGTGATTTCGGTCCCCGCTGCCTGCGGCACCGTATAGCAGTCGTGCTGCGCACGCGCTGCAGTATACGTTAGTTCCACCTTCCACCACCAGGTGACGCAAGCTGTTTATACGATCATAACTGAAATCGTCAAGGCTTTCGATGTCGAGTCAAATGAGCCATACCCCGTTGTAATCCGGGCCATAGAAACAGAGATAATAAAACGCCCCCTGGTGGTGAAAAACGAACTAAAACCGATAAGCTCTAGTATCCTCTATTGATATCGAGTCGAATAAGCCAAACCGCGTTCCGATTTGACTCGTAGAACTCGAGATATTGTGAAATCAAAATATAAAATCTGATGTTATTATTCGAAAAGAGTGGTATAAACTCAGAAACTTTTTAAAATGTTATAGAGGGTCCTTATTACTTTAATTATGATGTTTGGAATCAGTTTGGTGGAAATCCGTAACATAGTTTCTTAGCTATAGAAACGGACCATACTTAAGAGAAAAAAAACCTGAAGGGGGGGGGGGGGGAGGGAGCGATGACACTGCTTTTCCTCAAACGACTGATTTAGACTACCTGAGTTCTAGTTCAAAGACAGGGACCTGTAGAAAAACTTAAAACTGAAAAAAAAAATTCGATAACGGGCGAAGCCCGCTTTTCTCTGTCATAATATCTATTTGCCACTCTAAAAGAAAAAGATGACACTACTTTTCCTCAAACAACTGAATTAGACTATTAGACTACCGGAGTACTTGTTCAAAGACGACTTGAAAAACTTAGAACTGAAAAAAAAAAAAAAAAAAAACTCTGAATTTACTATTCGAAAATACTGGTAATTTCTATACATAAACACAATCAAACGCTAGGGACGAATAAAAAAAATGTTAAATTAAAATCATAATATCTCGCCCACACTCAGCTTGAACATCTTACCAGAGAATCGTCTGCTTCTAATTTATTATTTTTGTCTGGGCATAGTTGAAATATCAATAATTAAATAATGTCTCAGCTCGTAATAATTAATATCTAAGCTCGTAATGAAGATATCAGAATAATTTTTAGATTATCTGAAAGCTGATATATTTTTACGTCGAAATGCGCGAGCACGGAAGATCTGCGCCCCTCAGATTCTGAGATGGGGCGGCCCTGAATACCCGTAGTCTATAAAAATCACGTGATGTTTACTGGATTTCCTGCTAGCCTCGCCAAAGACGGAAAGCCGGAAAAGACGGAAGCCGATTGGTCGTCGCTCTATTCGCTAGCCTCGCCTCGAGGTCTGAATCTAGTTAGGAATGAATTTATTTCTTTGTTGCAGAAAAAATGTTTAGTTTTGAGTAATTAAAACAGTTTTGTTCGTTAATAACTCCCTTAATTATGGGCCGATTTTTTCGAAACTGCAATTCCTGGAGGACCGGATTTTTCTGAATTTTTTGACACAAAAAGCGCTTCGCTACTCGCTACGCTCGCAGAGTTTATCCGGGTACAGATACACAGACACACAGACGTTTACGAACATTAATAATAAGGAGATTGACAAACATTTAAGACTCACGATCATTATATTAAGGATTTTGCTAATTCTCAATCAACTGGCAATTTGACACATCAAAATTAATTTCTGCTATGAATGTATTTGTTTTTTATTTTTAATAAGTAATTTGTTAATCCACCAATACATATATAAAACAAAGTTATTCATGTTTTGAGATGTAATACAGGCATATGATTAAAAAACAAAATTCAGAATAACTGTAGGGCAATTATTTGTGTTTGCAGACATTTTTTTACTTTTATTAGTATAGGAAAGGGGAGGGAGGAGTTCATGTAATATAGGCAAATGTTGATATAGATGAGATATTATCAAATATAATAAACTAATGTTTATAATGTTTAACTAATGAAACATTATTATAATCATAGCATTATCTTGTTTACTATTATGTGACAAAACATATATGTTTTTGAGGAAAGAGAAGGAGGGGGGGGGGGGAAATAAATGATTTTTTTAAAAATTAAAGTACATTTTTCTACGAATATATTACGGAAACAACTTTTGAATATAGCTACTTTTAATAATGCTAATATATTTTAAAAAGAGAGTTTGTTTGAATGTAATTTGTGGAAGTTCAAAGTATGTTTTCATTTATAAATCGGTCATAAACGCCGACCAGGGGTGGTGGCGATTTTGAAACAAAATATATAATATTTATTTACCGACATAAGTTAATTAATCACTAAAAGCAAAATTATGATTAATGTTAGAGTGCTTTTAATTCGATCATAATGAAAAGGTTTATTATTAGTTGACAATAAAACATGTTAAACACTATCCCTGATTTCTTTTTTGCCTCAAGATTTCGTGTTTTACCGTTCGCCCATGTACTTTAATATTTATACGTAGTAAAGTACTATACAATGGGAGTTCGTTCATATATGAAGCACTCCTGTTATGCATTTCCTGAAATTGAAACCACGTTTTAAAAAAATGTGATAATTAAGAAACGCTAAGGTCATAAGTAAATCATGTTTACATAAGTTTATGTAATAATAATTTAAAAAAAAAAAACTTCTAATCATATTTTTCTCTGTGTGCAATTTACACTAAAGCATAAGATAAATTTTATTATTTTATGAATAAGGATTAAATCTTGTTAAAAGAAAAACATTATTTAGTTATCATAGATTAAAAGATTTAACTAATAACAATATACTAGTAACAAACTTACCGTATTTTCTGTAAATATTGAACACATCTTTTAGACTTGAGAAGATGATCAGAATGACAGCATCAGCGACATTTTGTTTTGGAAAGCAACAGGCAACGCCACGACCACGGCTACGACAGTTGGTTGCGCATGCGCGAAAATCAGATGCGTGAAGTTTGATTTGAGAATATTGGTTGCCTGAAGCTTATCTCCAAAACGGAGTATTGCAAACATTCCTGCACCCATGCTATATGGTGAAGATAACTCACCTTTGCAGAACAATGGAACGAAAATGAAAAATGACCATTTTCGGAACCTTGCTTGCTATCTGGGTTATTTTCAGTATTCGCTTTAGTCAGACTCTCGAAAAATGATGAAAACAAAAGAGGCGAGAGTTTTTTGTTTAAAAAACAAAAGAATAAAATCTTGTTTATCTAACTCAGCCATACTCAACCTTTTTTCTCGCGGGCCACAAAAAAAGGTTTCCGACGTTTGGCGGGCCCCAACACACTTAAAAAAGGGTAAATAAAATAATAGATAATCTAAGTAGTACAGAAAAGCAATATAACAAAGTTAGTATTATCAGTAGGGTTGAACGATTTTCACAAAAGAAATGTTACGAAAAAAAATTTAACACCACTATTTCCAAACAATAAACTTTGTAGTATATTTTTATTGCAAATGTCGTAGAAATAGGTCGCGAAGATTGTTATTTAGAAATAATGGTATACAAATTGTTTGGTGCCAATGATTTCCTCGACAAACATTCAACCCTAAAAAGAAATATTAGCCACAGAGCCATAATCATAATACAGGGCCATAATCATAATACAGGGCCATAATCATAAAACGAAATAAACAATGCAGAATTTACAAGTTCTAAAGGGGAAAATTGGGAGATAACTTTTTATTTATATTTTTTTTCCTAGTAGAAATATATAGCGCAAATTCAACTAATTTAGCATATTTTTGATTAGTGCATGTTAAAGATTAAGAAATGTATACACACAAATAGGACCACATGAAAAAGTAACTTTCGACTAAGTAAACAGCATTTAAGATGTTTTACATAATTTTAAATTAATTAGAAATAACAGGACATATTTCGTCTTTCCGTGAAAATATATAAAACAACAGTGAATGTCTTAAATACTTTTTATGCACATATCAATTAATTTTATAAATATGGATTGATATGATTATGTGCCTTGGGCCGCACACAAAAGTTCGCCGGGCCGCAGGTTGAGTATGGCTGATCTAACTATTTAGAACTGCTTAAACATCTATCTCAATGTCCAAGATTTTACTGATTCCTAGATAAGATTTGAGTATTTAAGGCTGTAGAAGAAAAATCAGTCATCCACAGTTCTTTGGCAAAGTATCTATCATGTGAGCAAAGTATCCGATCTTCTAAATAAATAAATAAATAAACAAATGTTTTATCATTCACTTTCTCCACTAATAAAGGTACAAAGCCACAACGACATGAACGGTGAAAACAAAAAAAGAAAGAAAAATTCTCAGCCAACAACGTCTCGGAAAGAATGAAATACAGGCCCGGTCCGGACGGAATCTATAGAAAACAGTAAGGTGCGGGTATACGCCGGAAAAAAATAAGGTTCATGCACAGCCGAAATTTTCTAAAATAAAATTAAGTCCTAGCCCGGCCCAAGTTTAATGAAAGAAATTTTCACGCTCGAGCTTACGGAACGGGCACGTGCTCATATGGATTTCTAATGTACATTACTAACTTGCCCCCCCCCCCTTTCGGGGATACCATGTACCCCCTCCCTGTCGGAAAAATTCTGGCACCACCTCTGGTTTAAAGGTCTTAAAAAGTTAAAATTCAAAATAATTTTTCATAATATTTAAAACAAATACTTCCATTTTGGTGAAAAAATTTTTTTTAAAGTAAACTTTACACATACACTATCTATGTATATATGCTTTGAGTTATTATTTAACAAGTGGATAATCTTATTTTTTTTCTTGTGAATTTCATGGCTGTTTTTGCCAATTAAAATAAATGAATAAAATTTTTATATTCTAAAACAAATATTTTAAAATCGAAAATTATTTCGCCGGAATTAGAAGAAAAATGTTTATAGTCATATAGTGTTTATTTGTCACAGAAGATTTGTCCAAAAAAGAAAGTAAAACATAAATAATACAATGTATTCAAATAGTTGTAACTCAGCAAGAATAACTTTCTTACTCCTTTTGACTTATCAATGAAGATTTTTAATGCACTGGAGAGCAGTACCTTACCACTTTAACAATAAAGAAGATATTTTAGCAAGATTTTCATCATATCTTTGCTCGTATGAAATGTAATGGCATCATTGGAAGTGACTGAATTTTGGTTAGTGACACGGTAATGTACTGTCAGTTGCATTCTGAATAATGGAATGTGTAGCTTATTTTCCAGAAAATATCCAAGCATAGGCATAGAGTTGCATGAGCTCGTGGGGCTCGAGCCCCACCGATAATTTCTAAATTGGACTTTCTTTTCTTTTAATATATAAAAAAAAGTTTATTTTATTTATTATTATTATTATTTTTAACTTTCTAGTATTTCATACAATTTTTAAATGTTCCTTTTTTTCCTATATATATTTTTTGTTAAAGAGATAAACGGCATTAAGAAAACTTTTTCCTTTTATGTTCTATTTTTTTTAAATTGGAATAAAATGCTCAACGTTTGAACTTTTTATAAAAAAATAAAATAGAAAAAAAATCTATATTACGTAAAAAAGACGTTTTTAAAAGTCAACTTTTGTTGCGATTTTATTATAAACAGCATGAATATCAGCGAGTATATCATTTTATAAACAGATCTGTATAATCGAATTTTTATATTGTCTTCATGTTTTATTTAACTTGTGATTATTCATTAGCATACGATTCTGTTTAACCTTTTTTATCCTGACGGTACTTATAAGTACCACTTTAACCCCTTCGCGACGAGCGTCTTTTACAGAATTTTTAATCTGTTACCACTGGTTTTTCAAATGAGAAATTTTCACCTAATTGAATCGCAAAAATGCTATGATTAGATAAGGAAAACTTTACAAAAGAAAAAAATAACTGGTGCGAATAATCAAGGATTCTGAGCATCTTATAAAGTAGCTGGAAAATTAATTCAGGACATAAAGGGTTAATTTCCTTAAAAGGGAGTTAAAAAAGCAACATTAAATTGGAAATCAATCTTTTTTACACTCATATACACATATTTGTATAAAAAAGTTGAGTCTCACCAATACTTTTCGAAACTGTACGCCTAACTTGTATTTGTACATCATTAATTCCTATGAAAATCGTCATTAATGGTTAATTTTCTCCAGCGCCACTTTTCAAATAGCACATAATGTAAAAGCATTTTTTAAAATTGAAATATGATTATATTTCTAAATTATTATAGATATCTTTATTAATTGACAGTTAAAAATAAAAGAAGTTGTGTAAGGTTCTTACAATTATTTTTAAAAAGGTTTTTTTAAGCATTCGGTTTGACAGAATATTTCAATATATGTCCAAGCTGAATATTCAGTAATATGGCTGAACGTTGAATACCGAATATTACATGCATCCCTAATTACAAATGCTAGTTTAACAATCCTTATGAGTCTGTATGTTTTTTGCTTGCAGTGCATTTAAAAAAAGTAAAAAAAAAAAAATCCATTATAAATATTACGGTGTCAATGATTTAAATCCGATGATTAAAATCAATTATTTAAATCAAGATTCTAATCATTGAATAAAGAATAAATTATCGTAATGTTTAAAATGATGTCAAAGACTTTTAAAAGTTATGAAAATGAACATATATGGAAATATTTATAAAGAAGTTGTGTCTATTAAATAAATGAAAGAAGCTTTTATATAGTTTTATATGCTTAATGGCTGCAGCGTGTAAACAATAAAGTACAGAAAGCTTGTAAAGATTAAGTTTTTACCAGACATGAAAATCATTTTCATTTAAAATTGATAGTTAATGAAATTTGTTACAATCCCCATTGTCATACTAACTTCCTTTGAATAATGAAATTATTCACTCTTTTATAATAAAACAAGTTCAACAAGCATAATATTTTTTTTTTCTAGTTAAAAGAATGATTATTTTATTTTCTCATTTAATTTTTAGAAATAAATGCATAACAACAAATTGAAGCTAAACGTGAATGACAGAAACATAACATCTGCTCAACAGCTGTTGTGAAAGAATGTATCAGAATATTAAACATAGCAAAATCTATTTTAACAGAAATTGCATTTTTTTTGTTACTTTACTTTTGTAGCAAGTTAAAAGTCGGTTATAGATAGAAGATAAATAAAAAACTAAACTTAAAGCAGGCAGGGAAAAAACAGCACTAGACTCTAATAGTGTCGACAAACTGTATAAAAATGCTAATATTTAATATTTTGAGAAGTTAATGAGGATTGCAGATACGATTGATTTTATGAATGTATTTACTGTGTTTATCTAATGGAATGAATTATTTTCTTTCTTGTTGGCATACACATGCATGAAAGTTTTGATTTGTGTCATTACAGTAATTTTACAAAGTACAAGTGCAATAAAAGTTGACATATTGTGGTTTGATTTGTTATTTGTGCTAATGGAATTAACAATTATTATTCTAATAAAACCTTCAAAAAGTAATTAGAATTTTATTAATTAAAGCATACTGTACATTACTCTACTTAATATAATTTAATTAGCGGTTTAGTTGTTTTGGAAATCTTCAACTCTTTGTAGCCATTTAATCTACATTAATGCTGAAAAAAAAAATCAGAAAAATCCGATTAAAATAAAATCAGAAAAATTCTATTTTAATTAAAAGAAAAAAAAATCCTATTTTTTTGCACCTTAATAAATATACAAATCATTAGTGGCAAATTAGTTTAAAAATATAAAGGTGTCCCGTTTTATCATTTACCAATAGCTATTTCTTAAGCTATTATATTAATTTCAGAGATATACATCCAATTGCAATAATATCACAAAATGTTTTTCTTCATCATATTAGAAGACATTTAAATCAAAATAGTTATTTTATAAAAACTTATTAAATTTAAATTTTTGTACTTTTCCTGAGTTTTATAAGTTGTATTTAAATACACATTATTCGTGTTCAAGTAAGTGAAACAACAGAAAAGAAAAGAGAAATAAAAAATCATTTCTGTACGACCAAAACTTACCGAGTTACGATATTTATAAATTTTCAAATCCGATGATGATCAACTGTGATGAAGTATAGCAACTGTAATATATGCCATGTGTGGATATGGAAATAAGTATTGATTTCAACAAGAGAACATCATCTTTAGATAACTCGAGAATAGACAAATGACAGACACAATACCAAACATAAACTGCATTATTCAAATTAGTACAGTACAATAATATAAACAAAATTTTGTTTTTAATCACTATGAAATATAACAGAGAAAATTAATTTTCTTGCGAAAGGAATTTGATTTTTTTCACCTATGACAATGGTAAAATGATTAATGGACCAAACAATCATGATGTTCAAAGACAGGATACTGGCTTTTTTTCTATTATCTATTACTAAAATACCTAAATTTCGTAATTCAGCTTGCCATACTTTGGATAAAAGCATGCGTCCTGTATGTATGTTGATATTCTGATACATGAAAGTACTTTACCTATGACTGTTGTTAAGTGACTGGTGGACATGGACCAAAACAGAAAAACTAAAAATTATGTACTTTTACCTGTTTTATTTCCAATATTTTTTTACAAAATCTTTAATATTCAGATAATATAAAATTTTCAAATACAAAAACATTCATTTATGAAAAACAAAGTAAAAGCTCTGAAAGTCAATCTTTAAGTTTCACGTTTGACATCTCTATCAAAAGTCTGCCTGCCAAGCGACGGTGCGTTGTCATTAAATTATCCCACTCAGGTGTTACAAAAATTTTCCGCGCATTTCCGTTGAAAAAATCTTGAACTGTAGAAAATAATGCAACTTCTTCATATGTGTCAGCAAAAACAGCAACTTCGCATACGTTTTCCACTGTTAAACAATGCATCAGATATTCAATGCTGAACGTCTTGAGTTCTTTGACGTCATATTTATCAGAAGTGTAATAGAGATTTAAAGCACAGCTGTATGATATCTCTTTAAGCTTACCGCAATAGATGTACTTCAAAAATACTCCAAATGATTCTGGATCACAGTCCGGTATGGTGATGACTCCCGTTTGCCTTTCCAATGTATCGTGTTTGAAATTAGCAGCAAAGACACTAGACCGCGCGACCAAAACAGATCTGTGGGCCTTGTATTCTTTTTCCTTTACTTTCAAAGTTACGTCACAGGTCTCTTTCTCGGCAAACAGATCATTAAAGTCCTCCGACAATTTATCTAATCCTGAAAGAAAAAAATCATAAGTATCTGAAACAGTACCTTAAAGGTGTTAAAAGTTAAATAGGTAATAAAATACACCGCATGGTCCAGATTAAGTAAATTATATTTAAATTAAACACAAAATCATTATTACATGTTGGTAGACATCAACCACGCTACTCGACAGAAAAATCAACAACCACACTCATTGCCAAACGACAGAGATAAACTTCTACCCAAAGGTGGTTGCCAATCTACAAAACTAATAAAATATTGACAATAATGGTTACAGTTAAGTTGTACATAACATCTAAAGTAACTTGTAAATAGTGGGGGTGGCACATTTTAACACACCCCCTTGCCAGCTACACTATTATAAAATATTGGTTACCTTCAAACAAAATTTACACAAAAGGTTATACGTATGCACATAAATAAAAATTAATACACTTCTTGGTAAAATAAATCAAACCTCTTATACTTCTAATGTTCTATAAGTCTATCACAATAATAAAAGTTAGTCCCTACACACAACTGAACAACATCAAGTAAAATTTAGTTTGTCGAGATAAGTCTTTCCATAGTTCGTATCACTTAAAATCCTTTTTGACACTTGTTTTGTCAGTATGTCTGCTAGATTTTCACCAGATGGCACATGCTCGAACACAATAATTTGATCTTTCACCAGATCTCTTAAGAAGAAATATTTAATATCTATGTGTTTGCACCTTTCAGAAGTCACATGATTTTTAGCTATAAAGATAGCTCGCTGATTGTCGACAAACACTTTCTGGGGTGAAGATGTCAGTTCAACACATATTTCTTTGAGCAGACTGTTAATCCAAAGAATTTCCTTAGCAGTGTGACACATTGCTACATATTCTGCTTTGGTTGAGGACAAAGCTGTTGTTGACTGCTTCTGACTCGACCAGGAGATTGGAGCATCTGCAAGTAGCATTATGTACCCACTGTAAGATTTGCGGTCGGTTCTATCACCTCCCCAGTCAGCATCGGGGTAAACTTGCAATGGTTCACCTGTTCTCTGGAACTTTATCTTTCTGTGTCGGGTTCCTTTCAGATATCTTAGGATATGCTTCACACCTCTCCAGTGTTCTTCGGTATGTTTTTCATTGAACTGGCTCATGTGAGTTGAAGAGTAGGCCATATCTGGACGAGTACCACAGGTCAGGTATAACAGGCTTTCAATAGCTTGTCGGTATGGTATTTCTTTGCTTCTTTCCTTGATTTTCTGCCACTGTTCATCGTCTATTTTATGGTATTTCATATTGGGATCCAGTGGTGTAGCTGCATATTTTGCTTCAGTCATCTTAAAGGTTTCCAAGATTTCAGTCACATAGGCAGTTTGGTCTAAAGTGTAGGATCCATCATCTTCTTTCTGAATCTTCATTGACAAGATTTGGCTTGCTGGGCCTAGATCTTTGGCAGTGAACCTTTTCTTGATACTTTCTTTGGATTTGTTTATCTCTTCTATGTCCCCAATGATCAGGAGATCATCCACATACACTCCAACTATGAGGTTTTTCAGGTGGCAAAAATAGATGCAAGGGTCTGCATTTGATCTTTTCAGTCCATATTTAATTAGGAAATCATTCAGACAAGTATTCCAAACACGTCCTGATTGTCGAAGACCATAGAGGCTTTTTTTCAGGTGGCACACAAGGTGTTCTTTTCCTTTTTGGATGCAACCTTCTGGTTGGGCCATGTATACATCCTCTTCTAGGACTCCATTGAGGTATGCTGCTGTAATATCCATTTGGTGGATCTCAAGTTGTTTCTCTGCGGCTATGGCAATCAATACTCGTATGGATTTAAGTTTTATGACGGGCGAAAAGGTGTCTTTAAAATCTACACCAGATACTTGTAGGTAGCCCTTTGCCACTAATCTGGCCTTAAACTTTACTTGTTTTCCGGTCTCATCCTTCTTCTTGCGGAACAGCCATCTGGAAGATATTACCTTCACACCAGGTGTTTTGGTAGTGAGTTCCCATGTTTGAGCTCTTTGAAGATTTTCAATCTCAGATTTTATTGCTTCTTGCCACATTTTTGCTTCATCTGATGACAGAGCTTCTGTGACTGTCATTGGAACTTTATCTTGTGCTTTCATTTCCTTTGCATTGTACAAGATGTAATTATCTAAATGTTTTGGATTTTTTGTCTCTCTGGTCATTCTTCTAACTTGTTGATCACAAGAAGATATACTAGGCTCTTCAGTTGTAGACCCATTGCTGGAGTCAGTTTCTTCATCTTCCATTTCATTTTCCTCTGTACTTTGAATTTCAGATTCTTCATTGCAATCATTCAAACATCTTTCTTGTGCATCTAAATATTCTACATGGTGATTCTCAACCGATGATTCATTTAAGTTGTTTATATCAAAAATTTGTTTTGAGTTTATATGCAATTCTTGGGTTTCTGGTTGAAGTGTACAATCTTCTGATATTTCTTCATTTTCAATGTGAAGTTTAACAAAATTTTCATTACTAATGATGGTGTCAGAAAGTTTGGTCTTGAAAGGGAAAATATTTTCTTCAAATATTACATCACGACTAATAAAAATTTTTTCTGCTCTTTGGATCCCATAGTTTGTAGCCTTTAATTCCATCAGGATATCCGACGAATACACATTCTTTGGCTTTAGGATCAAATTTGCTTCGTTTCTGATGGGAGCGTACATGGCTCCAGGCTCTACATCCAAATACTTTTAGGTGTTTTAAATTTGGTTCCTTACTTGTCCATAATTTTTCTGGAGTACTTCCATTAATTGCCATGGATGGTCGCTTGTTGAGAATGTAAGATGCTGTGCATACGGCTTCAGCCAAAAAATTCAGATCGGCTCCAGATTCTATCAGAAGACACCTAGTAATGTTAATTAGCGTCTGATTTAATCTTTCAGCAAGTCCATTTTGCTGTGGGGATTCTGGTACTGAAAGCTGTCTTCTTATTCCAAATTTAGTAAGATAATTATCAAATCTTTCACTCTTGTATTCGCCCCCATTATCACTTCTTAGAACTTTAATTTTCTTGCCATGGAACTTTTCTGCCATGCGCCTATATTCATCAAATTTTTCTAGGACTACGTCTTTTGTCTTCATTGGGTATACACAAGTATAGTGCGAGTAATCATCTGTGAATGTCACAAAATAATTTGAACCGCCCAATGATGATGGAGTGATTCTACCAGCTACATCAGAGTGTATTATCTCCAGTATGTCTTGAGATCTTGTGTGGTCAGTTTTGGGAAATTTCAGTCTCTTCATCTTTCCTTGTATACACACAGAGCAAAGTTCTTCTTGCTTTGGGTTAGGTTCTTCTTCACTGCAATTTAAATCTAGCTTTAACCCTTTCAAAGCATTATAATTGGGGTGTCCCAAACGCCGGTGCCATAGTTCTTCACTAGCAGTTCTTGCAACATAGGCAGTTGGCTGTCTTTCTTCGACGACATAAAGCCTTCCTTTTCTCTTAGCTATGAAAATAGTTTCATCATTTTTCGCCGTTACTCTGGCTTCTCCATTTGCAAACTCTACTTTAAAACCTCGTTCTTCTATCCTTCCAACTGAAAGCAGGTTTCCTCCGAGATTTGGAACGTACAGAACATTTCTAAGGGTGACAGTTTGGGACTCTTCATTTTCGTCACGTATAAAAAATTTTATATCGCCAATTCCAGTTACTTCGATTCTTTCAGAATTTGCAACTTCAACAGTCGATGTGTAGTCCTTGAAGTTTGCGTATTTTCCTTTATCGGACGTCATATGTTCCGTGGCTCCACTATCTAAAATCCATAAATTTGATTTGTTTTCATTTTTCAGATTTACTGATAATGCCCAATTTTTAAAATCTATAGCAGTTTTTGCAGCACTGTGACCTTTTTGCTTAGCTTCTTCGCAGATATGTGGCCCCACTCACCACAGCTGTAACACTTAGTTTTTCTTTGATTATTTTCAACTTCATCTTGTTTCTTAGGTGGCCACTTCTTGTATTTTCCATCAGCAGGCTTCTTCTGTGTTGAATGAAAACTTTTTATGTGTAGTGCTCGTTCTTCATGGTTCTCTATGTCAGTGTATTCATTTCTGGAAATTTTCTTCTCTTCAATCAAGAGCTTTGATTTGACAACTGCTGTTGTGAGATTTTCTTCATCCTTTTCTAGATTTATGATAAGAGATTCATAAGATTTTGTTGTCTGAGTGCAACGAAGACTCATACACAGCGCAGTATTACTTTGCCCCATATATAGCTACAATGGATATTAAAACCTTTCGTCAAGCATAACTCAAAAAATATTTAACGGATTTCGTTCAAATTTTTACAGCAGGTACCTATAAAGGTGACAACGACGTCTATTTATTACCAAGAATAAATGTCAAACCGTTTGGAAATTATATTAAAAAAATAGATAAAAAAGCAAAATTAAAGTACATACGTCACGAAATTTTGTACGTACGTCATTTTCACCGGCGGGAGATTTTCGTAGACAATCGGAATTGAAAAGTTCATGGAGTACATGGAGCAAAAAAATATGCACGCACTAATATTCAGCACAATAAAATATATTTCAATTTAGTAGAAATCGAAAATTAATCTGGATTTTTTTCGGTTTGAAAGAAAAACCCCGCAATAACTTAGTAGATTTGGTATTAGAGATTGGCGCAAATCTCAGCAATAGCCAGCTTTTTTTATTCGCGTGTGTAAAAAAAAAAAAATTCTTTGGTGTTTAAATAAAAGGTTTCGATTTATGGCATTATTTCTTTTTTTTTTCTCTCTTTTAAGCATTTTAAATGGGATTAATGAAAGGCATGTATTTTAAATTAAATGAGTGAAAGGTTTATATTTAAATGAAATGAATTCAATATGAAAATGTTATAGGAACAATATTTGGCGATTTATCAATTGCGCCAGGATAACATAAAAGTACCAATATATCAAACGGTATGTAGTATGTAAAATGAAACAATTATAATCACCCATCGTACAAGAAAAAAAAACTAATATTCTGCATTCAGAGGGAAAAATCCATCTCCTGTGCCGTAAGATTTGGCGAGTTCATTTTTGGTGATAAGTTTTTCGATGTGATTCTTGGGATCTGCAGGATTTGGCTTACTTTTTCTAAATCTTATTTTTTTGCAGATGTAGTATTATGTAAATATATTTTTTTGCAGATATTTTTCTATTTTGTATATTTTCTATTTGGCATTTGGAAAAGAGATTTTCCCTTTTTTATCTGTGCCTTCGGAAATATTAAAAAATAAAAAAAGATATACATATATCAAGCGTTTAATTTTTATACGGATCACTTCTCTATTTTTAGATTTGGTACTTTTCGGTTAGCCGGGCGCCAGTGAAATTTATATATCTATGTATACATATATATACATATATCTATACATACACACATTTATATATGCATGTATATATATATATATATATATATATACATATATATACACATATATATATGTGTGTATGTATACATGAAAGGATATAAATAAACCCTTTTTAAAATGCAAAATTAAAATTTAAAATCCCAAAACATTTTTTCTAACTTATAAATCTAATGTTTAAATCTAATCTGCCCCTGTGATCTTTGTTTCTCAGCCTCACAAATATTACTTTCATCTATCAATTTCGATATCTCTTTAAGTTTTAAAAGTGATGAGTTTGCATTTCTTGCAGCAGTCTGTTGGGTGCGGCTCCCAGGCCCGGCCAAGCCTTGGTGTCGGCATAAGACCCCAGACATCAGTCAAAAGCTAATTGACCAATTAAAATAAATGATCCTCCCAATTTGACTCTTTCTCCCTCTCCTGGAAAATATCCTAAATTCTGATTAAAACCACATGCAAGGACGAAGAAGACAGATTTTTGGCACATTTGAGCGGTCAGCCAAACCCTCGGCCATGTAGATCTCAAAACAACGTAAATGGCTCGCGGGACCTCCGATTGAACGCGCGAATATGACTGTAAGAAGGAAGGCTTCAATAAACGAGTTCGATCTGTCTAGAGGTCCCGAGTCCAACTTATTTGTATGTTTCTGTCGATTATTAGTCTCCCAAGTGGTCCCCGGATAATTCGTTACATACATATATATGTATATATAGATATATACATATCAGTGGCGCCCGGCTAACCGAAAAGTACCTTAGATTTTAAATGCTATTTATTATTTACTAGCCGTTTATTAATTGTTTACAATTTACCCCCCTGACAATAACAATTGTTTATCGCAAAAATGCCTCTTAGGTTTGTTAAATAAGTTTGTTTATGTGTTTTCATTACTTATTAAAATATCGAATATGGCGATAAAATTTCATTTTAGCATCGTGTTTAAATTTTTAAGATGGCCCAAAAACATGCTTTAATAAACGTATGTTTGTAAATATTTGAAAAACATGTTTTACCACTCTCTTGAAAAATTTTGTAAGATGCCAAATGCACCATTTTAAATTTTTTTCGCCAACCGACATAGGATACGAAACTTTTCCCCATTCAGATACACAGGCAAGCCTGGTCTCAAACAAGAGTAAAGCTAGCAACAATATTGTTTTAACTCTATAAGAGTTACAATAATGATATTAAATACTCCGATTGGCTTTGGACCCAATTACGAAAGTTTCTCCTAAAAAAAAAAACTGTAGAAGAAGTCTTTTACATTTGCTTCAAATGAAGCTCGGTCTACAAGGTATTAGTTAATAATACAAACAACACTAATGGCATGGAGGCAAAAGTTTTAATTTAAATGTATATATTTGAAACCCTTCCCCCCTACCCCCCCCCCAAAAAAAAAAAGAAAAGAAAAGAAAGTTACAGTAATGAATTTAAAATGGCGTTAAACCACGCTTTCTGACATAAACAATTGGCTGCAAACGCGATAACGAAACTTTCCCTTAACTTAATAACATGTAGCTAATATAGCCCTCAGGGTACTTTGCAGTTATACAGACCTTGTGGTTTTTTTAAAAAGCTTGAAACAATTCAGGTTTAAGAAGTTGAGATTTACTGTCAAATGATATAAACAACTATGAACACAAAACTGATGAATTATTATTCAGGTTTATGTATGTATTTTTAAAAAAAAATTGCATCTGATTACACTTATTAGATAAATTACTTCTGTTTGCATTTAATAACTGATAAACGGCTTCTGTATATTAAATGAATTGTTTAAATATTGGGAAGAGGTGGCGAGAGGTAGAAAGACGAGTAAACAAATGGGTAGACAGATGAGTAGTGAGATGGGTAGAGAGACGAGTAGCGACATAGGTAGGCTGACGGGTAGCGAAATGAATAGACAGACGGCTAGAGAGAAAGGTAAAAAGAGGGTTGACAGAGGGGTAGCGAGATGGGTCACGAGACGGGTAGCTACACCGGTAGACAGGAATGTAGCGAGAAAGGTTGCGAGACGCGTATCGTGGTAGATAAAGAGACGAGTAGAGAGATGAATACAGAGACGAGTTGACTGACGCGTAATGAGATTGGTAGCGAGACGGGTACAAAAACAGACGGATAGTGAGACAGTAGATGGGTACGGAGATGGGTAAGAATATGGGTAGAGAGGCGTATAGCCAGACGGGTAGAGAGATAGATAGACAAATGGGTAGGGAAGTGGATAGAGACACGGCTAGACTTACAAGTAGTTAGACGGATAGCCAGACGGTTAGAGAAAAAGATTGGCGGGTAGCGAGACCGGTAAAGAAATATAGAGACGGGTAGTGAGACTGGTAGAGAAATATAGAGACAGGTAGCGAGACGTGTAGAGAGATATACAATCGGTTAGAGAGACGGGCAGAAGAACGGATAGGGAAACAGACAGGCAAAAAAAAGTCTGCGGATTGGCGCAGTAAAGGCGCAGGGGGCAGAGCCTCCTAGAGAATAATCAAGAAGTATCTGTTAAGCTTAACTTTGTAATATATATATTTTTTCAATTTTGCCGATAGGGAGATTTAATGTAAAAGTTATTTTACAGAAGTCATCGAAAGATTTTTTGTATACTTTAATAGTAATTTAGACTGTAGTTTTGCAATCTGGTTTGTAGCAAAGCATGCTATCAATGTGGTTTGAAGTGTAAGAATTTCTATAAACAGTTATACAAATAATAGATATATAATCAAGGAAGAAAAATTTTAAATTCACACACAAAAAAAAGTGCAACAATGAAATTAAATTTGCGTTAAGCCACGCTTGATAGAATAATCTATTGGCTGCAAATCCAATTACGTAACTTTAAAAAGCTTGGCGTTTTAAAAAATCCGGCGTTTTTTTTTTTTTTTTTTTTTTTTTTTTTTTTTTTTTTTTCAAGTTTTGCACAATACGCACTCAAGAAAATGAGATTCTTTGCCACATGTTAAAAAAAATTATGACAACACATCTGATGAACGGTACTTCTTTTCTATTTTTTTAACAGTGTATACGAATTTATATATGATATTTTGTAATTCTATCATTTTTTGCTCTTTTTCTTTATATTGTGATTGTTAACTCTATGTTCTCAGCAATATCACTCAGACTAATCCCTTTGAGGGAAGTCCTAGTGATAAGAGATTCATAAGATTTTGGCAATCCAATGAGCATAACTAGGGCTACTTCCCTATCTGTAAATGCATATCCACCACTTGATAACTTGCGATGAATGTCCATTAATCTACCAAGGTAGGATTTCATAGTCTCTCCTGACTTCATTGAAGTGTTAAAAAAATCTTTCATTAATTGCAACACATGTAGCAGTCCAAATTTTGTGTGCATTTCCTTCAATGAATTCCATGCTTCTCTGGCTCTACTGCAATCACCAATATCATCTAGAAAGGTGTCGTCGACAATTAAAAACATGAGAGTCAGTGCTTCGTCATTTCTTTTCCTCTCATTTTCTGTCATTTCTATCCCATATCCGGGTTCTACGGCATCCCAACATCTTTTCTGTACAAGTGCAGCACGTGCACGTATGGACCCATGCGTGATAATTTTCGCCGTTTAATTTCGGCACTTTATAATCGTCGTAAGCCATTGTACACACTTGAAAAAACCGTATTAAAAATCCTTACCGCTAAAATACTTCAGAACTTCTTCAACATTAGCGATCAATCTACTTCAGGACAACTTCGATCTTCAGGCCTAACGAGTGTTCAGTGGCTTAGCACGCTTTTAAACATTAAATATGCTCATCAGAACTTCGTGCTGATAACGTGTTAAAAGTTAAATAGGTAATAAAATACACCGCATGGTCCAGATTAAGTAAATTATATTTAAATTAAACACAAAATCATTATTACATGTTGGTAGACATCAACCACGCTACTCGACAGAGAAATCAACAACCACACTCGTTGCCAAACGACAGAGATAAACTTCTACCCAAAGGTGGTTGCCAATCTACAAAACTAATAAAATATTGACAATAATGGTTACAGTTAAGTTGTACATAACATCTAAAGTAACTTGTAAATAGTGGGGGTGGCACATTTTAACAAAAGGGACACTTACACTATAGTCTAAATTGTCTAAGCTTCTCAAGTTCATTTTTAAAACGTATGCAAGCTTTGTTGCCACTTGCGAAAGTTTCGTTGATGCAAAAGGTTAATTTTATGCATTCAGTACAATTTTATAATGACAAGTATGCAATTTTTTCTGCTAGGATGTCATAAGGCCTAACGTATCGCCAAAAGTATAGATAAATTTGACCATAACGTAAACTAGCCGTCATTTGAAAACGCGTAGACAAGTTAGGATATATTAAAACTCCTTGATTCTATAATACATATAGGATCATGGACCGCGGTGCCAAACTCTGTTTTTTTTTACCACGGGCCCTGAGGTGCTGTTAACTATATCGTATAATTAAATACTATACTATTTTTATATATTATATAAATCTTGGTCAAATGGTTAGCCGAAACGGAAATTCCGAAGGGTTAGAAAGTTGTGTGAATTTTTTTTTACGAAGATAATTTCACTTTCGGAACCGGTTTCGAAAGTAAAAAAATCCGCAAAGAAAATCGAAAAATTAATCAACGGCGGAAATTGAGATTAATCTCAGCTATCCAATGAAAAAAAAATCGTTTAAAATAATGAAATGCAAACGAGACAGATAGAATTAGAAAAATAATGCCCCATAGGATTAACATTAGCAAGCGTGTGTTTTTGTGTGAGGGGGAGAAGACCCTTAAATATGAGAATTCAAAATTGCAGCTCATCCAGCCAAGTAATTTTTGAAATATGCTTAAAAAGTTACCTGCATTACGATCTGTTTTGCAGTGATTAAAAAAATATTAAATATATAGAAAAACTTTTCTAATATTGGAACATAAATTCACCTTAGTATACCAATTAAAAACATGAAAACATTTAAAACGAATCACAATTTATTTATTACTTAAATAAGATTTAAAATGAAATAAAGGTTTTAAAACATTAAAACCATTCTATAGATGTTAAAACTTTCGTCGGAGTCCTGAACGCTCAGGTTTAACCAGCGTACATTCCGGATGTTACAGAATTTTTTCTCATTTTTGTCCTTTGATGATGGCCAGGTCCTGGTCGAAAGTGCTCAGGACTCTGACGAAAGTTTTAACATCTATAGCAGGGTTTAAATGTTTTTAAACCTTTATTTCATTTTATACCTATTTTAGTAATAAATAAATTGTGATTCATTTTAAATGATTTCATGTTTTTAATTGATTAAAAAAATGATTTAACATTAGGAGTAAGAATAGTAATTTTTCCAACCGAGTGAAAAAGTGTTCAGGCAAGAACTCAAAGCCAGAACCCTTGGCTTTAATTGCCGAAGTTTTTCAAATTCAGCTATCTGGACGACATCCTAGCAAATACAATTCACTCAGACAAACATTTGGTACTGACATCTGGTCTGTTATTTCAAACACGTGGATAGAATAAACCGCAGGTAAAATAGATTTTCACTCATTTCATTTTTTCAAAAACTCGTATGATTTATTTATCAAATAGTTTGATTCTGTCAAAATAAGTGTTAGCATTAAGAATTCTAAACTTTAAACTTGCATAATTCCTAAACTACTCGACCAAATGATTTCCCATGTGGTATTTTACGGTAAAATTTACCGAAGAATTTAAATATGTCAAAAATAGTGTTAGTATAGAAATTTTTAAAGTTTGGTACAATTCCTAATGTAGACGACATCCTAAGCAAACATAGCAATAATTAGTTAATGTTAGTACCAATTGATTGACACATGTAAAATTTTTATACGATGACATGTGACAGTCATCACGGGATGATCACTTTTTTTTCGAGGTCTGTATCAGCTGTTTTCCATAGAATTTCGATAATGTTCTTAGTGCCTTAAACTGCCTTGACTGTATTTCTAGATGAAGAGCATCGCATAAAACAAAATAAACTAGTCGTTGGGGGCCACTGTAATACTTACCCATCATGAATATGTATAATGTAAAATATTAAAATAAAAAATGTGTAAACTACTTATAAAATGCATTGCAATTCGAATAAACTCGTGGCTTGATGACGTCATAAACTTTAAAGGCTCGATTACTGAATTGCTTAAAAGAAACATCCTTATAACTCCAAAACCAATAATCCTATTAACTAGCGGTTTATTGCATCTGATTAAGCGTCTCGTTTCCAATTAAAATATATCTTTGAATTGAAATTTGGATGCAATACAGGGTCATGAAAAATCGAAGAGTGCGGAAAATAGGATTATAAATATCTCGGCAACTCATTATCCGATCGACTTCATACTTTATGCAAAATTTATGTTTTTTTATTGTCCTTTATATTCACTTCTTAAAATAAACAATTTCGAAAATTTTTATATACCTTTTATCAGAACGAATATTTCGAGAGTCCGAAAAAAATAGTTCCGGTAATCGAGGTTACTGAAATTCAAAAGGCTTCTTTCCATTATTAAATACTAGGTACGTACCAAATTTCAAGTCTCTATCTCAATTTTTTCGGGTGATAGAGCGTTTACAGACAAACTGACGGACGGCAAAATATTTTCTTCTAAAAATATGTTTTTCGGAATCTCCAGTGTCTAAAACGTGTAAATCCGTCAAAAAAATTTTTTTCGATTTTAAAAACGATTACAAGACTTACCCTATACTACGTATGATGGGTAAGTAAAAACATTTGATTTTCTAATATTGTTCAATTTGCAGATATAAATCTAAAAAATATCTGAAAATTCACTCATCACTTACTTATCAACTGCAGTGGCGTTGTTTTGTCCGACGGATTAGTGGAATCAGTAACTTCACACTTGAATCTGCATAAGATAGCAAGAACATCATCAGGTGCTAGCTCAGACTTTCGTTGCAGTAATTCTGATCTTCTAATAATGTTCTTCATATCAAAGGATGTTTCGTTTATTTTTTCTGGAATTCCACTGACTAAATGTTCCACGCTACCATCTAATTTTTTCAAACTTACATTATATTCTGCAGCGAATTCTTGTTCAACATTGGTACTTATGCATAATCTCATGAATTCATTATTCCGTACAGATTTTGGATACAGTACCAAAAACCACGAGACACTGTTGAGGAAGAAATATGGACTTTTATAATAAAAAAGTGAATTTTTAATTTCCACTATAATACCAGGAATTCTCCATTCAATTTGTGTTTCTTCGTACGTCTTTTTTAGAACTGTTTTTTCAATTATGCCAGTTACTTTAGTCGCCGCCATTTGTGACAAACTGAATCCCTTTTTGAAATGGAGACTAAAAATCCATAAATCCTGAAAATAAATAAGATTAAATGAAAATGTGTAAACAAACATTTATTGACTGATTAAAAATGTCAGAGTAAAATATCCTCACTTAAATAATATAGTCGGTTTCTACATATTTATTTGTAAATATTATATTTTGCAATTTCAATGTTAATAATTTCATCATTACATTTAATTATATATTGCATTTTATTTTTATGACATACATAGTAACCTCCCGTTATATAAGATTTCACTGTATCGCCTTTTTTTGCTGTCTTCCATGAATCAGAAAAAAAAACTTTAATGGGATTTCAGCAACATTTAAAGAGACAGTGAACTATAAAATAAGCAAAAACAAAGGGTTTTTTTCTTTCGGGGGGGGGGGATCCTGCACGTGTGTTTATTTGTTTGTTTTCGTACACATTCAACACTTTTTTAAATGCTTCATGCGTTTTAATGTTTGATCAAAATTTTTAAAATGTCGATTAGGGCAATCTTGATACATACTACAAGAAATCTGTGTATCCGTTTAGGAATCTTGATTTATTAGTGTTCTCAAATTAGTAATAAAGTCTATTAATATGTGACTTTCTTAATGAAAATTCAGTTTCGTTCTAGATTATTATTATTTTTTAAATAACTATGTCGGATTAAAAGAAAAATGGAAAACATATTTTGAAAACTGATTATACAGAGATCTGATTTGATTCTTATTTTTCTTTTTAATTGAAAAAAAAATCCTAGAGGACTGCTTAGTTCTACCCCAAAATTGTCTGCTTGTGACACCTTCAAATGGTAAGGAGCAACGTGTCCTGGACAGTTTCCAATTTTAACCGAAGTATTCAAATTTGAAAGATAATTGCTGTGTTACTATCCCTAGGCCTTTATAGGTACAGACTGATACTGTGGAAATAGTCTATGGGTTCTCTGTGCGAATAATTGTTGGGACAATTAAGCCAATACATCCTCCGTTGAAATAGAATAAATAGTTAGGCCTTTGTGAAAATATAATGTTAGGTTTTGTAGGGCCGTTGTTGGCAATATGCAATACCTCTGTTTAACCCGGGAGAAGTCGCTCATACCCAGATTAGAAAGGATTTTTACATTGTCACCAATGAATACAATTAATAATCGTCACCTTATTTAGTCTGAGACAATTGTCACAAATTCTATGATAATGTAAATTGTAGATTACTTTTCGAAAGATAGTGGTGCCAATTGTAAAAACCGTACGCACCTTGGGGTTTATCATACCCCATGCGACTGCTCCCGTGTTAAGTTGGTGTAGAAAATTACAGCCAATTTTATTCTGTAGCTCATAAAACTAGCGTCCGATCATCAAAAATTTGGATCTTGAGCGCAGAAATTATTTTGGACCCTAATAATAACGGGTTCACACTATGATAGTTATGTGACTGAACTTATATTTTTGAAGTGAGTGACCCAGAACTAGGCTTAACTTCTCCATGCATTACTACCATGTTTGAGAACGTTTAGTTCAGTGACTTAAAGGTAAGTCACTTAAATCTTTTAGTCTGAACCGGATATAACTGAAGGTTATCACGAATTAACAAATAATGTACAGTCTTGGGAGAAAGTCCCCAGGATGTTTTATTACCCAATTGTCGTAAAGACATGCGTGGGGTATTGTTCGGCTGAGAATTTTGTCTACTTTCCAAATATGAATACATTACTTGAAAAGGGGTCGTTTACATTTTCAACACCACATTTGAGTTTCTTGGAGAAAACTTAGGGCGTTAGGGGTTTATTTATAAATTTAGAAAAACAAATCAAAGATCTGACAGGGTAAACTTCCAGAATAATGAAATTATTAACAAGAAAAAAGGCTTAAAAAATAAACTATAAAATTAACTATTTTCATTATTATTTTTAATTCTATAAAACTTTTCTGGTGGCAGCCTTTGATTTTGTTATACTAGGTTGAAAGATAATAAGATATGGTCCCTTCAAATCATCAAAAAGTAAAACGTCTTTATTTTCTGAAAATAATGGTTAGAATGAGCTGTAAATTTACATACCTGTGTTTTTCACGATGCCCCTTCATTTTATGGGAAAATCAATGAAGGTCTAGGTCATAATTCATATATTTTTTCAATATGAATTTATTAAAATTTTTCATAATTAAAAATATGTTTTAGAATCGAAAAAATGCCTTGAATATGTTTGGCTCTGTTCATTACATTTTATTAAAAAAGTAAAAAACCAAAATATGAATAAAAGTTTGTCACATGAATTTAACATAAGCATCCTCAAACTTTGAATTTTTTTATTGAAGAAAAAGTATATAAACTATATCCTTTTCCGCTTCCGGGTTGTCTTGATGCAAGGAACTAAAATATGGTGTCAAAAGTGGGTGTTACCATTTGAAAATTTAATGTTGGTGCAATGCTTAATATGGAGAGGATCCCTCAAAAATTGCATTGATATTCGGAATGTAGACACTATTAAATCAAAACTAGTTAAAACTATAAATTCAAGAGTTCTGGTGCCATTTTGTAGTTAAATTCAGTATAAAAGTCTCAAGTGCCTTTTTTTTCTTTTTATTAGCTAAAACGTAAACACAACAATTAAATATTAATAATTAAATTAGTATGAACTTAATAAGGATTCCAGGTTAGCACATCGAGAAATACTCTATCTTCAAGATAAATTTATTTCATAACAACAATATTTTTCTAATCAGTTCGGTTATTACGTAATGGCGTGAGCGACAGTCATAAACTCCGCCCACAGGCATCATGTGATGAAATCAATTATATCAACATCCTGCCACACCATGAACAACTTGGGGGTTCATCAAAATTTTTCAAGAAAGTACATCATACATATACAACTTCAATACAAGTAACCTAGTTTTCAATTAACAAATAATGCCTCAATTATCTAAATTGTACACAATTTTAAAAGTAAAAATAATATTAAGGTAGTCAAGTAAACAATTTAATATAATATTATTCAAGATCAATATATATTTCAAGTACAAGATTTAAATTAAATTATAAAAGTTAAATAATTAAACGACCCTACTTTAAAGTTGTCTACAGACGAAACTATTGGTCAGAAAGTTATGAAATTTTGTGAAGGACATAATGAAGGAATGGGAATTTGTTTAAGCGAAAAAAAAAATTAGTTCACCAGAGGGCGTTTTTTAACGAATTATATATTTAGCATACATTTACGATAGTTTAAATATTTTATTATAATACATATAATGTACATAGACTATACATATGTTCCATATGGCAGCCATCATTATCAGCTACCATCTGGAATCGCAAGATAGCATGTTCCACAGTTGACCGCAGTGTGTTGTGGGAAATTCTAAGAAATATCGTGAAAATGTTTTGTTGAACATGTTCTGTTGTAATAAAATTTGTAAACTATTGTAAATTTATGCTAAATGTGTAAATCATTAAAACGCCATCTGGTGGCGAAATTTTGAACTAAAATTTTTTTTCGCTGAAACGAATTCCCATTCTTTCATTATGTCTATCACAAAATTTCACAACTTTCTGACCAATAGTTTCGTCTGTAGACAACTTTAAAGTAAGGTCGTTTAATTATGGACACCCTGTACATATATATCCAAGATAGTAAAAAATTCAAGAATGAAACCGAGTAAAACAAAACATTTTTAAAGTTTTGTTCATGAATCTCAAAAAGACAATCAAATATTAACTATTTCTAACTAACCTATTTCTAACTAAACTAATTTCTATACTAACCTATTTCTAAGTTTGTTTTGAATCATGTTGAATTGAAATTCGTTCAATACTTGCTGATAAGGCTACACAATGAAAAAGATTACATGTAAAATTTGAAATATTTTCTAAGTCACTGTATCTTTTCAGTGATTCCCACCATTCTGCAGGTGATAGATTATTCATGATTGCATAAAAAAAAAACATGTATCAGGAAATGGACATGCCTTAATGGAAAATTTAACAATCAATGGCAATTTTTTTTTATCAATGTCATTCACCCATTTCTTTGCTATTTCTTCTTGGTCATTAGTCAGTCTCTCACCAATATATTTTGGATGCAGCATGTATGATAACATGTGAGCTGGCGTGATATAGTCATCAAATCTTTTCTGTAAACATTTATTATAAATTCCAAGTTCTTCAGATTTCAAAAGTGTCAAGAATTCATTGGTTACATCTGCCAATAGTAGAGGAATCTCTCTGTAGCACATCCAGTGAAATACTGATAAGTTTCAACAGACTGATTAGATGTTTCACTTCTTTATATAAAGCAATATTGTAAATTTATTCCTTATGTTTGTATCTACTTCTTCATCATGTTCATCAATAATTTTCAAGAAAACAACTTTGTTTTACACATACGGCTCCGAGCATTTAATGTGACTGTTCCATCAAGTTTCGTTAGGAAGTTGAGGCATTACACCACCATAAAAATTTAGTAACCCTTTAGCTTCGTGATGACTGGAATTCTTAGACAGAACTATAGACTAAAATAAAGGACAATCAACTCCACCACTGATAAAATTCATTATGAATAAGAGAGCCTAAGTTTTAAGTTCAGCTTCTTTAATTTTGGTTTAGGTTTTTAATTTTGATCAAATTTTCAGTTTTGTTTCAGGCTCTGATTCAACTTAATCAAAACTGCTTGACATATGCAGCATAAGCTTATTTTTACAGTAAAATATTGTATAAAATTAACTGAAACCAACATGTCATTAACACTTTCTTTGTGGATTTATTAGATTATGATTAATATGCAGTCATTCTATTCTAATTAAATGGTTAATTGAAAAAAGTATACTTTATTATTAATAAATAATGTAGAAATATAATTCCATTGCATCACAACAATATTTTTATATGTCAAACATACGGAAAATAAGTAATTTTCATTTTGTCCAATTTCTTCCAGCGTCCCGGACTTTTTACAAAAAAGTGGACAAAACAGCAACCCTGGTTTGAAGCACAGAAAGTTTTTACATCTTAATGACTCACTACTGTCCACAGCTGTTTTAATTCTAGCTCAGCACGTTTGAAGGTACGTGCATTATCAGAAATCACCACTAAAGGTAAGACATGTCGTACAGTGAAGCGTCGAAAAGCAAGAAAAAAGGTTTCTGTTGATAAATTACCGACAAGTTCAAGATGAGTACTTCTAGTCACAGCACGTTATCAAAAGAATATAGTGTTTGCTATCGTCATATTTCACAAACAACGGACCGGAAAAATAAACTCCAATGATTTAAAATGGAGCTGCTTGCTCCACTCGATCAGATAGTGGTGGAGTAATCAACTGGTTTCCTGGAGAAGAACTGAATCTTTTACAAATAACACAATTTTTGAGAAGTGATTTTATCATTCGTCTGGCTCTTAAGATCCTATATTTTTCTCTTAACTGTACTAACGTGTGAGATACACTTGAATGAAATACCTTTTCGTGCGATTTCCAGAATAATAATTTAGAGAATTTGGATTCAGACGAGGGTATAATAGGATGCTTTTCATCCGTTGACAAATGGGTTTTCTGTAACCGTCCTGAAACTTGCAATATATTTTTGTCATCTAGAAAGAGGTTTAAACACAGCAATTTAGAGTCTTTTGCGAGAGGTTTGCCATTCTTTAAACATTTAATTTCCTCAAAATAAAATTCATTTTGATCAACTTTTATCCAAAACTGTTCAGCATTATTTAATTCGTCAGACGTAAGAGTATCTTTGTAATCATCTTTTCCTTTGAGTACATATACAAAGTGTAGTTCCCAAGCAGTCACCCTTAATAACTTTCTCAAGTTGTTAAATCTGTCAGGATCGATAACTCTTTCATAAGTTAATACTGAGCTAACTATAACTTAGACTTATACTCAGATTCAATATCTTTGTCAATAGAATCAATTTCAAATGTCTTTACCGTAGGCCAAATGTTTTCTGGCTCAGTCAACCATTCAGGACCATGCCACCATTTTTTGAACTTATTAAATCTTTGTTAGATAACCCACTGGTCAGCAAATCTGCTGGGTTGTGTTTGCCTATGCAGTGTTTCAAAGAACTAGGATCAGTGATTTCTTGTATATCGGTAACTCAATTGGAAACAAATGGCTTCCATTTGGACGGCATGCCTTTTATCCAGTTGTGCACTACAGTAGAGTCATTCCACAAAATAATATTTACAATCCATTTAAAAATTTTCTTAAAGTATTTAACCAAGTCTTGCAGCTAATACAGTACCCATTAATTATAATCGAGGCAATGTTAACTTTTTCACCCCTTAAGCGTCGTGCCCGAGACATTCACAGGCAGTGTAAGCTACATTTAAAAAAATTCAGAATGTTTGATTCCCACCAGTTTTTTTTAAATAGTGTAATTAAGCTTTATTCTTGCACTATTTTATCTGCCTTTAAATAAGGCAAATATTTCTACTTCAAAAAACTGGTGGCAATCAAGAAAACTGAATTTTTAAAAAGTAGCCTACACCTATCGGGCGCGACGATTAAAGGGTTAAGCGGTGCTACCCGTGCCTTAGAAAGCACAAAACTAGTGTTAACAGTGTCATGTGACATTTTATATCTAAAGTATGCCACTGCTCCAAAGGCTTTTAATGAAGCGTCGGAAATACATGTAACTGTATATTTTCTCTGTTCACAAAATCTGGGAAGTAATATCTGGGAATATTCATTTTTTGTAGTTCCTTAATTTCGCTACAATACATTAGCCACTTATCCATAATTTCTCCTGAAAACTCTTCATCCCATTCCAAACCAAGTTGCCACAACTCTTGCAAAAGGCACTTTATTAGAATTATAAATGAAGAAATGAATCTAGAAGGATAAAAAATATTTTGCAGCTATGTGAAGAACATTTATTTTGGTACATTTAAATCTATTTAAACTGGACAACACTGATATTAAATTCAGGTGCAATATGTCTTCCTCGTTACACCAACTAAGACCTGGCACTTTCAAATATGTATCAGTGTTTCACTTACTTCAATTTTGGGATTGGAGTTTTTCCACAAATTTTTTAGCTCTTCAGAATTTGTGTCAAATTTTCTCATAGTCATATTCGCGTCTTTCAAAATAGAGCATCAGTAGCAGGGTTGGCAAGTTTTTGCCATAGGTGGAAAAAACAGTCTCGGCAAAAATAGGTTTTTGCCAAAGTGGTGGCAAAAACCTATTTTTGCCGAGACTGTTTTTTACTAAGTCCATTTAATTTTTTCCCAGAAAAAAAAGAAAGCTAAAATATCTTATGAAAGAAAAATAATTAATATGTAGTTAAAAAATAAATATTCTAAATTTATTTTTGAACTCAAAGAAAATAAGTATAGCCAGTGGACCCGTGCTAAGATTTTGCACTGCAGTCTAATATTTTTTGGCAATATCTAATATTTTTTAGATGCAGATTTAAACTTATACATAAAAATTAAGGACTAAAAAGATCTGCAAACAACATTAGTCAAGCCAGGATATCATCTCATTTATTCCATCAAAGTTACAGTAAAAACTGACTGAAGATAGCAAAAGCAAATATATATACAGGGTATCTGAAATGCTTCAACAAACTTAGAGGGATGATAGTACTCATGAAGACGGAAAAAAAATGCAATGAAGCATGGGGTCGCAAATGACGTTTAAAGGATGAAAATCGAGAAAATGGACAAGAAAGAAACACTCCAGAAAATTATTAATTGCACAGAATAGGTACAACACAGCTCGTAATGTCCAGAGAAAACAAATATTTTACAACAATTGTTCAAAGTGTTGACCGCGGACATTATTACACAGAGTACATCTACGGAGGAACGACTGGCGGACACGCTCGAAGATTCCGGGAGTTTCCTGGATTTCTCCTGCAGCGGTCACAATACGCGCTACTACTTCTTCTGGCGTCTCAAAAATGAGGAATTTCATCTGTCCCTAGAAGAAGAAATCCAAAGGGTTAAGGTCCGGCGAGCGTAGAGGACAAGCAACAGGGCCACCACATCCAATCCATCTTGCCAGATAAACTCCATCAAAGTGGTTACGCACGTCCACAGAAAAAACGTTTTCGCAATGATACTACCTATTATCGTTGGCAGTTCATGTACTTACAACGCATGCTTGCTGCAAAGTTGCATTTATTAGTCTGTTTCTAAGAAGATAGAAAATTTTCATACGTGGATTCCTGCTCACAGATTTGTTTGGCTTTCTTCCACGTTTTTGTTACCTCTTTCTGAACAGATATGCACAAAGTGAAAGGAAAACCAGCTTAGTGCTACTAGTCAGTTCTGCAGAAAAGCAGTATGTGAGATTTCGATATTTTTATTAGTTTTGCAATTTTCACCCTTTGAACGTCATTTGCGACCCCATGTTCCATTGCATTTTTTGTTCGTCTTGATGGATACTATCATCCCCCTAAGTTTGTTGAAGCATTTCAGATACACCCTGTATATATGAATTGTATTTTAACTGCATTAGAGGGTGACGCTATCCGTTTCAGAAAAAAAAACACGGGATGAAGAAAAATAAATTGAGCATTTGAATTTAAATTTTGCTTTTTAATCAAAAATATAAAATAAACTCGTGCTGCAACAATGTCTTACTTTATCTTTTTTTTTTATATAATCATTGTTGAGTACAATATAATGCAGTATTTTATTTTTATAGCAACATTGATTTGATAAAACCTTTCATTTCATTTATGAAAACAATGCTGATATAATCATTATTATTAATGTTTGAAAACACCTGTGTGTGTGTGTCTGTCTGTATGCAGATAAACACTGTGAGTGCAGCGAGCAGCAAGGCAATTCTGGTGTCAAAAAGGTTGGAAAAATCAGGGCTTTCTGGAATTAGTTTCTAAGAAGTAGGCCCTTAATTAAGAAAGTCCCGAAAATTAGCGAAAAAGGAGCATTTTTTCCGAAACAAAGAAAGAACTTCATTCCTGCCTACTTTCGTACCTTGCTGTGAGGCTAGCAAATGTCCAATGAAATTGCTTCTTTTACCGAGACCTGAAAATCTTTGATTCTCATAGAACTGAAAGGACAGACATCTGCGTGCATCAAGAAAGGGGACTAGGGGTTTTAAAGTGGTTGCTAATTACAAGATCTAATTAACCTACGCTTTCCAAATTATCACCAGGCTAATCAGCTGATCTCCACGATGATAAGTTTTGAAAATTCGAGATTGTGAGTTAATTACAACCTGAAATAGCATTCATTTTTTTAATTAATTGATTCGCTTTTTTACCGCAACCTTTCGTAGTGGAAACCCTTGCCTTTTGCGGCAGATATTGTCACTGCTCACGGAAAAATAGAAAATTTTTATAGTGGACCAATTCGAGGCCCTATAAAATTATTAAAAATATCGGATTTTTGGATCTGAAAAGTATGCATCCTTGCTTAGAGTGGCCTGAGATTTCAGTGTTTCAAAAAATTTACAAATCCAACCAATAATTTTTTATTTTAGCAAAATTCTGATTTTTGTATAAAAAAAAAAGAAAAAGCTACGGATTTTGATATTTCTTTTCAATTATCTTGGGTCGTATAGGTCCCATCAACAGTTTGGCTCATTCGACTCGACATAACTTACCGACTTTACTTCCAAGTTTCACCACCAGGAGAAGCTTTCCTAGCTCTGGTTCTATGGACTGATCACAATGAGGTATGGCTCATTCGACTCGACATCCACAGCCTCAAAGATTTCAGTTATGTTCCCACAGAGCAGATTGTGGCTCCTTGCAGTGTAAGATGGAATTAACAGATTTCGCAGCTAACTCGGGTTCTATGGGTCACATCACAATGCGGGTTGGCTCATTCGACTTGACAGAACTTACAGATTTTAGTTCCAAGTTTCACCACCAGGGGGCGCTTTCCTACCTCTGGTTTTACGGACTGGATCAATACGGGGTATGGCTCATTCGACTCGACATCGATAGCCTTAATGATTTCAGTTATGTTCATATAGAACAGATTGTAAACCCTGGCAGTGGAAGGTGGAACTAATGGATATTTTAAGCTATCTCGTGTTCTATGTGTACCATCACAATGCAGTTTGGCTCATTCGACTTGACATCGATAGAACTTGCTAATTTTAGTTCACAGTTTCACCACCAGGGGACGTTTTCCTACATCTGGTTCTATGGGTCAAATCACGACAGTGTGTGGATCATTCAACTGCACATCTATAGCCTTAACGATTTCAGTTATGTTTGTATAGAACAGATTGCGCACCCTGATGGCAGAAGGTGGAACTAATGGATTTTGCAGTGCATGTGCAACAAGCTTGCTATACAGTGCTTTAGGCAACGGGGATACGTGCATGAGGTTCGTATAGAACAGATTGCACCCCTTGCCAGTGGAACTAATGGATTTTGTAATGCATGTGCAGAACACCTGCTATGCATTGCCGCTGGCAGCTGGAACCCGAGCCAGAGGTTCATTCAGTGAGTTTTATAATATTTCAGTTGGAAATTAAGGATTTTTCCAGTGCATGCACAGCACGCCTGGTATATGGTGCCAAAGGCAGCAGGGACCCGAACCGAAGGTTCGACGTTTTACAAGATTTGGGTCCCTGATGTAAATTAGGGGCCTCGCTAGCGGGCAAAGCCAGCTAGTTTTTAATTAACTGCAATTTTTAATCAAAAAACATGTTTTAATGAAATGTAAGTGTACTATGTCAGAAGCCAGTTCAAAATCCTTTCATATGCTATCTCATTTATCGTTTTGTATTTGCTTAGAAAAAGGGATGTTGACAACAGAAATATATATGACCAGTGGACCCGTGTGAAGATTTCGCACTGCAGTCTAATATTTTTAGCAATATCCAATATCTTTTAAATGCAGGTTTAAACTTCTATAAAAAAATTAAGGACTAAAAATATCTGAAAACAACATTTGTTAAGCTAAAATGTCATCTCATTTATTCCATCAAAGTTACAGTAAAAACTGACCGAAGATAGCAAACGCAAAAATAATTATCAATCACATTTTAACTGCATTAGAGAGTGACATCATCTATTTAGAAAAAGAACAGGGGATAAAGAAAAATAAATTGAGCATTTGAATTTAAATTTTGCTTTTTAATCATAAATATAAAAGAAATCTGTGCAGCAACTATGTCCCACTTTATCTTTATTGAACAGTTTTTTTTTTATATAATCATTGTTGCTGTATTTTATTTTGTGGCAACACTCATTTGAGGAAAACCTTTCATTTCATTTATGAAAATGCCAATTTAATTTTTAATTACTTACAATTTTTAATCAAAATACACGTTTTAACGAAATGTGAGTGTACTATGTCAGAAGCAGCTTCAAAATCCTTTCATATGATGTCTCATTAATCATTCTAAGTTTTTTATTTGCTTAGATAAAGAAATGTTGACAACAGAAATAATCTATAGAATTACGCATTTTAGGAAAGAATACTAACTTTTATAACAAAATTATAAATGACAAAAATACTAATTTTATATAAATAAATAAAAAAATAATTTATTCATGCTTATACAATAATTATTAATGATTATTGACACAATAGAAATGTGCAGATTGTAAATGGTTAAAACGTTTATGTTTATATATGTGTAAGAAATTCAAGTAAACATTTATATTCTAAATTAAAATTTTAACATAAATTTATAATTAAAGCAGAACACTATAATATGGCTAAAGGCTATTTACTGAAAATAAAGAATGTAACTTTTTATCTCTTACTTGGAGTGTAAGATGGTGGAAAAAAAACTAGTTTCCTAAACAGACATAACAGAAAAATATTTTCAATATATAATTTTCAATTTAATTTAATTACTTTTATATTTGTAACAAACTATTTTCATTAGATAAATAATTATAAATCAGTACCAAAGACTTAAATCTACTATTTTTAGAATTCATTATATAAAATAAAAGTAGCAAAGTTATATAAAACGTTCTGATAATTAAAAAATATATTAATTGCTGACAAAATTATTTATTTAAGAAAAAAATTAGATATCCAATTTTTAATTTGGTTCTTAAGTTTCTAAGTATTAGACTTAATCCTACCTATTTTATAAACTTTTAAAATACAATAAAACTATTTTAATTATATTTATTAATTAGCAAATTAAGTTAAATATATTAAATGGTATATGTTATTAAATCTAATTGTTTATACCATTATGATCCTTATTAATTTACAGATCTTACTACACATAAAAAGCCAATAAGTATTTGCCATTTTTGACAGTTTTTTCCATTTTTGCTTAGTTTTTTTTCAGTTTTTGCCACTGTCCTGGCAAAAATACCAACCCTTTTTAGTAGATAACTTAAATGCTTCTTAAACAGTGGAACTTCCATAAAAAAGGTCGTCCACATACAGTGATTTAGTTAACATTTCATATGCGAGAGGATGTGTAGTTTTATATGCCTTAAGATGAGTTTTAATAGTCGCTGCCAAAGTATAAGGGAATCTGACCACGCCAAAACAATGCCTGTTGAAATGATACATTATTACAGTTGAGATTTTTCATAGTTTTTATGGTACATAAAACATAAGTTATTTCTGTTACATTCAGATGCTGTATTTTTAAAAAAGCTATAGCTATATCCCCACAAAAACTTATATTTTGTATTCTCGAAATTTCAAGATAACATCCACCAAATCGGCGTTTAAATTTCCCCCTGAAAAAAGACATTCTTTTAGACTGTAATTATATCCTTGTTTACAATTTGCGTCAAAAACAACTCTTGTTTTTGAACTATGAGAAGATTCCCTATAAACCTCTCTGTGCGACATCATATATCCATTAAAACAATTATTGTCACACATTTGAATTATCCCCTCTTTTAATTGCTCTTTCATGACCTCATTATATCTTTCAAATAATGATTCATCCCTGTCAAATCTTTTCTCTGAATACATAAATTTTGCCTTTCTGTGCACATTCAAAATTATCTCTTAAATTATTTTGCATATCTTTAGATTTCCATAATAAAGGGGCTTCATACCTTCCATCTACAAACCGTAAATTGTTTTAAAAAATATTTAAATTATCTGAGGCCAATTTAAGTTTTATTACACAGAAATGATTCTATGTTCCATAAACATGTCAAATCTTTTTCTTTAGAAAAGCAAACAGCATTAAAATAAGGAACAGAATTCATTGAATTATTATTTGGCATCTGTCCAACTAAAGTTGTTCCAAACATTGATGTTTGAAAATATAATTGTTTGTTTATTTTGGTAAGCGATCCTGATAAAGTTTGATAAATGTAATTAGTGCCTAGTAGAATTTGAAGTGGAAGATTTATTTCGAATAAGTCAACTAATTGATATTCCTTAGAAATAATGTTTTGTGACTGGGGATTAACATTTTGATATAATTGAGCACTGCATATTTCATCAGTAATTAAAGCTTCAACATTAATAGAATTGTAAGGAAAAAATCTGCTTCTTAAAGTTATTTGTACACATTCAAATTCCAATTCAGTAGGATTTCTATAAGAAAATGTGCAAATGAAAATTTTTTCCTTTCTTAAGATTATAGCATTTAATGCTTTTGCCAAATTACTCTGAATGAATGTTTTAGTGGAAGCTGAATCATATAATATTCTGGAAAATAATTTTTTAGATCCAATCTCCACTTGAACACAAGCAGTTTGAAGTCAAGTAGTATAATTATTTCTCAAATTCTTATGGACAGACTGCATTATCAAAAATTTGGTTAACTTCTTTTAATTTTGGAACTTGATTTTGAACAAATTTTTTACATTCTGTTTGGGGACAAAATAAATGATTATGTTGTAAACTCTCAAAAGTTTGACAGGGCTGAATTTTTACTTTACAATCTGACTATAAGTGTTTGAAAAAACATCAATAGCATCAACCCTCTTTTTTAAACTTAAATCTTTTTTTCTTCATTCATTAGGATTTTGCATCCTAATCTAGTATGTGAATTAGAATTGCAAAAAATGCAAACATTTTTAACAATAGTATTTAATGCAGCCGATGTCGGGAAATTATTTTTTATTTTAAATTTGTTTTCAGGATATTCAGCTTTTGATATATATTCAGGTTTTGTGAAATAACATTTTATCTTGTAATATTTCATTTAAAAAAAAATCCATAAAATAAGATACATAATATTATCATATAACTAAGAACTACGAAACGGAAAATGATGGTCGGTTTCACTTTAAAGTGCACGTGGGCTGATGGGAAGATCACAACATAACCACTATTGGCTGCTTGGAATTTCACCCCTACTGCTATTGGCCTGCTTTGAATTACGAAGTTTCAGTAGTAAGCGAAAATAAAAGAATTCTGTGGCAAACAGTGAGCAGTGAAGATATTGTGTGAAACACCCCTTATCTTCCTTCTCGTTCTTGTTAATTCTATGAATATTATGAACCAGCTATAATTTATTACAGAGTATTATGCCAGAGAACAAGACACAAAAATGAAACATTTTAGCTTTTGCCTGAATAACACTAGATTTGATTGTTTAAAATATCAATTGAAGTTGATTGACATGTATTATTAACTGTGTATTTCAATTTCCTTTGTGTTTTGTTACGTTTCTTAAAAACAAAAAATTGGGTTAGCATTTTCGACCAATAGATCTAAGACTGAGAGAGAGAGAGAGAGAGAAAAGTGCCTCTCTTGCCCTATTTACAGCATATATAAATAAATAAAATAACATTCTAAAAGGGAAAAGTGATATATAGAGAATTAAATTTATTCAAAAGAAAAGTTCAAGAATTTCAAATTTACAAAACACTGGTGGATCAAGGTTGGTGTTACTGCTTTATTAATGAATACACAAAGTTTTTGTAGTACTTTCTCTCTCGCATAAAAACAGATCTTGGTACTTTTCGGTTAGCCAGGCACCAGTGATATATATGTGCATATATAAATACATATGTATATACATATATTTGTATATATATGCATATATATGTGTATGTATTATATGTATATGTAGATATGTGTATGTATATGTGTGTGTATATATATTACTGGTGCCCGGCTAACCAAAAAGTACCCAGATCTTAAATTTCTATACTAAATGAGTGGGATAACACCCACACCACCTATCCTAACAATGGATCCAAAGTGAAGGTCATGGAATTCGTTCAGAGAGTATGAACTGAGGGTTTGAATGAAGAAAATTTTTCTGCAGTGACACATTTTTAGAGAACACCCATAAATACATATTATGGGTGTTTTAAAAAACAACACTCAAGAACAAAAATAATTCTGAAACATATGAAGTAATTTAAAACGGATATGCATAAAATTTGCACTTTAAACACCAAAAACTTGTAAAACATATTAAATTTTCTTATATATGTTATAGAGCTTCAGTCATAATAAATTGCTCCCTCATGATAATTTTTTCATGACTGACGAGTTTCAAATTTTACTTGTAATAGCAGCTTTCGCGACATTTTCTAACATTTACTGTCTTTATAGGAAAATGATAAATTCTGTTTGATTTCTTTGTATTTAAATTGAACTTGCAAATTATATGCATTTACCTGCAAATTAAATGCTTTTACAAATAAAAATAACTTTGCTAATGTATCATAAAACAACTATTTTAAAGTTGTGGACAAATTTAAGATAAAATAACTGTTGAAGTACAAACCCTCTAAAAAGAGACATAACATCACTCTAAAATCTAACTATCTATTTAGTCTATTTTTTTTATCTAACAGTAATAATTTTACAGCGACCGAAAAGTGTAAAAATGCCTGAAAGTTTGAACATTTACATCTTTATTCAGGGCCGTAGCTAGGGGGTGCTCAGCACCCCCTGAAAATTTTTGAGCCCCCCCCCCCCCCTGGGAAAGTTGCCAAGGCCATCAAATGAAATTCTGTTTCAAAAATCTAAATGAAACTCTGTTCAAAAATTGAACTTAGTTTTGGGGGCTCTTTACACTTTTACATAAATACTAAATTGTAATATTTGTTTAAAAACTGCAAATAAGTGCTTTAAGAGGTACGCATCCTATCTGCACATACTCAGAATAAGCAACCTTTTGCTGATGCAAACATTGACTTTTGTATTAGTATTAAGTTATTCTAATGAGTTATAGCCAATTTAAATACAAGTGGTTTTAGTTTTTGACTAGACACAAAAATAATTTTAAAATGCAAAATACACCCTTGATTATTCTAATGTTTTTTATCATATAATAACATAACTTTAGAATCCTGAAGGGCAGGGAATATTCAGAGAAAAAAATTAAACGTTGCAACTCTTTTCATAGCTGCCAACTTTTACGCTTTTTTGTTACCACTAAATATGAATAGAAAATTTTGCCTTATTGAATCGCGTGATTTCGGAGATTTAATAAGATAAAATTTTAGTGGTAGGAAAAAAGCATAAAAATGTCGGTGGCTATGTCTTTTAAAACAGGTGAAACAGCTTTTTATTTACTTTTTGACATCATCACTTATAATTTCACTAGTATAGTTATACAGTGAAAGTTTTCATTCTGCAGCCAGTGATGTAGTAGTAAAAAAAACCAGAGGGCATACGCTTTAGGCAGAGAATATACCCTAAAAAGTATATGCTATAGTGTTTCTGAGAAGAGGGTATTCGGTATTCCTTAAAATAATCCAGAAGGTATTACATCCCTGTCTGCAGCTTTTACTTTTCTTAGCATCAAATAAAGTTATTATAATAAAAGTGTACACAAAAAAACATGTGATTCACATTACCGAAAAGATGATTAAAACTTTAATTAGATTTTAAATTTTAATACATTAAAATCGAGCACTTTCGGCTGTGAACCCAGCCTTCATCAGGATTTATAAAAACAGATGTTAAAGCACAAACGTCTAGATCACATTTATATAGCAGTATGTTTGTGTACTGCAATCCTGCAGAAGAGTTCAAATCATTCACATTCGCCAACGGTCGGTCGATACCATTGCATAGCAAAACAGGTGAGGAAAGAAGGAGGAAGGGGAAAAAGCAGATTTTACTGTTCCTTGATTAAATTAAGCCAAATTCTCAGAATATTGTAAGACAGTACATCATTGCACACTCTTCCATTGCTTATTTATAATTTCTACAGATTCTTGAATTATTAAATCATAGTAATTTCTCATAGGACATATTACTTTAGCATTATTAAAATCTATTTTAACGTTTCGGGTTTGGTGAAGTCTTGATAGGGCAGTGGATGACTTGTTAAATTTTAGATCACTTTTATGTTCTTTTATACGGTCTTTCAATTTTCTTGTTGTCATTCCTATATATTCTAGTTGTACATCATCATCGGTGTTAAATGGAATGACATATACTCCGGACATTTCATCTGGTGGGATAGGATCAATCTTCGCGGCCAGTAAATTCTTCATTTTAATTGGGGGTTTAGCTATCAAATTTATCCCATAACCAAAAAGAGCGTGCCGAAGTTTATCAAAAAATCCCGGTATATAATTTATACTACAATATTTATTTTGCGCTAAGTTATTCTTGGTTGAATGCTTGTTACTTTGAAATGAACAAATTAATCTATTAATAATATATAAGGGGAATCAATTTTCAAGAGCAATGTTTCTGATATCGCTAAGTTCCATTTGTAAATGATTATTGGAACAAACCATAAAGGCTCTTCTTACATAAAAATTATACGCTGAGATTTTATAATTAAATGGTGAACTGCTGTCATATGAGATAGTATTGTTCGACTTATGAATTTTCCTATAAATTGTGCGTTCTAAATTCAGGCTTGACAAATTTTTGATTAATTTTACATCCAAAAAATTTAATTCGTTATTTTCTTCAACCTCTAAGGTAAACATAATATTTGAATCCATATCGTTAATTCTATCAAGAAAATTATGAAGCTCTTGTATTCCATAATCCCACACAATGAAAATATCATCGACATAACGACACCAAAAAGAGGGGATAAAACCAGTACTTTTCAAAATTAATTCTTCAAAAGCTTTTCTTTTGTGTACACTTTTATTTTGATTCGACAAAGATGAATTTAAGCATTCCGAACTTGTTTTATATGTGAAAAGTTATTATAAGCAATTTAATAAGAAACATAGTGCCTACGCTATGAATATGCGCTAATTTGCTTTTCTGTATAATACTTTGATCATATATATCTATGTTTGTGTGCACATGTGTTAGAGAGAGAGAGAGAGAGAGAAATAGTATGAGCCCCCCCCCCCCCTACATTTTCTTGAGCACCCCCTATTGTTTACTTCTAGCTACAGCCATCTTTATTTCTAGATCATTATGATTCTCCATCGCAAAAATATGAGCTGTATTAATTGATATGTATAAAAAACAATTAAACATTTACTTGTTTACTACATTAACAAAGCTTGTTGTAATCTTGTGAAATATTCGGGATTTTCCCCTTATCAGCCAAAATGCGTATAAGATCCAAGGAAAAAGGACTGAAACATGCATATACATATGAAATACAGAAATTTTCATCGAACAAGGAATCTAGAAACCTTATTCTATGGAAATTATTAACTTACTAAAAAAGGAGCATCTACTAGCTAGATAATAGCTTTTTTTACATGAAGTAATTCACACAATAAATTATAAAAAGAGGTACATATTACAGACGCCGCCGATCATAGGCTACGAACCATATGGCTGAATCGTCGCCTTCGATGATGATCGTCATGAGCGTCGCTGTCAAAACGTATACATGTTAGTGCTCCAAGATATATGGCAGAGGTGTCCGCCAAGCTCAAGTGAATGAAGGTCGTACGTCACGTAGCGGAAGGTGGGTGAACTACTAGAGGTTCAATAATTGTTGTAATATCTATGAAATAACTGCGCATGGGCAAACCAAAACACAAACGATTATTTTATTCGCAAAACAATTCGACTGTTGTCTTATTTTTTTTTTCATTCTTCAAGATTCTTTTAGGATATATTTCATTATTTAAATAAAATATAATTTGTTGGAAGCACATTTAAAAGTATATTCAATTTTATAACTTCCTAAAGTTAGTATTAAATCTTTAACATTCTGTTTTACTATCTGATGAAATTGGGGGGGGGGGAGGGGGGGAAGTACTCACATAAATGTATAAGCTCTTACCGATTATTTAAAAAAATGCATTTTTATTTCTGAAACTTAATTTTTGTGGCACTTCTGCTATACCTATTGTTTTTATATTCGCTAAGATAAGGTACCATACCTAAATAAAAACTGTGGTTTATATTAAGGAAAATGTATTTAAAAAAAACTCTTTTTTTAATTTATTCCCAAAAATCCAATTTCGTTACTTAACCGTTTGAGTGCTATGAAGTGCCGCAATGTATCTGCGGATCAAACAAATTTTGTTTCAACCCAGAAATTTTATTCAATAATTGAAATCATATAATTTTTATTCAACAGTTAAAGTATTTACAGTGAACTAGTGAGTTACATTTTATAAGATAAAATTTCTGGGTTGAAACACAATTTGTTTAATCCGCAGATACATTGCGGCGCTAATCCCCCCCCCCCCCCCTAATAGCACTCAAACGGTAAAGAGCCTACATCAGTCATGAGAAAAAACGCGCAAGCTAATGTTAAGTCTATGGGAAGGTTCTTGCGCGATTTCTCGCTCGCATTTTAATATTTTAAAATGATTTTTTTTTTTTTTTTTTTTTTTTTTTTTTTTAATTAGGATAGCTGAAGTCGATCTCTAACGTTGTTAGTTTTTAGTTTTTCGATTTTGGTAACAGTTTTTTTTATATAAGGGTACTTTCAATTTCAGAACCGGTTCAAATCTGTTCTAAAATTGAAAAATGTCCGCTTATAAAAAAAACTGTAACCAAATTGAAAAAAGTAAAAACTAACAACGTTAGAGATTGACCTCAGCTATCCTATGCAAAAAAGAAAAAAAAAATCATTTTAAAATATTAAAATGCGAGCGAGAAATCGCGCAAGAACCTTCCCATAGACATAACATTAGCGTGAGTGTTTCTTCGCGTGACTAGCGTAGGCTCTTAACTCCTTCGCGACGAGCATCCTTTTTAGAATTTTTAATCTTTTACCACCTGTTTTTTAAAACAGAAATTTTCGGCTAATTGAATCGCAGAAATGCTAGGATTACATACGGCAAAGTTTACAATAAAAAATAACTGGTGGGAATAATCGAAGATTCTGAGCATTTTATACGTCACGTATACGTGTCTCTCGTCCCCAAGGGCAAGGCCGTAGCCAATGGGGGATCATCAGGGTTTGATCCCCCTCCGAAATTTCTGCCAGGATGACTATACTATTAACTATCAGTCAAGATGGTCAAGAAAATCAAAAATCAACTGCAGTCAACATTCAAAAGTAAAAATTCTAAGCTAGCATAACTTTATTGTTTGATTCCATTAATATGTAGAAAAAATAAATTCAATTTCTATAAAATCTTTGAAATTCATTCGGATTTTCTGGAATGTGACTCTGTAAAAGCAGAATGTCAAAATAAAATGACTACAACAATCAGATACGACTTCTTTAGCCCAAATTATTGAAGAATGCAGTGAAAGTTTTAAAATTAACTACAAACTTAGTTGTTCCGTCGATTGCTATTGACATTTTTGGCAACAAAATATTTAAAAACATATGTACAAAATTTTAACATTAATTTGATTGACAGTAGCATCTTAATACGTCACCGAAGAAGTATCTAAATGAGATTATAATTTTATTTTCAGTGAAAAAGTGTTAAATTTTCTTTTCTTAGTTCTATTAAATTGAGTTATTTGAATTCGCAATAAAGCTTCATAAGGCTTTTAAAACTCGCCGCTATTTATTTAGCAAAGACCAAATCTAAAATAAGAGAAGAATAAAATTATGGGCGCCAAATCCCCCTCCGAAATATTTTTCTGGCTACGGCCTTGCCCAAGGGGTTAAAGAAAAGTTGTAATTTATTTTTCAAATGGTCATCAATCAGGTACAGCAAATAAGTTTTTAAAGCTGTTATATTGATTCCACATGCCTCGCATGAACATATGTATTTATAGTCGTTACATTGATTCCACGTGCCTCACATGAACCAATTTTTAATAATACCAATAAACTTTGTTTTGAATCTAATAAAGGGATGTATCACGAATGAAAAATTAGGCGTATTTTTTTTCAAAGAATATTACACTTTTTCTTTTAATTCTATTTTCTTTATAGTGTATTTATTTTGTAACATGTAATATTTTATTTTCTACTTTTTAGTGTTTAAAATATTTCATTGTTGCAATCTCACAACCAGGTGGCATTATGCCCTCCTTCCACAAGGTAAAGCGGTTGTTACAATTTTGCAGTCCTGTTCTAGTATTAAGCTGGAACGCTTAATATGTATACGTTTTGTTTGCTGTAATGTCTAATGACTTAATCTGTTGCTAATAGATGGCAGCACACAAAGAAAGTTTAAATAATGATATTACTGAATTGTATCGAATCAAGCAATCAAACATTTGATTTCGAATTTCTTTGTTGTAAAACTTAAAACATCTACAATTTTTATTTGGTACTTCCTTTTTAATAGTTAACAAAGTGGTTATTTCCGGTAAGTCTATTTTTTTTACTACACACACAAACCTTTTTTAACACAATTTTACACAATACCGGCACAAATTTTCATAAATTCATTTGTGTAAGTATGTTTCTTAACTTTTTCTGTGGATCTGATACAATTTGATTGGAAAGGGAAATCCTCAAATAGTTTAGAAAATTTTTTACGGAAAAAAATGTTCTAATATAGGATGCTGTGATAGTTAATCACCCCACTGATATACTTTGATCAATACTGCTTTTATTGTGTGCAAACAAATCATGAAATCTGAAATAAATATACCTAAATTTACATTTGGAATGATTCGGAAATCATTTGTAATGTCTTGATTGAATGATTCTTGATATCGATTTAAAGTTACATATTGCATGAAATGAAGTGTTGTAAAAATATTAGCAAACAGACATGTTTATTTGGTTTCAGTCGTATTTATGTTGGTATGGAAACAAAGAGCTGAATACATTATACCGACGGATGAGTTCGATTTTTAAAAAAAAGTTAAATTCATGTACTTAATACTATTTAAACTTCATTGCATGTGTTTTAAGATTAAAATTTATGGGGTCTTTATTTCAGAAATGTAAAATACATCTACTGAATTATGTCATTAGCTTACATTTTAATTAATAAATCTGCACCATGGTACAACGATTTTAATTTACGTAATTTTCACCCCTTTTCATTTAATCTGGATGACAGATTATCTACTTACTTAGGTCTATTATCTGTGGTCTTGATTGAGAACGAGATTAAGTCCTTTTGCCGAAATATTGTTTCTGAGTTATTTAAATAAGTTTTTCATGATTTTCTTTTCTTTTTAAATATAAAATTCAAACCAAATTACGTTGATTAGTTACAAAAAGTGTAAGAACTAATTTGGCTACCTAACAGTTCGCTCTTTCAAAAAAAAAAAAGAAACATGTGGTCATTACGTACGTAAGAAATAATACTTTTAAAAGTCAATCTATATTATAAATCACAAATGTGTGTGTCAGTAATGTTGACATCATCATGATAAGGTTAAAATGCATAAGTTACAACCATGGAGCTAATGTTTTTATTAATAATTCAAACAATCACAATGTTATCTCTATGGAAAAATAAAAAATTCTTCTGCCAACGTTTCGGGCCATTAGGATTGACGAATATTTTCCATTTTCAATCCTCAGCTAGATTTTGGCCCTACCAACATCCAGCTCAGTTGTGGTGTAAATTCGATTAATATTTTGGGCGCTATCGTGTTAACAAAAGAGTAATTTTTCACGGCAAGCTGGAGCTTCACTCCGACAATAAAATTTATGCATGTTATGTAAAATATCCCCTTATTATATTACTTGTTCAGATATATAGCTCTATTTTTGTGACCCCCCCCCCCCTAAAAAAAAGCTATAGTTTAACTGCATTTTTATATAACTGTATATAAATCTTTATTGTATTATGTGTTTCTCTTAAATTTGCTAAGAAAATTGTAATATTTGTATACACTAACATTTTGGAGACTAACACTAATAATTTTCTCGTATGTTATTTTTCTTAATGTTTTAATGCCTTCGGTTGATTGTTTATTGGTAGACATGATATAATGAGGAGCCGCTGTTTTAATTAATTCATATCCTACATTTTAATTGTAGACTGAATTTCTTTGACAAGATCTGAAAGTAGCGGTGTTGTGACTACTTTTGAAAAGTAGTTTGCAATCGCTACTTTTTAAAACAAGTAGTTGTACTTTATCAAAATGTAGTTAAGTGCTAGTTAAAAAAAAAGTAGTTTTCTGACTTTTGCTTATAATGTTGAACTATTTAATGTGCTAAAAAAGGTATACAGTATAAGACTTCTAATCTGCACAGCTTTGTTTTTGAAGATTTGAGACTTTTTGCAGATTATAGGTCATGTTTAATATTTAATCTTTATTTACAATTTTGTATTCATATTTTGGACAAAGTTAGATTGCTACTGCTTTATTACTGCTTAAAAATGAATAAATTACTCATTTAACAACATATAAATAAAATAGGAATTTAAACAAATAATTTATTTATTATTATATTTTAAAAATATGTTATCAGTAGTTGTTTATGTTAAAACATTTGGTTTATGTTTTTGTATTGTATCTTGCAGCTTATAAATGGTCATAATTCTTCACTCAGAGTTTTGCCCAGGTTTAAAAAAGGGCAGGGTGCTGCTGGTGAGAAAAGGGCACTTTTGGATTTTTAAGGGCACTTTTCAGCTTCTTAAGGGCACTTTTTTTAATTGTTAAAGGTATTCTTTTGGTTTTTAAAGCCACTTTTGATATTTAAAAGTCAGGACACTCTTTTCAGTACAACATTGAGTCAATTTTTACTATAAAAGCAAATTTTGTAATGCAAAAAGGAGAAAGGGCACTTTTTTTACCAGGGGGCAAGAAGGGTGCTAATTATTTTACTGAGGAGGCATGAAGGGTGCTAATTCTTTTTCAGAGGTGCAAGAAGGGTGCAGTTTTGTAGACCAAAGGGCAGGCAGGGTGCAGCACCCTTCTCAAACTGTCTGGGGGAAACTCTGCCTCACTGAACCACAAATTTTCATTTTTATAAATTTCAATATTTTTGGCCAAATATTGTAAATATTTGTTTAAGGATTAACTAAGAACTAGATAGCACCTGTCAAGATTTGATGGTGAACCCCCTGGTAGTTTCATTGGAAAAATGTTTGACATTTTATTTAGTTGCAGCTTTTAAATTAATTAAGTATTGAAAACTTGAAGAATTGTTATATAGTGCAAGCTATTCCTATATATATTAGGCGATAGATGGCATTGTCAGTCCAAGATACTCAATTAATAAAGTGAAAGAATTTTAAAGCATGAATTTTGTTGTGGTGAGTACAACTCAACCCTTGTATACAAGCGACAACAACTCAACTCTACTTTTTTTTACTGTGTTGTCATTCTGTTCTGTTATGTAGCTCGTGTAAGCAACGTGATTAAAGTATAAAGTTAACACTGCTTGCAGCCCTTTTTGGATTTATATTTATATTTGCATAATTAGCTTTTTGTTAATCTGTTGGTAACTATAACAGGTTATGGGCCCAGCATGTTTTAAAACTGTGTGAAGTAATAATTTTGAAAAGCTAACTAACTTAGGCCTAACCGCGTGACGCAAGCATGGCTGAACTGAAGGTGCAAATTGATAAATTGAAAGGTGCTGAAAATTGGAGCAAGTGGAAGTGGCAAATGAAAATGCACTTTGAACAGTACGATATGACATCGATTATTGAAGGAACTCGTGTGTGTCCGGTCGCTGTAAGTGACGATGCCGATTCGAATAAAAAGGTGAGTGAATGGCGGCGTGATAACGCTAAAGCAGCCGCTCTCATTGCAAGTACGTTGAGTCACTCGGTTGCTGATTTGGTAATGACTTACACTAATGCAAAGGACATTTGGGATAAATTAGTCAGTGTTTTTGAACAAAGTAGCATTCAAAGACTTAATTTACTTATGACCCAATTTTTCCAATTTTGTAAAGATCCAAATGACAATGTTGCAACTCATGCTGCCAAAGTTGAACGGATTTATGCAGAAATGAACAATGAACTTGCTCCTATTGGCTCTAGTTCCATTCCACCAGAGTTGTTACATGGAAAAATTCTTCTGACTGTGGGTCCAGAGTACCAAGAGTTCAACAATGTTTGGGAGTCATTAGACTCAGAAAAACGTACTACCAAAAATTTAGTTGAAAAACTGTGCACGATTGAGCAGCGTGTCAAATCTACTGCTGCTGTGGACTATGGTGCATTTGCAGCTCGTGTTCCTGTTTCTGGACAAAAAGCTGTGAGGAATAGGGAAAATATTTCTGAAACTGTTCCTGGAGGTAATAGACCTAGTAAGCAAAAGAATTATTTTAAATGTGGATCAAGTACACATTTATGTAAAGACTGTCCAAAGAAAAAATTCAACGATAAATACCTGCCATCAAAGAATAACAAAGGTGCATTTAGTGCTAGTGAAAGTTTTGTCCAGCCAGATGTTTGGATTTGTGACTCTGGTGCTTCTCACCACATGACTGCAAATAAACAGTATTTTGTAACTTATAAACATTTTCCTGTGCCCATTGAAATTTCACTTGCTGACAAGAATAAGATCTATGCATATGGATCTGGTAAAATAAATATTGAAGTTTGTATCCATGGTAAGTGGTATGATGCTCATATGGAAAATGTGTGGTATGTTCCTGATGTGCGAAGGCACCTATTTTCTGTTCAACAAGCTGCCAAGCATGGTGTTGAAGTAAAAATGACTGACAAGTATGTTGAATTTTATCATAGTAACAAACTTGTTGCTGTTGGATCATGGACAGATGGTACATATGTTATGTCCATGAGAGTTGTTATTCCACCATGTCCAGCTGAAATAAGTATTGCTACAGAATCTGAAATGCTGCAGTTGTGGCATGAACGCCTTGGTCACCAAAACAAACGTCATGTTCAGAAATTATTAAATGACATGAACATTCTGTGAAACATGCAGTAACAAATGAGTTCTGTGATGGATGTGCTCTTGGCAAAGCACATAGAAAACCTTTCAAATCACGCCCCTACAGAGCCATGTCAGTTGGTGAAAGCATTAATGCTGGACCCATGCCCCATTTAAACCGATTACCCATTTAAATGGACCCATGTCTGTGGGATCCTTCAGTGGTGCACGATATTTTTTGAATTTTAAGGATGACTATAGTAAATATCGTAGAATATTCTTTCTAAAAAAGAAAAGTGAAGTGAGTTCCTGCTTGCGTATATTTCTCAATGAAGCTACCAATCATGGTCATGTTGTGAAAGAATTGCGTTGTGATGGAGGAGGTGAATTTGACTGTGGTGAAGTTCGACAAATCCTTGCTGAAAGAGGTGCAGTTCTGACTCCAGGGATACCGTACACACCTGAACAAAATGGAGCGTCAGAACGTGAAAACAGGACAATTGTTGAACTTGCTCGCTCTATGCTCTCTACACGTGGATTACCTCGATATATGTGGGCCAATGCATGTGAAACAGCGGTGTACCTACTAAACCATACTGGGGTAACACCAGAAGAAAACAAGAGTTCTCATGAGCTTTGGACTGGTCAACAAACATCTAAACTGCATCATTTGCGAGTGTTCGGAACTGAATGTTATGCTCACATTCCAAAAAATTTTAGACGCAAGTTTGACAACAAAAGTGTACTTGGTCATCTTGTGGGGTATGTCAACAGAGATGGCTATAAAATCTATTTACCTTCTCAAAATAAAATCATAAAATCTCGTGATGTATATTTTAAACCTGAACGCCTATGTACCACTCCTGTTACAGTGGAGGTGGAGGAAGACTCATCTGAGAACTGTGAAGAAATTCAGAATGAAGACAGCAATCAATCAGAAGAAAAACAAGAACTTAGAAAGTCTGACAGACAGCGAAGCATGCCTACATGGATGAAGTCCGGAGAATTTCTTCTTGCAAACGTAGCTGCTGTAGGTGAATCTGAAAGTCCCTCTACGTATACTGAAGCTATTTCCTCGAATGAAAGTGACTTGTGGCTTAATGCCATGAAAGAGGAAATGTCTGCCTTGCATGAAAACAAGACATGGGAATTAGTTGAAAGACCTAAAGGTTCCAAAGTCATCAACTGTCGATGGGTGCTGAAAAAGAAATTCAATCCTGATGGTACTGTTGAAAGATACCGAGCACGTCTTGTAGCAAAGGGGTATGCCCAAAAAGCTGGTATTGACTTTGATGAGACATTCAGCCCTGTCGCAAGATACGACACCGTAAGATCAATTTTGGCTGTAACTGCAAGAGAACAATTGCACTTAAAGCAGTTCGATGTAAAGACTGCGTTTTTATATGGAATACTGCAAGAGGAAGTCTTCATGACACAGCAAGAAGGTTTTAATGATAATAGTGGGAGAGTCTGCCTTCTACACAAAAGTTTATATAGACTTAAACAAGCCCCTCATTGTTGGAACCAGTGTTTTGTAAACTTTATGACGGAACATGAACTGGAGGTTAGTACTGCTGATCCTTGTTTGTTTGTCAGACATAGAGATAAAAATAAACTTTTTGTTGTAATCTATGTAGATGATGGTCTTGTTGTTGGTTCTGATGAAGTTGAAGTGGAGGAATTTATAAGTCAACTTGCTCAATCCTTTAAGATCACAATTGGTTGTTTGAATCAATTTCTGGGTATGAGTATAACAAAATTTGATGATGGTTCAATTTTTGTAAATCAATGTGTCTATGCAAAGAAAATACTCGCAAGATTCAATATGGACTGTGCTAATCCGGTATCAACTCCAAGTGATAAAAGCTATGTCTCTGATGACGAAGGTAATAAACTGATAGGAAAAGAAATTCCTTATCGGCAGGTTGTTGGCAGCCTCATGTACCTTGCCATTGCCACAAGACCTGATTTATCATATGCTATTAGTGCAGTCTCTGAAAATCTCGAAAATCCTAGATCATCAGATTGGTGTGCTGTTAAGCGAATTTTCAAATATCTGAAAGGAACTGTCTACTTTGGTTTGTCGTATAAAGCTAAGTGTCATGCCTATGAGCTTGAAGTATATAGTGATGCTGATTATGCAGGGGATATAAAAACCAGACGCTCAAGGACTGGAATGATTTCTAAATTTTCAGGAGGTGCCATATCATGGATGAGCCAGAAGCAAAGGAGTGTTGTGTTATCTACAACAGAGGCAGAGTATGTTGCTGCAAGTGAGAGTGCCAAAGAGTTAATTTGGCTGAAGCGTTTGTTAAGTGACATAACAACTTTAGAAACTCCTTCTCTACTCGTGGATAATGCCAGTGCTGTTAAGCTCACCAAGAATCCAGAATTCCACAAAAGAACAAAACATGTTGATGTGCGGTACGATTTTGTACGTGAAAAATTCATTAACGGTGAACTGAATATTAAACATGTTCCTGGAAAGATGCAGCTAGCTGATAATATGACGAAACCTCTGACCTGTGTCAGGTTCAAAGAACTTTGTGTTTTGTTAGGACTAGTTCCATTTAATTCAGATAATATTTAAGTTAATAATATGTAAGTTGTGGCTTGTGGAGGAAGTGTTGTGGTGAGTACAACTCAACCCTTGTATACAAGCGACAACAACTCAACTCTACTTTTTTTTCTGTGCTGTCATTCTGTTCTGTTATGTAGCTCGTGTAAGCAACGTGATTAAAGTATAAAGTTAACACTGCTTGCAGCCCTTTTTGGATTTATATTTATATTTGCATAATTAGCTTTTTGTTAATCTGTTGGTAACTATAACAAATTTAACTAAAAATATTAATGTAATGAGTAATGCATTTATTTTTACTTGCTACAATCTCTCTCTCTTTTTAATATTTAGTATTTTGTAATTTTTTTTAAATTATGTGACCTTTAAAAATTTTGATTAATTTTATTTTTATCAGCCTGACAAAAAACCATGAACTTAAAATTGTTGTTTGCCGCTAATGATTTATAGTTCTTATATTAATATTTTTTGTTTCTTTTCTCTGTTTTTTTTTTTTTTTTACAAAAAATAATCACACACTTATCTTAGTATATCTTCCAAAATATATAATATATCTTCTTGATATATTATATCTTCCAAAATATACAATATATCTTCTTGATATATTTATGTAGTATATTATAGTACATAATAGTCATACAAAATATACATAAAAGTTTAGATTAATTTATTTAATCTAATAATGGCAAAAAGAAAAAAAAAGAAGATGATAATGTTGATTGTATTATTATTTTTTTTAATTATTTTAATTACTGTAATATTTGGTATTTTAATGTAATGAATCTATATATATTGTAAACAGGATATCGTTATCACCAAGAGACTTTTACCTCAATCTCACTTGCAAGCAGCAAGTCAATGGTGTAACAAAAAAATTTAGTTCCGTTTTCATTTTTCACGTGGAAATCGTCTGATAGAAAATTAATTATTGTAGAAAGAATTTCATCGTGGATTTTGTTTTTTGGCATCTGTTATAACGAAAAATGTTTAAATTTAATAGAAAAAGGCTGTTAGAATTTTGGTTTTTTATCTCTATTTATTAAAATAATATGAATTTTTCAAATTTTAATATTTTGATCTCTTTATAGCTGGTATTCAGCTATATACACAAAGTTTCAACCCTGTAAGCTACATAGTTTCTGAGAATAGCTCTGTGACAGACAGACAATGGAGCATGAACGAAACCAAAAAAAAAAAAAAAAAAAAAAAAAAAAAAAAAAAAAAAAATCCAATGTTTTCAACCAACGCTAAAAGTAACATTGTAATATCGGATATTTTTAAAACAGTGATATAGAAAAAAAAATATTCTGTTTTGGAATATTTTTTTATTAATCTTAGACAGTGTGCAATTTATGGTCAATATATTTTTATAAATGATTTTTAAAATAAAACTTTAATATAAATACATTAAAACCTATGAAAATGGAACCACTAAGGACCATAAAAAATTTCGTTTCAGACAGATTTCCGTCTTAGCAGCTATATGTATATGGTATTCCTTTTGTTGGGATCATGAAAATTTTCCGTTCAAGTTATGTACCGTTTTCACAAGTTTTACTGTTTTTTACCGTCTTCATTAGTTTTCAGGGTTCCGTACTGAAAAAGTAAAAACCGAACCATTATATGATCTCTCCTGTGTCTGTCCGTCCGTCTGTCACAGCCCATTTTCTCGTAAACTATAGGACGTGGAAAGCTCAAACTTGGGAAAGTTATAAAGTCTTTTTACCCACATATTTTCAGATTATTAGGCATTCAGAAATAGGTTTAGGGAAAATTTCGAGGGCTAATTAAGTTACTTGAAAAAAAAAAGTTTTTCTTTTGTGTATTGTGTGGGGTATCGTGCGAAAGATCTCGTAATACCGAACTCAAAAGTATATTTGTTTTAATTTTAGATAGTATATTTTGAGAGATATCATCGAAAATGCCCTGCAAAAATATGTCCCCTCTATTTCCGAATCTACTGAAACAAAAATTATGAAAATATTAGGGGTAGTAGAAGTTTATTTAAACCTTGCAGGAAAACTATAGAGATTTTCCTAGGTAAGATAGTTTTTGAGAAAAACGCATTTTTCTGTTACACATAAACTTTTCTTTTCGGGTGGTCAGAGGGAGAGTTGTATCGAGCTATGTATCGATGCAGAATCATCCTAGGATATTTGATAATGATTTTCGAAAAAAAAATTCGGTAATTAGCCGAAATATTAATTAAGTTACTTGAAAGAAAGTTTCTTTTTATATATCGTGTAGGGTATTGTTCGAAAGATCTCGTAACATCGAACTGAAAAATATATTTGTTTTAATTTTAGGTATTATATTTTCAGAGATATCGTCGAAAGTATACTGGAATAATATGTTCCCTTCGCCCCTCCTATTTCCGAATCTATTGAAACTAAAATTAGGAAAAAATTAGGGTTTGTAGGAGTTTATCAGGGATCATTCTAGAGAGTTTCAGAAGGGCAGTCTGCCCTCATGCCCTTTTTAGATAAAATCCCACCCTCCTTGCCCTTTTTTCAGGTAGAATTCTACCCTCCTTGCCCTTTCTCCAGGTAGAATTCTACCCTCCTTTTATTCCTCGGTAGAATCCTGCCTTGTTTGTATTGTACTTTCAAAAATTCTTTACATCTTTTATTTTTAGAATGCTAGTATGGTACATCAGGAGTACTCCTCTTTCCTTCTTTATTTCTCTGTGAAATGTCCTGATATGTCTAATCTTTGACTTTGAGCGATTCATTTTTTCATTTATCATTTTTTCCATTGAACAAGACATAGGATAACAACTAAGGGCCATTGATTAATTTCACCTTGTCGAGTGAAATATAGTATTAGATCAGGCATTCCGGCCTTTGACCACATGATAGTAGTAGGGAAACGACAGTTCGGGCTCAGCCGGTGGCACTGTGGCACCGTGCCACCGGCCGGAGGCACCGTGCCACCGACCGGAGGCACCGACCCTCCGCTCCTCCGGCTGCACCGATCCTCCGGCGGGGAAAAATAATTTTCTACTGTAACATGAGGGGTGAAAATAAGAACTCTAAGAAGAGGTTAAATGAACAAGATTATCATACTATAAGATGAATATTGATTTTATATACTAATTTTGAAAGACAAACACCTTAATGAGTATCACTAATTAAGCGAAACAATGGAAAAATATGAATTTTAACCAAAAAAAGCTGATTTCTTAAGAATTTTTCAACTATAAGACGAGAATATCAACTTATAAGAAGAAATTTTAACTTACATTTTAGTTTTTGAACAATCATTACATTAATGAATACTGATAATTAGACAAAATATCCATTTTTAACGAAAAAAGCTGATTTCTTACAAATTTTTCAACTATAAAACGAGGATATCAAATCATAAACCGAATATTAAACATATATATTAATATTGAATAACAAACGTCTTAATGAGTATTACTAATTACACGAAACAATGAAAAGAATATCAAATTTTAGCGTAAAAGTTGATTTCTTATGAATTTTTCAAATATAAGATGAGAATATCAAACTATAAGATGGATTTTAAACTTATATTATAGTTTCTGAACAATGGACACCTTAATGAGTATAATAATTAAGCAAAAGAAAATATTACTTTTAACGAAAAAAGCTGATTTTTTCAACTATAAGATGAGGATATCAAATCATAAGCCGTAGATTAAACATATATATTAAATTTGAACGACGAACATCTTAATGAGTATTACTAATTAGACGAAACAATCGAAAAATATCAATTTTAAGGTATAAAGCTGATTTTTTAAGAATTTTTCAAGTATAAGATGGTAATATCAACTTAAAAGAGGAAATTACACTTATATTTTTTAGTTTTTGAACCGTAATACACAGAAAATATTCAAAATTTGAATGATTTTTACCAAATTAATTGATTTTTTCATACAATAATAAGTGTTTTAGCAGCAATTACATAATTTTATTGTATATAACTGATAACTGTACATAATATAATCTTTTTATATCATTTAGACTTGAAATAAGAACCATGTGTGAGTAAAAAAACAGATGTTTCTTTATTCTCAATACGCAAACTTTTTTTTTTTCATTCCCCAACTGTAGCACTTATGAGGGATGGCAATAATCCAACCCCCCATACATTCTAAGAAAAGGGGAGACATAACAATGACCGTCTAGTACACAACTTTTACTTTGACGTAATATAAATATTATTCACTATCAATGTTTACAAAAAATCCATGTTGGGTGATAGACATGTGTTATATTTTAATAAAGATTACCCTTTTCCATCTTCTTAACGATTGCTAATAATTATACAAAAGAAAAGAAATGTCGATTTTTAACGAAAAAAGGTGAATTTTAATGAATTTTACACACGTTTTCGGTATTATTATACACTAATACGTAGGATTTTATTTCTTAGATGATTACAATACAGAGAAAAGTATATACCTTTAGATTACTTTACGTGAAAAATTTCATAGTAATTATATAAACTCCTGTTTACATCACTAATTTAAATATGAAAATAAGGATTTATAGGATAAAATAAATAATCTTAACTTATACTTAGTAATTTTTACGCAATTCCAATGATTTTATACCATGTTTTACACGAGTTTTATATTAACTTCCAATATTTTCCATGATAAGGTTAAATATTTTTTATCACAGTAATAACACTATCTAAATTTTCACTTAAACTATTATTCTAAGTATTGATATCCACTTGTAGCATTGCTTTACTTAAACTTTTACCTGCAATCATGTGAACTTATATAATAATTACCCTGCTTACGCATATCGAATTTAGTAAACAACATTCTTTTCTACACGAATACACGAACCTTTTTTAAATTTTCCAGTTTTAGCAGAATATGCCTAAATATAAACTTTTATTTCAAATAGCCTAGTTTATGAAAACAATACGTAGTACCAAATATTAGACAACATTTTAACCCGAACTTAGATACTTTTCACATACCTATTTTAACATAACTTAGATGATTTAATATTATTTTACCCATTTCTTTCAGAAATATACATATAAAATTATGGATTTACCGAGTAAATATCCAATTTTAGCTTTCACTTACCAATTTTTTACACAATTTCAGTGATTTCGAGCTATTTTCATGTCACAGAAACGAAAAAATAATTGAATACAGACGCGAGTAAATAATATTTGTATTGTATTTTCCATTCAAAGATTTGAAACTCAAGTTAAAATTTATGTTATAAGTATTGATATTCACTTTTAGTTATACTTTTACTTGAAACCATATGAACTTGTAGAACCTTGCTTACGCATATTGGAGTTTAGTACACACTGTTATCTAAATGAATATGAATACCTTAATGTTTTAAATTTTCCAATTTTAACAGAATATGCACGAATATAAACTTTAAGTTTATCTAAACATTTTATTTCAAATACCCTAGTTTATGAAAACGATACATATTACCAAATATTAGACATTTTAACATGAACTTAGATACTGATCACATACCTATTTTAGCATAACTTATTAACATGCAATAGCATTTTATCCATTCCTTTCAGAATTATACATATAAATATATGGATTTAACAAGTAAATATCCAATTTTAGCTTGCATTTTAGTGATTTTTTACACCATTCCAATGATTTCGAGCTATTTTATATCACAGAAACGGAAACATATTTGAACATAAACGCCTGTAAAATAATATTTGAACTGTGTTTCCTATTCAAAAATTCAAATCTCAAATTAAAATTTATGTTCTATCACTTATCAACTATTTATCCCACATAATTTTTACCATAGAAACATCATAGAAATTTAATATACGTTAAATGAAAATAATAAATTGTAAGTACCTAAAAATATCAAACACAAAATCTATTAATCAAAACTTAAAAAATTAAAAAAAATTAAAAGTTTTTACGAAGTTAAAAAAAAAATTACAAATGAAAAAAAAATTTAAAAATGAAAAAAAAAATTTACAAATGAAAAAAAAATTTATAAATGAAAAAAAAAAAATTTACAAATGAAAAAAAAAATTACAAAATAAAAAAAAAAGTTTTTACAAAAAAAGTTTAAAAAAATATTTTACAAAATAAAAAAAAAAGTTTTTACATAAAAAAAGAAAAAAAAATTAAGGTTTAATATATTACAAAAAGTACCCATTTTTTTACAAAATTTTAAAAAAATTACAAAAATTTTTAAAAATTAGAAGTTTAATTGCTATTATTGCCACTATCATTTCTCAGAATTTAGCAGCCTAGACTTTTGAACACTATATATTTTTAATACTATAAAGAAAATTTCAAATGCAATTGTACCAACACTATTATTAAGTTCGCATAAACCAAATTTTATACTGTATTTAGCGAATTTCCAATTAACATCTTCCGTGTAGAGTAACTTTTTCCTCTAACATTTGAAATCGTGTATATCTGCTGCTTTCATATTTATAATTAATATTTCAGAATTAAGACCATACTAACCATTTTAATATAAGACCATATTTAAGCAAGATTCCATGATAAAGCTTATTATACTGATTATTTTTATTTAGTACGCATGCGCAGTTTTGTCACATGATCACTTTAACTGATGATAATATAAAATTTTGAAAAGTGATGCAGAGGTTCTCATTTCCCAAGTCAAATTCTTGCAGATGACTATTCAGATGACAGTATATGTATAGCTCCAGTAAATTTCCTGATTTTAACCCAGTTGGGGAAACAATTTCTCTGTTAACGAATAAATTAAGTTGTACTATATCATTGTAAAACATCAATAAATGATTATTTATCTATTAAATCTTTTCTAAGTATATAATTATATTTCTTTTATTGTATAGATGTTACACCAAGATGAATCAAAACAGCAGAAACTCTCTTTACCAGAAATGGATACCTCGGATGATTCGTCGTCAGCACATATAGAGTTAAAGAATAATATACATGTGAGTACTTATATGTGATATATTAGAATACATATATTAAACATAATTAGAGTGAATTTACAATAAAATATTGTACCAGATGTTCTATAAAATGTGATGTTTTTTCGTCTATAGTGTTAGAAGGAATTCTAAATATATGCATTTATTTCTCTTGCAGATGTGTTCCACTTGTAACAAATACTTTTCAAGTAAATGGAATTTAAAAGAACATATACAAATCCATACTAGTGAAAAACCATATACTTGTAATCATCGTCAAAAATCATCTACAAGAAAGCGTGAATTATCTGTTACTAGAAAATACAGACCATCAGTTCATATGAAAACACATCCTGTTAAAAAATTGTTTCAGTGTGAAAAGTGTGAGAAAATATTCGTTATTCATAATAAACTGAATAGACATATGACTGTTATGTTGAACTTGTCGAAGACAGTATCCCAAATCATATTGAAGATGGATATTCAAAAATTAACCAGTAGTTTGAATAATTTAACAGTCAAAGATCAGATTGGATACTTCGAAAAATTGACTGTATAGAACATAAACCAACATAACATTTACCCAAACTACTCATGCAGCATTATTGATTTGACATATGATATCCAAAAAGTGAAATTTGTAAAGAAAAATCCAAAGTGCTGTAAAGAATTTTATTGATATAATTGATGAAATGTATTGAAGTTAAATTGATATAAATGTAGACAATATTCACAAGGTATTGTTTAAATACCCATAATAATAAAAAATGTATCTATACACATCTGTGTTTATTTTTATAAAACATATTTCATTGTTAAAAAATCATCTACAAGAAAGCGTGAATTATCTGTTACTAGAAAATACAGACCATCAGTTCATATGAAAACACATCCTGTTAAAAAATTGTTTCAGTGTGAAAAGTGTGAGAAAATATTCGTTATTCATAATAAACTGAATAGACATATGACTGTTATGTTGAACTTGTCGAAGACAGTATCCCAAATCATATTGAAGATGGATATTCAAAAATTAACCAGTAGTTTGAATAATTTAACAGTCAAAGATCAGATTGGATACTTCGAAAAATTGACTGTATAGAACATAAACCAACATAACATTTACCCAAACTACTCATGCAGCATTATTGATTTGACATATGATATCCAAAAAGTGAAATTTGTAAAGAAAAATCCAAAGTGCTGTAAAGAATTTTATTGATATAATTGATGAAATGTATTGAAGTTAAATTGATATAAATGTAGACAATATTCACAAGGTATTGTTTAAATACCCATAATAATAAAAAATGTATCTATACACATCTGTGTTTATTTTTATAAAACATATTTCATTGTTAAAATACATTGTATGATTTTTAACATGAAATTTCTACATGAAAGTATATAACTAATTTTGCTTTACGTAAGACTTGAGATTTATCATAACTTGTTCAACGAAACAACATTTGCCCCAATGAATATCCAGTTTACACACATACATATGAAAATCAACTTTTGATAATACTATACATCAGATTAATGAAAAATATATAAAATTCATTAAAAAAATGTTTTTACAAATAAAAAATTAAAAAATTTTTACAAATTTAAAAAAAAGTTTTTTACAATTAAAAAAAAGTTTTTACAAATTTAAAAAAAGTTTCTAGAAAGTTAAAAAAAAGTTTTTACAAACTAAAAAAAAAAAAAAATATTAAAAAGTTTACAAAACTAAAAAAAAAAAAAAAATTAACAAAAAAAAATAAATATTTCAAGTTATTCTAAAAATATTTACATATTAACAAAAATTTACTCAAAAGTCAGAACCAGACCTATGTCTAACATAGCATTTTTTCGACTTCAGTTGTTAAAATCATAGTGTTAGCCCTGTGAAAATACAAAATAATACCTTCAAATGGTAATCTATCTTGGATCCAATATATGGTATATTAAGAATCATTTGTGATTTCGAAAAATTAATTATGCATGAAAAAACCATTAATGTATCAGCAACTGATGGGACTCATTTTGCTGATGTTATATCAATCTATAAATCTGGAAGTTACCGACAGTAACAGTAACCAAAGACTAACAGATAGAGGTGCTTTAAGGGTGTTGACATTACAGACAGATACAAGAAACAATTTATATAAGCTATGAAGCTATATGCTATTTTTATGAAGCTATAAAAAAGCTTCAAAGTTTCCTTTAGATTTACTTACTGAAGTGTAGATAACTGAAAACATATCCATCGGTTCAGAAGTGACTAATATAACAGCACAGCATACACATATAGGGTATTGCGGACTTTTAGTTTATGTTATCACTTCAAGTGATGAATACTGCTGATTTCGGATAGATATGCATACAAGTAAATTATATGATGAGTCGAAAATGAACCGAGAATTCATATCGGAGTATAACTTAAACATGTGTATCTGCTTATGACTTGAAAAATTCACGACATTCTACAACGACTGATTTCAAATTAGGCCTAAATCTAACATCCCGTTTTTTCTCGATTTCGGTTGTTTAAAGTTCTTATTTTAAAGAAATGTACAATGGTTAGGCAACCATTATACTACTCTTTAAAATAACACTTTAAAGAATCGAAATCGAGAAAAAACGGGATGTTAGATTTAGGCCTGATCCTGCTGTTCAACATCGATCACGTGATCAACTTGTATATCTGAAACAGTTGAATGGGGTTTCATTTTCTTTCCTTGAAGGTAAATATTTTATTGGTTGTGTAATTTGAAATCAGTTGTTGTAGAATGTCGTGAATTTTTCAAGTCATAAGCAGATACACATGTTTAAGTTATACTCCGATATGAATTCTCGGTTCATTTTCGACTCATCATATAATTTACTTGTATGCATATCTATCCGAAATCAGCAGTATTCATCACTTGAAGTGATAACATAAACTAAAAGTCCGCAATACCCGTTATGTGTATGCTGTGCTGTTATATTAGTCACTTCTGAACCGATGGATATGTTTTCAGTTATCTACACTTCAGTAAGTAAATCTAAAGGAAACTTTGAAGCTTTTTTATTTGATTAAGACTTATATAAATTGTTTCTTGTATCTGTCTGTAATGTCAACACCCTTAAAGCACCTCTATCTGTTAGTCTTTGGTTACTGTTACTGTCGGTAACTTCCAGATTTATAGATTGATATAACATCAGCAAAATGAGTCCCATCAGTTGCTGATACATTAATGGTTTTTTCATGCATAATTAATTTTTCGAAATCACAAATGATTCTTAATATACCATATATTGGATCCAAGATAGATTACCATTTGAAGGTATTATTTTGTATTTTCACAGCGCTAACACTATGATTTTAACAACTGAAGTCGAAAAAATGCTATGTTAGACATAGGTCTGGTTCTGACTTTTGAGTAAATTTTTGTTAATATGTAAATATTTTTAGAATAACTTGAAATATTTATTTTTTTTTTGTTAAATTTTTTTTTTTTTTTTTAGTTTTGTAAACTTTTTAATATTTTTTTTTTTTTTTTAGTTTGTAAAAACTTTTTTTTAACTTTCTAGAAACTTTTTTTATATATGTAAAAACTTTTTTTTTAAATTTGTAAAAACTTTTTTTTAATTGTAAAAAACTTTTTTTTAAAATTTGTAAAAAAATTTTAATTTTTTATTTGTAAAAACATTTTTTTAAGGAATTTTATATATTTTTCATTAATCTGAGGTATAGTATTATCAAAAGTTGATTTTCATATGTATGTGTGTAAACTGGATATTCTTTGGGGCAAATGTTGTTTCGTTGAACAAGTTATGATAAATCTCAAGTCTTACGTAAAGCAAAATTAGTTATTTACTGTCATGTAGAAATTTCATGTTAAAAATCATACAATGTATTTTAACAATGAAATATGTTTTATAAAAATAAACACAGATGTGTATAGATACATTTTTTATTATTATGGGTATTTAAACAATACCTTGTGAATATTGTCTACATTTATATCAATTTAACTTCAATACATTTCATCAATTATATCAATAAAATTCTTTACAGCACTTTGGATTTTTCTTTACAAATTTCAATTTTTGGATATCATATGTCAAATCAATAATGCTGCATGAGTAGTTTGGGTAAATGTTATGTTGGTTTATGTTCTATACAGTCAATTTTTCGAAGTATCCAATCTGATCTTTGACTGTTAAATTATTCAAACTACTGGTTAATTTTTGAATATCCATCTTCAATATGATTTGGGATACTGTCTTCGACAAGTTCAACATAACAGTCATATGTCTATTCAGTTTATTATGAATAACGAATATTTTCTCACACTTTTCACACTGAAACAATTTTTTAACAGGATGTGTTTTCATATGAACTGATGGTCTGTATTTTCTAGTAACAGATAATTCACGCTTTCTTGTAGATGATTTTTGACGATGATTACAAGTATATGGTTTTTCACTAGTATGGATTTGTATATGTTCTTTTAAATTCCGTTTACTTGAAAAGTATTTGTTACAAGTGGAACACATCTGCAAGATAAATAAATGCATATATTTAGAATTCCTTCTAACACTATAGACGAAAAAACATCACATTTTATAGAACATCTGGTACAATATTTTATTGTAAATTCACTCTAATTATGTTTAATATATGTATTCTAATATATCACATATAAGTACTCACATGTATATTATTCTTTAACTCTATATGTGCTGACGACGAATCATCCGAGGTATCCATTTCTGGTAAAGAGAGTTTCTGCTGTTTTGATTCATCTTGGTGTAACATCTATACAATAAAAGAAATATAATTATATACTTAGAAAAGATTTAATAGATAAATAATCATTTATTGATGTTTTACAATGATATAGTACAACTTAATTTATTCGTTAACAGAGAAATTGTTTCCCCAACTGGGTTAAAATCAGGAAATTTACTGGAGCTATACATATACTGTCATCTGAATAGTCATCTGCAAGAATTTGACTTGGGAAATGAGAACCTCTGCATCACTTTTCAAAATTTTATATTATCATCAGTTAAAGTGATCATGTGACAAAACTGCGCATGCGTACTAAATAAAAATAATCAGTATAATAAGCTTTATCATGGAATCTTGCTTAAATATGGTCTTATATTAAAATGGTTAGTATGGTCTTAATTCTGAAATATTAATTATAAATATGAAAGCAGCAGATATACACGATTTCAAAAGTTAGAGGAAAAAGTTACTCTACACGGAAGATGTTAATTGGAAATTCGCTAAATACAGTATAAAATTTGGTTTATGCGAACTTAATAATAGTGTTGGTACAATTGCAGTTGAAATTTTCTTTATAGTATTAAAAATATATAGTGTTCAAAAGTCTAGGCTGCTAAATTCTGAGAAGTGATAGTGGCAATAATAGCAATTAAACTTCTAATTTTTAAAAATTTTTGTAATTTTTTTAAAATTTTGTAAAAAAATGGGTACTTTTTGTAATATATTAAACCTTAATTTTTTTTTTCTTTTTTTATGTAAAAACTTTTTTTTTTAATTTTGTAAAATATTTTTTTTAACTTTTTTTGTAAAAACTTTTTTTTTATTTTGTAATTTTTTTTTTCATTTGTAATTTTTTTTTTTCATTTGTAAATTTTTTTTTTTCATTTTTAAATTTTTTTTTCATTTGTAATTTTTTTTTTAACTTCGTAAAAACTTTTAATTTTTTTTAATTTTTTAAGTTTTGATTAATAGATTTTGTGTTTGATATTTTTAGGTACTTACAATTTATTATTTTCATTTAACGTATATTTAATTTCTACGATGTTTCTATGGTAAAAATTATGTGGGATAAATAGTTGATAAGTGATAGAACATAAATTTTAATTTGAGATTTGAATTTTTGAATAGGAAACACAGTTCAAATATTATTTTACAGGCGTTTATGTTCAAATATGTTTCCGTTTCTGTGATATAAAATAGCTCGAAATCATTGGAATGGTGTAAAAAATCACTAAAATGCAAGCTAAAATTGGATATTCACTCGTTAAATCCATATATTTATATGTATAATTCTGAAAGGAATGGATAAAATGCTATTGCATGTTAATAAGTTATGCTAAAATAGGTATGTGATCAGTATCTAAGTTCATGTTAAAATGTCTAATATTTGGTAATATGTATCGTTTTCATAAACTAGGGTATTTGAAATAAAATGTTTAGATAAACTTAAAGTTTATATTCGTGCATATTCTGTTAAAATTGGAAAATTTAAAACATTAAGGTATTCATATTCATTTAGATAACAGTGTGTACTAAACTCCAATATGCGTAAGCAAGGTTCTACAAGTTCATATGGTTTCAAGTAAAAGTATAACTAAAAGTGAATATCAATACTTATAACATAAATTTTAACTTGAGTTTCAAATCTTTGAATGGAAAATACCATACAAATATTATTTACTCGCGTCTGTATTCAATTATTTTTTCGTTTCTGTGACATGAAAATAGCTCGAAATCACTGAAATTGTGTAAAAAATTGGTAAGTGAAAGCTAAAATTGGATATTTACTCGGTAAATCCATAATTTTATATGTATATTTCTGAAAGAAATGGGTAAAATAATATTAAATCATCTAAGTTATGTTAAAATAGGTATGTGAAAAGTATCTAAGTTCGGGTTAAAATGTTGTCTAATATTTGGTACTACGTATTGTTTTCATAAACTAGGCTATTTGAAAAAAAAGTTAATATTTAGGCATATTCTGCTAAAACTGGAAAATTTAAAAAAGATTCGTGTAGAAAAGAATGTTGTTTACTAAATTCGATATGCGTAAGCAGGGTAATTATTATATAAGTTCACATGATTGCAGGTAAAAGTTTAAGTAAAGCAATGCTACAAGTGGATATCAATACTTAGAATAATAGTTTAAGTGAAAATTTAGATAGTGTTATTACTGTGATAAAAAATATTTAACCTTATCATAGAAAATATTGGAAGTTAATATAAAACTCGTGTAAAACATGGTATAAAATCATTGGAATTGCGTAAAAATTACTAAGTATAAGTTAAGATTATTTATTTTATCCTATAAATCCTTATTTTCATATTTAAATTAGTGATGTAAACAGGAGTTTATATAATTACTATGAAATTTTTCACGTAAAGTAATCTAAAGGTATATACTTTTCTCTGTATTGTAATCATCTAAGAAATAAAATCCTATGTATTAGTGTATAATAATACCGAAAACGTGTGTAAAATTCATTAAAATTCACCTTTTTTCGTTAAAAATCGACATTTCTTTTCTTTTGTATAATTATTAGCAATCGTTAAGAAGATGGAAAAGGGTAATCTTTATTAAAATATAACACATATCTATCACCCAACATGGATTTTTTGTAAACATTGATAGTGAATAATATTTATATTACGTCAAAGTAAAAGTTGTGTACTAGACGGTCATTGTTATGTCTCCCCTTTTCTTAGAATGTATGGGGGGTTGGATTATTGCCATCCCTCATAAGTGCTACAGTTGGGGAATGAAAAAAAAAAGTTTGCGTATTGAGAATAAAGAAACATCTGTTTTTTTACTCACACATGGTTCTTATTTCAAGTCTAAATGATATAAAAAGATTATATTATGTACAGTTATCAGTTATATACAATAAAATTATGTAATTGCTGCTAAAATACTTATTATTGTATGAAAAAATCAATTAATTTGGTAAAAATCATTCAAATTTTGAATATTTTCTGTGTATTACGGTTCAAAAACTAAAAAATATAAGTGTAATTTCCTCTTTTAAGTTGATATTACCATCTTATACTTGAAAAATTCTTAAAAAATCAGCTTTATACCTTAAAATTGATATTTTTCGATTGTTTCGTCTAATTAGTAATACTCATTAAGATGTTCGTCGTTCAAATTTAATATATATGTTTAATCTACGGCTTATGATTTGATATCCTCATCTTATAGTTGAAAAAATCTTAAAAAATCAGCTTTTTTCGTTAAAAGTAATATTTTCTTTTGCTTAATTATTATACTCATTAAGGTGTCCATTGTTCAGAAACTATAATATAAATTTAAAATCCATCTTATAGTTTGATATTCTCATCTTATATTTGAAAAATTCATAAGAAATCAACTTTTACGTTAAAATTTGATATTCTTTTCATTGTTTCGTGTAATTAGTAATACTCATTAAGACGTTTGTTATTCAATATTAATATATATGTTTAATATTCGGTTTATGATTTGATATCCTCGTTTTATAGTTGAAAAATTTGTAAGAAATCAGCTTTTTTCGTTAAAAATGGATATTTTGTCTAATTATCAGTATTCATTAGTGTAATGATTGTTCAAAAACTAAAATGTAAGTTTAAATTTCTTCTTATAAGTTGATATTCTCGTCTTATAGTTGAAAAATTCTTAAGAAATCAGCTTTTTTTGGTTAAAATTCATATTTTTCCATTGTTTCGCTTAATTAGTGATACTCATTAAGGTGTTTGTCTTTCAAAATTAGTATATAAAATCAATATTCATCTTATAGTATGATAATCTTGTTCATTTAACCTCTTCTTAGAGTTCTTATTTTCACCCCTCATGTTACAGTAGAAAATTATTTTTCCCCGCCGGAGGATCGGTGCAGCCGGAGGAGCGGAGGGTCGGTGCCTCCGGCCGGTGGCACGGTGCCACAGTGCCACCGGCTGAGCCCGAACTGTCGTTTCCCTACTACTCATGATAACTTACATAAGTCCTATAAAAATTTGAGAAGTAGCTTTAGAACTTTTATTTTGTAGCTTTTTTAAAACCAGTTTTGCTAAAACTGGGAAAAAGTTATCTGGTGAATAAAAGTTTTAGAGAGAGAAGTTTTTGAATATCGTAAGGAAAGGGGGAAATGGCTGTGATTATAGTAAACAATTTTACAATAAAATTCGAGAACAAGTTTCATTTTGCTATTTTTAATACTTTTCAAACAGTGAAGTTATGGAAATCAGAAATGTTATTGGATTTTTTTAATTAAGGAGTACTTTAAGCTGTTGCCAGACTTTTCTCCCCACCAGTATATTGGTATACGCGCTTATTACAAAAATGCCCTTTTTATGAAATGATGTGCCCTTTTCAACAAAATTGCCCTTATTATGTAATGTGCACCCTGCCCTTTTTTATGTTCTAGAATGATCCCTGAGTTTATTAATTAATAAATTTAATGTGCCGAACCCTTTGAGTGCGAGTTATACTCGCGCTTGACCGATTTATTCCTCTGTAATATTACTGACAAATTTAACGTAAATCATTACAGTAATTGTTCTGTTTTCATCTCTTGAGACCTGAAGTTAAAATAACCCTACAATTACACATTCTTTGCTTTTGAGCTAGCAAAATAACACCGTAGACGACAGGAAGCGCCATTTTTCTAAATTTATACTTTATGGGAATGGTAATTTAGGTTTACAAATATGGATCTAAAATTACTAGCACCTCCCCCCCCCCCCCTCTCAACTTAAAATATCAATTTCATTATTAATAACCTAAATTCACGCAATAATAAAATTTAAGGGCTTTAAACAAGTGACTGGCCTACAAATCCTCATTTTTAACACATTCCAACCTAGTTGAAAAGAGTTTATGACTTCAGTTTGTCTGTCTGTCCGTGCTCTAACTCGTGTAAAAGTACTCGGATCGCCCAGAAATTTTTGTATGTTATTGTCGTTTATTGCATGCATGTTCCCTATTTCAACTGAAGTGTGTAGCATTTATATTTTTTTACAGAGACAGTCAAAAGTATTCCGTTACATTACAGTCAATGGGAAATAGACGTTTCAAGTGCATTTTGATTATGCTACGTCATTTAAAACATGATGATATTGATATATAATTATGAAGCGCATTAAAACATGCTTTTTGTAGAATATGGGGTGCAAAGCATTAATTATTCATTTACAGGGTCAAACAAAAGAATTCTGTTACACATTGTTCTATGGGGAAAAATCGTTTGCAGTGTAATTGAGTGACATTTAACTATTACAAACATAAGGAAAATTATATGCATTACTGAGGTTCACACTATAAATTGCTCTCTTGAAAGTGTGGTGTGCATTGCGTTTATTTACAGGGACACAAAAATATCGATTACAATACATGTGCGATATTTAAGTCTATGTGTGATAAAGACGTTTTCAACTTTGGTTTGCGTTTTTAAGTTTAACTAAATTTTTTCATAGTACGTGTGTGTTTATAAACTCGGTTGTTCATATATAGGGCTACAGAAGAGAATCCGTAAGTATTACAGACTATGGGAGTGAATTGCTTAAGGGTAGTTTTTAATTGTGTTACGTATTTTCTTACTGAACTATAATATATTTAGTATGCTAATATAAGTTTGTGGAATATAAAAAAAATGCATATACAGGGCTGCGCAAAGAAAAAGATACATTATCATTTACGGATGGTAATTGCTGCGAGTGAGTTTTAAGTTGCCTTTTAGCTTAATATGTGGTGTGTACAAAAGTCTTCAGATAATATGTAGAGCTGTACAAAGGATTTCGAGTGCATTTCCATCGATTGGAAAAAATTGCTAAATGTGAATATTCTATCTGAACTAAATTTTATCATGCTATCTATTGATCATATACAGGGCTGCACAAAATAATTCGACAATTTTTTGACACGGGAAGGTAATTTCAAGAACTGTATATTTTAATGTGGTATATGTTTTCTAAACTGTTTACTTACATATCGTCTTTCCCTTTATTTAACGGTGAAGTTTCGTTACAGTTTTGGACGTACAGTTATGTACTGTGTTGGAAAGTGTTTCATAATCTATCCCTTTCCGGCACAGACAAATTCTGTTCGTAAAATGAGAAATTACTGACTGACACCGGAATTTACAAACGACTTTTTTAGAAAAAGAACTTCTCATTTTAGGCTTTCATATTAAAAACGAAATTTTATTAAAATATTCTTGGTGCCGTATGCAAGTTTGGAATTAAAATTAGGAGTGCCCGGAATGGGACCACTGTTCCGGAAAGGACTATGCTTGACGCATAATTTTTCGTTCTTGTTTTTTATTGTAAAGGGTGTAAGTTAAATAATCATTGAAAATGTTTTACTTCATTGGCCATACTGTCTTGAAGGCATTTTGCAAACTCAGACGAAATTAACATTTATTTTATGAGGAAATAAGCATCAGTGCTACCATTTTTATTGGTTCCAAAAGCAAACAACATTCAGCTATATAGAAGTAAAAAAAAAAAAAAAAAAAAACTTAGTTTTTGTAAGGGAGAAAAATAAAGTTCTTCATTTGTGTACTTCAGGTCTGAAGAGGTTAAAAATAATGTAGTATTAAGGTCATCTATGAATGTTTTTTCTACTATTTAAGGAATGTCATTATGAATAATGTATAATTATATATTGCTATAATTAGAGGGTGCAGGGGTAGTACTTGTCCTGAAATTCCTGATATTCCTGAAAAAAATATAAAACGTCCTGAAATGTTGTAGTCTGTCCTAATATTCCTGAAATTTTGCAAGTTTTGTGCTATATCGGCATTTGAAATAATCAAATAGGGGGTACGTTACCTTTTCACTGATGCAAAACGATCGCGAAAATCACAATTTTCTTCATACTATCGTTAAAAATAGGATTTTTATCAATTTGCACAAAAAAAAAATCGCAATTTTTTGTGATCAGTTACCAAAATTCGCAATTTTTATTGGTTAGTCATTTAACACGTTGACGGACAGTAGGAAATAGTGAAGTTCGAAAATTGACACTATATGTTTCTGTAATTTTTAGAATATTATAAGTATAGTTTTACTCTTTCTGCTTAAATAAACTTCATTTTGATTAATTCAGCACCTTTAATTAGGTTGCCGTTGCACACACCCTTCACAACCACATCAGGGTGGCTAGTGGTCAGGGAAAAATACAGTAAAAAAAGTGATAAACACCAGTATATTATTATAGAAAAATTTATGTTGATTATTCGATCAAATAATCAATTTGAATTTTTCTAAAAGAATTTACTGGTAATTATCATTTTTTTTTACTGCATTTTTCCTTGACCACTAGCCACCCTGCACGTGCATACTGAAGCTGCAACTCGTATAACAGGTGGAAAACGAACTTCCACCTAAAAAATTGTTTCCAAAACATGACACTGGGCTTCTACTTGTACGCCGGTAAATGCACATTTGTGCTGCTATAGCCGTAGTGTCTAAAAACGACCATTTCGTTTTTGGGCGACTATAGCCGTCATGCCACATTGTGAACTCGCTTTAACGGCTATAGCCGCAACTGTCCGTCAACGTGTTAAAAATTTTGCTATTTTCGTCTCTCAGTCATAAAAAAAAAATCCCAATTTTTACCAATCAGTTATAAAAAATAAAATCTTTTACAAATTTCGTCGATCAGTGAAGAAAAAATAGAGATTTTCGTCCTTCATTAATGCAAAAATCGCAATTTTTTAGCAGCTTGGTCAAAGGGTTCTGGTAAAATTACTTTTCTTTTAAATGTATACATTTACAACAAAAAAAAAATGTGTATGTAGTGTACTATTTATGATAATAAAATGTATTGAAGAGGGAGTTAAGTGTTTTTTCGGTTACTATGTCAAGCAAATATGTCCTGAAATTGTCCTGAAATATCATCTAGGGCTAGTACTACCCCTGAGGGTGGGACTGAAATACTTTACTGTGTTCCAGTTATTAAATGTATTAATCTCTTTTTATACATTTTGATTTTTTTAAACGGTCTAATTTTTTTTTTATTTTTTTTTGCAGGATTGCTGTGTTATTTATTTTCAAATCCGAGACGACTTCAATTGAATTGACGAGAATGGATGTTGGCAAAGTTAAAGTAATACCATACGAAATAAAACAGATTGAATGGGAAATTCCTGATTTTTTTTCACTCATTGTAAATAACTGTTTTGAGAGTTTTGCTTTTGAGGTTGAATATGATATGTGGTATTTTAAACTTTATCCTAACTTTATAATTAATGTAGAATTTATTGAATTGTGTCTGCAGTGTCTTGATGATCGAGAATATTCAGTAGAATATTATTTAGGCTTGAAAAATTGTGATGGCAGTGTAAAGCAGTTTGTCAGTGGAATTCTGGAAAAAGATTGTTCATGTACTGTCCCCATCTCTCTTATTAAAAAAACAGAATTACTGCGGCAAAAGACTGCATTGGCACCTGGAAACATCCTTACTGTCATCTGCACAATGAAGCTCTTAACTGAAATTTCTCATTCTCAGCCAACTGCATTGGATGAAGTAAAGTTGATAAGTAAGTTATAAATGCATAGTTTTTATTTTATTTATCTATTCCACAGAAATAAAAATCTAGAGATGTGTCATACACGAATTAACTGGTTCAAATGAACTATCCATAAAAGGAAATGGTTCGTACAAAACTCATTTAAAATGAACGATCATTCTTCTTTGTACCTTGTACCTGTCTCTCTTCCACTTCCGCAAAAGGAAACACCTTTCGAACCGCACGGCTACAAATTGAATGACCATCCTCCCATGTTCCTGTCACTCTTTTTCCACTGATTTTCATTCTACGATGTAGATAACGTGGCATAAATCCTAAATCCCTCAGATCGAACCTGATACATGGGATATTGTGCTAGAACTACTTCGTATGACTTATTTCATTAGTTCCTCGGATAAAACTGGATATATAAATAGGGGATATTGTACCAGAAGTAGTTTGAATTACTAGCTGATTTTTGGTTTGGGTTGTTCTGTTCTGATTACTGTGTGGTGAATTTCAGAACATAGGCATGTTATGTGTAGGATTTTTTAAGCTGCTCCCTGATCCCCTTTGAAAGAGAGAAGGGGGGGGGGGTGAAAACAATAATTCTCGCTTTATAACGAACGTGGAGAAGAAAGTTTCCAGGCTTCTGACTTTAAATATATTGACCTGGGGTACGGAAATTTTTCAATTCGATGTCTGTCTCCTCTGGTGGGTGCAGGTGCAAAATAACTCCACGTGTAATAAAAATAACTTTAACTTTATAAAGTATAATTGAAACGATAGATCCACCTTTGTTTACTTAAAATATGAAAACATTCATGAAAATGATTCATTAAAATTTTACTAAAATAGGTGTTTGATGAAAATACATATACGAAAGGTTTTAAAAAACTTTAAAACCCTAAATGTTAACAGTACAAAAATCTCTCCGAGCGCTTTCGGCTACAATCTAAGCTTTTATCATGAAGATAGAGAGAAAGAGAACAACAATAATGTTTCAACTTTTAGAACCAAAAGCAGTACCTAGTATGGCTGCCGTTACCTGGAAAAGGCGGAGCTTATGCGTTTGCGCACTTGGTAAATGTGGCGCCATCCGTATTCTGTGTCGCAACCTAAATATAACAATTTTCAATTCATTTCAATATCTATGAGCCGTGATCGTTTGATACAGATACTTTTCTTTAAATAATAATAATTCGAAAATATTGATTTGTAACATGGGATTTTAAAGACTTTTTTCATATTATTTCGTAACGCTTTATATATTTTGAAAGCAAAACTACTGCAAAACAAGTATATGAACATTCACTTTATTAACCTATAAATATTATAATTATATATATAGAATTAAAATTTTTATATAAATTTAAGTAATGAATTTTGTTCTATGCATTTAATAAATTTTATAACTATAAATGTTAATTTCTCTCCCAATAAAAATTAAAAATCTCAGATTAACAGTTTTAGAATGTATTTTCACAGTTCATTACATTTCTTATATATATATAACAAAATTTAAAATTTATCGCGATCCGCTAAATTATTTTCATCCCATCCTATTCTAAATTACTCTATAATATTTGTTTCTTCCGTTTATTAATGTATCTTAACTATATATTTATTCCAAAAACCTCATATCTAAATTCAATATTTAATGGCGACTAGTTAACTAAATAAATTGCGTCTTTATCTTTAAATTATAAAAGCTTTCCAATATTCATCCCTCTAAACACCCGTATTCTTTCCTTTTTATAATTCTAAATTCCTAAAAAGTCTGTGTTTATTTTAATAATTTCCGATATTAAATGTACCTCTCAAAATCATAAATCTTTTTCTTATTTTAAAATGTAAAACATTTTATTCTAAGTCCAGTCTGGCTTTAATCTAAAATCAATAAACCATTTCTCTTATTTTTATTTCTTTCCTTTTCGTAAACGTAAAATTTATTCCATAGCCTCCCTTCAGTAATTAACAATAATCAGTTATCTTAAAATACATCTGGTTCACAGCTAGTCTAGAGAACCTGGTGGGAAAACCTCGAAGTTTCGTTGGCGCGCTTTTGGACAGGAAACCATGGCAGGCATTCAGATGTCCGTTAAGGATCTCTAACTGGGCCAAAATCCTTATTCCCGACCGAAATCTCAAAATCGCTATTCAGATGTCCGAATAAGGATCCTAAACTATGGAAACGAGCGTCCAAAGAGCTCGGATTTAAGGAGAGCTAAAACCCTGTCCTTAACTTAAGGAACGGCGATATTTTGGCCGCCATTAATATTTTCAGTGTTATTTCCTTCTTGGCTTATATTTATTTTAGAAGTTTGTAAGTTTTAAAGTACCTTTTTTCTTACGACTACAGTTTATATTATTTTCTGAGTAAGTTATTTTTCTTTTTTAATCATTATATTATTTAAGAATATCTTAAGTTGTTTGGCATCACCATTCATTTTATTCAACAATCAACATGTGAAGTTTTCACTTGTGTGTTTTTTACTTTATTTATGATATATTTTTAATTTACATGTAAGCGAAATTATCAGACATCAGGTAAGATCGATGATTTTAGCTTTTATAATATCTGAGTAAACCATTTTAAAATATTGATTTTATCCTGTGTTTATTTTCTTCCAATCTATCTAGCGGTGGTTAAATTGTTTACACATTTCGCAATATTTCATATTCATAAATGGTAAAATAATCTGTAACTGTATTTTCATTTTGGAGAGCATAGTATTCCACTGGAAGTAAAAATATCCTTCATCGCTAATAGCCTCAAACATGTTATGTATTTAATAAATGTATACATCATTACTTTTTTTGTATTTTTTTAGTTTGCAAGTTATTTTTAACAATGTTATGCACTTAATTTACTTTTTTAAACAACTGATGACTGATAATTTTTGCCAATCTATCGTCCTGTCATGAATAACAATCATAAGTACTATTTTTTCTTCAAATAATGATGGGTCAAGTAATTTTTTCTTAATATAACCACGATAAAGATACATCTACCTTTCATCATTTTCAGTTGAGGAGAGATGACAGATTTCATATTTTGGATGACTGGGAAGCTGTTTAATTTTCTCGTACAATTTAGCAGAGACTCCTTGATGTGTAGTTTTGTTATTATCAAAGTAGCTATCATTTGGGATTCTCTGCTGTTAAGATAGTGGAAAATTCTGATTGACCTCTCTGGAGCTATACAAAATGTATTGTGAAAATAGAAAGAAAAGACAGACTATTACAGAAGAAAATTCTACCTTTATCATGTACCTTTCATTATTGCGAGTAAAACCATATGTTACAAATTTCTTATTTTATTTAAAGTGGTTAAAATTATTTTTTAAGCTTATGAAGTGGAAAAAGAAATAGTTAATAAAGAACTTTTTTCCAGTATCGTAACATTTTAAATATCATGCAATAAATGTATTTAAATATTTGTCACATTTTTAAAATATTATAATTAGCATCCCGTGATAGATATTTACATAGTACAGTAGTATAGCTATGAATTCTTTTTTCTCAAATTGTTTCAAACAAGCACACAAATTTCTTGGCTAATTAATAGTTAGTTATTCATTAGTAAATAATATTTGTTTTTTCAGAAGTGCATTTCAAAAACTAATTTCTGTGTATATATATACATATGCATGTATTACATTTTTCTTTCTCTTAGTTTTTCTAGTTGCTAGAGCTGCTACAGTTGAACAGAGATGCAACAAGGGTGATGCGAGTAGATATTAAGCAAATCTGGATAATCTGTGCATCAGGAGCGTCAGTTATATTGATATGATTTAATATGATGGTCAGTGCAGAAAGTTGCTGGTTTATAGGGTGCTTACTTCTGTGTTGGCCCGTTGGAATGCGCCTAGGTGGCTATAGGTTACAAATAATCTTTAGTCTCTTAGGTGCAAACTTTGCAGGCTAAATCACATTTTCTACGCAGCATGGTAGCTTTTTTTTGCCGAGGGTTGCTTTATTGTCTATGTTTATGAAAAGTAAGTCATTTATTGCTTTTTCGATATTATTTGTGTTTTTATATACTATATAATGTAAGAGCAAATTCAATTTAATGTTTTCTGATTTAATACCGATTAATTTTTAAGGGAATTTAGTAATTGTCAATTGTGTATTAGTTAGAACAATCACTTAGATTAAATAAAGACTTTTACATATAAATTGATTGTTTGAAAAAATCATACTAAAATTAGCATAAATAAAATTTAAGTATTTTTTATTTTAAGCATGCCTTTATTAGTGTATTTAAATAGAATACGGCTATTTTATTAAAAATTTGAAGGTGAAAACAAAAATTATAAAACCGTTAGGCACTGACAGAAATATTCGGTTCTTTTCCATTAGATGGGACACAACTTTGTGCCAAGTACAAATATTGGCACAAAATTCACAGAAATCTATGGCTGCCCATATAATAATATATCATGTGTAATATATATCGAACAAGAGTTATTAAGGAATATGGAAATCTTGAAATCCGGTTCTGTGAGTATATCTTTGTTCCTTGACCACAGCACCATTTTAATCAAGAAAGGCAGCATAGCAGTGCTACCTGTTGAGCGATATACACTGAAATTTAGTCAGAAACAATTTGAGTCTAGATCTAACTGAAACAATGAATTTCTGTGTGTTAGTTCTTGAGCTACAGAATCCACAAAATTTGTGACATAGACAGACATTTTATTAAAATTATCAAATCCTAATCAAGCATCCTAAAATATGTCAATTCATCAAATAATAGAAGTTGAAAATTTTCATGATTCTAATACTTTTTTATTATGTTACATAGAAAAAAGTAAAAAGGAGAGGAAGTGTTTAGGAATTGGGGGGGGGGGGGGGAGAGAAGGAGGCAAAGCAAAAACACTTCTTTTTTTTCTGCAGTTTGGCTGTTTTGTTGCAATTAAATTGTAATTAAAAGTACTGAGGAAGATAAAAATGTCCTCATGCTAAATTTGGACAATTAATTGCTAATTATAGTAATGCTACTATGTTAAATATTATTCCCTTGATTCATTCAAAAGTATTTGTTTATAAATAATTGCAATTTTTTATAGCTTTAAAATTATTTTAAATCCCCCCCCCCCTCTTCCTCTTAAAAAATGGCAAATCTTTAAGAGTTTATCATTGCTGGTTTTAACTTTATATATTTAAAAAAATTGCATCTTTATGAAAGTAATAATATAATTGTTCATATAATAAACACACTCCATTTTTCTATATGCTGATTTATATATATATATAAAAAAAAAAAATCCTAAATTTGATAAAATTCCAGTTTTGCATTGGTAAAACTAATTTTGTTTTATTGAAAGCAGTTAATATTTACATGTTTTCTATTATGCAGGACAAAAGTTGCAAATGTCTGAGTAGGAAAAAAAAAAGTATTTTTCTGTACATTTCAGATAAAAAATATATTTTTCAAGTAATCTTTAGAAATTTTTGTGTATACAGCACTTATTTTACAAAATTAAAATAGTACTACTTATTTAAAGAGGTTTGTATTTAAAAAATATAATAATAATATGTATTTTTAATAAGATTTTAATCAAAACTCCCCCTCCCTATAAAAAAGGATCCGAGATGAACTATAAGAATAGCAAGCTAATTAAATATAAGCATACACAGGAGAAGGTCCACCCCTACAAGTCTGAAAATAGTGAGATATAGCTTGAAATATTAAGAAACATAGGTGCCGGTAGAAAAAAATCTAATGAGGGGCAAGATTTTTGGGAAAAAATGTGTCTGTGATCCACAATTTAGTCTGTTTTTTTAAGTGTAGGGTATAAACATATGAAATAAGCTAAATTAAGATTTTTTGACAGAACTCGTGCAAAACAATTTTAAACATATCAACATTAAAAGCAATACAGAAATTTAACAATTAAGAAATAATAAACTTTCAAAACTGTCTTCCACTGGGTGTTCAGATTCCCCCCCCCCCCCCCCCCCACCGACGCTGACACACATTCTTTGTTCCTTTTTATTATTATTATTATTCTAATTTGTCTTTTTTTCCCTTTAACCTCTGTCTTTTTTTTCCCCTTTAACTAACCAGATATATATATAAGTTATTTAAACTTCCAAATCTCTAGTGAGTGTAATGCCCTCCCCCCCCCCCCCCACCTCCTCCGCGCGCTAATGAAAATCTTGGTTATATGTGTATATATAAATTTGATTCTTATATATTTTTTAACCGTGGCTTATAAGAATCTAAACCTTTTGGTATGAAATTTTAAACATGTACTCTAATACATAAAAATGAATATTTAAAAAGGAATTATTTTAGGAAATAAAACGAAAACAGTGCAGCTATTAATTGCATTATTTAATAATATTTAATAAAACAAACAGCATTTAATTCTTAATCGCTATATCGTTCTGTCTTTCTTTTTTTACATGCTATATTTTTTTTTTTTTTTTTTTTTTTTTTTTAATTCAATGTTGATGATGGGGATGGACAGAAAAAAAAAATCTAATTTAAAAAAACGTGCTAAGTCCAGAACGGCAAATAAAGGGCACGGTTGATTGATTGATCTGCAGCGAAGCGATTCTGTATGCTGATTGGTTTATCATTTGTGTAATCACTATCATGTTCCGAAAATTGCCGAAGCCAGAGTCGGAAATAAGGAAAGCCGAAGCTGTTTAGGATGGACGATCTGAATAGCGTTTTAAGGATCCTTCCTTAAGTTTGGGTTAAAGATCTCTACTGTAGGATCCTAAACAAGCGGACATCTGAATGCCTGCCCATTTCTCACTAAAATTCGACCTCTCCCGTTGAAGAATCACAGTCCTCCATTGGCAAATCGGCCGTCGCGTGATCTCTGTATTCATACTCTCACCAAACCATATATCGCGGCCCGTGCTTCCGAACGGCAGACGAAAAGAGAGACCCGAACCGAAGGTACTGGTATCGGTGAAATGGAGATCAAATTATTTTCCTGGATACTGCTTCTAAATAGATTATTAAGTCTGATTAATTCTAACATTTTTTAATGCCTTTATTTTGTCTTCGAGTTGATTTAAGCTAATAACATCTGCTGCTATAATGTCATAAATAATTGGAGCCTGTCTTAAGATCTTGAAATGACTGATAAATTGTGAAAGAGTTTCTCCACCTAGCCTATTAAGCTGCAAGTAAAAATCCTTTTGGTGATTTCTCGAGTATTTATTCTGCCTATTCACACCGACATCTGCTATGAATACGACGACTGCACCTTGAAACTCCTAGCGTGGAACCGCCCTCGTTTTAGTATCACAAAATCACATCCAGCATCTAAAAAGTCATTTATATAAAAATGTAGCTACCACTGCAGTATATAATCTTTAGTCCTTAAATCGTGACTATATATATATAATATATGGCATTATCTTGTCTGGTGTATAATTTTTATATCTGCTAAAAGATTTTTAAAAAATTAAAACACTTTCCAAACATAGTGTTGATTTCAGACATTTTTCCAAATATGGGATCAATTTCACAAGCATTTAAAAAAACTGCAGAAATGACTTTTTCTATATTAAGAAGTATAAAAAAAAATAACGTAATTTAAAGTAAGAATCTCTTTAAATTGTTCCAATCATTTATTAAGTTATTAACTAACTCAGGGGTGATTGTGTTCAGGTTATACACCTGAATTCAGGTTTTTTTTTTTTCATTAAAAATAAAAGAATAAAATAGACCATTGTTCAAATCACGTAGTCATAATTTTATTTTTGTATGCAAAATTTGTTCAGCTCAACAATTTGCGAATCTCAGCTGCAGTGTTTAGTAACACATAGCATGAAGTCATAGAATTTTACCATTGACATTTACTGCTAAAGTTAATTACTAACCCACCAAATGAATTAATTTTCTTACAGCCAACATTTTTATATTTACTCATTATTAGGTCTTCATGTTTTAATGCTGGGTTTCTTATTATTTGGAATTGTTTTATTTACAGATTTATTTATTGTTTGTATTTAGAGTTGTTTTCTGTAATTTTCTAGACTATAATTATTAGACAACTCAATGTCATTAACTCGCAACAGAATTCAATACACTTAACATATTAAGAGTATATTGGAGAGATAAATGAACAAATGTATTGGTAAGTACATGTCAATGGTAATTTTATATCCCAATGCAATAATTACTGTAAGAATAGTAAGTAAAATGTATGCATTGGTATCATTGTGCATAGATATGTTATAAAAAAGAGTAGCCCCTTGTTATGTCTATTGCATTTTCACTTTCCGTACACATACAGTATAAGGAAAGTATTATGATCATGATAAAAAACAGATTATGAAAATATTGGTATATTTTTACATTTTAGGGTGTTCTGAATCCGTTTTAACTATTTTTCCAATGATTCCATATATATATATGTGTGTGTATGTTAACATTTCTTCACTTTTTCAGGTCCCCAGAGCTCACCTTTGTAAAATTAGGATCTGAGTTTTTATTTATTGCTATATTACTATTCATTTGAGCCCACAGTATTCTGAAAAGTGTTCGGAAGAGTCGAGTGGATGTCACTCTAGATTTTTTTAAAAGTTATTGTATTTAAATATTGTATATATTTTGTATCTCTTAATTTTGATAAGAAATTTTTCTAACATGTGTATAAACTAATATTTTGGAAACAAACACAAAACATTTTCTTGTATGTATATCTTTCTTATTTAGGGTTTCGTTCATCTCACGAAACCCTATTACTCCCGCTCCGTTGTCTGTCCGTCACAGAGCCATTCTCAGAAACTATATAACTTAAAGAGTTGAAACTTTGTGTTTATATAGCTGAATACCAGCTATAAAGCTCAAAATATTAAAATTTGAAAAAATCGTATTAATTTAATAAATAGAGATAAAAAACTAAAAATCTAACAGCCTTATTTTCCTATTCAATTTAAACATTTTTAGGGTTTCGTTCATCTCACGAAACCCTATTGCTCTCCGTTGTCTGTCTGTCACAGAGCCATTCTCGAAAACTATGTAACTTACAGAGTTGAAACTTTGTGTATAAATCAGAATATCAGCAGTGAAGAGCTGAAAATATTAAAATTTGAAAAATTCGTATTATTTTAATAAATAGAGATAAAAAACCAAAATTCTAACAACCTTTTCCTATTAAATTTAAACATTTTTCGTTATAGCCGATGCCAAAAATTAAAAAATCCACGATAAAATTCCTTCTACAATAATTAATTTTCTATCAGACGATTTCCACGTGAAAAATGAAATAAAAAGTTTCACCAAATAAAAAAAAAGATTAATATGAAATAAAATTGATTGACGATTGACGTCATAGTCGAAATAGAACGGAAAATGTCTAAGATTTCTCAATAATACAAGGAGTATGAGTATGTGTAAGTACACAAAGAAGATTAATATCACGTCATTAGAGAATTAAAAAGAAAATCTGACGTCATATGGGAAGTTTAACTAATTTTTCAAATGTTTGAGAATAATACAAAGCGGGTATCAATATAAATAATAGAGAATAGTAAATATATGAGTTTGAGAAACATATTGAATCGTGATGAAAATCCGATTATGGAAATATTCGCATATTTTAACATTTTGAAAGTGTACAATTTGTTTAATTTTGAAATTATTTTTTTAAATATTGCATTTAGTCCGTATGACAGAATATAATAGCGGGCTGGTTTAGATATTCGAAAAAAGGAAAAAAATGACCGGTAAATTTTTACTTTATAAAAAACATGACTTTTTTTTTTTTTTTTTTTTTTTTTCTAAATGGAATTTGTTTGAATTTATTAAAGAAAGGATAAAGTGTTTTGAAAGGAATATTAAACGAAACCCTTTGAGCAATCTTCGATCACACTTACCCACTTCTTTATAATACTCTCGGTTGTAGCGCACTTAATTTTATCCCGGCAGACGTGATATAACGAGGTGTCACTTTATTATTTAATCCTGGTCTTCAAGTTTACGTGTAAATTAAACCCCTTGACAAAATCTGAAATTTGAGAAGTAGTGACTACTCTTGAAAAGTAGTTTCTAGTTGCTACTTTTTAATACAAGTAGTAGTAATTGTAGTTAACTACATTTTCGATAAAGTAGTTTGTAGTTCACTACAATAAAAAATCAGTTTTTCCAAACCCTTCCTATACCTAAATCAGACATTGCTTATGATTAAATTTTTATCTTTTCAGGACTGGATAAATTGTCGCAGAACTTTAAAGATCTTTTTGCTGATAAGGAAAGCTGCGACGTCACTCTGAATGTAAAGGGCAAAAAGTACAAGGCCCATAAATCTGTTTTGATCGCGCGATCGACAGTCTTTGCTGCTACTTTCAAACATGAGACTTTGGAGAGGCAGACGGGAGTCATCACCATAACGGACTGCGATCCATATTCTTTTCAGAAATTCCTGGAGTATTTATACTGTGGAAAGCTTCAAGAGTTATCTCTCCATTGTGCTATAAATCTGTATTATACGTCTGATAAATATAACGTTGAAGAAATGAAGGTATTTTGCGCTGAATATTTGATGCAATGCTTGACAGTAGAAAATGTCTGTGAGATTGTTGTTTTTGCTGACAAATACGATGAAAAGGTCTTATTTTCTAAAGCTCAGGAGTTTTTCAATGAAAATGTTCGAGAAATTTTTGCAACTTCTGAGTGGGAGTGTTTATTGAAAAAGGACTATCGCATAGCTAACAAACTTTTAATTGAAATGTCGAAAGTGAAGCACTGAGACTGAATTTCAAAATGTGAATTGTCTTAAGTTGTTTCATGTGATTACTTTAAGATGAGCAAATGTGAATTTTTAAATAATTAATATTTTGTACACAAACTTTTGATGATGTTATGTGTTTTAATAAAAATGACTTGCAAAAATGTTCTAAAAGCAAAAGTTGTAATAATAAATTAATAATAAAAATAATTTTGCTAGCTATGTTTATGACGCTTTTTTGTGTCAAAATATTGAACCATGGATGTATATCGTCAATAGGTTTTTATCAGTATTTATGAAAATAAAACAAAATTTGTTGTAATTAGTAGATTATTATTTTTTGATGAACTTCCAGGATAGTTACAATTCGATACAGTTCAAAGTACAATTTGATAATATGTCTGGTTATTCACAATAGGAAATGATGATTATTTATTAAACTGCTGATGATGGAAATGTACTTCAAGTTTCAAAAATATACAAATCAAGCATAACGTTCAGATATGGTATTTGTTTTACAAGATGCTGTATAAATAAGAAAAATTATTTTATAAACTGTCCCTTTTTCTGTAACATATATTTAGAAAAATATTGCCCTCCGTCTAAGAAAGATATTTAAAAAAGACCCATTCTTTTATGACCAAAATTTACTGAGTTATGATATTTTCAATTTTCAGGCACTATAAGCGAATCGTCCTGCGTTTAGTGCCAGAAAAGTACTGAAAATTCAAAGTATAACACGATAGGTTTTGCTCATAAAAGAATAGTACTTTTTAAATGTCCTTTTTATACGAATAGCAATATTTTTCTAAATATAAGTTGTAGGAAGAGGCTGCCTTACAAAAAAAATATAAATTTCATATTTTATTATGTATACAATCCTTTGTATGCGATATGTAATAGTTGTACTTGGTTTGTATGGAAGTATCATTTTATCATTAGCAGGTTAAGATATTATTGTCATTACCTCTATTTTAAACCACCTGGTATATAATGTATGCCAAGAATAGACTTTGAACAGATTTACCGATCTTGACAGAACTTTCCTCATTTTATTATATGTGAAAAGGCTCATTTTTGTGCCAGTTTTATTTTGAATATATTATCATCTGTCTTCGTAAAATCACTCAAACGAGTATACAGAAGTTTCTGTTTCTGCTCTAATTCACAATAATAGCTCTTTCTTCATTTCACAGTAACATGCATACTTTTTTTTTACAAGGACATACTAAAGTTTCATATATTATAATCATTTATAGCTACGATTAGCTATTTCAGGGATTCATTCAGTAATTTGTGCTGCAGTATCGTAATGTTACAATGTGTATCAGCTGATCTGTCTCAATATTTTGCCATGCTTCCCAAAACTGATGAGTATTAATAGAAACGATGTACTGACCGATTAATGGGGGAGATTATAGGTTAAATCCCGCCCAAACCAATTTGAAACAGATAAGATAAAAACAAAATCTCCCGCTGCTGTGGTGGATAAATGATGTGTAAAACGTAATATAATGTAATTCAAAACTTAGGTAAGAAAATTTGCATTAATTGTTTCAATGCTTTATTAATAAGAACCCCTTCAGTGTAATTTTTTTAAAAGAAAAAGGCGTTGTAAGCAGCAGCAACACGTGTAATCTGTTGCTGTTTCTCATTCCTTTTAGGTACGTTCGTAATTATATAAATACGTACCACCTAGAGTCGTCGTTTGGACTGTCCGCATATAACAGTTCATAAACTACCCAACCGAATGGTTTGAAATTTAATACAGTAGAACCCCGGTTATCCGAAAATCGGCTTAACCGAAATACCTTAAAACTCTTTTTTTAAATAGGAAAAATTTTATTTTTAAACAAGCATGCTGTTTATGAAATAAATAAACATCGTCAACTTACTTATTTGACCATTGCGTAAATGCAGGCATTTTATTGCATACACACATACAACACTTCATTTTTTTACAAAATATGTTGTGATTTTTTTTCTTTTTTTTTCCAAGTTTGCAATACTTTAATGCTGCTTTATCACGCCACCTTTTAAACAACAACACATCTGAGGCTGTTGCATCTTCCTACACTTCAATATATTGCAGTGCCAGTATCATGAACATAGAAATAGATAAGGAATTCTAACTAAATAACCTTTCAAAGAAAAAACCGTTCCTTGAAAAATGTTTCAAATAGTATCTGTGTAGGACAGTTGCTCTATAAGTCACCAGTTCGTCTGCTTCTTCAAATCGGCTGCTGGACAGCCACCGTCTGGTGGTATCCGATATACAGTTTCGGTTTGTTGTTGTAAGTGGCGCTACCTTAGTAGAGATGCTCGCCGGCTGCATGCGCGCAGCTGCCATTAAGTTCGAAGGTCGCGACACGATACTAACACTACTTCGTTAGAAGTCCTTATCTATTTCTATGTTTATGGTCAGTATAAACTTTTTTCACCGTCTTCATGCTTATTAAACTATGTAACTAATAATTCTAAACTATGGTTGTCGTTATTTTCCTCTCAATTAATTCATAAAATTAGTTTTGAAAATCAATGACGGCGGGGAGAGCGGTGTAAATATTTTTACTGGCGACTAGAATTTTTTGCTGGCTACCAGATTTTATCAAGTTTGTTAAGCCCTGGTCATAACACTTGTTGAAATTTCTCACAGATAGAATCGATCAGGCCAAAGTGAATCCTTGGGCCTGGTATTCTCTAGGTCTAGAACAGTGGTTTCCAACATCGTACGCCCGGGGACAATTGCAAATTTTTATACTAAATCGTTCCTTGCCCCCACCACCAACTCCTTTTTTTAAAAAAAATAATAATGTTTTAGACTGTGCGTGGAAATAAAAGTAAAACATACAAAATCGAAATATAAAATGATAAAAATAATTTTCTTAATGAATTTAAAAAAAAATTCCAGATAAAAATTTTAAAATAGAACTGAACCAAAATTGTGATATGGAGAATATTTAGATACTTACGTTGATCTTTGAAATTTTATGTTTAAAGATTTGAAATTTTTTCTTTTTGTGTGCTATGCAATTTTTCACAACTTTTTCGACTATTTATTAAACGAGCTTTATATTTCTATTCGACCTGCTACATATCACATGCATGAAGACATTTTTATCCGTAAAACTATTTAACTGTACATCTAAAAATGGCTGTCTTGAATATATTTAACCTAACAAACATTTGAATTGCTAAACGAGGTACTACCACCATAATAAAATTAATAAATTCCTAATAAGCATTGAAAATGACAGAGGTAAATGGTAAATTTCCTATGGCTCTAGTGCAGGCCTCCTGCACAGTAAATAAATATACATCATGCGAAATACATTTTAAGTTTTTAAATCGGATAATACTCGGCGGTCAACTGACTATAATGTCGAAAAGAAAGTTCACTACCAGAGTAATGTGTTATGATGGATAGAAATGGCTACTTAAATTTGATAAAGTTGACAATTCTAAAATGCTTCTTGTATATTGGGTAATTTATGCAGAGAAAATTTTGTTGGAAAATTTTTGACACTAAATTTTATAACTCCAAAACACACTACTGCTCTTAATAAAATATTAAAATTAATTATAAAATATTTCATTGCTATTTAGTTAATTGACAAATGTGAGAGTCTCTGCAAGCAATTTTGTAAAGATAAAAATGCAGCCCATATTTTTGTTTAACAGTGATGTAAGTTTACAAGGAACAAAATTTTTTTTGGCATACTTGCGAAGTTGTATGGCTTTATTGCATTAATAGACAGAGGGATGTTAAAAGCATTTATGACATAAAATTCACCCGTTTGATAAACTAAAATATATGAAATGATATATTATTGTTAAGGCTTTGTTTGGCCCAGGGATAGAGTTACAGAAATTTAGGACCGTGCGTCAAAAGCACTCATCACCCCCCCCCACACACACACACACACACCCTACACGACGATGGAGGCAAATATCTGCTCCTAGGTACGTGCAGTGCAATTTAGAAACGTGGATACATTACAGTCAATAATTTTGATTTAAAATTTGAAAACAAAAAAGTAATATTTTGATTAGTAATTAATATCATTTGAATCCTTTCGTGGTTATTTCAAAAAACAAATTTGTCAAATACAAAATTGTTGAGAGGGGTGCTACATATCTGCTTCGGGTCATATACGTATATGTTACGCCACTGCCCCCACACCTTAGAAAATCTGCCACATGTCCTCTCATATGCTTAAATATACCGTAATTTCCGCCGTATAATCCGCGGATCAAACAATCATGTTTCGACCCAGAAATTTTATTTTATAAAATGTAACTTACTGGATCGCTGTAAATATTTTACTTCAGTTGTTAAATTAAATTTCCGGGTCTAAATATGATTGTTTGATCCGCGGATTATAGCCCGGAAATTACGGTAATAGAGTTTAACTTATGCCATCGAGACTAGCAATGTTATTAAATATTTTAGTGATGGCAAAATTAAATGTAAAATAGATGCCAATAAGTGGACTCGCGATTTAACGACCTTCACGGGACCTCGTCAAATCGGACGTTAAATCGAATGTTGGTAATATTGGTTGTTTTTAATGCAGTTCAAAAATACCTAACATTTTAATGTAATAAAAACTATTTATTTACATAATTTTAAAAAATATATTTGTTGTAATTTGTATTAATCTTTAGAATTAAAAAATGCACAAAAATTATGGAATAATTTTATAAAAATCAATTTAAACATTTAAAAATAATAAATAAAAAATGACTTGCACTAGTTAATTAAATTTTTTTCAAAAAATTATGTTCTACTTTTTCGCTGCAAATGGCGGCTGGAAACTTCCAGAATACCGCTTTCTAGGCCATTGATCACCTGAAAGTAGTCGTTAGAATTTTCTTGTCCTCCAAAAAAGTTCCGTAGAGTCTGGAAGGCATCATTTGCTTATTTTGATGTAGGAGGTGTTCCTGGAACATGGTCAATTTGCTCGTAGGATGAATTATTTGGAATGTTCTGTTCAGGATTCAGAAGACTGCAGATTAAGTCATCTTCCAAAATTCCCCTCAGTTTGCGGCAGGATCGTGCGAAGAGAAAACTGTGCCTGGGGCAAAGTTTCTAAATTGCGCCCCCCCCCATCCCCTTCTTTTTGTGACAGGTAACACAAAATTGATAAAGTACAGAAACAGAAATAAATTCTATTGAATAAACATTTCGCGTTTATGTTGGAACTTTAAAAGGTTTCATTTTAATTCAGAAATTGCAGACAACTAAATAGCGTAAGAGAAAATTGCTCTTATTTGTTGGAGAGATCATGATATTTTGAGACAGAAAAAAAAAAAGGATCATGAAAAAAAAAAAAAAAATTCGCAGAAAATGATCGATGACCAAAAAATGAATAAATAAATAAATTAAACTGTGGTTGGTTGGTACACTGTTAAAAATTTGCAGCAAACTGTCCAGTCATTCGACCGTTTTTATAGAAAACGATTAAATAACCGTAATTTAATATAATTCTGACCATAATATGGACGATAATATGGTCAAAACAGAGTTTACTTACGGTTATGTAACCGTTTTCTATAAAAACGGTCAAATGACTGGACACTTTGCTGCAAATTTTTAACAGTGTAGTATAAATTTGGCGCCTTCTCAATTTCCGCGCCCGGGGTGAAGGCCCACCCTCGCGCCCCTCTTCGGACGGCCCTGGTTTGCGGAAACATAATCATCAAATGTTAGATTAACCCACAAAACAACATGTTTCCTTAATTCTTGCATTAGACCATTAAAATCTTCAGTTTTCTGTGTTTTGAACCACTTAGCAGCAGGTTCAATTTCACAAGCTTCTTTCTTTAAAAATCCAGCATGATAGAAGCAGTTATGGAAACTGTGTTCTGGGAAACTGCTTGCCAAGCCGCATCTGCTATATGAATAGTCTCTAACAAATTCATTGTATGAGTTTTGTGTGCTTCTAAGTTGATTAGGATGTCATTGACTAGTTTATTTCGGTACATGTTTTCGAAAAACTATATCACATCTTGATCCATAGGCTGTAAAATGGATGTAGCATTCGGGAGAAGTAAAATAATCTTTACTGCTTCAAGATTTTTAATTTCTTGAGGATGTGCAGTGCAGTGATGATTAATAGGATAGATATTGATAGCCTGTTTTGGGTCAATTTTCCTGTTTAATTTTCCTGTGTTTTGTTGTCCAATAGACCAGGGGTACATATTATACCATTCAAGAAAGATAACAAAGGTTTTATGTACGTAGGTATGACACTGTGGAAATTTCAGGACAGAATAAAAGAACATGAAGCAGATCTGGGATTAAATAGACCCCACATTGCGTTAGCAAGTTTAGCACAAACTGAACCTATAAAAGTAGATTTCAATGGATCCAAAATTATATTCCGCACAAATAATCACCAGGAAGCTATCATAAGAGAGTCTCTGGAAATAATATCTAAAAAAGAAATAGTCTGTAACGATGTATTATCATATGATATCCACGCAGTCTGGAATGAATTAATACATGATTGATTAAACTGTACTTGTTTTTGAAATGTTAAATGACCTGTCCCATCCCACCTTATATTCCACACCCTTGAAGTAAAATGGTTTGTTCCTGGCAAGCTAGAAAACGCGAAGAGACAACAACTCAACTTAACTATTAGTTTTCACTGATGATGACCGAGTAAGTTCGGTTGAAAATGTTTTGATTTTAAAAGGACTTTAATGTGCTTTTAAATGTTTTTATGTATGTTTTTACGCACCGTCAAGGAATTCTAATGGTAATAAAGTAGTTATGATAGTAAAACATGTGAAAACAAGATAGCTAGAAACAGAAAAATTCTATTTTTGACAGGTTTCTATCTTAGCAGGTACAATTGTATGCAATTCCTTTTGCCGGGATTATGAAATTTTTCCGTTTAAGACAGGATTTCGTTATAGCATAGGCGTAACTTGGGCTCTAAGACTGGGGGGGGGGGGGCAAAAATCTCGAAGCCCTTTTGTAAAAATTTATACATTCCCCCTCCATCCGATCATAGCGTACACACAACACACACTTAAATTAAATACTTAAACATTTTAAATGTTTGACCATATACGCAGAAATAGGAAAAATACTAAGTAACATATTTTATGTTTTTAAAGGAATATTTTAAAATATTGATGTACGACCAGTTATATCTCTTATGTCTGATGCAATTCTATATTAGAAAATAGTTCAAACAAATTTAATAAAAATTTGTCAAAGCCTTGGGCTTTCGAATATTTTTTTAAATGGTGAGGGAGGTGGTTGAGATAAATATGTTTAAAGCCTTTATTCAGAGTTGCAACAAATGATGGAAGTTTATAAATAAAAACTCTAGTTAGTGTTCTGATTGGAATAACTTATTTTGGGTACATGGAATAATTTTAGCTTAAGAATTTATAATTTAATATTGTCCTTAAATTTCGACAATTTCGAACTCTACATGTCATCTACACAACGTTTCAAGTGAAAAAAAAAAAAACACATGCAACAGTTATAGATTATGAAATATTTTTCAACGCTATTAGAATACTGTTTAGTTCATTCTTTCATACAATGAAATGAAATAGCTAAATAAACAATTTAAAAAACACAGAACGCAGTTAAAAATCCATTTCCAAGAATTGCTGTCTATGGCAGCTAATGAATGCGAATTGTTCTGTGCAACGCTGTATGTGATCTATAGAGCTTTAAACACGCCACATTGTGAAACTAAAACTTAAATCACTGGAAAACGTATATAAAAACTAAAAAGGTTTTTCTAGTGAATTACTATTTATAGATGACAATGTATATCAATATCCTTTTGTGCAGCCATATATTATATGAATAATACAGTAAAATTTGACTTGATTAATTTTAAAATCAAATGCACATGCAACAATTACAATCCATAGGCAGAAATATATCTAATTTATTTTGCTCTGCCATATGAATTTATTTATATTCTATAAGCATCTGTGTATAATAAAATACACTTCTGTTCAAGAATTAAGGGGCAGTGACTGGACGCTTTCGCTTTATCCACGGCTCCTCGAATATTTACTGAAATTCTTGATGAATAGTCCTTGAAATTCGAGGATCTAAAGCGCACATGTAACATTCAAGAACAGTAGAAACTGTATACTGCAATTAAAAAATAAATAAATATTGAATATTTGATAAGATATGGACATTTGAATGAAATATTTTTTAACGGCGCATGAGCAAAGTATATAACAGATTTTATTTTCATGATTTGTTAGTCAATTCTATAGAGTAACTCATATAAAAAATACCAGTCAAAGATCGTGAAAACTCAAAAAGATACAGGCAATACAGTAAGCTAATTGGTAAATTGAAGAGGAAATCCCTTATAATTCAGTGGGATTTTCCCCCAATTTGTCGACAAATCTTGTGAAAAGCAAAAGTCCTTTCATTTTTGGACAACAGTGTATAATTAAACTGGAAAAGGCTTAATACAGTTAAAAACATACGTTAGGAATTCGCGTCCATAAACTGAAATGCTTCATTTTTTTTTACGTGCATGCAACTCGGCATATGATGTGTCGAATTTATACTCACAACGTAATGCACTAAAATTCAGTTAATTTAAAAAATGGACAACACAGCTGAAAACGCACTTCCAGCAATTATGGTTCATAGTCAGTCCTATAAACGAAGATAGTTACTTCATACTCTATAAAAAGAATGCTGTAGACCACCTCAGTGGCAAATATAAATTTCATCCTGTTTGATGTATCATAGCATCACTAAACTAAAATGCACTGCAAACGATTTTCCCCCACAGACCGTAATGTAACGGATTTTTTTTTTTTTTTTTTTTTTTTGCATCACTGTAAATCAATTATAACAGCTATATCCGTCATCTTCAATAGGTAATACGTTGTAGTAAGCCTCAATAGCATATATCTACGTTAGAGGTCTGCACGGTCTCGAGCCCCTTCTCATTCACGAGACTCGGTCTGGGCCGAGCCTGATCTTTCTCTTTCCGGGCCTTACTCTTTTTTGCAAACTCGGGCCGATCCGGGACAGACTTCTTTTTTCTGGGTCGAGCCGGGTCTGGAATCCATTCCTCTTAGACCAGGGGTCCTCCTAGTCCAGGCCCTGTCCCGACCAAGCCTGTATGAAAATCATACAAAGGCAGCCCTTGCAAAAATCAGTAAAAATAAGGTCCGACCAAACAGTTTTTGCAAAAAAAAAAAAAAAAAAAAAAAAAAGGAAATACTTTTAAATAACCTTTATGCTACAATTAAATTTTTTTTTAACGAATAATACATATTTTTCTAGCTTCTAGGCAAAAAGATAATAACAAAGTACAGAAAAACCTCTGAAAAGGAAAATGTTTATGATGGAACCTTGTCTTAAACGGGAAAATGTCTTGATACGTGCAAAGTGAATATAATAATCCGTGCGAAAAGAATATAATACATTTACAACAGACGATGTACCTGCTAAGAATGGAACCTGTGTATAACGGATTTTCCTTCTCTCCGATGCGATAATGTCTTAAAAGATTTTACTGCATAGCATTTTTCAGATTTTTAAGTTTGCAAACCATGTAATGTGTGGATTAACGATATTAATAATAACTCAGATATTTGCATACAACTAGAGATTAATTAAAAAATCAATACAGTTTACATGGGGACAAGCAAGAAGAAATCTAGGGAGGGTCATTATTTTGTTACGGATGTGCCTGTACTTTGCAGCCCAGGGCACTTTTTAAAAAATGAAGAATATAAACATGAAAAAATAAGGCTAAAATAAGTTTTTTTTTTCAGAACTCCTCATACAAGACAATTTTTAAACATATCAACCTAAAAACCTATACAGAACAATGAAGAAGGCTTGGCCCCTTTAGGAGCTCCATAGGGCTCCAGTAAGCTTGACCACCTGAAGCCGCTGTTTCAGATAAGTTTGAAACACATAAATACAAAAAGAAAAAAAACAATTAAAATTTGCCTTCCACTGCGGTTCCGGGAGCAGAGCCCCATGTCTAAAGATTCTTAGTCACTTATGAAGAATAAATTTTGCCTTTTTTTTTTCAAATCATCAGAGGTAAAGGAAATTTAATTATCCTGGCCCCACACTTTTCACTCTGCCGCATATAGTAAGTAGTTTACATTTTTTTTTCTTTTCCTTTTTAAGATGATTTCAAAATATCGTAATCTTAAACTCTACAAAGATAAAGTAAATAAAAACTTGTCCCTGTAATTTATTAAACCAAATTATAGACTCGGCCCATGTCTTAGGACAAGACTAAAACTCGGACCCGGTCTGGCTCGGCTCAAGTCCGATGATATCAGTTTCTGGTTTCAGTCTAGGTCCGGTACCCTGCAGACCTCAAAACTTTCTCCCGCCCCCCTCTCCCCGATCCCATGTTGGGCTTGCATTTATTTATTTTTGTAAAAATTATAGTGATGTTGTACATTTGTTTAGCCTAATCTTTAGGAATTTAATTTGGTTTAATAAATTAGAGAGATTTTTTAAAAATCTATCTTTTAGGTAGCTTTCATTACAAAAAGCTTCCTATTGCAACTGTTCGGAGGAAACAAATTCAAAAAAATTTTGGCATATTTTTACCGATCATGACCCTCAGACGCCAAAACCACCCTAAACAGAACTTTCTTTATATTCCTGTTACGATGAATCTCCCCAGTGAAATCCTGTGAAGTTCTATGGGCACCATGAATTACTAATCTGTGACTGGCACCTTGAAATAGGTATCGATAAAACTGAGCTGCACCGAGTGGCGCCCGTCTGGCACGTCAACCGTCGCACCCAAGTCCTGAGGGACTTTTAACGCGCACGACCAGGAGGGTCCTCCTGTATGCGCTGCGAATGGTGGGAGCACCGCTACCTGCGCATCACTCCCATTGAACCCAAGAGTTTGACTACAGAGCTCGTTGCGATATGCGGTGTAGCCCAAGCTATGAGGACAACACCACAAAACACCTGGTGAGACGTTGGAGTCCTCCAACGACGGCTTCGTAGCCGGAACCCTAAACAGGGAACGAGGTGCTAGACCACATGCCGAACTTCTCCAACGACCCTTAATTTACCACGGCTTCCGATCATCGAGTCCTAAAGAGGAAGGAAACGACTTGTTCATCGGCCGCTGCGAGCAGGAGAGGCCTCTCGCCAGCTCGGGACTTCGAGGAAAAGAGTCCCTGACGCATAGACAGCCCACGCTAAGGTTGTCCCTCCCCCCCAGTGGTTTACCCCACCAGTGGCTGTGAGGTTCTGCTCTCAAAGCTGGTAGACGGGAGGTGCTGGGTTCAAACCCCTGTCGCACTCGTCGACCTAACCGTTCGGAGTTTTCCGTGGTTTTCTTCGAACCTTGACGTAAATACGGGTTAGAATCCCTAAGAAAGACCACCACGGAAGGCATTCAGCCCCTAGAGCCTATACCCCAAGAGTATATAATTGGCCGTGTAAATCAATCAACCAACCACCTCCTCCCAGTAGCTTTGCTTCTGGCTAACCCTGCAGCGATAGGGGTCGATATACCCGGGAGGGTCAGAGAGTTGTATTCATATTATTCCAAGGTTACTTTATTTTAAAGAAAATGACAATGGTCAAAGTTTAGACAGTAATCAAGAGACAGTATCCCACCGTATCACATACGTTGCATATAAACAGCTCGATAACGGAAAAGGGAAAATAAGTTCAAATTTTCTGTTAAAAAAAAAGAGCAGAGGAACTATTTTTACTGGAACTTTGACTGTAGCATTAAAATTTTTGTTAAGAAAAAAGACAGACATTATTGCTATGAACGTAAAAACATTAATTCTGGATATTTTGAATTATCTACTATTTATTCTAGTTCGCACCCAAAATAGCAAATAAATGGTTAAATTTTAAAAAAAGTAAAGAAAATTGAAATATAAAACTAAGCTTTAACCACTAAACAATGCAAAAAACTGGAGGGGCAAAAGGTAAGTCTTGCCCCTGCTTCTGAGAAACTAGGGGGGGGGGGGCATATGCCCACCCTTGCCCCTGCCAGATTACGCCCATGCGTTAGAGACAGGTTTCCCTTCACAAATTACTCTATAAATATTACTGAAAATGTTTTGAAAATCAAGGTTATCTTAATGCTCGCTTTGAAATGTTTGGAAAAAACTAATGCCTCTACGAAAGTCCGTAGCATTATCGAATGGTAATAAAATACAATAAAACTTGTTAAGATGGAATAGATAGAGACTAAAGATAAGTTCCATTTTAACCAGGTTTCCTTCTTAATATCTTTAATTGTTTAATATTCCTTCCGACATGTGAAAGTTGAACCTGTCTTTTATGGAATCCTCTCTTACACAGAAATATTTCACGGTCCCGACGGATGGAATACCATAACAATCTACCTGCTAAGACGGAAACCTGTCAAAAACGGATTTTTTCCGGTTTTCAGCGATTTTGTTTTCACTGATTTGCTGTATTGCTATTTGTAAATCATTAAAACTACACATAGTATTATTAGTTTTCTATTAATTAAACAAACTACTATACTAATAAAAGAAAGTTGTTTGTCTGTGTGTGTGTGTGCGATGGCTATAGAATTTGCCGCACGCAGAAGTCTGAAAATTTGGTGAGGATAGTCCAAAGCAGGTTTTGAGGCACCTGAGGCTCAAATGTTTATTTTTTTAAGAGCCGGGCCCCCTGGGACACCTTTAAGTTTTTTTGCCCTAAATTGTTAATAACTTGACTCATTTTTATCCTATTTTCGTTTTTGGGGCCCTTTCTTCATTTAGCTTTTCCTCCATTTCTACGTTCTAGTTAAGACCCGATACGGGGGGCCCCTTGAAGCTTTTGTGAACTAAATTGTTAATAACTTGCCCTCTTTTAATCCGATTGTCTTCGTTTTGGACGCTTTTTCTCCATGTAGTTATTCCCCCATTTCTACAGTCCACTTAAGGGGCTACTTCACTGGCTCTCCCAGACAGAGCAGCTAATGTTATTTCAATGGGAGAAATTTAGAAGTGTCATCTTTTCGCATTTTGCTCGAATTTAGTAATTTTTGTAGCTTTCAAAACCTGTACATTTAAATTATGCATGCTCCTTTCAAATTTTATTTTATTATTTTTTTTTAATGTGATATAAGTGCGTTATTTTGAAGATTCATGTTTAGTGTCTTATCGCGAAAAATCTGTTTGACATTTTAAAATTTGGTAAAGACACAATCGTAGCCTGATTATTTAGCTTTCCAAAAATGCTTTTTATTTCGATTTAGAAAAAAATTTAATCGATGCTACAATCCTAAAAAATTGTACTGCCTTTTTTAAAACAGCCGAAAACAGTAAAATGACCGCCCCAAACAAGTTACCTCCCTTTCTTTCCGGGAACTCAACGGGAAGTCAAACGGGAAAAATCTTCATTGAGCGATAAGAAAGACCACCTAATGTGTGAAATTTTGCCTTTGGCTATTAGTATGCAACTTCTAAAGCTACAAATTTCATTTTAAGAGCAGAGAAGAAAGTTTAAAAAATGGTATTTTGAAATGATGTAAATAGATGCTGATTATTTGTTTTACTAGGCATCATACAGATTTTTAAAAAACGTTATTGATTTGGGATCAATAAAGATTTTTTTTCACCTCTCACCTCTGAAGTTTAATACCCGATATATTTTTTAATTGCCTACAATAGTAAAATGAAAAAGCGTTTATTTGCTAAACAAAAATACTAGAACTATCATTTATTCACTCTTTCTCGGGAAAATACAAACATACAGTGGCAAGTGTCATTAAAATGAATAGATAGACAATAGACATATCCAGCGAATAAATACAGTTGTATTTAAATTTTCTACAATACCTTTTTTCTATTATTTATTACATAACTCTTACTGAGTTAGTTTTAACGTTTCTTTCGAAAATATTAAATATTTATGCGGTAGATTAACTAAAAAATAACTATTGTATAGCTTTATTATTAAAATTTGTTACACTAATTTAAAACTCAGAAATGATGAGATTATACGGGTTCTCTTTTTTTCGGTAAATTTCGTGATTCTCCTTTCACAAATGAAACATTTTTAAATTATACTTCAAAGATAAAAAACAAAACAAAAAAAACATATTTCAGTGCGATTTATAATTAGTTACTATAAATAAAGCATTATTTATTTTACATGTAAGAATTTAAATAAATGTGTCAGTAATCAATTTTTTGTCAGACGTATATTTTGTTTAAAGCTGTTTTCAAATCCAGAGGACTTACTTTCTGACACATTTCAGAATTCATTTTTCTTCGGAAACACATGAAATTGGTACTTGTTCTTATTCAGAAACTATGCAATCGAATAGCGTTTTCCATTTTTTTGGTAAAGGCAAAAGTCTTTCAGAAAATACTATCGAATTCGGCGTTTTGAACCGATTTCCGGACGCGACAGACCGGAAGAGAAGAAAAACCTGTCGCCAGATGACAAAAATCGCTTATAAATCAATAAGTAACTTGTTTATCAAAACATGGAAAACGTATTCGATTTCAAATTGCTTTAATAGTCAGGCCTGCCAATTTATGTTTAAAAGAAAGTTTCGCGTTTGTTGAGCAGATAATTTGAGAACCACCTCAAAGTTTGTGAAAATTTCTACATTTCAAACAAGCGTTATAAATGCTCACTCCTCCATATGTAACAAATGTTTTTGGCTTTCTCAAATCCAAACTGACTACTTTATGACATATTATTTAATTCGTTTTTGTTTGGGAAAAAAAATGGAAACTCATTTCTATTCCAAATCGCTTCAATAGTCAGGCCTGCCAATTTTATGCTTTTGTGTTTAAAAATGAGTGTGCAGGGCTTGACAAATGCGGTCGCAAGATCGCATTTGATCATCAATATTATTTTGGCATAGTTTTGTTTTAGCAATGTTTTTCCTATAAATAACATAATAACAGTTCAGTTATTTTGTAAACGTAATTGCCGAAACGTCAGTGAAGGCTCTCTGTTGAGACCCGAAAGTCTCTTTGTCTGTCTGTTTGTCTGTTCCGCGATAACTGCCGCAAAAAGGGTCCGATTAGGTTGATTTTTGGTGGGTATATTGGCGAGGTACCCGGAATTAGCTGTATAGTTTTTGGTTCATTCGTTCGAAAAATATAGAACACTTTATTTTAAGTCATAATGCTTTTCTATGGGAAGTCAGACGATTTTTTAATTTTAACATTCCGCGAAAAAAAAATCACGCATTGGGATAATTGTAAATGCTAAATTATGGATATTAAATTTACGAAATGAATATCTTAATTTAATTTGATCGCTTTGAAAATTTCCCAATATATTTATTAGAATTTCTAAAGTAATTGTATAAATTATTGGGAAATTTTACGCATTAATTTGAAAGATATAAAAATTTTAATTTCTCATTTTTTACAAAAAATTCCAATGTATTTTCTTTCTCTCTTTCATTAAATGGTTGTTAAGCAACTATATTTCAAAGAATATCAACAAAGGAAAATTCAAGTGAATTATTTTGTCGCGAAATGTTATTAACAAAATAGCTAATTTTCGGGTGATTTAATTTTTTAATATGCTTTTTCTAATGAAATAGATGAGAATTTATTTTAACTACTAAAGAAAGGTGACCAAATCGGCTTTCCAAACGAAAAATATAAAAACGTTGAATGTGAAAATGGAATACAAGTCTCATAAGAGAAATTTACATTTGTATAAGCATATTTAATACGCGGAATTTTATTCAATTTCAGCAACATATGATATTTAGTGGTTGAAAAATAAGTATTCTTTTAAGGATAGGATAAAACCTCCTGTACAAAGAGATGGTTATTCTAATGAAATTAAAATAGTAAATACATTCAGACATATACTGAAGAAATGAAATAGCACAATTACTGGAAATTTAGGATATATAATTAAAGCGACAACGGAGGGTTCAGGGGGGTTCCACCCCCCTGAAGTAATGTAGTTATTCTGAAAAAATACAGTAATAAATAGTTTATCATATCATTGCATAACATTGTGTTTAATGCGATACTTTTAAAATTTCCGGAACTTTCGATAAATTTTACATTCTTATAAATGTATCAATAACTTTAAAAAATTGAATTTTAGGATATCCAATATTATGCAGATAATGTTAAAAATTAGTGAGATCAATGAACAATGATTTGTGGAGCTGACGTTGAGGCCTCCGATCTGTAGATTTACTAGTTATTATTATTATTATTATTATTATTATTATTATTATTATTATTATTTTCTTTTTGAAAATAAATGATGAGGGAGGTTTGGGTGGGGGGATATTTCTTTTTTCTTTTTTACTGGCGACTAGATTTTATTACTGGGTACAAATTTGATCAAATATGTAAAACCCCGATGTGTGTGTGTATATATATATATATATATATATATATATATGTGTGTGTGTGTGTGTGTATATATATATGTGTGTGTATATATATATATATATGATTAAAATGAAATCACATTACGTGAAAATCAAAGGAAAATATATTGTAAAAATTAAAAACAATAAAATGAAAGTGTAAAATGAAAAACTATGAATATCTTATGGATTCATCAGAGGAGTTTCATAAGAATAATTCATTGTAAACATATCTTAATTCGTCGAATATTGTCAAGCATAAAAAATGATAATATAAGCTCCTTATAACATATCGGAAAAACCCTGAGATGTGAAAAGAATAAGACATCTACTATATATATATATATATATATATATATATGTGTGGTTTAATGGTTATTATTTACAAAAGTTTTATTATATATATATATATATATATATATATATATATATATATATATATATATATATATATATATATATATATATATATATATATATATATATATATATGTATATATATATCATTTGATTTTGTAATCTAAGTAATGCATTTGAATGTAAACAGAGTTACTGATTTTATTGTTTTGGTTTTGAAAATCTCAGAATTGTAAAGGAAATTAATTTTTAATATAAAAATATTTACATTTTGATAATCTTTTAAATTACAAAAATTCTTTCAGTGTACAATATTTTAAGTACTGTTTGCAAGTCTAAAGATGTTTTATTTCTTTTATATGAAGAAAGTGTCAATTCTTAGAATTTACTAATAATATTTTAAATAGTCTAATTTGATTTTGAAAAGAGTAGTAAATATGCTTTTGTGCGCGCAAATTGTGTAAATAAAATTTGTAGTATCTTTATATCACTCGTATATTTTTTATATTATGTATATATCATTGAAATCATTAATAAACAGGTTATTTATTCTCTTTTGTGTCGTGTAATCGTTAGTGTAGTATGTGAACAATCAATAAAATAGTTTTGATAATCACAATTTGCGTATTTTTTTTATGTATATATGATTCTTTAAATTTTTTTGATAAGCTTGAAATTTCATACTTTTTCAATAAAATTCAGTGTTGAACAAATTTTTTTCTTTGTTATTCTATATTAGTATTTCTATTTATTCTTTTTTACATTTATTCCGTTGACGGAAATTGATTTAAGTTTTCGTGTCGAAGAAAACTTTTTAAAATGATTATATTAGTGAATATTTTTGAGGAAATTTGTTAATTAACATATCACTTTTGATATGATTTTTATTTGATTGAAATAATCTAAAAATCAACATAAATTATGTTTCTATTCCAAAACCCTTCACATCTTTGAAAACAAATTGAAGTTATATGATATTTAAAAGAGAAATTAAAACGTGGTGGAGAATAAAGGTTCAAAAATGAAGAAAATAAGTAGGAAAAAAAAAAAAAAAAACCTTTAACCATCATATATGTATTGTATTTTTATTTCGCAGTGCTACACTTTTAGTAGCTGTAAATCTATCAACAATATCAAAATGTTTATCATGCTTCAAAGACTATAAATAAAGGGACTATAAACAAAGACTATAAAAATAATTATACTATTCTTTAACACTTTATGCCCCAACAGTACTTTAAAGTATCATTGAAAAAAACTTGTTATAAAATTCATTTAATACATCGATTAGTAGTAATACAGTATACAATGAGTTAAAGATACTTTCCTTTATCTTATTCCAAAAGCATTGTTGATTGCACAAAACAAAAATATATTTAAAAGATGATTTCTATTTCATTTGCATCTTTTCAGCTTTCTTGATGCTGGAAGATGGTGAGTTAAAAGCTTCAGTTCTGAAAATTTTTTGTATTTATATTCTAATATTTGTAGATTTGCTAATTCTATAAATTAAAAATATTTTTTTAATTAAAAAATTTGAATAGAGATATAAATATTGCACGTAATTCCTACACATTTAGCTTTGGTTTATTAATTTTAATTGGCAAAATCCTTCTAAAATTGATTGAATGATTATGTAAATCCTCTAACGTGGTTTCAAAAATTCACGAAAAATACTTTAGAAGATGAAATTTTCACGAATTCATATTTTGGGACATAAAGTATTAAAAATAGTTTCAAATCATCATTATTCTACGAATAAATTATCTGTACTTTTTACAAAGATTGTTGCCAACGGCTGATCCAAGGAAGTGGTCATGGGTTCATGACCGCCCCCTTGAACAAAGAAAACTTCTAAAGAATATTTTAAAAATATATATTGAATTCTTTTAAATTTTCCCCTTGCTCAACTAAGAGAATCTTTCCGACTGTCTGAAGCTCTACTCAAATCCAAATTAGGCAATTTCTGAAAGATCCATGAAATCATTTTTAATACCAGATGCAAGACAATTACAAGTGCACGTATTCAGAACAAATATAATTGAATAGCGTTTTCCATTTTTCGATAAAGGCAAAGAAACTTTCGGGGAAATATCTGTAAAACAGGTGTTTTAATCTGAATTTCAGGTCACATCAGCCAATTGCTTCCTCATGACGGCATTTCTGTAACTGCCAAGTCTTAAAAATTGTCTTAAAATGCTCATTTTAGGGATGATTCTTTGCCTTTATAAAAAAAATGGGAAATTCTTCAATTTCTTGGTATCTCAATGAAATGTGTAAATTTTATATTTTTACTAAGGAAAATGACTTTCTAAAAGTTTCAGAAAAGTAGCCATTTTGGATATGGCAACTGCCAGCCTTTAATATAAAAGTTGCTTATTAAAAGATGTGATCCCCCCTCCAAAAAAAAAAAAAAAAAAGGTGTCATGTCTCCCCGTCTAATTGCAGGGCTGGATCCGCCTTTGGTTGTTGCGTCGGGACACATTTTACTGATTTTTGCATGGATCGAGCCTTAAAGTTAGTGAAAATTTACGCATTTCAAACAAACATCACAAATGCTCGCTCACACATCCACATACATAATAAATGTTCTTAAAAATGTGGCAAACACTTCTGCACTAAAAACTTAGTAATTTCCGAATTACAGTGAATGAAACTATACGAAAAGAATATATGAAAAATATATTATTATTAATATCTGAAAAAGAATGTTTGAACTATTACTTTTTCATATGAAGTGAATGTTTAAATGAGGAAATAAAATTTCTAATTCTATTGTTTCATTACATTATTTAAAGCTGTTTTAAAAAAAAAGAAATACGAAAACTCATGCATCAAGATATAGGTTATATAAAACTTTCCAATACCTCCAATATACTTTAACAAATCTTTACCGTTTAATAAGATGAAAGATGATGTCTACGTAAATAAATTGGAATAAGCATTTGTAAAAGAAATTTGATAAAGAAAATAAGTTATAGACAGGTTTCGCTTAGACACGTTTCTCTGTAATACACCTATGATCTTCAGAAGTGCTTTATAGAAAGGAGGTTTTAACAGTCTTAAAGAATACCTGAAAAAAAAGATACATGTCTATAACTGAAAACTTTCATAATATTTTAAAATTCTACTTGCTAAGACGAAAACCTGTCTAAAACGGAATTTTCCAGAGGTCATTTTAGATTTCGTATTAGAAGTATTGCTGTCTCTGTATATATGATTAAGTAAATGTTTCTCGTTCGGAAAGGTTGCAAGGGGGGGGGGTGGCAACACTCCCGAACTCCACCCTTGGCTATGCCACTACCTTAACCCCCCCCCCCCCCCTAGAAAGTTCTGAAATGGCGCCCCTGATTTCAATGCAAAAAAGAAGATTCTATAATAATTTATTTGAGATTATTTCAATTGGATCGAATTTAAAAAAGCTACTTAATCTAAAAGTAATATGGCTTGGGTGAGATAAATGTAATTTGGCTAGGTTAAAGTTCTATATTGTAGATTATTTGCAATGCTATTTTTTAATTTCTAGTTTTAGAAAAGCGTTTTAAATTAAGGCTGTGTGCAGATTCATAGACATGTGAAAGCACGAAAGTTGGCTTATTCATTATATGTATTTAGTGTGATGTTTCCAGAGACATCCGCATAACAGCACTTCTACCAAGATCTCTTTACAATGAAAATGATATGATTAAGGGATCTGTGTTTCTAAATTATCAGTATCAAACTGTAAAGAATGAAATTACGTAGCCTTCGTAGACTACGGAAATTATAATAAATTTTACAAATTGCTAATAGATGGCAGCACAGGTCAAAAAAAGTTTAGGCGGGAAATTACAGCACAAGGCCATTGCGCATGGCGATGGTGCAAAGAAATAGAAGTTAGAAGCAGCAGCGTTCTATTATATTCTACTATCCTATTTCTATTTCTTTGTTTGCTAAGTGGTACTGTACTGTAAAAAATATGTTGGTAAATTAATCCAGTATTTTAAATTATTACAAGTAGCGCATAACGTGGATTCTTTAATTATATAATTAACTGCACTGCTGAGTTATTTTACAGCGACGTAAGTAAAAAGTAATTTATAACGTAGCATATTAATTTTCTGTAACTATTGTTCATAATTTTTTTTTCTATGACTGTTCATATTATTTCTTGGTATTGTATTCTGCTTATTTTATGTAACTATTTATAATTCTATTACTTAAGTAATATTATATGTTAATAGATTGTTGTTAATTTTGGTATAATGGAAATTTTGAATATAAAATTAATTTTAAACTGTTAAAATTTCCAATCCTTGATTTTTATTCACTTTACAATGTCCAAAATAGGGTGTATACGTTATTGTCTTTTTATTAAAAACATCATTTTCTTTAATTATTAAAAATACTTATTTTTTAAAAAATATTTAAATTATTAAAAAATAAATAGATTTCATTGAAAAAAAATCAAAATGTAAGATAGTTTTTGACATAAGTGCTTATCGGTTAAAGTCGATTTGTGCGTTGCATTTTTTTTCTTCAATTGCAATGACGACCAAACATTTTGAACAACATTTTGACGATTTGAAACAATTATTGTTATGCAACATTTGATTACTATCCTTGTATCTGTAAAATACAAGATTTCGGCTTAATGTTACGATAAATTTAAGTTTTGTTAGTCATATATATATATATTTTTTTAAGTTAATTACTTATTTTTGCCGGAAATACCATTGGTGTAAATTGTATAAATATAGAAATTATGTTATGTATCTAGCAGGTACAACATTACATTTTTTTTTTTTTTTTTAGAATAGTAATCGAGCGTTAAAGGAGCCTGGGTGTTTTTGAAACCCTACACTTTTATCAAAGATAAAAAAAAAATAGACTCAAACATTTTAGAGGTTTTCTTATTCATATACTAATATAATTAGTTGAAAAACATTTCTCAATTCAGCGGTCTATCCAGGCAAAATTTGGGGCCTGTTTAAGGACCCTTCAACAAAATTCCTCATAATACAACCTTCCCCTTCACAAAATTTCTCTTAATAAAATACTCCTTCGGAAAATTTAATTCCATAAAAACATTTTTATTAGTTCCCCTTTTTTTTACTTCATTAATTATTTCTATTTTGTTCGGTTTTAAAATGTGTAATTTTTTGCAAACAAAACAAGTTCACCAGAAAAGAAAACCTTAGAAGAACTTTAAAAAGTTATGGTTGGTTTGAATTTGAGTTACTGGATTTCATCTTTCATTACAAAATGTTAGCTTAGCCATTCTTAAGGATTAAGACTGTATAAAGATAATGTTTAATATCTATAAAGATATATAGATTATAGAAAGATGTCTACCAGCATTAATTTAATTTTAAATTGTATATGTTTTACTGTTTAGGGTAATTCCATTTCAGATCAACCAAAAATTTTTAGTATTCAACCTGTATACTCAACAAAGGCGATTGATGAATCAATGTAATTTAGTACAATCTGTTTTTTTCCCGCATACAAGATTTTTTTTTAACTAATGGGACAAACTTTCAGAGGGGATAAGTTTCTAGACAAACAACTTTTGTATTGAAAACCATGATTGCAATCTACTTTTTTAGTCAAAAATGCAAAGTATCATTCCAAGCTGAACTGTTTTTTACTCCCAACTTTAACAATAATGAAAACATTGTAGTGATATTTTCAACTGTTTTACTTGCTGTATATGAAAATTGCTACCATTCTCTTCTGAATATGAGCAGCGCTGAGCTAGATGCTGTTCAATTTGGAATGCAGCTTATAATACATACATCACTGACCAAACTTCAGTGCATTTCTTATGATGTCATAAGATTTATACAGTGTAAAGCTAATGTGATGATTGCATTTTCAGAAAAAGAAGTTACATATATATAATTTGTATTTTTTTACTATTATTATTTGAATGCTTTTGAACAGGGTATGCCGATTTAAATAAAGTTGATTTAAATCACTGCTTTTTTTAAAAAAATCATTGATTTAAATCAATATTAAAATTTTATTCTTTTGGAATATGTAGTTTTGCTTTGATTTCGAATATAATAAAAATTTAAACAACCCACATGTTACTATTTATTTGGATAAAATGAGCCAAAAAAAAGAGCCTAAAAAATAAACTCTCTGCCTCTTTAAAATATACCCACAATCTGTACATGTTTTTTTTTCCTTCTAACTAAAGGGAGAATAGTGTTCATCACCGAAAAGTTATCCTAAAGGCATTTCCAGAACAAACGTGGCCCGAAATTCATTTGGTTATTAATATGTCATTATTACAAAGGCTATTATTACAATTATATTCTTCACTTACATGCTATTTAATATAACATTGTTGTAATTTGTTTGATAAATTTATATTTATTTTTAAAAATCCTGCAATTGTTTTATAAATGGCTGTGTCACAGGTTGTAAGAGCACAGAAAGGCAAAATAAAGATAATGAATACTGTCAATCTACATATGTTTATAGCTGATCAATTTTTGAATGTTTTTCTCTCGAACAATAGTTTGTTAATTCATGTGGTAACATATAGATAATATTTTCCATCTAATTGATTTTATTCGTTGTGAATTTAAAATATGATGAATCTAGTATGTCCTGGTTACATTCCATTTACCTGCAGAGAAATTGGTAGTATACATTTAGGTAATATTTATAAGCAGGAAAAAAAACAAAAATTGTAAAGTGCTTGAAGTCCAGACAGTCTGCTTGAATTTAGATGGGTGGTAAAATGACCACATTGAGGGTATTATTTGTGCAATTGTTACCAAATGCAGCAGGGATTGGTATCTTTTGAATTAGATTGATACATCAGAAAATTTACATACAACCGAATATAACCTTATAAAAATTGCTCATGAAGTAAGACATTGAAGTGCAAAGCTAAATGTAACTCTTTTATTAGTAGCCTATTGCAGCTAATGTCAAGAGTATGCATGATGAATTAAAAAAGATATTTGACTGAGATTGAAAAGGAGAAAAAACTTTTTGATTTTCCTAAGTATTAGTAGTTTTATAGCTTTAATCATGAGATTCTTAGCTAAGGCAGATTCTTTTTATGATTTTCTTTTTGAGCAAAATCAGGGTTGTTTGATTTAAATCGTGATTTAAATCATGATTTAAATCAACTGATTTTTTTAAAAAAATCTTTGATTTAAATCAGTAGTTTTAACATTGATATTTACAAGCTGAATAAGGATTAAATTAATCATTCGTGTTCAAATAAATGTCATAATTCATGTCGGATTAAAATTACCTTTTAAAAATGTTAAATAAAACTTTCATAAAATAATTATTTTCAACTTATAAAAGTAAATGCAACACTACATTGAAAATATTATTTATCCATGGTGCATCCCAAAACAAATATACTGATAAATGCTCTCTCATTTTTAAACTTTTGTCTTTCTTAGATGATCACTTCATTTTTGCAAGTTAGATGTTGAAGCTAAAGTTAAATATATTCAATATAAAAGTATTTAATATAATAGTAGTTTATTTCATCGCATTTTCAGTGAGGAGTTACTTCCTGTAAAGTAGTTTATACACAATACAAAAGTTTGTTTTATGTTTAGTTGCTTAGACCTGCAAATTTCAATATCCCATATGTTGATGGAGGATGTATTAATCATATAACATGATCAATCCAAGGACTAAATTGTAACATAATAAATATTTAGACTGTTGGTCTAACACAGAATTATAGAATTCCAGTTTCATGTTTCTTCTATAACTGAAAATAATTTAATCCCTGTGACTGATTCCTTTGCACTTTCCTTTCCTAGAATTCATAGCTTACTGTAATGGAAAATATAAGATATGTTATTATACCTTATTTCTAAGCTAAACAGTCATTTCTACTGTTAAGTAAGCATTAGTGATTGCTGAAATTGGCTGAGGGCTGGATAACACTGACAATTGATAGCTTCGTACTTTTAGTTATGCGATTACTTTGAGTCTTGTAACTGTTTTGTAATCATTAATACAGTACAGTGTGAAACACAAGATGGGACAAGAATATCAGTACAGAGAGCTTTCGGATACATAAGAAAAATGGCTGGCAAAAAGAAAGATCCAATGTGGCTTTATTTTACAGGAGAAAAAGAAATTCAGGAAAATGTGTGAAAGCAATATGTAAACCATGTAGTGTAGAAATGGTGGAGATTGTGGCAAAAAAAAAAAAAAAAAAAAAAAAAAACACAAAGAAACTTACAGTCTATGGGACAAAGATGACAGTGAATCTGAACAGTGGCAAAAAGTGGAAAAAACAGAAGTTGATCACAATTGCAATTTAAAATCACTGATTTTAATCTGTAAAAATTATGATTTAAACATTGGCTAATGTAATTTAAATAAAATCCTTAAAACCCTGTTTTAAAATACTAGCAGTTTTTCCCAGTGGCAAAAATTATGGTAAAAAGTATTTTTGCCGGGACAGTTTTTTCCACTTAAGCAAAAATTGGCTAACTCTGGTTGAAATACACATATATATTTAGCATTCTTTGCTGCATTTATTATGTGATTAGATGTTATGTATACTATTGGAGTAATACCTTAATGAAAAATTTAGTAAATTAACTAAAAATTATACACATAAGACACATACGTATATCTTATTTATAACAATTTAATAGTAGAAAAATATGATAGTAAATCCAAATTTGTTTGCAACAATCTTTTTAAATTTTTAATTTTTATCTAGGAACTGTAATAAAATTAATAGAAATGTGTAAATCTATGCAGAGAAAATGAATAAATACGTGCACAGTACACAAATGATATTAATTTTAAAAAATCTTATTTAAATCAAAAAAATCTGATTTAAATCAAAAAAATCCGATTTAAATCAAATAAATCCGATTTTTTTGATTTTTTTAAAAAAATCGCGATTTTTATCAACCCTGAGCAAAATACTGTATCTCAAATGTCTCCTTCGGAATACTGGAGACCCCATTATTCAAGTTTCTGTGAAATGTCAATTGAAAAAGCAATAAAGTAACTCTGTAGAAAAGACAATTTTCTACTTATGGTTTAGTACATTAAAAACTTTAAAAAGGTTTCCCAGCGACATGGAAAATCTAGAAAGTCAGGGAATTTCAAAGCAGTCAGGGAAAGTTATGGAAATTTAAAAATACTAGGGGTATTATACCCCCTAGTAATAGTAGGTAAATACTAATTTAAAAATACTACTCGCTAACGCTACGGTTGTTGCCAAACTATAAGCTACAAATTCAGCCCTATTTTCGTGCCACGTAAGACAAATATATATTAGATATAGGAAAAGTCAGGGAATTTACAAATATTTCCTAAAAAGTCATGGAAAGGTCTGGGGGTCATTCCATGTCAAATCACCCAGAATTTTCTAAAAATGACACCCACCATCTTCAATTTTGATAAAATTTGGTGTACTTGTAGAACTTTTCATGCTGATTCCAAAAATATCAACCATATTGAAATTGATCAAATGGTTTAAGAGTTATGAGCTTTTAAAAATCTTCCAAGATGGCCGATTTGCCGCCATTTTGAACAGCACATGTGACAACATAAAAGGCTATAACTACTTACAGGTTTGACATAGAACCTTCAATTTTTTTTTTTTTTGTTCAGAATGAAGTAAACTTTCATTGAAATAGATTTCTGTGCAGTTTATTCCATTAAAATGCTCTCAGAAAATTATTTATTTGCATTTTTTTAATTAAAAAAGGGTGTAACTTCAAGAGCTGATTTCCCCCATTGCCCCCCTTTCAATTTTCATCTAATTGCATACACAGACACTTCAAAGTGTGTTTTGAAGCCTGGTATAAAAATTGTAATGGGCAGTTCACAGACATTTTGTTTAAAAAAGAATTTCAATTTTACTGACCTTCCAAACATAACAGAAAACACAAGATGTTTGATATTTCTTTTATTATCAGAAATATCATAATATTTACATCTAAAAGTTTGATAAGGTTTTATCGTGCATAAAGATATTTTTTTATAAATGTAGCTAAAAAGAAGTGGAATCCCATGGAAGTAAACAGGAATGCTTATAATGAATTCCTGCAGGACGTAGCAATGTTGTCATGTCAAATTGAAATCTGTTGCAAAGTTTCAGTAAATGATAAATAAAACAAACAATGGAAAAAAATTCTACGAATAGTCACATTTTATAACTAAATCATCTTGTATATTACACCTACACCAAATGTGATAAAGTTACAACTCTTAAATAAAAAAATATTGTCAAGTAAAAATTATTGTAGTATTTTAAAATTATAGAAAATCACCTTTTTAATAACATCAATAACAATTTAAAATAAATATTTAATTAAAAAATTAACTCTTGTAATAGTGATGAAAAATCACAAAATTGTTTTAGTTAAAATTTGTTCATTTTATCTTTAAATTTTATTTCCCTCTCATTTTATGTTTTGCCAACTTGGTGTTTATTAAAGCACTGTATATATCAATAAGTTTATATGTTGTGATACTGATGTCAACTGCACAAAGGATATGATTGAAAGGCACAATACAACTGTCATTTACTGGCTGATATTACAAAGGTGATGGGTCATGTGGATGCATGAATTTAAGTTACATCTCCTTCTTCTTTGTGGACTTCCGAAACTAAGCTTATATACTAATTCGATTCATATATATGTGCTACATAACTGTTAAGGGATGGAATATTCAAAGTCGCTAACATTTCTATCAAAAGATGAACAAACAGAAAAATTTTCATCAGTTCTTATTCTTTTTCACTTATTAATAAATTTGCTGTAGATTCAAAATAATGCATACCATGTGTTTCAGGAATTGTTGTAGCAAGTTGCATCCGCTGAGACATATTGCTGCAGTTTCAAGATGTCATTTTTTGTGATGATAAAAAATGTTATACCTTAAAAGTTTTGTCTGTAATATTCGTATATCATAGTCACATTTGTTTGATCATGCAGCGGCCTTTGCTTTTCTCACAATTCTTTTAACAGTCTCTCTTACACCCCATCGCAAACAGATTTTTTTGTGACTTGTAGTAAAAAACCTCCATTTTGCTTTTATTCCACCAAAATCATATTCATGGTAACATAGGTTAGAAAATGTTTTGCAATTTTTATACTGGGCAGCACAGCCGTCAGTACAATATTCTACATTTGTAACTAAGGGATACTTATTATTCAGGATGGCTACAGAAATATAAAAAAAAAAAGGTTCCCTGATTTTTCAGACTACCTTTATTTTAGATTTCCTTGATTTCCGTTATTAACTATATACATACGATTTTTTTTAATATATGCTGCTTCCTCATATAACACACTTATCCAGCTTGCCAATTCCTCATTTGGGAAAAAAAACAAGGGAAAATATAAAAATCGCAAAATATTCTTAAAGTACTGGTTCACAGTTTCATAAATCCAAACTCAAAATTAAGTCTAACAACTTCATACAGTTGTCAATGAATATATATATTATTTTTTTTTTTTTTTCAAAGCAATAGCACTTAGACAAACATCTATACACTATTATATGCCACCAAAACAATTGAAGAATAAACGGAACAACAAATGAAACAAGGGTGACATATAGAGACTTTAGAGAAAACAAAAAATCAACTGTAAGCAGGGAATACAATCAATTAGGCTGATGCTCTGAGGTCCTCATTAGTTCCCTGGCCTCCCAATATCTGCCAGATATACTGTTACTTAATAGTGCGGGGCACAGTGGTAAATGCTGTGCATTCAAGATTACATCCTCTCCACAAATAGGGCAATTTGGACTATGTTCAGACTAGGAAATAAAGTCTTTGTGCATAGACGTCTCTCCCGGTCTCCTTTATTAAGGTATTAAAAAAAATAGCCAAAAAATTTCCTCATTTTCTGAAGAATGTTCAATTCTAAGACATATTTATATCTGATGGGATAGCTAATCGGATTAAGCTAGCCACCTAGTCAGCTTATGCTAATGTATCATAAAATTTTCAAAAATGTGTAAATTGCCTTCAATATAAATGCTATCCACAGAAAATGAGGACATCTGATCACGTTAATTTGTGTTAAATAATAAAAACTCCTATCATGTGCATCTTTTTAAAAATATATAAAAAAATTTCTTTATCGCGTACTATTATTGGCTTAAATATCATCTGTTTGTCGACAAATTAGTCTTGTGAGGAAACAAATTTTCGCATATAGACTAATTTCCCTGATTTTCAACTACCTTTACGAAATTCTCTGACTTTTACGGCAATGGCGGATCTAAGGGGGGGGGGCGATCGCCCCCCCCTTGAGCCGAAAAAGAGTCGATAAACCGACATTAGAGGCCTCCATTGGAAAAGGCTTCCGGCGGTCCCGGGCCTTCTTTTTCTGGAGTCTCGGGCCTGGAGCGGGCCTCGCGTTTTCTGGAGACTAGAGCCGACCAGACTTCGGGTCGTGCCTGGATTAGATTTCATTCTTTCTAAGAGGTCTGCACGGGCCGAAATTTTCAGGCCTGAGCCAGGCAGAAAAGCAGAAAATTCGGTCCGGTTGCCAGCAATGGCGTATCGCACCCCCCCCCCCCCCCCTTGCTTTAATAAAAGGTCTGCAAACCGACATCAGAGGTCTGTGCGGGAAAGGGTGCCAAAGAAAAATCTCGAGCCAGTTTTCATTCACGAAACTCGGACCTTGCCTGTTCTCCACTCTTTTCTGGCCGGGTATTTCTTTTCCGTAGACTCGAGCCGGGCCAATATAGACTTCTTTTTTCCAGGACGAATTTGGCAAGGAATTCATTCTTTCTAGAGATCTGCACGAGCCGAAATTTCCTGACTCGGGCCCGACCCGGTATAAAAGCTAACAATTCGGCCCGTGTCTGACTCAACCCGTATGAAAACCATTATTCGCTCGTACATACCTCTAAATTCTTGCCTCCGAGCCTATGTTCGGGTGGCATTTTAGGTAGATTTCCAGATCTACGCCGATCATGACTCCCAAAACCCAAAACCACACCCAGTTCAAAACTTTATCTATCTATATCACTTTTTTATGGACACGATAACTTCAATAATTCTGCACAAATCTCATCCAAACTGATATATAAAATCAAGGGGCATAAAATCTCAATTTGGTCAAGTTCGTTAATGGGCAAAATATGATACATATCGAATCCGTTTAAAGTTATTATTACTTCTAGGAAAAGGGCCGAAAATTTATGTTGGACAGATTTTTGATATCATTAAAAATGGCCTCAAGGGGGGGGGGGAGGAATAGGTGTGTTTAAGAAGAAAAAAATTCATAACTTTGTCAATTCACAAGATATCAAATACTCTTAAATTTGTTATAAATCCTCTTAATATTATCTACAACTTTTATATTGACAAGTTTTTTATAGGACCAACCCTTACAGCAAAACAAAATTAAAACAAAAAAATCCTAGCCGGCTCCGCCTACAGACACAGGTGATTTCGAAGTAGTCGGTCCCAACTGCCGCAATATGGCAAAAAGGTCATTTCTTCCGGAATTCCCAAAATACAGGCGCCCCACGATCTGAGTCTTCGAAATCTGCCTGTGCCTATAGGCCGAGCCGTCAGGGATTTTTTTTTTCGAACAAAGTATTTCTTCCCGGGTGAGGCATTAACGTTCAACGGTCCGGCTCCTCCGGACCGAGTGGCCTCACTCAGGCTTTCAAGAACAAAGTATTGGATTGGTAAAAATTTTCGACGTTTTTCTACATTTTAGGAGGTCCTGAACAGAATTGACTGTTCTTAGAAAATGTCTGTCTGTCTATAGACACTGCTTGACAATTGCTAAGGAACAGAAACATTTTTTGAAATAAATAATCACAGGCAATGATTGAAGAAATGAAACTAAGAACATATGTAATAGAGGTAGAGTGTTATATTTATCATGCAAAATGGTACAGATCGCACCACATGGGAAAGCGGGGTAACAAAAATAAAATAAAGAAATGTCTCCTTTGAAAATTTTCGGACTTGACAAAAAAGGGTCTTTTTATATGAAAAAATAAGATATATCAATCTCTCAAGGAATATGGCCTTCTCGGACACTAGTGCACATTTTCATCTGTTATTCATGCTGTCTATTAAACTATTGAAGAGTCCTTGGGGGATATTTTCCCACTCCTCTCTCAAGGCGTTTTTCAGTGCTTGTAGACATTTTGCACTTCATTAATACCGTACCACACGGAATTTCGCAGAAATTAATTCAACAACCTAAGGCGCTATTTTTTTCAAACACCTAACTGCATAAATTTTCGAATGAATAACGATCTCCCATGGACTACATTTTAGGCACATAACAGGTTCGTCCTTAGTACGCCATCTATAATTAATTTTACTATGTTGGTTGGCTGTTGGGAACGCTACGTTGAAAAAACGAGTTGTTCCTTAGCAATTGTCAAGCAGTGTTACAATCAAGCAAGTAATACAAATTTTGTGGGCGCTCTATCTCAAGAACTAATGCGCTGAATTTAATGAAAATTCGTATTTAGTTAGACCTTGACATAAATTGGTGCAGATGATGTTTTGGTTTAAATTACTCAACAGGTGATACTGCTATGCTGTATTTTTCGCAATATCTATATCTTAAGAATTTACACACGGTATTTCATTAAACTTTAGATTATGTTTGACCTTGGCATATATAGATCTTTATTAGAATTGGGTGTATACCGCCCAACAGATGTAGCCACTATGATCTGTTTTTCACGATTTCCGCGTTTGCTGTATCTCAAGAACGAATAGATTGTCATTTAATTTTTATTGCAGACAATTTGATTTATGTAGAAGAAAGTTTTGTGATAGCCACAACATACTAGTATTAATTTGTTTTCGTAAAAATTGTAGTGATGTTGTACATTTTTTTTAGCATAATTTTTAGAAATTTAGTTTGGTTTAATAAATCAAAGAGAGATACTTTTAAGTAATCGGGTGTGCCAATCCCAAAGATTTCTTCTATCTCATCCATGTTAATACTTCAAAATTCACTTTCACAGAATTCCATTTTACATCAGCTGCTTGCGAAGCGCCGTGTTACCTTCCCTGCATGAACAGCCGATGTTAAACTACGAAATATTGCACATAAATCGCTCAGCGGCCCCTTCCGGTGGAATATCCCCAAATTTAAGTACGACCTGCTAGCCATAGTCAAAAACCTATCAATGAAATTTGGTTTAATTCTATGCACAATTTCATACACTTTCGATGATACAAAGAGGACATACACAAGGACAGACAGACATTTTGTAAAAACATGTTTTTCGGGATCTCTTTCGGTGTACATCCCAGAGATCTGCATGGGCCGGAATTTCCAGGCCCGAGCCCGTCCCAATTCGTACAAAAAATTATTGGCCCGGTATAAAAGTTAAAATTTTGCCCGAGTTCGGATCGGTGTAAAAGTTAAAAGTTCGGCCCGAGCCCAGCCCGGACCGTGTAAAACAAGTGATTGGCCCGACCCGGCACGGTATAAAATCTAAAAATTCGGCCCGAGCCCGGCCCAGCCCGTGAAAACAGATTATTGGCCCAGCATGGTATAAAAGTTAAAAGTATGGTCAAGTCCGGCCCGGCACGGTATAAAAGTTAAAAGTATGGTCCAAGTCCGGCCCGGCACGGTATAAAAGTTAAAAGTATAGTTCAAGTCCGGCCCGGAAAAAAATGCTGGCCAGGTCCGGCCCGTAAAAAACAAAATACTGGCCCAGATCGATATACGAGTAAATCTCGGACCGAGCCCTGATTGGTATAAAAAGAAAAAAGTATAAAAGCAAAAATTATAAAAGCCCGGTAATTAAAGCTAAACCCCGAGCCCATCCCGAGACTGTCCATTAGGAAATTTTTACTGCATATAGATTTTATCAGAAAAAATATTTTAGACATTCTTTTAAAAAACAGGGTCAACCAGAACACGTTACGCAAGAGTGAAAAAACACGACCCGCAGGAAAAATGTAGAAGTAAACCCGGCCTGCAGAAAAAAAAGTAAAAATTAACCCAATCCAAACCCATCTCGTATCAAAAGACAAGTTAACCCAACCCAAACCCGACCCGCAGTAAACGTAGAAGTCAACCCGCCCCAAACCCGACCCGTATCCAAAAGTAGAAGTAAATCTGACCCGCAATTAAAAAAAATTAGACCCGGCCCGACCAAGACTGTGGGTCAGATATTAACCTCCAAATTTCTGATATCGCCCCCCCCCCTTGAAGACTCTCTAGATCCGCCCTTGTTTTACGGATTCATAAGCCTTTCAGATTTCTAGAATCTGTAGCCACCCTGTTATTTAAATACTGCATGATTAATTTTTGAGTCTGATAAACCATTGCTATATCATAGTTCATATCAACTGAAACCACGCAAAAGCTTTCACTTTTTGAGTTACTTTCATGTTTTCCATAATTTTAAAGTACGATAATTTTTACTTATTGTATTTTTTATTTAAGAGTTATAAATTTATCATATTTGGTATAATATACAAGTATGATTTAGTTATAAAATGTGACTATTCGTAGAATTTTTTTCCATTGTTTGTTTTATTTATCATTTACTGAAACTTTGCAACAGATTTCAATTTGACATGACAACATTGCTACGTCCTGCAGGAATTCATTATAAGCATTCCTGTTTACTTCCATGGGATTCCACTTCTTTTTAGCTACATTTATAAAAAAATATCTTTATGTAAGATAAAACTTTATCAAACTTTTAGATGAAAATATTATGATATTTCTGATAATAAAAGAAATATCAAACATCTTGTGTTTTTCGTTATGTTTGGAAGGTCAGTAAAATTGAAATTCTTCTTTAAACAAAATGTCTGTGAACTGCCCATTACAATTTTTATACCAGGCTTCAAAACACACTTTGAGGTGTCTGTGTATGCAATTAGATGAAAATTGAAGGGGGGGCAATGGGGGAAATCAGCTCTTGAAGTTACACCCTTTTTTAATTAAAAAAATGCAAATAAATAATTTTCTGAGAGCATTTTAATGGAATAAACTGCACAGAAATCTATTTCAATGAAAGTTTACTTCATTCTGAACAAAACAAAAAAAAATTGAAGGTTCTATGTTAAACCTGTAAGTAGTTATAGCCTTTTATGTTGTCACATGTGCTATTCAAAATGGCGGCAAATCGGCCATCTTGGAAGATTTTTAAAGGCTCATAACTCTTAAACCATTTGATCAATTTCAATATGGTTGATATTTTTGGAATCAGCATGAAAAGTTCTACAAGTACACCAAATTTTATCAAAATTGGTGATAGTGGGTGCCATGCTCTGGGTGAATTGACATGGAATGACCCCTGGGAGAGTGGGGAAAATATTAATTTAAAATCATTTCTTTTTTTAGAAAAGTGTTACTATGTTTCTCACTACATGGCGTTTCTAAAAAATCTCTAGACTCTTGTTCGTTTAAAGATCGAGAATTTTCTCCAAATGCAATGCAGAAAAACCATAATATTTATATTAAAAACCTTAAAAGTTTTCTACATTTTTCTGACTTTTTCATGACATTTCACATTCTAGACTTTGTTGTGTGGCATTCATTTGAAAACTGGCAAAGGTGAAGTATTTTTGCATTATATAGTATTTTATAGAATTTCATTTTGCAATTTTCTTGAAAGGTGCTTAAATTTTCTCCTGGAAAAGAGTATGAATGTTTTGTTATGATACAAATTTCTGATTTTTTATGCCTGCTTGTTATTTTGTGTTATTTAAAGCAAATTTTTTGTATGACCGTTTGGTCATGGAATTTTTTTGGATTCAGTCAGGGAAATTGCCAGACATGTTTTGCTGGGAACCCTGTAGAAACAAACTAGGATTGAAAAAGAGGAAAATTGGGTTTTTTAAACAAAGCCTTGAATTTAAAGTCCTTAAGTCTTTGGGAAAAATTATAATTAATTTTTCATATCTTCTAAAGTACACTGCTCAAAACAATTAAAGGATATTTGAAGTTTTATATAAAATAAAGATATAAACGAAATTTTTTTTGCCGAAAATAGAAGAACAGAATCACAAATGCAAATTTTGCTGGTTTTCAAACTGTGGAGTATGCAAATTTTGAGTTCGACGTCAAAAACGTCGCTTCAGCGGCAGCGAATGAAATTTGACTTTCAACTGGATAAAAGAGAATGAAGACAAGGATGATCGGCATTCAGTGATTGCTTTGTTTCGATGAGTACGATGTCTCAGCGAAATCATTTGACAGATTCAGAAGCTTAGAGAATTGTTGGTAGGTTAGAAGGGGGCCAAACTCAAGCCGAAGTAGCGCAAGCCATTGGAGTGTCACAAAGTGTCATTTCCAGGATCTGGAACCGTTTTTTGGAGAGTGGATGTGCAGGCCGAAGACCAGGCCAAGGTCGTAGACGGGCAACAACGCCCAATGAAGATCGGTATTTAGCGTTAACAGCTCGGAGACACCGAAACATGAACGCTACTCTTCTCCAACAACACCTTCGCTCGGCTACAGGCACCACGATTTCAACTCAGAGTATCCGAAACTGGCTCCATGCTGTAGGTCTGTATGCTCGCCGACCGATGGTATGTGTTAGATTAACATCAAGGCATCGTCGCGACCGCAGGGAGTGGGCAACAGAGCATGTCAACTGGAGGAGAAATGAATGGAGCAATATTCTGTTTTCTGACGAGTCCCGTTTTTCTGTTCATCCGGATAATAGGCGTATTTTCATCTGGAGGGACCGTGGCAGTAGGAATAATCCTGCGTTCGTGCACGAAAGTGTCAGATTTGGCGGTGGAGGAGTGTTGGTGTATGGTGGCATCTCCATTGACGGGCGCACTGACCTCTACATCATTCGAGATGGAGCTCTGACTGGTCGCCGATATAGGGATGAGATCCTCAGACCTATTGTAGTCCCTTACGCTGCAGCAATCGGAGATAACTTCATTTTAATGGACGATAACTGCAGGCCACATCGTGCAAACCTGGTAGAGGATTTCCTTTTCGAGGAAGGAATCGTTCGAATGGAATGGCCAGCGTGTTCTCCAGACATGAATCCAATCGAGCACGTTGGGGACGCTCTAGGAAGACGAGTTTCTGGCCGCCAACAACCCCCACAAACTCTCCAAGCACTGGAAATAGCTCTTCTGGAAGAGTGGGGTAGAATACCCCAACTCGTCATTAATAGCCTCATTGAGTCCATGCCTCAAAGGTGTTCAACGTTGCTGGCCGCCCGTGGAAACCATAACCCCTACTGAAAATGATTTTCTTTGAAGAAAACACCTTTTCTTATTCTTTTTTTCTCATATGCACAAATTGTGTTTTTTTCCTTTTGTACACAAATGCGCAATAAAATGCATTTTTTTCTGCCAAACATGTGTAATTTATTCTCATATAACCTATTATGTCTGTCGACCATGTATCAATCAGCTAAAAATTTTCCCAGATACAAAATCCACCTAAAACTGCAATATCCTTTAATTGTTTTGAGCAATGTATTTGCCTATTTTTAATTTTTTTATCATCAAATATTGAACAATATTTCTACTTACTAAAAATCATCAAGGCAGTTTCAAATTACAGTGACCTCTCACTTATATGACTCTCAGTTATATGACTCTCTCGGTTATACGCAGAATTCTCTTGGTCCCGTCCACACTTTATGAGAAATAATGCTAAACTTCTCTCAGTTATACGACTGCTTCTCTCACTTATACGACTCTTTAAACCAGGGTTGGCACGGTTTAAACCAAATGGTTTTTTTCTGAAAAAAACCAATTGGTTTTTTTGTTAATTTTTTTAAAGATTTTTTTCTTATATAATTAAGTTTTCAAATTATTTGATGTACAAATAACTTCTACTTCTAACTGAACAGCTCAACTCATTTCAGCAGTCAACCTGCATAAGTCACAGTTGCATCATAGTTGCACCTGTGTATGAATGGTCCAAGAGTTAGCATTTGAGAACAAAAAATGTCTAATTTTGGTAGAAGAAAAGATTTAGTTTGGTTATATTTTAATGAAGTAAAAAATGATAAAAGGAAAGGTTGTAGAGCTAGATGCAAAAATTGTAATAAAGAAATGGAAGGTCAAGTAGCTAGGATGAAGCAACCAGGGTTGGGTTTCTTCCAGGACAGTGGAAGAAACTGGAAGAAAAAACTGGAAGAAATGGAAGAAACCAACAGAAAACAAAACAGATGATCAAAGTTAAAGAATATTAACTATATAAAAGAATTAAATTCAAAACCTAATTATATGAAATTTAAATTGGAAACTTTAATTACTGTTAAAAATATTTATGGAAAAATAAGTTATTTTTTAATAAAACTTCAGATTCAACAGGTATTTACAGGTTATGTTTTTTACAATTTTAGAGGTAGGGAATATTTTTTTATTGTTTGTCATTTCTGTTTAAAAAAGAAAATAAAACCTATCAATTCTTTATTTTTTATATAAAAATGCAATATTTTAAAAACTATTGAGCAACTCTTAAAATAAACAAATTTGTGATTATGTATAGTAGTAGCATGCCTATCTCAATGCTGATTATAAAAGATAAATGTTCTAAAGCATAAACTCTACGGGTATGCCAAAATTCTTTTAAACTCTCCATGTTTTGGAGGACTTGGAAGAATTGTTTCATCTTTTGCATTTGTCCATTTAAGTGGAGAAATTGATTTCAGTATCCTACTGCTAAAATACTTTTGTTTTGTGGGCACACAATTGAGCAATTAAAAATATAACATTTCAAAATTACAGACTTTCATGAACTATTTTATTAAATGAATACAAATATGGACTTAAAATAAAAGAATAAATATAAAATAATAAAATAAAACTCAATTTAAACTACTGGCATAGAATTGTAAATCTCTCTTATCATTGCAGTAAACATTTCACTTTTTGAATGAAGATGCTCCTGGTTTTTGAATAAAAGCTTTTTATATGTATCCAAAGGCCTGAAACAATTTTATTGCAGCTTCCTTATCATCTGGCAACTGCCAAATTGTAAAATCCATATCAGTGTCAACAATACACATAAGTTATAACTAATATTAAATATTCTCTATTTAAAAAATAGAAAATTAAGATGTTTTGTTAAGCTACAATTAAGTAATAATAATAAGATTCATATTCAATAAATAGTAACTTGCAATGTTTGGTACGGTTTACAATAATTCTTTGCATATTAAAGGTTGAAATAAATGACACATTAGCATACATTTTGGAATGGTGTTAGTATGATGTAAAAGTGCCATTTATTTTATTCAGGTACACAAGATTGGAAAGCTTTAGGCAGGTGTGTGATCTTGGCTAAAAAACTGATGTAATTATCAATTTATCATGTATAATCAAATTTTTATAGGTCTAATTAAATTTACTTAAGGTTATCTATTAGAAAAATGCGTTTATTTTTATTGTATCTTACAAAGCTGCAACTTATATGGTAAATTCCTAAAGAAAAACAGTTTCTTCCATTTCTTCCATTTGGAAGAAACCTATTTCTTCCGGCCAGTTTTTTCCATGGTTTTTTCCGCGGTTTTTTCCACTTTGGAAGAAACTTGCCAACCCTGGAAGAAACACATTGAAACTTGTAATAATTCTCATCATCATTCTGATTCTGATTCTGTTGATAATGGTAAGTACTTATTTTATCATTATTATTGCTGCTATTATTTTTAATTTTGAAAGAAAATTGTTAAAAATTTGTCAATAAGTTAAATATTTGTTAAATTCAAAATTTTTAATTTATCTGTAAAATTACAAGTAATGCATATTGAGAACACATTATGTATATCTTCATTCAGATGACTCTAAACTCTTATAAAAAATTACATTATTATTTGAAATGCTATTTGATTGAGAAGATAAATTATAAAAATCACATATATTATTATTTAATTTGCATATGCTATTTGATTTTAGAAAGTTATATTCTATGAAATAAAAAATATTTATGTAATTCTAAGTAATGAAATTTTGGAAAAAACAAGAAAATTTTAAATAGACATTTTATTGTTAGAGAACTTTATTTTGATAATCTTAAAATTACATTTGATAAAAGTTTGAAAGTTTTACAAATTAATCATATTATTAAGAACAAATTATGTGATCAGAACTGTTATTAAATGAAATTGTTAATTTTTAATTTATGCATGGCTCTTAGAGATTAACTAAGTTTTCACCAATCATAAATATCCAAAATTATAAAAGACATGGTAATTTTATCTCGAGTATTAAATAAATTATCAAAAATAAATATATCAATATGATAGAGATGTTTACTTTGCAGTAAAACAAAGAAAAAAAAAATGTCTTTGTATTGAATTATTGTTAATTATATGATTATGATTTTTGAAGTAATATGTTCTGTATCATTAAGCAATTCTTATTTTTATTTTTGTGTAGATGATGTGTCAGTGTCACTATCCAGTATTTCAAGTTCTTTGGATTCAGCAATAACACAAAGAGCAACAAGTGAAATTGGTACTTTAAAAAGGAAAAGAGATACTATGGACTTTTTTGTCAGTAAATCAACACCATCTCAAAAGCAAATGTTTGATGAACAAGTTGCTAGGTTTATATATGCTACAAATACGGCATTTAGCACTGTAGAGCATCCTGAGTTTATTAAAATGGTTCAGAGTTTCCGCCCAGAATATTCTCCACCATCAAGAAAACAAATTGCTGGGGATTTATTAGATCATACTTACAGCAAAGAAAAAGAAAAATGTGCAAATATATTAAAAAATGAAGTTGTCACATTAGGATTAGATGGATAGTCGAACATTCACAACGAACCTGTGATCTGTGTTACTTTAACAACAAAAGACGGGAATACATACTTAGCAGACACTATTGATACATCGGGAATTGCTCATACAAGTGAAAATCTGTATGATATTGCGACTACAACCATTAATAAATGCCAATCGGAATTTCAATGTTTAATACAAGCATTAGTGACAGACAATACTGGAAATGTACGAAAAATGAGGGATATGTTTGATGAAAAAGAAGTTTAATATTATTACTTATGGATGTGCAGCCCATATTTTAAATTTACTGGCAAATGATATAAGTTATCCAAATGTAAAAGAACAAATTTTGCATGTAATCAAATACTTCAGAAACAACCAATATGCAAATGCGTGCTTCAGAAAAGATGCAAGTACATCAAAACTAATAATGCCTTGTGAAGTTCGCTGGAACTCATTTGCTGACGCTTTAGACAGCTATCTGAAACCATGGTCAGTTCTTGTAACTATATGCGAAAATAATAAAGACAAAATTGATAAAAATATCCAAAGTCTAGTTTCAAACATTTCATTGAAAAAAAATGCTGAAGACTATTTTCAACAATTAAAGCCAATTAGTGTAGCTTTAGATAAAGTACAAAGCCAAAATTGTACAATTGGAGAAACTGTTTTTCTTTTTAAAAATTTAAAAAAACAGATGGAAGATTTGAAACTGAATAAAGACATTATGAAAAAACTAGATACTCGTTATAAAATGGCAATAACACCAGCCCATCTTCTTGCTTATCTGTTGGATCCAAGAGCCAAGGATGCTGATCTCGAATTGTCATCGGAGGAAAAACAAGTTGAAAATTGTACGTCAAACGTTACAAACGAGGTGCGTTCATATGCACGTTTTAGAATTAAATTCATGATATCCCGTGCGTAGAACGGGTTTAAACAGCTAGTTAAGTATATATTTTATGACACTGTTCATACAAATATCTTAACTAGTTATATAAATATTCAGATATATATGTATCAGCTAGTTATATAAATATTCAGATATATATGTATCAGCTAGTTATATAAATATTCAGATCTTGATGATTTTTAATTCTGTGAAATGAATTATATCGTCTGCAGATTAATTTCTGTCATAAAATAAGTATCTCGGTCGCTTGACGATTTAACATCCATCGGAAGCTCCTAAAACAAAAAAGCACCGATTTTAAAAAAAAATCAAATTTCTTAATAAATATTTTTATTAATATCTCCTAAAGTTTTGATTCGATTTTAATAAAATTTGAAATGTCTCGACAAAATTCTGCAAAGATAATATATTTTAAATTGCAAACCATTTGGTTGGGTAGTTTTTGCGTTGTTATGTGCGGACAGACAGACGGACGGACCAAACGATGACTATAGGTGCTACGTATTTATATAATTACGAACGCACCTAAAAAGAAGCATTGGAATATGCTAAAACAAAATTTCCCAAAAACAATTTATTATCTCTGGTACTAAAATTTTGTGCCCAAAGTTCTCCATTTCAAAGATATCTTTTTGAGAATGATTTTAGTAAAGATGTATCAGCTATAGAATGGTGACATATTCAAGAAAATGAAATCAAAAAGTTCAATGATGGTGTGTTGAAAGAAGTTGAAACGATTCTTACTGCAAAAGCGACTACTGCAAATGTAGAGAGAATTTTTTCTTCATTTGGTGTTGTACAATCAAAGTTACGCAACAGACTGGGTTTACAAAAAGCGGCAAAACTTGTTTTTTTGTTTAAAACATTAAACCCTAATAATCCTGTTTATTAACATAGAATATTTATAGACATGTGTCGTACTTCCATTTTCTTAAAATTTTGAAAATTTATTAAATTTCCATGTTTTTAAAATGTTTCTTTTATATATATTTTTTAAATATATTTCAATTTAATTTTCTTACTGAAATTCAATTTGTTTTTTTAAATTGAATAAAAAAGTAAGTCTCACTTTCTTTTCTTTGCATTATTTTTATTAAAAAAAAAAAATTAGTATAGCATACCAAGGTAAAATTCTACATTATATCTTTATATTCTTATGTAACACAACTAAGTGTTGCTTATTAAAATGAAAAAATATAGGAAGGCAATAGATTAAGTCTTTAAAGAATTTAATATAAATCTTGCAATTAAAAACTTTTAAGTATCAACATTAAGATACAGAATCCATTCTATGAATGCAATATGAAATACATAAACATATTAATATGTTTTATAAGTGTGCTAAATCATTTGGTAAACATGAATTACAGGTTGCATCTGGAAATATGTATATATAAAACAGCAATTATTTCTTCAACTTTTTTAAAAAGTAATCTTTAAAAATTATTTAAAACTTATCACCATTGCTGTAGAACCTGATGGCACAAGTGATCATGTTCTATGTATTACATAGGAAACTTTTGTATATATATATAACTGTTTTGAATTTGAATGTAAATGATGTTAGCTCAGCTCTAAATAAAATTTAATGATTTGAATTTGTACATAATAACAATTGTTTATTTTGTTTAAACTGTTTTCAGAATATATATATATATATATATATTGTTATTGTAATATTAATCATTCTTGTCAATGTTAAATTTTATTTACTGATGTGCATGTATGTAATTAAAAAAGATACAATAAACAAAAAAAAAACGTTTTTTTTTTGTTTTTTTCAAAAAACCCCGGTTTTTTGCCAACCCTGCTTTAAACAGTTCAGGCGATTTTATATTTCTCACTCAAGAATTCATTTTTATAATAATTAAAGTACAAATCATTAACGTTTCTTTCCTTTATCCTTTTGACTATTGTTAGTGTTTAGCAATAATTAATAACATTTCTTATCTGCCTTGGTGTATTATTAACGATTAAATAAATCTATGGCGGGAAGGTGGTTGTATAAAATTTTCTTGTGTCTGCCATTCAACAAAACCGATTAACGAAACCCAAATGACTACCTGCAGATCACGTCTCTGTATAGTACTGAGTGAGAAAATAGCGTTATTGCAAAATGCACTTTCCTGGATCAATGTTCATCACATCCAGATGTAAAAGATCTACCATTTCTGCAACAAATTAAAGTTCGATTTTTGCCAGCAAATTCTACAAACAGATTAAAGCTATTAGATTTAGGGATTATAAAGAATTTCAAGTAAACTACAGAAGGAGTTCAATTTGTCGTTTTATTTTTGATCGGGAAAACAAAAAAGGAAGCTAAAGCAATTTCCATTTTAGATGCTATGCATCTTACAGCATCTGCATGGAAAAATGTGACATCGCAGACCCTTAAGAATTGTTTTAGGAAATGTGGTTTTTCACAAGATCAAACTCCTAGTTCAACAAATGAAGGCGATTTTGAGAGCGTATGGGAATCTTTTAATGATAAATCTTTGAGGATATCAATAATGAAGACGTGAGCGAGGAGGGTGACGAAGATGAGAGCAATGTTCCTGCTGTTGTAAATTTTTCAGAAGCAAGTGCCGCTTTAAGTACATTAAAGAATTATGTCCACCAAAATTATTATTCTCAAAATAACTTAAAAGCTTTAATAGACTCAGAAAAAGAAATTTTATCTTTTCGTCGACAACAGAGACAAACTAACATCACTTCATTTTTTGAGAAAATCTGATCTGTAAATCTTCAAAATAAACATAGTGGTGAGTGAACTATTTTGTGAACTTTTTAAAATGAATTTTATTTTTTAATATTATTTTATAAATTTTGTTAAAATCTGTTCTTAGTACTCAAAACTTATTGTTTTTAATATAGGTAAAATAATTAATGCATATAAAGTTTGAAACTTGTATAATAAGACGGTCTCTCAGTTATACGACTTTTTTCTACGGTCCCCTGAAAGTCTGATAACTGAGAGGTCACTGTAATTTTTCCCATTGACTTTCAATATTAGGTATTAATAAAATTAGAAATGAAAATGGAGGCAACTCTAAAATGCTGTTAATTATTATATTTTGTAACTTTAATCTTTTGAGAAAAACCTTGAACATTTATGTCGTGTATTTAAAATAAATTGTGTTAACCAATGCGTATATATGCATATTTTTATGAAAAATTTATTTCAAAAGATTGTAGATCTTATATATTTTACATTTACACATTTAAATAATTATTTTTAAAAAATAGGGCATATCTTATATGCTGACAAATACTACCTATTGCAAAAAGGAAGAAAAGAAAAAAACTATTTTTTTTCCAAACATTTCCATGAAATTTAAAATTTAATTTCTTTATATTTATTAGTTTTCATATTGTACTTGCATTTAAAATTTAAAAAATCATCAAGTGTTCTTGCTAAATTCATGTGTTTAATGTGATAAAAAATTAACTTTCCAAAATAATCAATTTAAAATTTAAAGAATCTGATTTAAATAAAAAAATTTAATTTAAATGAAATAAATCAGATTTTTTTTTTTAATTATGACTTTTGCATATCTTGCATTTGAATTAAGTAAAGTTTAACACCCAACAATATTTTTACAAATTAAAATTTTTTAAGTATTTAAATTTAAAAAAATTGCCTTCATAATCTATAACTTTAAATAATACTAGAAAAAACGGAACTGATGCTTTACACTCACGCAAACATGTAAACTTAAGTTTGGCGACTTTTTGGTTGGCGCGATTTTCAAGACCAAGCCAAATGAATAACTTAATACAATGGCTAGGTTGCCATTAAAGGAAAAAAGCCCATAAATTTGGCGACTTTTTCCTTTTTTTAACCGATTAATATTTTTTTTTTTTTTTTTTTTTTTGCATGAATGTAAAGCATCTTAGCCGAAAAAACTTTTAGTTTACAGTTTATGAAGCATTAAAATAAAATATAAAGATAGTGAAAATCATTATTTAAATAGAGAGAGAGAGAAATTTGAAATAGACCTTCTGATTGAATCTGTAGTGCTACCATCTATTGCTTAGTACTAAAGGTATCCAAATGTGAGAAAAGAAAGAAAATGTCTTATTACAAGCACTTTTACTACTAAATATCGATATTTTTTCTTTAAAATATAAATTCATACAAAATCGAGTTAAAGATATAAAATAATACAAATTTGTGGTTTATTTAAAGTTATCATTGCCCGGGCAGGTCAACTAGTATTTAATAAAAATATGGTCTGGCTACTAAAATTTTAAAGGTTACGTTCAATTTTAATATGTATAGAGGATCCCTTGTGTGTGTATATCTCAGAGAAATAATAAACTAGAGAGTAGAAACCACATCTCTTTGTTATATTGTTGAAAATCCAGTTCCAGGATCAGCTTGGATTGACGCTTTAAAAACTGTCTGTTTTGGCGGTGATCGCTTTCTTGGCAACTTCGATTTCATTCTCGCAATAAAAATAAATGTAAACAAACCAAAACGAAACCAAACTGTTGCTCCTTCTAAGATTTAATCTCAAAGACGGAAGGATAGAAATAAGTTATGAGAGTCCCACCCATAGTGAAAAAAGGATTGTTTAATCTTCTGGATGGATTTTCTTTTTCTGTTTTTGCTGCTGTATTTTATTTTAATGTTATAAAATGGCTTTGTCCTTGTAATAAATGTTACTTAAATTATACTTTTTTTATTAGTGATATAAGATATTAAGTACGATAGCACAAATTATTTCGAGATTTCTGCTTGGAAAGCTCCAATTTGACACAATCATTTCACAAAATGTAACAAATTAATGTCAGATTTTTTTTAATTCTAAAAATGCATTAAATTTTGCAGGCATTATTAAAATTACAGAAAATTGAACAGTATTTACAGTATCTTTTTTTTTCTTACAAAAGTGAAGAATTTGTGGAAAGTTAGCAGTGACATGTTATAAAATATTATTTGATTTGATAATGTATTTTATAGGTTTTGAAAATTTGAAATCATACTGTCTTTATTTAACAATACATTCTATAGAACATATTTTTGCTGCAATCCAGAATTTTTGTTTTGCTTTTGATGTTCCAATTTAAAGGCATATTTTTTGCAATCTTTCATATATACATATATAATTTTTTTTAATTGAAAGTATAAATATATAACAATATTTTTAATCAAAAGGGAAACATTGATAGATAACATGTACGCATGTATAGAAAAAAAAATACAAATGCACAGTATTTTTATTTTTTATTTTTTTGTATGAAAAATAAAAATTTCAGGATATTTCATATCTACTATGTTAGAACTTCTGTAATTGTTTCTCTGTTAAAATAACTATTATTTTGCATAAGTTTCTGAGAAGAAATAATTTGCAACTTTTGAATGCTATTAAAAAATTAAGTTTAACTCTCAAGTGTTTTTTTTTTTTTCTTTACAATTATTGAAAATAATAACCACATGCAACTACTGAAGATGTTGACTTCTAAACAATACTTGCTGTCATAATTAGATGCTATAAAACCTTCTCAAATACAAAATGGCTACTTTATGATTTTTGGTAGATTTCGTAAGAAATACTACCTATTACATTCTCCCCTATGTTGGAATTTCTGAAAAGTTTTTGCAGATCTATGCCGATCATCACTTCCAGAACCCAAAACCACCCCCCAATTCAAAACTTTTATCTATCTATCTAGATCACTTTTTTATGGACACAATAACTTCAATAATTCTGCACAAATCTCTTCCAAACTGATACACAAAATTAAGGGGCATAAAATCTTGGTCAAGTTCGATAATAGGCAAAATCTAACCAAAGGCGGGGGGGTTGGGGGGGGTGAAAACAGAAAAATTCCCATAACTTCTTAATTATGATACGTATCGAATCCGTTTAAAATTATTAATAATTCTAGAAAAAGGGCCGAAAATTTATGTATGACAAATTTTTGATATTAAAAATGACCTCAAGGGGGGGGGGGGGGGATAGAGTTTAAGAAGAAAAGAATTCAAAACTTTGTCAATTCACAAGGTATCTGCTTAAATTTATAAATCCTCTTAATAGTATCTACAACTTTTACTTTGACAAGTTTTTTTATAAGACCAACTCTTATAGCCCGAAAGAAAAAAAAAAAGCAGCTGAAAATTGAACAGTTTTGTGGCATTTTAATTTTATTATTATAATTAAATAATAAGTTCTTTAAAAGAACTGTTTGGAATTTAAAGTATTAGCCAATCTCTAGCGAAACAACAAGAGCACAGATGCAATATAAAGTTTCGGCGGAAAATGGGGGAAATTCCAAGTAGATTTTGGTAGGAGAAAAACCAGTTTGGTGGATTAAATCTACCACCTCCACCTGTTATGCCGTTTACCGAAAAGGTTGCCAATGTGGGGTCTAGTTTATTGTAAGATCTATGGTGTATATACAAATTTTATCTAAGAAACGGCGCTAACAATTTTGACTACAGTTTTGTATCCTACCATTTTGGTGTACGGGAATACCATTGATCTAGGTTACATGTTCAGGAAAATTCGATTAGGGTGTTATTTTGGGGTCACTATAGGTTAAACTAATTTTATCTTATCTAAAAAAGTCTCTAATGATTTTGACTAAATTTTGTATTTTACCGTTTTGGGCTAACCATTGGATAGGTCACATGTTCAAGAAAATTTTATTAGTGGGTCATTATGGTCAAGTTAATTTTATCTAAAAAAACAGCTCGAACAATTTTGACTAAACTTTGTATCTTACTGTTTTGGGGTACGAGAAGACCATTGGATTCAGTCCCATGTTTGAAAAAGTTAGATCCATTTCAATGGAATGAAGATTAAAACAGTTTGCAATGAAGTTGTTGAACAGTTGCCAGCATTTCGCCAAATTTGACAAAATGTTGGTGAGAATTGGTGGGAAAATCAACTTTCAAGATTACCGATACCAAAACACATGCTTGGTCCTTAATTTTTGCAACATTTGGCGAAAAAAAATGGCTTTCATATCTAAAGGAATTTTCTAGAAATTCCCAGTAAGAGCTGAAATACATAATTCAACCAACCAGAGTTCATGGTCCTTTATGCATGGATTGCTGTATGTTCCTTTCTCACATATAAAAAGGTGTTCAGGACTAAAAGTCCTGCTACCAAAGAAAAGTGCAGTGAACTAAAAATGTAATTTGGAAGGATGCCAGGGTTTGCAAAGCTGGACCCAGTTTAAAAAAAAACCCAGTGGGGGTTTCTTCAGACTGGGCCCATTTGGGGGGGGGGGGGGGGTGGAGTTATATTAACAACACTTCATCACTTTTTATCAGAGACAATACGGCATTTCTTTGTTATAAGGGCATTAATATAACTCTGTCTTAAAAAAGAGAAATTTTACTCCAAATAATATACACAATCGCAGAAATGAAACTGCAACCAATTGAAAAAGGAGTCCAAAGTGAGCGAAAGAAAAACTTGGTTACAAAAATGTATTTACTTTTGCGACAAATTTCACTTGCTAAAGAAAGCAAGTTTGCTACGGACCAAAAAAAAAATGTCCATTTAACTTATAAAAATTTATTCTCTATGAAAGTGATGAAATTTAGAATTGTTAAGTAATGCCTGAAAATATACGTTTTTATTTTTAATGTTATTGCATCCTTTTAATTCTTAATTTATTTTATTTCACTTTCATTTTTCATGTGGAAATTTTTGAATGGAAAATAAATTGTTGGGTAAAAGTTATTATTCCGGGTTTTGATTTATTATTGGCAACAATAAAGTAAATTTAACCATTTTAAAATTTTATATGAGAAAATGTCCATTATTTATTTGCTATGAAAATAATTACATTTTGAATTATTAAGTAAAATATTTGAATAAAATAAACAAAATATAATCTATGTTCATTTCTAGGTTATAATGCATCTATGAGCAAAGATACAGGGTCATTAAATCCTCCATTTTGACACAGGTTTCAGCCAAACATTCTCACACACACAATCAGATTTATAAATATTATTAGGATAGACTCTGAAGATGCTGGAGCAGAATGAAGAGAATACATAAAATCGCGAAAATCTGGTGAAAACTTTGATCTGTTTTCTGCTTTCTTTCCCATAATGTGCCACCATTTAGATGAGGAAAACTGGTTGACCACATCTTCTGTCATTATTGAAGGTGGATAATATTCAGCATCCTCAATTTTAAATGGCAGTACAGCTGGCAGATAGGTTTGATATAGTTTAGTTAGCCATTCTTCAACTGCATTTTCTTGTATACTGCCCAAACGTCGTCCTTGAAATTTAGGATCCATAAGATTTGCTAAAAAATGAGGTGGTTTGATTGCTTGCTCAAACCTTTTCCTAAAATATTCAAAGTATGATTGCAATATTTCTTCAGATAATAAGAAATTGACGTAGAATCCTTTTGCAGATTATAGAGAGCTTTCACAACTATATTGTCAGTTGTTTTTCTAAGTTACAGCTTCATGATAAATGCCAATGTTTTCCAATATTTTAAAAATGGATTTATCAAAATTTCCCACATTCTCTAGAGCTAATTCTCTAAAACTTGAAAAGAAACCATGTGGGTTCGGTTTAAAAAAAAGGTTTGGGGGGGGGGGGGTTGGTTGCGAACCCTGAAAGATGTTCTTTTGTTGTAAATTTGTAAGTAATGTAAAATTTAGAAATATGTACATAGTTTTAATATTGATTGTTTCTGTAAATAATGCTGTTATAAAATAAAATGCTTTATAGCATACAGTGAGAATTTATTGTTATAACAAGTTGAACGCAAAGCTAATTTTAACCAAGCTTTGAATCTTCCCCGCTGGTGTAATTATAAAGAATAATTATATTCTGAGGATAAAAATAAATATGGAACTTTTTGTTTTTCCTTCATTAATTAAAGCTGAAATAATAGTCATCATTGGATTCCCCTCCCCTCCCCCCCCCCTCCCCTTGTGTACATGCCCAAAAGTAAGCTATATGTGCACATAAATTTTCAAGTTTATAACTGAATGTTTTTAGAGCAATCATGATGAAACGCTATCTTTAAATGTGTTTTTTTTTTTTTAGAAAATTTGTCATTCGCTTTGCATTTAATTTTTTTTTATTTTTAGAATATTAAGTCTGTGTACTAAATAATATCCAGCTTCTAACCCCAGTAATTACGTAAAAATTTTCAATGACAATTTTTATCATTCATTAAATGCTATTTTTTCTTTTTAGGATTGCTGTCGTTCTTATTGCTAATTTAGAATATACTTCAATTTCAATACCAATGGCGAAAATTGGCAAAGTTAATTCGAAGACACAGGAACGAATATATGAAGATATATGTGCTGAATGGAGAATTACTAAGTTTTCTTCAGTCACTCGTGATGATAAACATTATTGGAGTTCTACTTTCTGCATTGAAGATGTGCCATTCTTTTTCACACTATATTCAAAAAGCTGGTTTCCTAAAACACTGGTTTTATCTGTAGAGAGCAACGTGCATCGAGAATTCTCAGTCGAATACCAGTTTGGCTTGAAAAAAATAGATGGCAGTGTGGAACAGTTGAAGGATGGGAGTGGAACAGTAAAAGGAGATCAAACAAGTTCAAAAGGAACTGATGTGGTAGTGTCTGAAGTATTGCAACGGAAGTCTGAGCTGATGCCTAACAATGCTCTAACTATCACGTGCACACTGTCACGGGAAACTTCACATTCTAACAAGAGAATAAAGTTGGCCAAACCAAATGCATTGATGTTACTAAGTAAGTATTTAATGAATTGTTTTAATTTATATTCCATTCCACAAAGTAAAAAATATATATGAATTTGTTTTCATACTTTATCGGATATATTTCATCTGACACTATTTCTTTATACAAATGGAAAAAAAATTGTATAAAAATCTGCCTTACTGACGTATTTTATTTACGTGCTAGGGTAGCTCATTTTAATATACATTTTTTCAACATAAATTTTTAATGTCTAAATAAGGCAAATTTTAATGTTTTCCAGTAATAATTCTTTTGTATTTTTTCTGGTATTTTTTTAATCATCCCCTTTCTATAAGTATCAGGGTCCCATTCGGACATATGGAGTGACATGCAAGACTTATCTTTTCAAATAACAATTAAAATATGATTCAATTACAGCAAAAATAAAATAGTATTTTATATATAAAATACATTTTACACAAAATTGTCATTCATTGTTTGTGAACTTACTTAATAACTGTTTCCTTTAGATGTAAAATGGGCAGAGTGCTGCTAGTGAGAAAAGGGTTCTTTTTATTCTTAAGGGCACTTTTTGGATTCTTGAGGACTCTTATCAGATTCTTGACACTTTTTGTAATTAAATTGTTAAAAGGAATTCTTTTGGTTTTTAAAGCCACTTTTGATATTTAAAAGTCAGGGCGCTCTTTTCAAGACAACACTGAGTCCATTTTTTATGAAAGCAAATTTTTTAATGCAAAAAGGAGAAAGGGCACTTTTTTTACTGAAGGGGCAAGAAGGGTGCTAATTCATTTTTATGAGGAACAAGAAGGGTGCTATTTTGTAAACCAAAGGGCAGGCAGGGTGCAGCACCCTTCTGAAACTGTCTGATGGAAACTCTGATAATAATATTCGGATTTATCAAAAATTTAACCAGTATATGTTTTTATTGAGGAATATTCCATAATCAAGAGTGCTTCTGGGGGTGATCGTGTTCAGGTTATATACCTGAATTCAGATATTTTTTTCATTTTCAGTACTGAAATTCTGGTTTTTTTGATAGCTGAATTCATAAAATAAGACTAAAATATCAATTTTATTTGATTGCTAAACATAATTAAAATTCATATTTTTCATAATTTGACCTCCCTGTAATAAATTTTATATGTTCCCTCCCCGCTCTCTCCATATGAAAACGTTTTCTCACTAAAATTTCAGGTATATTTTCATGAACTCACAATCACCCCTGGTGCTTTATATATTTTGGTAAAAATGAAGTGAAATAGTTAGCAAGCACATCTGTATGTAATGTTGTAATAAGCAAAAAAAAAAGTCTGTCAGAAAAAGATGATCTCCAAATTGCCACAGAAATAAATGGAAATAAATGAAAATTATGTCTTTTTTCAATTTATGTTTAAAAGGTCTTCATACAGAAATTGTACCAAAATCCGAAAATTTCAATATGAATATTTAATTTTGACATGTTTGTCTTTTATGGCAAATTTTACCTTAGGATACCAAATGAGGTGTCATTTGGTCATGTATTATTATAGGAATTATGAAGGTTTAAAGTTTGGAACGTCTAATATCAAAATCTAATGTCAAAACAGATTGTATTGTGGGTTGCTTTTTAAACGTAACTCAAATTATTTGATGGAATGAGCTATAATTTTGGATTCGCATATATAAAGCTTCTAGAAATTGATTTATGTTAAAAAAATTCATATGTTACAATTCATAATTTTTTAGAAAAATAATTTTAAAATCATATCTTTTTTATAAATATTTAGCTTGTTCTGCCGATATACTTTGAAATGAGCAAAAATCAATCCAAAATAAGAATTTTTCCTTTTTGTGTTATTCTTGTTAAATTAAAAAAATAATAAAAATATATTAGGAGGCAATATCCTCCACCTCCTATTCCCTTGTGACAAATTTTTTAAATTTGTAGCTAATAGCCTCTTGCACCTGTTAATATGTTAAACCACATAAACAAGCTCAAGCAAGGGCTATTATTTCTTCTGATGAAAATATTTTATCAGATTACTTAAATAAAGATTTAGAACTGATTTTGCAAAAATGTAGTGAGATGTTTTAAACACCCTGTATAAAAGCCAGAAGTCTTTTTCAGCAACCTACCCACCATATCTCAATGACAACAGTGTAAATTATCTAAATTACTAAAAGATATGGGTGAATTGGTTAACCATATGTGTCTAATACAACTCATGCAGGTACAGTTTTGGGAAAAAAGTAATAACCCCTACAAACTCTGCCACTAATGATCATATAAAAATGTAATTGGTACCAATCAATTAGTAATAATATCTACTACTAATTAATGCTATATTTAAATTTTGATTAGATTAATTTTGATTTACATATAAAACTTGTAGCAAATTTTCAATATGAACCAACTATTTTTGAGATCAAATTTGGATTGGTCAGTTAATTTTACTTTAGGATAGTAATTAAATTGGGAAGACATTTGGTCAAGTAGTTTACAAATTAAACAGGTTTAAAGTTCGGAACTCTGAATGTTAAATTCATTTGTAATCGCTGCAGAATATAGGTGCAGATTCCTAAAATTTGGAAGGAGTCACTGGCTCCTAAACACAAAAAATCTAGTGGCCACATTTGTAAAACAAACTCATAAAAACAATAGTGTTTATATGGGGTAAAAAACAAACAAAAAATAAAACTCAGAAATTCAAAGTGTAAAGTAATTTATTTAATACAGTGCAACATCGTAAATCCGGACTCATTCGGAATTAGCGATTCCGAATTTTAGAAAATTCCGGAGTCTAGTGAACTTCTTAGAAACAAAAGAATCTACTTAATTTCATTTTACACAAATACAACTAATATATATAAATTATTTATACGATCGGATTAGCAATTAACTATTAATAAAATTGTTTATTTTCTATTATTAACTATTAATAAAATTTATTCAAAAGGAATTATCAAGGCTTGCTTTTGAACTTTCTATTTTTGTACTTATTTACAAAGTAACTTACATCGGTAAAAGAAAGAAACATGAAATTATTATTCATCTATTAGAAAATCAAATTCTTATTTCTCATTTTCATTATTATTATTTTAGAATGTATAAAAAAAAAAAGCTTTCAGGGAAGAAAAATATCAATGCATTTTTACATCAATATACATGGTTGAAAGTTTCATTAACTTTCGTCAAAAATTGATTGCAGAAATCTATTATAATTATTTTCAATCGGGACCTTTAATAAATATTTTATATTGTAAATATTTTGACAATATATATATATATATTTAAATATTTATTTGGACTTTTCATATTACGTCATGAAGCCCAAAAATGTAAACTTAAAAAATAAATAAATAATGAAAATGAAATAAATTACTACGAAAAAATAAAACAAAAAGAATTCGTTTCGTAATTTAAATAAAAATATTTCACATTTAGAACATAGCTTTCTTTTCTTCTATCATCCCCACTCAGTAGAAGCGGAAAGGGGAAAAAGAAAACTAGGTCAAACAGCAGAGTTGTTGATGGGGGGGAAAAAAAAGCTTTACGAAAACGAATGTTTATTTTTCTGACTCATCGCATGGCTGGAAAAAGAGAAGTAATCATCAGTTGTGTTACGAATTCTATTGCGGATAGATAAAGGAAAATAATGCAAATAATAATAAAAAAGCAAATATGGAAATATGTTAATGAAAATATTTATACAAATAATTTCCCAAATACAGGTTAAGTAAAGAAAAAATAATAATTCCGGACTGGAGTTCCTTGGTCGTATTTTTTTTTAAATTCCACCTTCTTTGCAATCGATAACGTGCAATGTTTTTTAGCACTTTCCAACCTACAGTTGTTTTCACGAAGGCTGGCGGTTACCCTTCATTGACCTCTTCGTTCCTCCCCGTTCCCTTAGGCCGTGTCTATTGTACTCGAGTGTAGATTTCCTAGTTGGTCATCTTTTTTCACACTGTATTTGAGACAGGGGCGGATCTTACCCATCATTTAGAGCAGACTTACTGAACTTTTTCTTCTCGTGGGACGCAAACATATATTTGAAACATTCGGCGGGCCGCAACACAATTATATTATAATGTAAAAAAGGGGTAATTTAAATAGTAAGATTTAAAAAAAAGTAGTATATAACAAACCTATATAATAAAGTTAATATAATCAGTAGGATTGAACGTTTGTCGAAAAAGAAATATTACCAAAACTTTTAACACCACTATTTCCAAACAATAAACTTTGTGGTAGATTTCAATTGCAAATGATGTACAAATAGTAGAATAAAATATTTTGCTACCAATTTTTTCTACGGTAAACATTCAACCCTAATAAGCATTATTAGTTAAACGTAGTAATATAACAATGTAGCATTTCCATGTCCTAAAGAAAAAAAATAAGGTGATTTGCTTTAGTAAATTAATCGATTTTTCAGTACAAAAACTTTTCTTTAAGTTTAGAAATGTATAGTGCAAATGTAATAAATTTGGAATAACATTGGTGTAGTGTTGAAGATTAAGAAATGTATACACCACTATAGCACAAATAGAACTACATGTAAAAAGAACTTTTGACTAAGGAAACGGTATTTAAGATAATTTAAAATTAGTTATTTCAAATGACAGGACAGTTTTTGTTTTCCCATTATAAAACCGTATTGGCATTTGAGGATTAAAATTAAGTGGTATATAAAATATACCACCGCTGTTGGTTCTACATTTAAAAATTTATCTTTAAACATAAAGCTTAGAAAATTTTTTTTTTTTTTTGGGGGGGGGGGGGGGGGAGTAATACTGACAGAGGAATTCTTTATCTATACATAGTCAATAAAAGTTGAAAAATTCATTTACACATGTTTTGAATGAAAATATAAACGATATCTTAAAGAATGATATGATATTTTGAAAATATATATCAAATATATGAAAATATTAAAAATATGAAACCTAATAGCCATTTTACCAAATTCGTAGAGATCAACATCACCCTCCGAAATCTTTCTCCCCAAGGTCGAAACGGAGTTGAAATAAAGAAGAAAGACAGTTCCATATGCGATTTTCATGTCAACTGGTCAAGGTGGTTCTCAAGGGTAACCGCCTATTCTGAAAAAATGGACTCTAGTTGAAAAGTGCTTATGACTTCGGTTTGTCTGGCCGTCTGTCCGTGCTCTAACTCCCGTAAATATGCTCGGATTGCTCTGCAATTTTTATATGTTATTGTCGTTATCTATAGCATGTTCCCTATTTCAACGGAAGTGTGTAGCACTTATAGTTTTTTTTACAGGGACACTCAAAAGAATTCCGTTACATTGCGGTCTATGGGGAAAAATCATTTGCGGTTTATTTAAATAATGTTTCGCTATTTTAAACGCATTGTAATTTATATATATTACTAAGGTGCATTAGAAGAAGCTTAATATGGAACAGGGTGTGCATAGCACTTATAGTTACTTTACAGGGACAGTAAAAATAATTCCGTTACATTACGTCTATGGAGAAAAATCGTCTGCGGTTTATTTAAATAATGTTTCACTATTTTAAACGCATTGAAATTTATATAGATCACTAAGGTGCATTACAAGAGACTTACTACGGAATATTGTGTGTATAGCAGTCATCGTTCATTTACAGGGACACACAAAAGAATTATCTACTGTCTGTTAACAATAATTCCTGGAAGTGCGTTTTAAGTTATTGAACGCGATTTTGATTTTAACTTGCGTTTTGTCTATTACGTGGTGTGTATAAATTCTGTAGATCCTATACAGGGCAGCACAAAAGTTCGCGAACACATTTCTGTTTATTGACAAACTCCAGACGGAGAATTTTAAATTGTGCTACGCGTTTCCTAACTGAACTAAAATTATCATCCTATGTAGTATATATACAAATCTATAGATTCTATACAGGGCTGAATAAAAGTATTCGGATATTTTTCCGAATATTGTATATGTTGGAAATTCCTGAAATTATTTTTTTAAATATGTTATGCGTTTTCTAAATTGTTTACTTAGATGTTAGCTTTTAGCTTATTAAACGGTATGATTTGTAAAATTATTTTGGAAGCGTTGGAAAGTGCTATATAATCTATGCTTGACGCATGATTTTTCGTTCTTGTTTTTAATGCTATTCGGGGAATCGATGGCTCGCTTACTACTCATTATGTAAGCTTTTTATTTGTCTCACAAATGCTTTACTAAACGTCAAATTTTGTAAGAAAGAGCGAAATATACTAATCCAGATACTGAGAAAAATAAAAATGGCGCTAAAACATTGAATGACAATGAATGGTAGATTCCATTAGCCTATTTTGCCGGGTTGAACATCCTCCAATCGTATATTATTTAACAAAAAAAGTGGAAGAAACAAGTACTATGATTGGTTTCCGTATAAAACGTTTTAACAAAATACTTTTAGCGTGATTTGCATGGTGGCGCCATCTGTTGTTGCTCTGAATAACTAAAATGACAAGATGATTCGAGAGTCCGGATTTTAGATAACTCCGGGTTTTGGAAGTCCGGATTTAAGATGTTGCACTGTATAAACACGTAACAAAATTTGAATATTAATTAAATATTAAATCAGAAGATAAAGTTGGGCAAGATACGGTTTAAAAAAATATGTATAAGTTAAGCAATCATGATAGGGGTATCAGAATCAGGGGAATATCAGAAAAACAATATTTCTTATTTTGATTTTGCCAGACAAAAGTACATATGAAAGAAAATCTGAATTTGTGATATTATTTTGCACTATAAAAATCAAAACACACTTCAAACATTTGTTTATATATATATATATATATATATATATATATATATATTTAAATCACAGTCTATGTAAAATTATCAGATTCAAACTGTTATGAATAACATCGCTATTCGAATATATTTAATAGTTTGTTGTGTTAAACAGATCATTCTGAAATGTTATTAAAAGATAACAATAATATTTGTTATGTGTTTTGGTTTTAATCTTTAAAAAAAATATCAACATTTCACGAGGGGGACTGGGAGTACCAGAAATTGATTACTTTTAAATCACAGGGCGACTTAAACACTGAAAGTTAGTAGCCACAGCAAAAAATTTATTCGCCACGTGGCGACTGGCGACCGTGAATTTGCACCTATACTGCAGAACAGGATGCAATGGGGTTTTTAAGTATAACTCAAACACTTGGCAGAATTGAGTTGTAATTTTTGATTCACAGATTTAAAGCTCCTGAAACTCGTTATCTGTTTAAAAAAAAAGTATTTTTTGCAGTTTTAGAAGAAAATATGAAATGTAACTTGTGAATTTTTTTAAACAGAAATCTATTTTTAGAAATTTTAAATGTGCTAATCCAAAATTGCAGCTCCTTCTAAAAAGTGTGTTTTAAGTTATGCTTAAAAAACATTTGCATTGTAATCTGTTGTGAAATGATTAATAAACTTTAATCATGCATAATTTCTGAACTATGTGACCGAATGACCTCCCATTTGGTATCCTAAAGTAAATTTACCGAATAACCCAAATACGCTGTCCAAATTATGTGCTCGTATGGAAAACTTTAAAGTTTGATACAATTTCTGTATGTAGACAACAACCCAAGAAAACTTATCATAAATTAGTAGGCATCATTAGTATTGGTACCAATCACATTTTTGCTCGATGATTTGCGGCAGAGTTAGTAGGGGGTGAACACTCTTGTTTTCCAGAACTGTTCCACGAAATTCACCCTACATTGCACACACACAGTGATGATTAATCAATTAAAATTTAACATTGAATAAATTTAATTCCTGACTACCTCCCTATATTTAAAGAAAAGTATCTGTCTTCTGTAATCGCAGAAGACTGAAATTAAATAAGGTGAAGAATTACTTTTTAAACTTTTGGTATCTAACCCTAAATATAAATTTAACCAAAAAACGTACTTCTTAAATCATGCAGTGTAAGGTTTAATGTTCACATTGCATATAGCACACAACTAGATATTAAAATAATTACAGGGTGGCTACTAAATACTGTTACAAATATTCAGTCATTTTATTTTACAAATATAATATAGAAAATGATAAATACACTAATATGATTAACATCAGAGATGAAAGTTTACCTGGAAATAATTTTACTCTAATAGACCGCCATCTTTATCGATTACCAAAGATAATATCTTATGCTATTGTCTGACTGCGGCACGAATCATTTTAAGAGGTAATCAGCAATATGGAAACTCTGAGAGAGTCCAAACTTCTGTGTTGTTTGCTATTTACTTTAGCCTCTAAAATCCCCCTAATGCAATAATCTACAGGATTTAGATCCGGTGAAGAAGGTGGCCAATCTTCTTGCATGATAAAGTTCAGACATTTGACATGGAGCCAAGCCTGTGTTGATTTAGCTCTGTGAGAAGATGCAGAATCTTGCTGAAATATCCAATTCTTTTTGGGATACAACCTGTCAGCATGTGGCAATAAATGTCTAGCAAATATGACCTGTTTGTAATATTCTGCATTTATTTTCATCCTTTTATCGGGGAATTTCAAAGGCAATTTTCCATTGTTTGCAGGGTTGTTAAATGCCCGGTTTTTTTTCAGAAAAAAAACAACCCACTGGGTTTTATAAGGGTCTTTTGGGTTTTATCAGGGTTTTTTAAGTTGGTAGTTTAGAATGTTTGAAAAAAATGTACTTACTACTAAATACAATTTAAAGTAACTAATTGATTACAAAAATATATAAATCAATGACAGTAATCAAAATTATGCTTTACTTTTAGATAAATTTATTATTAGCAATAGTTTTAACAATGAAATTATCATTAAAGTACTATACTAATACTAGTGCTGAATCAGAACTTTTAAACTAATATTTTCTTAAGGGTAAAGTATCTTTATTCATTTTAATTGTAGTGATTGCCTATATAGGAGAGACCGGTACACACTGGACCTTATGGGCACAGTGGACCACCCCCTAATATTTTATTTATTTAAATTTTTTTAAGCTTCTCTTCTATCCTAATATACAATAGCACTGCACTGATTATTTATAGCCTTCAGAAAATATATTTAGCTCAGATTTAACTATTTTATCTTAATTGGTTGTTTTGAGCTTCTAAAAGTAACATTTTTCCTCATATTTTTATTTTTTTAGTAATTAAAGGTTGTAGATAAATAAGATAAAGCAGCTTTTTTGCAAAGCTAAGATACTTGTTTTTATTTAACTTTAAAGTTAATATGTTTAAAAGAAAGCTACAAACAATATTAATATGATTATTTATTGAACTTCAACATGGGGCACAGTGGTCCACAATCCACCCTGCTCCTGTAATGCAGAATGTTCAAAATATTTAATAATTGCTTATTTTCTATCAAGAAATATTGTTTTAAAGTAGTTATTTAACTGTAAAATAAAGTAAACAACAAAAAAAAAATTATTTAACATGGTAAGAAATATTTTGTTTTATATTTACTGCCTTTGATAAATATAACTGTAGTCTAATTGGTGATAATTCTATTTAAGTAAGATTCATGAGATGCAAATTGAATAGAAATCAGCTTATTTCCCCGAAACTGTAGATGAATCTGTTGTTGATGTCAATGATTTCATAATGTTGCTACCAGACCCAAAAGTATTTCAGGAAAATTCCAGGCTCAATCTTACTCATAAGTATTTTGGAATTTCATTTACAAATTTTAATGTGCGCTGATTTTTTTGTACTTAAGTAATAACTTCAACTAAACTTAATGGAACCCGTCAAAACTTGACGGGAAAAAAATACAATAACAATATCAGTAAAATAAACTTCTTTATTACTTAAGAAGGGGTACATTTGAAACATTCTTTCAAATATTTTATTTTAAAAGTTTTTTTCCCCAGTGAAATACAGTACTATTTTCGGTGCAAACTCCAAACAAACAAAACGAACAATTTTTCAAATTTGAAAAATTGTGTTAAAAATAATCTAGTGTATTCATGTATCCAGCGTTTACTGTAGTTCCATTACCTGCGATCTTTTCTGTTGAGCTGATTAAAATATCAGACCAGATGCTTTGATCGATAAGGTTAACTGGATGAATTATGCCCTCCAGATTCGACCGGGATAGCTCAGTGGTAGAGCGTGGTGGCTTCAGCCAAGCGATCCCAGGTTCGAATCCTGGCCTGGACATTTTTCGTCCAGTTGGAAATTTACAACTTGTATGATTGCTTTACCAATTTGAAAAATTGTGTTAAGAAATAATCTAGTGGTAATATGTAATCAAGGTATGCAATCAAGATGAAGTAATCAATAAAGGCTCCAATTCTAACCTTCATAATTAAGAATGGAAAAATCAGTTAAAATTATGCCATGTTGACACAATCATGTAAATTTTTCTCTTTAGTTTTATCAACGTTAAAACGCATTTCAAGCTAAGCATAACGTCATTTTTACCAGCGTGATTTTTTCACACGTACTTTATATACGTTACTTTTATGCTTAAACACCATGTATACAAATAAAAATATATTTTGTATTTAATTGTAATGAAAAAATGGCACCAACAAAGTTATAATGCATAATGATAAAATAAATCCAATGGACAATATTCCCATGATATCACAATAAATATGAATTTTTATTCTCTTATAAATATAGAGTGCACGCGATAAATAGTTTACCGAAATTATACTTGTAAATTAAAAAAAATGGCCTAAAAACCATGTGCCTTTAATATTTATTATTTCTCTGTTATCTTCCCAACCATAGAGTTTGTCGTTACTCTGTGCCTCACAAATCCGATTGCAGACTTATGACGTCATATGCAGAAGTAAAAGTTTGATTTAAAATTATGGCTAATTAATAAAACTTTCGAACAAACGAATGTACGATAACAAATCTGTGTCCAAATATCTTTCATTTAAAAAATAAATGGTGTAATTTGATGTAGTAGTTGTCGGAAGCTCACGGATTGTCGAAAGAAATCGCTTAGCATTTTAAATATATAGATTGTAATTGTTCCTGTATTAATCTGTTATTATTTTCAAATTATAATTTTTTTTTTTCAAAATGTTACTTCTAAATTTATATTACTATGTTATTTTCTGGGTAAAGGAGAAACAAAAAAGAATTAAATTAATGAAAAATAGATTTATATTGTATTTCAGATAATACCTAATAGCAGCCCACTGTGCCCCACTTCTGGGGTACAGTGGTCCACTTTACGGATGCATATATATAGATTTTTTTTTTTTAATGTATTGAAAACTATGTTTTGAGAAAATTATGGTGAATGTATAAAAATTTAAGGAATATTGAAAAATATTTTCATGCAGATCGGTTTGTCCGTTAAAGAGAAAAAAAAAAAAATTAACTGAAAAAGTGGTCCACTGTGTACCAGTCTCTTCTATAATAAATATTTTCTCTAGAAAAAATTCATTCTGAAACATATTGATTAATGATTGATTGCAAGATTTTTTTTTTTCTTTGAGTTGTTTGCATTCCAAAATGTGTTGAGATATTCTTTCTTAGGCACAGTAAGTAACATTTCCTCAGCCCGAGGTAAATAGGAAATGTCAGTTTTCCCTTAGTTTATGTTGTTATTGAATTAAGTTCGGTGGTAGTTTATATTTAATTAAGCAAAATTTTTTGCAATTGAAACTGGATACAACAAAATTCGCAGAACTGGGCAAAAAAATATTTGCTGTAAAGTAGTTATTTTTTATTATAACTAATTAATAGAATAAACCAAATAATTCTACATGTCTACATCATTAAATTAGGATTCTCAGCATATGTGGTATTTTATTAAGAGTTTCAACTGTAGGATTATATATCAAAGTATTTCTTTTAATTTGAAAAAAATTAGTTTTTGTGCTTGTGATAGTTACCCATACTCTCAAAATTAAGTTACAATTATTTGCTTAAAAATTGTCATTCGGAGAATTAAGACTTTTTTCTCTTGGGGTGGGGGTTGATAAACTTTGCGACTGGTGTACTGACATTAAGAAATGTATTACCTATGTAATTTAAAGTTGAAATTTTGAAAAAACCCAGTTGAGTTTTTTCAAGTAGGTTTTTTGGGTTGGGCTAAATCATAACAACCCTGATTGTTTGACACTGCAGTCCAAACCATAACAGAATTCTTGTTCCGAAAGCATTTAACAGTTCGAAGGTTTTCAGCTATATCTTCGAAAGTTGCTGAATATACATCATTTTTAGCATTATAACACTGTTCAGTGCAAAATAGCTTCACATCAGAAAATATTATTCTGTCAACATTTTTCCTACCATGCCGTTTCAGCAATTTCTTGCATCTTTGTAATATTTTTATTGTTTGTAAAGCAATCAAACCTTGAACTTTTCCTTTGCGATAAGGGCGAAAACCCAGGCTTTCATTTATAATAACTTTCATATTTCTGCGACTCTCATTCTTTTCTACAGCCATTTTTTTGCAGAACGTTGTGGATTTCTTCCTATATTTTCATGAATTCTTTTGATGCGCTGTTTGGTGCGAACTCAGTGTGAAAGGCCAGACCTAGGTTGATCCTTACAGCTATTAGTATCCAAAGATCGATTTATAGTTCTATATATAAATGTTCTGTTAAAACCAGGGCATTTTTAATTGCTTAAAGATTTTACCTGCAAAAAATCAGCGATGAAAGAGTTGTTTAAATCATCATACTTCATTTTTAAAATAATTTTTAATATTTGCTTTATACAAAAATCGTCTGCACTAACAGAAAATTCCCAAACACTTAAATAGATAGATAAATTGTTTTACCGAAACATTAGATTTAATTCTTATTTTTTGGGGTGTAACCGTATTTAGTAGCCACCCTGTAGATGACAAATTGTGAAGGCATTATCTTAATGTTATCGCTACTTATGATTAACGGTAATCCTTTTATAAAATGATTTTTATTTTTGTTTTCAGGATTGGATGCATTGTCGGAAAACTTTAAAGATCTTTTTGATAATAAAGAGACCTGTGATACAACATTGAAAGTACAAGACAAAGAATATAAGGCCCATAGATCTGTTTTGATTGCACGATCTAAGGTCTTTGCGGCTACTTTTAAGCATGATACTTTGGAAAAGCAAACGGGGATCATCACAATACCGGACTGTGATCCTGATTCTTTTCAGAAATTCTTGATGTATTTATACTGTGGAAGACTTGAAGAGCTATCCTATCATTGTGCTTTAAATCTGTATCATACATCTGCTAAGTATGACGTCGAAGAGCTCAAGGCATTCTGTACCGAATCTCTGATGCATTGTTTGACAGTGGAAAATATATTTGAGATAGCTGTGTTTGCTGATAAATATGAAGAGACGGAGCTGTCTTCTGCTGTTCAAGATTTCTTTAACACGAATGTGTCTGAAATTGTGGATACTTCTGGATGGGATGACTTGTTGACACAGAACCGTTGCCTTGCAAACAAACTTTTGAAAGAAATGTCCAGAGCTAAAAAGTGAGTTCTGAAATGTCAATTTCTGTCAGAGTGAAGAGATGTGAATTCTTCCAGACGAGCACATATTGTTTTATCAATTCTTAAAATTCATCTTCTTTTTATTATTATCATCTGGAATAAATAGTGGAAAACATATGAGATTCTTGTCTTTGATTATCAATACCAGATTCAATCATTTTCTGTAGTGTATGTGTAAATGTATGTGAAATTAAAAAATTCTGAACAGGAATTTATTGAAAAAGGATAGTTGATTGGGGGGGGAAAAAAAACGAAAGTTGAAAGGAAATTTAAAGACTTAATTTCAGAGTGTGATTTTTTTTTTTAAATAATCAAATGCAGATTTTTCTGTACTTAAAATTATCTTGTTGCTATAAAACTAGAACTTTTATTATTTCTTTTTGTAAAAATAATGAGAAATAAGAATTATTTTACAAGTAATCATGTTTTATTTTTTAAAACAATATTTAAACTTTCACAAATCTGATGCAAATATTTTTAAAAAGTGAGATTATATTTTTTTCTTTTCTGTTGGATTTCTTATGACAGTTTTAGTTGATTATGAATGAAAGAAAAAACATTATTACAAATCCTTATTCTTAGCAAACATCTTTTCAACTGAATTCTATTTTGCATTCATGTGCACAAAGTAACTAGTAGGATAAGTAAGTTGAGACTGCTGATCAGTGTTTACAATTTAATAATTTTTTTATTCAAAATACCTACCAGAATTTTCAAATAGTAATCTTTGCTTTATTTAATGACAGATATTCAGTGATAATATAAAATAAAAATTACTATTGTGATATTTTAATAGCTTTTTTTATTAAAAAACAGACAAAATTGGCAACACTGATCAACATAATCTCCTAATTTTTTAACAAAATAATAATAAAATGGAATTCAGAAAATTCCATATAATTTGAAATTCAGATATGAAATATATGAATCTCATAATTAATTTGAGAGTTAATACATAAAATTCAGAGAAATTATCATACTATAGCTGAAAATAACTCTTAAAGAGAATACAGAATTCAAAAGAAAGTGTTTTTTAAAAAGTTAAATACTACAATAAAATTTCATTGCAAAATAATTTATCTCATTGCCAATAATGACCGAAGCCTATATACACTGTGACAATTTTAATAGTCTGTTCAAAATTGAGAGAGAAAACAAGTAAATAAACATGTGAAAATTGGCAAATTGTTTAATGCTGTGGCACATTAAAAATTAGGAATCATTGATCATTGTAAAATGAACAATTGTTGTTTTGCATAAAAAAGAAAGTGCAAAACTGTAATTCCGTGGCATAAATAGGCAATCCTTTTGTTTATTTAAATTCTCTCTTAATTTTGAATGAACTAACCCCACTAAGGCACAGTCCATTGGAAAAATTAAGTTATTTAAGTAAAAGACACCAAAGGTCGAATTTTGGTGGGTTGGAGGTATTTTATACATCGATGACTTGCACCTTACTCATTGCTCTCAGCTGTAGTCAAACCGACTGACGCCTGTATACAATGCAGAAATGCCCAACCCAATTACCGAAGATTGTTGCACATAGGGTTTGCATTACAAGTAAAGTTTAATTGTTCAGGCCGGAAATCTAATTTCAAAAATCTGCCACATTATTACTCCTGTCTAGAGTCCTGCATGGGTCGAGTTGTAACCTGCAATGAAAGTACAATAAATCATGTTTTAATGCTACAATGAAAAGTAATGTACAATTATATTTCTAATACCTATTTTATATAGAATAAATTTTTTAACCAAAAATAGAAACGACTTCAAAAACTACTACAAAGTAAAAAATATTTTTTTTTCGATAATAGTTAAATTAAATTAAGAGCATTGTATTTACCATGCATATTATTATATTTATGTACATTAATTTGATTTTTTGAAGTCGGTGCCAGCCAAGCCAAGTACAAAATTCAAAACAAAATATCCAATATAAATCGTAAAATGCGTATAAATTATATCTACGTAAATACGAGACAATAAAAAAAATACATATAACTCATCAAATGGTAGAAAATACAATGATTTAAATGATTAACTAATTTCCAAAGCAATTTTTATCGACATATAGTTGCTAATCTCATTTAAAAATACACATTTATAACATCAGATGAAATGTTTAAAAATGGTAACATGGCTTTAACCCTTCTTTGCATAAGTTTTTCTTTTACAATTGTGTTTTTTTATACATATATTAAATATTAGACACCAGAAATTTTAAGATAGATTTTTAACTTTGTTCAGCAACATAGTTCACGGGAAATTTACTGGATTAATATTTCTATATAAATATAGTGGTGGAGAAGAAGTTGATTTAGTTGTTAAATAAACAGTGATGGAAATTTACATCACTATGCAATTAAGGGTTAACTTGGCTTGGCTGTCACAGACTCCAAAAAATCAAATTAATGTACCTAAATATAATAATATGCATGATAAATATAATTATACAATGCTCTTAATTTAATTTCTTATTAACTATTATCGAAAAAAAATTATTTTTTACTTTGTAGTAGTTTTTGAAGTCTGTTCTATTTTTGGTTAAAAAATTTATTTATTTGCAAATTCACATAATAGAATATTTTATAATATTAAATAAAAATCGTCTGCCCAACAAATTACCTATTTTTAAAATGCTTATTTTTTTTTTTTTTTTTTTTTTTTTTTTTGTTGAATTTCTGAAAAAGTACTGAACCAATTTTCATAAAATTTAAATGGGACCAATTCGAGAGTATTCTCTTTCGAATAAAAAAAAAATCACATAAGTAGGACGCATAGTTCCGGAGTAATTGGTGTACATACATAAAAAATTTTTTTAAAAATACATACACGTCGAATTGATAACCTTCTCCTTTTTTGAGTCTGTTAAAAATGGACAAATCTATATTCTTTAATATTCAAATGTAGTGAAAACTTGGCATAGCAGACACCTCGAGATCATTGAGTAGAATCCTGCAGCGGGTCGGGTTGCTTCTATTTATTTATTTTTGGGTTGGGATGACTCTAATTTTCTTTCTACAAGTCAGGTTCAGCCTTGACTAATTCACTAATTCTTCCAGCTCATATTTAGGTTTTAGCATGTCCGATTGTTGGGATTTTCACAAAAGCTTTGAATAGAACTATGAAAATAAATACGTATTTGAATATGAATAAGTCAGGGGTTTGAAAAACTACTTTTTTTAGTGGCAAACTACAACTACTTTATTAAAAATGTAGTTAACTACAACTGCTTGTTTTAAAAAGTAGCGACTACAAACTACTTTATTAAAAATGTAGTTAACTACAACTGCTTGTTTTAAAAAGTAGCGACTACAAACTACTTTTCAAAAGTAGTCACTACTTCACCACTTTTAGATTTTGTCGAAAGATTCAATCTACACTCGAAATTGAGGTCAAGGAATTAGAATTCTGCATATAGGTCGGGTTGTGTATTTGACCTGAACTTGAAAATTCTGCTTAAAGTCAACTCAAAACCGACCTGAACCCCAAAATATTTATACCCGAATCAGACTCGAAACTGAAAGAACAGAAAATTAATCCATATTTCAATACAATTATGAAAAAGTAGTCCACAAAGAAGATACCCTGTATTAAAACATTAGGTATAATAATGCGTTAGCAGATAAAGGGCTAACCGCAAGACAATTTACTCTTTTTGTGAGTTAGCAATTTGTTTTGTTTTATAAGCAAGAGTCAATGGAAAGATCTATGACACTGAAACTGAGATTTGTCGCTGACATTCGCAGATTGTTGCACAGAACACATTTTGTAAAAAAAAAAAAGCGAGTTATGATCAAGTGATTAGAAGAATGGCATTTCTTCCTCCTTTCCAAATAGCGTAAAAGATCGATTTTAGAGAATGTCTGTTATAGAGGTCTTATTGTATACATATTTTTAACCTGCAAAAATATTGTGTACATTCTTTTGGAAAAGCGGCTGAACCCGACCCACAACACATAAGTAGACGCCAACCCGACACGAACCGCAACGAAAAAATATAGCGTGACCCGATCAGAGTGTCGGGTCGGGTGCGGGTAACTCGACCCGATGCAGGACTCTAGCTCCAATCTTTTTTGTGAGTGGGAGACCTGATCGCTCTTCATGAAGAAATCCTAAATTGGGTAATTTAGGTTGCTATGGTTTGGACAAAGACTTCGATTCTGAGCTAGCGCCCTGTGCATATGTCTCTACTGGATAAATAAAAGTATTCGACTTAGGACCGTTTAGTTTACACCAGAAATCGGTGAACTGTTTGTTTTTTTCAAAATTGTGTTAAAATTTGTCAAATATAATATGAACTAAAACAGTTTTACAACTTTTTTCACAAAATTTAATAAATTATTTTAAATTAAGTTTTGAACGGTCAAGACAAAATACGCCTACACGTTTTCCTTTTTGTACCATTATAGAAAGGCAGGAAAAACTTTTTACCATTAATGACAATTAAGAATTATATTTCAATGGAAAAATATTCTATTAAATAAATATAATGACATGTGAAATAAAATTTTCTTACCTCTTATATCCAATATTTTTATAAATTAACTGTTGCGGGGTGCACTTTGAAGCATGGTACGGCTCAAACTCCAATATTACACTCGACACAACATACTTTTGTTCCCCTTCGAATTCTTTTACCGTTTCCATCACGATTAGAGCATCACACAACCCACTGTCTCGTAGATGTTTTTTTTTTTTTCAAGTTTGAAGGTTGAATATGTTCTGGAAAATGTGTTCCTTTAAGCCGTAGAGGATACAACTCCTACGACCCAGGCTGACTCACGCGGCCATTTAATTGCCCGTAGAAGAAGAACGACTGGTCACGCTGCGTGAGCAACAATTGCTGATTGGTCTAAGTGGACAACAAAATGTCTGATTTAGCCATTTCGTAAGTGATGGGCGGCCACCTGAAAAAACTTGTGTCTCTGAATGGTACTTTCCCACCACTCTTTCAAGTAGAGATATTCTGTATTCCAAATGGGATTTTTCACCTTTTTTTTCTTGTACTCACGAAAGAATTCCATACAGCTATATCAGATAAATATAAGGCAATTTTTTTATAATATTTTTTGCCTCTTTTATTTGTAATGAGATAGCTGCTTAGTTGTTGATCTATTCTATCAGCTCCTCTCATTGTGAAAATAACAGTTGCTAAGCAATTACATCAACTGTTATTGTCTTTTTCATCCATATTTTGCAGCAAATTTCCTTCATTTGAGCGTTATGAACTGTTGTGAGAAACGCCACATCTTTCTTATCTTCCCACTTTATGGCCATCACTTTTCCTCCCTGACAAGCCGATATTTCTCCTTTCTCCAACTATACTTTAATCAGGGGCTGCTTACCGAATAGGCCCATGAAACCCGAGCTTACCCACTGAAATACAAAGGGGCCCCCAAATTTACTTTTCAGAATTAATTTCAGCCAGGGTAAAAAGTGTGTTTTTTTCTTCTTAATTATAGTTACTAAATTTTCCCTTGGACTATTACTGACACATTTATACTCTATTTTTTTTCTGTTGATATAATAAATGATATAAAAACTGTGATTAAATGCAACTTATTTTCATTTTTCTCATGTTTTACATTTTAATTTTGAATGTTTAAGACTGTTTTTGGCTAAAAAGAACAGAAAATTTAATCTGTATAATTATATTTTGTTTAAATTCATAAAGAGTGGAGCAATGATATAAAATATGGAGAATAGGTTATTTAAATAAAGGGGAAAGTAATTAGAATTCAGGTGATATCAAATTTCAGTTTATAAAATAGAAGAAAAATTGTGTTGCAGTTAAGCATAAATTTATGTAAAATACTTGTTTTCCCTGCACTATTAGCACTGGCAAATCCTGCAATTTGTAAAACATAAAATGTATTTTGAAGTTCAAATATTCGCACCTGTTCCATATTTGTAAATTCATTTACAAAATTAATTTATTATGTATAATTATATATATACTAGGGAATCGAACCCGGGTTTTCCAGGTTACAGACCATCGCTGAAAACTTTTTTTTAAATTTAAAATTCTAACAGATTTTTTACATATATATATATATTAAAAGAAATGGCACATCTAGTATTTGTGGAGAATTAAATAAAAATCATGTAATCGTGACATCATAATTCACTTTTATATTTTAACAGAATAATAAGTCTACAATTTGTGACTCGTGCTATAGCCAGCAATACACGTCAAGACATATTGCCGTTATGATTATCTTTTTACGTGTGATGGTTTCGCTATGGTACTCCATTGTGAAATTTGGTCATTTTTGAAATTCAATATTTGAAAAACGGCATAATCATTAGATTGGAAATTTATATAACGAAAAATACAATTTTTTACCTTTCTAACGCAGTTTGTCTAACAATTTTCTGACAAATACTTTTTGAGCTATTAATTTTTTTCAGTAACTTCAAATGTTGAATTTTCCGAGATTAATCTGTGGCAACAATTAGCGAAAAACCCAGTCGTCAGCAACACGTACCTTTTTATTAAAGAGGATAATAAATATTTTTTCATATGGATATAGGTAGTTAGTTTAATTTACTATTAAAAGTGTTGTTTACTCGAAATTTTGATGGTAAAATTTCAAATTGTTGAAGCATGATTGGTAGAGGGGGAGGGGAGGGCCCTGTGTGACATCAGGCTTCCCCTACTTCTAAGTCTTAAGCGGGCCCTGACTTTAGTTCAAATCTATAAGCATATCTTTTCTGTTCAGTCATACAATCGCATAAGTATCTGTTTTGTGCGATACAAGAATACCAGCTAACTGCGGAGAAGTGTAAAAGTTATCCATTGTTATGCAAAAACCTGTGTCCAGCAAAGTGTGCATCAGTGTCAATACAACTTGTGATGAAATAGCTAAGTTTTTATAATTTGTGTTCCACACAGTTTCCGTTCCAACGTATATAATTGAGCTCCACATATAACCAGTTTTACTGCCAAATATCACATGCTTCAAATATGCTATATACATACTTTATCCACCCTAAACGGCCTTCATATTTATATAATACTTATATCAATTGAGAAGTCTCTATCCAAATATAAGCAATACAGAATGTACCAGTGGACCCGTGCAATGATTTCGCACTGTATTTTAATATTTTTTAGATGCAAGTTTAAATTTATATTAAAAAAAAAAATAAGGACTAAAAATATCTTCAAACAACATTAGTCAAGGTAGAATATCGTCTCATTTATCCCATCAAAGTTACAGTAAAAACTGATCACTGATTAGCTGAGGCAAAAAGAAATTATCAATAGTATTTTAACTGCATTAGAAAGATAACATTATTTGTTACGGGAAAAAACATGGGACAAAGAAAAATAAATTGAGCATTTCAATTTAAATTTTGCTCTTTAATCATAAATATAAAATAAACCCGTGCAGCAATCTTTATTTTACATTTTTTTTTTTTTTTTTTTAATTATTGCTGAGCACGATATAATGCGGTATTTTATTTTTGCGGCAACATTAATTTGTGGAAAACGTTTCATTTCTTTTATGAAAACACTGCCGATTTAATTTTTAATTATCAGCAAATTTTAATCCAAAAACTTTTTTTTAGGAAAAATTTTTTTGTACTATGTCAGAAGCCTGTTCAAAATCCTTTCATATGGTATCTCATTCGTCGTTCTGCGTTTCGTATTTTCTTAGAAAAAGGGATGTTGACAGGAGAAATAATATATACAATTGCTCAAATAATGAAAAAAATGGCCATATTTTTTAGAGCTTGGGATTCGGATACGAAGCTGAATTATCAGACAGATTGACAGAAAAAATTTAAAAATTTGCTAATAAAAATAAATCATATGTATGGTATGATAGCAATTTACGAAAAATTTGCGTAGATAAGAGTTCATTACTAGTCTAGTACATATTCTGTTCGTCCTTGTAAAATGACAATGGCAAAATACACACGCATTTCGTTCTCATCAGTATCACATCATTTATTTACATGAGATTTTCCTTTTTGGTGCGCTCGTAATTATATAAATATGTAGCAGCTATAGTCGTCGCTTGGTCCGTCCGTCTGTCCTCTATAACAGCGCAAAAACTACCCAACCAAATGGTTTGAAATTTAAGATATATTATCTTTGTAGAATTTTTTCAAGACATTTCAAATTTTATGAAAATCGAATCAAAACTTTAGAAGATATTAATAAGAATATTTATTAAGAAATTTGAATAAAAAAAAATCGGTGCTTTCTTGTTATAGGAGCTTCCGAGGTTTAATCGTCAATCGATCGAGATACTTTTTTTACTACAGAAATGAATCTGCAGACGACATAATTCATTTCACAGAATTAAAAATCATCAAGATCTGAATATTTATATAACTAGCTATAGTACGAACGCACCTCGTTTGTCACGTTTGACGTACAGTTTCCAACTTGTTTAGTCTGTTTTGAGCCATATACTGCTCGGCATGTCTATTGGCTTCTATGTGCATACATGTGTCATAAACTCTGCATAAAAAAAATCTTCCAAAATATTCTAAAGCGTCATCACTTTATTGAACAATAAACGTTATCCCAGGTGTTTGTTGAAATGGAAATCTTCTGGGACAGAGTTCAAATTGGTTCTAGTATTTACAGAACACAACTGTCTAGTAACAGAAATACTTGTAGCGGAAACACTTTCCATTTTACGATCAAATATATCATCTATGCTAGCAGATTCTGAATCAGAAGTATCCAAAGTGCATTCTTCTCTGAAACGTTACTATTACACTCCATATTAGAACCATCATTGTTTCACTTTTCTTATGGAAACATGTCTTTCAAAATAATGAGCAAATGAAACCAGAAAAACAAATAAAATAATAACTGTAAAATATGACATTTTAATTTAAGTATCTATTTTGAAATTATATAGCAAAATAAAATAAATGATTCCAAGGAATAGAACCTAATATCGTATGAACAAAGCGCGCCGAAAAAATATTCAGAATAACTGTATATTCATGTTTGAAATGTGTATTGCTGCCACCTGTTGCTAATAGGCTGAAATTAAGTATTTATAATGAAAATTCGGCAAATCGAGATAGTCCGAGACATTTCAATCATGCCTGAACTAAAATCGAGCACAGCAAAAATAACACAGAATCGTTTGCCTGAACCCCGTTTGGTCAAAACAGTTAAGTTGTTAAAAAACACGCTTTGAAAAGCATTTAATGTTCATCTTAAAAAAATTGCCTATTTTCATGACTACAATTCATGTCATGTTTCAAATCATGTCCGTCTGGCGTAGGCCCCGCCCCGATTATGAAAATATTACCATTTTTAGGGTTTCTTTCATCTCACGAAACCCTATTACTCCCGCTTCGTTGTCTGTCCGTCACAGAGCCGGTTCTCAGAAACTATGTAACTTACAGTCTTGAAATTTTATGTACCTATAGCTAAATACTTATTATGAAGCTCAAAATCATAAAATTTGAAAAAATCATATTATTTTAATATATAGAGACAAAAAATCCAAAATCTAACAGCCTTAATAAATTTAAACAATTTTCGTTATAGCAGTTGCCAACAATTAAAATTCCACAACAAAATTCTTTCTACAATAACTAATTTTCTATTGAAAGATTTCCACGTGAAAAATGAAAATGAAATAAAAAGTTTCACCAATTGAAAAAAAAAAAAAAAAGATTAATATGGCGTCATATTAGTAATAAAACGGAAATTTTCAAACATTTCTCAATAATACAAGGAGTATGTGTAAATACAGAAAGCAACTTAATATGACGTCAATAGAGAATTAAAAAGAAAATTAGTCTGCCGTCTAACCTTTTGAAGGTCTCTATACATAATGTTTAATTTTGAAATTGATTTTTTTTTTAATATCGCATTTAGTCCACATGACAGATATTATTATGACAGAGTATAATAATAGCGGGCTTCGCCCTCTATCGGGCCAGTTCAGATTTTCAAAAAAACGAAAAAAATAGACTGATAATTTTTTACTTTATAAAAAAACTTGACTTTTTTTAAGTGAAAACTTCTTTAGGCGCGTTGGGCATTTTTGAGATGGGAAAAAACCACTGAATTCGCGACACTGTTACTGACACCACTGTATATGTTGCCAATTCATGCAATGAAGCGAAAGTATCAAAAGGAAATAGTTCACGTGCAGAAAGCGAAATGATTGGTATTATGAATAAAAATAATTCAGAAAATAATTTCAAGATAAATTTAGCACACGCGGTGAAAACAGATAAAAGTGACTCAACTCGCGAGGCCAAATCAAAAGATGAAAATGACATAACAAAATACGGAAAATATTATAATTTAACGAGCACGAGAAAAATCGACGGAAGTAATATAAAAAAAAAAAAAAAATGAAAATAATGAAATATTTCACGAAAGTTTTAAGAAACGTGGTTACCGATACGGAAATGAAGTGAAATCATTTTATAGAAAAGAAAAGTTTGTTGATGTGGATAGAAATTATAGATACCGCAAACAATATGTGCAGTATGAAGATAGAAAAAAAGCCTAATGTTCACGAATACCATAAACAAGACAGGCAGCAAAGAAGTCATTTTTGGAGTGATAGGAAGCGGGAACCCTATTTTGCAGATAAATGTTATTACAAAAGATATGAAACTAAATCTCATGGAAGAAATGATGAATGTATTGAGAGTTGTTTAAATTGTGGATGAAAAATCATAAGTTTCGTTAGTATTCATTTCAAAGAATACCAATTAATTAAATTTTATATTTCATTTATTTGTAAATTTACGTTTTAAGCAATAGATTGCAATTTTTGTATGTAAAATAATATGCATTATTTTTCATGTGCAATAGCGCATTAAATGAAAATTGTAATATAATTTTTGTAGTAGTAGTTTATAATAATGAATAAAAAACACTTCATTTAAAAGTATTTCCTGCGCAATAAAACATTTCCTGACGATTCGAAAAATTCACACGTAATTGTTCAAGTTTTCACTTTTGTCGGCACTCCCGGGTTGCCATTGTTTTTTTTTTTTTTTTTTTTTTTTTTAGAAAATGAAATGTATTTGGATTTATTTAAAGGAAGGATAAAGTGTTTTGAAAGGAATATTAAACGAAACCCTTTGTGCGATCTTCCATCACACTTACCCACTTGTTACTTATACTAAGATGTTCGAAAGCACGAACTTTTGAATTTATTATAAAAAAATATTTTTGTTCAGTTTCTGTTTAAGATACGACTACAGCAAAGAAAAACCATAGTTTTATATTTCTGCAAAGGTTGCATTAATGTAACAAACAAATATTTATTATTGAATCACGTGATAATAGATTTTTTTTTTTCAGTTCCTTTTTTAAATATGGCAACAGGAAAGATAAAAACCATAATTTAAACAATTGATTCAAGATTTCTAAGTTGCTTTCTCAACCTATAATCATAATTTGATTAATAATAATCTCACCAAGTTTTGAAAGTATAAATATATTGGTACAGTCATTGGGAACACATAATTTCTAGAATTCTTAGCACATCAGAAAGCGGGTGAAAGATTAATTAAAAAATTATTTCTATATATACATGAACCAAGCTAAATTAAATAAAATCATGTAAAAGCAGAACAAAAACAAAACATTTTACTGCTTTAATACCTTTATTTTGAATTATTTTTACAAAAGCGAATGAAATTTTTTAAAAAGTCTCGGTATTCTGATAATATAAAATTTTCAAGTACACTTTTGTTCATGTGAGAAATGAAGTATTAATATTTCACATCTGACATTGCTATCAGAAGTTTATTTGCCAGACGGCGGTCTTTAGTTAATAAACAATCCCATTCAGGCGATCTCAAAAAATTTTAAAAAGTCTCGGTATTCTCATAATATAAAATTTTCAAGTACACTTTTGTTCATGTGAGAAATGAAGTATTAATATTTCACATCTGACATTGCTATCAGAAGTTTATTTGCCAGACGGCGGTCTTTAGTTAATAAACAATCCCACTCAGGCGATCTCAAAAAATTTTAAAAAGTCTCGGTATTCTCATAATATAAAATTTTCAAGTACACTTTTGTTCATGTGAGAAATGAAGTATTAATATTTCACATCTGACATTGCTATCAGAAGTTTATTTGCCAGACGGCGGTCTTTAGTTAATAAACAATCCCACTCAGGCGATCTCAAAAAATTTTAAAAAGTCTCGGTATTCTCATAATATAAAATTTTCAAGTACACTTTTGTTCATGTGAGAAATGAAGTATTAATATTTCACATCTGACATTGCTATCAGAAGTTTATTTGCCAGACGGCGGTCTTTAGTTAATAAACAATCCCACTCAGGCGATCTCAAAAAATTTTAAAAAGTCTCGGTATTCTCATAATATAAAATTTTCAAGTACACTTTTGTTCATGTGAGAAATGAAGTATTAATATTTCACATCTGACATTGCTATCAGAAGTTTATTTGCCAAGCGGCGGTCTTTCTTTAACAAACAATCCCACTCAGACGATCTCAAAATTTTGCACACATTTTTATTGAAAAATTCTTGAACGGCAGAGAATAATTCAGCTTCGTCATTTGCATCAGCAAAGATGGCAACTTTGCATATGTTTTCCACTGCCAAATACTGCATCAGATATTCTATGCAGAATGCCTTGAGTTCTTGCACATCATATTTATCGGACGTGCAATACAAATTTAAAGCGCTGCAGATGGAAAACTCTTCCAGCTTTCCGCAATATACATACTCCAAGAAAACTGCAAAAGAATCGGGATCACAGTCCGTTATTGTGATAACCGCAGTCTGCCTCTCCAATGTATCGTGCTTGAAAGTAGCTGCAAAGACGCTTGATCGCGCGATCAAAACAGACTTGTGGGCCTTGTATTCTCTGTCCTTTACTTTCAAAGTCACGTCACAGGTCTCTTTATCACCCAACAGATCTTTGAAGTTCTCCGACAATTTATCCAGTCCTGAAAAAAAAAATCATAAGTATCATAAACAGTACCCTAATGCGCTACTTACTGATGCACCACGCTTGATAGAAACCTGGAAACCTGCCTAAGATAAAGAGCGGTGATTTCAGCTTCCTTTGCCGGTGCTATTCTCCCTACAGTGTGAATGAAATTGGCTTGGCATTCTGCCAACCAGACTTCTTATAAGCGTGGTTGAACAGTACACTACAGTGTAAAAAAAGATCAATATTTCTTGTTCTAGCAAGAAGGTTTTACGAACATAAAATAAAACCTCTTCCTAGTTATCCACGATTCCAATAAGCACTCCTTTGGCTTTAGTAACACTCAGAAATCAAAAGGTTTCTAAAATTTAAGGAAACATTTTCTAAAACACTTTTACTGCCGTAATTTTGGAAATGTTGCTGACAGTGTACTAATCAGTTTTTTCAACAAATTCTGTAAACATTTCTATGCTCAACAGAAAAACATGCAAAATTAACAGCGTGAAATGAACTTAATTTTGTTACTCTTGCATGTACAAATTCTGTTACGCAGCTGAATATGTGTACTTGAGAATTGGCAGCATAAAAAAACAAGTGGATAAGTGTGAGCGAAGATCGCACAAAGGATTTCGTTTAATATTCCTTTCAAAACAGTTTATCATCTCTTTAATAAATCCAAATAAATTTCATTTTCCAAAAAAAGTCATGTTTTTTATAAAGTAAAAATTTACCGGTCTATTTTTCTCGTTTTTTCGAAAATCTGAACCGGTTCCATAGCGAGCGAAGCTCACTATTATACTCTGTCATAATAATATCTGTCATGTGAACTAAATGCGATATTAAAAAAAAAAATCAATTTCAAAATTAAACATGTTACATAGAGACCTTCAAAATGTTAAAATATGCCAATAATTCCATAATTGGGTTTTATCATGATTCAATACGTTCCTCAAACTCATATGACGTTATAATCACTTGCTGACGTCCTATCTACTTGCTTTCTCTATTACTCATATTGATACTCTCTTTGTATTATTCTCAAACATTTGAAAAAGTCCGTTAAACTTCCAATATGACGTCAGAATAATTTTCGCTTTAATTCTCTAATGACATCATATTAACCTGCTTTCTGTACTTACACATATTCATACTCCTTGTATTATTGAGAAATGTTTGAAAATTTCCGTTTTATTACCAATATGACGTCACATTAATCTTTTTTTTCAATTGGTGAAACTTTTTATTTTATTTTCATTTTTCACGTGGAAATCTTTCAATAGAAAATTAATTATTGTAGAAAGAATTTTATTGTGGATTTTTAATTGTTGGCAACTGCTATAACGAAAAATGTTTAAATTTAATAGAAAAAGGCTATTAGATTTTTGGTTTTTTATCTCTATATATTAAAATAATACGATTTAAAAAAAAATTATGATTTTCAGCTTCATAGTTGGTACTCAGTTATAAGTACACAAAATTTCAAGTCTGTAAGTTATATAGTTTCTGAGAACCGGCTCTGTGACGGACAGACACAGTAACGGAACGAATAGGGTTTCGTGAGATGAACGAAACCCTAAAAAGATATTTCATGTTGATACTGTGTTCAGAAAACTGATTTAGGCATTGTAAAAAGTACTCGGAAACCTTTCAAAAAATTACACCAGCAAAAGAGACTTTTGTTTCAAAAATGCTTTTTTAAGTCTCGGAAATCTATTGGTTTCTGAGATTAGAGAAACGTTTTTTAGAAAAGTGGGTAACTCTAAAGAGGAGATATAATATTTTCGTAAACCTTCTTGCAGAATTAAGAAACATTTATATTTTTTACAGTGTATGGGGTAACTTGTCAAACACTCTCAAATCCATGATATTTCATACAAAGCATACAAGGATATTTGCTTTGTTGTCACTTGCAAAAGTTAATTTTATGTGTTCAACACAACTCCATGCAAATGAGAGATAAGCATTTTTTTTTATTGGCTATGTAATGACATTAGACATAATACATCCCCAGATGCATATATAAATTATAAAGGTAAATTAGCCATGATCTGAAGACGCTTAGACAAGTTAGGCATTTATAAGAAAAAGAACAGTAAACAGTTGAAGTTTATTCACAAAAACTACTAAAAGAACTTTTTTAAATCAAATCAATTGTTATTGTACATTTATTAACTAAAATATTGCAAGTTGGAAGGACTTTAATAGAAAAGAAAAAATGACATCCCAATTTTAAATTTAGCATGTTATGGCCATCTCAAAACTTTTCTTCTACATAAACCAAACCGTCTGCAAGCAAAATTAAACTAGTCGTTGGGGGCCACTGTAATGCTTACCCATCATGGATATGCATAATATAAAATATGAAAATAAAACGTGTGTAAACAATTTATAAAATGCATCGCAATTCGAATAAATCGTGGCTTGATGATGTCATAAACTTTAAATCGAGGCTAACGAAAAAGAAAGGCTACCGCGGTGCTTTACGCATATATTTTTTTACAGACCGCGGGAGTCACGTGATGCTCGAATTCACCAATGCAGGTGTACGAAACGAGCATCACGTCACACTAGCGGTCTGTAAAAAAGGGTAAGTGGACTGCACCGCGGTAGCCTGTCTTTTTCGTTAGCCTCGCTTTAAATGCTCTATAACTGAATTGCGTAAAAGAAACATCCTTATAAGTCCAAAATTGATAATCATATTAATTAAGGGTTTAGTGCGTCGGATTAAGCGTCTCATTTCCAATTAAAATATATCTTTGAATTTAAGTTTGAATGAAATACAGGGTCATGAAAAATCGAAGAGTGTGGAAAATATAATTACAAATATCTCGGCAACTCATTATCCGATCGACATAATTTTTCATGCAAAATTTGTGTTCTTTTATTGTCTTTTATAGTCACTCCTTAAAATAAACAATTTCGAAAATTTTTATCAGAACGAATATTTTGAGAGTCCTAAAAATAGTTCCGGATAATCAAGGTGACTGAAATTCGAAAAGCTTCTTCCCATTATAACATACTAAGTACATACCAAATTTTAAGTCTCTAGCTCAATTTGTTAGGGAGTTAGAGCGTTTACAGACAGACAGGGCAACATGTTTTTCTAAAAATATGTTTTTCGGAATCTCCAGTGTCTGAAACGTGCAAATCCGTCATTTTTTTTTTTTTTTTCGAATTATTGCATTAGTGCTGAAAGTTTAGTACGTAAATAGAGGTTAAACAGAGCATAGAAGCAGCACCTGTTGGATGATTCACATTCATTTTACTTACCCATCATACGTAGTATAGGGTAAGTCTTGTAATCGTTTTGAAAATCGAAAAAAAATTTTGACGGATTTACGCGTTTCAGACACTGGAGATTCCGAAAAACATATTTTTAGAAAAAGAAATTTGCCGTCCGTCTGTGTGTCTGTAAACGCTCTATCTCCCGAAAAAATTGAGATAAAGACTTGCAATTTGGTATGTACTTAGTATGTAATAATTGGAAGAAGCCTATTTCATTTCAATAACCTCGATTAACTGGAACTATTTTTTTCGGACTCTCGAAATATTCGTTCTGATAAAAGGTCTATAAAAATGTTCGAAATTGTTTATTTTAAGAAATGAATATAAACGACAATAAAAAAACATAAATTTTGCATAAAGCATGAAGTCGATCGGATAATGAGTTGACGAGATATTTGGAATCCTATTCTCTACACTCTTCGATTTTTCATGACCCTGTATTTCATCCAAATTTCACTTTAAAGATATATTTTAATTGGAAATTTGACGCTTAATCAGATGCAATAAGCCGCTAGTTAATAGAATTATTATTTTTGGAGTTATAAGGAGGTTTCTTTCAAGCAATTCAGTAATCGAGTCTTTAAAGTTTGTGACGTCATCAAGCCACGATTTTATTTGAATTGCAATGCATTTTATAAGTAGTTTACACATTTTTATTTTAATATTTTACATTATGCATATCCATGATGGGTAAGTATTACGGTGGCCCCCAACGACTAGTTTAATCAGCGTCTGTTTATGTCAAGATCTAAACGAATATAAAGTTTGATGAAATTCCATGCATTAGTTTTTGATATATAAAACTACGACGGAAATCGTAAAAAATGCAGCATAATTGCACCTGTTGGACAATTTACACCAAAACCTAATAAGGATATATCTATATGAAACTGTGAGATAATATAAAGTTTGATTAAATTCTGTGCATTAGTTTTTTAGATAGAGCTATCGCGGAAATCGTGAAAAATGCAGCGTAGCAGTGCCACTTGTTAGACGATTTACACCAAAAACTAATCAGCATCAATTTATATTAATTTCTAACTGAACCTAAAGTTTTATTAAATTCCGTGCATTATTTCTTGAGCGCCCACAAAATTTTTGTCTCATACAGACACAGAGACAGACTCACAGACAAATATTTTCTAAAAGCAGTCAAATCGTGTTCAGAACCTTCTAAAACGCATAAATCCGTGGAAAACCATAATTCGGATTTTTTTTTCACGAATTCAATGCTTTCTTGTAAAGATAGAAAAAAGTAAAAATTAATGAAATTATATCCGTTATATCAATATTAAACAGAAAAAATCTGTACAAGTATAAATCCTTTCAAATTTCAAAAACTCATAAAATGTTAAATTGTAGTATTGGAATGATGTTTGCACAATAAAGTTTATAAACAATCAGATTTTTTGTGAGAATGAAAAAAAAAAGTCCTTCCGGTCTGTACCGGGAGGAAAAGGTAGCTTTCCTATATCTTCGTTTTAAAATTTTAGCTAATGTTACTCGAAAACAGCAAGCTAAAATGCAAAGAAACTGTTTACAAAAGATTCATTAATGCTGAATTTGAATAAGAAATTCGCCAAATTATTGAGCTATAGCCAAGTTGGCATCATTTATGAAGACTTATTTTGGTCGCCAAATTTGGCGGTATTTCGCCAAGTTTGGCGAGAATTTGGCGCTAACAGATGTGAATATCTAGCTTTATGCGTATGATTAGGAAAATGATTACAACAATGAAAAAAAATAATTTGCGAGAAACCGCGTTCACTAAAACTCATAAATTAATCGTTGGTTTTTTGTAATGTGCTGTCGTGTTTCAAAATGTCAGCCACCCTAGAATTTCAAACTGCTCTATCTCAGCCATTTTTTAGGATAGAGGTAAAACAAAAAATGCTCTGGAATCCTTTTATCAAGGCCTAACACTTAATTAAAAAATAAATTTGAATTTTTAACTTTTTTGTATATTTATTTTAGTTTTAAAATTTTTAGCGACCGCCATCTTGAAAGAAGATGGCTGGCCAACGAACGCGGTCGAGGCATTGGTGAGCTTAATACACACAATTAGTTTCATCAAAATTAATTTATAAATACCAGCATTATCGTATGACATAGATCAGATATATATATATATATATATATATATATATATATATATATATATATATATATGAATATATATATATATATATATATATATATATATATATATATGAATATATATATATACATATATATATATATATATATATATATATATATATATATATATATATAAACATTTGAACGGAGGGTGGTTTTGGGGTCTGGGGGTCATGATCGGTGAAAATATATCGAAATTTTCCGGAATTGCTTTCCTCCGAACGTCTGCAATAGGTAGCTTTATACTTTTTTGTATTAAAAGCTACCTAATATGTAGTTTAAAGAGGCCCACATAAATATGTTCAGATTTCAAATATCCATTAAAATTTCACAAATTGTCTGCCAGAGAGGGAATTGTATCATAGGACTTGTCAAGGAGTTGGATTTTTTGTGGAAAAAGAAAAAAAAACAGTTCAACGAATCCAGTAAGTCCGTATACATTTCAAAAATTAAACTATGTGGATATGCCAATCCCAAAACTTTCTTCTAAATATTTCAAATACTTCAAAAAGCGTAATTTTTTTAACTATGCATTTTATAATTAAAAAATGCTGCATAGCAGGGTCACCTGTTATATGATTTACACAAAAACCTATTAGCAACAACTTATGTCAACGTCTAACTGAATCTGAAGTTTGATGAAAATCCGTGCATTAGCTCTTGAGATGAGCTATTGCGGAAGCAGAAATCATGAGAAATGTACCATAGCAACGTCACCTGTTGGGCAATTTACACCAAAAACGAAACAGCAACAATTTATATCCAGATCTAACTGAATCTAAAGTTTTATTAAATTCCGTGCATTAGTTGTTGACTATCGCTTATCGCATAAAATGAAAAAAATGAAGCATAGCACCAGCACCTGTTGAGAGATTTACGCCAAAACCTAATCAACAACAACTTATGTCAATGTCTAACTGAATCAAGTTTAATAAAATTATGTGCATTAGTGATTGAGATAGAGCTATCCTGAAAATCGTGAAAAATGCAGCATAGCAGCACCACATGTTGGGCGATTTAAACCAAAAACTAATCAGCAACAATTTATATCAAGGTTATAACAGAATCTAAAGATTTATTAAATTGCGTGTATTCGTTCTTGAGATAGAGCGATCACAAAATTTTTGTCACATAGAGACAGCAGACATTTTCTAAAAACAGTCAAATCATATTCAGGGCCTTCTAAAACGTATAAATCAGCCGAAAATCGGAAGTCAAAATTTTTCATGAATCCAATACTTTTTTCTTGTAAAGATAGAACAATGTAAAAAGCAAAACAAAGCCTGTCATATCGGAGTACGGTTTTTACAACGAGTCTAATCAAATAGTCGGAATTTACGTGGCAAAAAATAGTTTAAAGAAATTTTGAATCATTTCTTTCTTCTATCTTTACAAAAAGAAAGTATTGTATTCATGAAAAATTTAGACTTCCCGTTTCCGGCGGATTTATGCGTTTTAGAAAGACCTGAATACGATTTAACTGTTTTTAGAAAATATCTGTCTGCGAGTCTGTATATAACAAACATTTTGTGGGCACTGTATCTCAAGAACTAATGCATAGAATTTAATAAATCTTTAGATTCTGTTAGATCTTGGCATAAATAAATTGGTGTTGATTAGTTTTTGGTATAAATCGCTGAAAAGGTGGTGCTTCTAAGCTGCATTGTTCACGACTTTTGCATTAGATCTATCTCAAGAACTAATGCATAGAATTTAATAAATCTTTAGATTCTGTTAGATCTTGACATAAATAAATTGGTGTTGATTAGTTTTTGATATAAATCGCTGAAAAGGTGGTGCTTCTAAGCTGCATTTTTCACGACTTTTGCAGTAGATCTATCTCAAGAACTAATGCATAGAATTTAATAAATCTTTAGATTCTGTTAGAGCTGGACATAAATAAATTGGTGTTGATTAGTTTTTGATATAAATCGCTGAAAAGGTGGTGCTTCTAAGCTGCATTGTTCACGACTTTTGCATTAGATCTATCTCAAGAACTAATGCATAGAATTTAATAAATCTTTAGATTCTGTTAGATCTTGACATAAATAAATTGGTGTTGATTAGTTTTTGATATAAATCGCCGAAAAGGTGGTGCTTCTAAGTTGCATTTTTCACGACTTTTGCAGTAGATCTATCTCAAGAACTAATGCATAGAATTTAATAAATCTTTAGATTCTGTTAGATCTTGACATAAATAAATTGGTGTTGATTAGTTTTTGATATAAATCGCTGAAAAGGTGGTGCTTCTAAGCTGCATTTTTCACGACTTTCGCAGTAGATCTATCTCAAGAACTAATGCATGGAATTTAATAAATCTTTAGATTCTGTTAGAGCTGGACATAAATAAATTGGTGTTGATTAGTTTTTGATATAAATCGTTGAAAAGGTGGTGCTTCTAAGCTGCATTGTTCACGACTTTTGCATTAGATCTATCTCAAGAACTAATGCATAGAATTTAATAAATCTTTAGATTCTGTTAGATCTTGACATAAATAAATTGGTGTTGATTAGTTTTTGATATAAATCGCCGAAAAGGTGGTGCTTCTAAGCTGCATTTTTCACGACTTTTGCAGTAGATCTATCTCAAGAACTAATGCATAGAATTTAATAAATCTTTAGAATCTGTTAGATCTTGACATAAATAAATTGGTGTTGATTAGTTTTTGGTATAAATCGCCGAAAAGGTGGTGCTTCTAAGCTGCATTTTTCCCGACTTTTGCAGTAGATCTATCTCAAGAACTAATGCATAGAATTTAATAAATCTTTAGATTCTGTTAGAGCTGGACATAAATAAATTGGTGTTGATTAGTTTTTGGTATAAATCGCCGAAAAGGTGGTGCTTCTAAGCTGCATTTTTGACGACTTTTGCAGTAGATCTATCTCAAGAACTAATGCATAGAATTTAATAAATCTTTAGATTCTGTTAGATCTTGACATAAATAAATTGGTGTTGATTAGTTTTTGGTATAAATTGCCGAAAAGGTGGTGTTTTTAAGCTGCATTTTTCACGACTTTTGCAGTAGATCTATCTCAAGAACTAATGCATAGAATTTAATAAATCTTTAGATTCTGTTAGATCTTGACATAAATAAATTGGTGTTGATTAGTTTTTGGTATAAATCGCCGAAAAGGTGGTGCTTCTAAGCTGCATTTTTCACGACTTATGCAGTAGATCTATCTCAAGAACTAATGCATAGAATTTAATAAATCTTTAGATTCTGTTAGATCTTGACATAAATAAATTGGTGTTAATTAGTTTTTGGTATAAATTGCCGAAAAGGTGGGGCTTCTAAGCTGCATTTTTCACGACTTTTGCAGTAGATCTATCTCAAGAAATAATGCACGGATTTTAATCAATACTTCAGATTCTGTTAGACGTTGATATAAATAGACGGTGATGAGGTTTTGGTGTAAATCGCTCGACAAGTGGCGCTGCTATTCCGTATTTTTCTCGATTTCTGCCATAGCTATAGCTCAAGAGCTAATTCACAGAATTTCACCAAACTTCATATTCTGTTAGACCTTGACAAAAATAGATCCTATGTTAGGTTTGAGTGCATTACACCCAACAAGTGGTGCTGCTATGCTCTGTTTTTTGCGGTTTCCGCGATAGCTATATCGATAGATTGTTATTTATTTAATTTTTGTTGCAGACTATTTGATTTCTATAGGAGAAAGTTTTGTGATAGCCACAACATACTAAATTTTTTTTTGCTTTTGCCACAAGAAAAAAAAAACTAGTCGGATGTGCCAATCCCAAACTTTCTTCTATCTCACAGAGGTTTCGCATACACTAAAAAGAATCAGCACCAATTTATATCGAGGTCTAATTGAATCTGAAGTTTATGAGCATCCCTGCATTAGTTCTTGAGATATTGTTATCGTGATAATAATGAAAAAAGTAGCTTAGCAGCGCCACCTATTGGTCTATTTTCACCAAAACGTAAGCAGCATCTATTTATGTCGAGGTCTAACAGAATCAGAAGTTTGATGGAATTCCGAGCATTAGTTCTGGAGATACAGCTATCGTAAAGTTCATGAAAAACAGTAGTATAGCACCGCCACCTGTTGGGATATCTGCACCGAAACGTAATCAGCGTCTATTTATGTCAAGATCTAACCGAATCTGAAGTTTGATGAAAAACAGTTCATTGGTTCTTGAGATAGAGCTATTGCGGAAATCGCGAAAAATGCAGCATAGCAGCGCCACCTATTGGGTGATTTTCGCCAAAAACTAATCAGCACCAATTTATATTAGGGACTAACTGAATATAAAGTTTTATTAAATTTCGTGCATTAGTTCTTGAGATAGAGCGCCCACAAAATTTTTGTCACATACAGACAAACAGACAGAGTCACAGACATACATTTTCTAAAAACAGTCAAATCGTGTTCAGACCTTCTAAAAAGTACAAATTCGTCAAAAACCGGAAGTCGAAAATTTTCATGAATCCAAGACTTTCTTCTTGTAAAGATAGAATAAAAAGAAAACTGCCCAGTTAAACTGAGGGCATTGAGCTCACAGGCTATTCACACTAATTGTATATTATACTCTTATTTCAAACAATTTGAAATAAGACCCTCGAAAAATAAAGAAATCGGCAATATATTAAGGGGGGTCATCCCCCCGTTACCCCCTCATAGTTAACTAATGGACCCCTTAAACTAATCAGGGAAGTCTCTAATTACAATGAATATATATACAAAATTTGAAGAAAATCGGATAATTCTGCATGAAAAACGCATTTATCTAAATTAAGGGAGGATTAGCCCCCCTTTTCCCCCTTTATATTTAACCAATGAACCCCCAAAATTCTTCAGAGAAGCGCATTATCACAATGAACCTATATACAAAATTTGAAGAAAATCGGATAATTCTGCATGAAAAACTCATTCATCTAAATTAAGGGGGGGGGGGGGGGGTTATCCTACCCTTTCCCCCTTTATACTTAACCATTGAACCCCCCAAACTATGGACAGAAGCGCATTATCAAAATGAACCTATATACAAAATTGTAAGAAAATGGGATCATTCTGCATGAAAAACCTATTTATCTAAATTATGGCGGGTTAGCCCCCGTTTCCCCCCTTTATGCTTAACCAATCAACCTCCAAAACTAATCAGGGAAGCGCCTTATCACAAGGAACCTATAAACAAAATTTAAAGTAAAACGGTTAGTTCTATCAAGAGTTATCGCGTTACGTACACACATACGTACGTACATACATACATACAGAACCGGCAGGCACATAAGCTCTCAGGCTTTGATAGGCTGTGAGCTAAAAAAGTAAAAACCGACGCTTTGACATGTCTTATAATGCAAAACTCACTTCAATACGACAATTTGTTATACTTTTTATATGAATTTTTGAAATGTGAACGAAGCTATGGTATAACCTGTATTTAAAACAAAACAAAACAAAACAAAAACTTTAATTAAGCATTTAATAGCTTGTATAGTTTCTTTAACAGTTTTCACTTACCGCTATATCTTCGTTTACCTCAACCGCCTCTTAAGGGCTCCCGGTTGAACCCGAAATACAAATAGCCATTTTTTCTTGGAAAATTCGAAAAATCGGTTCGATTTTAGCATTAAAAATTATAACATTAAAAAAATTCTCAAAAAGTTGTTGAAAATGATATCAACTTCAGACTACTTCTCTCGGAATCACCTTTATTCAAAACATTAATAATAAAAAGAAAAGTGCCCAGTTAAACTGATGGCATTGAGCTCACAGGCTATTCACACCAATTGTATATTATACTCTGACGCTGCTTATCTTTATGAATTTCAAACAACAGGTTATAATAAATATGGCAAATGTACAACTTTCATTCCAATTTCTTAACACCACAATTATTTTTCAAAAAAATAATGATCATGAATCAAGTTTCATAACAAACAGTTTTACCTATATAAACAAAAATAAATATAGGTGTATCTTTACAAAGTTATTAATAAAACACATAAAAGCGCCTACCCAGAAGCAAATCATTGAATAAGTTTATATTCTACTGAATATACAAGTTTTAAGAAACATTAGTTTGTTAGGTGATAAACTTAAAACTTAATCTAAGAAAATCACAAAATATAACTAACACATTAATACCATCAAATATAACTAACACATTAATACCATCAAATGTAACTAACACACATGCATAGGTCGTTATCGCCTTTTTTCGAGTGTAAATAAAAATACAAAGCTTATTTTATCAGAAAGAAAGATATAAAAATGAATCGTTTCATTATAAATAAATCATTGCTTACTCTATACATTATGCCATACCTACCTGTGTATGAGAATGTCCACTCCTCCTGTCATAAGGCAAACATTAGTTTTAAGAAAAAAGTTCAATTTTGACAAAGGAAAGAGAATTAAATAACTGATAGGAGAGTTTGGAAAAAGTTTTTAAGTGCCAATCATTGCTTCAAATTGCAAATAATTACATGCAATAATAATAAATTAATGGGGGATTAGCTCTCCCATTAGATTTGGAGGTTCATTGGTTTATAAAGACCTCAAATCTAATCAGGGAAGGGCCTTATCACAATGAACTTATATACAAAATTTGAAGCAAACGGTTAATTCTGCATGAAAAAACCATTTATCTAAATTAAGGAGAAGATTAGCACCCGTTCCTCCCTTATACTTAACCAATGAACCCCTAAAACTAATCAGGGAAGCGCATTATCGCAATGAACTTATATACAAAATTTGAAGCAAATCCGATAATTCTGCAGGCAAAACCCATTTATATAAATTACGGGGTATTATCCTCTCGTTCCCCCTTTATACTTAACCAATGAACCCCCAAAACTAATCAGGGAAGCGCCTTATCACAATGAACCTCTATACAAAATTTGAAGCAAATCCGATAATTCTGCAGGCAAAACCCATTTATCTAAATTAAGGGGGGAATTATCCCTCTCCCTTTCTCCCTTTATACTTAACCAATGAACCCCCAAAACTAACCAGGGAAGCGCCTTATCACAATGAACCTCTATACAAAATTTGAAGCAAATCCGATAATTCTGCAGGCAAAACCCATTTATCTAAATTAAGGGGGGAATTATCCCCCTCCCGTTCTCCCTTTATACTTAACCAATTAAACCCCAAAACTAACCAGGGAAGCGCCTTATCACAATGAACCTCTATACAAAATTTGAAGCAAATCCGATAATTCTGCAGGCAAAACCCATTTATCTAAATTAAGGGGGGAATTATCCCCCTCCCGTTCTCCCTTTATACTTAACCAATGAACCCCCAAAACTAATCAGGGAAGGGCCCTATCACAATGAACCTTTATACAAAATTTTAAACAAATCGGATATTTCTATCAAGTGTTATCGCGTTACGTACATACAGAACCTAAGCACATTAGCTCTCAGGTTTTGATAGCCTGAGAGTGCCAAAGTTGGTTTCTGTTTTAGGTACCAGGGTTGATTTCTGTCTCATACGATGATTCATTTTCAATGCTCCGAATAACATTTCATTGTCTGAGTCAAATGCCATGCACACTTAATATAATTTTTCAGACACAATTAAAAGTTTTTATTACAACTTATCTATCGTGAGAAAAATAAAGAAATTCAGAAACACGCAATCAAAAGCTTCTGAAATTGATTATAAAATCTAGGTTTCAAATAAGCACTAATAGGAATTTAAATATATATATATATATATATAATATTTCTAATTTTGTTTATTACGGACATATTAAACTAAAATTATTATAAAATTATTCACTCATCACTTACTTATCAACTTCAGTGGCACTGTTTTGTCCGATGGTTCAGTGATATGATTAATTTCCCACTTCAATGTGCATAGGATAGTAAGCTCATTTTGAGGTGCTAGTTCAGACTTTCGCTGCAGTAATTCTGACGTTTTAATAATTTCATCCATATCAAACCACGTTTCCGATTCTTTTTTCAGAATTCCACTGACTAAATTATCCTCACTGCCATTCAATTTCCTCAAACTTACATTATATTCTGGACAATATTCTTGTTTCATAGTGGTATTTAAACACAGCCTTATGAATTCCTTTTTTCGTATCGATTTTGGATATAGTCTCACATAACATGAGCTATCATTTATGGAAAAAGTAGGACTATCATAGTAAGTAAAACAATATGTTGTTTCAATTTTTGAAGAAATATCAGGGATTCTCCATTCAATGTGTGTTTCTTCGTACGTCTTTTGCAGAACTGTTTTTTCAATTATGCCAGTTTCTTTATGCGATGTCATTGGTGATCGAATTGAAGTCCTCTTCGAAACAGATGCCAATAAATCCTGAAAATAAATATGACTATTTTATGCAGCTTTTCTTATGCAAAGACCAGTTTTATAACTAAGAATCCTTTTTATATATAAAAAGGCTCTCTTAGGCAGAAATAAATTTAAATTTAAGAATCCCCTTTTATATGTTTTCTTGTGCAGATATAATTTTATTACAAAGTATCTCTTTTGACGTATAGAAAACTTTTCTCATGCAGAGACGAATTTTATAACTATAAGAATATATTTTTTTATGTATAGAAAAAGCTATCTCATGCAGAAATAAATTTAAAACTAAGAATATTTTTTTATAGAGAGAAAAGTAGTCTTGTGCAGAGATAAGTTTATTACTAATTATCTCTTTTAATGTATAGAAAAACTTTTCTTTTGCCGAGACTAATTTTATAACCAAGAATATTTTTTATGTATAAAAAAAGCTCTGTAAATTTAAAATTTTGAAATCTATTTACACATGTAGATTTATTTATTTTATTTTTTTATTTATTTTTTTTTTTGGGGGGGGGGGAGGGGAACCACAATTTTATAACTAAGGATATAGCGTAATAATTTTATACATAGGAATATTTTCATGCAATTTTATATATAGAAATGCCTCATAACCAAGGATGGAATTATATAGAGAGCTAAATTTTCTCATAACAGAGATAAACATATAACTAACGTTGTTTCTACATAGAAATGTTTTATATGCAGAAATAATTGTATAAGCAAGGATAACTTTTCGTACATAAAAATTGTTTTTATGCAGAGATAATTTTACAATCAGATATTTCTTTTATAAGTTGAAATATTACAGTTAAATATTTCAGCTTAAAAAATATTAAGCGGGAATTAATTAAAAATATATAAAAAAAAATTCTTATAAAAGAACGAAATATTACAACAAAATTTATTTTCACATACGGAAATATTACTTTATTGTAAAAGACCTGGATTTGTTCTTTTCTGTCAGGTAAATTTTTAATTTTTTTTACGATTCAAGTATATATTTTTTAAACAGTACGAAAAGCATAATTTATCGGAAGATTTTTTTTCTTTTTAATAATTGCAAGTCACTTTGTTCAGTTAACTATTTGAAGTAAGAGTAAAAATTGCTTGTAAATCAACGCTACCGTGCGCAGGCAAATTTATTGATAAGGATCTCATTTTATATACGAAAATAACACTTTAATTTAAAGAAACGGTGGCCTTAATAAATAATTTTGAAAACTTACTTAAAATTTAATTTTTTAAAGCTATTAAGTATTACTATTGTAATTATAACTAGCTGACCCCTGCCCGGCGTTGCCCGGGACCGTGATAATATATATATTTTTTTAAGTCATGTTTTTAATATTGTATATCTTTAACCCGATTTTGTATGAAATTATATTTTAAGATGAAAAATTCGCGAAAAAATATTGATATTTAGTGATAAAAGCACTCAATTTCTTATTTTTTACGTAGGGTCGTTCCATAGTTTTAAAATAAAAAGTTATTTTTGTCCGAACTCTTTAAAATCTTTATTGGTGATAAATAAAACGGTTTTACAGCCCGTGTAAAAATTTCGTGAAAAAATATTGTTATCTACACTGTAAAAAAAAATCTGTAAGTCTACAAAACTAGTTTTTGTAAAGCTACAGAAATCTGTATGCTTACTAACATTTTATTTGTAACGCGGGTAAAATGTTATCCATCGCTTTGTAAACGTACATGAAATATTCATGTTTCTCATATCAGCCAATTAGAATGCTTTCTGTGGTGACGTAGCGACTATTGACGCAGTCGCAGAAGCGTAAAAGCCCAGGCAGCAATACCCACAGACAATAGAATCCTAACAGACAAGCTTGCGGCGTGAAGAAATCAGGTTTCAGCACGTGTTTGTAATGTCCTAAGTTTTTGAAAGGTAAGTTATTTTCTCTTATTTATTGTATTATTTCTCTTTCAATTTCAATGTTTATAAATTTTTTTAGTATTTGTTATATTTTTTTTCAGTTCTGAAAAAATGTTTTCTAAACGAGCCAGAAAGATCTCGATGCCGCTGAAATAAGTAGAAAATTTCAACAGACTCGTCGTTTCGTCTTTACAAAGATGTCTGCAATGGAGAAAGAAAAATCCGCGTCTCTTATTTAACCATCGGAGTGTGCAAAGTAGGCTATTTATAGATTTTTTCTTTTATTAAACAATTTTACACGCTAATAATAAAAAAAAATGTATACGTGTAGAAATATCATCATCAACATGTTTAAAAAAAAAAAAAAAAAATTAATATGGATTTTTTTCTGCATTAAAAGCTTTAAAATAAATAGTAATTGCTTTTGAGGTAAATATTAAGTGTTAGATCTAGCAAATTTGAGTTTTAAAACATTAAAAACTACAAAATTTCTTGTAAAACACAGGCATTGAAAGTTTTTAGCTTTTTCACTGAAATCAGATTTTTCTTAATCTTAATGTCATTTTGTCTCTTTCTGAGACATACAAATACAAAATCATGAAAAAAATCATGATCTAAAATAGGGGGGGGGGAGGAGGAGGTAAATGGATAAAACTATAATGGTGTACAAACTCTATGCTTTTAAGTTTTCCTTGTAACATTTTCAACATTGTAAATGTATGAGTAAAAATATAAGCTTAATTTTTTTTTTTGTAGTTTTCCCAGTTTCACAAAATATTCTTTGAAATGTAAAATGAAGCGGGGAGGGGGACTAAAGAAAAAAAAGAACTAGATTTTTAAAAAATATATTTCTTTAAAAAGCACTAAACTAAAATACATAATAAATTACCTCTATTTTGTGCTCCTAATGCCTGCACATGTAAATTTTATGACATTATCTCTGATTTTTGTTTTAATGCATGTTTGCTGCATCTTGTAGCTGCATGTAATGCATGTTGTAGCGTGGACAGATATAATACTGGTTTTAACACCTAAATTAATACTAGAACTATGTTAGTGAAGAACTGCTCCGTAAATCGACAAAGAAATTGCATATGAAAGTATATATATTTATTTATTTTTGACAGTGTAAAATTTGAAATTGAGTGGTGTTTAAAAGTTAATAAGTTTGATAAAAATGAAATTGTTCGCCCAGGTCATTGCCACTTTTGATATGATGTCAGCGTTACATGTTTTTAGTTTATAATATAGATTCTTAATTTAGAAAATTCGGCAAACTTGTTACTTTTGAATTCCAAATTAAATTTAAAATTAAAATGTTTCTTCTGTTTATTGGGATTTGTTTTCATTCACTTTCTATGTAAAATTAAATTATTTAAATATTTTAATAATTGTTTTGACCGCTTGGTCAAAACATATCTTCATATTTATCAGGATGTTTAAAACTACCTTTTTTACATAGTTGAAACCAATACAACCCTGGTCTGTAAGCTGTTTACATTCTTTTGTGAGTACTTGTTTTTTAAATTATTCAAAATATTTCCAAACGACAAAAAAGCAGAAAAAGGAAATTTGTTTTTAATGTAACATTCTCATTTCATATATCATTCAAGATCTCTAAAATTACTTTTTGTTCAGTATTAATAGCTTTAGTTTAAATAATATAATACCACAATCTTAGGCACTTAATTAATAAAATGTATTATGACAGGGTGCACTTACCTGCTAATTCTGTCTATTTATAAATAGTTAAATTAATTTATATGAGTTGAAGTTTTTATAGCAATCAGGGGTCTGTCCAGACTTTTTCCCCTGGGTCCTGTTTTTGTGAAATTGGAAACAACTTTTTATATTCGTGAAAAATCTAATCCTAATTTTGTGAATTTGAAATGATCGTTATATTCAGGTTCTTGTTTATACATTTTTACAGAGATATATGGATGTAAAATACATGTATTTTCTTTATATATGTAAAAGTGACATGTCAGATTTTATTTTTAAATGATTAATTTGGGAAATGTTTGGTTTAAAGATGGAAAAATTTTGTGAAAAGCCTATTTTTAAGACAAAGAATTTTGTGAAGGGTTCTGTTTTGAAATGAAAAAATTTGTGAAGAGTCCTTTAAAGGACCCAATTTTTTCCTAAACAGATCCCTGGCAATAGGTATTCAAATGTCTGTTTTTATCAGTATTGAAAGGTTATATATCATTAAGTATATCACATTTCAAGAGGAGGAGGCGAGGGATGTGAAAGAGAGAGGGTGTTTACACATTTTGTGACATTGAATCAAAAATTGAATTGAAATATATCAACAGAAAGACAGATTTTCATATGTTGAACATACAAATTATATAAAGCTAAATTGGGTAACAGATTAGTTGCATCAGAATGCTTAATTTCTAATTGTATGATTATCATTTGCGGAATTGTTAGAGAAAGAATTGGGACTTAAAAACGTAAACGAATTTTCTTAAGATCTCTGAATTCGGTTTGCGGTAAATTTCAGTGCTTCAAAAGTTTTACAGATATTTTTATGAATTTTTTTTTACATATATATATAGATAGATAGATAGATATAGATATGCTGTGAACTGAAAGTTAAAATGTATGTTGTATTTTTTTTAGACATTTATATATATATTTAAAAGTTACCTGCATTTTGTGCTCCTAATGCCTGCACATGTACATTTTATGACATTATCTCTGATTTTTGCTTTAATGCATTTTGTTGCTGCAATGTTTGCTTCAGTTTGAGTATCTGCTAATATAGTACAGAAAATTTAACACAAGGATGTGCTTGAACTCATAATATAGTATAAATAAAGGAAATTGGTGTGGACTGAAATAATACTGGTTTTGGTTTTAACGCCTAAATTAATAGTACTAGAACTATGTTAGTGAAGAACTATTCAGTAAATCATCGACAAAGAAATTGCATATGAAAGTATATATATATATACACATGTATTTTTTTTTTTTTTTTATGTTGTAAAATTTAAAATTGGGATGGATATTAGATAAATAAATTGCACTTTAGAACTCATAGACTGTAAATTCTTTATTGAAAGAATAACTAACAGTGTTTTTGCATGATAAAAATTGGTTTTTATGCATATTATTTTTATTAATTTTTATTTTCTATTCATGTTTGCAATTTCAACTAAGTTTTACAATTAGGTCTGAAAGGTATCTCATGAATAAAAATTACCATATTATATGTGAAAAACATACGCATGGAGCATTTTTGCTTTTTGATCAACCAAACGCAGCGTTACTGCGAAAGTATCTCGTAAAACGGTGGATATTATTTTAGTAAAAATGTAGGTTTTTTACATATTTATTGTTAAAATTTTATTGTATGCATATATACATATATATTATAAGTAATATTCATTTATTTTATGTTATTTAATGTTCATTAATATTGAAATACTAATGTTTCTGACTTAAAAGTTGATTTTCTCAAAATGAAAATTTTCGAATAACGTCAATTTTCAAAATGTTCCATGCGCCTTCCTAATTTTCAGAGTTCTTCAAAATTTGTTATGTATTTACCTTATGGTACATAAAATGGATATTAGATAAATAAATAGTACTTTAGAACTCATAGGCTGTAAATTCTTTATTGGAAGAATAATTAACAGTATTTTTGCACGCTAAAAATTGGTTTTAGCACTTATTATTATTTTATTAATTATATTTTCTATTCATTTTTACGATTCCAACTAAGTTTTAATCTTAGATATGAAAGGTATCTCATAAATAAAAATCAGTGTATTATATGTAAAAGAACTGCGCATAGAGCATTTTCAATTAATTATTTCAATAATTAATAATTACCAAAATAATTAATATTTTTCCTTAAAATTTTAGTTATTTTTACATAACTACATTTGCAATCACATATTTAATTTTCAAGCAAATCGGTTTATTTTATTTTTTTTATTTTTTTTTTTTAAGTCCACTTTTGCCTTAAACTGATTTAGTTAAATCAGAATTTTCGATGATGGCTTGAAATCTATTTAGTTAAATCGGAATTTTCGATGATAGCTTGAAATCGATTTAGTTAAATATGTTTTACGATGTTTGCTTTAAATCGATTTAAGCCAATAGATAAATACGATTTCCAATGTTAATTTTAAATCTATTTAAAACCTATTTGTTTGCTAGAACACCAATCGTTCTACATTTTCAAGAGATAAGGCATTTCTTTTATTATTGTAAATACCTTAGGAAAAGTGTTTGCTTCACTGTGTTTTAAAATTTTCATATGTTTAAATAAAATGCATCTTAAATTATGTCAAAATTCATAAAAAAAGCTTGTGTATTTTCTGAAAATTAGCTGATACTGATAATTTTGCATAGTAGTAAGACTCTAAAGACTTGTTTTTTTTTATCTAGTTAAAGCAAAATTTTGTCTTCCTGATTCTGCATCCTTCAACTTGATATATTAGACCTGGATACCATGGATAAATCCAATGTAAGTAAATATTTATATTATATAAATTAAATTTTGTCATGGTTTTAAAAATTTTGTGGTTTATTCAGAGTTTTCCCAAGGAAGTTTCAGAAGAGTGCTGCACACTGCCTACCCTTTTATTAAAAAAAAAAAAAACTTTCTACTCAGGGCTGGATTTTTGTCGGCAGAAAGGGGTTTCTTCTGTGCCATTGGTAGAAAGTCGTTATAACCAGTTTTAACTGGCAAACGCATTTCGTTACATATTCTGAGGCTTTTTAATAGTATTAAATTCCTTAAGTTAATTTTATTCAGGATAAATAACAAATAAAATACAGTAGACTCTCAAAATCCACAACCCTAAAATCCACACATTGTTTCAGATGTAAACAGTGAAACTTACAGTTAAGATATAGGGAGGAAATTCAAGCTTTTTTATTTTTATCATTCTGTACTCATTTTATTATGTAATTCTGGCATTTCATAAAGTTGGCTGGTATTGTCCTCCCCCACAAAAAAGAAACCTGGTTGTGAAGAAATATATATATATATATATATATATATATATATATATATATATATATATATATATATATATATATATATATATATTCGGATTTAAATAGTTCTTGCTCTGTTTTCATTTTATATAGGTAATGATTTAGATAACAAATTTGTTTTTTTTTTTTCAATTTACTTAGTAATTTTAGTTTTTATATCATGATAAAATAGTGTCTCATAAAATCTTCTAATTTATTTTGTAAATCTCCTGCTTTTTTTGGTAATAGACGTTGACAGGCATGCAGGAGGAGAGTCAAAATTAATTTTATCAGTTAAAAGGGGTTACTCGGTGAAAATTACAAATAAATCAAAATATTTTTTTTTTCACTCAGTTTGTGTGTTTATTTTTTTATAATATTTAAAATATTTATGTAATATGTGTTTTATCTTTTAATAGGCAATACTTGGTTATATGTAATACAAAAGATCAAAGCCCCTCCCCACAAGAAGCAGATGTGCAAACTAAATATTCAGAGCCTGATTGATACTAATGCAAATTTTTATTGTACATGTTTATATACCTTCAATAATTTTACTAAATATGTATATAAAAATAAATATTGTTAGTAAAAATATGTTTAATAAATGTATATTAAGATTCTAATATTCTTTTTTTTTTTTTTTTTTTTTATGATATCGCAGTAATAATAACAAATGCAGGATGTGTACAGCCCTTAAAAAAAACTTATTTCTGATGAAGAATTTCTAAAAAAAAATTATTTTATCATTGTTGCTGTACCTAGTTTATTATAGAAATAACATTCAAGAATTTTTTCCGTCAAATTCTATTATCACTGATATTTGACTGTTTATTTTATGTTTGAACAGATTTTATGAAATCACACTATCCTAGATTTTTGCAGCATCAGAAACCTATATTTTCTGAGTTTACAAATTTAGGTGAAAACTGAATAAGGACTAGTGAACATTTTGACCAAAATCAATGTTAAATGTTACATAAACATACTTTATTAATGTAAAAAAAGGGCAAGTTTTACAGAGCATCATTCATAGTCAAAAGGATTGTTGTTACATTTAGTTGTGAGTATACCTATGTTTTCATATAGCTACAAAACACGTTGAAAAAAAAAATCACCTTATTTATTTGCAGAAATCTGCAACTAAATAAAGTGAAGATTATTTTTAAAATATAATGGTTACATAAAAGCATTATTAAAAAATATATATTTTATTTGAGATTGCTGGTCAATAAAATATTAAATCATTTTGTAAGGATAAGCACATTTAATATTATGATTGCCAGTTAGGCAGTTTTTTTTATTTAAAATGCTACTGCGTTTCCAAACAGCAATATTTGCCAGATAAATGATAGTAGAAATAATATATAATAATGACAGATCAAATGCGTCAAATATTGCTATTTGAAAATAGTGGTAGCAATCAGAAAAAAAAAAATCCTTCCCTTCCCATATGATAACACTGCAATTATCCCCTTTTTCTTCCTCACAGAATGAACCCATAAAAGTAATATTGCCTGAAGACACCAGTTTAAAATTTACGGGCAATCGTACTTTTTTAACATATTAAACAGATTTCTAATTTTACGGGGAATTATACTTTTTAACATATTAAGCTAATTTTATAGGCCATATCCATTTTTTCACAAGGCACATATCACCAGTTGTTTTATTTATAAACTCAGTAAGGATATTTTATTTATATTGCTGTATTAAAATCTTTTTTTTAGTTTACCTAAAAATCGTAAAATCAGCTTCTGCTCATTTAGTGCTGTTGTTATAATGCTCATTTAATATCGAATTGAATTTCTACATATTTAAATATCTATAGTAAAACTTAAGTCAATTTTCTTATCCATAACATACAAAGACTTATGGCGATTGCTGTGGTAATATTGAAACACGTTAGGACTTATTGCTTATTTTGAATCCAAGTATTTTGATATATGTGAGGAAAACTCCATTCTAGATATTTAAAACTGAAAAATTCGATTTCATATTAAAAGAATACCATTACAAAAACTCCAATATACAAAAATATTTACGTAAAATTTTTTCTGTATAATATTGAAAAGCCATTAGTAAACTACTGCAAAAATTTTGTACAGTTACAAATACTTTTTGGTGAGTGTAAATAAAATATTTTCGATACAATACTAAAAAATTATTAGCAAATTTACAATAATAATTCTTCTAAAGTGGCAATGAACTTTCTGGCGAGAATACAAAAACTGTTTCAGATACAATACTACAAAATCACTGGTAATTTTTCTGACATTACTTTAATAAAATTACCAAAAACTGTTTTGCTAAAGTACATTAAATGTTTTAAGGGGGAGGGGGGGGGCAGATACACTTACAAAAGATTTTTTTGTACATTTACTAAGAATTGTTTTGTAAATTTGTGAGGGACTTTATAGTACATTTACTACGATTTATTTAGTATTGTACTTAAGGGGGAAGTTCAGGTTGAGCAGCCGGAAAATGACAATAATTTGACCATTACTAAAAGTTCTGTAGTTTCAAAACCAATTAATGAAATACAACAATTTTTTTCTATACTTTCATAAAATACTAATGGTTTTTAAAAAACATTCAAATATATATATATTTAGCAACATTAATTAGTTAAATTTTAATGACAAAATTAATGTTTTAAAAATATATTTTCAGATATGCATTTTGCGCGCAAGATTTTAAAAATTCTACTGCAGATACATATTTAATATTGTATTTATATTTACTTATACTACTATATTTTACACTGAACCTCAAATTAGCCTGAGTTTTGTCATAGAAAATTTTTTATTGAATAAATAAGCACATTTTTTTTTTTTTTTACTAAATTTAATAAATATGATTTTTAAAGCCATTAATTATGCAAATGAATTTGAATGTACTTTTAAATTTAGGTTCAGTGTAAAATATAGTAGTATAAGTAAATATAAATGTAATATTAAATATATATCTGCAGTAGAATTTTTAAAATCTTGTGCGCAAAATGCATATTTGAAAATTCATATTTTAAAAACGTTAATTTTGTCATTAAAATTTAACTAATTAATATTGCTAAATTTATAGATATTTTAATGTTTTTGAAAACCATTAGTATTTTATGAAAGTATAAAAAAAATTATATTTCATTAATTGGTTTTGAAACTACAGAGCTTTTAGTAATGATCAAATTAATGACATTTTCCGGCTGCTCAACCTGAACTCCACCCTTAAGTACAATACTAAATAAATCGTAGTAAATGTACTGTAAAGTTCCTCACAAATTTACAAAACAATTCTTAGTAAATGTACAAAAAAATCTTTTGTAAGTGTACTAAATAATCCTTAGTAAATTTACTAAAAATTCTTTAGAAAACACTTTAAAAAAGGTTAGTACGTTTACTAAATAATCCTTAGTAAATTTACTAAAAATTCTTTAGGAAACTTCCTGAAAAAACGTTAGTACGTTTACTAAATAATCCTTAGTAAATTTACTAAAAAATCTTTAGGAAACTCCTTAAAAAACGTTAGAACGTTTACTAAATAATCCTTAGTAAATTTACTAAAAACACTTTAGGAAACTCCCTAAAAAATCGTTAGTAAGTTTACTAAATAATCCTTAGTAAATTTACAAAAAACTCTTTAGGAAACTCCCTAAAAAATCGTTAGTAAGTTTACTAAATAATCCTTAGTAAATTTACTAAAAATTCTTTAGGAAACTCCCTAAAAAATCGTTAGTAAGTTTACTGAACATTATTTAGTAACAGTTACTAAAACAACTTTAGTAATTTTACATGAATTTTTTTTGTTACCGTTACATGAAAAGTTCTAGGCATCCCAGTTTCCTAGAAAATTCTTAGTAACCTTACAGATTTTTTTTTACAGTGTAGTTGCAAAAGAAATGTTTTCTTCTCACTTTTTTGTTTGTTTGTTTTCGCGTCGGCTCCTTTAACATAGTAATAAAAAAAAATAGTTCTCATCTTCCGAACTCTCTGACATTTCAATCGGTTATAACTATAAATCTGCACACCGCACGCTTGTCAACTATATCCTTATAAATTATGGTTAAATTCCTGTGCATAGTTTTCGTTTCTATAAACATTTTTAGAACAACTATTTTGACCAACTTTAATATTAAATATCGCTTAAAATAATTCTTCGATTTAAAAATTAAAATTGTCTGCTTCAGCGTGTTTATCGAACATTTCTTTATAAAACTACCAATTTTTATATTTTATATGCAATAGTTTTCTATATATTAGTCCAGAAAGACTTCAAGGCACAAAATCTTCATTGACAGCGGCTGCGGCGACGGTGGTTACTTTTTTTTAATATAGAGAGAAGAGAGATTACTTGGTGGATATAAATTCTATAGATCATATACAGGGCTGCTCAAAAGAATTACAGTACATTTTCGTTTATTGACGGAAATTGCTGAAAGGGAATTTACCTATGTAGTATATACTACATATATAATACTTTAATATATAATACAGGATTTCACAGAATAATTTGAATACTTTTTTGACTATAAATGGTACTTGCTGAAATTGAGTTTTCAAATGTGTTCTGTATTTTACAAACTGTTATTTTGCACCTTATTAAATCGGGAGGTTTTGTTACAGTATTCTGAATGTGTTCGAAAGTATTTCATAATCTACGCTTGACGCACGAGTTTTCTTTCTTGTTCATACAATGAAATGATATATCTAAATAAGCAGCCTAAATAAAAATGTGACGCAAACGATTTTCCCCCATAGACCATAATGTAACAGAATTTACCTTTAAAAATGAGTCAGAAAGTTTCGCGCTGTTCAGCGAAGGGAAATGTTTTTTTGAAAGCCGCTTAACCCGTTGGGAACGAGTGACACGTATACATGACGCATAAGATGCTCAGAATCCTTCATTATTCCCACCAGTTAATTTTTATTGTAAGCTTTGCCTTATTTAATCATAGCATTTCTGCGATTCTATTAGGCGAAAATTTCTGTTTTGAAAATCCGGTGGTAAAAGATTAAAAATTCTGTAAAGGACGCTCGTTGCGAAGGGGTTAATACGATTTTTTTTTCTTTTTTTTTTTTTTTTTTTTTTTTTGCATACAAATTCAGCAATATTGAATAAAATGCTTAGTGCGTATCTATAAAGATAGTTGTTTTATTTTATACTAGCTGACCCGCCCAGCGTTGCCCGGGGCCGTTGTAAAACCGTAAATAAATCCCAAATTTGTATTATTTTATATATTTTACCCGATTTTGTATGAATTTATACCTTTAATGACAAAATCGTAAGAAAACAGTTACTTCTTTTTTCAAGTTCTATAGTTTAAAAAAAAAAAAAAAAAAAAAAAAAAAAAAAAAAGCTTTTGCTGTCCAAACACTTTGAAATTTTCAATGGACATAAATATAACTGTTTTAGAGCCCATGTAAAAATTACGTCAGAAATATTGTTATCTGGTTGTAAAATAAATATGTTTTCTTTTCGCGTCGGGTCCGTTAAAATTAAAAAAAATAGTATTCGTCGAATACGAAACGTTTAATAACTTTTAGAGTATGAAACTTTTTTCTCGTGAGATGCGAAATGACCTGCGTTCGCTGGTGTTTTTGAAAGGGTTAAAATCCGTATTTAAAAAATATAATTATACCGTCTATTAGAAGAAGGTTTCAGCTCTGAGAGCATGATGTTTGGTTTGTCTGTATCTCTAAAAATGTGCTATTGAGTGGCGTTGGCGTAAAGGAGAAAACATAAGCCCGGGAAAACGACCCTTTTTCAAAAATGTTTTTCAGAGGGTTAACATAATTTTTTTTTCAAATTAATTACTGCATTGGAGACGTAAGAGTGCGATCTATCAGAATATGCTTTTTGTTTTTAAATAAACCAAACGATTTAGTCGATAGAATTTAAAACAGAATTGCGAAATAAACGCATATTTCATGTAAATGGTTCTTCATTCTCATATATCTTCGTTCTCTATGATAAATCGGGTTCTGGGCATGCGCGAGGTCTGAAAGCCAACTAGCAAAAAGAGATGAGTTATTGATCAATTTTAATTAATATTTTTGTTAATTTTCAAAGTAATAAAATTCTGAGACTTTGGTGCACCAGGACAGACCTTGAACTATTCACATCTGAATTTTCTGACTTCTAGGTGAGCAAGATTTTGCTAGCCACACACACACACACACAAGTAGATGGAGAATGACAGTTCTACCTCAGCAGCAGCAGGCGGAGGTGCGGAGGAAATTTTTTTGTCTTATAGTAAGATGTATAAATTCGAACTTAAAATGTAGGGTGGGGCGAAAGGGTGTGCTATAAGAGAGGGGAGTCTACTATAGTAGGGGGGTAATTTTTTTAGGGGGGGCTTAAATTTTTAAAATTGTGTTATAGTACGAGGTATCTGTGATGGTAGAGTACGACCACTACCCCCCCACCCCATGCCCCCCCCCCCCCCAATTTTTTTTTTAATTTTAGGGGAGAGAAAGTTTAAAGTGCTGCTGCCCTCTATCGGTAAGTATGAAAATTATGGAATTCGAAAGAGACTGTTTCTTCAAAAGAATTGTGTTATAGCATAGTATAAAATATTTTAAAGCATCTCACCAAACTGCTTACAATTGAAATATTTAGTTATAGCATGCATTAAATAAATAATTTTAAAGTTTCTTAGCAAACTGTTCGCAAAGGAAATATTTAGTTATAACATAGCACTTAATAATTAATTTTAAATTTTTTTACCAAACTGTTTATAATGAAAATATTTAGTTATAGCATAGCACTTAATAAAATTTTTAAATTGTGTTACAATACTGCTCGCAAAGGAATTTGTAAAATAATTTTGTTATAGCATACCATAAATAAAATATTTTAAAGTATCTCACCATACTGCTTACAATGGAAATTTTTAGTTATAGCATAACGCTAAATAAATAATTTTACATTTTTTTTACTAAACTGCTTATAATGGAAATATTTAGTTATAGCATAGCACTTAATAACTAATTTTAAAGTGACACATGTAAATAATTATACTTATAAACCGACATATGGGCAGATAGGCAGGCACACGGACAGGCAGGCAAGCAGGGAGGCAGGCAGGCAGACAGACAGATACAGAGAACTATTTGTTACGTACACACACAAGCATGCATATTCGAAGTGAACTAATAAAATACAAGACGTGCTTACGTCTTAAAACATAATTTTATTCACAGAATGTAAGAATTTATAAAAATATTAAATTTCGACTACAACTTTCACTTTGAAATAGCGTAGTCCCTTTTTTAAAAAATATTAGCTTTTAAAAAACATTTAAATGAAGCGGGGTTCGAACCTCGAATCAGACAAAATGATCTCATGATGTGTTGATTTGCAGTAGGTTTAAACGAACACACCATGAGACGATGTTTATTAGACGCGATTTAAGATATATAAGAAAAGGTGTCACGTGATTGAATATATTGGATTATTACTATACCAGTACTAATGATATTATAAATTTTGAAAAATAATTTAAGCTTTACGGTGCCCGACGCATGAAGCTGAAGTCGACACGAGGGGAGCAGTAGCCGACGAATCCGATTCCTTGCCGTGGTGGGGTGGCTTAAAGGCGGTGTCTGTCTAGCCGGAGTGCGACTCCCTCCTCCATATTGGTGCGGTCTTCGTGTTCCAGGAGGAAGGCCGATGCCGTCTCTTGAGAGTCCTATGTGTAGAACAACCCGTGTCGTAGTCGCCGAGAGGCCTCAGGTTCACGGGAGGCCAAAAGGCCCGTTCCACGGGACACTCGGGACGACAGAGGTGGCGAAAGGACATCGCGTAGACCAATCCCTCGTGCCCGGAGCATAGAGCTGCCGGGGGGTGACGCGAGGGCAAAGGTTGACAAAATCGGATCGGGCGGTTGCAAACTTTGTCTATGAGGAGACGAGAGCACAGGCAGGATCTGTTGAGCATGACACGCATGGTTCCTAGTGAAGAACTTCGCGACCGAAGCAGGTGTGGGACCCTGTAGGCCGCCTTGCGAGTCCTCTGCGGCAGAATCAGTTGGGAGTCGCCTTCGAAGCCTGGTTCGAGATTGCCCGGCCAGAACGAGCAAGGACACGGGAGCACGGCCTCAGCCTGCGATAAGTGTCTTGCAAGGTTTCTGGGCGGGGGGGACCTTTCTCGAGATAGGGCCACGAAGTGCGGACCGGAGGCTCGTCGGTAAAACGGCGATGTCTGGGCTCGAAATCAAATCATGGGCCGAAACCTAGTCCAACACGTCTTCTGTGCAGCCAGGAACTTCCACGTCTGGCAGGCGGACGAGTGGCTCACCTCCTAAGCTTCAACCAACACTAACCTCGATCGGGCCCGCCTCTTTGGCGCGTTTGGAGGAGCTTTTCGCGACCTCCAGAGTCCGATAGCGGCCTCTTGATTCCTTCTTGTTGTGTTTTTAGATTTTTAATTTGTTTGTGCATGTTTTTGTGATATGTGTTTCTGTGATATATGCTTGTCGCCATACTCGGTGTGGCGGGAATCCCATGATAGGGATTCAGTCGCTGGTTTACCGTCTAGTTTCGCCTAGTTCGGGTTCAAACTCGTGCCGTCCACCGAGGGCAACCGAGCCGAGTCTCGCCTATGAGACAGAGACCGACTTTCCCCGTGTTCTCGGGTCGGCCAGGGGCACCTTCCGGCACACGTAGTGTCGCCCGCGGAAGATGAGACTAGTGGCTTGTTCTTCCATACATTTCATGTTCGGACTCCGCGGGAAAGCAAGGGCCGTAGGGATGCCGGACATCAGGTGGATGACCCGACTCCCTTATGGGTGTTCGGCGATGAAGCCGTTCGACAGTCTCTACGGTTCATCAGGTGTCGCGTGGGGAAGTCTCCTTTGATGGTGGGAACTTCCGCCGAATCGTAACGACCTCTGTCGTCGACTCTGGGGCAAAAAGATGAGGAGGCGTCGCTGGAACGCGAACCCTCTGAATCGATCGTAGCGACCTGGCGAGACAAAGTCATGGTCTGCGTTAAAAATCCCTCAGGATTTGGGCACGATGAGGAGTGGGCTCGCCCGGCGTCGTGAGGGCGCCGGAGGCGCCTGTTAGTTTTTATACCAGTACTAATGATATTATAAATTTTGAAAAATAATTTAAGCTTTACGATAAACTTTAATGTTTAAACTTGCAAACACATTGGAATGTATTTATAACATATAAAATAACCTTGTAAAAGGTTGGTTGGTTTATTGGTTTTATAAAGCAAAGCGTATCTTACCAATTTGCATACAAGAGATTCTGTAACATAAATTATATAATATAATAAATCAAATTTTAACTTACCAAGTGGGGTTTAAGGTTACTGTAATAGAATTTTTAATTATATACTTTAAAAAAGAAAGTTTAGCTTACCATTATGTTTATGGTGGGATTCCAACTGTCAACCTGTTGACTTGCTTCCAAAAGCGCTCCCAGTTACGCTACGAAGGCTCCGTACAATTAATATAAATAATGAAACCTAATATTACTTCTTTTAATGATTTATAAGTTAATAAAACAGGATATGACGACATTTGTAGAATAACATCCTGTTTTACAACGATAAGAATAGCAATATAAGAAGCTTGTACACCATAATGAATTTACTGTTTAAAGTTTTGACTTAAACGATTATTCTTCTATTTACTTAAAAACCTTGCTGTATATTTGCTTGATCACCTATCTGTTTACCCTACTTTTTGGATACTTCTAAACCTAAAAATGACTATTTCGCTTAACACATCTTACTATGAAATTTCAGAAATCAGCGAATTTAGTAGAATATTTCAGTACTTGGATTTTTTACCCCATACCATTGGAACTTAGGTGAGGATACGATTGTCCAAGTGCAAATGAATAAGGACTGTGAGTTAAACGTTCACATTCAAAAATATAAAGAATTTGAGAACAGTGGTAAAATGTACCCTACAAATGAAGGAATTACAATATCGTGCGCAACCTTTAATAAATTTGAAACGAGAATGGCTAAATTTAATTTTAACTCTGCAGAAGAAGAAACATTCGTATATAACAACGACTTACTAAGGATTTATGTGGATAAGGAATCATGCGTACTGCAAAAACTATTGAAACCTGATTATTTACTACTTACAAAAGAACAATTTCTCAAACTAGAGAAAAACTGTATTGAAATTAGTGAATGTCTTATTCCAACTTTTTTAACAAAGCTTTTACCTGTTTATGTTTTAAAAAACTTAAAAATATGTAAATGTTCTCACTTTACAGAGGAAGAGGCGATGGACTATTTTATAGATTTCTTCGATCATGAATTAGAGAGATTAGTATATCGCACGTTTGACTGTTATTTATGTTCAATCGGACAACCAGTTGAAATGGATCACGAATGTATAAGATATAATTTAAGAAAACGGTTTAACTGGTGCGCAGACAGTGCTTTATTAAATTTCAACATTAAGGAATTTGTGAAAAACCTGTTAGAGACATGTACATGTAGTTATACTTATTTATTTTTTGAATCTATGAATGTAGACTTTTATAATAAGCATTTGAACAATGTATTTATAAATTAACGTAGAAATGTTTTATATTTAATAAATATTTGTTTAGTTTTTTATCATGTGTGTGTTTTTATTTATGTATAGGGAATAAATAATTTTAGTTTTCGGAAAGTTTTACAATTTTTATTCAGAAAATGTAGAAACTTGTTTCATTTTTCTACAAAAATTAAGAATTTGAGACAATTTTATTAAACATGTGTACCATTATTGTAACACAGCTTGCATATTGTATGCAAAATACTACCCTTTACTTGATAAATTATTAAGAATAATAATTTTTTTTAAATTTTAAACCAAAACTGAGCGAATATGATAACGATTATCGACTTATGTTTGAAAATAGATCTGTTGTCTACCAGAGTAAAAACAGGAAACTACTTATTTGCGGATAACATCCCTATGTTTTCTTACTGATAACGTACTTCTTTTGTGTAGTTTAAGGTATAAAAATTATTTCACTACATTGAATATTATGAATTTATTTTTCGTGATATATAACTTAATTAGCAATACCATGTAATTAACGGATGTTTTTACTTATTAAATTTACATTTTAAGCCACGATGAATACATAATAAAACATTACTTGTATACTTTTACATAAAATATAGGGAAAAAAATTATACTTACCTTATGAAATCTGTCACTGTATAATAAAAGATACTTTGCTTAATTACTTATGTTTAACGTACAGGCTAATTTGTGTATAAGATATATAACACGTGACGCTATTTTTAATTATTTTAAGCATGCGCGCCCTCTACAATTAAATAAATATTCATGAAAAGATTTATTTGAAATAATATTCATACTGTTTCTGCGTCGTTAAGACGTTCTAATTTTTTCTCCGTTTAAGTGATCTGCGATTTTAATTTATTTAAATTAAATAAGTACAATGCAGGACATATTGATAGACGAACCAACCAATATAAGAAAAGCCTTGACATCGGAGTTTAAGGAGCAAATCGACTCTACTATTTTAATGAAACCTGTTTTGAATAAGGAACCGATGACCTTTTCATCAGATCAAGTCGATCAAAAGTTATCTTTTACATGTGATACGTGTAAAAAGTATTTACTAAAAAATATATGTTATTAAGACATATGAACTTACATTTAGAGAAAAAACCCTCTAAGTTTGATAATCTGTTTACTACAAAGAGTGCTTTACGGGATGATATGCTAACTCATCCCAAGACATCTGCCGCGTATAAATGTGAGAAATGCAGTAAGACTTTCTCGCGAAAAAATGTATTAGTTAGACACATGAAATTTCACTTAGAAAAGAAACCTTTTAATTGTAAAATGTGTTCGAAATCGTTTGTGCAGAAAAGTGACTTACAAAAGCATAACTTCGTACATTCTAAACAAGAAGTTATGCATAAATGTAATCAATGTGATAAAAAGTTTTCGCGGGAAAAAATTTAATAAATCATAACACCCCTCAGCAAAAGCAAAGGAATATTGAACCGTTTACCAGACACTATAAATGTGTCGATAGTTCTGAAACATTTAATCACAGATTTGACTTAGTGAAGCATAGAAAAATTCATCTCTCGCCCAAAGAACATATGTTTGAACAGCGTACTGAACTTTTAAACCATTTACAGAATTTATTACAACGTATAGACATTTTACAAAATGCTATAAAAAATGAAACTATACCTTTTTGAAATATTGACTTTACCAATTTATTTGAACTATACATATTCTTGTACATCCTAATGTATGTGTTTAAATAGTTAAATTAATAATAGATAAGTGAAAAACCTTTTGTGTTTTATTTTTTTCATTATGTTATATCACTATTATGTGAATGAATGGACTTGTAAATTTATACACTATGTATAAAAGTAAATTTCTTGGACATTTACAAGAAGTAAAAATTTAATACAAGTTACTTAAATTATATATTTAATAATTTTTTTAATATATTATTGATTCACATATAATAGTTAAATTAATATGCTATTAAACATATAATTTTATATAATCTATATTGTTAATTTTCTTTAACACATATTACTTTTATACAATAAATCGATTTAACTAATTATACATTTGCGTAATTAAACAAACTTTTTTACTAAATATACATAATGGTAATTAATTTTCATTATTTACATACGCTTTGATTATACTTTTTGTCGTACGCGATTAAATATTTATACATTTAATAAGTAACTTTCGTTGCCATACCCGCTTTTATAAATAATTAGATATTATGAAGCATACGGATTTTAATAAACAAGCAATATACATTTTCGTTAAATGAACAACTTGAATCTTTAATCTATAACGTCATATTTACTTTTAAACTTGCTTTTAACTGTAACCATCACTCTTTTTTAACCTATGTTAGTAACTGTTTAGATATAATATAATCAGTTTACTGTTGACTTTTGTCGTGACTGAACCTTTTACTGTTTGTTATTTAAAAATGTCTTATGAATTAGATAGGATTAAACGGTCGTGTGAAGAAATGGCTTCTTCAACAAAGTTTCAACGTGTAGATAAACCTATGGAAAATTCTGATTTTTATAAAAATGAATTTTTACCCAAATCTAATATACAGGAGAACTATGAAACACTATCACCTACCATGGGCTTGTATGCTGCAGAGCCTAAGGATTGCCAAGGATTCTACAACCGCAATATTTACTAACTGTGATAATGACGAAACGTCTTTCCCTGACACCTGCTGTGAGTCTACCTCTGCTACAGGCTTTTTGGATACAATGTTTAAGGACCTAGATTTTAAAAATTTGGAAACATACCTTACCTCACCGACTACAAGCGATTTAATTTCTTCAAATGAACCATCAACTAGCATTACACATAGTAGTGAACAATTATATAACATATCCCCTCCCATCGCATGTGTGAATAACATTTCCAAAACCAAACATGGTAAATCTCGCATTTTTGTCATGTTTCGGATTAAACTTGCTGATTTTATATTTTTAACTTTAAAACGACATTATAAACAGTATTATGTACATATTGAAGAGATCAAACACAGTGTATTTACAAATGAAGAAATTTCATCAACAAATAGAATTTTTATGGATATTTCAACATGGTATGAATTCCAATATAAAATTTTTGAATTTAATTTAAAACATAAAAGTTCATCGTTTATTGCTAACAATACTGTATTAGTGTTAAATTATAATAATTCTATTATGCAAATAAAAAATTTAAAGAATTATACACATTGTGTTTTAAACGATTTTCAGTTAGAAAATTTAAAAGAAAAAGCTATTGATTTATAATATAACTTGTAAATACATAGTATATTTATATACCAAATCTATAAGTACACTTATATACTTAAATAACATGTAAGAATACATATACTTATAGATACTTATAGTATAAAAATATACTATGTATTTACAAATTATATTATATATAACTTAAAAATTTTGTAAACATGATATATTAATGAAGAAATATTATTTTCCGCTTGTGTAAGAAAATTAAGTTACTTCTAAAAGCAATAGCCAGTTGAATAAATAATGTTTATGCTAAAATAAAACCCATTAGTAAGATTTTAAATGTATTACATCATGTTATTGTCGATAGAATGACAAAATAAAAGGCTTTTAAAACAATAATTTAGTACTTTTACCTTACGTTTGCAATATAAACGTTATTTAAATTAGATCTTCTTAATAAATTGTAAAATAAAGTGTAAAATAAAGAATACAGGACATTATAACTTACCAAACAAGCCTCTTCTATAGCAGAAGTGAAAATGTCTAACACGTTGTGTTTAACTCTTATCTTCATGATCACGTGACTTTAAAGGAAATCACGTGGTACGACAAAAACATCCTGTTGCTAGGATAGTAACAAGCATAATGTCTGAAGTAACTGTGTAAGATGGACGCGCTATTATAAGTGGGCTATATTTGTAAGTATAAATCAATCAATCTATTTCTTTAATTTAAAGCTAATTGTTATTAATTATCAGAATATAGGGTTTCTAATGACAAAGTTTGAGAGTTTCTATTACTTAAGTGAAGTTCCACATGTATATAGGTACATACATATATATATATATATATATATATATATATATATATATGTATGTATGTATGTATACATAGACACAATTTATTAAAATTAAGTATTTTAAAACATTTATAAAATAATTTTGATAACTTTTCATTTTTGTTAATTTATTGTAATTAAAAAAATAATTATTTTGTTTACTTATAATTTTTTAATTTAATTAAGTTACTTTGTAAAAATTTTAAAAACTATTATAATAATATAACATGTTTGAATTATTTTTATAAATATATGTAGTAACATAGTAACTATATACTATGTTAGCATTATATATTATTAACATACAAGACGAATCAACTTTGATAAATTATGGAATACTTTTATTAAGTTTTAAATTTAAAATTGTAAATTTATAAAACTTTTTTAACTGAAAAAAATTTTTACTATCTTGTAAAATTTTAAAAATTATTAAAATAGTTTAAAAAAATTTTTTTACTACCATGCGTATGCATACTATGTTATCATGTTTCTGTTATAAACATTATAAGAGAAATTATTAATCTTAAATTGCTAGTTAAACAATATTAATAAACACAGATTTTGTTTAAATAAACACACACATGCACAATATTTAATGTAATATATATTTTATTTTTACGATTTAAACAATACATTTCGAATAAATTCCATATTAATGTTACGTAAAAAGTTTTCACTGATACATTCAACTCCGTTTAAAAACCTTGAAATAACATAATCAAAATTTACAAGCATTAAAATCTTATCCCCTAAGTGATTAAATCTTTCACGTTTATTAAAGGTGAAACATGTATGTAGACTTTGGGATTGGTGTCTAAATATACATCCTATACATTCATAAATTTGGTTTAATATTGTCAGTACATTATCCTAAATAGAAGAGATAAGTTTCGTTAGTAAAACACGCTCGATTTCAGAAGGTAAATTAACGAGTGTGCATTTTTGCTTAATTAACTGCGGTAGATGAACTGTATACAAGTGTTTAATAAGATTGCTATTAAAATCAATAGCTTTTTCTAAATTTTCTAACTGAAAATCGTTTAAAACACAATGTGTATAATTCTTTAAATTTTTTATTTGCATAATAGAATTATTTATTTAATTACTTATTTAATTACTTATTTAATTTAAATAAATTAAAATCGCAGATCACTTAAACGGAGAAAAAATTAGAACGTCTTAACGACGCAGAAACAGTATGAATATTATTTCAAATAAATCTTTTCATGAATATTTATTTAATTGTAGAGGGCGCGCATGCTTAAAATAATTAAAAATAGCGTCACGTGTTATATATCTTATACACAAATTAGCCTGTACGTTAAACATAAGTAATTAAGTAAAGTATCTTTTATTATACAGTGACAGATTTCATAAGGTAAGTATAATTTTTTTTCTCATATTTTATGTAAAAGTATACAAGTAATGTTTTATTATGTATTCATCGTGGCTTAAAATGTAAATTTAATAAGTAAAAACATCCGTTAATTACATGGTATTGCTAATTAAGTTATATATCACGAAAAATAAATTCATAATATTCAATGTAGTGAAATAATTTTTATACCTTAAACTACACAAAAGAAGTACGTTATCAGTAAGAAAACATAGGGATGTTATCCGCAAATAAGTAGTTTCCTGTTTTTACTCTGGTAGACAACAGATCTATTTTCAAACATAAGTCGATAATCGTTATCATATTCGCTCAGTTTTGGTTTAAAATTTTAAATATTTTATTATTCTTAATAATTTATCAAGTAAAGGGTAGTATTTTGCATACTATATGCAAGCTGTGTTACAATAATGGTACACATGTTTAATGAAATTGTCTCAAATTCTTAATTTTTGTAGAAAAATGAAACAAGTTTCTACATTTTCTGAATAAAAATTGTAAAACTTTCCGAAAACTAAAATTATTTATTCCCTATACATAAATAAAAACACACACATGATAAAAAACTAAACAAATATTTATTAAATATAAAACATTTCTACGTTAATTTATAAATACATTGTTCAAATGCTTATTATAAAAGTCTACATTCACAGATTCCAAAAATAAACAAGTATAGTTACATGTACATGTCTCTAACAGGTTTTTCACAAATTCCTTAATGTTGAAATTTAATAAAGCACTGTCTGCGCACCAAGTAAACTGTTTTCTTAAATTATATCTTATACATTCGTGATCCATTTCAACTGGTTGTCCGATTGAACATAAATAACAGTCAAACGTGCGATATACTGATCTCTCTAATTCATGATCGAAGCAATCTATAAAATAGTCCATTGCCTCTTCCTCTGTAAAGTGAGCACATTTACATATTTTTAAGTTTTTTAAAACATAAACAGGTAAAAGCTTTGTTAAAAAAGTTGGAATAAGACATTCACTAATTTCAATACAGTTTTTCTCTAGTTTGAGAAATTGTTCTTTTGTAAGTAGTAAATAATCAGGTTTCAATAGTTTTTGCAGTACACATGATTCCTTATCCACATAAATCGTTAGTAAGTCGTTGTTATATACGAATGTTTCTTCTTCTGCAGAGTTAAAATTAAATTTAGCCATTCTCGTTTCAAATTTATTAAAGGTTGCGCACGATATTGTAATTCCTTCATTTGTAGGGTACATTTTACCACTATTCTCAAATTCTTTATATTTTTGAATGTGAACGTTTAACTCACAGTCCTTATTCATTTGCACTTGGACAATCGTATCCTCACCTAAGTCCCAATGGTATGGGGTAAAAACATCAAAATACTGAAATATTCTACTAAATTCGCTGATTTCTGAAATTTCATAGTAAGATGTGTTAAGCGAAATAGTCATTTTTAGGTTTAGAAGTATCCAAAAAGCAGGGTAAACAGATAGGTGATCAAGCAAATATACAGCAAGGTTTTTAAGTAAATAGAAGAATAATCGTTTAAGTCAAAACTTTAAACAGTAAATTCATTATGGTATACAAGCTTCTTATATTGCTATTCTTATCGTTGTAAAACAGGATGTTATTCTACAAATGTCGTCATATGCTGTTTTATTAACTTATAAATCATTGAAAGAAGTAATATTAGGTTTCATTATTTATATTACTTGTACGGAGCCTTCGTAGCGTAACTGGGAGCGCTTTTGGAAGCAAGTCAACAGGTTGACAGTTGGAATCCCACCATAAACATAATGGTGAGCTAAACTTTCTTTTTTAAAGTATATAATTAAAAATTCTATTACAGTAACCTTAAACCCCACTTGGTAAGTTAAAATTTGATTTATTATATTATATAATTTATGTTACAGAATCTCTTGTATGCAAATTGGTAAGATACGCTTTGCTTTATAAAACCAATAAACCAACCAACCTTTTACAAGGTTATTTTATATGTTATAAATACATTCCAATGTGTTTGCAAGTTTAAACATTAAAGTTTATCGTAAAGCTTAAATTATTTTTCAAAATTTATAATATCATTAGTCCTGGTATAGTAATAATCCAATATGTTCAATCACGTGACACCTTTTCTTATATATCTTAAATCGCGTCTAATAAACATGGTCTCATGGTGTGTTCGTTTAAACCTACTGCAAATCAACACATCATGAGATCATTTTGTCAGGTTCGAGGTTCGAACCCCGCTTCATTTAAATGTTTGTTAAAAGCTAATAATTTTTAAAAAAGGGACTACGCTATTTCAAAGTGAAAGTTGTAGTCGAAATTTAATATTTTCTTAAATTCTTACATTCTGTGAATTAAAATATGTTTTAAGACGTAAGCACGTCTTGTATTTTATTAGTTCACTTCGAATATGCATGCTTGTGTGTGTACGTAACAAATAGTTCTCTGTGTCTGTCTGTCTGCCTGCCTGCCTCCCTGCTTGCCTGCCTATCTGCCCATATGTCGGTTTATAAGTATAATTATTTACATGTGTCACTTTAAAATTAGTTATTAAGTGCTATGCTATAACTAACTATTTCCATTATAAGCAGTTTAGTAAAAAAATGTAAAATTATTTATTTAGCGTTATGCTATAACTAAAAATTTCCATTGTAAGCAGTATGGTGAGATACTTTAAAATATTTTATTTATGGTATGCTATAACAAAATTCTTTTACAAATTCCTTTGCGAGCAGTATTGTAACAAAATTTAAAAAATTTATTAAGTGCTATGCTATAACTAAATATTTCCATTATAAACAGTTTGGTAAAAAAAATTAAAATTAATTATTAAGTGCTATGTTATAACTAAATATTTCCTTTGCGAACAGTTTGCTAAGAAACTTTAAAATTATTTATTTAATGCATGCTATAACTAAATATTTCAATTGTAAGCAGTTTGGTGAGATGCTTTAAAATATTTTATACTATGCTATAACACAATTCTTTTGAAGAAACAGTCTCTTTCGAATTCCATAATTTTCATACTTACCGATAGAGGGCAACAGCACTTTAAACTTTCTCTCCCCTAAAATAAAAAAAAATTGGGGAGGGGGGGGCATGGGGTGGGGGGGGTAGTGGTCGTACTCTACCCCACCCTTACTGATTTAGTAAATTAATGATGTTTTAATAATGTTTAAATACATTTCACCTGCCAGAGAAGTAAAGTCCACAGGCATACGAAAAGTGCTATTGGCAGAATTGAGCAACCGTCAGCACGGTTCCAGCATGTGCACATCGATTTGGTTGGATTATTGCCACCATCTAATGGGTTTCAGTTTTACTTGACATGTGTTGACCGATTCACCAAGTGGCCTGAAGCGTTTCCGTTGGTTGACACTACTTCTGAGAGTGTGGATGGGGCTTTCGACACTGGTTGGATTCCCTGTTTTGGACCTTCTGTAAGTTTTTTTAGACCGGCGACCAGTGCCCTACCTGCCAGGTTTCCCTAGCTTAAACGGGTTTAGGGCCTGGCACCAGAGCGTGTAGCGCCACTGAAGGGATGCCGCATAGCGTCTGGCCATTGCTGGCAGGACGGCTATGTGGAGGTCTTTGTTTTGTTCTCATTTTTGTTTTGCTGCTAATTACTATTATTCTTTTTGTATGGACCTGACCTCCTGTGCATTTAACGACTGACCAAGGTCCCCAATTTGAGTCATCTCTATTTGTGGCACTGAATCCTTTTCTTGGTATCTCAAGAAATCGTACGTCTCCGTACGACCCTGCAGCAAATGGTCAGGTGGTGCAATTCCATCGACAGCTCAAATCCGCAATTAGGGGTCACAATACCATCGAATCGACTAGAGTATTGCCATCTGTGCTCTTGGGCATACGAACAGCGTGGAAAGATAATCTGCAAGCGACAGTAGCTGAAATGGTAAACGATACTACCATTGCTCTTCCAGGAGAATTTCTTATAACGGCAGCAGACACACCTGATCCGATCAATTTTCTTGCCAAACTACGTGAAGTGATGCGACAATTAATTCGAGTTTCCTCTCGATCAACAGCTGACCGTCCAATCTTTGTTAGCAAAGATCTTAAGTCGTGTTCTCATGTCTTCTTAGGGAGAGACAGTATTAAAAAGAGCCTTCAAGCTTCTTTCGAGGTGCCTTATATGGTGTTCCGACAAACTGAAAAAAAATTGACTCTTCAAGTCAACGAACGAACTGTTACAGCGAATATAGACCGGGTGAAACCTGCTTTCTTGTGCACAGATGACGAACAGTCTTCCAATCCCAAATCGTCAGTTGTTCCTGAGAACCATCCTATGTCAGACAAGTCAGCTCCAACAGAAAAAAAAGCAGCCACACCAGTTCCCCAAAGCGAACCTGTGACTACGCGTGTTGGTCAGCGCGTTAGATTTAACCCTCGCTACCTCTGATAGTGAAATTTATTTCGCTATCGTTCAGGGGGTCGCTACTGTGGGGATCTGGCATCGCAGCAAATAAAATCAAAACTGTTCCGGGTAGCGGAGATCAAAGTTTTATCCTCCATGGTTTTGTTCCACGGTTGACTGAAAACCTCGCGGAACTTGACTCCGGCATCACGGAGTAAAGAGGAACTGGAGGTGAAATATTTACGTTTGGCGTGACGCCAAAAATCGGCCCAAATAACTGCAGCTTGCTTTGAAAACTTCTCTCCGTCCAATGAATCCAGTCCTTGTTCCACATGCAGCCTCTCTCCGTCCAATAAAATCTCTTGTTTGGGCGGTAATGATTTGATCGATAACCGGCTTCATATTTCAAGCCGTTTTTACGGTTTACCCCCTCCCTATTCTTTCTCTTTGCTCTGTCCTCCGGCATACTGCGGGAAGGTGCAATTCAGTTGACTGGGGGACTGCTGCGCGTACGAACACTTTGCTCTGTGCTAAAAGAAGTTTATCATGTAGTACCGCACACACGTGCGAATTTATGTAATTCCTTAAGTTAATATAAATTGTTAAATTTTATGACAGTGGTTATTATTTTATGCTACAAGTGTGATGACTGCATTATTTCTATATTAACGATAACTGATATAGAGTTCATGTGATTCAACGCTCTACTCGACCAGTCGATATTTGTCTACCCAAAGGATCAGGGTCCATAAGCCGTGCCCCCCAGGGGGATATCTTCTTTAGGTATTCACGGGCGTCGCAACCCGGGCACCTGAGCGATCTTTCTCTTTTCTTTTTTCCTCTCCTTTCTCTTGTCCAATCTTTCTTCTTTGTTTCACTCTCATTGTAGTTTCCTCTTCTGAGGTGAGGGCGATTCTGCATAAGCCGATATAATCTTGTTTATATCGACTTATGGAGAATTGTAAGCCACCCACTCGTTTGCCGTGCGTGGCGACCCGTGGGGGGATCCTGGCAGTTGAGGGAAACTAACACACTGCTTTGGCCTCTGCATTAGGTAGATGGGAGGTGCATATTGGTCCCCTATGCATCAATCATCTGGTCAGCTAACTTGCCACTGGCTGGGGATCAAGTGAGGGGGCACATACTAGTCATCTCGTTAAGGGTGGAGACTGACATGTGTGTCTTGTGAACGTATGGGCCCTGTTTAGCACTGGTGAATGAATGTGCATCCACTTGTTGGGCTCGGTAGTGGGTGGTGCGGCCGGGGTCTGAATTGTTTTTCTCTTTAATATGAATGAAAATAATTCACTTATTTCTATTTCTCTCCCATGTGGAGAGCAACAAACAGTACAGATGACTTCATTCACTCACTTTTTTATTATTAAACGTACTGACAGTGTTTCTGATAGTTCTTTTAAGAGAACTTTACCATTTCTTATCGCGAAAATATTTCAGTTTTCGGAGACGGTTATTCATTTAAGAAACTACAGTCTCGGGATTTACTTGTGTTGTTTTCTTCAGACAAACAGTCAAGATTTCTCTCAAATTGCACAATAATAGGTTCTTTTTCTGTTTCTGTTCAGTCTCATCAAACTCTAAATAGAAGCCGTGGTGTAATATCTGACCAGAGCTTTTATTCTCTACAAAAGAAGAACTTCTATAAAATTTAAAAGATGAAAATGTCACAGAATGGGCAAGTGCTTTATACAAAGTACATCATTCTGACTTTCAATAGCCCTACTTTGCCAACAAGAATTAAAGCTGCCTACCTGAGCTGTCCTTTCTGACCTTATATCCCTAATCCGCTTCATTGTTTTAAATGTCAGCGTTATAGTCATGCTACTATTACCTGTCGTGGTTCTGCTACCTGTACACATTGTGCGGAAGTCGGCCACGATGGTAAGTCATGCGAAAAGCTTGAACGCTGCACAAACTGTAAGGGTGACCATACAGCATACTCCCGCTCTTGCCCAAACTGGATTCGTGAGAAAGAAATTCTTGCAGTCAAAATCACTCAAAAACTTTCTTATCCTAAAGCTCGAAAACTTGTTGAATCCAGAACACCATCTGTAGGAATTTCTTATTCTAGTTTACTCAAGCGACAATCAAAATTCCTAACACATATAAGCACCCAAATTTTTTTTTCTTTACCACTTAATGATTCTTCTATTACACAAACCAGCACTATAAAGAAAAAAACCCATAGTATGTATTGGTGCTTCCGCTAGAATAAGACCTATGTCTGCACTAAAACTTTTGCCACCATCATCAGAACCTGTGAAAATAGAATATTCTAATCGTCAATCTATACAGTCAAACGAACATGAGTCGGGTCAAACTTCTGTTTCATCTGCAAACAATTTGGAAAAACCTGTTTCCCCTACACAAAAAGCAAAACAAAAATCATGTGCACAGAAAGAGAAAAAGAAAACCTCAACCCAAGCCTCTTCACAGTGGTAAACTGTGAAGGGAAAAAATAAGAAACCCTGTCTTGATACACTGCTTCTTACTACAAAGGATTCCAAACAGCTGCTGCACTATGCAGAGGAAGCTATGTATCAGAGTCTTAGAGTTCTGACTTAAATGATGATGATAATACTGTTTTTGAGGTATTCGAGCCTACGTGATTTTAAATATATTTCTGCTCGAAACTTCGAACATTTTACCAACTGTTAGTTTAAAGATTGTTTACATTTTAATTGTGAAAATTTGTGTTTATTTCTTTTAGACATTGTGTTATATTTTCATTGAAGGATTTTAATTATACATTTATCATCGCATCACTCTTTTCATTTAACTGTTATTTTCATTCATCTTGTTTTTATGACAAAAGTTTTAAATAAATTTTAAATTTTAATTTGACGTTCTTATTCTAATCTTTTTTTTTTTTTGGCACAGCATGTCCCTAAAGGGACTTTGTGCCATAAAACCCCATTAAATCAACTAACCAACCATAAGCCGTGTTTTTGGCCCATGAAATAAGACTAAAATTCGATTTTGTTATACTGACTTAATTATTTCACTTTTTAATGTTAGAAGGTTTATCCTGTATGATTTCAACAATAGTTTTTGCATTTTGTTCGGATTTACTTGACTTTCACAAGCTCAAAGTTCGTATTAATCGTAGTTTTTGATGAAAAATACGCAATTTCTACTAATTTTACCTCAATTATATGAGCACAATCGTGCAACACTTTCTTCGTTACATATAGTATTATAAAATACATCGAAATGTACAATATATGTAAAAATAAAAGTGTTGCAAGGCTGCGCTCATAGTAAAATATTAAAAATAGAGAGTTAAGTAACTATGCATTCCCTCACGTCAGTAACAGACTTTAGGATGCAGCAACGTGTTTAAACGTGCTAAAATGTACGTAACTATTATTAATAACGGCATTCCTTCACATTAGCAACAGTTACGTTCATTTTAGCACGTTTAAACATGTTGCTGCATCCTAAAGTCTCTTAGTGACGTGAAAGAATGCATAGTTATACTTAACTCCCTATTTTTAATATTTTACTATGGGCGTAGGTTTGCAACACTTTTATTTTTACACATATTGTACATTTTGATGTATTTTATAACATATTTAAAGAAGAGAGTGATGCACGATTGCGCTCATATAAATAAGTGACGTAAAATTAGGAGAAATTGCGTATTTTTCATCAAAATCTACGAATAATACGAACTTTGAGCTTTTGTAAGTCATATAAATCCGAACAAAATGCAAAAACTATTTTGGAAATCGTACAGGATAAACCTTCTAATATTAAAAAGGGAAATAATTAAGTCAGTATAACAAAATCGAATTTTAGACTTATTACATGGGCCAAAAACACGGCTTATGAACCCTGATCCTTTCCAGAAAGCATTTGGAATCGGTTCTTTCAATTAATTATGTCTCCTTTTCTTTTCATTAATATAAACATCTATATTCTTATTTTTATGTTTTTTTAATTTTTCATTTTTATATCCGGCGTATAACACGCATCTGTAAATTTTGAAAATTTTTCTTGTTTGAAAAGTGCGCGTTATATATGTCGAAATATATGTTAATTATCATAAAACAAGTAATATAAAAAATTTCTTTTTAAAGTCAATTCTACTTAGGTCAACAAAGAAAAATTTTATTTTAGTTACTTTTTATTAAATAATTACAATTAATATAAATATGTATATACATATGACAGAATCACAAATATTAAGTGGCAAAATAGAAAGCGAATTTATTTAAGGAATTAATATTTGAAAAAACTCTATTAACATCATGTGTCATTCACTACAAGTTAAAACAAATGTATTTGAACTTGAGTGGATGAATAAAAAGTATTTTATTAACGATTGAAAATTTGAAAATATAAAACTAAAATTAATTAATTTAATTTAATTAATGAATTAAATTTAATTAAAAACATAATTTGGAAATTGTACGTCAAACTTGACAAATGAGGTGCGTTCGTACTATAGCTAGTTATATAAATATTCAGATCTTGATGATTTTTAATTCCGTGAAATGAATTATATCGTTTGCAAATTAATTTCTGTAATAAAATAAGTATCTTGGTCGCTTGGCGATTAAACCTCGGAAGCTCCTATAACAAGAAAGCACCGATTTTTATATAAATATAAAACTAAAAGTAATTAATTAAATTAAATTAATGAATTAACATTTGAAAAAACTTTATTAACATCCAGTGTCATCCACTACAAGTTTAAAAAAATTTATTTGAACTTGAGTGGATGAACACAAAGTATTTTATTAACGATTGAAAATTTGAACAAGATATATAAATATATAGAGAGTGTGAGCTAATAGTAGGAATTGAAAAAAGAAACTGCCACTACTTCGATTTTTTGTTCAATAATATTGACAACTTTTACCATATTGCGACATTTTTAATAGATTGTTTGCCTAAGTCTAATTTGTTTGTTACAAAATTCGTCTAACCTTTTATAAAAATTTTCACAGAAAAACAGGTGTTCAAGGATTGCACTATATAGTTAGCGGCATGAAATATAAAGTCTAAATGCAGTCCGAAACTAAAAGTATCAGTCACCACCATTTTATACCAATTAAAAATCCTTTACTCGTCTGAAGATAAGTGTTAGTGAGGATAAGTCAGAGGGTGAGACAGGGGGGGACATTCCTCCCGCACTGGAGCATCAAAATGTTCTTACCGGACGACTTTGGATTTTATATTTATTACTGGTCTAGAAATAAAATTCCCCCCTCCCGGAACTTCGCAATCCCCCCCCCCTCCTCCCAGAGCTGCAAAAATTCCTCCTAGGGAAAATCGTCTGATTTCAACACTGCTGAAGACGTAATTCCCCTCTTTTAAAAAATAAAATGAAATGAAATAAAATGCTATTAATTTATTGCAGTTTATATGTCTGTAATATTACTTATTATAGATTTGTATAAATTATAAAAGCGATTATCTATTTAGGAAAATTATTAAAGTTGCATCGATGATTTGACAAAAAATTTCAAAACTCTTAATCAACTCATGAATACAATCATGACTAAGATATATAATAGCAGTACAGTGTAAAATAAAAAATAAAATATACAGGCGAACATCAGTGTTGAATCCAGGGGGTGGCCCGGGGGGGAATGTCCCCCCCGGAAGATTTGAAATTTTATGCTTTCAATGGTCAAAATGTGTAATTTCCCCCCCGGAACTCTATAATGTCCCCCCCCCCGGAGCCACATAAATCGCTCCCGGAGAAAAGTGTCTGAATTCAACACCGCGAACTCTGTTGTGGAAAGTCAATTATAGCATTGAATTAAAACTATCATTTCTTTCCAACTAAATCCCCATCAAGAAACATTTCAGATGATGTATCATATTAAGAAACAATTTGGTTCAGTGTAATTTAAGATATAATCTCGAATGTTTCATTAATCATTTTCTAAATTATGGGGTCAAAAAGTGTGAAAAGCTCTTTTCTTCGGAGTAGAGTCTTGCATCGGGTCGGGTTTACGCTATATTTTATTATTATTTATTGAGGGTGGGGTTTACTTTTAAATGTTTCAACTTCGGATTGACTTTTGATGAACCCCATTTTTCAATTTAAAAAAAAACCCTATATATTTAAATATTAATAACTGTATATATATGTATATTTTTATACGAAAAAGAGATAAAATTGATATTAGAGATATAATTGTAGACTACTTTTTCATAATTATATTAAAATATGCATTAATTTTCTTTCAATTTGGGTTTGAATATTTCAGGTTCGGGTTGAAGCATGTTGGGTGGACGAAATTTTTTTTTCGTGTTTGAGGTTGACTTAAGTAGAATTCTCGGGTTCTTGTCGCGTGTACAACCCGACCTGTACAGAATTCTACTTCGAAGTAGTAGAAAAAAAAGGGGAAAAAGTAGGAACTGTAATTATCAAGAAAATGATCACTTATTTCCGTATGCCGGCTTATAGTCACCAACCTCTCAATTTTACTATTTTTATTTTCCCTTCCAGATTTTAAATTAGAAGGGGAAAAAATATAATAACTTTTTTCTTTTTTTAAATACATTAATAAAAGATTTTTTTTTTTTAACATTTTTATTTTAGTTCCTTCTTTACAGTTGACGAAATAGGTTGAGAATTCACCGTCTTCAACTTCAGTATGCAGATAATAGTAAGGACATTGCCAGGCACCAACTCTGACTTTCGCTTCCGCAATTCTGTCTTTTTAATAAAATTGCCGTTATCATCGCTGCATAATTCGTGTCCTTCCAGAATTCCACTAAGTAAGAGCTCCGTGCTACCGTCGAGTTTTTTTAGGCCAAAATAATATTCAACCGTATGGTTGCGTTTCTTGTTGCTCCGAAGATATAGACGTACGAACTCAATCTTCACATTCCAGTTCGGCCATAATTTCAAGCATAATGATGCATCTGCAACCGAGAAAGTTGGACTAGCGTAGTCTAAGTATTTTACATCTTCGGCGAGTGTAAAAAAGTCAGGTATTTTCCATTCAAACTGCATTTTTCCTATTTCTCCAATTTCTTTATTCTCATCCATCACTGCTGATAGAATCGAAACCTTTTCCGAATTGGGAATAAAAACTACAGCAATCCTGAAAATAAATAGGAGATGATGAAAATATGTAAAACAGAGAAAAATAATAACAACTGATAAAAATGTCGGTACAAAATATGTACCCCCCCCCCCCCCTCAGCAGTAGTAATTTTATTTATATACTTCAAGATTTCATCAGATATTTTCATATTTTAACCGAATTCCAACAACGCAGATTACACAATTCTTTTGTATGTATGTTTTTTTATATGTATCCCAAGCATAAAGTTTTGTAAGAATTTTTCAAGTTACTTTTTTTTTTCTTGGAATGATCAGTTTTAATATCCCCTGTCGATGTAATTTGGGTATGAAATTGCATGTATATGACATACCTGAATTAGAAAGTTGTTGGTAAGATGGTTTTGTAACGCTGTGCTTTTAAAGTCGATGCTTCTGTTTACAGACTTGTTAAAATATATCAGTAAACTTTTTTTTTCTTTTACAAAGTATCTAAACCTCGCAAAAGTATCTCGGTTATCTAAAACCTCTTCACACTGAAGAAATAACAATTATGTTATGGTATAAATTAAAATTGTATAAACATATGGTGGCATAAATTAAATCATTTTTTAAAAATATTAGGTTTTGTACAACAAAATTCAATCTATATTTAAATTAGCACGACAGGGGACATCATTAGGATCTAAAAATGATATATTAGTCTGTATGTCCAATTTTTTCTTTCTTTTATTTTTTATAGGCTTTAAATTTCACAAATTTTGGATCTGTCATGAATTTTGCGAGTATGGTGTTAAGGTACAAACTACCACTATACGTTTTTAAAATAACCGTCCTATCGTGTATAGTTTTTTTTTACAGGGAAATTTTTAAAAATCAACTTCTGCTGCACGTAAAAATCAGCGGTATTAGCAACAATGAGATTTAGAATGAGGGTGGATTACAGTCTGATTGGTTGAGAATAATATTTTTCGCTGCAGGTCCGGTTTGGTAATCCATTTTGCAAAAGAAAGTCCTAGTTGAAAAATTGTTTAGTTGACTATAAATGAGCTTATATATGTTCCTTTTTCTACATCTATACTAATATTATAACAAGAACGAAAAATCATGCGTCAAGCATAGATTATGTAACACTTTCCAACGCTTCCAAAATAATTTTACAAATCATGCCGTTTAATAAGCTAAAAGGTAACATCTAAGTAAACAATTTGGAAAACTCATAACATATTTAAAAACATAATTTCAGGAATTTCCAACGTACACAATATTCAGGAAAACATACGAATACTTTTATTCAGCCCTGTATAGGATCTATAGATTTGTATACCTACTACATAGGATACTAAATTTTAGTTCAGTTAGGAAATACGTAGCACAGTTTAAAATTCTTCGTCTGGAGTTTCTGTCAATAAACGGAAATGTGTCCGCGAACTTTTGTGCTTCCCTGTATAGGATCTACAGAATTTATACACACCACGTAATAGACAAAAAGCGAGTTAAAATTAAAATCGTTTTCAGTAACTTAAAACGCACTTCCAGGAATTATTGTTAACAGACAGTAGAGAATTCTTTTGTGTGTCCCTGTAAATGAACGATGACTGCTATCCACACAATATTCTGTAGTAAGCCTCTTGTAATGCACCTTAGTGATATATATAAATTGCAATGCGCGTTTAAAATAGTGAAACATTATTTAAATAAACCGCAGACGATTTTTCTCCATAGACGTAATGTAACAGAATTCTTTTGACTGTCCCTGTAAAGTAACTATAAGTATTATGCACACCCTATTCCATATTAAGCTTCTTCTAATGCACCTTAGTGATATATATAAATTTCAATACGTTTAAAATAGTGAAACATTAGTTAAATAAACCGCAAATGATTTTTCCCCGTAGACCGCAATGTAACGGAATTCTTTTGAGTGTCCCTGTAAAAAAACTATCAGTGCTACACACTTCCGTTGAAATAGGGAACATGCTATAGATAACGACAATAACATATAAAAATTGCAGGGCAATCGGAGCATATTTACGGGAGTTAGAGCACGGACAGACGGACAGACGGCAGACGGCCAGACGGCAGACGGCCAGACGGCAGACGGCCAGACGGCCAGACAAACCGAAGTCATAAACACTTTTCAACTAGGTTGGAAAGTGTTAAAAAATGAAATGTTTATTTGTTTGTTTATATGGAGGTAACTACCTCTGTAACTACCGAACCTATTTAAAAATAATGGTAGCAAAATGATGGTGACAGTCTTTGTTCCAACATAAGGCTATATTTTATGTCGCTACCACTACCCCTCAGCTCGAGGGTATCAAGAAGCAAAATATGTTCTAAAATTACGATTTTTATGATACTGCTGGTGCTAGAAACTTCAAATTTGGTATGGCGGCGACTTTTAACCCCTTGAAGGTCACCGGTATATAATAAATACCACTTAATTTTAATCCCAAAATGCCACAATGACACCAGAATTTTACAACCAAATTTTAAATTTATGAGGTACATAAGGAAAAGCTTTTACTTATTTTTAAAAAAAAAAATCGTTCGTGAATCCTGGTGTCAATCAATCATTTCAATATTTTAGCTACAAGAGTACTTTGCCTCTGAAGCATAGGCGTAGCCTCGGGGGGGGGGGGGGGGGGGGGGGGGCACGAGGGGGCACGTGCCCCTCCAACTTTCTGAACATCAATTTCTAAAATATGATACAGCCAATTTGGGCTTGTCTTGTATTGACACAAAATCGAAATGAAATAACTACTTTTATTTTCATTTTATATTTCTTTATTTTTTTTACTTACTCAGATGTCAATAATGATCAATAAACAGACAGTTCAGCTCTTTTTCTTTGCAGTAATGAATTTGGTGCCAAAAATTGCTGGTTCAAATCGGAGTTGGGCGAAATGGGATGAGGGAAAGTTTTTCAGAATTGACTTGTTCGTTAATAAAAAAATAAAGACATTTCCCTTCAAAAATCCTTCTTTAAAGTAGAGGTCTGCACGACCCCGGGCCTGGCTCGAAGCCCGTACCTGGCGCGTGGAGAGGCGGGTCAGGAGAATAAAAACAACTTTTTTAACGTCCGGGCCGAGAAAACAAAAAACGAACCGGGACAGGCCAAGAAATAAAATTAAGCGGTCGATTGCCACAATATAACAAATTTAAAAAGGGTCGGACAAAGCGGAGAATTTTTTTTTTTTTCTAAATTCTCGGCCAGACCGTGACTTAGTTGTTCCCAGGACGTGTCGGGCAGGCAATGTTTTTTAGATAATGGAGATAATGAACTTTTGTTAACGGAATCTCTGGAAATATACTTTAATAAATTACAGATGTGTTTTTTTAAATCTTCATTTTTTTAATATACAGCTTCAAAAGTTATGTTTTTAATCATCTTTTTTTTTTAATTCTAAACTACACTAAATTTTTTTAATGAGTCCATATTTGAATGTAATAGTATAAGAATCGAAGTGATCATTAATGTTGCTATCCTGTATTATATAGCTTGTGGAGATATAGTCTGAAATATACTGTACAATTTTCCCATAAATATGTATGCAGTATTCTTTAAAATAATCTTTATTTTATTTTAAGAAAAATCAGAATTTTTTGTAAAAATTGACTCGGGCCGGGTCTGATTTCATTGATTTTTGCACGGACCGGGCCGAACTGTTAGTTTTTACATCGGCCCGGTCCTGGAAATTTTGGCCCGTGCAAATCTTTACTATAAAGGCATTCCATTATTGGCAGTAATGTCTTGTGCATAATTAAATATATTCCTTTCTCTTATTTATTATTATTTATTTTATTGACGGCACTTAATCTTCTGCTATACCTTCGAATTTTTGAGGTGCAATGGTTATGATTTTTTTTTTCAAAGTGTGAGCCTTCTTGAATGAGATGTTTTAAAGAATATACAGCCGTTCCAGAAATACCGCTATTAACCCTTTCCGGCGCGGAGTCTGTTTTTAAAATGAAAATATCGACTGACACCAGAATTTACAAAAGAATTCATTAGAAAATATAAACTTGCTTATTTTTCCGTACTTTATGAAAGGAAAAATTTAATTAAATATTCTTGGTGCCGTTTGTCAGTTTTGGAATTAAAATTAGGTGTCCTTTTTTGTGGACACCACCCGCTAAAGGGTTAAGCAAAACCGTTGCTAGCTATCCAAGGTGCAATCTTTCAGGCGCATATACGTTAAATGATTAGTACTTCTTAAAAGTGCTGATTAAAATTATTTAAAATGTCTTAGAAGTTTGATAAACGACTTTTATATATTATATTTGTTACAAAAATATTAATTTCAATAAAAAGAGCTAGTGAAGCTTGCCTCATTTCCCTGGTCGGTTATTTTTCCAAGTAAACCTCGAATTAAATGAACCTGGTATTGGGGCCTATACTGAAGTCTTGCAGTGTGGAATATTTTGGAGTTTTACTTTTTTTAAGTTCCGTTTTCGTATGTGGAGATATTCCCAGGTTGTAGTTAAAGGATAAATAATAATAAGCATCTCTAGCTAGCAAAGGTAGTTGTTTTGTTCTGTTGTTACGTAAATGCACTACGGTTAGAAATTGTACATAGCACCGGAGTGGGCCACAAGTGAACAGGAGCAAGTCTTAGAGCTGAATGAATCCCAGACCGATGAAAAACAAAATGCCAAGCACATAAGTTTGGCGAATTGGAATTTGGACGGAGCAAGGATTACAAGTGGCGGTTAGATCTAATTAATAGTATATTCTTTTTATGCGCCTGGCCCACAGAGAAAGAATGTAGAACCGTTGAACCCAGGGCCGTAGCGAAAGAAAATTTTTGGGGGGGCAAAAGGCAAGATTGGTCGACTCAAAAATGTTTCAAATCCGACTAATGTAAAATAGTCAATCTGTCGCATTATTTCTTAATTAATAGTTTTTACAATTAATTTTAACTGATTAATTATAATTGATAGTTAAAAATAAAATATATGATTTTGTATTACTAAAATTTTCTTTGATATAACTCAGTAATTATTTAAAAGATTTACCAAGAACTTTACTGGAAAAAAAAAAGAATATGTATTGATAAGAAAAAATCCTATAGTTATATTTGTGAAAAACACATTTGTTTAGAATGATAGAATGAAGTGATAGTTTAGTAAATAGAACGTAGTGATTTTCAACATAAAAGCTAAATAAAAATGTGATCTCTTAGTTCTAAAAATTATGATAATGTAATGTATGGGAAGTACTTTCAATATTTTATTAGCATGCGATAGAAAATAATTTGAACTTTATATTCCAATTAGAGATAATATCGTATGGAATTAACAATATACACTTTCAGTAATTCTAATTGTAAAACTAAACAAGAACGAAAAATCATGCGTCAAGCATAGATTATATAGCACTTTCCAACGCTTCCAAAATAATTTTACAAATCATACCGTTTAATAAGCTAAAAGCTAACATCTAAGTAAACATATTAGAAAACGCATAACATATTTAAAAACATAATTTCAGGAATTTCCAACATATACAATATTCGGAAAAATATCCGAATACTTTTATTCAGCCCTGTATAGGATCTATAGATTTGTATATATACTACATAGGATGATAATTTTAGTTCAGTTAGGAAACGCGTAGCACAGTTTAAAATTCTCCGTCTGGAGTTTGTCAATAAACAGAAATGTGTTCGCGAACTTTTGTGCTGCCCTGTATAGGATCTACAGAATTTATACACACCACGTAATAGACAAAAAGCAAGTTAAAATTAAAATCGCGTTCAATAACTTAAAACGCACTTCCAGGAATTATTGTTAACAGACAGTAGAGAATTCTTTTGCGTGTCCCTGTAAATGAACGATGATTGACACACAATATTCCGTAGTAAGTCTCTTGTAATGCAGCTTAGTGATCTATATAAAGTTCAATGCATTTAAAAGAGTGAAACATTATTTAAATAAACCGCAGACGATTTTTCTCCATAGACGTAATGTAACGGAACATTGCCAATTATTTTTACTGTCCCTGTAAAGTAACTATAAGTGCTATGCACACCCTGTTCCATATTAAGCTTCTTCTAATGCACCTTAGCAATATATATAAATTACAATGCGTTTAAAACAGTGAAACATTATTTAAATAAACCGCAAATGATTTTTCCCCATAGACCGCAATGTAACGGAATTCTTTTGAGTGTCCCTGTAAAAAAACTATAAGTGCTACACACTTCCGTTGAAATAGGGAACATGCTATAGATAACGACAATAACATATAAAAATTGCAGAGCAATCCGAGCATATTTACGGGAATTAGAGCACGGACAGACGGCAGACGGCCAGACAAACCGAAGTCATAAGCACTTTTCAACTAGGTTGGAAAGTGCTAAAAATGCACACTAGGGGTACTGAAAATATTCGGAGGGCCTCAAAATTTAATTGCGCCTGGGGCCTCTTGAGTGCTTCATCCACCACTGATTGTGTTTTATAGGAATGTCAAGGGACCGACAGAAACATTTGAATTATCCACGATTTCGAATTATACGCGTTCGAATTATTCAAGTTTGACTGTACTATTTTTACATGAATTACACATCACACTGAATAAAGCAAACCATTCATACCTTTCTTATCACCAGTCCCTGTCGAGTGGTTTCCACTGTGCAGCCATGTTGATAACTTCTTCGAACTTTTTGCAGCCTTCCAGTTTCTTCTATTTAGAGTCTGTCTTTTTTTATTTCCACTTGGCGTTTCATAATATAAACTATTATCTCAACACAAGCAAAGTAACATTAACCCCTTGGGGACGAGCGACACGTTTACGTGACGCATAAGATGCTCAGAATTCTCGATTATTCCCACCAGTTAATTTTTATTGTAAGCTTTGCCTTATATAATGACAGCATTTCTGCGATTCAATTAGGGGAAAATTTCTGTTTTGAAAATCTGGTGGTAAAAGAGGAAAAATTCCGTAAAAGACTCTCGTCACGAAGGGGTTAAGTTATAAACTATCGTACTATCACTACTATGCGACTCTCAACTGCTCTGACAGTCCGATATTGATAAGCAGTTAGTAAACGAATGACTCATCATGAATAGCACTAGCTCACTGCACGTCCTAGCTTGCACTTGACTCATCACTCGGCAGGCACCAGGTGCGACATGACACATTTGACTCGACATTCTGCTGTCTGCTCTAGAGATGCTTTTGCATGCGAAGCGTATGGAGTATTTGAACGGATACGCAAAAACATTTACTCTAGCACTTTGATGAATTTTTTTTATTATTAACTTTTAGCTAGGTGCTGGGTATTTTATAGGAAGTTAGATTAGATATTAAAATACAATAATTTTTTAACCATTAGTTTGGGGCCCCGGGGCAGTGCCCCGGCGGTAGTTACGGGCCTGAAACGCTGAACTATTTATATTGTTTTAAGTGCAAATGTGTTAATGTTCCGCAATCGCTTCAAGTTTTTTTTTTTACCATAAAACTACTTTTAATAATTTAATTTTTCCTGAAATCCTCTACTTTCTGAATTCTTTATTAAAAAAATAATTCATCTTACGTATGATTTAGTTTTTAAAAAAAGTAATCGCTAACATGTACCATATTTCCGGCGTATAATCCGCGGATCAAACAATTATGTTTAGACCCAGAAATTTTATTTAATAATTGAAGTAAAATATTTACAGCGATCTAGTATGTTCCATTACATAAAATAAAATTTCTGGATCGAAACATAATTGTTTGATCCGCGGATTATACGCCGGAAATTACGGTAATCAGGGTATACAATAAATATTAAGTAATTAATAAAGGCTCCAATTCTAATTTTTATAATAACAAGTGAAAAATCAGTGAAAATTATGTAATTATGTTATGTTGGCACAAGTATATAAATTTAGTTTTAGATTTATCAAAAAAAAAAAAAAAAAGTAAGAAGATTTTAGGTATTAAATGTTAAATGCACGGATATTTTTTTAATTTATTCATCTTCTTTTTTTAAATAGTTTTAAAAATTCTTCGTTTTTATTTTCCAAACGTTCCTAAAACAGTTCCAAAGGCCGTAAACATCATATCGCTGCTAGAACCTACTATTTAACAAGTATAAAATTTCTTGAATTTTCTTAAGCGACTTTCGCATTCGGTCGACCTAGTTTATACACTGGCCTCCAAAAGTTAAAGTACAAGATGTTTTTCGAAGCTCACCAGACAAAAAATGGCAGTCAGATTAATCTTCATAGTTTATATGAATGACAATAAGCTTTAAAAAAACTTATGCAAAAATTACCGCTACCACTTTTACTTTATAGAAAAGAATAGTTACTTCTGAATGAGAGAAAAATATGCAATTATGAAGCTTTCGTAATTTCGCGTGTAAGTTTTGTTGCATTCGAACTATTGTTGTCAGTTTTGTTCACAACAGCCACTAGTCTAGAAATGTCTAGAAGAAGTCGTTTGTCCGATTCATTAAGGTGGCGGACGGTAGGATGGATGGAAATGGGGTTGTCACAGGCCGCTGCTGCTAGAACGCTCAATGTGTCTCGCAGTGTAGTCCAACGACTCTGGGATCAGTATGAATCCGAAGATTCTGTGTCCAGAAGACATGTTCCAGGCAGCCCACATGTTACAACACCTGCAGAAGACCGGTTTCTAGCTCTTTCGGCCCGAAGGAGAAGACGCACTACTGTGCCGCAACTCATTGCAGACCACTTTGCAGCATCAGGGAGAAGAATCTCTCCTACTACGGTGCGAAGACGTGTTCACAATGCAGGTCTCTATACAAGGTGACCAGTTGTGTGTTTCCGCCCTCAACAGACGACAGAGAAGGGCCCGCTTATGTTGGGCAAGAGAACATGTTTCCTGAACCAGACAAAAGCGGGCTTCTGTACTCTTCACAGACAAGTCCAGATTCACACTGGAGAGCGATTCAGGATGTCTTCTGATCTGGAGAGAACAATGCACTCGATACCATCAATCAAACACTGTCGAAACACACAGGTACAGAAACGGTGGAATCATGGTTTGGGCTGGGATCTCACTCGGAGGCCACACTGACCTGCATGTGTTCCATGGAGGAACTGTGACTGGTGCGAGATATCGGGATGAGATCCTTGATTCATATGTGCGCCCATATGCCGGTACTATTGGCAATGGTTTCATTCTAATGCATGATAATGCGAGACCACACCGAGCTGTGGTTGTTGAGGATTATCTTGAGGATCACGGTTTGGAGAGAATGGAATGGCCAGCTCACTCTCCAGACTTGAATCCGATAGAACATCTTTGGGACTATCTTGGAAGACAGGTTGCGGCTTTAAGTCCTCCTCCAAGGTCATTAAATGAGCTGGAACAAGGCTTACTCCAAGTCTGGTCAGCGTTACCTATTTCGGTGTCCGACAGTTTAATTGAGAGCATGGAAAGTCGATGCCGCCAATGCATTCAAGTCCGGGGTGGGCATATTCCGTATTAGAACCAGTTTTTTAATGTTTCTGTCACATTTTACTGCATAATACTGCGATGTACTGATTTCTCCAAGAATGGAATTTTCCACCATGAGGGCTTTTTTGTTGTAGTTTCATTTATACGTTTAACTTAAGTAAATTTCTATGTCGCATTTAATAAATAACGGTTTAGCGCACATTTCCTCCAAATTTGTTGTTTATATATTCATTCATTTGCAAATTAGACGCAAAAAACCGGTTGTACCTTAACTTTTGGAGGCCAGTGTATATTGATAGTTTTTATCTATGTAAGTTGCGAGTGTTACTGTAGGACAAATTTCTGATATTTTCAATCAATAGATCAGATTCATTTTTTCCCCTATTGGCCCATGTATCGACGGCCGACTTAGATTTTCCATGTGTGGGTAAGGTATAATATATGTCCAACATTTCCGGCTCTGCAGACAAAATTTATACATAATTTTTTTTCAGTGGGTAGACCGACTAGCTATTTATGTGATTCGAAAATGTGACAGAACACGTGCCTTTCATACCGGCTGACCAGATAGATCTATTGAAATCATTACTTTTTTTACTCATAACCTAGATAGGTTGACTGACCGACTAGCTTTTGCCATATGATTGTAAGGGTGTAGTGAAATGCATTCTGAAGACTTAAAGTCCTGCCAACCAGAATTTTTCCGAATTGCTTTTATTAATCGGCCTACTGACATACTACAGAGACACTAATTAAATCTGCTGATAAGCCGACTGAATCCTTTTACCAAACATTGGGGGGGCAGCTGCACCCCCTGCCCCCCCGCTCGCTACGCCCCTGGTTGAACCTCTACACTCGCCGCTGTGAGAATAAGAAACGTATGCAAACCTTTTTGTGTGCTGAAACACATTTTAGAGTCTGAAAATGAATTAGACAAAATATAGTCTGTCAAGATAACCGTAGATAATTGCCATATAAGATTTATTTTTGCGGCTACCCTTAGTAACGTCGAAAGAGAAAAAAGATTTCTTTTATATATATATGTTTTTTTATTTTTGCTGCAAGCATGACTCGGAAATAATTTTACTTGAGAATTCAAAGATTAAATGCCTGAGAAAATGAACAGTGAAATATATAAGACTTGCGGTAAAGAGTTAATTTTAACATTGAAGAAAAAGGGAAAAATAAACACAAAAATAATTTAATACAATAAAATTAATTATTCTAATTTACGATTAATTTTGATAAACGAAAACACTATTTTAACAATGTGATAAACTTCATCACAGGGCCCAAGTGCAATCAACAGCGTACACACGTGCAGGCTACGCATGCTCTGGTCTCGAAAACAAACTAACTATGAATTTGTGATTTTTTTATTTCGACCCATATTAGTTTAATATTTTGAACATCGTAGTTCGTGTTACGACGATTTTGTATTCTTCCAACTTTAATTTAATCTCAGCAGAACAAAATTTAACAGAGAGTTAGTTCTCTCCGTTTCGAGAAAAAAAATGTCAAAAATTTGCCGCTAAAGGCCAAAAAACACTAAACCGCTCGCAAAATATACTAAATTTACAAAATATACTATATTGGTCTAAAAGCATGAAAACGGATTCATTTTACAAGTGTTAAAAAATTACCGCTAACCACGAAACATCGCGGAAAATCGCATAAAAAATTTTATGCGATTTAAAAACAAAAATTTCAAAAATTTCAGAGAACAAAATTTATTGTATTTGGGCATATATTATATTGATTATATTATATTATTTTATATTGAAACTGATTTCCTTTTTATGAATGTTTCAAAAACGGCGCCGCGGAATGCGAAAAAAAGCTAAAAATCTCATTTTTTCAATCACAGAAGACAAAATTTACTATATTGGGATAAAAGGTTGATACCTGTAACAAATTTAAAAAAATTGCAGCAAAACGCGAAAAAACGTTCAAATCGCATGAAAAATTAAAGCCATTGTTAAAATCATTCTTTTAATTCCGAATAAACTTTTTGAAACGAGAAACAAAATTACTCTATTGGACTAAAAGTTTGAAACCAGATTCTTTTTACGAATGTGAAAATATATCCACGAAACGTAAAAAAAAATCTCATAAAAAAATTCTTGAAAAATTCAAAAATCGCAGAAGACAAAATTTACTATATTGTGTTCAAAGATTGAAATTAGATTTCCTTTACGAATGTTAGAAAAATCACCGCAAAACGCGTAAAAACCGTAAAAACTGCAAAAAATAATCGCGAAAAACTTAAAAATCGCAGAGAACAAAATTTATTATATTGGGTTAAAAGGTTGTAGCTGGAATTCTTTTACGAATGTCAAAAAATCGCCGCGAAACGCGAAAAAAACGTTAAAATCGCATGGAAAATTAAAGACATTGTTAAGATCATTCTTTTAATTCCAAATAAACTTTTCGAAAAGAGAAACAAAATTACTCTATTGGACTAAAAGTTTGACACAAGATTCTTTTTACGAATGTGAAAATATCTTCACGAAACGTGAAAAAAAAATGAAAAATCGCATTAAAAAATTCAAAAAATTTAAAAATCGCAGAGAACAAAATTTACTATATTGGGTTAAAAGATTGTAACTGGATTCCTTTTACGAATGTCAAAAAATCGCTGCAAAGCACGAAAAAACGCTTAAAAACACTTAACAAATTAGTGAAAAATTCAAAAGTCGCTATACGAGTTTCGAATAAATTTTATTGAAAAGAGGCTAACATTTACTATATTGGGCTAAAAGGGTGTAACAGGATTCCTGTTACAAATATTATAATCTTCCGCGAAACGCGAAAAAAAAACCGCAAAAAGTCGCATGAAAAATTTGCGAAAAGTTAAAAAATCCCCAGAGTACAAAATTTAGTATAATGGGCGAATGCGTTAAAAGATTGAAGCTTAACTCTTAACACAAATGTTAAGAAATTGTCGCAAAACGCGAAAAAAAGCTAAAAATCTCAAACATTTCGCGAAAAATTCAAAAATTGCTGTACGATTTCCGAATAAGCTTTTTTGAAACTAAGACAAAATTGGTTATATTGGGCTAGAAGATCGAAAATGAATTACTTTTACCCAATGTGGTAAAATTGCAGCAACGTTGTTAACTGCGGCCATTTTTAACCAAGAAACCACCGTATATATAATATGGCTATGTGTGCGTGCGTGTGTGTTTAATAAACATTTGTGCCCCCCCCCCCCCCAAATTTTCGGTCACGCTACGCATATGCTCTGAAGGGGTTACGATGTAAATGCTTGCTAAGAACGGTTTCTAAAAAATCCTAAATTTGATAGGGTGAAATGAGCGGTAAACGTTCTAAATTGCGATTTAGTTGGATTTGTAAAGGCTATAAACTTGAAATTTGACATGGCTATTATTTTTAAGACGTAAATGCTCACGCAGAAGTTTGTAAAATGTTTTAAATTTAAAAGGGTACAGGAACAAAAACGCTCTAAAATTACTTTCATATTGGTAGGGCTAGAAACTTGAAATTTGACATTGTACTTTTGAGATGTAAATGCTCGCTAAGAATGGTTTATAAAAAAAATCGAAATTTAAAAATGGTGAGATGAACGGAAAACGTTCTAAAAACGGTTTAAATTACAATTTATTTTTAAATGCTACGGAAAGAAACTTTAAAATTGACATTGCTGTTACGATTCCGACACAAATACTTGCAGAGAAGAATTTCTAACAAATGAAAGTTAAAAAGTTACAGAAAAATTGCAATTTCTTTGATACTTTTGTGTCTAGAAACTAGACTTTTGGCTAGTTACTTTTAAGATGTAAATGCTCGCTAAGAACGGTTTTTAAAAAACTCGAAATTTAAAAGGGCGAAATCGGCGAATAAATTTGACATGGCTGTTAGTATTAAGATACAAATGCTTGCACAGAAGAATTTCTAAAAAATTCGAAAGTTAAAAGGTTACAAAAAAAAAAAAACTTTCTAAAATTGCAATTTCTTTTATTCTTTTGTGTCTAGAATTTTAGCTAGTTACTTTTAGGATGTAAATGCTCACCAAGAACGGTTTTTAAAAAACTCGAAATTTAAGAGGGCGAAATCAGCGGAAAACTTTCTAAATTACGATTAATTTGGAATTGTTACAGATAGAAACTTGAAATTTGACATGGTATTATTGTTAAGACGTAAATGTCGAACAGTTAAAAAAAAAAAAAAAAAAAAAAAAAAAAACGAAATTAAAAAGTGTGCAGAAGCAAAAATTTTATGGGATTTATGGGAATTATTTTTATTTTTTATTTAAAGGTTGGTATTTAAGGTATCTCCAACCTAAAGAGGATACTTTCAGACACATTTTTAATTCCTTTTTGTTCGGAAACTAATGAAATTTGCAGGTATTTTTATTCAGAAACTATATAATCGAATGGCGTTTTCCATTTTTTTGGTAAAAACAGAAGATCTTTCAGAAAGTTCTGTCAAGTGGTCGTTTTTAAAAACACCCTTACGTTGAATTCCCAATGTGGCAGTTGGCGCAGCTTGTCCCGAATGGGACCTTGCGCCATAAAACCCTATACAACCAACCAACCAACCAACCCAACGTGGCAGTGCGAGAAAGGGGAAAACTTGTTATCACGTGACATGAATAGCTTATAACTCGATAAGTAATTTATCAAAAAATGGAAAACTTTATTCGATTTCAAATCACTTCAGTAGGCAGGTCTGTCAATTATATGCTTTTACATTTAAAAAGGAGTTAGAAAACGTGTCAGAAAGTTTCGCGTTGTTGAGCCGGGAAATTTAGATATGTTCCGTTTCGCATGTCGGAAGGAATATCACACAATTATACCTGTTAAGACGGAACATTTCTTTAGTCTGTAGCGATTCTGCCTTAGAAAATTTTGTTGTTTTTATTACCATTCGCATATTTTATTATGATATGATTTAGTTCTTTTAAAAAGTGAAAAATAATACTGTGGACATTAGCAGAGCTAATAGTTTTTTTCCAAATATTTCAAAGCAAGAATTAAAATAACCTTAATTTTCAAAACAATTTCAGTAATATTTAAAGAGTAAAATCTGTGAAAATGAGCCTGTCTATAATGAAATGCTCTCTTATACGGGAAAAATTTATGCTCCCGCCAAAGGTATTGCATATAATTATACCTGCTAAGATATAGAAACCTGGAAAAATGGAATTTTTTTCAGTCCCTCGCGATTTTGTTTTCCCCGGTTTTACTGTGTCACAACTATTTTATTAACCGCTAGAATTCCTTTTTATGAAATAATTTTGTTTTTTAAAAGTAGAAAATGTATTCTGCGTAGAGCTAAATGTAATTTACGTAGAGCTAATAGTATTTCTCGAAATACAGTAAAACATGTTAAAACGGAAATTGTCTATATGAAAATCCTGACTTAACCGGAAATATTTCATAGTTTCAACTAAAGGAATATCCTGTAATTATATCTGCTAAGAAAAAAACCTGTCTACAATGGAAATTTTCTTGGTGCACAGTCAGGTTTTATTGCCGTTATATTGGCGTACAGAAAGGGGGATATTTAAGAATTAAAAGATCAATTAAAAACGGATAAGTACCAAAACTCATGTGTTGTCATGTGTAAAAACAATCAAAAATATCTGAAAAATTAGCATGATATTATTTTATGGTTTACCCTTTCAGTGCAAAATACAATATAAAATACATTGATAAACAGGATCAGCACACAACTTTACTGCTGTGTTATTCATTCTGCTTCGCCTTCTTTATGAAGATGTGAAACAGCTTCATATACATCATCTAGCTGCAAGCTTAATCTATGTAACTACGTGTTTATCTTTGCATTGGTTATTACACATCATAGTAAAACCTTTGAAAACGGAATCGTTAGAACAGAAAAAAAAACCCTCTATTTTAGCAGGTATAATTATTAGCAGCATTCCATTAGTTCCGATCATGAAATATTTCTCTTTAAGGGATAATTCTATTACATACAGGTTACATTTTCGGGGTTTTACTCTATATTTGTATTTTGTCTCAAGAAACCTGTTCCAAGCAAAAGCTTAACTAGAAGAGAGCAAGGGTAAGATTAAGCACAAAAATTCTTCTAACTAATCTGTTTTCTTGTGTGTAACTCAGTTTACACTCTCCATTATGTTCACATACATGATTTTTCCAAGGAAGGAAAAAGCATAGAAGTAGGAACTAAGAAATCTTAGTTCCTACTTCTAATGGGAAACTAGTCGCTGGAAGCCACCGTAATACTTACCCATCATGGATATACATAATATAAAATATGAAAATAAAACACGTGTCAACTATTTATAAAATGCATTGCAATTCGAATAAAATCCTGGCTTGATGACGTCATGAACTTTAAATGCCCTATTACTGAATTGGTAAAAGAAACATCCTTGTATAACTCCAAAATTTGTAATCATATTAACTAACGGTTTATTGCGTCGGATTAAATGTCTCATTTCCAATTAAAATATATCTTTAAATTGAAATTTGAATGAAATACAGGGTAATGAAAAATCGGAGAGTGTGGAAATAGGATTACAAATATCTCGGCAACTCATTATCCGATCGAGTTCATTATTTATGCAAAATTTGTTTTTTTATTCTCTTTTATAGTCACTCCTTAAAATAAACAATTTCGAAAAATTTTATATATCTTTTATAAGAACGAATATTTCGAGAGCTCGAAAAAAATAGTTCCGGATAATCGAGGTTACTGAAATTCAATACGCTTCTTCCCATTATTACATACTAAGTACATGCCAAATTTCAAGTCTCTATCTCAATTTGTTCGGGAGATAGAGCGTTTACAGACAAACACACAAACAGACGGACGACAATTTTTTTTTCTAAAAATATGTTTTTCGGAATCTCCAGTGTCTGTAACATGTAAATCCGTCAAAAAAATTTTCGATTTTCAATACGATTACAAGACTTACCCTATACTACGTATGATGGGTAAGTAAAAGGGTTTAATTCTTTGGGATGGAAGCAGTTGTTTAGGAGGGTTACGGTTGGTTGATGGGTCTATTACCAATCAATTGGGCTCTGACAATTGGAATAAAGAATCACATATTTCACTCTTTCATGCTATCTTTTCATAAATATGTCTCAAAAAACTTTTATGCAAAAAAAATCTTTTAGCTTTTTATTACAACAACTAGCATATGCCCCCGTCAAAAATGACTGAAAAGTGTTATTTTAAGTTTGAAACGTTAAGTCAGATTATTGAGATATTATTTCATTTAAACAGATGATATAAATTGAAATATTGTGTGTGTTTTAATTAGAGATCCAACATGGGGATTTCTGTACTGTTGTCTGACTGTCATCTTGTGTTATGCGCGATTATTCCAACAGTGGCAAGTCATCAGTAATCACCCCAAAAACTGTGTGTTTGCAGAAGACAACCTCCAGAGAAAGAATATATGGTACTTCCTATGCTTTTAACTGTAATTTGAACACTAATTTTTTCTTTAAGTGTAGACTGTGTAAAGTGGAAAAATTTTAGGGTGGTTAATTTTAGGAATTAAAAAAATCCATATTTTTTCTCTATTAATGCTATTTTTCATTTCTATATAATGATATATTATAAAAACGGATAAGTACTTGTCTGTTAGAAACAATTTTTTTTTTTTGGGGGGGGGAGGGAGGCGGTCGCCCCTTCCCGTGGATCCGCGCCGGCAATGCCGGGCGTGTAAGCTAGTTTGTTTAATAAATTAAAGAAATAGTTAGTTATATAAATCTACTTTTTTACTTTATTCTATCTTTACAAGAAGAAAGTATTGGATTCATGAAAATTTTCAACTTCCGGTTTGCGACGGATTTATACGTTTTAGAAGGTCCTGAACACGATTTGACTATTTTTAGAAAATGTCTATCTGTATGTGACAAAAATGTTGTGGGCGGTCTATCTCAAGAACTAATGCTCGGAATTTAATAAAACTTTAGATTCAGTTAGTCCCTGATATAAATTGGTGCTGATTAGTTTCTGGTAAAAATCGCCCGGCAGGTGGCGCTGCTATGCAGCATTTTTCGTGATTTCCGCAATAGCTCTATCTCAAGAACTAACGCTCGAAATTTAATAAAACATTAGATTCAGTTAGACCCTGATATAAATTGGTGCTGATTAGTTTTTGGTAAAAATCGCCCGGCAGGTGGCGCTGCTATGCAGCATTTTTCGCGATTTCTGCAATAGCTCTATCTCAAGAAATAATGCTCGGAATTTAATAAAACTTTATATTCAGTTAGTCTCTGATATAAATTGGTGCTGATTAGTTTTTGGTAAAAATCGCCCAGCAGGTGCCGCTGCTATGCAGCATTTTGCATTATTTACACGATTTTAGCGATAGTCATATCTCAAGAAATATTGCACGAATTTAATAAAACTTGAGTTTCAGTTAGACCTTGATATAAATTGGTGCTGATTCTTTTTAGTGTATGTGAAACCTGTGTGAGATAGAAGAAAGTTTTGGGATTGACACATCCGACTAGTTTATTATAGAGTTTCAAAATTTGACAATGTTAATTGAAAAATCTCACAGTGTATCAACAACAAGCATCGTAGTATAAAGGGAGGGGGGGGGGGGGAGAGGCCAGTGCTACGGGCGCTAAATTTGTATAGGCTACAGAAAATGTTTGCAGAAAAACGTAATACTTTGAATCCGCCTGGGCGCTCAAAACCAGCCCTACACCACTGTGCCAGACTGTGAGACAATGAAACAAACTCTTTTTTTAATTTTTTTGTGGTGTGTTTTTAAATATTAATAGATAACGTTTGATAGTTTCGAAAATTTCCTTACGTTAATGACGTTCGTTATTTGTATATTTATTTCTTTTACGTATACTATTTACAAACTGAACGAGTTAGATCACATACACCTACTCATCCACACAAGGATTCATTGTGGAAGTGAAGATCCCCACAACAAAAAGACAGGTCAAGCATTTTCTGTCTTTTAAAACACACACACACACACACACACATATATATATATATATATATATATATATATATATATATATATATATATATAAACTTTTTTTAAACGAAAACTCAAAAAACATATCATAACATTACATTATCAATGACATTTAATATGCATTTTTATAGCATTATAAATTTCTTTTGTAAAAAATAAATAAATAAATAAATAAAAAGGTTAACCAGATTTATTAATTGTAGTGAAAGCAACTTAAAAGTTTAAAATGAAGAATTATGATTGAGGAATACACTCACTCAAATTTGTTAATTGTAGAAAAAAGCAACAGGCTGCTTAAATTTTTAAAAATTAAGCGACTTTTTTATAATTTTAATACTAATCGGTTTAAAACATGTCTTGAATTTATGCTGTAAATGGGTAAAATGCACACAATTTCCCCCCATCCCACCTCCTACACCATTGGTCGGAAAAACTATTTTTACTTTGTAGCGAACTAAAACTACTTTATCGAATATGTAGTTAACTACAGCTACTCGTCTTAAAAAGTATAGACTACAAACCACAGAGCCGAAACTAGGACGAACACTTTGTTAGGCCGTGCCCCGGCACGAAGTAAAAAAAAAAAAAAAAAAAAAAAAACGAGTGGAGCAAAATTGCCAAAACAAAATGCAAAAACCCCACAAAAAACCTTCAAAACTTTCAAATGAAAGAAAAATTATTTAAGTACGTTTATTTTATTTTTTTATTTTTCACAAAGCCATTTGTTTGTTTTCGAAAATTTTACTAACTTTTCCAATAATGTTGCATCTGAGAACGTAGTTTTTCTAAACTAAAAATAATCAAGGACTGTTTGCGAACAACATCTCAAACAAGATCGTCAGACCTCGCTATTTTAGGTATTTAGTATGAACTCAGTAGCAGTTTAGATGTTTATGAATTTATGAATTCTCTGAACTAAAAAAAAAAAAAAAAAAAAAAAAAAAAAGTGTGAATTTTACTTCTGTAAGCAGTTTTTTTGTTTGTTTGATGAAGTAAAGTATTTTAAGTAAAAAGTTATTAGTATAAGTATTTGTGTCAATTACTGAGTGCGAGTTACACAGCTATTTTTTCGACATTCGCTAAAAAATGTGAAAAAGAACATACACCCTTTTTTTGTTTTAAATGCTTACTATGTATGCTTATTATGTAGGGACGCAAATTTTTACTTTTATATACGGAGTGGTTTAAAAGTTAAATCCTGTCCTGAGTGTGTGCCAAAAGATGATTTCATTCGTTTTTCGATACAAAAAGACAATTAACGAAATTTGGACAAAAAAGACGTGCAATCTGGACAACCTAAAGTAAAGATATTTTCTGGATTTTATACTCTTTGCTTTCAACAGGGCTGTATTTTCATAAGTGACCACGTAGGGCCCCAAAACAATACTTTATTAACGAATTCATATCCAAGATACTTGCGAGATCAATTCACTGTCCCAAATAGGTTTGAATTAGAGTCCTGCACGGGTCGGGTTGTACCCGACCCGAACCCGCAAATTCCATTATAGTCAACCCGCAACCCGACCCGAACCCGCAAAAATAATTTTCAATAACCCGTAACACGACTCGAACCCAACGTATTTCAACCAGCACCCGACTCGAGCCCACAATGAAAGCACAATAAATCATGTTTTAATGCCATTATTATTAGAAGTAATGTACAATTATATTTTTAATACAAATTTTATATTTTATAGTATAGAAAAATTGACAAATCTATGTTCTTTGATATTCAAATATAGTGAAACCTTTGAATAGCGGACACCTCGAAATCGTTGAATAAATTCCTACATCAGGTCGAGAGTTTTTTTTTTTTTTTTTTTTTTTTTTTTTTTTTTTTTTTGGGGGGGGGGGGGGTGTTTTCTGGGATTTAAATTTTTTTTTCTGCGTATCGGGCTCCCCCTAGAATAATTATTCTGTGTCATATTTATATTTTTTGCAAGTCGGATTGTTGGAATTGTCTCTAAAAGTTTGAACAGAACTGTTTCAGATGAAAATAAATATGTATTTGAATATGAATGAGTATATATTCAATTTGAATAACGGAAAAAAGCGCACCCGGAATTATACTCCACAAAATGAATCTATTATACAGGAAGACCGGATTATGAATAGCTATTCAGAAATACCAATATCCATCCTCTTAATGTCCCCTCTATTAAAAGATTAAGAAAAGTCTGGATGATTGATTGATACGATGTACACTTGTAATTTGACCTGATAGGTAAACTTATTTACTCAAAATGGAACAAAAATCAAAATGAAAAAGATTCGTAAATAATTCAGTATGAATCATAGGTTGAATTTGCTACTCATCAAACAGTAAGAAAACTGAAAATATTCAGATTAAAAGCAAACGTAAATGTATAATTATTTTATTGTTGAAGCTAAAAGCCATGACATACATTATAGGAGGGAAATGTTGAATTTTCAATATCTTAATTGAAACAACTTTGCAATTTTAGGTGGACGTTTTATCGCTCTTTCTTCAAGGTGCACTTTTTTTCCAGTGCGCTTTTCCCGCATACCATTCAATTTACTGCATGGGAAAAATAAAATTTATATAAGAAATGTAATCATATATTATTCTTTCTTTACGGTGCAGTTAAGAACCATTTTTTTTCTCAGAAAATGACAAACATTATCAACATTTCGTTTATGATACACACAAAAACGCACATGTATCGTATTTGTGAGAGTTTATACACGCATACACATGTTCCATGTGCGTAGATTTGTAGATGCCCACTATTCCAAAGTATAAGCGTACAAATATATCAGTGTTAGGAATTGAAAAAGTGTTCGCTATAAAGAGGTGTCCGCTTTTCGGGAGTGTCCATTATGGAGGTCTTTTTGTATATATTTTTTAACCTGAAAAAATATTGTGGACTTTTTTTTAAAAAAAAGCTGGTCAACTCGAACCCAACCCGAACCCGAAACAATGAAAGTCAACCCGAAACGCAGCAAAAAAGTAGACGTCAACCCGACCCGAACCCGAACCACAACGAAAAAATATAGCGCCAACCCTAACCCGATGCAGGACTTACGTTTGAATTGGTTCAGTGTTTCGAACGTTTTCGTGATGTCAAATTTTGCTCTTTTTAATTTATTTATTTTTTGTGTCCCTGTAAACGAACTATAACAGTTAAATACTTGATTAACGACCTCATCCAAGATACTAGCAGATCAATTTATTGTCGTCCCAATCAAGGTTCGAATTGGTTCAGTAATTCGGACTTTATCGTGATTCAATATTTTCATTACGTATATAAACGAAATTATTGCAATAGGTCGAACTTAAAAATATTAACATTAATATACTTTCCAGCAATTATTTCAGATTTAACATTAACAATAAAAGCAATGAATCGGAAGCTTCTGTTTATAAATTTATTTTGGAAAGGAGGTGAGGGCGAAGGGGGGAGCCAAAATTCGTGCTTGTCTCGGTTGAAAAAAAATCCTAGTTTTGGTCCTGCTACAAACTACTTTTCAAAAGTAGCAATTTGTTCGCTATTTCAGATTTTGTCAAAGAATTCCAACTACAACATGTATTGCAAAAATTACGAATGAATTTAACATTAGGTTGGCTGGTTGATTTTATGATGGCCGATTATCTACACGAGGGATATAGGGGGAGTGCCCTCCGTGGGATTCTTTCTAAGGGATCCTAACCCTATTTACGGCAAGGTTCGAAGAAAACCACGGAAAACTCCAAACGGTTAGGTCGACGAGCGCGACAGGGGGAATTTAACTTTAGGAGTTCTAAACTTTAAACTTGCATAATTCCTAAACTACTTGACTGAATCACTTCCCATTTGGTATTCTAAGATAAAATTTACCGAAAAAGCCAAGTATGATGTCAAAAATATGTATTCGTGCTGAAAACTTCAGCGTTTTTCGTCAGGCTCTGATTACCAACGGTGGAAACTTCCACTAGTAAAAACTAGTCGTTGGGGGCCACTGTAATACTTACCCATGATGGATATGCATAATATAAAATATGAAAATAAAACATGTGTAAACTACTTATAAAATGCATTGCAATTCGAATAAAATCGTGGCTTGATGACGTCATAAACGTTAAATGTTCTATTACTGAATTGCGTAAAAGAAACATCCTTATAACTCCAAAAATGATAATCATATTAACTAACGTTTTATTGCGTCGGATTAAACGTCTCATTTCCATTTAGAATATATCTTTAAATTGAAATTTCGATGAAATACAGGGTCACGAAAAATGGAAGAGTATGGAAAATAGGATTATAAATATCTCAGCAACTCATTATCCGATCGACTTCATTTTTTATGCAAAATTTATGTTTTTTTATAGCCTTTTATATTCACTCCTTAAAATAAACAATTTCGAAAATTTTCCTATACCTTTTATCAGAACGAATATTTCGAGAGTCCGAAAAAAATAATTCCCGATAGTCGAGTTACTGAAATTCAATAAGCTTCTTCCCATTATTACATACTAAGTACATATCAAATTTCAAGTCTCTATCTCAATTTGTTCGGGAGATAGAGCGTTTACGAAACGGACGGTACATACAGACGGACGGCAAATTTTCTTTTTCTAAAAATATGTTTTTCGGAATCTCTGAAGTCTGAAACGTGTAAATCCGTCAAAATTTTTTTTTCGATTTTTAAAACGATTACATGACTTATACCCTATACGTATGATGGGTAAGTAATAATAGAATTTTTTGCTTTATTCATGAGGGAAATCATGCATTAATAAAACCTTTAAATAAGGAGAAAATTTCTATTCAAATTTACTGGTGGCAGCAGGGCCGAAATTAAGGGGTGCAGAGGGGGCATGTGCCCCAGGCGCTAGATCGTAAGGCGGAGGGGGCGCAAAATGAAGATTTGGTTTGTCGTTTGATACAAAATAAGTATCTGAAATTTGGGTAAAAATGTTTTGCAGCTGGAAAATCTAAAAGAAAAACTGAGCCAAGTGCATTAAAATTGACAAATAGATAAAAAGATTGGGGAGGTCGGGGGATTTCCCGCAACACTAAACACTATGGGGTGGAAAAATCACAAAATAAAATACTTAGTAAAAACTTAATAGTTTTTTTTATTGTTGTTCTAAGTCACTATTATAACTTTGAAAATTGGCGTTCGGTTCAGGAATCTAGTCTAGACATATCAGTCTATTAATAAGAAGAGCAGTACAAGCAGTGGTGTGGTGCTATGAAAAAAAGTGAGGAGACGCTCATAGTCCCGAACATAGGGTCTGAATAGTATAACAATAAAATTCAGAATTCAGTAACGCTAATTCACGCAACGAGATTTTCATTAAAATTTGTTTTGAAATTTACGTAAGCTAGAGTAAGAAGCGATATACAGACAGACGATCCAGAATTTACGTTTCAAAAGTCCGTGCCTCTAACGTTCCTTTGAAAATAAAAAGTAGGGAGACGTTTGAAATAAAATAAAAAAGTCGAGGGACGTCTTCCCGTGTACCCGATTGACTACACCACTGGGTATAGATGTTGATTGGTTGATTTTATGACGGCCGATTATCTGCACGTGGGATAAAGGCCGTAGAAGAGGGGGGGGGGGAGAGTGCCCTCCGTGGTAGTCTTTCTAAGGGATCCTAACCCGTATTTACGGCAAGGTTCGAAGAAAAATCACGCAAAACTCCGAACGGTTAGGTCAACGAGCACGACAGTGGTTTGAACCCAGCACCTCCCGTCTACCAGCTTTGAGAGCAGAACCTCTCAGCCACTGGTGGGGCCGCGGTATAAGTATTAATTCCATGGCACAGATATTTTAGGGTATTGGAATCCATTGTTATAGCTACAGAAAATCCTGATTTTTCAGTTCTTAAGACATTGTGACTCATATGACTATGACTTTAAAAGCCTGCTCAATCAGTGTTGAATTCAGGGGTGGCTCGGGGGGGACATTCCTACCCGGAGCATGGAAATGCCCCCCCCCCGGAAGATTTGAGATTTTATGCTTTCAATGGGCAAAAAGTGGAATTCCCCCCCCCCACCCGGAGCTACAGAAATCCCTCCCGGAGAAAAGTGTCAGAATTCAACACTGTGCTCAATTGTAATGTAACACTACAACTCACAGTAAAATATGTGAAAATGAAATTTGTATTTAACGGAATCATGTCTGAAATGAAAAAAAAAAAAAAAAAAAAAAAATACATGGTCTCACCAGAAAGAATATCAACAATTAATTATACATGCTGAGAAGGAAATCTGTATAAAGCAGAAATTTTTTCTTCTTCCTTTCAATTCTGATTTCACAGTTTTTATTGAATAAGTATTTGAGAAAGCTGATTACCTAGTTGAATATTACGTATTTTAGGATTACGAATATTTAATTTAAAAATAAGTCGTCAATTAGAAACTTAATAAAATTATCTTTGTAAATTGATTTTGTGGAGGACGGGAGGTGCCAAAATACATGTTCCCCCCCACCCCCGTAAAAAAGGCTAGTTTCGGCCCTGGGTGAAAGTTTGCCCCAGCTGTAATCAGGCCCTGGGTTTGGTACAATTTCACTAAGAAATACGTTTACGTTCTTTGCTACAATTTCATTCGAAGCTTTAGAAAAAAAAAAAAAGCATAAATTGAAAGATGACATAATGTCCTGTATAATGGCTATTTCCGTTTCTTTCTGGGATAATTTGAAGATTAAAATGTATCAAATGTATATTTAAGCTTTTACTTATGCCTTGTGTTTTTTGTTTGTATGTTTTTTTCTGAACAAAAAGGAATGAGCAGAATTAACTTAAATCGGCCACGTTTTTAGAAACATTCAAATATCTCCTTATTACCAAAAATGCATAAAATCTAATAGAAAAGTACTAAAACATACTTAAGGCATAGTTTTAAAAACTTACTATAAATGGTGAGTTTGCTAACTGTTTAACAAGCAGGAACTAAATCAGCACTTTAAAAATACTTTTAGTAAACAATTTACGAAATGAAAAGGTAATCACGTGTTAATGTACATACTTCAAACTTTCATTATGTGCTGCCATCTAATTACAGAGATATAAATTTGTACATTAATATTTAAGGCATCAGTACTGAGCTAGTTACTATTCTATAGCTCAGCAGGAACCATATAAGACCATGCTCTAATTATCCTTTCATGTCCTATATATATATAATTCCATAATATAAAAAAAAAAATAGTATTCACATATGTAGCTATGCCAAACAGAATCTCAATTTTAACATCACCCCCAAAATATTAAAACTTTAATACAATGCCCATTTTCTACGTTTTTTTTTTTTTTTTTTTTTTTTCACATGCTAAAAGTTTTACTGCATTCTTTCACTAATTTATAGATACATATATTTTCTTTTTGGTATTTCCCATACAAGACTTTAACTATTCAAATGTAACATTTTACTCACAGAAGTTTATTTCCATGGATATTATTTTCTTTACCTTATAAAATAATAAGTATTCTGTTCCCTTACTTGAACATCAAAAATAAATTCATATATTAAAAACATGCCACTTGTCTGTAAAACATTAGAAAAGAGTTTTAAAAATTAGAAAGTCAAAACAAAAATCAATCACTCTCTATTTTTTTAATAGAATTTAAAACTAAAGAAAATATTTCATGTATAAAATATATTGATACGTCCACCTTTCCTTTTCTTTTTTATTTATTTCTTTTTTCGTAATGTTTAGAAAAACTCCTTATTGTAAGTGAAAATTAATAGAAATTACCAATGTCTTTAAATAAATGATTTAATCAATCAAACTATTTTCACAATTTTACTTGGCAAACATCTTCTGAAACAATAAATGCAATGATTTAATCTACTGCTAATAGATGGCAGCACAAAACAAAAGTTTAAATTAAGATATCCCTCCCTGAATTGAATCAACTGATTTACTGATTACAACGTAATTCCCTGTTTATTGCTTTTTAATAGTTAATATAGTGTCAATTTTTGGTAAGTTATTAATACTATTTCATAAAATTCGTTTGTACAAGCATGTTTGTTCCATATTTTATTCGTTTTGATCTCACGGAATTTGAATGATAACTTATCATTAAGGGGAGGATAAGGGAAGTCCCCTAATATTTTTGGAAAAGGTTGTGCTAATATAGTTGTCTAGTATTATTGTACCTCTCTTTTGTATGTGTGTCTGCAAAACAGACTCTTATCAAAAGCTAAATACACAATAAAATAAAAAGTGGTTTACCATTATGGTACTTTTCGGTTAGCCGGGCGCCAGTGAAATGTATGTATCTATATATACATATATATACATATATATACACATATATGTATGTGTATATATATGTATATATATATACATGCATATATAAATGTGTGTATGTATATATATATGTATATATATGTATACATAAATATATAAATTTCACTGGCGCCCGGCTAACCGAAAAGTACCAAAATTATTTATGTGTTGCATGAAGTTTAAATGATAATAATAATGCAAACACATTCGTTTCTCCGGTTTGTATGCACAAACTGTATTTCGAACGTCACAGGATATAGGAAAATTGGCTTAGATGCTTTACACTCACGCTAAAAAAAAAAAAAAAATTATCGGTTAAAAAAAAGAAAAAAGTCGCCAAATTTAGGGGATTTTTTTCTTTAATGGCAACCTAGCCATTGTATTAAGTTATTCGTTTGGCGCAGTCTTGGAAATCGCGCCAAACAAACAGTCGCCAATCTTTTGTTTACATTTTAGCGTGATAGTAACACATCTGTTCCCTAAAGATAAGCAATTATAGTAAGTATTGAAATACTTTTAAATAATTTGATTCCAGATCTAATGTTGTATAAATAGCAAGTGAAACTAAATCACATTACACAAAATAAACATTGTTAAAATTTTATGTGTATTCTTAAAAATGATTATAAGTAACAAGTACAGGTGTCAGAGTTTTCCTATATATCCAGAGTTGTCTCCTATATATTTATAAAATGTCCTATATTGTCTTATATTTCTGTAACTGTCCTACATTTCTCTACTTTCTCATATATTTGGTTTTATACTCATCACCTGCTAATATTTTATGATTGTTTCTGCTGTTTTGTTTTTGCCGTATTTCTATAATTATGCATTATTTTTAGAAATTATCATTTGTAATGTTAGAATTTTGAGGTTTTGGCACCAAAGACATTGCTAAATTAGAAAAATATGTAATATCTCATGAACTATTGGACTTAGAAATATGTACTTGAAAACCATTCGATTCAGCATGCAAAAATACATTAAAATATGTTATTTGACACATAACTATAATATCCGATTTTTAAGGAATTTTTTTAAGTTTTTTTTTTTTTTTTTTTTTTTCCCCCGAGGGTCTAGTTTTGGAAAATCCTTTCTTTGCATTTCTTTACGCCTATAAAAAGTATTTTCCCTGCAGTTTTCAAGTTTCTAGGTTCAGTAGTAGGGTGGGTCGAAAAAAACGAAATTTATATAATCAAAACGTAATAGTGCGGGAAAGTTGCCATTGGTAATAAGGAATAAATTCATAAAATATTACACCAAATGGTTAATATCTTTTACCTCCGCAAAGGAGGCAAAGTTTAAAAAAATCAATTTTTTTTTTTTTTTTTTTTTTTTTTTAATTAAATTATCCAACCATACCAATACAATTTCTAATAGAATGCAAAATCTACATCAAGATGTTAGTAATATTCCAGTAAAATTTCATTATGGTGAAATCATTTCTATTACCGCCGCAGGGGCGGCCAAAATTTTGAAAAAGATGGCAAAAATTTCAATTTTCCGTTTTTTACAATTTTTCCAATTTTTATTATATAACTACTATTAAAAAAATGTACATTATATCTAGTAATAACTAATAAATGTCTAGTAATTTTAATGATGGGGATTGCCAACCAAGGGCAAGAGGGGCCCGCTCCTCCTAAATTTGGGAAAAAAGGGCTTTTCGAAGAAATTTTTGCGATTTTACGGTAAATTTTAGTGATTTTTTTGCTAGGGGGGGGCTTTTTACATTAATCGCCCCTCAATTTTCCCTTTTGCCCCCCCCTCCCAATAAAAAATCCCTAAAAAGTTTCAGAAAATCCCCAAAATCCTTTCAAAAATCCCCTTTCTCTCAAATTTAGGGGGAGCGGGCCCCTCTCGCCCCTGGTTGGCAATGCCCATGATCAAAATTACTAGACACTTATAAGTTATTACAAGCTATGATGTAAGTTTATTTAATTGTAAACATATAATAAAAATTAAAGAATTTAGAAAAAACGAAAAATTGAAATTTTTGCCGTTTTTTCAAAATTTTGACCGCCCCTGCGGCGGTAATAGAAATGATTTCACCATAATGAAATTTTACTGGAACATTACTAACATCTTGATGTAGCTGTTGCATTCTATTAGAAATTGTATTGGTATGGTTGGATAATTTAATTTAAAAAAAAAAAAAAAAAAAAAAAAAAAAAAATTGCGATTTTTTTAAACTTTGTCCCCCTTGCAGCAGTAAAAGATATTAACCATTTGGTGTAATATTTTGTGAATTTATTCCTTATTACCAATGGCAACTTTCCCGCACTATTACGTGTTGATTATATAAATTTTAGTTTTTTCAACCCACCCTATTCATTAGTTTTGGCTGTACATTGAGTTGATGATTTCCCCAGTCAGAATATTCTTATATATATATAGATATCTTGATTTAATATCATTAATTAGTGAAAATTTATTAAGGAATATAGGTTATGTGTTGAATAAATTTTTTATTGCTAAATATTTCCCATAACGCTATTTTCTAAATGTCCTATATTTTATGAATTGGTCACTCTGACCCCTGCAAATATTGCTGTATTAAGCTATGCTCTGGATAAGATCAAACTTTGAAAATAATCTTTCTACTGATGAAGAGTTTGCACAACCAATCATCAAGTGCATCATGAAATCTTCAAATTCCTAAATCAATATTTTCCAATTTTTCATTAATGCTCACTAAATGGTATAATGTATTAGTTACACTTAAAAAATTAAGAAGAATTATGAAATTATGTCCAGAATATAATTATTTTAAAAAAAAGAATAAATGGGAGGGGGGGGGGAATTTTTATAAATTTCTGACATGAGTCTGTGTTAGACTGAATAGAGCTGCCAACCTATGTAGTTTATATTTTCAGTTCTTTACTGATATTTATTATTTTTAAAAAAATACAACTTTATATATGAATTGTAATACGAGGGCATTTCAAAAAGTAAAAGATACAATGGCTCGCATTCCTTAAAAAAAACATTTATTTAGAAAACATAAGTTACATCTTATTAACTGGATTATTTATTATTTTTCGACATAATCACCCCCGTTATCCAAACATTTGTTAAGTCTGGGCACAAGCTTTTGTATCCCACAGTCATAGAAGGTTTCCGCCTGTTGTCGGAACCACATTTCAACTTCATCTTTGATCTCATCACTTCCGGTATGATCTGATGCAATTCTTTCAATTTGAGACTTCTATTCGCACGAATTGCTTCCTCCGTTCTCTGAAGAAGGGCATCAGAGATCACAGAGGGCCGACCTGTTCTTTGTTCGTCATGAACATCGGTCCTATCTTCAGAGAAATGACGACACCATTTCGTTACATTTTGTCGATTCATAATGTTCCCATAAACAGAAACAATTTCTTTGTGAATATCTGCTGGTCGCTGACCTCTTGCATGAAGAAAACGTATGACGGAGCGCACTTCGCATTTGGTGGGATTCTGAATCGGCGGAACCATTTTAAACACGACCTACTCCAACCAGAATCAACGTTGAAATGCCGAACGACCGTGAGGAGAAAGCTAACGGTTCAAGGTTAACACCTGTGTTGCCAACTTGCTTGCCAAATCTTTTCTTTTCCTCCGGCGTACGGTGTATCTTTACTTTTCGAAATGCCCTCGTACTTCACATATAAATAACATAAGGGCCACCACAATGTACATTGTGCAGGGCCTGGCAAATTACTTAGCGGGCCCAGCATACCTGATTGCAATATTAGACTTTTTAAAATTGTATACAGGGGAGACTGGTACACAGTGAACAATTTTTTCAGTTAATTTTTTTTTCTTTTCTTTAACAGACAGACTGATCTGCCTAAAAATATTTTTGAATATTAATATTCCTGAAACCTTTTTACATTCCTTAAAAATTTCCTAGAACGTAGTTTTCAATACATTTTTCAATATATATATATATATATATATATATATATTGTGCAACTGTAAAGTGAACCAGTGTGTCCTGTAAGAGGGGCACACTGGTCCGCCTACTGGGGCACAGTGGACCACTATTATGCATTATCTGAAATACAATATAAAACTACTTTTCATTAATATAATTCTTCTTTATTTCCCCTTTACCTCCAAAATAACATAATAATACAAATTTGCAAGTAACATTTTCAAAGAAAAAACATAGAAAACTAAACAAAAAAATTATATTTTGAAAATAATAACAGATTAAGATACAGGAATGTTAGCAAATAAGTTGAAGTTATTAATTAAATACAAAAAAATAAAAATAAAAATCAGCACACTTTAAAATTTGCAAATGAAATTCCAAAATACTTATGAGTAAGATTGAGCCTGATATTTTCTGAAATACTTTTGGGTCTGGGAGCAACATTAAGAAATCACTGATGTCAACACAGATTCATCTACAGTTTCTGGAAAAATAAACTGATTTCTATTCAATTTGCGTCTCATGAATCTTACATGAATACAATCATCACCAATTAGGCTACAGTTATATTTATCAAAGGCAGTAAATACAAAACAAAATATTTCTAACTAAGTTAAATAAATTGTTATTTTTATTTGTTTACTTTATTTTACAGTTAAATAACTGCTTTAAAATACTTTTTCTTAAAAGAAAATAAGCAATTATTAAATACTAGGGGGCTCAGCCCCCTACTCGCTAACGCTCACCAAACCCCCGTGAATTGCAAAGCAATTCACAATGAGACCGCTAAGCGGTCCCAGCTCGTTTCGCTTGCTCTTCCTTTTTATTTTTCTAGTAATTCTAGCCGGAATAAGTACTACAATAAATCATTTGAACATATGAAATTGACAATTTTTTTAATGTAAAAAAGTAATTGAAAACTCCATTGAAAACACAACTAAAAATGCATTTAGTTGCTGCTACTAATGGGCATATAAATCATTTAAATACTATGAAAAAAGGATCTTGGAAACATAATTAGTTTTTAAAACTTATTGCATCTATAATATTGTGCAGCAGGGCTTAAATTAATTAAAAAAAAAACACTATGTGGTAGGAAGATAGTTTATCATCAATGATTGTTTAAATTTCATTTGACATTTTACTATTCTAATTCATTATAGATTTCTGCAAAGGAAATTAATTTTACTTCAATAAAACAGCAGCAGGGGCATTCTAGAAAGTTTATATTTTATTATCTCCTATATTTGTGTGAGTGAAATTTGTAAATAAATTCTAAATAAGAGTTGAGAATTCATTTGAAATTAACAAAATTACTCATAATTAAAATGAGGAATCATCTCAGACGCTTTGGATTACGTTCATATTATTTTATTTTTAATAATTGCTAGCTCAAGTTTCACTGCTCTGACACTGACTGCCATATTGGAGGCGGAGCTAACACATCCTGTCTGTTCATTGGTCTGAGCTCTGGAAACTACGGTTGTTGCCAATGATAAGATAGAAATTCAGCCCTATTTCCGCACCACGTAAGACAAATATATATAGACATTCTGCATTACAGGAGCACAGTGAATTGTGGACCACTGCTTCCTGGTAGTGGGTGGTCCACATGCCCCATGTTGAAGTTCAATAAATAATCATATTAATATTGTTTATAGCTTTCTTTTAAACATATTAACTTTAAAGTTAAATAAAATCAAGTATTTTATGTTTGCAAAATAGCTGTTTTATCTTATTTATCTACAATCTTTAATTATTAAAAAAAAGAAAAATAGGATGATGAAAAATTTTACTTTTAGAAGCTCAAAACAACCAATCAGAATAAAATGGTTCACTCTGAGCTAAAAATGTGCTCCGAAGGCTATAAATAATCAACCCAGTGCTATTCTTTATTAGAATAGAAGAGAAGTGTAATTTTTTTTTTTAAATAAATGAAATATTAAGGGGTCGTATGAATATAATACTTTCGTTTCACTATGTGTTTGGAAAGTAACAATGTATTTGAAATAAATTTTTAATGTATTACAGTGTAAAATGTACAGTTTCATTGTATGTTATGTAAATAGAATTAAAAGGTATTATGGTATGTAAGTCGAAAACAATTATTGTAAGTTGCATTACAGAAAAAGATTTTTAAAAATGTAATTGACCTTAACTTTTACTGTATTGTTGCCTTACTAAGTGAATTAAATAGGCTAAAAACACCAATGTTCAACAGATTAAGCATTCATTACATTATTTTAATCATATATATTTCTAAATGTTTGAAACATACACTATTTTCTTTTCTCTTATCAATGAGAATCTCTTTTAACAGGACATTTCAGAAATGCTATCAAATGCAAAATCAAGAAAGAAAAAAACTAAAAAAAAAAATAGTTACAAAAAACAATTAAAAAAAATCACTATTCTAAAATGCATAAATTCAGGGGCATGCAGGACAACTGCCCCCCCCCCCCACCCACACACACAGTTGAGAAGGCCCCCATGGTATTTTCATTAAAAGGGAGCCAAATGTTAAAAATTGGCTGAAAGTGACCAAAATTCTTACTTTTGTAAAGATTTATGCAGGGGGGGGGGGTGAGGGCGACCCTCCTCCCCAGCTTCTGTACCCTATACCCCCTCCTCCAAAAAATAACCAATTATATCATCAGAAACCTGATAATTAAAATTTTACTGTAACGTGTAACAACTAAATAATCCATTTTTTTCAAGACAAATTCATTACTGACATTATCCTCGTAACAAGGAAAATTAAAACTTTTAATGATGACCAATTGAAGACATTTTATCTTTTAGCCATCTTATGACATACATATGATATTATGACAAATAGCCAAGAATGACAGAAAGACCTATATTTCCATTTCAACAGCTTATATAAGCTCCCACATTCCTATACAAAAAAAAAAGAAAGTCCTATTCTATCGTCTCTTATCATTTTTTATATGATACCCTGTATACAAATATGAATAGTACCTACTACTAAATTTATGTATGCAGTTTAGTCACTTCAGTGTATTTCAGGAAAATTTCCTATGGATAGATACAAAAGAAGCCCCTGGAATAATGCTTGCCCCGGGGCTCTAGATACTCTAAGTCGAGTCCTGCATTAATTATTTAATTTTAGTTTGTGCTCATAATGCATGCATATGCAAATGTGATATATATTTGTTTTTGTTTTAGTATTTTTTATGTTGTTTGAGTAGCTATCTGAGGGGTGGGGAATTACATAAATCTACTTGCCAGAGGAGAGTGGATTTTCTGACCAGGTGAGACAAATTTTATGCAGTCTATAGAAAATATACCAAATATATTAATACCAGATGTGTTTCATTCACGCAACGATGTTTGGCAATTTTTTTATTGGTATGCTTTTCAAGCCCAAAACCAAACTACTGTTCTCTAACACGCCTATAACTTTACTTAACCCTTTAAAACCTAACCTACACAATTGTGTAAGTGATTCTAAGGAAAAAGAAAAACAATTTCATCTTTCCCTGTGATTTAAAGCCAAGCCAGCACCACACAATTGTGTGGATCTTCCTTGATGTATCCTGACAACGTAAATTTTTTTTTCAATCAAATGTGATCTTATTAATTTGGGTTAAAAACCAAGCTTTTAATTTCTACTATTACTATACTCTTCAGGTCTTAAAGGGATAATACAAGCATACTAGCCAAGTTACCATTAAGGGGAAAAAAGTTCTCAAAGTTTGGCAACTTTTTTCTTTTTTTTTAACCCTTTAGTGGACGGTGGACACAAAAAAGGACACCTAATTTTAATTCCAAAACTGACAAACGGCACCAAGAATATTTAATTAAATTTTTCCCTTTATAAATTACGAGAAAATAAGCAAGTTCTTATTTTCTAATAAATTCTTTTGTAAATTCCGGTGTCAGTCGATATTTTCATCATTTTAAAAACAGATTTACTCCGTGCCGGAAAGGGTTAATCGATAGTAATAAAAAATATAAACTTTGCATGAGTGTCAAGCATCATAGCCAAACTTTCTTATATTTTTATTCGTTGACCATATTTCACGTTTTTCCCAATTTCTGTTTTGTTAACTAACTTCTAAATAACACTAAGCTTCTGTCGGTTGCATATTTTTCTTAATTTTATACAGATCTTAATATGACAACAATGTATTGTAGTAATGAATTATTTTTGCAGTCACATAAATTTTACCATTGACAATTTTGACTATATGTTGCATTTTGCTGGCTGGTAAGATTTTGCAAAAATTCCCCATCCTTAGATTATAAGCATAATGCAGAAATTTTAATATGAGTGTGTTTCTGAACTCTTAGTATAAATAAAGGCAAAAATTGGGAATAAAAATAATAATGGTATTAATATATCTTTCAACTTTACTAGCATATTTATTTTACATGTTATATATCTAAATCAGTTAACTTTTGTTATTTTCATTGATAATATATATATATATTACAAAATTAAAAAATTATTCTGCCAAGGTTAACATTATTCTATAGGTGTAAATTTTCCTTTTATTAAAATTCCATACATTATACTGGCTTATTAAATTAAAACCTATTCTTAAACTAGTCTATCAATCTCCATATGTAAAGGTATCGGATCTTAATCCACCTAATAATATTTATTACAAATTGCTTAAATCTAAAAATGGTGCTAACTATTTATATTCCGTAAATAAAACCTTTTATTATTTACACACCAATTAAATTTCACTATTATTTCCCGTGTATATCAAACCTCTCCAAATTCTTTAACTTAATTTGCTAAAATGTCATAATCCTAAATTATCATGTTCTAAAAAACCTATTTATTTAAATTCATTCTTTTAATAAAATATCAAAATGTATCTTACAATATTTCAATGCTTTAATATTGTAATTTTTATTCCACATCAATAAGTCCTTTTTTTTCTCTTTTCTGTTGCACGCTAAAAGCATCGCCTGAAATCTATTTTAGCAGCACTCACGATTCAGGGCGTCTTGTTTGTTTACATGGCGTGTACCTGGGTCGAGGCTTTAGATTATTCCAGAAGCTTTGTTTTTGCAGCCGGAAGTCAAATTACTTCAAGATTAGTTCACCAGAACTGTTAATAAGTCCCTCTTAAATCGATTATGATTGGAGTAGAGAAGTCAGATGACTTGAATTGTCACTTGGCGCGTGATTACTGAAATACGGAAGTGGAGCAAAATCAACAGATGGTGTGTTACCATTCTGAAAAACGAGATGCGGGAAAGCAGTGGAATTTTGTCATTGAAGAGTTGTTAATTGATATGTTCTTCTGTAGAGAATAATTAAATTAGATAGCTAAAGAGATCATTTTCCTGGATTCGGATCATGTTTTAATAAAAAGAATGTGACTGTCATCTTTGTGTTTCTTGAAATCCATCTACACTACTCGACTGCTGATATGAATATTAAATTTGCAACTGCATTAAAATTAGGTGTTTGCTAGATATTTCTTCAATTGTGACAGATTGTCACTTATATATCGACATGTTCATCTGCATTTATATTATAACAACTTAGTATAACTATGCAGAGTGAAATGCACTATGAAAATTGAAATTGGGCGAAGTTTAGAAGTTAAAAATATTGCAATAAAAGTGAAATTTATTAGTCAGGTCGGCACGATCAATATGACGTCAGCATCACTCACAGACATGTTTTTGCTTTATGATATAGATTAGAGGAGAACTCTTTCTTTCAACAACCAAAGTTGAAATACACTTTCCATATATTCATTAAATCAGATGGAGGTCAACCATCCCTTTACGATCTATCTATACCCCACATAGGAGGGGTACTATGGACAATAGCTGATCAATTATTTTTATGTTTAAAAATCTATAGATGGAGGAGCTATATCATGTCGAATACTGAAAATTATTATGAGAAATGTGTTTTAGTAATAGAAATTCTCTCATAACTCACCCTCACATATTACACATATGCAGTCTGTACCCAACCTGAATCTGAAAATTCTACTTAAAATCAAGCCGATGAGAACCCGACAAAAAAATTTCCCTTGACCGGAAACTGACGAAGTTGTTTTCGGCGACCCGAAATCAAACAAAATGAACTAGTCTGCTACTTCTAATATCAATTTTCTTTTTTATGTAGAAAAATTAATATGTTAATGCTTATTCCTTTTCAGATATAGTGTAAGTTTTCAATTTGGAAGTTTTTTCTGGATTTTCTTTTGAAAAATTGGGTTAAAATGACCAATCAAAACTTGCAAGGAATCAAAATTCTACTTGACTCGATTTTCGTTTGAAAAATTGGGTTAAATCGACCAACCAAACTTGCAAGGAATCAAAATTCAACCTGACTCAAATCTGAAACAGATCATCTGTTAAAAAAAAAAATTTACAAGTAAAATTGGGTTACCTGACCCAATTCAAGCTTCAAAGCTCTATTCGAAGTGCTAAATATAGCCAAAGTCAAATTGTAAATAGTTAGGTATATGATTACTGTTAATTTTACAACTAAAAAACAAAGTTCAACTCAGCTTGCTTAGCTTTAGTATATTGTACCAAAGGATTTCATCTGTATCTGGTGGCACAGGAATGCCTCCCTCCGCCAAGTCAGGACAGCACAGCCATAAGCATCCTTTTCTGGAAGCAACTCAGGGCACATTTGAACCCCTCCCCCCCCCCCATATCTGTGCACTAAAGTTTCCCAAAAACTTGAAACTTCGTTTTTCTAGAGTATGTGGCAAATAAGACCAAAATTTAAAATTTCTGTCTTTTCTAGTTCAGACGACATATGTACTCAAAGTTTCGATTTTTTGTCACTCACTCATGCGTCATCAAAAAGATTAGGTAGATATCGCAGGCCTAGAAACTTGAAATTTCGAATAAAGGTAATGTTTAAGATATAAAGAAAAAAAAATTGTAAAATCACGAAAATTCGAAAAAAAACATTCAAAAATTCAACAAATTCCAACAAAATTGAAGATTGAAAATAATACTATCTTGTAGTCTTAGAAACTTAGGTGTGAAGGTAGTGTCTAGAATGCAGAAAAAAACCCCCATCAAAGACACAAAAAAAATCGAAAACAAAATCAAAAAATTGAAATTTGAAAATAATCCGATTTTGTTTTACTGGAAACTTCAAATTTGGAATAAAGTTAGTATTTAACACACAAAAAAAAGAAAAAATCCAGAAAATTCGAAAAAAAAAATTCAAAAATTCGAAAAAAATTGAAAAAATTAAAAAAATTTGATTTTTTAGCCTTAGAAACTTAAAATTCGGCGTAAAGGTAGTGTTTGAAATTCAGAATAAGAAAAAATTAAAAACACAATAAAAATCGAAAATAAAGTTGAAAAAATCAAAATTTTGAAAATAATTCGATTTTGTAGCGCTGGAAACTTGAAATTTGGAATAAAGGTAGTATTTAGTATACAAAAAAAGAAAAAATTAAAAAAATCCAGAAAATTTGAAAAAATGAAAATAATTTTATCTTTTAACCTTAGAAACTTAAAATTCGGCGTAAATGTACTGTTTGGAATTCAGAATAAGGAAAAATTAAAAAAAAAAAAAAAAATCGAAAATAAAATTAACAAATCGGAAAAATCGAAAAACATCAATAATTTGAAAATAATTCGATTTTGTAGCGCTAGAAACTTGAAATTTGGAATAAAAGTAGTATTTAGGATACAAAAAAAAATTAACAAATCCAGAAAATTCGAAAAAAATTAATAAAATCGAAAAAAATTGAAAAAATTATAGTTCAATCTTTTAATCTTAGAAACTTAAAATTCGGCATAAAGATAGTGTTTGGGATTCAGAATAAGGAAAATTAAAAACGCAATAAAAATTGAAATAAAATTTAAAAAATCGAAAATTTGAAAATAATTCGATTTTGTAGAACTTGAAATTTGGAATATAGGTAATATTTAGGATACAAAAATAAATAAATAAATAAAAATTGAGAAAATTCGAAAAATTTCGAAAATTTGAAAAAAAAATTGAACAAAGTTTGATTTGTTGGAATTTTACCGAATTTTTAATTTTGTATCTGGAGAAAGGGCAGTGCCTCCGCCAAGTCGAAAGAGCACAGCCGTAAGCATCCTCTTCTGGAAGCAACTCAGGGCACTTTTGACCTTCCTATATCTTTGAGCTGGCGTATCCCAAAAACCTGAAACTTTGTTTATATAGAGTATGTGGCAAATAAGAACAAAATTTTAAATTTCACATTTCTGACTTTTCTAGTGCAGACGATATATGAACTCAAAGTTTCGATTTTTTGTTACTCACTCACTCACTCACGCGTCATCAAAAAGATTAGGTGGATCCCGTAGCCCTAGAAACTTGAAATTTGGAATAAAAGTAGTGTTTAGGATACAAAGAAAGAAAAAATTATAAAATCCAGAAAATTTGAAAAAAAAAAAAGCATTCGAAAATTCAACAAAATTGAAAATAATATGATCTTGTAGTCTTAGAAACTTGAAATTTGGTGTAAAGGTAGTGTTTAGAATTCAGAAAAAGAAAACATCAAAAAACACAATGAAAATCGAAAATAAAATTGAAAATTTGAAAATATTCCGATTTTGTTGGAATTCGGAATAAAGGTATTTAGGATACAAAATAAGAAAAAATTAAAAAAGTCGAAAAAAAATGGAAAAATTGATAATAATTTGATCTTTTAGCCTTAGAAACTTAAAATTCGGCGTAAAGATAGTGTTTAAGATTCGGAATAAAGTAAAATGAAAAACACAATAAAATTCGAAAATAAAATCGAAAAATAAGGAAAGTTTGAAAATAATTCGATTTCACAGCGCTAGAAACGTGAAATTTGGAATAAAAGTAATATTTAGGATGCTATTTAAGGAAAAATGAAAAAATACGGAACATTCGAAAAAAAAAAATTCGCAAAATTCGAAAATTTAAAAAAAATGAGAAATTGAAAATAATTTGATCTTGTAGTCTTAGAAACTGAAAATTTGTGTAAAGGGATTCGCTATAGACCGGCTACGTTAGGAGCGGTTTCTTTATAGACATGTTTGTTTTCTTTCACATGTTATACTCTATTTAATTTGCATATGAAATATGGATTGTTAAATGATGTTAGCACCACAAAAATTTTCACAGCTCCCCCTCCCCTCCCGACATTACTGGCTGGTTATGGCTTGATATCCTTTCTAAATAAAATCATGGTGACTCTAAGATTATCTAGATTTATCTCTAAATTAAACCTAAATGATCCTAAAGAGACGGATCAAAGAATTACTATATTTGCATGACAATCAGGAAACTTAGAAGTAAAATCGAAAAATCAATAAATTTTTAAAAAGTTGAAGGTTTGAAAATAATTTGATTTTGTAGTCCTATAAGCAGACATTTGGCAGAAAGGTAGGTTTAGGATACAAAGTAAGGAAAAATTTAAAAATCCGAAAATAAAAAAAAAAGACAAAAAAAAATGTAATATAGTTTGATTTATTGAAAATTTCCGAAAATTTTAATTTTGGCTTTCTTTTTTTCCTAAACAGTACTTTTGTGCTAAATATCAAGTATCTAGGCTGCGAGTAATATCTCAGATGGATACACCTTTCCTGGAAGCAATTGAGAGTACTTTTGACCAGGAGTGCAGAAAATGTTTTTACTCCCAACATTTCCCCCAATCCATATGAAATTTCGCCAAAATAAATTCTGTATTACCATAGGTATAGAAAATTTTGCAATATATATAAGTCACCTCTTTAAAAAACTATAGACTGAACTTGTAACATGTCTAGTTATTGGAAAGGTAAGTTAATGCATGTGAGTTTTAATCTAATTCTTATGCTTAGTACTTATTAATAAATGCACCATTTTAACCAACAGATACAATGTTTTTGATTACCTTTTCTGATAAATTCTCAATTATTGAGAAACTACTATCTTCCATTGTCTTTGTGGATGTTGTCAATCACTTTTGATGCTTTGTAGATATTGAGTCTGTTTCTTGGAGAAAATCTAGTGAAATGATAATTTCCACCATGAAAATTATGTCTGTTTAAGGATGCTTTTAATAATTCCGTATTTTTATGCACTGGAGGTCCATTCTATGATATAAACACTTCATGAAAGAGATTATCCGATTTTAGGGTTCGGTTATAAATGTGATTTCCAATAATAGAGCCAACAGATTCACAAACACATTCACTGCAAATTTTCAAGCAGTTTTCAAGGAGGTAAACTATTTCTGGTACATCAGCGTACACATCAGGACTGGTAAAAGTTTCTTTTTCTTTTATAATACCGCTGTCTTGATCTAGAAGTGGTGGTTTCTTTTCAGAATTTTTTTTATTAAATTCAGCTTTTAGAATGTTTTTCTTCAAAGTTGTCCACTGATTAAGAAAACTTTTCTCATTAAATTTAAATTATTTTATATTCTTGCTCACCCATTCAGTGAGAGCTTGTAGTGAGTTTTCCCCAATGGTGGTGTGACATCTTCTTGATTTAATTCTCTTTCTAAAGATGGGGTAGAGCTCAAAATGAGTTTACTACTGAAGCATTGTCTCATATGTTTTACAATTTTTAGTTCACATATTCTTTGTTTAAGCTGAGCAGAGGTTTTTAATATTTTCCACCGATGGTGGTGTGGGATCTTCTTGATTTGATTCTTTTTCTAAAGATGGGGTACTACTGAAGTATTGTCTCATATGTTTTACAATTTTTGGCTCACATATTCTTTGTTTAAATTGTTTAAGCTGAGCAGAAGTTTTTTAATATTTTTTTCTTAAGAGTTTGAAACACTCACTTTTTGTGATGTTTTCTTGTGAAATGTTAAAATACCTGATCGCCACCGGCCACAGAGTGACTAAATGTAAAAAATTGGCGACTTTATGCTATGCATCTGATCGCCAAAGAGGCGATTTCTATTTTTCATGTAGCAGTAAATCCGATTTCTTAGCACCATTTTGTTTCCAGGGATGCCACTTGCCCGCGAACGGCAGATTTCAACTTCTTAATTTCTTTAAAAATCTAATCGGCGATTTCTGCGGAAAACAATCGCAATTTTTGTCAAGTGATCGTGAAAAAAAGTACGATTTTCGTCAAACTATCGCGAAATAGAATCGCGATTTTCGGCAAGGTACCGCGATATTAAACCGCGATTTTCATCAAACAATCGCGAAATAAAACCGCGATTTTCGTCAAACGATCGTGAAGTAAAACCGTAATTTTCGTCAAACGATGGTGAAATAAAATAACGATTTAGGTCAGATGATCGCCGCGAAATAAAACTACGATTTTCGTCAAATGATCGCGAAATAAAACCGTTTTCCGTCAGACGACATCGAAATAAAATCAGGATTTTCGTAAGACGATCGCAAAATCAAACTTTGATTTTCGTCAGACGATTGCGAAATAAAACCACGATTTTCTTCAAACGATCGCGAAATAAAACCACGATTTTCAGCAAGTGACAGCGTAATAAAACTGCAATTTTCGACAAACAATCGCGAAATAAAACCGGGATTTTCGTCAAACGACCGCGAAATAAAACCACGATTTTCATCAGACGATCGCGAAATAAAACCGCGATTTTTGGCAAGGGACCGCGAAATAAAACTGTAATTTTCGACAAAAGATCGCGAAATAAAACCGCAATTTTCTATTTCGGAAAATTATGCAATTCATTGTTAAAATTGAAATCAATTGTATATTTTCCCACAAAATTTCCCCCCGGTGGCTAAAATTTCCCCCGATCCTAGATCGCCGGATCGGACATATTCTGCACCCCTGCTTTTGACTCCTCCCCTCTATAACTTAGTGCTTACCTAGAAACTTCTTATCTACAGGACCTTGAAAACGAAACTAAAGCTTCAAATTTATGTTACCTGCAAATAATAGGGACAGAGTGTGGGCACAGCGAAAATCAGTGGATGATCTCTAAGAAGAGCCCAAGATCAAGAAAAGGAGGATTACTTACAAAAAGAAGTGAAATCTCATCAAAAACGTCACCTGGAAAAAAGACAGCCAAGTCTCGTGACTCATTTACTGTAAAAAGTACTGAGATCGTATAAAGCCAAGTTTAGCTATCTTATTAACTCTAATATTTTCATTCAGAAATCACTCCTAGTCTCTACATCTTTAGTTAATTATTATTTTGTGACCTGGCAATTACGTAGCACGAGAATGTGATGTATATAATTAGTCTTATTAGTCTTGATTGTAACCTATTAACGTACATTATTACTTCTATTTTTACAATAAAAATGTATTTGATTCATGACAAATTTCAACTTCTGGTTTTCGACGGATTTATACGTTTTAGAAGGTCCTGAACACAATTTGACTGTTTTTAGAAAATGTCTGTCTGTCTGTATGTGACAAAAATTTTGTGGATGCTCTGCTTCAAGAACTAATGCAAGGAATTTAATAAGACTTTAGATTCAGTTAGACATTGATATAAATTGGTGCTGATTAGTTTTTGGTGTAAATCATCTAACAGGTGACGCTGCTGTGCTGTATTTTTCACGATAACTATATCTCATGAACTGATGCACAGAATTTCATCAAACTTCAGATTCTGTTAGACTTTGACATAAGTTGTTGTTGATTAGGTTTTGGTGTAAAACTCCCAACAGGTTTCTATAGTATTGTATGCTGTATTTTTCAGGATTTATATAAATTTATCAATAGTCATAGTCAGGTCTTTACAAATTTAATAAAATCTGGTAGCCATAGAAAAATACTAGTCGCCAGTAAAAAATATTTACCCCCCACCGCCTTCCCCGTCATTGATTTAAATAATAATAATAAAAAAAACAATAGTTTTTTATGAATTAATTGAGAAAAAATAATCACAAGCATAGTTTGGAATTATTAATTACATAGTTTAGAATGGTACATAATTTAGAAAGATAATAGTATAAACTATGTTTTCTAATGAAACATATAAAAATTAAATCACTTATAATCACTTATATGTTGACAACTTATATAAACTCAAAAATCGGATTTGAAAATTACAAAATAAAATTGAGCCTTTTTTAGCATTGTATCCAATTTTAGATGCCACAAAGGCTGGATTGATACTATTTCTTACTGCTTTATTGAAATATCTCCTCTCCCTCCACATTCTAATCACGTGACATATACTAGCTGGCAATAGCTGAAAAGAATGGTGTTTTCTGTGCATGACTTGGAGAATGCCTTTTAAATTTAGTTCTATTAAAAGTACGAGAGAAGAGGAAGATCACTGCTTGCCGCGCACGAGTAAGGGTGGGGGTGAGAAAAATTGCCATTTGTACTCATTTCGTATGTCAATTTTTTTTTACAAAAATCTCTCCGAAAGATCTAATAACTTGGTTGCCAGATTAAAAAACTTGGTTGCCAGTGGCGACCTGGCGACCGCATTTGTCAAGCCCTGGTCATAGTCATATCTTAAGAACTAATGTACGGAATATAATAAAACTTTAGATTCAGTTAGACCTTGATATAAATTGCTGATTCGTTTTTGGTGTAAATCGCCCAATAAGTGGTGCTGCTATCCTGAAATTTTTACGATTTCCACAATAGCTCTATTTCAAGAACTAAAGCACAGATTTTCATCAACTTCAGATTCACTTGTATGTTGGAATAAGTTGTTGCTGATTAGGTTCTGGTGTAAATAGCCCAACAAGTGGTGCTGCTATGCTGCACTTTGCAGGATTTACACGATTTTAGCGATAGTAATATCTCAAGATTTAATGCACGGAAATTCATCAAACTTCATATTCTGTTGGACGTTGACATAAGTTGGTGCTGGTTAGGTTCTCGTATAAATCATATAACAGGTGGCGTTGCTATGTTGCATTTTTGGATTCTAAAATGTATAATTAAAAGAATTACGCTTTTTGAAGTATTGGCATACCCGACTAGTTTTGTATCGCATTACTGGCAACATTTCCAGTTATTTTCTATGAATGTTGAAATAACAATTTTAAAAGTATGCAAATCCCCCGTAGCAGAATGTACGTGACGCTGCGACGGGTGTCACAGACATTTTTAGGGCACCTGCAGACTAAAAACATACAGCGATGTCGTGGATATAGCGCGTAAATTACGCGAAAAATTGGAGTACGCAAAAAAATAGTTCTTATGCATCCCATAGGACGCCTAATTTTTACACTCGTAAATTCTTCGAAGAATCGCGAAATCCATTCAAGGACCGCGAAAAAACGGCGAATTTCATCGAAGGATCGCTGAAAAAAAGCAAATTTCATAAAAGAATCGCAGAAATAAGACCAATTTCGTCGAAGAATCACGGAAAAAACGAGAATTTCATTGAAGGATCGCGAAAAAAATGCAAACTTTGTCAAAGCGCTGGAGGAAAAAAAAGATGAATTTCGTCGTAGGACCGCGAAAAAACGGCTAACTTCTTCGAAGGATCGCGAAAAAGCGGTGAATTTCGTAGAAGGATCATGAAAAAATGCAAATTTTGCCGAAGAACGGCGGGAAAAACGCGAAATTCATTAAAAGATCGCGGAAAATGGCTAATTTCGTTGACAGATCGCGAAAGAAACACAAATTTCGTCAAAAGGCTGTCAGAAAACATGAGTTTCGTTGAAGGATCGCGGAAAAACGGTCAATTTCGTCGTCGGATCACGAGGAAACTGAGAAATCTGCCTGAAAGATCGCCAAAAAACGGCAAATTTCGTCGAAGGATCTCGAAAAAACGGCGAATTTCGTCAAAGGATCGCGAAAAAAACGCGAATTTCGTCCAAAGACCAGCGAAAAAACGGGAAATTCATCAAAGGATCTGGGAAAATGGCTAATTTCGTTGACAGATCACGATAAAAACGCAAAATTTGTCAAAGGGCCGCGGAAAAACGTGAATTTCGTCAAAAGACTAAAAAAATGAGTTTCTTGGAAAAAAGCTGAATTTTGTGAAAGGGCCACAGAGAAAATGCAAATTTCGTCAAATAGCCGCAGAAAAAACGCCAATTTCGTCAAAGGATCGTGGAAAAAAATTGCTAATTTCGTCAAAGGATCACAGAAAAAGTACGAGTATCGTCGAAGGGCCATGAAAAAAAAAGTTAATTTTGCCAAAGGATCGCGGAAAAAAAAACCCGCTAATTTCGTCAAAGGTTCACGAAAAAAAACGTGAATTTCGTGAAATAGTCCCGGAAAGGATGCAGCATTCCTTTAGAAAACAGCAGACACACAAAGTTATATGCTTGTTAATATAGGCATACTTTTTAAACTGAAACAATATACTGAACCAACTTTTAAAAAATCGGGTTAACCCGAACCCAATTTGCAGGAATCTACACTCAGCCTGTAATCGACTCGAATCAAAAGCAGAGTTAATCCGACCTGCAACAAGAATAATTATTGCCGAGTGGGGATTTCTCCCCTCTTCGCCCTCTGCTGTAACCTTTCGGAATATTTGCTGTGGATTTCAGAATTTTTTTTAACCAGAAATGTTGATGGCTTAATTAATTAGCATTGCAACAGCAGCAAGAATAGATTTATATGATATATTGTGTATTGCAGACTATTTTTGAAAACATTATTAGCGTTGCAAACACTTGAAGATAGTTAAGTCACTGGGTGCAAATCTAAAGTTAATACTTTTGACACATTCACTAGGTCAATTTTCATCTTAAACACATAAAACTGGCAGATGCACTTTTTCTATAAACTATGAAGTCGAATTTCGTTTTCCACTTTTCGATAAAGACAACGAATCTTTCAGAAAATGCTCTCAAAGTTGTCATTTTGTACTGAATTACCTAACTCAAGGAAGACCTGACCCAAGAAAAGTCTTCATAAAGAAAAAAATTTTCTTATAACTTAAGATGCAAGACATTTAAAAATCGAAAAATAATAAATACATCGAAAAATAATTATTCGATTCCAACCCCTTCAATTTCTGCTGTTTTATATTTAACGTTTTAAATGAATCAATGAATGTGTCAGGGAGCTTCACCTTGTTAGGTGGGATTTTTTCCTCCTTGAGAACCGCCTTAAAGATATCAACCACATAAAAGCCACTACATCGTTAAGAGCCTACATCAGTCTTGCGAAAAAACGCGCATGATATAATTATGCTTCTTACTTTAAAAACAGAGTAGTATTATCATCGCATTGACCTCCCTTATTAAGGCAATTTATAAATGATGTTTCTTTACAATCATGAATTCACACAATTGTTCAATATCGTTGCATCGATAAAGCATACACTGTAAAAAAAAAATTCTCAGGTTACTAAAAATTTTTTAGTATATTTGTATTCCACAGATTTTTTTAGTAACCGGTACTAAAAATCGGTACAAAAAGACTAAATTTTTTTTTGTATTCTTACTTACTAACTATAAAATCTGTAAGAATTACTAGAAAACAGCTAGCAACAAATACTAGAAAACAGCTAGCAATGATTCCGATTTTTAGTACCGGTTACTAAAAAAATCTGTGGAATACAAATATACTAAAAAATTTGTAGTAATTTCCAAAAAATCTGTTAGAAAAACTAAACTTTTTTTAGTAGATCGACCCATTTTTTTTTTACAGTGTATATGAAATAATTTTAAAAGTGATTTTTTTAAAAATCAACTGTTTAATGATGTTTTATACAACGATTTAGTTACAGATAAAAAATAAATAGGTTAACATTATAATTAATGCACAATAATACAATTTTTAATTTATATTATTAAATTATAATTAAAAGTATGTTTATAAAAAAAAATGAGAAAGAAAAACATAGCGCGTTCTGGCCTTGAACCCGGGGTCTTCGGATCAACGAGCAGATGCCATATCAACTGAGCTACGGCCAACGCAGTTATTTCGTTACAAAGTAAGTATTTAAGTTGTATTATAATATTAGACCCCCCCCCCCCCATTTCTCGAGAACTAAGAAATGTTGTATAAAATCCATTGAACCTGAGACTAAGGGGGCTTCTACCCTACAACATATATAAAAATAATCAAAATCTGTGATTACCAAGTTTGGCACTCTCCTTGTTAGATTTTAAGACACAACCTTAATTTCAGTTTTTTATGAAGCCCCACCAGTGGCTGAGAGGTTCTGCTCTCAAAGCTGGTAGACGGGAGGTGCTGTGTTCAAGCCCCTGTCGCGCTCATCGACCTAACCGTTCTGAGTTTTCTGTGGTTTTCTTCGAGCCTTGCCGTAAATACGGGTTAGGATCCCTTAGAAAGACCCCCATGGAGGGCACTCCCCCCGGGGCCTATATCCCTCGTGTTGATAATCGGCCGTCATAAAATCAACCAACCAACCAGTTTTTTATGCATGAGCTAGATGGTTCAGTGGTAGCGCGTTTTACTCCTAATCCAAAGGTTCTGGGTTCTATTCTCGACGATGGAAGTTAAAATTTTTGATTTTTGCATATTATTGTTCGATGGATTTAATTAAAAGAACTTTCATATTTTTTTTTCATTTGAAGGGTTTTTTTTAGTTAAAACTAAGTCATGTAATTAAATATGGTTTTCATATATACAAACATATGCTATTACAATTATCTGAAAAGCAGTTTTTGAATATTTTTTATTTTATTTTAAAAATAGCTTCCTCTTGTTATGATTATTAAATTTAATGGTGCTGCCATCTATGTTTTTGTTCTTATTGATAAAGTGTATTGATAAATTATAAAATAACTAGTATATAACCTGTTTGTATATAACTATGTTTAATTATTGAATACTGGCTAGATCATGCAATAAGATGCCTAAATTTCTTCAAAAACTGATTTTAATTATATATTGTGCCTTGTAATATTTTTTAATGCAATGAATTTTTAAATAATTTGTATAGCTAACTGATTTATTTAATTACCGAATAAGTTTTATTTCACTTAATTTTTTCTACGAATACATGGGGAAAAAATTGCAATATTTCATTTGTTGTGAAACTAACAAATAATTATTTAAAAAAATAAATAAATTTACATGAAAAATTTTGTATTTTATGCTCTTTTGATTTAAAGCGATGGTTTAAGAAACCCTTGAATTAGCACCGCCTGTCCCTCCCCCCCTAAAGATAAAAGTATAAAACTGCAATATTTATATGCCAATTTAACTGTAGGTCAGTTATGTTCAAAAAGTTAATAATAGCTTGGTAAATTTATCTTTACTGTTACTTCAATTGTAATTATGACAAAAAACATTTATTAATTTTGTGTGCCTTACTTAATTTCATTCTTGTGAAATACTAGTTTAGTATGTTGATTTAAGATTAATCCTTTAGTTCCAGTTAATTACAGTAAATTCTATAAATAAAATTTAAAATAAGAGCTGCTTCTACAGAAAAAATGGAAATATGTAAATCTATATATTTATAACGAAAAGCGCATTCTGTCAAATCCACATGAAAATCGTCTCTTTGCGCAAGCGTCAACGTTTTTTTGAAGGCTTCTACCCTCAGAAACTGGAAACGTGATTGATTAACCCAACCCTCACCTGTTTAGCCTAGGGGAATTGAAAACGAATGAAGCCGTACCATTCATTGAAAGCATAGACCTTCGAAAATATTTTTGCTCTGAGGTTGAAAGCTGAAGATTTTTTTATAAAGAACTCATGTTTTCACTACTAAATATGCATATTTTTTCGCAAAATTTTTAAGAGAGTTTGGATGCAGTTCTATTTATAACCGATTGAAATGTCAGAGATTTCGGAAGATGAGAACTATTTTTTTAATTCTATGTTAAAGGAGCCTACGTGAAAATAAACAAACAAAAAAGTGAGAAGAAAACATTTCTTTTACAACTAGCTAACAATATTTTTTCACAAAATTTTTACACGGGCTGTAAAACCGTTTTATTTATCACCAATAAAGATTTCAGAGTTCAGACAAAAAGAACTTTTTATTTTAAAACTATGAAAAAACCCTAGGTAAAAACACAAGAAAATGAGCGCTTAGTATGCTATTGCAATAGAGTAGTTTAGGATGGATTTAGATACGATTTTACATCTAAATATTATAGAATGACCACCAAAACTGTTTTTCTGAATCAAAAATTGAAATTTCCGAAATAAAAATACATCTCTAAATTAGATACAAGTATGATAAATTCTGTTTATATTTGCATAAGTACCTTTTCGTACATGACATCTTATTCAACTTCTCCATCAGATGCACATGTTTCGTGTATGACAGGTTACGTATTGCTATTTGGATATTATAATAAGCTAAAATCCCTGTTCAAATTGATGCTTTAGTCTAATAAAGTCTATGCAAAATGAAATCAAAGATGTGTAGGGTGAACCAAAAGTTTTGCTCTTATTATAAATATTTATTGTGCTCAAACTATTATAATTAGACATGTGTTTGTTTGTAATTAGACATGTGTGTGTGTGTTTGGATACATTGTAAGTACTGTTATAAAAAATTTTTACGACCACGTACCTCAGTAAATGTCAACGTGTGCCCCTTCGGTCGGAGAATGTCTAAGCCCTTCAAGTGTTCTTTAACATAACTTCTGTTACAGTACACACAGCAGCTTGTATTCTAGTCTTCAGTTTGTCAACGTCAGCAATCAGTGTGGCAAAGACTCTGTACTTGATATAGCCGCAAAAGAAAAAATCCTGAGGAATAATATCTGGAGAGCGCGGAGGCCAGGGTGTTGGTCCATCCCTTTCAATCCAATTTGCACCATTTATTGCACACACAAAAAACTACTAAAATGACCTATCCAATGATACAACAAAATACCTGATTATACAAACGGTTATTTTGTAGTGAATTATTATAATCAGGGCAAGACTTTTGGTTCATCCTGACCCTGTACTATATTTATGATATATATCAAGATATACTATAGTATCAATAGGAAATTGCAACTGTAAAATTAATGTAGACAACGGGGGGTTGGGGGTGGCAGGGGGGCAAATCCTCCCAAACTAAAGAAATGTGATTTTATTTCTGAAAAAATTACAAGAATAAGCACTTCATAAGAATATCATTGAATAAAGCAGTGCTAATGTGACGCTTCTAAAATTGTCGGAAGCTTCAAGGAATCTTATATCCTTATAAATAAATATATATGTAATTTAAAAATTTTAAATTGCGGATTATAGGATTTAAAATATGTAAAGAGAGCTTAAAAAACAATGACTTGCAGAGTTGACGTTGAGGCTCCTGATCTGCAGATTTACTATTTTGTAATTTTATATTTAAGTTTTCTCAAATAACGTGTGAGTAAAAATTGATATATATACCCTCTCCCCTCCCCTCCCCTCCAAAGAAAAAGCTAAAAGACATTGATAAAAGCTAAATTATTTCTTAGACATTTGAAAATTGTTTGCCAGGTTAAACCCCACAACAGCCACATTTGTTATGATGACTGCATTGCAACCGTTTGTTTGTGACGTCTACGGTTGATTTAAAGAGCAACCATCCTTTGCTACTATCATATATATATATTTCTCAAATAATAATTTAAAAAAATCTGTTTTTCTGTAATTTCAATCTGTATCAAACACAATCACAACTGCTATCAAATTTGTAATATCAATATTTTTTACATCTCTGAATAACGTGGGTTTTAGTCAGGGATGTGTTTTTGCCGGCAGAAAGTGGTTATAACCGGCAGAAACTGCCAACAACTGGCATAAACACATTTCGTGACATAATCTGAGACTTTTTTAGTAGTATTAAATTCCTTAAGTACATATTATTCAGGATAAATAACAAATGAAATACTGTGGATAGTTTTAATTTAAAATAAATAAATTTCTATTAGAAAAATGAGTAATGTAACAGATAAAATTTTTGTTATAATATGGTTGTGTAATTTTATATATAAACAATTATTAGAGTATTTAAAATCTCTGTTTGAAATTCAAAATAGAAAACTGTATCCAATACTTATTTTAAATTAAACACTGAAAAGAAAAATAATCAATACTTACTCAAAATACTTTTCTGTAATTTAACATAATAATTTAATAATAACTGTAAAAAATCTTTCTCATAGAATTATTATACAGCTCCAAATCAAAAAATTAGAGTAATTAATTCCATTTGTATTTGGAATTGCATTTAGCTTTATTTCACTGTAGTACAATTTAAAAAGTACTTCCGGCCTGTACCGGGAGGAAAGGGTAGCTTTCCTATATCTTCGTTTTAAAATTTTAGCTGATGTTACACGAAAACAGCAAGTTAAAATGCAGAGAAATGTTTACAAAAGATTCGTTAATACTGAATTTGAATAAGAAATTCGCCAAATTATTGAGCAATAGCCAAATTGGCTTCATTTATGAAGACTTATTTTGGTCGCCAAATTTGGCGATATTTCGCCAAATGTCGCCAATTTTGGTGCTAACGGATATGAATATATAGTTTTATGCGTATGATTGGGGAAATTATTACAACAATGAAACAAAATAATTTGCGAGTAATCGCATTAATGTTCTGTTTTGTTTCAAAATGTCAGCCACCCTAGAATTTCAAACTGCTCTATCTCAGCCATTTTTTACGATAGAGGTAAACCAAAAAATGCTCTGGAATCCTTGTATCAAGGCCTAACACGTAATTAAAAAATAAATTTGAATTTTTAACTTTCTTGTATATTTATTTTAGTTTTAAATTTTTAAATGGCCGCCATCTTGAAACAAAATGGCGGACCAAGCTGGCCAACGAACTCGGTCGAGACATTGGTGAGCTTAATACACACAATTAGTTTCATCAAAATTGATTTATAAATACGAGCGTTATCGTATGACATAGGTCAGATATATATCTTATACTTATAATAAAATCCAAAGGCGAGAAAGTGTCTGTAACGGTACCGGGCCGTACCACTCTGGTCTGCGAGTCGACCGTAGTTAAACGCCATGTTAGGCTTACTGAAAAAGATATGCTAACACATAACCACGAAATGATAATTTCTTCTACTTGAAATAATGTCTGTTCAGCATATTTTCGTATAAAACATGTATATCATATCCAGTTATAATGTTTTAAGTTTTAAATTAAAAATAACAGATTAAACATCCGATTACCTGATGTAAACAAACGTATAATGTTGCCATTCAAAAGTACAAATTCCATCACAAATTCCAAATGAATGACTCTTTGAACGTTTCATTAAAATATCCGATTATGCTCTTAAAATATTTGTAAAAGCATATTAAAGTCTTTAAATAATTTAAAGGATTTCTTTAATTTATTTCTGAAAGCATTTTTTTTTTCTGTAAGTACTTTTTTCGCAGATAATGTTTGCGATGATACAGCAATGACTTTGAGAGTCTGACTTTCCAGTACTTACCAGGACTTTCCAATCATACTAATGCATTTAATAATGAATTTAATAATGAATTTATTTTGGTTTTTTCAGGCATATTTTTAAAATAAGACAAAATCAGGTTTTAATTTGATTACTTTTAAAAGTTAAAGTTATATTATCTACTTTCGTCGTTTAAATATTTGTAAAAGCATATTAAAGCTTTTAAATCTTTTAATTTTGTTTAAAACCTTAAAAAACTATTTCATAAAAAAAATGTATATTAACATTTCTGTAAAAAAAAAAATCTGTAAGCACTTTTTTTTTTCAGAAGCAGTGGAGATTTATTTCGTAGGGAGAGATTTGAGTTGATTCAGTATAGTGTCACCATCTACTGGCGGATTTTGAAATTCCTTCCATCGTTCCGAATTTCGGGTCTTTCCGAAGTTCACGATTATTTGATAAAATTCATGTTTTTTTTCATGATTCTTTAACAAAATTTGCATTTTTTCTGCTGTTCTTTGACAAAATTTGCGTTTTTCTTCTACGATCCTTTGACGAAATGTGCGTTTTCTTTTTGCGATCCTTTGAGGAAATTTGCGTTTTTTGCTATTCTTTGACGAAATTTGCCTTTTATTCACGATCCTTTGACAAAATACGAGTTTTTTCTGAGATTGACGAAATTAGCGGTTGTTTTTTTTCGATCCTTTGACGAAATTTCACTTTTTTCGCGATCTCTTAACGAAATTAGACATGTTTTCGCAGTGCTTTGAAGAAATTTGTGGTTTTTTTTTTTCTAGACCCTTTGAAGAAATTCACGTTTTTCCGCGATTATTTTACGAAATTCGCAGTTTTTTTTGCGATCCTTTAACCTTTTTTTTTTTTTTTTTTTTTGTGATCCCTTGATGAAATTTTACATTTTTTCGGAGTCCTTGGAAGAAATTTGCGTCTTCTTCGTAAGCCTTTGACGGAAATCGCGTTTTTCTGCAATTTGTTAACAAAATTAGCGTTTTTCTTTTTTCTTTTTTTTTTGCAATCCTGCAACGAATTTTGCGTTTTTATTTTCGGTCCTTTGACGAAATTCACGTTGTTTCCACAATCCTTTGAAGAAATTTTCTATTTTTTCTGCGAACGATAGACATAATTGATTTTTTTCGGCGACTGTCGTTCAAAATTTGAGATATTTATGTTCGAAATTTTGGACTGAAGACTTAAATTTTCGAAATCGAATGCCTTAAATTTTTAGGAAAACTTGAACCCCTGATGAAATAAATACATAACTATTTTTTGTTTCTAACGAATCGTAATATAAATTAATTTTAAACTAAAATTTGAAAGAAAAATGATTTGTTTTTAATTTCGGGAAGAGAAGGGGGGGGGAGGGACCGTGTTCACCCGCCACTGAAGTAACAATATTTTAGTGATTAAACATTGAAACACAATGGACTGAAAAAAAATTAGGAATCGGTAAAATTTTCGAAAAATTTCAGAAAATCTAAAATTTTAGTAAAAATTTACAAATTTAGAAAATTTTTGAATTTTTCTTTCCGGATTTTGGATTTTCGGATAATGGGTCATATACTGTAAAATGATTCTTTCTTATCAAACGTAATTAAAATATAAGAAATGCATAGTACAGCGTAATTTCCATTTAATTTTGCTTATGTAATCAAACAATGAGTTATATGGTAAGTCAAGCTGTTTAAAAACTCATTGATAACACTTTTTTACAAAAACTTTCGCACATCAATTATTTGTTAATATTTAATTTTGTCCAATCGTTGAACTATTTCAGAAATTTAATACTAGGTAAAAAAAAAAAAAAAAAAAAAAAAAATATATATATATATCCTTATTATTTTTATTTGTAGAAATCATTTGTCCTTTTTAAAATGTATTTTTCTACAATACAAACCTTTCAATAATAAATCTCCATGCTGTTTGTTTGTATGAAGTCTTATGAAAATGAAATGCAGATCAACAATCCATCATTTTTGACGGGGTTATATACTAGTATATATATATATATATATATATATATATATACAACTTCACACAAGTTAGTGTCCACCAAGAACTGGCTTAGCCAACATTAAATTAACGTGCTGCCCTGTCTTTATTATTTGTATATACCTGCATTATTTCCTTTAATTTTAATGCTAAAAGATTCTACAAACTATGTAGATTCTTGCAATATTAAGTTTTATCCTGTATTACTTCTTGTATAAGCAATACATAAAAATCTTTTTCACAATTCCTTTTTTTCTATTATTCTAATTTTTTAACTTGGAGCTGTAGTTATATGTGGATCTTGTAATTCCGTGGGTTTAAAAACATTTCATTGAAATACAGTATTCAATGGAAGAAATCTGATTTCTTTTTTAAAATGTAAGACTGTTAGTTGAAAACTTTCCAACCTTATATATATAATCATATTCCATATAGTAGATAATCTTTAAGTTATTGCATTATATTATTTATTTAAAAATTTGTTAAAATATCATAGAATTTTTTGTAAATTTCTTTTTTTTTTTTTTTACTTTTAAATAGAAATTCAACTGTAAATAATAATATTAATAGTTAAACTTGTACAGCATCAGATTACCATTATGAAAATTTCTGTTTTTCAAGTAAAAGAAAATTAGTATTATATAAACAAAGTATATTTATATGATCATTTTGAAGCTTTTTGCTACTTTGAATAACATTCATAATCTTTAGTTTTAATTTTTAATTTAATTATTTACATATCAGATACATGTGTGAATTATGAATCATTACAGTTAAATTTCTTCTTGCTATTATTTCTTAGTTTCTGCCAGTTTTTGCCACTTACTGGCAGAAACTAGTTTCTGCCATGCCGGTTTTAACCACCCCGGCGCCGGCAGAAACTTGCCAGCCCTGGTTTTAGTGTCAGATATCGGTGAAAATTTGATTTTTTTCCTTTGCCAGTAAAATACGATAGATTGACAATTTATGTGGCTAACAGCACATCGATAAGACAGTTTATTAATCTTTTTATCAATTTTTGAAATGAGAACAAACTTATAGGAACAACACATTAATTGCACTTTTTAATTAACTTTATTATTTATTAATTGCAATAAATGTAATTTTTTATGGTTAATTTTATTAAGAAAATTGTAATGTGCGTAAAAATAATGGTTCGGAAACAAATATAAAACATTTACTCGTAAGTAGTAACTTTCAGGACTTCTTTTTAATACTTTGTATTCTAGTCTTCAGATTTCGATTATGTCTCGCTTTTTCTTGTTTTCTGGCAGATGCGTTAGAACGGGTGTTATTGTATTTTGAAATATCCGATGTATTTAACCCTAGTAAGACTATATTTGAAACTAATCTTATATATCACAGTGAGAAATCTAGATGAAATACTTTAGAAATTTGTAATCAAAATAATCTTGGACAATCTGTAATTTTTTACTATTACAGTTTTATAACTTAAAAAAAATATATATACATATAGATAGATGTTTTACCGTGTCCATTCATTTTACCTCTGCAATTTTACTGAAAAACTTAATATGAATTATTACAATAGTTGCTCTGTTTTAATTATTAATAATATAGTAAGTATAAGAAATTTTTGTTGAACATTAATGGGGTAATAATCAATGAAATACCTAGTTTATCAATTATGCATAATTATCGCTATTATTATGAATTATGTATGATTACGCTACAGTTAGGGGTGGGGGGGGGTGTAAAATATTTTACTCCAAAATTTTTGTGTTTATAAAATTATTTCATACACTTTCATTCTCTCTTATCTATTTCCAGGATTGTTGTGTTTTGGATTTCTAATTCTCTGACGACTTCAATTCCATTACCAGAGATGGTTAAAGAAATTGGCGAAATTGAAATAATACCATACGAAATAAAACAGATCGAATGGAGGATTCCTGATTTTTTTTCAGCCGTTGAAGATCCAGATAATCTTCACTTTTATAGCCCTGCTTTCTCCGTTGGAGATATTTTATGGTATTTGAGTCTGTGGCCGAACTGGCGTGTCGAGAGGGAAGGATTCATAGAACTTTTTCTCCGGAGCGACGTGAAACGGCAATACTCAGTAGAATATTATTTTGGCTTAAAAAAATGTGATGGAAACGTGGAGAAGTTAGTCAGTGGAGTAATTAAAGGATGCAAAAAATGCACCCCTATTATCCGTTTAATTAATCAGACAGAATTACTGCAACAAATTTCTGCATTGACTCCTGGCAATGTCCTTACTATCATTTGCATGCTGAAGGTGATGACTGAAATTAGTAATTCCTCCCAGGCAACAACTACATTGGAGAAAACAATACCACAGAAGTTGATAAGTATGTTATTAGTCAATATCACAGATTTTTATATTATTAGATTATTACCACTAATGAATTTAAATGAACTTAAGGGGAGGTTCTCCCGATAAGCCTTGATTGTTTTTTTTCCTTTGTTTAAATAATGCACATAGATTAAAAAACAGTTTTTCACATTGGAATTTTCTGTACTTTCGTCTTGTGAATATTGTCATATAAAAATGTAGATATTTTAATCGATTTAATTTCCTCCAAAGTTCATTATGCACGGCATGCACAGTAAATCGGTGTAAGTGATTACGCTCTTAATAATCTGAAGTAAGGCGTTACGGCACTGTCCTTTGATGAGCGTTATATCATTTGATTAGCATCTCCCTTAATCCATATCTCAAACTCATTAATCCCTTTGCTTGCTGTTAGGAATGGGGAAAACAATTTTCCCTTAATATTGGGTTTTCTTAAAATTGTAATTTGTTAACGATATTTACCGAATTTTCATTTTATTTTTGGCAAGATTTGCTCTTGTATACTAGGAACAGGACTAGAATAGTTGCGCTATAAAACAGAGTATGAACTTTGAAAAGCAATAAATATCTAAATCAACAAATATGGTTTTCAGGAAATCAGAATATAGTTTAAGTAAACGATTTTATCCACTTATTACACCAGTGCCAGCTTATTGTATTTTCTTTATAAATGTGCCATAAACCTAGGGACAATATAGGAAATGTTTCCTTTATTTAAGCCCTTGTAATTAAAACAAAGATTTCCCCAGATGTTACTTTTGTGTTTTTCATTTTGCACAAGTACTTGTGAGCCACATGAATGTTATTAAAGTACATTTAATGCTTCCAAATAATTTCACAATAAGTAACTTTAAAAAGTAAAAGGTTTAAATCTGTTTCCTGAGAAATTTTTACTTACTATTTAAAATTATTTTTTGTATATATGTTATTATGTAAAATTTCCGTAGCGTAATAAATACATACTATGTATTTATTATTAATAAATATCCGCAATTAAACAGGTTTTTTAACTGTATCAAACAAATGTAGATTCTAGATTTTGTATGATATTTTATTTATTTTAATACATTTCAGTAAAATGTGTTTTTATTTTTTAAGGCGATTCACAAAAATATTTTTCTACGCTCAACAATGCGCAACTTTTTTGACATGACACATTTATGGAGTATTATTTTTGACGTAACCTGACATTTGCAGGCATGAATTTTTTAGTGATTTGTAATCACACAGTTTTTTTTCCTTTTTCGGTAAATTAAATATCTTGAATTATATAAGATTGTTATCTCATGAAGGCAGTTTTTCTCATTTCCTCCACTGTCACGTACAGATATTCGGTTCAAACCGTCAACTTTGATAGCATTTTCTGAAAGATTCTCAAGGCGGAATGGCGTGATTCGCGCCCAAATTTTCGAAATCCCGCCCAAAAAGTGTCACTATTTTTCGAAGAATTTTGCTCTTTGAAACGACGATCACTACCCGCGACCGACTGACGAATTTTAAGATATATTCTCGCGACCGATCGAAGAATTTTGCAATTTTTCTCCTGCGACAAATTGACGAATTTTGCATTTTTCCCCGCGACCATTGACAAATTTCGCGATGTTTTCCGTGATTAATTGGCGAATTTCATGGTTTCATCTTCGACAGATTGATGAAGTTCACGATTATTCTCTGCGTCCTGGTGAATAATTTCGTAATTTTTCTCCGCGACCGACAGACGAATATCGCGATATTTTCCCGTGCCCATTTGACGAATTTCGGGATATTTTTCCACGACCGATCGACGAATTTCACAATATTTTCCCGTGACAAGCTGTCGAATTTCGCAGATCGACGACATTCCTGATTTTTTTTCCGCAACAGATTGACAAATTTCAGGAATTTTCCATGACAGAATTTTCTAATTTTACAGTTCCTTGTGTGAAATTGTCGAACTCAGGATTTTTTCCTCGCATCGGATTAAGAAATTTCGCGATTTTTCTCAGCGACCGACTGACGAATTTCACGATATTCTCCCGGGATCGTTTGACGAATTTCGCGATATTTTCCCGTGACCGTTTGACAAATTTTGCGATATTTTCCCGTAACTAATCGGCAGACTTTGCAGCGTTCTTTTTTTCAAGTGACCGAACGACAAATTTTGCGATTCTCTCCCGCGACAGAATACCGAAATTCATGATTTTTTCCCCGTAACCAATTGATGAAATTCACGATTTTTTTCTGGCGTCCGACTGAACCGTTTTTGATTCTTGGACGACTTAATGTGACTTTGATATAAATTCCTTTCTTCTCATCAAATGCAGACGTTTCTCTTTCGATGTCTTCATCTTTAAAATGCTTTTCACATACCTATGGAATAAAATATTATGAATATTTTTGTTTATCAAAATAAATATATAGTTTAAAAAAATCAATTACTAAATGGGACCCTTCATAAAATTCTTCTTAATAAAATAGATTCCTTCACAAAATTTCTGATAATTATATGGGCCCCTTCACAAAATTCCTTATAATAAAATAGAACCCTTCACAAAATTTCTGATAATTAAATGGGCCCCTTCACAAAATTCCTTATAATAAAATGAGTTCCTTCATATATATAAAATTCCATTTCATAAAACATACTCTTTCATTAATTACTTCCTAATTATTATCCCTGTTATTTTTCATAAAAAAAATAATAATAATAAATAAATAAATAAAGTAAAATAAAAATTACATTTCACAAAAATTACTTTTACTTTTCGCGAAATGGACCACAAGAAAAAAAAACCCTACATCGACCCCTGAATAATCACTCATTATATTTAGTATAGTTAAAGTTTCTCTGAATAAAATCTTAATTTTTAGTTAAATGTTGCCAAAAATAAAGATGTTTATAACCGATGATTTTTTAAGAATTAATTTATCAAATTTTCAGAATACAAAAAGAAAAACTGAAAAAAAAATTCTATATGAAATGAAATCTTTGCCATTTTAGTTTACTTGATCAAAAAATAAAATAATATTTGAATATTTAAGAGAAAAGAAAAATAATTTTTCTATTTTTTTGGTTTTAAAGTTAAATGAAAATTCATTTATTGTAAAATTTATTCACAAAAACTTTACACACAGTAATAAAAATACATTTTAATCTGGCATTAAATAAATGTTATTTTCTGCAGCAATAAAGCAATTAGCTATATTAAATAATCACTCATTATAACTAGCATGTATGTTTAGTATAGTTAAAGTTTTCTAAACAAAATCTTGATTAATTTTTAGTTAAATTTTGCAAAAAATTAAAATTGGTTACAACTGATGATTTTTAATAATTATTTTTATGAAATTTTCAGAGTACAAAAAAAAAAAGGAAAAAAGAAAAAAAAATCTACATGAAATGAAATCTTTGGTTAGATTTGCCATTTGTGTTCATTCGATCAAAAAAATAAATTACTGAATATTTAAGAGAGTTAAATGTCATTTTCAAAGTGCTTGGTATTAAAGTTTTAAAAAAAATCTTTTACTGTAAACCACATTCACAAAAACTTTACACACAATAATAATAATAGTAAAATAAGTACATTTCAACCTGGCATTAAATAAACGTTAAATTTTTGTAGCAATAAAAAAAATATATATTAAATAATCATTCATTATAACTAGCATGTATGTTTAGTATACTTACTCACAGATTTTTTGTCCAAATTAAATCTTTTCTAGGAATAACATGAAGCCAAGCTGATTTTAAGTTTTCATCCTTTGGGAACGCGAAGATTGACACTTTATTTTCTGTATCATAATTCCCTTTGCAATTAGGTACGCAACATTTATAAACCATTTTCCTACAAAAAGAAAGAAAAAGGGATTATATGGAAAATGTTTTAATAAAATGTATTTAACTATCGATTTAGTATGCTTAATTTATGTTGAAATTGTGAGCTAAAATTATATGTAAAACTAAAAAACATTACGTAAACACAAAAATATTTTAATGGCATTTTTTAGAAATCTTATTCAATTGTTTTCAAATTATAAAATGCATTTTTTAAATTAGATCATTCATACACGATATTTTAAAAATCAAAGTTTACATATATTTAATAATAATAATAATAATGTTTAAAAATTACTCTAATTGCCAAAATATATTCTTAACAAAAGAGTTGAAGCAAATAAATACGGCATACAAATTTGAATAATTTTAAATGCATTAAACATACAGAGATTTACTTCAATTATATTTTAAATAATAATCATTTCAAAATTCTCACTACGCATTTTATAACTTATTTTACATATTTAGTTACTATGAAGTACGAAATTAGATATGCATAGTTATAACATAAGCTTATTCTTATCAAAATACAGCAAGCATAAATCTATGATTTTTCAATAACAACTATACTAACTAATATTAAAAGTTCTAGCTTTAAAAAAAATAATAATAACTGAAAAATTTAATCCTTTTCACATTGCTGTCTTCACACATGTTTTAAAAATAACACAAAAATATTCTTACATGTGCAATCAAAATATCATACACGTGCACAATTTTAAAGAAAAATGTAACTAAATTAAATTACTGTGTAATAAAGACATAAAAGAAATTTCACTTACCGTATTTACAATAACAGTTGATAAAAAAATCCAATCTTTTCAAGCCTATTTCACTGTAAAAAGCACATAAATCCACATTTTCAAACAGCAATGAAATTTGCGAGGCAGTCACGACAACATCTTTCACCAACTACTGAGAAATACATTCTGCCTTCTTCCTCCTTCCTCTGCCTACTAAGCGTGACGTCAGAGGAGCTTTCATCTCCTGCAAGAGGGCTTGCTATCTAGGTGGCAATGCCAACCTCCATAAGGAATAAAAAAACTGGGTATGTGATTATACCAAAAAGCATTTGAACACATACAATATTTTTAAAAAGTTGGCGCCACTAGTAATAAGTGTAAATCAATATTTTTAATACTGAATTAAATGAATGCATATCTAGTGTAAATTATGTGTAATTATAAATAATATTTCTTTATAAAATGTAAATGTAAGAAAATGCTTACTTAACCCTTCCCTTTTGAAAATCCTGCATGCAGGTTTGGCAAGTGTATAAAATCCACTGTCACGTGTATAATTCATTGAAAAAGATGATAATAAGACGACCAATCATTGTGCATAGCATGCATCACAGATATGTAAAAGAAGAAAAAAAAATGTGTGAATTCCCAATTATTAAAGATACACTCTGATTAATTTTGTACACCCGACACCTTTTATGTCACTACTAGCAAGTCAAATGCTCATGTCATACTAATCTCAAGACTATAATGCTACGATATCGTTTCCGTTACTTATGATTATTTTTTCTTTTTTGCTTTCAGGATTAGATAAATTGTCAGCGAACTTCAAAGATCTTCTTGCTGATAAAGAGAGCTGTGACGTGACTTTGAAAGTAAAAGATAAAGAATACAAGGCTCATAAATCGGTCTTGATTGCACGGTCTAACGTTTTTGCTGCTACTTTCAAGCATGATACTTTAGAAAAACAGACGGGAATCATCACCATACTAGACTGCGATCCTGATTCTTTTCAAGAATTCTTGGAGTATCTGTACAGCGGTGAACTTGGAGAGTTACCTTTCTGCAGTGCTCTAAATCTGTATTACACGTCGGACAAATATAATGTTGAAGAACTCAAGGCATTCTGTGTTGAATTTCTCATGCAGTGTTTGGAAGTGGAAAATGTATGCGAGATTGTCGTGCTTGCTGATAAGTACGACGAGACGCAATTATTCTCTGCATCTCAAGTCTTTTTCAACGAAAATGTTACCAAAATTTTGCAAACATCTGAGTGGCAGTGTTTAATGAAAGAAGACTATCGTTTGGCAAACAAACTTTTAATAGAAATGTCAAAAGTTAAACTTGGAGACTGAGTTTCGAAATGAGAAATTTTCCAAGGGGAATTGAAATGAATTTGTTTTTCAGATCAGCATATGTGTAATAAATAAGTTTTTTTAAAGTAATTAAAATGAAATTGTTTTGTTCTGTTAATCATGCAATTTTACGAAAGTTCACACGAATAATTTACCAAAAGATCTCTGTTACATATAAAACTAATGTTAGCCAAAATATTTTCAATTGAAACAGTAAAATCTGACAGGTGTAAATGAGGGTAAGATAAAAATTGAGAGGATTTCTGATAGGAATATATTTTGGCTTTTGACAATTAATAAAATTTTATTGTTTTAAGATATGATTTTTTTCTCACTTTAGTTGATATAATAAAATTAGGACAATTTTGGCTAAGGATTAGAAAGCAATTTAAAAAATAGCTGAAATTGTCATTAGCATTTTCCAGAGCCTGATTATGGGCAGGCGGGACAAACTTACACAAGTAAAAACAAATAAAAATTTCTGACTTAATTTTGACAGAAATTCTGCATGAATATGCTGTTTAAATAGGTCGAAATTTACTTCTGAAGGTATGCCCCGTCAGTAGTCAGGACCTGACTATATCCCTGAAACATCATTGTCATAATTCCAACAAGGGATTACAACAAAATAGTTAAGTAAAAGTTACTAAATTTAAATTTTTACATGCTCCTTGGGTCTAATAACTTATAATTACAAAAGCATTCTTCATGTCTAAACTAAGGCTCGTCTATCTGTAATGCCTTGATAATGACATTTTAAACTGTAAGCCTATTTTAGAGGTAAATTATAACAATTGAAATCTTATGGTATATAGTGTTGTCCTCTAAAAAAAACTCGCTTGTTTCCTAAGAAGTTTTTTAAGAAAATGTTTCCTGAAAAAAACCCACCCTAGTACTACATAAAATATTTCACTAAAGTCATTTTTTTTTTTCGTTTTGTTCTGTTTTTATGCACCATTTGTAATAATAAAAATAGTTAAAAATACCTAAGGAGTGCTTATTTAGTTTTAACATAACTTAAATTAACAATTGCAGAATTCTGGCAAAACATGAGCTTCATTTTTACTGATTTTCTTGGTAAAATAAAATTTTAGAATATCTACATAAATCTTTAATTGTTTTTATGTTAAACCATTAATATGTAATAAAATGCATAATTTTCAGCTGATTACATCAGGTGCGAGTTTTTTTTAGGTAACATGGGTTATTTTTAGCACTTTCCAACCTAGTTGAAAAGTGCTTATGACTTCGGTTTGTCTGGCCGTCTGCCGTCTGTCCGTGCTCTAACTCCCGTAAATATGCTCGGATTGCTCTGCAATTTTTATATGTTATTATCGTTATCTATAGCATGTTCCCTATTTCAACGGAAGTGTGTAGCACTTATAGTTTTTTTACAGGGACACTCAAAAGAATTCCGTTACATTGCGGTCTATGGGGAAAAATCATTTGCTGTTTATTTAAATAATGTTTCACTATTTTAAACGCATTGAAATTTATATATATCACTAAGGTGCATTAGAAGAAGCTTAATATGGAACAGGGTGTGCATAGCACTTATAGTTACTTTACAGGGACAGTAAAAATAATTCCGTTACATTACGTCTATGGAGAAAAATCGTCTGCGGTTTATTTAAATAATGTTTCACTATTTTAAACGCATTGAAATTTATATAGATCACTAAGGTGCATTACAAGAGACTTACTACGGAATATTGTGTGTATAGCAGTCATCGTTCATTTACAGGGACACGCAAAAGAATTATCTACTGTCTGTTAACAATAATTCCTGGAAGGGCGTTTTAAGTTACTGAACGCGATTTTAATGTTAACTTGCTTTTTGTCTATTACGTGGTGTGTATAAATTCTGTAGATCCTATACAGGGCAGCACAAAAGTTCGCAAACACATTTCTGTTTATTGACAAACTCCAGACGGAGAATTTTAAAATGTGCTACACGTTTCCTAACTGAACTAAAATTTAGCATCCTATGTAGTATATATACAATTCTATATATCCTATACAGGGCTGAATAAAAGTATTCGGATATTTTTCCGAATATTGTATATGTTGGAAATTCCTGAAATTATGTTTTTAAATATGTTATGCGTTTTCCAAATTGTTTACTTAGAAGTTATCTTTTAGCTTATTAAACGGTATGATTTGTAAAATTATTTTGGAAGCGTTGGAAAGTGCTACATAATCTATGCTTGACGCATGATTTTTCGTTCTTGTTTTGGAAAGGTGGGGGTTTTTTTTCAAATTCTTACTTAATTGGCTACCATTTTGTATTAAAGTGATAAAATGAAAAATGCTCAACATTAAAATCTTAGTCAGAACAAGCTGTGAAAATTTAGCCAAGTTTAATTTTTTTACATTCTTTATTAGATTTTTTATAGAGAAAATTCCAAAAAAATGGGTTTTTTTAGAGGACGGTACAATACTTATTCTGAAAGCAGTCTCAAACATTTTAAAAAAAATATTCAGCAAAGTCTATTTATTAAATATGTATTTTAACATTAATAAACTTGGTTATGCCATGCTACACATTGGAGAAAATTTTGGAACAAGAAGTACAAAATTAAATAGTTCTTACATAGTTAAACAAGAAAGGCTCCACTACTTATATGAACATGTTGAACTGTACTATCTAAGAATGTTGTAAATATGAAAACGCGGTTTAGTGGAGAGCTGAAGAAAAAGTTACTATGTACATTGGTAATGACAATTGCCTCCAGGGAAAAACTTTACATAAAGTATCAAACATATACAAAATATGGAGATATGAAATATATTCAGATAATCGTTGCGTTTGCTCTAAAGCTTTTCTGAAAATTATAGGTTTAACTTAATAAATTTGAAATTTGGGACTTGATAATGATATTTACAACTTTTAAATTCTTTAATATATTAAAATTAAAAATGTTTCATGCTTAAACTAATGCACAATGTAGTACTTGAATATAAATGTTGGTAAACAATTTAAACATTCATGGTTGATTTGCTTAGTTCCCATTTTATAGCCAAGGTTATAAAATTCACCATTATATGAGAATAATCGGAAATAACAGTGTTTACCTCTTGTGATAGTGGTATTTTCTTTTCCTCTTCTTATTTATTTTTTATGTTTGCATTAATACAGATGCATTTACATAGATTTATTACCAGTAGAATGACCATGAGCGGTCATTTTGGACTGGTACCGAATGAATAAATTTTGCGTCGAACCTGAAATTTCTTCATAAAATAAGTTAAGTATAAACCACACAAAAATAAATTTAAATAACATAATAGTCTTAAATAAAATTTCTGATGTAAAATATTTTTATAAAACTTGAGTAAAATTTCCGGTCTTTCTATTGTTAATCTATGTAAAATAAAGAGTTATTTTATGCATGATGTCGTATCTTACACCAAATAGCTCTTTAATTTCGGTGTATTCAGTTATACAAGAAGTACTACTCAAAAGTCTCAGTTGGTTCCTAACAATGTTGTAACTGTTCACGTGAACACCAAAGCCAAAAACTGTTCACTCAACTGAGGCAATTGAATTGGACAAACCAGAAGCTTTGAAATGAATAATTAATTGGTGAATGAATAGTTTTAATATATATTCCACAAAAATTAAAAGTATATCCATTCATTTTCGTATTTTCTTTGGTGCATTCCATCTGATTATTAGTGATCAGTCGATTATAGATCGTTTAAGAATCAAAAGCTTAGTTCTCGAGAAATTCTCATAATCGAATGATGATTTATTTGAATACTTTGCTCTCGATTGAGGTTAGCACAGAAAACTACTCCGGACTTTGAACCGGATGAGCGGGGACATTTTGCCTCTTCCACTCATCAAATGTTTACTCTATATATTGTTAAATACCAATGGTGGCCGGTGGACCAAATAAAAGAGGAGGCTGAGAAAGATCAACAGTAAAAACAAAGATCACCCCCATCTGTCTCCCTTTATCAGAAGATTATTTTAGTGGTCAACATTAGCAATTTAATTTAAGGCACAAAACCAATAACAATTTCAATAATAATCTTATATCAATATGTTTTGTATTTGTGCAATATATATTATGTATGTATATATACAGTAGAGTCTCGAAAAACCGAGGTTATTGGGGCTGACACCACCTCGGATTTTCCGAAAAAGTAGAAAATTCTTACCGATTATCATTTTACTCAATTAGGATGACAAAGAATGCACATACCTTTATTCCTTTTGTAATGATATACAGGATACTTTACAATTTTTAAAAAAAATCAATTTTTTGATGCTTTAGCACATTACTTCTCTTTTTAGATGCAATATCTAGCCAACGTTTAAAAAGCAGGAGTGGCTTCGTTTTGCTGTTCTACATATTTTAAAGCCAGTTCTAAAGATGCAGAACTTTCACTATGAGAGATTTTTTTTTCAAATGGCAGAGAGTCGTTTTCTTTTGTATCATTACATTCCTACTCATCTTTTATCATTTCTACAATAGTCGATTTAGGCACAGAATAGAATACATTCAGAAGGGATACTCTCATTGGCTGCTATGGAAATTATATTTAACATGGGATTCGCATAGAAGCTGGCGCCGTCTGGAGGAAGGCAGTAGAACAAACAGCATGGTTGCCGTAAGACTGCAGCATTTGGCACTTTATCGCTCTTTTGGCGACATTTTAAATATGATGGTTAAAAAAGGGCTAGTGGGGTATGGAGGAAATTGTAAACATTGGGATTTATTTGCCGCTGCTGACGGCCTACTCAACAACTGCGCATTTTTGACTTTGTGAAAAAGCAATAGTTCAAACTTCAATTTTTATTGCCATTAATTTTTAAAAGATTAAATATTTTTAAATTAAAAATGGATATATAATAATAAAATATGTCAATTTTTAATTATGGCTATATAAAACTAAATCCAGCTTTTTTTTTTTTTTTTTTTTTTTTTTTTTTTTTTAAACAAATTAGTTATTTTATTAAAATAAATTTTGATTTGTGACTAAGATTTTATTTATTTTTTCTTCCCATGTACTTTTTTTTTACACATATTTTCGGCTCTGAAATTATTATTTTTTAAAGTTACAATGTTTTCATTAAAAAGAAAAGTTTATTCCAATGTGCCATAATAATATCGAAATTAAAATGTGGGTTGTGTACAAAAAATTACTAAGCACAACATATTCTTAACATTTATCTAAAAGTAATACAGAATTTTATTTGCTTCAAAAATCTATAAATCCAGAATTTTTACTGCTTTTTTTTCCCCCCATTTTATAAAAATGTTTACTTAGTGTGAATTAAGAATAAATTTGTGTGCCAATTAAAAATCTGAACGATAGGTACTACATATCTCGATTTTAATTAATACATTAAATAAAAACTTAATTTGGTTTAAATTCAAACTTTTTTTTTTTAGATATATAGAATTATTTTGAAGTTTTTCTTCTCTCCATACACTTATTTTTAATGCTCATTTCCAGTATTTTATTCATGTGAAAACAGTTGAAGACAACCTTTAACAAAATTCCAGTCAATTCTGTATTTTTGAAATATCTTTCTCATTCTTTATTCTTAGTTTTTTTTTTTCCCCCACTTCTATTTCATGAAATGTTTACAGAGTGATTTTCGATAAATTTGTGCAGTTTGATAAGTAATTTGCAAATTCTTTAAATTGTAATCTAAAATTTCTTTTACTTATGGGAAAAAAAAAAAAAAAAAAACCTTGTATAATTTCTTTCTTTTTTTATATACTTTCAATTCTTTAAAATGTTCACTTCTATAACCATTATTAAAATTGTACAGTTAAATAAATGGTTTTCTTTCTTGATAAATACTCATGAAAACTTTTTCAATATTCATATTTTTTACTTATTTATTCTAATCAGAAACCTAAGAAGAAATAAATCTGCAAAATATTCTGTCTTTTTTTTTTGTTATGTTGTTTTCAAAAATAAACATTAGTAAACTTATTTATTAATTTTAAAATTTGACGATATTTTCAAGGCATATTTTGTACCCATGAATTTTAATAACTATAGTCAGTTTATTTAATTTATTAAGAAAAAGTCTCACTATGTACTTACATTAAAAAAATTACCCTTTTTTTTACTACCCAAAATGTAAAAAGTTTATGAAAGAGATAATAGTTATTTTAATTATAAATTATACTGACGATCATTTTTATACTGAAAGAAAACTTGTACCACCTTTATGTAGAACGAATAAGTAGTCATTTTCTAAATCCCTAAACTAGAAATATAGATTTCCGAGTTATACAAATAACATAAACAAATAAACTGAATAGACAAAATCATTGAGATAGGTGATGAAACGATACATTGTATTATGAATCATTTGAATTGTGAGAAATTAACCCTTGATATCCAGAATAAATTCATAAACTAGAATTATAGTTACTAAAACTAACATCTTGTGTTCATATTTATTTGCAGAGATTAAAATCAGTTTGACCAGGATAATATAAGAAAACACTCTTGAATTTTAATAGAGGAGACCAGAACTCTCCAGCAAAGGGAACTAAAATTCATAATGACATGGAACTTTTTTTTTTTTCCCCTAGAGCCGCAATTTAGTTTCTAGATGCTAGTGACAGGATTTTTTTTTCTCAGTATAGTTTTAATGATTATTTTATTTTCTCTTGTCTCTTACCTTATTTTGAAATTTTCCATCTTGATTTTCATTCTGAAAAACAAAATCTTGTTTTTTTTTATCCCTCAGTAGTGAATAAAAATCATGGCTGCCAACTTTTATATTAACACAATTTCAGAATATTTTATCATAATATTAACTATTAAAGAATTAATATTTATTTTATTTATCTTATTTAATCATAGAAATTCTGCAATTAAATAAGGCAAAGATTCTTAATAAAAAATAACTATAAAAATAGCATAAAAGTTGGCAGCTATACTAATTACAGGGGTGGAAATTGCAGTTTTGTAGCAGCATTTAGCAATTCTGTAGCAGGACACAATGGCTGTACCATTGAAATCGAATAGCATTTTCCCTTTTAATATGAAAACCAAGGATTTTTTAGAAAATGTTGTCAAAGTTTATACTTTGAACCTAAGTTCTTAAGGCACTAAAATAGTTTTTATGATAAAATAATCACAACTCAAGAGCAAATTCATTATCAAAGACTTTAACTAACTTATCGAAAAATGCTATTAAATTCCGAATCAATTCAGTAGTCATGCCCTGCAAATTTCATATAAAAATGAGTTATGAATATGTCAGAATGTTTCCCATTGGCAAGCAGGAGAAAATATTTTTTCTTGAGAACAATTAATGCCAAAAATATTTTGCAATAATGTTTCTTTTTCAATGACAGTACAGCAGTTGCGTCTTTGAGTAAACATCCTCTTTTAATTAAGATGACGTGTAATAAATAATGTAAAAAGTGAAATTTAGACCTGAACCTGTAGCAGAATTTGTTATTGATAATTTTTATTAGCTTTAATGATGCTACAAGGATAATATTGTGTTAACATTTCTGAAAGCCTGTAAAAATGTCCATATAAAGGTGTTTTTTTTTCTATCAATTTTTTTAATTATGGAAAATTACATTCTTATAGCAGATTGGAGCAGAATTCAGATATTTTTTTCACTTCAGTAGCAGAATGTAGCACTAAATCAAAATTTAGTCTGTGGCTTGAAGCAAATTTTCACCCCTGTAATTACAAAGAATTAAAAATCAATCAACAAATGATTACACAAACAAACACCATTTTACATCTTTCTGCCCAATTTATTGAATAAAAACATATTTTATTTACATTGCAATTAAACTTCTAATATAAATTCTAGGCTAAAGTAAAATAACAAATTAGGCAATTAGGTGGAAATATTTTCATCCATCCTGCATCTACGTTGAGTACAGAGGAAACCACCAAAAAGCTCTGAAAAGCTGGGTCATTTGTACTTAATTAACCTGTAATATAAAAAAAGTTACATTTAAAATACAAATGAATAAATAAGAACATTACAGATTTATTTATCTAATTTAAATATAAAGAAAAAAAAATAAGTCAAATGCCAAATCAACATGCAATTTATAACTCACTCTTTAGACACTCGGGACAGAAAATACACACTAAGGCTGTGCGATCTAAGAAACTTAATATTGCAATATATCGACAAGTTAATATTATATATTAATATTACTAACATATTGCAATACTAATTTAAAGGGGGGAGAGGGGGGGGGGGGTAAAGAGCATTTGCTGTTTTTAAAGATAAATGATATAATATCAACAATTTAAACACAAAACTTAGATGAAAGCAATGAATTAAAATTTTTATATCTATCTGCTCATAGAATATAATTTCTATTTTTAATTAAAAAGGGAATATCTAAAAGAAAATTAATCAATTGTTCAATACTTTTTGCATTTATACCATTACTTTCATAAAGATTTTCGTTGAGGCAAGCGCGGATCCAAGGGGGAGGTCATGGGGGTCATGACCCCCCTCTAAACGAAAAACATTTCTATATAATAATACTTTTTTTAATATAAATATATATAAAAGGTGTTTTGATATATATTTTTTTTTTCTCCGTTAAAAATTCTAATCTTATTGATATTTTTTTTCTCCGTTAAAAATGCTAATCTTATTCATACATTCATAGAGTTATTTTTATACAGAAATGCAGGAAAAATTGCAGTTATTGTTTAAGCATAAAAAAATCAAACAACGTTTTATATTTTTCTATAAATGTCGTACATCTTGAATTGTATCCAATTGCAACCTCAAGACGACATTTGCATGACTGTTGAGCCTCAAAAATCGGCTTAAAATGTGAACTTTAGTGACATTTTCTGTAAAATTAAATAAAATAAAAATGGTAATTCCTATTTCTTGGCATCTGAATAAAACATAGAAACTACAAATTTTATACAATTACCAAGGCTGCTATGGCTCAAGGAATTTTTCAGAGAAAATAGCCGTAATTTCTTATTGAAATTTTTGCCTAATCGCACGATCAAATATGGCAAGTTTTTTAATAAAAAATTACTGGTATTTCCTCTGAAAAAAATTCTGACCAGTAGCAACCCCGATTTATGAATATACTGCAAATTTCATGCATTTAGGAATGAAAATGAATTCAGTTTAGGTTAGAAAATAGCAAATTTGGACTTAAGATACAAAAATTGTCAAGAAGACATGTGACCCCCCCCCCTTCCTCCAAAATAGACATGATCCCCCTCTAAATGGAAAGCTGGATCCGCCTCTGCGTTGAGGATAGTATTTTGCCTATTTTCATTTTATTGTATTAACCCCCCCCCCCCTCTTTTTTTTTTTTTTGTAAGTCTTATATTCACCACTATAATATGATTAAATATAGGATTTAAAAAACACTTCATATTCACCACTATGACACGATTAAATATAGGATTAAAAAAAAAACACATCTAATGAAGTAAAGTCCATATAAAAATGTATGTAAAAATGTATTTAATTATAGATTAATATTGGTTAAAAATATCAAACTTTGTTTTAATGACTAAAATTATTTAAGAAATTTCAAAAATATCATTTATTTTGAGAAGCTTATGGTTTATTACAAAATGTAATCATAGCAACCATGTAATTTTTATTTTTTTTACATTAATTTTTATCTAACATTGTTTAAATTCATAATGTATCTCTCACTGAAAAAAAGATAAAAGAAAATCTTTGCTGAATAACTGATGGACATTTCCCTTTCCCTGTACATAAATTTCATAATAAAATGCACTAGAATAAGCAAGTAGTTATGACCAGGGTTGGGGAATTTTCAGAAAATCTTACCAGCCAGCAAGATGCAAAGTGCAGTTGAAAAATTTTATGACAAAATGTATGCGACTGCAAAAATATTTAATTACTATTAGTAGATTCATTTTCATATTTTTTTTCCCAAAAAAATTAAGAAATACAGTAAAATCCCGTTACAACGAACTTCACGGGACCGCAAATTTTATTCGTTGTAACGGGAATTTCGTTGTAACGGAATTCAATAGAAAATTAAACATTTCAATTCAGATCCTCATATCATAGTTAATTATAAAAATATAGTAGTATAATACAAATTAGTAGATAATTAATTATTAAAAATAGTAATAAAAATTAGTAGTACCTTCTAATAACGTAAAGTTAGTATAATACAATGTATAATATTTTTTATAGAACTGAAAAATTGACTTACCACCATTTCAATGATCTTCAAATTGTACAAGAAAAAATTTAATGCAGAAAATCAGTGATTTTTTTTTGTACAAGGGAGTTTGAAGCTGCGGACAATACAAAATTATGTACATGATTAATATTAGAAAAAATGTTATCTGGTACACTGCTCTGTAAAGAAATAAAATTGCGCACTCTTTCTAAGCTTTCTAAGGCTTCAGCAGATGTAACTTTTGAAACCTCATTTTCTTCATCTTCAGAACTTTCTTCATCATTTTCTAAAATGCGATCATCAACAATAGACTGCACAATATCTGTCTCTGTTAATGAATAACAAGTTGCAGCATTGTCATCTGCAGTTAAAAAATCTTTAAAGCTTATGCTTTGAGACACACCAGATTTTTCTTTTACTAAGTTCCAAGTGGATTCGATCTCATATTCGACTGTCTGCTCCTCATCATGTACTACATCGCTAGATCCTTGAGCCGTCGATTCTTTATTTAAATCCTGGTCAATCTGCGCGTGTTTCCAACAGTGGGCTATTGTTTTCTGGCTTATATCATCCCACTATCCACAGATCATATCAATTGCCTCTTTCATGTTGCACTTTCTGTTTACGTTATTTTGCAGATCACAGAGAATGCGTTTTAATAACATAGTTTTGTATCGTGATTTTACGGCTCTGATAATGCCTTGGTCAAGAGGCTGAAGTATTGCAGTACAGTTAGGCGGGAAATACTCTACACGAATGTGATTCAATATAGGAGGATCATTGTGTGCTGTGCAGTTGTCTATGAGTAGAAGAATTTTACGTTTTTGTTTTTGCATATCTTTATCAAAATTTATCAGCCATTCATTAAAGAATCCTTGCGTCATCCATGATTTTTTGTTGGCTTTGTAGATGCATGGTAAGGACTTAAAATGTTTGAAACAACGGGGTTTTTCAGATTTGCCGATTATGAGTACTTTTCGTTTTTCTGTTCCTGATTTGTTGCAGCAAAATAGGGCTGTAATCCTTTGTTTGGAAAGCTTTCCTCCAATACACTTGTCTCCTTTTAACGCTAAAGTCTTCCTTGGTTCTAACTGAAAAAATATTCCGGCTTCATCGGCATTAAAAACATCGTTAGGACTATACGTCTTGATTATTTTTTGTATTTCACCTTTACGCCATTCGTTTACAAATTCAACTGGGACGTCTTTTGCTTCTCCTGAAATGCATTTTGCCACTATACCGTATCTTTCTCGGAATCGATTCAACCATCCGACACTGGCTTGAAAATTTTCAATGTTTAGCATTCTTGCAAATTCCAAACCTTTTTCTCTAATTAAAGGGCCACTTAGAGGGATGTTTCTAGAACGAACATCCATAAACCATTTGTAAACAGCACTATCCACATCTTGAAACTGGGCATTTCGAATTCGTTTTCTGCTTGGATCAAAGACTTTAACTTGAATTTTTTTCAAAATGCTTTCTTTATCTTTTAGAAAAGTGGATAAAGTAGACGGCGAAATTCCATATTTGCTAGCAACATCAGATTTTTTCATTCCTTTCTCAACTTCAGAAATTATGGCTTTTTTTTCTTCCAAACTAAACTGTTTTCGCTTAACAGCCGCCATTTTATGACCTACTGGTAAGATGAAAATTTTCAAACTGATTTCGAGCTTTGGAAATTCCTTTGCGAAAGTTATTCAGGTAGGGAGGAGAGGGAAGGGGGAATGTGCAATACTCATTTCACGTTTTGTTAAGTTTGCCTACATTGGTTACAACTTACTTGGACTTCCAAGAAAAAGGGGTGGAGAAAAGGGGAGAGCGAACAAAGGAAACATTCCTTCTGCAGTGAAATGCCTATGCACACCGATTTTACAACAAAGCTCGGAGAAAAGCGATTGCTTTAGAGATAAGCTTGATTGTCCCTAAGACTAGGCATCGAAAACAAAAATTGTCAAGCGATAAAAATGTACAACTGAAAGTATTTGCCGTGTCATATTATTTCGTTCTAACGAGATTATAAAAAATTGAATATTTCGTTATACTGAGATTATGTTAACATTATTTGAATACATTTCAAAACGGGACTCGCTTGCATTTCGTTATAACGGGATTTTTCGTTGTAATGGAATTCGTTGTAACGGGATTTTACTGTATATACAACAGAGGACACTTTAGTACAGGATAGAATTTAGTACCATGTTTACATCATGGTAATTTGTAAAGTTGCAAAATATAATTAGTAAAAAAATTAAAGCTTTTTGGCAAATCTTCAATAGCTTACAGATTTCAAAGGCTGCCTAAAAATCCACTCGCCAGTAGTGAGTAAAATGATGTATTTTCCCCCCGCCCCTGGTTATGACAACAGATATTACAATTTTTGCTCTTTCATTAATAACGCATTTAAAGTAAAATTACCAGTGGTGGCAATAAAGTCAATCGCCAAATTTTCTTGCATTTATTTACTTAAAATTTTTAATTAGTGTTAATTTAAAATTAACTAGCTCAAATAAAAATGTTAATATACACATATTTCAACCAACAAAAGTAGAATCCTTGATGAAATACAAAAAAATTATACTCTTTCCTCGTAGGAAAGTGGCCATAAGATGGCCGCTGACAGACATTTTCTTTGAAGTATATGTGATTAATCTCCATAAAAAAGGAAAAAGAAGCAAAAATATTCATATAAGAAATATAAAAGAAATCACCTTGATATACATGGTTTAATATATAAATAATGAATGAAAATGTAAAATAAAATTCAAGTAATCATTAGCTGCAAACAGCAAATTTTAAGTTCAGAGTTTCAGAGTCAGGCTCATAAAAATAGAATCAATGAAAAGTTTTATAGCTCGCATAATTTACAGAAAATTAGAAAATACTAAATATTGATATTTAAAAAAAATCATAAGAATCAGTGATATATGTACATACATAAATACATATGTATATACATTGTCTATATATACATACATGTGTATGTATCCATATGTATACATAGATATGTGTATGTGTGCGTATATATACATGTATATATATCAATGGTGCCCGGCTAACCAAAAAGTACCAAAAAAGAAATTTACAAAAAATTCTATGATATTTTAACAAATCACTTTTCAGAGTATTTTAAAATAAATAATACAATGCAATAACTTAAAGATTATCTACTATATGCAAGGGTCGATTTTTTAATTTGGGGCCTATTTAGCATTTTAATTTGGGGCCTTCACAAAAATCAATTTAATAAAATGGACCCCTTCACAAAATTCTTTATAATGAAACAGGTCCCTTCACAAAATTCCTTTTAACAAAATTCCATTTCATAAAAACTTACTATTTATTATTTATATATTATTTTGTGACTTTTAAAATGTGTAATTTGTAAACAAACAAGTTCACCAGAGAGGAAAACTTCAGCAAAAGTATTTAAAAAAGTTTTTGTTAATAAACGCTTGGTTCGAATTAGAGTAGCTGGATTTCTACTTTCATTACAAAATGTTATTTTTCACAAAAATAATAACCTTTACTTTTCACAAACTGTGCCCCCAAGAAAAAGAAAATCTGCATTGACTCCAGATATGGAATATATAAGTTTTTATATATATATATATATATATATATATTGGAACATTTTCAACTAACAGGCTTAAACTTAATAAAAGTCAGATTTGTTCCTTTGAATACTGTATTTAAATGAAATATTTTACAAATCACAATAAACCTGAGGAACATTTTAATTTTAAATTTAATTTGGAATTCAAAAGTAACAAGTTTGCTCAATTTTTTTAATTAAGAATCTAAATTATAAAGCAAAAACATGTCTGTGAGAAACGCAGACATCATATCAACAGTGGCAATGACCTGGGCGAACAATTTCATTTTTATCAAACTTATTAACTTCTAAACGTCACCCAATTTTAAATTTTACACCATCAAAAACACACACACACATATATATATATATATATATATATATATATATATATATACTTTCATATGCAATTTCTTTGTCGATGATTTACTGAATAGTTCTTCACTAACATAGTTCTAGTATTATTAATTTAGGCGTTAAAACCAAAACCAGTATTATTTCTGTCCACACCAATTTCTTTTATTTATACTGTATTATGAGTTCAAGCACATCCTTGTGTTAAATTTTCTGTACTATATTAACATAGATACTCAAACTGAAGCAAACATTGCAGCAACAAAATGCATTAAAATTAATCAGAGATAATGTCATAAAATTTACATGTGCAGGCATTAGGGGCACAAAATGCAGGTAACTTTTAAATATATATATAAAAATATCTAAAAAAATACAACATACATTTTAACTTTTAGTTCACAGCATATCTATATCTATCTATCTATATAAACCAATGTAAAAAAAAAATTCATAAAAATATCTGTAAAACTTTTGAAGCACTGAAATTTACCGCAAACCAAATTCAGAGATCTTAAGAAAATTTGTTTACATTTTTAAGTCCAATTCTTTCTCTAACAATTCCGCAAATGATAATCATACAATTAGAAATTAAGCATTCTGATGCAACACATCTTTTACCCAATTTAGCTTTATGTAATTTGTATGTTCAACATATGAAAATCTGTCTTTCTGTTGATATATTTCAATTCAATTTTTGATTCAATGTCACAAAATGTGTAAACACCCTCTCTCTTTCACATCCCTTGCCTCCTCTTCTTGAAATGTAATATACTTAATGATATATAACCTTTCAATACTGATAAAAACAGACATTTGAATACCGATTGCCAGGGATCTGTTTAGGAAAAAATTTGATCCTTTAAAGGATTCTTCACAAAATTTTTTTTTTCAAAACAGGAAAAATCACAAAATTCACCCTTCACAAAATTCTTTGTCTTAAAAATAGGTTTTTCACAAAATTTTTCTATCTTTAAATCAAACATTTCACAAATTAATCATTTAAAAGTAAAATCTGACCTGTCACTTTTACATATATAAAGAAAAGACATGTATTTTACATCCATATATCTCCGTAAAAATGTATAAACAAGAACCTGAATATAACGATCATTTCAAATTCACAAAATTAGGATTAGATTTTTCACAAATATAAAAAGTTGTTACCAATTTCACAAAAACAGGACCCTGGGGAAAAAGTTTGGACAGACCCCTGATTGCTATAAAAGCCTTAACTCATATAAATGAATTTAACTATTTATAAATAGACAGAAGTTGCAGGTAAGTGCACCCTGTCATAATACATTTTATTAATTAAGTACCTAAGATTGTGGTATTATATTATTTAAACTAAAGCTATTAATACTGAACAAAAAGTAATTTTAGAGATCTTGAATGATATATGAAATGAGAATGTTACATTAAAAACAAATTGCCTTTTTCTGGTTTTTTGTCATTTGGTAATATTTTGAATAATTTAAAAAACAAGTGCTCACAAAAGAATGTAAACAGCTTACAGACCAGGGTTGTATTGGTTTCAACTATGTAAAAAAGGTAGTTTTAAACATCCTGATAAATATGAAGATATGTTTTGACCAAGCGGTCAAAACAATTATTAAAATATTTAAATAATTTAATTTTACATAGAAAGTGAATGAAAACAAATCCCAATAAACAGAAGAAACATTTTAATTTTAAATTTAATTTGGAATTTAAAAGTAAGTTTGCCGAATTTTCTAAATAAAGAATCTATATTATAAACTAAAAACATGTAACGCTGACATCATATCAACAGTGGCAATGACCTGGGTGAACAATTTCATTTTTATCAAACTTATTAACTTTTAAACACCACTCAATTTCAAATTTTACACTGTCAAAAATAAATATATATATATTACTTTCATATGCAATTTCTTTGTCGATTTACTGAGTAGTTCTTCCCTAACATAGTTCTAGTATTATTAATTTAGGTGTTAAAACCAGTATGATATCTGTCCACGCTAATTTATTTTATTTATACTATATTATGAGTTCAAGCACATCCTTGTGTTAAAATTTCTGTACTGTATTAGCATAGATACTCACACTGAAGCAAACATGAATTACAACAAAAATCAGAGATAATGTCGTAAAATTTACATGTGCAGGCATTAGGAGCACAAAATAGAGGTAATTTATTACGTATTTTAGTTTAGTGCTTTTTAAAGAAATATATATATTTTTTAAATCTAGTTTTTTTTTCCCTTTAGTCCCCCCTCCCCACCACTTCATTTTACATTTCAAAGAATATTTTGTGAAACTGGGAAAACTAGAAAAAAAAAAAAAAAAAAAGCTTATATTGTTACTCATATATTTACAATGTTGAAAATGTTACAAGGAAAACTTAAAAGCATAGAATTTGTACACCATTATAATTTTATCCATTTACCTCCCCCCCCCCCCCTATTTTAGATCATGATTTTTTTCATGATTTTGTATGCCTCAGAAAGAGACAAAATGACAATCTGATTTCAGTGAAAAAGCTAAAAACTTTCATTGCCTGTGTTTTACAAGAAATTTTGTAGTTTTTAATGTTTTTAAACTCAAATTTGCCTGTTCTAACACTTAATATTTACCTCAAAAGCAATTATTACTTATTTTAAAGCTATTAATGCAGAAAAAATTCCATATTAATTTTTTTTTAAACATGTTGATGATGATATTTCTACACTTATACATTTTTTTATTATTATTAGCGTGTAAAATTGTTTAATAAAAGAAAAAATCTATAAATAGCCTACTTTTCACACTCCGATGGTTAAATAAGAGACGCGGCTTTTTCTTTCTCCATTGCAGAAATCTTTGTGAAGACGAAACGACGAGTCGGTTGAAATTTTCTACTTATTATTTCAGCGGCATCAAGATCTTTCTGGCTGGTTTAGAAAACATTTTTTCAGAACTGAAAAAAATATAACAAATACTAGTACAAAAAATTTATAAACATTGAAATTGAAAGAGAAATAATACAATAAATAAGAGAAAATAACTTACCTTTCAAAAACTTAGGACATTACAAACACGTGCTGAAACCTGATTTCTTCATGCGGCAAGCAAACAAGAAAATTTCACGCCTTGATCTCGCCAGTCTGGTGCCAAACCGCTCTAGAGCAGTGCTAGTTTTACTGACCCCCTCCAGACGGCGCTCAAAGCAGGCTCCTTCTTATTCGTCTGTTAGGATTCTATTGTCTGTGGATTTAGGAATGTGAAAAAAGAACAACGCAACTGGTCACGGAGTACACCCCCTAGCACCTAACGTAATCTGGAAAAAGAAAAATCTTGTAGAACTAGTTTAGAAACCCCCTTTCAAACCAACCCTTAACCATCTGCCTGAACAAGAGAGCAAAGGGTGGTGGGTGATTCAAAACGGCAATTGCATCCCTTCCAGGAAGAAACGAAAAGAACTGGCATTCTTCCGGGGAGGAACAAAAATCCGAATTCTTTAGTTTATTAAGTGAAACCTCGGACTTCTGAGACTTGGATTTTCGATACTCTGCTGTACTTGTAAAACATTTTAGTTACCTTTAAAATATAACGATATGCTCTGATTACATATTTACGCGGTCTTTTAAAATAAAATAGGTTAAAATGTTTTTCAGGGTGGTAATTCACCAGGGCATTGTGATTACAGGAGACCTCAGCGAGACAGGAAGACATCTTTTTATAAAAAGTTACGTTTCCAAAAAGTTTTGCACCCGGAGTTCTATACTAGTCCCTCCAGTTAACCTGAAAAATTTTTTGTTTTATTTTTTAATATAATTTAGGCTTCCAAACTTTTTGTTGTGCCCAACCTCTTTAAAGTGAAGGTAGGCTCTGATGCTTTTAAAAGAGCAGCCGTGGCTGTGAGGCCAGTGGAGTGATTCTCTACCGTTTATTCTATCATCGGAGACTAGGGAGTCTGGTACATTGAAGGTATATCGATGACTTTTCTAGGTTAGTTACCTCGTTAGATTATGGCAACTTGAAGCAGCAAAGGAGGGATAGGGTTGATAGTTATTGTGGTCTATCATTATTTTGGCGCAAAAGTATTTTATGTTTATGTGAAATAAAAATACTACTTTTCTAGGTTAGTTACCTCGTTAGATTATGGCAACTTGAAGCAGCAAAGGAGGGATAGGGTTGATAGTTATTTATTGTGGTCTATCCTTATTTTGACGCAAAAGTATTTTATGTTTATGTTTTTTTTTTTTTTTTTTTTTTTTTTTTTTAAGAGATAAAACCGAGATGTTTTTGTTTACGTCATCCATGTTTTTTTTTTTTTTTTTTTTTTTTTTTAATTAAAACTCCTTTTACGTTCAATAAATAAATTTAAAACTGTAAAGAAAACTAATATTTAATCACATGGATATTTATTTAATTGTGCTTTATTTATGTATTATTATGTTGTTAAGTACATTTTTGTAGCTTTATTTTAATTACTTAGATAAAGATATATCACCATGCTCATATTAGAAGGAGACACAAATTTAATAGCAGTAAACTCTTATCAAATGATAATAAAAGTTTTTTGAACTGCGTGTATAAAGTAGAAATAGTTAATGTTTAATATATGATGCCTTGATACTTTATGTAAAACAATAGCTGGAAAATTATTTTAAGGAACAAATACTGTTTTCATATTCTGATAATATTTTATTTTAATAAATTATCTAAATGAATGTTTTACATGAAACTCAAGTTGCTTTTTATGTTTAAGCTTTTTATGTAAGGGGGTATCAATATACGTATATATATATATTTTTTGCTTTAGTTTGACGAAATTTAATAGTTTTAATGGATATTTTGGCTAAACGTTAATAATCAGGTGTCGATGTAGGTTTTGTTGTTTGTTTGTTTGTATCTTGGAACCCATTTTGAGAAAAATAAAAGTTATTTTTGTGAAATTTATTACATTTTTGTGAAAAATAACATTTTGTTACGAAAGATGAAAGCCTCAAATTCAAACCAAGTATTTAATACTAATAATTTCTTTAAGTCCGTCTGCTAAAGTTTTCCTTTCTGGTGAATTTGTTTTCTTTGCAAATTACACATTTTAAAACCTAACAAAATAAAAATAATTAATGGAGAGTATGTTTTTATAGAATGGAATTTTGTGAATTTAATTAAATGAATTTATTTATATCTTATCATGAGTAATTTTGTGTTTTATTAAGAGGAATTTTGTGAATGGGCCTGTTTTATTAAATGGATTTTAGTGAAGGTGCCCTAAATAGGCCTCAATTTTTTCCTGGTTAATATAAAAATAACTTATAGTTATTTGAAGAAAACAAATTTATAATTGTGCAATTTTTTTTCCACATATTCAAAATTATTAATATGAAAAAAAAGGGGGTGGGGTTAGTCATTATTATTGCTACTTGCAAAAGAAAAGTTAATCTACTTATATAAATGTGGCTGAAAGAAGGGCTATAAAATATTAAATTTTTATCCAATTAATAAAAAGGAAATTTTAAAAACTGGACACATGTGAAACATATTTATGTGCACAGAAATTGCATTATTAAGTAATAAATTCACTGATGACAGAAAACACGGCTAATACTAAAAATACTTCATAGAAAATAACCATTTTCTAAAACATAAAAAGTTTTTTAATATAAATTCTGTACATCTGTATGATTATCATAAACTGCACACATAAAACTAAAAATTTCTTTATTATTTCTAGGCAGAAATACTTAATATTTTCTTTTAATCTCATTTCTATTTGAATAAACACACAATACTAGATATATATTCATCAAACATCTTAATGTTTAAAATGGTAGGCTACCATATCTTAATACAGTAATCTTATTAAATAAGACTATCATACCGATTAAGGTAATGGTAATGTTGTGTACTTCTGTTGTTGTTGTTTTTTTTTTTTTTTTTTTCAATGTACAATATCTCAACGTACAATATACAATGTCTTATCAATTTTATTTGCACTGCCAATTTGGCCATTAAATCCGTCTATTAAAGTGTAGGAAGCACACTTATCTCATGTAACTATTACAGTCAATTGTTGCATTTTCACCTAGGGGGGAGAGGGGTGGTATGTGACCCTTTTTTCCCAAAAACATTTTTTATTTATTATTTTCTGCTGATACAGCAGTAAAACTTTCTGAATATCAACATAAAACATTTTTACATATTTAAAATATAAAAAATGAAAAAAATATCATAATGTTAGTTTTTTAAAGTAATTAAAATGACAAGAAAATTGCCCCATCCCACTCACATATGTGGGAAGGATGGGACATACTTTGAAATTTTTCAGATACCTGAATATTTTCTATGTACTTATAAAATAATATACAATTTATTATAGTAGTAAGAATGTATTTTCACTCAGAGGGAGTTCTGAAATAAGTTTTTCATAAAATTTGACTTTTACCATGATATAGTTTAAGCTATGGTGATCATAGTAGATTTTATTGAATTGACAGCTGTAATAATGAATGAAATAGTATTATTATTAAGAGATTATATGTGCTGAGACAATTTGGAAAAAGCTTATTCTGATATCTGGAGTTTAATGGATTCATCTAAAAATCCAACAATTGAATTAATATCTATATGTGTATTATCTTCATTTTCTGGAAAAATGAACATTGTATCCACTTTTATTTGTAAATGTTACAACTGATGTAAAGTCATTTATTACATTGGTTACTTGACCGACATATCTTTTATCCAAGAACAACTTTCATGTGGGAATCTGACAACTACCCAACATCCAACAGAGACTTTTTTCACTTTATCCGTTTGAAGATTACTTAGTATGGTTTCCTCGTTATTCTGGATACTATAACCACCATCATCTTGTACATCACGTCACATTTAGGTGCAAAGAAATTAAAGATGATCCCTTATCACTAGACTCGTCTTCTAAAAGCTACATTTTCCTTTTTTTTCGGTTTTGTCTTTTTAGTTAAATTTTCTGGGTTTTTTTTTTTTTTTTTTTTCTGCATTCTCTCAAATGTTTCTCTTTCAATTCCCTCTTTTTTTGTTGCATAGCATATTAATATTATTGAATAATAATTCATGATTTAGTAAATTATTCTATATTAACCATGCTACTATTGTTTAGCCTACAACATAATCAAATTATTTTAGCTAGAACAAATTTTTAAGAAATTAAAATTCCTTCTTCAGTTTTCCAAATTTATTGTTTATTACATGATTCAATACCAAGATAAAATACTTATAAAGCATTGATACTTATGTATGTGTATAGTTTACATAATAATTTCCTTAAATGGATCAAAGGGTAAGATGTGACATGTCCCATCCCTCCCTGATCCTTGATGTTTTATCCATACCATCACATAACATTTCAATAAAATAACTTGTAACTAAAACCATGTTGCTTTTAGGCTTAATTAATTGCTGCTTCATCAAAGTTATATCACTGGATTTACAAAACATTTATTATATATGTTTTTAACTTTAAATGAATTGATAAATTATATTGAAACTTGAGATAAATAATTACTTTTGATGTAGCAAAATAAGCTTTTTCCAATTTAACACCTGTGAACATGCAACTAAAATAATTCCTGCATATAAATATGATGCTATAGCTAATTCATATGATGGAAAAACTGGAAATAAATTGAAGTGCTTTATTTAAGCATATTTGCAGCTCCCCACTCTCCCCTATATACTTTTTTTCAGAATTTGATGTATTTTATTTCTTCTGCCTAACACTATATAACTTTTTAGCCCTTTTTTTTTTACAACTTTTTATAATGAGATTGTATCAATGTCAGTACTTGGTAAATCAAAGACTGGTTTCGTATTTACTAAAAAAAATACAGGTGATTTAAGGAACAAAAAAATACAACATGCAATTAAAAAAAAAAAAAAAAAAATTCTGGAGCGTCAGCTAAAAAGCAATATGACAATAATATGAACACATGCTGTTTCTTTAGAACTGCGAACCATTTACAATTTTTTTTAACCTAACTTGGCATACAAGGTATGTGTAAAGTTGTGTGCTGCTCCCAAGCAAATATTGCAGGTCTGCTGCAGCAACAAAATGTTCATATTCATAGTGTCCATGTCCATATGGTCTATGAAAGTGAATAAAAATCTTTTATTTTATAAGACGATTTGGCTATGATGTCATACACTCAGTTTTTTTTTTAGTTTTTTTTTTTAAATCTGTTATAAAAAAGAAAAAAAGTCGCCAAATTTAGGGGATTTTTTCCTTTAATGGCAACCTAGCCATTGGTATTAAGTTATTCGTTTGGTGTGGTCTTGAAAATCGCGCCAACCAAACAGTCGCCAAACTTCTGTTTATATGTTTGTGTGAGTTTAAAGCATCTGTTCCGGCGATTTTCTTAAATTTGTTTTTTCAAAGGTGCTTATTTTTTATAAAGTTTACAAAGAATTTAATACATAAGAGATTGTTGTTAGATAAGGCATATATAAAAACAAAAAATAAAAATATATGTTTTAACATTTGTTTACACTATGTCATTTCTTAAATATGGCATTTTCATGAGGCTTTCTGCTTGTAAAAGATCCATATTTTCTTAGAAAAATATTTTTTTTGGTCAAAGACTGACAGTATGAAAAGATATATACAATTAAATGAGAAAAAAATAATGTGAAAAAACATTGAACATAAAAAATTAAAAATATTTCTTGTACTCAAAATGACTTCAATTTTATAAACAAGAGTATTTGTTATATGATTTTTTTTTTAAGTATTTTTAAAACAAAATGGAAATAAATTCATTGAAATTAAGTTGATGATGCGAAAATCCCTGTTCCTGTCCACACACATACTTACGTTGAGTGTTTTTTAAAAAAATATATGATTGCATAATGATAAAAAATGTTAGAAAAACTAGCAGTGGTGCCAACTTATATGGGCTCAGGGGGTTCGAGCAGTGCCGAACCTAGCCTTTTTGGCGCCCGGGGCAAACATGGATTTTGGCGCCTCCCCCCTCCTCCGAAAAGAAAATTTCCAAAGCGAATTTTTTCTAAGTTTCTAAAATTTAAAGTATATAATCAGATAATCTGTAATACTGAACTAAGTAATCAGCTTTGTCAAATACTGATTCATTAAAACCTTGAAAATGGAATCGAAAGGAACCGAAAAATATTCCGCTTTATACAAGTTTTCATCTTAGGAAGTATAATTATTGATATTCTCAGGGGTGGATTTAAGGGGTCACGGTGTTCTCAATCGCGAGGGGCCCCGCATCCAAAGGGCCCCCAAAATCCTCTTTTGAGTTCAACGAGAAAAATTATTTTTTGATCAAAGGATTTTCTTAGCACTTTTTTTTAAATTAGTATTACTACATAATTTTCATGTAATTTAAATAGAATATTTTTTATACCATTTGCTATTCCCAGAAATGTTTTAGTTATGTTTAAATGTTTTTCCTTGCCTTCTTTTCTATTAGCAATTATCAGAACTGTGAACGGTTGTGGAGCGTTGGGGTGAGACTCGAACTTGGATCTGAGCTGAAAGAAACCCTGTTACTGTTAGATAATTTTATGACGATTTAATTACACAGATTCAGTCTAATTAAATCAGAACTGATAAATCTAAATCTGGATCGTGACACTGGGGCCCCTGATTTAGGGGTCCCCCACACTTGGTATGCTATTTACATAAAGCTGATATTTAGAATGCGTTTGACTTTGTTACTGATTATAATCGATATTTTGCATTTTCAGAGTAGGATAAGATTAAAAACAAAAAGAAATTGAGCTTGACTATTACAGGGGTACACGATGTATTTGCCCCAGAAATTTACATCTTTATCTAAAATAATAATTACAGTAAAAGAATGGGGCGGCAAAACACGTAAGAATGGGAAAAAGACGATTTTTTTTTTTTGGGGGGGGGGGGGGGCAAAGATAAAGGCAGAGACGATTTTATTAGCCATGGCACCCTGTGCGAGGTTCTTTTCTGCGTCTCTACAAATGCCATATTCTTAAAAAAGGAAAAAGGGGAGGAGAGGTTACTATTTTATCTTGCATATGTTTCATCCCCTTAGTTTTTAGTATCGTTAGCAATAGCCAAACTCGTGCCCTTTAAAGCCGGATCTGTATGTAAAAAAGTAATTGTAACAAATGGTATGGTGGCATTTTTCGTTTATCTGGAAATGGCCAAAGGACCAGAAAATAATTTGGGAGGATAAAGGCAGGGACAGCAGCGGTTTTATTAGTCATAGCAACTTGGGTATGGTTTTCTCCCTGCACCCCTACAAATAACTTTTTTTCAAAAAAAGTTTTAACAAAGAGTTTTATTTTGCGTATTTTTAAAATTATCCTTTCAAATGTTATTTGTTTTTAGTATCCCAGGTAGTCGCCCAACCTCGCCCCCTCTAAGGATACTAGATTGGATCTGGATAAAAAAGTAATTTCAGCAAAAATAACAGGCCGGCATATTCCAGTTGCCGCCAAGGGCGGCAAAACGCTTAACAAACGAGTAAAAAATTTTTTGAAAGATAAAGCCAGGGGTGACACCGGCTTTACTAGCCATGGTGCCCTGTACGAGATTTTTTACTGTACCTCTACAAATGCTATACTTAAAAGAAAAAGATTTTACTGCGAATTTTACTTTGGGCATTCATCCCCCAATTTGTGTTTATTGTCCTGGGCAGTCACCCCTCGCCCATGACAAAATGGAAAAAGAAGAAAACTCCACACTGTTAGAAAAGGGAAAAAATAGAACAGCCTTCATGGAATATTTTTATCTAATAGAAAAGTCAAAGTGAGGGAATCGTTTGCCAATTATCCATGCTGGACAGTGCAGTACCGTATCCAGATGACGTTGAACAGTGTCATATACAGACATGAGTAGGGACTGACCATGAAAAATGTTAGTCATTCTCCTAAGCCACAGGAAGATATTTAAATGATAGACGGGATAGACATGATACGTTTGGAATGGGAGAAAGAAAATTGCCTAAGAGAACAGTTCGTTTTTTAATCATTTGCTATCTTGTATTGTAGACGAATCTTTTAATCTATTTGTCTATTTTAATGCATTTGGTTCAGTTTTTTCTTTTGGATTTTCCGGCTGCGAGACTTTTATACAAATTTCATATGTATATATATATATACATTTTTATATCAAACAACAAACAAAACCTGAATTTGGCGCCCCCTTCGCCTTCTGTTTTGCTTGCGCCCGGGGCACGTGCCCCCTCTGCCCCCCCTTAGTTTCGGCCCTGGGTTCGAGCCTACCTAATAATTTGTTCTCCTGAATTTTCTATTCCGTTATATTTTAATACTATTTTTTTTAATCACTAAAAGAAAATTTTGTTCTGTTGATGTTCGCAAAATTATTTTGTTTGAAAATCCTAAGGACAGCAGTAACAGACACATAGGAACATGGAAAATATTTTCAGAAAACATATAATTATATTATTCAATAAAAATAAACCATTTCTGTATATTTTATCACTAAATATAAGTCAATGATCATCTGTTTTAATGCTTTGACATCCATAAAACACTTACACTGAAATGTTTAGCTTTTTTAGGCATTGAACTTGTAGTAATAGAATTATAGTAAATATTAGTGTCTTTATTAGGAAATACACATGCAAATATAATTTAATAAAATTCCAATTTTATACTTCTGTACTATATATGTGTTTATAATCTAAGTCAAGTTATGTTCTTATTTTTTTTTAAACTAAGTATTGTACAGAAGTATAAAGTTATAATTTTATTAAATTATATTTGCATGGATTCATTCTTATAAAGACACTAATATTTATTAGAATACCATGAATAATCAATCATCTTTTCCCAGCCCTCCCCACTTCCCAAATTAAAAAAGAGCTGCCCGTGTAATTTGACCCCAAAATGTTTGATCCCACCCAATATTTTTGAAAAGTTGGTGCTACTAAAAACTAGTCTGAAAAAGGAAAGGCGTCCTAAAAGTTCTTGCACCAGGCAGGACCGGCGCTACCATCAGACAGACAAGGCAGCTGGTGTCCTGCATCAATTTGGGTCTTGTTAGGAGCCCTGACTCTCTCTACAAAATTTGAAATACCATTCCTCTATATAAAATAATAATATTTTTGCTGTAGATTTGTTTTTAAATTCATGAGAAAAAAAGTGAGTATTAAATTATTTGTTAAAGGCAAAGTTGATATTTTGTCGATGACTGTATAGATTTGATAATCCTGAAAGAAACCGTGAATGAAAACAAATAAATATTTAAGATTTTACGAAATTAAAAAAATAATTATGCACATTAAATGTGAAAGCAGTAGCATTTTTCATACATTGTATTATCTTTATTATATATTACTAGCTGACATGGGTATGAGCAGCTGATGTTGCCCATACCCATGATAATAAATTTAAAAAGAAACATCAAGTTTATTATTTTATATCTTTAACCGGATTTTGCATGAAACTATATTTTAAAATGAAAAATTCACAAAAAAATATTGCTATTTAGTGATAAAAGAGCTCATTTTCTTGTTTATTACATAGGGTCGTTTCATAGTTTTAAAATAAAAAGTTCTTTTTTGTCCAAACTCTTTGAAATCTTTATGGGTGTTAAATAAAACGGTTTTTACATCCTGTGTCAAAATTTCGTGAAAAAAATATTGTTATCGAGTTGTAAAAGAAATGTTTTCTTCTCGCTTTTTTGTTTGTTTGTTTGTTTTTCTCATCGGCTCCTTTAATATAGCAATTAAAAATTAGATCTCATCTTCTGACCCAGTGTTGAATTCAAGGGCGGTCCGGGGGGGACATTCCCCCAGAGCATTGAAGTGTATCCCCCCCCCCCAGGAAGATTTGAGATTTTAAACTTTTAATGGTTAAAAAGTGCAATTTCTCCCCCGGAACTCTACAATGTCCCCTCCGGAACCACAGAAATCCCTCCTGGAGAAATGTATCTGAATTCAACACTGTTCCGAACTCTCTCACATTTCAATTGGTTATAAATATAACTGTATCCAAGCTCTCTTTAAAATTTTGTATGTAATTACATTTTAAAATGAAAAATTTGCAAAAAAATAATGTTATTTAGTGATAAAAGCGTTCATAAGGGTTTCGTTCACCTCACGAAACCTTATTACTCCCGCTTCGTTGTCTGTCCGTCAGAGAGCCGTTCTCAAAACTTATATAACTTACAGAGTTGAAACTTTGTTTATATATAACTGAATACCTGCTATGAAGCTCAAAATATTAAAATTTGAAAAAATCATATTTTAATAAATAGAGATAAAAAACCAAAATTCTAACAGCCTTTTCCTATTAAATTTGAACATTTTTCGTTATAGCAGCTGTCAACAATTAAAAATCCACAATAAAATTCTTTCTACAATAATTAATTTTCTATTGAAAAATTTTCACGTGAAAAATGAAAATGAAATAAAAAGTTTCACCAATTGAAAAAAAAAATGACATCATATGGGTAATAAAACGGAAATTTTCAAAGATTTCTCAATAATACAAGGAGTATGTGTATGTACAGAAAGCAGATTAATCTGATGTCATATTGGAAGTTTAATGGATTTCTCAAATGTTTGAGAATAATACAGCGTAAGTACCAATATGAGTAATAGAGAATAGTAAATATATGAGTTTGAGGAATGTATTGAATCATGATAAAAACCCGATTATGGAAATATTAACATATTTTAACATTTTGAAGGTGTACAATGTATTTAATTTTGAAATTATTTTTTTTAAATATCGCATTTAGTCCACATGACAGATATTATTATGACAGAGTATAATAGCGGGCTTCGCCTGCTATCGGGCTGGTTTAGATATTTGAAAAAATAGACCGGTCAATTTTTACATTATAAAAAACATTACCTTTTTTTGTTGCTAAATGAAATTTATTTGGATTTATTAAAGAAAGGATAGTGTTTTGAAAGGAATATTAAACAAAACCCTTTGTACGATCTTCGATCACACTTACCCACTTGTTTTCTTGTTTACATAGGGTTGTTTCATAGTTTTAAAATAAAAAGTTCTTTTTGTCCAAACTCTTTGATATCTTTATTGGTGATAAATAAAGCAATTTTGCAGCCTGTGTAAAAATTTCGTGAAAAATATTGTTATCTATTTGTAAAAGATGTTTTCTTCTCGCTTTTTTGTTTGTTTTTGCGTTGGCTCTTTTAACATAGCAATAAAAGAATTGTTCTTATTTTCCAAACTCTTTGACATTTCAATCTGTTATAAATATATAGCTGTATCCAAGCTCTCTTTAAAATTTTGAGAAAAAATATGTATACTTAGTAGTGGAAACATGAGTTCTTAAAAAAAAAGCTTTAGCTTTCAATTTCAGATTAAAAATATATTAGGTCTTTCAATGCAATGGTGACTCCATCCATTTTCAATCCCCTTAGGCTAAAAAGGTGAGGGCTAATCCATCAGGTTTCCCCTTTCTGAGAGGAATAAGCCTCCAAAAAATGTTGGCGCATGCACAAAGAGACGATGTCCGTGTGGAAAATTTAGCAGAATGCACTTTTCGTTTTAAATATATAGATTCTAAGATATATACAATCTATACCAATAAAATGAAGTTTTACTCTGTGTGAATGTGTGTGCGTGTGTTAGCGAAATCTAGCACACCTAAAAGTCTGAAAATTTAGGTGAGGATAGTCCAAGGTCTGTCCTGATGCACCTGAGACTCAGAATTTTAATAATTAGTCGAGATATTAATCAAAACTCATTAAACATCGCAAAAATGCAATCTTTTTATCTGAAAATGGCACTAACCACAAAATAATAAATGAATGCAGGTGTAGATGTTTCACTGAGATATGAAAGAGGTTGCCACAATGGTTTACCAGCTAAAGATTCTAGTTAGAAATTTTAAGGTTTGTACTAATTTTTAAAACTATATAAGATACAGATTTGAAAATTGGTATATATATACACAAAATCATATGCTGATTAAGAGTAGTGAAAAAATTGGCCAGTAAGTTTTTATTTTATATTAAAAAAAAATTCATTTACTTTCAGATACAAAAGATAAAAATAAACAATGCTTAAAAAAATTAAAAACCACACTCAAAATTCAATGTATGTTCAAATTTTTAAAACTATATATGATAGGGATTTAAAAATTGGTATATATCCGCAAAATCATATATTATATTTAAGAAATTCGACTGGTAAATTTTTATTTTAAATCTGATTTTTTCATGGGAAAAGAAATTTATTGTGCTTTTATCGTATCTTGAATCCACAAACCTTAAAAGGGGTGGCAGGGTCGGAAGTAAACTGACATTTTAATTTTTACTTCTTCAGTCCTTGGTTACCACTCAGAGGCGGATTAACCACCTACCGGGCCCCTAGGCTTAATACATTGGGGCCCCCCCTCCTGCTCTATATGTATATACATTGACATACAACATATATATATATACAAATATACATACGCACACACAGATATACATATATATTTTTTAGGACAAAAAAAGGTCACAAACTTAGCGCTGGGCCCTTAGTTTGTCGGGACCCTAGGCTTCAGCCTACTCAGCCTATTTGGTAATCGCCTCTGTTACCACTATTTCAGAATATTAATCTCCAGCGGGTGAGGAATTTATTTTTTCAGTTTCTATAGGCCCGATCACGACCGTGTTTATCTCATTCAACTAGATTTTCGATCTCTTTACAGATTTTAGTACCTCCTTTCACCGCGAGGGGCGCATTCTTATCTCGGGTTCTATGGGCCCGATCAAAACGGGATTTCGCTCATTCAATTTTGTTTTCGATCGTCTTACAGACTTTAGTACCTCCTTTCACCGCCAGTGGGCGCATTCTTATCTCGGGATCTATTGGGCCCAATCAAAACGGGATTTGGCTCATTCAACTTGGTTTTCGATTGTGTTACAGATTTTAGTTCGGCCTTCCACCGCTAGGGGCGCTTTTTTCTCGGGTCCTACAAGTCCGATTTCGAATGGAATTGGTTTATTCAACTCCCTTGATACAACGGGTACTCTTGTCGGATGTTCGAATATAACAGATTGCGCCCCCTGCCGGTGAAGGGTGAAAGTAAGGATTTTGCAGAGTGTACGTTTCACGCCTGCTATACGGTGCCGGAGGCAGCGTGGACACGCGTCGAAGTATCGTTCGAAAGGTGGTTTGTTTAGAACAGAGTGCGCCCCCTGGCGGCAGATGGTATAACTAAAAGATATTTAATCGTGTGCGATGCACGCCTGCTATACTGTGCCGCAGGCAGTGGGAACGCGTGTCGGAGGTTCGTTTAGATCAGAATGCACGCCTTGTCGCCGGAAGGTGCAATTAAAAGATTTTCCGGCACATGTGCAGCACTTTAAAAAATAATTTCATACAAAATCAGGTTAAAGATATAAAATTAAAGAAACTTGGGGTTTGTTTTAATTTATTATCACGAGCCCGGACAACGCCGGGAAGGTCAGCTAGTTTAAAAATACATATTTTATTAGTCCAATATTGAAGTATACGTTGGGTCTCACTAACTGCTTTGCCAGGGTCCCGTGCGACATTACGCTGGGCGTCGCTTTTGTAGTAGACGGCTCTACACTCTACACTCGTCCCCCAAATATGTTTTCGTCTTTTTGGACTAATGGATTTATATCACACGCCCTACTAAAAGACTACATTTATAAACTTTTACAGATTAAAACTAAATCTGCACATATTTTTTCATATTCTACTTACGGATCTTCATGCTACTTTCATTTTTACGCTTGAATTCACCTCCTTGTTTATCTAATGTAGTTCCCATTTATGTTATTCAGTTCTATAGGTCTTTTGAGATACAGTTCCTGCTTTGGGCTCTTTTATTTTCTTTCTAATTTTTTGTGGTTTCATCTGTTTTACTATTCAGGGTGGATTTATGCTCTAGTTCTATGCATATGCACTTTCTATAAGGGCGCCTTTATTTAAGCTTAAGTGTAGGAGCCTTGTCAGAACCGAAAAGAGAGTGAAGAAGTTGCCAAAGCCATAAAATATAGAGCAGACACGACCAACGGAATACATAGCCGAATCATGGCATTTTAAAAATCATACAGAGTGGATTGGTACAAAGTGTGCGCCCATCGTTTTGTGGTCCTCCTTGATCGTCCCCAACTCCTTGATGGTCTGGGGAATCCCCAGTGAACTGAGGTGCCTCCTCCCAATCCATGGTGGGACTCTTGCAGGGTGTACCTACCAGCGTTCTGCTTTACGTTGAATTTCGTCTGCACGAACAGGGCCCTCGCTAAGGGGGGGGGGGGAGGGAGCCTCCCCCACCAAACGTTCCCGAATGCTGTTACACTTGGCAAATTTAAAAACTTTTAGTTGGCAAATTTGTTTAAAACTTTAATAAAAACTATAATATACTTTCTATTTCTAATAGACTTGGCAAAAGTTACAAATCTAATTGGGAATATTATTATACTTTTTACAAATAAGAACTATATTACATTTTCTAATTGTGGTGACTTGGCAAAATTATAAAACTAATTGGCAAACTTGTTGAATTGGCGAAAACTATTTATTTTTACTTCTCAATAAGTTGGCAAATACTGAAATTTAACTTGGCAATTTAAGGTCCTCTCCCCCCTCAATAAAAAGTCTTAGCGATGGCCCTGTGCACGAATACAGACTGAGCCTATTTCTAGGTCGCTATTCATACGGAGGACTCTTGTGAGAGGGAATTCATTCTCCACCTGCAGATCTAGGGCCATTGCACCTGCCAGTATTTGAACAGCTGCCATACTGGTAGTACAGAAGCACCTTGTTATATGGAGGAGAGCTGGTCTCTGAGCCGAAACCAGCTTGTCTCTCATCCGCTCGGTGCCTGTCCCTGTCCACTCAAACCGCAGTCCCTCCGACTGAAGGAGCGGACCGATCTGATGTAATGGGCTATTGATTCCCTTCCATACGCCACGTGAGCTATGCCGTTCAGCTTCGCATCCACCATTACACCAAGGTACCTCACGGAATTCTTCGTTTTAACGGGAACCCCGAGAAAATGCATGCGAGGGAGAGTCGAAGGACCCCTCCTTCTGCCCAATATACGAGTCTGTCGGAAGTAGACTGCGACTGTTTTGTCTGCACTGAATGCGAGCTTATGCTCAGTGGGCTTTATTGGGAATCTGGGTTCGAGATTGTAAGAATACCACCAACACGTGATTTCTTACAATATCGACCAATGTATGCATGCGATACATAGACAAACAAATATAAACACAGCAGGGAGGTCACGTGATGGTGGTTTATGACGTCATGCCAATAAAGCCCATTGCCCACTCTGCTGTTTTTGCCAAAGCTGAATTAGCTTGGCAACTGTACTGGTAAGCATCAGGCGCATCTATCAACTGACCGAAATCATTCGCATAGGCAGTAATCCGAACAAATTCGCCAAGATCCAACTCCAAGAGTGTATTTGCTACTAAGTTTCAGTAAAAAACAAAAGAGTTCGAGCCCTGCGGACAACCGACGTTGTATTTCCGTTCCATCGATGAGATTTCTGTTCGGTAAACTACCTTCCTTTCAGAAAAAACTGCTAACCAGGTTGAATAGGTTTCTAAGGTACATTTTACTCAGACCAGCAAAGATCGAGGGCCATCACAAGCTGTTAAAGGCTTCTTTGATATCCAACAGGTTGAGACAACAATCGTTGTCCGGATTTTGACAACGTTCTATTGCAGTGTTGAATTCAGGGGGGGGGGGGAACAACACCTCCCCCCCGTAAGATTTGCGATTTCATGCTTTTAATGGTTAAAAACTGCGATTTCCCCAACGGAACTCTGTAATGTCCCCCCCCCCCCCAGTGCCACAGAAATCCCTCCCGGAGAAAAGTGTCTAACACTGTTCTATTGTTGTACGCAGCTCCTAGAGAGCGTCTTCCGTTCCCATACCCGGAGTAAAAGCAAACTGGAGTGGATTCCTGAGCCCATGTGACCTAGAATAGTAAACCAATCTATTGGTCACAAACTTGTCTACAACTTTATACCAGATGGGCAATAAACATATTGGACGATAGAAGCTGGCCAGCCCACGATCCTTGCCCATTTTATTAAACAGAACAAGGTCTACTATTTTCAATTGACTTGGATAGACACTATCTGCCAGACATTTGTTCATTAACGCTATGAAAAGTACTTTATTTGTCCTAAAAAGAAGTTCTGTAATCTATAGAGGTATTCTATCCATCCCCGAAACTTTGCCACGATTCAGAGACCTGAAAACCGTCTCAACCTTCTTCAGGGTGAATTCCGGGTCGTCGTCCCCTATAGCGTATTCCTGATCAGAGCGGTGCTCATTATCACTTGGAAAGTGATAATCCATCAGATCTTCTGATGTTGAGTTAAAGTCCTTGGTTCGGCTCCCATCCTTATAGAGAACTGCACTAACTTTTAAAGGGTTCGAGGATTTACCCTAGCACAATCAAAAAGAGAACCAAATGGTTTACGTTGGTCAATTTCCTTAAGAATCGACCGGTAATGATCCCACTAGGCCCGGCGGATCGATTTTCAAAAACGGTCCCGGAGTTTATAAAAAAGTATTTCTTCCTCCTTTCTTTGATCCAGGTTGCCGTTGCAACGCTGGAGGCGGCGTCTTTGCCGCTAGAACAAGTCTTCTCACGATCGCTTAACTTTCACTTCATCAAGGAACAATTTTAACGCGAGGTCTTTTATTTCTCTTGACATCTGCACACATATCCTGCAAAATTTCTGTTAATTGAGTGACACTCTCGTTGACTGATTTCCCATCTAGTCAGGCCAGATCCATGCTTCCTATCTTTTCGGACAGGGCCACTCGGAACTTTGGCAGATCCAAGTCTTTAATTCTCACCCTGTATTTAGGCTATGGAATTGGCATGTCTGAAGAAATTACCGAAACAATACGTCGATGGTCGGTAGCCGTCTCACGAGGTTCGAGCTCCCCTCTGACCAAACGAGCTGGTCTTCAACGTCTGCTCAAAGCTAAATTTATCCAACTTTTTCCTTGGGACCTGATGAACGTGGCTTCACTAGTGGAGTCGCCCCAGACCTCTAAATCAATCTGAGCACAAAACTCCCGAATAAGGTTCCCATGATCGTCGAACTTGTGAAGAGGGTTTCCTCAAACCGAGCTCTTGGCATTAATATCTCCAACTATTACAATGGACTTGTCCATGTGACTGTCAAACAGACCCTGAAGCTGTTAAGTGTATAAACAGTTATCTGTAAAGTGAAGTATATAATAAGTATGTATGAATATATATATGAAGTATATAATATATGAAATATATATATATGAAGTACCGGGTGATCCAAAAGTCAGGACGAACTTTAAAAATGAATAATTCGAAAACGAATCAAGATACAAAGATTCGGTTTGCGCGAAACCGGGTTTTGTGTGGCAACGAAAAAAAATTGTTCTTTTGGCGACCAACAGATGGCGCTATAGTGTTTTATTGCACCAAAAGATGATTTACAAATGAAAAAAAATGTTGACAACTTACAAGTCAGCTTAATTACAGTTAATTAGTACTACAGTAAATGTTCAATGTGCTGTCCAACATTCAGAAGTCTAGCTGCGAGGCACCACACCGTTTACAGCATTTAGTAGCATTTCTTGTTCTTCAGTGCTGATTTCATCTTCAGTGCTGCTAGTGATGCCAGTTGGTCGAGGTACACTTTTGACTTCAAGAATCCTCCCCAGCCAAAAGTCACAGGGTGTCAGATCGGGAGATCTTGGGGGCCATGCGTGATTAAAGTAGCGACTGATAATGCGATCTTCTCCAAATGTTGAGCGTAGCAGCGTTGCACAGGCAGAGCAATATGAGGTGACGCTCCATCTTGCATAAATGTGACTGTTTGGAGTGCCTGTTACGCTTGCAGTTCAGGAATAATGTTGTTCTTTAACAGTGCTACATATCGCTGGGCAGTGATAGAAACTGTTTTGAAACCCATCTGTGTGACTTCCTCGAAAACAAATGGACCAATTATGAAATCAGCAGTAAAGCCACACCAGACTGTCACTTTAGACTGTTGAAAGGGTACCTCAAAAAATGCATGTGGATGTTCTGTGGTCCACACTCGACAATTGTGGGTGTTAACAGCGCCAGAGAGTGTGAAATGCGCTTCATCTGTCCAAAGCACAGCGTGAAGCCAGTCGTGCTGCTCTCCCATCTCATTGAATACCAAATTCACAAAATCTCGGCCAGAGTCGAAGCCAGGAGGTTTCAGTTCTTGGTTATGTTGCAACTTGTAGGGACACCGTTGCAATGTTATTCGAAGTGCTCTCCAGACACTTCCGTACGACATTCCTATATGCCTCAAAACTTCTCGAGCACTGCATTCCCCATGTGCAGCAACTGCCGACATGGATCGCACCGTCTGCTCCACTGTCGTGGCAACAGCAGCGGCTGTTGAGGGACGTCCATTTCTTTGGCGTGACGCCAAAGAACCTGCAGCATCAAATTTTTTCAGCATTTTGTTCAATGCAGAAGCCGTTATTGGTTCTTTGCTATCTCGCATACCCTTCATGTAGTGATATGCTCGCAATGCCGCAATGGCACTTTTCGAATTCTTATAATACAATTAAACTAAGAGGGCTTTCTCAACTATGGACAGCATTTTGATGCATACAAGTTCCGACTACCATTACCTGCTGCAGTTGCTCCTTTTTATATCGCTTGTTGCTTTGGATAATCCTACATCAGAAATCCGACAGCGCCATCTGTTGGTCGCCAACAGAACTATTTTTTATTTCGTTGCCAGACAAAACCCGGTTTCTTTTCCATCCGTTTGGTACAAACCGCCTCTTTGTATCTTTATTCGTTTTCGAATTATTCATTTTTAAAGTTCGTCCTGACTTTTGGATCACCCGGTATATATATATATATACAGGGTGTCCATAATTAAACGACCCTACTTTAAAGTTGTCTACAGACGAATCTATTGGTCAGAAAGTTGTGAAATTTTATGGAGAACATAATGAAGGGATGGGAATTTGTTTGAGCGAAAAAAAATAGTTCAAAATTTCGCCACCAGATGGCGTTTTATAGATAATTTTATCGATAATTTAGCATAACATTTAACATACATTTACTATAGTTTAAAAATTTTATTACAACATATCATATTCTACATGACGGCCATCCTTTTCAGCTACCATCTGGAATCGTAAGATAGCATGTTCCACAGCCGTCCGGAGTGTGTTTTGGGAAATGCTAAGAACATGTCGCAAAAAAAGTTTTGTTGAACATCTTTTGCTGTAATAAAATTTGTAAACTATCGCAAGTATATGCTAAATGTGTAATTCATTTAAAAAACGCCCTCTGGTGGCGAAATTTTGAACTATTTTTTTTTCGCTCAAACAAATTCCCATCCCTTCATTATGTTCTACACAAAATTTCACAACTTTCTGACCAATAGCTTCGTCTGTAGACAACTTTAAAGTAGGGTCGTTTAATTATGGACACCCTGTATATATATATATATATATATGAAGTATATAATAAGTATGTATCTGTATATAAGCAGTTATCTGTAAAGTGATATCGACGCCATCTCTTTGTGGCGGCAAATAGACCGAAACTACAAGAAATTTTACATCTACACTCAAATCAAACTGCTCCGTAACAATGTCGCTGTCCGTCATGACCTCCTCGTCGGAATGGTTTTTTTCAAGACGTAGACCACAGATCTCTTTTGGGCCTGAGAGTAGAACGCTGTTGCCCCATCTGGAATCCCACCAACTTTACCTTCAGCGAACACATAAGGTTCCTGAACACAGAGTATCTCGTAGTCGTCGATATCCACACTCACCTTAATCACTGCCGTCATAGATTTGCCTGCATTCTGCTGTCCTGTGCTAAGATTAACCATAGTCTGTTATTTGATTTAACGTGTGCTTACCTCAAGAGCTCGGGTAGGACAATGGGGGTGGAGGGATAGATGATTCCCATTCACCCTCTGGTTGACAGGGTACAACTTGTTCACCGTGACACAATTCAAACATTTATTTTCCCCCTCTCCACATTTGTGATTTTTACAATGCTTGTCCGACTTCTGCTTGGAGCTCCCACACTCCAAACAGGCTTCCTTATTCTTGCACGACTTGCTTATGTGGCCATAATTCCTAGATCTATAACACTGAGTCGGTCGGATGTGCTCAGCCAGTTTAGCTCTTGTCCAGCCGATCATCAGCCTTCGTAGATTCGCTAAGACATGGAAGGCTCTTTGAGTGATTTCCAGGACCCAGTTGGTCAAGTCTCGTCCTTTAATAGGAAACTTGATCTTAACCGACCCTGCCTTAGCACCCGACTTCTTTATTGCAGCTTCGACGATTCGTTATGTATGTCGTATGCGATGATACGAGTGTGGCGACGCCATCTTGTACGGGCAGTAGAAAACGAGTATCTCGCAGGAAGCGATCGAGCTAGCCTTTTGCTCGGCACTTAAGATCTCACCTACTGCCCGTGGGTTCCCAGGTTCAATCCTGGCTCCCGCACCTACTCCCACATTGGTGACCTTGGACAAACGAACACGCACCTTCACCGACACAATCACCTCCTCTGGAGTCCAACAGATGGCAGCACTGAAACACCCCAGCACGCAAAGCCTGTGAAACGATCACAGCACGAAAGCCTATGACGACTCTCATAGCACGAAAGCCTGTCACGCCGCACATATCGGGGTCACACGTGCGCACGCCGTGACAGCAGCAACCTGGCAACCGCCACGCAACACGAGTGCACATCGTTCGTTCAACGTCAACGAGACGTTCTCCTCACTGGGGTGGAGTACTGTGGCGACGCCATCTTGTACGGGCAGTAGAAAACGAGTATCTCGCAGGAAGCGATCGAGCTAGCCTTTTGCTCGGCACTTAAGATCTCACCTACTGCCCGTGGGTTCCCAGTTCAATCCTGGCTCCCGCACCTACTCCCACACGAGGACTTCGAAGCCTAGGAACAGTGCACTTGACCGTATCCTTCACCTTCTCATGTTCCTATATCGTTTTTTATAGAATTTTGGCATCCTTCTTCGTAGAGAGGCGCACTAACAAACCCCCGGACTAAAGAGGCCCCTTACCCGTGACTCCCACCTGGCTCTATCGCCTCTGTCAACCTTTTCTCCAAAGACCTGGTATCCTCCTTCTTATAGGGCAGTTGCAATAGACGTCATGTTGGAAGTCACAGACTACAAATAGGCAGTTCTGATTGGTTTAACTACCCTGACCTCCATATGAAGTACAATGGTTGATCAGCTGATTGCTACTTCCCTATACGTGAGATGTACGAGAAGGACATGGTCTGTGGTGGCACTTGCAGCACAGGTCTTCCCTCTTTTCCCCGTTGGACGCTTAATTTTCTTCTCCACTTTGGAACCTTCTTCCGGTGCAGGGTGCAGGCGTCCTGCATATCTTTTATTAAATTCCGACTCAGTCACCTTCAATGTAAAGTTGTTTATTACAGTTCTAGCGACTCCAGAGCTTGCTGTACGAACAGTGCATAAAGCTCTTCCAGATGTGTCAGTGTCACCATCACATCTTTTTCATTTTTGTTTGGCTTTCCCTTGCAACACGATATTCGCTTTATTCACTATGTATTGTGCTGGTACTCGTTTGTCCTCCTTCCCATCGTCATCGACTTTGGGGACACCCAAGTCGGACAACGTTGACTTATTAAAGTCAATGGCTCCCTCATCTGATTGTGCCATTAAGAATTCAATTCTTTTTTGTGGATAGTTCTAACCCGACTGAAATAACTGATATTCAATTAATTCCGGTTTCTCGGAAACTGAGACAACTGGTCAAGCTTGGCCCCAACACGTTCTGTCTCCCGGACCACGACTGGAGACCTCCGGGTGCGGCGCGTCAAAGCGTTGCACCAGTTCTATCCTATGCTCCCACAAGTAAAAGATCTAATAAAATCGTCCAAATTCTGAAAATAACACGGACTAGCCCCCTAGATCTGTAACGCTCTTAATAAATTTCGCTTTCTAAATCACAAGTACTGACAACTAGCGTTACGTACAATAGGACGCTGGAATGTGTTTGCACCCGGTCCCTATTTGTAAACCCGATCTGTCAGAAGTAACATTCACGCAGTGACATGTTCCTATATAATATTAAGCAATAATTTATTATATTAAATCGTTTTACATACAATAAAATCTGAAAACAGAATCACTAGGGATAAAAAAAAAAGTTTCGTTTTAGGCAAGTTTTTGTCTTAGCAGGTGTTCCTTCCGGCAAGACCAGGAAAATGTTCCATTTACTGTTTAATACTGTGTCGATTATATGGAACTATGTATCCCCCCCCCCCGTCCCCTTCCCTTAAAAAAAAAGAAAAAGATTCTCTTGATTTGCTTTAGAGTTCGGAGATCATTTTTATTCAAAATCTTAGTTCTGCTGAAAGTCAGCGTTTCAATAGCATAACATTATAAGCATAAATCAAACACTTTGTGCGAATTTTTAATACATAAATTAAAACCTTTTACAACGTTTTAACGCACAAATAGGGCACACAACAAATTTATGTATTAATAACATTATTATGTCCAAAATCAACAAATATCTAATTAACGAATGCTACTGGTTCCTGCATTTAAGCAATCGAAATTCGATAAGAAAAATGAAAAAAATCACATGTGAACAATTTTTTATTTAAATGAACATTTCTCAAAGGAAATTTGGGTTCTGTTTATTATTCCTGAAGATTACAGTGTAAAGGGCTGAAGATTACAGTGTAAAGGGATGATTCACCAATACAGGTTTTCAAATAGCTAGTCTCAAAATCTCATGTTCATCATCTATGAAGAAATTGGATTAGGTGGTGACTTATTACCTAACTATCGAAATACAGTTTTCACCACCAAAAAGTAGACTTCTGATGCCTATACGTAGTGCGTTTTTTAAAGTCTCCTTAAATTTTAAGTATTTCAAAAACTGAAATTTCTACTTGTAGAAAATTTTCAAAATTTATCATCTTAAAAATACTAGGCAATTTTAAAAAAGCACCACGTCGGCATCAGCCGTGTACTCAGTGCCGAAACTAGCCATTTTGGCGCCCCCACCCCCTCCGCAAAGAAAATTTCCAAAGCAAATTTTTTCTAAGTTTCTAAAATTTAAAGTATATAATCAGAAAATCTGTAATACTGAACTAAGTAATCAGCTTTGTCAAATACTGACTCATTAAAACCTTGAAAATGGAATCGAAAGGTACCGTAAAATATTCTGCTTTATACACGTTTTCATCTTAGGAAGTATAGTTATTGATATTCTCAGGGGCGGATTTAAGGGGTCGCGATGGTCTCAAAGGGCCTCACATTCAAAGGGCCCCCAAAATCCTCTTTTGAGTTCAACGAGAAAAAATATTTTTTGATCAAAGGATTTTCTTAGCACTTTTTAACACTTTCCAACCTAGTTGAAAAGTGTTTATGACTTCGGTTTGTCTGGCCGTCTGGCCGTCTGGCCGTCTGGCCGTCTGCCGTCTGCCGTCTGTCCGTGCTCTAACTCCCGTAAATATGCTCGGATTGCCCTGCAAATTTTATATGTTATAATCGTTATCTATAGCATGTTCCCTATTTCAACGGAAGTGTGTAGCACTTATAGTTTTTTTACAGGGACACTCAAAAGAATTCCGTTACATTGCGGTCTATGGGGAAAAATCATTTGCGGTTTATTTAAATAATGTTTCAATACTTTAAACGCATTGAAATTTATATATATCACTAAGGTGCATTAGAAGAAGCTTAATATGGAATAGGGTGTGCATAGCACTTATACTTACTTTACAGGGACAGTCAAAAGAATTCCGTTACATTACGTCTATGGAGAAAAATCGTCTGCGGTTTATTTAAATAATGTTTCACTATTTTAAACGCATTGAAATTTATATAAGGTTCATTACAAGAGACTTACTACAGAATATTGTGTGTATAGCAGTCATCGTTCATTTACAGGGACACACAAAAGAATTCTCTACTGTATGTTAACAATAATTCCTGGAAGTGCGTTTTAAGTTACTGAATGCGATTTTAATTTTAAATCGCTTTTTGTATATTACGTGGTGTGTATAAATTCTGTAGATCCTATACAGGGAAGTACAAAAGTTCGGGAACACATTTCCGTATTATTTAACTCCAGACGGAGAATTTTAAACTGTGCTACGTGTTTCCTAACTGAACTAAAATTTAGCATCCTATGTAGTATATATGCAAATCTATAGATCCTATACAGGGCTGAATAAAGTATTCGGATTACTTAGATGTTATCTTTTAGCTTATAAAAGAGTATGATTCGTAAAATTATTTTGGAAGCGTTGGAAAGTGTTACATAATCTATGCTTGACGCATGATTTTTCGTTCTTGTTTTAATTAGTATTGCTTCATAATTTTCATGTAATTTAAATAGAATATTTTTTATACCATTTGCAATTCCCAGAAATGTTTTAGTTATGTTTAAATGTTTTTCCTAGTCTTCTTTTCTATTAGCAATTATCAGAACTGTGAACGGTTGTGGAGGGTTGGGGTGAGACCAAGGCAACACTAGATACCGGGCTTGCTCATTCACTCTCAAAACGTCACAAATGGTGGCTGACCGCGACCAGCGATTGGTCCAAAGCAACGCGCCCATCGTTTTGTGCCAATCGCTGTATGTCTTTCCTCCTAGTCAGCCACCTTTTGTGACGTCATCATAATGAATGAGCAAGCCCGGTATGTAGTGTAGCCCTGGTGAGACTCAAACTTGGATCTGAGCTGAACGGAACCCTGTTACTGTTGGAGACTTTTATGACGATTTAATTACACAGATTCAGAGTCTAATTAAATCAGATCTGATAAATCTAAATCTGGATCGTGACACTGGGGCCCCTGATTTAGGGGTCCCCCACACTTGGTATGCTGTTTACATAAAGCTGATATTCAGAATGCATTTGACTTTGTTACTGATTATAATCGATATTTTGCATTTTTAGAGTATGATAAGATTAAAAACAAAAAGAAATCGAGCTTGATTATTACAGGGGCACACGATGTATTTGTCCCGGAAATTTACATCTGGATCTAAAAAAATATTTACAGCCAAAGAATGGGGCAGCAAAACACGTAAGAATGGCAAAAAGACGAAAACATTTTTTTTTTGCAAAGACGACTTTATTAGCCATGGCACCCTGCGCGAGGTTCTTTTCTGCGTCTCGACAAATTCTATATTCTTAAAAAAAAGGGGGGGGGGAGGAGAGGTTACTATTTTATCTTGCATATGTTTCATCTCCTTAGTTTTTAGTGTCGTTAGTAATAGCCAACCTCGCGCCCTTTAAAGCCGGATTTGTATGTAAAAAAGTAATTGTAACAAATTGTATGGCGGCATTTTTCATTTATCTGAAAATGGCCAAATGACGAGAAAATAATTTGGGAGAATAAAGGCTGGGGCGGCTGCGGTTTTATTAGTCATAGCAACTTGGGTATGGTTTTCTCCCTGCACCCCTACAAATGACATTCTTTTTCAAAAAAAAAAGTTTTAACAAAGAGTTTTATTTTGCGTATTTTTCAAATTATCCTTTCAAATATTATTTGTTTTTAGTATCCCAAGCAGTCGCCCAACCTCGCTTCCTCTAATAATACTAAATTGGATCTGGATGAAAAAGTAATTTTAGCAAAAGTAACAGGCCGGCATATTCCAGTTGCCGCCAAGGACGGCAAAACGCTTAGAAAGCTTTCGCAAAAAGACGAGTAAAAAACTTTTTGGAAGATAAAACCAGGGTGGCGCCCTGTACGAGATTTGATTTTTTACTGTACCTTTACAAATGCTATACTTAAAAGAAAAAGATTTTACTGAGAATTTTACTTTGGGCATTCATCCCCCAATTTGTGTTTATTGTCCACGGCAGTCACCCCTCGCCCATGACAAAATGGAAAAAGAAGAAAGCTCCATGCTGTGAGAAAAGGGAAAAAAAGAACAGCCTTCGTGGAATATTTTTATGTAATAGAAAGGTCAAAGTGAGGGAATCGTTTGATAATTATCCATGCTGGACAGTGCAATACCGTGTCCAGACGACGTTGAACAGTGTCATATACAGACATGAGTAGGGACTGACCTTGAAAAATGTTAGTGATTCTCCTAAACCACAGGAAGAGATTTAAATGATAGACGGTATAGACGGGATATATTTGGAATGGGAGAAAGAAAATAGCCTAAAACAGTTCGTTTTTTATTCATTTGCTATCTTGTATTGTAGACGAATCTTTTTATCTATTTGTCTATTTTAATGCATTTGGTTCAGTTTTTCTTTTGGATTTTCCGACTGCGGGACTTTTTATACAAATTTCATATATATATACATTTCTATATCAAACAACAAACAAAACCTGCATTTCGCGCCCCCTTCGCCTTCTGTTCTGCTGGCGCCCGGGGCTCCTGCCCCCCCCCCTAGTTTCGGCCCTGCGTGTACTTTCTGATGGGGGAAATCGTATTTCTATAATTATATTACGTAATGAGTTACCACCTAGTAATTCAATTTTCCCATAGGTTAACATGCGATTTCGCTATAGAGTGTGCGTTTGGGGTAGGGGGATGGTGAAGCAGTCCTGTAAAGGTGAATTCAGAAGGTCAATCAAAATGAATGCTAGCATTCATTTTGATGAGAAATGACGAAATTACCACTTTTTAATAAAAAGTATGTAAACATCGCCAGTATATTCTTGCATAAACATCAGATAATTAGGATATATGCGAAAAAGATTTTGTACTGCACCCATTTTCGTTCAAAGGATTCAGAGTGCCCAGTTTATGTTTTTTCAGTATATCACATCAGTATGTTCAAAATGCTAAAGCTTCAACATATGTTTCTCAATACTACTTACTTGATATTTTTTAATGACTTTCATTATGGTGTATTGTATAAAATTAAAGATCCGATTTGCAATAATGTAAGTAGTTTATTTTTTTAAAACAAAAATATGAAGCAAACATCCATTTTTACATCATATCATTTATATTATACAGAGTGCCCAAGATAAAGAGGCCCGGTATACAGAAGTACAAATACTTACTAATTTTTATTTAAAAGTAGTAAATACAGAATATTATGAATAACACTTCCTGTGAATTATTGAATATTCAGTATGTTGTTATTCATAATACTCTGTATTTACTACTTTTAAATAATAATTAGTAAGTATTTGTACTTCTGTATATTGGGCCTCTTTTATCTTGGCCACTCTGTAGAACGTTCCTATGAAAATGGAGTGTGTAGCACTTATAGAGGGAAGTTTGTGTGTCCCTAACACACTAAACTGCATATTGATACAAAAATAGAAAAAATTATGAAAAACAAAAATTTTATTTGAAATTGTCCAAAGCAATGTATTAAGTTATTGTCAAACAAGAACCATAGCCAGAATTTGTATTTGGATTTTTTTCGTAGGAATTGCTTGGCAATTATTCTTGTTAGACACCGGATAGTGGCACAGAGACAGGAGACTGACCGTGAAAATGTTAGCGATTCTTACTACACTGGAAGTGTAGTGTGTGATAGATAGAAGACATAGACATGGTGTATTTGGAATAGGTTAAAAATAGCCTAAGAGAACAGTTCTTTCTTCTTATTCATTTGCTATCTAGTATTTTAGGCAAACCTTTTTATCTATTTGTCAGTTTTAATGCATTTGGTTGTTTTTATTTATTTATTTTTATTTTTCCGGCTACGAGACATTTTTATACAAATTTCACATATATACATTTTTGTATTAAACGACAAACGAAATCTTCATTTGGCGCCTGGAGCACATGGCCCCTCTGCCCCCCCCCTTAGTTTCGGCCCTGGACATTAGAAACAAATTATATGTTGGATATTATAATTTACAATATTAAGCAACCGATTACAGTGTTAGATTTATTTCATTAAAAATGTGGCTTGGTACTTTCTTGTCCCGACACCCTCAATTGAAAGACATTATTTATTTTTTTGTAAAGGCAGAATATATTTCAGAAAACACTGTCAAAATCGGCGTTATGAATGGAATTTCCAATGCAGCAGCACGAGAAAGGGAAAAAACTTGTTATGTGACAAGAGTCACTTATAAATCAATAATTTATTTATAAATAAAAAAAATGGTAAACGTGTTTAGATTCCAAATCACTTCGATAGTCAGGCCAGCCAATTTTATGGCTTTATGTTTACAATTGAGTCAGAAAGTTTTGCATAGTTGAGCAGGGAATTTGAGAACCACCTTAAATGAATAATGATGCTTACTTAGCCAATATATTTAATCATTTATCTTTTTATCCTTAAATCGTAGTTTTAAAATTAAAAACATTTAAAAATATTATATTTATTATATTTGAACATGGATTATTATTTAATAGTGTATTAGTATTTATCTTAATAAAAAGTTCCAAATTCACACAATCCTTCGAACCAAGGTGTACAGATTAGTGGTTTTCTACTATAGTTCATTATTTTTTTAAAATAAAGTATTTATGTAAATACTCATTGTTTTTCATATATTATAGCATTTTATATATTTTTTCTTAAACTAATTAACTTTTTTGAAATCTGAATCTCTTACAAAAGAAGTATGAAAAAAAAAAAGAAAAAAAATATTTTTGAAAAAAGTTGAACGTTGTTTTAAAATTTTAACTTAAGAACTTTTTTTTAAAAATCATTTTCCTTCATAAAACCACTTAATATGTCAAAAGGTATAAAATATTCAAATAAAAATTAAAAGGGTACCGAGCCCCTTACCCCATAACTTTAGTGTTTCATAACATTTCCTTTTTGTAAAACAAACAGACATTTCCTAACAGAAATGTGTTATTTCCTTTTAAAGAAGTTCACAATGTTTAAAACAAAAAAAAAGTAATATATTACTATACTTGAATTCATTTCAAAGAGAAAAAAAAAAGGCATATTTCATGTTATTTGTGTACCCAAGATAATTAAATGAATAAATCTTATAATAAAACTAATTAACATAAATTCTATTCATTTACCATTTTAGAAAATAAAAATAAATATATATGATAACAATACAAATACACTTAAACGCTTTTAATAAACAGATCTACTAGTTTCGTACACACAATCATTCTCCAGATCAATAATAAACTATTTTAGCAAAAAGTTTTTTCAAATGTTTGGGAAAATAGTTAATTTATAATTATTAATCTTGAGAATGTTGTATGAAACTAGTAGATCTGTTTATTAAACGGTATTTATAAGGCGTTTTGGTGTACTGTTATCACTTTTAGAATATATATATGTATATTTTAATGATACTAAGGGATTTTCTTATAAAATTATTTTCAAAAGTTTTAATTTTAAGAAGAACAATTATAATAACACCCTCAACCCTCCCTAGAACCTTTTATAGGTTATTTACAGTGGTGATGTGTGTTGTCATCTTTAAATTCAGAAAAGTAAAGACAACATGGAACATCTTAAATTTAAGTGAGCATATTTAAAAATATGTTGTTTAGTTTTTATCAGCTTTTTTTTTTCAATTTTCTCTTTTTCTTAATATGTATAGTGTTGCCATCTATCATTGTTCCATTTTAAAATTTACTTGTATCAGCCAGGAATGTATATAATATACAGTATGGATCCGTTTATCTAAAAACCCAGTTTGACATGTTCATTGCTTGAAACATTACAACATTCATGGTATAACTTGATGCCAACATCTAAGAATTGAAATTGAAGTATATTCAGCTATATATTAGGCGTTTTGATTTTTATGCAGAGGAATTGCTATTTGCAATTGATTCCCATAAATTGCCTTCTTTCAAACTCTAATTAATCTTTGATCTTGATTCTTAATCTGAGTAAATTAATTTCAAATCGGAAATAATGCCACAGTCACACATATTCTACAAATGTGGTCAAATATTTGACCACATCAAATGGATGTTGCTTTAATGTCCAATCAATTATCCAGAAAATCCAATTATCTGGAATACATCTGACACCACCCATTCTGTATAAATGGTTCTGTAATAATTGAGGTGTTTGATTTCAAAAATATTTTTACCATCACTTGAATGTTTTGTTATAAAATGTCTGCATTTTTCATACTCATTCATTCTAAATTAACCCATAAAAACATGAATTTGTTTTCCAAGCTAGAAAACAGCAAATACAATTTATACTTTTTATTTTATCTTTGAAAATACATTTCAGCATTTTAATGTTACAAAATACAGAGTAATATTTTATAAATAAAATTGTACATATTTTGTTCAATTAGGACTCTGCTGAAAATTTTTTCTACTAGCAGCATCTGAAAAAAAAAAAAAAAAAAAAGAGATAAAAAGAATAGCATTGCAATAATAAATAAATAAATAAAAATAAAATCCCCTCTTCCTGGGCTTAGGACCGGTGTTACATTCCAACTTTTGAAAATGACCAAATGTCATGCAAAGGAAGTATATTTCACACTTATGTTTCAAAAATATGATTCGATTTTTAAAGTAACACATTAATCACTTTTTTAAGCTTTTTAAATAGATAATAGATGAATGTTGTTAAGCGATACATAGGTGACCATTATGTATTTTGATATGAAAAACATAATATTAATTAAGAAACTGATTTTTAAAACATTTGATTTACATAGCTTTTTTTAATTTAATTTTTGCTTTTTAAATATCAAGTGAGCAAAAATGTATTCAAAACATGACTTTTTACATAACATACAATGAAAATTAAAATACAGCTGAACTTTGCAAAAATAGCACACATTTGTTGAGATGACTCAAATTGTGAGACGGGGAAAAGTAATGTCAGTCTTAGCACCTGAAAATACAGAATAAATGGTTACAAAAGTAAAATATTGAAACAATACAGAACTTTTATAAAATAAAAAATTTATATTAATAAAAGAAAGTTTTGCTGTGTGTGGGCAATGGCTAGCACAATTTAGCGCAGCTAGAAGTCTGAAGAACTGACCACACAGTTTTTTGTGATACTTCATATTTTAACATAAATCGACCAAACAATTCTGTACAGTTAAAATTGGAAGACATATCAGAAAGATCGTACTCTTACATCTCAAACACTGCAATCAATTAAAAAATATATATCATTGTTAAACCTTTCATATTTTTTTTAAAAGGGATCATTTTCCTAAAATGACCCCCCCCCCTTCCCAAACTTTTTTCTCACACATACCTTTTGCTTAGGTTTTTTATTTATACATACCCCTTCCCACATAAACCCATTTCAAAATATCATAATTAAGAAACGTATCATAATTAAGAAATTATGGGTTTTTTTCTGTTTTCACAAAAAGTTCCCCCCCCCTTGGTTCGATTTTGCCCATTAACAAACTTTACCGAGATTTTATGCCTCTTGATTTTATGTATCAGTTTCGAAAAGATGCGGGAGTTGGAACCGCCTACTTCGAAAAATAACTTGTTTGCAGGCGGAGCCGGCAGGGATTTTTTTTGTTTTTAATTTTTTTTTTGCTATAACGGTTGGTCCTATAAAAAACTTGTCAATATAAAAGTTTTAGATAATACTAAGAGGATTAATAATAAATTTACACGGATTTGATATCTTGTGAATTGACGAAGCTATGATTTTTTTTCTTCTAAAACCCCCCTTTCACCCCCCCTTGGGGCCATTTTTAATTATATCAAAAATCTGTCATACATAAATTTTCGGCCCTTTTCCTAGAAGTAATAATAACTTTAAACGGATTCGATACGTATAAAAATAAAGAAATTATGAGGGTTTTTCTGTTTTCACAAAAAGCCCCCCCATTCCCCCCCCCCTTGGTTCGATTTTGCCCATTAACGAACTTGACCGAGATTTTATGTATCAGTTTGGAAGAGATTTATGCAGAATTTTTCCAATTATTGTGGTCAGAAAAAAGTGACATAGATAGATAGATATATAAAGTTTTGAACTGGGGGTGGTTTTGGGTTCTGGGAGTCATAATCGGCGTAGATCTGCAAAAATTTTTCAAAATTTCCAACTTAGGTGAGAATGTAATAGGTAGTATTTCTTACGAAATCTACCTAAAAGTGGCTACTAAAAAATTGTTCGTCAGCGGACACCTTATGGCCACTGTCCTTCAAGATAAGAAAATTTTTTTGCATTTCATCAAGGATTCTACTTTTGCTGGTTGAAATATGTTTAGATAATGGCAATAGAATATCTCAGGTAGGGGAACGCTGTGTTACGGTTTTGACTACAAAATGAAGTTTGTTAATGCCCAGTAATTCATGTATTGGCCAGAGCGCCATCTATTGTCTGCATTTGAAATTAAAATCGAACACTTTTTTTTAGATATAACTTTTTTTTAGCTACATCTATATAACAAAAGCGCAGAGCATTTAACTGTCATCAACAATTCCTGGAATGTCCGTTTTACTTTTTCATATGCCAAACATATGTATTTTTTGTACCATTGTTGAGTCTATCCTGATTGTTAATTTTGTATTGTTGCACCTTACAGACAAATATTGTTACATCATCATTATAAACAATGTTATCACTTGTGATGATTTTCTAAACACGAAAGATTCTTTCATCGTGAACATTTAAAATATTATACCATGGACGTAATCGTTCACAATGTAGCCTGTAATTTAAAAAAATGCGAATTGTGTTTAGAAATCTTGATTAAGTATTTTTACTGTTTCTTTTTCTTTCTTTCCAGTTGCTTTATGTTTTAAAAAACAGCAAAATATATTTTTCTAATGCATTTAGTGATAATATTTTTCATAATTGGGATCTATTTCAAATTAGCAAATCTTAACTAACATTTTTTTTAGAACAACAGGAATAACATACATGAAAGTAGGTGTGATTTTAAGAAATGTTATTTGGAACAGATTGAAAGTGCTACTTCAATTTAACTTAGTTTCTCATCAAATGACACAATAAGATTTTTTTAATGATACATTGTAACGCCAAGTTTCTATTTTTGCCAGCATTTAGAGGTATGATTTTTTAAAATTCAATTTTTATCAAACGAAATCACTTGCGTTTATCTTTTTTTCTGAGAGCCTCAGAAACGACCGTCTAGACAGGCGAAGCCCGGCTAGTTTTAAAAGAAATGCTGCGTTGTTTTTTTTATCGAGTTTTTTAATAATAATAAAAAAAAACACGAAACATGAACTATTTTAAGAATTTGTGAAATATTTATAATACGTTTTACAAACTGCAAATATATTTTTTTTCCAACAAAAAATATTAATTCTTATTCAAGACAAGCCTAGAACAGTTAATTTTTTTTCTTTTAAATTTTACTGTACTCAGATAATTTTAAGTAATTAAGACAGTACTAATAGTACAATCTAGATACAAATTGTGGACACGATTTATTTAGATTATTCAGTTTAATTTTCATAAATATTTCATGGATTACTTTTTTTTTAAATTAAAACAAATCCTGCAATGTTTAAGCGTTTTTTATTTTTTATTATTAAAAAAACATAAGGATTTTTCAGTTTAAAGAATTTGAGAAATATTCATAATAAATTTTACTAACCTACAAATAACTAAAAATTATTATTTATTTTTTCAGCTGTATGATAAATAAATAATTCCCATTCAAGACAAATCCTGAAGCAAAGTTTTTTCTTTTAAGTTTACTGTACTGAACAAACTATTTAAAGTAATTAAGATAATATCTAGGTAAATTTATTAACATTTCTTTTCTTTTTTCAAATCCAAATATAAGTTGATGTCTATGCCTACAGGGCATTTGATCAATATATTTCAATAAATTAAAACTTCTGTCCCTATGTTTGTGCATTTAAATATAAATGACATAAAGATATGCAGATTTTTGTAAGAAACAATCAGCAAACATTTTTAAAGACAAGAGAACAAACACAAAACATAATTTCAAGAATTCAAGGAATTAAACATATGAAATTTAAATTTTGCTGGTGCTGCCATCTGTCGCTTCAGTATAAAAATAACTCCATATTTAAAAAAGATTTAATTTCAAATGGTTCTGTCAAAATCCTTAAATAAAGCTTTTATATCATGAGACTTTTAAACAAGACTTTGGACAAAAATAACTGACTTTTTTGTTATAGAAATATTTAGCAGATACAAGGTCTGATTTTATATACTTGCCTTAAATATTTCATTTAAAAGTGCCTGTTTAACATAGTGTCAAAGTTTATTACAATTTTTTTTTATGAAACTTTTGTATAGACTCTTAAACAAGACTTTTAGAAGGAATTGAAAGAAGTTATTTCAGACCTTGTGTTACTCACTCATTTTTTTTTTCAAATAAAAATCAGTTAAATATTAAATCAACATTATATACTATATAAACATAGATTAGGAGCAGAAAACAATGATAGATTTCTGATACTCAATTCATTATTCAGTCTTTCGGCTTTCACATAGTCCGTGTCACATCCGTATACAAAACAGTTCCGAGCCATATGAAAATATAATGTAAAAATAATTTATAAAGGAAATAATAACACACTCGTATAGCAAACAATGTTAATTTGAAGCTGGTACAGACCGCAGTGCTGCATGCGCCCACTTTGGTGTTAGGCCCAAGTTTGCTTGGAGGATGCCATAGGCGAAATTTCTCCTAATCTATTTATATCTCCCCGGTTTATATTAACATTTATTTGGTTATATTGTTTGGTTGTATTATTTTGGTTATTTTATTTGGGCTATTTAATTTTAGATGAATATTAATTGAAATTAACAAAATTTTGCTGTTTAGAACATTTAAATAAGAAAGTGGCCACTTATAAAACTGCTACTACTGGCCACTAATGAAATTTCCAAGTTTTGCCCTTTACATATCAGACGACTAGATTTACATTACCAGGGGTCTGTCCAGCCTTTTTTCCCAGGGTCCTGTTTTTGTGAAATTGTGAACAGCTTTTTATATTTGTGAAAAATCTAATAATAATTTTGTGAATTTGAAATGATCGTTATAGTCAGGTTCTTATATATACATTTTTAAGAAGATATATGGATGTAAAATACATATATTTTCTATATATATATGTAAAAGTAATAGGTCAGATTTTACTTTTAAATGATTAATTTGTGAAATGTTCGGTTTAAAGATGGAAAAATTTTGTGAAAAACCTATTTTTAAGACAAATAATTTTGTGAAGGGTCCTGTTTTAGAGAAAATAATTTTGTGAAGGGTCCTGTTTTAGGGAAAATAATTTTGTAAAGGGTCCTGTTTTGAAATGAGAAATTTTGTGAAGAGTCCTTTAAAGGACCCAATTTTTTCCTAAACAAATCCCTGATTACATACAAAATTTCCAAATGTTTAAGACATATACAGGTATTAAAAAAAATCTCTCAGAAATAAAAAAAAAAAAAAAGGTGAAAAAGCAGGACTTTGGAATGGCTTCTCTCTGCTTTGACTCATGTTTCATCACTAAATATAAAGAGAGCTTTGATACATTTATATTTATAACTGATTACAATTTCAGAGAGTTTGGAAGATGAGAACTATTCTTTTATTAGAACAGAAGAATAAAGGAACATTATACAACTGTGAATACCATACACTTCCTCAAATCTGTGTCATTTGGGACCAGAGGTTATGCAGATTTCTGGTCACTGGTTTGGTTATATTTTTAAATCAGTAATTTGAATGTAATAATGCACTCAAAATTATAATGAATGCTTACAATAACTTAAAATATTAAAATAATAATGTATAAAGTAGTAAAAATTAAGAAAATTTAAATATTAAAAGTACATAATTAATAATGCATAATTTAATAATGATGAGATAAAGTTTTCTTGAAATATTCAATGAGATTTACCTCATAAAGGTGCACAAATAATTTACATCAACATCTTAAAATAATTAAGTTTTATTTCATGTTTAACCAGACTTAACTAAAAAAGCTTTATTAATACATAAATGTATTTGGTAAAAAGATCATGATCACCACTGATATCAGCACTCTATCGTGAATAATTTTCTTGGAAATAAATTTAAACTTCCTATATGAGAACACATGAGTTGTCATATTAACCAGAAATTACATATTAAAAAGGATACAGAATATAAAAATAAAACAAATCTTGAATTTTCCCCCTACATTTTCACCAAGTTTCACTGTTTACATCTGCAACAATGTGCAAATTTTAGGCATTTGTAGATGATTTTAAGGTCATGGGATTTGAGAGAATATACTGTATATAGTATAAGAAATATTGCAATTATTGTAAAATCTACAACAGTACAATTAAGAAAATGTTTTTAAAAAAAATTTATGCCAAGCATACTTTTACTTACCCATCATACGTAGCAGGGCTGCGGAGTCGGTGGGAAAAATGACCGACTCAGACTCCTGAAATTTTAAAGGAACTGACTCTGACTCCGGGACGTCTGAAGTACTAGTATTGCCTGTTGATTCCTATTATTCAGATTGCTTTATTGCTGTCATTTGTTTTGAAATAGTAATAGTCGCTTTATTAAATTTGTCATTAAATAAAGAAAATATTACTACAGTAGAGCGCCACTAATCCGCAATCAATTTATGAATGTAAACAAAGAAATTTCATTCTTGAAATGGTGACAAAATTTTGAATTTTGAAATTTTTTTTCACCAATTTTAACATTTTTCTTATCTTTATATATATAGTATTATATATCATATAACATTCTTTTTTATAGTTTAAAATGAAAGCACATTTAATTAGTATATTATTTTATATATTCATTTCTTCATAAAATACTTGTAAATTACAATTTGAGCTTTTGTGATTTCTTTTTATGATAAAAAATCCTTACTTAGACAATATATTTTATAATTTATTCATTTTTTCATTAAATCATAATTATAAAATTGAAAAACACATAAAAGAATACATATATATTGCTTTTGAACTTTTACTTAAAGATAAAATTCAACACTATAAACCAAATGTCTTAAAATAGACAACAATTGATGCTATATTTAAAAAATAATAAATTTATTTTTTACATAGTTATTATTTTATCTATATATTAAAATGTGTAATTTATTTATTTTTTAGTATTAGCAATCTAAATTTGTCCAAAATATGAATTTAAAAAAATGTAAACAAAGATTAAATAGACATGGCCTGTAATCCGCACAACACTTGGAACCAAGCTTTGCGGATTAGCGGCTTTCTACTGTATTTAAAAAAAAATGGCAGCAATCAAGCAATCAGAATTAAAAAAACTCGGTACTTTTCGGTTAGCCGGGCGCCAGTGATATATATACAAGTATATATACGCACACACACACATATACACATATCTACGTATACATATAGATACATACACATATATATACATATATGCATGTATATATATACATATATATGTATATACATATGTATTTATATATGTACATATATCACTGGCGCCCGGCTAACTGAAAAGTACCAAAAACTCAACTGGCAACACTGCAACCTGCTGTTACATGACCTGTTTAAAATTGAAGTATATGATATGTAAATTTTTGAATGAATTATGGGTATAAGCTGTAATAGATAGTCAAGACGAGGACTCATTTATTGCAGCGGCAAACTTCTGACAGTATTTTAGCATAAAAAGTTTCACCTTTTTTTTCACCAAAATATGGGGGAAAGGATGTTTAATTTTGGTTTTATATCTATTCCTGCAGAATAAAATTTTACAATTTAAGCATCATTTTGGGGTCTCCAGAACCCGAAAAATTATGGGGGAATGCAAGAAAAATAAAAATGAAAATTTTACTATTTTAGATTTATTCTGTTCTCACGGTTTCATAAAAAAAGGGGGAAGAATTTTTATATTTTTGGCATTTTGGGTCCTGCAGACCCGAAAAATCTAAATATTGAAATCTAAAGAAGTAAATAAAATGGAAATTTTACTATTTCAGATCCCGCTGACTTGGAAAAGAAAATACAAAATGTTGTAATTTTGGAGTTATTGTGTCTTCCAGACCCGAAAAATTCCGATGTAAGGGAAGGAAAATAAAGAGGAAAATTTTGTATTTCCTGCATTAACTTTATAATTTTGTCTTTATTTCGGGTCTGCAAAACCTGAATATCGAAAGGAGAAAAATAACTGAAATTTCACTATTTCATCATTATTTTGAGTACTGCAGACTCAGGAAAAAAAAAATTGTAATTTCACTTTTTTTTTTGGGGGGGGAGGGGGGGGGAAATTCTATGCACACGAAAAAAAGGGGAGACAATTTACTACAATTTCAGCATTACTCCTGGTCCTACAGACCTGAAGAATCTGAAACAAGGAACAAGCAAACAAAAGGGAAAATTTTTCTATTACAAAGATATTTTGGATTCTGTGGACTCTAAAAAGAGCAGAAACTTCCAATTTTCGCATTACCTCGGGTTCTGCAAACCCCAAAAACCGAGAGAAAGTACTGCATACTAATATAAAATATAAACTAGAGATTTCAATTAAAAGCAGTTTTCATATACACTGTAAACTGGACAGTATACTGGGCCTGTTTAATCTGGATTTCCTTGTATATATAGTCCAAATATAAAAATAATAATTCAGTTTATAAATTTAAAATTACATAAAATTGGTTTAATTTCACTTCAAACTGTCTAAAAAACAAGCTGGAGTCTGACTGTTTTTTAGTGACTCTGACTCTTTTGCCCAAAAATAGGCCCGACTCCAACTCCGCAGCCCTGATACGTAGTATAGGGGTAAGTCTTGTAATCGTTTTGAAAATCAAAAAATATTTTTTTATGGATTTACATGTTTCAGACACTGGAGATTCCGAAAAACATATTTATAGAAAAAAAATTTGCTGTCCATCTGTAAACGCTCTATCTCCTAAATAAATTGAGATAGAGACTTGAAATTTGGTGTGTACTTAGTATGTAATAATGGAAAAAGCTTATTGAATTTCAGTAACCTCGATTATCTGGAACTATTTTGTTTCGGACTCTTACGCTTCATCTGATGCAGTAAACCGTTAGTTACAGATGCACCACGCTTGATAGAAACCTGGAGCGAACTGCACATGGGTGAAAATGGCTAGTCTATGTCGAAAACGGGGAAGTCCGTAAGCCGTAAGTACGCTGCCCAAGATAAAAAGTGATGATTTCAGCTTCTTTTGCCGCGGCTATTCTCCCTACAGTGTGAATGGAATCGGCTTGGCATTCTGCCAACCGGGGTTCTTAGAAGTGTGGTTGAACAGTAATATGATTAACAATTTTGGAGTTATAAATAAGGATGTTTATTTTACACAATTCAGTAATAGAGCATTTAAAGTTTGACATCATCAAGCCACGATTTTATTCGAATTGCAATGCATTTTATAAATAGTTTACACATATTTGATTTCATATTTTATATTATGCATACCCATGATGGGTAAGTATTAAGGTAGCCCCCAACGACTAGTTTTAAAATCAAAGAAAGAAATAAATGTAACACGCATATGATAGAACACATATTTACATTCTACTTGGACCAGATATAAGAAAGGGCAACAGTGCCTCATGAGTTATGCAACAATTTTGAATTAAGTATCATAAAAGTCTTATGCAATAGAAATAGAAGTGTGATAAATTATACAAAAACAATAAACACATACTTTTGGCAAAGCTTTCTCCCTGCTAGATGAGTTGCTGAACAGAGCTTTCTCTGATTTACTCGCTGGTGTGCCCAAGTAGTCGAAAAAATATTGCTTGTGTGTATAATTCAAATGGACCAATACACAACAGCAATATTTATTCAACTTGCCACAATGCTGTACAGAGGTAGTTCACATCAGAGAACAGCAGTATCAGCTGTGGTTAATACTTTAGACGATGGCTCCTGGCATACAAAATCAGTGGTGCAGAGAGTATTCTCACTTGGAAGGAGACATGCCACAATAGGTCAGACTGCTGCCCATGTAATGTCTTGTCAAATGGAAGCTGCACAACTGGGCAAACTCAATGCCTTCAGAACCTGGTCTATGTCTACATCCTCCAAGGTACATCAATTAACAACAAAATTGGATCTAAAAAAATTTGTTTAAAAAAAAGTTTAATAAAACAGAAATAGATTATAAAATTTTCATTTAAAAATACTCAAATATATTACATATGAAGCAGATAATCATTTCAGGATCGCTCTAAAATATTGTTCATTAAATTAAAATTTAATAAAAAATATTTACACAATTTTCATATTTATTTCAAAATACTCATAAAATTGTTTTCTTATCTATTACTACACCTATACTTGATTATCTTTAAGAATACATAAATTACAGTGGATCAGTTCACGCCACTTATGATTGACTTACATAACCGAAAAAAAAAAAGCTACCTAACTGTTCGGTTGATATTGAATATTTAAAATTCATATCATGAATGAGTCCTGACATTGTAAACATATATTAGAACTTTTTAAATAAATATATTGTTCAGATGGACAAAAAATAAAGATCCTGGGCTGAAAAGTCAGGGGTCTATTTAGGGCTCCTTCACAAATATCCATTTAATAAAACAGGCCCTTTACAAAATTCCTCTTAACTAGTAAATCTACAGATCAGAGGCCTCAACGTCAGCTCTACAAATCATTGTTCATTAATCTCACTAATTTTTAATATAATCTGCATAATATTTGATAGCTTAAAATTAAATTTTTTAACGTTATTTATACATTTATAAGAATATAAGATTTATTGAAAGGTCCAAAAATTTTAGAAGTTTCACATTAAACACAATTTTATGTCAGATAAATGATCAGATAAACTACTTATTACTGTATTTTTTCAGAATAAGATTACATATCTTCAGGGGGGTGGCCCCCGAACCCCCCCCTCCCCGTTGTCACTTTAATTTTATATTATCAATTTCCAGTAATTGTGCGCTTTCATTAATCGAGTGTATGTCTGAGTGCATTTACTATTTTAATTTCATTAAAATTAACCATCTCTTTATACAGGAGGTTTTTTCCTATCCTTAAAAGAATACTTATTTTTCAATCACTAAATATCATATGTTGCTAAAATTGAATAAAATTCCGTGTATTAAAAGATGCTTATACAAATGTAAATTTCTCTTATGAGACATATTCCATTTTCACATTCAATGTTTTTATATTTTTCGTTTGGAAAGCCGATTTGGTCATCTTTCTTTAGTAGTTAAAATAAATTCTCATCTATTTCATTAGAAAAAGCATATTAAAAAATTAAATCACCCGAAAATTCGCTATTTTGTTAATAACATTTCGCGTCAAAATAACTCACTTGAATTTTCCTTTGTTGATATTCTTTGAAATACAGTTGCTTAGCAACCATTTAATGAAAGAGAAAAAGTAAATGCATTGGAAATTTTTGTAAAAAAAGAGAAATTAAAATTTTCATATCTTTCAAATTAATGCGTATAATTTCCCAATAATTTATACAATTAATTTAGAAATTCCAATAAATATATTGGGAAATTTTCAAACCTATCAAATTAAATTAAGATATCCATTTCGTAAATTTAATATCCATAATTTAGCATTTACAATTATCCCAATGCGTGATTTTATTTTCGCGGAATGTTAAAATAAAAAAAAAGTCTGACTTCCTATTGAAAAGCATTATGACTTAAAATAAAATGTTCTATATTTTTCGAACGAATGAACCAAATTTAACCCAAAACTATACAGCTAATTCCGGGTACCTCGCCAACATACCCACCAAAAATCAACCTAATCGGACCCTTTTTGCGGCAGTTATCGCGGAACAGACAGACAAACAAACAGACAGAAACCAAAAACTTTTCGGGTCTCAACAGTAAGCCTTCACTGACGTTTCGGCAATAAAACAGGCCCTTTACAAAATTCCTCTTAATAAAACAGGCCCTTCACAAAATTTCTCTTGATAAAAATTCCTCCCTTCAAAAAATTCCATTCCATAAAAACATACCTACTCTCCATAAATTATTTTTATTTTGTTGTTAGGTTTTTAAATTAGTAATTTGCAAAGTTAAGAAGTTCACCAGGAAGGAAAACTTTAGCAGAAGGACTTAAAGAAGTTATTTAAGTGTTTGGTGTGAATTTGAGTAACTAGATTTCCTTTTTTGTAACAAAAATATTTATTTTTTACAAAATGGGCCCCAAGAAAAACAACTTGCATCAACCCATGAAAGTAATGTGTAATACACACACACACACACAGTTCCACAGCCCATATGTAAAGTGAGAAATAATTATCTTCTTCAATCAAAATGTACCTTACAAATTATCGCACACACTATAAAAAATATTATGTGTCAGATCTACATCTAGTACACCAACTAGAAACTCAGATGGAGTAAAATAATGTGATTAAATGGTGAAAATTTGATTGCTTTAACCACTGGCTATAAAAGCAAGCTATCGCTGGTATTCAAAACAGAGGCATTTAGTTATTAATTTATATTAGGTTGAATTACTCAAAAAGGAATTAATACAAATGGTAATTTTATCAACTTTTGGCAGTTTTATGGGCCAGTCATTTCTTCAAGAATAAAATATTTACTGCTGCACTGTTATGCTTAGTAGCCATTTTGAAATTTCTTGATGATGTAGTTTGGTTATGATAGTAAGAAAGTTTGGATTATTCAAATAAGAGGTGAGTTTTAATTCAGCATATTGCATGCAATAATTATTCTGAATAAATTTTCTACACTTTTTTTCAAAATAATGTAAAAATTATATACTTTTCTTAGAAACAAGACCAAATAGGGTAAAAGAATTAGACAACTAGGCTTAACAAACAACAACAACAAAATTATGGTAGATGTGTCAGTATCAGTAATGGACACCCTACAGGAATTTCTTTAAAAGATATTTTTTAATTGATAGTTAAAATTATTATATTCCAGATTTTTTTTTAATTATTATATTATTCTATCAACATTTAACCATTTATTTAATCACACATCTTAATGTGAATAAAAAATTAATTGTAAATAACAAAAATAAATCAAAATACCAGTAATGGACATCCAGCAAAAAGTACAGATAATTGTTTTATGATTGTATTTAGAACCAGAATTTAATGAGAACATACTAATGAAACAAAATTAAAGTCATTTTCAAATAAATTTAATAATTTGAATATCAATAATATAATATTTATGAGAATAATTCATTGTGTAAATTAATTTTGTCATTATCACAAGATCAATATTTTAACTAAACTAACTTAAATAGAAGATTTGAAATACTAAATTTTAAGGAATAAACTTTATCAAAGTATTGTGACAATGGGGTGGGAGGGTGTTAGAAGTTAATAAAATAAAAAAAGTAAATGCCTTGGAGTACTAGTGAATGGAATCTTATTTCCTATTATTCTTAACAGTTAAACTTCCTGACACTACTTGGTATAGCACTCGTAGTAATTAGCATTAAAAATATGAAACTGTGGGTTGAATGTTTTAAATACCAAATAAAATTATTTCAAAATAAAACTGCAGAATTGACATTTGAGGCCTCTGATCTGCAGATTAACTAGTTTTATTACTACTGCAAATTTAATTGATATTAGTTTTATATATATATATGTACAGTGTTTTGCCAGAGATGAATAATCAAACATTTAAGACAGAAAATAATAATTTTTAACAACTTGTGCAACTTAATTTTTTAAAAATTTAAACAAGAAGGGATCAAGACCCCTGAATTCCCCCTTTCACTATGACCTACTCTGCTTCTAATTGGTTTGGTTGATTGCCAGATTATAAAATATGCATGGCACAGTTTTAAAAAAAAGTGATTACAATCTTAAAAATTTTATTAATTATGAGAAATTAATAAAAGCAGCTATTTATAAACATTTTTTTTGCTTCCTGACTGGTTTGATTAAGAGTGCCAACAAAAACCCAGATTAAAAACATGCAAAGAGAAGTTATAAATGAAAAAAAAAAAAAAAAAAAAAGAGCTAAATTTTTATTGGTTATTTTATTTTATTATTTTAACTTTATAGGGTGTCCACTATTGGCACATCTACTCTATAATTCCATTTCTTACCAGTTGGATCATTTAAACATATAATTTAATGCAACCAACATTTTTTTTTAAAGTTGAAATAGTTTATATCTCTTGTAAACTAAGTACTGAACAAAAGAAATTATCTACTCTTTCTATAACTATTTTATTTGGATCTTTCATGCACCTACATTTTGAATATTTTAAAAATAGATGCAAATTATTTTGTTTTAATAAATTCTAGAAAATATTTTACTGGCCGAGACCAAGTACTCAATACACCACTATGTAACATGTAACAGATCTGTGAAATTAATAAAAGAAAGTAATTCAGAAAATATAAAGATCGATATATTTACATTCCTTTGTATTGGTATAATCATCATTCCTGTAAAACAGTATACAATTTCTACATCTTAAAATTTACAAATAATCTTTTGACAAGATTACAAGAAACAAGACAAACTTATTGCAAATCTACAAATCTTTCTCTTCATACAGATATGTTTCCTGTGGCAATTTCTCAAACGGATAAATTTATCCCCCATCACTTCGAAACAACTGATAAAAAACACACTCATAAGTAAGTCATAAATGAAAAAAATCAGAGAACTGCTAGAGTTGTAATATTCAATATAAGATGTGCAGTTTGCCATTGGCGATATTTCTGATTTTGCAGATTTCTCTAATTGGCAACAAGAGTGCTGAAAGTGTATACACTTTGTAGTAATGCAGTTTGGAAGAGATTTGTGCAGAATTATGGAAGTTATTGTGTCCATAAAAAAGTGATATATATAGATAGATAAATGAAGTTTTAAACCGGGGGGGGGGGGGGGTTCTAGGGGTCATGATCAGTGAAGATCTGCAAAATGTTTTCAGAAATTCAAACATAGGTAGTACTATATAAATCTACCTAAAAACATGGCAGAATTTTTTTAAAATTGGGATTAAAGATTTAAAACTGTTTACTAGGGAAGGGACAGAGAGTGAAGTATATTTTGGTGAAGAGGAGGGTAAAACAGATTATTTATTTATTATACTAGAAATCAACAAATACGGTAGAAGATTTTTTTTTTTAGAAAAATAGTTAAATTTTGTATGTGAAGGGGAGGGTGCAAAGAGGAGAAGAAGATATTTTCAAAGTAGAGATATAATTTAGGTGGCAAATTATCTATTTATACTCAAAAGCAACAAATGTGACAGATTTTTTTCCCCTCTTTAAAGAGTTTTATGGCTGGTGAAAAGTAAAAAAAGATTTTATCTTTTAAATATTATTCTCACTTTAAAACAGTGAGAACCCTGCTCATATTATTATAAATTTTGAAACTTATAATATTAGTTTCATATGACTATCTTATATTAAATAAATAATGCTGCATTAACAGGAAAATTTAAAAACACAGAATTTACACACACTTATAGTTTTACCTATTTTACCCTCACCCACCTTTTATGTGGTATTGAGTTTTGCACCGAGGGGTGTATAAACTGGGAGCCAATGAGCCGATTGTCACCACTAAATTTTTATCAGTATTCTTGCCTAAATTTTATTCTATACTTCGTCTAAATTGTATTAGTAATATTATTAGACGAAGAATACTAAAAATTGAGTGCTGGCAATCGGTCCAGCCCAGATTTTAACACCCCTGTTTGCACCAATCTTAAAAATAACCAAAATGGCATTTAAAAAAAGCTAATTTCAGTGAAACATTAATTTATCATGACCGAAAACAGGCGATGCATTTGTGTTTACGATTATTAATAACACGTAATAGAAAAGAAAATTAAATATAAGAAAGAAATAACTAATTAAATAAAGTCCTCCTTCATCCACAGAAAATAATATAATTATCAATAAAAACCAAAAGGTATATTCAAAGTATATTAAGAAATCAGTGTACAATAGCACGTGCAAGAGGGATAAAAAAAAAAATAACAAAACGTATATTATTAATCCATATTAAACAATGAGATACTTATGCAAACAATCATTCTTACCTGACAATAAATAAAACAGATATTATGAACATACATTAATTAAAATCAATAATAATGAATCAAAAGCTAACCTACCAGAAGCAACGTGAAGCAGTAATATGATTATACGCAACGCAAGCTTTGTATTTTCGCTAGCCAAGCCGAAAATATCGCCAAGTTAGTGACCCACGTCATCTAAGTGAACACGTCATCGATGACGTAGGTCACTAACTTCTGGTGATTGGTCTTACCTCTATTCTGCAACTCTTGAGACTAGGCAGTTTGTGTTTGCAGCCTCAAGTCCGGATTAAGGCTCCTACAACTCGGGCTGACTCACGCCTCCATTTAATTGCTCAAGCGGACGCCAGACTTGGTGTCTTATCGCGTAAGATGGCGAGTGAATTTAGTTACTTAATCACATGCAAAAATATAAGAATAAATAGCTAAGATATTTAACCCTTTCACGCTCAAGGGAAATATTTTTCCCTTTTACAAAAATCGTTATCGATTGTTCAATTATTATTGAATCGATATTTTTTTTACTGAATGTCAAAATAAAACGTATGTCCAAGGCGGCAAATGTGTTTCTGAACGAATAATAAAAAAAAAGAACTGTCAAACTTTATTGCGCCAAAACCAAAACATTCGCGGGCTGAACTAATAATATCTTGAAAGTGTTTTGGACTTGAGAAAATTAGAATACCATAACTAACTATTTATTTTACTTTTCTGATAATTTTTATTTTATTTTTGTATTACAAAGCAATAAATAAAATACCGATATAATAAACCTAACTCTTCGTTTATTTACTTTTATGGTCCATAGGGAAAAATATTTCCCATGAAATTATAGGAAACCTATACACCCTGCTATGTTTTTCTGGTGATATTCTCTTACTTTACACACACAATAGCTAAAATATTGTGTTGTATTGGCATATTTAGTCTTGGACATCTTATGGTCCTGTAAGGGTTAATAGCGCCATACATTAAAAAGTAAAAAAAAAATACATGTAATTAGGCTTTTGTATAATACTATATTAAAATTAAAAATTCATTTTCATCAATTAATTTTTATTGCTATGTTTTACATGAATAATTAAGAATGACAGTATAAATTTAACTAATACTAAGTTTGATTTTATGTGAAAATATATATTCACATGCAATAGACTCTTATATTTTCATTACTTTCAGTATGAAGTTAAGTTATGATATAATTTGTTATTAATAAAACAATCTTAAAATGCTAATATCCTATGGAATAAATTTCTTAAGTTAAATATTCAATTTTACAATTTAATCGCATGTAAAATAATCCTTATTAAAATTTAAAAAAGAAAACAATTTAAGGATGACAAATGAGAACCTTCCTCGTTTCGAATGATTTCTGTTCTTTTAATTTTATCTCAATCCCGCCCCCCGCCCTACAATCCAAAAATTTCAACCAACCCAGCATGAAAAGTTTAAAATTTTGTAAAACTTATTTTTTTTTTGTCTGCTCATTTATTACTTTATTGCAAGAATAAATAACCAATTATTTAAATTCCCCCTTTTCGAAATTACCGATCTTGAACTGAGCTTTCAAAGTTTAAGGCTGTTCTCAAATCTAAAGAAACTACTTTTTGACATATTTCTGAATGAATTCATTTTTGTTCAAAAACACATGAAATTAGCAGGTGTTTTTAAGATCTTTCAAAAAATACTGTCAAAGTGGGCGGTTTTAACCGAATTCTCGACGCGGCAACGCGAGTAAGGGGAGAAGCTTCTCGTCACATAACAATGATTGCTTATAACTCGATAAATAATTTATTTATCAAAAACTGAAAAATGCTATTCTAATCCAAATCGCTTCAATAGTCATTTCTGCCAATTTTATTCCTTTACGATTAAAATTGACTCAGAAAATGTGACAAAAAGTTTAGAGTTCTTGAGCAGGGAATTTGAAACCACCTTAAACAAAACTCTTTAATTTTAACTTTTTTCTGCCATATTTGTAATTTTATAATAACACTAAATAAAAAATAAATCGACAAAATTATCCCTTCCCGCCAAAAGAATAATAAAAAATTGCCCCCCCCCCCCCCCCTCCTTCCGCAGCTGACGAAATTAAAATCTTTAATTTTTTTTTCTATGTGTTTGTTACTTTTTTTAAACAATAAATATATAATCATTTCAATCATCACCACCCTCCCCCTACTCTCAACTTCATTTTTTTTCTTTTAACCCCCCGCGCGCACGCGCCCATAATTCAAAGTGTAAAATCTGTAAATTTCGATTAAAGAAAGTCCCTTTCTTCACTTTTTAATAACAGTAAATGAATTCGACCATCTAAATACACCTCTTCTACCCATCCAAAAAAATAAATAAGGTGGACTTTTTAGACATGGGGGTGAATAAGATTTTTTCTCTCTCTTTAACAATTAGTAATGGATACAAATGAAATGGTAACAGTAACAAACTGTGACGGTCACAAATCTGAAATTTGTTACCGGCATGAAAAGAGCGATACAAAAGAAACACTTGTGACCGTCACAAATGAAGACAGCGGGGTCACAAAGTTGTTACCGCTTATTCGATTATTTTTACGATACGCTTCAATGATTGGTTCAGAAGTATTATAATGGCGGATTCGCGGATGTTCAAAAGCTCGGAAAATATGGAGATATTTCCATTTTTTTTAGATTTGAACCGATACAATTTATTTTTAATAATATTGAATTAACATATGCGAGTTTTAACGCTAAATTTTTGATAGAATTCTAATCTAATATCAAGTAAAAGTTGTTTAGCGTAATATTTATTTATAATTTATGTTATATCAGTTTGTTGTCAAAAAATTCCTTATTTATTCTTTATCTATAATATATTTTTCTCCAATCCTCCCCCTCCTCAAAAAATTATTTAAAAAATGAATTTGTCGATTACTGTGACCTTTTTGTCACCTATTATTTCTAATCAGTATTTCTTAAAATTAATGTTTAAATAAATTTGTGCTTTGTAACAAAATTGTAACTATAACATAGCTGATTGTTTAGCAAAAAAAAAAAAAAAAAAAAAAAAAAACTTCATCTCTCCAAACTTTCATATATACAATTTCCTTTAACTTTATATTAATCTCATTTATATGGCCCCTTTTATTATTTATAATTGCAATATGTCTGTGTCATCTACATAAGATGTGTTGCATATTTAAAATACTCCCCCCCCCCCCCCCTCTTGGTTCTTTTATATACTAAATCTTCTACTGTTATGTGACTACTGGAATCTATTTTACTATTGCTGCTATTTGTGTTGGCCCGTTGGAATGCATTTAGGAGGCTAGAAAGATTTATAATCAATCTTCGGTCTCTTAAATGCATACTTGCAGGCTAAATCACATTCTGAATTTTAAAAAAGCTGCTCATGACTTGTGCACATTGAAACTTGTCAAAAGTAAGTAGTTTTCTTTCTTTCTTTAAAAAAAAAAATAATAATAATAATAATTAATGTGTTCCTATAAAATTTTATTTCTTGCTCTAAAATAGAAATTGTATTATCTTTCTTTTTTTCACAATATTATGCTGTAAAAACTGTTTCTTTATATTTTTATACTCCGAATTACAAATATCAAATTTAAAAATAAGATAAGCATGCATCTTAAAGGATTTTTTTAATTTAATTTATAGTTATATTTAATATATTACAGATTTTCTTTTTTTTTTTTTTAATGTATTAATCTGGGGTTACATTTTTTAACTTCTTCAACATTAATGTATAATAAATTTCAGTCATATTTTCCATTGTAAATCAAAACACCCAAAAATTCATTACTGTTCAGGAAAATGTTAGTAGTAAACAGAAAAACCCTACATTAATAAACTGAAACACTCTACACATTGTAATATAATTTTTTTTCTGTATGTGTGTTTGTTAGAACCAAAACTTCATGAAAGCTAACTAATAAAACAAAATATTGAGATTACAGATAAAAAGTTTTTACATCATAACATTTATGATCAGGGTTGGGAAATCACACCAATTTATTCATTAGTGGCAAGTAGATTTTTTAATGAGGATAGCGAATTTCTAGATAGTCTTTTAAAAACTAAAGGTATAGAAAATATATCAAGTTATGTTTCATGTTTCTCCCAAATGCAGTAATGTGAACATGACATTGTGTTTTGTTATACCTTAAACCTTTCCCTTTTATGTATTTTTTCTTACTTTTGTACAAAAAAAAAAATATATATAAATGTATTGTAGAAATGAATTATTTTTCGAGTCATGTAAATTTTGCCACACCAATTTCATTGCGTATTGCATCTTGCTAGATATTAAAACATCCTTGGTGGTAAGATTTTCTGAAAACACATCCTTGTTTATCATGAAAAGTTTTACAATAAGCAGGGGTCGATATTGATACAGACAAAATTTGGACCTATTTAGGGCTCCTTCACAAAATCCTTTAAAAAAAATAGGGCCCTTTTCAAAATTCCTCTTAACAAAATAGGTCCTTCACAAAATTCCATTCCATGAAAGCACACTCTTTAATTTTTATTTTCTTCAGTTTTAAATTGTATTATTTGCAAACAAAACAAATTCACCTGAAAGGAAAAACCTTAACAGAATGACTTAAAAAAGTTACGCTTGGTTTGAATTTGAGTAACTGGATTTAATATCTCGTTACAAAATGTTATTTTTTGCAAAAAGTGAGGTTATAAAGTTCTACTGCATTCTGTTAAGTGAAGGTAAAATTAATTAAAATACCTAATAAATTTGCTTTGGGTACTTGAAAAAAAAATTCTGCTGTTAATAACAAAGCTAAAATTTATTTTAATAGTGAATTTTTATTTAAAAAAAAAAAAACAAGATAATTTCAAATTACAAAAATTGGGAGAGGGGGGGGGGGGGGGGCATACAAAAAGTATGCTGCTCTGTGCTATTTTTATTGATGCAGGACGGAGGGGGGGGGGAGCCTAACCTTCCTTTTCTTGAATCCAACTTTGTGTGGCTGTTTTTGATACAGGATAGTTCATTATGAATGTTTTTCTGAGTGTTTGATTAAGAAATTGACTCTTATCTGCTCAAAAACATTTAATTATTGAAAAACCGTATTTTATAACAATGAAAATGAACAAATATCTTACAGTTAAGAAAAAATTTGTATGAATTTTAGATATAAACTGAATTACAAATTCATTCAATGCTTTTTCATTCTAGATTTATAACAAAATCTTTGGTATGGATTTATTGGCCACAGGCTCGGACTGGCCCGCCGGCCCACCGGCCGGTGCGCCCTCGGCCATTAAATCTGCGCCCTCGTCCAGATGATGTTAAAAAAAACCCAGATGAAGTTAAAAAAAATTACGGCAAATACTAGAGTAACTAACTTAACAACATTAATAAAAATACTATTCTGTATATTTTTTTAAAATAACATTCATTTTTTGAAAAAAAAAAAATTTATATAGTGAACTATTTTTCCCTTTGCAAGCACTGTTTGTTTTTGAACATTTCTTTGTTTCAGGAGAGCATCCAATCCAAATCTTTTAAAACCTGAAGTAATCTCTTACCAATGGCGGCAGTCTCCCTGCAATAAATTTCAGACTGTCTGGCACCAAAGAGTGCCACTTCTATTTAATTTTTTATTATCACTATTGAGTTTGCTGAAAAAGCATTTATTATATATATGTCGTATACTTATCTGAAAAGTGTAATGTTCCTGTATTTGTAAAAATTCAAATGTATCTTATAATTTCTAGTAAATGTTTATAAAAATAAGTTTAAGAGAATTTTATCCCGGCAATTGGAAGGTAATTCAAACTTTGTTTTTTTGTTAACAATTACATTTAATATGAAAAAAATAACTGTTTCAGAATTGTCTATAAATGTAATAATAACAAGTTGAAAATTGTACGTCAAACATGATATGAATGAGGTGCGTTCGTACTATAACTAGTTTAAGTGAAATTAATTATATTGTCTGTTATTATGATATGATTAATTGAGGGGGTCGGGGCATCAAAGTGCCAAGCCACATTTTTGGTGAAATAAATCTAACACTGTAATCTGTTGCTTAATATTGCAAAATGTAATATCCAACATATAATTTGTTTCTAATGTCACTTGGTGGCAGCATATATAACAGGTTTTGTTTTTGCCCCAGATGTTTATGCCCTCAATGAAGATAGCTAATTTGCAATAAACGTAATAGTAATATCATTAAAGTAATGCCATATTATTATTCAGAATATCAAAAATGTTAGTAAGACTTAAAACATTGGCGAAAAAACTTTAGGTTATATATCTTGATTTGAGTATTTGATCAAATTTTCAAGTAGAAATATCTCAGAAGGTCAAAAACGTGGCTTGGCACTCTCTTGCTCCGATTCCTTCAATTTTCGTAGAAAAATAAGTACATTTTAAGTTGGCAACATTTTATGTTTTGTTGACATTTACTGAAAATTACAATGGGAAACTTAAGCCTAGCTTTGAAAATTTCAGAACTTGAAATCCATATTTAGACTCTTTCCATTTAATATATATTTACCTGGAAACATCTATCCAAAAAACTGTCGGTAGATTATAGGATTGCTATAATGAAACAATTTTAGTTTACAATTTTTTTTTTAATTCAGTAATACGGAAATAATAGGACTCCGTCTTTTAAATAGGACGTCATCACCCTGTCAACCTAGAATCATTACCTATCATGGGGTATCATTGAATTAATTACATATGATAAGATTTAATAGTTTGAAGAATGTGATTATAACTTGGTCATAGAGGTTATAAAATGTCATGTATGTCATATAAGACTATAACGTCATACCCGGTTTTTCGCGGTTTTTTTTTTTTTTTTTTTTTTTTTTTTTTTTTAAATATTTCTGCATGTCCGAACGTTTCGAAAATTTTGTAAGTTATGTAAATCTTGCCTACCGAGATGCTGTAGAAATACTGTGTCGAAATACGGACGTTTAGATACTTTTAGCATAGAAAAAAGATCGTCTCCGTGAGGCGCGAAGTGACCTGCATTCGCCGGTGTTGTTGAAAGGGTTACAATTCGCATTTTAAAATACCGATTTCACATTGATTAAAAGAAGGATTTAGCTTTTAGAGCTTATTTGTGGTCTCCGGTACCTTTAAAATTACACCCTAGAGAAACGTTAACATAAGGGAGAAAAATGTCCTTCGGGAAAACTACCTTTCTAAAAAAAAAAATAAATAAATTCCAAAGGTTAACAAAGATATTTTATCGAATATATTGCAGCATTTGAGACGTAAGAGTACGATCTTTCTGAATAGGACGTCTAATTTCAATAGTACTGATTATTTTTGCCGATTTAAAACTATGAAATAATACACACACACACACACAAAAAAAAAAAAAAAAAAAAAAAGAAAACGCGTGTTTACTTATTCACTCCCTCCCGATGCGTAAATCGGGTTCTGGGCATGCGCAGATGCTTTTGCTCGCTCTCAAAGAAATATTTGAGTTTTTGATTAGTTTTTGATTAATATCTTGGCTAATTATCAAAATATTAGAAATCTGAGCCTTTAGGACATGCCTTGCACTGCTTAAATCGAAATTTTCAGACCTGTGCGAGCTGTAGATTTCGCTAGCCATCGTCAACAAACACACAGACAGACAAAAACTTTCTTTTATATTATTACTATAGGTAACAGAGAAGTTTACGAAAATTGACTGTAGCTTCTTAATTACGCACAGTTCCGTAACTCTTTTACATGTCCCCAGAAATCATTTGGAAATGAACCGACCAGAAACTCCCGAAAACAACGGGTTTTAGAAGTTTTCGGCGATGTTTATGAGAAAAAATGTTTCTTTGTATGTCTATAAATTTTGGAAAAGAGGTTTCTGTTGATATCGGAAGCTTGTGGTTGGTTCATGATTGCATGGTCAATTAAGGACTTGCAAACAAAAATTTACAAATAAATTTTCGTTTTTTTTTTTTTTTTTTTTTGTGCATTAGAAAACATTTTTAAAATTTTGTACAGCGTAGAGATCTTTATAAATAACTAGCAGCCCGTCCCGGCTTTGCACGGGTAGACAATGTGTTGACTACAATGTCGGGTAGAGAAGTGTAAGTACTTTTAAAAAGTTGTTCTAAATTGGATAAAAGTGGGAGCGAGACAAAATTGCAGTACTTAGAAATTTTGAACTTTAATTAAAAGCTTGTAAAAATGTGATAAATATATTTTCTATTTATGTACATATTGAAACCAATAAGTAATACACGGCCCATGGAAGGACATAGCAACTATATGTGTTCATGTAGAATGTGTTTTCTGAATTTCACGCTCCTACCTAAATCTGCTGCAGAGATATAGCGAAATGACCGAAAACTTTTGAATACCCCTCCACCTTCTAGGGGAAATTTCCAAAATCGCCGAAATACATGTTTAACCATTTTTTTAGTAGATTTGTTTTAATTAATTTCACCCTCCTACATAAAAGCTGAGATATGGCGAAATGACCTAAAAATTTCGACCCCCCCTCCATTTAACCAACTTCTGGGGGGAATTTCCAAAATTGCTGAAATACGTGTTTTATTCATTTTTTAGCAGATTTGTTTTCCTGATTTTTGCGCTCTTAACTAAATCTGCCGCTGAGATATGACGAAATTATCTAAAACATTCGACCCCCTTTGGGAGGAAATTTCTAAAATCGCGGAAATACGTGCTCAACCAATTTTTTAGTAGATTTGTTTTCCTTAATTTCGCTTTCTTACATAAAACTGTTCCTGAGATATGACGAAATAATCTAAAACATTCGACCACCTCCTTTAACCACCTTCAGGGAGGAATTTCTAAAATTGTTGAGATATGTGTTTAATCATTTTTTTAGTAGACTTGTTTTCCTGATTTTCGCGCTCTTACCGATAACTGCTGCTGAGATATGGCGAAATGACCTAAAACACTCGACCACCCCCCTTTAACCCCTCGGGGGGGGGGGGGGGATTTCCAAAATCACTGAAATAGGGGTTTAATAATTTTTTTAGTAGATTTGTTTTCTTGATTTTTGCGCTCTTAACTAAAATTGCTGCTGAGATATGGCAAAATAACCTAAAACATTCGACCCTCCTTTAATCATCCTCCGGGAGGGGAATTTCTAAAATCGCTGAAATGCATGTTTAATCATTTATTTAGTAGATTTGTTTTCTCGATTTTTGCGCTCCTACCTATAACTGCTGCTGAGATATTGCGAAATGACCTAAAACATTCAATCTCCCCTTTTTAACCACTCGGGGGGGGGGGGGGGGGAATTTCTAAAATCGTTGAAATACGTGTTTAATCACTTTTTAGTAGATTTGTTTTCCTGATTTTCGCGCTCCTACCTATACTGCTGCTGAGATATGACGAAATAACCTAAAACATTCGACCAACCCCTTTTTTTCCCCTGGGGGGTAATTTCCAAAATCACTGAAATAGGTGTTTAATCATTTTTTTAGTAGATTTGTTTTCTTGACTTTTGCGCTCTTAACTAAAATTGCTGCTGAGATACTGCGAAATGACCTAAAACCTTCGATCACACCCCTTTAACCCCCTTCTGAGGGGAATTTCTAAAACGCTGAAATAGGTGGTTTAATCATTTTTTTAGTAGATTTGTTTTCCCGATTTTCGCGCTCCTACCTATAACTGATACTGAGATATAATGCAATGAAATAGAACATTCGACCACGCCCCTTTAAACCCCTTCTGGGGGGAATTTCTAAAATCGTTGAACTAGGTGTTTAATCCTTTTTTTAGTATATTTGTTTTCCTGATTTTTGCGCTCCTACCTATAACTGCTGTTAAGATATGGCGAAATGAACTAAAACATTCGACCACCCTCCTTTAACCCCTTCTGGGAGGAATTCCTAAAATCGCTGAAATAGGTGTTTAATCATTTTTTAGTAGATTTGTTTTCCCAATTATGGCGCTCCTACCTAGAATTGATGCTGAGATATGGCGAAATGACCTAAAATATTCGACCCCCCTCCCTTTAAGCCCCTTCTGGTGGGAATTTCTAAAATAGCTGCAATAGATGTTTAAGCATTTTTTTAGTAGATTTGTTTTCCTGATTTTTGCGCTCCTAACTGTAACTGCTGCTGAGATAAGGCGAAATGACCTAAAACATTCGACCCCCCCCCCCCTTTAACCCCCTTGTGGGGGGAATTTCTAAAATCGCTGAAATAGGTGTTTAATCCTTTTTTTAGTAGATTTGTTTTCCTGATTTTCGCGCTCCTACCTATAACTGCTGTTAATATATGGCGAAATGACCTAAAACATTCGACCACCCCCCCTTTAACCCCCTTCAGGGGGGAATTTCTAAAATCGCTGAAATAGGTGTTTAATCATTTTTTTAGTAGATTTGTTTTCCTGATTTTCGTGCTCCTACCTATAACTGCTTCTGAGATATGGCGAAATGACCTAACACATTCGAACCCCCCTTTAACTCCTTGCGGGAGGGGGATTTTCAAAAATCCCTTCTTATTGCTTGCCTAGGTCATAACAGCAATCTACATGTCAAATTTCGTGACTCTGACTTTAGTAGTTTCGGCTGGGCATTGATGAGTCAGTCAATCAGTCACCGTTTTATCTTTATATAATAGTATAGATTGGAAATTTCCAAAATTTAACACAGAAATCAAATTTTCAAAATATTGATATTTCGGATTATATTTTTACAGTCTATTAATTATTAATAGATATTATTGGCTTTCTATAAAGGTGGTAAAATAATGAGTTTCTTTAGAAAAGTTGCGCCCTTCGAAAATCTAAGGTCTGCGCCCTTTACAAGGACCCAGTCCGACCCTGATTGGCCGGATAGATTTATTTATTCAAGTACAGTGAGACAACATTTATACATTTCTCATTAATATGAATTTACTTTTATACATCATTTCATTATGATTTCAATCATGGGTGCCCACAAGGAAGGAAGGCAACTGCCCCTCCTCAGATTTTAAAATGTAATTAACTAAATTTTCTTTTTCTTGTATGATTTTCGAAAAAAAAAATGAAAATTTATTATTCTCAATTTGCTTAAAATAATTTAATTTAAAAAATATTTCCCTTTCTAATTGCTATTTTTAATTTAAAAAAAAAAAAAAAAAAAAAAAAAAAAAAAAAAAAAAAAAAAACTTATTTTTGTATCTGCTACATCTTGAAAATTTTATTTTATTTTTTAAAGTAAATTATTATAAACAGATTTCATATCTTATACTTGTGGGGTTTTTTTTAATGAAATATTTCTAAATATAGATTTGTGAAATCAATATAAACTATCAATATTAATTATTTTTATTTTCTTCAGTTTTAAAATGTATAATTTACAAACAAACAAGCTCACCAGACAGGAAAAACTTTAACAGAATGACTTAAAGTTATGCTTGGTTTAAATATGAGTAACAGGATTTAATCTCTTGCTACAAAATGTTATTTTTTACAAAAAGTGTATTTATAAAGTTCTACTGAATTCTGTAAAGTGGAGATAAAATTAATTAAAACACCTAATAAATTTGCTTTGGGTACTTGAAAAAAAATTCTGCTGTTAATAACAAAGCTAAAATTTATTTTTACAGTGAATTTTTATTTAAAAAAAATCAAGATAATTAAAAAAAAAAAAAAATTGGGGGGGGGGGGTGCATACAAAAAGTATGCTGCTCTGTGCTATTTTTATTGATAGAGGAAGGAGGGGGGGGGGGGGGGACTAACCTTCCTTTTCTGAGATGATCCACACCTTTAAGTGGTTGTTTTTGATACAGGATAGTTCATTATAAATGTTTTTCTGATTATTTGATTAAAAAATTGACTTTCATCTGCTCAAAAACATTTAATTATTGAAAAACAGTATTTTATAAAAATGAAAATGAACAACTATCTTACAGTTAAGAAAAAAATTGCATGAATTTTAGATATAAACTGAATTACAAATTCATTCAATATTGCTATTAAACACGAATTTAATGATAGCGTTTCAATTATTCTTTTTTTGATAAATGAAATCTTTAATGCAGTTTTTATTGTTGAAAACATGTTTAAAAGTGTGATATGCATAAAATTTGAAAAATCTATACTGAATGTATTATTTTTTTATAAATGATATCTTAAAAATTACTGAAAATATGTTACATACATTAATTTTTTGGAATGTATGATATTAAACTTTTTCACAATTTTAAATAAATATGATTATTATTTTTTTTTTTTTTTTAAATATCAAGATCATATATGAATTATTCACATTTATAAAACTGATATAATATTATTTAAAAATAGTTTTCTTTCAACAGTCATTATAATGCTGAAATAATTTTATTAAAAAAATATTTTCCTTTCTAATTACTTTTTTTTAATTAAAAAAAAAAAAAAAAAAAAAAAACATTTTTGTATCTGTTACATCTTGAATGTTTTATTTTATTTTTTAAAGTAAATTATTAAACAGATCTCATATCTTATACTTGTGGGGTTTTTTAAATGAAATATTTATAAATATAGATTTGTGAAATCAATATAAACTATCATTTATTGATAAGAAATGATAAATAAAATCTTTAATGAAGTTTTTAGTGTTGAAAACATTTTTAAAAGTATGATTCAATATATCCATTAAATTTGAAAAGTCTATACTAAATGTATTATTTTTTTATAAATGATATCTTAAAAACTACTGAAAATATGTAATATGTTACATGTATTAATTTGTTGGAATGTATGATATTAAACTTTTTCACAATTATAAACAAATATGATTATTTTTTTTTTTTAAATATCAAGATCATATATGAATTATTCACATTTATAAAACTGATATGTTATTTAAAAATAGTTTTCTTTCTACAGTCACTATACTGCTGAAATAATTTTAATAAAAAAATATTTTCCTTTCTAATTACTTTTTTTTTAATTAAAAAAAACATATTTTTGTATCTGTTACATCTTAAATGTTTTATTTTATTTTTTAAAGTAAATTATTAAACAGACCTCATATTTTATACTTGTGGGGTTTTTTAAATGAAATATTTATAAATATAGATTTGTGAAATCAATATAAACTATCATTTATTGGTAAGAAATGGAAAATTATGTATTTTTTCCCTGTCTGTTTAGAGTTTAGTTAACAAATTTTTATTGGTAAATTAAAATGAAAAAAAAAATCTAAAGTTGTGAATTACATATATTATATATTTCAATTTCCATATCTAAAAAACTTTCTTTCTATCTTTTTTTTTTTACTTTTATATAATATAACTTTTACTTAATATACTTTTTATATAATATAACTTTTACTGAATATACTTTTCATATAATATACTTTTAAATAATATCTCATCAAAAAGTCACTTGTAAAAAATGCAGCCAAGTCTCGTAACTCATTTACCGTAAAAAGTACTGAGATCGTATAAAGCCAAGTTTAACTATCTTATTAACTCTGAAATTTTCATTCACAAATCACTCCTAGTCTCTACATCTTTAGTTAATTATTATTTTGTGACTTGGCAATTACGTAGCACGAGAATGTGATGTATATAGTTAGTCTTAATCAAATAATACTATAACATATTAAAGTATAATAACTTCCCTGTGCGTATATAATTTGCCTTAATTAAATTATCCCATCCCATCCCATAACATAGTAAGGTGTAACAACTTCCCTGTGCTGCGTAATTGCCAAGTCACAAAATAATAATTAACTAAAGATGTAGAGACTAGGAGTGATTTGTGAATGAAAATTTCAGAGTTAATAAGATAGTTAAACTTGGCTTTATACGATCTCAGTACTTTTTACGGTAAATGAGTTACGAGACTTGGCTGCATTTTTTACAAGTGACTTTTTGATGAGATTTCACTTCTTTTTGTAAGTAATCCTCCTTTTCTTGATTTTGGGTTCTTTTTGGAGTTCATCCACGGATTTTCGCTAATTCCTCACTCTGTCCCTATTATTTACAGGTATAAAAAATTTGAAGATTTAGTTTCGTTTGCAAAGTACTGTAGATAAAAAGAGATTTAAGGTTCCTAGGCAAGCACTAAGCTATGGGAGGGGGAGTGTCAAAAGTACTCTCAATTGCTTCCAGGATAGGTGCTATCCATCTGAGATATTACACGCAGCCCTAGATACTTGATATTTAACATAAAAGAACTTTTTAGTATAAAAAGAAAGCCAAAATTAAAATTTCCGGAAATTTCCAATAAATCAAACTTTATTCCCTTTTTCGATGTTTTTTTTTAGTTTTTTTAGTCTTTTTTTTTATTATTTACGGATTTTTTAAATTTTTCTTACTTTGTGTGCTAAACCCTGCCTTTCTGCCAAATGTCAAGCTTCTAGGACTACAAAATCGAATTATTTTCAAATTTTCGACTTTTTATAAATTTATTGATTTTTCGATTTTAATTCTAAGTTACCTGATTATCATGCCAATATAGTAATTCTTTGATCCGTCTTCTTAGGATCATTTAGGTTCAATTTAGAGATAAATCAAGTGAATCTTAGAGTCACCATGATTTTATTTAGAAAGGACTATCAAGCCATAACCAGCCAGTAATGTCGGGAGGGTAGGGGGAGCTGTGAAAATTTTTGTGGGGCTAACATCATTTAACAATCCATGTTTCATATGTGTAGTAAAAAGAGTACAACCTGTGAAAGAAAACAAACCTGTCTATAAAGAAATCGTCTATATCGTAGCCAGTCTATAGCGGAACTTTTCTATAACGAATTTCGTAAACGAAAGAAAAGAAAACCATAATCCGGGGGAACTAACATAAAACAATTAGGGGCGTTGTACTAGCTAATAGGACAATTATCTTAAAACTAATGTTTCTAGCAGTACAAAATCAAATTGTTTTCGAATTTCCGATTTCTTAAACATATTTCGATTTTTTTTATTTTATTTTCGAATTTAACGAATATTTTAATTGTTCCTTTTATTGAATAGTACATACTAACTTTACACCAAGTTTTAAGTTTCTAAGACTACAAGATAAAATTATTTTAAATTTTTGATTTTTTCGAATTTTTTTTATAATTTTCTAGATTTTTTAATTTTTTTCTTATTTTGTATCCTTTATTACAAATTTCAAGTTGCTAGCGCTACAAAATCGAATTATTTTGAAATTTCCGATCTTTTTCGAGCTTTTATTCTATTTTCGAATTTATTGTGTTTTAATTTTTCCTTTTTCTGTATCCTAAACAATAAGTTTACGCCGAATTTTAAGTTCTAAAGCTACAAAATCGAATTTTTTTCAATTTTTTTTTTCGAATTTTAAAATTTTTTTATTTATTTCTTTTTTTTGTATCCTAAATACTACCTTTATTCCAAATTTTAAGTTTCTAACTTTACAAAATCGAATTATTTTCAATTTTTCGTTTTTTTTTCGATTTTTTGATTTTATTTTCAATTTTTGTTGTGTTTTTAATTGTTTATTTTTCTGAATCCTAAACACTACCTTTACACCAAATTTTCAGTTTCTAAGACTACGAGATCATATTATTTTCATTTTCTCTCTTTTTCTTTCTTTCTTTCTACTTTTTTTTTTGAAAGTTTCGATTTTTTCTTTAATTATCCATATTTTTTAATGTTTCCTTATTTAGTATCTTAAATATTAGCTTTATTCCAAATTTCAAGTTTCTAGCGCTGTGAAATCGAATTATTTTCAAAATTTCCTTGTTTTTCGATTTCTTTCGATTTTTTTATTTTATTTTCGAATTTTATTGCGTTTTTATTTTAACTTATTCTGAATCCTAAACACTATCTTCACCGCGAATTTTAAGTTTCTAAGGCCACAAATCAAAGTAACCACAGATTTTTTTTCGAATTTTTCGAATTTTTGATTTTTTTTTTTTCGAATTTTCTGGATTTGTTAATTTTTTCTTATTTTGCATCCTAAATACTACCTTTATTCCGAATTTCAAGTTTCTAGCGCAACAAAATTGGATTATTTGAAATTTTTCGATTTTTCGATTTTATTCTAAAAAATTTTTTGTGTTTTTGATGTTTTCTTTTTCTGAATTCTAAACACTACCTTCACACTAAATTTTAAGTTTTTAAGACTACAAGATCGTGTTATTTTCAATATTCAATTTGTTCGATTTTTTTTTAAATTTTCGAATGTTTTTTTTTTTTTTAATTTTCCGGATTCTATAATTTTTCCTTTATTTGTATCAGTTGATTCCAAATTTTAAGTTTCTGTGGCAGCGGGATCTACCCAATCTTTTTGATGACGCGAGAGTGAGTGAGTGTGTGAGTGACAAAAAATCGAAACTTTGAGTTCATATATCGTCTGCACTAATTTATGGGTATTTTTTGAATTATCCATATTTTTGAATTTTTCCTTATTTAGTATCTTAAATATTATCTTTATTCCAAATTTCAAGTTTCTAGCGCTGTAAAATCGAATTATTTTCAATTTTTCCTTATTTTTCGATTTTTCCGATTTTTTCGATTTTTTTTATTTTATTTTCAAATTTTATTGCGTTTTTTATTTTAACTTATTCTGAATCCTAAACACTATCTTTACTGCGAATTTAAAGTTTCTAAGGCTAAAAAATCAAATTATTTTAATTATTTTAATTTTTTTCGAATTTTTCGAATTTTTGAATTGTTTTTTCGAATTTTCCGAGATTTTTAATTTTTTCTTATTTTGCATCCTAAATACTACCTTTATTCCGAATTCCAAGTTTCTAGCGCAACAAAATCGGATTATTTGAAATTTTTCAATTTTTTTCGATTTTTCGATTTTTTCAATTTTGCTTTCGATTTCTTTGGTGTTTTTGATGTTTTCTTTTTCTGGATACTAAATACTACCTTCACACCGAATCTAAAGTTTCTAAGACTTCAAGATCGTATTATTTTCAATTTTCAATTTTGATGGAATTTGTTGAATTTTCGAATGTTTTTTTTTTCGAATTTTCCGGATTTTATAATTTTTCCTTTCTTTGTATCCTAAACACTACCTTTTGTCCAAATGTCAAGTTTCTAGGGCTGCGTGATCTACCTAATCTTTTTGATGACGCGTGAACGAGTGAGTGAGTGAGTGACAAAAAATCGAATGTTTGAGTTCATATATCGTCTGAACTAGAAAAGACAGAAAGTTGTAATTTTAAATTTTGGTCCTGTATGCCGAATACTCTAGAAAAACGAAGTTTCAAATTTTTGGGATACTCCAGTGCGGAGATATGGGGGGGTCAAAAGTGCCCTGAGTTGCTTCCAGAAAAGTATGCTTACGGCTGTCCTCTCTCGACTTGGCGGAGGCACTGCCGTGCCTCCAGATCTTGCCAAGGCTGTGGTTTTCCTATTAGACGTAATGTTAGCTATATGCTCCATTTTTCTGCAACTATATTTCCTCATGCCAATATAGTAATTCATTGATCCGTTTTCTTAGGATCGTTTATGTTCAATTTAGAGATAAATCAAGAGAATCTTAGAATCACCATGATTTTATTTAGAAAGGACTATCAAGCCATAACCAACCAGTAATGTCGGGAGGGAGGGAGAGATGTGAAAATTTTTGTGCGACCAACATCTTTTAACAACAAATATTTCATATATAAATTAAATAGAGTAAAGCCTGTGAAAGAAAATGAACCTGTCTATAAAAAAAAAGGTCTATAACGTAGACAGTCTATAGCGGAACTTTTCTATTACAAAATTCGTAAACAAAAGAAAAGAAAGGCATAATCCGGAGAAAATAACACAAAAGAATAACGGAAGGTGTACTAGCTAATAGGACAATTATCTTAAAATCTATCTAAAACAAACTATCCCCATCCTGTGGGATTTGTTTTTCAATGTTTTACTTTATTTAATGCAAAACATAGATTGCATCCGACAACTCATAAAAAAGTCCTCCGGCCTGTACCGGCAGGAAAAGGTAGCTTTCCTATATCTTCGTTTTAAAATTTTAGCTAATGTTACTCGAAAACAGCAAGTTAAAATGCAAAGAAACCGTTTACAAAAGATTCGTTTACACTGAATTTGAATAAGAAATTCGCCAAATTATTCAGCTATAGCCAAGTTGGCTTCATTTATGACAACTTATTTTTGTCGCCAAATTTGGCGAGATTTCGCCAATTGTCGCCAAGCTTGGCGAGAATTTGGCGCTAATGGATATGAATATATAGTTTTATGCGTATGATTGGGAAAATGATTACAACAATGAAAGAAAATAATTTGCGAGAAATCGCGTTCACTAAAACTTATAAATTTATATTAAAATCATTAAAATTACAGACATTACAATACACTTTCATAAAACATTAACAAGAACGAAAAATCATGCTTCAAGCATAGATTATGTAACACTTTCCAACGCTTCTAAAATAATTTTACAAATCATACCGTTTAATAAGCTAAAAGATAACATCTAAGTAATCCGAATACTTTTATTCAGCCCTGTATAGGATCTATAGATTTGTATATATACTACATAGGATAATAAATTTTAATTCAGTTAGGAAATGCGTAGCACAGTTTAAAATTCTCTGTCTGGAGTTAAATAATACGGAAATGTGTTCGCGAACTTTTGTGCTTCCCTGTATAGGATCTACAGAATTTTTACACACCACTTAATAGACAAAAAGCGAGTTAAAATTAAAATCGCTTTCAGTAACTTAAAACGCACTTCGAGGAATTATTGTTAACAGACAGTAGAGAATTCTTTTGTGTGTCCCTGTAAATGAACGATAACTGCTATACACACGATATTCTGTAGTAAGCCTCTTGTAATGCACCTCATATAAATTTCAATGCGTTTTAAATAGGGAAACATTATTTAAATAAACTGCAGACGATTTTTCTCCATAGACGTAATGTAACGGAATTCTTTTGACTGTCCCTGTACAGTAAGTATAAGTGCTATGCACACCCTATTCCATGTTAAGCTTCTTCTAATGCACCTTAGTGATATATATAAATTTCAATGCGTTCAAAATAGTGAAACATTATTTAAATAATCCGCAAATGATTTTCCCCCATAGACCGCAATGTAATGGAATTCTTTTGAGTGCCCCTGTAAAAAAACTATAAGTGCTACACACTTCCGTTGAAATAGGGAACATGCTATAGATAACGACTATAACATATAAAAATTGCAGAGCAATCCGAGCATATTTACGGGAGTTAGAGCACGGACAGACGGCCAGACGGCAGACGGCCAGACGGCCAGACAAACCGAAGTCATAAACACTTTTCAACTAGGTTGGAAAGTGTTAAAAACATATTAAAATTGGACGTTTCGGATTTACATGGAAAATCCCTCTTCAACAACAACATTTCACTTAGCGTAAATCATAGTTCAAAAATATCAACAAATAGAAAATGCAACGTATCAAAATTTCGAAGTCAAAGTTACAGTTATAATAACACGGAGTATTCATTCAGGATTGCACCTGCTTGACCATTATTGACTTTATCGTTGGTTTTTTGTAATGTGCTGTTTTGTTTCAAAATGTCAGCCACCCTAGAATTTCAAACTGCTCTATCTCAGCCAATTTTTAAGATAGAGGTAAAACAAAAAATGCTCTGGAATCCTTGTATCAAGTCCTAACACCTAATTAAAAAATAAAATTGATTTTTTAACTTTTTTGTATATTTATTTTAGTTTTAAAATTTTCCGTGGCCGCCATCTTGAAACAAGATGGCGGACCAAGCTGGCCAACGAACTCGGTCGAGGCATTGGTGAGCTTAATACACACAATTAGTTTCATCCAAATTAATTTATAAATACGAGCGTTATCGTATCAAATTATTTTCGTTTTTTCAATTTTTTTCGAATTTTTTTATTTTTTTTTCGAATTTTCTGGATTTTTTTAATTTTCCTTTTTCTGCATCCTGAATACTATCTTTATTCCTAATTTGAATTTTCTAGCGCAACAAAATCGGATTGTCTTCAAATTTTCGGTTTTTTTCAATTTCTTCGATTTTTTCAATTTTGCTTTCGATTTTTTTGGTGTTTTTGATGTTTTCTTTTTCTGGATGTTAAACACTACCTTCACACCAAATCTTAAGTTTCCAAGACTACAAGATCGTATTATTTTCAATTTTCAATTTTGATGGAATTTGTTGAATTTTCGAATGTTTTTTTTTCGAATTTTCTGGATTTTATAATTTTTCCTTTGTTTGTATCCTAAACACTACCTTTTTTCCAAATGTCAAGTTTCTGGGGCTACGGGATCTACCCAATCTTTTTGATGACGCGTGAACGAGTGAGTAAGAAGTGACAAAAAATCGAATGTTTGAGTTCATATATCGCCTGAACTAGAAAAGACAGAAAGTTGTAATTTTAAATTTTGGTCCTGTGGGCCAAATACTCTCTATAATTGAAGTTTAAAATTTTTGGGATACTCCAGCGCGGAGATATGGGGGGGTCAAAAGTGCCCTGAGTTGCTTCCAGAAAAGTATGCTTACGGCTGTCCTCTCTCGACTTGGCGGAGGCACTGCCGTGCCTCCAGATATGGATGAAATTTTTCGAAAATAAAATCGATCGCATTTTAACATGGTTTAAAGGGAAAAAAAAAAAAAAACATAATATTGACAATAGTTTTAGTTGGCGCTGTTTAAATACGATTATTTCTTGAATATTTGGTGCTATTTGTTAAAAAAAAGCCGCATTACGTGTTATGCTGACAAGCTTTATTTACGTTTCGGAGAGTTGTTACCGGCTGCATATTTCAGATATGTATATCACGGAGACGATTACAGCTTCTAAGCCAATCAGCGAGCGTCATTATCACGGTCATATACACGCCCACACAGTTTGATTGACAGTGAACACGTGGACGATCGATCGCGTGTGTTTATTATTTACACTGGTCGTCATGAAAGCGAAAGATTTTTTTTTTTTTAATTTCAGAATGACTTTGTATTTTATTTACTTCAATTAGAAATTATACTTATGTTGGACTTTGTATTTAAATTTTATTTAAGTCGATGTACAGCCCTATTATATTACTTAATTGATTATATTATATTGATTAAAGCTAGCAGGGAAAAAAAATCGTAGACAGAAAGCTTTAAATAATTTCTTTCACATTGGCGCACCCACGGGGGGGGGGGGCTAAGGGGGCTGAAGCCCCCCCCCCCAGACCCGGACACTTAATAATGAAGTAATTATATAAAGTTTTCTATAAAATTATAAAGTTTTTTTTTTTTTTTTTTTTTTTTTTTTTTGTAAGGTCTTTAGAACATATTTAAAACTTTTGTATCTCATTTCATCTTTATTCTCAAATTTTCTTGCCGTTTTCGACATATGTTAAGCGTAAAGACTTATAGCGGTACTCTGATTCTCTCAGTTTTGAGTACACATCCATCATCCATATTTTTAGCACGGTCAAGCGGATTCAAGTCCAAACGAGGGTGGTATTTCTTCAACGTTGTACATCTGTGTAATGGACAATACGACCCATTCAAGGTCGATAAACGATTGGCACTATCCATTTTGCAAAACATTGAAGTGGGGTGCTGGAGAAATGACAGCCCCACACTAAAATATTTTTATTACTCTAGTACAAATGGGGTGCAAACGAAAAGATTGTTGGTACAAACGAGGTATAAACGATTGGCCCTATCCATTTTGTAAAACATTGAAGTGTGTGTGTGTGTGGGGGGGGGGGGTGGAGAAATGACAGCCCCACACTAAAATATTTTTATTACTCTAGTACAAATGAGGTGCAAACGAAAAGATTGTTGGTACAAACGAGGTATAAACGATTGGCCCTATCCATTTTGTAAAACATTGAAGTGTGGGTGTGTGTGGGGGGGGGGGGGGGCTGGAGAAATGACAGCCCCACACTAAAATATTTTTATTACTCTAGTACAAATGAGGTGCAAACGAAAAGATTGTTGATACAAACGAGGTATAAACGATTGGCCCTATCCATTTTCTAAAACATTGAAGTCGGGGGGGGGGGGGGGGGCTGGAGAAATAGCAGCCCCACACTAAAATCTTTTTATTACTGTAGTACAAATGAGGTGCAAACGAAAAGATTGTTGGTACAAACGAGGTATAAACGATTGGCCCTATCCATTTTGTAAAACATTGAAGTTGGGGGGGGGGGGGCGCTGGAGAAATGGCAGCCCCACACTAAAATCTTTTTATTACTCTAGTACAAATGAGGTGCAAACGAAAAGATTGTTGGTACAAACGGGGTATAAATGATTGGCACTATCCATTTTCTAAAACATTGAAGTGGGTGTGGGGGGGGGGGGGGCTGGAGAAGCGGCAGCCCTACACTAAAAATCTTTTATTACTCCAAGTACAAATGAGGTACAAATGAAAAGATTGTTGGTACAAACGAGGTATAAACGATTGGCACTATCCATTTCGTAAAACATTGAGTTGGGGAGCTGCCTTTTCTCCAGCCCCCCACCCCCCCTACCAAAAAACCTTTTATTTCCCTAGTACAAATGAGGTACAAACGAAATGATTGTTGGTACAAACGGATACAAACGAGGTATAAACGTTTGGCACTATCCGTTTTATAAAACATTGAGGTGGGGGGGACTGGCCGTTCCCCCCCCCACTAAAAACCTGTTATTACTCTGGTACAAATGAGGTACAAACGAGGTATAAACGATTTGTAATATTTTCGAAAAAATGTGAGTGGTGGGGGGTCTGGCTAAATGTACCTCTATTTTATTAGTACTTCTGGTTATACACTTTTTTTTTAGCATCATTCGTGTTAAAACATTTAACTCAACGTATAAAAAAATAGCCATAGTTTTAAATTTTATATTTGGAAAATTTATATCATCAAAGCTCGAGAAAATCATCTAAGATTAGAATAATTCACCAGCACTTCATCACTAGAATGGTAAGCATACATATTAATTTCTTTCTAAGGATAATTACACTAGTATATTCGTAAGCATAAAGTTTCAAATTTATTAATAGCCAAGACAGGGCATATCCCGCGGTCTGCCCCTCCCTCCTGTGCCGAACAAGGTACTAATTTACTGGATCATGGACACAAACAAGAATAAAAAGTGCTAAGACAAAATTGCAATGAATTGGTGAAGCATTCCGTTTTATACAGGTTTTTGCTTTAGCAGGTAAACTTTCAAGGTGTTTCTTTTGCTGAGACCATGGAATGTTTGCGATCAAGACAATATTACGTTATAGACAAGTTTCATTTACACAAGTTAAACAGTATATTTACACAAGTTTTACGTATACAGTTTAACCAGTGTAAATGAACCCTGTCTATAACGAAATATTATCTTAATCGCAAACATTCCATGGTCTCATCGAAAGAAACCCCTTTACAGTTTACCAACTAAGACGAAAACCTGTCTAAAGCGGAATTTCTCACCGATTTATTGCAATTCCGTCTTAGCATTTTTTACTGTTTTTGTATCCATTGTATCCAAGCCAAAGAAGACTCCATATTATAAAATTGACTTGTTTTCCTATTCACAATAGATGTAAATTGTCATGTTAACGGTTTTTAGCTCACAGGCTATCAAAGCCTGAGAGCTAATAGCCGCCGGTTCTGTATGTACGTAACGCGATAACTCTTGATAGAACTAACCGCTTTGCTTCAAATTTTGTTTATAGGTTCATTGTGGTAAGGCGCTTCCCCGATTAGTTTTGGGGATTCGTTAGTTAATTATAAGGGGGTACGGTGGATGATCCCCCTGTTAATATATTGTGATTTTTTTTTATTTTTCGAGGGTTTATTTCAAATTCTTTGAAATAAGAGTATCATATACAATTAGTGTGAATAGCCTGTGAGCTCAATGCCCTCAGTTTAACTGTGCAGTTTTCTCTTTATTTATTAGCTCACAAGCTATCAAAGCCTGAGAGCTAATGTGCCCACAGGTTCTGTATGTACGTAACGCGATAACTCTTGCTAGAAATATCCGATTTGCTTCAAATTTTGAATATAGGTTCATTCTGATAAGGCGCTTTCCTGATTAGTTTTGGGAGTTCATTGGTTAAGTATAAAGGGGGGGGCAGGGACTAATCCCTCCCCCCTTAATTTATATAAATGGATTTTTCATGCAGAATTATCCGATTTGCTGCAAATTTGGTATACCTGTTTATTCTGATATTAGATTTGGAAGTTCATTGGTTAAGTATAAAGGGTGGGAATTGGGGAGATAATCCCCCCCCCCTTAATTTAGCTAAATGGGAATATCATGCAGAATTATTCTTTGAAATAAGAGTATAATATACGCAAACAGTGTGAATAGTCCCGTGAGGTCAATTCCATCAGTTTAACAGGGCACTTTTCTTTTCTTTTTTTTTTAATTAAAAAAAAGTTTAAAAAATGGATTGAAAGTTCATAATATTAATTAATAGAAGAATAGTTTCCCCCCTGTAAATACCCAGCGGCAAAAAAACATTGATACTGAAAAATAAATAAGTAGATAACATTTTCTGTCATTCATATCAAAGTTCTATTTATAGTAACAAGCTAACTATTTTATTATAAAATTATATTCCTCTGTTTTCTTCACAAAGTGTTTCATTCTGTTCATTTATGATAAATAATATGCGTTTTAGCATATGTTCAAATTCAAACGATATCGAATTACTGATGATAAAGCAGAGACGCACAAGAGCATAGTCATCGTAATTTCATTACGTTGCTGTACTACAACGAATACCGTACTATTACATTACATACAATATTATATTACAGAATATGTCAGCTTTATATCGTAAAATAAAGCATTTTTGTAACATTTTTCAGTAATCGTAAAGTATAAAGGAAAAAAAGGAAAAAATCTGCACAGATCCATAAATAATTAACAAATTTTGTATCACTGATGGATATCAGAAGTGATTATAGTAAATTTCAGCTACTGTTGCAGTGCGCAAATGCAGATGGTCACTTGATCACCGACTCGTGAGTGTCATGCAAATGCACTAGAGGTCTGCACAGGCCAGAATTTCGAGGCCAGGCCCGAACGAAATCTATCTTGCCCGTTGCAAAAGTTAAAAGTTTGGCCCTACAAGTACAAAAATCAAAGAAAACAGGCCCGACCCGGCCAGTGACAAAATCAGTTAAATCATGGCCTATCCAGTCCGCTCAATTTGTATTTAAAAAAATTCTGATTTTACTCAACATAAAATTAAGATTCTTTTAAAGAATATTGCATATATATTTTTGGAGAAATTTTACAATATATTTTAACTTATTATGTTTACAAGACAGAAAAAACAGAATAGCAACATTAATGATTTCTCAGATTTTTCAGCCTTCAAATAATGATTCAATCTAAGAATTAATGTAGTTTAGAATAAAAGAGAAAAAGAGGGTTAAAAAATCATAACTTTTAAGCTGTATAAAAAAGTAGATTTTTAAAAATATTTCTTCGTAATTTATTAAGGCTCTTCTCAAATCAAATGGCCCTACTTTCTGACACATTTATGAAATCAAATTTCTTCAGGAATGCATAAAATTGACAGGTGTTCTTATTCAGAAACTATGTAATCGAATAGCGTTTTCCTTTTTCTGATAAATGCAAAAAATCTTTCAGAAAATACTATCAGAATTGGCGTTTTGAATTAAAATTCCGGACGCGATAGCACGGTAAAGAAGAAAAACCTATTGTCACAAGAAAGGAATACTTATATCTCAATAGGTTATTTATTTATCAAAAAATGAAAAACAGTACTCGATTCCAAATCGCTTCAAAAGTCAGACCTGTCAATTTTATGCCTTTACAGTTAAAAATAAAGTCAAAAAAGGTTTCGGAGAGTTTCATGTTGTTAAACTGGGAATTTGAGAGTCACTTAAGGCATATTTTCACTGAATCCGTTAACAGCAACTTATTATTTCTATTACTATTTTGACAAAACAAACTGTTTGGGCGCTATTAAGTCCAGTTCCGACCCGGCTCGACTGTATATAAAAGATTTTAAGCATGATCTCGGCTCGGCCCGAATCTGCTAAAACAATAAAACTTGAATCCAGACACGATGTAAACATCCGATGTCGATCTCTACGCTTGACATGTTATATTACTCTCTATTGATGATGTTGCTAAACTAGCGTCTCTTCATGAAGCAGATTTATACTCTCGCGAACGTTATCATCACATTTTACCGGCTTCGTTTAAATTTTTATATCGGGCCGGTTAAACGTAAAATTAATTTTTAAATTGGTAGTGATAGTGACAGTGATGAACTGATTTTTATTCAAAGACGAAAAAAAGAGTGTTAAACGTATATCTTTCAAATATTCTGATTCTGACGATGCATGAAAACAACTGAAGTTTCAACAAGTAAAAATCTACAAGTCATCACGGGTCCGAGGCCCGTACCCGGCCCCATTAAATTTTTTTGTTAGCCCGTTTATTTTGTCAGTCGGCCTGGCACGGCCTATCAAAAATCTTCTAATTCTGGCGGCCCGACCTGTTTTAAAGTTTACCTTCATTTTGCTGGATACGGGCCGAGCCGGGGCTGTGCAGACCTCTAAAATGCATTAGCCCCCCCCAAAGCGAAATCCTGGGTGCGCCACTATACGAATCTACTCTGCATATTCACATTTCGGAAATGTAGCAGTGTGCAACTGCAGATTGTGAAGTCGTACTGTACTGTAACGTCTGTAAAACTTTCATTTCCAATGCATTTAAAATTTTAGTTTAAAAGGTGTTGGCACTCGCTTGATACAAACAGTATAATCTCATAGCATAAACTTATGGCAGACGATAATTTGAATCCGAATGTGCGAGCGGTTTTATTTTAAAACATTTATTTTCGGGTATAGTGGTAGTGTTGGATGGCCTCCACGATCGCCGGACCTCACCCCGTTGGCTTTCTTCCTGTGGGGTTACATAAAAGATAAGGTTTATGCAACTCCACCTATCGGCCGTATTCTCCCATTCCACCGAAGTGGAACGAAACCGGAATTCAGTTCATCCGAAATCAGGCCTGGATTCCGGTTCGGTGGGAAACAGCGATTCTCCCCTAGTCCGATTCCAGATTCGGAATCATCGATATTTCTTCCCCAACATTCCAAAGGAAGTGACGTTTAAAATTCATAAGAAGTGTGAAAAACCAATCAGTATGAACGTAAACATATGCAACTGCACATGTTTATTTATTTTTTCATTAACTAGTGACGATGTTCATAGTTACTATGATTTAATCAAAATAACATTTATTTAATAAATTTGAGTAAAGGAATGAATACCTAAAGGAAAATAAAATGTTTTTCAATACTGCAGGGGATATTTCTGAAAAAGATTAAAAGGGGGAGGGGGGAATGTCCGTTTTTTTTTTCTTGGTGTATTTATTCTTACGTTAAATATGAAATATTTAAATCGGATGATTAATCTAACACCTAATCTAATTTCTTATTATTGAACTGTTTATATCTGAGTTTTAAAGGCATAATTATTATATATTCATTTGTTATCATTTTTATTAATTTTGTACTTCGATCAACAAATAATTCATGATATTGGATCCAAAATTTAAACCAGTATATTTCACGATTTATGGAGAACATATTACAAATAAATAATAAATTATATTAAATAAAGTGAATTTCTCAATGCAGTTTTTGAATCTTTACATAAGTTTAATTTATTTTTCTATTTTATAATTTATCTAAAGAATAAATTTATACTGATAGTATATATATATATATATATATATATATATATTATTAGTGTAAATTTACTCACTAGCTATATTATTTACTTTACAAATGCATCAGTTAAAAATAGCTACTTATATATTTATTATACAAGTTTGTGGATTTATGTTAATACTATTTAGCTAAATCATTATTTTATCTTGCCACTTTAAAACTTCTTGCTAATTATGCTACTGCAGGGGGACTCACAATTTAAGCCATTTTCACAACCCCACATATTACCCAAGCTCAGTAACCCCCCCCCCCTCCTCCCCCCTATAAAAAAAAAAAACAGAATCCTGCGTACTCTACTGTACTATTGACATACTTTTGTACGTAGCCTTAGAATATTTGTGTATGTCATTTTGATGTACACTTCTTATTGAAATAACACGCAGATGCAGATAATGCTAGCATTCTAGTATTAAGTACATTTTGTGTTATATTAAAATTGTTCCTATTCTAGTTTACATGTATTCTTCATTTTTTTTAAAGTATAGTTTTTCAAATAGTCATTCCACATTTTATTCTTGTTAATGCAATTTTAATTATCTTTAATATAGTGGCGCAGGAAGGATCTTCAAATAAGAAGGGTTATTGAATCATTATTGATTATAAAATGAATAAATCCATTTTTTACAGATTAATAAAATATTTTGAGTATGAATGTGTAAAAAATTATATAATGAAAAGCACAAGTAGTGAAAATAAATTTTATTGAGCAGTTTTAAGTTTTTAAGTTCTTGAAGAAGATGCATTCTAAAATATCTTTAGCGGTTTATGTTTTTTATGTTGACTTTTACACATCATGCATCACTTTAATACAATGTTTAGTTTGCATCTTATCAATTTTTAGGTGCTCCAAGATAGGCTTCAAGGCTTCAATTCCCCCCCCCCCTCCTTTCTTTGCTGTACCAACCAGTGTTTAATAAGCACCTTGTTTAATTTTGCTGTGGATTATTATTCAGTTAAATTGAACAATAAAATTATATATATGTATGCATATACATTTGTACATAAATTACGTGTGTGTATGCGTTTCATAACCTACTTCAGGTAGGGCAAATTTTCATGTGCTAAAAATTCACAAACAACATTCTAATGCACCAAATGTTTTTACACAAAAGATATTGGAGCTTAGGCTGCACATACAAAACACTAATTAATAAACAAATGACTAAATTCTCTGTCATGGCATTTCATAGGTGATATTCATTACAATTAAAATTCTTTTGTCAATGTATTCACTTATTGTTTGGGTTGAAAATTGACTACTTTAAATGAGAAAGGTTTTTGTTTTTATCATCCAAGCTTTTTAAAATTTTCTTTTGCATATTGATTTAACTAAATAAAATTAACTAATTCACATAAGACTTTAATAAAAACTGATATTTATTCACATAAATAATAATTAATATTATATGTACTTCAGTTAAGTTTTTTCTTCCTTTCATAAAGAATCAGGGTTGGCAGGTTTTTGACATGTGTCAGTTTTTGACGGTTTATACCATGGTATGAACCATGTTGTCAAAAACCTCAGATACTACATTGATACCTAAAATTTCACATTATATGTCACACGTATTACAACATTACAGCAATGTTTAAAATATCACTATTATTGTATATCAGTAATTAATATTTTAGTAAAGTATTATTAATAACTGCAATTTTGTAACTTGGTAAAATTTTAAAAGTAAAATTGTGTATTCTTAAATAGTAAATATAAGATTTGAAAGTGTTGCTTGAGCTGTACATTTTTTCTCTTACTTAAAATATCTTAAATCTCCTAATAATTTAAAACAATAATGATATTGAACAATATTAGAATGCCATCAAATAATACATATCAACATCAGGGCATTTCTTAAATCTTCAGTGTTAGAATTCATAAAGAAAAAAAAAATTTCAACTGATCAGAGATTTCCCCCCCCCCCCCCCCCCCCCCCGTTTTTTTGTTTCAGATCAAGATTTAAGGATTAAATTAGCTATATATCGTAAGTTCTGATAAACTCAAAACAACAATGATAATTTAAAATTTTTATCATTCAGAGTTGAAAAAGAAAACTCGAGCTAAGATTTAAATCTATTTCTATAATACAAATGCTGTTAGAAAATAAAATGTTGAATTTTCTGTAATTTTGATTTTTTTTCTTAATTGTTTTCATTTAATTTATAATTCTTCTTTTCTTTAAACCAATAAAATCACACACAAAGTATTTTTTTTTTTTTTTTTTACTTGTTTACTTGTTGAATTATTAAATAACACATTCATTGACGATGGCTATGATTGCTAAAATTTCATAATAAATAATATGTTTGTGATAAAGATATTTCATTAAAATAAGTTCTGCACATACTTATAATTATCATAAATGAGAAACCAAAAACATAATTCAATCTAATTTATATAAAGACAAATAGTTTTTTTTTTTTTTTTTTTTTTTTGTAATGTTAATCAACTTTTATTTCTGTCTGTAGGTATATATTCCTTTGACTTTTCTTTAATGTACAAAGTGGCAAACTATTACATCTTAATTTTTCAGAATACCTGTAACATGTCAATTAAATGATCTGTCTTGGTTCAGTGATTCAAAGATAGTATTTTGGGTACTTTTCCATTATATTCCAACACATTTATGAAAGGAAAAAAAGAAAATCCCTTGTTTACACACGAGCAAAATTTGATGACATGCACCATGTGTAAAGAATTTGCAAAAGCAGATGACACCAATTTTGTGAATGGATGCCCAGCTTTGCACACACATGCATATACAATCTATGTACAAAGTCGAACATTGTTGTTGACATTAAATCACTTAGCACTAATAAATACCAACGGATAAGATGGTACTATTATTTTAATGATTAACACACACACACAAAAAAAAAAGTGGTCCTTTTGATTTCATATTAACAAGATTCGACTGTAATGAAATTATAAGTTTTTTTTTTTCTTTTTACTAAATTCTTAGGTGTCATCAGTTAAGGGATAAAATTTTGTTACTGACTTGGTAGGAAGTTATCCAGTTTTAATTTTGTTTTACATGATTAAGTGCATTTTTCAATTATAAATACAGTAATACTTAAAAATGCTTTATATCAGCTTTACAGTTGCTTAAAATAATTTTAATCTGGTAGATTAAGAACTTCAATTTTAAACAAAAGCAAAATATTTGTGCTTTTCTGTAAAGGAGTATATAATGCTAAAAATGAATATTTGACACCTACCTTTCATTTTCCAATTTTTATCACTGATTAAGAAGCATAATTTATATTTTTATAATTAATTAACAACATTATAGTTACTAATTATAGAATAATAAAAATTGCAATAAGTCATTTCATTAGTTAAACAAACAAATAACAAATTAACTATACCTATTAATTATTCTTACATACCTTTAGAGTAAATATAATTATAAGAATGAACAGTTTGAATTAACGAAGGATTTTTTACTATTTCTCTTAATCAGATTATTTTCTGCCATGCTTATAAGCTCAAAAACCAAATTAATGAAAACAAACGCATATTCTTTCATTATTTAGTTATTAAATAATGAAAAATTTCATAAAAGCATGTTTTGCAAAAATTATATGAAAAATTTTCTAAATATTAAAAACTAATATAGAAATTGTGATTATAAGAATATATTTTAGTAAATAAGTTTTAATTTACATAATTTATAAACATACCTCAATTTGAACATTTGAAATTTTATTCATTTTTATAGACAATAGTTATAATATAATTTATTTTATTTAAAAAAAAAACACAAATTGTGCCTATTAGTTGCTAAAATCAGTGTAAAAATTGTTTTAAACTCATAAAAGAGCTAATATCCTACATGTTTCGGCTTTAAACTTAAAGCCATCATCGGGGAAGAGGAACAACACAAACGACTACTGATCTTTAAATTTTCGACACGAGAAAATTGAAATCAATTCCAATCTGTTGATTTCAATTTTCTCGTGTCGAAAATTTAAAGATCAGTAGTCGTTTGTGTTGTTCCTCTTCCCCGATGATGGCTTTAAGTTTAAAGCCGAAACATGTAGGATTTTAGCTCTTTTATGAGTTTAAAACAATTTTTGCACTGATTTTAGCAACTAATAGGCACAATTTGTGCAATTTGTGTTTTTTTAAAATAACTAGTTAACAGTGTAGTGTCCAATGGATTCAATAATTTATTTTAACGTTATATTTCTAATACATTCAATAATTAACAGTAAATTAATCAGAAATTAAATTAATATTTATTTTTCTTATATTATACAGATCTATTGCATCTATCATTTCAGTAGCAGAATAAAAAATAAGTATTATTCAAGAACATGTTTTCAAATGGAACAATTTTTCAATGTTTTCCCAAACAGTTAGCTTTTTATAGCCTTGAACGAAAAGAAAGAATGTTGTCCATTATTGCATGATAGTCATTTAAAAATATGTTAAATAATTTTTGTAATTACTTTTTTTGTTGTGTTCTCAGAGTTTGTAGTGTAACATGCTATTTTTTAGAAAACCTAATTTAGCAAGTATAATGTAATAAAAAAAACTAGTTTGTAGGGAGCAACAATATTATTTTTGATGCTACTTCATTAAACTTATTTCACTGTCCTCTCTTTTGGCATAGCAGTGGGACTCGTATCATATTGCAGATTTAAAAGTTGTACTTCTTCGAGGCAAAGATGTATCAACAATCCTTCCAAAAGTAGCATTTAGTCCAAAGGCATCAAATTCTACTTGCTTGCAAAAGATCACTAATGATAGTCACTTATTATACAATAAAACTACACACTTGTGATCTTCTGAGAGCAATCAAACATCTATTCAGGATTCAGGCACCACAGGATCCACCAGATCTACTAATCTCCTTCTGAACTTTTTATGGAATGATATTCTATTTGTTTCTAGAAGTAATATCAGAAATAAAATCGATGCACCCTAGAAACTAGTTTTTTTTTTTTAAAGAACATTATTCGCTAAATATTCTCTCAAAACAGCATTTTACACAACAAACTATGAGAAAACTAGGGTCTACGGCAGTTTCCCTACTTCTATCATAAGACTTTTGATCACTTTATCAATATATATCAGTATTTGCCTAAAAATTTATAAATATACACTTAAATCGAAGAATCTTCCACAGAGAGCATTCTATAATTTTTGATAATGGAAGTTTTAAAAGAACAGTAATAATAAATATATGCTTTTGAAGAAAAAAAATCAAATTTTTTTATTTTATTAGATAAATACATTTAAACAGATAACTTATGCTGTAAGATAAATCTATATCTTGGAAGATAAACACATCTAAATCAGAATTTAAATAAAACTTTTTTAACTCTGAAATACATTGAATAGATAAAATGAAGTAAAAGAAAATAAACTTAAATAAATAAGTTTCCTTTCAATGTTCAAAAAATATTTATTATTATAGGGACTTTAAACTTATCCTTATTTTCATTGGGTCTCATTTGCCAGCATGATTTTTTTTTATACAAGTGAAATTCACCAACTGGAAGTTTTTATTAATAATTATGAACTTTGTTTTTGCCAAACCAAAAACTGCTGACTCCAATAAGTTTTTACAAATCATTCAAAAGAAAAATTTTATATTTGTGTAGTATTCACATTAGGTAAAGTTTGGGCTTGGGTGTGTGATATTTAACTCGTAAGCCTTGCTGTTGGATCTGATACTCATGCACGTATACTTCACAGTGGACAAAAAATTGAAAATGCAACTTACAAATTATATTTGAGCTAACAAATATTACACACAACTGTTATACTAGGGTTTCAACATCTAAAAAATCTTTTTCTGCTTTTTAAAAAACACAAGATTCCAATAAATGCTAAATTACTATTGTAAAATGATAAAAAGATTAACTGCACTACCAAAAATTTGCTTAAAAAAAAAAAAAAAAAAGTCTTATTTGAAGAAATTATTATACAACAATAACATGTGATTTTTTAATAATTATGTTATTTTCTACCTGTATTCGTTAACGTGCAACATGAACGTAAAAATTTGAAAATATAAACAAATAAGCGACTGAGCTTATTCCACTTGGATATTATATTATATTGATGCAAGTTGAGAACTGTGAAAGTTGTTTTCAGAAAAGGCAGCAAGTATTTTTCAGCCCATACACAGGCTGTTTTCAAGTAAATAGTTAGAAATAAAGAAACTCAAGATTTTGAATTTAGAATCAAAATAGCATTAATTATTTATAACATTGCAACTGTTTATTTAGAGATTTTTTTTTTTTTTTTTTGCATAATATAAGAAATAAATAAAGACTAAGTTAAATATAAAATAAAATAAGTATGTTTAGCCAGTATGAGTAAGTCAATGAAGATTAATTTAAATTGAAAAAATATAGTAGAATGTCCTTCTGCAATTAAAAGCCTTCAATAAAATGGCATTATTTTTATATTATGTAGTGCATATAAAAGTAATTTTGCCCCCCCCCCCCAAAAAAAAGGGAGGGGGGCAACATATTTGATTAGGGTTAGTTATTTTATATGTTGAACAGGTAACTGTACTGGTTACATCTCAAGAAAATAACAAATCTCCAAAAAATTATGAGAGTGATAAAATTGGCACCAGTGGTCAATTAAATATTTTATGACAAATTTGAACCAATTTCTGATTTATTAGCAATTAGTATTTAACAAATAAATATTTGAAAAATAAAATTGCAGTAAACATTGACATTAAGACATCTATTCATGAAGTTAAACTCATTTTACTTTGAAAGAGAAATATAGTTCTTAAAAATATGAAAATAGTACTGACAAAAAATTTCAAATTTTAGTTATCACTTTAAAAAAAATAGCCAAATATATATTTTTTAAATCATAGCAACATGTATACTAGCCAAAAGTTATTTTGATAGTATACTGATAAATGCAGAATTCTTTTTGCAAGGCTGTATAATATTTTTAGATTAAAATTCACAAATCTGCCATATCATGTGGATATTTTAATTCAATGTAAAAAATCAAATTTTCACCCCTCTTTAATTGACACTTGCTATTAATTTTATAAATAATTCCAGAGATTGGATCATATATTTTTTAAACAAATACACTTTAAATGGTGCAATGCTACTGCTACTGTAGCATTTAAATTCATTTTTAAAATATCACACGAAAATTTGCATGTGATAATGTAGGATACAAGACTTATTAAGCAGTGAAATGTGAAAACATAAGGCAATTATTTAACTTTATTAGATTACACTACAATAATAGGTTTTAAAAAGTTCTAATACACACAAGCATATAAAATATCACACAAATATGTATAGATATGTACAGCACAGGTTTTTTAGTTATGTACAAAGGTTATTCAGAAATATGAAATTTAGTTTAAAAAAAATCTTCAAAATATCTAAAGATGCATATTTTAAACAGATCCAATAAAATATTACCAAGTCTTTTAAACAATTCGGGGGGCATATCAATATTTAGATTCTAAAAAATAGATATACTTTTAATACATGTCTCTAAACAAACAATACGGAGTGAAAAGGAGACAGAATCTGTCATAGAAAAATTTTGAATTTATTACAATATATAATAATATTTTACTTCAGGAGATAATAATATTTATTACTTACCAATTTGAAAAGAACGGAAAATAAAAATATTCACATTTTAATTATCCAACAGGAATTAATTAAAAAAAAACATATAAAATAAGAAATGAACTCTACAAATGTTACACAAAAAACATCAACAATAACTGCTTACGTCCACCATTATTAGCAAACAGAGATTCCATCATGGATTCCACCTTCCAAAACGATATTCCGGCTGCCTCTGAGCAGCCGAAAGAAAGTAAAGGATATTCCACATTTCCGAAATGCCTGAATTCCGGATTTTGAGGGGAGAATCGCGATCTTCGAAATAACACCTGGAATCATCGAATTCAGTACGATATTCCGATTCCGCGTGAGGGGAGAATACGGCCGTTACGGCCGTATTCTCCCATTCCACCGAAGTGGAACGAAACCGGAATTCAGTTCATCCGAAATCAGGCCTGGATTCCGGTTCGGTGGGAAAGAGCGATTCTCCCCTAGTCCGATTCCGGATTTGTAATAATCGATATATTTTCCGTGGCATTCGAAAGGAAGTGACGTTTCAAATTCTTAAGAAGTGTGAAAAACCAATCAGAATGAACGTAAACATACGCAACTACACATGTTTATTTATTTTTTCGTTGTCTAGTGAAGATGTTCATAGTTACTATGATTTAATCAAAATAATATTTTTTAAATAAATTTGAGTAAAGGAATGAATACCTAAAGGAAAATAAAATGTTTTTCAATACTGCAGGGGATATTTCTGAAAAAGATGAAGTTGAAAAAGATTCTGAAGGGGGAGGGGGGAATGTCCGTTTTTTTTTTCCCTGGTGTATTTATTTTTACGGATGATTAATCAAACACCTAATCTAATTTTTTATTATTGAACTGTTTATGTCTGAGTTTTAAAGATATAATTATTATATATTCATTTGTTATAATTTTTATTAATTTTGTATCTCGATCGACAAATATTTCATGACATTGGATCCAAAATTTAAACTTAAATTTGAACCAGTATATTTCATGATTTATGGAGAAAATATTACAAATAAATAATAAATTATATTAAATAAAGGGAATTTCTCAATGCAGTTTTTGAATCTTTACATAAGTTTAATTTATTTTTCTATTTTATAATTTATCTAGAGAATAAATTTATACTATATATGTATATATATACTATTTGTGTAAATTTACTCACTAGCTATATTTTTTATTTTACAAATACATCAGTTAAAAATAGCTACTTATATATTTATTATACAAGTTTGTGGATTTATGTTAATACTATTTAGCTGAATCATTATTTTATCTTGCCACTTTAAAACACTTCTTGCTAATTATGCTACTGCAGGGGGACTCACAATTTAAGCTATTTCCACAACACCACATATTACCCAAGCTCAGCAACCCCCCCCCCTCCTCTCACCCTATAAAAAAACAGAACCCTGCGTACTCTACTGTACTATTGACAAACTTCTGTACTTAGCCTTAGAATATTAGTGTATGTCATTTTGATATGCACTTCTTATTGAAATAACATGCAGATGCAGATAATGCTAGCATTCTAGTATTAAAAGTCAGAGATCTGTTAAGGAAAAAAATGGGTCCTTTAAAAAACCCTTCACAATTTTTTAAATTTCAAAACAGGTCTCTCCATAAAACTATTTTCCGACCCTTCACAAAACTATTTTTCCTAAAACGGGACCCTTCACAAAGTTCTTTATCTTAAAAATTGGTTTTTCACAAAATTTTTCCATCTTTAAACTGAGCATTTCACAAATTAATCATTTAAAAGTAAAATCTGACCTGTCACTTTTGCACATATAAAGAAAATATGTATTTTACATCCATATATCTTCTTAAAAATGTATAAACAAGAACCTGAATTAAACGATCCTTTCAAATTCACAAAATTATGATTAGATTTTCCACAAATATGAAAAGCTGTTCACAATTTCACAAAAACCGGACCCTGGGAAAAAAGCCTGGACAGATCCCTGAAAGTACATTTTGTATTATATTAAAATTGTTCCTATTCTAGTTCACATGTATTCTTTATTTATTTAAAAGTATAGTTTTTCAAATAGTCATTCCACATTTTATTCTTGTTAATGCAATTTTAATTATCTTTAATATAGTGGCGCAGGCAGGATCTTCACATGAGAAGGGTTATTGAATCATTATTCATTATAAAATGAATAAATCCATTTTTTACAGGTTAATAAAATATTTTGAGTATGAATGTGTAAAAAATTATATGTAATAAAAAACACAAGTAGTTAAAATAAATTTTATTGATCAGTTTTAAGGCTTCATAAAAGGAGCCCAATTTTTAATCATCAATACAGAGAGCAATAAACTGGTAGCAATATTATAGAAACAGGCCTTGCTGTTAATGTTTCTCAACCTCTTTCATTAATTTTATAAACAAACATTTGAAGTCTTGAAGCAGTTGCATTCTAAAATATCTTTAGCTGTTTATGTTTTTTATTTTGACTTTTACACATCATGCATCACTTTAATACAATGTTTAGTTTGCATCTTATCAATTTTTAGGTGCTCCAAGGCTTCAATTTCCCCCCCCCCCCCCACTTCTTTGCTGTACCAGTGTTTAATAAACACCTAAACACCTTGTTTAATTTTGCTGTGGACTATTATTCAGTTACATTGAAAAATAAAATTATATATATGTATGCATATACATTTGTACATAAATCACGTGTGTGTATGTGTTTCAAAACCTACTTCAGGTAGGGCAAATTTTCATGTGCTAAAAATTCACAAACAACATTCTAATGCACCAAATGTTTACACAAAAGATATTGGAGCTTAGGCTGCACGTACAAAACACTAATTAATAAACAAATGACTAAATTCTCTGTCATGGCATTTCATAGGTGATATTCAATACAATTAAAATTCTTTTGTCAATGTATTCACTTATTGTTTGGTTGAAAATTGACTACTTTAAATGAGAAATGTTTTTGTTTTTATCATCCAAGCTTTTTAAAATTTTCTTTTTGCATATTGATTTAACTAAATAAAATTAACTAATTCACATAAGACTTTATGTCAGTTTTTGATGGTTTATACCATGGTGTAAACCATGTTGTCAAAAACCTCAAATACTACATTGATATCTAAAATTTCACATTATATGTCACACATATTACATCATTACATGCAATGTTTAAAATATCACTATTATTGTATATCGATAATTAATATCTTAGTAAAGTATTATTATTAACTGCAATTTTGTAACTTGGTAAAATTTTAAAACTAAAATTGTGTATTCTTAAATAGTAAATATAAGATTTGAAAGTGCTGCTTGAGCTGCACATTTTTTCTCTTACTTAAAATATCTTAAATCTCCTAATAATTTAAAACAATAATGATATTGAGCAACATTAGAATGTCATCAAATAATACATATCAACATTAGGGCATTTCTTAAATCTTCAAAAGCAGACAAGTGTTAGAATTCATAAAGAAAAAATAAAATTCAACTGATCAGAGATTAGTCAGAAGTTTTATTGTTGTACAATGGTTTTCTTGTGATTAAAAATTCCAAAAAAATAAAAATATTTTATTACAATTAATAATTTAAAAAAATTTGTAATTATTAAATTACTATAATTTTAAATAAAATATTACATAAATCATTGACTTACTTAATGTATACCTATTGTTGTTAAAATGTTTTAAAATGTATTTGAACCTGTTTTTGATGCTTGTCATGTCAAAAACTCAACCCTGTAAAGGATGCTGTTATGTGGATATTTGGGATATTTGTATTGATTCCAATTACTTAAGATAAATAGGTTTTCTTATATTGCAAAATGTAACGCATTTCAATAGTTGCTTATAAAATGCAATTGAGAGTTTCTTATTAAAAATTGTTTGTTTATAGATACTCAGATACAGATATTGTTTATGTAAATTATCAATAATATAGAAGTACTCTTGAATTAAATGTATGGGAACCTAACCCTTTGATACAATAACTCAATTTACTGAAAAAAAAAAGACAAATATCCTGAACAGTCAAAACTTAGTCCCCCCCCCCCTCTTTTTTTTTTGTTTCAGATCAAGATTTAAGGATTAAATTAGATATATATTGTAAGTTCTGATAAAAACTCAAAACAACAATGATTTGAAAAATAATAATAATTGAATAAATAAAAAAATTATAAAAAGTATATAAACAATGATTTGATTCTAAAAAATTATCCTAATTAATATTTTATATGTAACTTGTAACTCGTGCTACTTTTCATATTAAAATTTATTGAAATGATTATTAAGCTTCTCAAAATAATTATAATTTAAAATTTTTATGATTCAGAGTTGAAAAAGAAAACTCTAGCTAAGATTTAAATTTATTTCTATAATACAAATGCTGTTAGAAAATGAAATGTTGAATTTTATGTAATTTTGATTTTTTTTCTTAATTGTAGTAATTGTTTTCAATTAATTTATAATTCTTCTTTACTTTAAACCAATAAAATCGCACACAGTTTTTTTTTTTTTTTTTTTTTTTTTTTACTTGTTGAATTATTAAATAACAAATTCATTAACAATGGCTATGATTGCTAAAATTTCATAGTAAATAATATTTTTGTGATAAATAAAGATATTTCATTAAAATAAGTTCTGCACATACTTATAATTATCATATATGAGAAACCAAAAACATAATTCAATCTAATTTATATAAAGACAAATAGTTTTTTTTTTTTTTAATGTTAATCAACTCTTATTTTTGTTGGTGACCTTTGACTTTTCTTTAATGTACAAAGTGACAAACTATTATATTTTAATATTTCAGAATAACTGTAACATGTCAATTAAATTATCTGTCTTGTTTCAGTGATTCAAATATAGTATTTTGGGTACTTTTCCATTATATTCCAACACATTTATGAAAGGAAAAAAAGAAAATCCCTTGTTTACACAAGAACAAAATTTGATGATGTGCACCATGTGTAAAGAATTTGCAAAAGCAGATACACCAACTTTGTGAATGGATGCCCAGCTTTGCACACACATGCATATACAATCTATGTACAAAGTCGAACATTGTTGTTGACATTAAATCACTTAGCACTAATAAATACCAACGGATAAGATGGTACTATTATTTTAATGATTAACACACACACACAAAAAAGTGGTCCTTTTGATTTCATATTAACAAGATTCGACTGTAATGAAATTATAAGTTTTATTTTCTTTTTACTAAATTCTCAAGTGTCATTATCAGTTAAAGGATAAAATTTTGTTATTGACTTGATAGGAAGTTATCCAGTTTTAATTTTGATTTACATGATTAAGTACATTTTTCAATTAATTTATAAATACAGTAATACTTAAAATGCTTTATATCAGCTTTACAATTGCTTCAAATATTTTATTCTGGTAGATTAAGAACATCAATTTTAAACAAAAGCAAAATATTTGTGCTCTTCTGTGAAGGAGTATATAATGCTAAAAATGAATATTTGACACCTACCTTTCATTTTCCAATTTTTATCACTGATTAAGAAGCATAATTTATATTTTTATAATTAATTAACATTATAGTTATTAATTATAGAATAATAAAAGTTTAGTTGCAATAAGTCATTTCATTAGTTAAACAAACAAATAACAAATTAACTATACTTATTAATTATTCTTACATACCTGTAGAGTAAATATAATTATAAGAATGAACAGTCTGAATTAATGAAGGATTTTTTACTGTTTCTCTTAATCATATAATTTTCTGCCATGCTTATCAGATAAAAAACCAAATTAATGAAAACAAATGCATATTCTTTCATTATTTAGTTATTAAATAATGAAAAATTTGATAAAAGAATGTTTTGCAAAAATTATATGAAAAATTTTCTAAATATTAAAAACTAATATAGAAATTGTGATTATAAGAATATATTTTACTAAATAAGTTTTAATTTACATAATTTATAAACAAACCTCAATTTGAACATTTGAAATTTTACTCATTTTTATAGACAATGGTTATAATATAATTTATTTTAACATTATATTTCTAATACATTCAATAATTAACAGTAAATTAATCAGAAATTAAATTAATATTTCTTTTTCTTATATTATTCAGATCTATTGCATACATTGCTATCATTTCAGTAGCAGAATAAAAAATAAGTATTATTCAAGAGCATGTTTTCAAATGGAACAATTTTTCAATGTTTTCCCAAACAGTCGGCTTTTTATAGCCTCGAAAAGAAAGAATGTTGTCCATTATTGCATGATAGTCATTTAAAAATATGTTAAATAATTTTTGTAATTACTTTTTTTGTTGTGTTCTCAGAGTTTGTAGTGTAACATGCTATTTTTTAGAAAACCTAATTTAGCAAGTATAATGTAATAAAAAAAAAACTAGTTTGTAGGGAGCAACAATATTATTTTTGATGCTCTTATTTCACGGTCCTCTCTTTTGGCATAGCAGTGGGACTCTTATCGTATTGCAGATTTAAAAGTTGTACTTCTTCGAGGCAAAGATGTATCCACAATCCTTCCAAAAGTAGCATTTAGTCCAAAGGCATCAAATTCCACTTGCTTGCAAAAGATCACTAATGATAGTCACTTATTATACAATAAAACTACACACTTGTGATCTTCTGAGAGCAATCAAACATCTATTCAGGCACCACAGGATCCACCAGACACTAATCTCCTTCTGAACTTTTTATGGAATAATATTGTGTTTGTTGCTAGAAGTAATATCAAAAATAAAATCGATGCACCCTAGAAACTAGTTTTTTTTAAAGAACATTATTCGCTAAATATTCTCTAAAAACTGCATGTTACACAACAAACTATGAGAAAACTAGGGTCTATGGCAGTTTCCCTACTTCTATCATACGACTTTTGATCACTTTATCAATATATGCCTAAAAATTTATAAATATACACTTAAATCGAAGAATCTTCCACAGAGAGCATTCTATAATTTTTGATAATGGTTTTTCAAAAACAGTAATAATAATAAATAAATGCTTTTGAAAAAAAAAAATCAAAATTTTTATTTTATTAGATAAATACATTTAAACAGATGACTTATGCTGTAAGATAAATCTATATCTTGGAAGATAAACACATCTAAATCACAATTTAAATAAAACTTTTTTAACTCTGAAATACATTGAATAGATAAAATGAAGTAAAATAAAATAAACTTTTAAGATAAATAAGTTTCCTTTCAATGTTCAAAAATTATTTATTATTATAGGGACTTTAAAGTTATCCTTATTTTCATTGGGTCTCATTTGCCAGCAATTTTTATTCAAATTAAATTCACCAATTGGAAGTTTTTATTAATAATTATGAACTTTGTTTTTGCCAAACCAAAGACTGCTGACTCCAATAAGTTTTTACAAATCATTCAAAAGAAAAATTTTATATTTGTGTAGTATTCACATTAGGTAAAGTTTGGGCTTGGGGGTGTGATATTTAACTCGTAAGCCTTGCTGTTGGATCTGATACTCATGCACGTATACTTCACAGTGGGCAAAAAATTGAAAATGCAACTTACAGATCATATTTGAGCTAACAAAGAATATATAACAAATATTACACACAACTGTTATACTAGGGTTTCAACATCTAAAAAATCTTTTTCTGCTTTTTAAAAAACACAAGATTCCAATAAATGCTAAATTTCTATTGTAAAATGATAAAAAGATTAACTGCACTACCAAAGATTTGCTTTAAAAAAAGTCTTATTTGAAGAAATTATCATACAACAATAACATGTGATTTTTTAATAATTATGTTATTTACTACCTGTATTCGTTAACGTGCAACATGAACATAAAAATATAAACAAATAAGTGACTGAGCTTATTCCACTTGGATATTATATTACATGTCTGCATATTATATTGATGCAAGTTGAGAACTGTGAAAGTTGTTTTCAGAAAAGGCAGCAAGTATTTTTCAGCCCATACACAGGCTGTTTTCAAGTAAATAGTTAGAAATAAAGAAACTCAAGATTTTGAATTTAGAATCAAAATAGCATTAATTATTTATAACATTGCAACTGTTTATTTAGCCCCCCCCCCTTTTTTTTTTTTTGCATAATATAAGAAATAAATAAAGACAAAGTTAAATATAAAATAAAATAAGTATGTTTAGCCAGCATGAGTATGTAGATTAATTTAAATTGAAAAAATATAGTATTAGAATGTCCTTCTGCAATTAAAAGCCTTCAATAAAATGGCGTTATTTTTATATTATGTAGTGCATATAAAAGTAATTTTGCCCCCCAAAAAGGGGGGGGGGCAACATATTTGATTAGGGTTAATTATTTTCTATATTGAACAGGTAACTGTACTGGTTACATCTCAAGAAAATAACAAATCTCCAAAAAATTATGAGAGTGATAAAATTGGCACCAGTGGTCAAATAAATATTTTATGACAAATTTGAACTAATTTCTGATTTATTAGCTATTAGTATTTAACAAATAAATATTTGAAAAATAAAATTGCAATAAACATTGACATTAAGACATCAGTTCATAAAGTTAAACTTATTTTACTTTAAAAGAGAAATATAGTTCTTAAAAACATGAAAATAGTACTCACAAAAAAATTCAAATTTTAGTTATCACATAATTAAAAATAGCCAAATATATATTTTTTAAATCATAGCAACATGTATACTAGCCAAAAGTTATTTTGATAGTATACTGATAAATGCAGAATTCTTTTTGCAAGGCTGTATAATATTTTTAGATTAAAATTTACAAAGCTGCCATATCATGTGGATATTTTAATTCAATGTAAAAAATAAAATTTTCAACCCTCTTTAATTGACACTTGCTATTAATTTTATAAATAATTCCAGAGATTGGATCATATTTTTTTAAACAAATACACTTTAAATGGTGCAACGCTACTGCTACTGTGGCATTTAAATTCATTTTTAAAATATCACACGAAAGTTTGCATGTGATAATGTAGGATACAAGACTTATTAAGCAGTGAAATGTGAAAACATAAGGCAATTATTTAACTTTATTAGACTACATTACAATAATATGTTTTAAAAAGTTCTAATACACACAAGCATATAAAATATCACACAAATATGTATAGATATGTACAGCACAGGTTTTTTAGTTATGTACATAGGTTATTCAGAAATGTGAAATTTAGTTTTTAAAAAAAATCTTCAAAATATCTAAAAATGCATATTTTAAACAGATACAATCAAATATTACCAAGTCTTTTAAACAATTCGGGGGGACATATCAATATTTAGATTCTAAAAAATAGAGATACTTTTAATACATGTCTCTAAACAAACAAATATAAGGAGTGGAAAGGAGACAGAATCTGTCATAGAAAAATTTTGAACTTATTACAATATATAATAATATTTTACTTCATTTCAGGAGATAATAATATTTATTACTTACCAATTTGAAAAGAACGGAAAATAAAAATATTCACATTCTAATTATCCAACAGGAATTAATAAAAAAAAAACATATAAAATAAGAAATAAACTCTAAAAATGTTATACAAAAAACATCAACAATAACTGCTTACGTCCACCATTATTAGCAAACAGAGAGATTCCACCTTCTGAAACGATATTCCGGCTGCCTCTGAGCAGCCGAAAAAAAAGTAAAGGATATTCCACATTTCCGAAATGCCTGAATTCCGAATTTTGAGGGGAGAATCGCGATCTTCGAAATAACACCTGGAATCATCGAATTCAGTACGATATTCCGATTCCGCGTGAGGGGAGAATAGGGCATTCCATTAGATGGCAACGAGTCACGTGAGTCCATGTTTTTTCCATGTTTTTGACGTCATCTCCGATAATGGAGCTGGCGATTTGGTGTTTTTATTGGCGTTCTTCTGGTAACCTCGTATAACGGAAGTTTGAAATGTTTATTTTTGTTGTGATAGTCATATGAAACATGATATAATAACACTGGTTGTACAACTTTTAAGGAACATAAGATAATATATTTAAGAATATTATCTTAATTTACATTAGAAGTTATCACCGAAATAGTTACTAATGAATAAAAAGGTTTTTTGTGCAGCTATGATCATATATAGTATATATATGTATACATATAAATGATTTTTCACTCAAGAATTTTTATAAAGCAAATGAAAATTTGTATTTACGATTAATTTCTATGTTGCGAACAGAAACTTTCATATAATTCACAAAATCGTATTTAATATAAACGCATTTTAAGAAGATTCAAACACATTTGAGTAGTAGTTAATAAAAGTGTGAAGGAGTCTTTATAAAGATTATTATTTGTAAATTTTGCTTTTGTACAGAAATTGTTTTATACACTGTTAATATTTAAATTTCTTATTAATTCTTCATTTTTCCTAATTAGAATTTATCAAATTATTAAATCTGTGCTTAAAACATATGATATAGTTTAACAAATTCAGGATACTTTAAATTCATTAGCAACATTCATAAATCAATGTATACCAACAAACTAGAGCTGTACTGAGTACTCAGCTAAGTTTTGGCGGAGTTTTTTTTTTTTTAAGCATTATTGTCATTGTCATTATTGAATACCCCTTCCCTCTAAAAAACAAGTTTTTCAAAACTATTCTTTGTAAAAATGAATAACATGAACTGGCTTTCTTTTTAAATTTCATTTCTTAAATTTGCAATTTAAAAACAGATAATAAAGAATTTTTTTTCATTTCTATTACTTATTTTTGTAAGTCAAACAAAATAAGTAGATATTTTTTTTTTTGTCTAACATTGGGACAAAAATTTAAATTATCATGTTAATTTAAAATTTTTATGAAAAACCAAAGAATAAAGGGCATTAATATATCTGTAAGAAATAAAATGCTTGAATGTTAAACTTGTAGAAAGCTTTTGATCACCATTTCAATATTCCCCTCGCACCTTAATATTTATATGTAAACAATTAATGCTTATTTATTTCTTGCATTTTATTAAAAAAGGGATTGAAAGTTCTAAAAGTCAAAAGAGTCATTAATACAATTTATTTCTAATTTATGTATACATTACTCTAATGAAAAGGCAAATTTTCAACTGTAAACAAAATAGAAAGAATGACTTTAACAAAACCTGCAAGAAATTAAACTTATATCAAATGTCAGAGCTGTTTATACAGAGATAATCAGCAGAAACTTTCAAAATGTTATCCGTTTCAGGGGTCGATACAGGAAAAATTTGGGGCCTATTTAGGGTCCCTTCACAAAAATCAATTTAATAAAATGGACCCCTTCACAAATGTCAGTTTGATAAAATGGGTCCCTTCACAAAAATCAATTTGATAAAATGGTTCCCTTCACAAAATTCTATTCCATAAAAACTTACTATTTATTATTTTGTGATTTTTAAAATGCGTAATTTGTAAACAAACAAGTTTACCAGAGAGGAAAACTTCAGCAAAAGGATTTTAAAAGTTTTTGTTTATAAATGTTTGTTTCGAATTTGATTAACTGGATTTCAACTTTTGTTACAAAATTTTATTTTTCAGAAAAATATAATAAATTTCACAAAAATAACCTTTACTTTTCACAAAATGGGCCCCCAAGAAAAAAAAACTGCATCACCTTCATTGGTATTTTAACATTTATATTACCTTTCATATGCAAAATGCAATATTTAAAAAAATTTTCAACAGTTAAATCTTATTTCAACATTTGCTATTATTATCTCTCTCTCTTTTTTTTTCTTTTTTTTTATATTAAGGTTGTTTATTCTCAAATTCAAACTGTCTACTTTACGACATATTTTTTAATTCATTTTTGATCGTAAATTGGCAGTTATTGTTATTCAGAAACTTATGTAACTGAAACACGTTTTCCATTTTTTTGGTAAACGCAAAAGATCTTTCAGAAAATACTGTCAAAGTTACCATTTTGAACTGGATTTCTGTACGTGACAGCCAGAGAAAGTATAAAACATGCCGTCACATGAAACGAATAGCTTGTAACTCGATAAGTAATTTATTTATCAAAAAATGGAAAACTCATTTTGATTCCAGATTGCTTCCATGGTCAGGCCTGCCAATTTTATGTCTTTGCATTTAAAAATGTGTCAGAAAGTTTCGCGCTATTGAGCAGATTACTAGAAATACAAAAATATTTATTAACAAAAGCAGTCTGATTTATTAGGAGTAGGAAATTACATATCTGAAATAAAGAATTTTTTATACTTTGTTATAAAGGCACACACAACCAATTTTTTCAATATTTATACGATTTATTTACTTATACAGAAGTCTTATCTGTTATTACATACATACAGAAGTAATTTACCTAATATAAATCAGAAGCAGCTTTTTAATACATTTCATGAACATTGGTTCCACCACTATTTCAAAACAATGACCTTCATCGCAGATTCTTACAAATTTTTGGAGTAGATTGATTTAGAAATAGTGGTAGAAAATAGGGCCTAATATGGCAAATTGGCTGAGTACTCGGCCAATACCGAGTAGTTGCAAGAATTTCATGTTTTAAGCATATTTAAAGACAAATTAATTTATAAGTGATCTATAAAAAGTTATTTGAATATAAATGTATAATATATGCCATAATTCATAAAAACTATTTACTCGGTACATAAAAATTTATCTATAAAACATAGAAAAAGGTAAGAAAAAAACCCCATGCAAAATTAATGTAAATTGAAGTTTAATTTTATATTTATATTAAAAAAAAAGACATTTCTAAAACTGTAGGAAAAGACTGATTTTGGATAAAGAAGCAGTACGTAGAAACAGAAAATACAATAAATGCAATTTAAAAAAAAAATAATTATTAAATTTGCTGTATGGCAAATTATGGTACAAAAATACTAATCATTCTACATTTTCTGGAGATAGGGCATTTCTTTTATTGGTTGTAAATTTGGCCTGCTCCAGAAAAAATGTGTTCACTGTGAGCACTGATAAAATAGCATTTTAGCACATTACACACACACAAAAAGAAAAGAAACTGTAAAGCCCCCTTTTTGGTGCTTTCGTGTTATAGCGGCCTCCACAATTACAATTATGTCAAGGTTTCAGCTCTGATTTTGCCAAGATCATCGAAAAGCTTATATATGCATCATATATACACATATTATTCCAAACACCCATATACGTCATTACATACATATTATTTATGTCTTATATGTCATATATATACATCCTATATGACTTATGCACATGTTATATGTATACATCATATATGTGTTATATATGACTAATAACTCGGCCATATACATCACAAAAGTAATGATTTAACGTAATAATTATGTCATACATGCTTTATAATTTGGCGATAAATCTTTGTCGCTTGACGATTCATCCTCAAGGGTCGCTATTACACGATAGTACCCAATTTTTTTAATCAAAAGAAAATAAGATACTTTTAAAAACTATGAAACATTTTGCATTATTCAAGGAATTGTTACAGCAAGCAATAACCATTTTTGATAGACAGATTTCAGGTATCAAAATGACAAATGGGTAAAGATGTGTTAAATAATCAATTTTAATTTCATATTGGTTAATTGAACTATTTATATATCAATTCTTTTTTATATATATTTTTTAAATAATGCTACTGTTTTAAAATTTTTGAATATTCAAAAATTGTCATTAAAAGGTCCACAATAAATGAAATAAAATTTCAAAAAATGAAGTTAATTTAAAAAAATTGAAGTTAATTTTAAAAAATATGATTATATTATATGCACAAGATGCATGTTTATAAATAGGTATCTATATAAACACACACACACATAGAAGTGTTACAACTAAGCACACTTCATGTTCGCATCAGTGATTCTTTCTTAAACACAACTACTCGGCCAAAGCACTACTCGGTACACCAATAGTAGAAAAAATAATAAAATCTGCCAGTGGCAGGTTTGTTTATATACCTTAGCTATTAAATTAAAATTAATGCATTATTAATCAGTAATTAAATTTCAAATCTTCATCTTGATGGAGTTTCTGTGTATTCAAGTTAAAAAATGTAATTAATGAATAAACAATTGGAATAATAATACACAAATAAAATAAAATTAAATAAAAATATTTTATTTTTCAACATTTTTCGAAAACACATGAAAGTAACTATATATATATGTTAAAATTTATTCAACCCATATGACTTAAAATAGTTAAACACTTAGAAAGAGAGCAGTTATATTTGAATGTAATTTTTTTGAAATTATTTATTGTAATAATCATCATTCGTTTATTGCCCCCGGATTTTGCACAAATGATACCAATGCTATCAGAATATCCTAGATACTTCTAATTATTTTTAAAATATCTTAACAAATATTAAACATTAATATAAAACACAAATATTAAACAAATAAATATTTCAACTAAACTGCTTGTTATCTCCAAGATTAAATTGAAGGTTGCAAGAAACATTAAAAATCTGGGTACTTCTCTATTATCCCGTCGACCACTTTTCATAATAAAAAACTATCGCCAAACTGCAAGATTAAACGCCAAAAACGCAGTCCCATTTACTTGATGTCAGAAGCATTATACGTGTTTGTTATGTCATCAAGTGGTTTTTAATTCGACATGTGTGTGTATTTTTCAGTTTTACTGATTTATGAGTTATTTCATTCATTAAAATAACAATTGTGTCCTTAAATTCCTATATTTTATTTATTTATTTATTTTGATATTCCAACGGCAACGTTCTCCTGTTTATTTGGCATTACAGTTTGACGATAGTTTCTTGTTATGTCAAGTGGTCGATGGGATAATAGAGAAGTACCAAAATCTGTACACTACTAACATAACATATTATAAAGCTGTTAAGTAAATTGTAATACTCAAGTAATCATGACATTCATATAATCTTTTCACAACTAAAAATAATTCATTAAGATATGTTATTTAATTCCTTCAATTAATATTTATCTACTCTAAATGGATACCAAAACTTTTATCTTCAAACATGTGTCTTTATAAACATACACAATTTTTATTTGATAAATATATGCTCTTTTAATTCCAGCAATCCATGGTTCATATTAATCTACCTTTAAAATCACATTCACCTGTCTTTAAAAGTACAAGCAGTTTTTACAATGTATGTAGTTTATTTAATAATTAAATTAAAATAAATTATTCTCAAAATTCAGATAATTGCTTGCAAAATATCAGCAAAAGCTGGAAAGTAATAAATACTTTATTTTTTAAGCAAAATATTAACCAAATATACTATAATATTCATCACAAATGCAATAAAAGAGTCTTAATATTGAAAAATACTAGAAATTTTCTTATTAAAATGACCTATCAAATGTATACAATCATAAAAGTTGTGTACGAAAAGAGCTTTTCATCTACTTTGAGAAGGATGAAATCAATATTCGAGATAATATTTTGCATAGTAACTTTTCACCATGTATGAAAAGAAGGGCCACAGAATAGACATTCATTAGCTCTCCCCCCCTTTCCAAAATAAATTTATACACAGAATTTTCGATCCATTGCTTTTATTTTTATTTTAAATATGAAATAATTGGTAGAAAGTACATTATCTTAATATTTTTGTTTTTTAAATTTCAAATCAAATTGGAAAAGTAAATTGATTTGCCATTAGATGAGTTTGTTAATAAAATGTGTAGCTCTCATAGTTCATTTACAGGGACACACAAAAGTAAAAAACATGCAAAACTTATCATCATGATAACATCAGAAATGGTGAATCAATTCGGGTCTAATTGGGACAGTGTATTGACCTTGCAAGTATCTTTGATGTATTCAATTCATTATTCAAATATCCCAGGTCACCTAATGTAAAAACCAGCCATGTTCAAAGCAAGGTATATAAAATTAACTGGTACTATTTTACTTTGGGATGTCCGATTGCATGACTTTTTGCCCTAATTTCATTATTTCTTTTTTCTACCGAAAGATGAATTAAATCTTTTCGTGCTCCCCTTCTATACTGGCACCTGGGGCAAAAAATGAAAGAAAGAAAATACCATTGTATAAGTTGTGTAGTAACTTAATTTTAATAAAATTGTAATTAATTTAAAAATCATATTGAAAATTTGTTAAGATGAATTGCATTCGATTATAACTATATACAGTGACCTCTCCCTTACTAAACAAATAAATATTTCAACTAAACTGCTTGTTATCTTCAAGATTAAATTGAAGGTTGCAAGAAACATTAAAAATCTGGGTACTTCTCTATTATCCCGTCGACCACTTTTCATAATACTTTCAGGGGACTGTAGAAAAAGTCGTATAACTGAGAGATCATCTCATTATACAAGTTTCAAACTTTACATGTATTAATTATTTTACCTATATTAAAAATGATAAGTTTTGAGTACTAAGAACAGATTTTAACAAAATTTAGAAAAATAATAATAAAAAATAAAACATAGTTTAAAAAGTTCACAAAATAGTTCACTCACCACTATGTTTATTTTGAAGATTAACAGATAAGATTTTCTCAAAAAATGAAGTGATATTAGTTTGCCTCTGTCGCCGACTAAAAGAGAAAATGTTTTTTTCTAAGTCCATTAAAGTTTTTAAGCTATTTTAGGAATATTCATTTTGGTGGACATAATTCTTTAATGTATTTATAGCGGCACTTGCTTCTGAAAAAATTACAACAGCAGAAACATTGTTTCCATCTTTGTCACCCTCTGCTCTCACGTCTTCATTACTGATATCTTCAAAGATTTCTCATTAAAGAATTCCCATAAGCTCTTAAAATCGGGTTTATCTGTTGACCTAGCAGTTTGGTCTTGTGAAAAACCACATTTCCTAAAACAATTCTTAACTGTCTCCGATGTCACATTTTCCATGCTGATGCTGTAAGATGCGTAGCATCTAAAATGGAAATTGCTTTAGCTTCCTTTTTGTTTTCCAAATCAAACTCCTTCTGTAGTTTACTTGAAATTCTTTATAATCCCTAAATCTAATAGCTTTAATCTGTTTGTAGAATCTGCTGGCAAAAATATAACTTTAATTTGTTGCAGAAATGGTACATCTTTTATATCTGGATGTGATGGACACTGATCCAGGAAAGTGCATTTTGCACTAACCCTGATTACTCACTCAGTACTATACAGAGACATGATCTGCAGGTGGTCATTTGGCTTTTGTTAATCGGTTTTCTTAAATAGCAGGCACAAGAAAATTCCATACAACCACCTTCCCACCATAGATTTCATCGTTAATAACACACCAAGGTAGATAAGAAATGTTATTCATTATTTATAAATACTTTAACAATAGTCAAAAGGATAAAGATAAGAAGCGTTAATGATTTGTACTTTAATGATTATAAAAATGAATTCTTGAATGGGAAATGTAAACTCGCTTGAAATGTTTAAAGCGTCATATAAGTGAGAGAAGTTTAGCATTATTTCCTATAAAGCATGGATGGGACCGAGAGAATTCGGGGTATAACCGAGAGTCATATAAGTGAGAGGTCACTGTAAATAATATTTGTGAGATTTGCAAAATGTGTTTTTTTTTCTTATACAGGGTATCTCTTCTTATCGTTTACTAATTAGCTAATTTCTAAACCATTAGTTTTAGAAATATAGTTCCAATTGCAAAAATGTCTCAAACTTTGTTTTGCATCACATAAAAATCGATTACGTAAAAATTATTACTTTTTAAATAGTTAAGGAATTAAAAATTGTATAGAATGCCTGGGTCCAATAAGTTTTATTTAGAAAATTTTTAAGTGTTCTAACAAGTATAACAGTAAAAATTTTATTTTTCAATGACTAAAACTTACTGAGTTATACTTAGAACTTCATGAATTTTCAGTGCTTGAATCACTAAAAATGGAAAAGTGTCTTTTTTTGTACTAGAAAATCTGACAATGCATGAAATTCAAAGTATGATAACTAGCTAAGTTTTTATAAGTTACAAGCAAAAATTGAGTTTAACCATGCAAATTTATTTTAATGATGTGGATTCATCTCAACAGAAAACAGTGTCAAAATTGTTTCAAACATTCTGTTTAAAAGACGTTTAATTAAAATGTCCATTGGCAGCATACAAAGAGATTAGTTACATGTTATAAAAATAATAGGTTGTTGGAACCTGTGGTCTATCCAACTGTAAGGTTGGAGGGGGGGGGGATGATGCTATCGGTTAACCAAAAGTAACTATTTCCCATCCATAGAGCTCACCAATGCTGTCATTTCTTTGAATGGCACTAGCAGTTTCACCGAGAATATAAGAAGACTTCAAATGTAATTACAAGCTCTGTTTATTGATAATCCAGGTTCTTTACAAGGTACACAATACAACGCCTGTAATCGATGCTGGAGAGGAGGTAAATGCAATTACATGTTGATACTATGCAGAGCAAAAGCTGAGTATCTCTAGAAAACTGTCATAACTTCCACAGATTGTATAAGGCATTGGCAAAACAATAGAAATTTAATTAGCCAAAAATATATATTCTGGCGATACAGGAGTCTGAACAGACAGACACATGTGGTTTTATCTGTTAAAGTGAATGAGATTAAGTCAAAGAGCAATTATGAATTTTAATGCCGGCCTGATTAAAACCGCATAATGGAGCCTTGTGAATTTTTGCAAGAAACCACCCTAAAATATTACTATGTAAAAAGTGGAAGATGAGAGCTAAAAATATGACTAATGGGTGCTGATGTACCATAATATGGCAAGTAAAAGGCTGTGTGAATAAGAAACAAAAGAAATAATTTTTATATGCCGTGAGAATTGACAGCATATACACTAACCGTCGAAATATAGATGTACTACATCTGTGAACAAAGATTTCTCATTGTTTCCAGGCACAAGACTTCTTTTCTTTTCTTTTTTTAAATAGATGAAAATGCAGTCAGAGTGTAATAACGAGCAAAATAAAATGATAAATTAATTTTTAGGAAAAGGAACTGGGAATAAATAATTCGTAAGCTGGCAATTAAGTTTCGCCTTAAGATAAAATTTAGAAACCTTATACTTTTAGGGGGGGGGGGCAATCCAAACACATAAATTACATTGTAATATATCAAGTTAAATCTCCCTCCTTCATATCCTTAAGCTCACTTCATGTGCACATCAGTGATTCTTTCATATACACAACTACTCGTTAGTTACTTGGCTGAGTACTCAATATTTGGTTAAAGTACTACTCTATACACCGCTAATAAAAACAAAACAGCCAACAGCAAAAAAGAGAAAAATCTCTCTCCCTCTTCCCACTCCCAGAATTCAACTTAATTATACTTTTCTGGGTATCAGAAGCAGAAGTGAGAATTTCAGGGATTGGGGGGGGGGGGGGGGGGACTTAGATGATTGATTATGTTTTGTTACAATAATGCAGAAAATTTGAAAAAAATTTTTTTTTTTTTTTTAGGATTTTAAATTTTGTGGGCTCGGGAAGAAAGAAGGATTTAGATGAATTTTATTTTATTAAAGCAGAAATTCACTAAAATGCAGAAGAAGCTTTTCTCCCCTGTATTTACCTTTTTACTTCTAAATTAATGATAAAACAGTGTTTTAACGAATTAAAAAAAAAACTCGATCATAAGCCCTCACTGTCAGCCCCTAAATTTAACTGCTTTTGCTTTTGAAAACGGGGGAGGGGGGGAATTACATTTGGGTTTTACAGTAATTATTATAAATAATAGTTGAAATTTCAGTAATATCTGTCTAAGTTGGACTTTGTGTAAGACGAAAATCTCCTTAACATGGAAAGATTTTCAAGCCCTAAGAAACACAAATGGTACTTGAGACTAGTGAGGGGGTCCAGCCCTGTAACCCCCATCCCCCATATTGAGGTCAAAATTTAATTGTCATTTGGAAAAAATATTTTGATGGAAGTAGAGTTCTACACGGGTCAGGTAATCCAATTTCACTCGAACCCCATCCAACCGATGGGTCTGGTTTATAAAACAATTTTGGAAAAACAAACACAGGCACAAGAAAATATTTGAGACAAACTTCTTACTATTTATAATTAAATGCAAAAAAATGCACGAGGATTTCTGTGAAAAATGTATATGACACATTTATAAATATTGTTAAAAACTAGTGTAAAAAGCTAACCTTAAAAATCTAATAATATACGTAGAACAGAATCATTACATAGAACCATAATTAGAGTACTGAAGACAGCATAAATTCTTAACATACCTCAATTGAATAGTGTGGTTTTCCTTCAAATGTATACTCAATCTTTTCCACCTTCATTCACAATTTTGTCTCCTGCATCAAAATCTGTTTTGAGATCCCTATTTAAATGAAATTTAGCTGGAGCAATGTTACCAAGGAATATGAAGTGAAAAACACACATATGCACTTGGTAACACTTCTACAGCCTGTGTGTCTTCATCTTGAGTTATCGTGTTCCATTCATTCCAGGAAAATCTTAAGATTCTGAAAAGAAAAGACATCTTATGTACTTAAAGGTCAACAGAAATGTATTAACATATCCATATATGTATAATACAAGGCCGAAACTAGCTTTTTTTCACAGAGGGCAAACATGGATTTTGGCATCTACACCCCCCCCCACCCCGTCACTTTTTTGCAAAGTAAATTTACAAAGAGAATTTTACAAGTTAATAATAACTGATTTATTTTCAAATTAAAAATGGGCAATCACACTTTTGTCCAATATTTATAAAACCTGTGAAACTGGAATCAAAATTAACTAGAAAAATTCTGGTTTATACAGGTTTTCCTATTAGCAAATAAAATTGCTGGTTTTCTTTCTGTTGAAACCATGTAAAGTTTTCATTTAAGACAAGATTCTGTTGCACACAGATTTTACTGTAGTTGTATTACATTGCAATTAAGCAGGCGTTTAAAGTCATATGAGTCACAATGTCTTAAGAACTGAAAAACCAGGATTATCTGTAGGTATAACAATGAATTCCATTTCAATACCGTAAAATATATGTGTGCTATATACAGCCAATTTCACAGAAGTATCTCTTCCTATTAATAGACTGCTATGTCTAAATTCTTTCCTAAACCTAACATAAATTATCAAAATTATAATAGTGACCTAGTAGAACAAAAGCAAATAATTTTTAACTAAGTATTATATTTTGTGAATTTTCCAACCCATAGTGTTTAGTGTCCCAATCACCTCAATTCTTCTTTTGGATTTTCCAACTGAAAAACATTTTTACTCAAATTTCATATCTATATATTTTGTATCAAACAACAAACCAAATGTTCATATTTGGCATCCTCGGCACACCCTCTTAGTTTCGGCTCTGGTATAAAATAAGAGATTAGTGTTAGTTCTTTACAGAAGGGCCTGATTATCACAACGGAAAACAGGGCGGCCTTGTATTTTTCTTAAAGTGAGTACAAATAGTGGTTAAAAACATGTTACAAGGGCCCAATAGTGGATCTTTGTACTAAGGCCTCATGTAAGGTTAGTTAGGCCCTACTTTAGTCATGTATTCATAAAAATCATGCATTTTATAAAAAAACAAATCATGCTTGTTACTCTAAAGACCAGGGGCGTAGCGAGCGGGGGGGCAGGGGGGGCAGCTGCCCCCCCAATGTTTGGTAAAAGGATTCAGTCGGCTTACCAGCAGATTTAATTAGTGTCTCTGTAGTATGTCAGTAGGCCGATTAAAAAAAACAATTCGGAAAAATTCTGGTTGACAGGAATTTAAGTCTTCAGAATGCATTTCACTACATCCTTACAATCATATGGCAAAAGCTAGTCGGTCTGTCAATAGATAGGTTATCAGTAAAAAAAGTAATGGTTTCAATAGATCTATCTGGTCAGCCGGTAGGAAAGTCACGGGTTCTGTCACATTTTCGAATCACATAAATAGCTAGTCGGCCTACGCACTGAAAAAAAAATTATCATGTATAAATCTTGTCTGCAGAGCCAGCTAAATGTTGGACATATACTATACCTTACCCACACATGGTAAAGCTAAGTCGACCGTCGATACATAAGCCAATAGGGGAAAAAAATGAATCTAATCTATTGATTTGAAAATATCAGAAATTTGTCCTACAGTAACACTCGCAACTTACATAGATAAAAACTATCAATATATAAACTAGGTCGACCGAATGCGAAAGTCGCTTAAGAAAATTCAAGAAATTTTATACTTGATACATAGTAGGTTCTAGCAACGATATGATGTTTACGCCCTTTGGAACTGTTTTATGAACGTTTGGAAAATAAAAACAAAGAATTTTTAAACTATTTAAAAAAAGAAAATGAATAAATTTAAAAAATATCCGTGCATTTAACATTTAATACCTAAAAACTTCTTACTTTTTTTTTTTTTTTTTTTTTTGATAAAACTAAAACTAAATTTATATGCTTGTGCCAACATAACATAATTACATAATTTTCACTGATTTTTCACTTGTTATTATAAAAATTAGCATTGGAGCCTTTATTAATTACTTAATATTTATTGTATACCCTGATTACCGTAATTTCCGGCGTATAATCCGCGGATCAAACAATTATGTTTCGACCCAGAAGTTTTATTTTATATAACGGAACATACTAGATCGCTGTAAATATTTTACTTCAATTATTAAATAACATTTCTGGGTCTAAACATAATTGTTTGATCCGCGGATTATATGCCGGAAATTACGATACATGTTAGCGATTACTTTTTTTAAAAACTAAATCATACGTAAGAGGAATTATTTTTTTAATAAAGAATTCCGAAAGTAGAGGATTTCAGGAAAAATTTAATTATTAAAAGTAATTTTATGGTAAACAAAAACTTGAAGCGATTGCGGAACATTAACACGTTTGCACTTAAAACAATATAAATAGTTCAGCGTTTCAGGCCCGTAACTACCGCCGGGGCTTCAAACTGATGGTTAAAAAATTATTGTATTTTAATATCTAATCTAACTTTCTATAAAATACCCAGCACCTAGCTAAAAGTTAATAAAAAAAATCCATCAAAGTGCTAGAGTAAATGTTTTTGCGCGTCCGTTCAAATACTCCATACGCTTCGCATGCAAAAGCATCTCTAGAGCAGACAGCAGAATATCGAGTCGAATGTGTCATGTCGCGCCAGGTGCCTGCCGAGTGATGAGTCAAGTGCAGGCTAGGACGTGCAGTGAGCTAGTGCTATTCATGATGAGTCATTCGTTTACTAACTGCTCATCAATATCGGACTGTCAGAGCAGTTGAGAGTCGCATAGTAGTGATAGTACGATAGTTTATTACTTAACCCCTTCGTGACGAGCGTCTTTTACGGAATTTTTAATCTTTTACCACCGGTTTTTCAAAACAGAAATTTTCGCCTAATTCAATCGCAGAAATGCTGTCATTAAATAAGGCAAAGCTTACAATAAAAATTAACTGGTGGGAATAATCGAGGATTCCGAGCATCTTATGCGTCACGTATACGTGTCGCTCGTCCCCAAGAGGTTAATCTTACTTTGCTTGTGTTGAGATAATAGTTTATATTATGAAACGAATTCGGCACCAGCGAAGTGGAAATAAAAAAAGACAGACTCTAAAAATAAGAAACTTGGAGGCTGCAAAAAGTTCGAAAAAGTTATCAACATGGCTGGACAGTGGAAACCACTCGACAGGGAATGGTGATAAGAAAGGCATGAATGGTTTGCTTTATTCAGTGTGATGTGTAATTCATGTAAAAATAGTACAGTCAAACTTGAATAATTCGAACGTGTATAATTCGAAATCGTGGATAATTCAAATGCTTCTGTCGGTCTCTTGACATTCCTATAAAACACAATCAGTGGTGGATTAAGCACTCAAGAGGCCCCAGGCGCAATAAAATTTTGAGGCCCCTCCAAATATTTTCAGTACCCCTATAGTGTGCATTTTTTAGTTTTACAATTAGAATTACTGAAAGTGTATGTTGTTCGTTCCACACGATATTATCTCTAATTGGAATATAAAGTTAAAATTATTTTCTATCGCCTGCTAATAAAATATTGAAAGTACTTCCCATTCATTATATTATCATATTTTTTAGAACTAAGAGATCACATTTTTATTTAGCTTTATTTTGAAAATCACTACGATCTATTTACTAAACTATCACGTCATTCTATCATTCTAAACAAATGTGTTTTTCACAAATATAACTGTAGGATTTTTTCTTATCAATACATATTCTTTTTTTTTCCAGTAAAGTTCTTGGTAAATCTTTTAAATAATTACTGAGTAATATCAAAGAAACATTTTAGTAATACAAAATCATATATTTTATTTTTAACTATCAATTATAATTAATCAGTTAAAATTAATTGTAAAAACTATTAATTATGAAATAATGTAACAGATTAACTATTTTACATTAGTCGGTGTTTTTGCGTTTCTGACTACACACACACACACACTGCTGGTTCTTAATAAAAAACACACAATGGACTGTAAAAGCGGTTTATTCACAAATAAAGAAAAGCGAGCCATCACATGGCTTATTCTATAACATCATTTTTCACATTCCAAAAACAAAAAGAAAACAGAACACTGAGTGTTGCCAAACGCGGGAAGAAAAAGAAACTTACATGAATTCGGAGCACATGAAACCAAGGAACATGCAGCCAAGGAACATTTTTAACACTTTCCAACCTAGGTGAAAATTGTTTATGACTTCGGTTTGTCTGGCATTCTGCCGTATGGCCGTCTGTCCGTGCTCTAACTCCCGTAAATATGCTCGGATTGCCCTGCATTTTTTATATGTTATTGCCGTTATTTATAGAATGTTCCCTATTTCAACTGAAGTGTGTAGCAATTATAGTTTTTTTACAGGGATACTCAAAAGAATTCCGTTATATTACGGTCTATGGGGAAAAATCATTTGCGGTTCATTTTAATGATGTTACCCAATTTCAAATACATTGTAATTGATATATATCACTAAGGTGCATTACAAGAAGCTTAATATGGAATAGGGTGTGCATAGCACTTATAGTTACTTTACAGGGACAGTCAAAAGAAGTCCGTTACATTACGTCTATGGAGAAAAATCGTTTGCGGTTTAATTAAATAATGTTTCACTATTTTAAACGCATTGAAATTTATATACAGTGTCTCACATAAGTGATGGGACACTTGTGCTTTACAAAAGGAAACTAATAAAATAAATTAAAAAAACATGTACACATTTTTTTGTGGGTGTGTTTCATACTTAAATTTAGTAAAGATTATTACATAACATACATTTTGTCAAAATATTAAAATATTAATTTAATAAAAATACAAATGTTTAGAACGGAGCAAAAAATAGCTCACATAAGTGATGGGACACCATTATATATGCAACAAAAATCGTCTGAAATAAGCAATAATAATATTTTTTGGGGTTTTATTTTTACTTAAAAGCAATTGGCAATAATTTATAAAATCGTCTGCAGTATTTCTCTCCAGTTTGTTTTGGAATTTTTGTGTTTTTTAGCTCTGTGTAGCCATGAATGCTAAACGAAAAGAAACTTCGCCTGAAATTCGAAAATTAGTTATTAATTTGCATATTGAACGTGGAAAATCTATTAGAAAAACTGCTGAAACAGTTAACTTGAGTCGTTCAACAGTTTTCAATATCATTAAACGATATAAAAAGAATCATATGATTCAGGATAAAATAAGACCTGGCCGACCATCAAAGCTATCCAATGGAATAAAGCGAATTATCGTTCGAAATATTAAAAAAAATCCAAGAATTAGTGCTTCAAAAGTTGCTGCTGATTTACAAGCATTATATGGAATAATTGTTAATCCTGAGACTATTAGAAGGGTAATTCGATCTGCTGGATATCACGGTAGAGTAGCCAGGAAAAAATTCTTCGTAAGTGAAAAGAATAGAAAACTCAGACTAGCTTTCGCAAAATCCAACATAAATAAGAATTCTGATTACTGGAATAAAGTTATATTTGCTGATGAGAGTAAATTTAATATATTTGGTTCTGACGGTAGAATCTTGGTGTGGAGAAAACCCAGGGAAGAATTTCGCAAACAGAACTTGGTACCAACAGTAAAACATGGTGGAGGAGGAGTTATGGTATAGGGGTGTATGTCGTCCGCTGGAGTTGGTAATCTTGTTTTTATTGACAGTATAATGGATCAGTACAAGTATATTGATATTTTAAAGCAAAATTTGAAATCTTCAGCACGAAAATTGAACCTTCATAACGATTTTAAATTCTACAAGGACAATGACCCCAAGCACACTGCTCTGAACGTTAGACTCTGGCTGCTATATAACTGTCCTGAAATAATAAAAACACCACCACAATCTCCAGACTTAAATCCCATAGAGAATATTTGGCAAGAATTGGAATCAAGAATTCGCAAACACACCATTTCTTCAAAACAACAACTAAAATCGGTGCTTCAAGAAGAATGGGGTAAAATCACTCCAGAAATCACAAAAAAATTAGTCGAATCCATCCCAAAAAGATTAAATCATGTTTTAAAAGTAAAAGGAAATCCAACAAAATATTAAAACCTTTTAAAAAGTAAAATTTTTGGATAAATATTTGATGGAAAAGTAAGTGTCCCATCACTTATGTGAGCCATTTTTTGCTCCGTTCTGAACAATTGTATTTTTATTAAATTAATATTTTAATATTTTGACAAAATGTATGTTATGTAATAATTGTTACTAACTTTAAATATGAAACACACCCAAAAAATTTTTGCACATGTTTGTTTATTTATTTTATTGCAGTTTCTTTTTATAAAGCACAAGTGTCCCATCACTTTTGTGAGACACTGTATATCACTAAGGTGCGTTACAAGAGGCTTACTACAGAATATTGTGCGTATAGCAGTCATCGTTCATTTACAGGGACACACAAAATAATTCTCTACTGTCTGTTAACAATAACTCCGGGAAGTGGGTTTTAAGTTGCTGAACGCGATTTTAAATTTAACTCACTTTTTGTCTATTACTTGGTGTGTATAAATTCTGTATTTCATATACAGGGCAGCACAAAAATTCACGAACACATTTCCGTTTATTGTAAGAAACTCCAGAAAGAGAATTTTAAACTGTGCTACGCGTTTCCTAACTAAACTAAAATTTAACATCCTATGTAGTATCTATACAAATCTATAGATCATATACAGGGCTGAATAAAAGTATTCGGATATATTTCCAAATATTGTATATGTTGGAAATATATGTTGGAAATTCCTGAAATTACGTTTTTAAATATGTTATGCGTTTTCCAAATTGTTTACTTAGATGTTATCTTTCAGCTTATTAAACGGTAACGATTTGTAAAATTATTTTGGAAGCTTTGAAAAGTGTTACATAATCTATGCTTGACGCATAATTTTTCGGTCTTGTTTAGTTTTACAATTAGAATTACTGAAAGTGTATGTTGTTCGTTCCACACGATATTATCTCTAATTGGAATATAAAGTTAAAATTATTTTCTATCGCATGCTAATAAAATATTGAAAGTACTTCACATTCATTACATTATCATAATTTTTAGAACTAAGAGATCACATTTTTATTTAGCTTTTATTTTGAAAATCACCACATTCTATTTACTAAATTAGCACTTCATTCTATCATTCTAAACAAATGTGTTTTTCACAAATATAACTGTAGGATTTTCTCTTATCAATATATATTTCCTTTTTTTTCTCCAGTAAAGTTCTTCGTAAATCTTTTAAATAATTACTGAGTTATATCTAAGAAACATTTTAAGAATACAAAATCATGTATTTTATTTTTAACTATCAATTATAATTAATCAGTTAAAATTAATTGTAAAAACTATTAATTAAGAAATAATGCGACAGATTGACTATTTTACATTAGTCGGATTTGAAACATTTTTGAGTCGGCCAATCTTGCCTTTTGCCCCCCCCCAAAATTTTTCTTTCGCTACGGCCCTGCTAAAGACACTCAATCTGAACAACAATTTAGTTACATTAAGCTTTAAAATGAAATTAAAATATAAAATAATATAAGAATCTTACACTTGCAAACACTGCAAATCAAACAATAAATTCGGCAAATCATTATTGAGAAAATAAATATTCCCTTTATGGTACTGCCCTACAAAATATTAAAATTAATAAAAGCATATAAACTGCACGACTGCGTGGACAAAGATTAATAAATAAAAAAACATCGATTTTGAATAGAAGGCGTATAACTTATACAATAACATTTAATTGCAAGACAAAAATAATAATGATAATAAAGGGTACAGATTGTACTAGTTGTTAAAAAAGGGATTGTTAAGAGATATAGCTGCTCAGTTACAATGACTTTAAATAAAAGTGCATGAATACATACTTTCCCAGTTGTGTGTATAAAATCTATAAAATTAGACAAATCTTATTTTTACAAAGCAAATTTTTTTTTTTTTTTTTTTTTTTGCCTAAGATACGAACTTTTCATCCCCACCCACTTAATTATTATATTAAATTCGTAAAATAACACCGATCAAAAATAGTTGAAATAACATGATCAGATCCTAACATTACAGAAATTGTAACACTGACATAACCAAAAAAGACAGAAAACACTTACCTGATATATTTTTTCCAGTTTACATAATTTTTTTCTGTATGCTAGACATTTTAAACGCAACACACGTCTTGATTTTCATCAAAACAAAACAAATTTTAAAATATAACAGAAGAGAAGTACTTGGCAATCAAATAAAGTGAGATAAAGAAGCCAATGTGGTAAACATGAACTCGCTCTAAGCGCGTCAGAGTATGTGCAGTAGATTGCGCAGATTGAAGATTCTGGGTTCCATGTTTTTGACGTCATACTGGAATGATCTATACGGCCGTCAGTTCCGGAGAGGGAGGTCCAACCGCCATTTCCTGATCTACGGACTATAACGGTATAGATCAGTTTCAACTGACGTCACACCCTAGCAACCACCTTAGCAACTAGCTTTGTTTTTTGTTTGCCCATCAAAGATGGTGGATTGTGATTGGTTGGCTCGTAATACAGGCTGCAAATCCACGATTATGATTGGTTGATAACTTTTGGTGGGCTGGTGGTGATCACGTGGTTGAAACTGATCTATAGTAAAGCGACTACGCCCCACCTAATGCAAACGACAGAAGTGCCTCCTAGTGGCGAAATTAGGGAGATAGCCATTGCAAATCGAAAGCGAAAAGAGATAGAGCAAAATTTCCAATTAGAAAGTCTTAGAGCATCAATTAATTAGTACGAAAAGACATTTGGTTCACACGAATAAGATAAATTGTCGCCTGTATACCCAAAAATGTCCGAAATCGATGCATTCTATTTTGTGTAAACATTTGAAATGAATAGCCAGAAATATGAAGTAATATGCACAATCTATTGCATAAATACGTACTTACGTCAATACATTTTGATAACATCACACACAAACAAAAAAACTGTCTCACAGTGATAAAAAGTTAACGGTCAGTATGTTCGAAAAGTCCGTCATTGCTCACGATACACGTTTGTATTCGTGAGAGTAATTCTGCATGCACGTTTCTCAGAATGGAAGGTGTCACACTATTGCAAGCATCTTCAATACGACGACGTAGATCCAGCAGACTCCATTTCGAGGAAGGCAGGATGGGGTTGGGGGGAAGGGTTGCTTTAGGACAAAAAAAATCGCCAAGTAATACCTCTCCCGATATTCCCATGCGCTCGTTTCGCCAGACCTGTTTTTTCTTTGATCAATAAACAGCGTATTGCGTTTCTCTCTTAATTATTATTATTATTATTAAACTGTTGTTTTCACAACAAACTGTTATTTTTATATAACAAACTAATTGTTATTTACGTTACAATCTGCAATGGCTCTGAAAGGAAAAACAATTCCTTCGAAAGAAAGGATGATTGTGAATAAAGTCACAAAGTTTTTTGAAAAAGAAGCAAACGCCCAGAAACTTTTGTTTCCTCTATCGCAAGCACAAAAGCGGTTGGATAATCCAAAAATTCTATTTGAAGTCGAAGCCCACAAAAAAATTTTCTTGACCCAACCCGAAATCTTAATTAAAAGAAAATTATCCCCCCCCCCTTTTTTTTAACGTAACTATGGAATAATAGTCAGCAATTATATGTCTAAAATCAGTTTTATCATTTATTAAAAATAAATAAATAAATACTCATTCATATTCAAATGCTATACAGGTTTGAATTTGAAAAAAATATTCTGAATTGCCTTTTGTAAAGTCGTGTACCCGAACCCGAAACAATTATATTTAACCAGACCCACAACGAAAAATAAATTAGTCCCGAACCATAGAAACTTAATGAAACTCATAATTTGAAACCATAAATCTAGATAATACTTCTAATTTATCTTACAATGTATGTCATATTTTGCATATATTGTTATTCTACAAAAAAAACAAGTAATATAAAAACAATTTTTTAAGTCAATTCCTACTTTTTAATCATAAATATATAAAATAAACCCGTGCAGCATTCATGTCCCACGTTATCTTTATTGAACATTATTTTATAATCATCGTTGCGGTATTTTATTTTTTGTTGTCATCACAAATTTGAGATAAATCTTTCATTTCATTTATGAAACAATGGGAGAAGTTTTTTTCTCCCATGTAAAAATTAAAAGTAATTAATTAAATTTACTGAATGAATTAATATTTGAAAAAAAAACTGTATTAACATCAATTGTCATCCAGTACAAGTTAAAAAAAATTTATTTGAACTTGAATGGATAAATAGAAAATATTTTATTAACGATTGAAAATTCTAACAAGATATATATAGAGAGAGTGTGAGCTAATAGTAGGAATTTAAAAAAAAAAAAAAGAAAAAGAAAAAAAGGAAGAACGAAGAAAAAAAGATTAAATCTTGATATCTCAAATCTCTTTATATATTTCCCCCACTCTTCCGTTGAAAATCGGGATGTAAAAATTTATTATACTACGGGATTTGTTAGGCAAAGAACGTGTATATTTTTTTCATTAATATTCGGAATCTTTTAGTATTTATTTTTTAACTATAAAGTTAATTTACAAAAAAAATGCTATTACAACAAAACTGAAATAAAATCTTACAAACTAAAAGAATTCATAAAAGTTACAGCTACATAATTAGAAAAAAATCCCTGACGGCTCGGCCTACAGGCACAGGTAGATTTTGAAGAAGCAGACTTTGGGGCTCCTGTTTGTTGGGAATTGCGGAAGAAATGACTTTTGGCCATGATACCATGATACGGCAGTTGGAACCGCCCACTTCGAAACCTAACTTGCTTGCAGGCGAAACCGGCAGGGATTTTTTTCTTTTCTTTTTTAATAAGGGTTGGTCCTATAAAAAACTTGTCAGTATGAAAGTTTTAGATAATATTGAGAGGATTTATAATAAATGTAAGCGGATTTGATATCTTGTAAATTGACGAAGTTAAGATTTTTTCACCTCTAACACCCCCTCCCCCTTCGGGCCATTTTTAATGATATCAAAAATCTGTTCTACATAAATTTTCGGCCCTTTTCCTAGAAGTAATAATAACTTTAAACGGATTCGATACGTATCCTAATTAAGAAATTATGGGTTTTTTTCTGTTTTCACAAAAAGCACCCCTCCACCCCTTGGTTCGATTTTGCCCATTAACGAACTTGACCGAGATTTTATGCCCCTTGATTTTATGTATCCGTTTGGAAGAAATTTGTGCAGAATTATTGACGTTATCGTGTCCATAAAAAAGGTGACATAAATAGATAGATAAAGTTTTGAAATGGGGGTGCGGTTTTGGGTTCTGGGAGTCATGATCGGCGTAGATGTGCAAAAATTTTTCAAAAATTCCAACTTAGGGGAGAATGTAATAGGTAGTATTTCTTACGAAATCTACTTAAAAACAGCCCCGCTAGCAAAAGGGAGAAAACGGCGACAAAGCTTTAAATATGGCAAACTACACTTTCCCGCGTTAACAGTTTGACCGTTCCGGAGCTATTGGACTCGTCCGCTTCTACATCATGAATGATTGACAGGCGCCATCTCCTGAACGACGAACATTACCTCACTTGCATATAGGTAGCCATGAACCTCTATAGAAGGACTTCTAACGCAATAGTGATACATCGTGTCGAGACTTCGGCACTAAATGGCAGCTGCACAGCTACGCGCATGGTTCTGCGCAGCTGGCCAGAATCCGTGCTGCAGCAGCGCCCATGGCTGTCACTGAGTGTCAAACGGTGAAGCAGACGAATTTTAGTGACGTATGCAGGATCCGTCTTCACATGCGCCACCTATTTGAGGCTTTTTTCGAGGAACGATTTCCTTCTTGGAAAGGCTTTTTCGTTAGAAGTCCTGGTATAGAGGTTCATGTAGGTAGCTCTCACCGTTCGCAAGTATTTTCAGGTTAAAGGGACTTTCCTATGCACCCTGTATAATATACCAATTTCGAAATACGTATCTTATTGGGTTTTAGAAATTTCTATATAGCTTAAAATTTCCCAGTCCTTTTAATTCATTTATCGCTTCTGTTCTGGCAACCCATCCTTCTCTTGCTGATTTAAAAACAGGTCTTATTTTGACTTGGAAAGAAATATATTTGAAAGGATAATTAATGATTCTTTAATTACTATCCCAGCAAATTAGAATAAGATTTTTACGAAAATAAGTTTTTTGTATTCGGCATCCAATTTTATGCAAAGATGCATAATTTTCAAATCGGTAAATGGAATAGTTTTAATAATTTTATAGAGCCCGAAATTTCCCTAGTTCGCATTTTATTGTGTTTTTTATTTCTTTCTACTACTCTGGAATTGAAGTTCCATTGTTTCCCGCTCCTGCTACCCCCAACAAAGGGTCCCGATCTAGACAAAAATGATATTTGCTTATTTTTTCAAAGAACTGCTTTTTATTTGATGAGATTTTAATGAGTTTATCAGTTTTTAGTTAATATCTCGTATAATTACTAAAAAATTCAAAATTTTATGATTTATCGTATAACAGGAGGTATTCAGTTGAAAGTACAAAAAATTTCAATTCTCTAACTTATACAGTTTTTGAGTACAAATTCTGTGACTGACAGACAGACAGACATAGAAGTGAGACGAATAGGGTTTCGTAAGATGAACGAAATCCTAAAAATGAAATAATTTACTGCATTTTTGTATAAAGTTATAACACAATATATGCAACCTGTGTGTATTTAAGTTATTTCATTTCATGATTTAAAAATATTTTAGAAAACTTTATTTGGCAAACTGCAGATACATATATGGTATTATGTATAGTGGAGTTAATATTTTAAATCTTATTTTTCGATCTGGAAAATAAAATTACCCATAAATAATGAATATCTATGTTAAAATCAACGTGTACAATATCACCAGGATTCTACTTGGTTCAAAACTTAAAATAAGAAAATTGTGTCTTGTAGCACAGAGATACAAAAGTTACATAATTTATTCTGAATAAAATTATGAAAAAGCCTATAAGGTTAGTTTAAGACAAGGTTACTATTAACAGGAGCTCATGGGTTCCCATGAAGACTTTTTAAGAGTTCCTGCGCTAAAATCAGAAAACAAATCAGCTTATTGTGTATATTTTAATCAAAATGTAATTAAATCGTAGTTTTTTGACTTTTGTAATATATGCTGTAAATGAAACCAGTATTACTTTTATTTGTCATCCAGAATAGAAGCTTCACATAAACATTGCACTACTTGAATGTGTAAACAAGTTGGAAATTGTGCGTGAAACGTGACAAATGAGGTGCGTTCGTTCTGTTATTATTTCAGTGGAGTCAATTATATCGTCTGTTATCATATGATTAATTTCCGTAATAAAATCAATGGCCTAGCTTTGAAAATTTCAGAACTTGAAATCCATATTTAGATTATTTTTCCATTTAATATCAATTTCTCCGGAAACATCTATCCAAAAAACTGTTGGTAGATTATATAATAGCTACGAGCAGGGAAGACCGAGCTATGCTCGGTCAAAATTAAATTTGAGTTCAAACATCATGACCCATGACCAAAATGACCTACTAATTGAATTTTCTTGAACATGTGACTTAGCCCAACAGTCTTCTCGTGCCCGAAAACCATAGGATGCAAAATTTAGTGTAAATAGTCTGAGCCGTTTTTAAGATAAAATAGCTTGACCCATAACGACCCACTAATTGAATTTTCTCGAACATGTGACCTAGCCCAACAGTCTTCTCGTGTTCGAAAACCATTGGATGCAAAATTTAGTGTAAATTGAGCCGCTTTTTAGATCTTGACCTACAATGACCCACTAATTGAATTTTCTCGAACATGTGACCTAGCCCAACAGTCTTCTCGTGCCCGAAAACCATTGGATGCAAAATTTTGTGTAAATTGAGCCGCTTTTTAGATCTTGACCCACAATGACCCAGAAATGACCCACTAATCGAATTTTCTCGAACATGTGACCTAGCCCAATGATTTTCGTGTGCCCGAAACTCGTAGAATACAAAATTTCGTCAAAATCGTTTGAGCCGTTTTTTAGATACAATTAGCTTGACCATGACCCAAAATGACCCACTAACTAAATTTTCTCGAACATGTGACCTAGCCCAACAGTCTTCTCGTGCCCAAAAACCATTGGATGCAAAATTTAGTGTAAATTGAACTGCTTTTTAGATCTTGACCCACAATGACCCAGAAATGACCCACTAATCGAATTTTCTCGGACATGTGACCTAGCCCAATGATTTTATCATGTTCGAAACTCGTAGGACACAAAATTTAATCAAAATCGTTTGAGCCGTTTTTTAGATAAAATTAATTTTACCCGCGTTGACCCACAAATCGAAAGTTCTCGAACATGTGACCCAGCCCAATAGTCTTCTCGTGCCCGAAAATGGTCGGATACAAAATTTCGTCAAAATCGTTTGAACCGTTTTTTAGATACAATTAGCTTGACCATGACCCAAAATGACCCACTAATCGAATTTTCTCGAACATGTGACCTAGCCCAATGGTTTTCTGGTGCCCCAAAACGGTAGGATACAAAATTTCGTCAAAATCGTTAGAGCCGTTTTTAAGATAAAATTTGCATATATATATATATAACCACACACAAGATTTGCTCGTATTAGAATATATGATAATAAAACAGTTTTAGTATACAAATTCGGTTTTTAAATTCAGTAATACGGAAATAATAGGACTCCATCTTAAATACGACGTAATCACCATGGCAACCTAGAATCATTACCTGTTATGGGATATCATTGAATTAATTACGTATGATAGGATTTAATAGAATGAAGAAAACTTTTAATATATTTTAAGTTTTGATTCGATTTTCATAAAATTTGAAATGACAAAGTTCTGCAGTTATATTGAATTTCAAACCATTCGGTTGGGTAGTTTTTCCGCTATTATATGTGGACAGATGTATGGACCAGATGACAATGATAGGTGCTACGTATTTATATAATTACGAACGCACCTAAAAATCGCTTGCACTTTTCTTGTGATTATGAATAGCCGTTTGCAAAATTTCCACTAAAGTATGGGTAGTAATATCCCATCTCAAATTTAGTAACTGGCGCTAGCAGCAACTAAACGCAGCTACGCACAATCACTGGAAGTCCAGTACCTACGCGGCTGCTAAAGTATGTCAGAAATTTGCGATTTTACATTTAACAATCCTTTCACCTCCATGCCATACACTGCATAAGTCAGAACTTTATCGTAGATCATTCCTGCTGTACGACATTTATTATTCCTAATGGAAGTCTCGTTTTATTTTGTGTAAATAACTATCTTCTTTAAAGTTTTTTTATAATAAAAATGATTTAAAAACTTCCAAGAGCGCATATGAATAAAATGAAGTGGTTTAGAGCAGTTTTAAGTTAGTTCTTAAAAAATATCCCCCCCCCATTGAAAAATGTTAAGCTTTCCGACACATTCACATATTCCTTTCTCTATGTAAAAGTATGAAATCGCGGCGGGCATTAAAATTAAAGTAAATTAGAATAAAATAAAGTAAATAAATTTTCGATAAATGTATTACGTCTTGAGTTAGCGAATGCTTTCTCTGTCCGTGAAGTGCAGAAATTCGGTTCAAAACGTCATATTTGACACTATTTTTTGAAAAATCCGTTGCTTATATCGAAAAATAAAAAATTATATTTCTATTTGTTTTCTGAATAAGAGCACTTTCTAATATCTTGCGTCTGAATTACGAAAATGGCTTTGTGTGTATGCCAGAAACTAACCACTTTTAATATCAGTACAACCATAAGAGACTACTTCAATAACTTGAAAACTCTCGCTAATGTTAGTCCTATGGGAAATTAAAAAAATAATAATAACCTCGTTTGCAAATCAATATTTTTAAATGATCGTTTTTTGCATTGGATAGCTAAGGTTGATCTCTACAAAGGCCGATTTATAACTTTTTCTATTTTGTTTAGTTTTTTATTAAGATGCTGTCACTTTTGGAACAAGTTTCGAAACTGAAAGTATCCTCATAAAAAAATCCTTAGAAATGCTCGTAATAAAACTGACAGTGGAAGTAGTGATAAATTTCATCAAAATATATCATTTCCAGATACTAGTAAGAGAATTGTCCATCGTTTATATACAGGGTTATTCTAAATGATGGACCCATTTTCAAAAAATTGTATTTATTAAAGTACAAATCCAAAATGAACAATCTTTATACCAATGAAAAGAGGAAGTTTCAAAGTTTATTTTAAGACATTATAAATGTTCAATGTGTCCACTGTTTGCTGCACAGCAAACATCTATGCGATTGCCAAACTCGTCCCACACACGAGAAAGCGTATCTGCTGTTACTGAGTGCACGGCTTTCAAAGCGGTGATGGTTCCAGAGGTGGCCGGTAGAGGTTGTGCGGCAATAGGCCGCGATTTCATTTCACTGTCAGTTGTGAGCGAGATAGCTACTGTGGAGCACAAGGTTTTCTGCATTTTTGAGTTCGCAAGATGTGAGTCGCAAATTACAGTGCAGCGGTCATTTTGTACCAAATTCGGTATTAAAAAAAACTTTGAAACATCCTATTTTCATTGGTATAAAGGTTGTTCATTTTGGATTTGTACTTTAATAAATACAATTTTTTGAAAATGGGTCCATCATTTAGAATAACCCTGTATAATAATAATAAAAAAAAAACACCGGGAGACAATCGATCAGAGGGGTTCACGGTTCAATATCGTGTGACAGTTACTGAGCACATTTTATTTTTAAAAAAATACTTATTTTTGTCCTAAAGCTTTAAAAATTTTGTATATTATATAAACAATGTATCCGATAACCGTGTATAATTTTCGTGTAGAAATATTGATAGTTAGTTTATAAACGGGCTTTTCCAAAAAAAATTTTAAAAAATCTCACTTTTTTTACAATCTTTCATTCAAATAACTTGAAACTGTGATACATCTGAAAATTTTATATGTTAAATAAATCATCCTTACGTATTCAGTGTTAAAATTTGGTGTATTTACAATGATTTATAGGCTATAAAAAGCTCAGTTGAATATTTTCATTAGATTTTTTTTCTCTTTTGACAAATTTATATTTTGTTACAAGTTATTTTATTTAACACTAGCAAGCTATGCCTGCTGCACTGGTTCTATTTTTCAAGTGAACCTTGAATCAAACGAAATGAATTCGACCATGTACTTTAAAGTAATATAGACCTTCACCTGGAAAGTCCTTTCACATTGCTGAATACAATGCGAATGCCATTGTGCTATTATCTTATCTTACGTGTTAGACAAAATTCGTGCTATTAAGAATCAATTTTTTTATTTGATCATTTATAGTACAGTTTGATAGAGAAATGTGGCCGCTATGACCATTAGGAATTAAAATGTTCTCCAGTCACACTACTACTAAAAAAGAGAGCATTACAATCATTGCAGAGATTGACCATTGAACTTAAATAACGTTTGGGATATTCATTTTCGTTTGTTAGTTCTTAAGGCTGCTCGTCAGTAAACTTCCCGTCGCTAATGTTATTCCTATGGGCGTAGGATGCATTCATATTTTTAAAATATTTCCCCAGGAAATTAAAAATTTTAACTTCTGTTTCTTGTGTACTGTTCTTAAAGAATATATCTTTTTTTCTTAGTTATCAAAATATTTCTAAACTATGTGCTTAATTTATATTTTTATGTGTTAAAATCTTAGCGAAACTGAATACGATTTTAACATTTCATATAAAATTCAGTATATATTTTAGAAAAAAATTGACAATTAAGAAAAAAAAGAGATATTCTTTAAGAACAGTACAAAGAAAACAGAAGTTAAAAATATTAATTTTCCGAGCAGATATTTTAAAAATACGAATGCATCCTACGCCCATAGGAATAACATTAGCGCGGGGAATCGGGAAGTTTACTGACGAGCAGCCTTAAACTCCTGGCCTCTCAGCTTGGTGTTATTTCTGGTTCTGGTAGCTTAAATACAATCTCACTCTAGGTTACATTATATTTCGTAATATAGTAATCTTCTGACAGGTCTATTACTTTTTTATATATTTGGATTCCAGCAGATTAAATACAGTGAAAAATGTAATAAATTATTTGGACACAAAAATAGTGCTAACTTTTGTATTTAAAAGAAATGTGAATCATAAAAAAAATAGATTTTTAAAGCTGAATTGAATGAAATTAAAATAACGTCATTTTCACTGCCTTTTCATTTTATATACCAGTTACAATCATAAAACCATTCACCTGGAAAAAAAACCTCGATAACTGATTCTGGTAGAAAAATAATCCTCTCGTTTGCATCCAATAAAATCTTCCTAATCTTCTGTAATCGGGTCCACAGTCTGACTCAAAATAAATTTGCAACTTTTCAATAACATAAAAAATTAAGTTTAACCCTTTTTTGCTTTAGAATTATTGAAAAGAATAACCACAGGCAACTACTGAAGATGACTTCTAAACAATACTTGTTGTTATAATTAGATACTATAAAGTCAGTTTTCAAATCCAAACTGGCTACTTTATGGTTTTATTCATTCATTTTTGATCAGAAACACATGAAATTGGCATATGTTCTTATTTAGAAACTTTGTAATCATAAGTCGTTCTCAATATAGGCTGAAGATCTTTTCAGATAATACTGTCAAAGTCAGCATATTAAACTGAATTTCGGATGTCGCAGCATGAGAAAGGAGAAAAAGATGTCGTCACATGACACAAATTGCTTGTAATGTAATTTAATTTACTGATTGAACAAAAAATGGAAAACTCATTTCGATTTCAAATTGCTTCAGTAGTCAGGCCTGCCAATTTTATGCGTTTGCATCAAAAAATGAGTCTGAAAGTTTCGCATTTTTGAAAAAGTAAATTGAGAACCATGTTAATATTTATTATTATTTTAAAATTTCTTCTTGCTATTTTGATTCCACACTTTGATGTTGCCTATATTTTATATTTACCCGGACTGAATTGTAAAGTCTTAGTGACATTTATTCACAATTTATCGTTAGTATAATAGTAATACTTTACTTATTTTTTACAGTACATACAGGGTTCCCAGCAAAACATGTCTGGCAATTTCCCTGACCAAATCAAAAAAAAATTCCATGACCAAACGGGCATACACAAAATCTGCTTTAAATAACACAACAAACAGCATTAAAAAAAAATCAGAAATTTGTATCGTAATTACAATGTTTATACTCTTTTCCCAGGAGAAAATTCAAGCACCTTTCAAGAAAATTGCAAAATGAAATTCTATAAAATACTATAATGCAAAAAACAAAAAAAAAAACTCCATCTTTGCCAGTTTTCAAATTAATGCCATACAACAAAGTTTAGATGTGAAATGTCATGAAAAAGCCTCAAAAATGTATAAAACTTTTTTCCTTATTATGGTTTCTCTGCATTGCATTTGAAGTAATTTCTCGATCTTGAAACCGACAAGAGACTAGAGATTTTTCAGAGGCGCCATGTAACGAGAAATATAGTAACACTTTTCTGAGAAAGAAATGATTTCAAATTCAATTCTTCCCCCCCCCCCCCCCCCAGACATTTCCATGACTTTTTAGGCAATATTTGTAAATTCCCTAGCTTTTCCTATATATTTTAAAATTTCCATGACTTTCCCTGACTATTTTGAAATTTCCTGACTTTCCATGTTGCTGGGAACCCTGGCATATCTTTGTACAAAGTTAAAGTGATCTGATCATGATCCAAGTAAAATATCAAGGGTTTTTAAAACAATTTATAATCAATATGTATGTAATAAAATCAATTTCACATGAGAAATCTTACCAAAAAAAATAATTATTCGCCCCCCCCCCCCCCCATCTTCCAAGAGAAACATTCCAAATTATTTTGAAAATTTATCAACTATAAAACACAGTTATACACAGGTTGTACCTTTATTCTGTTCTCTTATAGCTTGCAACACAACCATTGATAGATAACAGTTGTCAATAGTGACAGTCAGGGTTGTTATAATTTAGCCCAACCCAAGAAACCCGGGTGGGTTTTTTCAAAATTTCAACTTTAAATTACATAGGTAATATATTTCTTAATGTCAGTACACCAGTCGTAAAGTTTATCACCTCCCACCCCAAGGGAAGAAAATGGCCTTAATTCTCCCAATGACAATTTTTAAAACAAATAATTGTAACTTAATTTTCTATAAGTATGTGTAACTATCACAAACACAAAAACTAATTTTTTTCCCATTAAAAAAATACTTTGATATATATATCAACATCCTACAGTTGATATATAATCCTACAGTACCACATATGCTGAGAATCCTAATTTAATGATGTAGACATGTAGAATTATTTGGTTTATTCTATTAATTAGTTATAATAAAAAATATTCACTTTACAGCAAATATATTTTTTTTTCAGTTCTGCGAATTTTGTTATATCCAGTTTCAATTGTAAAAAGTGTTGCTTAATTAAATATAAACTACCACCCAACTTAATTCAATAACATAAACTAAGGGAAAACCAAATTTCCTATTTACCTTGGGCTGAGGAAGTGTTACTTACTGTGCCTAAGAAAGAATATAGCAACACATTTTGGAATGCAAACAACTCATATATATATATAAAACCTTGCAATCCACCATTAATCAATATATATGTTTCAGAATGAATTTTTTCTAGAGAAAATATTTATTATATATAGGCAATCACTTCAATTAAAATGAATAAAGATACTTTATCCTTGACAAAATATTAGTTTAAAAGTTCTGATTCAGTACTAGTATTAGTATAGTACTTTGATGATAATTTCTTTGTTAAAACTATAACTAATAATCAATTTATCTAAAAGCAAAGCATAATTTTGATTATTGTCATTGATTTATATATTTCTGTAATCAATTAGTTACTTTAAATTGTATTTAGTAGTAAGTACATTTTTTTTTCAAACATTCTGAACCGCCTCTTTTAACTTAAAAAACCCTGATAAAACCCAGTGGGTTGGGTTTTTTCAGAAAAAAACCCAGGCATTTAACAACCATGGTGATAGTTGGAAGATATAAAATACATAAATAGTATTCAAGTGATGGAAGTTGGAAGGTGTCAGCAATTGCAAGCAAGCAGATTTTGGCGGTTAAAACCAGTTTGACTTGACAGTGTTGTGGTGGTCGTCATGTGATGGAGGATGGGTGATGTAAGCTTCCAGAAAAGGTTACCATTTCCGAGTCTACTATTATTAGAAGGTCTATGGTAGTAAGTTTACCATCTCTATGTATGACAACCACAGCAATGCCCATTGTCCAATATTTTTCTGCAGATGTAGCAAGTACACTTCTCAAACTCATCATAAACTGTAGAAAATTCCATTGCTGCCATGATTTTCAGTAATTATCTGTTTTCATAGTAGATACATTCTCAAAAACAATGTTTTAATTTCATCTTATTTTACAAAGATATTTTTTTAAACTTTGAAATCAGTTCCATCATTTAGAAATTCTTACTTTTTAGTAAATCTGGCAACACTGTTGACCTGCAATAACTACAAAACTGTAGCTTTATATAACAATACTTGTGAGGTTTCTCTTTAAGATGCCAAAAACCGTATGTTGATAGTTTTTATACTTATTAGTTTAATAGCATGTAAAACCAAGAAAAGCTTTTCAATCACCCTGGTTATTGGCGGCCATTTTCCAATATGGCATCCATTAGCTACCCTGGTTTTGAAAGTATCATGGATAAATGTCATGCTGATGTTGTGGTGAATCTGAAAATGTATGGTTTACCAAGTCCTCTGACAGGAAACCACACAAACTCAGGCCCTGATTATAGCACGGGCACCCAGGACCCATGCCCTGGGCACGAAAATTTTCATAATTTTAACTCAATTTCCATTAAGAAAGGATCATACTTGTGCCGATGTTTTTATTTCTTTCAGGACTTTTGTTTGCACTTAGTATCAGTTTAGTTTTATCATTTAATATCAGTAACATCATTAATAAGTAGACTTCTTATCATTATTTTCTAGTAATTGATGTACTGTATTTATCAAGCCATTCAATTTTATCATACTGCACATTTATTCGAAAAGTGACACAACTGAAAAATGGGATATTGGAGATATTAATATGATAAAATGACAAAAATATACCTCAATCTATAGTTAAAAGCACATTTCAATAAATAATAGAAAAAATATTTTATTTTATTCCTGGAACCATTTTTCAATTTTCCGGAAAACATAGTTGACACTTTTGCAATAAGTGTGTAATATGTAAAAAAAACTAGTGTTAGTAAATCAACCAATCTAAGGAGGCATGAAAAATTCAACGTGCCCAGCTTGTACCAAACTTTGCACGAACTCCTTGTTCAATGACTATATACAGGGGTGATTGTGGGTTCATGAAAACATACCTGAAATTTTAGCTAGAAAATGTTTCTGCATAGAGAGAGGGGGGGGGAACATATAATTTATTACAGGGAGGTCAAATTATGAAAAATATGAATTTTAATTATGTTTAGCAAATAATATGAAATTAATATTTTATGAATTTAACTATACTATCAGAAAAACCAGAATTTCCGTACTGAAAAAAAAAAAAAAAAAAAAAAAAAAAAAAAAAAAAAAAAAAAAACCCGAATTCAGGTATATAACCTGAAAACACAATCCCCTCTGCTATATAAGTAATTTATTTATCAAGAAACGAAAAACTAATTTTGATTCCAAATAGCTGTAATAGTCACTGTGGCAATTTTATATCTTTGCATTTAAAAATTAATCAGAAAGTTTCATGTTCTTGAGCAAGTCATTTGAGAACCACCTTAAAACAAAACCTGTTAAGAGTAAAAAAAAATCCTACATTTTGCCGAAAATGGCCTTTATATACCCATCTAATTTATAAAAACTGATTAATACTTTGTGGCAAAGATTGTACCAATTTCATTCTACCCAATTTTGGCTAAAAATACTAATAAAACAAATAACTTCATTAATTATGTTTATTTCACAAAAACATATTAACAATAAAAAAAATCTAATTTTAAAATTGTGCATACATTTTTATTGAAATATTCATTGCAGTGAATAATGCTGTAAAAGGGATAACTGTTCATGTTTGTCACAATATAAATACTCCAGGAACTTCTGAAGAGTGTCAGAATCTGATCCCCTGTCTACCTCTCCTCTCCAATGTATAGTGTTTGAAAGTGGCAGCAAAGGCATTAGATTGTGCGATCAAAGCAGACTTCTAGTATCATTTTCTTCGTCTTCTCTTTTCCGATTAATGTCATAGGTCTCTTCATCATATAAAAGATCTTTCACTTTCTCCGGCAACTCATCTAGTCCTGAAAATAAAGATAAAAATAAGTAATGGATGGCTGTTTGTAACACTTGGTCAAATCTTCTGGAAAAAAAAAATCTCCATCTTGGAAATAAGATGTAACATAAAAAAAATATACAACTCGCAACCAATGATAAACTGTAAAAGGATTCCATGAGCCATTGCATGAAAAATGGCCTCTAATTTGAAATTCCCATTATTTTGTGGATTTTTGCCTCATATTATTTATAAATTATAAAAACATATAAAAGTGATCCATTCTGAAAGAGAATGCAGGCTTGGATTTTGACACGATCTTTTCTTCTTTCAGATTTTAGTTATCTGAGAATGAAAGCTCCCAAAACAGAATACTTTGCAAGTCCTCCCCCCTCAAACTGACGAATTTGGCAATTATTTCTCATGACCAATTAATGACTTTTGCAATTTTATCATATAACCCACTGCTGAATTTCACGTTTTTTTGTTTTTAAATCCACGACCAATTGCCGAATTTTGAGATATTTTCTTTCTATCGACTGATAAATTTCAGGATTTTTTTTACGATTTTGAAATTTTTTTAAATGAAAGATTGAAGAATTTCATGGGTTTTTTTTTTTCAACAATCGACTGACAAATTTTTTCTGATGACTGAATGATGAATTTTGCTGAAACAAAGAATTTGAAATGTTCTGCAGAGAAGCCCATTGTTCTGTGACATATGTTGCACTTTTAAGCACATTTTGCTTTGAGGATGAAAGCTTCATACAAAAGTAAGAAAAAGCATAACTGATGAGTCACAATGCAACTCTGGAATTTCCAGAACACAAACAGGTATGGAGTAATGTAAACAATTAGATGTGACCTGCTTATATTATGGCCTAGATGTCTAAATCTTTGATTTGCATATTTTACAAAATGTAAGCAATTATATAACCTTTGCTAGTGTGCCATAAATCAGATTTGATGCCCAGAATTAATCATTTACAGGGCAAATCCAATTACAATGTTATTCCACATTTCTTATGCAAATTACAGTAAAGCAACTATTCTTGAAACAATTGTGAAACACATAATGCACACCGAGAAGCTGTTAACTCAAACCATAGTATAAACAGACAGTCTTAACAGGGTGTATATTCCTGACAGCCACAGTTCATAGTTAAAAAAAATCCAGATATTGAGATTTTGTAATGTTACACACAGAAAAACTTAAAAGTTGTGAATTTGAGAGTGGAACTTTCATAACTGATTCTGAAGCACAAGCTACTGATCTGTTAAACAATTTTTTGCATAACGTACAAATTGTTGAACATTTTACATGCTAAACATTTTTCAGATAGACTTTTGGCATCAGGTTCTATTCATTTTGTCTAATCAGGATGAAATTTTTTATCACATCAGTCACAGTTAAATACAGATTGCTTTGACATATTTAATTACAAATAATAAATATTTAATAAATTAAGTTAACAAATGTTCAGTTCCCAAACAATGATAAGTGTGCAGAGTGAAACATGGTAGAAAGTTTCAGTGAAGCTGGAACTGAAAATCCCTACAAGGAAGGACTGAAGGTTAGACAAAATGATTTGCACGAGAGGTTGAAATACTTTTTACAGCACCCATGAAGAACAAAGTTTGATTTTAAATTGTGCTGCATTTTGAAATTCTTAGTTTTATAAGAAACATTTTCCTATTTTTTTTTCTTGAAAGTTAAATTTTTTTTTAACTTTTTCTAAGAGTTTTCAAATTTTCCTTACTTTTCCAGGTGGCTAGACACCCAATTTTTTCATTAGGTTATTCATTAAGGTTTCATTAAGGTTATTGATTATGATTAGACAAGTTAGGCCACACGTACATTGTCATCACTAAAACAAGTTGCACTCTATACTAATGTAAAACTTCAAAAAGCCATTTATTTTCCAATTTATTATGTTATGCTGAGAATACCGTTAGTGGTAACTTGGCATATTCAGCTAGGGTGTCTGTATATGAGAGTGGCGTCATACACACAGGGCACATGCTCGGACAAGACTTAAAGGAAGGTCTCCATAAGCACAAGTTCTGGTCTCAAAGCTGGTAGACGGGAGGTGCTGGGTTCAAACCCCTGTCACACTCGTCGACTTAACTGTTTGGAGTTTTCTGTGGTTTTCTACGAACCTTGCTGTAAATACGGGTTAGGATCCTTTAGAAAGACCCTCACTGAAGGCACTCCTCCCTAGGGCCTATATCCCTCATGTAGATAATCGGCCATCATAAAATCAACCAACCAACCAACCATAAGCGCATACTCAGAATTTTTTAAAAAATATTACAGAATATTCTTCTCATGAGGATATATATATATATGTTTATAAAAAAACTGCTATGGAACCTCAATGTAACGTGTGTAAAAAAATAAAAAAAAAATAAAAAGTTTTTCTACTCTCAATTAAAAAAAAAAGAAAGAAAGAAAGAAAAAGAAAAAAAAAAGTGAGAAATTGAAAATAATATGATCTCGTAGTCTTAGAAACTGAAAATTTGGTGTAAAGGTAGTGTTTAGGATTCAGAAAAAGAAAAAATTAAAAACACGATAAAATTCAAAAATAAAATAAAATAAATCGAAAAATGAGGAAAATTTGAAAATAATTCGATTTTATAGCGCTAAAAACTTGAAATAAAGGTAATATTTAAGAGACTAAATAAGGAAAAATGACAAAATATGCATAATTAAAAAAAAAAAAAAGTGAGAAATTAAAAATAATATGATCTTAGTCTTAGAAGAAAATTTGGTGTAAAGGTATAGTGTTTAGGATTCAGAAAAAGAAAAACTTAAAAACACAACAAAGATTAAAAAAAAATGAAAATTTGAAAATAATTCGATTTTGGAGGGCTAGAAACTTGAAATTTGGAATAAAAGTAGTATTTAGGATACAAAAAAAAAAATGTAAAACTCGGAAAAAAAAAATTCAAAAATTTGAAAATAATTCGATTTTGTAGCGCTAGAAACTTTAAATTTGTAATAAAGGATACAAAATAAGAAAAAATCCAGAAAATTAGAAAAAAAATTCAAAAAAATCAAAAATTGAAAATAATTTGATCTTGTAGGCTTAGAAACTTAAAATTTGGTGTAAAGGTAGTAGTATTTACTATTCAATAAAAGGACCAATTAAATTCGTTAAATTCAAAAAATCAAAATATCTTTAAAAAATCAAAAATTCGAAAACAATTTGATTTTGTAGTGCTAGAAACATTAGTTTTAAGATAATTGTCCTATTAGCTAGTACACTGCCCTTAATTGTTTTATGTTATTTCCCTCAGATTATGGTTTTCTTTTCTTTCGTTTATGAATTTCGTTATAGAAAAGTTCCGCTATAGACTAGCTACGTTATAGGCGATTTCTTTATAGACAGGTTTGTTTTCTTTCACAGGTTATACTCTATTTTATTTGAATGATGTTAGCACCACAAAAATTTTCACAGCTCCCCCTCCGCTCCCGACATTACTGGCTGGTTATGGTTTGATAGTCCTTTCTAAGTAAAATCATGGTGACTCTAAGATTCTCTTGATTTATCTCTAAATTGAATCTAAATGATCCTAAGAAGACTGATTAAAGACTTACTATATTGGCATGACAATCAGGTAACTTAGAATCGAAAAATCCATAAATTTATATTAAGTCGAAAGTTTGAAAATAATTCGATTTTGTAGTCCTAGAAGCTTGACATTTTGCAGAAAGATAGGGTTTAGTATACAAAGTAAGGAAAAATGAAAAAATCTGTAAATAAAAAAAAACATCGAAAAAATGAATTTAGTTTGATTTATTGGAAATTTCCAGAAATTTTAATTTTGGCTTTCTTTTTATACTAAAAAGTACTTTTATGCTAAATATGAAGTATCTAGGGCTGCGAGTAATATATCAGATGGATAGCACCTTTCCTGGAAGCAATTGAAAGTACTTTTGACTTCCCCCCCTCCATTAACTTAGTGCTTGCCTAGGAACCTGAAATTTCTTTTTATCTACAGTACTTTGCAAACGAAACTAAAACTTCAAATTTTTGATACCTGTAAATAATAGGTACATAGTGTGGGCTTAGCGAAAATCAGTGGATGATCTCCAAAAAGAACCCAAAATCAAGAAAAGGAGGATTACTTACAAAAAGAAGTGAAATCTCATCAAAAACGTCACCTGTAAAAAATGCAGCCAAGTCTCGTGATTCTCCGTAAAAAGTTCTGAGATCGTGTAAAGCCAAGTTTAGCTATCTTATTAACTATGAAATTTTCCTTCACAAATCACTCCTAGTCTCTACATCTTTAGTTAAATATTATTTTGTGACGTGGTAATTACATAGCACGAGAATGTTATGTATATAATTAGTCTTAATCAAATAATACCAAGCCCTCCCATAACATATTAAGGTGTAATAACTTCTCTGCGTGTATATAATTAGCCTTAATCATATTATCTCATCCCATCCCATAACATAGTAAGGTGTAATAACTTCCCTGTGCTGCATAATTGCCAAGTCACAAAATAATATTTAACTAAAGATGTAGAGACTAGGAGGGATTTGTGAAGGAAAGTTGCAGAGTTCGCTAGTCACGCGAAGAAACGCTCCAGCTAATGTTAAATCTATGGGAAGGTTATCGCGCGATTTCTCGTTCACATTTTAATATTTTTAAATGATTCTTTTTGCATAGAATAGCTGAGGTCGATCTCTAACGTTGTTAGTTTTTACTTTTTTGATTTGGGTTACGGGTTTTTGTAAGCGGACATTTTCAATTTTGGAACCAGTTGGAACCGGTTCTGAAAGTAAAATTACCCTTATATAAAAAAACTGGAACCAAAATCGAAAAAGTAAAAACTAACAACGTTAGAGATTAACCTCAGCTACCCTATGCAAAAAGAATCATTTAAAAATATTAAAATGCGAGCGATAACCTTCCCATAGACTTAACATTAGCTGGAGCGTTTCTTCGTGTGACTAGCATAGGCTCTTAATAAGATAGCTAAACTTGGCTTTACATGATCTCAGAACTTTTTACGGAAAAAGAGTCACGAGACTTGGCTGCCTTTTTTACAGGTGACGTTTTTGATGAGATACATTTTTCATAAGTACAAAAGGCAGTACTGTCATGGAAATTATGGTGTAGAAAGATAGTTCAGAATAAGGGTTATCAAACTGAATATTTAAAACAAATATTTTTATGTAAAATAATTCTGTAACCGTACCATGAAAATCAGCTAACACCTGCACGAACACCCTTTGTCCCTTCTCTTCACGTGAAAACACCCACTCACATTAATGTTAATCCTATGAGGCTGTTATTTTCTAATATCTCGTTTGCATTTCAATATTTTTAAACAATTTTTTTTTTACATCGGATAGTTGAGATCCACCTCTATTTCCACCATTAATTATCTTTACAATTTTCTTAATAGATTTTTTTTTAAATGTAAATACTTTTACAACCCCATACAAAAAATTTCCCAATGAGTAAAATGTGCCCCATGCACTATTATAGTCATGTACAAAATTTCAGTATTTTATCATTAAAAAGTCACAGAGATATGTTTAAACAAAGTTGGTAAGGGGTTAATCCTAAATTAAAATGTAAAGTTATAATTTCTACACAGTTTAGATATTTTTGTAGAATAAATAGCACAATTATTATTATATGTAACACACACACTAATATATACAAAGGAATTTTATAAGCTCTTTATCGGGAGTTGTTTAAAAAGTACATGAAAGTTATTATTTAGGATCTGAACTAAATTCTGTACATTCCATTTTATAACAAATACAGGGTAGGATGGTGTAAGAATGCTCATTCGTCATAACAACATACTGGTGTGAAGCATGTTACTAATTTCAAATGTGTATCGAGTGCAGTCAAGGTTAATTTATGCTACAGGAAAAGAAAAGGAAAAAAAAGTGGTTGTATTAAAATCAGACACAAGTGATTTTAAAACTTCTACTTTTGACCTAATTTTTTTCAATTTGAACTTGATACTGTTTCAAGTTACTGTTTTCAAGAGTAACAGCTTTACATACTCTTAAAAATTTTGTTATTGTTTTATGACAAAATTTATGTAGGTATTCGAAATTAACAAGAAAGTTCCCTACTTTATTTAGAAACGGTGCTGGCAAGTCAAATTTAACTAAAAATGAAAAACTATTAAATTATGCTCAATTTTTTGCAGTAAGTCATATAAAAAGTGTGCATTTACCTCCTTGTGATTCTTTAAAAATCATTTCTTGTAGTTTTATTATTATTATTTGCAAATGTTTACAATAATTTGTTACTTGATTATTACAGTAGAAGATCTTTATAACGCAAACCTAAAAACATGAGGTTGTGCGTTATATAGAATTTTGCATTATATAGATCACATTTTACACATCAAGAAACTTACCTTGTAAACATGGCCAAATATGACTGAAACATTTCAATATATACAGCAGGATACCTTTATATTGCATTCCTTTGGACCAGGAGCTGTGCAGACTATAAATTTTTGTATAATATAGTTTATTTCACACATTATTAAACTTACTTTGTAAACTTGGTCCAAATATGCCTGGACCCAATCCTTCATATTACTCATTTTCCAAAATTTGTATTGTAATAATAGCAATATTTTCATTAGAAAGCTCAGAATTACGGAAATAAAGATGAGCTAATGTATCAAATTTAGTCCTCTAGAGAGTAGCAATTTTTTTGCAATGTGTAATACAGGCGCTCCCTTAGTGCAAAATTCATTGTTTACACCTGAGAAGTTGGGCGTTATATAGAGAATTGCATTATATAGAGTTGAGTTATATAGATAGTCTACTGTGTTTATCAAGCACAAATAATTTTGATACATTTACCACAAGTTTTTTGAAAAATGCTCATTCTTACACCTCTCTTATTTAATCTGTATTTCTGTGTAATATAAAAATCTAAAATGTTCATCCATAACTTACTTAATTGTTTTAGTTTGATGACTGGTAAATCAGTGGAAACTCGCAACTCCAGGCTGCAAGTGATAGTAAGGACATTGTCAGGCATCAACTCTGACTTCCGCAACAGCAATTGTGATTTGTTTATAAAACCGACACATGCAATCTCATCAAGCTCTCTTTCCAGTTCTCCAGTAGCCAATTGCTCCATGCTGCCATCACATTTTTTCAAGCCTAAATCAAAACGAACTGAGTATTTTCCTTCATCCTTACACTTTATGTCCAGAGCAATGAATCTTTCATTAGTCTCGCATAATACTGGAAACAGAATCAGGTTCAATTGAGCGTCTTCAACAGTGAAAGTAGGACTATACAAACAGTCATACCTATTATCTTCAAGAATTTTAAACAATTTAAGAAAATGATCCATTCTCCATTCAATCTGATGTTTTATTGGGGGTGGTAAATTGTCAGACTTGAAATTTGTATCAGAAAGAATCCAATCCTGAAAATAAACAAGACAGAGTAAAAATATGTACAGTGAAACTTCCATTTAACTAAGTCTTATCGTTACACTTAAAAACTTCGTTATGAAGAAAATTCGAAGTTATTGGGGGTGGAAAATTGTCCAACTTGAAATTTGTATCAGAAAGAATCCAATCCTGAAAATAAGCAAGACAGAGTAAAAATATGTACAGTGAAACTTCCATTTAACGAAGTCTTATCGTTACACTTAAAAAGTTTGTTATGAAGAAAATTCATTAAATAGAAATCAACTTAAATTCATGAAATTTTCCCTTAAGATATGACAAACAGGTATTGGATTCAGAAGCATTTGCTTCAGTTTCAATTATGAAACAGTCTTTTACAAAACAGTTGTGTACGGTTGATGAAATCAAGTCACTTTTCCAAGCTTTGGCGTATCCCACATCACATTCCCAAGCTTTGTTCGCTTTCATCAGTTCTAATACACAGGTTTTCAAACTAATGTTTTCCCTATATTCTCTTTTTTCAATAATGTACTTCAAGATTTTTTATTATTCCGTAGACAAATGGCTGAAATTTTGAAGTTGTATTACCAGGAACAAAAATAACTTTGATGTTCAATTTGCAGTTTGAAGCACATTCTTGTGGATGCACAAAGCAATTGTCTATGAGCAATGGAAGGTCAGAATGGTGACTGTCTGACTCCAATTGATATTTTTTGCTTCAATGCATCTGACGCCATTACGTCACTGCATCTTCTATATCATTGAATGTAAAAAAGGGATTTTGACTTCCCCCAACTGTTAGCGCTGGAGTCTCGGTTTGAGAGAATAATGATAACAAGTGTTTTTCCTAAGTGTGAAAAAAAAATTGTTTTATTTAGCATCAAGCAGAATGGAAATTATTTAAATATGTTCATTTTCGTACAATCCGCTGAAATAAATTCGCATATCCATCGCAACAGCAACCTTTTAGTTTGAATTACACGTACAAAAGTGGAATAAACTTCGTTATATAGAATATATTTTTCGTAATGTGGAGACAAATTTACATGCTAATGGTGTTCAAAGTCAAAGTTCTGTAGAAAATTTTGTTAAGTAGAAAACTTCTTTAAATAGGAACTTCGTTAAAGGGAAGTTCTACTGTATATATAATTTTTTTTTGATAATTAAGTTAGAGTAAAATTTTTCACTTCCTTCCCAATTGTATGGCTACAATTACACAAAATACATAAACTGAGTATTGCATGATTATCACCCTAATATATCCCACTGCAATTGAGACCCATTTTTAACACTTTCCAACATAAGTGAAAAGTGTCTATGACTCGAGTTCGTCTGTCCGTCCATGCTCTATTATTAAATTTACTTTGATTTTCACTTAATTGGTACATATTATTGAGGTTTACTATAAGAATATTCTGTATTAAAAATGATTGCATAGCATTTATAGTTTATTTACAGGGACACACAAAATAATTCCATTACATTATGGTATATGGGAAAAATTGATTACCTCCATGGTTAATATTTCTATGACTCACGATGAATAAATACTTTGTTTATTTACTTTAATGGATTGAGATATTCGGCTGTTGACATAATTTTCACTGAAGTTATCTCAGAATCTATACGTTTTTTAATGTTGCTCAACTATCTCTAAAGCAAACAATTTTTTTGAACAATCTTTCTAAAAATGCTACTCTTGCACAATTTTATTCGGAAAAATTAATTTTGAATAAAAATGGCCGCTTGGCATATGGAAAAGGATGTGGTTAGTCCATATTTGTTTTCCTCAGTCACATGACTTGCGCTTTTATCATATAGATTTACATATGATAAGATTTAATAGAATAAAGAAAACTTTTATTGTTACCTTTTTAGGCTTTGATTCAATTTTCATAAAATTTGAAATGACTTGACAAAATTCTGCAACGATATATATATTAAATTAAAAACCATTCAGTCGGGTAGTTTTTGAGCTATTATATGCAGACAGACGGACTAGATGACGACTATAGGTGCTACGTATTATGTATTTATATAATTACGAACACACCTAATAAAGTGACTAGCCACTGACTTTACTGAGATTTATAGTGAGTTGTCTGCCAGATAAATTACTCTCCACACCCCCCCCCCCCCACATGAAGTCGATACATAAAAGGACAAAAATATTCCTTGTTACTCAATATTGAACGTACTAATACTCATTTATTCTTATTTTAATTTATACCTCTTTATACAAGTTGTAATTTTTTAACTGGACGAAAAATGTCCAGGCCAGGATTCGAACCTGGGATCTCTTGGCTGAAGCTGCAACGCTCTACCAACAGAGCTATCCCGGTCGAATCTGGAGGGCATAATTCATCCAGTTAACCTTATTGATCATAGCATCTGGTCTGATATTTTAATCAGCACAACAGAATTGATCGCAGGTAATGGAACTCCAGTAAACGCTGGATACGTGATTACACTAAGACTCCTATAATAGGAGCTGACGCATATCCATTTTGTTTCGGATTATTGGTACCCAGTTCAGCATCAATCTACTGCAGCCGGAGTTGGGGTTGCCTAAGACTGGGTTCTGATTGGCTGAACTGGTTCAGATTAGCTTGGTTTTTTGACTGGGCTCCAATTCGGGTGCCAAATCTGTGAGGATGTGTCAGCCTCTATTATAAGAGTTCTAGATTACACTAGTGTGTCACGTGTAATCACGTATCCAGCATAATTTTAGTGTAATCACTTATCCAGTGTAATTTTAGTGTAATCACGTATCTAGCGTTTACTGGAGTTCCATTAACTGCGATCAATTCTGTTGTGCTGATTAAAATATCAGACCAGATGCTATGATCAATAAGGTTAACTGGATGAATTATGCCCTCCAAATTCAACCGGGATAGCTCTGTTGGTAGAGCATGGCAGCTTCAGCCAAGAGATCACAGGTTTGAATCCTGGCCTGGACATTTTTCGTCCAGTTGGAAAATTACAACTAGTATGATTTCTTTACCAATTTGAATAATTGTGTTAAAATTAATCTAGTATACATCTTTAGTTAATTAAATCTGTAAAAATGATTAGAGTAAGTTATCTATAAGGGCAGGAAAAATTAAATAGCTTTTCTTTTTTGTATTTATTTATTGGAAATATCATTAACTTGTTTATAAATCTCATTTTTCCATGTTCATTCACTATCGACAGACAGCGTCCTTTTGAAATTATAGTTTTCATTTCATTTTAGAACTGTTTTAACAGTCGATTAATTTTTTTTTTTCTTAATGTATCTGAAAAAACGTCCTATTTTATTAGCTTTATTAATATTATTGTCATTTTAACCGATTAAAAATCAACAAATTGCAACAACAGTTAAATAAATCCTCATATGCAAATCAACATGCGTTAAACAATGAAAAAAATTCAAAAACAATAAAATAAATCAAAATATCATTTGTTTGCGAATTTTCCTCTCTTTCAATGCGAATCCTCGGTACCGGCAGTATGAATTTCAAGGAAGGAGGGGGCAGGGGGCAGATGTGTCTGAGCAGGGAAATTCAATGATATGACAAGTACACAAGTACTTTTTATAACAAACAAAAGTTATTTTCAGTCGAGCTTGTGAAAAATAATGGAGGTACAGAATTTTGGGGAGTTTGACAGTATTTTGATTTAGAACCTAAAATCAATAATGTGCCAAAAATATTCTCTCGCTTGCCAGCTACTCATGCCATAGGTTCGCCAACCCTGATTTAGCACATGTAGAAGTTAGAAAATATGGGTGAGGATAGTGCAAGGCATACTAATAAAAAATTTTTTACTCTGTATGCCTGCGAGTGCTAGGAAAATCTAGCACAATGTAGAAGTTTAAAAATTTGGGTGAGGATAGTGCAAGGATGCACAGATTTTTAATATTTTGATAATTAGCCAAGAGATTAGCTACCTTTTTTTTTGTTAGTTCATAGTTTTAAAAAGAGATGTGGGGAGGAAAATTTTCCACTATGTTTTTCCAGAAAATTTTAAATGTGTAACAGCAATTTTTTATAAGACATATTTGAACTTTCCATATTTTCTTTTATTAGTCAATTTCTGTACCATTTAAACAAAAACTACAAGTTATAATTCTAACTTAAGATTTGTCATATTGTTTAATTTGTAACTCATAACAAGTCAATTCACCCTTTCATAATAAAAGAGCACTCACAGAAAATGAATCACCTATTTCTCTTGTTATTTGATATTTTGCAAAATATGGTATTTTTTAATTAATTACTAAGACATTATATATGCGTAATAGTTATTAAGGCCAGGGGTCGATGCAGGTTTTTATTCTTGGGGCCCATTTTGTGAAAAGTAAAGGTTATTTTTGTGAAATTTATTATATTTTTGTGAAAAATAACATTTTGCAAGAAAAGTTGAAATCCAGTTAATGAAATTCGAACCAAGCATTTTTTTAAATAAAACGTTTTTTAATCCTTTTTGCTAAAATTTTCTCCTCACTGGTGAACTTGTTTATTTACAAATTACACATTTTAAACATCACAAAATGATAAATAAATAATAAATAGTAAGTTTTTATGGAATAGAATTTTGTGAAAGAGTCCATTTTATCAATTTGATTTTTGTGAAGGGATCCATTTTATTAGATTTTTGTGAAGGGTCCCTAAATAGGCCCCAAATTTTTTCTGGATCGACCCCTGAAGGCTGTTCTCAAATCCAAAGAGGCTACTTTCAGACGCATCTTTTAATTCATTTTTGTTCAAAAACGCATGAAATGGGCAGGCCTTGCAGTTCAGAAACTTTGTAATCGAAACACGTTTTCTATTTTTTGGTAAGGACAGAAGATCCTGCAGAAAACACTATGAAAGTTGGCGTTTTGAGCCAAAATCTTGATAATTCAGTGTCAGAAAGGAGAAAAATGTGTTGTCACATGACACAAATTGCCTATAACTCGATAAGTTATTTATAAAAATTGGAAAACTCATTTCGATTGCAAATCGTTTCAATAGTCAGGCCTGCCAATTTTATGCCTTTGCATTTGTGTCAGAAAGTTTTGCGTTGTTCAGCAGATCATTTGAGAACCACCTTAATGAATAATTTATAAATCATGATTTCTATGCTTTGCTAATTATTTAATTTTTTTGCTTATTGTTTTACATTGGAAGGGGAAAACTCAAAACCGCATCACATCCAGAGTTGATGAAAATACTCCAGGTGTTTACTTGTAGCCTCTAGTGAACAAGAGTTTAATTTTACAATACTTTATTAATTTAGTGGCTTAGAAAATTTTCCGGAAAACCCACAATTCTAGTTTTAAATCAGCTAGACAAGCCAGAATTTTTCTTAAACTTTGTGATCTCGCGGACCCCCTTTTGATGTGATTTGCATTTTAGGGACCCCCAACAATATTTTTCTCAACATAAAATAAGAAATTATTTTAACATATACACCTTATTTTTTTTTTATTACACATATTCTATATTTAGTTAATGGTGTTACAAGAAAAATAATAATAGCAATATGTACAAGGAAAAGAATTATAATTTGCATTTTAAAACAGTTAAAATATGCACAGTACTATTTACTATGAGAAATATGCTGCTTATCTTTTGCTACTGGATGTGCAGCATCTCGTTCAATGTTTAAGTAAGACTGGTTTAACATGCCGTTGGGTTCTATAGTTGTTCTTCATAATTTTCTTGTATGAAAGTGTTTAAACATGTGAATAGCGCTGCAGTTGTTGTGTAATTTGGAAGGGATTTATAAAACAAAAATTCGTCACATATCTTACCACCAAATTCAAAAACTCAAATTTACATTATTAGAAATGTCTAAATGCTCATCTAGTTGGAATGCGTAATAAGGGCTGATTATTTACATGTAGAATCAATCGGTTCTTAATATTTTCGCACATATTCCACCTCTGGAGCATTGAAAAGTTTCTCTCAAAGCATTTGGGGCTTTATGCTTATTAATGATCTAGACTTGCAAAGTTCTAGTCTTGCAAATCCTCCCTCCTCCGGAGCTATGGAAATTTCTCCTGAAGAAAAAAAAATCTAAATTCAACATTGGACTTGAGGACCCCCGGCTGTAAGCTCACGGACCCCCAGGGGTCCGCGGACCACAGTTTAAGAAACGCTGGGCTAGACTATTTGGTACAGTTAAAATTGGAAGACATATTGAGGAAGATTGTACTCTTACGTCTCAAATGCTGCAATCAATTTGAAAAAATATAATTGTTAACCGTTTAAAAAAAAATGTTTCCCCTTTATGGCAACACCACTCCAGGGTGCAATTTCAGGGTTACCAACAAACCAAATATATGCTCTTAAACCTGAAATTTTCTTCAGTCTAATGTATGGTGTAATTGGTTTTAAAAGGACAAATTTTAACCCTTTCAAAAACACTGGCGAATCCAGGTCAATCCACACTTCATGGAGACAATATATTTTTCTACTCTAAAAGTAACTAAACGTCTGTATTTTGATACAAACTTTTTAGAGCATCTCGGTAAACCAGATTTACATCACCTACAAAATTTTCAAAACACTCAAATGTGTAGAAGTAAAAAAAAGATTTTTTTTTTTTGACGTGGCTTTGCTCTGCTTCGACTCATGTTTTCACTACTAAACACACATTTTTTTTTTTCACGAAATTGAGAACTATGTTTTTATTGCTATATTAAGAAGCGAGTGTGAAAACAAGCAAACAAAAAAAGCAAATAGAAAATGGATTTCTTTACTAGATATACTCAATAACAACATTTTTTCACGAAAATTTTACACGGGCTGTAAAAACATTTTATTTATAACAAAATATTCCAGAGTTCAGGCAACAAGAACTTTTTCTTTTTAAATTATGAAATTTTCCTACCTGAAAAAACAAGACAATGTCTTCTTACGGGTGCTTTTATTACTAGATAAATATTTTTTTCATGAATTTCTCTTTTAGAAATATAATTTCATATAAAATCGGGTTAAAGATATAAAATCATACAAACTTGAGGTTTGTTTATATTTATTATCATGGGCGTGGGCAAATCAGCCAGTTGAAAAATTTTAAAAAGTTTTTCTCGCGACTTTGTATTAGGGTTAGCACTGGAAGAGGTTTCCTTCCTTATTTAAATTTTATCCATTTGTGTATAAAAAATGTATAATAATAAACCAAATTCATAAATACTTTTCAATTATGTTGGTGCTTTCAGTTAACAGATTGGTTACAGATACTGAACAAAAGCTATTTAGAGATGGTAAAGTAATTACCATAAAATTCAGATTTCCCCCTTTTTCAAAACCAAAAAGGGTTAAAAGTGGAAGAGGGGCTTATAATCGAGATTTAAAAAAAAAAAAAAAATCATTTAAAAACCCGTTTTTATCTTTACTTTAGAAGTAAAAAAGGGCGAGAATCTTCTGCATTTTGGAAGATTTTCACTCAAAAATAAATAAATATATAAAATCTAAGGCCTCCCCCCCCCCCCACCAAAAAAAAAAAAAAAATTAAATTAAAAAAAAATATTTTTATTTCTTTGTTATTTTATTGTAACAATAAATAATCAATCAACTAAATCCCTCTCAAAATTACTCTTTCCCCCTTTAGTACTAAACCCACCCCCCCCCCCCCAAAAAAACCCTAAAACTCTTTAATTTTAAATTTATTTTCAGACTTATTTAATACTCTATATTAACAATAAATAAACCTAATCTACCATCTAAATCAACTCCTTCTCCTAAAATCTCTGCTTTTCTCCCCCTGCCCCCCCCCCCCCCCCAGCCTCATCTTATGAAGACCCTCTCCCTGCAAAAGCATTTAATTAAATTTTAAATCTTAAAATTCTTATTTTTTTTCTGCTCTATTTGTGATTTATTGTACCAATACTTAAATAACAATCTAAATTATTCCCCTCCTCTCCTCAAAAAGTCCCCCCCGCAGTACATACTTTAAAGTCTTTAATTTTTTTCCTACCCTAATTAAATAATAATTTTCAACAGTAATTAAATGATTATCTAATTTGCTCCTCCTGCCACCCAAAAAAATTCTGCTTCTCCCTTCCCAACACACAAACTTTAAAATCTTAGATTTTTATGCTGCATTGTTACTTTGTAGCAACAAAAAATAAATGATCATGTAACTCTCACCTTAAATTTCCATTACTCATCCCCAGAAAAAGGGGTGAATTTCTAAACATAGAGGGGGGGAGGGAGGAAGAGGGAAAATTTTAGTCTTTTTTTTTTTTTTTTTTTTTTTTTTTGTAATTTGACTGTTCTTACAAGCTGATATTTTGTTAATGGGAGAACAGATTTATTTCAAAACATAAAATATACCCATGATTCAGGGAGGGAAGAACAACCAAACTGCAAAGAAGAAAATTTTTGCTTTCTTCTCACATATTTAGAAATCCACCCCCTCCCTTGAAAGAAAAATACATACCAAAATTTCAAAGGGGATGATTATTTTAGATGAGTAATACTTATGTGAGATGAGTTATCTTACTATAAAATAAGGAATAGAACAGTGTTCAAACAAATATATATATTGAAGATTTTAATGCATTTTCTGAGTGGGGGGACAGTGGGGGAAATGAGACTTTTGGGAGAAAGGAGGGTAATTTAGATGATTGATTATTCATTAATTGTTACTAAAGATAAATAAATACAGAAGATTAAAAAATATATATAGTTTTGAAGATTTTCAGGGATGAGTCTGAGAAAAGAGCAAAAAAGAGGAAATGACGCGTGAGGTGAAAATTGAGCAAAAAAGTTAAACCTGTGCGTGAGGTAAAAATCGAGCAAAAAAAGTGAAAATGATACGCGAAATAAAATTTGTGTCATTATTTGAATTCAGATTGAAACATATATACATGTAATATAAAAATAAGAACACTAATAAATATAACAAAAATGGCTAATTCAAAATTTTATTCAATAATTATCTGATATAAATGAGAATTCCTCAAAATTGTAAAATTATTCTTTAAAATTTTTATAAGCAAATACATTTAAAAACCTACATGCTTTCACTCAAAACATCAGTTAATACATATGGCTAATGTTTAACCTGCTACAGCTACAAAAGCATTTGGTGAAAAGATCAATGTGATAGCAAATTATTTATATGAAGGTCTAGCTATATTTTCCTACATAAAATTAGTTTTTAGACAATGAAACTGAAAATACTACAAACAAAAGATTTTAAAAACATAATTTTTACCTTTTTCATTTTTTAAATCGTGCTCTCTAACAACATTAGCAGTCACTAAAAATTTATTTTTAACATAATAGGTAATATAAGAATAAATAGTCGCTGGATATATCTTCAATGAAGAACTCTATTATGTGCAGATATTTAGAATTTATCAGCCATTTCTTTCACAATTGTGGTTCTTTTTGTCCTTGTGCATAACTATTTTTACTACAGCACCATTCAGGAACATCTTTTTAAATATGAATACTGCATGTTATAAAGCATTTAATGGTAAACTATGATCCACTAAAACTAAAAAAGACGAAAATAAATATTCCGCTTTAATGATTCTTTGATCCATTCCATCAACAATTAATTTGATGGGTTGTAGATTATCTATATGATTTCGGGCGTTACTATATCTGGCAAAATTGGAAATCAAAACAACGTGCCGTGCATTCAGTATACGGACTTTTTTTCACCCATAATACTTATTACTATCAAAATCTATCTTTTGCGGCGCAATAATTAAATATAAATCAAAAAACAAATGACGAGATTAAACACTTAATCCATCATGAGATTTCAAATCTTACTATCTATTTCCGCGCAGCGTCGGTAAAAAGTAAACAAACACAGCACGGCTCATCTACACTACTTATCGAAAGCCACGACACTTCGCGCCCATTGGTCAGTTGAATCATGACTACTCCCACTGACGATGTGACGTCAAACGTACTCACCAATCACAGAGGAGAAAGTGTTCAAGAGTTCTTCGGACAAATGGGTCGGTTGGTTGGTTCCGCTTGATGCATTAAAGAGAAATGTGTCCGAGAAATAAGAAAAAAAAAAAAAAAAAAAAAGCAGAAATCCACGGATTTTGAAAATAAGCAAAAAAGCAGAAATCCACGTTTCCGCGGAAAAGTGGCATCCCTGGATTTTAAATATTGTATGTGTATGTGGGGAGGGGGAGGGGGGAGAGATTTTTGAAGTAGAGAGAAAACTTAGGTGACAAATTACCTATTTATTTTTACTAGAGAGCAACAAATAAAACAAAAGATTTCTTCAAATAAGAGTTTTACAAATTTTAAACTTTGTATTCTCAGGGATGAGGGGGGGGGGTAATATGAATTTCAAAGGAAGGGGTTTGTAATTTAGATTATTTGTTATTTATTTATTGTTAATAGAGAGCAACAAATAGGACAGAAGATTTTTTTTTTAATAGTTTAAAAAAAAATTGTATGGGTTGACAGAGGAGAAGTAGAAATTTTGGGTGTAGAGAAGTAATTATAATGGTTGATCATTTATTTATTGTCACTAGACAGCAACAAATAGAGCATATATTTTATAATAAAGAGTTTTAAAGATTTTAAGCTTTGTATGCTGAGGGGGGGGGGGGGGACATAAATTCTGGATGGAGGGGGAGATTGTAGTTTGGAAGACTGAATTTTTACTTATTGTTGTTATATTACTAGCGAGCAGTAAGGACAGAAAAATTTAAGATTCTCAAGATTTTTAAACTTTTGTGTTGGGGAGGACAGAGAAGGGAACCAGACATTTCATGTGTGTGTGTGGGGGGGGGGGGGGGGGGGGATTTCATTAACAAAATATAAAAGCAAAAGTGGAAGTGGAAATCTTCTAAAATTTTCGAAATATTGAAAATTCTCTTCCTTGGATTTTTAAGTTAATTTTTTGTGCAATTTTTTTTTTTTTTTTTTTTTTTTTTTTGTGTGTGTGTGGGGAGGGGGGGGGGGGGCTTATATTTGGGAATGGAAAAGAAAATCAAAATTGCTTAAAAGTGGGAAGGGGGGGCTTACTTTCGGGATTTTACAGTATATATAAATCTTAGCAAAGAAAAGTATCAAATTCAAAAAACACGCACACAAAAAAAGCACAAATTTAAGAAACATACAAAATAAATTTTACAACATTAATTTGAAATTGAGACACATAGAAAACATTTGCATCTTCTACATCAGATGTAAATAAGTCCAATATCTATATTACTTACATAAGCCCATAGCTGTAAATCTTTTGGGTTTTATCAAGTCCAATGAATAAGTTTTGAGCCAAAAAATTTATTTTTTAAAAAAGCATCTTGTTTCTACTTCAGAGTTTTCCCCAGACAGTTTCAAAAGAGTGCTGCACCCTGCGTGCACTTTGGTCTTCAAAATAGTGCCCTTCTTGCCCCTCATAAAAAATTAGCACTTTTCTTGTCTCTCCCCTGTAAAAAAATAGCACCCTTCTTGTCCGTCAGTAAAAAAAGTGTCATTTCTCCTTTTACATAGAAAAATTTGCTTTCATAGTAAAAATTAACTCAATGTTGTCTTAAAAAGAGTGCCCTGACATTAAAATATTAAAAAAAGTGGCTTTAAAAATCAATAGAATGCCTTTAACCCCTTGGGGATGAGCGACACGTATATGTAACGCACAAGATGCTCAGAATCCTTGATTATTCCCACCAGTTATTTTTTATTGTAAGATTTGCCTTATTTAATGACAGCATTTCTGCGATTCAATTAGGCAAAAATTTCTGTTTTGAAAAATCGCTGGTGAAAGATTAAAAATGCTGTGAAGGACGTTCGTCGTGAAGGGGTTAACAGAAAAATAAAATTGCCCCCAAGAATTCAAAAAGTGCCCCTTTCTTACCAGCAGCACCATGCCTTTTTTTAAACCTGGGGGAAACTCTGGGTATTTTGTTTAATTTATTAAGCAACATTTTTGTTACAAATTACATTTCTGTGAGTGCAGGGGGGGGGGGGGGTGGAAAGGTATATGCAGTAGAGAACCATTTATCCAGAATGGTCAGGACCAAGTATACTCCGGATGACTGGTTGGGCATTAAAACAACATCTATTTCATCGCATTTGTAGTTATATGTGGTTGTATCATTATTTAAATTAATAATTAGATTAATCAGATTCAATCAAGATCAAAGATTAATTACAGTTTGAAAGAATGCAACTTATGGGAATCCTTTATAAACACTTCTGCATAAAAATAAAAATGGCTGATATCTAAACAAATATGCTTCCATTTCAAATCCTAGATGTCGGCATCAAGATACACTGGATGTGGTAATGTATCAAACAATACACACATCAAACTGACACTGTATGGCACTTTTTACTAGAGTCATTCCCAGAGGCGGATTACCAAATAGGCTGAAGCCTAGTGGCCCAAAAAACTAAGGGCCCAGCGCTAAGTTTGTAACCCCTTTTTTCCCCTAAAAAATATGTATGTATATATATGTATGTGTGTGTGCGCTTGTGTATGTTTCTATATATATATGTGTTATATATCAATGTATATACATATAGAGCAGGAGGGGGGGGGGGCCCAATGTGTTAAGCCTAGGGGCCCCGGTAGGTAGTTAATCCGCCTCTGGTCAATACCATGTCAAATCACCCTAAAATTTTCAACCTGACCATTTCAGATTTTAATGAAACTTTCAGGAATCACTCTCCCTGATGATACAAATGAGAATATACTTTTATAATTTTTTTATCTCAGTAAATTTTCATACAATTAATTTTTTTAATTTCGAAAAATCCTCATTTTTTTTGGCTTGTATAAACGTTTTCAATTTTAAATTACTCAATTTCTATCATCAGGTGTAGAGAGTTGTTTGACCACTCATTTTAAAGAGAATTTCATAAGGTTTAATTTGTTATTTAAGTTGACTATGATTGGTTTTAAAAAAGTTAATTTAAATTAAAAATTTTTAAAGGTTTTTTTTTTTTGAAAAAAAAAAGAAAATGTTTTTTGTAATATTACAAACTTTAGAATAAAACAATACTATCTTTAGCACATTCATAAAGTTGGCGAGGTGCCAACTTTAAATACCAGCCCCAACTGGTGTTTACATTAGTTTTTTTAACATAACTGCTGATACCATTGAGATCCCACTCTAAAACTTTCAGAATTTAAAGTTTATATTACAAAAAAAAAAAAAAATTCAAAATTTTTAAAAAACACTATTTTAAAATTCTTTTAATTTACTTTTTTTTTAACCAAGTGTAGTCAATTTGCATATTAAATTAAACCTTATTAAACTTTCTTTAAAATGAGGGGTCAAACAACTCTATGCCTGATAGAACTTGAGAAATTCAAAATTGAGAACATTTATACAAGTGAAAAAATGATTTTTCGAAATTAAAAAAATTAATTGTATGAAAATTTACAGAGATAAAAAATAATAAAAGTATATTCTCATTTATTTCATCAAAATCTAAAATAGTCAGGTTGAGTCACTGGTTGATTTGACATGGAATGACCCACTAGAAAGATTCGGAAATCAGTCAATTGGAAATATTCTGGATAGCTGGATTCTTGTAAATGGACCCATATATGTATGGTTATGGTAGTTATGTAAATTTCTCTTTTAGCAGCATGAATTTATGGGAATCCCTTATAAGCAATTCTGCATAAAAATCAAAATGACTGATATCTAAACAAATATGCTTCTATTTCAAATCCTAGATGTCGGCATCAAGATATACTGGATGTGGTAATGAATCAAACAATACACACATCAAATGGACACTGTATGGCACTTTTTACTGGAAAGATTCTGAAATCAGTCAGTTGGAAATATTCTGGATAGCTGGATTCTGGTAAATGGACCCATATCTGTGCAGTTGTGGTAGTTATGTGAATTTCTCTTTTAGCAGCATGAATTTTGGTTGCAGGACAATTTTGAATATTTTATAACAATAAAATATAGTGCAATTTCATTTTGTGGTTATTCAAAGAAAGTTTTTTAAAATAGCATATGCCAGGTCTTACACTAAAATACAGTGATTGTACAAGTCATACAACATTTTTTAAATTTTAATTTGGGCATTTTTTTTAATAGTTTTTTCAAAGGATCATTCCTCACACACTGATCACTTTATTATTATATTTTTAATCTTATTCAGCACCCTAGATGCTTTTATCTTGGAATAAATAAATTACAAACTGACCAGCTATAATGAAATCATGTTATCAGTTATCCAATGTAATTTTTTTTTTTTAAATGTACTATTACACTAAAATTATGAAAATCAGATAACTGGATTTATGACGGGAAGAGAGGGTATTTTTTTTTTTTTGGGGGGGGGGGGGGGGAAAGCTAATTTCCAAATACAGTAGACTTCCTCAAATCCGCCACCCTAAAATCCTCACATCGTTTCTGATGTAAGCAATGAAACTTGCAGTTAAGATGTAGATGTAAAATGTAAGATTTTTTTTTTTTGAATTTTTATATCATTCTATACACATTTTAATATGTAATTCTGGATAATATGATTAAACTCATGTTTTCTCATGAACAGGGCTTTACAAATTTGATAAAATCTGGTAGCCAGAAAAAAAATTCTAGTAGCCAGTAAAAAACATTTACTACCCCCTCCTTCCTCATCATTAATTTTCAAAAAGCACAAACGTTTTTATGAATTAATTGAGGAAAAATAATAACAGGCATCATTTAGAATTATCAGTTACATAGTTTAAAAAGATAATACAAACTAAGTTTTCTAATGAAACTTATCAAAATCATATACCTTTCAAATAAAAAAAAAATACTGTAAAGAGTGAATTAAGTTGCATGTTCGGAAAATGCTGATGGCAGAATGCTTCAAATGTCCGAATAGATGAATGCTACAAGATGTATATCTGCTGAGGAGTGCATCGACGAAATAGTGAAGCAGGAAAACAAGTTTTCTCCTATTTTTCTGTCGAAGTCTCAAATAATTCTGATTTGGTTATTTTAAAATTTACATTTGATGAACTTATTTTTGCCAAATTAAAAACAAAAGTTAAACATACGAAAAAGCTAAAAACAACGTTGAAGCACACAAATTAAAAAACTTTAAAACACATACGGCCGTTTCAAAGATGCATAGATCCCTTTCATCAATAAGGTGTGGGAAAAAAAAAAAAAATGTTAAAAGGGTTCAAAAGACCCACGATCGGCTGTAGCCCCCGAGTACTGGCTGTAATCTGACCAAAATGGCAAAGCAAGTGTAACCAGAGCAGAAGTGACACAGCTGACAGGAAATCACTGAAAACAGGCATCACTGTGCAGGCTCTCTCCTCTTTTTTTTTTTAATTTGTGTGCTTCAACGTTGTTTTTAGCTTTTTCGTATTGATAACCACACAAAGTGTACCTTTATACCTAAAAGTTAAAACATATTTTTTGTGTGAATATAGTTTCAAAGTTTATTTGGCCGCCAGTGGCGACCGTTTTTGTCAAGCCGTACTCATGTAGAAAGTATAAATTTATTTCTGAAAAAATTCAAGATAGTGCTGATATTAGTGACAATTACAATATTTTTACCAAATAATTTATGTATTAATCAAGCTTTTTGATTAAGTATGGCTAAACATGAAATAAAGCTTTGTTATTTTAAGATTTTGATGTGAATTATTAGTGTAAATTTATAAGGCAAGTTTCACTGAATAACTCAAGAAAAAATTCTCATCATCATTATGCATTATTAAATTATTAACTCAACCTTTACTTTTAATATTTTAAATGTTTTTCACAATTTCTTAATTTTTCTTATTTTACTCTATTCATTTTCTCTTATCATTCCTTATAAATTTGAATGCATAATTAAATTCAAATTATTGTTTAAAAAATGTAAACAAAACACTGACCAGAAATCTGCAAAATTCTAAAATCTGCAGAACCTCTGGTTTTAAGCTATGCAGATTTAAGGGAGTCTACTGTCAGGGCTGCCACTGCCAAATGGCATACAAAATAGTTGCTTTAGTAGCCTACAATGAAAAAAATAGTAGCTAAAATAGTAGCATTTGCACAAAAATAGTAGCCAAAATAGCTGCATGCTTACTTAAGAAAAGAGGGGCAAGAATCCTTATTTCCCATAAAAATAACATCATGAAAATCCACATTTTCCCTACTACATAACTGCCAACTAAATTTCATTGAAAATCAGAAGATTTTGGACCAAAAATCAGAAGATTTTGAAAAAAAATCAGAAGAAATCAGAAGATTTTGACAAAAAATCAGAAGAAATAAGAAGATTTTAAAAATTTTATAAAACTTTCAACATGGATAAAATAAAACTAGCTGGGATCATAATAAATGAGCAAATTTAAAAGACAAGCAAGAGTAAAATAAAATAGTCACTAATTTGCAAGTAAAGAATGTATATTACAGACAGAAAAGAATAACTTCAATACATAAAAAAAATTACTACTACAAAAAAAAAAAAAAAAAAGAACATTCATAATAGATTTTTTACTTTTCATTAAAATACACTTAAAATTTCAGCTTCCTAACATTTAGTAACCAAGGATAACTGATGTTGATGCTGAGGGCCGTGATTTGAATATTGGTGTTAAACTAGTTAACTGGTGGTGTTATGCAACACCACTTAAACAATTCAACCAGTAAAATATTTTTTGTCGCCATATACAACCAAAACTGAGTAAAAATATTTATATTATTCAAAATTGACAACACATGAACCATTAAAATATTTGCAATAAATACTGTATATTATATGATAGAAAAAAAAATACACACGTGAATAGAAAATTTACTAAAACTTTATTATATATTACTAAAAAAAAAAAAAAAAAAATGAGTAGAAAAAAATTATTTTGACAACATGTTCATAGTAGATTGCTTAGCTTTTCTTAAAAAGTTATTAGAAAATTGTGCTTTATAACATTTATTGTCAGTAAATGATTTCGCTAACAAAATATTTTCTAGAGTTTTCGTCATCATTGATGAGCTGAACAGAGTCATATTTTTCTTAATCAAACTGAAAATACATTTGCATTCAGCACTGCTGTGAGGAATAGTCAATACAGCTTTTAATACTTTGCAAATCCTACCATATTTCAAAATTTCATCAATGGAACACATCTTTCCTAACATGGCAATGCACGAATTTGCATGTGCCATAATAGGTATTTTTTTGACATTGAAGTCTTGTGAACTGATTCTGTAATAAGTTCCAGGCTACATCATCATCTTCATCATTTTATTTAAAAAATGGAAATTTTTCCACAAAAATGAAAAAGTTACACTAAGATTTTTTTTTTTTAATTCACTACTCCTATTTTAAATGAAAGCAAAGTAAACTTTATTTAAATCTGAATTCTTCTCCTTTTAGAAAACTAAAGGTAGTTTCATTTTTTAAGCAACTGATAAAAAAATTTCCTGTTAATAGATAATGTATACCACTTGTTCTTCATTATTTAGATAAATTTGTTATCAAATAGATGATCCATTAATTTCGAAAATTTAAATTCAAAGTTCAGCAAATTTATTATTATTATTAAGAGAAAGCGTGCTAATGGTTATACTGGATCCTTTGCAAGCATCAGCTGAGAGACAGCTATCGAGTTTTCCTAACTTCTACATCATAATGATTGAAAATTCCACCCCCCCCCCCTCCTTCCTATTGGCACCGAATTCCAAATATATACTATAAGTTGCTTTGGTGGCTGGGCTGCTAAATTTAACAGATGACAAGAAACAGCCACTAAAAAAAATTACTTCTGCAATTTCTTCAAATATTTCTGAACACCATTTTTTCATTTAAAAAAGAAAAAAAAAATCAGAAGATTTCATCTTCTGATCAGAAAATCAGAAGGTAGAGTTGAAATTAAGAAGAATTCTGAAAAAATCAGAAGAGTTGGCAGGTATGCTACTACCATCCAAATTTTCTACTTTTTGTATTTTAATTATAAAATCACACACACAAATGGAAAGAAAGAAAGAAGAAATTTTTTAAATTATCATCTGAGATATACGATCAGAATGCAGTTTGGTTTTTCCAAACTAAATTGAATATATTCTTATCTTGTGCTTGAGCATTACTGTGAGGCAACAAAAAACAATACAATTTTTATTGCATGTTATTAGCTGCAATTTTAATTCCATTTTGTAAACAAAAATTAACTGAACCAATTGAAAGGGGTTTTATCAAAAAAGGATGCATTTGATAAAGAAAATACGTGTACATACTAACCTATTCTTTAGAAGAAATTTTTGTAAAATAAAATAGCAAAATCGTCCGAAAAAAATAAAGTATGATTTTATAGACACCAATGGGCCAAATAAAGCTATCTAAATAAGTAAAAAAGGCAATATTCTAAATGTTTTTCTCAACATTTTAAATCTGTTATTAAATTGAAAAACTGCGATAGAAAACAATTTTCTTATTTCTAAGTAGCATTTATTTCAGCTCGTTTATTAATTTAAATTTTTGGAATGAAGCATTTATACGAGGTTAGAAACAAATACAATTCACGCAGCATAGTGAACAAATCTACAGTTAATCAGTTGTGGTTCATACGATAGTTAAAGGGTTAAATGCCTTTAAAAACATTAAAAAATTGGACTGGTTCATGAATATACTGTAAAGCATAAGGGTTATGGGTGGTAGCCAAACCAAAAATCAATAATTAGTTTTCCACTGAAATTTGGATGTTGGTATCTTTGCACTACATTTATATTGAAAGAGTATTTTTTTTTTTTTTTTCAAATGGAAGTTTTTACACATTTTAAAAATTGCATAAAAAACTTAAAAAATTTATACGGAAATATTAGATCGGGGTATTGGGTTAAAAAATTTGCAGTGCTGAGTTTTTTTTTTTTTTTACAAAAATAGTAGCTGGGACTGGAAAATAGTCTCCTTTTTTTCTGGTTTTCTTCTAAAATAGTCGCTTTTGAAGGTTTTTGGGCTAAAATAGTAGCCATAGTTGCCTGATGCTGAAAATAGTCGCTTTTAGTAGCATTTTAGTTGCAAATGGCAGCCCTGTACTGTATATGTTTATCTGCACTGTAAAGGTGAAAATAAGGAATTTTGCTCAGTAGCCACTGGCCGGTAAGTTGATTTTTTTAGTAGCCAGTTACTAGTCAGTGAAAATAATTTATTTAGAAGCCAATAATTACATTTATGTCACTGAATATTTAATTAAAAAATAATGACTTTTCAGTAAACAAGTAATTTATCTACTAAATAAAAATATTTTAATTTATATTGTTTTGAATAAATTTGAGATATTAATTTTCAATCTATTTTAAATTTAAAAATAAGTTAACAGCAAAGTTACACAACATGCATGTAGCCAACTACATAAGTACCTTTTTTTTAAATTATTTGTCTGACAATAATAAAATAGGTCTGTTTATGCACTAAATAATAACCCACATCAAGATATGCATTACACATGCACTGCACAACCTGTGGCCAGCAGGTCAAAAGTGGCCAACATCTCCAGAAATTCAGGAATTGTGTGTATTTTGTCAAGTAGTTTCGGAAAAATTTGCATTCGTCATTTGAGAGCGTAAAAATCATAAATTTCGTCAATCTGATAAATAAAAATCATGAATTTTGTCGATTGCGTGTAAAAATCACGAATATCGTAAATCGGGTACATAAAAATTATGAATACTGTCAATTGGACGAAGGAAAAATCATGAATTTCATTGATTGGGAGTGTAAAAATCATGAATTTTTGGGAGAAAAAGGAAATCGGAAAATCCAGCATTTGGCTGGTTCTTTCCATATTTTTAATCGCCAGTTTTTCAAGTTTAATAGCCAAGTGGCGACTGGCGAGTGCTTATTTTCACCTTTACTGCACTGTTTACGCATATTGTAAAATGATTTAGCCTATTATTGTGAATTTATACAGCAATTCCTCAAATAATGAATCATACTGAATATATTTGATTTATATGCAGAAATGACACACCTATTGTTATATTTTATCATATTGACCAACTGGGTTTTGCTTTTGATTATTTCACTAAATAAATAGTGCCTGCTTTAAACGAGTAACCAACATACAAAAAAGAAAGAAATTTAGTCACATAAATACTGAGTCAATATACAGTGACTGGTACAGCCTATACATTTAACCTTTAACATAATTTTTATGCCAATTTTAACATATTTGGTAAGTTATTGTTAACAACAGCTTTGACATGAACTATCTAAATACAAAAATACGAAATTCAATAATAATAATAATCAACAATATTAAACATTTTTGAAAGCTTCTTACTTCTCCATCTGAATCCTCACTGTCCAACCACCCATCCCCTGACTCCTCCTGAACTTCTTTTTCTTCTTTAGTGGACACTGGATTTATTTTGTCAAACTTTACATACTTCTCCCATACTATTCTGTCTTTTTCTTCTTGAGTGAACATTGAATTTATTTCGTCAAGCGTCACTGACTCCTCCTGCAGTATTTCATCTTTTTTTTCTTTAGTGAATACTGAATTTGTTTTGTCACACATTATTGAACAGGGAATACCTTTTTGGAAATAAAAAGATGAAAAAAAAATAATGTCAAAGAATATATATAATAAACTACATTCTGAGTAAAAATATATAAAAATTATTTGAAAGAATTGATATATTCTTGAATAGTTTGTAACTAAATAAATGTTTTAAATATAACAGTATCATTGTCTGAAGCTGAAAATGTAATACTTTCTTTTAATTTGCAAATTTCTGACCCATTATAAGGATAAGTCAACTTGCAGCAAGTTATCTTATTTGGAAATTGCTAACAAATATGGAAAATCTCATACTGTTATTTCTATTTCTATAATAGTTAAATTTGAAAAAAAAAATGTTTTATGTCTTGCTTGAAATTTATTTACAGTATATATATCGTTGCTATCATGTCAAACTATTGAATACAAAAAAATGCATTTTTCATTACTTTTAAAAATAAGCCGATTGTCACCACTAAATTTTATTAGAATTCTTCGCCTATTAACAAAAAGCTAATAAAATTTCTGTGAAGAACAGGGTTGCCAGTTTGGCCTTTTTTTTATTCAGAGATGCTAAATTCATACTGGGAATTGAGGTTTTTTTTTTTTTTTTTTACTTAAGTAATCATGAAATGTCTGTCATTAAATAAAGCAAAAAATTCAATTTGAAATTCCAGAATAAAACAGGAGGCCAAACTGGCAACCCTGCTAAAGAATGTGCTATTAAAATTTAGTGGTGACAATTGACCCATTTTTAAAAGCAATGAAAAATGCATTTTTTCACATTCGATAGTTTGACAAGGTAACAATGATACATAATAGGGAACTCTGGACTGAACACAATTTTCAAAATGCATATATATTAATCAAATATTTAATTTTGTTTAGCTAACATGTCAGATTTACATATTTTAAACAAATATTGAAGTTTATGTTATCAGGAGTGGCAACACAGCATTTTCAAAATGGCTGCCTGCAATAAAGCCATGTGATCCAATTTTCTGCTGTTTTTGCAATAGGAATATTTTAAAGAAATTAATGATAAAATTTTCAAATTTGCTACCATAGGTAAGTGAATATATAGTATTTTAAATATTGTTGTGTTTTATTTTATTTTCCAAAAATTAAAAGCCTTTTAAGTCATTCAAAATTGCCTCTTGAACTTTGTCCCACACGTGGCAGCAAAAGATGATGTTTTCTTTATATTCTTAAAAATAACTGTGTTTTCAATATTATAATTTATTTTTACTTAATACTAGACCTGTAAATTTGATTTGTCTGGAATTTTGATTCTAATAAGGTTTACTTTTAAAGTTATAAGCAAAAACTCAGTGTCCCACACATGACATTTTTATACTGCTATCTTGTATGAAACCAAAACTATTTTTTGTAACTTGCTACAGATAATTTTTCAACGAAAGATATTTCTTGTGTTAGAAAGACCTTTATTATTATTATATGCTAACATATCTGATTTACAAATTTTTAACAAATATTGAAGTTTATGTTATCAGGAATGGCAACACAGCATTTTCAAAATGGCTGCCTGCAGTAAAGCCAGGTTATCTAATTTTCTGTTGTTTTTGCAATAGAAATATTTCTACGAGATTTTATCTCTGTAACAAAGGCCTACTTGTTTACTTTTGAGTGTTATTAAATAGTCATTAAATGAGTATTTATTTATTTTTAGATCAAGCATGAATATTCAAAAGGAAAAATCAACAAGTGCAAGCAGGATGAGAAAAATGAGAGAGAAACTGAAATTGGAAAATCCAGATTTTCAACACAAAGAAAATTTACGGTTTAAAGAACTAAGAGCTAAAAAGAAAGAGAAAATGACAGAAAAGGAGAAGGCAGACTTAAAAAAATATGAGCAGGATAGAAAACGCTTACAGAGAGCTAAAAAATCTCTGAATGCTAATAAAAAAACATCTGAAACCATATCTGAAAATCCATATAGATCATTAAATACTTATGGAAAAGCTATAAGGAAAACTATGAGGTCTCTTCCAAGATCTCCAAGAAAGCAAAAAGCTGTTGTCAGTGGCATTGCTAAACATCTAGAAATAGACTTGACCAACAAAATGAAAAGCAATATGGAAAAAGCTGAAGAAACTTCAGATTTAAAACAATTAGTTGTATCATTTTTTTATCGTTCAGATATCATAAGAGACGGTAGTCTCTTGAGTGACGCAGCGAAAAACCGAAAACCGTAAGCCCAAAACCGAAGATTCTGTCACTCTCATATATACAGCTAGCAGGACATCAAAGGAAAATCGAAACGCCGACATTTAATATCTCAGTAAATATGAGGCATACCGTTTCGATTTTTTCACATTAGTCTTATATCTATGGCCTAACTCTATCCTGAAATTTATAGATTTCTACATGCAGTAGATTTTCAGATCTGGAAACCAATTTTTAAGCGAAAATGGAAAATGTAATGGTGTAATGGGCACAGAGGTGTTATCTCGAAAATGGATCGAACGATTTTTTTAAAATTAATATATTATATTAATCGCTTTTAGATGAAGAGAGTAAGATTTTGAGCTAACGTAGGAAAACTCTTGTTTTTTATATAATCCAGCTTCAAAATCGGACTCTTTTCTTATGCTTTTTCTGGTAGACTAACATTAAAGATTTTCGGCCTTTTCACCCTTTTTTATTCCTGCGCGGTCAGGATGTTCATGGGTATAACGGTTATAGTTAAAGGCGATTTCGCAATCATATGTGGCTGAAGAACTATTTAGATTTTTTTTTTTTTTAATATGAAAACAGTTTATTATACATTCCAAAATATGTATTAAATTAAATTATGGTTAAATTTTTTTTCTTTCTTGTTCGGATGCAAATAATTCATATTTTTAATCTGCATTTGGTAGAAAAATGAATTATCTTTAATTTTAAAAACGAGAAATTCGTAATTACATGTATAAAATTAGATTGTATTTATTATTGGTATTTATGATTTCAAAATTTTTAATAAGAAATTGTTTTTTTGCTAGTATACAGTGGGCAAAGTCTCTAGCCATGCCAACCAACCAATCGGTTGATTATCTGACTGATAGTTTAGCCACAGTAGTTTAGCTTTAGCTTAGCTGTTATTACTTATTATTAGTTTGTCTTTGGCTTGGCTCTTATTTATTAGTTTGTCTCGACAGCTAAAATTTCACATTTTATAATTTTTATATCAATACTTCAGGTAAGAATGCTTTTTAACTTGATTATTTCCTGTATTTATAATAATTTTTTGTTACTAACATTCTTATGTTTTAATGCGTGCAAAATTTAAGATTGGCGAAAAAGCTGTGTGAAACTGCTAATCTATTTTATTAATATAGTATTATTGATCAATAATACCGCACAGATGTCATATATATACGCACCACGTTGGTGCGATTTTTTTCCTCCGCCGGCGAAAACTTTTTTTTAATATTAGTTACAAATAGCATGCAATAATAGCACGTGGATTTTTTTTTATTTCAATATAAAAATAAAATAGCGTAACTAATGAAATAGTTTCTATTATTAAAAAAATAAATAATTGATAGTTTGATGTAAATAAATATTGATATACATAAAAATATATCAGTTTATTTGTTTGTTTTATTAAGAATAAAGTTTACATATTAATATTTTGCTCTGTCAAGGGTCGATCCAGGTAAAATTTGGGGAAAAATCAATTTAATAAAACGGACCTCTTCACAAAAATCAATTTGATAAAATGGGCCTCTCCACAAAATTCTTTTTACTAAAATAGTTCCTTTCACAAAATTCTATTCCATAAAAACTTACTATTTATTAAATATTTATTATTTTGTGATGTTTTAAAATGTGTAATTTGTAAACAAACAAGTTCACTTGAGAGGAAAATTTCAGCAAAGGGATTGTAAATGTAAAAAGTTTTTGTTAATAAGTACTTTATTCTAATTTGAGTAACTGAATTTCAACTTTTGTTACAAAATGTTATTTTTCACTAAAATATGATAAATTTCACAAAAGTAACCTTTACTTTTCACAAAATGGGCCCCAAGAAAAATAACTGAACAGATGTGTTACACTCACGCTAAAATGTAAACAAAAGATTGGCGACTGTTTGGATGGCACGATTTCCAAGACTGCGCCAAGCTACTAAATACAAGCTTAATAGCCAGGTTGCCATAAAAGAAAAAACAGTCCCCAAAGTATGGAGACTTTTTTCTTTTTTTTAACCGATTAAATTTTTTTTTTTTTTTAGCGTGAGTGTAAAGCATGCATCGACCCTTGGCTGTCCTCTTTAAAAAAAAAATAATAAACGCAGTTAAATAAATGTTTCCTAAAAAAACCCACCCTATTACTACATAAAATATTTTACTAAAGTTTGTTTTGTTCTGTTTTTCCGCACCATTTCCAATAATAAAAACAGTTAAAAATACCTAAGGAGTGCTTATTTAGTTTTAAAGCAAATTAACAATTGCAGAATTCTGACAAAACAGAGCTTCATTTTTACAGATTTTGTTATATAAGAATTTTAGAATGACCTACATAAATTATTTTTTATGCTAAACCATTAATATGTACTAAAATTCCATTTTCAATACAAAATTCAGTACAATCATCATTAAATATATCACTTGCAATAAGCCTGTATTATGCATTGAAATGTATTTATTTCAATAAATTGATTTATCTTTTGTGCCATGCTGTCGAAAATTCAAAGAAAAATTTATGTAAATGGTTTTTTTTGCATCATACTATCCATTTGCATACATTTCACTTAGTTTGGATACTATGATGCAAAATAAACCTTTACATAAATTTTTCTTTCAATTTTCGACAGCATGGCACAAAAGATAAAACAATTTATTGAAATAAAGAACCTTTTAGTAGCTTTTTCGCCAATCTTAAATTTTGCACCCATTAAAACATAAGAATGTTAGTAACAAAAAATTATTATAAATACAGGAAATAATCAAGTTAAAAAGCATTCTTACCTGAAGTATTGCAATAAAAATTATGAAATGTGAAATATAAAAATTTAGCAGTCAAGACAAACTAATAAGAGGCAAGCCAAAGCTAAACTATATGAATAAGTGATATAAGCATAAGCAGATCCATAAGCAACCGATTGGTTGATTGGCATGGCTAGAGACTTTGCCCACTGTATACTAGCAAAAAAACAATTTCTTATTAAAAATTTTGAAATCATAAATACCAATAATAAATACCAATCGAATTTTATACATGTAATTACGAATTTCTCGTTTTTAAAATTAAAGATAATTCATTTTTCGACCAAATGCAGATTAAAAATATGAATTGTTTGCATCCGAACAAGAAAGAAAATAAGGAGACTCATAAGGTTAGACCCCTTGACTCATATTACCTTTATTTTTAACCTCATCGACAAAATTCTTGATTTTTCAGGGTTCATACTCATCAGGGGAAACCTGGGAATCAGGGGATAAATTTCGTGTCTTAAAATCAGGGGAAACTCAGGGGATTTTCCAAAAAAATACCAAAAACCTGGGAAAATTTGGCAAAACGATCGGCTACTCTGGGAAATGAGGGCACTCGCTGCTATTCGCATGCTTCATGATGTCATAATGCAATCGAACTAACATACACCTTCCAACCTCGGGAGGTATTGAATCGTAAAATAGCCACACCTTCTAATGTCTGACAACATCCATTGAGATACCAGAGTTTTTTTGGTGGGAGGGGAGGGGGGGGGGGTAATACTTACTAAGTTTTAAAAAATGTCGTTAATTGTCAACATAGGAAAATTATTCATCCTGTAAAATACATCAGGGGATTCTCAGGGGATTTTTTGGGGGGAAATGAGTATGAACCCTGTTTTTATGCACCCGTTTGATGAAATTTGGGTTTTTTACATGCAAACTTAACGAAATTAATGTTTTTTCATGCCCAATCAATGAATTTTTTTTTTTGCAAGCGTTTGATGAAATTTGCGTTTTTCATTTGCTAATAAATGAAATTCATGATTTTTACCGGCCTGTTTGATGAAATTTATAATATTTTCTCCCCCTATCAAGAAAATTCATGTTTTTTCTGTGCCGATCGATGAAATTCATGATTTTTGCACATTGATCTACGAAATTCCTGATTTTTATGCTGCAAAATGACGAAATTTGCAATTTTTTCAGACTAATTGGTATCTAATGCAGTTTAATTCATTCGACTCGACAATTTTTATGCACCTCATCGACAAAATTCATACTTTTTACGGGCCGGATTGACAAAAAAAATTTTATCACCCGATTGCCAAAATTCTTAATTTTTATGCACCTGTTTGAAAAAATTTGTGATATTTACGTGCAAACTTTACGGAATTAATGATTTTTTCATACCCGATCAAAGAATTTTTTGATTTTCATGCGACCGTTTGATGAAATTTGCGATTTTCATGTGCTTATAAATGAAATTCATGATTTTTACCTGCTTGTTCGTCAAAATTTATGATCTTTTCTCCCCCTATCGAGAAAATTCATGTTTTTTCTGTGCTGATCGATGAAATTCATGATTTTTGCACATTGATCAACAAAATTCCTGATTTTTATGCTGCAAAATAATGAAATTTGCAATTTTTTCAGAGACTAATTGGTATCTAATGCAGTTTAATTTATTCGACTCGACATCGACAGGATATATTGATTTTAGTTTCAAAATTCACCACCAGGGGCCGCTTTCCTCTCTCGGGTTCTATGTGCCCAATCACCACGCAGTATGGCTTATTCGACTTGAAATCCACAGCCTCAAAGATTTCAGCTATGTCTGCATAGTACAGAGTGCGCCCCCTGATGGTGGAAGATGAAACTAACGGATTTTGCAGCTAACTCGAGTTCTATGGGTCCGATCACAATGCAGTTTGGTTCGACTCAGCATCGACAGGATATATAGATTTTAATTCCAAGTTTCACTACCAGGGGGCGCTTTCCTATCTCGGGTTCTATGGACCCGATCACGACGAGGTATGGCTCATTCGACTCCAAATGGATAGCCTCAAAGATTTCAGCTATGTTTATATAGAACAGAGTGCGCCGTCTAGTGGTGGAAGATGGAACTAACGGATTTTGTAGCTAACTCGAGTTCTATGGGTCCGATCACAATGCAGTTTGGTTCGACTCAGCATCGACAGGATATATAGATTTTAATTCCAAGTTTCACTACCAGGGGGCGCTTTCCTATCTCGGGTTCTATGGACCCGATCACGACGAGGTATGGCTCATTCGACTCCAAATGGATAGCCTCAAAGATTTCAGCTATGTTTATATAGAACAGAGTGCGCCGTCTAGTGGTGGAAGATGGAACTAACGGATTTTGTAGCTAACTCGAGTTCTACGGGTCCCATCACAATGTAGTTTGATTCATCGACAGGATTTATCGATTTTAGTTCCAAAATTCACCACCAGTGGGCGCTTTCCTTTCTTGGGTACTATGGGACCGATCACGACGAGGTATGGCTCATTCGACTCCAAATCGACAGCCTCAAAAATTTCAGCTATGTTTGTATAGAACAGAGTGCGCCCCCTGGCGGTGGAAGATGGAACTAACGGATTTTGTAGCTATGTGCCCCATCACAATACAGTTTAATTTATTCGACTCGGCATCGACAGGATATATCGATTTTAATTTCAAATTTCACCACCAGGGGGCGCTTTCCTATCTCGGATTCTATGGGCCCGATCGCGACGAGGTATGGCTTATTCGACTTGAAATCGACAGCCTCAAAAATTTGAGCTATGTTTGTATAGAACAGAGTGCGCCCTCTAGTGGTGGAACTAAAAGATTTTGTAGCTAACTCTATTTCTATAGGTCCCATCACAATGTAGTTTGATTCATCGACTCGACATCGACAGGATATATCGATTTTAGTTCCAAGTTTCACCACCAGGGGGCACTTTCCTATCGGGTTCTATGGGACCGATCACGACGAGGTATGGCTCATTCGACTCCAAATCGACAGCCTCAAAGATTTCAGCTATGTTTGTATAGAACAGAGTGCCCCCCCTGGCGGTGGAAGATGGAACAATCGGGTTTTGCCATGCATTTTCATACTTCTAATTGTGTTACTCTCTCGCTGTATAATTTAAAAGTTGAGTCTTGGATTCCTCTCCCTGGGCCACCACCCTCATATTTTTATTGGGGTCCAAGGGGTCTTTTTTAGCATTTCTTTAAAATTTTATTCTAATGATTAATTTATACCCTATGCTTAATTTTGACTAATTGACATTTTCATCAATAACCTTAAAAAAGTAATGATATCAGTACAAAAACCCTTAACGGGTTAAAAGTTGTGACGCAGCACTTTGTTTTGGCTCTATAAATTTTAAATATGGGTCTTAAAAGTAATGATATCAAATTTAAGTGACGCTATGTTAATAATTTTTTTTTTAATCATAATTTTCTTTTTAGTTTTATTTATATTCACAGGTGCAATTATTATCTTAATATGAAAAAAATATATAGAACTTATTCGCTGATGCTTTTTCATTCACATCTCTCATGAATTCAAAATATGGGTTTTAAAAGAAATGATATCAAAATTTGAGTGACACCTTGACGTGAATTTAATAGGACTCTTTTAAAATTCAATTTAAATTATTTTTGGTTTGTCTTCTAAAGTATATTTACACATACAAACAATACTTTTAATTTTTCAATACACTTTTAAATATATTACTTTCACTGAGCCTATATTATGTATTGAAATGTATTTATTTCAATAAATTGATTTATCTTCTGTGCCACGCTATCCAAAATCATAAGTAAAATTTATGTAAATGATTATTTTGCGTCATAGTATCCAAACAAAGGGAAATGTATGCAAGTGGATAATATGACGCAAAATAATCATTTACATAAATTTTACTTATGATTTTGGATAGCGTGGCACAGAAGATAAATCAATTTATTGAAATAAATACATTTCAATACATAATATAGGCTCAGTGAAAGTAATATATTTAAAAGTGTATTGAAAAATTAAAAGTATTGTTTGTATGTGTAAATATACTTTAGAAGACAAGCCAAAAATAATTTAAATTGAATTTTAAAAGAGTCCTATTAAATTCACGTCAAGGTGTCACTCAAATTTTGATATCATTTCTTTTAAAACCCATATTTTGAATTCATGAGAGATGTGAATGAAAAAGCATCAGCGAATAAGTTCTATATATTTTTTTCATATTAAGATAATAATTGCACCTGTGAATATAAATAAAACTAAAAAGAAAATTATGATTAAAAAAAAAATTATTAACATAGCGTCACTTAAATTTGATATCATTACTTTTAAGACCCATATTTAAAATTTATAGAGCCAAAACAAAGTGCTGCGTCACAACTTTTAACCCGTTAAGGGTTTTTGTACTGATTGTGTATACTTGTCCTGGGATGAAGGACAGCATAGCCATATGGGAAAATGAGAAAAAATCAACTTTACAGAAACACTATCTGACTATGTTCTTAAAAGAAGCCTTTTCCATTTTTAAATTTGAAAATTCAAATTGCAATATAGGATTTTCTAAATTCTGAAGCTTACGACCAAAGAATGTCCTCCTATTGAAAGACTCACCATCAGACCAATGTAAATGTAGCACACACGAAAACTTTTTTAATGCTGCCGAGAGGGTTGAAAATTGACGATACAGTTAATTTCTTTAATAAATTGTTATGTGACAACAGCCTGAATTCTACATGTTGGCAGAACACCTGTGAAAAATGCAATAATGGTCAAAACTTTACACCACCATTAGATCTTGAAGAACATGTTACATGGAAACAGTGGGGTAAAGATAAAGAGGGAGAGCTTCAAATATTATTTGAAGAAGGTCAAGTTGGTGAATTATTTGAAAAGCTTATATCCAGTTTACCCAAAATGTTAAAAATTTAAAACGAATACAAGCCAAAGAATTTGAGACTGATAAATCTAAAGAAGATGCTCGTATATTACAAATTGACTTTGCTATGTCATTCAGTTGTGAATATCAAAATGAAGCACAGAGTGCTCTATGGTCCCGTGGCAGTGTACTCTTGTTTACAGCTGCAACTTTTTCACTTGGAAAGTGCTCAACATTTTTAATGTTCCGACACGGTCCAGAAAGACAAAAATACTATATTTGCTTTTCTAATTAAATTGTATGATATTCTTATGCAATCTAGCTCGAGTTTTGCTGAGGAAATTCTGTGGAGTGATGGCCCATCATCCGAATTTAAAAATAAGTATATATGGTTAAAGTAATTGAGATATTATCCAAAAGGTATCAGAAGACATTTACATGGAAGTATTTTGCAACTTCTCATGGAAAAGGTGTAATCGACAGTATCAGTGGAAATGTCAAAAGATTGGTAAGACAAAAAATCATGAGTAAAGGAGAAGGAGTAGTTGTACAAAATGCAGAAGACTTTGCAAACATAGCAAGTAAATTGGTGCCAAAAACTTTATGTGCAAGAAAGAGAAATCCAACAACTTGTTGAAAAGATGACTCCTTGGGAACAAGTAATGCCAGTTCCAGGCATTTCTCAATACTATATAATAAGCTGCAATAAGGAGGGAAGTAAATATATGAAGCAAAATGCTGGGTTTTGAAAATTTTTAGTTTGTTCTCTCAAATTTGTAGTTTGTAATTTGTTGTTAATAAATTTAATGTAGTAATTTATAAATAAAAATAACAAATGAACATAATTTTAATGTGCATGAACTTTTTTACTGAAATATTTATATTACTACGTACAGCAATACACACAAGTCCCAGATGTGACACGATGTGTCCTGCACGTGACACTCAAATTATAATTTTTTATAAAAAACATTTTACTTATTTTTACAAAATGTTATGATTTTATTAATTTTTAGAATCTAAGATTCTGTAAATAAGAACTTTTTAAAGGATAATATGCTTCAGTGAACTGAATTTGGCTTTCAAAAAAGTACTATCTGGATTTCTGGTCACTTTATTGTGTCTCGCACGTGACAACTTATTATTAGTCATTTTCTTTGAGAATAATTTATGTATAAACAAAAAAAAAATTAGGTAAGCTTCCTCAAAGACAATATGATTTAAATCCAAAATTTTTTTTTGATGTGTATAAATGAATGCAAGATATAGCCATTAAAATAAAAGAATTCAGTGTGTGATTGTCCCACACGTAACAGTGGATATTCATTCACATCTCTAACAGAAGTAAATATAGTCGTCTCTTTTATACCAGCGCAGATTTTATGTGCAGTTTGTATACTTGCTGTATTCAATTCAGCCCAGCAGTTAGTGTGCTGATCACAAAACAAACACAATAAGCTCACGCCCAAAGTTTATATATTTGATTTCCAGGGGTCTGTCCAGACTTTTTTCACAGGGTCCTGTTTTTGTGAAATTGTGAACAGATTTTTATATTTGTGAAAAATCTAATCATAATTTTGTGAATTTGAAATGGTCGTTATATTCAGGTTCTTATTTATGCATTTTTAAGAAGATATATGGATATAAAATACATATATTTTCTTTATATATGTAAAAGTGACAGGTCAGATTTTACTCTTAACTGATTAATTTGTGAAATGTTTGGTTTAAAGATGGAAAAATTTTGTGAAAAACCTATTTTTAAGACAAAGAATTTTGTGAAGGATCCTGTTTTAGGGAAAATAATTTTGTGAAGGATCCTGTTTTAGGAAAAATAATTTTGTGAAGGGTTCTTTTTTTAAATGAAAAATTTTGTGAAGAGTTCTTTAAAGGACCCAATTTTTTCCTAAACAGATCCCCGATTCCATGGGTCTAAAAAAGCAGTGTTGTACAGATGTTTTAGTATTTTTCATTTTAAAAACAAGAATTAAAATTCCTTTTTCTTTAAAAAGGATTCAGATTAGTTAACTTTTTATATCATTGAAGATACATTCTGCCAATAACATAGTCAAATTTGGTTCTTGTCTTAAACACAGATACATAGTTCTGAAAACAATTTCCTTGGAAGTTAATTTTAACCCTTTCAGCATTTGAGGGTTTTCCTGTATCTTCATAAGTATGCTTGTAAATCCCAGTATATATACAGTAGAAGGCCACTAATCCGCAAAACTTGGTTCTAAGTGTTGTGCGGATTAGGGGCTTTTTGCTGATTACAGGTCATGTCTATTTAATCTTTTAAAATTTTTTAATTCATATTTTGGACAAATTTAGATTATTACTATTAAAAAAAAATACACATTTTAATATATAAATAAAATAAAAACTACATTAAAAAACAATTTTAATTTTTTTTTTTAAATAAGTCATCAATTGTCTGTTTTAAGACATATGGTTTAGAATGTTGAATTTTATTTTAAAGTCTATAAATACTTATAAGTTCTTGTTGAGTTACAAAACTTAGTTGTTCTAAAATATTAAAATAATTCTAGAAATGAATGAATTCTAGAATAATTATGCGTTTTCCAAATTGTGTACTTAGATGTTCTCTTTCAGCTTATTAAATGGTAATGATTTGTAAAATTATTTTGGAAGCGCTGGAAAGTGTTACATAATCTATGATTGACGCATGATTTTTCGTTCTTGTTAATCCTTGTGAAGGAGCAAAAGTGTATGTAATTTGTGAAAGAGGCTTCAGCACTCTAAATAAATAAAATCTAAATTCAAAAATTCATTTAACAACCTAATTCTGAAGGGTCCCTAACATTTGGTGGAACTTTAAATACACTATATAAAATTTAACTTTCTTCCTTTTTTTATATAATAAAAATAAGCAGTTTACATAATCATTCTGAGTTGACTTAATTTTTTCAATGGTATTTTGTAATGTCTGCATTAATGTAACTCTTTAAATAGCACGTAAAATAAAAGTGGGGTTCAAAGATTATTTTTTTCTCCCTCCCAAACATTACAATTCCCCTCTATTTAAAAATGTTGAGAGGGAGAAGAGCTTTTTTGCAAAGCTAAGATACTTGTTTTTATTTTACTTTACAGTTAACAGGGGTCTGTCCAGCGACAATTCTCGATCTACTAGACTTCTGTTCTAGCGTACTTCTGAGGTTCAGCAGAACTACCTGATTGGCTTGTCGTATTGTCAATCAAACTAATAAGTAACAACCCACACACGCGGTCACATTTGCTGACGGACGGAGCAAGACCTCTGTTCTGTTGAAGTAGAAAAGAAAGCAGCACGTTTTTTTCTTTTGCGTTTGAACTTAACGTTTTTATTTCTTTTAGGACTTTTTTTTGCAGTCAGTATCAGTTTGGTTTTATCATTTAATATCAATAAATCATTAATAAGTATACTTCTTATTATTTTCTATTAATTGATGCACTGTATTTATCAAATAATTCAATTTTATCATATTGCACATTGAAAAAATGTGATATTTGAGGTATTAATACGATAAAATGAGAAAACTATATTTCAATCTGGGGTTAAAATCACATTTCAATAAATAGTAGAATAATAGATAACAATATTGATTTCTGATAAGTTAACACTCAGTAGGAAAGTGATATTTTATAAGTTTCTCAAAGTTACATTAAAAAAAAAGGTTAATAACTGGTGATTTTAATTGATATTATTTTTAAAAAATGATGTTTAATGTTTTTTCAAAATAATTTTGACCAAGAAAAATGTTATTCTAAGGAAGATAGTGTAAGGCCTAATGATCCTATAGTAAAAAATATCTAATTGACAAAAAGTTATTATAACTGAATTCATAATTAAAAATATAGCTAATACCCCTGAGAGGTAATAAAAATACTATTTTGCCACACTTTGTTTACACTAAATAAGGAACAATAAAGTTTTCTCTACCTTTATTTTCAACTACAGATATAAAAAGTTTTGTAAAATAATTATAATAATACTCATAAGATGTATAAAGACTAAAGAGCAGACATTAATATTAAATTTTAAACTATTATATAAATATATATTACAAGAAATTTTTGTATTCTTATATATTTAAACTAGTCTAGTTAAAAATAGTTATAACTTTGTTAAATCAGGATGTTAAATTTCTGTAATTTGGTAACTACAATAATCTAACACTCAATCACTTAAGTACATATAAACACCTAAATGAATACATTTTATAATACATATATATGTTATGTTATACCCATTTCAAAAGGTTTTTTTTTTTTTTTTTTTTTTTTTTTTAAAATGTAATTATGTGTTTTAAGGTTAAAGTATTAAACAGGCAGTTATTTTGGAAATCTCCCATTACTAAAATAGATTGAAATTACTTTTATTCTTTGAAATTTTACATGAAAACAGGCATGTTAAATCACTGTTTAATGTTATTAAATAATATGCAAATAATACACAGATGCTTAGAATTATTCATTAGAAATAAATATAATATAATGGACATAAAACTCAATGCTTATTAAACCTGAAATTGCTTTATTCAGCTCTCTGCCCTTTCTTTAAATGTGGTAATCCATTCATAAAGTTTCACAATCAATTTATTAAATCGAGTTCGGCTAGCAGATGTACACTTTCAAAGCAGAAGAAGAAATTACACTTCTACTTTCAAAAGAGACACAAGCTGGCCAATTAATTCAGAAATTCAATTAAAAGAAAAGTCCGTATTTCCTTTTATACTGAATACGTCTTAGAAAAGAATCACTTCAATTCGCGAAACACATGGCAGCTATGTAACTGAAAAATAACTGCAAATGATGACTTTTCTTTTAATCAACTAATAGTAAATGATGATTCTTCTTTTATTCAGCTTATAATGTTAAATATTCCTCTTTAATAGCGCAACGAAATAATTGAAAACAGAGCTTAAATCTACTTTTTTAAATATCCATATCGTCACAAAACAAACTTGTCATTCCCCTCAGAGCGAGACTTGTAAACAAGTAGGAGGCTCTATTTCCATCCAGCGATAGCCGTGATTGGCTCAGAAGTACGCTAGAACAGAAGTCTAGTGGATCGAGAATTGTCGCGTCTGTCCAGACTTTTATCCCAGGGTCCTGTTTTTGTGAAATTGTGAACAGCTTTTTATATTTGTGAAAAATCTAATCTTATTTTCTGAATTTTGAAATGGTCGTTATATTCAGGTTCTTGTTTATGCATTTTTAAGAAGATATATGGATATAAAATACATATATTTTCTTTATATATGTAAAAGTGACAGGTCAGATTTTACTTTTAAATGATTAATTTGTGAAATGTTTGGTTTAAAGATAGAAAAATTTTGTGAAAAACCTATTTTTAAAACAAATAATTGTGTGATGGGTCCTGTTTTAGAGAAAATAATTTTGTGAAGGGTCCTGTTTTAGGGAAAATAATTTTGTGAAGGGTCTGTTTTAGGGAAAATAATTTTGTGAAGGGTCTGTTTTAGGGAAAATAATTTTGTGAAGAGTCCTTTAAAGGACACAGTTTTTTCCTAAACAGATCCCTGGTTAATATGTTTAAAAGAAGGCTATAAAGAATATTAATATGATCATTTATTGAACTTAAACATGGGGTACAGTGGACCACCCACTCCTGGGGCACAGTGGTCCACAATCCACTCTGCTCAGCCTGTAATGTAGAATGCTTAAAATATTTAATAATTGCTTATGTTTTATAAAGAAATATTGTTTTAAAGTAGTTATTTAACTGTAAAATAAAGTAAACAAATAAAAATAACAGTTTATTTAACACAGTAAGAAATATTTTGTTTTGTATTTACTGCCTTTGATAAATATAACTGTAGTCTAAATGTTGATGATTGTATTCAAGTAAGATTCATGAGATTCAAATTGAATGGAATTCAGTTTATTTCTCCCGAAACTGTAGATGAATCTGCTGTTGATGTCAATGATTTCATGATGTTGCTTCTCAGACCCAAAATTATTTCTTGAAAATTCCAGGTTCAATCTTACTCATAAGTACTTTGGAATTTCATTTGCAAATTTTAATGTGCGCTGATTTTTTTGTACTTAAGTAATAACTTAAACTAAATTGCAATTGTTCCTGTATTAATCTGTTATTATTTTCAAAATATAATTAATCGTTTGTTTTTGTTTCAAAATTTATATTACTATGTTATTTTGCAGGTGAAGGGGCAACAAAAAAGAATTATATTAATGAAAAATAGATTTATATTGTATTTTAGATAATACCTAATAGTGGTCCACTGTACACTGGTCCACTTTACAAGTGTATATAATTTTTTTTTTTTAAATGTATTGAAAACTATGTTATGAGAAAATTTTGATGGATGTAAGAAGTTTTAAGGAATATTCAAAAATATTTTCATACAGATCGGTCAGTCTGTTAAAGAGAAAAAAAATGTTAACTGAAAAAGTGGTCCACTGATTACCGGTCTCCCCCAATTGATATTATGATTGTTATTAAAACTAGAATTTAAAGGAAGCATATTATTGAAATTTAAAAAAAAAATAATTTTTATTGGTTATTATTTTATAAATCAAAAATCTTGAAGGTGGCCCATTACTGGAAGGCGGTCCATTACTGGCACATCTACCCTATATCAATATTTATTTATATCAAACTATCATTTATTTATTTTTATTTCCTTTTTTAAAATAATAAAAGCTATTTCATTTATTATGTTATTTTATTTCTATATTGCAATAAAAAATCACGTGCTATTAGTAACTAATATTCAAAAGCAAAGTTTTCGCCAAATTGGTGGGGGGAAAAAAATCACAGCAATGTGGTGTGTATATGAAATCAGTGCCGAATGATTTCTGAATCATTCCAACTGGAAATTAAGATTTTTATTCACATTATTTGTTGCATAAAAAAGTAGTATTAATCGAAATGTTAACACGGCATCATACATTAACACATCTTTTTAGGTAAATATTAAGGGATTTCCCTTATCACTCAAAATGTTCATATATACACAGAAAATGTGCTGAGACATAGAGGAGACCGGTACAAACTGGACCTATGGGCACAGTGGATCACCCCTAATATTTTATTTATTAAAAAATTTTTAAAGCTTCTCTTTTATCCTAATAGACAACAGCACTGCATTGATTATTTATAGTCTTCAGAGAACATGTTTAGCTCCGAGTGAACTATTTTATCATGTTTGGTTGTTTTGAGCTTCTAAAAGTAAAATTTTTCATCATATTTTTTTTTTCTAGTAATTAAAGGTAAATAAGATAAAACAACTATTTTGCAAAGGTAAAATACTTATTTAACTTTACAGTTAACCTGTTTAAAAGAAAGCTATAAATAATATTGATATGATTATTTATTGAACGTCAACATGGGGCACAGTGATCCACAATTCACTCTGCTCCTGTAATGCTGAATGTTTAAAATATTTTAATAATTGCATATTTTCTATAAAGAAATATTGTTTAAAAGTAGTTGTTTAACTGTAAAATAAAGTAAACAAAGAAAAATAACTATTTAACATAGTAAGAAATATTTTGTTTTTATTTACTGCCTTTGAAAAATATAACTGTAGCCTAATTAGTGATTAAGAATCATGAGGCATAAATTAATTGGAAATCAGTTTATTTTTTCCAGAAACTGTAGGTAAATCTGTTGTTGACATCAACCATTTCGTAATGTTGCTCCCAGACCCAAAAATATGTCAGGAAAATTCCCGGCTAAATCTTACTCATAACTATTTTGGAATTTCATTTGCAAATTTTAATGTGGGCTGATTTTTTTGTACTTGAGTAATACCCTCATCTAAATTGCAATTGTTCCTGTATTAATCTGTTATCATTTTCAAAATATAATTTTTTTTTTAGACGTTACTAGCAAATTTATATTACTATGTTATTTTGGAGAAAAAGGGGGATTAACGAAGAATTCGTATAATGAAAAATAGATTTACAATCAGGGGTCGATCCAGGGAAATTTTGGGGCCTATTTAGGTCCCCTTCACAAAAATAAATTTGGTATAATGGGCCCCTTCACAAAAATAAATTTGATAAAATGGGCCCCTTCACAAAATTCTATTCCATAAAAACTTACTATTTATAATTTAGTGATGTTTTAAAATGTGTAATTTGTAAACAAACAAGTTCACCAGAGAGGAAAACTTCAGCAAAAGTGTTTAAAAAAGTTTTTGTTCATAAATGCTTGATTCGAATTTGATTAACTGGATTTCAACTTTCTTTACAAAATGTTTTTTTTTCACAAAAATACAATAAGTTTCACAAAAATAACCTTTACTTTTCACAAAATGGGCCCCAAGAAAAAAAACCTGCATTGACCCCTGACAATGTATTGCAGATAATACCTAACAGTGGTCCACTGTGCCCCACTGATTGAAAAGTATGTTCTGAGAAAATTATGATGAATGGAAAAATATTTAAGGAATATTCAAAATTATTTTCAAGCAGATTGGTCTGTCCGTTCAAGAGAGAAAAAAAAAAAAAAAAAAAACTGAAAAGTGGTCCACTGTGTACCAGTCTCCCCTACTTGTTATATAAATGAATTTGTGAAATGTATTATTAATTAATAACTTACCAAAAATTGCAGCTGTAAAAACTATTAAAAAGCAAGTAGCAAAAACTTTGAAGAGTTTATACTATAAACGAATAGTACGGTACGAAATCGTCTTTTGTTGATCGGTTAACTAAAGAAGATTTATTAATTTACAATTTACACGTGTCCAACCCAGTGTTGCCAGATTTTTAAAATGAAAAATACTACAATATACTATGCTAAAAAATCGACTTTGGCGCCATCTACCGGAGTGAATTAGTATTATAAATAACAATCAATCGGTAAACTTTTTGTTATTAGTTTTCATAATAACGTTAAATTTTTTTTTAAATCATCACATTTAACCTATTTAATCAGAAACTTCCATTATCGATATTTTTTTACCTTCATATCTCCATGGAGGTCAATAAACAGCGAAACTGATGTGTGCAGATACGCCGCTGAAGTGTGACGTTTCAACATGGCGCTGGGCATAAACAGATCGAAGTGCCCATTGAAATAACATGGACGTAAAAAATAAAATCTTCTAGGAATAATAATTTTCATATTTGAGAACTTTCAGGCACTGTTCTGCAAAGTTTAAAGTAGGCTTTTCATTATGAATTCACCAAACTTCTGATTTTGTGCTTTAAATTTGAATAATTTATTAAAAAATCAACTCCGGTTAGACAAACATGGCGGTTTTTTACATCGTCTGTGAATCGGGGATGTTTACACTCATGTCTGTCAAGATGTATTTATCTCTCTTTACTTATAAGTAATTTAATGTTTTAATTATAAGTAAAGATAAAATCATATTAAAATTTAAAAAATATTAGATTATTTTTAATAATTTACATGTTATAATACTTTATATATTTAATATATTAAAATTTAGAATTTTAATTTAATATATTATATTATTAATTTAATAAAGTATTAATTTAATATAATTCATCAGGATATTATTTATATTTACAATATTAATATTTATTAAGATTAGTACTAATTATAATTATAAATATTTTATTATTATTAATATTAATTATAGTTTTTAATATTAATAATTATTTTAAAATATTAAATATCATTATTAAATAATTATTTTAAAATATTAAATATAATTATTAAATAATTATTTTAAAATATTAAATATAATTATTAAATAATTAACATTTTAGTTCATATTATTATATTACAATTATTTTTAATTAATAATAATTAAATTATGTTACTATGATAAATTAAATTAATAATTTGTAATAATATTTATTATTTATGTTATTAATTTATATTAAATATAAATATAATATAAATATTGATAGTAATATAATATAAAATTATAATGTAATCTAAAATAATAATAATTTAAACATATTAAATTAAATATACAGTAGAAAGCCACTAATCCGCAAAGCTTGGTTCCAAGTGTTGTGCAGATTGGAGGCTTTTTGCGGATTACAGGCCATGTCTATTTAATGTTTGTTTACATTTTTTTAAATTCATATTTTGGACAAATTTAGATTGCTATTACTATAATATAAATAAATTACACATTTTAATATATAGATAAAGTAATAACTGTGTAAAAAATAATTTATTATTTTTAAAATTTCTTAAATATGGCATCAATTGTTGTCTGTTTTAAGACATTTGGTTTATAGTGTTGAATTTTATCTTTAAGTAAGAGTTCAAAAGCAATATATATGTATTTTTTTATGTGTTTTTCAATTTTATAATTACGATTTAATGAAAAAATAAATAAATTATAAAATATATTGTCTAAGTAAGGATTTTTTATCATTAAAATAAAAAAAAAAATCACAAAAGCTCAAATTGTATTTTACAAGTACTGTATGAAGAAATGATTATATAAAATAATATACTAATTAAATGTGCTTTCATTTTAAACTATAAAGAAGAATGTTATATGATATATAATAGCTATATATAAAGATAAGAAAAATGTTAAAATTGATGAAAAAAAATTTTCAAAATTCAAAATTTTGTCACCATTGAAGCATTTTTCAAGAATTAAATTTCTTTGTTTACATTCATAAATTGACTGCGGATTAGAGGCCTTTGCAGAGTACAGGTTTTCAGATTAGCGGCGCTCTACTGTATTACATTAAATTAATATTATGAATAATTAATTATTTATCATTTTAAATGATTAATAAATAAAATTTATATTAATAATATAAAATAATTATTAATAATATAAAATTAATTATTAATAATTTTAATAATTATTATTTAATTATATATATATATATATATAATTAAATTAATAATTTTAATTAATAATTATTTAATTTTATATATAATAAATAATCATTAATTAAAATCATTAATAATAAATTTCATATTATTTATTAATATCAATTATATTTATTAAACATTTAAAATGATAAATAATTATTTATTATTAGTATTAATTATTCATAATATTAATTTAATGTAATATATAAATAATTTAATATGTTTAAATTTATTTAATTTAATATAGTATATCATTTTAGTATTATAATTTAGTATATTATATTTTATATTTATTTATATTATACATCATATATTATACATCATATATTGTACATCATATTTTACATATTTAATATATAATTTATATATTTAATTTAAATATTATTTATAATTTATGTATTATAATAATTTATAAATTATCTTTAATAATTTTTAAAAATATAAAATTAGTAAAATTATTAATTTAAATTAAATAAAGGTTTTACTTATAAATAGAGAGAGACAGAGATATCTTGATAGACATGAATGTAAATATCACCAATTCAGCCGATGTAGCCATGTTGTTTGTCTAACCGGCGTTAAGCTAATGACTTTTTAATAAATTATTCAAATTTAAATCACAAAATCAGAAGTTTGGTGAATTCATAATGAAAAGCGTTCCTTAAACTTTGCAGAACAGTGCCTGAAAGTTCTTATATATGAAAATTACTACTCCTAGAAGATTTTATTTTTTACGTCCATGTTATTTCAATGGGCACTTCAGTCTGTTTATGCCCAGCGCCATATTGATGACGTCACAACTTCAGCGGCGTATTGGCAACAGGTGAATTTTGTTACTTACTTTTGTGTTTGTACACGTTATTTGTCGACTGTATGCATAAATTTAATATTAAATTCGTGTATAATTTATGCACGGTGAACAGTTTCAACTGACCTCACACCCTAACAACTAGATTTGTTTTTTGTTTGTCCGCCAAAGAGGGTGGATTGTGATTGGTTGGCTCGTAATACAGGCTACAAATCCACGATTATGATTGGTTGGACAATACTTGGTGGGCTGGCGATCACGTGGTTGAAACTGATCTATAGGGCAGTTGCAATCAGCTGATCAACCATTGTATTCACTTGGAGGTAAGGGTAATCCATCAATCAGAACTGCCTATTTGTACTGTTTACCTCCAAGGTGACGTCAATTGCAACTGCCATATTAAATTTCTCTCTTTTTTTAATTTCTGCGATTTTTTTTCAAAAATACCACTAAAATACTAATTTTAAAGGAAATACTACACCCTTGATTTAGTTCCAGAAAATACTACATCTGGCAACACTGGCTACATCTGAAACAAGGGGGCTCTCAATAGAGAATGTGCATGTGACGTCACGAAGCCGTAAAGAACGAACGGTAGTCAAAACATACGCATGCCTACTGTATAGTTACCTGTGTTATGTGCTTATTATTCATATTTTTAAAATTAATTATTCATATAATTTTGCCTTTCTTAATTGCAGCGGATAGCCCAAGGTAGGTCCTGATGCACCTGAGGCTCGGATTTTTAATTTTTTGAGACCCCGGCCCCCTGGGGCCCCTTTGAGATTTTTGCCCTAAATTGTTAATAATTTACCCAATTTTTATCCGATCCTCATCGTGTTTGGGGCCTTTTTTCCGTTTAGATTTCACCCCCATTTCTAAGTTCTAGTTATGACCCTGGCCTCCTAGGGCATGGTACGGGGCCCGTTGAAGTTTTTGTTTCCTTAACTGATAATTACTTGCCCGCTTTTAATCCGATTTTCTTAGTTTTTGGGGCCTTTTCTTCATTTAGTTATTTCCCCATTGCTATTTTATAATTAGGACCCTTCATCTTAGGGCCCTGCTCAAAACTATCGGCTGGCCCCTTTTTGGGCCCCCTACTATAGTTCCCCTAAAAATCGTCCGATTCACTAACTTTTTTTTTCTAACAACTTAGAACTTCCAGCTACTACATGAACAACAAAAACAAAAAAATTCGGTGAAGATCCGGGCCCCCTGGGCCCCTTGAAGTTTTTGTTCCCTAAAATGTTAATACCTTGTCCCCTTTTAATCCGATTTTCGTTTTTGGGGCCATTTCTCCATATAACTTTTCCCCCATTCCAGTTAGGAGCGTTCATCTTAGGGCCCTGCTCAAAACTATCAGCTGGCCCCTCTTTGGGCCCCCTACTATATTTCTCCTAAAAATCGTCCGATTCACTAACTTTTTTTTCTAACAACTTAGAAATTCTAGCTACTACATAAACGGCAAAAAAAAGAAAGGAGAAGATCCGGGCCCCTCGAAGTTATTGTTCCCTAAATTGTTAATACCTTGTCCCCTTTTAATTCGATCTTCGTTTTTGGGGGCGTTTTCTCCATTTAGTTATGTCCCCATTTCTACATTCCAGGTAGGACCGTTCATCTTAGGGCACTGCTCCAAACTATCAGCGGCCCCTTTTGGGCCCCCTACTATAGCTCCCTTAAAAATCGTCCAATTCGCTAGCTTTTTTTCTAATAACTTCTTAGCATTTCCAGCTACTACATGAATGACCAAAAATTTCTCGGACAAGATCCGGGCCCCTGGGCCCCTTACGTTACCCATAACTTCTTAATTATGATACGTATCGAATCCGTTTAAAGTTATTATTATTTCTAGGAAAAGGGCCGAAAATTTATATATGACAGATTTTTGATATCATTAAAAATGGCCTCAAGTGGTTGGGGGGGGGGGAGAATAGGAGTTTAAGAAGAAAAAAAAATTCATAACTTTGTCAATTCACAAGTTATCAAATCCGCTAATTTATTACAAATCCTCTTAATATTATCTACAACTTTTATATTGACAATTTTTTTTTTTATAAAACCAACCCTTACAGAAAAAAAATCTTTGTGTGCTCCGCCTACAGACACAGGTAGATTTCGAAGTGAGCGGTCCCAACTGCCGCATCATGGCAAAAAGGTAATTTCTTCTGCAATCCCAATAAATAGGCTGCCCACGGTCTGCATCTTCGAAATTTACCTGTGCCTGTAGACCGAGCTGTCAAGGATATTTTTTTAAATATTAATCTTCTTTTTCGGCATCAACTTACGTTTACTCACCACAGCCGTAAATTAGAAATCGCGTTACTGTTAAAGATAAGGGGTTAAGTTTAGAAAGACGTGGGGGGGGGGGATTCATCGGTAAATTAAATATCGCGTTAATGTTAAAGGAAATTCGTTAAATTTACAGGGGTGCATATTCCACCGCCTGGGGACTCATTTTTTTATTGGGTTCTAAGGGCTCGATTTCAACAGGGTTTGGTTCATTCGACTCAATATTGAAAACTTGAGTTTTTTTTTATTATTTATTTATTTATTTTTTATTTATTTATTTATTATCACGGGCGCTAGTCAGTTCGTTATTAATAAATGTTTGGTTCGATTTTGAGTAACTGGATATCATCTTTTGTTGCAAAATGTTATTTTTCACAAAAGTATATAACAAATTTCAGAAAAATAAATTTTATTTTTCACAAATGCCCCCCTCCCCCCCCCAAAAAAAAACTGCATCGACACCTGATTAAATGCTTTTTAAATGGTAAGGTTTTTTTTTAAAAACATGGCATCTATTTCTTTTTTTTTAGATTAAATTATATAAAATTTTACAAAAAAAAAAAAAAAAAAAAAAAAAAAAAGAGTAAAATGTTTCTTAAAAAAATATCGCCCTTAGTACTTTATTAAATGTTTCATATAAGTCAATTTTTTGTTTTGTCCTGTTTTTATACATATTATTAGAATAATAAAAATATTTTTTTTAAACTTAAGGAGTGTTTATTTAGTATAAAAAGTATTTTAGCTAATAAAACCGAATTCTGACAAAACTTATGCTTCAGTTTCATAGATTTCCTTGTCATAATACAACATGTTAAAATTATATAAAAGTGTTTCAGAAAATAAGCAGTTTTGATTTGAGAACACTCATAGGTATCATTTTAATCGATCATTTAATCTGAATATAACGAAATTTGTAAACATTTTCCGATTAGCTCAAGCAATAAAAAGTTACCATACGAACAAGAACAACTTGAACTATAAGTAGAAAAAAAGTAAATAAAACATTAACTTTACAACATAAAAAAAAAAAAAAAAAAAAAAAAAAAAAATCTTTCTCCTACCAGCTACAACAAGTTGAAACGCTTCTTGAGCTCTTGAATTCTTTTCCCTGGAAACTTTTTTAAATAATTTTCAATATCTGATGAAGCAACCGATGGCCAAAAAGTCATATCTGCTTTCCAATCTGCATCCACAATAATATACGGATCATCTAAAATAATAACACTATTATTCGGTTTGACAAATCTAAGCTTTGTTAAATAATCTTGATTAGCAACAGAATCTAAGTTCTGTGCATAATCTGATAGAAGAAAATTTATTTTTGAATAAATATGATCCATAATTGAATGCAAAAATTTCGCTTTCTCATAGGAAACCGTAGGAAATAGCGCATTGAGCGGGAAATGTTTTGCCTACCGAAGAGGCGTGGTCTAGTGAGGAACCAGTTTGTTGACAAACATGCACATTCGCTATAGAAAAATTGTGTACGAGATTACGGAATCGCAATCATTACAGCTGATTACCGTGATGACGTGTGATTATACCTGATTACATATAGATTACGCTCAGAAATACATAATTACAGTTGATTATACTTTGATTACAGGTGATTATACTTTGATTACAGGTGATTACACTTCTACAAGTTGTGATTTAACAGTTTTAGTCGATTTTACTGCATTCCAAAAGCTATTAAACTTCTAGAGACAACTGTAGGAGGTTGTCAAACTGATTTAATAACAAACAAGGAAAAAAATAAAACAACCGTACAAAATACTCAAAAAACAATAGAAAAATTTTCAAACATACACATACATGTATGAATAAGTGATTCATTTACCATTTTACAAAACGTTGAAAATTTGTACTTTTTCTTCTTTTATTAGGCATGCATTAAATATGAAACTGGATCAGTTCGAATCCGAGTTTAGGAGCGAAACGGATTAGGTCTATAAATTTTATGCCAGTCTTCGCGCTCGGGTGGGTTCAAGATAAAATATATCTAATTTATTTTAAGTATTTTAAGTATAAAAGGGGGATTATTTCCCCCCTTTTATACTTAACCAATCAATCCCGAAAACTAATCAAGAAAGCGTTTTAACCCAATGAACCTATAAACAAATTTTGAAGCAAATAGGATAATTCTGCATGAAAAACCCATTTATATAAATTAAGGAGGGATTAGCCCCCCGTTCCCCCCCTTTATACTAAACCAATCAATCCTGAAAACTAATCATTGAAGCGTCTTAACCCAATGAACTTATAAACAAATTTTGAAGCAAATGGGATAATTCTGCTTGAAAAACCCGATTGTATAAATTAAGTGGGGGATTACCCCCCCGCTTCCCCCCTTTTACACTCAACCAATCAATCCCGAAAACTAATCAGGGAAGCGCCTTAACACAGTGAACCTATAAACAAAATTTGAAGGAAAACGGAATAATTCTGCATGAAAAAACCCATTTATATAAATTAAGGGGGGATTAGCCCCCGTTCCTCCCTTTATACTTAACCAATCAATTCCGAAAACTAATCAGGGAAGCGCCTTAACACAGTGAACCTATAAACAAAACTTGAAGGAAACGGAATAATTCTGCATGGAAAACCAATTTATATAAATTAAGGGGGGTTAGCCCCCCCCGTTCCCCCCTCCTGTACACTTAACCAATCAATCCCGAAAACTAATCAGTGAAGCATCTTAACCCAATGAACCTATAAACAAATTTTGATGCAAATGGGATAATTCTGCATGGAAAACCCATTAATATAAATTAAGGGGGGGATTAGTTCCCCCCTTTATACTTAACCAATCAATCCCGAAAACTAATCAAGGAAGCGTTTTAACACAGTGAACCTATAAACAAAATTTGAAGGAAAACGGAATAATTTTGCATGAAAAACCCATTTATATAAATTAAGGGGGGGATTAGCCCTGCGTTCCCCCCCCCCTTTATACTTAACCAATCAATCCCGAAAACTAATCAGGGAAGCGCCTTAACACAGTGAACCTATAAACAAAATTTGAAGGAAAACGGAATAATTCTGCATGAAAAACCCATTTATATAAATTAAGGGGGGGGATTAGCCCCCCCCCTTTATACTTAACCGATCAATCCCGAAAACTAATCAGGGAAGCGCCTTAACACAGTGAACCTATAAACAAAATTTGAAGGAAAACGGAATAATTCTGCATGAAAAAACCCATTTATATAAATTAAGGGGGGATTAGCCCCCCGTTCCTCCTTTATACTTAACCAATCAATTCCGAAAACTAATCAGGGAAGCGCCTTAACACAGTGAACCTATAAACAAAACTTGAAGGAAACGGAATAATTCTGCATGGAAAACCCATTTATATAAATTAAGGGGGGGTTAGCCCCCCGTTCTCCCCTCCTGTATACTTAACCAATCAATCCCGAAAACTAATCAGGGAAGCATCTTAACCCAATGAACCAATAGACAAATTTTGAAGCAAATGAGTTAATTCTGCATGAAAAACCCATTTATGTAAATTAAGGGGGGGATTACCCCCCCCCCCGTTCTCCCCCTTTATACTTAACCAATCAATCCCGAAAACTAATCAGGGAAACGCATTAACACAGTGAAGCTATAAAAAAATTTTGATGCAAATGGGATAATTCTGCATGGAAAACCCATTAATATAAATTAAGGGGGGGATTAGTTCCCCCCTTTATACTTAACCAATCAATCCCGAAAACTAATCAAGGAAGCGTTTTAACCCAATGAACCTATAAACAAATTTTGAAGCAAATAGGATAATTCTGCATGAAAAACCCATTTATATAAATTAAGGAGGGATTAGCCCCCCCGTTCCCCCCCTTTATACTAAACCAATCAATCCTGAAACTAATCATTGAAGCGTCTTAACCCAATGAGCTTATAAACAAATTTTGAAGCAAATGGGATTATTCTGCTTGAAAAACCCGATTATATAAATTAAGTGGGGATTACTCCCCCCCCCCTTCCCCCCTTTTACACTCAACCAATCAATCCCGAAAACTAATCAGGGAAGCGCCTTAACACAGTGAACCTATAAACAAAACTTGAAGGAAATGGAATAATTCTGCATGGAAAACCCATTTATATAAATTAAGGGGGATTAGCCCGCCGTTCCTCCTTTATACTTAACCAATCAATTCCGAAAACTAATCAGGGAAGCGCCTTAACACAGTGAACCTATAAACAAAACTTGAAGGAAATGGAATAATTCTGCATGGAAAACCCATTTATATAAATTAAGGGGGGTTAGCCCCCCCGTTCCCCCCTTCTGTATACTTAACCAATCAATCCCGAAAACTAATCAGGGTAGCATCTTAACCCAATGAACCTATAGACAAATTTTGAAGCAAATGGGATAATTCTGCATGAAAAACCCATTTATGTAAATTAAGGGGGGATTACCCCCCCACGTTTTCCCCCCTTTATACTTAACCAATCAATCCCGAAAACTAATCAGGGAAACGCCTTAACACAGTGAACCTATAAACAAAATTTGAAGGAAAACGGAATAATTCTGCAGGAAAAACTCATTTATATAAATTAAGGGGGGGATTAGCCCCCGTTCCCCCCCTTTATACTTAACCAATCAATCCCGAAAACTTATCAGGGAAGCGCCTTAACACAGTGAACCTATAAACAAAATTTGAAGGAAAACTGAATAATTCTGCATGAAAAACCCATTTATGTAAATTAAGGGGGGATTAGCCCCCCCCGTTCCCCCCCTTTATGCTTAACCAGTCAATCCCGAAAACTAATCAGGGAAGCGCCTTAACACAGTGAACCTATAAATAAAATTTGAAGGAAAACGGAATAATTCTGCGTGAAAAACCTATTTATATAAATTAAGGGGGGGATTACCCCCCACGTTCTCCCCCCTTTATACTTAACCAATCAATCCCGAAAACTAATCAGGGAAGCGCCTTAACACAGTGAACCTATAAACAAAATTTGAAGGAAAACGGATATTTCTATGAAGAGTTATCGCGTTACGTACATACGTACATACAGAACCGGCGGGCACATAAGCTCTCAGGCTTTGATAGCCTGTGAGCTAAAAACTGTTGTTAAATATTTCAATGAATACAAAAAAGAAAAAAAAAAGGTTTTCAGGGTTTTTTTTCCCTTTTGGAAAAATTGGTGATTAGATAAACAAGGAGTAGGCCGAAATAAACTGTAATTACAAAAAAATAAAAAAGTGACGTAACCTGATAACACTGAATATCATCAGTTCTTTCTATAAGAATTTTAACTTTTCATATTATGTGTACTTTAAAGTCCTTTAAAATTGTTTGTCTAAAATAATAATTTAATCCTTTTTCTCTTTCTGAAAAATAATAAATATAACTTTTAAGAATATTCTACCACTTCTTTGTCTTCCGCTTAAAGTTAAGCATTACTAATAAATCTACACTACATTGTTACATAAATATTACTTAATTTACTATTTGGTTTAATTTTAACTCTTTTAAAACAGTTACTATATCTTTACACAATTCTTTTAACTTTATATTAAAGGGAAACAAACTTTGTACCAAATAATAACATTGGAATTCTAAACAGGAATTTTGTGGGACCATATCCTCAATCAGTTAAAGGAGAATAGTACGCATAAAGAATCCATTTTAAATGAGATATCTATTACAAGAGCTTAAATTTCAACTGTACAGTTATTTATTTTACTTCTAAGACATTCGTTGATTTAAATCCTAATTTAAATATACATACTTCTTTTAAGGCAGACTGGAGATATATATTTTTTAACCCAATAAAAAATTCAATAGAATTGCATGAAAGAAAGCTAAATTTCAAATTAAAACCATTTTTATTTAATATTTATATGCAAGTTTACTGTAGAATGTTATCATCAACCAAAGTGAAACTTTAACATAATGTATTATAAAAAATAACATACTGGAGGCTAACACAAACACTAGTCAAGCTATACTATACATAAAGTTATATAACCTGTAAAAGCATTTATAAAAGCGTTAAGCCCTTAAAAGGATACTCCACTCCCGCGAAAACACCCGCTCGGTAATGTTAATCCTATGAGGGAAATATTTTAAGATATCTCGTTCGCATTTCAATATTTTTAAATGATTTTTTTTGCTTTGGATAGCTGAGGTCTATCTCTATGCCTGCCCTTTTGTACTTTTTCGATTTTGATTATAAGTTTTTTTTTTTATTAAGATACTTTAACTTTCGGAACTGGTTTCCAAAATGAAAGTATCCCCAGTAGAAAAAACTGCACCCAAAATCATAAAAGTAAAAAAAGGTCTGCATAGAGATTGACCTAAGCTATCCAACGAAAAAAATCATTTAAAAATCTTGAAATGCAAACGAGATATCTTAAAATATTTCTCCCATAGGATTAACATTAGCGAGTGGGTGTTTTCGCGTGATTAAATTAGCCTCTTAACAATGAAGACGTAGAAGAGGCTTAGAGGACTGAGTACTTTTATCCTTTCACACAATTTCCTCCTTATGTGGTGGCAGATGGACATATAGCGTAATATATCTGTTTTCTTGATAACTACATTTATGACACTTCTCCTGTACCAAGAAACACGTAAGTCAGACCTATTAGTGCAATAATACTCAAAATGAATTTTTTTCAGTTGTAACTTTTCTTGTGGGTGAATGATATATATTACACACCTTCTCGTATTAATTTTTATTCCCTTTTTTTCCCTCACTGTAATAATTATTTTGCACCAAGTGTTTTACTGAGCGATCACTTGGAGTCCATTTACACTTGTATTAATGTCGATTCGTTTCAGTTAACAGGGGAGGGGGGACACTGTAGCCAGCACAACGGAAACACTACTTCGATTTCGTTTTACGCCACAAATATTCTTTCTTTGCTTAAAATTTGGTTGCTCAGAAGGAAAGCATTAATTCCAAAACTGTCGAAATTGAAGAAGATTCAGAGTTTGACACATTACAAAACAATCGATTAGAGGAACAAGGCGCAGCATATGACGATCCTTCTTACAAAGGACTTACGACGCTCTCCTACTTCTTCCATTAATAGCTTATAGTGCTTGTCTTTTATCATCCGTAATGAAGTAGATTCACAACCAATAAATTTAACGGTAACTTTAATTAAGTACACAAAAGTGAATTGGAGCAGGTTTAGATTAACACAACATTCTTCAATATCACAATACAAGTTAGGCACGATACCGTCTATCAGAATCCGTAAATGGGGATGAACTAACTAGTTTGAGAGTTCTCAGAGGAAATTATGATGCTGTACAGAAAGGAGGTACTGGCATCATCTAGTAACGAGGAGGGATACTAGGATAGGAGTAAATCTTTTCGCCACATTATTCTCCCCCAGTACTCAGACAGTAAATGTTAGGTATCTAGGGTTGAAATATACACGACGACCAGAACGTATAACCACGATGGTAGCAGAATCAAATGTTGGAGAATCTGATGAAGCTTTATGTTGGATTTTGTGGTTCTGCAGAAAAGGTGATGGAGATGGAATAGGCTGATTATGTCGAGAAAAAGGCTGGTTTAACTCTGTCATATGTTTATTGTAGAGTGTTTGCCCTTGTTGTCTAAGGTAAAGTTCTTTGATGAATGATGAACGAGCGATCATCTTGAAAGGGCCGTTACAGGATGCCTGGAGAGATTTCTTTACTCTTTCGTTTCAAACAAAAACATGGGTACACGACTCCAGAACAGATTGCACAAAAATAGGACTTTTTTGTGTGCAGAGGTAGGATCTGGAGATAGGTTTATCATGATTTCACACAGCGTCTGCAAAAAGGTCTCAGGATCAGTAATTGGTGAAGTTTGCGACGATAGTATTAAATCTCCAGGTAATCTTAAGGTAGTCCCATAGAGCATCTCTGAGCAGATTCTTCCAAAATTCTCCTTAAAAGTTAAACGAGACCGAAGAGTGTAAACACAATGTGTAAAGTTTCCTTCCACCATAAGTTTTTGTTGTATTTTAATGCTGCTTTGAGGGAACAGTGAAATCGTTCGACGAGGCCATTTCCAGCCAGATGATACAGGGTTGTCCGAGAACGACGGATTCTAAGATTTAGTTTAAGTGAGGAAAACAAACGTGATTCGAACTAGTGACTTTGATCGGTAGTGATGATCTTTGGAATGCCAAATCTACCAATCCAGTGAGTTATGAAAGCACGAGCAATGGTCTCAAGATAAATATTCTGTATAGGAATGGCTTCTGTCCAAACAAACAATCGGTCAATGCAGGTGAGTATATATGCATAACCTTCAGATGGTGTGTAATGAGCCAACGATGTCTAGGTGGACATGTTCAAATCGTTAAGAGGGTACACCAAACTTTTGTAGATTGTGAGTGAGTCGAAAGATTTTGGATCTTTCACAACTAATGCAAGAACGTTCCTATTCGGCAATGTCCTTGAGCATGGAAGGCCAGACGAATCTGCTTTGGATAAGCTGTTTAGTAGCTCGTATACCAGGATGCGAAAGGTTGCGCAGTGAACTGAAGACCAGACGTCGAAAGTAAGCAGGAACATGAAGCCTAACAGTATTGGTACTGGTATCGCAAATAATTTATGTTACTGAGTTCATTCGTAGAATCTTTAGTTTTAGAGATGATCATGCGTTAGATAACAAGTTCTGGAGTTCGACATCATTTGTTTACGCTCGGGCCGTACCATCAAGATTAAGAGCTGCAACGTGCATATCGTTCATGCGTAAGAGTGCATCAGTAACGATATTGGCAGAGCCAGATATATGTCTGATTGTGCTGAATTGTGAAATGTCGAAGTTGCCTTGGGGAAGAAGGTTCAGAGATGTTTGAAAAGGCAAAAGTTAAGGGACGGTGGTCAGTAAAAATAATGAAGTTTTGACCTTCTAAATTATGACGAAAATGTCTAACCATGGAGTATATTGCCAGCAGTTTCCTATCATATGTGCTATAATTTTTTCTGGGGAAGACAGTTTTTTTAGAAAAAAAATGCGAGTGGTTTATTGTCGTCCGCCGCGTGCGAGAGGTCCGAGCGACATGACTTCGCTAAGTCAAAGCTCAAGAGGGTTGCTCGTAGGAGACAATCGTTGGCGTTGGTTTGCTTGCAGAAGAGCCAGAATTGATGTGGCAGCCAAACACTTGGTGCATGTAGTCACACACTCCCCCTGCGATGATATCTTTTATCAGTCCTTTAAACATGCCAGGAAATGCACAGTTCGTCCCGACATAGTAACCACAGGTTTTTTTAAGACACTTTAGAAGACAGGCAGTCTATAGCAATAAGAGCTGGAGTGTTTGATGTAACAGGAGTGTCTGATGCCAGGAAAGCTGGTCTAAGTCTGTCTAATGACACTGCACTTGCGTCCATTGAAGTCAATAATAAAAGTCTTTGACTCTCTTCGATGACTTTATAAGGTCCATCATAAGGGTTTTTTAGCGGTTTTTTTTACTCCATCATATCGCGAAAACACATGTGAGCAGTCTTTTAGATGGGGTGAATAAACATTGATTTAACTCCATGTCTGGAGGCTGGTGTAGAACGAATGTCTCTAAAATGCAGTTTTAAACCTTTTACAAACTTCTGAGTTGAAGGGTCTGATGTGGTGGGAACGAAAAATTCTCCAGGAAGCCGAAGGCTAGTTCCATAGTCTAAGTCTGCCGTCGTGGCTTGACTATCTTCTTTAGAAACTGAGTAGAAGCCAAGTAGGATGGTGGGCAATGCTACAGTCCACTGGTCGGTGCTATATGCTCCTAAAGCAGCTTTAAGCGGGTGATGTAATTCTTCGACCATGCCGTTTGCCTGCGAGTGAGAAGGCGAAGATCTTATTTTCTTTATCCCTAGGAAGTGGGACAGCGACCGGAATAGCATGCAATCAAACTGCCTTCCCTCGTCCGTTGTGATTTTTGACGAGCAGCCGAACACCGTTATCCACTGGTTGTAGAAAACCGTAGCTACTGTATGTGCACTAATGTCTGCGATAGCCACAGCTTTTGTACATCGTGTAAATCTGTCCACCATAATGAGACTGTAGGAATTGCTCTGAGAAAAATGAAAGAGGACCAACTAAATCAAGATGCACATGATCAAATCCCTTAGTTTGGTTAGGGAAAGAACCCTCTGGGGTTTTAGTATGCCGGCTGACCTTAGCTTTCTGGAAAGGGCACATTGCTTTGACCAAGTTGCTCAATCTTTATTAATTAAAGACCAAATAAATGTAGATCTTACCAATTTAGTTGTGCCTCTAATTCCTGGATTGGCCAGATTATGTAATTGGGATAAAATTTGTTTACGAAATGAGCTAGGAATATATGGTGTAGCAGTACCGGTCGAAAAATCACAATATATTGGAGTTATATGGCCAGGTAAGGTAACTTTTTTTAATTCTAAACTTTGCAGGTTGTCGATTAAACTTTGTAAGTCAGGATCATTTGTTTGCAGTTGAATAATTTCATCAAAATCGATAGGGTTTGGCATTGATATTGCAGCGATCCGAGAAAGCGTGTCTGCTGTGATATTTTCGGATCACAGGTCGGTTGGATGTCGTGGTAAATCTCAGTGGATGTCGGTTGTAAATTGGGATATAAAGTCCAATTGTTCAGTTTTCACTGATGAATGCTTGTCAGTGCGCTGTTGAAATGCAAATGTGATCTGTAAAGAGCGTGAAACATCTTGCCTCGAGCATGTGACGAAATTGTTTAACGTTAGCATATGCTGCAAGTAGCTCTCGATCTTATGCACTGTAAGCGCGCTCAACTTGAGTAAGTTTGCGAGAAAAGAATCCAAGGGGTTGCAATTCATTTTCGACCATTTGCGATAATGTTCCATCGATTGTGAAATCTGAAGCATCTACATGCAACACTAAATTTGCCTCTGGTTTCGGGTATACTAAAAGGGTTGCATTTACAATTAATTCCTTACATATTGTAAATTCACTGTTTGCTTCATCTGACCACTGAATTTTCGTTCTGTCATTTTTCTTAGCGCTTTTTAAATAGTTCTTAAGGATTATTTGATGTTTAGCTACATTCGGCAAAAACCGGCAGAAAAAATTTAAGAAACCAAGAAATCTTTGAAGATTTTTTATCGTTTGAGGTTGTGGGTAATTTTATATGGGTGCGACTTTATCAGAGAGGGGATTCATTCCTTGCTGTGAAATAAGGGGGCCTAAAAAGGAAATTTCCGGGACACCAAATCAGCATTTTGAAACATTAATTTTAAGTCCATATGCATTTAATCTTTCAAATACCATGCGCAAATGAACTTTGTGTTTAGCCTCATTATAGCTAAAAATGAGTATGTCATCTAAATAAACGAAACAAAACGGTAAATCACCCAAAATTTCATTCATGAACCTTTGGAAGGTTTGTGTTGCATTACATAATCCAAAGTTTAAAAAAGGGAACTCAAAAAGTCCGAATGGTGTACAGACTGCTGTTTTTGGTATGTGGTCAGGATGTACGGGAATATGGAAATAAGCTCTAAGAATATCGATTTAGAAAATATACTTTTTCCATGAAGCGCATTTGAAAAATCCTGAATATGAGGAATAGAATACCTGTCCGGTGTGGTGCATGGATTTAATCTTCTATAATCTCCAACTAGGCGAATGCTACCACAACTTTTAGAAACCACATGTATAGGAGAAGACCGTGGATATTTAGAGGTCCTCCATATTTCCTGGTCAATCATAAACTGAAATTCTTTTTTTTACAACTTTGTAAAGTTTAGAATTTAAGGGTGTATTCAAATCCAAACTGCTTATTTTGAGACACATTTGTAAATTCATTTTTTCTCTAAAATGCATCCAATTGGTAGGTTCTCTTAATCAAAAACTTTATAATGTCCGTATTGTCTCGATTTTTTGATAAAGGCAGAATATATTTCAAAAAATGCTGTCAAAGTGGACATTTTGAATCGAATTTCCCAAAGCGTTGGCGCTGGAAACAAAAAAAAATAATCGTACTGTGACAATAATTGTCTGTAAATCAATTTCTAATTAATTGAACGAAAAATAAAAACATGGGGCCCTTATAAACGTCTTTATAAATCACGCTGCCAAGTTTCTTGTTGTTACTTTTAAAAATGAGTCTGAAAATGTGTCTCAAAATTTTGAGTTGTTGAGTGTGGAAAAAATATTTTTTTTGAATACCGCCTTAATCGTCTTGGCTTATTGTGAACTGGGGGGGGGGGCTGTAGTTTCAATATAATGAAGTGTATTATGTGGCGCTGGCTCATGTTTCGACGTTATTTTTGTAAGTTTGGGATTTATTTTTGTAAGTTTGCGATTATTCTGATAAAATTTTGTGATAGTCAAAATTGTTTGAAATAAGTTTAAACCTTTCAGGGGCAGTGGTATGTTTATAAAACCACTTAATTTTAATTCCCAAACGCCACAATAGCACCAGAATTTTGCTAAAATCGTTTCTATTTAATATGTATGTGAAATATTGCCTTTTTCTTATTTGGAAATAAATTTTTTGGTAAATTACGGTGCCAGTCATTTATTTCAACATTTTAGTACTGAAAGTACTTTGCCCCTGAAAGGGTTAACAGAACTTTCCTGATACGGATATGCAAATATCCCAATTTGTGAAAGTTTTGTAATGCTGTCAATCAGCCTACGACGTTTAAGGTCAATCAGAAGACAAACTTTTCTAAAAGTCTGCTCCAATAATTGGCATAGGTACACTGGCTATTAAAAAATTCCAATCGAAATTCCGTCTCAAACCAAGGTCCATATTCATTAATTTTGAACCGTATGTCGAAATTTTTGTAATGTTTGCAGCAAATAATTGTAAGGGATCTGAATGAAAATTTTTAGAGGTTGTAGGAGGTGGAATGCACGACATATCAGATCCTGAATCCACTAAAAAATTTAAATGGGATCTCTTATCAAAAATGTATGGGTGACAAGATTTAGGGGCTATCGGTGTTGATTCGCTGAAATTTGCATATCTATAGCCGAGTCTAGTTTTAGGGGTTATTTGTGACAAATTTACAGGGCTCACTACATTTGTGTACTTTCTTGCCGAATCTTTGATGGTAAAAACAAAAATTCCCAGAACAGCTTTGGCGATGCGGCGATTTGAAATACCGTCCACGAGACCTATCCCTTGATCGCGATATCGACATTCTTTCTATTTTGTTGCTTAGTGCAGCAATTTCAGCGCGGAGTACAGATATTTCGTTCGGTGGCGAGTCAGTAGTGGCAGGGCTGTCATGAATACCGGGCTAAGACAGCTAATCGGAAATCACGCAACCAAAGGGGGGAGTGACGTGAGTGAGATCGGTTTTCAAACTGTTTCTCCACTTCCCCTGGTAATTCATTTGAGCAGGATAGGAGTTCGATAGTGGGTGGTTATCTTCAATATTCCCAATGTTTACAAAGTCACAGCTTCAAGGTTCACAACAGCTCTATTTTTTCATATATGAATCTCTACACAAGCTATTAAGCTATAAATGGACTTTAAAAAATGTCGTTAAAAGCTACGAGAAGAGACTGTTTGAACATGTAAAACCATTGTTATCTCGAGAAAGTTTTTGAGATGCCTCGATATTGTTGTGTTCCCCCAGTGCGCATCAAATAAGCACGGGGAATATGTGACTTGCGACATACGGGTAACCTTCCTCTTAAATCTTGTAATGCATGCTACAGTCACTTCAGAAAACTCTGAATGGACACACAGACACTTTGTCATCAATACTTGCTGATTCGCCCGGCGTTGCCCAGGCCCGTCAAAAAATCGTACAAAACCCGAAAAAACTCTAAATTTCGCGGAAATTAAAAAAACTGCTGCACGAGTTCCAACTAAACTTTATTAAAAAGGGAACACATTTTCTATATTCGGCTAGATGAAATAAACTTTTACTGATGTAGAAAAATGTCAGCGAATCGCGAAAGAATTCTTAAAATCGCAAAAAAAAGAAAGAAAAAATAATCGTAAACAACAAAATTTGCTACAGTGGACTATAAGGTTAAAACAGTATTCCTTTTATGAATAACGAAAAATCACTACGAAACGCGAAAAATATCTGAAAATCGCAAAAAGAAATTCACGAAAAATTCAAAAATCGCTGTACGAATCCCGAATGAACTTTGGACTAAAAAATGAAAACCGGATTTATTTTTCATAATGTGGAAAAATCGAAGCAAAACGAAAAAAAAAACATCCGCTTAAAATCGCATAAAAAATTGCAAAAAATTCCAAAATTGCAGAGGACACAATTTAGTATAAAGGGCTAAAAGATGGTAACCGAAACTCTTTTATGAATGTCAAAAAATCACAGCGGAATGCACAAAATCCCAAAAAATCACGTTAAAAATTATATTAAAAATTGCTAAAGATACAAAAATCGCGAAGGAAAAATTTTACTTTATTAGGCTAAAAGTTTGAACTATAATTCCTTTTACGAATGTCAAACATCGCCACAAAACGCAAAAAAAAGCGCGAAAAATCGAATTGAAAATCGCTAAAAATTCAATTATCGGGCAAAATTTACTATATGCTAAAAATTTGAAACCGAATTCCTTTCATCAATGTAAAAAAATCGCAGAAAACACGAAAAAATGCTAAAAATGCATAAAAAGTTAAATAAAAAAAATCTAATAAAAAAATTCAAAATTGATCTTTGAGATTCATAACTACAGATACAGAGGTTTCAATCTTGTAGCCGCCCCACCAGCACTTGAGAGGTTGGCTCTCAAAGCTGATAGACGTGGAGATGCTGGGTTCGAAGCCCATCGTGCCCGTCGATCGCATCGTTCGGAGTTTTCTGCGATTTTCTTCGTATTTGGGTAACCTTGTATAAATACGGATAACTTTCCCTTATAAAGACACCCCACAGTGAGGACATCCCCCTCGTCGTATATCCATCGCGTATAGATAATCGTCCGTAATAAACAACACTATCAATTTTTTTAGCTGAATTTACTGAATCTTGTCTTCTGCTAATTTTGAATTTATCGCTTATTTTTCGAGTTAGATCTGTCGCGTTTTTTTTTTTTTTACATCCGTAAAAGGAATCCGGTTTAAATCTTTTTGCCTAGAATAAGAGATTTTGTCCTCTGCGATTTTGGAGATTTTTGCGAATTTGTTATGCGATTTTTAGCCTTTCACGCGTTCCGCGAGAATTTTTTGGCATTCATAAATACATTTCAATTTCAATCTTTTAGCCCAATATAGTAAATTTTGTTCGCTGCGATTTTTAATTTTTTACGAATTTGTTATGCGATTTTTGCATTCTGTGCTGATTTTTCCACATTCGAAAAAGGAACATTCTTATAACCGAATATAGTAAATTTTGTCCTCTACGATTTTTTAATTTTTCACGATTTTTGTATTATTTTTGCGCGTTTCTCGGCAATTTTTTGGCATCTGTAGAAATTTCTGGTTTCAGCTGTTTAGCTCAATATAAAAAAAATTGTCCTGGGTGAATTTTTAATATTTTGCGATTTTGTTATACAATTTTTAGCGCTTTGTGGCATTTTTTTGACATTCGTAAAAAGAATCCAGTTTAAATTTTTTTGCCCAATATAATAAACGTTGCTCTCTTCGATTTTTTAATTTTTTGTGTAATTTTTACCTTTTTTCGCATTTTGTGGCGATTTTTTTCAAAATTTTTTCTGAAACCGATGAACAATTGTTCATCATTTATTCATCATTGTTGTTCATCATTTGAACAATTGTTCAATGCGTTTGATAAAACTCGCTATTTTTTTCTATGAGCGGTTGACAAAATTCGTGATTTTTTTTACTGAATGATTGACGAAATTCGCTATTTATTCACATGAGTGATTGACGAAATTTGCGATTTTTTTCTCGCAGCTAATTGACGTAACTTGCATTTTTTTCCATGAGCGATTGACGATATTCGTAATTCTTTTCAGTGATTGACAAAATTGCGATTTTTTACCTGAGGCATTGAAGAAATTCGTGATTTTTGTCATATGACGAAATTCGGAATTCCGTAATTTCCGATTTTGGCATCTGTGGTCTCCGTCGGCAGATTAATGAAATTCGCGGTTTTTTTTCGCGAGAAATGATGAAATTCACAATTTTTACGCACCCGTTCGACGACATACGCGATTTTTATGCGCCTGATCGACGAAATACTTAATTTTTACGCGCACAATCGACGAAATACGCTATCTTTACGCGTACAATCGACGAAATACGCTATCTTTACGCGCCCGATTGACGAAATACTCGATTTTTACGCACCCGATTGACGAAATACTCGATTTATACGCACCCGATTAACGAAACATGCGATTTCGATCGTCGAAAAACACGATTTTTACTCACCCAATTGACAAAATTCGTAATTTTTACGCGCCCGATCGACGAGTTCATGATTTTCCTGCGACCTATGGACAAAATTTGAAATTTTTTCCGCGCTAATTGGCGAAAATTACAATTTCGGGAAATGTTGGCATCTAGGTCTTCGCGGGTCACAGGTTGTGCCTCCCTATTCTAAAACATAATTTTTACTATAATTGTTACAGTATATATACCTACATAATACAGTATATACCTACATAGTACTCATATTTTTTAATCCGCGTAAACAAAAATTCAAGAACTTTTAATTCATTATTTTTATCCACAAAATTATTTTGGTTGTTGGCACGTTGTGGTAATGTAAAATATTTCTTTAAAAAAAATTGACACGTTACTATGAAAAGGTACGCTGCCCTGTCCTGGCAGGGCTGACACTAGACATGAGTTAGATGAGGCATCCGCCCCAGGGCGCGCCCCTAGAAGGGCGGCATTTAGCTCACATATAATGAACATATAATCCATTATTGCGCCAAAACTTTAAAAAAAGGAGAGATTTTTTTTCTTATTTTAGAATGGAAATACGGAGTACATTGCATATAATTACAGTCAAAGAAGTTGTATATAATTACACTTACCGAATTCCTGTTACAATGTTTTAGTCCATATAATAAATCTTTTTCTCAACGATTTTTGATCTGATTTTTATCGTTTTCTTGCATTCCGTGGCGATTTTTTGACATTTATAAAAGGAATTAATTCTATTTCAAACTTTTAGCCTAATATATAGTAAATTTTGTCCTCCACGATTTTGGATTTTTTAGCTATAATTAATGCGATTCTTAACTTTTTTGCGTTCTGCTGGGATTTTGTGATATTCGGAAACAAAATTCGTCTTCATTCATTTAGCCTAATATTAGCACTTTGGCTTCCGTGATTTTCAATGCGATTTTTAGCGTATTTTCGCACCGGTTTTTTGACATTCCGGAAATAATTCCCTTTAAAATGTTTTAGCCTAGTAAATTTGGTCCTGTTCGATTTTTAAAATTTTAACGATTTTTTATGCGCTTTCTAGCGTTTTTCTTCTTTTTTTGGGGCGTTTTTGTTTTCAACATTAGTAAAAGGAATCCAGTTTTAAAATTTTAGCCCAATATGGTAAATTTTGTCCTACTTTCAATAAAGTTTATTAGGAATTCGTAGAACGATTCTTAGGATTTTTTCCCGTTTCGCAGCGATTTTTTGACATTGTTAAAAGGAAGTCGGTTTCAAACCTTTACACTATTGTAGTAAATTTTGTTCTCCTCGATTTTTGAATTTTTAGTGATTTTTTGGCATTTATAAGAGGAATTCGGTGTCAAATTTTTATCGTAATACAGTAAATTTTGTACTCCGCAATTATTGAATTTTTAATGCGATTTTCAGCTTTAATTTTTTCGCGCTCCGCTGCGATTTTTTGACATTCGTAAAAGGAAATAATTCTGTTTCAAACTTTTAGCCTAACATAGTAAATTTTGTCCGCTGCGATTTTTGAATTTTTGGTTATTATTTAGCGTTCCGCGGCGACTTTTTCAACATTCATGACGAAAATTCCTGTTACCATGATTTAGTCCACAATAGTAAATTTTGTTCTGTGCGATTTTTTTAATTTTTAGCGATTATTAGCGTTTTTTGGGGAGGTTTTGCGGCGATTTTTTTGACACTCGTAAACGGAATTCGGTTTCAAACTTTAAGCCTCATATAGTAAATTTTGTCTTCCGCATTATTATATTTTAAGCGATTTTTAATGCGATTCTTAACGTTTTTTCGCACACTAGTAGAAATAATCCGGTTTTAATCTTTTATTTCAGTATAATAAATTTTGTCTTGTTTTTAATAGACGAAAAGGTGTAAATATGGACACCCTTTTTTGTTTTTGACTTAAAATATCTTTAATTTTGAAAAATTCTAAATTTTTAACCTTCATTAACAACTATAACAAGTTTACTAAAATGATAGGAGACAAAACAATGATTAATATGAATTATTTCCATTCGAAAGCGAAGATTTACAAAAGGCTTTTTAAAAAAGGACCAGAAAAAAATGGGGTGCAAATATGGGCCCTCTCTAAAAAATCACAAAAAAATAGTTTAAAATGTTTTAAAAAGGATAAAGGAATACAAAATGGTCGAGAATTTATTTATTAAGTAAAAAAATCATTTACTAAAATCACAAACATAATTGGCTCTTTCAGCCGGCACAATCTAAGTATGGCCACTTTTGGCACATAACACATTTAATCCTCACTTCTCCGCGAGTGTCTTCAGAGAACTTTCCACTACAAAAGATGCAAGTTGCATCGCTTGAATCTGTTTTATCTTGAATCAGTTTTATCTAGTTGATATCATCATCGCTGTCCACAAGGGGAGGGTCATTGTAATCTGATGAATCCGATGTTGAAGCGCATACCGTTACGTGGGTCTAATTTTCTTTTATTTTGGAGCCTTTAATCTTCCCACCCCTGCCCCTTGACCGGTGTTTTATCACGAGAAAACTCAAGGTAGTCTTCTTGAGAGAACTTTTGTCAACCGACTTGATCAACTGATTTTTATATGGTGATCCAGTGATGAGGACCTTGTTCCTTTGCGTCCACGAATAGTAGTTCTTTTCTTAATGTTGGTAATAAGAGCTATATTGAACATAGAAACTGCATTTGAAGCTCCCGGTAGTGTTTTAGAAGCACCTAAAATGGGGCCCATATTTACGCCAAGAAAGGGTGCCCATATATATGTCGTAGGCTAATTGGGAAATCTGGCTCTTTGCAAAGAGCCTAGACTGTTTGCAAAGAGGCGGTCTAATTGGAGAATCATCTCCCTTTTCCCAATCAGCCTGCTATTTTTCAGGCTTATTGCAAAGAGCCTACACAGCGTTAGGTTAATTGGAATATGGTCATTTATTTCGCAATCAGCCTGATAATTTTTAGGCTTATTAAAGAACCTAGATAGCGTTAGGTTAATTGAAAAATGGCCATGCCTATTTAGAAAATGACCAGCTCTTTGTCAATATATGGTGTTGTACCCAACTCGAACCTGAAAATCCATTCGAGTCGACCAGAACCCGAAGAAAAATTCCACCGAACCATAACCCGATCCTAAAAGGACAAAATAAATTCGTTCGAGTCGCAATCCGACCCGAACCAGAAAACTGAAGTTAACCTGAAACAAGACCAGAACCCGACAAAAAAATCCATCGAACCATAACCCTATCCGAACCAACAAAATAAAATTCCTTCATGTCACAACCTGACCCGAACATAAAAATTTGAAGTTAACCAGTAACCCGATCCAAACCAGAAAAAATAAATTCCTTCGTGTCGCAACCCGACCCGAACCTGAAAATCAAAATCAACCCGAAACACAACCTGAACCCGACAAAAAAATCCTTCGAACCATAACCCGATCCGAACCAGACAAAATAAAATTCCTTCATGTCACAACCCAACCCAAACCTAAAAATTCAAAGTTAACCAGTAACCTGAACAAGACATAAAAATTATCGAACCGTAACCCAATCTGAACCGGAAAAATAAATTCCTTCGTCTCGCAACCCGACTCGAACCTGAAAATTGCAGTTAGCCTGAAAAATTATGCTAACCCGAAATCCGACCCAAATCTGAAAATTTAAGTTAGCCCGAAACCCGACCCGAACCCGACAAAATTAATCCATTGGACCGTAATCCGATCAGAACCAGACAAAATAAATTCCTTCGTCTCGCAACCTGACCCGAACATGAAAATTGAAGTTAACCCGAACCAAACAAATAAAAATTCATCGATACATAATCCGATCCGAACCTGACAAAATAATTTTCAGTTTTTAGGTTTCGGGTTAAATTAAATTTTAAGGTTCGGGTCGGTTTTTGGGTTAACTTAAATTTTCAGGTTTGTCTCGGGTTGTCAGACGAAGGAATTTATTTCTTCGGGTTCCGATTGGGTTACGGTTAGATGAATTTTTTGTCGGGGTCGGGTCGGGTTTCGAGTTAACTACAATTTTTAGGTTCGGGTCGGGTTGCATGACAACGGTAATTATTTTGTCAGGTTCGGATCGGATTATGTATCGATGGATTTTTATTTGTTTGGTTCGGGTTAACTTGATTTTTGAGTTTCGGGTCGGGTGTCGAGACGATGGAATTTATTTTGTCGGGTTCAGGTCGCGTTTCGGGCTAACTTAAATTTTCAGATTTGGGTCGGATTTCGGGTTAACTTCAATTTTCAGGTTCAAGTCGGGTTGTGAGACGAAGAAATATTTTTTTTTCAGGTTCTGATTGGGCTACGGTTCGTTGGATTTTTTTTTCGGTTCGGGTGGGGTTTCGGGTTAACGTGAATTTTCTGGTTTAGATCGGGTAGTGACACAAAATAATTTATTTTGTCAGATTCGGTTCGGGTTATGGTTCGATGGATTTTTTTGTCGGGTTTGGGGTTAACTTCAATTTTCTGGTTCGGATCGGGTTGCGTGATGACGAAAATTATTTTGTCGAGTTCGGATCGGGTTACGTAACGATGGATTTTTATTTGTGTGGTTCGAGTCGGCTATCGGGTTAACTTCAATTTTCAAGTTCGGATGGGGTTGCGAGACGAATAAATTTATTTTGTCGGGTTTGGATCGGGTTATTATTCAATGGATTTTTTTGTCTGGTTCGGTTCGGTTTCGGAACGATGGTAATTTTTTGTCGGGTTTCGGTTGAACTTAAATTTTCAGGTTTGCGGTGGGTTTCGGGTTAACTTGAATTTTCTGGTTTGGATCGGGTTGACACGAAGGAATTTATTTTTTCGGGTTCGGATCGGGTTACGTATCGATGAATTTTTATTTGTCTGGTTCGTTTAACTTGTTTAACTTGAATTTTCCGGTTCGAGTCGGGTTGCGAGATGAAGAATTTTATTTTGTCGGGTTCGGATCAGGTTACTGTTCAATGGATTTTTTTATCTGGTTCGAGTCGGGTTACGGGGCGGCGATGGTAATTTTCTGTCGAGTTTGGGTCTGGTTTCGGGTTAACTTAAATTTTCAGGTTCGGGTCGGGTTAACTTGAAATTTCAGCATCGAATCGGGTTGCGTTGCAACGGATTTTATTTTGTCGTGTTAGGATCGTGTTACCGGCCGATGAATTTTTTTTATCGGATTCTAGTTGGATTTCGAGTTAACTTCAATTTTCAGGTTCTGGTCGGGATGCATGACGACGGAAATTATTTTGTCGTGTTTGGATCGGGTTACGGTTCGATGGAATTTTTTTACTGGTTCGGGTTAACTTTGATTTTCAGGCTCGAGTCGGGTTGCGACACGAAGGAATATATTTTGTCGGGTTCCGGTTCGATGGAATTTTTATTTCTTGTTCGGGTTGGGTTACTGGTTAACTTCGAATTTTTAGGTTCAAGTCGGGTTGCGACATGAAGGAATTTATTTTATCAAGTTCGGATCGGGTTACGGTTCGATGGATTTTTTTGTCGGGTTCTTGTTTCGGGTTAACTTCAGTTTTCTGGTTCGGGTCAGGTTGCAACTTGAAGGAATTTATTTTGTTCTTTTAGGATCTGGTTATGGTTCAATGGCATTTTCAGGTTCGAGTTGGATACAACACCCTATATTGATAAAGAGCTGGTCATTTTCTAAATAGGCATGGCTATTTTTCAATTAACCTAACTCTATCTAGGCTCTTTGCAATAAGACTAAAAAATTATCAGGCTGATTGAGAAATGAATGACCATATTCCAATTAGCCTAACGCTGTCTAGGCTATTTGCAATAAGCCTGAAAAATAGCTGGCTGATTGGGAAAAGGGAGATGATTCTCCAACTAGATTGCAAAGAGCCGGATTTCCCATCTAAGAAAGGTGGTCACTTTCACATGTAACCTAAAGACGTGCGTGACTAAATGCCTGCTTTTAAAAGTAGCTTCAGATCTCCGCTTTCAGGATATCAATGTGAAATTATTTTAAACTAACCATAAGAACATGAAAAGAAAACGATTTCAGATACGTGTCAAAAGTTTGCAGTCCACAATAAACACCATTTCACACAATAACTCCCGCTCCATCCACACTAGTTGAAAGAATGATTCCAATTGCTCAGTTCTATCTCATTATCATCAAATTGCACCATCTAAAGCCCTGGTTGCAAGCCTTCAGCACCTCCCATAGCCACTTGGGGAGGGGTGCCCATATTTACATAGCCCGTTTTTATACCTTTTCCTCTAATAGAAATTCGTTCACCAATTTTTGAATTTTTTGTGAATTTTGTATGCGATTTTTAGAATTTTTTTAAGTTTCGCTACGATTTTTTGACATTCATAAAAGAATGTCTGTTTTAATCTCTTAGACCAATATAGTAAATTTTGTCCTCTTCGATTTTAGTATGCAACTTTTAGCGTTTTTTCGCGGTTCGCAGAGATTTTTCCACACTAGTAAAAAGGATCTGTTCAATCTCCTAGCCCAATATAGTATTTTTTTTTCGCTTTTCAATAAAGGTTATTCGGAATTCGTAGAGAGATTTAAAATTTTTGGCGATTTCATACTTCAATTTTTAGTTTTTTTTTGCGTTTTGTGCTGCTTTTTAACGGGCTCTGGCAACTCCTGTCGGGTCAGCTAGTTTGAATTATTCTAACAATTGTATAGAGAATTTCTTTATGTTACGGAACTTATGCATTACGGCAGACGTAAAAGGCTTGCGTGATCGTGTTATTAATGAATAGTGGTAAAATGTCAGGTTCTTCATCTGTCTCGGGAAATGTTATAGAAACAGAAAAGACGCATACCTGTAATTTGAAGAAAAGCAAATAAGACACAGTTGTTGTCTGGAAACCATGCTTTTTATTCTTCAATCACATGGAGGTGTTTTGGGGATTCCATCTGGGCATCTGGCTCATTCTGACTCCTCTTATTGTCTGTCTCTGCTTGACATGAGAGACAATTGACACGATACTTTAATCGTTGCTACTTCTCGAAAACAAACTGTAGAATTGCGTACGTGCTCCGATAGCACATGTTGTTACGTGCCGTGCCGGAAAAACCCGGACACGCTAACTTGAAGACAGGGGGGTGCCATTTCCCTTTAGTTCTGGTATCAAGTTTTCGGTTTTTCTGACGTCACTGCGCGTGCTAAGTAGGATTCTTTCAATGGGAAAGTACGCATTTTCTCATTTAAAATAGTATTTCTGCTTTAAAAAAATCGTTTCTTTGGTCATATGAGAGCATATTTCTTCAAAATAAAACATTTTTCATTAGCGAAAGTATTTTTTTCTTGGAATAAAGCGATTTAGAGGGATTTTTTTTTCCTTCAAATGAAATAGTCCTGTATCTGTTTTGCTAAGATAGGGAGTTATTATTGCTTGTTATCTTTGGTCGATCTTTGAAAGAGATGGGAGTGTGAAGTAAACATTTATTGTCATTTTCTGTGACAGCCAGGGCAAATTTGCCTCACACGAAGCTTTAATTGCTTCTCAGAAAGAGGGACTTCCGGTCAGTTTTGCTAGATAGTAGCAGATATTTCCCAGCTTTTGTTAGTGCAACATCTCTTGGTTTTAGCTCTTTAACTGGTTTTTCCAAATATGCACAAAAATATAATAAAAACATTTGTGAAAACAAGAACTTTCATTCGATTGAATATATTCATCAGAAATAAAAAAGAGATACGCTGCCAGAAAATCAAAAATGTGGAGCCAATCAACTTTGATTGCACGGTAAAATGAAAAATAGCAAATAATGGAGCGCACATATAAGATACGTCTTCAAAATGCACCCTGTGATGAAATAAAATGCTTGAAATGAAAGCATATTCTGAAGGTAAAAACCTAAAATATTTTTATATAATTTTATCATCATACAGCATTAAAATATTATGGAAGTAACACTTTTGGAAGTTGTTTATAAAAGTATATTATTCTGGATTTCAAATATAATTTTTCTATATCGCATAAATCTGTGAGTTTTAAGCAAATATGCCATTTAAAAATTAAAGTTTCTATTTTTATTTGTATTTTAAATCTTTCTTATAAATACTGCTCCTTTTTATTCTAATATATATATATATATATATATATATATATATATCAATTTGATATTCAATCACATCAACTATCTGAATAGAATCTGAAGAAACAACATTAAATTTTAAAATTAAATTTTAAACGCTCAAAAAAGATGTAATTTTAAATATTATTTGAAAAAAAAAAAATTAACGTAAAACTCTATTTCACGCAATAATTTACCTTATTATTTTTGTTAAATTATGCTGTGCATTTATGTTTATTATATGGTATTAAAATAGTATTTCAAATATAAACTTTTCGGAATGTGTTTATAAAATATATTACTCCGAATTTCAAATTTTATTTCCACTAAATCTTATAATTATATCGTATGAATATTTTAGTTTTAAAATATTAAATATTCAGCTGTTTACCTATTAAAGTTTCTATTTTATTTGTCTTTTTAATCTAATCATTCAAAACTCAATATTGTGTATCTGTGTGTGAGGTTGAAATCTGAGTGTTTATTATTATTTTATTTTATTTACTTTTTTTTATGAAAGACATGTCAAAATTACAATAATATTAGAATTATTATAGATTTCAAATTAAATACCAATCAAATATTATAAATATACTATACTAAAAATTATTAACAGCAGTCATATAAACATCAAATTTGATGCTCTTGTAGGTCTTTAAGATTTTATTTATAAAAATTACTATTTTGCATTTGTATGTTTATGAAAATGAACTTTGCATATTGAGGCGCAAACGAAATGTAATCATAAAGATAGCCAATTTAACAATCAAATTTCGGCAAATTGAAAAGAGATAGTAGTTTAAATTTTAGATGTGATGTAAGTCCTATGTATAAAGAATATATTTTAATTTTTAAATTTCTGTTCACATGAAAATTTCGACTGATATTTTTCAATTAAAAACAGCGCGTTTCTAATTCAAATCAATTGGAAAACGGATCAGAGCACGCTGAGTGACGTCAAACAGCGAGTGGGTCCCTATTGGCTGCAGAGGGAAATGGCTCAACCTTATGATATAGTAACCTTGCCTTGAAGAGAGCACACTACCTACATCTCTGGTGTTTATTCATAGACTGCTTGGAGAAAACGCGGTTGCCGGAATTATGGAAGTTAAAAACTGCGCCAAGTAGAAAATGCGCTCGCCTGGACATCGCGCCAAGGAGAAGACGGAAGAGGCGATTTTACAAACCATCATGCGTAGAACGATTGGAGGCGATGTTGAATAGTGATTGGTCGACTGCCTGAGACGATGTAGGAGGAGCTTAATGCGCTTGAAGAGGATATTTTTCATTTCGTTGAAGATTCATAAGATCGTCTGAGCTTGTATATTCATGTTTGCTTTATTTTTAATGATGCTTAGGACATATTAAACTTATCTAACAAAATAATATTAACTTAATCCAATTAAAAGAAAACAATCCATGTGTACAAGTATAATTTGAAACAGCAAATCAAATACTTCTAGCTCTTGTATTTTCAGAGCTCATTACCTAATTCAACTCCTGTTTTTTTTTTTTTTTTTTTTTTTTTTTTAAGAAAAATAAAATTGATATTTTAATTGTAAAGGTTATTGAAAACTAATTTAAATTTGTAGTAGCTTGTGCACATTTTTTAAGTGAAAAAACTATATGTCCAGCTTAATTTATTGATACATAACAAACCTTACATAACGTAAAACATATTTCATTTATAAATTATTATATTCTTTAATATCTATAATCCATAACTTCCAATTTTCAAATAAAGATTACATGTTTACATTTTTTTTATAGTTTTTACTTTAAATTTTATTTATAGTAAATACTCACTACAATTAGATAGAATTAAACAAAGAACAACATATTAAACATTATTTCACAAGAATAAACTGAAAGCACAGCAAATAAATGTTAGCTTTTCTGAATGTTTATTATTATTTTTTTAATCATCATAATTGAATTAATAAACGAAAATAAAATTACTAGGTCGTTAAAAACTTTTTGAACTGTGTTATTTCATAAAATCAACATATACTTAAGCAATGCATTTTTCAGATTTTTATATAGTTTGTTATTTCATAAAATCAATATAAACTTAAGAAATGCAGATTTCAAATTTATATATATAGTTTTAAATTTTTTACTGAACTTAAAGGTTTATTAAACAATTTCTTTCATATCTTTAAGTCAAGACAGCGTAAAATACAAAAATTGCCACACAAATTCATTTAATTTTGGAAATATACTTTATTAATTTTTTCTTTTTACAATTAAAAACTTGCAAACATTGCATGTTTGCAAAATTTGGCAAAAGTTAACTGAAAAAAAAAATCTCATTCAGTAATTAAATAATTTAAAAAGCTATACAAATTACACTCGAACGCCTAAAATCCATGCAACGTCTAAGCCGTTGTGTAGTGGCGCCATCTGTTCGTAAAATGAAGTATTAAAACAAAAATATAAAATAAATCTAACATATGAGATTTTAGTTTCGGAGCGATTTTTTAAAAATCCAGGATAAGTAAAGGTTTTCTAAGCATAGCTCTTAAAATCATTAATATTTGGTTAAAACCAATTTTTAAAGCGATTTGAACATCTTAATAAAATGATACCTAACCCTTTTTTTTTTTAAATAACAACCTTTAAGATATGATAGATCTACCAAACAAATACAACATTAAGAATAAATATGAATTCTGAAATTAAATTGCATTAAAATACTTTTTATTAAAAATGAGAGCTATAATAATGAACTTCATAGATTTTATGCAGTTATGTTCAAGTAAAACCTCCCCCCCCCCCCATATAGTTTTAAACCCTGGGGTTGCTGAAGACCCAAATTACTGAATTAATGCATAATGAATAATAATCTTGAAATTTTAGACCAGCACAGTTATTGAACTAAATAGGAATTAATTATAACCTAAAAAAGGACATGCTGTGATTTTAAAATAAGCAATTAATCATTCAACATTTTTTCCCCCACAAAATTAAAATAATGATAATTATATTTATTATTACTAGTGTTAGATTTATCTTCTTCATTTTTACTATATTTAAATAATATTTATTTATATTAATTATATGTTTAAATAATAATACTTATTAATATTAATTGTATGTATTTAAATAAAAATATTAATTAATATTAATTATATTTATTTAAATATAAATAATAATTAAAAATTAAATAATAAAATAATAGACAAAAAAATTAAATATGGTAATCTTCCACAACTTTATCACTGCAGATCAACCAGTAATTGGCAAAAAGAATTTTAGTAAATTAATAGAGATTTTTAAGAATAATGCTTAATTTTAAAAGATGAAAACTTTAATTAATTAATTCTGCTAATTTGATAATCATCTGTTACTAAAGTTCTAATACAAAAAATATTTTTAATGAAAGTTTAGGAGTTTTTGCATTTTAATAAATGTTCGTATAGTTATTAAAAAATAGCGTATATGAATTAAAATTAAATTTAATTCTTGAAATTTATCTGATATTAAATTTTATTGTATGTGATAAAAATTTAATTTTTATTTATCTTAATTATAATTTATAATTTAATATTGTTTAACTTAATTCTAATTAAAATTTAATTATCTAATTGACAATAAAATATTGCAGAGCAATTGATAAAGATCAACTGATCTTTACATCAATGCTTAAGAAGCACTGTTAATAAATATTCTTTATTAACTAATTCAATAAAGATCAAAGCAAAACTCTAAAAAAATTGGAAAGGACACAACTCGATACATCAAAACTACGAGCCTGGTGCTTTAACCACTATACAAGATCTGACACAAGATTCTTTGCTTTTATTACACTTATTCATTTAATACGCTTTAACTCCTCCCCTCACCAACTACGTAACCATCTTTTAGCCAATCATCATTCGACACCGCCTACAATCGCTATACGCGTGATGTTTTGTAAAATCGCACGGAAGAGAGTCCCTACGCGCATGCGCGGAGAACCGGCTGCGTAGTCGAAGGAGCTACCGATCCGTTACGGCAAAAATGAAGAGAAAACGATGCCTATCTGCGTGTGTTGGCCTTGGGCCAAAAGAGAAACGAACAACGGCAGATGTGAAATAACGTAACGTAGATATGACGATAAATAAAACGACATGTAAATACAAGATGAAAATGAACAAAATTAATGAATACTTAAATAACTAAATTGGATGAATTTTTAAGGAGAAATAAAATAGGAAGATATTACGATGGGGGTGGGAAGAAGAGACAATATATCGCAACACGATATATTACTTCCCCACGAATATAGGAAGAAAATTAAAAGAATGGGATAATGCATGAAATTCTAAAATATTAACTGTGAAATAAATTCAATCAGATTGATTCAACCATACCGATTCCAAACATCAACTCCAATGCGATTGCCAATCGTCCCGCACGGTTAGTGCTGCGAACAATCCCCTCCAACTGAGCAACGGCTGCAGAAGATGACGATGACTGCCAACGAACCTACAAATACAATATGTACTGAGCGTGTGTGTCCACCAGGTCATCGCAAAACGGGATGGAGAGTAGCGTGTAAAAAGTTGAACAAGTGTACTGTGAAAAGGTGTACCCGAATTCCAAAACAACCATGAGGTAAAGGTGGAATGAATGGTGCTGTGACACAACACAACATTCAGAATCAAAACAAAAGAAGTTTAACACAACAATAGAAAAAAATTTACGATTAAATGCATACTGGAAAAAAAAGTACTGAATTAAAATGTTTCCTAAAAAAATTATTTTTACTGTCCTGTATCCTGCTACCAGCTCAGGATACAGTCTTCGAAACATAGAAATGATAAAAATAAAACCGAACAATGTTGAAAAAAATGTGGCAAAAGAAGAAAAACTTCTTTATAATATGTTAATGTTGATATGATAACCACAATATGACAAATGTCATTTGCAAGAAAAGTGAAAAAAGAAATGTTATTCAATTCTGACATCCTTGAACCCATTATAAAAGAACACTAAAAATAATAAAAATCAAAACTATGCCTCACAAAATAGAATATCACCTCTTGCGTGTCTATCCTGTGACGTAATGTCACCACTGAACTAATGAAACTATTGAATGTGTGGAAGAATGTGATAGAATAAAATGGAAACACAGAATGAATCTCAAAATACACTGGAACACATGGAAACAAATTCAAGGAGATGACAAAATAGAAAGAAATATAATAACACTTACCAAAACTAAGATGAAAAACTAATTACTGCCAAATATTAAACTTGAAATGTACTGTAAATGAGAATGTGCAGCGTGAGGATACCAGAGATCACCAGATGCCTTCAGGATACAGGGGGTACAAACGATACCCGACAGGTGGGTAGCTAGGCAAAATCATTAGCACAACATACAGATATACAAGATGAAAATTACATGATTTTAAAAATTTATATTCAATAAAAAATTAATAACAAATAAAGGATAACAAAATTTTAAAGGGGTGTGTGGTACCACAAAAAAATAGGGAATACAAGAAAAAATATATCATACATTAATAATGATTACCCAAAAACCCTTATACTTACAAATATACACCTGTAACAAGATACGTTAGCATAATTCCAGACAAAATTTTAAACATACATATATAACATAAAATCAAAGTAATTATTAATGAATAAAGTGTGAGCTCACAATCATGTACGTACATAAAAAGTATGGTAAGATTAACCTTTTGCAAAAATTCATTATTATTAATCACAAATATGTCTACATGACACTTACTATTCTATTGTCTTCATTTTACTTTATGTGAATTTTTGCTAGCATGCTTATAAGACAATATTTCATTCAAAAGAGGTATACCATTTTAACCAATTATTAAATTACAAATATGTAATTTATGAAAAATGTGATTTAAAAAGTAATTTATTGAATATGTAAATTCTAAAAAGTATAAGTTATGAGTAATCCTAAGTGCAAGACTCTTTTTTTGTGTTATTAGTGTGTCATTAGATTGTTTTAAATACATGAGAAGACCATTAGAGTTACAAATGTATAAAGTGTAAAAATAAAAAAAATTGTTTACATGAAATTCACGGAAAGAATTTCTGAAAATTCATCAATGCCTTGTCAAATGCCAATTTAATAGTGAAAAAAGAATTGAAATGTGATTTTTGAAAATTGAGAAAAAAAAATGTAAAGATAAAAAATTCTTTCAAATAGTCGCGTATCATGGACATGATACTATATAATATGACATAGTCATTTTCAAGGTGACTTTGAAAAAAATTTTACCTAATGCGTTTTAAAATTTTGGAAAAAAAATTACACTAGCACACTACAAGATTAAATCAAACTATGTTTGACACCTACAAGTACTACACTCTTAATGAAAATCATGTGACATAAAGTCACCCCTAAACTATTGTTCATTTTAAACTGTGAGAAACTGGAGTATAGTAAAGTACCACTGAAAAGCATGTATAATTAAAATTAAAAATGCAATGCAATAAATGTAAAAATTTCCATATGTTTGCAAAAAAAAGAGTATGTGATTATACCAAAAGATGCATAAAAATTACAAAAAAATATACATTGAAATATATATACACTTGAAAAAGAAACTGAAAAATGATAAGATTGACTATGTTCCAAAAAAATATGTTACACGATATGCATTGGACAACTGAAAGTGTTGTCACCGAGACACCCTCATATCTCGGATTTTACACTGGAGAAAGGGCACTGTAAGATTGCAGCTCCAACAAACTTACAATTGTGCGCGTGTTGTGAATTTATGTGATGTGATACATGTCATGCACAAGCACAAATAAAGTTGAAACATTAGAAAACTTAAATTGTGAGAGGTACTGGAACATTTCAGATAAATAAAGTGTCCTGTTATCCAAAAAGGCTGAGTAGCACAATATTGTTCGTACACTAATCAAAGTTCTTTTTCATGAAAAAAAATGTCACAAATGCGTTCATTTCATTCTACCGACGCACAAAAATGACAGAATTTTGTCATCACGATTTGATAATTGTAGATTTTTGCATCTTTCAAAACACACTTGGTAATCACAAATTAAAAAATTACATACAAGAATCAGCACATGTATATTTAGGCACACTACGTTGAATAACACTTGTTGAGAATAAACTTGCTGAAACATTTTTCAAAATGAATATGAATTGCAGAAAAAAATTTTGATCTTCTCTGTATTGTTACTTTTTGTTGTTGTTGTTGCACTTATACAGGATTACTTTATGTTAATATACAATCTTGTTGATTGTGAATGAAGAAATACTTGAGCACTGGTACAGCAGAATTGAGAAGTAGACGATACAAAGGTGAGTGATGAAAGAGGACCAGATGGATGCTTGTCACAGTAAAAAAATGTGAAGGTTTGTAAAAAAAAGTATTAACACAAATTTTAAAATGCTTATAAGAAACTGTAGAAACTTCTTCAACTACATCTATGTAAGATGCATACATATGTTGAAAAATTACGTGTTTTCATAAAAAAAAACTTTAAAAAAAAATTAAATTTTGTGTATGTTTGCATCAATTTTCTTTGCTCTGAAAATGTGGATGTGTGTGGCATCTTTATTGATGAAATACATGCATATGCCAGCATATTGCAATACCTGAAATCTTGCCCTGCACGGGTCGCTAATGCAAAACAAAATATCACTTTGTATTTCTTTACAAAAAAACCACAATATGTTAAAAAATGATGCAGCATAATATATCTTTTGATTTTCTTTAAAACTGTAAATGTTATTGTTGCACATAATCAAATATAAGAAATTTTGTGACATGTGTCACTTTTCTTGAAAAGGAGAGCCTTGCACTAAAATGCAGCACAAGTTTCCAATCCATCTTCATCCATACATTTAATTATAAAATATTTGCAAATTTTTGGCCAAAAGGCTTGGTATAGATTATACCTTCATGTATTAGCACAATTTTCTTTAACTTCAAATACTGGAGTGCAAGAAAAAAATGAGGTGTCATGTTTCAAAGAAACAAATATATGGAGTGGCATGCTTTCCACAAAAGCAATCCAATTGAATCTTGTCTTTCTTTCATTACTTTAAATAAATTTTTAAATAAAATGTTATCAAATCTTCATGTTTCTTATAAATTTATATATTTTTTCTTTTTGACTTGAAAAACAAAAATGACAGACGTGCGCCGAAGCACGTGATGCAAAAAAATTCAAAAGTTCTTGACATTCTTGTTAAAATTAAAATTATCTTGATACAAATATATTAATTTTTCTGATTTTCAAGACAGAATGCACTAAATGTGCACTGGTCATCAGGGACCAAATATATAGAGAATTTCTTTATGTTACGGAACTTATGCATTACGGCAGACGTAAAAAGGCTTGCGTGATCGTGTTTTTAATGAATAGTGGTAAAATATCAGGTTCTTCATCTGTCTCGGGAAATGTTATAGAAACAGAAAAGACGCATACCTGTAATTTGAAGAAAAACAAATAAGACACAGTTGCTGTCTGGAAACCATACTTTTTATTCTTCAATCACATGGAGGTGTTTTGGGGATTCCATCTGGGCATCTGGCTCATTCTGACTCCTCTTATTGTCTGTCTCTGCTTGACATGAGAGACAATTGACACGATACTTTAATCGTTGCTACTTCTCGAAAACAAACTGTAGAATTGCGTACGTGCTCCGATAGCACATGTTGTTACGTGCCGTGCCGGGAAAACCCGGACACGCTACCTTGAAGAGAGCACCCTACTGTTTGTGGATCACAAGAATAGCTCTCGCCTAAAAGTCTGTGCCTGTCTGTTGCCGTGGAAACAAGACTCGCTCTATTTTCGACAGGGAAGCCAGAAGATAGGCATTCACATTGGCTTACTGAGCGCCTTGAGGGCGTCTTGGCGATGTTAATCAATTCATCGAGTGAAAGAAAACTGTTTCATATATTATTTATATGATAATATATAGATTTTACAAATGAAAACAAAATATGAATCAATAGGAATTAATTAATGAAATTTATTACAGTAGAAATTTAATTAAATTAACTTAAATAATTGTTTCAAAAGTAATATGTTCATAGCCATTAATAATTATCAATGACTTTAAATAATTAATACAATGACCGAACTTCAGTGATTATTATAAATTTCAGCATGTATTTTCAAACAATGTGCAAGAACGGAGAAATTTTTTTATCAGTAAAAATATAAAAAATAATACCTTCTAAACTTTTAGAATTTTATTTATGGATGTGAAAGTTCTCCAAATCCCTCTCAAAAGTCTCGGTTTCTTCTGAATCAGAATCGCCGGTATTAATGTTAAATGACAAATCGTCCAATAAATCCTCTAACAGCCCATCTTTTTCCCAGTAATTATTTTCAACATTATCCACATATTTGCAATGCGCTGCCCATTCTGCCGAAGCAGTGTTGAATCCAGGGAGTGGCCCGGAGGGGACATTCCCCCCGGAGCATTGAAATGTCCCCCCACCGGAAGATGTGAGATTTTATGCTTTCAATGATCAAAAAGTGGAATCCCCCAGGAACCTCCCGGAACTCAATAATGTCCCCTCCCCCCCCGGAGCCACAGAAATCCCTCCCGGAGAAAAGTGTCTGAATTCAACACCGTGCCGAAGTAACCTCAGTGATAGCTGTTTGAAGTAGAGATTTTAGATTGTCCAAACTTGAATCAACAGTAACATTTCGTTCTTTGACTTTTCTTTTCACAGAGGACCACACAAATTCTATTGCGTTTAGATCGCAGTGATAAGGGGGGAGTCGTAGAACTTCATGTCTTTATTTCTCTAATAAATTATCAATTTCATAGATGATTTTCTTTGGACGATTACTGTCTATGGTACTTTTCTTTCTCTTATATAAAAGTCTTGAATCGTTTGACGTATAACGCACTTGTCAAAGCCAGGGCCCGACTAGCATATTTTTGTGCCCAGGGCACTTTCAATTTTTCGTGCCCCCTTAAAATGGTTGATTCATTGGTACTATTTTTCTTTCACTTATTCGAAAAGTGTCAACTCAAAAAATTAAGTTTTGCAGAAAATTGAAAAACGGTTTCTGGAATAAAAATAAAATATTTTTTTCTATTATTTATTGAAATGCGCTTTTAACCATAGATTGAGATACATATTTGTCATATCATTGTACTACTAGGACTTCCCTCAAAGGGATTAGTCTGAGTGATATTGCTGAGAACATAGGGTTAATAATTACAATATAAAAAAAAGAGCAAATTAATTGATAGAATTACAAAATATCATATATAAATTCATATACACTGTTAAAAAAATAGAAAAGAAGTACCGTTCATCAGATGTGTTGTCATAATTTTTTTTAACATGTGGCAAAGAATCTCATTTTCTTAAGCGTGTGTTGCGCTAAACTTAAAAAAGAAACAAAAAAAAAGCGCCTGATCTTTTAAAACGCCAAGCTTTTTAAAGCTACTTAATTGGATTTGCAGACAATAGATTATTCTATCAAGCGTGGCTTAACGCGAATTTAATTTCATTGTTGCACCTTTTTTTGTGTGTGAATTTAAAAATTTTCTTCCTTGATTATATATCTATTATTTGTATAACTGTTTATAGAAACTCTTACACTTCAAACCACATTGATAGCATGCTTTGCTACAAACCAGATTACAAAACTATAGTCTAAATTACAAATTACTATTAAAGTATACAAAAATCTTTCGATGACTTCTGTAAAATAACTTTTACATTAAATCTCCATATCGGCAAAATTGAAAAATTATATATATTTCAAAGTTAAGCAGACAGATACTTCTTAACTTATCAGATACTTCTTGATTACTCTCTAGGAGACTCTTTCCCCTACGCCTTTACTGCGCCAATCCGCAGACTTTTCTTTTGCCTGTCTGTCTGTCTCTCCACAATCTGTCTGTTTCCCTATCCGTTCTTCTGCCCGTCTCTCTAACCGATTGTCTATCTCTCTACACGTCTCGCTACCTGTCTCTATATTGCTCTACCGGTCTCGCTACCCGCCAATCTATTTATCTAACCGTCTGTCTATCCGTCTAACTACTTGTATGCATAGCCGTGTCTGTATCCACTTCTCTACCCATTTGTCTATCTGTCTCACAACTTGTCTATGTACCCGTCTGGCTATACGCCTCTCCCCTCATCTTCTTACCCATCTCCGTACCCATGTACTGTCTCTCTACTCGTTTGTATGCCCGTCTCACTATCTGTCTGTTTTTGTACCCGACTCGCTACCAATCTCATTACCCGTCAGTCAACTCGTCTCTGTACTCATCTCTCTACTCGTCTCTTTATCTACTACGCAACCTTTCTCGCTACATTAATGTCTACCGGTGTCGCTACCCGTCTCGTGACCCATCTCGCTACCCCTCTGTCAACCCTCTTTTTACCTTTCTCTCTAGCCGTCTGTCTATTCGTTTCGCTACCCGTCAGCCTACCTCTGTCGCTATTCGTCTCCCTACCCGTCTCACTACACGTTTGTTTACTCGTCTTTCTACCTCTTGCCACCTCTTCCCAATATTTAAACAATTCATTTAATATACAGAAGCCGTTTATCAGTTATTAAATGCAAACAGAAGTAATCTATCTAATAAGTGTAATCAGATGCAATTTTTTTTAAATACATACATAAACCTTAATAATAATTCATCAGTTTTGTGCTCATAGTTGTTTATATCATTTGACAGTAAATCTCAACTTCTTAAACCTGAATTGTCTCAAACTTTTTAAAGAAACCACAAGGTCTGTATAACTGCAAAGTACCCTGAGGGCTGGCTATATTAGCTACATGTAGAGTTGCAAAGGCTAGAAAAAACCCGTTTTAAACCTGGGAATAAACCGGGTTTTTTGGAAATAAACTTGTTTTTTTGGGAATAAACAAGATCTTTTGGCAATAAACCTGGGAATAAACCGGGTCTATTGGAAATAAACCTGGAAATAAACCGGTTTTTTGCAACTGTAGCTACATGTTATTAAGTTAAGTGAAAGTTTCGTTATCGCGTTTGCAGCCAATTGCTTATGTAAGAAAGCGTGGCTTAACGCCATTTTAAATTCATTACTGTAACTTTCTTTTCTTTTCTTTTTTTTTCTTTGGGAAGGGGGGGGGGGGTAGGGTTTCAAATATATACATTTAAATTAAAACTTTTGCCTCCATGCCATTAGTGTTGTTTGTATTATTAACTAATACCTTGTAGACCGAGCTTCATTTGAAACAAATGTAAAAGACTTCTTCTACAGTTTTTTTAGAAGAAACTTTCGTAATTGGGCCCAAAGCCAATCGGAACATTTAATATCATTATTGTAACTCTTATAGAGTTAAAACAATATTGTTGCTAGCTTTACTCTTGTTTGAGACCAGCCTTGCCTGTGCATCTGAATGGGGAAAAGTTTCGTATCCTATGTCGGTTGGCGAAAAAAAAATTTAAATGGTGCCAAAAGGTAGTTTTAGCATCTTACAAAATTTTTCAAGAGAGCGGTAAAACATGTTTTTCAAATATTTACAAACATACGTTTATTAAAGCATGTTTTTGCACCATCTTAAAAATTTAAGCACGATGCTAAAATAAAATTTTATCGCCATATTCGATATTTTAATAAGTAATGAAAATACATAAACAAACTTATTTAACAAACCTAAGAGGCATTTTTGTGACAAATAATTGTTATTGTCAGGGGGTTAAATTTTAAACAATTAATAAACGGCTAGTAAATAATAATTAGCATTTAAAATCTAAAAATTGAGAAGTAGTCCGTATAAAAATGCAAAACATAACATTATACGCTTGATATATGTAAATAATTTCTTATTTTTTAATATTTCCGAAGGCACAGATAAAAAGGTAAAAATCTCTTTTCCAAATGCCAAATAGAAAATATACAAATTAGAATGCCAAATATACAAAATAGAAAAATATTTGCAAAAACATATATTTACATAATACCACATCTGCAAAAAAAAATAAGATTTAGAAAAAGTAAGCCAAATTCTGCAGATCCCAACAATCACATCGAAAAACTTATCACCAAAAAAAGAACTCGCCAAATCTTACGGCACAGGAGATGGATTTTTCCCTCTGAATGCAGAATATTAGTTTTTTTCCTGTTCGATGGGTGATTATAATATAATTGTTTCATTTCACATACTACATACTGTTTGATATATTGGTACTTTTATGTTAACCTGGCGCAGTTGATAAATCACCAAATATTGTTCCTATAACATTTTCATATTGAATTCATTTCATTTAAATATAAACCTTTCACTCATTTAATTTAAAATACATGTCTTTCATTAATCCCATTTAAAATTCTAAAAAGAGAAAAAAAAGAAATAAGGCCATAAATCGAAACTTTTTATTTAAACATCAAAGAATTTTTTTTTTAAATTTACACACGCGAAGTAAAAATAGCTGCTTTTGCTGAGATTTGCGCCAAATCTCTAATACCAAGTCTACCAAGTTATTGCGGGTTTTTTCTTTCAAACAGAAAAAAAAAAATCCAGATTAATTTTCAATTTCTACTAAACTGAAATATATTTTATTGTGCTGAATATTAGTGCGTGCATATTTTTTTGCTCCATGTACTCCATGAACTTTTCAATTCCGATTGTCTACGAAAATCTCCCGCCGGTGAAAATGACGTACGCACACATTTCGTGACGTATGTACTTTAATTGTGCTTTTTTTATCTATTTTTTTAATATAATTTCCAAACGGTTTGATATTTATTCTTGGTAATAAATAGACGTCGTTGTCACCTTTATAGGTACCTGCTGTAAAAATTTGAACGAAATCCGTTAAATATTTTTTGAGTTATGCTTGACGAAAGATTTTAATATCCATCGTAGCTATATATGGGGCAAAGTAATACTGCGCTATGTATGAGTCTTCGTTGCACTCAGACAATTATCTCAAATATCACATTTTTTCAGTTGTGTCACTTTTCGAATAACTGTGCAAAATATGATAAAATTCAATGGCTTGATAAATACAGTACATCAATTACTAGAAAATAATGATAAACAGTCTACTTATTAATGATGTTATTGATATTAAATTATAAAACCAAACTGATACTCAGTGTAAACAGAAGTCCTAAAGAAATAAAAACGTTGGTACAGTTATGATTTTTTCAAATGAAAATTTAGAGGAAATTATGAAAAATTTCGTGCCCCTCAAAAATTTTGTGCCCAGGGCATGGGCCCCGTGTTCCCGTGCGATAGTCAGGGCCTGGTCAAAGCAGTTTCATACACTAGGTCTTTTGCTATGTTTAAGTAGGTGATTTTAAAACTTATCGATGAACCCAATGCAGACACTTCATTTCTTATTTTTTTTATTGTAGCTTCAGAAATTCCACTTGCTCGAGAAGCCCGTTTCAGAGCTTGTGGGAGCGGAATTAATACAGTTTTAGATGAAGCTTCAATGGAACAAAATTCCGCAACATTATATACGATTTTACGTACTTGCGATTTCAAGACTTCAACTTTCCTAAACTGAAAGGGCATATTTTCAGTTTAACAAATTAGCAAAATTATTTAAAGAAATGGGAACAAATAATCTAAAAAGCAAAAGTAAAATTAAATAAAAAATAAGGTAACGCGTGCAATTGCTGATCCGAGAAGAAAAAAGATGTGGGGTAACCTTTTATTCCGTCAATTCCTCACACGCATATTCCCCATTCGAAATGGATAGGTCTTGTTACTATAGCGACCGCCACTAACCAGACTTTTAGGCGAGAGCTATTCTTGTGGTCGACAAACAGTACCTACATCTCTGGTGCTTATTCATAGACTGCTTGGAGAAAACGCGGTTGCCGGAATTATGGAAGTTAAATCCGCGCCAAGAAGAAAATGCGCTCCCCTAGACATCGCGCCAAGGAGAAAACGGAAGAGAGTCCCTACGCGCATGCGCGGAGAACCGGCTGCGTAGTCGAAGGAGCTACCGATCCGTTACGGCAAAAATGAAGAGAAAACGATGCCTATCTGCGTGTGTTGGCCTTGGGCCAAAAGAGAAACGAACAACGGCAGATGTGAAATAACGTAACGTAGATATGACGATAAATAAAACGACATGTAAATACAAGATGAAAATGAACAAAATTAATGAATACTTAAATAACTAAATTGGATGAATTTTTAAGGAGAAATAAAATAGGAAGATATTACGATGGGGGTGGGAAGAAGAGACAATATATCGCAACACGATACATTAAAAATACAATTATTTTTTAATATTGATTAGGGTGATATAATAAACTGTTTAGAATTGGGTTAACTGATAGGCAATAATACATTCTGGATTAAATACTTTTATAATAAAAACTGGATTGATATGTACATCACAAAATATATAAGTGCACTTGTGCAAAGCACACCGCGTCAAACCGTAAACACAACTTAACTGCAGTTAACGGTTACAGTCATTGATACAGTCAGTTCACAGTTCAAGTCATAGTTAGGGCATGTTTGTAATATTATTTTTAACATTCCCCCTCAAACATGACTCGAACACCTGAGTCCAAGTTCTGACCGTAATTTCTGGAATTGGATACGAGGTAGGGGTTTTGTAAGAATGTCAGCAATCTGACTGTCACTACTAACATGCTTTATATCTAATAACCCCTCTAGATATTTTTCTCTTACAAAATGAAACCTGACTTCAATATGCTTAGATCTCTTGTGAAATTCAGGGTTTTTAGCAAGTTTTATGGCACTTGCATTATCAACAAACAGAGTTGGTTTACTTTGTGATGCTAAGAGCTCATTTAACAGTCTTTGGAGTCAAATTATCTCTTTTGAACCTTCACTGGCAGCCACATATTCTGCCTCTGTGGTTGACAGAACTACACTTTTTTGTTTTTTACTCATCCAAGAGATAGCACCTCCATTGAACTTGCTAACTATGCCATTTCTTGAATGACGAGTTTTAGTATCACCAGCAAAGTCAGCATCACTGAACACTTCAAGCTGTTTGTTTTCATATTTACTTGGATATAACAGTCCATATCCTAAAGTCCCTTTGAGGTACTTGAAGATTCTTTTTACAGCATTCCAGTCTGATAGCTTGGGATTTTCTAATTTTTCAGATACCACACTAACGGCATAAGCAATATCTGGACGTGATCCTGTAGCTAAATACATTAGACTCCCAACAGCTTCACGATAAGGCACATCTTCATTAACTGGATTGTCATTCTCATTTGCTTCACCTTTTTCACATGGAATGGAAACAGCATTTGAATCTGCCATTCTAAACCAATCAACAATCTTTCTTGTATAAGCACTCTGTTCTAGAAAAACAGAGCCATCTTGCAACCGTTTGATATTCATTCCAAGGAAACAGTCTAATGAACCAGCTGTCACTTGAAATTCTTCTTTCAGCTTGGTCACAAATAATGCAATTTCACTTTCATCAGTGCCAGCAACAAGCCCATCATCGACATAAATGACAATAAATAATTTCTTTTCATTATTTGATCTAATGAATAAACAAGGATCCGAGTTGCTACATTTCATATTTTGTTTCTCTATGAAATCAACAAATCTTCTGTTCCAGCAACGTGGAGCCTGCTTCAATCCATAAAGACTTCTGTTTAGTTTGCAGACTCTACCAGATTTGTCGTCAAAGCCTTCTGGCTGCTTCATGAAAACTTCTTCCTTTAGTTCACCATACAAGAATGCAGTTTTCACATCAAACTGCAGAAGCTGTAGATGTTCACATGCAGCAATACTTAATAGCATTCTAACTGTATCATATCTTGCAACGGGACTAAAGGTTTCATCATAGTCGATGCCTGGCTTTTGCGAAAATCCTTTCGCCACAAGTCTTGCCTTGAAACGATCAACTGATCCATCACTTTTGGTTTTAATTCGGAGAACCCACCTGTTAGCAATAACTTTCTTATCTTTCGGCAAATCAACAAGATCCCAAGTGTGATTTTCCTTCAGTGAGGTCATTTCATCATCCATTGCTTGCTTCCATCTTTCGGCATCACTTGATTTCATTGCTGAGGCATAGGAATTAGGGACATCATTCTCTGCCAATAAAACATAGTCCTGTAAATGAGAAGGTGTTTTGATCACTCTTCCACTACGACTTTGCAATGTTATGTCACTTACACAATCTTCTTTATTAGATTTCGAACTTTCAGCTTGTTCAATTAAGCTTTCTTCATTTGAAGGGTCAACATTCTCATTTGAACTGAGTATACAATCAAAATTTTTATTCTGATCTGATGGAATTTCAGATGGCTCCTTGGAAATGCAGACTTTCTCTTCTTTGAATATGACATCACGGCTCAGAACAACTTTACCATCAGCTGGAAGCCAAATTCGATAACCATCTTTCTCACCACAGTTTCCTACAAAATTTCCCTTCTCACTTTTCTTGTCCCACTTTCTTCTTTTTTGCTTAGGTACATGCACAAAGCATTCTGTGCCAAAAACATGGAAATGATCAATTTTAGGAGCTTCTTTCTTGAACCATATTTCATAAGGTGTTTTTCCTTCTAATGTTGTCGGTCCTGTTCTATTTAATGTATACACAACAGTATTGACTGCTTCAGCCCACAGTCTGAAAGGGAGATTCTTTGCATGTATCAAGGATCTTGCACTTTCAACCAGAATGCGATTTTCTCTCTCCGCAGAACCATTCTGTTCTGGAGTATATGGCATGGAAAGATTTGGAGTTATTCCCTTTGATGCAAGGATAGAATGAACTTCAGAATTATTAAATTCCTCACCACCATCACACCTGAACTCTTTGATTCTTTTATCAGCAGTTTCGGCTTCATTTATGAAGGTTTTTAAACACTTCGCAACTTCAGATTTATGTTCAATAAAGAAAACTCTTCGATATCTTGAGAAATCATCCTTAAAGGAGACAAAATATCTTGACCCTCCAATGGATCTCTGCTGCATGGGACCACAAACATCTGCATGAATCATCTCGCCAGCACACATTGGCCTATTCTTCCTGGTGCCAAAACTTTTTCGTTGTTGCTTGCCGAGTACACATCCTTCACAAAACTCTTCAGTTCCTTCAACACGAATACCTTTTTTCTCTAAAATGTGTTTCACATGGCGCTTATTTTGATGACATAATCTTTCATGCCACAGCTGTAATGTATCTTGTGAAGCAATGTAAACATCAGCAGCTTCATCAGGCAATCTCACTCTCATTTCGAGTGCATACAGGCCTCGAGATGTTCTCTTGCCTGTCATTCGCACATCACCATTCTTCAGAAAAGCACATCCATTTGCATCAACTCTGAATTTAAAACCTTTGTCAACAGTTTTACTTATAGAAAATAAATTTCTGCTTACTTCTGGGACATACCACACATCTGTTAGGTGATTTCTTTCCCACCTTTTGTTGACCAGCATTTCAACATTGATAATACCTTCCCCATATGCTAGAATGACATCATTATTTCCTATTCTTACTTCTTTGGGGAGTGAAAAAGGCTTGTATGATAAGAAATAATTTTCATTGCTCGTCATATGTGCTGAAGCCCCAGAGTCAGCTAACCATAGGTCTTTATCTGGATCATCAGCACTGCACACAAAGGCATCTCCATCAAGTTGCTTATTTCCACAATTTTTCTTGTAACAATATTTGGCAACATGTCCAGGCTTGTGACAGGAAAAACACTTTTTCTCCGTTTTAAATTTGCCTTTTTTCTTTATTGACGATTTTGCAACAAGAGCTGCACTGTCACTCTGCTTCGAAGGCAATCTCATTTCAATAAGCCGAAGGCGCTCAGTCAATTTGTTAATTGTCCTTTCCTGCACTGGAACAGACTCCCACACACTTTTAAATTCAAAATATTCTGCAGGTAAAGTTGACATAATTCGACTCATAAGTAGCAAGTCAGGTAGCTCCGTTTTCACCAGCCTTTTGAGCTCATCATTTAACTCACGGAAGTTCCGTTGCAAACGTGCTATGTGTGTTACGACATCTTCTGAAACATCTTTTTCTGAGCTAAAAAATTGCTCCATTAAGCGATCGACACGCTGGCCCGAACTCTGCTCGTACACAGAAAGTAACTTTTCCCAAACAGATTTCGCTGTATCGCAAGTTTCCGTTAGCTCAATGTTCGCATCGTTCATGCTATTAACAAGAATTAATTGAGCCAATGCATCGCTTTTAAGGAAAGCCTTACGCTTTGTTTCATAAGCTTTTCTTGCATCCTCACCAGCGGAATCTCCAGGATCAATTGGCACTTCACAATCAGCAGTCACAAGATCTAACACATCATTATGGCGCAGCAACAGTTCGATCTGACGCTTCCACTTAGTCCAGTTTTTCGTACCATCTAGCTTCTCAATTTGTGCTTTGAAATCCATTGTAAACAATATGTATCAAAAGCGTTCACAAAATGAGTAGGTAACAAAAAAATATTTAATAACGTGCGTGCACTCTTCGTCACGTTGTAATAAGGCCTAACAGCCACGATCTGTCCTAGCAGCAGTTGACGGCGTGAGAGCCCATAACCTGTTTAGAATTGGGTTAACTGATAGGCAATAATACATTCTGGATTAAATACTTTTATAATAAAAACTGGATTTATATGTACATCACAAAATATATAAGTGCACTTGTGCAAAGCACACCGCGTCAAACCGTAAACACAACTTAACTGCAGTTAACGGTTACAGTCATTGATACAGTCAGTTCACAGTTCAAGTCATAGTTAGGGCATGTTTGTAATATTATTTTTAACATAAACGATTTTGACAAATAAAATTCAAGACGATTCGGTATTGAATTATTTATTTCCCTGTCAATAGGTAATGTGCGAGACTAACGAAAAAGACAGGCTACCGCGGTGCATTCCACTTATCTTTTTTTACAGACTGCTAGAGTGACGTGATGTTCTTATCGTATACCTGCATTCGAGCATCACGTGACTCCGGCGGTCTGTAAAAAAAAGATACGTGTAAAGCACCGCGGTAGCCTTTCTTTTTCGTTATCCTCGATAATGTGCATGTGACGTCACGAAGCCTGTAAAGATCTTGTAACTAAACGAAGCGTAGGCAAAACATACGCATGCTTTAGCATTGCCTACTGTATAGGTAGTTGTGTTATGTGCTAATTACTCATATATTTTTTATTAATTATTCATATAATTTTGCTTTTCTTAATTGCTTCGAATAGTCCAAGGTAGGTCCTGATGCACCTGAGGCTCGGATTCTTAAATTTTTTTAGACCAGGGTCCCCTGGGGCCCCTTTAGGATTTTTCCTCTAAATTGTTAATAATTTGCCTAATTTTTATCCGATTCTCTTCGTTTTTGAGGCCCTTTCACCATTTAGATTTTCCCCCATTTCTACGTTCCAGTTATGACCCTGGCTCCCTGGGGCCTAGTATGGGGCCCCGTTGAAGTTTTTGTTTCCTAAACTGTTAATAACTTGCTCTCTTTTAATCCGATTTTTTTAGTTTTGTCCATTTAGTTATTTTATTTCCCCCATTACTACTTTCCAATTAGGACCCTTCATCTTAGGGCCCTGCTCAAAACTATCAGCTGGCCCCTACTATAGCTCCCCTAAAAATATTCCGATTCAGTAACTATTTCTTTTTCTAACAACTTAGAATCTCCAGCTACTGCATGAATGGCAAAAAAATTTTCGGAGAAGATCCGGGCGCCCTGGGCCTCTTGAAGTTTTTGTTCCCTAAATTGTTAATACCTTGCCTTCTTTTAATCCGATCTTCGTTTTCGGGTCCTTTTCTCCATTTAGTTATTCCCCCATTTCTATATTCCAGTTAGGACCGTTCATCTTAGGACCCTGCTCAAAACTATCAGCGGCCTCTTTTGGGCCCCCTACTATAGCTCCCTTAAAAATCGACCGATTCACTAGCTTTTTTTCCCTAAAAACTTCTTAGGGATTCCAGCTACTACATGAATGACAGAAAAGTTTCTCGGACAAGACCCGAGCCCCCTGGGGCCCTTTGCGTTTTTATGCCCTAAATTTTTAATAAATTTCCACCTTTTATCCGATCTTCTTCGTTTTTGGGGCTCCTTTCTCCATTTAGTTATTTCTTCCCCACATAACACAGATTCGTCCAATTTTGGTTTAAAGTACGTAATTTGGACGTATGGACGTGTCCAATTTTCGTCCAAAAGTAGTCTGTACTTCATCTAAATCTCATCAATTTACGTTCAAATGTCACCACCTTTTACGTAATAAGTACGTCTTTTAGACGAGAAAATGAACGTAAAATGAACATAAAATGGACATAATACGGACGTCCAAAATTTGTTCATATTACGTCCATTTTATGTTCATTTTCTCGTCTGAAAGACATAAAATGGACGTAATATGAACAAATTTTGGACATAATATGAACAAATTTTGGACGTCCGTATTATGTCCATCTTATGTTCATTTTACGTTCACTTTCTCGTCTAAAAGACGTACTTATTACGTAAAAGGTGGTGACATTTGAACGTAAATTGATGAGATTTAGATGAAGTACAGACTACTTTTGGACGAAAATTGGACACGTCCATAAGTCCAAATTACGTACTTTAAACCAAAATTGGATGAATCTGTGTTATGTGGGTTCCTATAGGGAAGGATAAAAATTAATAAAAAGTAAAAACTTTTTCAGTCAAATTTATTGTGCTTTTAATATTTTAAAAGTATATATATATTCAAAATATTGAGAGCATATAAATATTTTTTAATATTATTGCTAATAAAACTTATTTAACTTTACTTTTAATTCTGTAAGACCTTTAAAGAAACTATTTTAGTTAAGTGTCCTTCACCTGAACACAGTTATTTTTTTAAATTAATTTTATTTATTGTTATAAAAGAAAATGACATAAGCTTTAATATATAAAATTTAGACTTTAAAAGATGTATCAAAATTTGTGTGACTTTAAAAGGTTCGTTTAAAAATTCAAGTAAAATTACTTTTGTTTTGTCTTCTAAAGTGTATTTACACATTCAAACAATATTTTTAATTTTTCAATACACAGTTAAATATATCATGCCTTCACTGAACTTATATTATGCATCGAAATATATTTATTTCAATAAATTAATCTTTTCCATCAAAATGATTTATTTTTTGCTATCCAAAATCATGTATATGATTACTTTGTGTCATTTTATTAAAACTAAGTGAATGTATTCAAATTGACAGTATGATTTCATATTGGGTAACAATAACTTTTTATGATAAATATAAGAAATGGAAATTATAAGATACCTTCTGGCTTTTATCCATTCTCTATTACTACAAATCTATGCACTTCAGCTGTTCACATTTTTATTTTACTATCTACTTTAAAAAAAAAAAAAAAAAAAAAACTTTTTGGTTTTTTTTCTCATATCATTTTGGTCTCTCAGCATTGTCATAATATTCTCATTAGTAATGATGCTGATATGATTTTTAACCAGCACTATTTTTAAACGGAAGTTTTCGCCTTATTTAATTGCAGATATTTGAGATTAAGTATTGCAAATATTTTCATTAGAAATCAGAGGTGGCCCAGTTGTAAAAATTTATTATATTCATTTATTAGCAGACAATACTGCCCTTTGCAATGTCTTGCATTTGGCGAATCCTTTTTTCCCCCCATTTAAATTGTCAGTAAAATTACTGCTTAAAAACTATTGCATTTTTCTTTTTCACTAAAATAGCTTTTTTCGATGGCAATATCATATTTTTTCCTTTAAGTATGGTTATACTAAGAAGTCAATGACAAAATGTATCAAAGAATTGGAGTACTTTCCGTCTATGGGTGGTAATTGCTGAAATCTGGTTTTCAAATGTTTTATGCATTTTCTAAAATAATTACTTAGGTATTTTATTTGCCTTATTAAATAGCGAAGTTTTGTAAAAGTATTCTGAAAGTGTTTCATAATCTATGCTTGATGCATGATTTTTCTTTTTTGTATACTTTTTGCTGTATTGTATTCTAATCATGATTAGAAAAAAATTACCCAACTGCAACATTTTTGTGTCTAAACATTTTAAATTACATCAAATTTATTTTTTTAGTGTGAAAATTTCCAGTTAGATCTGATGATATGATCTATCACAGCAGTTTTTAATTTTTTATTTACTATAGACCCTTTTCACAGATTCCCAGGATTTAAGACTGGATATACTGATTCTTTAGAACAGGTTTCTCTAACCTTTCAGTAAGCAGAAGTGCACCTCAGAGGATGGTCAAATGAAGGACAACATTATTTACCTGACTCAAAACATGCAACAATATTATCTTACTGTAGTACTGAAATTGGTACACAAATGTCTTATATGATGCACATACATCAGGCCTCTAGGATTCAAGAGCTCCGTGTAAAAATAATTTAGACAAAAATAAAAATAAATCATACAAGATATAAATCATAGTAAATTGAGAATTATATTTTTCCGAGAGAGAGCCTTACACAGAACCCCGATTTAACGAATAAAAATTTTAGTCCTGATGAATTCATTAAATCAGGGTCCGACTGTATAAGCAAATTAATTGTATTACATTTTTTGACAAAATTCTTAGTGCAGTAAAACATATGAAGATAGAACATGTCTCTAACGTAGCGGAATTCTGTCTTAAACGAAAAAATTCCATGGTCCCAATGAGAAAAACACCGGACAAATGTACCTGTGAAGACAGAAATCTGTCTAAAAAATAATTTTATCCTGATTCCATGTTCACAGGTTTTACTATATTGCCTTTTATTTTATTCACTAGATTAGTCACCGATTTCAGAAAATGAAAGTTTTTATATTGAACACAGGGCCTTTATGGATCCCCTGAAGAACCCTCTGGACCACAGCTTCGGAACCGCTGATGTACCATACTGCTATATTTTCTGCTGAAAATTGAAGTCTCAGTCTTAATCTTTTTTTTCCATCTCAAAAACTTCTTTTTTGCTTTTCGTTGAAAAAATTCCTGATTTATTCACTGATAATAATTAAATTTGTAGATTCCAGAATACCAAATATATACAAATAGTAATTGGATACTTATTATTTTTTAAATTATTAAACAATTATGTTTAAATTATTAAACTATTTTGCAAGGTCTTGCATTTGATGAATCATTCTCCCCCCCCCCCTTCCCCCATTTAAATTGTCAGTAAAATCATTGCTTTTAAACTATTGCACTTTTCTTTTTCACTAAAATAGCTTTTTCGAAGGCAAAATCATATTTTTTCCTTTAAGTATGGCTATACTTAAGAATAACAATGACTAAATGTATTGAAGAAAAAGAAGAAATTTTAGTTTTTCAAATATTGCTAACTCATGGAGGCAAATGAGATATTTCTTGCCAACTTTTGTATATTGTGTATAAAATTTTACATATTGAAATTTGTAGGAAAGTATGCAAGAAATGTATTTTACATGTGGTAACTTTTTCAACCTGACACCTCATTCCCTAATATTCTTAAATACATTCCTTGAGTACAAGATTGTACTTTCATTACACATGCATGGATAAAAAAATCCATAAGTTCAATTTCATCTACTTTTGCCATTATTAAATTTCTTTAGCATATTTGATTTTTAATTATACATAAAAAAAATTATTAAATAATTTAATTGCACAGCAAATTAAACATATATATATATATATATTAATCATTTTAATTATTTATTTTGTTAATTTATGAAAAATATAATGGCTTAAGGGTTTACAAGTAATGCAGATAGTTAAAGGTCATGATTGTTAAAAAAATTTACTCTTTGAATAATCTATTTTAAAATCTATTTTAAAATCTATTTTATTAATATAATAATTAATGAATTTTTAAAAGATTCAATGGGTAAAATTATTCAGCCACCATCATTGTTTAAAAAATATATACAATAAAAATTTGCAAACAAAAAATGCTTTATTTATTTATTTTTTATTATCCAATCGACGTTTTGCATGCCACAACTAATCTGAGATAACTTTTTCGATTTGGCACTCTAATGTTTCATCCCACTTTACATGAGTCTTAACAGCACCTATGAGAAAAAGATGAAAAAAAAAAAAAAAAAACACATATTTAGTTAATACATAAACAGAAGACATATGAAAAAAAAAAGTATTTACTAATACGTATATGAATTTTACTATTTCAGCATTAATTCGATTCCATAGCTTCAATTGGAAATTTTACAAATTTAACTTCCTGAATAACGAAATTAAAAGGCGAAAACACATGGGTGCAAGAAACCTATTCAAGGCAAAACTGAAAACTTTAACAATATTATGAATAACCAAATGAAAATAGGCTAGAAGATTTGTATGTCTTGCATTATGGCTAAAAATTTATATCTAACAATAAATGAAAGCGGATAAAAGTTCTTGACAGTAAAATTGGTATTATTTAAGACATACTTGGGAGAAAAAAGTATCAAAGTTTTACAATATCGACTTCACTTCTGGTTCCAGAGAGCAGAAGAATTCAAAGAAAAATATTGACATACAAGAATTTACTCTCATTACAGATGTATGAATTTAAAAAAAGTTCAATTTCATTCACTTAACATGAAAGCAAGTACTTTATTTACAACTTATTTAAATCAGAAAAAAAATCTTGTATATTTAATCATATACTATGAAATTAAATTTAAAAAAAATAATCTATTCAGCTATTTGATGTCATCTATTAATATAAAAAAGAAATGAGTTTTGCATAATCATTTATAAATTATATAAATTTTTCATTGTACAATGAGTTTTAAATAACAAAACAGTTTAATTATTTTGTTAATTTATGAAAAATAAGCCATGGCTTAAGGCTGATTTTTAAAAATATTATCCTTTAAATAATCTATTAAAAATATATATTTAATACTTTCATTAATATAAAAAATAATGCATTTTTAAAAGAATCAATCTATAAAATCATTCAGCCCATGCCACTGTTTGAAGAAAAATATGCAATACAAATTTGCAAACAAAAACAGCTTTTAAATCCCCCCCCCCCCCTAATCAGTCTTTTGCATGCCACAACCAATTTGCAATAACTTTTTTCAATTTGGCAATCTGACGTCTCATTTGTCAAAATAGAAGTCTCAACAGCATCTATGAAGAGAAAAAAAAAAAAGTAGCTATAAAATACATGTTTAGTTAATATTACAGAAATAGAAGACTTCATAAATAATAAAAAATATCTACTTATATAGATATGAAATTTTACTATTTCAGCATTTGGGTTTTACCATGACTTTGAAAAGGTAAATTCGGGTTCCGCAACTTAAAGGTGAAAATTTCACATTGTCACCTACATTAATTTTGTAATTTTAGTTTCTTTAATATTGAAATTAAAAGGAGAAAAGAAACAGAAATTTTACTAAGTATTTCAGTATTATTTCAGAACACAAACTCAAAAAAATTATATATAAATTTATATATACAATTTAATGTTACTTTGAGTTCTGCATATTCTGAAAAAATGTGAGAAAATTTTACAATTTTGACCTTACTACTTCTTTTCCCACAGACCAGAAAATAGAATTAAAAAAAAAAAAAAAAAGACATTATCTGAGTTACTGAGAATTTGAAAACTAGCATTAATTTACAAATTTTGGCATTACACTGGGCAATTAAAAAAAAAAAAAAGGTTATGTCTAAATTTTAGATTAAGTTGATTTGAATATAATATAATATTCTAGACCACCCTATTGAAAATTTCAGTTTGAAAAAACTACCAATTTCTTATGCTTCAAATCAAAATAATTCCAGAAAAATCATGACTATATATATATATATTAAGGGTTTTTTTTTTTTTTTTTTCAATAAATAATCATATTAATATTGTTTATAGCTTTCTTTTAAACATATTAACTTTAAAGTTAAATAAAAACAAGTATCTTACACCTTTGCAAAATAGTTGTTTTATCTTATTTATCTACTATCTTTAATTACTAAAAAAAGAAAAATATGATGATGAAAAATTTTACTTTTAGAATCTCAAAACAACCAATCAGGATATAATGGTTCATTCTGAGCTAAACATGTTCTCTGCAGGCTGTAAATAATCAATCCAGTGCTGTTGTCTATTAGAATAGAAGAGAAGCTTAAAATTTGTTTATATAAATAAAATATTATATTAGGGGATGGTCCACTGTGCCCATATGTCCAGTGTGTACCAGTCTTCCCTACATTCAAACAATATACATTATTTATGTGTATACTTCATAGATATTTTATTTACATACATATATATACTACATATATGACTATAATTTGGCAATAGAATAATAAAATGTCATTACATCATATACGACTATAATATGTGATACATCTTGGTTACTTGGCAATTCACCATCGAAGTCTGCTATAACAAGAAAGTACCTAAAAATTAAATAGATGAGACCGATAATCACCAAATTCCCCACAAAAGAAACTTATCTTGTACTTTTAAATGTGTATATATATATATATATAAAACATTTTTCATAAATTATTCTTAATACATAACTAGCGAATTTTGCCTGCTAGTCAGCGGAGCTGCTAATTACATTGAGAGCTTCAATTACAAAAAATTTCCTTCGAAATGAATTTTGAATCAAATGAATCTTTTACAAAATGACCAATAGGCAGGTAAAGCCCATTTCAAAATTCAAATTTTGTATTACACTAAACTATTCACCATAAAATTTTTCAACAATTATCTGTATTGAAAAAATTAGCACTCGCTAATCAGCGAGTAATACTTAAAATTTGACAATTGACTTTATTGCCACCACAGGCCAAACTTAATAGTCACACTCACCAAAAGCGATGATTGAATGGAAAAAGATTTTTTTCCGCTGTCGCTCGACGCATTTCAAAACCATTTGGTGAACTTCGCGATTTTTTCCCCGAAATAATTTGACGAATTAAGAGTTTTTTTCTCGAGGCTATTTGATGATATTCTCAATTTTTACCTGAGACCATTTGACGATATTTGCAATTTTTTTACCTGAGACCATTTGACGATATTCTCAATTTTTTTTACCTGAGACCATTTGACGATATTCTTATTTTTTTTTTACCTGAGACTATAGGTGCATATTCCCAAAATCTGGAAGGAGCCAGTGGCTCCTAAACCCAAAAAATCCAGTGGCCATATTTTGACACAAAAGCATAAAAACAATATTTTTTCTCTTTTAAATTTGGACAGCGGGATTTTATAGACTCTTCCCACCATAGTTGTATATAAACAATTCCCTAAATTTTTTTGTTCTATGAATAAACTCCCCCACCCCACCCCTCCCACGCCAAAAGGAAAAAAAAGGTGTTTTATATAGCTGAAAATAAACACTCAACATGGAGATTTGCATAAAAAATATGTCTATAAAATCAAAAGAATATATGAAAAAATATGGAGAAGATTTATTTTCTTTTAGGTTATAGATTTTAATAAAATAAATTCAATACTTTCTGACATTCAGGGATGATGGAGAAAGATCGAACACTATAAGCCTCGTTGCAACTTTTGTTGGCAAGGGGATTTTTTAAGGATTTTTTAAATCCTTAATAATAAATTACAATTTTTGTGACCGATCGCCAATTTTCATGTTTTATTATCGAAACTCCTTGACGAAATTTGCAATTTTATTTTGCAACTGATTGACGAAATTCATGTTTTTTTCTGCGACTAATAATCGAAATTCTGTATTTTTTTTTCTGCGACTAACGAAATTCAGGATTTTTCCTTCTGTGACCGATTGATGAAATTCACAATTTTTTCTGTGATTGATTAATTTTTTTTTTTTTTTTTTTTTTTTTTTTTGTAGCCGCTTGATGAGATTTGCGTCTTTAAACCACGGGCAACTGACAAAACTCATAATTTTTTTCCTGGACTAATTGGCGAAATTCACATTTTTTTTTTTTTTAATCGACTGATAAGTTTTGCTTTTTTTTCTGCTACCAATTGATGAAATTAACGGGTTTTTTTTCCTCGACCGTTTGTTGAAATTCGCGTTTTTTTTAATTATTATTTCTTGGAGACCAATTGAGGAAATTTGCAGTTTTATTTGCGACCGGTTCACGAAATTTGCAGTTTTATTTCATGAGCTATGAAATTTGCTGGATTTTTCCGTGGCCGTTTTCACAAAGTTCGCGAACGATTGACAAATTCATTTTGCAGAACAACTCTAACTACCGTATTTACCCGCGTATAAGTCGAGAAATTTTGGACTAAAAAACGGTTTAAAGTTAGAGGGGTCAACTTATGCGAGGGTCCTTTTTTTTTTTTTTTTTTTTTAACCAAAAGTCAAAAATGCCCTTCTGAAAGGCAATTGTTTTCTTTTCACATTCCATAACACAATGACGTCGTTTACTGTCGATTTCCATACCAGGAGAGAAAAAGAGGAATTAATTGATTTTCTTTATCAGCGCTGAGGTAAAGGTTTGGAGACTGAGTAACGGGTTTGGTGCTGATGAATTTAAGCCTACTACTCCCCTACCCCCCCGCCCCCCCCCCCTCCGTCTGAAAGATCAGTAGATAAAATTCCGAGAATGTATCACCCCTATGTGCAATTGAATCGTCCGCGAGTGGCTAGAAACATGCGACTCTCTAAAAACACGTGACCCATGTTCTATCTTACGTGTTCTTGATAGTACACTTATTCATTATTTCTTCGTTTATCTTACTGCACTTTTGAAAACAGAAACGCAATTCATACGCAGCTGGATTTAAACTTAAAGTTATTTCTTTTACGGAAGAGTCTAACAACTGTGCTTCTTCTCGTCAGTTTGGGGTTCATGAAAAATTGTCCAGTGGGTTAAAGATACGTCGAATCAAATTTCTTCCGAAATGATTATAAAATCGTTCAAGAAATGCTGCATAAGCAACGAACTAGACGGCACAGAAAATTATGCCATTTCGAAAGTGATAACGACGAGGAAGAATGTAGCGATACAGACGTGTATCATGATGAGCCGATGACGACGAAAGATTTTTGTGAATTGTTTGGTGAGTCCGATAGTGAATTGGACCTTGAATCAGTTTAACTTTGTATATTACTTTAGTATATTATTATCTTCATTATTGTATATTTAGAACTTTTTTTTTCAGATGATTTCGAATAAATGCACAAAAAAAAATCAAAGTTTCTTTATTATTGTATATTTAGTACTTTCTTTTCTTTCCAGGTGATTTTGAATAATGTATTTTTAAAAAAATTCAAATTTCTTGCTCGGAAAAGGGCGGAGTCGACTTATATGCGGGATTTAAGAAAATTCAAATTTCTTGATCGGGAAAGTGGGGGGGGTCGACTTATACGCAGAATCGACGCATATGAAGGTAAATACGGTAACTAAATAAATAATGATAATTCGAAGAGTTCTGCTTATTCATGGAAGAATTGCATGCTGATATCTATGTCTACTTGTAAGAACATATCGGAAAAATCCCAGAGCTACAAATTTAATGAGTGGGATCTAAAATTATTGTATTCTCGTTACGAATTTTTTTGTGTTGCAAGCTAATTGCGGTATGTCGCCACCACAGAGTTCATTCACAGCGCATATCAACATGATTTTTTTTATTACTATTTTTTTTCTTTTTTAAAGAAGTAAACAAAAAATTTGTGGTTCAGCAGAAATGTGGCATCTATGTTAAATCGTATTTATTTAATTATGGCTTGGAAAATACATAAAATTGCTAAATATTGCAGAATTATGGAGGACGTGGTCGCCACGTGGTGACTGGCGACCGTGAATCTGCACCTATAGCTGAGACCATTTGACGATATCCACATATTTTTTTTTTCCTGAGACCATTTGATGAATTTTGTGATTTTTCCACTATCGATTGACAAATTTTGCGATTTATTGACTATTGATTAACGAATTTCATGTTTTTGTCCCATCAATGTTCAACAAATTGCACACTTTCTTTCCGCTGATGTTCAACGAATTGCACACTGTTTTCCGCTGTCGTTCGACGAATTTTGCAATTCTGTTCCTCGATTGTTTGACGAGTTTTGCGATTCCCCCCCCCCCCCCTGATATTATTTCTTAAATTTTGCAATTTTTTTCCCGAGACTATTTGACAAATTTTTTCAATCAAGTATATGTAAGTTTGTTAGTGGCCAGTGCTTAAAAAAAACTGCTGAGTAAAAAAATCCATGTACTGGCCAGTGACCAGTGAGTAAAGAAGTTAATTTTTATCTATAATTAACTGTAATATTAATACTTTTACAATTTGCAAGCATAGCCTGCCCCCCTGCCCAAAATTTATTTTGTGATATTTAGATATTAGGTTGCAACTCCAAAAGACAAGATGCGAAAGCATGTCAATTTACCGTTTTTTTAAAATCATGCCAACCATTGGCAGAATGTAAATTTTCAATGAATATAAGAGAAGATGTTATAAGATATACATAAAAAATTCTTTAAACTGAGTTGTAAATAATAAATAAAATAAGAATGTTTTTTACTCATTACATTTGAAATACGAAAAGAAAAAAGGTTTAATAAGAAATAACAGGTACTTTTCTCCATTATCCCATCAACCACTTTCCATAAAAACTATTGCCAAGCTATAACACTAATGCCAATAAACAAATAAAAGAATGTTGTCCTTAGAATCTAAAAAAAAAAAAAAGAAAAAAGAAGAAGCCCGTTTGAATAAAATATCAACTTTGGCTAAGCTATCATATTCACTTGCGGTCCGCCATCTTGTTTTTTAAAATCAAAATGTATTAAAAACTTTTATCATTATATATAAATGAGTCAATAAAATTAAATAATGTGTTTCTAATAAGTAAATATCACGATCATTCATTTTTGGTGTTAAATCCCATAGTTTGGTGAGTTTTTTAATGAAAAGTGAACATCGGGATAATGGAGTAGTACCAAATACAGTAGTAAGACCACGAATCCGCACAGCTTGGTTCTGAGTGTTTTGCATATTTGAGACTTTTGTGGATTACAGATTATGTCTATTTAATCTTTGTTTACATTTTTTTAACTTATTACTTCGGATGAGTTTAGATTGTTAATGCTGAAAAATAAACAAAAACACACAAATAAAATAAAAATTATTAAAAAAATAATTTATCTATATTTATATGTTTTAAATCTATCATCAATAGTTGTTGGTATTAAAACATTTGGTTTATGTTTTTATACTGTATCTTGCAGCCTACAAATGGGCATAATTGTCTACTGAATCACAAAAGTTTGTTTTTTAGTAATTTCGGTATCCTTGGCAAACTATTGTAAAAAATATATGTGTAAGACAAATACATTTTTAAAAGGATTTTTTTTTTTTTTTTTTACATATAAATTGTTAATTAATTAAAATACTTTTATATATATGTTATCATTTTAAACTATAAAAAAGAGTATTTAAATGAAAAGTGATAATATATATCAGAAATAAAATTAAAGTTGAAGTGAAAAAAATAATGTTATTGATAAATATTGGTTTTAAGAATTAAATTTCTTTGTTTACATTCTCATATGCTGTGCAGATTACAGACATTTGCGAATTAGAGGTACTCTACTGTAATACCATAAACTAAAAACTTTTCTTTTTATTATAGATATGTATGTGCGTGTGTATATATATAGTCAGAGTTTCCCCCAGACAGTTTCGGAAGGGTGCTGCACCCTGCCTGCCCTTTGGTTTACAAAATGGCACCCTTCTTGCCCCTCATAAAATAAATTAGCACCATTCTTGTGCCCCAGTAAAATAATTAGCACCCTTCTTGCCCCTCAGTAAAAAAAGTGTACTTTCTCCTTTTTGCATTCATAGTATAGGTGAAGATTCCCAAAATTTGGAAGGAGTCACTGGCTCCTAAACCCAAAAAATCCAGTGGCCACAATTGTAAAACAAACGCATAAAAACAATAGTCTTTATATGGGGTACAAAAAAAAAAAAAATTCAAAGTGTAAAGTAATTTAATGTAAACACATGTACAAAAAATTTTTAATATTAAATCTTAAATCATGTACAGTCTGAAGATAAAGTTGGGCAAGATACGGTTTTAAAAAAAAATATGTATAAGCTAAGTAATCATGATAGTGGGGAATATAAAAAAAACAATATTTCTTATTTTAATTTTGCCAGACAAAAGTACATATGAAAGAAAATCTGAATTCGTGAGATTTATTTTGCACTATAAAAAATCAAAACACAGTTAATATTTAAAAATCACAGTCTATGTAAAATTATCAGATACAAACTGTTACGAATAACATTGCTATTAGAATATATTTAATAGTTTGCTGTGTTAAACAGATCATTCTGAAATGTTATTAAAAGATAATAATAATGTTTGTTATGTGTTTTGGTCTTAATCTTTAAAAAAAAATTAACATTTCACGGTGGAGACTGGGAATACCAGAAATTGATTACTTTTAAATCACATGGCGACTTAAACACCGAAAGTTAGTGGCCACAGCAAAAAAATTAGTCGCCACGTGGCGACTGGCGACCGTGAATCTGCACCTATAATTCATAGAAAAAATTAACTCAATGTTGTCTTGAAAAGAGTGCTCAGGCTTTTAACTATTAAAAGTGTCTTTAAAAAATAAAATAATACCTTTAAAAGTAAAAAAAACTGCCCTTAAGAATCTTAAAAATGCCCTCTAGAATTCAAAAAGTGCTCTATTCTCACCAGCAGCACCCTGCCCTTTTTTTAAACTGGAGGAAACTCTGATATAGTGTATAATATATTTATTTATTTTTACTTGTTCAGCCATTGTACGAATGTCCCAAACTTTCATTACAATTAAGCATATTCGAATCTTGTTCATATAATCAAGATTTAGTTGTTACAATACCACATGAAGAATGACAAGAAATGCTTGCAATGTCAACGATAGCATCTCAAACAATATTTGACGATTTATCACCTGTGCTAGCTTATATTCAACAAAATTAATGGAGTACTATTATGTTAGCGGCGCACAGGTAATAGATCACGAAATAATATTCCTATCATTAATATTGTATTCATTACCTTTGAAATATAAACCTTTCATTTGTTTCATTTAAAATACCCAACTTTAATTTAAAACACATTCTTTAAAATACATGACTTTCACTTATTTCATTTAAAATACAATGTAATAAGAATAATAATACCATAAACCAAAACATTTTATTTTAATACCTAACCATCATTTCTAATTTACTTATGGGAAAAATAAAAGTTGCTATTGGTAACTGAAAAAAATATATTGTTAGTATAATTTGTGCCCAGCTAACATAAAAGTACCAAATTATTCACTCTTTATGGAAGCAGAAAATTAATATATATATTGCAAAACCTATAACCATACAAGATAACATTTTATTTAATAACATTTATAGATTTTAAAAGAAAGTTTACCCTATTCAAAGTTCGATCCTGCTTGAAATATTAGAGTCCATCCTTTAACCAATTATCTTGTATAGGACTTTCTTGCGAAGGATCTTAGATGGTAATCACTTTCTCGAACACATAACTACTCATCTAAGATCCTCTGGAAGCAAAAACAACTGAAGCAAGATTGACATCTATTCACAAGCCAGACGATTTTCTAAACACAAGAAGCTTAAGTAACTGTTATTTGAAAAAGAAAAAAAAAAAAAAAAAAAATTAGCGAATCCAGCAACCTTGTTCTAAAGCAAAATGCATGAATTTTGCAAATGTTGTGATCACTTTAACTCATGTATGTACAATTTACTCCCATAACAATACAATAAATAAATAATAAATTAAGTTGCTTATTCCCTATTTTTCCTTCCCTGGTCGAGAACCAAACATTGATCAAATATCTCATTCAAGAAATGAATTGATGTTCGATCTTGAATGTTTAAATGAATAATCAACAACCAATGTACACTGTGTACTGTAAAATAATGTATAAGCTAGTCAGTAATATAAAAATCTCTAGCAACTAAGAAGTACAGATGTCACCACTCACTCTTGTATATAGATAACATTTTATGCAACTCAGTTCATGAATGTAATATTCTTTAGAAGAGGTTAGTTGTAAAAATACTGAAATAAATTATCTGTGATAAAAAATGCATATGAGTGCAATAATAGTATGTTTGTTTAATTACCAATACTGATATCTAACTAAAAATAATAAAATATATTCATCAAAAATATATTACAAGATTTTGTTATTGAAAAGTAAACAACTGCTTTTCTTGATTTGATTTTTTTTTTTCTGTTTATTATGATTTCTAAAATCATTTAAAGTACTATTATTAATTTAGACAGAGGCACAAAATACCTTCTATATACTTAAATCATGTAAAAACAATACAGCTTTACAAGATATACAGTAATCCCTTGTTATATTGCACATTCGGCTATTTTGCTCTTTTTCAGTTATCCCCCGATAAATTTAGTTTCTCGAAAAAGCATGTAAAATTTTTGGGAACAGATGTGTTATACCCACGCACTGATGTTTGGTGACTTTTCAGTTTTCAAGCCTGCGTCAAGCCAATAACTTAATACAATAGCTAGGTTGCCATTAAAGGAAAAAATCCCCTAAATTTGGCAACTTTTTTCCTTTTTATAACCAATTAAAAAAAAGAAAAACTGTGCATGAGTGTATGACATCATAGCCAACTTTTGAAACGACGAAATCTAAGCAAGTAACTGAAATGCAATTAGTTCATTTTTGTTCTTTAATTTCCAGTGGCAAGCAGACAATCAAAGAAAATAAAACAACAAACAACTCTGGATTTTTATTTTCAGAAAATACTGTAAAATGTAAATAAATATGTGTACTGTAATATGTATGGTTTTCTATTTTTTCAATGCTTTACCATCTCTTTTTTGTTGAACTCGTAGCTTGTTTAAACAAGTATTATATCGAAAACCTCATATCTAAATTTAGAGCTGTTTATTTTTAATTTATAAACATTCTTCTCCCCCCCCCCCCCCCCCCCAGTATATCATGTTTTTTTCTTATCTCCCAAGTAGCACGATATATTGAGGGGTTACTGTATTATGTAAAACTGTAGTAATAAGTAAAATTAACCATGAATAATTTTTATGATTTTTGTGTTTTAAAAGAACAATACAACTTTATTTTTAATTGGATTAAAGGCTTATAATATAGTATTTCTACTTAATTACTACTTAGTGTGCACAATAGTAGAAACTAATTACAAAATTTTGTTATTGAAATGTAAACAAAAAAAAAAAAAAAAAAAAAAAAACAGCCTTTTTTTCCGATTTTTCTTTCGTTTACCTATGGTTTCTAAAATCATATAAATTATTATTAATTTAATTTCGAGGCATGAAATATCACATATTTTCTTAAATCATACCAAAAAAATGCATCTTAACTAAATATTGCATAAATCTGTGGTAATAAAAGCATTTTTACAAGACTAGATTTGTTTTTAACTGACAATCTTCTGGATTTTTGTGTTTTAAAAAACATTAAAACTTTCTTTTTAATTGGATTAAAGACTTATAATACTTCATAACATAACATTTCTACTCATTATACACAACAATACAAAATATATTACAAAATTTTCTTATTCAAAAGTAAACGAACTTCTATTTCTCTACCACTTACGTATGACTTGTAAAATCATATGAATTATTATTAATAAGTATAAATAAGTAAGAAAAAAGAATCGTTACAGAAATGTTTTATGTAAAGTACACACATCACCACGATAAATCTAGAAAACAAAATGTAATATTTACTTACCAACTTCCGTCGCGCCAATTTTCATGAATATCAACAAAAAATCTTACAAACAGTGATGGATTGATTGATTAGCTGAAGTGGAGCTGAACTAAACGCAATATATTTAAAAATGGAGATGGCTTTACTACTAGTTTAAATAAATTTATAGAATAAATAAAAATAAATTCTAGAAGTCTGCAAGGTTTAGCAGTTGAAAAGTTCGCAGTCATAAAAAAAATGGCGGCTGAGAGGTTCAATTTTCATCCAGTTTGACGAAAATTGGATTAGTACCGTTTTCATCCAGTTTACGTCCGTAAAACAGAAAATGGGGACAAACTTGTTAAGATTTGGTTCCGGATCTGATGAAAATTGGATTAGTTGCGTTTTCATTCAATTTATGTTCTAAACTGATGTCCATAGTTTGTAGATATTTCGTCCATAAGTATATGACGAGAGTATGTTCGGTTTTCATCCAATTTACGTCATAAAATGACGTCCATATTTTGTAGATATTATGTGCGTACGTAATGTCAAACATTTAACAAAATCTGGACGTATTTTAGCTGGCTGTCTACGTCCAAAATACATCTTTAGACGTATTTCGAACTTGGTAGATGAAAACTGGATGTAATATGAACGTATGTGCTGTGTGGGTCCTTACTACATTCCAGTTAAGACCCTGGCCTGGCCCCCTTGAAGTTTTTGTTCCCTAAATTGTTATTTACTTGCTCCCTTTTAATCCGATCTTCTTCGTTTAGGGGGCATTTTCTCTATTTAGTTATTTCCCTATTTCTCCATTCCAGTTAGGATCCTGGCCCCTTGGGGCCTTGAACTTTTTGTGTGCCATGCATTCTCCCCTCCCTTCCTAATTGTGTCACCATCTCAATGCATAACTTTAAAGTTAAGTCTTGGACTTCTCTCCCAGGGGCTCCATTTCAGAACTTTCTTGGGGGGGGGCAAAGTTTTTTTTAAGGTAGTGGCATAGCCAAGGGTGGAGTTCGCCCCCCCCCCCCCGTGCAACCTCTCCGAACGAGAAACGTTTCCTGAATCATATATACAGAGACAGCAATACTTCTAATACGGAATCTCAAGTAACCTCTAAAAAATTCCGTTTTAGACAGGTTTTCGTCTTAGCAAGTAGAATTTTAAAATATTATGAAAGTTTTCAGTTATAGACAGGTACCGTTTTTTTTCAAGTATTCTTTAAGACTGTTAAAACTTCCTTTCTATAAAGCACTTCTGAAGAGCATAGGTGTATTACAGTGAATAGAGTCTAAGCGAAATCTGTCTATAACATTATTCTTTCTCAAACGGGCAACAAAATCAAGTTTCGACGAAAAAAACGCCATGCAATTATACTTGCTAAGATGGAGACCTGTCAAAAATGGAGCTTTTTTACAGTCCTTTTCAGCTCCTTCTTTGCAGGTTTTACTACATGGGCGGCATTTCATGAGTTTCTTGGGGGGGGGGGGGGGTGTTAGAGGCAGGGGTTGAAATATCGTGCAGGATTGCCCAAATCGTGCACAAGACAGAAATAGGCCCCCACAATAAAAAAATGCAGTGGGAGATTTTGCCTTGTTATCTTAACTTCTTTCACAAACATGTCGATTCTTCATCGAATATTTTTTTTATTTTTGTGGTAGTCCGCGAATTTTTCATCTTTTTTTTTAACGCGAAAGCAATTCGTCAACCGATCGCGGTAAACATCCCGAATTTTACGAATTAGAACTAGAAAAAGTAGTTAATTTGGCAAAATTGGTCGTGGAAAAAATCGGTAAATTTTCAAATGACCGGGGAAATATATTGCGAATTTCGCCAAAGATCACTGAAACACATAGAGATTTTCGTCAATCGGTCGCGGAAAAAAATCGCGAATTTAGTATAACTATTGTGGAAAAATATCGCGAAATTCGTCAAAAGATTAAACAAACAAAAAAAAAATCACGAATTTAATCAGACAATCGCGCAAAAAGGGGAATTCCGTCAAAGATCGCGCAAAAAAGTGGAATTTCGTCAAAGATCGCGCAAAAAATATCTACTTTTGTCAGTCGGTTTCGGTAAATGACTTCCGAATTTCAACAAGCGATCGTAGAAAAGAGTCGCGAATTGACTCAAAAGATTGCGAAAACAAATAGCAAATTTCGTCGATGAGTTACCAAAAAAATGTCGTGAATTTCGACAAATAATGGAAAAAAATTCGTCAACGATCGGAATTTCGTCAAAGACTGCGCAAAAAATAGGAATTTTTGTCAGTTGGTTGCGGAAAAAGACTCCCGAAGAGTCGCGAATTTCGTCAAAAGATGACGGAAACAAATAGCGAATTTCGGTTGAAAACAAATGTCGCGAATTTAGACAAATGGTCGAAAAAATCAATTCCGTCAATGATTCACAGAAAATAGCGAATTTTTGAAAATTATCACAAAAAAATCAAACAATCACGAGAAAAAGTCGTGAAATTCAATCGGTCACGAGATAATCAGCAGACGAACACCATCAAGAAGTTACGAAATTTGCAAATGTTGTAATCCATAGGTATAAGAAAATTTTCATTAATGATTTTCTGTCAGTAAAAATTTTCCGCAATCATTTTCTGTCTTCCTTTTCAGACTATGATCTAAATTTTATACTATTCAGAAATCTGCAAAACCCTTGGTCTCAGGTCCCTTGCTCCTACATAGGGTGGGGCAACACGACCTAATCTGCAGTACGGATCGAGCCGGGTTGACGCGGCTTATTTTCGTTGCTGGACAGGTTGACTTGGAACATTTGACTATGGTTGGGACATATATGTCCCTGTGGACTATTTTTTATTCTATTAGTACGACTTTTTGAAATCTGTCATACACTTATATTAGGATATTTTCAAGAGAAATCTGTCACAAGGAATTTTTTTGGAAATTGTAGAACGATTGAATGCAAAATTAGTAGTCAATCCTGGCCCGTTATCAAAGGGTTAATTGTTTTGGGTTCAAGTTGGGATTTCACTATTTTGAGTCAGGTTCGTGTTGCCCGAGTTTTCAAAGAAATCCTAAATATTTTCAGATAAAAAAAATATTTTTTCTACATATTAGATAAAATTGTTATTAGAGATATAATTGTAGTCTACTTTTCCAAATCATATTGAAATATGGATTCATTTTCTTTCATTTTGGGTGGGGTTGCGGTCAATGAAAATTTTTTGAACGTTTCCGGGTTTACTGGAAATTACAGTCCTGCATCGGCTATCCGGAATGCATTTCGTTTTAGGTTTGGTTAATTCATTTTTTTTTTTTTTTTTTGCAGGTCGAGTAAACTTTATACGCTTTGGGTTATGCTTTGACTCTTTCGAATCGGGTTCGAGATGAACCGATTATACAGAAGGAGGTTCTGAATAATTTTCAAATGAAAAAACTATAGTATATTTGAATATTAATGGGTGTATAATGTATACATGTGTTATTTTTTGTACATAAGCGGTAAACTTGTAGATTACTTTTCCATAAATGTATTAAAATATACATTCATTTTCTTTCACTTCGGGTTCAGGTAGGAATATTTCGGATTCGGCTTGAAGTCTGTCGGGTTAAAGTCAGGATTCGGGTCGGTTACAACCAAATCTGGACAGGACTCTAGTGTCAGGCTGTGTAGATTTATAAGAGCATACTGTATATATAATATCATTTAATAAAGCAAATGATTTAATAGCATTATAACGATTGGAGTAAATATAATGTGACACTAATAAAATAAAATTAACAAATCATATAATTAGGAAATTGAAAACACCCCTCCCCCAACCGCCGAAAAAAAAATCCCCTTAAATTTTTGGCGAAAGAGAGAATTTATCACTAACATTTTAGTCTTGGTGGGGGGGGGGGGGGCGAGTTTTCTTTTAATCATGCTGTACACAGCTCAGAAGCAATTCATAGAGTTTTCTCTCACATATATTTCTAAAACTAGCCAAAATACTTATTAATGATAAATGTCTCCCTTATAGAATGTTGCAATAGCAAGGCTCTAGAAAACATTTCAATGTTTAAAGTGTTTATTAAATGGTTATTACTTTCTTCTATATTTACAAGAAAAAGGTATTGGATTTATGAAAATTTACCACTTTCGGTTTTCGACGGATTTATACGTTTTAGAAGGTCCTGAACACAATTGGACTATTTTCAGAAAATGTCTGTCTGCAAGTCTCAGTGTCTGTATGTGACAAAAATTTTGTGGACGCTGTATCTCAATAACTAATGCACGGAATTTGATAAAACTTTATATTCAGTTAGACATTGATATAAATGGGTGGTGATTAATTTTTGGTGTAAATCGCCCAACAGATGGCGCTGCTATGCGACATTTTTCATGATTTGTACGATAGCTATATCTCAAGAACTAATGCACAGAATTACACCAAACTTCAGATTCGGTTAGACCTTGACAAAAATAGGCGTTGATTACAATTTGGTATAAATAGTCCAACAGGTGGCACTGCTATGCTACATTTTGCACGATTTTTACGATAGCTATATCTCCAGAACTAACGCACATAATTTAATAAAACTTTAGATTCAGGTAGACCTTAATATAAATTGGTGCTGATTTGTTTTTGGTGTATTTGAAACCTGTACGATATAGAAGAAAGTTTTGGGATTGGCACATCAGACTAAGTTTTTTTATTGTAATCAAATCTGTGAAACCTGGTATTATATTAGCTTTTGATCATATTTTGATTTTTTTTTTGTCTAACCTGTGATAACTGATAAATTTTCAAAAATTTCAAATTCCTTAGGGGGGCGGTTGCCCCCCTCAGCCCCCCCGAAATGGCGCCCCTGCCTCTCCCCAGGCCACTACCCTCATATTTTTACTGGACACTAGGGCCCCCTTTTAAGCATTTATTTAAAATGTTATTCTAATGATTAATTTATACCTTATGTTTAATTCCGACTGATTAGAAATCTAAAGCGCTAAGTACTAGGACCTTTTAAGGTGTTTTCCTCTTAGGGTCCTGCTCAAAACTATCAGTTGGCTCCTTTTGGGCCCCCTATTATAGCTCCCATAAAAATCGTCCGATTCACTACCTTTTTTATTTCTAACAACTTCTTAGAACTTCCAGCTACTATCTGCAGGTCAAAAACATTTCTCGGACTTCAACTGCCACCAATTTTTAATATTAATCTCCTTCTTGGGGCCCTTGGTGCAGCTTCTTTAAAAATGATCCGATTATCTTGCAATTTTCATTAACATAGTTCTAGGGTACTCAAGCTACTTTATAAACTACTAAACATTTCCTTAGACCCCCCAACTACCACCATTTTTTTAAAAAAATAATCTTTTTCGGCATCAACTTACGTTTACTCACTACAGCCGTGAATTGAAAATCGCGTTATTGTTATACTAGATAAGTGGTTAAGTTTAGAGAGAGGCGGGGGGATTTCATCCGTAAATGAAATATCGTTTTAATGTCAAAAGAAATTCGTTAAATTTACAGGGGGGCATATTTCACCGCCTGGGGACTCCTTCTTTATTGGGTTCTATGGGCATGATTTCAACAGCTTGGGTCATTCTACTTGATATCGAAAACTTGAGGGTTTTTTTTTTAATTTATTATCACGGGCCCGGGCAATGCCGGGCGGGTCAGCTAATAAAATTAATAAATGTAAATAATGTAAATTAATGAATGTTTGTTTCGATTTTGAGTAACTGGATTTCATCTTTAGTTACAAAATGTTATTTTTAACAAAAATAAGTTTTAAATTCACAAAATGCTCCCCCCTCCCCCCCCCCAAAAAAAAACGAGTAAAATGTTTCCTAAAAAAATATTGCCTTAGTACTTTATCAAATGTTTCATATAATAAGTCGATTTTTTGTTTTGTCCTGTTTTTATACATATTATTAGAATACCAAAAATATTTTTAAAAAAACCTAAGGAATTTTTATTTAGTATAAAAATAATTTCAGCTAACAATACAGAATTCTGACAAAACACAAGTTTCATTTTCACAGATTTTCTAGTCATAATACATGTTAAAATGATATACATAAATTTTTAATTGTTTTTATGTAAAACCATTAATCTATACTCAGGAGTTGGGAAATACATCATTTTGATTGCCACTGGTGAGTGGATTTTTAGACAATCTTTGAAAAATTGCAAACGATAGCAGGTAGCTATATGTTGCAACTTTTCAATTCACCACGATGTTTAACATGGTGTATTATCCTATACTAAACTTACATATACGTAATTTTATAGGGGAAAAAATATATGAAAATGCATTGTAGTAATAGTCCAGGGGAAATGTACAGTACATGTTACCTTGCAAAAGGTCGGGTAGAAGATTTTTTTTCCGATTTGTATATAATTTTTGTATTTGTCCGTATCCGATTTGTATCATTCGTCTTATGAAACAACTATTGTTTGTAATTTTTCATTGCTTTTAGGTAGCTTTCAATACAAAAAAGTATAAAGCTATCTATTGCAGCCGTTCGGAGGAAAGCAGTTCCGGAAAATTTCGATATCTTTTCACCGATCATGACCCCCAGACCCCAAAACCACCCTACGTTCAAATGTTGATTTATATATATATATATATATATATATATATATATATATATATATATATATATATATATATATATATATATATGTATATATATATATATATCTATATCTCCATATATATATATATATATGACCTATGTCATACGATAACGCTCGTATTTATAAATCAATTTTGATGAAAATAATTATGTGTATTAAGCTCACCAATGTCTCGACCGAGTTCGTTGGCCAGCTTGGGCCGCCATTTTGTTTCAAGATGGCGGCCATTCAAAAATTTAAAACTAAAATAAATATACAAAAAAGTTAAAAATTCAAATTTATTTTTTAATTACGTGTTAGGCCTTTATACAAGGATTCCAGAGCATTTTTTGGTTTACCTCTATCTTAAAAAATGGCTGAGATAAAGCAGTTTGAAATTCTAGGGTGGCTGACATTTTGAAACACGACAGCACATTACAAAAATTTTCATTGTTGTAATCATTTCCCAATCAAACGCATAAAACTATATATTCATATCCGTTAGCGCCAAATTATCGTCAAACTTGGCGACATTTGGCGAAATATCGCCAAATTTGGCGACCAAAATAAGTCTTCATAAATGAAGCCAATTTGGCTATTGCTCAATAATTTGGCGAATTTCTTATTCAGATTCAGTATTAACGAATCCTTTGTAAACGTTTTCTTTGCATTTTAACTTGCTGTTTTCGTGTAACATTAGCTAAAATTTTAAAACGAAGATATAGGAAAGCTACCTTTTCCTCCCGGTACAGGCCGGAAGGACTTTTTTATTTTGTATGTAGTTTTTATTGTAAGTTTTTCTTCCATAATCGGGTTCATAGCAGATGTTGGCTTCGAAACATCTAAAATCGCTGCAGTACCTGTTTAACATTTTTTCAACAGATTAGTTTAGCTGTATATTATGCCCCTACCTAAATCTGCAGCTTGGATATAGCGAAATTACTTAAAACTTTCGACCCCCATGTAACACCCGCCCTCCTCCCCTTAGTGGTTGATTTACTTAAATCGTTGAAATGATGTTTAACTATTTTTGTAGTAGATTTGTTATGCTGCATTTTACGCTCTTACCTTAAACTGCTGCTGAGATATGACGAAATGACCTTAAACTTCCCACCCCCAATTTAACCCCCATGGTAGTTGAATTTCTAAAATTGCTGAAATAGGCGTTTAACTATTTATCATTATTATTATTATTATTTTGTAGATTTGATATGCTGAATTTCCCTCTCCTGCTCAAAACTGCTACTGAGTTATAGTGAAATGACCTAAAAGTTTTGGCCTCCCACTTAACCCCTTTCGAGGGTGAATTTCTAAAATCCTTTCTTATTGCTTGCCTAGGTCATAACAGCAATCTACTGTCCAAATTTTGTGACCCTGACTTTAGTCGTTTCAGCTCTGCGTTGATGTGTCTGTCAGTCAGTCAGTCAGGAGTTCTCTCTTTATTATGTTCTTGTAAATATTATATTCTTGTAAATATTAATAGAACATGATAAAATTCTTATTCATTTAATTTCAAGTTGGCGATTGTTATTTTTTAAAAGATGCAGAATTTCTTAAGTAATTTAATTATTTTAAATTTCTTAAATGTAAATTAATTCGATATATATTTGTTTTCTTTTAAATAAATTATTGTTAACATATTGCTTTACTTAATCTTTAAAAATTTAAATAGAGGTGAAAAAACAATTACGGTTTAGGGGCGGCAGAATAATTCTCGCCTCTAGCATCGGTCCTATGCCCTGACCTAGACTTAAGTCCACATAAATATTGTTGAGACCTAGACCAACATACGATCCTATGTTTAGGATCATATGTTGGTTTAGGTTGAGACGAACATTAAATATAATAATAGAAGTGTAATGACTTCATTTGCTGCATAATAATATAATAGATGGCAGCACATATTTGAAGTTTAAATAATGATATCACTTAATCGAATAGAATCAACCGAGAACCGATCAGATCACCTTCACCACACGGATATCATCTTACTTGTCAATTATAAAACTTTTTAGTCTTTTTATTTCGTATTTTCTTTTCAATAGTTAATACAGTGGCAATTTCGGTAAGTTATTAATAATATATTTCATAATTTCATTTACATATAAGTATGTTCTGTGGATCTGACGTATTTATTTTATGTGATATGGAAATCCCCAATACTTCTCAAGAAAAAAAGTGTTAATATACGATACAGTGACCATGTGACACAAATTTGATATATTTTGATTAATATTGCTTTTGTTGGCAGAAAAAATGAAATGTGAATTAAAAACAGAAATTTACCGTTAGAATAATTCATATTGTTTTGAACATGGAATGTATTCCATGGTTTTGAATGGTTTCCCTTATCTGTTTGAAATGATATTTTTTATTAAATATTATCAAATAGACAAGTTTATTTAGTTTCGTTCAAATTATATTGCATACTGTAGCTACTTATAGTTATCAATTTCACCTCTTTTGCATTAAAAATAAAATACTTCAGTACTTGACAAAATAAATGGCACAAGACATGATATTTTTTATTAAATATTATCAAATAGACAAGTTTATTTAGTTGCTCGGCTTAGATGCTTTACACTCACGCTAAAAAAAAAAAAAAAATTATTGGTTAAAAAAAAGAAAAAAGTTGCCAAATTTAGGGGATTTTTTTCTTTAATGGCAACCTAGCCATTGTATTAAGTTATTCGTTTGGCGCAGTCTTGGAAATCGCGCCAAACAAACAGTCGCCAATCTTTTGTTTACATTTTAGCGTGATAGTAACACATCTGTTCCAGGGACTGTGAGTTTTATACTTATTTTCTGCAAAGAACTAGTGTTTTCCATCTGGATTAACATTAAACAGGTGAACACAAGTTGTTTCCTTTTTTAGTTGCTACAAATAATTTAGTTAACAATTGATCAATCTGGTAAAGCAAAATTACATTTTAAGAAACAGGCATGGCAAAACATTTTTGACTGTCATTGATAAATGTATCCTCAAGCCTAGATACACCAACTTTTAGAAAAACTGTGTTTGTTTAGGTTTGACCCCCCCCCCCCCCTAATGAATGTAAATAAGAGCATTTTACCTATTTAAAAAAGGTAGTAAAAGTTTGATATCCTTTAAGTTATATGTGTACTAAGTACTAACATGGTGCAAATGAGGCACTTGTCTTTCTCGCTCACTTCATAGATTGTGTACTTGTATGTGTAAGAGGGGGGGGGGGATATTTAGTTTATAAATAATACACATAAGATAACTAAAAATTTTTACTGATGAAAGATGCCATTCTAATCATGTCGTAATTGATTTTTCAAACATATAATATTTATATTTAGCCACAAACAATAAAATTTACAATTGGTGTTTCTTTACACCATTTTTGGTGTAAAATAACACCAATATATTTTGCAGTGTACTTTTGGGTTATAGTGGCCCCCATAATTACAATTTCACCAAGATCATCGAAAAGCTTATAAATGCATATATATATCAGTGTTGGCAAGTTTCTTCCAAAGTGGAAAAAACTGGCCAGAAGAAATAGGTTTCTTCCAAGTGAAAGAAACTGTTTTTCTTTTGGAATTTACCAGATAAGTTGCAACTTTGTAAGATGCAATAAAAATAACTGCATTTTTCTAATAAATAACTTTAAGTAAATTTAATGAGATCTATAAAAATTTAACTATATATGATAAATTGATAATTACATCAGTTTTTTAGCCCCGATCACACACCTGTCTAAAGCTTTGTAATCATTCCGTACCTGAATTAAATAAATGGTACTTTTCAATTATACTTACACCATGCCAAAATGTATGCTAATGTGTCATTTATTTCAACCCTGAATGTGCAAAGGATTTTTATTGCAAACCGTGTCAAACATTGTGATTTGCTATTTATTGAACGTGAATATTTTTAGTTATCATTACTTAATTGTAACCTCACAAAATATCTTAATTTGCTATTTTTCAAATAGAAAATATTTAATATTAAGTTGTAACGTATATTTATTTTTGGCACTGATATGGATTTTATCATTTGCAGTCACCAGGTAATGAGGTTGGTTGGTTGGTTGGTTGTATAAGGTTTAATGGCACAAGGTCTCATTGGACCAGGTGATGAGTAAGCAGCAATAAAACTGTTTCAGGACTATGGATCAGGGTTGTAGTGGGTAGCTGCCCGGGTTGGGGTTTTTACAACCATAAGGATTGTAGTGGGTAGCTGCCCAGGCTGTTTTTTTTTTCAAACCCGGGCTTTTTACAACCCTGCTATGGATACATAAAAAAAAGCTTTTATTAAAAAAGTCCTTCTGGCCTGTACTGGGAGGAAAAGGTAGCTTTCCTATATCTTCGTTTTAAAATTTTAACTAATGTTACTCGAAAACAGCAAGCTAAAATGCAAAGAAACCATTTACAAAAGATTCGTTAATACTGAATTTGAATAAGAAATTTGCCAAATTATTGAGCTATAGCCAAGTTGGCTTCATTTATAAAGACTTATTTCGGTCGCCAAATTTGACGATATTTCGCCAAATGTCGCCAAGTTTGGTGACAATTTGGAGCTAACGGATATGAATATATAGTTTTATGCGTATGATGGGAAAAGGATTACAACAATGAAAGATAATAATTTGCGAGAAGTCGCGTTCACTAAAACTTTTGTAATGTGCTATCTTGTTTCAAAATGTCTGCCACCCTAGAATTTCAGACTGCTGTATCTCAGCCATTGTTTAAGATAGAGATAAAACATAAAATACTCCGGAATCCTTGTATGAAGGTCTAACACTTAAGCAAAAAATAAATTTGAATTTTTAACTCTTTTGCATATTTATTTTAGTTTTAAATTTTTTAATGGCCGCCATCTTGAAACAAAATGGCGGACCAAGCTGGCCAACGAACTCGGTCGAGACATGGGTGAGCTTAATACACACAATTAGTTTAATCGAAATTGATTTATAAATACAAGCTTTATCATATGACATAGGTCAGATATAATATATAAATCAACATTTGAACGGAGGGTGGTTTTGGGGTCTGGGGGTCATGATCGGTGAAAATATACCGAAATTTTCCGGAACTGCTTTCCTCCGAACGGCTGCAATAGGTAGCTTTATACTTTTTTGTATTGAAAGCTACCTTAAAAAAAAAATCGTCTTCATTCAAATGTGAAATGTTAACTGCAATGCTAAGAGACGTTTATAATTCCATGCCTGTAGTTTAAATTGAGTTTTATTTTATTATTTTATCATATAAAATATTTTTAAGTCAATATTTGTGTTGATTTAATTAAATAGTTTGTGAAAGTCTGTAATTTTCAAATGTTATATTTTTAATTGCTCTATTAAAAATAGTGAAAAATCTTTTAGTGCCAATAATGTTTTTTCAAATCAATCATTTCACATGAATTCCATTTTGTGTTAATTATTACGCTTGGCTATGACAATGGTGTTGGTATATATAACTAACGGAAATGTACCAAATAAATTTATCCAAAATATACAAAATCAATTACAAGTAATTCAACTCAAACAAAGCAATTTTTTTTTTATTATTTAAACTTCTGTAACCAGTAATAAATAGTATGTGAATCATTTACCTACTGTAGTATGAAACTCCTTTAAATAAAAGACTGCTTTTAATTTACATTCATTTTATTAAGGGAACTAATATAGAATAATTACTGTATTGAAAGACTTCATTAAAATCTCCATTTTCCTTACTACAATGCAACATGGTATAACAAAGCAAAAGTATTTTAGCAGTAGGATGCTGCAATCAATTTCTCAACTTAGATTGGATGAATGTAAAAGATGAAAAAATTCTTACAAGTCCTGCAGAACTTGGAGAGTTTAAAAGAATTTTGGCATACCCGTAGAGTTTAGTTTTAGAACATTTATCTTCTAAAATCAGCATTGAGATATGCGTGCTAGTATAGGGGAGACCAGTACACACTGGACCACCCCCTATAATTTTTTTTTTTTTTTTTTTTTTTTTAACTTTTCTTCTATCCTAATAGACAACAGCACTGCAATGATTATTTATAGCCTTCAGAAAATATGTTTAGCTCAGATTGAACCATTTTATCCTGATTGGTTGTTTTGAGCTTCTAAAAGTAAAATTTTTCATCATCATTTTTTAATTTTTTTAGTAATAAATAAAATAAAACAGCTTTTTTGCAAAGCTAAGATACTTGCTTTTATTTTACTTTAAAGTTAATACGTTTAAAAGAAAGCTATAAACAATATTAATATGATTATTTATTGAACTTCAACATGGGGGTACAGTGGACCACCCACTCCTGGGGCACAGTGGTCCACAATTCACTCTGCTCCAGTAATGCAGAATGTTCAAAATATTTAATAATTGCTTATTTTCTATAAAGAAAGATTGTTTTAAATTAGATTTAACTGTAAAATAAAGTAAACAATTAAAAATAACAATTTATTTAACATAGTAAGAAATATTTTGTTTTGTATTTACTGCCGTTGATAAATATAACTGTAGTCTAAATGTTGATGATTCTATTCAAGTAAGATTCATGAGACGCAAATTGAATGGAAATCAGTTTATTTCTCCCGAAACTGTAGATGAATCTGCTGTTGATGTCAATGATTTCATAATATTGCTCTCAGACCCAAAATTATTTCTTGAAAATCCCAGGCTCCATCTTACTCATAAGTACTTTGGAATTTCATTTGCAAATTTTAATGTGCGCTGATTTTTTTGTCTTTAAGTAATAACTTCAACTAAATTGCAATTGTTCCTGTATTAATCTGTTATTATTTTTAAAATATAATTAATTTTTTGTTTTTGTTTCAAAATTTATATTACTATGTTATTTTGCGGGTGAAGGGGCAACAAAAAAGAATTACATTAAGGAAAAATAGATTTATATTGTATTTTAGATAATACCTAATAGTGGTCCACTTTACAACTGTATATAATTTTTTTTAAATGTATTAAAAACTATGTTGTGAGAAAATTATGATGGATGAAAGAAGGTTTAAGGAATATTCAAAAATGTTAACTGAAAAAGTGGTCCACTGTGTACCGGTCTCCCCTACATAATTACAAATTTGTTTATTTTAAGTGCTGCACAATAATTTTTAAAATATTGCATTTTTATATGATAAATAAAGAGTTGGTAGGTAGTTTTTTTTACAAAAATGACATAAACAATGAAAAAATATCCCCCCCCCCCCTACATCTGAAGTTGTAAAAAACATGACCTGTAAATACCTGCTGAACCCGAAGTTTGTTATTAAAAAATTACTTATTTTTCCATAAATAATATATATTAATTAAATTTTTCAATTTAAATTTCATATAATTAGGTTCTGAATTTAACTCTTTTAATTTTTAGCATCTGTTTGTTTTCTGTTGGTTTCTTCCGTTTTTTCCACTTTCTTCCACTGTCCTGGAAGAAACCAGTTTCTTCCGGAAGAAACCCAACCCTGATATATATACTCCAAACGATCCTACTTATCCATATACTTTATTATATGCATATTATTTGCATCTCATATGCCATATAATACATCATATGCATTTTATAGACGTCATATATGACTAAAAATGGACCATATGGCATCACGAAATATTATATACATCATATATTATTATAATGTCATATGTGCTTTATAATTTAGCTATTTCTATTTCTTTCCCAATACTAGTATTCTCCCATTCTGAATAGCAACAAATAAAAATTTTAGCCCATGTTTTCTCTACATTTTTTTTCAATTTTTCTAAATTTGGTTGGATCCAAAATATATTAGATGTTTTATTTAAGAACCGAAAAAGTAGAGAAAACCTGAAAACAGCCTCCTTAGTTACTACCTTGTTTATAGAAAATTTCTCATCCGTTTTAGCTATACTTCAAATTCGAATTTCGTAAATATTTTTCTTTGTGAACATGTAAGTCGCAAGAGTAATCGTCATCCTAAATATAATGTTTCTATCCCCAGTCGTTATACACAATAATTCCACAATATTTTTATGATTCATTATATGCTTTTTCATTTTCATTTAAATTTATTTTTAGGGTTACCTACCATTTTGATTTCTGTTACCCAGAAGACCTTTCCAGTTTCATTAACAATGGCGAAAATCGGCGAGATTGATACGATGGAACAAAAACGGAAACGAGTGCATGTATTTGCAGATAAACGTGTTGAATGGAGAATTCCAGAATTTTCCTCAATAGCTAAATATGAGGACAGTTTTAAAGTGCATGAGAGTCCTACTTTCAGTGTCGCAGGTGTGTCATTCTATTTCAGATTGTTTCCATGTAACTGTGTTTTTCCTGATGACGTGCGCTTCGAACTAATAAGCCAGTATATTCGAGATTTTTCAGTGGAATATAATTTTGGATTGAAAACACTCGACGGCAACGTGGAACAGTTACAAGGTGGAATATTGAAAGGGGGCGATACGTGTGGTGCTGTAAGAGGGGTTGTGTCATCAAAAATGCTACGGCAAAGACCCGAGCTGATGCCTGGCAATGTTCTAACTCTCACATGCATGCTGAAGCCGGATGCTATACATTCTATTGAGACAACCGAATTTGAAAATCAAAAAGAATTTAAGCTGATAAGTAAGTGATGAATGACTAGCTTTTATTTATATTCCATAAAAATTAAAAACATTAGAAAAAAAATCTATTAATTTATTTTTATTTCTTATTGGGTACATTTCATCCCGCAAAAAGTAAAGAACACTGGAAAAAATATGTATGTATCCATTTGTTTATATTTTTTATTGTTACGTTTCATACCATATATTACGTTTTATTGTTACGTTTCATACCATAAAAAGTAAAGAACACTGGAAAAAATATGCATGTTTCTATTTGTTTTCATTTTTTATTGGGTACATTTAATCCCACAAAAAGTAAAGAACACTGGAAAAAACGTATTTCCATTTTTTTGGGGGGATACATTTCGTCCCATAAAAAATAAAGAACACTGGAAAATATATGTATGTATCCATTTGTTTTAATTTTTTATTGGGTACATTTCATCCCATAAAAAATAAAGAACACTAGAAAAAATGTATGTCTATTTATTTTCCTATTTATTTGGGTAGGGTAGTCTGACCAGTAAGTGAACAGCCCCCATTGAATGAACAGTTAGTATATATTTTAATAGAATAAGGTTTAAAAAACTCCCCATTAATTAATTATAATGCTGGTTTTAAAAATACCGTAATCTATATATATATTACGCTGTCATACATGCACAGAAATCGCGATTATTTGTTAGTTGCTGAATGCCAACGCCCGAATAAACCGCTTCTCAATGGTTATTGTGTAAAAGTCCTTTCACAGGTTTTAGGCCGAGGTAAATCTGGTTTGTTTACGTTTCGCTCTTTCGCTGCAATTATGGAACTTCAAAATATCATTAGAAATGCCCGTAAAAGATCTTGATCCGGCGAATGCTTGAAAGTGAAGAAGAGGCCGAGTGAAACGTGCAATTTCTCCACGACTTTGTTACAGAAATCGCGATTATTTGTTAATTGTTTAATGGCAATAAACCATAAGAACTTCCCTGACCTTTTCATTCTTTAAAAGTAAGTGTAATAATTTTTCTTGACCGTTTCATTTTTTAAACGTAACTGTTATACTTTTGAAATTTTAGCTCTTATTTAATTTTTTTACAAGTTTTTAGTATAAATAAATAATATTCAGTCTTTTTTTTTTATGAAGTCCACTCCACTGTTATATTTTTCAATGACAATATGCCCGGGCAACGCCGGGCGCGTTAGCTAGTTCAGTAAAATCGTGTTACAAGTTATTTGTAAAAGTTGTAAAAATAAACAACATAGTATGAAATTTAAGTGTTTTTAAATTGCTGTCTGTTCATTCACTGGAAAATTTTGCGCTCATTCACTCGTGAGAACTGTTCATTTACTTGGTTTTTGTATAGCTTTTTATTAAGACACCCCTAACATTTCAAACAAATGAAATATGAGCTTTTTTAAATTATTTTTTAATCATTTGTATAGCAACATATGTATTTGCACTGTTAGACACCAAAAGGTATTGTTTATTAAAATATTATCAATCTTTTTTTTTTTTAAATGTGCTTAAGTGTTCATTTACTGGTCGGACTACCCAACATTGGATTTCATAAAACAGAATACCATCCGAAAAAATATCTTTTCTTTTCTTCATATTTTATTTGGTGCATATCATTCCATACAAGTTGTCAAATTCGTGCTAAGGTGCGTTCGTACTATAGCTAACTATATAAATATTCAGATCTTGAGGATTTTTAATTCTGTAAAATGAATTACTATATCGTCTACAGATTAATTTCTGTCATAAAATAAGTATCTCGGTCGCTTGACGGTTAACCCCTTGGGGACGAGCGACACGTATACGTGACGCATACGATGCTCAGAATCCTTCATTATTCCCACCAATTAATTTTTATTGTAAGCTTTGCCTTATTTAATGATAGCATTTCTGCGATTCAATTAGGCGCAAATTTCTGTTTTGAAAAACCGGTGGTAAAAGATTAAAAATTCTGTCAAGGACGCTCGTCGCGAAGGGGTTAAACCTCGGAAGCTCCTATAACAAGAAAGCATAGATTTCTTTTTAAAAAATTCAAATTTCTTAATAAATATTTTTATTAATATCTTCTAAAATTTTGATTCGATTTTCATAAAATTTGAAATGTCTCGACAAAATTCTGCAAAGATAACATCTTAAATTTCAAACCATTCGATTGGGTAGTTGTTTGCGGACGGACGGACGGACGGACCTGACGACGACAATAGGTGCTACGTATTTATATAATTAGGAACGCACATGAAAAAGGTAGAGCATTAGAAAACAATATCGATTCATTTATTTTATTGGGTGCATTTCATTTCATAAAAAAATTAAGAACATTAAGAAAAATATCTACATTTATTTTCATACTTTTTTAGGTAAATTTCATTCCATAAAAATGAAGAACATCGAAAAAAATAATCTATCCAGTTATTTTCGTATTTTAATTTTTTTCTTCATCTGACAATATTTTTTTTCATCAGGGATAACTCACGCAGAATATGACATATTGTGGATGCAAATGGTGTTTTATATCTATCACCGCTATTTTACAAAAAGTAATGTTCGAATGAGAGTAGAACACCGATTATCCGAACCTCAGTTATCTGAAAATCGGCTTAACCGAAACACCTAAAAACTCTTTTTTTTTCTTTTCTTTTTTAAGAAAAATTTTATGTTTATATAAGCATGTTGTTCATGAAATAATTAAAGAGTCAACATACTTATTTGGACTATTGCGTAAATGCAGGCATTTTATTGCATAAACACATGCAACACTTCATCTCTTTACAAAATAAGTTGTGAATTGTTTTTCAACTTTGCATTGCTTCAATGCTGCCTTATCACATGACCTTTTAAACACCAACACTGATGCTGCTGTTGCATCTTCCTGCACTTCAATTTATTGAAGTGCCAATATCAACTCTTTTCAACGTGTTGAGATCTTCTTGCTTATCACACGACCTTTTAAACAACAACACATCTGATGCTGCTGTTGCATCTTCCTGCACTTCAATTTATTGAAGTGCCAATATCAACTCTTTTCAACGTGTTGAGATCTTCTTGCTTATCACACGACCTTTTAAACAACAACACATCTGATGCTGTTGTTGCATCTTCCTGCACTTCAATTTATTGAAGTGCCAATATCAACTCTTTTCAACGTGTTGAGATCTTCTTGCTTATAAAAACCTGTTTGCGCTTTAACCTTTTGATTACGGGCTTGGACTGGCGACTATTTTTATATTTACTCGTACCACAATTTACAAAAGAACTTCTTTGTGGTAGATTTCTCTTGAAACTATGTTGGTATAAGTGTATGGCAGGTATTGGTATTGAAAAAATGGTGAAAATAGGACAAAGAGATTGTCTCTGGGATGACATATGTCCCAACCCTGTAATCAAAAGGTTAAAGTATTACTCATCATAAATAAAGTTTGGAGGAAATTAAAACACGTGTACACAGGAAGGGGAAATTGCATAGAATACGGACTCTTACTGTTACTGCATCTAAGGCTTCTATAAAGCTATTATAGGAACTCTTGCTGTTACTGCATCTAAGGCTCCTATAAAGCTATTACAGTATCCTAACACGGTGAGTTTTTCTCGTAGAATAATTGAATTTTTACTGTATTACTTGTCAGAGTATAGGGACTATTTTTCTAAATATAATTTATAGGACCAGGACCGTGTAAAAACTTAAAAAGTATAACTTTTAAAAAATTTAATGGCAGGACAATTTCATCAACATAATCATGATTCATACTTTATTTTGAATACTTTTGCAATTTACATTGGCAACGTATCTCCAAAAGGTAAAATTTTAAAGCCCGTTTCAATATTTTTTATACATACTTTGAATATAATACCGTTATACAATTCTTTTTGAATTTATCATATTTCGAAACATTGTTATTTAGGTTTTTTCTTAAATAATATTAATAATATTATAAATTTTTTCTTCTCAATTTCTTTTTGAGATGGGAAAAAAATTGAATTCGCGACACTGTTACCGACACCACTGTATATTTGGCGACGATTCTGCAATAGCTGAAGTCTTTTTTGAGATGGGAAAAAGCCATTGAACTCGCGACACTGTTACCGACACCTCTGTATATTTGGCGACGATTCTGCAATAGCTGAAGTCTTTTTTGAGATGGAAAAAAACCATTGAACTCGCGACACTGTTACCGACACCTCTGTATATTTGGCGACGATTCTGCAATAGCTGAAGTCTTTTTTGAGATGGGAAAAAACCATTGAACTCGCGACACTGTTACCGACACCTCTGTATATTTGGCGACGATTCTGCAATAGCTGGTTCAGGTAAGCAACCAGATTTGCTTAAATTAATATCTCACTTTGACAGCAAAAGTGATATTAGTCTTTATTTAGCATTATTTGAAAGACAAATTTCTCGAATGAATATAATAAAAGAAAATTGGGTCACACATTTGTTAAGTTTAATTCCGTTAGAAATCGCCAATATTATAGCTAGAGAACCAGAAACATTGGCGAACAATTACGATTACGTAAAAGATTTACTTCTTAAACGCTTCAAAATGACGCCAGAAGAATTTAGGCAGAAATTAATGTCACATAAAAAGAATCTTCAGCCACTTGGCGCGATTTAGCATTTGAATTAAGAAATTATTTGGAAAAATGGATTAGCGGTCTTAAAGTATCTGATTTTGAATCCTTAAAATAATTAATAGTAGTAGATCAAATTAAGAAAAGGTTATCTATAGAAATGAAAGCACATTTTATTGATGATCTTCCAAAAATTAAAAATGTAGACGTATTAGTAAGTAAACTAGACGATTATGACGCGGCGAGATGTAATGTTAAAACCATGAATAGAATTTCACACCACTTTGAAGATAGAAAACCCGAAGTAAGTAAAAATGAAAATTCACAATTTTTTTTTTTACCCATTACCAAAACAAAAGAAATAAATCGCAAATTAGGTATTTTAGATGTAACTCTCAAGGCCACATAGAGTCTCAGTGTAATAATAGCAATAACGGTCAAACAAATGAGTTCAGTCAAGACTCTACTGAAAACTATCGAAATTATAATCGCCAAAATCACAATTCTAATGCCGATGTACAGGAAAAAGCTAACATTGCTACAATTCGGATCCGAAACAAGTTTAAACCTAATGGAATGGGTAAAATAATTAATATCAAAGGCAAAGAAGCAAAGCTATTGTTTGATACAGACAGCTATATTTCTTTATTCAGTTACGAATGTTATGTTAATATTGGGTCGCCAAATTTGTCTTCTGTTGATATCTTATTAACTGACATTGGCGGAGAAACTGTAAATCTAATTGGATATTTTGTGTATTAAATACGTGTTGATGGGTTTCTTATATCAACGAAATTTTATGTTTCAAAATCTCTCGCATACGATATTGTAATAGGGCAAGACGTGATCAGCAAACTAAAGTTGGCGATAGATGAAAAGGGAATTAAAATTGTTGGCGAGCGCAATACTTTTCAAGTACGTTGCCTTAAAGTTGTACATAATTCCGATAAAAAAATAAATTATGTTGCCAATTCATACAATGAAGCGAAAGTATCAAAAGGAAATAGTTCACGTGCAGAAAACGAAATGATTGGTATTATGAATAAAAATAATTCAAAAAATAATTTCAAGATAAATTTAGCACGCGCGGTGAAAACAGATAAAAGTGACTCAACTCGCGAGACCAAAACAAAAGATGAAAATGAAATAACAAAACACGGAAAATATTATAATTTAACGAGCGAGAGAAGAAATAGACAGAAGTAATATAAAAAGAAAAAATGAAAATAATGAAATATTTCACGAAAGTTTTAAGAAACATGGTTACCGATACGGAAATGAAGTGAAATCATTTTATAGAAAAGAAAAGTTTCTTGATAGAAATTATAGATACCGCAAACAATACGCGCAGTATGAAGATAGAAAAAAACATAATGTTCACGAATAACCGTAAACAAGACAGGTAGCAAAGAAGTCATCATTTTTGGAGTGATAGGAAGCGGGAACCCTATTTCGCAGATAAATGTTATTACAAAAGATATGAAACTACATCTCATGGAAGAAATGATGAATGTATTGAGAGTTGTTTAAATTGTGGATGAAAATTCATAAGTTTCATTGGTATTCATTTCAAAGAATACCAATTAATTAAATTTCATATTTCATGTATTTGTAAATTTACGTTTTAAGCAATAGATTGCAATTTTTGTATATAAAATAATATGCATTATTTTTCATGTACAATAGTGCATTAAATGAAAATTGTAATATAATTTTTGTAGTAGTAGTTTATAATAATGAATAAAAAAACACTTCATTTAAAAGTATTCCTGCACAATAAAAAGTTTCCTGACGATTCAAAAAATGCACACGTAATTGTTCAAGTTTTCACTTCTGTCGGCACTCCCGGAGTGCCATTGTATTTTTTTTTCATTTTGTATTTGATACAAATAAGTTAATAAGCTAGTCTGCATCTATACAAAGTAAACTCCATGATATACTGATAACCACTTCAGTTACTAAAGATGCGTGCTGATTGGTTAATGTTGTATGTAGTTTATGCAAGTGAAGACGAAGTATGTGTCCTTGCTTGCATTATATAAAATTTCACTCAACTCGGAAGAGTTAGTCTAATTACTGCATAATCTAAACAAATTATTAGAATATTGTTTACGTTAATTAAGATTAACCTTTTTTTATAACAATTTTATTTTCAGAACTGGATAAATTGTCGCAGAACTTCAAAGATCTATATGGGGATAAAGAGACCTGTAACGTGACGTTGAAAGTAAAAGACAAAGAATACAAGGCCCACAGACTGGTTTTGATGGCACGGTCAGCCGTCTTTGCTGCCATATTCAAGCATGATACTTTGGAGCGACAGACGGGGGTCATCACCATAACCGACTGCGATGCTGATTCCTTTCCGGAATTTTTGGAGTACCTCTATTGCGGCAAGCTTGAAGGGATGTCTTTCCACAGTGCTTTAAATCTGTATTACACATCAGATAAATACGATGTCGAAGATCTCAAGACATTCTGCCTCGAATACCTGATGCAGTCTTTGACAGTGGAGAACATATGTGAGGTTGTTGCTTTTGCTGATAAATACGAAGAGGCAGCATTGTTTTCTGCAGCCCAAGACTTTTTCAACAAAAATTCCGACAACATTCTGGTAACTTCTGAATGGGATGGTTTATTGGCAACGAACCACCGCTTGGCAAACAAACTTTTCATAGCAATGCCAAAAGGGAAATTTTGCGATTGCATTTTAAAATGAGATTTTACTCTTACCTCAGAGAATGAGCTGATGTAAATTCTTCCTGATATATTTTTATGTGTCATCTGAAAACTGAAGTTTTTATTAATTACATGCATTTTTATAAAACTTTATACAAAATTAAAGACACAAAGAAGAAAAAAAAACTGTTTATTTATTTTCCACTTTTTTTTAACACTTTGCGACACTGGCTTCAACCTCGGTTAATTTTCTGCCGCTTAGTGTCCGTGCTCTCTTAAATATACTTGAATTTCCGTGTAATTAATATATGTTATTGAGATTTGTTGTTTTTGAAAATGAAGAGTGTAGCATTTATAGTTCATTTACAGGGACACACAAATATTAGATTCATTATGGTCCATGGGAAAATTGTTTCTGGTGCATTGTAACAATGTTACGAGAAATACTTCAAACATAATGCAGTTGATATGCATCATTGAGGTGGCCGTTAACCAGTCTTGCATAAAACCAAAAACTTTCTACGCGCATAAATATTGGGTCAAAAACTTTCTGCAAATTAATTTAATGTTTAATAAAATTACGTGTTATATTACTTTGACGGTATAAATTATAAGCAGTAGTTTAAAATAAGTACCATTTAAATTTAAAATTAATTAATATTAATTAAAGAATAATTATTTTGGTTCAAAAAATAATAAAGCTAAAAATCCATGATAGCAAGAACTGAATTCTTATCAAATATTTTGTCAATGCATTTAGAAACAGTCCAATCCTTAATATTTTCGCAAGCGTCTGTAATGTCACAACAAAGTTTTGCATCTTTAAACTTTGAATTTTGTGCAAACAATAAATAAATTGTACATAAAATTGGGAGTATTTTTTTTTTTTTTGGTATCATAAAAAAAAATGCGAAAACAAAAAATTAAGTTTTTTTTTTCTGCAAAGCTCCTATTTTACAGAACATTTTCCGCACATTGGCGTGCGTCTATATTATACAACTCTGGCTACGACATGTTTTATATAGACATTGAGTAAGTCGCATTTATAGTTCATCTGAAGAGACACAAATGCATTCCATTAATTATGATTTATGTGGAAAACTTGCTTGCATTTTCAGTTGTGGTATGCATTTTTAAAAACTTAACTCATTTTTTGTGTATTTCATAGTGTATAAATTTTATTGATCATATACATGGCTGTACAAAAGAATTCGCACACATTACTGGCTATCGACAGCAAATGCTGAAAATGGATCCTTACTGTGTTATGTGTTTTTTAAATTATTTATTTGGGTATTTAATTTCATTGTATAAAAAAATTAAATTTCTTAAAACTTTTCTGATAGTGTTGGCAAGTATTTCATAATCTATGCCTGATGCATGATTTTTCGTTTTTGTTTTGTCTAATAAGAGTACTACACTGTGATATAAATTAAATTTTGCATTTAAAGATTTTTTTAATACAAATTTAATATTTACAAAGAAAAGGCCAAGCTTGGTAATCACAAATTTTGATTATTTTTATATATGTCGTAGGATAGATGCCTCTTAGTCTCAGGTTCAGCGGATTTTATACACCGCTCCTTAGTTCTCGAGAAATAGGAGGTCTAATATTATAACATAACTTAAATACTTACTTTGTAATAAAATTACTGCGTTGGTCGTAGCTTAGTTGTTATGGCGTCTGTTCGTTTATCCGCGGGCCCGAGTTCGAGACCGGAACACGCTACGTTTGTTTTTCTCATTTTTGTTTTTTAAATTTACTTGTAATTATGATTTAATAATCTCAATTAAAAATTTTAATATTGTACATTAATTATAATTTTAACGTATTTAAATTTGAATTTAATTTATTTGCTTTTTAAGCCATTATTAAACATTTCTCATCATTGAAAGTTTTTTTAAAAAATGGATCCATTATTGACTAGTAAAAATTCTAAAGTCAGTACAAAATCACACCTTATGTTATTAATTATAAATTAATTCAAAGCACAAGCATACACATTACAAATTTAAAAATCTTTAATATGCAAAAAAAATACGTTGTAATTTAATTCTTACGCTAAATATTAATATACTTATGCTTCTTACTTTAAAAACAGAGTAGTAGTATCATCACATTGACTTCCCGTGTTAAGGCAATATATAAATGATGTTTCTTTAAAATCACGAATTGACACAATTGTTCATTATCATTGCATCGGTAAAGCATATGTGAAATACATTTTTAAAAGTCATAAAAAAGTAATTGTTTAAAGATATTTTATACAACGATTTAGTTACAAATAAAATATAAATAGGTTAACATTATAATTAATGCACAATAACATAATTTTTAATTATGATTATTAAATAATAATTACAAGTATATTTATAAAACAAAAAATGAGAAAAACAAACGTAGCTTGTCCTGGTCTCGAACCCGGGCCCGTGGATTAACGAGCAGACGCCATAACAACTGAGCTACGACTAATGCACTAATTTCATTACAAAGTAAGTATTTAAGTTATGTTAAAATATTAGACACCCTATTTTTCGAGAACTAAGAAGCGTTGTATAAAATCCGTTGAACCTGAGACTAAGGGATACCCTACAACATATATAAAAATAATAAAAATCTGCGATTACCAAGCTTGGTACTCTCCTTGTTAAACAAATAATTTACATGTTTTAGGAAAGCAATTGACAATGCTTACATTTTTTTCAATCTAATGCAATTAAAAGTAAATGAAGCTACTCTTTGCAGTTATCAATATTTTCAGTGAATGTACAGGGTGGAAAAAAATTCCGTAGCACATTTTGAATTTCAATATACAAGTCAAATAACTGGCACGCAAGATTGATATTTGAATAAAATGTTTCTATTATCAAAAATTTTGTTTAACTGTTTGAAGGACAATAGGATATTTTTTTATACCACTTAATTTTAATCAAGGTTTGTACCAAAATTTTACTTTTACAACTTTTGTGACAAAAAGCCGTAAAATTGCATTTCCTTATTTTTAAATAATTTTCTTTTCGAAAATTCTGATATAAATTCAACACTGAAGAAACACAATTACTTTTCCCTAAAAGGGTTAAGTAGAAGTTTAGTTCGGAAAAATTGTTGTAAATCGCACTATAATTTTAAACCAACTAAAAAGCATAAAAAAAGAAAGAAACTCAAGGCACCTATAGACTGTTTTGTACAATCTACTACAATACTTCAACGTGTGCACTCTTTGTTACTCGAAACACATCCAAAGGGTAGTCAGGGTCATTTCACACATTGAAATATAACAGTACATTGTACCAAAAAATAATCCATAACTGCTTATCCTGAGAAGCTTTTTTTTTCAGATCTGAAGGTATCTATGGAAAATTGCAAAAATAATAATTATGTAATAACTAGCTGTTAATCGTGACTTCGTTCACGCAACATTAACAGAAGAATAAGTACATTAATTAAGCAAAATATTTCACTCCCGATAATTAAAAACTATTTATCTAACTATTTATCACATTTCATAGGAGACAATAACAGTATTTTTTGTTATAGGGACCTTGACATAACTCAGTCTTAAAAAAGTGAAATTTTGTGCCAAATAATCGCGAAAATGAAATTGCAACCAATCCAAAAAGGAGGGCCAAATAAAAACGTGGAAATAGACGAATTGGGTAAAAACAAATGTCAATTTTACCTGATAGACAATTTTACTTTTAACGCCTTCGTGAAACGTTTTAATAGCCATCCTTCAAAAAAACATTAATTGGAAATAGTATATGCTTTTTTCTTTAAGTTCAATTCTGTCTCCTTGGTTTAATGTATAGCTAAAACAAATCTTGTTTTCTAAATGACAGTATGTTGACAGGCAATTTTTTTCTCCAGAATAAATTGATTCAGGAAGTTTGAATATGTGAAAATATGTTTTTATTTTTCGGATAATTTACGGAAGTCAAGATTTTGTTTTCACCATCCATTCAAAGTGAAAATAAATTCTGTTTTTTCAGTTTTAATGAGAAAATGGTGTAAAAAATATACTGATCTGTTTTATTTCTCCTTTTTTACACACAAATATGGAGTAGTTTACTTTCCGTTTTTAGAGAAACTTCGTTAAAATTTACAAAAAAAAAAAAAAAAAAAAAAAAAAAAATCTTGGCATCTAATTTAATTTTTTAAATTCTGAGAGTTTGTGTAACATCCTCGGATCAATGATAACCGGTATTAAAAAAATCACGTTGCATTCGATAGTCTAGGAGTAGTTGCGAAATACAAACACACGGTCAGATTTTAATATAATATATTCGTGTTCATTTTCCTTTACTTAAAATTATAATGTGATTTTTAGCAAAAAACTCTCATCTGTATATAACGTATACTCATGCTTAATAATCAGTATAGATTTAAAAAAAACATTTAAATTTTTCGTTATAAATATGGCGTGAAATTCATCTACTTTTTATACTTACTGATCCTTGTATTATTAATGTAAGGAATTGATTCACACTCATTTTAGAACATATTGGAAAATTCCCGTTTTATTTCAAATATGACGTCGCTTTTCTCAGGAGAAATCCCATTTTAATGACATAATTCTTGTTAATTTTCTTAACCAGGCAATTAATTTCAATACTTGCATAGGGGGAATTATGTTACTTTAACAAAATAATATTAAATCTTTAGGTTTTATCAACAAAAATGGAACTATTAACATTCGTCATTTTTTTTTAGGTAATCGAGTTATCATATATATTATTTCTCCTGTCAACATCCCTTTTTCTCAGAAAATACGAAACGCAGAACGACGAATGAGATAGCACATGAAAGGATTTTGAGCAGGCTTCTGACATAGCACACTTAACATTTCGTTAAAACATGTTTTTGATTGAAAATTGCTGATAATTAAAATTAATTCGGCATTATTTTCATAAATGAAATGAAAGGTTTTCCTCAAAATATTGTTGCCAAAAAAATAAAATACCACATTATATGATGCTCAGCAATTATTATAAAAAACACCGCATGGGTTCATTTTATATTTATGATTAAAAAGCGAAATTGAAATGTTTATATTTATATGTCCCATGTTTTTCCCGAAACGGATGACGTCATCCTCTAATGCAGTTAAAATACAATTGTTATTTTTTATTCTCCCACGTGCCTTTAGCAATCTTGGATCAGTTTTTACTCTTAACTTTGATGGAATAAATTAGATGATATTCTGCCTTGACTAACAACTAAATGTTGTTTGCAGATATTTTTATCCTTGCTTTTTCTTTAGAAGTTTAAACCTGCATCTAATAACTATTACACATTGATAAAAAATGGTACTTCTCTTTTACCCGTCGACCACTTTTCATAACAAAAAACTATCGCCAAATAATCGGGAGAACGTTGCCATTGGAATATCAAAATAAATAAAGAAAATATAAGAATTTAAGGACACAATTGTTATTTTAATTAATAAAATAACTAATAAATCAGTAAAAGACAATGAAAAACACACTCAAATGTCGAATTAAAACCACTTGATGGCGTAACAAACACGTATAATGCTTCTGACATCAAGTAAATGGGACTGCATTTTTGGCGTTTAATCTTACAATTTGGCGGTAGTTTTTTGTTGTGAAAAGGGGTCGACAGCATAATAGAGAAGTACCTAAAAAATATTAGATTTCAGTGCGAAGTCCTCGCGTGGGCCCTCTGGTTTCTTTTAGTTTTAAGAATGAAAATAGCTATTTCTCGCTATCCATGACATCATTTTCGACTTAGATAATTTTGCGGAGCATATTATTGACATTTGCTAACCATTTTCTTTTTAAAATTAATTTTACTTTTTCAAAATTTAAATAAAAAATACGGTATAGTTATATTAGCCGTGCGCAGACGGTAAAACGCCAAATATTGTTATCATACAAAAGAAAAAGCGAAAAAAAAGTGACGAAAAAACCCAAGATAATTTTATTTCACTAATCAAAGCCTATCCGCTTTATTTGCGTTGTATGACGTCATATTCGCATGTTTCCTATGGTTACGCAAATTGAAACCTTGTATTATTATCAAAAACTAAAAAAAGTACGTTTTATTTCTAATATTTTTTAATCTTCTTTTTAATTCTTTAATTTTTTAATTTAATTTTCCTTTTTCACGTGAAAATTTATCTATTGAAACTAAATTGTTGAGTAAAAATTATTATTTCGGGTTTTGAATTAGTTTTGGCAACAATAAAGTATTAGCAACGGTAAAGTAAATTTAACCATTTGAAAATATTATACGAAAAAATGTCCATTTATTCTCTATGAAAATAACGAAATGTTGAATTATTAAGAAAAATATTTGAATAAAATTAACAAAAACCAGTCTATGTTCATTTGAGGGTTATAATCAATCTACATGCAAAAATACAGGATCATTAAAGGCTCCATTTTGACGCTGGCTTCAGCCTAACATTTGCACACAATCAGATTTATAATATTACTAGCTGTTACCCGTGACTTCGTTCACGCAACATTAAAATAAGAATAAATACATTAATTAAGCAAAATATTTTACTCCCAATAATTAAAAACGTTAATAATTAACTAACTATTTATCGCATTTCATAGAAGACAATACGGTATTTTTTGTTATAGGGACCTTGACATAACTCAGTCTTTAAAAAGGGAAATTTTGTGCCAAATAATCGCGAAAATGAAATTGCAACCAATGCAAAAAGAGGGTAAAATAAAATCGTGGAAATAGACGAATTGGGTAAAAACAAATGTCAATTTTACCTGATAAACAATTTTACTTTTAACGCCTTTGTGAAACGTTTTAACAGCCATCCTTCAAAAAAACATTAATTGGAAATAGTACATGCTTTTTCTTTAAATTCAATTCTGCCTCCTTGGTTTAATGTATAGCTGAAACAAATCTTATTTTCTAAATGACAGTATGTTGACAGGTAATTTTTGTTCTCCAGAATAAATTGATTCATGAAGTTTGAATATGTGAAAATATGTTTTTATTTTTCGGATAATTTACTGAAATCAAGATTTTGTTTTCACCATCTATTCAAAGTGAAAATAAATTCTGTTTTTCAGTTTTAATGAGAAAATGGCGTAAAAAATATACCGATCTATTTTATTTCTCCCTTTTTTATACACAAATATGAAGTAATTTACTTTCCGTTTTTAGAGAAATTTTGTTAAAATTAACAAAAAAGAAAAAAAATCTTGGCATCTAATTTAATTTTTTTAAATTCTGACAGTTTGTGTGACATCCTCGGATCAATGATAACCGGTATAAAGTAAATCGCGTTGCGTTCGATAGTCTAGCACTGTAAAAGAAAGTTGTAAATTCACGGGCATTCTCCGTGAATTGCTGCCGTAATTTTACGCTCCCTTTCCAAGGTAAACGGTCAATTTCCGTAAATTTCACGTTTTTACGGGCAAAAACCGTTTATCTAATAACAAAGCTCGTTTATCTAGTCACAAAATCGGTTTTCTTATGGACATTGACTGGAATCTCTGCTGCAGTAATTTTACTGCAGCAATTTTTTACAGTGAGGAGTAGTTGCGAAATACAAACATTTTAATATAATAGATTCATGTTCATATTCCTTTTCTTAAAATTATGATGCGATTTTTAGCAGAAAATTCTCGTCTGTATATAACGGATATTCATGCTTAATAATCAGTATAGATAAAAAACATTTAAATTTTTCGTTATAAATTTGCGTGAAACTCATCTACTTTCTAACTAATCCTTGAATTATTAATGTAAGGAATTGATTCACACTCATTTTAAAACATATTGGAAAATTCCCGTTTTATTTCAAATATGACGTCTCTTTTTTTCCTAGAGAAATCCCTTTTTAATGACATAATTCTTGTTAATTTTCTTTTCCAGGCAATTAATTTCAATACTGGCATAGGGGAAATTATGTTACTTTAACGAAATAATATTAAATCTTCAGGTTTTATCAACAAAAATGGAACTATTAACATTCGTCATTTTTTTTTTTTAGGTAATCAAGTTATTTCTTTTAGTTTTAAGAACGAAAATAAATATTTCTGGCTATCCATGACATCATTTTCGACATGGATAATTTTGTGGAGCAAATTATTGACATTTGCTAACCATTTTCTTTTGAAAATCCTTTTTACTTTTTAAAAATTTAAATAAAAAATACGGTATAGTTATATTAGCCCTGCGCAGACAGTAAAACGCCAAGCATTATTACCACACAAAAGAAAAAAGTGAAGAAAAAAACCCAAGATCATTTTATTTCACCAATCAAAGCATATCCGCTTTATTTTTTATGTATGGCGTCATATTCGCCTGTTTCCTATAGTTACTCATATTGAAACCTTGTATTATTATCAAAAACTAAAAAAAAGTACGTTTTATTTCTAATAATATTATTTAATCTTCTTTTTAATTCTTTAATTTTTTTATTTCATTTTTTTTTTTCACGTGGAAATTTTTCAATTGAAACTAAATTGTTGACTAAAAATTATTATTTCGGGTTTTGAATTAGTTTTGGCAACGATAAAGTATTAGCAACGGTAAAGTAAATTTAACTATTTTAAAATATTATACGAAAATATGTCCATTTACTCTCTATGAAAAAACGAAATTTTGAATTATTAAAAGAAATATTTGAATAAAATAAAAAAAACCCAGCCTATGTTCAAATGAGGGTTATAATCAACTTATATGCAAAGATGCAGGATCATTAAACGCTCCATTTTGACGCTGGCTTCAGCCTAACATTTGCACACAATCAGATTTATAATATTATTAGGATTAGGATAGGATAACGCAAATCATGTGACAGTCATAAAAAAATATAGGGTGACCGGTTCGCTTTTCTTTTTGCCAATCTGCCATTTTCACAAAGACTGTTAAAAAAATAGGAGATGAGTTACATTCAAATATGTATATATTCTGATATAACTTCAGTTGAAATTAGATTGACAGCCCAATATCTCATTCCATGAAAGTAAATAGACATTATATAACAAAACTGGAACCAAAATCGAAAATGTAAAATATAACGTTAGAGATCGACCTCAGCTATCCTATCCAAAAAGAATCATTTAAAAATATTAAAATGCGAGCGAGAAATCGCGCGATAACCTTCCCATGGACTTAACATTAGCTGAAGCGTTTCTTCGCGTGACTAGCGTAGGCTTTTAAACGTAATTGTGGGTAAGCCTTTACTTTATTGATAACAATAAACGTTAATTTCGGAAAATCAAGACTTTTCACTGATAATAAAACATCATTTTAAAATTGAAGCATAATTTTTTATTAATAAAAATTAAATCTATAATGATTAGATGAGTCATGTCAATTTTATATGTACTTTTAGTCGGGAAGTTTTTGTTGAAAAACGAAAAAAATGACCCTATCTTTAATATAAATCAAAGAAGAATGTTACCACTGCTTCTAATTCAATAAAACACTTAGCAATATAACGTATAGCGAGAAGATATAACTGTAGTATACAACCGAAGTAGTAATAAAACATAGCAGACGATTACTTAGACTCAGTTTCAAATTAAAATGAAATCCTTTAATAGAATATGACGTTATACCTAGCTTTTTTAACTTTTTTACAAAATTCTTTTCTTAAAATTGAAACATCTGTAATAAAGTAGATGTGTTAACTACAAATAAATTTAAATTGAGTACTACATCATTTCAATGCATTTAAAGTTATCGTTTTCTATTTACATAGAAACAAAATGTGTACTTTTTTTTTTCTTAGAATCACTTCAATTTCGGAAATTAAAAAAATATAGCGAGTGATTCTGAATTTTTATTGGCTTATAAAAAGAAAATAAATGTGTTATCATTCATTTTTAAATTTTTGTGTAGTTTTTTAAAGTGTGGCAACAGGAAAGAATTATTGCATTAGAAATTGAGAAAAAAAAAGATTTTTGTAATGATAAACTATGGGAGATGTTTGAAAAAAATGATAAAGAATGGTCTGAGAAATTTTTAAAGTTGACAGTGAATTTACTCGTGTTCTAAAACGTATGTACATCATGTTTCGTTCAAATCTGATAAAAACTGTAGATTTGTATATGGAACATACACACATACATACCAAGAACGACTTTTATATATATAGATATTTCAAACCATTCGGTTTGATAGTTTCTGTGCTGTCATATGCAGACAGATGGACGGACCAGACGACGACTATAGGTGCTACGTATTTATATAATTACAAACACACCTAAAAAAAGAAGATAGAAGGGAGAAATATAAAATTTTGTAAGAACAATTTATAAAAATTCTCTGTTTACGAGAGTACAAGAGAGAGTGAGTCAAAAATAATCTATTGAAGTACAGACGAAGTTAAATTCTCTAAATGAATATTATAATTTTAAGAAAAGCAATTCCATGTAAATCACAATAATTTAAGATTATTACAAATCAATCAAAGTACTATAAATTTGTTTGCAGAGCAAGAGCTTTTCAAGTAAGAAAATGATCTGTGTCTCATTGAAAGCTCGACGAATTTTAAATTCGTTTAATACTTTTAAGTCATCAACTACAACATTCACATACGACATACATTTAGAGGTTTTAAAGGAAAGCATTACAAAACGCAATCAGTGCTTTAAATTGAATCCAATATTTTCTTCTTGTAAAGATAGAAGAAAGTAAAAAGGTAATTTATACTTTATTTTAATTTTTCTGTAAACTTTTTATTGTTACAATACTCTATCAAAATGACACATATTCGGGCCTGCTTGTTGCAGCTTATTACTTTCTTCTGTCTTTGCAAGAAGAAAGTATTGGATTCATGAAAATTTTCAGCTTCTGGTTTTCGACGGATTTATACGTTTTAGAAGGTCCTGAACACGATTTGACTGTTTATAGAAAATGTCTGTCTGTCTGTATTTGACAAAAATTTTCTGGGCGCTCTATCTCAAGAACTAATGCACGAAATTTAATAAAACCGTATATTCAGTTAGTCCCTAAATAAAATTAGTGCTGATTTGTTTTTGGTGAAAATAGTCCGACAGGTGGCGTTGCTATGCTGCATTTTTCGAGATTTCTGCAATAGCTCTATCTCAAGAATTATGCAGTTATTTTCATCAAACTTCCAATTCAATTAGACCTTGACATAAATACACGCTGATTACATTTTGGTGAAGAAATCCCAACAGAGGTGGCGCTGCTATACCACTTTTTTCATTATTTTTACGATAGCAATATCTCAAGAACTACTGCACGGAATTTCATCAAACTTCAGATTCTGTTAGAACTTGACATAAATAGATGCTGATTACGTTTTGGTGTAAAAAGCCCAACAGGTGGCGCTACTATGCTACTTTTTTCATTATTATCACGATAGCTATATCTCAAGAACTAATGCAAGAATTTTCATCAAACTTCAGATTCAGTTAGACGTTGTCATAAGTTATTGTTGATTAGATTCATTTAGACCTTGATATAAATGGGTGCTGATTCTTTTTAGTGTATGCGAAACCTGTGTGCGATAGAAGAAAGTTTTGGGATTGGCACATCCGACTAGTTTTATATGCGTTCACATGTATACTTTTCAGCCTTTTTTTTTTTGTGAGAATGTGCATTAAAGAAATTTTTTATTTTATTTTCTGGAGACCTGAAGTTAAAATAACACTACAAATACACATTCATTGCTTTGCCCAAACAAAATGATAACATAGATTACAGAAACAGACCTTTTTCGGAAATTGATACTTCAGGGGACTGGTAGTTTAGGTACACAAATATAGTTCTAAAATGTCTAGTCCCTTTAAAATATCAGTTTAATTATATCCATAACCTAATTTTACGCAATAACAAATTTAAAGGTTTTAAACAAGTGAATATAATTTACAAATCCTGATTTTTAATTTCTTCTATCTTTACAAGAAGTAAATATTGGATTCATTAAAATTTTCGACAGGATTTATATGTTTTAGAAGGCCCTGAACACGATTTATTTGTTTTTAGAAAATGTCTGTCTGTATATATGTGGCAAACATTTTGTGGGCGGTCTATCTCAAGAACTAATGCACGGAAGTCAATAAAACTTTAGATTCAGTTAGTCCCTGATATAAATTGGTGCTGATTAGTTTTTGGTGTAAATCGTCCAACAGGTGGCACTGCTATGCTGTATTTTTTGGGATTTCAGCAATAGCTCTATCTCAAGAACCAATGCACTTATTTTCATTAAACTTCAGATCCAGTTAGATATTGACTTAAATAGATGCTTATTACGTTTTGGTGTAAATAGCCCAAAAGGTGGCGCTGCTATGCTGCTTTTTCAGATTTTTACGATAACTATATCTCAAGGACTAATGCACAGATTTTCATCAAACTCCAAATTCAGTTAGACGTTGACAAAAGTTGTAGTTGATTAGGTTTTGGTGTAGGTCTCCCAACAGGTGGCGCTGCCTTTCTGAATTTTTCAGGATTTACACGATTTTAGCGATAGTCATATCTCAAGAACTAATGCAGGAAATTTAATAAAACTTTAGTTTTAGTTAGACCTTGATGTAAATCGGTGCTGTTGGTTTTTAGTGCATGTGAAACCTGTATGAGGTAGAAGAAAGTTTTCGATTGATACATCCGATTAGTTTTTATTGTAAAGGGCTTGAGTTAATTAATTATAAAAAGTTCTTACTTTCTTGGGCACACTGTCTTGAAGGCATTTTGCAAACTCAGGTGAAAATATAATTTATTTTATGAGGTAATAAGCTCCAGTGTGGCCACTTACTGGTTTTGTTTCAAAGCATAAATATTCAGACATTATAGAAGTAAAACAAACTAGTCGTTGGGGGCCACCGTAATACTTACCCATCATTTGATATGCATAATATAAAATATTAAAATAAAAAATGTAAAAATTACTTATAAAATGTATTGCAATTCGAATAAAATGGTGGCTTGATGACGTCATATATTTTAAAGGCTCGATTACTGAATTGCTTAAAAGAAACATCCTTATAACTTCAAAAACAATAATCCTATTAACTAGCGGTTTATTGCATTTCCAATTAAAATAGATCTTTGAATTGAAATTTGGTTGAAATGCAGGGTCATGAAAAATCGAAGAGTGTGGAAAATAGGATTACAAATATCTCGGCAACTCAGTATCCGATCGACTTCATGTTTTATGCAAAATTCATGTTTTTTTATTGTCTTTTATATTCACTCCTTAAAATAAACAATTTCGAAAATTTTTATATACCTTTTATCAGAACGAATATTTCGAGAGTCCGAAGAAAATAGTTCCGGATAATCGAGGTTACTGAAATTCAATAAGCTTCTTTCCATTATTACATACTAAGTACATACCAAATTTCAAGTCTGTATCTCAATTTTTTCGGGAGATAGAGCGTTTACAGACACACAGACGGACGGCAAATTTTTTTTTTCTAAAAATTTGTTTTTCGGAATTTCCAGTGTCTAAAACGTGTAAATCCGTCAAAAAAAATTTTTTTTTTCGATTTTCAAAACGATTACAAGACTTACCCTATACTACGTATGATGGGTAAGTAAAAATTTTTCAATTTTCAAAACGATTACAAGACTTATCCTATACTACGTATGATGAGTAAGTAAATGTAAAAAAATATATTAAACTGTTTAGTTTTTATGAGGAAAAAAAATAGAGGTTTACATTTGTGTACTTCAAGACTGAAGAGGTTAAGTACCAGGTGAACTAAAAGTTCGTTAAAACTTTAAAAATTCATGAAAAAGGAAGAAATTATAAAGAAGTGTGGTTTGCAAGAGAGGGATCACAGGGTAGTCGGATTTATTTTAGCAGCAACAAAATGTTTCGTTAAAAAAGTCTCCTGTAGAGGGCGCTAACATGCGAGAGATTCAGCAGAATTATGCAAATTAATCCTGCAACAAGTATTATAATTTTTTTTAAAAAGACAATTCCTACTTTTTAATCATAAATATATAAAATAAACCCGTGCAGCATTAATGTCCCACGTTATCCTTATTGAGCATTATTTTATAATCATCGTTGCGGTATTTTATTTCTGTGGCATCACTCATTTGAGATAAATCTTTCATTTTATTTATGAAAACAATGGGAGGAATTTTTTCTCCCATTTAAAACTAAAATTTAATTAAACAATTAATATTTGAAAAAACTGTATTAACATAAAGTGTCATCCACTACAAGTTAAAAAAAATTATTTGAACTTAGTGGATGAATAGAAAATATTTCATTAACGATTGAAAATTTGAACAAGATATAATATAGAGAGAGTGTGAGCCAATAGTAGGAATTTAATAAAAGACCGGGATACTCGAGGATTTCTCATTCGCTTTCAGAATGTTATCATTACTCGATCGTGCGTTGTTCGTGAAGTTGTTCTATTTGAACGGACAGTTTCTGCAATTCATTCCGACATGTTGCATTCAGCTGTAACGGGCGTTGTGAGTCGTGTAGTTGTAACATACAATGTTATGAAGGTCATGTTGAACAATTGTTATTGCAAGAATAAATGGATGGAGCTAGTAGTTATATAGCTATAGAGTGTACTGTTGTCCTGTTCATTGCGTTTCGGGTTGTCAGCGCCCTCTACCACTGACATTTTTAACTAAAAAATTTTTTACTGATAAAAAAAATCCGACTACCTTGTGACCCCTTTCTCGCAAACTACACTTCTTTATTATAATTTCTTCCTTTTTTATGAATTTTTAAAGTTTTAACGAACTTTTGCTTCACCCGGTATATAAAGAGTGTCCCTTCTTATCACTATACAATAGCTAATTCTTAAAACGCTCGTTTTAGAATTAGTTACTTCAAATTCCGAAAACTCTTCAAATGTTATTCTCCATCTCCTGTATAGGTAAAATTAGTTATTTCAGCTAGTTATGTTTGTTCATTTATGTAAGTTATGAAATTTAAACTTTTATAAAGTTTCCGGTTCCGATAAGTTAAACTTTGAAAACATAACTATGCAAAAAAGCTCTATCTAAAAAAAAAAAAAAAAAAAAAAAAAACTTTATTATTAAAAAACTTAATAACTGATTACATTTTGGTCTCACAAAAATAGAATTTTTACTGTTTTATTTATTAAAACGGGGAGAAAGTTTTTCCAAATATAGGATGCAGAGACCGTATACAAATTTAAATTTCGTGAATTAAAAAAATAACTGTTTAGACAATGTAAAAAAAATCATCGTTATTGTTTCAGTGAAATAAATTATATCGTCTGTTATTATATGATTCATTTCCGTTACAAAATAAGTACATTTTAAGTTGACAACATTTTATCTTTTGGTGACATTTACTGAAAATTCCAATGGGAAACTTTATCTTTAGCTTTGAAAACTTCGGAACTTGAAATCCATATTCAGACTCTTTTTGCATTTAATATCTATTTCTCCGGAAACATCTATCGAAAAAACTGTGGGTGGAGTATAGGATTGCTATAATTAAACAATTTTAGTCTACAAATTCGATTTTTAAATTCAGTAATACGGAAATAATAGGACTCCATCTTAAATAGGACGTAATCACCATGGTAACCTAGAATCATTAGCTATCATGGGATATCACTGAATTAATTACGTATCATAGAATCTAATAGAATGAAGAAAACTTTTATTAATATATTTTTAACACTTTCCAACCATTTTGAAAAGTGTTTATGACTTCGATTTGTCTGCCGTCTACCGGTGCTCTAACTCGCGTAAATATACTTAGATTGCCCTGAAATGTGTGTATGTTATTGTCTTTTACTATAGCATGATCCCTATTGCAAATGAAGTGTGTAGCACTTATAGTTTTTTTACACGGACAGTCAAACTTATTTCGTTACATTGTAGTCAATGGAAAATAATCGTTTGAAGTGCATTTTGATGATGCTACTCCATTTGAAACATGATGAAATTGATATACAATTATGAAGCGCACTAAAACATGCTTTGTGTAGAATATGGGGTGCAAAGCATTTGTTATTCATATAACAGGGTAAAACAAAAGAATTCTGTTACACATTGTTCTAAGAGAAAAAGTTGTTTGCAGTATAATATAATGATGTTTCACTATTTCAAACATAATGAAAATTATATGCATTACTAAGGTGCATTAAAAATTTCACGCTTAAAAGTATGGTGTGCATTCCGTTTATCGTTCATTTATAGGGACACACAAAAGATATCGGTTACAGTATACTTGTGATAATTACAGTCTATGTGTGATAAGTGCGTTTTAAACTTTGGTTTGCGTTTTTAACTTTAACTAAAATTTTTCATAGTACGTGGTGCGTATAAATTAGGTTGATTAGATACAGGGCTTCACAAAGGAATTTGTAAGTATTGCCGACTATGGGAGTGAATTGCTTAGGGTAGTTTTTAATTGTGGTGCGCATTTTCCTGCTGAATTATATTTAGTAGACTTATAGAAGTTTGTGGAACATAAATAAATTCATATACTCAAAGAACAAGGTACATTGTCGTTTATGGTTGGTAATTGCTGGAAGTTTGTTTTAAGTTGCCTTATGCACTTTGTACCTGAATTAAATTTTAGCTTAATATGGAATGTGTACAAAAGTCTTCGGATACTATACAGGGTTGTACAAAAGATTTCGAGTGCTTTTCCAGCAACTATTGGCGAAAATTTTGTTAAAAGTGAATTTTCTAACTGAACTATTTTTTATCATGCTATATATCCAAATCAATAGATTATATACAGGGCTGCACAAAATATATCGACTACATTTTTAACTATGAATGGTAATTGCTAAAACTGGACTTTTTTAAATGTGTTATGTTTCCTATACTGTATACTTACTTCTTTCACCTTATTCTACGCGGTGAAGGTTTGTTACAGTTTTCCGAATGTGGTGGAAAGTGTTTCATAATCTATGCTTCATGCATGATTTTCGTTCTTGTTAAATTTTGATTCGATTTTCATAACATTTGAAATGACTCGACAAAATTCTGCAGCGATTACATATATTAAATTTCAAGCCCTTGGGTTGGGTGGTTTTTGCGCTGTCATGCAGACGGACGGACTAGACGACGACTGTAGGTATGCTACGTATTTATATAATTACGAACGCACCTTAAAATACAAAAATGAAAAACATGCATGTTTAGTTAGTGTAAATATTCTGTGTTAAACTTTTGAAATTTTTCTAGTATGTTCATGTGTTTATTTTGATTTAATAACATCTCTCGGAAAAAGAAATATTTTGAAAGGCAATTAAAACAGAATGTATCGTTTTACTCCGGTAACGTAATTCGCCCAGATACTATTTGTTGCTTCTCATGTTATCGGCTTTTTAATTAGTTTTAAATTCGGATTGAAGGTAAGTAACTTTTAGAACAGGTATTTTGCATTTTTTTTTAAATTTAAAGATTTTTTTTTAAATTTATGAATGTGTAAATAAATATTTGTTATTTTTCCGTGTTCTATTTATGTATTATATAAAGGTCATTATATTACATAAATTCATAAAATTGGCTTGGAATTATGTATGAAATATTATAGATATTTATGTATCTACACTGTAAAAAAAAAAAAAAAAAAAAAAAAAAAAAAAAAAAAAACAGATGTTTTTTATTTTCGCGTTGAGTTCATTAACAGTTCATTGCAGTTTAACATTAATAAAGAACAATAGCTCTTATCGTTCGACTCTTTAAAATTTTGATCGGTTTTAAATATAACGGTTTCCACGCAATCGTAAAAATTTCGTGAAAAGTATATTTAGTCGTGAAAACATAACTCAAATAAATTTTAGCATACTATGTGGTATACTCGTATATGCAAATCTGTAGATTATATACAGGGCTGCACAACAGAATTCGGATACTTTTCAAACCATAGATGGTAATTGCTGAAATTGTGCTTTCAAATGCGTTATGCGTATTTAAAATTATTTACTTATTAGATATATAATCTGTAATTTTATTAAACAGTGAAATTTTGTCACAGTATTTTGAATTCGTTAGAAAGTGTTTCGTAATGTATGTTTGAAGCTTGATTTTTCTCTCTTGTATCTTAATATTATTTTTTCTTTAGGACATTTTGTTCGCAAATTGTAGTTGAAGAGATGAATTTGTTACTGTTTGATTATTACTTTTAATATTATACTAGGTGTTTAACCCGTTCTACGCACGGGAGTTTATGAATTTAATTCTAAAAACAAAATTAAAAATAAAAACAAACAACTTTAAAACATCTAAATAAGAAATAAGAATTCCCCTGTTAAAGTGTTGAGTTATTCAACTATTCGATTTAGAACTATTCAACTATTCGATTCAACTATTAGATTTTGTTTTTCTTTATTTTTAAGGGGGCTCAGGGCTTGATCGATACCGAAAATCATGTAAACAGAGCTCTCGATTCGAGTCCATATAAAAACAAAAGTATTCAATGTAACTAATTTAAACTTTCTGATATTTTTAAGGTATGTTTGTAGTCTTATAAAATTATAAAATGGAGTACTTCAATGTAGTAAAATTAAAAATATATCAAAATTTATATAACACAATTTTCGAAAAAAAAATTTAGGTGTCATATCACTATCCGTAAGATATCTTAACTTTGAACTGACCAAACAACCTAATTTTTGCTTTAAAATGATCATGATACTTTACTCTATAGAATGAATTAAGGATATAACCACCACTCAAAGGAAACATTATTAAAAAAACTCTCAAATTTTAAAATTTTAAAAACTTAAAAAAAATACAAATTGTTTTTCATAAAAAATTCTCAAAATATTAAACTATATAAAATATATTAATTCATTCTATAGAGTAAAGTTTCTTGATCATTTTAAAGCAAAAACTAGGTTGTTAGGTCAATTCAACGTTAAGATATCTTACGGATAGTGATATGACGCCTAAATATTTTTTCGAAAATTGTGTTATATAAATTCTGCTATATTTTTAAGTTTATTACATTGAAGTACTTCATTTTATAATTTTATAAGACTACAAACATACCTTAAAAATATCAGAAAATTTAAATTAGTTACATTGAATATTTTTGTTTTTATATGGACTCGAAGCGAGAGCTATGTTTCCATGTTTTTCGGTATCGATCAAGCCCTGAGCCCCCTTAAAAAAAGATATAAATTAAATGCAATGAAATAATCTCTAATTATTTGCATGCGAGGTAAAAGAATTATCGTAATATCCGCTACAGCTTTTTAGTATTGCAGCATAGCGTACGTAATATGTGCGTATATCTCCCATTGCAGTAAACATTTAGAATTGGTTAGAACTCGCGTGATTACGGGTTGAACATAAAAAAGGCAAAAAATCGTCAGAAACATAAAATAAAAACAAATCTATTTAAAATTTTAGAATTTTTTGCCCCAATCGTTCATGGACCCCCTACCAGCTACCTGTGTGTCAAATTTCGTAGCCATGCGCCGTGGAGTTTCCGAGTTTTTAAGGTTACATAGATACGTGCACGGATTTTAATAGGGTAGATTTTTTAAAATATGAGACGCCTAATATTTTTGACCAAGGCTGTAATCACCCGGCAAAATAATGGAGTGACATGAAATAATAATAATGAAGATTGCATGCTGTTTCATTATATGTAATATTTGATATCAGATATATCGTATACTATTATTAAAACGATTAGAATGTATGCAATTTATATATCTCGGCAGTTTTGACTTTCGTTGCATTGAAAGTCTGATTGCATATTTATTTTTATTTGAATTTTGAATTTTTGAAAATAAACCTGTCACTTTTACTTTCCTGTTCAATTTTTTATGCTTCACTTATCCTAAATATAAATTTTCACTGATCTATCTTCAAAAACGAAGTTAAAAGGAGTTAAATTGTGTCTGGGGAATGTGTCAGTACAATAGGAAGGGTGCTGTGAAAGTTGCATGAAATCCTATAAAATATTGATGGAGCCATTGTACTAGATTAATTTTAACACAATTATTTCAAATTGGTAAATAAATCATACGAGTAGTAATTTTCCAACTGGACGAAAAATGTCCGGGCCAGGATTCGAACCTGGGATCGCTTGGCTGAAGCTGCCACGTTCTACCACTGAGCTATCCCGGTCGAATCTGGAGGGCATAATTCATCCAGTTCAAATCCTGGTTCGATTGGTTCGAATCCTGGCCCGGACATTTTTCGTCCAGTTGGAAAATTACTACTCGTCGCCATTGTTTTTGATCGAAAGTAAAGTGACTTACCCGGAAACATACAGCTCATATTCAAAATATTAGAATAATTGAGAAAAAGTAATAAGAAAAAATTATTTTTCATTTATTTATTTTTGGTACTAAGTAAATGCAATTAAATTTCTTATAAATTAAATCTGGAATATTTAGATAAGATTTTAACATTTACAAAATATAAAATACAGTACAATAAATTAGGTATACAGCTTTCTGAAACACATCGTAATATTAGAATAAAATTTAGATTGGTTCAAAATATTTGAAAATTTTATTTTACGCAACAATATTACCTTATGAATATGAAGTAAATGGTAGTTAATATTTTGTAGCATCCCCTTTAGCTTTCATAACAGCGTACAATCGATCTTGTATACTATATACAAGGTGCTTACAAACATTTCTATCAATATTAGCCCAAATAGATTTTATACGTGCCACTAACTCAGTTTTACTTGAAGGAGGATTTTCTTGGAGTTTTTTATTCATTATACACCATAAGTTTTCGATGGGATTAAGGTCTGGTGAGTTTGGTGGCCAAGGAAGTAATGTTGCGTTGGCGGAACTAATTCTTAGTTGACACCGAAGTATCGGTGACGCTAAATCTTGTTGAAAGATGAAATCATTTTCAAATAAATATTCTGATGATGGAATCATGTAATATTCCAAAATTTCTTGATATATCTGAGAGTTAACCTTTTCGTAGACGATGCATAACTTTCCAGGTCTTTCTGCACTAATGCAACCCCAAACCATGGCACTAGCACCAAATTTTACGGCACAAATACAATCTTCCGTAAACGGTTCCGTAACTCGTCGAGTTGATCAAATCAGAGTGTTTTTAAATCGTGAGGTGTCAGAACGGGGGTTGGCGAGCGTAGTTCGTAGGAAGTAGAGCCCCCTAGTATGAAAAAAAAAAAAAAAAAAAAAAAACACGCGTAAACTATTTATAAAATGCATTGCAATTCGAATAAAATCGTGGCTTGATGACGTCATAAACTTTGTTTGTGATTGTTGAATAAAATTAGTCGTTGAGGGCTATCGCAATACTTACCCATCATGGATATGCATAATATAAAATATGAAAATAAAACATGTGTAAATTATTTATAAGATACATTGCAATTTGAATAAAATCTTGGCTTGATGACGTCATAAACTGTAAATGCTCTGCTACTGAATTCTGTAAAAGAAACATCCTATATAACTCCAAAATTCATAATCATATTAACTAACGGTTTACGGCGTCGGATTAAGCGTCTCATTTCCAATTAAGATATATCTTTGAATTGAATTTTGAATGAAATATAGGGTCATGAAAAATCGAAGCGTGTAGAAAATAGGATTATAAATATTTCAGCAACTAATTATCCTATCAACTTCATTTTGTATGCGAAATTTATATTTCTTTATTGTCTTTTATATTCACTCCTCAAAATAAACAATATCGAAAATTTTTATTTACCTTTTATCAGAATGAATATTTCGCGAGTCCGAAAAAAATGGTTCCGGATAATCAAGGTTACTGAAATTCAATAGGCTTCTTCTCATTATTACATACAAAGTACATACCAAATTTCAAGTCTCTATCTCAATTTGTTCGGGAGATAGAGTGTTTATAGACATACACACAGACATACGGACGGCAATTTTTTTTTCTAAAAATATGTTTTTCGGAATCTCCAGTGTCTGAAACGTGTAAATCTGTCAATTTTTTTTTCCGATTTTCAAAACGATTACAAGACTTACCCTATACTACGTATGATGGGTAAGTAAAAATGGGAAAAGCATATTGACAATTTCATTTGAAATTAAACAAGAAAGAAAAATCATGAAAGATCCCAAAATACTTTCCAACACATTCAGAATGCTGTAACAAATCTTCACCGTTAGTTAAAGTGAAAGATGGTGTCTCACAAGAAAGGTCTCCTTAAAGCACTTAAAATATATTGAAAAAAAATGCTAAAAAAAATAATCATGTACGTAATAAAGTATCAGTCAAATTTAGCTGCATAATACCAGTAGAAACTTTCTAAAAAAACAAATTACTTCCGAGTATTTGGCGCAAAAAGACGTGATTTGGCGAGCAACACTTTTTCCTCCCCAAATGCAAGCGATTTTAATGTATTTGAAAATTCCTGGTTGAATGACTGTTTAAATGCACAGTAATTTATGAATTTAAACTTAAACGATTAAATAGTTTATTATTTTTTATATAATATATATACAAGTTGCGTACTGCTGACGTTATTTAATTTTACATTGTTTTGCTGACTGGGTAAGTTTTAAGTTTATTTTAACCCTTTCAGGCACAAAGTACTTGCTTCACTAAAATGTTGAAAAGATTGAATTACACCAGGATTTAAGAACAAATTTATTTGAAAATTACAAAAGCTTTTCTTCACGTACATTATAAAAGGCAAAACTTTATTTCAAAATCCTGGTGCCTTTGTGGCATTTTGTGATTAAAATTAAGTGGGACAGAACTTGACCCACCATGCCGGAAAGGGTTAAAAGTAACTGACTGATTAAGAACACTCTTATTATCCATTTTGATATCGAGTAAGTCGTTGTTTCCATGGCAACAATACTTTTCTCTTAATGTCTTCGACACTAACAATATTAAAGTCGAATTGACAATGCTCGGAATCTGACTTTAATTTTTAGTTTAACGCATTGTTAATCAATTTAAATTTTGTTCTAAACCGTAGAATACGATCGTTAATTTTCTTTATACATATAAATGTGTATGGCAAAATCGTAGTTATAAAAGTGTATTTATTTAAGTTAAACTCTTACTTAAACTAGTTCAATATGAAGAATAGAAAAAGTGTTTCGTAAAAGAGTAGTTTTCATAAAAGCGTATTTTTTCTTTTATTTCATTGTATCGCCAACCAGCGATAAATCGCCAAAAACACGAAATTTTCATAATTTTCTTACGGAAGTTATATCGAGGCTCCGCAGAAATTTTTTTTTATAAACGTATATATTCTCATGAGAAGAATATTCTGTATTTCAAAATTTTTTGAGTATGCGCTTTTGGAGACCTTTCTTGTAAGTAAACAAATTTACAAAACACATAACACATTTGATAACCCAATTTCAACCGTTATTAACAATCGGGAAAGTATCCAGATTTTCTTGTGAAGTCCTGTATATGATCTATAGATTTGTACATATACTATACATAGTATGTAAAAAAAATAGTTCAGTTAGGAAATGCATAACACTGTTGAAAATTTCCTTTCACCATTATCATCCAACAAGTGGAAATGTACTGGAATTATTTTGTTCATCCCTGTATAGGTTTTATAGAATTTATACTCATAAAGAAATAGGAAAAAAATTAGAAACACATACAACGATTCAAAACGCTCTTCTAGCAACTATTGCTCATAGACAGTACGATAACCAAATTTTTACTTTTTTCTATCTTTACAAAAATAAAGTATTTGATTTATGAAATTTTCATCTTCCTGATTTCGACGGATTTATATGTTTTAGAAGGTCCTGAACATGATTTGACTGTTTTTAGAAAATATCTGCCTGTGAGTCTATGATTCTGTGACTCTCTCTGTCGTTAAAATAGGTGGATTGAAGTTTGTGCGGTTATATTAAAAATAAATGATCAACGTAAAATAGCACAAATAAAAATATATAAAATGGCAAACAGCTGTTTCGGAGCCTCTAAAGCTCCATCATCAGGGCAAATTTGAAAGGTTAAAAACCGATTAAAAAATTTAAGCCATGTAAATCTGCTGTCTCTGCACACGCCCAAGATTGAATGGCGGTGAGTTTTTCAAAAAACAACAGCGGAGTCAGGAAACACACATGACGCAGGAGACCAATAGAAGCACCCAGCCAGACTGGGCGAGTTTAAGTACGGAGGAGAAAAAAAAAGGGGGGGGGATGGACGAAGAGAATGAAATAAATGAAAGGCATTTTAGTTAATGATACATCCAGTAGACCAAATTTTTCAAATGTCTGGCTACATTTCATTTAGTTAATTCTCTTCGCCCCCCTTTTTTTCTCCTCCGTACTTAAACTTGTCCAGTCTGGCCGGGCGCTTCCATTGGTTTCCTACGTCATGTGTGTTTCCTGACTCCGTTGTTGTTTTTGAAAAACTCACCGCCATTCAATCTTGGGCGCGTGCAGAGACGCAAGCATATTTACATGGCTTAAATTTTTGAATCGGTTTTTAACCTTTTAAATTTCGCACTGATGATGGAGCTTTAGGGGCTCGAAAACAGCTGTTTGACATTTTATATATTTTTATTTGTGCTATTTTACGTTGAACATTTATTTTTAATTTTTAAGTCTGTATGTCTGTCTGTCTGTATGTGACAAAAAATTGTGGGCGCTCCATCTCAAGAACTAATGCACGGAATTTAATAAAACTTCAGATTCAGTTAGTGCCTGATATAAATTGGTGTTGATTAGTTTTTGGTGTAAATCGTCTAACAGGTGCCGCTGCTATGCTGAATTTCTCGCGATTTCCGCAATAGCTCTATCATAAGAACTAATGCACTGATTTTCATCAAACTTAAGATTCCATTAGAGCTTGACATAAATAGACACTGATTACGTTTTGGTATAGATATTCCAACAGATGGCGCTGTTATGCTACTTTTTTCATGATTTTCTAAATAACGATATCTCAAGACCTAATGCACAGAATTTCCTCAAACTTCAGATTCTGCTAGACCTTGACATAAATAGTTGCTGATTACGTTTTGGTGTTAATAGCCCAACAGACGGCGCTGTTATGCTACTTTTTTATGATTTTCCCGATAACTAAATCTCAAGAGCTAATGCATGCATTTTCTTCAAATTTTAGATTCAGTTAGACGTTAACATATATTGTTGTTGATTAGGTTTTGGTGTAAATACTCAAGCAAGTGGCACTGCTGTGCTGCATTTTTAAGGATTTACGTGATTTTAGTACTAGTCATATCTCAAAAACTAATACACGAAACTTAATAAAACATTAGATTCAGTTTGACCTTGATATAAATTGGTGCTCGTTAGTTTTTTGTGTATGCGAAACCTGAGTGAGATAGAAAAAAGTTTTGGGATTGACACACCCGACTAGTTTTGTGTGTCTTTGTAAATGAACAATGAGTGCTATGCACACCGTATTTCATAGTAAGCCTTTTGTAGTTCACCTCAGGGAAGTATATCAATTTCAAAATGTTTGAAAAAGTATAACATCATTAAAATGCACCGCAGGTAATTTCCCCCATATACCATAATGTAACAGAAGTCTTTTGAGTGCCCCTGTATACGAACTAAAAAGTTTACGTATTTCATTTTCAATGCGAAACAAGCAGTGGTAAACCTCAAAATAGCTTATATTAATTACATGACAAACCGAGTATATTTACGCGAATTAGATGCCGACCAGACATACGGCCAGACAAACTGAATTCCTAAACACCTTTAATTATGTCAGAAAATGTTAAAAAAAGACCAATTAATAGCTTTCTTTTTTTATTCTAGGTTTAGTAAAATTAAATCTTTTGTACAAATACTTTATGAGATGGGACAGAAAATTTCTTTGAAGAATTTATTTTTGGAACGAACATAAATAAGGGGAAATAACTTTTAGTCCTCCAATTCCAGCTGCCTTTATTATTTTTTATTTTATTTTATTTTACTCTTTTGTCTTGTGTTTGAGTAGTATATTTTCGCTATTGCTAATTATCTCAATGTCAAAGTTGTTCTCTTTTCGCAGAATTATGGCAAGAATTGCTTTATTTTTTTTAATTAGTAATAGTAGTATAGTAGAAAAAATTACTAATGTCTTCCATTTATATTTCTGTTAGAATGTCTCATTTATGTAATATACAGCTTCTTTCAATTATTTTTTCTCCATATTCATTTCTTTTTCATCTATTTTGCTATTTCTTTAAAGAAAAATTGCTTGTTAATCATTTGGTAGTACTTGTAATGTGGTGAAAAAGGGGAAAAAACAAGAAGAAAGAGTCTAAGGGGAAAGAGTCGAAACTAAAAGGAAACAATGTGGTATCTGCGACGATGTTTCACTATTATTTTGAGAGAATAATACAGTATTTTTACCGTTAGAAATTATCATATTAAATATTTATTTATTTTTCTTTTTATAGGAGACTACATTGGAGAATTTCAGGTATGTTGTTGCAAGATATTATTGCAAGCATGTTATTGCAATTTTTATTATCAACTTTTTTTAAAGTTTTACTAGGGGGCTCTGCCCCCTGCTCGCTACGCTCACCAACCCCCGTTCTGATTTCACAGCCTCTTAAAACCTGGTAATGTATCCTGTTTTAAAAAGATGATGATAATGATATCACGAACGGCGACTATCTTCTGTAATCAGGTTATAATGCTTTTTCATTTAATTCATCTTTTTTATTTTTAATATTCATCTGTAAACACAATTTTTTTGACGTAATCTTCTTTATTTCCTGCTTTCAACACGTGATCATTTAATTATTATTTTAAACTTTCATTATTGTTTTTAATAGTCTCGCGCAAATACATTTTTTATTTGAGATAAAACATAATCCTTTGCGCTTATTTAGAAATTGGCAACAATATAAAAAAATGACTTTTTCAATAAAAGATTTTTTTACTCGATTTTTAAGGATTTTTTGAGTTGTTATTGTCCGACCGTGATAGTTTTTTCAATTTCTGAAAGCTTGTTATATTTCGCGTCTGGTGGTATGATTTTCGAATCCGTAGGATGGCTAGAAAAAATGTAATAGCTCCCCAAAAAAGTCCTTAGTAAAAAAGCGATGAGCATAACACGGAATATCTACGCAGATTTTCATTGGTTCATTTTCAAACCATTACTTATTTTAATATATAGAAAGAATTATGGTTATTATGGAAATAATCTTTAAAGCAATTAATTTAACATAAAATAATTTAAGGAGATGTATAAATAAGGCTTATTTTTGTTCCTTAAAAATTGTCAAAAAATGTTCTAAGATGCTTTGAGATTTTTTATATAATTTAGGATCTATAGTGTCTACCTCTCTGACAGATTTTCGTTTTAAGACTTTATTAAATGTGTTGTACAAAATCAGAAACAAAGGTTTATGTAGCAAATTTTAATATTATTTGTTTGAAGATTTGCTTGATATGTTTTGTTTAAATTTACTTTTGCTTTTACTTTTTTAGATATTTTTTTTATTTTTTATTTGATATTTTTTGTTTGAAGTTATTTATTTATTTTTTATTTGAAGATTAATTTTTTTTTAAATTACTATTTTGTTTATTTAATATTTTTTGTTTGAAGATTTGTTTGATACTTTAATAGTCTTCGTTTCATATTTTTAGATTATTAATTTCTTTTAATTTTTTAAAATATTTTTTTTATTTAAAGATTTGTTTGGTATTTGTTGTTTAAAGATTATTGTCTGTTTAATTTTATTATTTTTTGTTTGAAAATTTTGACGATTGTTTTTTGTTTAACCCATTCGGGACCATGGGTGCATATATGCACCCTCAAAAAGAGCATACAGAATTTGTTTCTGGCACCAGTAAAAAATAAAAGTAATATTTGCTTTCTCTAATTAGAGCATTTTTGTGATAATTTAAGTAAAGGTAGCTTTTTTTTAAAAAGTGGTGCCAACCGAATAAAATTTGTGCAAAAGCCGCCGGTCCCGAAGGGGTTAAAGATTGGTTTCATATTTTTTGTTTCGAGATTTTTTAAATATGTAATACATATCAGAAAAAACGGTATATATCAGAAATTTTAATATTTTTTAAGAAAATAAGTGCCCATACACAAACTTTGTGTGTGTGTTTTACATTTAAAATATTAGTATACGTAAAAAATACAATAGTGTTATGAGTACTTCTTATCGAAAAAAATCAAATTCATTTTTAAAAATGTCAAAATATTGTAAAATTTGCTAAAAAATCTATGTTTCAGAACATGAATATATAACATATTTAGCGAATCTTCAAATAAACATCAATGATAGAAACAATATCAGCGGTGAAGACCGAGCTATGCTCGGTTAAGATTAGCTTAGTGTTTCGACTGAGTCATTTATCTTGGCTTCTATTGGGAATTTCTAGAAAATTCCTTCAAATTCTGAAAGCCCACTTTTTTGCCAAATGTAGCCAAAATTTGGCGAAAAAGTCGCAAACTTGGCGACATTCTTTCATTTGTCGCTAAGCATGTGTTTTAGCACGGGTAATCTAGAAAGTCGATTTTCTCGCCAAATGTCGCCAACATTTTGTTTAAAGCCAAATTCGGCAAAATTTGGAGAAATTTTGCCAATTTTGAGACTTTGCTTACTGCCAAATGTACAAAACTTAATAGCTGTTTCAACATAGTCACATAATAAGATCACTAATTATAATTAAAATATGGATAAAATGCTGAAGTGATACAAAGAGAAACACAAAAAGGCTTATAAAAACCTTTCAATATAAAGATCGACATACGTTTCAACGTTCCTATGGCGCCATTATCAAGATATATAACGATAAACAAAATATTCTTGCAAATTTTTGAAAACAAACTTGAAAACCATAAATCGCGAGATCATATATATAAAAAAGCGGGTGCTTAAAATAGTGAACTGTAAACGTAAAAATTAATACTTTCTTATTGCTTTTTTAAAACTGAAAAGTACCTCATTCCAAATTTAAGGTAGTTCAAATGAGGCGGATTCATTGCAAATGTTTTCGTTACGCAACTTAATATTTAACGTGAACATTTGCGATGAATCCGCCTCATTTGAACTACCTTAAATTTAGCATGAGGTACCAAAACGATAGGATACAAAATTTACTCAAAATCGTTTGAGCCGTTTTTTACCTAATATTAGTTTGACCCATAGTCACCCAAAAATGACCCTTTAATCGATTTTCCACGAACATGTGACACAACTCAATGGTCTTCTCATAATCCAAAACGGTAAAATATGAAAATTAGTCAAAATCGTTTGAGCTGTGTTTTTTAGATAAAATTAGCTTGACCCTGACCCGTAGTCATCCAAAACGACCCACTAATCTGATTTTATCGACATGTGACTCAGCCCAATGGTCTTCTCGTAATCCAAAATGACAGGATACAAATTTTAGTCAAAATCGTGTATCGTGTTAATCGAGCCGTTTATTAGATAAAATTAGCGTGGCCCTGACCCGTAGTGACCCAAAATGACCTTCTAATCTGATTTTCTCGAACATGTGATCATTAATCGAATTTTCTCGAAAATGTGACTTAGACCAATGGTCTTCTCGTAATCCATACTGGTAGGATACCAAATTTAGTCAAAATCGTTAGAGCCGTTTATTATGTAAAATTTCCATATATACACACATCGACACACAAGATTTGCTCATATAATAATATATGATAAAGCTAAATTTTATCAAAACAATCAAGACATATTAGAAACAAGTGGGTAAGTGTGATCAAAGATCGCACAAAAGGTATCGTTTAATATTTCTTTCAAAACACTTTATCATTCCTTTAATAAATCTAAATAAATTTTATTTAAAAAAAAAATCATGTTTTTTTTTATAAAGTAAAAATTTACCGGTCTATTTTTCTCGTTTTTTCGAAAATCTGAACCGATCCGATAGCGGGCGAAGCCCACTATTATACTCTGTCATAATAATATCTGTCATGTGGACTAAATGCGATATTAAAAAAAAATCAATTTCAAAATTAAACATGTTGTATAGAAACCTTCAAAATGTTAGACGTCAGATTAATTTTCTTTTTAATTCTCTAATGACGTCATATTAAGCTGCTTTCTGTATTTACACATTCTCATACTCCTTGTATTATTGAGAAATGTTTGAAAATTTCCGTTTTATTACCAATATGACGTCATATTAATCTTTTTTTTCATTTGGTGAAACTTTTTATTTCATTTTCATTTTTCACGTGGAAATCTTTCAATAGAAAATTAAATGTTTAAATTTAATTAGAAAAGGCTGTTAGAATTTTTGTTCTTTATCCCTCTATATTAAAATAATACGATTTTTTTTATGATTTTCAATAGCTTTATAGTAAATATTCTGCTAGAAGTACACAAAATTTCATGCTTGTAAGTTATATTAGTTTCTGAGAACCGGCTTTGTGACAGACAGACAACGAAGCGGCAGTAATAAGGTTTCGTGAGATGAACGAAACCCTAAAAAGGCAGAAAGATAATAAAGAAAATTGCAATTTTTAATTTACTTGGCTGTGTTAATCAAACATTTTAGAGCCTGCTTATTAACTGCACTGTAAAAAAAAGCAAATGTTTCTTATTCTACGAAAATATAATATAACCATGAACGAAAATATACAAAAAACTCTTCCGAGATATCCATAAATTCCGAAATGAGTTCTTTATCTTTAGACACCCAGAAACCAATATATTTTGGATATTTAAAGAAGCATTTATAAAGAAATCCTCATACCCACCCACCCACATACATACACACCCAGATACGTGTCAAACACATAACCCTTCATGGCAGTCGGGTAAAAAGAAGGAAGTGTGTGGTGTACGTGTGTGTGTGTGTGTGGGGGGGGGGGGGGACTGTGTTCTGAAAGGACCACTGCACACAGAGCTACAAAATTTGGTGGGAAGGTACTTCTATATATGTAGTTTTGCAGCTCGAAGCTCGGTTTTGGAATTTTCGATTATATTTTTTTCATGCGATTTTTAGCGTTTGTTCACGTTTTGCTACGATTTTTTCACATTAGTAACAGGAATCCCGTTCCAATCTTTTAGCCGAATATAGAAAATTTTGTCCTGTTTTCAATAAAGTTTATCCGGAATTTGTACAGAATTTTTTGAATTTTACTTAACTTAACCTAATTCATATACGTAAAGGTGAAATTTCGAAATCGATTTTTCACTTACTTCCTGATATAATAGAATTATAAAAATTGCCTATACAGCTGTGTTTCAGATGATAATAAAACATTTTAGTATTTTAGAGCATAATTATAAATCAATAGATTTTGGTTAAATTTCGATTATACGTTGAGAAAATAATTTAAAAATACTAAATAGCCTAAAAAATTTTCAGGCGTGCCTTTTTAGGGGCGTTCGTAATTATATAACTACGTAGCACCTTTAGTCGTTGTCTGGTCCGTCCGTCTATCCGCATATAACAGCGAAAAAACTACTCAACCGAATGGTTTGAAATTTAATATACATGATCGTTGCAGAATTTTGTCGAAATAAAAATAAAAATAAATTTTATAAAAATCGAATCCAACTTGAAAAGATATTGATAAAAGTTTTTTTTTTCATTCTATTAAATCCTATCATACGTAAATTAATTCAATGATATCACATGATGGGTAATGATTCTAGGTTGCCATGGTGATTACGTCCTATTTAAGATGGAGTCCTATTATTTCTGTATTACTGAATTTAAAAACCGAATTTGTGTACAAAAATTGTTTAATTATAGCAATCCTATAATCTATCGATAGTATTTTGGATAAGATGTTTCCGGAGAAATAGATATTAAATGGAAAAAGAGTCTAAATATGGATTTCAAGTTCTGAAATTTTCAGAGCTAGGTTTGAGTTTACGATTGGAATTTTCAGTAAATGTCAACAAAAGATAAAATGTTGCCAACTTTAAAGTACTTATTTTATTACAGAAATTAATCATATCATAATAACAGACGATAAAATTCATTTCTCTGAAATAATAACAGTACGAACGCATCTCGTTTGTTACGTTTAACGTACAGTTTCCAACTTGTTTTAAATCTATTACCACGTGACTCAGCAATAAATATTTGTTGTTAAGATAATAAAAAGTAGCATCTGCAGTAATATAAAAATGCTTTTTTTCTTTCCTGGTGCCACATTTTAAAAAGAAATTGAACAAAAAATTAATTTTTTCCCAACAATAATTTATTAATCTTGATCATTTAACCCTTTATCTACTGACGGTACTTTTAAGTAGAGATCGACCGAAACAGGTTTTAAGACCGAAACCGAAAGTGTCAAAAAATTAAAAAACTGATTAATACATACATAACTATATATATATATATATATATATATATATATATATATATATAGTTATTATTATAGCATAATATTAATATTACAGCATATAATTATTAACTCATTTATTTATTTATAACAAATCACTACATAGTATAAAACAAAGTCGCTTTTTCTGTCCCTATATCCCTATGTACGCTTAAATCTTTAAAACTACGCAACGGATTTTGATGCGGTTTTAGGTAGCTTTCAATACTAAAAAGTATAAAGCTACCTATTGCAGCCGTTCGGAGGAAAACAGTTCCGGAAAATTTCGATATATTTTCACCGATCATGACCCCCAGACCCCAAAACCACCCTCCGCTCAAATGTTGATTTATATATATAGATATATCCATACATATATATATATATATATATATATATATATATATATATATATATATATATATATATATATATATATATATATATATATATATATATATATATATATATATATATATATATATCTGACCTATGTCATACGATAACGCTCGTATTTATAAATCGATTTTGATGAAACTAATTGTGTGTATTAAGGTCACCAATGTCTCGACCGAGTTCGTTGGCCAGCTTGGTCCGCCAATTTGATTCAAGATGGCGGCCATTTAAAAATTTAAAACTAAAATAAATATTCAAAAAAATTAAAAATTAAAATTTATTTTTTAAATACGTGTTAGGCCTTGATACAAGGATTTCAGAGCATTTTTTGGTTTACCTCTATCTTAAAAAATGGCTGAGATAGAGCAGTTTGAAATTCTAGGGTGGCTGACATTTTGAAACAAAACAGCACATTAACGCGATTACTCGCATATTATTTTCTTTCATTGTTGTAATAATTTTCCCAATCATATGCATAAAACTATATATTCATATCCGTTAGCGACATTGGCGACAAAATTGGCGACATTTGGCGAAATATCGCCAAATTTGGCGACCAAAATAAGTCTTCATAAATGAAGCCAATTTGGCTATTGCTCAATAATTTGGCGAATTTCTTCTTCAAATTCAGTATTAACGAATCTTTTGTAAACGTTTCTTTGCATTTTAACTTGCTGTTTTCGTGTAACATTAGCTGAAATTTTAAAACGAAGATGTAGGAAAGCTACCTTTTCCTCCCGGTACAGGCCGGAAGGACTTTTTTTTAATAGATAGAGTGATTCAAGAGGAAGGTTTATATGTATAATAACATCCATTAAATAGTGGAGAAATACTGTTATTTTTGAGGTTTTTAATGTGATGTCGTAAATAATTTCATTTTTTCCGCTTATACATTGCAAACGCAGGCTGAACCCTACAAGATTTATCAAAATAATGTACTAATTATTGTACACATTAAAAAGGTCTACAGAAAACACAAAAAGATGAAGGTTTTCAAGGTTAACCCGAAGCAAAGCGAGGGAGTGCCGCTAGTAGGCTATATTTTATGTCGGTGCTACTAATCCCAAGGGGGTGCAGGAGCGAAAAACGTTCTAAATTGAGATTTTTTTATACTGAAGGAGCTAGAAATTTGAAATTTGGCATTGTAGCTACTTATAAGATGTAAATGCTCTCTAAGAATAAATAAAAAAATCGAAATTTAAAAGGCCGAAATGAGCGAAAAGCGTTCTAAAAACATTCTAAATTACAATTTCAATGGAATCTCTAGAACTACAGAACCGATTTCAAAAGTGATAGTGACAAATTGATGATGACAATCCCTGCTCCAACATAGTCTATATTTTATGTCGGTGCCACTAATCCAAGGGGGGGGAGGGGGGTGCAGGAGCGAAAAACGTTCTAAAATTGCAATTTTTTTTATACTGAAGGAGCTAGAAATTTGAAATTTGGCATTGTAGTTACTTATAAGATGTAAATGCTCTTTAAGAATAATAAAAAAAAAAAAAAAAAAAAAAAAATCGAAATTTAAAAGGGTGAAATGAGCGAAAAGCGTTCTAAAATCAGTCTAAATTCCAATTTCTATGGAATCTCTGGAACTACAGAACCGATTTCAAAAGTAATGGTGGAAAATTCATGTTGACAATCCCTGCTCCAACAGCCTCTTTAATAAAAAGCTATGCGTTGCTGACGACTGGGTTTTTCGCTAATTGTTGCTACAGATTAATCTCGGAAAATGAAATATTTCAAGTTACTGAAAAAAAAAATAATAGCTCGGAAATTATTTGTCAGAAAATTGTTAGACAAACTGCGTTTGAAAGGTAAAAAAATGTATTTTTCTTGATATAAATTTTAAATCTAATGATTATGCCGTTTTTCAAATATTGAATTTCAAAAATTACGAAATTTCACAATGGAGTACCATAGCGAAACCTTCATACGTAAAAAGATAATGATAAGGGCGACGTGTCCTGACGTGTATATTGGCTATAGAACGAGTCACAAATTATAGTAGCCTTATTATTCTGTTAACATATAAAAGTGAATTATGAAATTTCAATATTTTGTTTGATTAAAAGTTCATTAACAGAAATTGACCAGCGTAGCGGGCGTAGCTTGCTAGTACTTAATAATTACTTAATAATAGCTAATTACCTTACTAATTAATTTATGATTTATACGTGTATTGAACTACATTTCTAACAAACAAACGTACATATATGTGCGTGTATAAGTTTCAAACAAAAATGAAACATGAATAATACAAGTTTTACATTTTATTATTTTATAACAACCAATAATTATAGGCATTTATCAATAATTAATTAACAATGAAGTTAAATAATGTAAACAAATTCAATAATGAATATTTAATTTTTAAATACATTCATATTTTCAGTTCATTAATAATTTGCATTTAAATTGTTTAAATATAGAGTTAAGTATTGGTTAAGTAAAAGTAATTGTTTAAGTAAAAGTTTGAGTAAAGGGCATAAAAGCTAAAATAATTTGTTCAATTTGACTAAAAAAGGAAAATTAGCATTAATACAACATTTAAAGCCTAGAAATTATTAATTATAAACTTTATTTTCCATTTCAATATTCTCAAAGTGAGACACGTTCAACACTTTTTTGTACTTTAGCTAATTTTAAATATATATATATATATAAGGATAAAAATGTAACAGTTGTCAATTTTCTTTTAGGGTGCACAGTAAGATAAAAATAAATCTCTGCTCACTCATCACTTCTCCCCCCCCCCACCCCCCCCAAAAAAAAAGCTTTGCCACTCACTGCCTCCCTAAGAAAGTATTGAAATGGTACCCCTTGTTTGAAATTTTTATCTCCGGTGCCAAGCTGACTCTCTGTGCCTCTATCCAAAGCCATTTTTTGTTCATATAAAATAAAACGTAATTAATTTAGCAATAAGACAGAAATAGTTTTCAATTATACGAATTTCATCTAATAAAAAAATATTTTAAGTATACATACCTCGATATATGTTTTGTAATAAATTTCGAAAATCTTCATATGTTTTAACAACACCTTTCTCATAAAGCATTTGAAACAATCTGGAGTTTTAAAGTAAAAATTTTCTATTACTGTTAAGTTTTCAGCCTTTAAAGATCACGTGATAAGCGTCTTTTAAGTTTAGTCATATATGCATAGCTTGCTTTATAATTTACACGCGCATCATGGATCAGTCATGACCGATAATGATAAACAGTGGAGTTCACAACAATAAACAGTCTCGCATTTGAGCCGATACAACTCATATCAATGAGTAAAGTTAAAAATTTCCAAAAGGAGAAACGAGATTTTGAAATAGAGATAGTTTCGGTCGAGTTTCGGTTACGCCGAAATTTTGGCAGCAGTTTCGCCGAAAACGAATATTTAGCGAAACTCCGATTTTGCGCCGAAACCGAAACCGAAATTTCGGTCGATCTCTACTTTTAAGTACCATCAGAGAAAACTTTGTATAAAATTTCTTTAATCTGTCTAATAATGATAATAAGGTTTCGTTTTTATACAAAATACTTTTCTGGATCACATTTAGAAAGCACAGCAAAACAGTGAAAGCTAAATATTTTATAAAGTGGTGTTTTTCTCGACCTTTTACATAAGTGTAGATCTTCTCTTTTTAAAAATTGTTATATGAAAATTTTGCAACTATAAAAACCTTTCAATTTAATGATAGGATCACAATACATTTATTTACATTGTTCCGATAAAGAATTGTGATATTTCCTTAACAACATTTTCTGTTAATTAATCTAATTATTCTTGTAAATATTTCACAAAAAGAGCTATTACTACCGCATTATTAAATCAGTTTTAATGAAAAACCGTATCTAAATTTCATATTATTATAATATAAATTTTCTAATATACCTTCAGACATCAAGGAAGATGATTATTGAGATGGAACAATTTGTTGATTCATAATTCAGTACATAAAGGGTTAATATACGGATTGTGCACAGGAAGGCGACGTCATAAAGTGAATTTTCATTTATAAAACATAAATTTTAAATTCTGATTATTTCTAATCTTAAATACACTTAGTGTTTTTTTTTTTAACGATTTTTACCGTTATTATGTAATGCTTCATAATGACAGACAAAAAATTAATTTACACCAAAACTCTCTTTCATTGTCACATTGATACGAGTATTTCGACAACTTTAATTGATTTTTCATGTTTTTGTCTTTTCTTTTTAAAATGAAATTCGCATAAATACGAAAACGCTTCCGCTCCTGCTCCTATGTGCCTTTTGACATTTAAATTTTTATTTTGTGTTTCTTCATTTCATTTCGATTTTACAAGAAAACAATTCATGAAAATTACCTGATTTTTTTTTTCTTCGTCGGCGTCAATAATGGTGCTCTGTAATATTATGTACCTGTTCATTTGGGTCATTTTTGACCTTCAATTATTTTGAATAAATAGTAGAGGTTTACAAAGCAGCATTTCTAAATCATTTGTGACTGGGAGCAGTTTGGCAAATAGATGTTTCCTGGCAAAATTTATAGAATGGTGCAGTCTTTGTGTAAGTAATCATACTTTTGCATTATTGATTGTAACATCTGCAGTAACATCTGCAATAATATAACAATGCTTTTTTTTTACCGTTGACACATTTTAAAATTTTTTAAAAAGAAATTGAACAAATAATTAATTTTTTTCTCGACAATAATTGATTAAGTGTGATAATTTAATATACGGATTGTGCACAGGAAGGCGACGTCATAAAGTGAATTTTCATGCATAAAACATAAATTTTAAATTTTAATTATGTCTAATTTTAAATCAGATTCAGTCATTAGATTCAGTCACAATTAATTATAAAAATATTAATATATTTTCATATTAATAATGAAAATATATTAATATATTAATTCATTAATATATTTTCATTAACAGAAGCTTCTTTAATTTGGCCGAAGCATACATGCATTTCATTTATTCACAACATGAATACATACATCGGCATGAATGAATCGATTTTTTGCACCTTTATTCATTTAGACTATTTTATATATGTACATTAATGTACATTTATTTAAAATATGAATGACAGGATTATATTATTATTTATGAAATGGTGAAGTAAGTAATTATTATTATTTTTTTTTTGTATAGTAAAAAATTTTAATGAAGTGGAACTTATATATTTAATTCGACCACTATATGCATTTCATGTACGTTTATTGAAAGCTTCTGTGTGAATGAACGGAATATAATATTTGCCAAATAATACAATCATTAAGTAAGTATTCATATTCTGACGTTATTAATTGATTTTTATGAAGTTAAGTTTACATATTTTGACCGCTGCATACATGTATTTCACGTGCATGTAACGAAAACTTCAATATGAATGAACCGGTTTTATTAAAGTTTGTAAAATAAAGTAATCATGGGATAAGTAATCATATTTTTATATTGTTAATATATTTTAATGAACAGAAGCTTCTTTAATTTAGCTGTTGCATATATGCATTTCATTTATTCACAACATGAATACGTACATCGGCATGAATTAATCGATTTTTTTTTCGCCTTTTTATTTCGACCATTTCATTTATGTACTTTAATGTACATTTATAGAAAATATTAATGAAAGGATTAAATTATTATTTATGAAATGGTGAAGTAATTAATTATTATTATTGTTTTTTTTTTGCGTATTAATAGATTTTAATGAAGTGGAACTTATTTAATTCGACCACTATATGCATTTCATGTACGTTTATTGAAAACTTGTGTGTGAATGAACAGAATATAATATTTATGAAATGGTGCAATCATTAAGTAAGTATTCATATTATGATGTTATTAATAGATTTTAATTAAGTTAAGTTTATATATTTTGACCACTGCATACATGTATTTCATGTGCATGTAAGGAAAACTTCCGTATGAATGAACAGGTTTTATTAAAGTTTGTAAAATAAAGTAATCATGTGATAAGTAATCGTACTTTTGTATTATTAATAAATTTTAATGAAGAGAAGCTTCTTTAATTTGACCGTTGCATATATGCATTTCGTGTACGTTTATTAAAACATCGGCATAAATTAATCGATTTATTTTTTTTTATTTATTTATTTTTTTTTTTAACGAGAACGATTTGTCGCTTGAAGTAGGATCCAAATATGATATTTCTGTCTATCAATCAATTTACCTTTCGAAAGTTTTTAAACTTTTTACAAATAGTTGCATTCTGTCGAATTTCAAGCTTGATTTCAAGACAAAATACAGCATTTATTTTATTTTCTTAGAATGCCACATGAAAGTTTTGTACTTTTATGAAATTTAAATGCATTTTTGAGAGGAAAATTTAATATTTTCACCTTCGAAACTGGTTATGGGTCAATTGACAATTTCTTTTAAATATTAGGCGAAATGGGGGAACATATGATCAACAACTAGTTCATCTAATCAACATAATATTCAACTTTTAAATATAGTCAATAGTTAATAGAATTAATATTATATGAAGAATGTTCATTTCATCCCATTAACATCAGATAGAAATATTTTAAATATAGTCAATAGTTGATATGATTAATACTATTTGAAAAATGTCCATTTCATCAAATTAACATCAGATAGAAATGTTTTAAAAATAGTCAATAGTTGATAGGATTAACATTAAGTAAACAAATTTCATCTAATCAACATCAGGTAGGAATCTTCTAAATATAGTCAATAGTTGATAGATAGGATTAATATTATATGAAGAATGTCCATTTCATCTAATTAACATGAGATAGAAATATTTTTAAAATAGTCAATAGTTGATAGGATTAATATTATGTGAACAAATTTCGTCTAATCAACATCAGATAAAAACCTTCTATATACAGTTAATAGTTGTTAGGATTGATATTATATGAAGAATGTCCATTTCATCCAATTAACATCGGAAGATAGAAATGTTTTAAAAACAGTCAATAGTTGATAAAATAAATATTATATGAACCATGCCCATTTCTTCTAATTAACATGAGATAGAAATATTTTTTAAATGATCAGTAGTTGATAGGATTAATATTATATGAACAGTATCCATTTCTTCTAATTAACATGAGATAGAAATATTTTAAAAATAGTCAATAGTTGATAGGAATAATATTAAGTGAACAAATTTCATCTAATCAACATCAGATAAAAATTTTCTTTATACAGTCAATAGTTGATAGGATTAATATTATATGAAGAATGTCCATTTCATCCAATTAACATCAGAAGATAGAAATGTTTTAAAAATAGTCAATAGTTGATAAGATAAATATTATATGAACAATGTCCATTTCTTCTAATTAACATGAGACAGAAATATTTTTAAAATAGTCAACTGTTGATAGGATTAATATTATGTGAACACATTTCATCTAATCAACATCAGATAGAAATCTTCTAAAAATAGTCAATAGTTAATAGGATTAATATTATTTGAAGAATGTCCATTTCATCTAATCAACACCAGACAAAAATGTTTAAAAATACTCAATTGTTGATAGGATTACTATTTTGTGATATAATATTAATCTATTTTAAAAACACAAATTGCACAAATTGTGCTTATTAGTTGCTAAAATCAGTGTAAAAATTGTTTTAAACTCATAAAAGAGCTAAAATCCTACATGTTTCGGCTTCAAACTTAAAGCCATCATCGGGGAAGAGGAACAACACAAACGACTACTGATCTTTTAATTTTCTTCTCGTGTCGAAAATTAAAAGATCAGTAGTCGTTTGTGTTGTTCCTCTTCCCCGATGATGGCTTTAAGTTTGAAGCCGAAACATGTAGGATTTTAGCTCTTTTATGAGTTTAAAACAATTTTTACACTGATTTTAGCAACTAATAAGCACAATTTGTGCAATTTGTGTTTTTAAAATACTAGTTAACAGTGTAGTGTCCAAATGGATTCAATTGTAATATTAATCTTATCAAAATCCATCTAATTAACATCCGATAGATATTTGTTTCGATGTTACCGAGTTCAGAAATTCTTGTTTTGTCACCTGTGTTACAATATATATATATATGTATATATATATATATATATATAGTCTGATTAATAAAAATACATAGAATTGGTAGAACGATATATAGAAATTTTGCACTGCTGAAATATACCCACCAAAGAACATACATTTTTTATCTTTGGTGACGAGCGTATGTATACGCGACATATGCCAACAATCCTTAATTTTTTCTATCGGTAATTTTTTATAATAATTTTTCCCTATTGAATGACAGAATTCCTGCGATTAAATTATAGAAAGATTCCTATTTTTAAAGTGGTGCTAAAAGATTAAAAATTGTGTACAGAATGTTCGCCGCGAAAGGGTTAATGATCTAGCTGTTTTTCGAATAAATGAAAATTACAATTAATAGATATAAAATAGATGTAGTAAATTTATTATCATGAGTTACAGTAATAGGTTAAAATAATAATTTATTGACACTCAAATCTAGTTATATTTTCTTATTTACTTATTTATTTTATGCACATGAAATTTAGGTATATTGTTCGTTATTTAGAACATCAAAAAGTTTCATTATAAATTTAAAAAATATATTTTTTTATTACTAAATGAATTTTTAAAATAATTAATGCAACACAAAGTTTTAATTTTAATTGTCTATTAGAATTTTTTAAATATTTTTTTTGTACAGTTAAAAATACTATTAATATTTCATATTTTAATAGTTTTAATTTTTTATGAATCGTCACTAATAATATGGTCAATTTATTTAAAGATCGGATATTATTTAAGGGTTTTCAATTACAACAACAAAAACAAGTTAAACTGCAACCATATGCGAAAAGGTGAAAATCACAGCTAATTGTGCATTTGAGTTTTTCATTGTGTTTCAAATTGGATTTGTAAATCTCTTACACGTGAAACAATATTTAGTGATAATAATAAAAATAATCTTAAACTATTTCATAAATGTGTGACCAAAATACACTTAAAAATAAATAAATAAATAAATAAATAAAGATTTTATTCGGCAGCCAAACAGTTAGCATGTGTTTGTAATCACAACAGTAACTGGCCCTCTAACAACATTATGAATCTCTCACCATCGATCTCTCAAACATCAACCTAATCGGATGCTTTTTGCGGTAGTTATCGCAGAACAGACAGACAGACAGACATACTAACAAACAGAAACCGAAAACGTTTTGGGTCTCAACAATAACCTTCAGCTGACGTTTCGGTAATTGAACTAAAAATCATAAAATAGTTTTCTTTTAAACTATTACATCCTTTATTTTTTTTTTCTGCTTTTCAGTGTTTGAAATGTTTCGTTGTTACAATCTCCACAACCAGTTGACCTATTTTGGCGACCACGGCCTGGCGCATCATTAACTCCATTGTTATTGTAACTCGTAAACTATTGTAAACATAAAGAAATTTGGCGTTTTATCACATGCGGCCGGCTAACGAAAAAAATCCTTAAAATTAATGCAGTAATTTATAATCAAGTTCTAAAAATATTAAAATGTTGTATTGTCCTGGAAAAGACATCAGTATACATAATTTTTATATTCCTTGTCTTTCAGGAAGTGAATGAAAAATCGATTACAAAATTTCTTATTTGCATACAAAAACAAGGTTGAGTTAAGCAAGTTAGAAATTGTACGTCAAACGTGACAACTGAGTTCGTTCGTACTACAACTAGCTTTAAAAATATTCAGGTCTTGGTGCAATAGCTGTTGTAATTTTATGCAAAAATGCATGAATACAAAATTTATTTTATGCGCAAATTTTCATATCATAGATATTAATTTTACTTTATGAAATTAAGTTTCAGTACACTTTTACAAACAATTAATTACAATTCTGTTACATTAAAATTATACTATGCGCAAATATCCAATACAAGACAATGTTAAAAATTCATCATTATTATTTCAGTGAAATCAATTATGTCGTCTGTTATCATGATATGATTAATTTCTGTAATAAAATAAGTACATTTTAAGTTGGAAACATTTTATCTTTTGTTGACATTTTACGAAATATTCCAATGAAAAACTTAAGCCTAACTTTGAAAATATCAGAACTTGAGATCCATATTTAGACTCTTTTTCCAAATAATATCTATTTCTCCGGAAACATCTATCCAAAAAATTGTCGGTAGATTATTGGATTGCTATAATTAAACAATTTTAGTATACAAATTCGGTTTTTAAATCCAGGCAACCTAGAATCATTACCTATCATGGGATATCATTGAATTAATTACGTATGATAAGATTTAATAGAATGAATTACACTTTTATTAATATATTTTTATGTTTTGATTCCATTTTCATAAAATTTGAAATGACTCGACAAAACTCTGCAATTATATATATAAAATTTCAAACCATTGGGTTGGGTAGTTTTTGCACTGTTAAATACGGACAGACGGACGGACCAGACGACGACTCTAAGGTGCTACGTATTTATATAACTACGAATGCATCTAATAAAAGCGTGTAAAAACTGCATATCATCCATAAAGATCGCGTTTTTTGAAAATTATATTTAAAAACTATATTCGCACATTTTGTCGCATTTTCTTTTACGTTTCTTTAAAGGCAAAAGTAGGGTGTTTAGAACATATACGTTATAACTTATTACAAGAAATAAATGTAGAATGTCTGCAGAGGAATATGGAAAGTAAGTTCTGATCAGCACAATGTGTAGAAACATAACAACTTATTATGTTTGGAACATTCCATTCTTGGCATGAAGACTCTATAAATGTGGACAACTGCAACCATAAAAATAGTTACTTCCAAGTCTTTGGTATACGATATAGGTGGGATACGACGTATATGCACCCGTATACGGAACGCAAAAATCGCATAAAATCAAGAAAAAAAAATAATGTAAAATATATTTATAATTAAAATGAATTTTTTTTTGTCATGGACCTCTTTACAGATTTTATACTTCCCTTGTGGTGATTGTCGAAAAGTAAAAATAAATATTGAAACATTTTTGCTCATCAATTTTCCATTTCAATTATGATTGTTGTTAAATTAAACAAGTTGGAAATTGTACGTGAAACGTGACAAATGAGGTGCGTTCGTACTATAGCTAATTATATAAATATTCCGATCTTGATGATATTTAATTCTGTGAAATGAATTATATCGTCTGCAGATTCATTTCTGTGATAAAATAAGTATCTCGGTTGCTTGACGGTTAAACCTCGGAAGCTTCTATAACAAGAAAGCACCGATTTTTTTCAAAAAAATTCAAATTTCTTAATAAATATTTTTATTAATATCTGCTGAAGTTTTGATTCGATTTTCATAAAATTTGAAATGTCTCGACAAAATTTTGCATTTCTTAATTCATTTCATTCTACTTCTTAATTCCTTCTACCCAATCATTCGATTGGGTAGTTTTTGCGTTGTTATATGCGGACGGACGGACAGACAGACAGACGGACGGACCAGACGACGACAATAGGTGCTACGTATTTATATAATTACGAACGCACCTAAAAAATCTAATAAATAAATGCAAAAACTGGCTTTCCAGACATACGATTATCTTCCTGCCAAATCTTCTAGGTCTGTGCCCAACGGTCTCTTCTGGAAACAGACACACAAACACACACGCACACACGCACACACGCACACACACACAAATACCTATCATTATTATTATGGATTTTTGCGTTCCTATCATAAAAATAACAATTAAAAAAAAGAAAAGAAAATATTATACAGAGCAATAAACGAACAAAAAGAAAATTAGGTAATACATACGATAATCGCTATCTAAGTGTCATAAGAACTTGAAAGTACATTTCTGTTTGTCGAACATCGAGTCATTATATCAGTTTAAATATTTATCTTATTTAATGTATTGTTTGCATTTTTTTTAAATAAAAGTTTTATTTATTTATTTATTTTAACTCTTCTCACGATTATGTATGTATACCCCGAAATTCCCTTATTATGTTTTTATATTAATGTGTCAGCAATATAACATCAATTGAATCAAATACCTTCCACTATAATCCATATTTTATAAGTATAAATATTCATTTTCATCGTCACAATCATTTGCATCAATACACGATGCATTCACTATTGCATAAGCCGTTGCAATCTGTTGCAATATTTCGACGTCCAATTTTGTAAGAATTCTGTGTTTCATCCGGTATAAAATAATTTGAAAAATAAATTTTTACTTTGCCTTTTTTTTTAAAGTATAATTTAATAGCTTTATTCTTGTGTTTTATTATGTTGATTTCATACTAAACAATAATAAAAATAATTTTACTACAGCAAACAAACACACACACGCACAAAAAAAAAGAAAAAAAAAGAGGAAAAGAAAAAATCCTTACAATGGTCATAACTACAGCTTCGATTAATATAAAAAGAAACAAAACTTTTCAATTAATTAATCACTTCGTATCAACTTAAGAACTTTTCAATTCGTAGAAAGTTCTGTATAATTGTACGTGGCTTAATTTGTCCTAAGAGATCAATTACATATTACAATCTGATTTTCTGGAGACAACTATATATTTTTTATTACTTTTTTATACGATATTTTGCAAAAGCCAAAACATAACTCGCATGCGTATTTCAGAAAAATAGGTTTCGAAATAATAATTACCAGAAGGACCCGTGCGAAGCTTTCGCACTGCAGTCTTTGACATTATTTCCTGGTACGGTTTAGCCCTAATTTTTAATTAACTGATTTTTTTAAAATCAAACAACCCATTTTAACAAAATATGGGTGTACTATCTCAGATACTTGTTCAAAAACTTTTCAAATGGTACCTCATTCATCGTTGTATGTTTTGTATGTGCATAGAAAAAAGTATGTTGAAAACAGAAATAATATATGTGATGATTACTTGTGTATAAGAAAATGGGAATAGATTGCCAGAAAATTTTTTGCCAAATTTTCTTCTCTCGCCAAGGTCATTTCTCTAGGTTGTTAGACCCTTAATACTGAAAAGAAAAAAATCCGAATTATAAAAAAATTGAAACACTGAATCCGACGTAGGGGATTCATATGAAAGCATTATCTCAGACTTTGCAAAACTGTTCCAGAAATGTGTTAAATACATAAATCAATATTTGGTGCACTACTTTTTTGCAAGCCTTGGGAACTTAAACATGGGATGTTCAAACTTTGTGGTCCAGCACCCTTGTAAGTGACATCAGACTTCGCTGGCGTATTAACAGCTTAATGAAATATTAAAAAATAAACACAATTTTTGTGAATCCTAAAGAAGATAATCCTTAAATTACGTAATCTACTGGTGCTCTCCGATACAATACGCATATACACAGCCATGATTAAACCGTAGAAAATAAATAAACAATTAAATAAAAACCCGATTAAAAGCTCGATATTTTTTCCAAAAAGTACGGGCAAGAAATAAATTAACAATCGTATTTTAATTGCATTAGAGGATGACGTCATCTGATAATGCAGTATTTTATTTTTGTGGCAACACTGATTTGAGAAAAATTTTCATTTCATTTATGAAAACAATGTCAATTTAATTTTTAATTAACAGCAATTTTTAATTAAAAAACATGTTTTAAAGAAATGTAAGTGTGCTATGTCAGCAGCCTGTTCAAAACCCTTTCATATGGCATCTCATTCACCGTTCTGCGCTTTGTATTTTCTTAGAAAAAGGGATGTTGACAACAGAAATAATATATACGATTATTTAATAATGTGATTATTAAAAACTCATAAATAGAATCATATATTTTTCGTCATTAATTAATATGTGATTATAAAAAATTCAGAAATACAAACACACACTCCCATATATATATATAATAAAATATAATTAATATAGTTATAAAATAATAAGATTATCGACACAAAATAAATTAACCAATAATAAGAATTCGAAAGAAAACATATATGAAAATACAAATAAATAGTTTAAAAAAAAAAAAAAACTTTCTTATAAGCATTAAATGTTTATCTTGAAAATCACACCTAATTTCAGGACTGTAATTCAGAATTTTTCCCAGAAATTTCCATTACAATATATTAATTTGGTGAGTGCACCAAACCCGATTGTGGAAAATTCGCCGCTTTTTTCTACGTTAGTAGAAATCATGATATAGTGAATTTATTAAAATACATAATTTTCACTATGCTTCTTTTTAAGGTACGGCGATGGGAAAGAAGAAAATGCATTATTTAAAATTTCTTTCGGATTTCTAAATTCATTTCTCAGCGTATAATCATAAGTACCTGGTAGACCGATCCTCACTCCATAGTTTCTTTAAACTTCATACTCTGTTTTAGTAAAGAAAAAAATATATATTATTTATTTTTACATAATTCATGCTATATTTCAGTAAAGAAATTTTTTTATTATTCATTTCACATAAAAATATAATTTCTAGCTTCTAAATATTGTAATAACAATTGCTGTCAATTATTATTATTTTTTTTCTTTTGTACGTTTTTTGTATATATATCATGCTTTTGTATATGTGGTTATAGAATTCCCACGACAGCCATCCTAGCAACAGGCGACATTGCACTTTTTCATGGTCAGTTTATGACGTATACGCCCAACACAGAATAGAAATGATGAGATATGTAATGTTCATGAGCTAGGCGTGAGAACTGATTTTTCAATTCTGAGATAGAGTGCAGCTAGAAGTCAAATCGGCCAGACGGTTCCCAGTGCGAGAGATAATTGAAGGCTTATATGTTCAGTATAGCCCCTCTTGCTTCTAATCGTTTAACACTAGAACGACCATGAGCGGTCATTTTGACCGCTACCAAATTTATTTTTAAAATAATTTAAATATAAAACTAAAAGTGAAAATGTTAAACTAATAAGTTAAATAGTTTTAAATAAAAATTCTGGTGTAAATTAGTTTTATAAAACTTGAGTAAAATTTCCGGTCGTTCTAGTGTTAAATGTTGTAAATTACTGTATGTTGTTCCCTGTAAATATTAATATACATGTTTATTTAAGGGGGTCCGAGACACAAAAATCTGCAAATTTTCGATAAATTATTTTATTGTATTACAAAATTCTTTGCTTTTTTCTGCTTGAAATGACGCTTAAATCACGTTTCTATCTTAATTAGAACGAGCAGGGAAGACCGAGCAATGATCGATCAAAATTAGCTTTGAGTTCAAATATCCTGACGCATGACCAAAATGACCGACTAATCAAATTTTCTCAAACATGTGACCTAGCCCAACAGTCTTCTCGTGCCCAAAAACCTGAGAAGGCCAAAATTTAGTCTAAATAGTCTGAGCCGTTTTTAAGATAAAATAGCTTGACCCATAATGACCCATGACCAAAATGACCCACTAATTGAATTTTCTCGAAAATGAGACCTAGCCCAACAGTCTTCTCGTGCTCAAAAACCATAGGAGGCAAAGTTAGTCTAAAGAGTCTGAGCCGTTTTTAAGATAAAATAGCTTGACCCATAATGACCCACTAATTGAATTTTCTCGAAAATGTGACCTAGCCCAACAGTCTTCTCGTGCCGAAAACCATAGGATGCAAAATTTAGTGTAAATAGCATGAGCCGTTTTTAAGATAAAATAGCTTGACCCATAATGACCCACTAATTGAATTTTCTCGAACACTTGACCTAGCCCAACAGTCTTCTCGTGCCCGAAAACCATAGGGCGCAAAATTTAGTGTAAATAGTCTGAGCAGTTTTTTAGATAAAATTAGCTTGACCAACAGTGACCCCAAAAATGACCCACAAATCGAATTTTCTCGAACATGTGACCTAGCCCAATGATTTTGTCGTGCCCGAAACTCGTAGGATACAAAATTTAATCAAAATCGTTAGAGCCATTTTTTAGATAAAATTAACTTGACCCGGGTTGACCCAAAAATGACCCACTAATCGAAAGTTCTGGAACATGTGACCCAGCCCAATAGTCTTCCCGTACCCGAAAATGGTAAGATGCAAAATTTAGTCAAAATTGTTTGAACCGTTTTTTAGATAAAATTAGCTTGATCCTGACCCAAAATGACCCACTAATCGAATTTTCTCGAACACGTGACCTAGCCCAATGGTTTTCTGGTGCCCCAAAACGGTAATATACAAAATTTCGTCAAAATCGTTAGAGCCGTTTTTAAGATAAAATTTGCATATATATATATATATATATATATCCACACACAAGATTTGCTCGTATTAGAATATATGATAGGACATATTAATTTTTTGTTTTCAAAATCTAATTTTTAAGTAATGGTTGTCATGGAAACGTTATTTTGTTTTTCTGTATGACGGGTTTTTTCAATAATTCTCGTCTTTAAATTGTTCTAAGTAAAGAACCGTTAAAGAAAATAGTTCAAACTCGATTCATGTCTTTTCAAATTAGTTTACTTTATTTTCATTCAGCAAATTTGAAAAAAAAAATTCGTTTGAAAATATGACTTTTTTAAAATAAGTTACATCATTTTTTTAAAGAAATTTTTTACTCTAAATATATATTTTTTAAATTAATATTTTAAAAGAATGCTGAATCATAATTAAAACATATAAATTTCTGTTTAATTAAATGAAAAAAAATTGAAATTTGACGAATAATATTTCGAGCTATAAAAATTTTAAATTATGCCACTTTTTTTAAAAATTAAAAAAATTAATTTTTTTTTAAAACTTTATGATAATTTATATGATTTGATTTTGTTTACAAATTAAATGGTTAACCATCACAAAAAAAACCTCCTCAAAATTCAAATTCACTAAATAAAAATGTTTTTGAAATGTATTCCAGACCACCTTAATTTTATTTAAGAAAAAGTTTGGAGCAACAGCAGCTAAGTAGTACATACTTTACTTCTCTTCCCCCCTCTCTTCTTTTTGCACTCTTATTTGCTCAACCTGGTTTTTGTTTGTAAAGATTGAATTTTGCAATCGATTTTTAACCAATTTCCTGACAGGCTAGAGTTATAAAACTTTTATGTAAAGGTGTGTTTTCGATGATAATACAACAGTTTAATATTTTTAGAACTTAATTATAAATTAGCGCTCATAGTATCACATTTTAATATTTGATAAGCGTTCTTAGTCTTGCTGATTGAGACAAGAAATTTAATTCTATTAAATGTAGCTTCCCCACACGATGTGTCGATTTAATTGAATTTATTAAGTTTAAATAATATATTTTTTTTTCTGGTTTAAAAACGACAAACTTCAAAACAAATAAAAATGGGATCAGAAAAGACAATTGGTCTTTGACCCCATTGTACTAGGGAATACTGAAGTACTGATGAAGTAAGTTGTAGAACGTGAAGTAGAACCTGAAGTAAGTTGAGTTGTGTAGCACTTCACCTAGCAAAATAATTCTACACTCTGATTGGTTTAAAATGCGAATTATTTTTAGACTACAGCGACAGCTGCAAAATTCATCACTGGGGAACTTGGTTTGCGAATGATTACCTCCGTGGATTAATATTTTGTCGCTCACTGAAAGAATGAATCTGTTGTGTTAATATTGAAACATGGACATACTCAAAACTGTTCACATAGAAGTCAGTTCATACTAAATTTTAAAACATGGACATACTCAAAAATGATTAGAATCAGTTCAAACTCATTTTTGATACATGGCAATACTCAAAAACGAGCACAGTCATACAAAAATTCATTCAAATGAGTCAGTTCATACTCATTTGAATAAAATGCAATATTTCCATTTTTCAAGAGAAAAATTATTGTGGCATTAATGGGTTGAAATGTTTCAAAAAGAAAATTTACTCAGTTAAATTTCCATATTCATGGAGCACTTTGTAATTTAAGAAATATACTGATAACAATCGAATTCAAAATTTGTATAATTCATATCACCCTTTCCCCACATAAATAATACAGTTGTACAATCTTAATCACCATCTCAAATTGACTAAATCTATCTGAAATCCCGTTAAAAATTTCCAATTTTCTCAGCAACAAATTAATGAATCCTATAAAAATATCAACATGCGACCGAATCTTTCGATGACTTGCATTTAAAATAACCTTTTCGTTTCATCTGGATGGCGAAGGGGATAAGGCAATGGACTAGGGTTCGATGCTGGCTCTGGGTAAAAGCGTAAGTTTAGTTTTTCCTCCCATAATCGTAAATAGAACTAGAGATGGCAACACTAGCGCATTTTTTCTAGCTGTTGTTTACTGCTGTTTGAAACATGGACATACTCAAATATGAGCACATGATGTTTTATTCTTGAGTGTGTGCATTTTTTTAGCAATGAGTATATACATGTTTAAAAATTGAGTAATTTTGATTCGGAGCCATTTTGATTATGCGACATACTCAGATTTGAGTATTTTTTGCTCAGATTTGAAAATGTCGTTTTTAGAGTGCAAGTTCCATTACATTTTTATCTGCAGACGAAAATCATTCACTATGCATTTTAATGATGGATCGCTGATGTACACTACAGTATGTTTTCTATTGATTTAGGAGTGTGTAGCCATTTATTTTCCTTTACAGAGACTCATGCGAGAATTCGATTACAGGACGGACTATAATCGATTTCATTGAATGACAAAATTATTTTTGTATATATTCTGTTAGTGTTTCATAATCTATGCCTGTTTTTTCGTTCTTCTTCAAGATAAATTAGTGTAAATTTGTATTGTGATTAAATGACAGATTACAAATTGAATGAAATATAGACGGATTCCTAATTATCCGTATGTCGGCTCTATACGCTATGATGTGTATACTTTTTGCTATTATGATACAAAAAAAAATCACGTGTATTGTACTCCGGTGGCTAATATCAACGATTTGAATACAATAATCATAGTTGAATTTCCAAACACTCACGTACATACAAGGGGCAGTCAAAAATCTCACGGAATTCCGTTGTAACTCTTTAATACCAGAATATAATTAATTTATTTGTGTACACACAACGTCCGGTTCTCGACCAAAGAAATCATGTCATGTCAAATCCAAAACAAAAGTGATGCTCATTGCGTTTTTCGACAACGGAGGTGTGGTGCACCATGAATTTGTACCAGCTGGACAAACTGTTAACGGCCCTTTGTACGTGCAATATTTAAAAAGACAGAGGGAGGCAATCCGGAGAAAACGTCTCGCCAAATGGCAAGGAGGGGGTCACTGTATCACGACAATGCTCCCTTCCACACATCAATTGTTCTACTGACATGGCTCTCAGAAAAGAATATTCCACTCCTCCATCAGCCTTCCTACTCACTGGATTTAGCACAATCGGATTTCTGATTGTTCCCCAAGATCCAAATGGGCGTCAAATGTAATCGTTTTGACACCGTATAGAAGACATCAAAACCAATGCAACGGCTGAACTTGGGAAAATACTAAAACAGGACTTTCATCGTTGTTTCTAGCAATGGCAGGAGCTGTGTAGCAAGTGTATGTGTTCTGATGGAGACTATTTTGAAGACGATTAAGTAACCGTGTATCTATATTGTGGTAATAAAGAGTTACAACGAAATTCTGAGAACTTTTTGACTGCCCATTGTATGTTGAGGAGTACTTGAAAGTTATTGAACTATCGCTTGGATATTTAAAATAACTCCACACGCACGAAAATTTTTTTCTCTTTTAATACATATTTATCTGTTGTTGTTATATGTACAAACAACATAACATGACTGTCTTAATTCTTCCAGATTTTGTCGAAATTGTAAAGATAATCCTCATTCACCCAGTACAGTCATACCTCGGCTTTCGTTGATAATCCGACCGACCAAAAAATCGGCGAAATCCGAAACTGACGAAAATAGAGTCAATTATATCCATATGAATCTATGTAAATCCAATTAATTCGTTCTTAAACACTCCAAAATACGTATCAAAAACACATTTTATAGAGAATAAGTATAGCGTTTAATACAAAAAACAATAAGAAATTGATATAGTGTTCTTAGCGTATGGTATCAAGGCACTGTATCTGGGGTCACTTCCTTTTTTGGTCTTTTGGCAGCAGGACTAGCTTCAGAGTCAGAAGACCTATGTCGCTCAAAAAAGCTGACCAAAGTGGTCTGTTTCTGCCGCCTCTTTAACATTTGCTTGAAACGGGGCAAGATATTATTACTAAACAAGTTGCTCACCAGGAACTTTCTTTGGTTCCCTGGTGGAGCTCTAGCAATCAATAAAAAAAAGCACAAAAATATATAGAAAATAAACGAAATCCAAAGCAACCGCCGAAAACCGAAACAATTTTTTTGCAGAAAAAATCGACGAAAACCGAAACCGAAGATAACCTGAGTCAACGAAAACCGAGGTATTACTGTACATTATTTATTTCTGCTGGTTAGTTTTTATTTATTTATTTGTTTACTTTTTTTTTGTAATTTCAGTTATGTTCCAATCTGTGCCAAGACGTTACATCATCGTGGTCCTTGGCTTCTTGAGCTTCGCAATATTAAACGCTCAACGAGTAAATGTTGCTCTCGCCTTAGAAGTGATGACAGTCTCATCAATGAAGACTACATCAGGTTATACTGGATCAGGATGTGCACAAAACTCAAACATAAATGCAACGGATGTCCACATCGTAAGTTTTTTTTAAAGATTCCTACATAACGTTTGTGTTTTACTGTGAAAAATAGATCTATTCACATATAAAACAAGTTCGGAATGCTTAAATTCACTTTTGTCAAATTAAAATAAAAGTACACGCAAAAACATGTGATTCCATTACCTAAAAGAGGACTAAAACTTTATTTAGATATTAAAACATTAAAATAAATCGAACGCTTTCTTCTGTGAATCCAGCCTTCATTAGAATTTGCAAAAAAAAAAAAAAAAAAAAACTGATGTTAAAAAGAAACATCCAGATCACATTCTTGTGAACAGTGAGTCTCTGTACTGCGAGCTTACGAGAGAGTTCAAATCATCCACATTCGTCCAACGACTGGTACCATTGCATAGCAGAAAAGGTGAGGAAAACAAGAAAAACTACTGGCCACGAAGACTGATCCTGTGCCACCTGATGAAATGTCCGGGGTATACGTCCTTCCATTTAATACCGATGAGGATGGACAACTAGAATATATAGGAATGACAACAAGAAAACTGAAAGGCCGTATAAATGAACATAAGAGAGATCTAAAATTTAATAAACCATCTACTGCTCTATAGAGACTTCACCTAAACCAAAACGTTAAAATAGATTTTTATAATGCGAAAGTAATATGTCCTATGAGAAATTGTTATGATTTAATAATTCGAGAATCTGTGGAAATTATAAATAAGTATGGAAAAGTATGCAATGATGTACTGTCTTACAATATTCCGAGTATATGGCTTAATTTAATCAAGAAACAATAAAATGTGATTTCCCCTCCTTTTTCCTTCTTTCCTCACTTTTTTTGCTATGAAATGGTACCAGCCGTCAGGGCCGTGAGAAGAGGAGGCGAAGGGGGCCTTAGCTCCGGGCGCGGAAATTAAGGGGGCGCCAAATTTATACTACCAACTACGGTTTTATTTATTTATTTATTCATTTTTTGGTTATCGATCATTTTCTGGGGAATTTCTTTTTCTCTCTTCATCATTCTTTTTTTTCTGTCGCAAAATATCATGTACTCTCCAATAAATAAGTGCAATTTTCTCTTATGCTATTTAGTTGTTTCTGAATTAAAATTAAACCTTTTAAAGTTCCAAAATAAACTCGAAATGCTTATTCAATAGAATTTATTACTGTTTCTGTACCTTATCAGTTTTGTGTTACCTGTCACAAAAAGAAGGGAGGGGGGCGCCAAATTGAAACTTTGCCCCGTGCGCAGTTTTCTCTTCGCACGGTCCTGCCAGTCGTTGGACGAATGTGGATGATTTGAACTCTCCCGTAGGCTCGCAGTACCGAGACATACTGTTCACAAGAATGCGATCGGGACGTTTGTTTTTAACACCAGTTTTATTTGTAAACTAGATGTTTAACCCGTTATACGCACGGGAGTTCATGAATTTAATTCTAAAAACAAAATAAAAAATAAAAAGGACAACAAACAACTTTAAAATATCTAAATAAGAAATAAGAATTCCCCTCTTAAAGTGTTGAGTTGTTCAATAACTATTCGATTTAGAAAAATATTTTTCTACTACTATTCATTTTTTTTTATAAAATTTAATTTATCATGTTGCTATGGCAGCAGACGATAAAACGCTATCTTTGGAATAAGGGAATAAATGGAATAAAAAGTTTTGTTGATGTTTGTGATAAAATGTTTTCTTTATTTTTAAAAAAAAGTAATAATTAAGCGCAATTAAATAATATATAATTATTTGCATGTGAGGTAAAAGAATTATCGTAACACCGGCTACAGCTTCTTAGTATTGCAGTGTGGCGTACGTAATATGTATAGCTCACATTGCAGTAAACATTTAGAACTGGTTAGAACTCGCGCGATTACGGGTTAAACATAAAAAAAGACAAGAATTCGTCAAAAACATAAAATAAAAAAAATCTATTTAAAATTTTCGAATTTTGTGCCCCACTCGTTCATGGGCCCCCTAACAGCAACCCATGTGTCAGATTTCGTAGCCCTGCGCCCTGTGGTTTCCGAGTTTTTGAGGTTACATAGATGGATACGCGCGCGGATTTTAATAGGCTAGATCCTGAAGAAGGCTGTGTTCACAGTCGAAAGAGCTCAATTTATTTTAATGTTTTAATATCTAAATAAAGTTTCAATCATCTTTTAGGTAATCGAATCACATGTTTTTGTATGTACTTTCATTTTAATTTAGATCTATTCAGCCAGTGGTTTTATATTAAGGGGCAGGGACGGGGGCAACCCGAACCAAGATTTCCAAGTAGAATTAAGTTTTGTAGGTTGAGCATCTTGGTTGAACGGAACTACAGCTGCAAATCCCTACCAGCAGGCATGGCCCAGAGAAAAATTTACTGGGAGGAACATCCCATTTTTAACAAATAAAATGTTTGATATATAATGAACGATGATGGTTACATCATGAACAATGCTGATTACGTAATGAACAATGATGGTAACATAATAATTGTTAATGAAAAAACAATGAAAGAAACATAATAATAAAGACAAAATAAAGAGTTGACAACAACATATATGAAGGTGGTATGCATTTATTAATAACTAAAAATAATTGTTTAAAATCTTATAGAAAATTTGCTTGATATTGAGTTTCAGAAAATATAACACACCACCTTAATGTGGAAAACAAGAAAGAAAAATCATGCGACAAGTATAGATTATGAAACACTTTCCGAGATATTCAGAATACTCTAACAAATCTTCCCCGTTTAATAATATTAAATATGATATTAAAAAGAAAGTTTAGAAAGCACATAACACATTTAAAAACCCAATTTCAGAAATTATCCCCCATAGTCGGAGAAGTATTCAAATTCATTTCTGAAGCCCTGTCTATGATGTGATGATTTGTTTATATATTGCAGAGTATGTTAAAATTTAGTTCAGTTAGGAAACGCATAACGCAGTTGAAATTTCACATTCAAGAATTTCCGTCAATAAACGGAAATGTACTCGCATTCTTTTGTGCAGTCCTGTATATGATCTATAGAATTTATACACACCAAGCAACATGTAACAAATTAGTTAAATTTAAAAACGCATAACACAACTGAAAACGCACTTCTAGCAATTATCGCTTACTAACTAGTAGTCGAATTATTTTGTGTGTCCCTGTAAATGAATGGTATAATGCTATGCACACTCTTTTCCATAGTAAGCTTCTTGTAGTGCACCTACGTGATGTATATATCAATTTCAACATGTTTGAAATAGGCTAACATCATTAAAATACATTGCAAACGATTTTTCCTCATAATCCGTAATGTAAAGGAATTCTTTTGAGTGTTCTTGTAAAGGAACGATAAATGCTACACAGTTCATTTTCAATACAGAACATGTCATAGTAAACCATAACATACATCAAATACGTGGTAATTCAAATATATTTACGCGAGTTAGAGTGCAGACAGACAAACTGATTTCATAAACAGTTTTCAGCTAGGTTGGAAAAGTCTTTAAAAGAGTATTATACTCTTTTTACTTTCTTCTACCTTTACGAGAAGAAAGTATTGGTTTCATGAAAATTTTCGACTTCTGGTTTTCGACGTCCTGAACACGATTTGACTGTTTTTATAAAATGTCTGTTTGTGAGTCTGTGAGTCTGTGACTCTGTCTGTCTGCACACTGTAAAAAATGATCAATGTTTCTTATTTTATGAAAATATACTATAACCACGAACGAAAATATAATATAATCTTCTGAGTTCTCCGACATTCCGAAAAGCGTGTTCCATTGTCTTTTGAATCCCCAGAAAGCAATACATTTCCAAAATTTAAAGAATTATTTATAAAAACAAAATTTCTCTAGCTGCCCGTATTTTTCAGAAACGTTTCCGAATAGTTTTATAGTGTTTTAATCAGTTTCCTCAGCCTGAAAAACCTACTTATCGAATGTCATACATTCACAAGTAAACGTTTTCAGCTGCATAAGTTAATTTATACATGAAAGAGTATAGAAATAATCTTAATTTTAATATTAATGTTAACGCTGTTAATTTTGCATGTTTGTCTGTTAAACATATTTGTTGAACATGAAAATGTTTACTTTAGAATGAATAGCATCGGAAAAACTATATTCCAGGCTAAGAAAACTGATTAATACACTTTAAAAGCTACTCGTAAACGTTTCGGAAAATTATGGGCAGCACGATTTTTTTTTTTTTTTCTAAATGATTCTTTAAATCTCGAAATGCCATTGATGTCTGAGATTTCTAAAGATAAAGAAACACTGTTCAGAATCATTGTTAACAAGAATGAGTTTATATTACAAATTTATTCGTCATTATGTTGTATTTTCGTAGATTCAGAAACATTCGTCATTTTTTACAGTGTATGTGACAAAAATTTTGTAGGCGCTCTATCGCAAGAACTAATGCACGAAATTTAATAAAACATTATATTAAGTTAGTCCCTGATATAAATTGGTTTTTGGGGGAAATCGTCCAACAGGTGCCGCTGCTATGCTGCATTTTTCGCGATTTCCGCAATAGCTCTAACTCAAAAACTAATGCACTCATTTTCATCAAACTGCAGATTCAGTTAGACCTTGACATAAATAGAAGCAGATTACGTTTTAGTGTAGATATGCCAGAAGGTGGCGCTGCTATATCACTTTTTTCATGATTTTTACGATAGCTATATCTCAAAAACGAATGCACGAAATTTCATAAAACTTCATATTCTGTTAGACCTTGGCATAAATAGAGTCTGCTTACGTTTTGGTAAATGGCCCAACAGGTGGCACTGCTATGCTACTTTTTTCATTATTAACACGATAACTATATCTCAAGAACTAACGCACGGATTTTCTTCAAACTTCAGATTCATTTAGACGTTGACATAAGTTGTTGTTGATTAGGTTTTGATCTAAATCTCCGAACAGGTGGCGCTGCTACACCACCTTTTTTCATGATTTTTACGATAGCTATATCTCAAGAACGAATGCAGAAAATTTCATAAAACTTCATATTCTGTTAGACCTTGACATAAATAGAGTCTGCTTAGGTTTTGGTGTAAATGGCCCAACAAGTGGCGCTGCTATGCTACTTCTTTCATTATTAACACGATAACTATATCTCAAGAACTAATGTACGGATTTTCATCAAACTTCAGACTCAGTTATAGACGTTGACATAAGTTGTTGTTGATTAGGTTTTGATCTAAATCTCCGAACAGGTGGCGCTGCTGTGCTGCATTTTGCACGCTTTACACGATTTTAGCAACAGTCATATCTCATGAACTAATGCCCGGAATTTAATAAAACTTTAGATTTAGTTAGACCTTGATATAAATTGATGCTGATTCTTTTTAGTTTTCGAAACCTGTGTGAGATAGTAGAAAGTTTTGGGATTGACACATCCGACTAGTTTATTCATGTCCATCGTCTTTCGAGCTTTCAAGGTAACAAGAAAGCATATTGGTTTGCAAATGATAGCCACAAGGCCTTCATTTTATTTTTCACATAAATTAAAACCCAAGATTACATTATCATTTTCAAATGTTTTTCGGAAAATCGAAGTGAGACAATTTATTTCCTTTTCTCATTGTTATATAATATATACGCAATTCCGAAATGATTTCATCGGTTATTTTGTAATTGAAAAGGTGATTTGACAACGAGATAATTGTATCTTGAATGAAAAAATTATTTTTAAAGAAAAAATCAGTTTTTGTGTTATAAAAGTCTTCAAAAATGAGGTAAAAAAACATTCACACAAGTGTAATATTTCTCAAATAATTGAAACAACATTTGGCTAGATTTTGATTACAAATATAAATTAAATTCTCGATTAAATTAAATTTCTCGATTTAATACATATTTAGGGCTATTTGCAACCTAATATACACATGAGGAAATAACACTGAAAAAAATGACACTTTCAAATTTGAGTAAATCGATGTTTTCATTTTGTTATGAAACTTTTTGTTTCAAATAGGACGACTCAATACTTTCAATTCTGAAATACCAGAATTACTCATTTTTGAAACATGGACATACTAAAAAATGATTAGGGTCAGTTCAAACTACTTTTTGAAACATGGAAAATTTCTAAAATGAACACATAGAAATCAGCTCATACTCATTTTTGAAACATGGACATACTCAAATAGGAGCACATGATGTTTTATTCTTGAGTCTGTGCACGTTTTCAGAAATGAGTATATACATGTTTCAAACTTGAGTAATTTTGATTCGGAGCTATTTTGACTATGCGACATAGTCAGATTTGAGTATTTTTTGCTCATTTTTGAAAAAGTCGTTTTTAAAGTGAATAAGCATTGCTTTGGCTAGTAAATTAAATCTTCCGTGAAGCACTTAAACTCAACTTAGCAAGTTAATTTTGCAAATTATTTTTAAAGCATTTTTATGGCAGTTTCAACGAATATTTTGCATCGGTATCAAGGCTGTTGAAATATTTCACATTTTAAGTTTGTTCAATATTTCAATCGTGATTACTTTCGAGTTTTTATTATTCTACAACTTTTTCATCCTTAGTTGATTCAACTTCATTTTAATATTTTACTTAGTCAACCATTTGGACACCAGCACTCGAGATGAAAAAGTTATTCATCAATCTGCAAACAAGTTTCCAATGTTCTTTTTGTGGTATGTTTTTGGCACGAAACTTCTTTATATTCAGGTTCAATTTCTCATTGATCAAGTGGGTATTTTCTGAGGGGTAATATAATTTGCGGATTTACAAGGAAGTTCTCCTTAAAGCGCATACTCAGAATATGTTGAAAAAAATGCTAATGGAACTACTCATGTATGTAATAAAGGATCAGTCAAATTTAGCTGCGGAATCGCAGTATAAAATCTGTAAAAAAATTAATTACTTTGAAGTATTTGGCGCAAAAAAAAACGCGATTTGGCGAGCAAAGCTTTTTCTTCGCCAAATGCAAGCGATTTTAATGGATTTGAAAATGCCTGGTTAAATGAGTGTTTAAATGCATAGTACTTTATGAATTTAAATTTCAACGATTAAACAGTTTATTATTTTTTCTATAAGCTTATCTAATATAAATACAAGTTAAGTATTGCTGAAGTTATTTAATTTTACACGATTTCGCTGGATGAATAAGTTTTAAGTGTATTTTAACAGTAAATGTCCGATTAAGAACCCTCTAATTATACATTTCGATTTTGAATAAGTCATTGTTTCCATGGCAACAAGACTTTTCTCTTGCTGTCTCCGGCACTAACAATATCGAAGTCGAATTGACAGTGATCAAAATCGGACAATTAACTTTTAGTTTGAAGCCTTTTTAATCCATTTAAATTTTGTTCAAAACCGTAAAATACGATTGTTAATTTTCTTTAAATGTACATATAAATGTACATGCCAAAACCGTAGTTATAAAAGTGTATTTATTTAAGTTAAACTTACTTAAACTAGTTCAGTATAAAGAGTAGAAAACGTTTTTCCTTAAAGAATATTTAAATTCGCATTTTTTTTTTTATTTCATTAGGTCGCCAACTCAGCGATAAATCGCCAAAACACGAAATTTTCATAATTTTTTTACGGACGTTATATAGAGGTTCTGCAGCAAATTTTTTTATAAACGTATGTATCCTCATGAGAAGAATATTCTGTAATTTTTTCAAAATTTTCTGAGTATGCGCTTACGGAGACCTTCCTTGTTAGTAGTAGTTTTTAATTTCCAATTTATTAAAAAAATTTCATATTTTAAAAATAATTGAAATATATATTATTTATTTTGTCATATTGCTGTGTATTGAAATTGAAATACTTGATTTGATGATGTAATCTTTGGTCAACATCAAACTGAAAAAAAAAAAAATAAATAAATAAAATAAGTTTATACATTTTCGTCTATTAAAGTTAGAATCTTTTTGTAGTGTATTTTTGGCACAAAGCTTCGTTATATGCAGGTTCGGTTTTTGATAGGTCGAGTGAGGTATTTGCTCAAGGGTCACCTAATTTGGGGACTTCGATACAAAACTGCATGTATAGTAAGCGTTCAATCTTAAATGGCAGAGCCATCCTCCAGATCAAAAGCGAGGTCACATCACTCAAGGTCGTACGCTACGTAGCGGACAGGGTTGAACTACAGCAGGATAAATAACTGTTTTTACCACTTGTGTGTAATCTAGTAGTTCCTATATCTATTAAATAGTTGCGTTGATTTGTGTAAGTAAAACGTGTAGTTATTGTATTATTTGTTATTCGTGATTATTTTGTTTATTATTATAGTTTTACAAAATATTTTTATTACATTTTTACAAAATATTTTGTAAGTTTATAATTTTTTGTAAGTTTCATAATGTAAAATTCTGACTGAAGTATATGCTTCTTTACACAACTTGAAACTGTTGTGATATTGAACCTCTAAAAATGACAGGTAGGACTTGACGGAAATCTCCACCCAATAAGGTTATTTTATTCATTTATTGTTATTTATTAATACTAGGGGGCTCTTCCCCCTACGAGCTACGCTCGCCAACCCCCATTCTGATACCGCAAACTCTAGAAACGCGCTAATTTGATCGGCTCTAAAACGAGTACGGAAGATTTAATTATAACTAAACGACCAGTGGGGATCTCCTGTAATCGGGTTTCCATTCATTTATCTTTGACCGAGGAATTTTAAGGCCGAATCAACTGCTGTCGGAACAGCAAATAACTGTTTTAATGATTGATTAAATAAGACCAATTAAACGTTTGAAAATGAATTTGTGTAAAATATGGCTAAGTAAACGATGCCGCTGCATCGAGGAAATTTATAACTATGGTACAAGAAAATTGTTTTCAGTAAGACGTTTTAAATGTATAGTTTCCCATATGACGTAACTGTCACCAAAGTTTTCTTCCAATTATTAAACGTAAAAATATAGTTTTTAATTGAAATGAAACATTATTATTTGCGCTGTTTTAAAATTTGCAACAATAGGCAAAATATTTTGTCGAAATATATTAATCTCTCGTGTAAATATATTTTTAAATTGAAACTGTCGGAACAGAAAATCGGAAAGTTCGTATTTTGATTGTTTTGATAGACATAATAAAAAGACAAAAAAAGAGAAAATTTACACATATTAAGGTTGTCAAATGAATCAAAAACGCCTTTTTATTGATTCATTTGACATGGAATGTCAAATGTATGATGTAATATATTATTCCTGATGCAACACTGCACATTTAGTCACAAAAAACTATCGTAGATGATGCAATATTTTCCACTGCTATACAAAAACAAGATCATTTATTTAAAATCTGAATCAAAATAGAAATTCTTTTTAGGTGCGTTCGTAATTATATAAATACGTAGCACCTATTGTCGTCGCTTGGTCCGTCCGTCTGTCTGTCTGTCCGTCTGTCTGTCTGTCCGTCCGTCCGCATATAACAATGCAAAAACTACCCAACCGAATGGTTTGCAATTTAAAATATATTATCTTTGCAGAATTTTGTCGAGACATTTCAAATTTTATTAAAATCGAATCAAAACTTTAGGAGACATTAATAAAAATATTTAAGAAATTTGATTTTTTTTTTTTAAATCGGTGCTTTTTTGTTATAGGAGCTTCCGAAGTTCAATCGTCAAGCGATCGAGTTACTTATTTTATGACAGAAATTAATCTGCAGACGATATAATTCATTTCACAGAATTAAAAATAAGAAAATATCTGAATATTTATATAACTAGCTATAGTACGAACGCACCTCATTTGGCACGTTTGACGTACAATTTCCAACTTGTTATAGTATAGTTTCTTCTGCATCTATAATAATAAAGAGATAAGTTTGTGTGTGAGGCGCTGTGTTCTGTGGAAACCACAGCACGTAAGGTCTACAAGGACAGGTGTCGCTATGTGGCAGGAAGGTAATTCTATGTCTGAAGTTATGCACCTCGAAGACAGATTTTGGATTTTTTGATTAGATTAATTTTAATTAAACTCTTTATGCGGTTTTTAGTTATTCTCATAGAGAGAACATTGCGATTGTTTATTTTTAATTGTAAAATTAGCTCTATTGCTGCAACAAACTTTTAACATGCATTTAAACCACATATGTTGCCTGTATCGTTATGATGTCAATACTGACTGACACATTTGTTGCTCGCACATTACTGAGTATGACGTGAATTTCTTTAAATGGTTTTTAATTAAGTTATGCATTTTGCAGCTGAAATAATATTAAGTATATCAGACGTTCGTAGAATATAAATAAATTTATATACAAACGCAAAGAACAGGAAACACTACCGCCTATGGAAGGTTATTTCTGAAAGTACTTTTTCAGTTGTTTTTATCTAAAATGTTTACGTATGAAATCTTTTTTCGCTTTATTAAATGGTGTAGTTAGTCCCATTGCAATAGTCTGGAATATCTTTCATAATCAATACTTGACGCTTTGAATTTCTTTTCTTTCTTTCTTTCTTTCTTTTTTTCTTTTTTCTTTCTTTTCTTTTTTTTTCTTGTTATTTTATAATGTGCGAATTCTTCTTTGTAAGCAATGTAAATTTTATATGCATTTTTTTTTCATTATTGTAAAATGCTAAACATGTGATGGACATTATCTTTTATCTCACAACTCTTGAATCAACGAGGAAAATTATAATCATTATCAAACACCTTGCGGGGTTGTCTAGTGTTTTTTTTTTTCATTTTTTTTGAAAACAAAGAATGTACGCTATAAAATAAGACAAATGTTTCTTAATCTAAGAAAATATAATATAACCACTTCCAAATATCCACAATTCCGAAACGAGTAGCTTTAAAAACGTCAGAAACCACTATACTTTTCAAGATTTAAAGAAGCATCTATAAAAACTGTTTCTTTTGCTGCCACGGATTTTTGGAATCATTTCCGAGTATTTTTAGGTGCGTTCGTAATTGTATAAATACGTAGCATCTATAGTCCTCGTCTGGTCCGTCCGACTGTCCGCATATAACAGCACGAAAACTACTCCAACGAATGGTTTGAAATCTAATATGTCGTAGGCTATAATTGGGAAATCCGGCTCTTAGCAAAGAGCCTAGGCTGATTGCAATGAGCCGGTCTAATTGGAGAATCATCTACCTTTTCTCAATCAGCCTGCTATTTATCAGGCCTCCTGCAAAGAGCCTAGACAGCGTTAGGCTAATTGGAATATGATCATTTATCGCTCAATCAGCCTGATAATTTTTAGGCTTATTGCAAAGAGCCTAGATAGCGTTAGGTAAATTGAAAAGTGGTCATGCCTATTTAGAAAATGACCAGCTCTTTGTCAATATATGGTGTTGTACCCAACTCGAACCTGAAAATTCCATTTGAAATCGATCCGAAACCGACAGAAAAATTCCATCGAACTGTAACCCGATCCTAAATGGACAAAATAAGTTCCTTCGAGTCGCAATCCGACCCGAACCAGAAAACTCAATCTAATCCAAAACCCGAACCAGAAAACTGAAGTTAACCCGAAACCCGAGCAGAACCCGACCAAAAAATCCATCGAACCGTAAGCCGATCCGAACCCGACAAAATAAATACCTTCGTGTCGCAACCCGACCCGAACCTGAATATCGAAGTTAACCCGAAACCCGACCCAAACCAGGAAAAAAATTCCATCGGACCGTAACCCGATCCGCACACGACAAAATAATTTCTGTCGTCATGCAATCAGACAAAAACCTGAAAATAGAAGTTAACTCGAAATCCAACCAGAACCCGCCAAAAAAAATCCATCGAACCGTGACCTGATCCGAACCTGACAAAATAAAATCCGTCGCAACGCAACCCAATCCGAAGCTGAAATTTCAAGCTAACCCGAAACCCGACCCGAACATGAAGATTTAAATTAACCCGACACTCGATCAAAACCCAACAGAAAACTACCATCGCCCTGTAACCCGACCCGAACCAGATAAAAAAAATCCATTGAACAGTAACCCGATCCGAAACCGACAAAATAAATTTCTTCATCTCGCAACCCGACCTGAACCAAAAAATTTAAGTTAACCCGAAAACCGACCCCAACCAGATAAATTAAAATCCATCGATACGTATCCCAATGCGAAACCGACAAAATAATTTTCGTCGTCACGCAACCCGATCCGAACCAGAAAATTGAAGTTAACCCGAAACCCGACCCGACCCCGACAAAAAAAAATCCATCGAACCGTAAACCCGATCCGAACCCAACAATATGAATTCCTTCGTGTCACAACCCGATCCAAACCAGAAAATTCAAGTTAACCCGTGACCCGACCCGAACAAGACAAAAAAATCCAACGAACCAATCCAAACCCGAAAAAATAAATTTCTTCGTCTCGCAACCCGTCTTGAACTTGAAAATTGAAATTAACCCGAAACCCGACCGAACCTGAAAATTTATGCTAACCCGAAACCCGACTCAAATCTGAAAATTGAAGTTTGAGAAAATTAATCAATCGGACCATAACCCGATCCAAACCCGACAAAATAAATTCCTTCATCTCGCAACCCAACCTGAACCGGACAATTGAAGTTAACCTGAAAACCGACCCCAACGAGACAAATAAATATCCATCGATACGTAACCCAATGCGAACCCGACAAAATAATTTTCGTCGTCACGGAACCCGATACGAACAAGAAAATCGTAGTTAACCCGAAACCCGACCCGAAACAGAAAAATAATTCCATCGAACCGTATCCCAATCTGAATACGATAAAATAATTTCCGTCTTCATGCATCCCAAACCGAAACTGAAAATTGCAGTTAACTCGAAACCCGACCAGAACCCGACAAAAAAATCCATCGAACCGTAACCCGATCCGAACCCGACAAATTAAATTCCGTTGAAACACAAACCGATTCGAACATGAAATTTCATGTTAACCCATAACCCGACCCGAACCTTAAATTTTAAATCAACCCTAATCCCGACCCAAATCTGAAAATTTAAGTTAACCCGAAACCCGACAAAAAATTACCATCACTCCGAAACAAACCAGAACCAGACAAAAAAATCCATTGAACAGTAACCCGATGTAAACCCAACAAAATTAATTTCTTCGTCTCGCAACCCGACCCAAACCTGAAAATTAAAATTAAGCCGGAGGCCGAGCTGAACCAGACAAATAAAAATCTATCGATACGTAACCTGATCCGAACTCGACAAAATAATTTTTATCGTCCCGCAACCCGATCCGAACCAGAAAATTGAAGTTATCCCGAAAGCCTACCCGAACCGAACAAATAAAAATCCATCGAAAAATACCCGACCGGAACCAGACAAAAAAAAAAATCCATCTATACTTAACCCGATCCGAACCTGACAAAATAATTTTCGGTTTTTAGGTTTCGGGTTAAATTAAATTTTCAGGTTCAGGTCGGTTTTTGGGTTAACTTAAATTTTCAGGTTCGTCTCGGTATGAGTTGTAAATAAAGAGTCTTTGTAATATTTTTATTAATTGTATATCATAATATTTTTGTTATAAGATTTGTTACAGTAAATATAATGTTAAAGAATTTTTTATGCAACATTTGTTACTATTTTGTTCACTAGTCGTACTTGATAATTTTCATTGCTTACATTGTAAAAAACTGCAGAAAATATTCGTGATGTAGAAGGAACATTTACAAAATTTCATCGTAACCTTATAGTTACTTATGATTCTGAAAACTTTTCAGACATCTTTAGAAGAACAATAAATCAGAAACTCAGAAGTCAGACAAAAAAAAAAAAAAAAATAATAATAATTTTTAAATTTCTGAAATGAAAAGAGACGTTTCTCAAAATTTACGGCGAGCAAAGGAGGTTTTTTGTTTCAGAAATGTTTCATAAATATCGGAAACCTATTGTTTTCTGAATTTAATAGGTAAGGATTGTTTCCTAGAAATCCGCACAAAATTTGCACTTATGCAAAATAACAAAGGAATACTAATAAAGCGAAAACTACGCGTGAAGTTTTGCGTTATCGTATTTAAGGGCCGCCTGTTATCCAAAAGTTCATTACGTAATCTGTGTTTTCTGAGAATGGAGTCGAAAGACGAGTGTCTGCGTACGCGTGTCTACAAGTTTTACGAAGGCAATATTCATCAAGGAAAAAAGTTCACCGTTAACCCTTTTTTTACCGAAAATATCCCCAAACGAACGGTATACGATATTCTACAACGTTACGAGAAGGGACTCCCGGCCGAATGACAACCGAGATCGGGTCGGAAGGCTCCGAAACTCATCAAGCCAAAATTACAGTAGTTGAAACAACTGTTCGACAAGAACGACCGAGTACCAATCCATCCAACGGCTGCCATATTCAGTGTTTCACCCGGCTACCTGCATAAGACAATCACAAAGAAGCTTACCATCAAATATCACAAGGGAAAGGCTATACCAAAACTAACGGAAAAGCAGATGGTTGCCGCGAAAACGAAGTGTGGTCGCTTTTTCCGGAAATTCTCTGATCGAGCATTCATCTTGGATGACGAGTCATACTTCACGCTCACTCACTCCAATATTAACGGTAATGGTGGCTACTACACACCTGACGCCTCCACGACACAACTTATCATTAAATTCATTATTAAAGCTAAATTCGAAGACAAGATCCTCGTTTGGATTGAGATAGGTCCGAGAGGCTTGAGTCGCCCGTTCATGCGAAAGTCTGAGTTCGCTGTCAATGGGAAACAATATTTGAACGAGTGCATTCACCATCGTCTCAATCCCTACATCCGTGACAGTTACAACGACGGTGATTATGTCTCCTGCCAAGACTTGGACAGAAGAAATTACTGCAAAATCATTCTCACCCATTTGTGCTGGCAAAACATTACTTTCGTAGAGAAGTCCGACAAACCCGGTCAACGTAACCAAAATTCGACAAATTGAGCAGTACCGGGCGTATGTTAAGTGTATTCTAAAGGCTGAAAAGCATATAACATCCAGAAATTGATTAATAGAATTAAATACTGTCTCAAAATTACGCACCTAGATTTTGTACAACGTCTAGCAAGTACCACCAAAAGTCATATAGATAATTTCTGACGAAACGGTTTTATTGAAACCTAATAACTGTTTTACAAAGTAATGTGGTCATTAAAGTTACCTTACAGTACCCATTTGTGTTCTTTGTCTCGTTTTTTCATAGCTTTTCCATCAAGAAACGTTTGTGCGGTTTTCTAGGAAACAGTCCTTACACTGTAAAAAATGACCAATGTTTTTTATTTTATGAAAATATACTATAACCACGAACGAAAATATAATCTTCTGAGTTATCCGAAATTCTGAATAGCGTGTTCCATTGGCTTTTGAATACCCAGAAACCAATACATTTCCAAAATTTAAAGAATTATTTATAAAAATAAAGTATTTTTCGCAACCTGTATTTTTCAGAAACGTTTCCGAAGGGTTTTTATAGTGTATTAATGAGTGTCCTCAGCCTGGAATACCTGTTTTTCGAATGCTATCAATTCTCAAGTAAACATTTTCATGCTCAACAAATATGTTTAACAGACAAACATGCAAAATTAGCAGCGTTAACAATAACATTAAAATTAAGATTATTTCTTTACTCTTTCATGTATAAATTAACTTATGCGGCTGAAAACGTTTACTTGAGAATGGATGACATTCGAAAAACAGATATTCCAGGCTGAGGACACTAATTAATACACTATAAAATCCCTTCGGAAACGTTTCTGAAAAATACGGGCAGCGAAAAATACTTTGTTTTTATAAATAATTCTTTAAATTTTGAAAATGTATTGGTTTCTTGGGATTCAAAGGACAATAGAACACGCTATTTGGAATTTCGGATAACTCAGAAGATTATATTATATTTTCGTTCGTTGTTGTAGTATATTTTCATAAAATAAGAAACATTGGTCTTTTTTTACAGTGTAGGTATTGGAAATGGCGTTCTGTAAAGAAAGAAAAATGATGATTTAATCTACGAAACTATAATATAACTTCGAACGAAAATATACAAGAACCTCTTCCGAGTTTATCCACCATTCCGAAAAGCGTTCTTTGTCATTAGAAAGCTCAGAAACAGACACATTTTGGAGTTTAATGATTTATAGAAACAAAGTTTCTCTGGTGCCAATGATTTTAGGAAACATTTCACAGTCGTTTTTATAGTGTGTTCATCAGTTTTCTTAAACCGGAATATTTTTTAGAATGCTATTTATTCTCAATTAAACATTTCCATTAGCGTAACTGAATGTATAGATGTTTGTGCATAAAACATGTCTGTTTAGCATGAAATATTTACTTGAGAATTGATAAACATTCGAAAAAATTGTATCCTGGTTTGAGAAAACTGATTAACACACTATAGAAACGACTCGGAAACGTTTCCGAAAATCAGGAAAAAGCAAAAGAAACTTTGTTTTTTAAATACTCCAGTAAATCTAAAAAATATATTGGTTTCTGAAAATTTCTAAAGATAAAGCATGCTTTTCAGCATTGTTAGTAATTTAGCAGGGTCTTAGCATTCGTCTTATATTTTTGTTCCTGGTTATGTTTTATTTTCTTAGATTAATAAACATCTGTCTTATTTTACAGTGTGGGAAACTATTAAATTACCGTAATTTCCGATAAGCCGCAGCTCAAATAAATCTTTTCCCGACCATAAAGTTTATTTAATAAAATATAACCTATTTGTAATTTATTTGACCTTTTTAAATAAATAAAATTTCTGGTTCGTAACAGAATTTTTTTAGCCGCGGCTTATACATCGGAAATTACGGTACATTAAAATCACACATTTTTAGGTGCGTTTCTTAATCATATAAATACGTGGCATCTATAGTCGTCGTCTGGTTCGTCTGTCTGTTCGTCTGTCCGCATATAACAGCGCAAAAACTAATCAACCGAATGGTTTGAAATTTAATATATATAATCGTTGCAGAATTTTGTCGAATTATTTCAAATTTTATGAAAATTGAATCAAAATTAAAAAAGATATTAATAAAAGTTTTCTTTATTCTATCAAATCCTATCACCCGCAATTAATTCAACAATGTCCCATGATAGATAATGATTCTAGGTTGCCATGTTGATTACGTCATATATAAGATGGAGTCATATTATCTCCGTATTACTGAATTTAATACATCATACTAAAATTGTTTAATTATAGCAATCCTATAATCTACCGACAGTTTTTTGGATAGATATTTCTGGAGAAACAGATATTAAATAGAAAAAGAGTTTAAATATGGATTTCAATTTCTAAAAATTTCAAAGCTAGGCTTAAGTTTTGCATTGGAATTTTCAGTAAATGTCAAAAAAAGATAAAATGTCGTCAACTTAAAATGTACTTGTTTTATTAAGGAAATTATTCATATTATATTAACAGACGATATACTTCATTTTTTTTGGTGAAATAGTAAGGATGTTTTTTTTTTTTTTTTACATTATCTTGTATTGGATATTTACGCATAGTATAATTTTAATGTAACAGAATTATAGTTAATTCTTTGTAAAAGTGTTTTGGAACTTAATTTCATAAAATAAAATTAATAACTATAATATGAAATTCTGCACATAAAATATTATGCATTTTTGCATAAGAGTGCAACAACTGTTGCACCAAGATCTGAATATTTTAAAAACTAGTTATAGTATGAATCCACCTCATTTGTCACGTTTGACTTACAATTTCCAAATTGTTTTACAGTGTGGATATCTATGAAATTACATTAAAATCATGCTTTTTTTTCCTTCTGCTGGGATGAAGACATTTTTAGTCATCTAATAAAAAAGTTATTTTTGTTATTCATTTCAGAAGCATGGAACTTTTAACTGGGATTCAAAAACGCAAGGTTATATCATCAGCTCAAGTTTCATCGGATTTGTTTTAACGCAAATTCTAGGTGGAAGATTTGCTGAAACAATCGGAGCCAAACAGATGCTATGTTTCAGTATACTTTGTGCCTCTATTTGCAACATCCTATCTCCACTGGCAACGGATTTTAGCGTTTATGTGTTCATAGCAGCGCAGTTTGCTAAAGGAATGGCACAGGTAATTTTACTAAAAAACTAAAATCCTCATTTGTGCGATGTATATGTCAGCTGTTCAAAGTTAAATTGATATACAGATTGTCCCACAAAGTCTCTTTACAATTTCAATCTTTTCATACAAATGAAGATATACATGTAGTACAGCGGTTATCAACCTGGGGTACGTGGTAGTTTAGTCGGGGGTACGTGAAAATTACATTGGTAATGGCGGAAAACGCCAAAAAAGTTTAAATTAAAACCGATAAACAAAACTGTAAACTTTTCTTTTATAATGAGAGACTTGTGTAAAAGTAAAATAGGATATTTGCTATTCCTTACAAATTGAGAAAAATGCCAAAACTCAGTAATTGGTTGATTATTCGTTGCCTATATAACTGCTAATTCCTAATAATATCTTGCATGTAACTATTTCCTGTCTCTTTTCTTTTAATATTCCTTTCGTTCTACTAATTCTAGAAATATGTATATAAAATATGGGTCGAACTGGGACTTCATTCAACCCATTTGAAAGCAGGTTTTGAATTAAGTTTTTAACAGGGCAGCATTAGTATAAACTCATTAACGTATATCAATGGGATTAGCTGAATTTCTTCTTAGTGAGTGCTTAACTTAAAATCTATATAACTAATATTTATTATTTTGAGGGACTTTATGTTGATACCGTATTGCGGTTAAAAATGGATAAGTACAAAACTGGAATTCTAGAGACAACTGCATCTAATATTGGTAACTAGCACAAGAATATTACTAACGACGAAAACAAAAATATTTGGGATCGGTTTATGTGACAAGGGGTACGCATAACTGAAAAGTCTAATCAAGGGGTACGTGAGAGAAAAAGGTTGGGAACCTCTGAAGTATAATATTAGGAGTATATATTAAAGTTTTTTGTAGCATCAGTGAATAAAGCTCTATATATGCACCATTGGTTGCAAGAAGCCCATCAAGGTGAGAATTGTCGACGGTATTCCCTGGTGCTCTTTTTTGTTCACTCCTTGCTTTATCCAATACTGATCCGGTCTTCATAAATTTCTTGTGCCATTTATGAATTAATGGAGATGGACACAAGAAATTTATTGAGTGCAGCTCATTATTGGATAAAGCAAGCAGTGGCCGAAAAAGAGCACCGGAGAATACCTTCGACAATTATCGCCTCGACGAGATTCGTGCAACCAATGGTGCACATATAGAGGTTTATTCATTGGTGCAACAAAAACTCCACAATATATTACTAGTATTGTACTACTTTCCATACACGTAACTCTCCATTTGTGTTTGTAATAAAAGCTTGAAATCGCAAAGAGACTTTGTGGACACCCTGCATATCTACTTTTTCTAAAAAGGGGTGAGATTAGTACTGTATCAGAATGCATATACCAAAATATTATAGAAAATAGTAGGATGTGTCTTGACTTTCCTAATAACAACAGAAATTTTAGTTATCAATGGGAATTTTCTATGAAAACCATAATGATTTATCACTATCAGCAAGGAATAATTTGTGTTTTACTTACCCATCACACGTAGTATATTAATTACTTACCCATCATACGTAGTATAGGGTAAGTCTTGCAATCGTTTTAAAAATCGAAAAAAAAATTGACGGATTTACACGTTTCAGACACTGGAGATTCCGAAAAACACATTTTTAGAAAAAAAAAAAAAAAACTGCCGTCCGTCTGTCTGTGTGTGTGTGTGTCTGTAAACGCTCTAATTCCCGAACAAATTGAGACAGAGACTTGAAATTTGGTATGTACTTAGTATGTAATAATGAGAAGAAGCTTATTGAATTTCAGTAACCTCGATTATCCGGAACTATTTTTTTCGGACTCTCGAAATATTCGTTCGGATAAAAGATATATAAAAATTTTCGAAATTGTTTATTTTAAGGAATGAATATAAAAGAAAATAAAAAAACATAAATTTTGCATCAAAAATGAAGCCGACCGGGAAATTAGTTGCCGAGATATTGTAATCCTATTTTCCACACTCTTCGATTTTTCATGACCCTGTATTTCATTCAAATTTCAATTCAAAGATATATTTTAGTTGGAAATGAGACGCTTAATCCGACGCAGCAAACTGTTAGTTAATAGGATTATCAATTTTGGAGATGTAAGGATGTTTCTATTACGCAATTCAGTAATAGAGCATTTAAAGTTTATGACGTCATCAAGCCACGATTTTATTCGAATTGCAATGCATTTTATAAGTAGTTTACACATGTTTTATTTTCATATTTTATATTACGCGGGGTAAGTATTACGGTGACTAGTTTTCTTTCGTTTTAAATGAGTCGGTGAGTAAAATGAAAGACCATCTCTATCATTAATAACTTCACATATTTAGATTATATCAGACACACATATTAACTTTTTGATTGCGGGTCGGAGCAACTCATCCCAGTGGGCTATTTTTTTATTCTATCCGTTGTTATATCCGTAATAATCTCTTCCTTACACCTATACTGGGACATTTTCAAGAGAAATCTACAGTAGCGGCTCGTCAGGGAGTACTGCTTTACTTTACTATCAGCATTTTCGTACACCAAATTTGACCTTATTTAGTCGTGGAATGTTCTGTGATTAAATAAGGCGAAATTTATTTTATGAAAATTCTGGTTGTAAAGGGATGCAGCACCCCCTGATGAGCCGCTACTGGAAATCTTACCACAAAGAAAACTGTTTTTCAATTGCAGTTTTGTTTGTTTTGTCGCATCCGTGCGCAAAATGGTAATGTTGCTGCCTTGCATTTTTTTTTTCATTAATATGTATGTCTGATAACATATAAAAATATGGAAATTATTAATGATAGATACAAATTTTCGTTTTACTCACTGATTGCAAAAAGAAAAAAAAAAGTATTTTTACTTTTAGTGCATTTTAGTAACATCTGCCCGTGCAGACTATCATTGAAAAATATAACAAAAAATTAAATAAGAGCTAACATTTCAAAAGTATAACAGTTACGTTTAAAAAATTAAACGGTCCGGGAAAATTATTACACTTACTTTTAAGGAATGAAAATGTCAGGGAAGTTTTTACGGTTGAGCCTAAATGGCATATAGGTATAAGATCGAGGCTTGATATATGGCAAATTAAGATTTGTGAAATGCTAATGTGGTGCTTTTATAAAAATTCATCATTGCCATTAAGCAATTAACAAATAATGCGAATTCTGTAAGAAATGTCTTGGCAGAAATTGCATGTTTCACTCATTAAACAATCAAAAATTGTGGAGGCATAAATTTGCTGTATTAGGCCGCTATTGAAAAGAGAGATGGCGCCACATGCCCGAACAGAGATTTCCAAACGAACGTGTGGCTTGAATCTCCTCAATAAATTCGTTTATTCTGAATGAAAGTGATAGAAGTCATTATAGCACATTCGTTATTTTGATATCTATCTATAAATAGGTTGAAAATTTAATTTATTTAAATTAAATCCGTGGCAAATTTTGTATTCCAAAAGCCTGAATATAAGAATTTACCTCCGCTTATATCCTGCCAAAGGACTTTTACACAATATCCAATGAGATGCGTTTCTTTCGGGCGTTGCCATTAAACAATTAACAAATAATCACGATTTCTGTGCCACGTACGATAGCGTAATATATGTATGGATGTGTGGTCATACAAAAACTTTGCAGATGTATGAAGACCCAGTAACCGAAGGGTTCGAGTAAACGGAGTGAAATTTCAGAGAAGGTAATTTCAAAGTATGCGGCCGAGAATGAGATTAATAACAACAGTCGAGCTCTGAGAATTACGGTCACAGAGAAAAAATTTCGTAAACTAGATCAGTTTCAACTGACGTCACACCCTAGCAACCACCTTAGCAACTAGCTTTGTTTTTTGTTTGCCCATCAAAGGTGGTGGATTGTGATTGGTTAGCTCGTAATACAGGCTACAAATCCACGATTATGATTGGTTGGTAACTTTTGGTGGGCTGGTGATCACGTGGTTGAAACTGATCTCTTCAAATGGCAGATCCTTTTTTGTGCTGAAAAATAATTGCTCTACACAATGACAAACCATAAGTGGCGTTGAAACGTAAACATAGCATTAAAAATGGTGACTTTAAACAAACGTAAAGAAGGCAAAGGACAAAAACAAAACAGAGTTCTTGAATTACAAAATTTTTAATTGGACGCTTTCAGAGATGATGACGTATTGTATTCGAGACAAGAATGAATCATGACAGGAAAGTTCAAGCAGAATCTCGCCTTCTCTCGTATTCACCCTCTACTTCAATTGTTGATAACGCGTGAAAAGCTTGTCGAAAGCTCAAATGGTATTCACGATTAAAATTATTGGACTGCAGCCGCGATCATGTCCAATCAGGTTAATGGTGTATACCCCTTAAGCGTTCGACCGAGGTTTTCGCGCTAATTGGCAGTTGAAGTACTATATATCGAATACGAGTATTAGCATATTTCAGGTACATATCTTAGATTTTAAATATCGTTCAGACAGAAACACATTGAAGTGTGTTCAGGTGACCATGACAATCACGTAAACCCAAAACGTCAGTAGAGGACAAGTAATTGACCCGCCCGGCGTTGCCCGGGCCTGTGATAAAACCTTAAATGAACCTCAACTACATAAATACTGATAGTTAGTGGTAAATGTGCTCATAAGAAAACATAAAAAAAGACTTTTGTTGTCCAAATCATTTTCAAAATTTTAATGTTTATAAATATAAAGGTTTTACAACCCGTGTAAAAATTACGTCAGAAATATTGTTACTGGTTGTAAAATAAATATGTTTTCTTCCCCAGAAAACAACCCTTTTTAAATTCTATAGATCTCCCCCCCCCCTACCATTTCCTTTTCCAGCCTACAAAAAAGTGAAAGCGCATCCCTCCATTTCCCTTTTGTTCACCCCTCTCCCGAACAAAGCAGGTGGAAGAATGGATACTCCCTCCAGGAAGGGGGAATAAAAATAGAATGAAGAAGAATTTAGAAGGTGTACTTCATAGGTGCAGGGTTTTGAGCAGTGAATGCCAATAGACGAGCTATTCTTTCCCCATCCCTCTTGATTCTTCTTAATTCTATTTCTTGCATTATGTCATTGTGTTAAGTGCCACATGTACCGTTTCAATAGCATTTATGGTTTTTTATTGTATAAATAATTTTGCCATTGTGAATTTCTGAATACTTTTCACTTCAGCCGTATTTCTTTATAGCTTGGCTGTTTTTTCTTCAGCTCATTGTCTATTGCATGAAATGTCTATGTAGCCTTTTGCTTCTCGCTTTAATATATTAGATGCGAGCAAACTGCTGTTGAAGCACAAATTAAATAGTAACTGTTCTTATGTGCATTTGTCTTATGTCATTGTGTTAAGTGCCACATCAGGTACCGTTTCAATAGTATTTATGGTTTTTTATTGTATAAATAATTTTGCCATTGTGAATTTCTGAATACTTTTCACTTCAGCCGTATTTCTTTATAGCTTGGCTGTTTTTCTTCAGCTCATTGTCTAGTGCATGAAATGTCTATATATAAAATTTTATTCCTATTCCTGGAACAATATTCCTATTCCTGGCAAAAAATTTTATCGATATAATGATTATTAAATTAAAATGTTTCGCGAGCCCGAGAAATTGACATACCAATACACCACGTGGACAGTAGGTTCGCCAACCCTGATCTAGCACAATCAAAACCTTTCTTTACCGAACACTTAAAAATAGGTTGTGTGTTACATTTTATTAACTTGTTATGTTTGTCATAGCTACCTTACAGTCAAAACTCTGTATAATGTTTCATCTTCCCTCGATGCTCCGTACAGTGGGGCGTTTTGACGATCTAGAAGGACAAAATTATTGCGTTGAAGTTTAATTAATTTTTGCTGTTTTTTCGAATATATCATTAATAAAATACACAAACAGTGATATATATTTGGTTTATTTAATTATTTATATTATTATTACTATTATTACTATTATTATTATTATTTATATTATTATTATTTGTATTATTATTTAATTATATTATAATATTATATTGTCATTAAAACGGCACATGTATTCAACATTTTAGCGAAATCGAATAATTAAGAGTGGTTTAAAATTGACTTGCAAGATTTGAACTAAACATTCTTACATACACTTCAAGTTAATATAAATTAATAATTCAAAAATTTTCGCAGGAATTTTCTTCAGTTTCCAATACTTTAGGAATGGCATTTTGATTAAAAAAAAAATGCTTGTTGCTTAACAATGCTTAATACTGTGTTAAAAGTTAAGATAAAGTTAGTTTGTAAACATGATAGCGTTTATTTTCAGGCAACAATGGGTTAAATCTTGTGACAAATGTCCCGTAAACTCGTGCTTTGAAATAAAAGATAATTATCACGACGTGCTTTTGAACATACAAAAAACTAGTGCAACCATTGAAACTCCCTCAAACCAACTGATTTTTTACGGTCGTAGTTAATCGACACCTCAAATTTTTTCAAAAAAAAAACAAAAACAAAAACAAGTACGGAGCTCGACAAAAGAAACATTCAGCTACCAGTATACGCGGTCTTGTTAAATTCCGAGATAATGGAAAAAATGAATTTTGTCCACCTAGATCATCACAACGCCCCACTGTGCTCCGGTTAGAATTTTTTCCATTGTTCATTGCCTGCGGGCATTTACAATGCAGCAACCTTCTGTAGTATACCATCATATTAAATGATTTTTGTGATTAAATTTACAATTTAATAATTAGAAATTCTGGTATAGTTATGATTAAATTTAAAATTTAGCCACCAGACAGAAACTGTACGAGATAGAATGTTTTGAATATTGTTTCAGAAATCATTATAAAGAATTGCAAGAGTAAGTCGAAAAGTAAGTTTATTTAATGCAATACGGACAGCATAAAAGCCACAACGTAAACCAGTTACGGTATCGTACGTTTCTAGCACAAATAGATGAAAAAAATCAGTGTGCAACGGGTACAGTAATGGTATCGTTCTTTTAAAACGAGGCGAATGAATGTGGAAATGAAACAATGCAGCAGTTGCGTAATGAAAATTAAGGTTATTTTGCGCGTGAATAGACGTATAACATTGAAGCAATTGAATGATCAATTTGGTGGAACAGTGTGGTATATTTTTCACGAACGTTTCGGTAATGGATTATCACTGAGTGTTCCGTTTCAGCATTCGTTCTCCGTGCTTCAAAAAGTGCAACGCTATTCCCGTACTTCTTGCACACACATAATATCCATAAAATATACGCCCACAATCCACCTATGAATGGCAGCATGTTTCATTTTCTCAACCCAAAGAAACGAATCTGCTACCGCCTCCGTAATTCCTATTTTAAACATTCATTCAATATAGTCTGATTTAAAAATATCCGCTACAAGTAGAAAAGCATAAAGCACCAATAGATGACTAAAAGCAGCGTGCAAACTGTACGCAAACGATATCGTGCTTTTCAAACGAAGAAAATGAATGTTAATGCGAGACAATTATGCAGTTGCGTGAAGAAAATGAAAGGTGTTTTGCTTTCAAATAGACGTATAACATGAAGCAATCGAATGATCCATTTATATGGAAATGTATGGTATTGCAACGACGTGGCTTGTCATTACGTATAAGTCCATGTGTAAATCTTTAAATTAGCACATAGGCTGACGATTAACATCAAACATTTATTCACATTTATTAAACATATCATCAAACATTTATTACATTTAAAACAACACACCACATATCTAAAACTTTCAGCATTAACACTAGTTCATAAAAACATCGCTTCCGTCGAATCGGTAGTCTATCTCTCTTCCTCCCTCACTCCATTGCTATCGCCACGACCGACGATCTTTTACGATACTGTCGCGTCGTCCGTCCTATCGAAAGAAAAACCCATTTCCAATCCAAGACGGTGAGGTTAGAGTTCCTATCTTACGTGTCGGTTTGGAACCCAGGGTTTCATCACCCATGGGAACATTTGGAATAACGGATATCAATGAATGTTCCATTTCAGAATTCGTTCGCCATGTGCAACACTATTCCCGTAATTGTTGCACACTCATAATATCCATACAACATACGGCCGCAACCCATCTATAAATGGCGAGAGGTTTCATTTTCTCAGTCCAAAGATACGAATCTCCCTTGTCCTCCGTACTTCCTATAGTAAATTCCCAGCCAGTATGTTATCATTCAAAAACATCCGCTGCAAACAGAAAAGGATAACACGAAGCAAATGCTGTATACGAAAACAGTTTCTGGCACCAATAGATTACAAAAAGCAGTGTGCAATGAGTATAGCAATGGTGCCGTGCTATTAAAACGAGAATAATGAATGTGTATACGAAACAATGCTGCGGTTGTGTGAAGAAAATTAAGGCTGTTTTGCGCGCGAATATACATATGACATTTAACCAATTGAATGATCAATTTGGTAGAACAGTGTGGTATATTTTTCACGAACGTTTTGGGTAAAGGATTATCATAGAGTATTATGTTGCAGCATTCGTGCTCCCTGCTCCAACAAGCACAACACTATTCCCGTACTTAATGAATACGCATAATATTCCTACAATATACGGCCACAATCCTCCTATGAATGGCGATAGATTTCTTTTTCTGAGACTGAAGAAACGAACCTTCCATCTCCTCCGCACACTCTATAAAAAAGACAAATAATTCTTAATCCAGGAAAATAGAATATAACTACGAACGAAAATATGTAGTAATCGCCTCCGATTTCCCCACGATTCTGATGACCTTTCTTTATCTTTAGAAACCTTGCAAACAAATATATTTTCGAGATTTAAAAAAACATTTATAAAAACACAATCTTTTTTTTAATGTTACTGTTTTTCGAAAAAGTTTCCAGGTAGTATTTTTTTTTGTATGGTGTAGTAATTAGTTTTCTCAAACTGGAATATCGGTTTTTGTTCAAACAAACATGTTTCACAGACAAACATAATAATTGAACAGCATTAACAATAATAGTAAAATTAAAAATATTTTGTTACTCTTGTATACATAAATTCAGTAATGCAGCAGAAAATGCTTAATTGAGATTGGATAACATCCTAAAAACTCGTATTCCGTTAAAAAAAAAAAAAAAAAAAAAAAAAAAAAAACGAATTTATACACTTTAAACTAGTCGTTGGGGGCCACCGTAATACTTAACCATCATGTATATGCATAATGTAAAATATTAAAATAAAAAATGTGTAAACTACTTATAAAATGCATTGCAATTCGAATAAAATCGAGGCTTGATGACGTCACAAACTTTAAAGGCTCGATTACTGAATTGCTTGAAAAAAACATCCTTATAACTCCAAAAATAATAATCCTATTAACTAGCGGTTTATTGCATCTGATTAAGCGTCAAATTTCCAATTAAAATATATCTTTGAAGTGGAATTTGGATGAAATACAGGGTCATGAAAAATCGAAGAGTGTGGAAAATAGGATTCCAAATATCTCGGCAACTCATTATCCGATCGACTTCATGCTTTATGTAAAATTTATGTTTTTTATTGTCTTTTATATTCCTTTCTTAAACTAAACAATTTCGAAAATTTTTATATACCTTTTATCAGAACGAATATTTCGAGAGTCCGAAAAAAATAGTTCCGGTTAATCGAGGTTATTGAAATGAAATAGGCTTCTTCCCATTATTACACACTAAGTACATACCAAATTGCAAGTCTCTATCTCAATTTTTTCGGGAGATAGAGCGTTTACAGACACACACAGAGACACACAGACACACACACACACACACACAGACAGACGGACGGCAAATTTTTTTTTTCTAAAAATATGTTTTTCGGAATCTCCAGTGTTTGAAACGTGTAAATCCGTTAAAAATTTTTTTTCGATTTTCAAAACGATTACAAGACTTACCCTATACTACGTATGATGGGTAAGTAATAATTGAACAGCATTAACAATAATATTAAAATTAAAAATATTTTGTTACTCTTGTATACATAAATTCAGTTATGCAGCAGAAAATGCTTAATTGAGAATGGATAACATCCTAAAAACCCGCATTCCGTTAAAAAAAAAAAAAAAAAAAAAAAAAAAAAAAAAAAAAAAAAAAAAAAAAACGAATTTATACACTTTAAAAACTAATCGGAAAAGTTTTTAAAACCCGATGGTAGCAAAAGTAACTTTGATTTAATAAATGCTTCTTTAAATTTTGAAACTGTATGGTTTTTTCAAGTTTCTAAAGGTAAAAAACGCTTTTCGTAATCGTGAGTAACTCGGAAGAGGTTATATATTTTTGTTCATGTTTATATTCTATATTCCTAGATTAAGAAACATTTCTATGTTTTCTACAGTTTACTTCCTACCTCGACCGCCTATTCAGTATGTTCTCATTTATTAACATCTGCTACAAGAAAACCGTATTTTCCGGTATTACTTTATTTCGACATATATCAGGAACATTTATAGAATACTGTGTTGGCTATACGCTGTGCTTTCGGGTTTTTCAAGATTTTCGCTTGTGTGTAACGAGAAATCGGGTCACCTTCTTATAGTCCTCCCTGAAAGCTGTTTCTGCTTTGGAGATGGTCGATGGTTGTGGCTGTCATGGTCTACCATTGCTGCCTGTAAACACGAGTGGTTAAGGTACCACTCCGCTAATCGCTTGAGAGCGTAGGAGAAGGCGGTGGGTTGGAATACCGTTAACTCCGTTGCACACTCTTTGTGGAGTTCTCAGCTGTAATTCTTCAATGTTGTTATTTCCTTCTTTCTATCCAGTCTTCATCTTACCGAAGATTTATAAGCGGATATTTGTATCAAGCACACAAGTCTGAAGTATAATGTTCAATAAAGAAACAAACAAACAAATACACGCGGACGATTCATGTAGTGTACCATTCCTAGGCGTTGGTGGGTGGTGGCTTGTTCCTACGCTACTCCCTGGGTGCTGTGCTTTTCAACTGGCGGTGGGTACGTCCATTTCAGCTGGGCTGCACCCCGCTCTAACCGCCGATTAGGGATCTCTCGTTGTTGTTGTTGTTTTGGCCCAAAGGCCTGGTGAGCAGCTTTTTATTTCTATACAGCTGGCATGATCCATATAACACAGAAACTAGTCTCATAATTTTGAACCAATTCCAGATGAGAGACCTGCATCTGGATAGGCACCCCCAGAGCTAGCGCTTATATAGAACTTGGAGGACTTTAGAGCCACGAACAGATTTAACGTGCACCAGCTCTCATTAACGTACACGGTCCCGCAGCAGAGACAGACGAGAGAGGTTGTCACTCTCCCAAGTAGTGACCTTGGTCGATGCTGCTTGGCTTTCGGTGATCTTACGAGAACCGAGCTTTACCGTCCGCGCCACTGCGGGACAGGGATATCTCGATCCTGGTGTGGTATCTCTCTTACGCTATGGTTATACGCTATGCTTTCCAACTGCCGCATGTTACATTAGAAAAACTTACTTCTTCACTTAATCTTTTATATGAAATATTTTTTAAATTCAGTAAAGAAATTTCACAGAAGACATGTGTAATCTGTGCATAACATATAAAGTTTCTTTCTCATTAACAACTTAAGGGTTTCCTGCAACCAGCTGTCAGTTGCTTGATGGCCCGCTGGTATCCCAAAGAAGAGAGGAGTTTCCTGTCTTCAGTCACGTATTCCGGTTTTCCAGCGGGAGCACTGATTGGCGGAATAGTGTCTGGACAGTTATGTGACACAAACATGCTTGGAGGATGGCCTTCTGTATTTTACGTGTTTGGTATGAAAATTATTTACTAGATCGCTTTCAATACATTTTTTTTCTGTGTATATTATCTTGAGGGAGCAAAAAAATATTCTGCCAACATTGTTTGTGCTGGTTATAGTGGGTGGACACAAATTAGTTGGTCAAAAAGTGTTGGCAGGAAAGCCATCCTTAGACATCTGTCGCCTGCATCATATACGCTCTGTGTAAAACCAGCATAACCTGAACTTTACCTAATCATAAAAAATCAGCAGAAAGACCCACAGACGTCTATGGGACATTAAAATAGACGTCCTCACTAACTTTATATTATATGTAATTTTTGTATGTGTACTTTATTTTTAAACATGCCTTATATATATATTATTACTTTCTCATTGACTAACAATAATAAAAAAAAAAGAAATTCAAGTTTATTTTTAAGCAGTGTAGACGCGATGGCTAGAGACATCGCTTGTACAATAGTATACTGATAGGTATATGGAGAGGGGATTTATGATAGCTAGGGGGTTTATTCAGACTTGGTTCTGGCCGATGCCAACGGCCGCAATCCTTCTCCTACCAATGGAAGCTAAATTACTTTATGGTCGTTGTACATACGTTTACAATCGAACCAATGCGGTTCGTGCGAGGGCGTACAAGTATTCAGCCTTTTGGATATACCTGCCTTGCATGTAAATGTTTACTCACAAGATTATTACTGCATTTACATGACTTCGACTAACAGACTTGCTTTTTTAGGGTTTCGTTCATCTCAGGAAACCCTATTACTCCCGCTCCGTTGTCTGTCCGTCACAGAGACGTTCTCAGAAACTATATAACTTACAGGCATGCAAATTTGTGTACTTATAGATAAATACCTACTATGAAGCTCAAAATATTAAAATTTGAAAAAATCGTATTATTTTAATATAGAGAGATAAAAAACCAAAATTATAACAGCCTTTTCCTATTAAATTTAAACGTTTTTCGTTATAGCAGTTGCCAACAATTAAAAATCCACAGTAAAATTCTTTCTACAATAATTAATTTTCTATTGAACGATTTCCACGTGAAAAATGAAAATGAAATAAAAAGTTTCACCAATTGAAAGAAAGATTAATATGACGTCATATCGTTAATAAAACGGAAATTTTCAAACCTTTCTCAATAATACAAGGAGTATGAGTATGCGTATGTATAGAAAGCAGATTAATATCACGTCATTAGAGAATTAAAAATAAAATTAATCTGACGTCATATTGGAAGTTAATGGATTTTTCAAATGTGTGAGAATAATACAAAGCGAGTATCAATATGAGTAATAGAGAATAGTAAATATATGAGTTTGAGGAACGTATTGAAACATGATAAAAACCCGATTATGGAAATATTCGCATATTTTAACATTTCGGAGGTGTACAACAGGTTTAATTTTGAAATTATTATTTTTTTTAAATATCGCCTTTAGTCCACATGACAGATATTATTATGACAGAATATAATAGCGGGCTTAGCTCGCTATCGGGCCGGTTTAGATATTCGAAAAAACGAAAAAAATAGACCGGTAAATTTTTACTTTATAAAAAGCGACTTTTTTTTTTGTTGCTAAATGAAATTTATTTGGATTTATTAAAGAAAGGATAAAGCGTTTTGAAAGGAATATTAAACGAGACCCTTTGTGCGACCTTCGATCACACTTACCCACTTATTTTATTTCACTTGTCTTATACTAGTTGACATGACTACTTGATTTGTTCACATTATGCTTTTTTTATGATCTTGCATTTTCGTACGGGCTTATTGTGCGGGCTGCTCAGATAGCAATCTCAGATGATTTTCCTAGAGATTCGGTCTTTTGACAATCTTATATTTTCGAGTAGGCTAGAGATATGTTAAACTACCAGTCTAATGCATCATGGTGCTTTATGTCATTGAATATTTTTAAAAATATTAAGTTAGACTTTTAGAGGTCCTGTGATTAGAGTATTTTATGATTGCTTTGAATTGAAAATAATTACTTTTACTTACATAAAATTCAAGAGAAAATATGTACCCAATTAATTTCTTACTTTAATTTTCTTCTTTTTTTTTCAGGCTTTGCAGGAATAGTTCTTGCCTTTGTGGTAGTTATTTTAATTTATAATTCTCCAGAAGAATATGATGCCAGTAACAATATTCAATTAGAAACGACGGTAAACGAAAAAAAATCGAACAATGAAGAAGTAAGTTTAATTTACATATATAACATTTTGTCTTTAATCTTAACCCTTTGGAACCCAACGACTCCGATTTGAAAAATATCTACTGAGGTGATGCATCATTTTAAATATGTAAAAAGTAATAATGAAAAAATTAAAACTTAAAAAAATATATATATTGACTAAAAAGTACTTTTTTCAAAGCTGCAATAAACAGAAAATTATAAACTTCTCATAAATATTGCCGATATACAAAATTGTAAAGTATACGGACTTACCTTTGCAAAAAAATCCATAACGAAATCTTTACAATATGCTTACAAATCTTACAAAGATGAGTTCCTTGCAAATTTTGTTAAAATATATTCATTTCTGTTAAAATTATGAACGAAAATGCGACTTCGGATTAGAGTGCGACACCGTGTATATTTTTGACTATATAAAGGGATTTCCGATCCTGGTTTCCTATACAAAAATTGTTTGTCACGGTGTCCTTGTACCATCCTTTAAAGTTTGTACCATGAATTCAGAATCACCCTGTATATATGTAAGAAGTTAAAAATAAATGCTATTTAATTAGGGCATTTCCATGATTAAATAAGTAAAGTTAACTTTTTTTAAAGTGGTGCCAAACGAATTAATTTCGAGTATGAGACGTTAGTCCCGAAGGTGTTAAAATTTTAACTTTTTAAGGTTTACATTTTTTTAAACTTTGGAAATTTATCAACTTTTTAAAACTCATTAAGTTTTTTTTTAATTAAAACCGTGAGGTTGCCACTCTATGGGTATGAATTGTGAATCCTAAATTCAAAGACGTTTGATCACCGTAAACAAAATCCATCATACATTAAAAAATCCCTGACGGCTCGGCCTACAGCCACAGGTAGATTTCGAAGACGCAGACCGTGGGTTGCCTGTTTGTTGGGAATTGCGGAGGAAATGACCTTTTTGCCATGATGCGGCATTTGGAACCTCCCACTTCGAAATTTAACTTGTTTGCAGGCGGAACCGGCAGGGATTTTTTTTATTGTTATTTATTTATTTATTTTTTCTTATAAGGGTTGGTCATATAAAAAACTCGTCAATATAAAAGTTTTAGATAATATTAATAACATTTATAATAAATTTAAGCGGATTTGATATCTTGTGAATTGACGAAGTTATGAATTTTTTTCTTCAAAAACCCCCCTTCCCTCCTACCCTTGGGGCCATTTTTAATGATATCAAAAATCTGTCATACATAAATTTTCGACCCTTTTCCTATAAGTAATAATAACTTTAAACGGATTCGATACGTACCATAATTAAGAAATTATGGGGGGGGGGGGTTTCTGTTTTCCCAAAAAGCCCCCTCCCATTTCTCCCCCTTGGTTCGATTTTACCCATTAACGAACTTGACTGAGATTTTATGACCCTTGATTTTATGTATCAGTTTGGAAGAGCTTTGTGCCGAATTATTGACGTTATCAAGTCCATAAAAAAGTGACATAAATAGCTAGATAGATAGATAGATAGACAGACAGATAGACAGATAGATAGATAGATAAAGTTTTGAACTGGGGGTGGTTTTGTGTTCTGGGAGTCATAATCGGCGTAGATCTGCAAAAATTTTCCAAAAATTCCAACTTAGTGGAGAATGTAATAGGTAGTATTTCTTACGAAATCTACCTAAAATTGCCATGTCATAAAAATGGTTAGGATTCAAAACCCCCATTGGTACCGCTGGAGTGTGAATTAAAATAAATTTGTAATTAATTATTATCTGTATACTTCTAGAAAAAACTCCAAACTCCATGGATCCAAATGCTGCTTTCTATACCTACATGGGCGCTTCTAGCAGGAATGATTGGCCAGTACTGGATGACATTTTATTTCATTTCTGTGCATACAGCATATTTATCGGATGTCCTAAATTTACATATAACAGAAGTAAGTGAAATGTTTTAACATAAATGTTTTAGGTATTTATGTATTATCCGTGCCAGGAAGATAGATCACCAAAAATGGTCGCCAATCATGTTTACGTGTGGGCTATTATTTCTGATTCCAAATCAGATTATTAGTTCTCGAGGATTATTAAGTACGTTAAAAGATGTATTTAACTAAATTTATATGAAAGAACTGAATATAAAGTTTTATTAAATTCCGAGCATTAGTTCTTGAGATAGAGCGCCCACAGAATTTTTGTCACATACAGACAGACAGACAGACAGAGTCAGAGACAGACATTTTCAAAAAATAGTCAAATCGTGTTCAGGACCTTCTAAAACGTATAAATCCGTCGAAAACCGGAAGTCGAATATTTTCATGAATCCAATACTTTCTTCTTGTAAAGATAGAAGAAAGTAAAAATCACATAAAGGACGCGTAGTTTTGGAGTAATCGATGAACATACATAAAAAAAAAATACATATGCATCGAATTAAGAACCTTTTTCTTCATTTGAACACACATTGAATTCTCATGCACAAGGAATGCAATAACATTTTCTGTTTCAAATTTATCATAAGAAAATTTAAATGTTTAACTTCCATTTTATATACTAGGATATTCTGCTCTCTACAAACTATACTCGCCAACCCCCGTCCAGACACCGCAGGTTCCAAAAAACGCTTATTTGCTCTGTTTAAAAAATTACCTGATTACAGAAGATGAATAATGTTACCACAACTAGTGGTGGTCTTTTGTAATCTGGTTGCTATTCATTTCTCTTTGGCTGAAAGATTTTTAGGTTCCCAAAGCGGTTCCACGGCTGTCGCGACAGCTGACAGCTGTTTTTTCTGATTCATTATGTAAGATCTATCACACTTCTATCTATTCCAGAGTTTCCTCTTTCAATTAAAAAAAACTATCTCATGAATCGGTTGCGTAATGACCAATTCGGAAGCATCCTCTTTCGATTAAAATAAAATCACATGAATTGGTCGCGTAGTTTCGGAGTAATCGATGTACATACATAAAAGAAAAAATATATATACGCGTCGAATTGAGAACCTCCTCCTTCTTTTGAAGTCGGTTAAAAACAGCTGATTTATTAAGACTGAACCTTCAGTTAACTACGTGCAACGTAACATGAAAGTTGTTAAAGTTTTATCAATGATTGATAAGAGAAGAAGATGAATAAGTTTTCTTTTGTGGCAACAACTTTGCGATACACAAGATTTAAATTTTAAGTTTATTATCGCTAACGGTATCAGCAACTAGCCGTATATGCTTTTATTAAACCACTAGCCGCCACTGGCGACCAGTTTGGTCGCCCTTAAATGTATGTTAAGCATTGTAACAAATTATTTTTATTCATAATTTATTTTTTTCCTTAATCCTTCGCCAAACCGGAAAAATCTAATAGACAAATCAAGAACTTTTGCGATCGTGGTGGCATTTCGCATATTTTTTGTTGTTATGTATTTCATCTTTCTTGACAAAAACCGCTTAACCCACTTTATAATAAATTAATCATTGTGTGTGTGTTTTTAATATAAAATAAACTATTTCATAATAAAATAAAAGTATATGCTGTTTTAGTAATCTCTAATAGGTACCTGAAAATGGGATTTTCTCGCCAAAATGGCGCAAAACAAAAATTCCGCCAACCCTGGTGCGTCCGTGACAGCTGTTCCAATTTAAAATGCATGACGTTCACATTTTTCTTTAAAATAGAAAATAGATAAATAAGAAATATTATCATAAATCAAAACATTTGATTTCAAAATTAAAATATCGTTTCTAATTAATACACACGAAAAATAAAAGCTGACAATTTGTTTCGAAATTTGATCCATTAAATATTATTACATGAGTTCAACCACGGAGTTCAACTTACATCAAGAAAAGATCCGAAGGAAGTTGAGTTGTATGGAACAGAGTTATGGTAAACTTTGACTGTCTCACTGGTGCTGATTATTTTTTTTTACACCAGGCAGCGGTCCAAAAATTCATGGTTTAATATTTTAAACGTTCACAACGAATGAATCTTTTTTTTTTGTTGTTGTTTACTTTCATGGATAGAGAATTTGAACAGCGAACCTAATTGAAACTGAAGTTATTGCAGAATGTATACATAATTGAACGTAAGTCATCTCTCAAATATTAATTTATTTTGAACGATCTTTCTAAAAATGTAACTTTTATGCAGTTTTATTAGAAAAAATAATTTTGAATAAAAATGGCTGCCTGGCATATGAAACAGTGAAGCGGCATCCCGGAACTGTTGAGGACAGTCACATGACATACGGTTTTATTATAGAGATTTCTTTATTTTATTTCTAGTAATTTTTAAGTTGTTCTATTTCATTTAATAATATATTTTAACGGTATATCATAAAATCAACATTTTTGTTTGATAGATTTTATTTTATTGGTCTTATTGAATTTTAATGACAAAATCTCGTTGTAGTTATCCAATACTTATGTTTAATTGTGATAACATCTATTGGATAATAAATAAGCGTTGCATATTTAAGGAGGATCTCAAATGACCTGCTCAGCAACGTGACACATTTTCAGACTTATTTTTAAACCCAAAGGCATAAAATTGGAAGACTTGACTATTGAAGCGATTTGGAATCGAAATGAGTTTTCCATTTTTTGATCAATAAATTGCTTATCGAGTTATAAGCGATTCGTATCACGTGATCACACGTTTTTCGCATTTGTCGCGGGTTGCCGCATGGGGAATTCGGTTCAAAACGCCGACTTCGACAGTATTTTCTAAAGGATCTTCTGCCTTCACAAAAAAAATAAATAAATAAATAAATAAATAAATAAATGGAAAACGTATTTCGATTAAAAAATTTCTGAATAAGAACACCTGCCAATTTCATGTATTTCAGAACAAAAATAAAGCATAAAAGGGTCAGAAAGAAGCTTTTTTTGGATTTGAGAACATCTTGAAGGAATGTCAGGATGCAGCTGAATAATTTTACATGAAATCAAACAAAAAGTAAAATAAAAATATCAGTTATCAAGATTCACACCCGATCCTTTTAAATATTAACTTTAACTCTCGTACGAAGTGCCGGTCGATGCATTTCTGAATGAAAGAGTCATCCTAGTTCCTAGAGGCTTAGCGCACAGGTTGATTGGTTATTTGTTACGGCCGATCTACACGATAAATATAGGTCGGCAGGGGGGGAGTGCGCTCCGTGATGAGGGTCTCTCTAAGGGATCCTAACAAATATTCACGCAAGGTTCGAAGAAAACCACGGAAAACTCCGAGCGGTTAGGTCGACGACGGCGTGACCGCGGTTTGAACCCAGCACTTCCCGTTAACCAGCTTTGAGAGCAAAACCTCTCAGTCACTGGGGTGGCTAGATGGCGAACAGTGGCGGAACTTTCCAATAAAAAAGAAAACTGCCCAGTTAAACTGAGGGCATTGAGCTCACAGGCTATTCACACTAATTGTATATTATGCTATTTTTTCAAAGAATAATGCTACTCGAAAAATAAAGAAATCGACAATATATTAAGGGGAGGAATAAGCACCGGTTTCCCCCCTTTATACTTAACTAATGAACTCCCAAAAATAATCAGTGAAGCACCTTATCACAATGAACCTATATACGAAATTTGAAGAAAAACGGATACTTCTGCATGAAAAACCCATTTATCTAAATTAAGGGGGAGTTAGCCCCCTTTCCCCTCTTTATACTTAACCAATGAACTCCCAAAAGTAATCAGGGAAGCGCCTTATTAGAATGAACCTGTAAACAAAATTTGAAGCAAAACGGATAATTCTATCACGAGTTATCGCGTTACGTACATACATACATACATACATACGTACATACATACATACATACATACAGAACGGGCGGGCACATTAGCTCTCAGGCTTTGATAGCCTGTGAGCTAAAAAGCTGGTGAAAACTCAGTGGAAAAGTTCCTTATTTCTACACACAACTTTCCATAATGGTAAATCAATGTATTTTTAAGTTCACCTTTATTACGTAAAGTATAGGGATTACAGTTTATCTTACCTCATACGTGATGTTGAATATTTTGAAAATTAATGTAGTGAATGACCAAAAAGTTTAGTAGTTTCAAAGAAAAAAGAAAGAAAAGACACGCGCCATGCATAGATTATGTAACACTTTCCAACATATTCAGAAAAAAGACTTAAAAAAACTCCCCAATTTAATAAAGTGAAATATGATAGCTAAACAAACAATTTGGAACACATTTAAAAAACCCAATTGTAGAAATTACCGTCCATAATTGGGAAAAGTATTCAAACTTTTTTGTGAAGCCCTGTATAGATTTCTATATATACTGCATAATATGCTAAAATTTAGTACTGTTAGGAAACGCATAATACTGTTAAAAATTCACTTTCAAGAATTTCTGTCAATAAACGGAAATGTACTCGAATTCTTTTGTGCGGCCCTGTATAGCCTTCTATAGAATTTATGCACAAGTATTATGCAACAAATCAGTTAAATTTAGACGCTTACCACAACTGAAAACGTACGTCCAGCTATTATCGCTCGTACACAGTACTGTAACCGAATTATTTTGTGTGTCCTTGTAAATGACCGATACACCACCATCTTATTCTACCCTAAGTTTCTTGTAGTGCACTTCAGGGCCCCACCGGTGGCTGAGAGGTTCTGCTCTCAAAGCTGGTAGACGGGAGGTGCTGGGTTCAAACCATTGTCGTGCTCGTCGACCTAACCGTTCGGAGCTTTCCGTGGTTTTCTTCGAACCTTGCCGTAAATACGGGTTAGGATCCGTTAGAAAGACCCTTCCACGGAGAGCACTCCCGCCTAGGGCCTATATCCCAAGAGTAGATAATCGACCGTCATAAATCAACCAACCAAGTGTAGTGCACTTCAGTGATGTGTATAAATTCCAATATGTTTGAAATAGAGTTACATCCATAAAATACATTGCAAACGATTTTTTCCAATCGACCATAATGTAACGGAATTATTTTGAATGTCCTTGTAAACGAACTATAAATGTTACACACTTCATTTTCAATACCGAACAGGCCACAATAAACTTGAATAACATATAGCGACCACCTCTCAAAATGACCATTTTTTTTTCATGGCACGAAATTTAATACGATAGGCTCAATGCTAATTTTATTTCCATTAAGAAGCCTACATCAGTCATGCGAAAAAACGCTCAAGCTAATGCTAAGTCTATGGGAAGGTTCTTGGCAGATTTCTCGCTCGCATTTTAATATTTTTAAATAATGTTTTTTGCATAGGATAGCTGAGGTCGATCTCTAACATTGTTAGGTTTTACTTTTTCGCTTTTCTGTTCCAGTTTTTTTATATAAGGGTACTTTCACTTTCAGAACCGGTTCTGAAATTGAAAATGTCCGCTTATAAAATAACTGGAACCAAAATCGAAAAAGTAAAAACTAACAACGTTAGAGATCGACCTCAGCTATCCTACGCAAAAAAAAAAAAAAAAAAAAAAAAAAAAATCATTTAAAAATATTAAAATGCGAGCGAGAAATCTGCCAAGAACCTTCCCATAGACTTAACTCTCTAATGCCCAATGTAGAATATATTCTAGAAATTCCAAAATTTAAAAATCGGAATTCATATCAGAAATAATAACTATTATTTTTTGTTTCTTTTTAATCACGGAATGTCTGTCATTAAATAAAGCAACGATTTCTATTCTGATTTTCTGGTATGAATTCGTAATATCTGAATTAAAAAAAATCCACTATTTTGGCAATATTCTGATTTTCTGGTATGTATTCGTAATATCTGAATAAAAATATCCACTAATTTGGCAACATTGATGGTAGCATATATGCTACCATGGGCATTAGAGGGTTAACATTAGCTTGAGCGTTGCTTCGCGTGACTAAAGTAGGCTCGAGACCATTGTCCATGGAATGGTCCCTTCATGAGCGACCAATTTGCTTGAAGAAACGGAAAAAAATTTCGTTCTTTCCTGGTTGTTTGACCTTAATTTTAATTTTATCTTTTAATTTTTTTTTTTTTTTTGTATTATTCCAGTAACTTTTAAGTGTTTAAACCCATTTGTGCCATTTAAGGCAATGAATCCAATTCTGACGACGAATCAGGAGTGCCGAACAGTAAACTCCTTGCCCTATCCTCTCGTGAAACCCTCAAAGAAGTAGATAAATTAAGGGTCCGTTCCCCTCATGCAAAAGCATACGCTCGCTAATGTTAATCCTATGCGGAATTATTTTACTAATACCTCGTTTGCATTTCAATATTTTTAAACGATTTTTTGTTTCGAAAATGAAAGTATCTTCGTAAAAAAAAAAAATCCGCAAAGAAAATAAAAAAAGTAATCAACGGCAACAGACAAAAAATCGTTTTAAATGTTGAAATGCAAACGAGATATTAGAAAAATAATGTCCCATAGGATTAACATTAGCGAGTGTGTGTTTTCGTATGAGGGGAGAGGACCCTTAATGGAATCTTGATTATCTGTTTAAGACTAACAAAAATTTACAATTATTCACTGAACTTTGAAAGCGTTTAGAAATAAAAGTTGCAAAAGATAAAATTATAAAAACAAAACAAACGTCAATTTATACTTTTTTTTTTTTTTTCCTTGTAGTAATTAACTAACGAATTTAAATTAAAGTTTTATTTTCGTATTTATTTATTTTCTTATTTCCTAATGTGAAAGATAAATTTTCATAACTTGCCATAACTTGCCATAACTTGCACTTTCATAACCTTATTTTCAACAATCAAAAACTAGATTTAAACGTGACCAACGTTAAGAGACCACCTCTCGGAGCGACCAATTTTTAATGGAACGGAGTGTGGTCGCTTTAGGGAGGTTTCACTGTATATGTTAAAATTTAAGCATTTTAAACATAGTGAGATACTGAAAAAATACAAACAGAGAAAATTGAATTTAAATACTTTAAGTCTGAAACATTCAACGGGAACTGGATACAGTAAAACGTCCACATATATTTTACAGACATGTTTAGTAACTATGTCATCAACATATAATTATCGAATCTTTATATAACTTTGCCAGAATACACTTGAAATGTCGAAAAAATATATATTTTTGTCATTTTTTACCAATTGGTAGGCAGCGAATACCCACAGATTAAAATTCTTTCACATTCTAAACTTACGATATTTTCTTCTTATTGATGCGAAAATATGCGTTAGATGGCAGCACTAAATACTTTTTGAAAACTAAATAAAATTTAAAATACGCAATTCTGGTTTGAGGAAAGTAAAAGAAAAGAAGAAACGTTAATTAAAATAAATTATATATATATATTTTTCATTTTGATTTGACATTTTCCTACAGCACATATATATCAAACATAAAATATAAACTAAGTTGAGAGCGAAAAATAGTTTTAAACATATCCGTCAGATGGCAGCAGCACAAGGTTTCAATGCATTTTCAGAAGGAATAAAATCATAAAGCTGCAGGATATGCTATTACCATGAATAAAATGTTAAAAAGTAAAGAAATATAATATCTCGTGTAGTTAGATTTTAATTCACACTGGAATTTTAATTATTCTCGTTTAAATTCGACGGAATAAGAAAGTTTAAAAATTATCTCTACAGTAATTGTTCATTTCAAATTCATATCTTCTGAACCGAAACTTTCTGACACATTTTCTGACTCATTTTTAAACGTACAAACATAAAATTAACAATCCTGAGTAAGGAAGCAATTTGTAATTGAAATAAGTTTCCCATTTTTGATAAATAAATTACACTATTGAGTTATAAACGTTTCTTGTCACGTGACAAGTTTTTTCCCTTTCTCGCACTGCCGGATATGAATTCGGTTCAAAACGTCGACTTTGACAGTATTTTCTGAAACATCTTCTGCCTTTAACAAAATATGGAAAACGTCTTTCTATTACATAGCTTCTGAATAAGAATACCTGCCAATTTCATACGTTTCCGAACAAAAATGAATTCAAAAGGTGTCAGAAAATAGCTCCTTTGGATTTGAGAACTATGTAAAAATGGAGAAATTTTTATACAATAATAATATAAAATCTGTAGATGAGGCAAAATTTTAAAGTTTTCATTCTTTGTATGGTTTCTTCGTAACTTTCTCATAATCGGGATACCTCTCCCTTTTTCCATAATTGAATATCCTTTACCTCTTATAAAATGACATACAAAATGGATTGTTAAAAAAACAATGAAATACAATTTCGAGCATATTCTGATGCAATACATATTTCAATCAATTCAATTTAACTTCAGATTAATTTTGTGTTCAACATAAAATGAAAATCTGCCTTTTCGTTGACAAATTTCAGTTTAGCGCCAAAGTGGGGTCTTATGGGTAATCTGATCTTATCATTCATTGTTTTATTTATTTATTTTATTTGGTCTGGGCAGTCAAGAGTCAATTGTAGGAAACTTTCCAGTGGCTATTTTACATTATTAAAGAAAAAAGATATTCATTGTTGTGGAAGATTAAAAAAAAAAATTATGCTTGAAAATTATTTAAAAAGTCACTAAGTTGACCTGCAGATTGCCAATGAATTTCATTCGAAAGTAATTTTTTGTTCTTATTCGATGATGTAGATGATGAAATTGTACGATATTTGTAAGAGCAATAAAACTGAAAGCGATAGCTCTGATAGTTGCCACCATCGTTATACAAGTTTAACAATAGCAACTGGGTGTTGGCCGTTCTTCCAAAAATGCATTGCGCTTTTCTGGTGATGACAGAAACGTCTGTAGTGAAAGAATCCTAATAAACAGGACTTTACAAATCTATATATATATTTGTCTTACGTGGCGCGGAAATATGGCTGAATTTCTAGCTTATTGTTGGCAACAACCTTAGTTTCCAGAGCTCAGACCAATGAAAAGACTAGAGTGTGTTAGATAGATCAGCCCCTTCTCCAATATGGCGGTCAGTGTCAGAGCAGTGAAAATCAAGCTAGCAAATATTAAAAGTAAAATAACATGTACGTAATCCAAAGCGTCTGAGATTATTCCTCATTTTAATTATGAGTAATATTGCTAATTTCAAATGAAGTCTCAACTCTTATTTAGAATTTATTTATGAATTCACTCACATGAAAAATCGGAGAGAAGTAAAAAATATCAACTGTCTAGGTTGCACCTGCTGCCATCTGTTGCAGAAATCTATAATCAATTAGAAAAGTAAAATGTCGAACGGAATTTAAACAATCACTGATGATAAACTATCTTCCTATTACGTAGTGTATGTTTTTTTTTTTTAAATGAATAAGTTATGCTGTATAATATTATAGGTGCAATAAGTTTTAAACAAATTATGATTCCAAGATCCTTTATTCATAGTATTTAAATGATTTATATGCTCATTAGTAGCTCCAACTAAATGCATTTTTAGTTATGTTTTCAACGGAATTCAATTACTTTTTTACATTAAAAAAAATTGTCAATTTCATATGTTCAAATGTTTTATGGTACTTATTCCGGCTAGAGTTACTGCAAAAATAAAAAGGTGCGAGCTAGCGAAGCGAGCTGGGACCACGTAGCGGTCTCAATGTGAATTGCTTTGCAATTCACGGCGGGGGGGGGGGGGTTGGCGAGCGTCAGCGAGTAGGGGGCTGAGTCCCCTAGTCTATATATATATTTGTCTTACGTGGCGCGGAAATAGGGCTGAATTTCTAGCTTATTGTTGGCAACAACCTTAGTTTCCAGAGCTCAGACCAATGAAAAGACTAGAGTGTGTTAGATAGATCAGCCCCTTCTCCAATATGGCGGTCAGTGTCAGAGCAGTGAAAATCAAGCTAGCAAATATTAAAAGTAAAATAACATGTACGTAATCCAAAGCGTCTGAGATTATTCCTCATTTTAATTATGAGTAATATTGCTAATTTCAAATGAAGTCTCAACTCTTATTTAGAATTTATTTATGAATTCACTCACATGAAAAATCGGAGAGAAGTAAAAAATATCAACTGTCTAGGTTGCACCTGCTGCCATCTGTTGCAGAAATCTATAATCAATTAGAAAAGTAAAATGTCGAACGGAATTTAAACAATCACTGATGATAAACTATCTTCCTATTACGTAGTGTATGTTTTTTTTTTTTAAATGAATAAGTTATGCTGTATAATATTATAGGTGCAATAAGTTTTAAACAAATTATGATTCCAAGATCCTTTATTCATAGTATTTAAATGATTTATATGCTCATTAGTAGCTCCAACTAAATGCATTTTTAGTTATGTTTTCAACGGAATTCAATTACTTTTTTACATTAAAAAAAATTGTCAATTTCATATGTTCAAATGTTTTATGGTACTTATTCCGGCTAGAGTTACTGCAAAAATAAAAAGGTGCGAGCTAGCGAAGCGAGCTGGGACCACGTAGCGGTCTCAATGTGAATTGCTTTGCAATTCACGGCGGGGGGGGGGGGGGGGGGTTGGCGAGCGTTAGCGAGTAGGGGGCTGAGTCCCCTAGTCTATATATATATTTGTCTTACGTGGCGCGGAAATAGGGCTGAATTTCTAGCTTATTGTTGGCAACAACCTTAGTTTCCAGAGCTCAGACCAATGAAAAGACTAGAGTGTGTTAGATAGATCAGCCCCTTCTCCAATATGGCGGTCAGTGTCAGAGCAGTGAAAATCAAGCTAGCAAATATTAAAAGTAAAATAACATGTACGTAATCCAAAGCGTCTGAGATTATTCCTCATTTTAATTATGAGTAATATTGCTAATTTCAAATGAAGTCTCAACTCTTATTTAGAATTTATTTATGAATTCACTCACATGAAAAATCGGAGAGAAGTAAAAAATATCAACTGTCTAGGTTGCACCTGCTGCCATCTGTTGCAGAAATCTATAATCAATTAGAAAAGTAAAATGTCGAACGGAATTTAAACAATCACTCATGATAAACTATCTTCCTATTACGTAGTGTATGTTTTTTTTTTTTTTTTTTTTTAATGAATAAGCTATGCTGTATAATATTATAGGTGCAATAAGTTTTAAACAAATTATGATTCCAAGATCCTTTATTCATAGTATTTAAATGATTTATATGCTCATTAGTAGCTCCAACTAAATGCATTTTTAGTTATGTTTTCAACGGAATTCAATTACTTTTTTACATTAAAAAAAATTGTCAATTTCATATGTTCAAATGTTTTATGGTACTTATTCCGGCTAGAGTTACTGCAAAAATAAAAAGGTGCGAGCTAGCGAAGCGAGCTGGGACCACGTAGCGGTCTCAATGTGAATTGCTTTGCAATTCACGGCGGGGGGGGGGGGGGGGGGCGAGCGTTAGCGAGTAGGGTGCTGAGTACCCTAGTTTGATAAAATGTGGTAGCCACTAAAAAATTCTAGTCGCCGGTAAAATAGATTTACCCCCCCTTCTCCCTCGTCTTCAAAAAGCGGAAAAGTTTTTATGGATTGATTAAGAAAAAAAAAAAGAAGGGCATAGGTTAGAATTATTAGTTACACAGTTTAGAACTACGTTTTCTAATGAAACTTATCAAAATCACATATCGTTCTGTGAAAAAAGAAATACTGTAAAGGCTGAATTAACAGGCATGTTCATGAAATGCTGATTGCCGAATGCTTCAAATGTCCGGGTAGTTGAGTACTACAAAAAAATCTATATCTGGTGAGAGAGACATCGACGAAATAGTGATGCAGGAAAATAGTTTTGTGCCTATTTTCCTGTCGAAATCAATCAAATAATTCTGATTTTATTATTTTAAAATTTACATATGATGAAGTTATTTTTGCCAAATTAAAAATAAAAGTTAAATAATTTTTTTGTGTGAATATAGTTTCTAAATTTATTTCTTAATATTGGAGAAAGAGAAAAAATGCCATTTGTGTACATTTCTTGCGTCAGTTTTTGTACAAAAATAAATAAATAAATAAAATAAAATGAAAACATGCCAGATTAAATAACTTGGTCGCCAGTGGCGACTTGGCGACCGCGTTTGCCAAGTCCTGCTAATAAATCATCCTAATCTCAATATAAGAGGAATAAAAAGTCAATGTGAATTGCGTCATTTAGACATATTTGTAAAAACACATGTCAATTTTCTAAATTAAAATATACGTTTTTACTTTAATGCTATTTTAAAGTGACGTCATTTTGACAGGTAAAGGCGTTGCCTTCTTAAAAATTTGGCGTCTAATTTCAGAGCAGTGAAAAATAATATAATTTTGACAGGTAAAAGCGTTGTCTTGTTCAAAATTTGGCATCTAATTGCAGAGAAATGAAAAATAATGTCATTTTGACGCAGTTATAGGAAAATGGAGAAGTTTTATTTTTTCAAATGTATGCTTTCCTTTTAAAATTATGTCAAGTAACTTTTAAGGACCTTGAGCCTGTTTGATGGTCTTAAAACGATTTATTTAAATTAAAACATATTTTCTATTTCAGTCTTCTTAAAAATTTGGCATCTAATTTCGGAACAGTGAAAAATAATGTCATTTTGACGCAGTTACAGGAAAATGTAGAAGTTTTATCTTTTCAATTGTGTGCTTTCCTTTAAAAATGATGTCAGTTAATTTTTAAGGACATTAATCCTGTTTGATGGTCTTAAAACGATTTATTTAAATTAAAAGCATATTTTCTATTTCAGCCTTCATAAAAATTTGGCATCTAATTTCAGAGCAGAGAAAAATAATGTCATTTTTACGCAGTTATAGGAAAATGTAGAAGTTTTATCTTTTCAATTGTGTGCTTTCCTTTAAAAATGATGTCAGTTAATTTTTAAGGACATTAAGCCTGTTTGATGGTCTTAAAAACGATTTATTTAAATTAAAAGCATATTTTCTATTTCAGCCTTCATAAAAATTTGTCATCTAATTTCAGAGCAATGAAAAATAATGTCATTTTGATGCAGTTATAAGAAAATGCAGAAGTTTTATCTTTTCAAATGTATGCTTTCCTTTAAAAATGATGTCAGTTTTTTCCGAGACCTTGAACCTGATTGATGATCTTAAAAACGATTTATATAAATTTAAAAGAAAATTTTCTATTTCAATGAGAAAATGACAGAAATAAAAGTATAATGAATAAAGATAAAATAATTCTTATAGACAATATTCTCGTAACGTCATATATAGTAAGTATAAATATGAAATTTTATTGGCTTATAAAAACAAAGTACACGTATTTAAATATTTTTTACCAAATTTAAAGTACAAATTAAAAAATAAGTCATAAAATCGACGTCTCTGAATATTTTTCAATATTTCCTTTATCTCTGCAACAATCGGATCAACCCGATTGTCACCATTTTGAAGAAATTTCATAAAAAACCTTTAAAATTAAAATTAAAGTACAACTAGTCGGATGTGCAGCACTACCTGTTCGACGATTTACACCAAAACCTAATCAGCAACAACTTATGACAACATCTAATTGAATCTGAAGTTTGACGAAAATGCGTGTATCCGTTCTTGAGATAGAGCTATTGCTGAAATCGCGCAAAATTGCAGCATAGCAGAGCCACTTGTTGGGCGATTTACATCATAAACGAATCAGCACCAATTTATCATCCCTGGCAATAAAAGTATGATTATATATATATATCTGACTTTGTTTTCGATATTACGAATTTCAATAATAATCTTATGCTAATTAAATTTAATTATTTTCATTAAACTAGTGGGCTTAGCCCCCTACTCGCTAACGCTCACCAACCCCCCTGAATTGCCAAGCAATTCACATTAACACCGTTACGCGGTCTCAGTTCGCTTTGCTTGCTCGCCCCTTTTTGTTTTACAGCAATTCTAGCCGGAATAAATACTACCATAAATACTTTTATCATATGAAATCGACAATTTTTTTTATGTAAAAAAAGTAATTGAAAACGCAATTAAAAATGCATTTAGTTGGTGCTACCAATGGGTATAAATCATTTAAATACTATGAAAAAGTGATCTTGCAAATACAATTAGTTTAAAACTCATTGCACCTATAATATTGTACAGCACGGCATAAATTCATTAAAAAAACACTACATGATATGAAGACAGTTTATATATATCATCAATCATTGTTTAAATTTCGTTCGACATTTTACTGCTCTAATTGATTATAGATTTTTCCAAAATAAATTATTTTTTACTTCAACAAGATAGCAACAGATGCAGATGAAATCTAGACAGTTGATATTTTTATTCTCTCCGATTTTCATGTGAGTGAAATTCGTAAATAAATTCTAAATAAGAGGTGAGAATTCATTTGAAATTAACGATATTACTCCTAATTAAAATGAGGAATCATCTCAAACGCTTTGGTTTACGTACATGTTATTTTAGTTTTAATAAATGCTAGTTTGAATTTAACTGCTCTCACACTGTCCGCCATATTGGAAGGAGGCAGAGCTGATCTTACTCAATCTAGTAAGTTCATTGGTCTGAGCTCTGGAAACTACGGTTGTTGCCAAACGCTAAGCTAGAAATTCAGCCTTATTTCCGCGCCACGTAAGAGAAATATATATATAGATAATACTTATTACTACGTGAACTTCCCGTGAATGTCTTTCAGTTTTCTAAGCGAATGACGTTAACCAACAAAATATATAAAAAATTCAAGCCCGTACCCAGTATATTTTGTTTTTTTTTGGGGGGGGGGAGTGGGGGAGAAACTTTACTTGTTTTCAGCTACAATGTTTGTCTGACAAATAAAGGTACATTAATAGATCCTTTCTCACTTGTTAGGGCGAAAATTCCCTCCCCCTCGTGTGCTATAGACAGGATCAAATTAGTTGATGCTATTGAAAATATTACTTTTTATTTTTTCAGAAATATTTATTTACTATGTAGAAATTTCATTTAAACCATTAAGAAATTTGCAGTTGACTAAGATTAGCTTGAGTATAATAATCAATATGATAATAACGTATTCTTAAATTAATATATAAATGTAGGAAGACAGCAAGTATTTATAACTGTTATACAACAACTCAATGGGGTGAAATGTTGCTCGAGTTATCATAGATTCACGATACATCAGTTCATGCTAACACAACGATGAACAATGAACGTGTGAACGAGTGTTCTATACTTTTTAGCCACAGTTGCTGTTGGTTATTTTACGCAAGCCTCGAAGAAGCTTGAAAAACTGCGTCTTTAGTGAACGACAAGAAGTCGGTAATGTTTAATACGTAATAATAATTTAATTGTATGTTGAATATCTGTATATTTTGTCGTTTATTAAAATTTGTTGTTCATATTTGTACTTAAAGAATATCAATTGTTCATGAAGTTATACATTATTCACCTTAATCCCATTTCTAACACCTTAATCTCATAAAGTACATCCTAAAAGTTTATAGACAACCATTTTTTTCGATTTAAAAGCTAACTAAACGAGTAAGAGAAAATAAATTATGCAAATATATAATGATGAAACAAAAATAACAAAATACTCAAACAACTTTTAACAGTCATAGATTTAATATATATATAAAAAAAGAGAAAAAATAAAGAAGAAAAAGGCTGTCCCAAAAGTATATAGACAACCGGTGTTAAAAGCTGATTTAAGTACTGATATCCAAAATTTGCGTATTCTAAGGTCATGTAATTGTGACGCAATAGTTTCCTGAGATAAAAATGAATCTGTCTTTTCGTTTCCGACTGATTTCAAAAATACGTCGCAATGTGCAATTTTCCAAAAAGCAAATTTTGCAATCTATCGTTTAAATGCTGGTGGATGGAAAGTTGTTGACATTGCAAGAAAAAATGGACGCATCAGGATTGGTATTTACCGAATTTTGTCAAAAGGTTACAATTTTGAAACAAAATCCTGCTCTGGATGACCAAAGAAAATAACTAAATGGCAAGACAGAGAGATTTTGAGATTAGTTTCAGCACAGAACCGAAATGGTCAACTTCTAAAGAAGTAAACGTTCCAGTATCAAAATCCACGGTCCATCGACGGCTGCAGGCAAGTATATTTCTTGATTATCGCAGAATACGCCCATCGCCAGAGTTTACAAAACGGCATAAAATCGCTCGTATTCAGTGGGACCGAAATCACATGAATTTGACAGATGAATGGTTGAGTATTCTTTTCAGTGATGAAAAGAAATTTAATTTAGATCGCCCGGATGGGTGGGCTTATTACTGGCACGATATTCGCAAGGAACCAAAAACTTTTTCAGCAGACAACTAGGAGGGGTTCACTCAGGGTGTGGGGAACATTTTCTTACAATGGAACAACCGATATTTCTTTTTTAAATGTCGTCAATGTTTAGAAGATTACCAGAAAACACTTGAAGTACAGTTACTTAAATTTGGAAAGTTGTTAGGTGGGGACAAATGCATATGCCAACAAGACAATTGCTCCATTCGCGTGTCCAACTGTACAATGCAGTGGTTTAGACAAAACAAAGTAACTTTTATGGACTGAGAAGCCATAAGTCCTGACCTGAATCCAATAGAGAACCTCTGGGAAATATTAGCTAGAGACGTATATGCTAATGGTTGTCAATTTGCAACGGTTCACGATCTAAAGCTGAAAACTGAATGAAGTTGGGTTTTTTTAAAGCAAGAATTTCTTCAAACTCTTGTTTTGAGTATGCCTGATCTAGTTTTTGAAGCGATTAGAAAAACGGCTTAAAAATTTGAACGTTAAAGGAAAAAAATGAGTTGTTTATAAACTTTTGGGACAGTAAAATTTAAGTTTTAATTTTTCTCACAAAGACTGTCATTGTGTAATATTAATTTTGTATCGTAATTGTCTTGATATTATTTATAATTATAAATTGTTTTGAAATTGTTACACCTCATTTTCAATTGTAAAATAAGAAAACTCCACTGTTTATAAACTTTTGGGACGCACTGTATATATATATATATATATATTACATTAATAAATTATCACTGTATTTGAAAACACTATTGTTAAGAGGAAACCGCGATAAATTGACACCACGGCGAAATGATGCAATGATGAACTAATTCCGCGACGAATTTACGCCGCGACTGATTGACGCAGCCATATCGAATTGTCCTCGCGATGAATTGATACGACACCGTTCTTTTCCATTACTTCGATATTCTGTGATTGTGCTTATTACTATTGCTTAGTTTACTGATATATATTTATTGCAATTTTTTTTTGTTTGTTTGTTTTAGAATGGCATGTTCTCATCCTTACCGTACATTCTGCAAATAATTGTAACCTGGTTCGGCAGTTGTATTTCAGATTGGCTTACGAAAAGAAATTTTGCAAGTACAGATACCGTAAGGAAATATTGTAACACCTTAAGTATGTTCTTTTTTTCTTGTTAATGTACTAAAAATAGCTCTTTTACTATCTTAAATACAATGGTCTGTTGCATCTATTTTACAGCGTCAGTAACGCTGTCGTCATACTGACGCTGGCAACGACCGCAGCAATCAATTTTGATTTTATCGGACATTTATTAATTTTTTTGCATTGCACAATTTCAATTTTTATAAACCATCGAATGCGGAAAAAAGGAACTTTCAAATGCAATTTGTTCGAAAACTGTATCTGAGTTTATTGATTTTTTATGGTTTTTAAAATGATTTTTTTAATCCGGGTGCAGTTTATCGAGTGCAGTCCGATTACGGAAGATTATTCCGTTTGCATTTAAAACTATATAAATAGTTCAGCTTTTATTTCCGGCTAATAGTTCTTAACGAAATTAAAACTTCATCAATAAATAAATAAATAAACAAATAAATACATAAAATAATATAAATAAAACATATATTTAACAGATATGTAATTGAACGAATTGATTAAACACTGAAATAATCGTAAAAAAAATTGCTATAAATAGTGAAATCTATGGCGATTTCGTTAGCTATTAATCGCCGGAATACGAAAATACCGAATTTAAAATAAATTATTTGAATACATAATTGATAGTTTTCAAATAAAATAGCTTTTGGCGTAGTTGGTGGGTAGGCTAAAAATATATTAAATCTATCAGAGTTTTCAAGGAAAATTTATTTTTATATGTGTTTTGTCTTCCAGGATGTCCGGGTTGGATCACCTCGTTTATATTTTGTAACAAACACATGTCCGTCAGTAACGCTCGCGTCATATAACGGTGATGGCGAGAATGTGTTTACAACTGTATGAAAGTTACAGCAATAGAGTTAATTATTCGCTAAGCAACAAAATTAAAATTTTGCATTTATTTTAATTAGGATAAGTTTAGGTTTTTGCAGGTAGTTTAGTTATTGAGTTTGGGTTTCTATTTTGACACCCTAAAGTTACAAATATACAGGCTGCTATAAAATAGATTGGCGAATTTTATAATGAAAAAGCAAGATGACGGTCACAGCTATTAAATTTATATTGGATCTGTAAATTCGGAACGTTCTTTAGTATTCTTCTTTGTTTTAATTCCAAATGCTACCGACAGAAGGTGCTGCATCGTCTCAAACTGTAAGAATGGCCAGATAAACTTACATTTTCAAAACTCAAAACTCTTTTTTACAAGTTTCAATAAATATCAGAATGAATTGTTCACCTAGAAACTACATTTTCAATTTTGTCGGAGTCTTCATAATTCACTATTCCCGATCTTGACTTTTGGGAAGCATTTCACATCTGGAAAAATTCAAATATTAGAGTGGATCAAATGAAAACGGAACAGGAGCAATAGAATGAAATGATATGGTTTATTTCAAACACAATCTCCAAATCTACACAAGCACTTGTCCCACTGTTACACCAAATGGTGAATACCTTTCTCATAGAAGTCCTTTGACTGAAATCGGAACCAGTTTCGAACATTGTCCATGATTTCGCTGTCGGAGTAGAAACGGCGACCCTTCAATGTCTTTTCCAGCGGACTAAAGATTGAATAGTCACATGCCGAAAGATCCGGGCTATACGGTGGGTATTTCGGAACTTCACCAGTTTCCCTTGCGGAAGTGCTGCACACGAGTCAATGACAGTGCATGTTCTCCGTTACACTGCCTTCATTCGCCAATGCGCTTCGCCAAAATTCAACTTCTTCTACCGCTATATAACGATTAACACTCGGTTGCTTTTTTTACTCGCAAACATTCCGCAGACGCAAATGAATAAAAACAACCGATTGCCTGACGGACGAAACTGTTGGCCGATCGTCAGGGCATATCACGTGCTTCTGCGTGACTACCTAGGGCAAGTTCATTTCCTCAGTAGGAGTTGTCTTCCTTAGATACCCACTCTACCCTGTACACAAAGTTCACCAAACTCATAGAAAAATAAACCGAATTATAACCACTATTCCGTTTTCATTTGACCACCTTTATAGTTTAGTGATTGATTTGACAATTACTCCCAAATTTTCACAAGACTGTATGCCATTTCTTTAAATCACTCTTCTCCTCATTCTATCTATTACGTTCATATGCTTTTACTACTTCATTTTGAATGGGGCACTTCTCATTGGTCTCCTTCAAATTCGTCATATATGCCGAGGTTACTTATAGCTTTGCCGATCCTTGAATTTTTGTGAATTCGCCTTCGGTACAAGCTAATATGCTTCCTCCCTCTTTAATTGTTTCACCTGTATTTGTATTTAATATTTTGAACTTGCACTGATGATGGAGTTTTAGACACTCTGAAACAGCTGTCAGATATTTACATTATAAAATATTTTGTGCATTTTGTCACGTTGTTTTTATTATTATTATAATGAATTTTTAGCAATTTAAAGTTAGAAAGTAATTTATCATTTATAAAAAGGAAAATAGCACTTGGGAGAAACTTTGCAAAAAATTGTAAAAATGAGCATCTTAAGTGTAAAAGTATAAATAATGGCCAAAAGCTGCAAATTTTACATCTAAAGTGTAAAAGTTGGTAAGTATGTAATATTTAACACCGAGTCTTTAAGTTCTAAACAAGCAATGCCAGTCATGTTTGTGTAAATCTTTTTTTAGTTTTCTCAGAATTCATTTTTTGCATCTTTAAGTACAAAATTCCGTTGCAACTAGAGGGCGGGAACTTCCCATGCTTTTAACACTAGCATATTTCTTTAATTTTTCTAAAATTATGAGCAAAAATAAAAAAAAAGTCTAAAATAATCTAAATATAAAGTCTAAACAGTATTGTTACTGAAATAATATATGAAGAAAGGGTGAAAATAATTTTTTTTTGGATAAGCTCAAAATCCTCAAAAAATGATTACGTATAGCTGCCAACTTTTACGCTTTTTTGTTACCACTAAAATTGAATAGAAATTTAGTCCTTACGTAATTGCACTATTTTGTCCATTCAATAAGATAAAATTTACTGTCAAATTTTAGTGGTAGGAAAAGAGCGTAAAAGTTGGCAGTTATGATTACGTGTTTCCTTTGTAGTTGATGTTATAGAAGTGGACAATATTTATTATATTGTATAACCTGTTAAAGTATTTATATAAAGTTACACATTGCTTTTTAAACTTCAGAATTAAAAATTCATTGAAAATTAACACATGCGTTCTATTGATTTATGTAAACTTTGTGTTAAGAACTTTGTATAAATGATTTCTCAATATCCCTGCAATGTAACAATAAGCATTGTTTATTGACCATCTGTATATTTTTATACTGACCAATGTAAGCTTTCGTCCCTCTGCAGTATTCTAACTTGAGCCAGATACTGATTTCATACATGTGACCCAGGTAATCCTAATCAATAGCCACCAAGTTTTTTTTTTTATGTATCATTGTGTAATTTTTTTGAAAATTTGTTATATGTACAATATAGTATAATTGTGGACCCAAATTTTAAAGTACTTAAAAAAGTTGTATCTGTAACTATTATCAAGTGATAGGTGTTTGAATTTTGAATGTGGCCCAAGTAACCCCTGATTACGTTATGCTGTACTGTAGCAAAATATAAATGTTTCTTAATCTACGAAAATCCTCTTTAAAAAAAAGCTATGCGTTGCTGACGACTGGGATTTTCGCTAATCGTTGACACAGATTAATATCAGAAAATGAAACATTTGAAGTTACTGAAAAAATTAATTGCTTGAAAAGTATTTGTCAGAAAATTGTTAGACAAACTGCGTTAGAAAGGTAAAAAATTGTATTTTTCTTGATATAAATTTCAAATCCACTGATTATGCCATTTTTCAAATATTGAATTTCGAAAATTACCAAATTTCACAATGGAGTAATATCATAGCGAAAACTTCACGCGTAAAACAATAATGATAACAGCAATGTGTCAGCACGAGTCACAAATTATAGTAGCCTTATTATTCTGTCAAAATATAAAACTGAATTATAATGTCACGAGTGCATGATTTTTATTTAATTCTCGACAAATACTAGATGCGCCATTTCTTTTTAGTTGTGAATAATATAGGTTAATTCACGTTACATAAAAATGTAGCTATAAAACATATAAATCAATGGAAAACGGTAAGTAATAAATTGTAAACGTAATAGTAAACCGTATTAAAAAAAACATACCTTAGTGAAATAAGTATCTGTTTTTATGTTATTTTAGGATATTCCAGGTAAAGGTACAGATTACTTTAAAATACAAGGTTAAATTCACCGATATTTTTCGTTTGATTCAAGGTTCTTTTGGAGAAACCGACCAGCGCAGCGGGCGTAGTCTGCTAGTATAATATATCCACGGATGAAAATACACTGTATATTAATCCGTTTTCTCAAACCGGAATATCGGTTTTTCGGTTGCTATCCTTTCTGAATTAAACATTTCCAGCTGCGTAAATGAATTTATGCATGCAAGAGTAATAAAATAACATTAATTTTTATGTTAATGTGTTGTTGTTGTTGTTGCACATCCCCTTAGGCCAGCAGGGCTAGACCAGATCCATGATGCACCCCCATGATGCATATGCACCCTAAGAAAATCCAGCACCATCAAGGAATCATCAGAAAGATCCTGCTTGGAGAGCCCCAGGCACGCAAGGATATGATCAAGAGAAGCCCGCTCAGTGGAACACTTGGTGCATATGTTGAAGCACTTGATGTCCTCAGAAAATTTTATAGTTCTAAGGTACCCACTACGAAAGCAAGCAAGAATGGTTTGTTCCTACCTGTTAAAACCAACAGCAAGATATTCTCCCGGTCGAATACTCTGGTACCAGTGGTGCTCGGGTAGAACAATCCAAGTGATTCTATTCTTGCTTTTTGTTCTAGAGTAAGTCTCTAAATATGTGAGGGGTGCAGAAGGCACCGAGACATCACATGCACCCGCCTTGGCCAAGGTGTCCGCGAACTCATTTCCCTCAAGATCGACATGGGAAGGAATCCACTAAAATTTATGTTAATGTTAATTCTGCTAATTTATCTTGGTCTGTTAAAGATGTTTGTTGAACATGAAATTGTTTACTTGAGAATGGGTTGCATCCGGAAAACCTACACTGACGGAAAACAAAATCACAACACCAAGAAAAAATTATTGTAGAGTAATGAAATTTGGACAATGTATTTGTCTAGTTAACATGTTTAATTGATTAGATTTTCAAGATCACAGGTTAATTTAAGCTCAAGAAAATGCATTTCAAATGTGAAATGTTGTTACATTAACAGCCAGTGTAACCTCCAGAATTTTGAATGTAAGCCTGCAAACGTGCATGCATTGTGTCATACAGATGTCGAATGTCACTTTGTGGTGTGGAGTTCCATGCTCGTTGTACTTGTTGTGTCAATACTGGGACGGTCAGTGCTGGCTGTGGATGGTGTTGGAGTTGTCGTCCAATGATATCCTATGCGTGCTCAATTGGAGACAGTTCTGGTGATTTCGCAGGCCAAGGTAACATGTCGACACTCTGTAGAGCACGTTGCGTTGCAACAGTGGTATGAGGGCGAGCGTTATTCTGTTGGAAAACTCCCCCTTGAATGATGTTCATGAATGGCATCACTACAGGTTGAATTACCAGACTGACGTACAAATTTGCAGTCAGTGTGTTTGGGATAACCACGAGAGTGCTCCTGATGACATAGGAAATTTCTCCACAGACCACGACTCCAGGTGTAGGTCCAGTGTGTCTAGGCCGCAGACAGTTTGGTTGCAGGCGTTCCCCTTGCCTCCTTCTTACCAACACAGGGCCATCACTGGCACCAAGACAGAACCTGCTTTCATCAGAAAACACAACAGATCTCCACTCCGTCCTCCAATGAGCTCTGGCTTGACACCACTGGCGTCGAAAACGTCAATGGCTTGGAGTCAGTGGAATGCACGCTACAGGGAGCCTGGATTGGAGCTGTCCTTGAAGTAACCGATTTCTAACAGTTTGTTGTGTCACTGTGGTACCAACTGCAGCTCGAATTTCTGCAGCAGACGCAGTACGATGCGCCCCAGCCGTACGCCGAATACGGCGGTCTTCCCTCTCAGTAGTGCCACGTGGCCGCCCGGAACCCAGTCCTCTTGAGGCAGTACCATCCCTTAACCACTGCTCCCAACAATCATGCACAGTGGATACATTCCGGCCAAATCTTTCTGCAATATCGCGGAAAGAAAATCCAGCTTCTCGTAGCCCTATTATACGACCTCGTTCAACCTCGGTGAGCTGTTTATAACGGCTTCTTCGTCTTCTTAAAGGCATTCTTAGCTAACATCAACTCAATACGTCAAATTTCGAAGATAAATAACGCTCACGAACTTTACAGCACGCATTTAAAGCAAACCTGATTTGCAAGTTCTGAGTGGCGCTACTAGCGCCACACTTATGCGCGAAGCGCGAAATTTGAATCGATGTCACCTTTCAGATGTATAAACACGCGTACCAAATCTCGTTTATTTAACACAAGTATTTCTTGGTGTTGGGATTTTTTTTTCCGTCAGTGTATATTCCGCATTGAAAAATCTGTTTAATCTAATATATATAATGAAAATTTTTCTGTCTGTCTGCTCTTCTATACAAATCAACAGTTTGAAAGCCAGAATTGTGAAATGTTACGTGAAGGTGTATTAAAACACGGCCGAGGCAACTAAAGTAATACGGAATCGAAATAATGTATAGTTAATTTTTAATTAATAAAAAACAAAAATCTAACAGCTTTGTCCTATTAGATTTAAGCATTTTTTGTTATAGCAGTTGCCACCAATTAAAAATTCAGAATAAAATTCTTTCTACAATAATTAATTTTCGATTGAAAGATTTCTACCTGAAAAGTGAAAATGAAAAAAAAGTTTCAACGATTGAAAAAAAAAATATTAATATGGCGTCATATTGGAAAAATAACGGAAATTTTCAAACATTTCTCAATAATACAAGGAGTATGAGTATGTGTAAGTACAGAAAGCAGGTTAATATGACGTCATTAGAGAATTAAAAAGAAAATTAATATGACACCAAATTGGAAGTTTAACGGACTTTTTCAAATGGTTGTGAATCATACCAAGAGAGTATCAATATGACTAATAGAGAAATCAAGTAGATATGACGTCAGCAAGTGAATATATTGTCATATGAGTTTGAGGAGCGTATTGAATCATTATGAAAACCCGATTATGTTAATATTGGCATACTTTACCATTTTGAAGTTCTCTGTATAACATATTTAATTTTTAAATCGATTTTTCTACACAAACATTCTTAAAATCTCGGACAACGCCGGGTACTTCAACTAATATACCATAAAAACTACTCGGAAACATTTCCGAAAAACAGTGACAAAAAAAAAACCTTTTTATACATGCTTCTTTAAATCTCGAAAATATATTTGGTTTCTGATGTTTCTAAAGATAAAGAACACTTTTCGGAATCGTGGGTAACTTGTAAGAGTTATTGTATAACTTCGTTATTTATTATATTATATTTTCCTAAATAAAGAATTTTTTTTTTCAGTGATACAATACTCATTCTCACATCTTTGATTAATACTATTTAACTTGCAGGTTGTTTGGGTTTCTCACTCAGTATGCTTGGTGTAGCCTACGCCGAGTGCAGCGTGTATCTTAACATCATATGTTTCTTCATAGCGATGGCTTCGATTGGACTTGGATTTCCCGGATGCTTGACAGTGCCTATGGACATGACTAAAAATTTTGCTGGTAATATTTGCTTGTTAATAAAATACTCGGTGATTATAAATGATTAGAGTTGTAATTATTCCAACTGAGTGAAAAAGTGTATCGTCTGACATACAAACCCAAAACTTAAACTGCTAATACTCTACTGCTTGAGCTACCTCGGCGACAACCCAGCTGACAAAATTAATTTAGTTAGAAGAATTACAACTCGTGTGATTTCTTTCACAATCTATATGACTGTGTTAAAAATACCAAGATGTAGTTACACATCCATCTTTTCTTGGAGTTGTGTTACTTGCAATTTATTCTGTTGAGCTGTTTCAGATAACAGACAAGATTTGATAGTCTAAGAGGTATTGCTCAGACGAAAAAATCAAGTCCGTAGAGCATAATGTCCCTCCCGGATTACTTTATTGAGGTACATTAAAAAACACAATGTTTAAACATTTGCCCTGCATGGGGAGAACACACACGCGACACGGCGCAGGGTGGATTTGAATTAACAGACAAGATGTTATTACCAAAAGGTTGTATGAGGGAATTGTGTGGGCTCAGTTGTCACCCAGGCAGCTCAAGTGGCAGATCATTGTCAATTTAAGCCAGAGGTTCAGGGTATGACTTCCAGCCTGGACAATTTTTCACTCAGATGGAAAAATTACAAATCGTGTGATTTCTTTCCTAATCCAAATGGTTGTGTAAAAAATAATCAATCGGCGAGTATTACTGGCAAAGGATTCCGACATTAAATTTATTAATTACTAACTGCAATAGTACAAAAAATCGTTGCTAAAAGATAATAAGACTTTGTAAAAAACGATACAACGTGGGGTTAGGTATAGTATCATATATATTATTTCTCCTGTCAACATCCCTTTTTCTAAGAAAATACGAAACGCAGAACGACGATTGAGATACCATATGAAAGGATTTTGAACAGGCTTCTGACATAGTACATTTAGATTTTCTTAAAACATTTTTTTTATTAAAATTTGCTGATAATTGAAAATTAAATCGGCATTGTTTTCATAAATGAAATGAAAGGTTTTCTTCAAATTAGTGTTACCACAAAAATAAAATTCCGGAGTAATTATATCACGCTCAACAATGATTATAAAAAAATAAATAGCACAAAAAGATAGTGTGACATCTCCGCACGTGTTTATTTTATATTTATGATTAAAAATCAAAATTGAAATTGCAATGTTTAGGAGAAAAAGACACCATGGATTGTCCCATGTTTTTTTCGATGCAGTTAAAATACGATTATTATTATTTTTTTTTTCCCGCGCGCACCTTTTTGTAAGTTTGATGGAATAGATGAGCGGATATTCTGGCTTGACTAATTAATGTTAGGGAACAGATATCGCAGACGCACCGGGGTTGGCGCAATTTTTTTGTGGTGATATTTTGGCGAGAAAACTCCATTTTCGAATACCTGTTAGGCCTAGCTTGAGAAAACCTGATTGTTTTATTTTATAAAAAAATTATATAAAAATTTTTATAAAAAAAGTGTATTATAATTTTACTTTAAAACACACACATTTAATTTTATTATTACACACAGTTTTATTTAACACACACATTATTTTTTTATTACACATATTTTAATTTTATTTATTAATTATTTTTATATTATTTTATTTTTAATTTATTTACATACACATTTCATTTTATTATAACATATCAAGTTGCCATACAAAGAAAATATCACCAGGTTACCCCGCCAGGTAAAAAATCGCCATTTTACCGCCAAAAAGAAATCCCGGTGCGTTTGCGACATCTGTACCAATGATAGTGTACAGGTATTTTTATTCTTAATATTTCTTTAGAAGTTTAAATCTCTATATAAAAAAAATAATACAATGCTAAACAAATTGGATTGCTGTGCGAAATCTTCGCACGGGTCCACTGGTTGCTATATATACTAGCAAATTATAGATGAATATACCATGAACATTCAGAGAGATATGAAGCTTAACAGTAACAAGTATCGCTATTCTGTATGACTTTTTTAATACCTTATCCAAATCTGCTTATGATGAATAAAAAATTAATGAATAACACCACATTACACGGGGATGTCGGTGAATACATTGTCAATAATTCGGTTTTCCCTGGTAGTAGAATGAACTTAGAGTGGATGGTCTTAGAGTTAAAAAAATATTCCGACAGTTCATTTCTAATTTTGATTCTGAAATTGGCATTGAAACAACCTGAGATAATATTTTGACATACCTCCACGTACCTAATAATGTCTAAAGAGATAAGAATATGGTAAAACGCAAGACATTTGAAAATAGAAAAACCCAACAAAATCTTAATAAAAAAAAAGTAGATAGTTAAACAAAATATCAGATCTTTTCAAACAAAATGTACTCATACAAGTAAAACTAATATTCAAATTTTAATTGCTTAATAGGCGTATAGCCAACAGTGAAAAGGTACCTAAGCCGAGACTCGAACCCGGGTCATCGGTATAGCTCAAATTGATAGTGCGCTATACTGATGACCTGAGTTCGAGTCCCGGCTTGGGTACTTTTTCACTATGTTGGCTATACGCCTATTTAGCAATCAGAATTTGAATATTATGAATGCAAGCGTGTGAAATTTTCTATGGAAGATTTTGCAAGTATTAAATATACATTTATTCAATTATCGATGCTGTATTTTCTTTGGTTTCGTGTTTGCCCTAGGGTTGGTTGCTCACGGAAAATATTCCATCTTGTGCTGCGTTTGTAGCATGGCTAACATGTTATAGTGAGAAAGTGCCAGGCTGAGTATCGTTCCCAAGTGCTTCAGTTGGTAGAACGTCAGTGCGCTATACTGATGACCCGGGTTCGAGTCCCGGTTTGGGTACTTTTTCCCTATGTTGGCTATACGTCTATTAAGCAATTAAAATTTGAATATTATGTATGCGAGGCATGTGAAATTTTCTATGGAAAAATTTCCAAGTATTAAATATAGATTCAAGTAAAACTATATCACATGTCATAATTGAATTCTATTGAAATGAAAAAAACAATCAATATTTCTCTCAAAACAAAGACCTTGTACAAAGTTTAAACTTGGCAGAGTGCCAACCACGCTTCGGAAAGAGGTCGCAGAATTACTCACGAACAATCACCTGTCAATCATATTTGGCGTAACAGTAGACAATTGCGATTAAAAAAATTCAACAAGACTTTTAAAAATTCACATTTGACAATAAAATGAACCTCAGTATGGCAACTTTTCTATTACACAGTTTCACATGATGGCCATAATTAAAGTGACAGTACTCAGCATGCTCTGTAGCGCGACCTAATTGCGAAAATGGAGCTAAATTCTGTATTATGTTTAAACAAGACGGGGAACGAAGGATTCCTCAAAAAAAAAAAAGTTCCAACGCTAGGTGTAAATGTGGCGGTGTGTAATATGAAAGTTGCCATATTGAGATTGATTTTAATTGTTAAATGTGTTAAATTAAAGTTAATTTTATATCAGCATTGACCCTGTATTTTTAAGACTCTCTTTTGTATTGCAAAGCGCCACATTTCCCCCTAGCGACGACTTTCGGAACTAATTTTTTTTCTAATCTTTTGTCCCCCGTTTTGTTTAGTCATAATGCAAAATTTGGTCCCATTCTCGCAATTAGATCGCGTTATAGAGCACGCTGAGTATTGTACACTGGCCTTCAAAAGTTAAGGTACAACCGGTTTTTTGCGTTTAATTTGCAAATGAATGAATATAGAAACAACAAATTTGGAAGAAATGTGCGCTAAACTGTTATTTATTAAATGCGACACAGAAATTTACTTAAGTTAAACGTATAAATGAAATTACAACAAAAAAGCACTCATGGTGGAAAATTCCATTCTTGGAGAAATCAGTACATCGCAGTATTATGCAGTAAAATGTGACAGAAACATTAAAAAACTGGTTCTAATACGGAATATGTCCACCCCGGACTTGAATGCATTGGCGGCATCGACTTTCCATGCTCTCAATTAAATTGTCGGACACCGAAATAGGTAACGCTGACCAGACTTGGAGTAAGCCTTGTTCCAGCTCATTTAATGACCTTGGAGGAGGACTTAAAGCCGCAACCTGTCTTCCAAGATAGTCCCAAAGATGTTCTATCGGACTCAAGTCTGGAGAGTGAGCTAGTCATTCCATTCTCTCCAAACAGTGATCCTCAAGATAATCCTCAACAACCACAGCTCGGTGTGGTCTCGCATTATCATCCATTAGAATGAAACCATTGCCAGTAGCACCGGCATATGGGCGCACATATGAATCAAGGATCTCATCCCGATATTTCGCACCAGTCACAGTTCCTCCATGGAACACATGCAGGTCAGTGTGGCCTCCGAGTGAGATCCCTGCCCAAACCATGATTCCACTGTTTCTGTACCTGTGTGTTTCGACAGTGTTTGATTGATGGTATCGAGTGCATTGTTCTCTCCAGATCAGAAGACGTCCTGAATCGCTCTCCAGTGTGAATCTTGACTCGTCTGTGAAGAGTACAGAAACCCACTGTTGTCTGGTCCATGAAACATGTTCTCTTGCCCAACATAAGCGGGCCCTTCTCTGTCGTCTGTTAAGGGGGACACACAAAACTGGTCGCCTTGCATAGAGACCTGCATTGTGAAGACGTCTTCGCACCGTAGTAGCGGAGATTCTTCTCCCTGATGCTGCAAAGTGGTCTGCAATGAGTTGTGGCACAGTAGTACGTCTTCTTTTTCGGGCCGAAAGAGCAAAAAACCGGTCTTCTGCAGGTGTTGTAACATGTGGGCGGCCTGGAACATGTCTTCTGGACACAGAATCTTCGGATTCATACTGATCCCAGAGTCGTTGGACTACACTGCGAGACACATTGAGCCGTCTAGCAGTATCGGCCTGTGACAACCCCATTTCCATCCATCCTACCACCCGCCAACTTAATGAATTGGGCAAACGAATTCTTCTAGACATTTCTAGACTCTACTGGCTGTTGTGAACAAAACTGACAACAATAGTTCGAATACAACAAAACTTACACGCGAAATTACGAAAGCTTCGTAATTGCATATTTTTCTCTCAATCACAAATACCTATTCTTTTCTATAAAATAAAAGTGGTAGCTGTAATTTTTGAGTAAGTTTCTTTAAAGCTTATTATTGTCATTCATATAAACTATGAAGTTTAATCTGACTGCCATTTTTTCTCTGGTGAGCTTCAAAAAACATGTTGTACCTTAACTTTTGGAGGCCAGTGTAACTTAAATTATGGCCACACTGTATTTCTCTTTATATTTCATGAATAACAATTCAGTTCTCATGCAAACTGATTTTTAAAGGATTCTAAAAGAGTTTAAGAAACTTAGACTACATTCTTGTTTCTCAAATAATAACTTTGTTTTTCTTTTTTAGGTGCGTTCGTAATTATATAAATACATAGAACCTATAGGCGTCCTCTGATCCATCCGTCTGTCCACATATAACAACGCAAAAACTACCCAACTGAATGGTTTGAAATTTAATATATATAGAGTTGCAAAAAACCGGTTTATTCCCAGGTTTATTTCCAATAGACCCGGTTTATTCCCAGGTTTATTGCCAAAATACCTGGTTTATTCCGAAAAACCAAGTTTATTCTCAAAAAACCCGGTTTATTCCCCGGTTTAAACCGGGTTTTTTCTAGCCTTTGCAACTCGAAATATATATTATCGTTGCAGATTTTGTCGAATAATTTCAAATTTTATGAAAATAGAATCAAAACTTAAAAAGATATTAATAAAAGTTTTCTTCATTCAATTAAATCCTATCATACGTAATTAATTCAGTGATATCCCATGATAGGTAATGATTCTAGGTTGCCATGATGATTACGTCCTTTTTAAGATGGAGTTCTATTATTTCCGTATTATTGAATTTCAAAACCGTATTTGTATACTAAAATTGTTTAATTATATCAATCCTATAATCTACCGACAGTTTTTTAGATAGATGTTTCCGGAGAAATAGATATTAAATGGAAAAACAGTCTAAATGTGGATTTCAAGTTCTGAAATTTTCAAAGCTAGGCTTAAGTATCCCATTGGAATTTATAGTAAATGACAACAAAATATGAAATGTTGCTAACTTAAAATGTACTTATTTTATTACGGAAATTAATCATATCATAACAGACGATATAATTCATTTCACTGAAATAATATCGATGAATTTTTATATTGTCTTGTATTCGATACTTGCGAACAGTATAATTTTAATGTAACAGAATTGTAATTAATTATTTGTAAAAGTGTATTGAAACATAATTTCATAAAATAAACTTAATATCTACAATATGAAAATCTGCAAATAAAATAAATTTTGTAATTCATGCATTTTTCATAAGAGTGCAACAGTAATTGCACCAAGATCTGAATATTTATAAAACTAGTTATAGTACAAACGCACCCCAGTTGTCACGTTTGACGTACAAATTCCAGCTTGTTTTATTTGTGAATAAATAAAATTTTCACTTTAAGAACCGAGCCCAAAGACTGGTATAAATTTGAGCCCAAGCCAGTTTCGGGTCCGGGCTTGGCCTCTGGCTGAGCCGTCTTATCTTGAGTGTTCGTGAGACTGCACGTGTATTGCATGCGGATGATGCACACATTTAACTTTATTTTCTAGTCGATTAAATTTAACCTTGCATACATGAGTTTTTATCAAATAGTTAATGTGCCTCTTCTAATGCTGCTTCATGATGACACATTTTTACACACGATAAGTGAAATATTTAAGCAGGTGCTTGAATAACAAAAAAATTACATTTCAAGGTTTCTAATAAAATTATTTTACATGTAAGACATCATTTTATATTAAATGGCAAACGCTCTATACTTTTGTAATTCTCTTTTTAACACTTTCCAATCTAGTTGAAAAGTGTTTATGACTTCGGTTTGTCTGCCGTCTGGCCGGATGGCCGTCTGTCCGTGGTCTAACTCCCGTAAATATGCTCGGATTGCTCTGAAATTTTTATATGTTATTATTGTTATCTATAGCATGTTCGCTATTTCAACTGAAGTGTGTAGCACTTATAGTTTTTTTACAGGGACAGTCATAAGTTTTCCGCTACATTTCGGTCAATGGGGAATAATAGTTTCAAGTTCATTTTGATGACGCTACGTCATTTAAAATACAATGAAATTGATGTATAATTATGTAGCCCATTAAAACATGTTTTTTGTAGAATATGGGGTGCAAATCATTCGTTATTGATTTACAGGGTCAAACAAAAGAATTATGTTACACATCGTCCTATGGGGAAAAATCGTCTGCAGTGTAATTTAGTGATATTTCACTATTTCAAACATAATGAAAATTATATGTATTACTGAGGTGTACTATAAATTGCTCTCTTGTGTGCATTGCATTGATTTACAGGGACACAGAAAATGTATTGGTTAAAGTACATGCGCGATATTTACAGTCTATGTGTGATAAGTGCGTTTTCAACTTTGGTTTGCGTTTTTAAGTTTAACATTTTTTTTTCATAGCACGTATGTGTTTATAAACTCGGTTCATCATATACAGGGCTACACAAGGGAATTCATAAGTATTACAGACTATGGGAGTGAATTGCTTAGGGGTAGTTTTTAATTGTAATTACGCATTTTCAAGCTGAACTATATTTAAGAGACTAATAGAAGTTTGTGGAATATAAATAAATTCCTATACAGGGCTACGCAAAAAAGATACATTGTCGTTTACGTTTGGTACTTGCTCCGAGTGAGTTTTAAGTTGCCTTTTAGCTTAATAGGTGGTGTGTACAAAAGTCTTCAGATAATATACAGGGCTGTACAAAAGGTTTCGAGTGCATTTCCATCGATTGGCGAAAATTGCTAAATGTGAATATTCTAACTGAACTAAATTTTATCATACTATATATCCACATCTATTGATCATATACAGAGCTGCACAAAATAATTCGACTACTTTTTTGACACTGGAAGGTAATTTCGAAAACTGTATTTTTCAATGTGTTATATATTTTATAAACTGTTTACTTACGTATCTTCTTTCACCTTATTTAACGTTGAAGTTTCGTTACAGTTTTCTGACTGTGTTGGATGCTTGATGTATGATTTTTCGTTCTTGTTTTGTTATCTGTCATTGTTATTGCTGTAGTTGCGATACAATACCAATTTCACATCTAGGGATCGCTGCAGTCTCTCTCACATAATACTGCATAGTCGTTTTAATATAGGCCTATGCTTGTTCTACATATCTAGCTTTATCTCAGTTCGCAAATTATATGGGTGTATCTGGGCGTCCTATGTTTTGCATCCTATATGTCTGGAATTATATTTTATTTTGACAATTTAAGGAATAAAATTAATGACTTCAAATCGTTTACAGGACTTTGAAACACGTTCTAAATAGTTACCAGAAAAAAAAAATAATAATTTAGAAAATTTCGCTATTTTTAACCTTTGACTTAAAATGTTTTTTTTTCTTTTTTTAGTAATTTTTTCCTAAATTTGGTATTTATGCGAAGATTTTGAATTTAGCGTGATATAAAAACTTTTGCGAGAGAGAGAATATTTAAAAAATGAATCTAATATGAACAAAAATAGATTTTTTTTTCGCATAAAATCGTCAATTACTGCAAGATTTAATTTGATTTTATAAAATATTCTAATAGCACGTAACCCGAATGTAGCCAAAATGTGAACGCACTGTGATCGAAATATGAAGGTATCTTAACCCAAATTAGATCAAAATGTACATCAGGCTCAAATATGTTCAAAATATGAAGGCATCGTGATCCAAATGTAACCAAAATCTGAAAGCACCGTGACCCAAATGTGACCCAAATTTCAATGTATCGTTGTCTAAATGCGACCCTCTTTATCAATATTATTATTTTTTTATATACGGCTAACAAGACCTCGACCTGCCGAGCATGAGCGCCTAGCTTGACGAGTTATTACTTGGATGCGGCATGGCTGTTATCTACCTGACAAGAGCCTTGTTGGGATTGCTGCCATGCTCTCTAGTGGTTTGCTACAGTTTTCTTTGTTTTCCGGTTCAAGGTTTCTATTTAACTTTGTTGAACTGGATGATTTAAAAAAAAAGTAAAAATTAAAGAAGAGAAAGGAATTGGTCTCGTAATTTAAAACCTGGATCAGGTGACGAGACCTTCACCTGACTAGGAACTTCTAGAGGTATAATTCATAGGGAACTTGGAGGACTTTGCACCCACGACGGATTTTACATGCACCAGGAACCATTAGTGCACATGGCCACATTATTATCACGTAGCGTAGAAAATAAGCCTTATCCACGTTACTGTGAAACCCATATGCCCCATTTTGTGATAAGATACAAATGACTCAAAAATAGGTCACGATGAGTCACAAAGAGTCACAAACTGACGGATACCTGAGAGTAACAATGTGACGAAATAAAGATGCCACTTTTTGGTCATTGTGGTGATTGTGATCATATGAGACGATTTTGATGTCACAGTGACGCTCATCGACTGTCTGTGTTATTCGGTTACATGTTACTTCACTTGACTGAAAGAAAACTAACTCAGTATGTTAAAATGCGTAGAACTTGTACGTATCAGGTATGTTCTATCTTCTAAAAATGTTTTTACTAATAATTGAAAAAAACACCCTGTATATTTGCATTGATTTTTACAGGTACTTTGGTAGGCTTATGCGGCACTATTGCAAGCACATCTGGATTTATAATACCTGTTATTGTGGGTCATATAATTCAAGATGAGGTAAGTTTCTTTTAACTTGAGATTCTCACAGATAAGTAAGCTATTATCCTTTTAATATTTCTGCGGTCATTCTGCTGAAAACGTGCAGAACGATGTCTAGAAAATAGTATTAAGAAAATAACTGCAATTCATACTGTGTAACGATGGAGATGCGCTCTATTATAATCATAAAATACAATCAATTAATCGAATAATTGAAACATTTGAAGAAAAAAAATGTGCACAGAGTAGGACAATTCATGTAGGGAAAAGAAGGGTAAAACCAGATATTACAAATTGACTCAATTTGAGCAGTTTTCTAGCGGATAATGGTTGAAAGCTCTAGGCAGGAAGAAAAAACAGCCGTTAAGGTTTGCATTTGTATATTTTCTGTGTTTGAAAGTTTATTTTATTAATATTTTACATTAATGTTTGTTACTTTCCAATTTTTTAAAAATATTAACACAATTAAAGTTATTGAAACTTTTTATGTTATTGTGTGTAGCTTATTCAATAAAAATTTATTTCCCACACTGAAACTGTTTCTAGCATGTATAGATGCAATTTTATGACTTGCTTTGTGAACCTCATTCTCTGGGGGTAAAACCGGATATTCTGCGTGGTATAAAAAAAAGACATTGAAAAACCCATAAACAATCACATTAAAATATTGAATAAACTAATGGAATAAAAGCATAAAAACTTATTAATAACACCATAAAATAAGGAATGCATCAGTAAATAATGTTTGAAGAAGAGGCAAGTCAAAACTACATGGTCAAGAGTGATTATAATTTTTATAAAACTGATAAAAAGGAGAAGTTATTTTCTGATTATACTCAGATTGTAATCATGGTGACGAAGATAGCATCTACATAATGAAACAATGTAGTATAATATTTTCTTCAGGATCTCTGTAAGAAGTGGCATGATGCTCGATAACTTCAAAGGATACTTACGTATTATCCGGACCAGGCAGATAGATCGCCAAAAATGGCTGTCAATCACCAATTTTGTTTATCGTTGTTAATTGCCAATCGTGTTCAAAATGGCAATTTAATGTACATTTAACAAATACCTAACATTGTTAAAAATTATAAATAATATAAAAGCAAGCTAAAATAATACAAAACTGTAATTTAGTATACATTTTTTAAATACATAACATCAAATTGACGGATTTTTAGCAATAAACGATATTAACAATGATAGTTTTATTTCGAGTAGTTTGTTATGCCAGAATGAATATAAATATTATGTAATGTAAATATACTCTACACTCTAAAAAAAATCCGTGAAAATACAAGAGATTTTCCGTTAAATTTTACGGAGAAGTTTCATTTTTCCAAAACAACAGTACAATTTCTGTAAATGACATTAGTTCCGTAAAGGAGATTTCAAATCCGTGAATATGTAGAAAGTTTTCCGTAAATTTAATGGAATTTTCCGTATTTCTTACAAAACAGTGCCATTTCCGTAAATGGCGTTCAGAGGTTTGCGTACAGAAATAGCCTTGTTTGAAATGCGAATTAACATTGTTGTATTTGCTAGAGTTCTTCTAGGATCCAGGTCTAAACCAGTCCTACCCGTGGGCCTATTTTTTGTCATTAGACTCGGGCCAATCCTGGAACTCATTCTAACAGGGTTGTGTCTGGGCGGTAATTTTTTGTGAAAATAATAGTGATATTTTTATTTTTTAGTGAAATCTTTAGAAATTTATTTTATTTTCATTAATTACAGAAAAATATTTTTTTAAATCTACTTTTTTTTTCTTTATAGTGCTTTAAATTGTGAATTTTTTCACAGACGTTTTAAAATTTTATTTTAATTTTATTAACGTGAATCAATATTAGGTTATTAAAGGTTTCATAAAATATTATCTTTGCAAATTATCGATATGTATATTGTATTGAACAAAACTGATTTGTCTTATAAATTTGTGAATTAAACTAAACTTTATTAGTTTATAAATTATAATTTTTTACAAAATTTATATTTTTTTCTTTAAATTTATAAAAGTTATTAATAATTTTTTCTTTACTTTCATAAAAATGAAGTTTATGATTTTATAAAGTTTATAATTTATTTCCTAATAAATGTCCTATAAAAGTTTATATTTATTATCCTAATAATATTATAAACCTGATTGTGTGCAAATGTTAGGCTGAAGCCAGCGTCAAAATGAAGCATTTAATTATCCTGTATCTTTGCATATAAGTTGATTATAACCCTCAAATGAACATAGAATTATTTTTGTTTATTTTATTTCAATATTTTTCTTAATAATTCAAAATTTCATTATTTTCATAGAGAATAAATGGACATTTTTTCGTTTAATATTTTAAAATGGTTGGATGGTTGGATGGTTTGGCCCAAAGGGCCCGGTTTTGCAGCTCTTTATTTCTATACAGCTTTTAAAATGGTCAAATTTACTTTACCGTTGCTAATACTTCATCGTTGCCAAAACTAAATCAAATCCTGGAATAATAATTTTTACTCAACAATTTATTTTCAAATAATTTTTTTTTTCTTTTTGACATGAAAGAAATTATTTTAAATGTACGTAATATATGTATTTTAAATGTATGTGTTGTAAATTAAAGTTCTATGTTTTAATTGAAATGAGTGAAAGATTTATATTTTTAATGAATTCAATACGAATGATGGGAAAGGTTGGCGATTTATCGTCTGCACACGGCTAACATAAAGATACCGTATTTTTAATTTAAATTTTAAAAAGTAAATATATATATATATATATATATTAGATGGCAAATGTCAATGATATGCATCGCAAAATTATCCGTATCGAAAATCAGAAAATCTTAATAAAAATAACTATATTTTTTAAAAGAAAGTTGCTTTTCTCATAAAAGCTAAAGATTTAATATGATTGTGTCGAAGTAACAGCATTTTCCCTCCATCATTTTCCCACAATCGAAACACATTTGTAAATCGTCGTTTCGAACCGGAATTTAATTTTAAATTTCTTTTAGTTTTAAAATAGGAAAAACTTTGTTGTCGTTTTTAAATATAGCTTTTTTTAAAGTTGTTTCATAATAGATTTTTGTAAAGTCTTGTAGCATAAGAAAAATTGCATAGATTTTAAAGCAATGTTTAAGTAAAATTACAATATTTTTTAAACTTCAAAAACAACAATGTTATCGAAAAGAAAATTGATTTTACCAACAAATTCGCGTAATGCAAAAGCAAAGAAAAAATCAAAAAGTAATGAATCTTTTCTTCCAGCCGAATTGTGTAAACTTGAACAAGCCGATCGTGCCAATTCATAACGTTATAAACGTGAAAGCGCGTTCTATATAGTAGAATTTTTTTTCCATATAGGTAGAAAATTTTCGAGAATAACAAGGTTAGGGGTCTGTAATTAAGTCCATAGTCAATTTGCTTTTTTTTTATCAAGTTAAATTTGGAGCAAAATTAAATACATTGTTGTAACCAGATTTGTTTTTTGCGTGGTAAACACTTAATGGTATTTTAGATGATAATTTTCCCGCTCACCTTTGATGCCAACTATGACTGTAAAACATATTAAAAACTATTAGCCGATAATTTTCTAATTTTCTTATTGCTTCATGATGGTTCATACTTTAAACCTGAATCGGTCATGCCATTGTCGTTCAATTTTTATTCCTAATCCTAACCCTAATCGTATCCTATCCTAATCCTGATAATAACTTTAAAGAATATTCTTTGACACGAATATGTAAATTAAATCAATATCCATAAATGGAATGAATGGAAAATAGAATAAATAGAAATGGCAAAATAAAATAACAAGAAAGTACATTTATTCGACACCTAACCCTAGAGAAAGCGTAAAAAAATTCAAGCGCATGAAATAAATTAAAATAATCCTATATATACTAACAAAAATATGTAAATTTAGATAATCAGATTTGTGTCGTCGGTATTTATTTGCTAATAGTGTTCTTGACACGATAGAGAAAATATCGAGGTTAAATTGGGCAGAATTTAAAGTACTTTCTAGCAACCTTTATTTACATTTTAGAATCGCATCAGATTGTTATATTTTTGTGAAATATCTATCAATGTATAAAATCCACAAGCAGTTTGTTCACTATTTACACCACTTAGCGTGAAACACTTAATTTAATATATACATAAACAAGATAATGTAGTAAGAAATATATAACATATGTCTATGCAAATAAACAATATAATAATGCCCATTTAGCAATGCACACATATACAAATTGTACACCAAATACCACCTAAAATGCACTGTTGTATAGAAGAATTCTGCCAGTGTTGTTTTTCGTTTGACGAAAAGGAATTCCACGATTTTACTGGGTCCTCCTTTTTTCATTAGTTACAGTTTCATTTTCGCGATTGTATATATTATTTGGCATGAAATTTCACTTTTTTAAGACTGGGTAATGTCAAGGCCCGTATAGCAAACAAATACCGTATGGTCTCTTATAAAATGTGATAAAGCTTTGGTTAATTATATATGTTGTTAATTATCAAGTAAAATGTTTTGCTAAATTAATGCATTTATTCTTTTTTTAATGTTACGTGAACGAAGTCACGGGTAACAGCTAGTAATTTTATAAATTAAACTAAATTAATTTAGACTAAATAAGTCCAAATTTAAACTTACCTATCCCAAGCTCATTAATTTCAAAATTTTCTCTAAAAATCTATTTTTTATTTTAATATTTTTAAGGTATCATAAAATAATATCTTTGCAAATTATCGGTATGTGGGTATTAAACTAAACTGATTTGTCTTATAAATTTGTGAAATAAACTAAAATTTATTATTTTATAAATTATAATTTTACAAAGTTCATAATTTTCTTTTTAAATTTATAAAAAATAATTAATAACATTTTGTTTACTTTATAAAATTATAAACTTCATTTTTATAAAAGTTTATAATTTATTTTGTTAGTTTATAATTTTTATAAATTAAACTAAATTATTAAGTCCAAATTTAAACTGACGTATCCTAAAGTTATTAATTTCAAAATTTTCTCTAAAAATCTATTTTTTCGTTTTGATATTTTAAAAATTATTCATTTTAACAGAACCATACACAAAAGCTAGCAGCAAAGCTTAAATATAATAATTTAATTTATTATAAATTTGTTTATTCGCATAAGTTTTTAAACTAAGAGATAAAGAAAATTTACTTGTAAATTATAGCATGTAATAAATACGTCTGCTTAAGATAATTATTGTTTTTACTGGAATTGATAAATAAATCAACACACAAATTATTTTAAAAAGTATATGCAAAAAGAAACAATCATTGCTGTTAATACAATATTTTACGCATATAATACATAAAAAATTTAAATTTATCTGTTATAAAGCATCAAATAATAAAGCAAAATATAGAACAATTTTGAAAAGAAAATATTAAAAACATTGGAACTCTGAAAATATCCATCTAACTATGAGAACTTCAATTTTTTGCATCATTAAAAGCATCTCAAATAAGTAACAACATTTAGAGCAAGTGTCCTGTCCAACCGTAGCGTAGTGGTTTGTCCCGCTGGTTTAGAAACGGAAGGTCTTGGGTTCGATACTCATCGTGGGAAGTGGTGGTTGTTTATTAAAAACTCGCTCAGAAATGAACGAAAAAAAAGAAGCGTATCTATCCCTTATAAGATGTTCTTTGAGGGATAACTGTTTTTTTTTTTTTGGTCCTATAAAATTTATTTTAACGACATAAAAATTTCTGAAAAATACGGACGATATCTGTTATAAAACGGAAATTTAAAAACGGATATTTCAGAAATCACGGAAAGTTTCCTGAAATTTACGAAATTTTTTTTCCGTTAAAATACGGAAATAGTACTGGCGTGTCGATTGCCAATACAATTTCCGTTATTTTCAGGAATTTTTTTTTACAGTGTAGCGTAATGAATATATTATATCTATAAATGCTATTATATGTATATAAATATGTACGCCGCTGCCTTTAATTTGGCAACTGTATAATATTAACTATGGAGTTAAAATTAAGAAAAAAAAAAGAGTTACCGTAATTAATATTTTCGGAGCTATTGTTGGCGTAGTGAATATGCCCTGGGCCGTAAGCACCGTTAAAAGTAAAAAAAATATATATAATATAATAATAATTTGTGCTTCTTTGTTATAGCGACCTCACATTACGATTGTTCTAAAATTGCAGTTATGATTTCGCCAAGATCATCGCAAATCTTCATCATATATATGCATATATATTACTCCAAATGCTCATATATGTTCCATATACGTCATAATATACATATTATTTACGTCTTATATGTCATATAAACGTCATATACATCTTATAAACATGTCATACATATGCGTCATATATGAGTATAACTTGGCCATATACGTCACGAATTGATATATTATTGAATATGCATCATATATTATTATAATGTCATATATGTTTCATAATTTGGTGATAAATCATGGTCGCTTGACATTTCATCCTCAAGGGCCGCTATAACGCAAAAGTACCCATTTTTTTACAGCCTTAATTTGCAAATTTTATTTTCACAAAAATTAGTACTGAAACTTTACGTTTTGTGTAAAATGACATATTGCCATGATCACATCTACATTAATATTTGTTTTTCGTTACAGGGGAATTTACTTCAGTGGTGTAAAGTGATTTACACTTCCATTTTCGTCGTTATGGTGAGTGCTGCAGCATTTCACTTCTTTGGATCAGCCCAGTTACAACAATGGGACGATGCACCAATCGCAGAGTTAAAAGATTACCAAGATCAAGACTGTAAATTGGAGAAAGTTAGCAGTATTAAAATGACAAAAACTCCTATTTTATTAATTTATCGAAAAATGGAATTTTATATATAATAAAATTCATAATTGTTTTTATAAGATTTGACTCTTTATATACGTGTACTGTCAGACAGAAAAAAAAAACAGAACGAAAAATCATGCATCAAGCATAGATTATGAAACATTTTCCAACACATTCAGAATATTAACATAAAACTTCACTGTTTAATAAGGTGAAAGATATTGTCTAAGTAAGCAAGGGATGACTGCTCCGGGAATCCAGCTTTTGCTTTAGGGTATAAGTGCAATCCCGGGGCGAAGACACAAACCCACTGTTTACTTTAACATAGGCTTTGTTTAGGAATCATGCAGATGCAACAGTTTTGAACTCCTAATGTTAAATTCATTTTTATTAAATGCCTACTATTAGCTCACACTCTCTCTATATTTATCTTGTTCAAATTTTCAATCGTTAATAAAATATTTTCTATTCATCCACTCAAGTTCAAATAATTTTTTTAAAACTTGTAGTGGATGACACTTTATGTTAATACAGTTAATATTAATTCATTAATTAAATTAAATTAATTAATTTTAGTTTTAAATGGGAGAAAAAAATTCCTCCCATTGTTTTCATAAATGAAATGAAAGATTTATCTCAAATGAGTGATGCCACAGAAATAAAATACCGCAACGAGGATTATAAAATAATGTTCAATAAAGATAACGTGGGACATTAATGCTGCACGGGTTTATTTTATATATTTATGATTAAAAAGTAATAATTGACTTAAAAAAATTTATATTACTTGTTATACATATAAATTCTGGACGATTACACCATGAAACATTACTACATAGTTAGATTTTTGTCCGTTAGGAGGTGCTTCTGCATCGTTTCTACTTGTGGTAGGTTGGTACGATGGTTGATGGTTAACCTAGTTAATTTTTTAATTTGTGGACGGCAATAATAATGTGGCAACGGACGGATTGTTTTTCGCCTTTGAAACTTTACAAGCAATCTAACAAATATTTCCTGAGGATAACCATAGAAGTTGGTTGAAACCTCGATATTTTTAATTTTAATGTATGTATACATTTTAAATTTGACATTTGTATACACCATTCAGTAAATTTGTGATGTTTTATACTCACGTCTTTAATGTAGTCATTTTTATAGGTTGCAAATCAAGCTGCAAAATGAGTAGGATTTCAAGCATAAATCAAAAACTACTTGGCGAACTGAGTTGAAATGTTTGATCCGCATGTAATGTTTGATCCCGCATTAAAGCTTCTAGAAATTGATTTTTATTAAAATTTTCGGGAAGTGTTCCACATCCTTTGCCGGTTGGCGCGATTGCCGAAAACATCCAAATTGGCGCCAAAACGCAATTTTAACATCTTGCCAAATTTTTCAAGATGGCGGAAAAACATGCTTTTTAAATATTTATAAACATACGTTTATTAAACCGTGTTTTTGCACCATCTTGAAAAAAATAAGTACAGTATTAAAACAAAATTTTATCATCATTTTCGATACTTTAACAATTAATGAAAATACATAAACAAATCTAATTTATTTAATAAACCTAAGAAGCCTTTTTGTGATAAATAACGCTTATTGTCAGGGGCGGGTATTGTAAACAGTTAATAAACTTACGAAAAAAACTAAGCGAAAATAACTTGTGTGAAATATCAGTAAAGATATATCTCATATAAATAACATTTAAAATCATAAAATGCAGAAGTTGTCCACATAAAAATGCAAAAAATTATACACTTTATATAAATATTTTTTTGTTTTTTAATATTTTCGAAGGAAGTGATAAAAAAATAATACCTCGTTCACAAATGCCATTACAATTTAAAAAAATTATATACAAAATAGAAAAATATCTATAAAAATGCACAAAAAATATATTTACATAATATTACATATACAGAAAAAATATCGCTTAAAAAAAGCAATCCCAAAGGCTGAAGATCGCAACTACCACATCGAAACATATATCGCTAAAAAAAACTTGCCAAATCTACCGGCACAGGATATGGAACTCTTCCCAAACTTCCATAGGCTACAATATACACTGGTGAAAAACAAAATAAGTTATGGGTATACGCAAATAAGGTATCAGATGATAGTTAAGCTCTTCGCGGACACACCTGGCACGCAGTGGTCTGTGTCGTCATAAGGCAGTGACGCTGTGATCGCGTTTGTGTAGAGGTACCTCATTTGCTCGCCGAAGCTTGTAGCATAAGGACGTTTTGAAACATTGTAGCGTAACCCAATCCTTGTTTTATGAATTTCTTTGTTTACGCATCGTTAGTATGGCGTGTCGTCATCCTCAAGATGGTGCCACAAGATGGCGGATAGTTGAAAGACTCGAGACGGGCCAATTGACACACTACCTGTTGTAAAAACCTCAGGGTTCCTAGAAATGTTGTGCCCACTCTGTGGAGACAGTTCACAGAGACAGGAACAGTAGTCCGCCAACCTGGTCAAAACCGGAAAAGGGCAACAACGCCGGCTGAAGACCTTTATTTGAGACTTCTAGCCAAAAGGGATAGATCCGCGACAGCGACACAACTGTCTCGTCCCATGTATAATGCAACAGGAACACCCATTTCACTGTTAACAGTGCCCCAGAGACATAATGCAGGTCGCTTGTATGTCATGCGCCCTGTAGTCTCTATCCCTTTGACTGTGAACCCCAAAAAGGCCCGTCTAGCATGGTGCCGAGAACACCTGTCTTGGACAGAGGATAGTTAGTGGCAGGTTCTCTTCAGTGATGAGTCACGATTCAGTCTGGACAGTGACTCAAGACGTGTTCTCATCTGGAGAGAACCCGGGAGTCGATATCGACCCTCTAACATTATAGAAAAGGACCACTTTGGTGTAGGTAGTCTGATGGTCTGGGCAGGCATCACGGCAGTCGGGCGTACTGACCTTCATGTGTTCGATAGAGGTACTCTGACAGGTCAGCGGTACAGGGACGAGATCCTTGCACTCTATGTGAGACTTTTCTGCGGAGCATATGGACCAAATTTCGTCATTATGGACGATAACGCCCGTCCACATAGGGCTCAGTTGGTGGACGAATACCTCGAATCGGAGGATGTTAAACGAATGGAGTGTCCTGCGATGTTCCCTGATCTTAATCCCATCGAACACGTATGGGACGCCCTTGGACTATCAACTAAAGCTCGAAGACCAGCCTCCAACGACCATCGATGAGCTCAAGGGTGCCTTGGTGCAAGAGTGAGTGCGGTTGACACAGGGATTGATAAGGGCCCTGGTAAACCGTATGAAACTCCGGTGCGAGAGTTGTGTGGCTGTTACAGGCAATCTTACACCCCATTAGACATCTTTTTATCTTTTTCTCTAACTGACAGGGTGTCGGTCAGCTGCTGTGCTGGACACGTGACCAGTTTCCTTATTTAGGGTGCAGGGAGTGCCCATTTTTGTTTTCCCATATATTGGTCTTATATCGGATGATATTTTGGCCAAGTTTAGTTTTATTTACTTTCTTGGTTTTTTTTTATTACAAAAAAACCATTTGTCCTTTAATTGTTTTCACCAGTGTATATTTATTTCGAATATTAATTTCATAGTGATACTGCATGTAATGTCATATTACAGTACACTATATACAGTGGTATTACATACACTGGTATTACAGTGTCACTGTTACAGTACATAATATGTACTGTAATAGCGGGACACTGTATTGTGTCCCGCTATTACATTCCCATCAAAAATTACACTTTTGTCACCACGATAGCTCCCAAAATATTATTCGTATTGACAGCCAAATCGAACTGAAAGTCGATTGTGCCAAGATCTGATTGGGTATTGAAAGTCCAAAAACATTAGTTAACTCAAACGCAACGACAAACAACTGACCCAAAAGCTCACAGAATTTCTTATATAATATTATTTTCTAAATAGTTTCACTTTTTATTGAAATAAATAGTTTTATTACTCACATTCATGTTAGGCCAATACAACAATTATGTTTCATCAGGACGTGACTTCGTTTATTTATATATTTATTTATTTTTTAACTTTCTGGATATATATAGTGTAAGGAAAATATTGCAATCATGATAAAAACCCAATTTGGACATTTTGATATATCTTTACATGTTGAAGTTACTTGAATCTGTATTCCCTATTTTTTTATACGATTTTTGCATGTATGTATATATGTATGTATGTATGCCTGTATGTTGGGAATGTCCTCACGTTTTAGGCCTCATCAGCTCATTTATGATGTTTTTATAATACTGAGGTACTGAAATAAAAGTTTCAATTTTATTTTTTTTAATTTTCGCAGAATTTTTATAGTTGTTACTTTTTTTTATTCCAAAAACTTATTAAAAAAAAACAAAAAGAATGTTTCAACAAAATGTCTTAATTTCTGTGTCACAAGGAGAGAACCAAGCTTGGTAATCACAGATTATGATTATTTTTATATATGTTGTTGGGTAGAAACCCCTTAGTCTCAGGTTCAATGGATTTCATACAACGCTCTTTAGTTCTCGAGAAATAGGGGGTCTAATATTTTAACACAACTTAAATACTTACTTTGTAACAAAGTTACTACGTTGGTCGTAGCTCAGTTGTTATGGCGTCTGACCGTTGATACGCGAGCCCGAGACCGGGACGAGCTACGTTTATTTTACTCATTATTTGTTTTATAAATATACATGTAATTATTATTTAATAATCCTAATTAAAAATTGCCCCACCAGTGGCTGAGAGGTTCTGCTCTCAAAGCTGGTAAAGTGGCTGAGAGGTTCTGCTCTCGAAGCTGGTAGACGGGAGGTGCTGGGTTCAAACCCCTGTCGCGCTCGTCGACCTAACCGTTCGGAGTTTTCCGTGGTTTTCTTCGAACCTTGCCGTAAATACGGGTTAGGGTCCTTTAAAAAGACCCCCACGGAGGGCATTTCCCCTTGGGCCTATATCCCTCGTGTTGATAATTGGCCGTCATAAATCAACCCAACCTAACTCAAAGCTGGTAGACGGGAGGTGCTGGGTTCAAACCGGGTTCAAACCGGGTTCAAACCGGGGTCAAACCCCTGTCGCGCTCGTCGACCTAACCGTACGAAATTTTCCGTGGTTTTCTTCGAACCTTGCGTAAATGCGGGTTAGGATCCCTTAGAAAGACCCCCACGGAGGGCACTCTATCTAGGGCCTATATCCCAAGGGTAGATAATCGGCCGTCATAAATCAACCAACCTAAATAAAAATTATAATATTGTGCATTAATTATACTGTTAACCTATTTATTTTTTATTTGTAACTAAATAGTTGTATAAAACATCATTAAACATTTAATTTTTTTAATCATTTTTAAATTGTATTTCATCGATGCTTTATCGATGCAATGATATTGAACAATTGTGTCAATTCGTGATTTTAAAGAAACATTTATATATTGCCTTAACAAGGGATATAAATGCGATGATAATACTACTCTGTTTTAAAGTAAGAAGCATAATTATATTAAAATTTAGCATAAAAATTAAATTACAAAATTTTTTTGTTTTATTTTATTTTATTTTATTTGCATATTAAAGATTTTTAGGTAGCTTTCAATACAAAAAAGTATAAAGCTACCTATTGCAGCCGTTCGGAGGAAAGCAGTTCCGGAAAATTTCGATATATTTTCACCGATCATGACCCCCAGACCCCAAAACCACCCTCCGTTCAAATGTTGATTTATATATATAGATATATCCATATCTATCTATCTATCTATCTATATATATATATCTGACCTATGTCATACGATAACGCTCGTATTTATAAATCAATTTGGATGAAACTAATTGTGTGTATTAAGCTAACCAATGTCTCGACCGAGTTCGTTAGCCAGCTTGGTCCGCCATTTTATTTCAAGATGGCGGCCATTTAAAAATTTAAAACTAAAATAAATATACAAAAAAATTAAAATTTCAAATTTATTTTTTAATTACGTGTTAGGCCTTGATACAAGTATTCCAGAGCATTTTTTGGTTTACCTCTATCTTAAAAAATGGCTGAGATAGAGCAATTTGAAATTCTAGGGTGGCTGACATTTTGAAACAAAACAGCACATTAACGCGATTACTCGCAAATTATTTTCTTTCATTGTTGTAATAATTTTCTCAATCATACGCATAAAACTATATATTCTTATCCGTTAGCGCCAAAATTGGCGACATTGACGACAAAATTGGCGACATTTGGCGAAATATCGCAAAATTTGGCGACCAAAATAAGTCTTCATAAATGAAGCCAATTTGGCTATTGCTCAATAATTTGGCGAATTTCTTATTCAAATTCAGTATTAACGAATCTTTTGTAAACGTTTCTTTGCATTTTAACTTGTTGTTTTCGTGTAACATTAGCTAAAATTTTAAAACGAAGATATAGGAAAGCTACCTTTTCCTCCCGGTACAGGCCGGAAGGACTTTTTAATTTGTAATACGTATGCTTGTGCTTTGAATTAATTTATATTTAATAAAATAAGGTACGATTTTGTAAGGATTTTGGAATTTTTACTAGTTAATAATGGATCCATTTTTTAAAAAATCTCTTTAAAAAATGAGAAATGTTTAATAATGGCTTAATATATCAAATAAATTAAATTAAAATTATAATTAATGTACGATATTAAAACTTTTAATTGAGATTATTCAATTATAATTACAAGTAAATTTATAAAACAACTAGCTAACCCGCCCGGCGTTGCACGGGCCAAAAATATTAATAATCTGTTCTATACGAAACTTAAACCAAACCCCGTCGTAATCGGGTCCATAGAACCATGTTGGGGATTTATTTTAGTTTTATTTTTAAAAAACCTATTACCTTTTACCTACATGAATGTATGCAAATTACCTAAGTTTGAAATTGAAATGAATCCTGTCAATATATACATTTACAAATTTATTCCAAAACTTAAATGAATTTAGAAGAAAGCAAATGAAATGAATTTAAACAGAAACATTTAAAATTTAAAGAATTTAGAGTTACCTGAATTCTAAATCTTGAATTCATAACAATACTAGAATTAATCATTTAAAAACACTGACAAGATTCTCAATTTGCATTACATCCAATTCCCCAACAATCAGCATTGTGAATTCGAGGATTTATATGGTATATGATTACTGAAAATTTTCATAAACACAATAACTTGGAATAGATGAAAATTTTGAAATAAAGGGACCAAAACCTTTCTTTTAAAGAAAGTATAAAAAGAGGGAGGGTAAAAATTAATGATATAAGTTAAACAAAAATAACATTTAACAAATATAAGAAATACCATATAATTTTTACTAATTCACAACGCTGAGACTGTGATCGTATAATGTTTATTAAAGTTTAAGAGACCATAAGTAAATAGTTAAATTTTGAATAAGGAAATTCATCAAAACATAAATACTTCTCATAAGATTTTAGATTAAAATATTAAAGTTACTTTCTACAACAATATATATACATGTATGATCATGTATTTCATTTAAAGAAAAAGAAAAAGGTCTCATTTAAATAATGAAGAATTTGAATTTATTAACCTTAATACTCAGTAAAACACAAGTTCATTTTTATCCAGTTTAGTGCTAAAAATATTGTTGAAACTCTCAAAATTTAAGAATCAAAGTTTATGGGAACAAAAACCAAATTAGATTTTAAAATTAAGAAAAGAGTTAAATAATTTGTTTCTCATATTACAGAAGAACTAATTAACTTTGATTTCAATTCTTAGATATTAATCTCGTGATTGGGGAATACTATCTCTTACTTTAATTAAATTTAATCTTTCATCAGCATTAATATTTAAATCAATAAAAGAAATTAAGTCAAAGATTAATATTTATATCTTTACATTAGTAACCCAAACTGTACATAGTATTCCAAATTAAGTCAAAGATTAATATTTATATCTTTACATTAGTAACCCAAACTGTACATAGTATTCCAAATTAAATCTTAATGATTAAATAAAAGGATACTGAAAAGAAAACTTTTAGCATGGTTAAGAAAATAATAGTAAAAAGAAAACAGAGAGAATTTATTAGGAAAAAAATGGATATTTATTGACGAACAGCATTCTAGTTAACTTATATATTATTTACTAAAACACAGGTAGATATTATATGATCAAACAAATAATATTATTTATAAAAATAATAATAATAAGTGAAGTTTCTACTCACAATTTAGATGGTATAGTTCAACAGATGAAGATACTAACACATAGACAATGATTACAAATTTTATGCTGGTAACTGATTAACGATTCACTTTTTGGCAACATCACGAGTGTTTTCTTTTTTACACTATGATTTAAAATACTAGTCCAAGAATTTGGAACCGTAAAACTGCATTCATGACGACTTGTTTAGTAACAGTTACATAAATGTTTATTTCATACCTTTCAGCCTTATGGCAGAGTTACTAAACACCGCATTATTCTTTGGGAAAAATAAAAAGTAATCGAAGGAATCTAAAACGCGGTTCAGAAACACATTTCTGACTTCATGACACACCAGAGAGTGTGCATCAATACTCCGTGCTCTTGTGTCGTTCACCGAATGAAAAATAAAGCTAAACCGGACTTAAATGGTCACACACATGTTAACAGCCCGTTCTTTTTGAAAAAGGCTATCGTTATCTCTCCGGTGCGTGCCGGCTGCAAATCGAAAAGGCCATCCTTTTTCAACTTCAACACTAGTAGCACTTCTTATCGGAACACTGTCAACTTCTCTAATTTTTCTGGTTCATCTCACCATATAAGACGTAAGCAGAGTTTCTTACCAGGGAAACGCTATTTCATTCTTCCGCACTGCCTCGATCATCTCTGGTCAGTCCGTCTATTTCTAGATATCCTAGCACACACTCTATCTAAAACATTCTGTACTGCCTGACCAGGCGGGGTGGGGGGAAGAGCCCCTAACCCGCAACCACAACCTTCACTTCTTTATTTGTTCAAAAACATCACTGCATGTATCAGCTCAGTCGTATCCCCATGGTAACGCGGAAAAAAGGGGGGATAAAAACCCACGCTTATTGGCTGTGGTCACCCTTTTTTGGGGGGGAAACTCCTACTTTTTCTTCGAAATCATCCAGTCAGCTTTTCTGCCTTCCAAACAACACAGCTGTCGTTTTAATTTTCACCAGCTAAAGTCGTAAAAACTAGGGTGTAGTACATCTGTTGTTATTTTTGTAAGCAACATACTAGCACCGTTTTATGCTTACTTTCCCGGTCATAAAATTGCATTCTAAAGTAGTTTTATGGCTCTATTCTCAGGGTAATAAAAACTGTACTACAATACAAGCGAAATGAGGCTTCAGCTATTCCCATGAATTTTCACAAAGGGTGTTTGTTGTGTACGTTGTCTGGTTTGTGTGTGTGAGGTCCATGAACAACACTGCAAGTACGTGACAATTTCAAACGTGGGAATTTGTCTCTCAGCTTCTTGTGAGGTCTTAAAAGTGCAAGCAAAAACCTGGGTGTTCTCTTTACTTACAGAAAAACGCAGATATTTAAATTTTGGAAATAAGAATTTTAATTAATAATGTTTAAGAAATATAAGAAAAAAGGGGAGGGGGGTTTAATTAAATACTAAAAAAGAATGAGTTTATATAAAGGAAATGTTTTAAAATATTAAAGAAAATTTAAATTAAAAAAAACCTCTAACAACCAGATATACTCCTATAGTTCTACTTTCCACCGCCAGGGGGCGCAGTCTGTTCTGGAAGAGGCCTTTTCAGAACACTTGAGCCAACCAAATTTCCTAGTAGAATTGAAATTTAACTACGGGTAAACATTGCCAAAATAGCGGAAATCGCGAAAGTGGGTTACGTAATCGATCGGTTTCTAAAGGGTTAATGTAGATATTTTTTAAAACCCAACCGTGCAGAAAATGAACGTGAAGAAAATGTTCATTTTGAACACTTCTACCACGTTCATTTTGAAGAAAATGAACGTGTCTATGATCTGGGGTCTACTGTTTGTCCGTACTTGCATTTTCCGAGTCGATGCCGATTTTTAAATCTGGACCAAAAAAAGGAAATTCGCGTGAGTGAGTTTTGGAAAGGATTTTTTTTTTTGGAGGGTTAAAATTAAATTTTTCAAAACGGATATCAGATTTTAAAAAACAAAGGGTAGGTTAGGCACGGTATTTTTAGTTTTTCGTATCTTGTCTATAAACGCCAATTCGGATTTTTAAAGATAGGAGAAATAGTTAAAAAGCGAAAGTGACTTACGGTTAAATACGTTTTCGAAAGGGTTAACGTGATTTATTTTTTAAACTAAAGGTTTCTGCCTAAACCCGACAGAACGTAGATGTCTTTAGGTGTGTTTGCTTTTTGTTTGGTTATTTTAGAAAGCCGATGCCAGATTTAATATATAGCAAAAAATCGGAATTCGCAAAAGAGAGTCCTGCGCACGAATTTTTTTTGAAGGGTTAATATTCGTATTTTTCGAAAACAAATACAGATGTCGAAAAAGGAATAAATTTAGATATTGTCTGATATTTTTAGTTTTCCGTACCTGTCTCTGAATCGCCGATGCGAATTTTTAAAAATTGCCAAAATCGCAAAAATCGCAAAACGGCATACAGAAAATATACTTTTTCGAAGGGTTAATTTTTGCATTTTTTAAAACCGAAGGTGGCTTTAAAAAGGACAAAAACAGTTCTTTAATTTGGTGACCTTCGTTTTTCCGTATCTTTTGTATTCCGGTAGATGCAAGGCTCGGAAAACGGGAGAAAATAAAAAACATGAATTCGATGCTTTTTGATTATTTTTTTTGAAAGGGTTAAATGTAAAATTTTTTCAAACCAACCAGATCGTTCGAGACGTAAAAGTATGTTCTTTTAGAATATGTAGACGTTTAGACGGTTTTTCCGTATTTTTAGCTGTTTGTCCATGGCGAATTTAGAAATACTTCAAAAAAAACCGGAATGTCTTCTGCTTTCTTACTTCTGTTCCGGAAGATACGGAAATTGGTTTCTGCACATGTGCCAGCTAGCTTCAGAATAATGACTTTTTTATTTGTGATCTTTGATCAGTTTTTAATTGATAACTACTTTAATTTTCAAAATATTAAAATTCTGACGTAATGGTGCACGAGGAGAGGGTTTGGACTACCTAAATCTAAATTTGCAGCCTTCTAGGTGGGCTAGATTTTCCTAGCCATCGCCAACAGACACACACACAGACACACACACAGACACACACACAGAGCGAAACTTTCTGAGAAAACAAACGTAGCTCGTCCCGGTCCCGAACCAAGGCCCGCGAATCACCGGACAGACGCCATGACAACTGAGCTACGACCAACGAAGTAACTTTGTTTCATAGTAAGTATTTAAGTTGTGTTAAAATATTAGACCCCCTATTTCTCGAAAACTAAAGAGCATTGTATAAAATCCGTTGAACCTGAGACTAAGGGGCTATACTAACACTACAACATATATAAAAATAATCAAAATCTGTTATTACCAAGCTTGGTACTCTCTTTGTCAGTCCGGACGACTATAAGACCGAAAACTATTTACATATCGATGATGTAACTAATTAAAACGTAAGAAATTTAGTTTTAGTTTAAAGTCTAAATGGTTTCCCAATGGTTCACAAAGTTCAATGGTTTGGCAATGAAATTATAATTAATTACAAATTCAATTTAACATACAATTAATTTTTCCCTGTAGGATGAAAAAATATTTATATGTCAATAATATAAGTAAATAAAGTAAAAAAGAAATTTCTAAATTAAACATAATTTGCATCTTACAATGAAAAATTAATTTTTGTAATTGTAATTAATTCTAACTTATATTGCACAGCAATATTTAGATTTAAAACTAAAACAAATTTCTTATGTTTTAATTAGTTATAGTATCGATATGAAAATATTTCTGCATCTTATAGTGGAAATATTTATGTCTTGAAATCGAACTTTGGTACGTTTTAATTATCTGGGAGCACGGCAGTGCGTCTGCCAAGTTCGCACAGGCCGTAAGCTACCTTTTCCCTGACCATTTCAGCCCTTTTCACCCCTCATAACTGCGTTTTGGTGAGAGCTAGAGAGTTTTCCTTTTTAACACACATTAATATAATGAAACTGAACTAGGTTCCAAGATTTCTTAGTTCTGTATTTAATATTTTTCGAAATATGAGATTCCGAAAAAGGGCTTTTCTGTAACTGACTCACAGGGGATCATCAAATAACTAAAAAGTTGGTGATCATCAAATAACTAAAAAGTTGGTGATCATCAAATAACTAAGGTACTTCTAACAGTCGTAGAATCATAAAATTTGACAAGTAAGTAGGTTTTGTCACACAATTAACCAGAAAAGTCTGAAAACATAGAATTTCTGCCTTTAAACCCTTCAAATAGGGCGTGCTGATTTGATTATATACAGTTCGTAACACATTCAATTGGCAAATTAAATTAATTGCATTGTTGCAACCATTTGTGTTCTTTGTTGTACGATAAACATTTAAGTAATAATAGTTCTAACCAATCTACCATACCAAATAACGCATGTTCTCCCTTTACATACAAAATTTCAGCCTACAGATTTCTCATAAAACGAGCCTTTATAATATGTACTGAAAATAAATTGAATAATGAATTAGATAATATTCGTAAAATTGCCTATAATAATGGTTTTACAGTACACCATATTAATAAATTAATCATAGATATCACCAATAATAAGTATTCAGAAAAGAAATTTGATTCACAAAAATACAAACTTTATACTCTGCAATATTATCCAAGCTTTTTCGAAAAATTAAAACACAGCCTTAAACGTTTCAATATCTGCTTAATAGCCAAACAACCTAAGAAATTAAAGAATATCATTTGCAGTAAAATTGACCCAATTAATTTTGAGAATTATTCAGGAGTATATGAAATACCTTTTATTAAAGAAGACGGATCCAAGAATTACTACATAGGCATGACCAGCAGGAAATTTAATTGCAGAAAAAAAGAGCATATAGCTGATATTAAATACAATAGAAAAACTACAGCCCTAGCAAGATTATATCAAGAAGAAACCATCCAAATAAATTTCAATGAAAGTAAAATAATATTTCCCTCCAGTCTACACTATCCATCCATAATAAGAGAAACCATAGAGATACTCACGCGCAAAAATACAATATGTAACGATGCGGCATCTTTTAATTTACCGAAACTGTGGCTAGAATTACTCCATGCTCAAAGATATGAAAATAAACAATCAAGTAAAAAATAATAGATAACGTGCGTAATTTTTTAAAAAGTACATGTAAATAATAACTTCAAAGCCCGTGCAGCTTTAGAATATTCTCATTTTGTTTTTGAAAATGACTCAGAAGAGTCGAAACATGTAAAACAACTAATAAAAGTTATTTTAATTTATATTATAGTTGTTAATTTTACACCTTTAGCATTTAAAAGTAATATAATAATAGTTGCCTAGACAATCATTTCCTCGCTCATATTCGACGCCACAGTTGGTCGCCAAAGCCTGATTACAGAAAATTAGCCTGAGTTTAAAGGTGTTACATGGTTTCAAGCAGAGTGAATTTTTTATATTCGTTTCCGAAAATGTTGGGAAGGCAAATCTTTTAGTTTATCTGTCCGTTTTTCTACTTTTTACTTCCTTAAAATAAATTTTATTATAAATGTCGGTATTCTAATCGCAATAGCACTCAGTCAATCTGGCAAAATTCCAGTGGGTTGTTAGTTCTTTAAGTGCATTTTAATGATGTTAATAAACTTTATATATATATATATATATATATATATATATATATATATATATGCACACTGGATTTTATTTGAATATATATATATATATATATATATATATATATATATATATATATATATATATATATATGCATATGCATCACATATATAATACATATGCATCATTATGACGTCCACATAAACAGGGTATTTTTGTCGCCAAATTTGGCGATATTTCGTTAAGTGTCGCAAAGCTTGGAGAGAATTTGACGCTAGAGGCTATTTTTCAATGCGAATTTTTAGAGCGAGTAATCATCTATTAATATTATGCGGTTAATTAAATGGCATAACGCACGAATGTTAATAAAGTTTCAATCTTTCGTCACTACACAAGACCTCTGCTCTTGCTATTATATTGTAGTGTTATTATACTTACTCTTACTATATTGTTAGTCTTTACTCTCTTAAAAGTTTATTATAGAAAGAGAATTTTCAGAATTAAAGCATTGAAACTGCCAGTTCTAGATTATTATAATTTTATAACATATATCCAGTTTATCAATATTTACGTTAGAATGAATCTTCTATAATGGGGTTCCTCGCATTTTAGCTTCAGGTTTTCGAGTAAATTTAGCTAAAATCTTAAAACCAAGATATGTTGACATATTATCTAAGACGATTAGATGAGAATAATGGTAGATTTTCTAATAGAAGAACGGCCGTGCGTCCGTAGATTTTCTAATCTTCCTTAATCGTTCCAATGTTAGAATGAAAGGGAAAAAAATTAGCATCAATATGGTTTACTGTAAATATGGATAGCTTAACAGGCGTTTAACAAGAACCACTTTACTTCAGTGTAAATTACAGAAGATTACTTAACAGGATTAAAAATCTCCGTATTAGAGAGTGTAACGATAGAAACGGAAATGAAGCGTAAATTCCTAAGTAAATTAAGCGGTAATTGTCAATAAAGATGAAATGGATAACAACACAAAATATAAGATATGCTGCCAAAGATCGCAAAGAGAATTTCTCTAACAGAAACTTCCGATTTGGCGAAGGATTGAGCAAGTAAATCTAATACATGAAAATGAAAATCTGTTTGTCTGTCTGCACTTCTATACAAATCAACAGTTTGAAAGCCAGAATTGTGAAATGCTACGTGTAGGTGTATTAAAACACGGCCGAGGCAACTAAAGTAATCCGGAATCGAAATATAATGTAGAGTTAATTTTTAAATAATAAAAAACCAAAAATCTATCAGCTTTTCCGGGAAGAGTTCCATATCCTGTGCTGGTTCGCGCGATTGGCAAAAAAAAATCCAAACTGCTGCCAAAAGAGGTGTGATGTCACGTAGATAAGGTCAATTCCAGTTGTTAAGTTAAAACTCCAAAGACTGAATATCGCAACAACCAAATCAAACATTTATCGCCAAAAACAACTCGCCAAACCTACCAGCACAGGATATTGAACTCTTCCCGCCTTTTCATATTAAATTTGAACATTTTTCGTTATAGCAGTTGCGAACAATTAAAAATCAACAATGAAATTCTTTCTACAATAATTAATTTTCTATTGATAGATTTCCACGTGAAAAATGAAAATAAAAATAAAAAGTTTCAGCAATGGAAAAAAAGATTAATATGACGTCATATTGGTAATATAACGGAAATTTTCAAACATTTCTCAATAATACAAGGAGTATGAGTATGTGTAAATACAGAAAGCAGGTTAATATGACGTCATTCGATAATTAAAAAAAAATTATATAACGTCACATTGGAAGTTTAACGGACTTTTTCAAATGTTTGGGAACTATACAAAGAGAGTATCAATATGAGTAATAGTGAAAGCAAGTAGGTAAGATGTCAGCAGGTGAGTACAACGTCATACGAGTTTGAGGAACGTATTGAATCATAATAAAAACATGATTATAGAAATATTGGCATATTTTAACATTTTGAAGTTATCTATACAACATGTTTAATTTTGAAATTGATTTTTCTACACAAACATTCTTAAAATATCGAACAGCACCAAGTACTTCGGCTAGCTGTGAATAAAAGTAATATGGTGAAGTGCTTAGCATACATATTAGAAAGAATATATTGTTTGCCTGAGACGGCTAGTATTTTGATGTAAACTACAAATAAAAATATAGATTTGTAAAGCATAATAAAATAATTTAAAAATTCTTTGACATTTATACATTTATTATATTTATATCCTTTATACATTTGATAAAACCTACAAAAAGCAGTGATATCCCATCAAAAAACTTTCTGTAAAAGAAAAAAGCGCCAAGTTCTCCTTAATGTTTCGGCCGTAAAAAGTACTGATATCTGATGTTCGCCCAAGTTAAAAGTCAAACATCCGAAATCTTTCATTCAAAATGGCTTCCTGCGACTTGGCCGTTAATGCATTTTAGAAGGTTTTTCAAATTCTAAAGAATGTATAATGATCTACATGTCTACTACATTTTTTTTGAACATTTTACGCATTTTGTTGTAAAAAGTACTAAAATATAATACACATTTTTAAAAACATAATTTCGAGATCACAGCTGTCGAGAATGGTCCACTCTGGTTCTCAACGTCTCATATAATGTAACACAATGTGAAATTTGATGAAAAAATATATTCATTGGAATTCGTGTTATTGACAATAGACCGTACAAAATGGTCATTAAACCATGGTAAAACTAAATGATGGTTAATCAAACTAATGTTTCTTGTGTGTAATGTTTAATGTATCACAAAGCTTTTAATTACAATGTCATCATACGAATTTGCCTATTTGCATTCCGATATTACTTTTAAATGCATAATTTCCAATCATTAATTTTGAAATGATTTATCGACGTAATTATTTATTTCAAATGAAAGATATGGCATGTTTAACATCAATCAGGGTGTATTATGTATTCTAATTTATTTTTCTCAGTATTACATTCTTCTAATGTTTTTAACCTAGAATGCATTAACGGCCAAGTCGCAGGAAGCCATTTTGAATGAAAGATTTCGGATGTTTGACTTTTAACTTGGGCGAACATTAGATATCAGTATTTTTTACGGCCGAAACATTAAGAAGAACTTGGCACTTTAGTTTTTTTTACAGAAAGTTTTTTGATGGGATTTATACTATTTTTGCATCTTACAAAATTTCCAATATGATGTCATCACACTATTAAAAATCTGCAGCAAATTGGGCAATCATTCGACCGTTTTTAAATATAACGGTCACTTTACCGTATTGTGACGCTTATCTGAGCCTATTTTTGACAATTTTATGGTCAAAATAGAGATAATTTATGGTTATGTAACACGTTTTCTATAAAAACAGTCGAATGACTGGACAGTTTGAAAAGCAAATTTTTAACAGTGCAGATAAACGAGAAAGGATCATATGGTATCGCTACATACTCGACAAAAGATTACCAAGTGGCCAAATGATGAGAAACTAGTTGGCAAAATCTTCAAAACTGATTCAATAGTAGTCGGGATGCAACGGTCGAGAGGCGGTTTGCCGAGCGGACAAGAAGACTTTACTGCCGATTTCAGTGAGTGAGGTCACATGGATGAAAAACGAGGCTAACGAAAAAGACAGGCTACCGCGGTGCATTCCACTTATCTTTTTTTACAGACCGCTAGAATGACGTGTGCTCTTTTCGTACGCCTGCATTGGTGGATTCGAGCATCACGTGACTCCCGCGGTCTGTAAAAAAAGATACGCGTAAAGCACCGCGGTAGCCTTTCTTTTTCGTTAGTCTCGATGAAAAAAGTAGTTGGGTTAAAACATTCGGCGGAAGTTAGGCTAGAAATCATTTGCTGCTTGAGGATGAGGAAAAAAAAATAGTTTTTTAGTTTAAAAGCTTATGAAATATGTAGCCGTTTTAAAAATACAGTGGAACTCCAGATATACGTTACCTGAGTTGTACGTTTACCTCACTTATACGTTTCAACTCAGCGGTCCCGACCACTTGCCATTAAAAATTAGCTGAGTTATACGTTTTGAATTACACATTTCCCTCAGTTATACGTTACGTTTTTACGTCCCCGGACGAATTCATTTTTCATTTATCAATTTTGAAACCGGAAACACTGACGACGCGGCCGAGGAGTCTGATTTGAAAGATCCCACTCAAACTTCAGAGCTGATGTGAAAGCTTTTCACATAGTAAAGCGGTTCGTCAGTAGTAAAAGCAATAACCATAAGGCGGCTGCATTATTAACAGAAATGTAAAATTCTCTGTTCAGTGTCGGTTTTGCCGAAAAAAAACAACCGAAGATAAGTGATTATTTCAACAAAATTCAGTAAACTACTGAAATGTCTTTTGATAAATGATTTATATGCCAAGACGATTCCAACGATTTCTTTTAAGTACTCTATGTATATTAAAATAATTTTAATAAAGCTTTTATGATAGAATAAGTTCATGTGTACTTCTCTTATGTACTTTTTTTCTTCTCATTTCCATTTCCAAAAATTTATGTCATGAGTGCAGTACTACTTAGGAAACTTCTGTTTTCAATATAAAAGGTAGCAAACTCCTCAGCGGATCAAAGTTTTCATGATATATTTTTTAAATTCTTCCGGTAAACCATTAATTGAGTTGTACGTTTTACTGAGTTATACGTTTCGTTTGTCCGGTCCCGGGCAAAACGTATAACTGGAGTTCCACTGTATATACATTTTTAGTGAAGATACATCAATTTAAAGCAAAATGGAAATTTTCAACCAAAAAAATTATTTACCTAAAGTTACTCAATAAAACAAGCTATTAACATTTAAAAAAAAAAAAAAAAAAAAAAAAAAAAAAAAAAAAAACCCTACGTATTTCACTCGAAAAAAATGTGACGATAATTTTTCAAAAACAGCAAATTGATTAATTGGAAATTAGTGAAGCTAGAATATCCACCGATTTCGAAACTACTGTTCAGAAATGAATCAAGAAAGAAAAATCATGCGTTAATCATAGATTATGAAACACTTTCGAACGCATTCAAAATACTATAAAAGAACTTCGTCGTTTAGTAATGGGAAAGAAGATGTGTAGTAAACAGTTTAGGAAACATATAACACATTTAAAAATACAGTTTTAGCATTTACTTTCCAAAATAAAAAAAGTAGTCACATTTTTTTGTGCAGCTTTGTATATAATCTATAGACTTGAATATATATGCTGCATAGCATGATAAAAAATACACTGAGAAAAATGACACTTTCAAATCTGAATAAATCGATGTTTTCATTTTGTTATGAAACTTTTTGTTTCTAATATGACGACCCAATGATTTCAATTCTGAAATACCAGAAATACTCAGAATATTGAAGCATGGGCATTCTCAAAACTGACACACAGAGGTCAGTTCATACTCATTTGTGAAACATGGACATACTCAAAAATGAACACATATAAGTCAGTTCATACTCATTTTTGAAACATGGTCCATACTCTAATATCCGCACATGATGTTTTATTCTTGAGTGTGTGCATGTTTTCAGAAATGAGTATATACATGTTTCAAATTTGAGTAATTTTGATTCGGAGCTATTTTGACTATGCGACATACTCAGAATTGAGTATTTTTTGCTCAGTTTTGAAAATGTCGTTTTTAGAGTGTAGTTCAGTTAGAAATTCACTTTTAGCAATTTTCGCCAATCGATGAAAATGTACTCGAAATCTTTTGTACAGTCCAGTCGAAGTAAACGATTTGGAAAGCACATAACACATTTGAAAACACAATTTCAGCCATTACTATCTGTGCTTTGAAAATATATCCGAATTCTTTTGCTCAGCCCTGTATATGATCTATAGATTTGTATATATGCTACATAGTATACAAACATTTAATTCAATAAGGAAACGCATAACACACTTCAAAATTCCCCTGTATCAATTTCCGTCGATAAGCGGAAATGTACACGAGTTCTTTTGTGAAGCATTGTATATAATCTATAAAAAAAAATTATACACACCAAATAATATGTAAAAAATTAGTTAATTTAAAAATGCTTAACAATATTTAAAACGCACTTCCAGCAATTATCAATCATAGTCAATTATATAACCGAGTTCTTGTGGGAGTCTCTGTAAATGAACGATAATTGCAATGTCCTATTCTATAGCAGGCATCTTGTAAGTGAACTTCAGCAATGTATAGCAATTTCAATGTGTTTAAAATAGTGTAACATCATTAAAATACACTGCAAACGATCCCCTCCCCCCTAGGCCATAATGTAACGGAATTCTTTTGAGTGCCTTGTGAGCGAACTATAAATGCTACACACGTAATTTTCACTACCAAATATGCTACATCGTAAACCTCAACAGCATATATCAATTACATGACGATCCAAGTACATTTACGCGAGATACAGTACTAACAGACAAATGGCAGACAGAAAAATCGAATTCATATTACTTTGTTGGAAATTGTTAAAAAAAACAACAACAACGTGCTTAAAGTTTTTGCTACTGTTTTGCACGCTGTGTTGTGCTCTACTTCCATAGCCCAAAAACTGCTCTTTCCATTTTGATATATATTTGTAACTAATGATATATTCTTTTAGTGAGTATAATTATATATTTTAATACGAGCAAATCTTGTGTGTGTGGTTATGCACATTTTATCTTAAAAACAGCTCTAACGATTTTGACGAAATTTTGTATCTCACCATTTTGGGGCACTAGAAAACCATTGAGCTAGGTCACACGTTCGAGAAATTTCGACTTTTGGGTCATTTTGGTCATGGGTCATTATGGGTCAAGATATTTTTATCTTAAAAGCGGCTCAGACGATTTGAATTAAATTTTGTATTCTATGATTTTCGGGCACGAGAAGACTGTTGGGCTAGGTCACATGTTCGAGAAAATTCGATTAGTGGCTCATTTTGATCATTGGTCACTATGGGTCAAGCTATTTTTATCTTAAAAACGGCTCAGAGAATTTGAACTAAATTTAGTATTAAACAGTTTTAGGGAACGAAAAGAATATAAGGCTAGGTCACATGTTCGAGAAATTTCGATTAGTGGGTCATTTTGGTCATGGGTCATTATCAAGCTATTTTTATCTTAAAAACGGCTCAGACGATTTGAACTAAATTTTGTAATCTACGGTTCTTGGCCACGAGAAAATTATTGGGCTAGGTCACATGCTCGAGAAAATCCGATTAGTGGGTCATTTTTGGGTGACTGTGGGTCAAACTAATTTTATATAAAAAACGGCTCAGACTATTTTGATCAAATTTTATGTCCTATGGGTTTCGGGCACGAGAAGAGAATTGGGCTTGGTCACATGTTCAAGAAAATTTGATTAGTGGGTTATTTTGGTCATGGGTCATGATATTTGAACTCAAAGCTAATTTTGACCGAGCATAGCTCGGTCTTCTCTGCTCGTGAGTACTTTAAGCCGTAATTTTCTTTTCGAAATTTTGAACAGGTTAAAGTTGTATTAACCCCTTAATAAGATGGAAAACAACGTCATTAAAATTCAATGCAGAATACTGTGTTCATTTTAAAACCAGCTCTACTGAAAAATGTCAATGGTTACAATGACCGCGTACACAAATAACTTACTAGATCTATATCTAGATCAACAACGCATTGATTTTTTTTCCTCTTTTAAACACATTTATGAAAACATGAACACAGTCGGGACAAGCATACCGATTAAACTCATAACTATTTCGCTACAAAATAAATTTAACATATCAGCAAAAGGGCATATCACTTGTTAAAAAACACCTCGAAATATAACTAAAATTTTCTTGTAAAACTTGAATGCGTACGCTGATTGCAAAATACTGAGATATAAATAACGCATACAAATGAGTTGTTTCTTCTGGATTTATTTAAATTTTAAAATATTTACAAGATTAATTCTAAACATCGCATGTCACTGATAATAGAAACATTATTTCCAAATAATATTAATTTATTATAAATATAGTAAATACTACATGAAATTTTATGATTTATCATGTTGCCTTGCGTTTGGATTTATTTATTTTTAAATATATGAATTTTATTTATGTTGATGATAACTGATTTTATCTGACTAATCACGAGATACGCTTAAAATAAATGAAAATTCATTATAAGAAAACTGAAGGAAACGAGGAAATGATACGCGGACTTCGTTCAAAAAGACTGCCTCATAACATTAGGAAATTTATTAAATTCAGGACATTTTTGTTAACGGGGTTCTAATCTTCCATACGTAATTTAAGATTTTGAATAATGATATGGCTATTTTTATACAGAAGTCTGTGATTAAAAAAACTGATAAGGACTACTTAAACAATGTCAAATAAAATTATTATTAAATTATTTTTGTAAATAGTGTTACTTAAATTCAAGAACCTGTGCAAACCAAGATATAATAATTTTATAATTTTTCAGTACATTTTCTTAGTTATACGTAAAGATTTATAACCTTTAATATTAATTATACTAATTTAATAATAAGTAGGGGAGATGGGGGAGGAATGGGACAAGGGGTGGATGGTACGTTCTCAATATTTCAGGCAACAATTTTTTTTTTTTTTAGTTGCTTCCTATCCTCATAGATTTCACTACCATAGTGTGCTTCAAAACCAAAAGAGCAAGTGCACATGGTTGTTTTCAGTTTTCCTCAAATTTAAAAAAAGTAATTTTTTTTTTTTTTTAACATTTGAACTTACTTAAATGTCTTATGCAATATAAATAATTAAGATATGCTGTAGTTTTTTATTTCAAGGCTCAATATTGGTAATTAAAATGAATGCATATTAACTATTGTGACAAAATAATTTTTTAGACAAAATGGCTGACAATTGAATATATGCATCATGGGGATGATTGGGACATTTCAAATGGGATGAATGAAACTGTCTCATCCATCCCTAGAGGATGCTGAAAAATATATTTATTAACTAAATAATATTATATAGGTTGATAAATTAGTAATTTATGGTAATTATTCTTTTAACATTTCATCTTCATTGTAGTCATTGTCTTCAGCCATTGAATGCTTCCGTTTGTGGGCCTTTTAAGGCAAAGCTAAGATGAGTCCAAGATGATTGGCTAACAAATAATCCTGGAGACCATATTACAATTTATAATCTCTCAGCTATTGCCAAGGAGGCATTTTTGTCAGCTTTTAGTCCTTTACATTGAATACGGGGAGGAAAATGTTTGTGTCCCATTCATCCCTGCTGTGAGGATGATTGGGACACAGAGGAACTTCTTTTTAAATTTCATTTATATTTCTGTATAATAATAATCTTGAATAAATATTGTGCATAAGAGGTAGTCACACACTTAATGTATGACATGTGATATATAATATTGATAATAACTTAAATAAAATATTTAAAATAATGATTTTTGTGAAAATGTCCCATTCATCCCCCTTCTCCCCTATATTAATTTATTAATTTATGTTAAATTATTTTATCTAGTTCAAGTTTCTAAAATTCAAATTGACTTCAATTATAATGAATTCGGTACGCATCTCTGGGGCAGACTGTAAAATGCTTTCTATAGTGCATAGTGTAAATCATCATTTACAGTTCTTTGACAGGGACACGCAAAAGAATTCCATTAAATTATGATCTATGTGGATAATTGTATGCAGAATAATTCAATAGCGTTATACAACTTCAAACATAATAAAATTGATATGCATTATTGAGGTGCTATACAACATGTTTTCCATACATTATTGAATTAGTAGTGAGTAGCATTTATCGTTAATTTACAGAGACACACAAAGAAATTCGGTTACAGGACTGACTATGAGAGATAATTGCCGGAAATGCGTTTTCAGCCGTGGTATGCAGTTTTAAAATTAAATAATTTTTTGCGTATTACGTTCTATAGATCATATACGGAGCTAAAAGTAAGAATTCCTTCACATTACCGACTCTGAACAGCAATTGATGAAAGGAATTTTTTACTGCGTTATGTGTTTCTTAAATTGTTTATTTTGAACTCTGATTTCAGTGTATAAATAAATCAGTCAAGTGCGAGTATAACTCGCGCTCAAAGGGTTCCGTACATTAAAATTATTAATTAATAAACTCCTAGTACCCCTAATTTTTTAATAATTTTAGTTTCAGTAGATTCGGAAATAGAGTGGGGGGAGGGGACATATTTTTGCAGTGTATTTTCGACGATATCTCTGAATATATAATACCTAAAATTAAAACAAATATATATTTGAGTTCGGTGTTACGAGATCTGTCACACGATACCAAACGATCTATAAAACGAAAACTTTCAGGTAACTTAATTAGCTCTCTAAATTTTTCCTAAACACATTTGTGAATGGCTAATAATATGAAAATATGTTGGTAAAAAGGCTTTATAACTTGCCACGTCCCATAGTTTACGAGAAAAAGGGCTGTGACAGACGGACGGACGGACGCAGGAGTGATCGTATAATGGTTCCGTTTTCACTTTTACTTACCCATCATACGTAGTATAGGGTAAGTCTTGTAATCGTTTTGAAAATCTAAAAAAAAATTTTGACGGATTTACACGTTTCCGACACTGGAAATTCCGAAAAACATATTTTTAGAAAAAAAAAATTTTTTTGCCGTCCGTCTGTGTGTCTGTAAACGCTCTATCTCCCGAAAAAATTGAGATAGAGACTTGAAATTTGGTATGTACTTAGTATGTAATAATGGGAAGAAACCTTTTGAATTTCAGTAACCTCGATTAACCTGAACTATTTTTTTCGGACTCTCGAAATATTCGTTCTGATAAAAGGTATATAAAATTTTTCGAAATTGTTTATTTTAAGGAATGAATATAAAAGACAATAAAAAAAACATAAATTTTGCATAAAGCATGAAGTCAAACGGATAATGAGTTGCTGAGATATTTGTAATCCTATTTACCACACTCTTCGATTTTTCATGACCCTGTATTTCAACCAAATTTCAATTCAAAGATATATTTTAATTGGAAATGAGACGCTTAATCAGATGCAATAAACCGCTAGTTAATAGGATTATTGTTTTTGGAGTTATAAGGATGTTTCTTTTAAGCAATTCAGTAATCGAGCCTTTAAAGTTTATGACGTCATCAAGCCACGATTTTATTCGAATTGCAATGCATTTTATAAGTAGTTTACACATTTTTTATTTTAATATTTTATATTATGCATATCCATGATGGGTAAGTATTACGCTGGCTCCCAACGACTAGTTTAAGTACGGAACCCTAAAAATGAAAATTTCACAACAGTTATTCGGATAGTGTAGGAAATTGTTTCATAACCTAATTTCTTATACTATTTTTGCATCTTACAAATTTTCCTACATAGTTCCTACATTTCTTACATAGATTCACTACACTGTTGAAAATTTGCAGCAAACTGTCTAGTCATTCGAACGTTTTTAAAGAGGAGCATATTATGAAGCGTATCTAACTCTATATTTGACATATCGAGATAAATTACTGTTATGTAACTGTTTTTAATAAAAACAGTCGAATGACTTGACAGTTTGCTACAAATTTTAGGTAGCTTTCATTACAAAAAGTAAAAAGCTACCTATTGCAGTCGGTAGGTGGGAAGCAATTCTGGAAAATTTCGGTATATTTTCACTGATCATAACCCCCAGAACGCAAAACCACCCTCCGTTCAAATGTTGATTATATATATATATATATATATATATATATATCTGATCTTTGTCATACGATAGCACTCGTATTTATAAACCGATTTGGATGTAACTAAGGTTCACCAATATCTCGATCAAGTTCGTTGGCCAGCTTGGTCCGCCATCTTGTTTGAAAATGGCGGCCACTTACAGATTTAAAACTCAAAAATATATGGAAAAAAATTAGAAATTGAAAATTATTTTTTTTATGCGGTAGGTCTTGATACAACGATTCCGGAGCATTTTTTGTTTTGCCTCTATCTTAAAAAATGGCTGATATAAATCAGTTTGAAATTCTAGGGTGGCTGACATTTTCAAACAAGACATAAGATTAAAACAAATCTGGGATCAATTTATGAGTTTTAGTGAACGTGATTTCATGCAAATTAATTATATTTCATTGTTGTAACCATTTTTCCAATCATACGCATAAAAATATATTCATATCCGTTAGAGCTAAATTCTCTCCAAGCTTGGCGACACTTGGCAAACTATCGGCAAATTTGGCGACCAAAGGCAAGTTGCTATAAATGTAGCCAATTTGGCTATAGCTGACTAATTTAGCGAAATTCTTATTCAAATTCAGTATTAGCGAATCTTCTCGAATTCTTATTGGAATTTTAGCTTGGTGTTTTCGCGTTAGCTAAAATGTTAAAACGAAGATATAGAAAAGCCACATTTTTCTCCCGGTACAAGCCGGAAGGACTTTTTAACAGTATAACTAAATGGAAAAAGATCATGTTATATCGCGATGAACTCGGCAAAAGATTACCAAGTGGACAAATGATCGAAAACTAGTTGGCAAAAGCTTCAAAACTGATTCAATAGTGGTCGGGATGCGATGACTGAGAGGCGGTTTGCCGAGCGGACAAGAAGAATTTTCCTACCGAATCCGGAGAGTGAGGTTGCCTAGATCTGGACAAAAAGAAGTCGGTTTAGGACATTTGGCGAAGCTCTTCGAGGAATTGTTTGTTGCTTGGAATTGGGAAAAAAATAGTTTTTTAGTCTAAAAGCTAATCAAATGAGGAGCCGTTTTAAACACTTATGCATTTTTAGTGAAATGACATCAATTCAAAATAAAATGTTAATTATCAACCAAAAATTTCGTAATTGAATCCATTTGGACACTACACTGTTAACTAGTATTTAAAAAAAAAACACAAATTGTGCTTATTAGTTGCTAAAATCAGCGTAAAAATTGTTTTAAACTCATAAAAGAGCTAAAATCCTACATGTTTCGGCTTTAAACTTAAAGCCATCATCGGGGAAGAGGAACAACACAAACGACTACTGATCATTTAATTTTCGACACGAGAAAATTGAAATCAACAGTATGGAAAAATTTAAATAAAATAAGCGGGCGCTCTCTGTTTGGCTCGCTCTTTGGCAACAGAGAGCGCCCGCTTATTTTATTTAAATTTTTCCATACTGTTGATTTCAATTTTCTCGTGTCGAAAATTAAATGATCAGTAGTCGTTTGTGTTGTTCCTCTTCCCCGATGATGGCTTTAAGTTTAAAGCCGAAACATGTAGGATTTTAGCTCTTTTATGAGTTTAAAACAATTTTTACACTGATTTTAGCAACTAATAAGCACAATTTGTGCTATTTGTGTTTTTTAAAATACAAAAATTTCGTTACACAGAAAAGCGAGATTTCAACATTTCGAAAAAACCCTACGTATTTCACTTGAAAAATATGAGACGATTAATATTCAAAAACATCATGTTGATTAATTGAAAATTAGTGGAGGTAGAATGTCCACTGATTTCGAAACTACTGTTCAGATAAGTAACAAGAAAGAAAAATCATTTGCAATACATTCAGAATACTGTAACAAAACTTCACTGTTTAATAAGAGGAAAGATGATGACTAAGTAAACAATTATGAAAACGCATAATACATTTGAAAATACAATTTCAGCAATTATCATACACAACCCGGGCTTCCCGGGATAGAGAATATATGAGAAAACAATTAATTTTTTTATTGAAAACTTTAATAGATTTTTTACATTTAATATTTTTTTAGATCGCCCCCTAACAACACCAAAGAGAATTTTTTTATGAAATATGTTAATTATATATTCAAATAAATTTTTGCAATTTATTAAAAGCTGCAATTTTGTATTGCCCTCGTGCCAGAAGTTAATAGCTGAAGAAATCGCTAAAAATTTCCTTAGCATATTTTTTTATTCTGATAATTTCCACTGCTTTAAGCGCTTATTTCAATTACATGTTTCTTAAATTTGTGTTTTATTTATACTATTTTATTTATTGCTGAATGCAGTTTTAATTTCGTTATTGAATATTAGATGGAAACAAATGCTGAACTTATTACATTGTTTAAAGTACAAACGGATTAATATTTTGTAATCGTCTGCACACACACACAAGCGATATATATATATATATATATATATATATTTTAAATCAAGCTTGAAATTTAATTTAAATGCTGTAATAAATGAGTAAATTAAGATACAGTTTTCAAGCAAATTGCATTGCATTTGAAAGTAGATTTTTTCCCCTATATAACGGTGTAAAAATTAAACATGTGCGATGTTAAGAAATTAAAAAAATTGCTGTAGAAAAAATCACAAAACCGAAATTTCATCGTCAAGTGTTGCCATTCGCAAAATGACGTCAGCGTTACGCACGCCACGTTTGTCCTTTATAATACAGACTAGCTAATCCGCCCGAAATATTAATAATCTGTTCTGTACGAATATGACTGAAATCTGTAAGGCTAGCGAAATCAAGTCGAATGAGGCAAACTTCGTCGTAATCGGGCTCATAAAACACAAGATCGGAAAGCGCATCCTGGCGGTCGAAAGTGCAGCTAAAATATTTAAGGCTATAGATATCAAGTCGAATGAGTCTAACCCCGTCGTAATCGGGTCCATAGAACCAGATATACTCCTATAGTTCCACTTTACACCGCCAGGGGGCGCAGTCTGTTCTTTAAGAGGCCTTTTCAGAACACTTGACCCAACCAAATTTCCTAGTAGAATTGAAATTTAACTACGGGTAAACATTACCAAAATAGCGGAAATCGCGAAAGTTGGTTACGTAATCGATCGGTTTCTAAAAGGTTAATGTAGATATTTTTTAAAACCCAACGGTGCATTTTGAAGAAAATGAACGTGTCTATGATCTGGAGTCTACTGTTTGTCCGTACTTGCATTTCCCGAGTCGATGCCGATTTTTAAATCTGGACCAAAAAAAGGAAATTCGCATGAGTGAGTTTTGGAAAGGATTTTTTTTCTGAGGGTTAAAATTAAATTTTTTCAAAACGGATACCAGATTTTAAAAAACAAAGGGATATAGATTAGGCACGGTATTTTTAGTTTTTCGTATCTTGTTTATAAACGCCAATTCGGATTTTTAAAGATAGGAGAAATAGTTAAAAAAGCGAAATTGACTTACGGTTAAAAACGTTTTCGAAAGGATTAACGTGATTTATTTTTTAAACTAAAGGTTTCTGCCTAAACCTGATAGAATGTAGATGTCTTTAGGCGTGTTTGCTTTTTGTTTGGTTATTTTAGAAAGTCGATGCCAGATTTAATATATAGCAGAAAATCGGAATTCGCAAAAGAGAGTCCTGCGCACGAATTTTTTTTGAAAGGTTAATATTCGTATTTTTCAAAAAAAAAATACAGATGTCGAAAAAAGAATAAATGTAGATATTGTCTGGTATTTTTAGTTTTTTGTACCTGTCTCTGAATCGCCGATGCGAAATTTTAAAAATTGCCAAAATCGCAAAAATCGCAAAACGGCATACAGAAAATATACTTTTTCGAAGGGTTAATTTTTGTATTTTTTAAAACTAAAGGTGGCTTTGAAAAGGACAAAAACAGTTCTTTAATTTGGTGACCTTCGTTTTTCCGTATCTTTTGTATGCCGGTAGATGCAAGGCTCGGAAAACGGGAGAAAATAAAAAACACGAATTCGATGCTTTTTGATTATTTTTTTTGAAAGGGTTAAATGTAAAATTTTTTCAAACCAACCAGATCGTTAGAGACGTAAAAGTATGTTCTTTTAGAATATGTAGACGGTTTTTCCGTATTTTTAGCCGTTTGTCGATGGTGAATTTAGAAATACTTTAAACAAAAACGGAATATCTTCTGCTTTCTTTCTTCTGTTCCGGAAGATACGGAAATTGGTTTCTGCACATGCGCCAGCTCGCTTCAGAATAATGACTTTTTTATTTGTGATCTTTGATCAGTTTTTAATTGATAACTACTTTAATTTTCAAAATTTTAAAATTCTGAGGCTCAGGTATACCAGGAGAGTGTTTGGACTACCTAAATCTAAATTTACAGACTTCTAGGAGCGCTAAATTTTCCTAGCCATCGCCAACAGACACACACACACACACACACACACATAGACACACAGAGCGAAACTTTCTTTTATTAGTATAGATAGTCGGAAAAATATCCGAATTTTTTTGTGCAATCCTGTATAGGATCTATAGATTTGTATATATGCTCAATAGTATAATAAAATTTAGTTTAATGAGGAAACACATATCACAGTTAAAATCTTCCTTCAGCAAGTTCCGTCGATAAGCGGAAATGAACACGAGCTCATTTCGAAAGCCTTGTATATGATCTATAAAATTTATACGCGCTAAATAATATGCAAAAAAATAGTTAAATTTAAAAATACATACCACAACTAAAAACCCAATTACAGCAATTATCGCTTATAGACAATAATGTAAAGGAAATCTTTAGTGTGTCCCAGTAAATGAACGATAATTGTTATCCACACCCTATTCTATAGTAAACATCTTCTAGTGAACCTCAGCGATGTATAACAATTTCAATATGCTTGAAATAGCGTAACATCATTAAAACATTCTGCAAACGATTTTTCACCGTAGATCATAATGTAACGAAATTTTTTGTGTGCCCTTTTGAACGAACTGTAATTGCTACGCAATTCATTTTCAATAACGAAGATGCCACGGTAAATATCAACATCATACATCAAATACATGGCAATCCGAGTATATTTATGCAAGTTAGATCACGGACAGACAAACAGACAAACCTAATTTATAAACACCTTTCAACTATGTTGAAAAAAAAAAGACGCACTTTAAGTTTTTGCTGCTATTTTGCATTCAGTGGCGTGCTCTACGTCTACAGCTCCAACATTGCCCTTTCTCTTTTGAATTAGAATTTTTAACTAATGAAATATTATTTGATTAAGTATAATGAGTAATTTAAGCGACAATTTTTTTTCCGAAATTTTGAACAGATAAAAGTTTTGTTAACCCCTTTATAAAATTTAAAACAACATCATTAAAATGCAATACATAACACACTATTCACTATAAAACTAGCTCTACTGAAAATTTTTAATGGTTACAATGACAGTGTACACAAATAACTTACTGTTATCTAGATCAACAACGCATTTTTTTTGCTCTGTTTCAAGCACGTTTATGAAATTATGAACATAGACGGACAGGCATACCGATAAAACTCATAACCATTTTTCAACAATGTTGTAAAATAAATAAAGGTTAAAAAATCAGCTAAAAGGGTAGTAGCACTTGTTAAAAACATCTCGAAATATAACTAAAACTTTCTTGGAAGTCTGGAATACGTAACGCTGATTGCATGATAATGTGCGGTATAAATACGCATACAAATGAGTGGATTTATTTAAATTTTAAAATATTTTCAGGATTCTTTGACAGTATGGCATGTCAATGATAAGACAACATTTATTTCCTAAGAATACTAATTTATTTTAAGTAGGATGAAAACTGCATGACATTTTACGATTGATTAATATGGTTGTCTGCTTTTGTATTTATTCATTTTTAGGTGCGTTCGTAATTATATAAATACGTAGCACCTATTGTCGTCGCTTGGTCCGTCCGTTTGTCCGTCCGTCTGTCTGTCCGTCCGTCCGCATATAACAACGCAAAAACTACCCAACCGAATGGTTTGCAATTTAAAATATATTATCTTTGCAGAATTTTGTCGAGACATTTCAAATTTTATTAAAATCGAATCAAAACTTTAGGAGATATTAATAAAAATATTTATTAAGAAATTTGATTTTTTTTTTTTTTTTTAATCGGTGCTTTTTTTGTTATAGGAGCTTCCGAAGTTGAATCGTCCAGCGACCGAGATACTTACTTTATTGCAAAAATTAATCTGCAGGCGATATAATTCATTTCACAGAATTAAAAATCAGAAAAGATCTGAATATTTATATAACTAGCTATAGTACGAACGCACCTCATTTGTCACGTTTGACGTACAATTTCCAACTTGTTAAATATATTATACTGATTTATTTTGATGAAACATATTTTTTTTTTCATATTATCTGATTAATCCCGAGATTAAGTTTAATGTAAATGAAAATCGATTATAACAAAACTGAAACTAGTCGTTGGGGGCCACCGTAATACTTACCCATCATGGATATGCATAATGTAAAATATTAAAATAAAAATGTGTAAACTACTTATAAAGTGCATTGCAATTCAAATAAAATCGTGGCTCGATGACGTCACAAACTTTAAAGGCTCGATTACTGAATTGCTTGAAAGAAACATCCTTATAACTCCAAAAATAATAATCCTATTAACTAGTGGTTTATTGCATCTGATTAAGCGTCAAATTTCCAATTAAAATATATCTTTGAAGTGAAATTTGGATGAAATACAGGGTCATGAAAAATCGAAGAGTGTGGAAAATAGGATTCCAAATATCTCGACAACTAATTATCCGATCGACTTCATGCTTTATGCAAAATTTATGTTTTTTTATTGTCTTTTATTTTCATTTCTTAAAATAAACAATTTCGAAAATTTTTATATACCTTTCATCAGAACGAATATTTCGAGAGTCCGAAAAAAATAGTTCCGGTTAATCGAGGTTATTGAAATGAAATAGGCTTCTTCCCATTATTACATACTAAGTACATACCAAATTGCAAGTCTCTATCTCAATTTTTTCGGGAGATGGAGCGTTTACAGACACACACACAGACACACAGACGACGGCAATTTTTTTTTTCTAAAAATATGTTTTTCGGAATCTCCAATGTCTGAAACGTGTAAATCCGTCAAAATTTTTTTTCGATTTTCAAAACGATTACAAGACTTACCCTATACTACGTATGATGGGTAAGTAAAAACCGTGAAAATTATTCGTTACACGTGGACTTTGTTAAAACAGATTTGCCCATAACATTAATAATTTTATATGAGGACCCTAAAAGCCAAGAGATACAAGTGACAGAATTTCGATTTGGAGTAAATTGAGTTCAAAGTTTTGAGTCAATAGTTATTGACTGAAATAATTGTGAAACTGTTGCTTATTTCATAGTGGTTTTTGAACTCTTATTTCAATAGCCGTGTAAAGAAGGTGGAGTATAATTTTTTATTTAATTTATAGTTAATCAATATTAATAACAAGGGGTACAAGTTTCGAATGCTTAAGTAGTTGACCTCCAAATCTCGCATCATTTCCGTCTCCACCACTGATCGACGATTGGGATTGTTACGCTTTCTGATTGGTTGTAAAAGCGGACGCTTCTTAAGTCATTTCCAGTATTTGAGAGGATTATGAAGATATAAGAAGATATTATATAAGAAATTTATAAATATTATTAGATTGATTATATAGAAATTAATTAGATTATATAATTTGTTATACATTATTATATCATTTTATATATTATATTATATATTATTATACATTATATATTGATATTATATTAATTATATATATATATATATATTATATATAATAATATTATATAATACTAGGTGAATGAGTTTTCTTTCTTCTCCCAAAATTAAGTTATTTTAAAGTAATAATGAATTATAGATGAATTATAGCAGTCGTTTTTGTTTGTTTAGTATTGATTTTTAATAACAAAATAAAATTCATCTTCTGCGGCCATCAGAATATTTTATATTATTCTAACATATTGATTATAATAGTGCTGATTATAATTATATATATTATATATTATATATAATATATGTAATATTATTATAATAATTACATATATATTAAATATATATATTAATATTATATATATATAATATATTATTATATATCTTATATATTATATTATATTATATTATTCCTTATATTATATTTAGAAATTAATTAAATTTTAGAGAAATTTTTAGATATTATATAAGAAGCCAAGTTCAACCGAAAATGACTTAAGAAGCGTTCGGTTTAACAACCAATCAAAAAGCGTGATAATGGCAATCGTCTATCCGCGGTGGACAGGGAAGTTATGCCCAAATCTCAGCATATAATTACAAAAATATTTATATTTTTTTAAGTACAAATTCCAGATCGCCTGAACACTTAGCTCAGTTTTTTCAATGTTGTCACTTATACTCATTGGCTTCTGGGGTCCTCATATATAAGAAAGTATATCATTAAATTAAAGTTATACATGTTTAAAGTGATAAAACAGAATACAAAAAGGTTTATAAAAACTTTTAATATAAAGAACTTTATATTAAGGGTGTATTCAAATCCAAGCTGCTTATTTTGAGACACATTTGTAAATTCATTTTTGCTCTAAAATGCATCCAATTGGCAGGTTCTCTTATTCAGAAACTTTATAATGTCCCCACTGTCTCGATTTTTTGATAAAGGCAGAATATATTTCAAAAAATGCTGTCAAAGTGGACATTTTGAACCGAATTTCCTGAAGCGATAGCGCTGGAAACAAAAAAAAAAAAAAAAAAAAAAAAAAATGATCGTATTGTGAAAATAACTGTCTGTAAATCAAATTCTAATTAATTGAACGAAAAATAAAAACATGGGGCCCTTATAAATGTCTTTATAAATCACCCCGCCAAGTTTCCTGTTGTTACTTTTAAAAATGAGTCTGAGAATGTGTCTCAAAATTTTGAGTTGTTGAGCGTGGAAAAATATTTTTTTTTTTAATACCGCCTTAAAAGGTTTTTATAAACCTTTCTAGGTGCGTTTTGACTTGAATTTGACTCACTTTCTGAAAATTGAGTATGAGTTGAAGTAAACGCAAAGAATTCGCGAAAATGAACGAAACTTACAATTTAAACTCATTCAACTTTTTCCATAAAAATTGTTCTTGCTGTTAAAAACACATATTTTTTTCTGTTCAAATGCCAATTCCCAATAACTAGCGAAACTCAAAATGTGTGCGGTGATTTGCTTATGTATAGCGCCATACACCCAATCTCTGAAGTAATCTGCTTACCAACCCCCTCTACCCACCTTCATGCCTCTCAGCTGTGAGCACATCAAAAATATTTTACAAGACATCTTCTTTGTAATGCATAGCACTAACCAAAATCAAGCATTTTTTTTTCTTCACAAAATGCTTATGACTGTCGAAATTTCATTGGATCTTTTAAAGCAAACTTGAAAATTATGTACTCTTCACCGGCCCACATAAAAAGCAAGGAAAATAAATAAAAATAAGGGAAATAAATAAAACTTAATATATAATCGTATGCAAAGTATTCATTGTATTTTCTGAATTTCATTACGTCTACACGCACAAAAAATGCCCAGTTTTAAACCAGAAAGGGGCAAACTTTATTTTCTGGTACAGTATTGGATCTAAACTAATCTTTTTTAGATGCGTTTGTAATTATATAAATACGTAGCACGTGTAGTCGCCGTCTGGTCCGTCCGTCTGTCCGCATATAACAGCGCAAAAACTACCAAACCGAATAATTTCAAATTTAATATATATAATCGTTGCAGAATTTTGTCGAGTCATTTCAAATTTTATGAAACTCGAATCAAAACTTAAAAAGATATTAATAAAAGTTTTCTTCATTCTAATAAATCCTATCATACGTAATTAATTCAACGATATCCCATGATAGGTAATGATTCTAGGTTGACATAGTAATTACGTCCTATTTAAGATAGAATCCTATTATTTACGTATTACTGAATTTAAAAACCGAATTTGTATACTAAAATTGTTTAATTCTAGTAATCCTATAATCTACCGACAGTTTTTTGGATAGATTTTTCCGAAGAAATAGATATTAAATGGAAAAAGAATCTAAATATGGATTTCAATTTCTGAAACTTTCAAAGCTAGGCTTAAGTTTCCTATTGGAAATTTCAGTAAATGTCAACTATGAGTTGAACATTACATTAAATGTTATTCAAGATAAAATGTTGCCAATTTAAATGTACTTATTTTATTACGGAAATTAAACATATAATAACAGACGATATAATTCATTTCACTGAAACTAGTTATAGTACAAACGCACCTCATATGTAACGTTTGACGTACAATTTCCAACTGAATGTATTATATTTTATCACTTTAAGCATATATATCATTAATTTCATTAATAATTTCATTAAATTCAGGACATTTTTGCTAATGGGTATTTAATCCTAAATAGATAATTTAGGAAACTGTGTAATAACAAAACAGCTATTTTTACTCAGAATTCGTGAATTTCGAAAGGAAAGCGACCAGAATTATATTTCTCGTGCAAGGAAAACACAGAAAACCTTACACCGCGCTGGTATAAAAAAGAGCAGATGACGTTACTGTTGGTTAAATTACTAATGGATAGCAAGAAAAACAGGTTTGTTCTTTATTACTCCTACTGTACACATGAGATGGGGGTGATTTAATTGGTCGACGTTAAACAGTTTATGTGATATGATTGGCCAATCACGCCATGACACATCCTGCAATGATCGCTACGACAAAAATGTAGTGGTAGATTGGTTGATGGAAGTGTTTTTTTGTAAACATGCCCTTTACATATGGAACTCGCGATCATCGCCCTTCTCATTTTGTAGCCTTCGAGACTAACGAAAAAGAGAGGCTGCCGCAGTACATTACACACACGTCTCTTCTTTCAGACTGCTTGAGTCACGTTATGATCGAATGCAGGTGCACGAAAAGAGCATCACGTGGCTCTAGCGGTCTAACGCTAAAGATAGCGCGCGGCAGCCTGTGTAACCTACCGTGCTGCTATGGAACTCGCGTACATCGCCTTCCTCATTTTGTGGCCTTACTCATGTCTTTCTTTTATGAACTATTTACATTTTATTATTGAAAGAATGCAAATTTTGTTTAGATAGGTTATTTTAATTATAGTATATTATATATTTTAATTAAGTAGGCGCAAATTGTCTAACAAGGAGAGGGCCAAGCTTGGTAATCACATATTTTGATATGTTGTAGGGTAGAAGCCCCTTAGTCCCAGGTTCAACGGACTTTATACAACGATCTTTAGTTATCGAGAAATAGGGGTTCTAATATTATAACACAACTTAAATACCGCAATTTCCGGCCTATAATCAGCGGTTGAAACAATCAAGTTTCGACCCAGAAATGTTATTCAATAATTAAAATCAAATATTTACAGCGGTTTAGTAAGTAACGTTTCATAAAATAAAGTTTCCGGGTCGAAACACGATTGTTTGATCCGCGAATTATAGGGCGGAAATTACGATACTTAAGTTGTGTTATAATATTAGACCTCCTATTTCTCGAGAAGTAAGGAACGGTGTATAAAGTCCGTTGAACTTGGGACTAAGGGGCTTCTACGCTACAACATAAATAAAAATAATCAAAATCTGTGATTACCAATCTTGGCCTTCTCTTTTTAATTACTGAGAACGATACGACTTCGTTATGTAAATGTTTTCCTGAGCAAAGTGTGTAAAATATGCATCTATGGCTTAAATTAACAAAAACTGAATTATAATAATAAAAAAAAACATTTAAAAGAGTGAGGTCCTTTAAATTCTTTGTACACGTATGTGTAATAGTTTTTTAAATAACAAGCCTTAAAATTTCCGGTAACATTTGACATTTAAAGGGTACCCTTTAAATTCTGAACTTCTTAAGACGTTATACCACAAAGACTATGTAGGAAGATATTTGTCTGAATTAATCAACAAAATTTACAAAACATAATATACGGAAATCTGCAAAATATTTTCAATGTCAAGTTTGTCAGATGTTTCAATATCAACATCTGTCAAAATTAGACTCACAGGTGCACAGGTTAGAAATTTTCTTATTCTTTTACGCAAAAGAGGTAGTGAGATAACATTTATTTTTGCCTCACCTCTCTCCCCCGATAGAGAAGATTTTCCTTCTTAACACTTTTTAACATAGTTGAAAAGTGTTTATGAATTAGGATTATCTGTGTTCTAACGCTCGTAAATATATTCGGATTGTCAGGAAATTTTTACACATTATTGAATTTTACAATAGAATGTTCGGTATTGAAAATGAAGTGTGTAGCATTAATAGTTCATTTACAGGGACACACAAAAGGATTCCATTATATTAAAGTCTATGGGGAAAAATCGTTTGCGGCGCATTTTATTGATGTTACGATATTTCAAACATAATGAAATTAATATGCATTACCGAGGTGAACTACAGCATACTTTTACCGCAGTATACAATTAGTAGCATGTATAGTTCAAGTACAGGGATGCTCAAAATAGTTCCTTTACATTATGTTCTATGGGGAAAAAATCGCTTGCGGTGCATTTTGAACATGTTATGATACTTGAAACATAATAAAATTTAAAAGCATCACTAAGGTTCAATACAACTCATTTTCTATATACATTATGGAGTGCGTAGAATCATGTATACAAATACAGAGACGCACAAAGAGAATTCGGTTAAATGACCAACTATGAACAGTAATTGTCTGAAGTGCTCTTTCCGCTGTGATATGCAGTTTTATGTATTTTTTAGTTTACTACGTGTTGTTTACAAATTCTGTAGATTATATACAGGGATGCATGAAAGACTTCGAATTGTTTGACAGTTGTTGAAAATAGAATTTTACAAAGTTATGCGTTTTTTATTCAGTGCTTATTTAGATATCTCATTTCATCGTATGAAGAAATTAAATTTCTTAATTAGTGTTGGAGAGAGTTTCATAATCTATGCCGGATGCACGATTTTTCGTTCTTGTTTCTTTTCATATTGTTTTAATGCATGTCCATGTTTTAATGAAACGAGTTTGCCTGTAGTGCTTGATTTAAAAATAAATGTAAGAATGGAAAATCTTTTCTTTCTCCTTCTCAAGTTTTACTAATTAAACACCTGGGAACGATTTCTGATAAACTTTTATTAAAATTTTATAAAATTGTCTTCATGTAATATATGCAACGGTGATGTACAGGGTGTTTCTAAAGTCACCCACCAATATTTCACAAAACAAGAAATTAAACAAAAACAAATAATCACTGTAAATGCTTTAATGTCTGGATTATAGCAAATGTTGAAAATGACAATCATTTTGTGTCAAGCACAGTTCTACTCGACGGCAAATATTTGAAGCCACACAATGCAGTATATCGTTGAAAATGGATGCAGTGATGTTGCGGATACTGTCTTTTAAGGCACTGATCATCTTTGGATTGTTTTCGTATAGTGCGTCTCAAAAGTATATGGACAGGCAATTTTTTGAAATAATAGTTCAAAAAAGGAAGCAATAATCACGAAAAAAATAACATGCATATAGTATCATAACATAAATCTATTACAGCAAAGAAATAAAGTATAAGTTTTACAGATTTTTTGCAAAAAATTAAAAGTAAAAATAGGTTGTTCCAAAAGAATATGGACTTTTCGAACATTTTGCATTTAAATTCTAATTTTGTATCCAATCCTTTTAATTATCTTAAAAACTATATCAGTCATGCTTGCAACTAGTGTTTGGGGTGTGTGCGGCTGTAAAGAGAACCAACTCTGCTGTACTTGTTGCTGTAATTCCTGAATAGTAGAAAACAGCCGACAATCGGCATACACATCTCGTGAAATTACATCCCAAAGGTTTCCAATTGGATATAAGTCTGGGCTGATGGCTCACCAGTCTATAACAGTCACTTGTTTCTGTTTAAACCAAGCTGTTTTTGAGTGGGTGGTGTGAATCGATGCATTGTCCTGCTGGAATTTCCAGTTTTCCTCCCCTAAGATGTTTTTGATTAGAAGTAGATTCCTTTTAAGGACATTTTTATAATCCTCAGAGCAGTGTCGACCATTAAGAAAAGCAATATCCGTTGTTCCGTTGAAACAGAATGCACCCCGCACCATTAGTGAAACCCCCTCCTTTTTGTCGACTAAAGAACTCGCGATGTTCTTTTCGTAAGTCATGCCAATAGTATGCCCAGCCATCAGGGCCATTCAAATTGAATTTTTTTTTTTCGTCACGGAAGAAAACACTTAACCATTCATCCGTCCAATGCATGTGTTTTTTATCCCAAAGAACTCGAGTCTTTCTATGGTGCACTTTCAGCATAGGTGTCCGACACATTCTGCAATATTTATAATTTTCGCTTACCTGTATGTGAAGTTGAAGAGTAGATCTAGAAATAGAAAATGCTAAAGTCCTCACACTTTCATGAACAGACTTCTTATGTGTTGAAATTGCTCACGAAAGTTCTCTATCTTGTCTTAGAGATGTTTTTTTTTGGTCGACCTGAACGCTTTTTTGCAATCGTATTATCACTTTTTGATAAAATTGCATAAACTACAGATCTTCTATGCTTCATGTGTTTTGCAATATCAGAAACTAACATTTTGAGCCTTTAAACTCCAAATTTTAGCAATATCGGTAGCAGAGAATTCAACGTTGCGAGGCATTTTCCAACTATTCGACAACTGAATACAGAGCAGTGATTTTATATTTCGAAATGGTTAAGTCACAAGTACAGAACGCAGAAAATTCAAATTTTTCTGATACGGTGGTAATCAAAGCAATTTGTTTCATTGTCCATATATTTTTGAGACAGTTTATTTTGAACTTTATTTTTTTACAAACAATCTGTGATATAAACATAACATTTCTGTATCGTAATAAAGTTATGTTATGCTTCCATATGCTAATTATTTTTTTCGTGATTATTGCTTTATTTTCTTAGCTGTTATTTCGAAAAATTGCCTGTCCATATAATTTTGAGACGCACTATATACCCGTTACTTAAGATAAGACCATAGGAAGAAATCAGGTGGTGTTAAATCAGGTGATCGAGGTGGCCATAGTCCACGTGAAATGACTATCGTCAAACGCTAATTCAACGACAACAAGGGATTTTCTTGACGTGTGTGGCGGCGCCATGTTGTTAAAAATATCCCAACTGGTATATTTAGAAGAACACATTTGTAAGAATTATTCTTCGCAAAAGACTCAACAATAAATACACCTCCGGAGCGCTGAGCATCATTTTGAAAGTATGTGAACTGATGGTGTGCTAGCAACGCCAGCTATCGTGCATCAGTTGATGTATTAATAGGCCGAAATTCAAGCATGTATCTTTATATTTCTAACAGATAATAGCTGAAATGTGTGTTTCTTGACTTTAGAAACATTTAACTCGAATTTTACTATACAGTGTGTTCCAGGAACGCCGAATTTATGGCACCCGAAAGAAGACTTTTGACACCACGTTGATTATGGTTCTAAATAAAGATACAGTGAGATTAGAGAGTGTACATGAACTTAAATGAGCTCATCTTGTCCAAATTAGATTGATTGAAAATTTTAGAGCTTTAATGGCGATTTATTAAATTCCAATATTGTTCACTATGGGCGTAAAATTTTATCAAAAAAAGACAATATTTGAAAATTATTGACAAGAAAAGATTATTACATACAGAATGATTTCATAAAGAGCCAATAACATATTTCCTTAAATATTACCACTAGACACATACTTCTAACTGCAAAGTGTCATGAAAAATGGTGAAAATCTTGATGGCAAAAGTTGCTACCCCCTGGGTGTCTATCTTAGAAAATGCACGAAATACATTTTTATACGGCCCCCTTAGAGTTAAATTTCTAATTTGGAAAATTTTCCTTATCCATTCCTGAATGAAACACAAAACAATCCATCTTTATATCCGCAAAACTCGCAGAGATATTAAAATCCAAAATTCGTGACTTACACCTTTTAAGTATACCTCTGAGTGACGTGATATTGACGCATTTGGAAATGCAAAATAGGGATCAGCTATAAATTATACATTATTAAAAGGCGATTTAAGACATTTGCAATGTTTAATTACACTTGTTTGGTGAATAGAACATAATAGAAATAGGACATAAATTGAGATAATAGAACGAATATTGAAAGAATAAAACATAAATTGAAATTTTAACAGTAATTGCTGAAAATGTTCACCACTGATGCATAGTTACAATCTTTTAACAATATTTCTATGCATTCGATCCAAATCGTTTGGAGCGATACCACGGCTGGCGTCTTGAATTCTTCGGCAAAGGTCTTACAAGGTTTACTGGAGGCGTCAAGCAAACAGTCCTACGTAAGTGGCTCCATAAATAAAAATCGAAAGGAATTAGAACCGGCCATCTAGGAGGAAATTCGACCGGTCCTTGTAAACAAAGCCACCTATTTGAAAACTCTCTATTTAGCCAGTTCCTTACCACAGCAGCGTGGTGAGGTGAGATTCTATCTAACTGAAACTAGATGCGTTGTAGCTCTGCCAAGCGCAGTTCATCCGTAAAGTCAGAAAAAACTCCATTTAGAATGAGGTGCAGAAATCGTTCACCAGTCAGCGTGTTGCTGTACAATATGGGATCAACCAAAGAATTTTGAAAATGTCACACAATACATTTATGGAATATTAGCACTGGTAACGAACCTCACGTACGAAACAGGGATTTGCGTAACTCCAAAAAATGGTCATTTTGACGATTGTTTCATCTAGCTTGAAACAACATTCATCTGTCCAAAGCACATTTTTCAGAAAGGAGGGGTTGGAGTCTTCTTGGTGTAATCGCTAGTTACAGAAATCTAAATGCCGCCGTTGATAGCCTGATTATACCTGTGCATGGACTGCACGATACTGTATGGATGACAATTGTTCCGTCGCAATATTCTCCATATTGTTGATTGTGGAACGTTCAATTGTGTAGAAACATTTCATGTACTCACATGAGGATAACTCACAAAATAAGCCAAAATGTCAATTTCGGTATCAATTAGAGATGTAAAATTTCCGGAAATTTTGAAGTGGTGGAAAAAAAACTAGTTTTTTTCCGTTTTTTTCTGGAAAAATTGGAAATTTTGGAATAATTGAATTCTTACAAATGTTTCTCAATAGTAAGTTACATTTTCTTAAAATATATAAAATAATAAACTTTTAAATTTCTGCATACTAAAGAAAATATTTTTTTTTTCACTTTACATGAATATATTACAAAAAAGTAAAAAAAAAAGCCAGCTTTCAAAAGTTAGCCTTTCAGCCTCAGAATTTTCACAGTAGCTTTTCTTTCTTAATTTAACACCATCGTTTGTAATATATCATGTCTCTGTTGAAATGATTTTTCATTTGCATTTGTTCAATTACCAGAAGATATAATTAAAAAAAAATCTTATGAGTTTCAACCAGTATTACTGCAGTTTGTAAGCAAATTTAAGTCCTCTCTACATAGTATTGCTTTGTATATAAATGATATTTAAAAAAAAAAAAAAAAAAAAAAATATTGTAGTTGTGACATAATAAATATTATAATTTTTATATATCCTATTGCGTAAAAATGGATAATAATTTACATTGTTTCAATTTTATTTTCGTACAATTAGAATTTTCATTTATTGTGTATTTAATTTAGTTTTGGTATAACTTTCCAGTCTAAACCTAAACCAACCCTATGTTTTGGTTTTAGTTTAAGTTTTAAATTCTTAATATGAAAGTAAATATATATATATCTAACAAAAAAAAAAAAAAAAAATACAATTCCAAATAACATGACCCTACTATTTCTCTGTCTAGTAAACATGTCTTTTAGCTTAGTTTAATATTTTCAACCTTTATTTGATTTATAATTTGTTTTTCATGAAATTTAAGCATTTAGACCAAAATACTGCATTTTCTACAGAACTGTACTTTGATTCAACTCCACATTTCAGTGCACCATTTCATGTTGCATTCGCCGAGATGATGTTTTCTGTGACCTATACACAGGGATCTTACTCTTCTACCGCTAATTGCGCTCCTGAACATTTCCTTGATTTACCAGTCGTGTTTTGCTTGACTTCCCTTTGTTAATGTACTTCTAATTTTACTTCAAATTTCTTCATAACTATAGCTTTCTAGTCTACACTTAAAAATATTGTTACACATTGATTTCTGGGTAACTAATCAACTCTTTGTGATGTTTTGTTAATTTTATTATGCTTTACTAGCTCAAAAATTGAAAGGTAGCAAAGAACTTTAGCAACTTGATAGCAATCATAAAAAATAGCGATAAAATTCTTCCTATAAGTACCAAAATATGGCATATATATTTTTTCTTTTTTTGAAATCCTACCACCCAGCTTTGATTTGACACATTAAACAAATAAAATGGGATATTTCTCTCACTCCAAACATTCATAATGCATTGGCTACATTCAAGAAAAGAAAAACCATTATCAACCTAGCCAGTGTTATTGCCTTTTTCTAATTATTTGGCTATAACGTTCGACAAATTAATTAGAATTGAACTAACTGTATTGCATGATATTTTCGATTAAATTATCTTAACAGTGGTACATAGCTTTTATGGTATTACTAAGAAATATTGGGCATTGTGAGCCATCAAACTTCAAAAAACATTTTTCCCAAAAGTTTTCCACAATTTTGGCCACTACTGTATATACAGCGAGATAAGAGATTCATTGGTGAATTCCGCTGTTATGGGACATGTTTGGTTATTGTAAAATCATCACATTTCTGGAGAATTCAGAGTGGAGATTGAAAAATATTCCGAATTTTTTGAATGGTCCTATGTTTTAAGGTGAAAAAATTGTAAAGGATCCTTTAAAGGACTCAAGTTCTTCCTAAACTGCTTACATATCATATTTTCTATGTTAATATTTTCATGGGAAACATGAAAAAACAAAGAAAAAATATCAGAATGCAGCCATAACATTTTGAATATACTATTTTATAAATTAAATTGCAATTTTTTCAATTTGGAAAAATGGAAAAACACCCCTTCGGAAAAAAACAGTTTTTCCCCCAAAGTTTCCGGTTTTTTCCGAGCATTCCCATCTCTAGTATCAATTGAATTGAACATGGGAATACATGAACCTCTCTGCCAATCCTGTACTTTTCATTCCCTGAACAAGTCGATTAATAAAATTCCTAGAAGGTCGTTGGTATTCTTCCGCACTTTGCCTAGCATTACGATAACAAAAGGCATAAAGCATTTACATTTAAAAACATTCTTTATAACTCTACTGCGGCATGCTTAACTTCACTTTCGATTGCGCAGAGAAGCCTTTTATGCTTAAAATACATCGTGGCGATTGCATGACGTGCTCCTTATAGCTAGAAATTAGTATATCAAAGACTGGCTTATTCGGAATTATTCTTTAAATTAACATTGTTTCTTGAATTAAACGTATTTCAATTTATTCTAATCCCTTAAAGCCTGACGAATTATTTAAATGGGAATACCTCTGTGAATTTTGCAGATATCAAGATCTAATTTTTTGTGTTTCATACAGGAATGGCTAACGGACATTTCACACTACGGGGGTCGTATAAAAATTTAGTTTGTGTATTTTCTCAAATAGACCCCCTCCAGGGGCTTGGCAACTTATGTCATCAAATTTTGCCCCTTTTTCTTTATATAAATGGAAGTAGGCGTCTAAGGGCAATATTTAAGGAAATAGGTTATTGGCTCCATCTTTATGAATCACACTGTATAAGTAAAAGAGTGTTGATTATAAGTAAAAATAACAATGATATAATTATGGCAACTTTGAATTAAATTCCACAGTTGTTTAAAGAAGCTTGCCATTAAAAAAAAAAATTCTGTCTGTGCCTGCAAATCAGTTTTTTCGGAAATGAAAAATATCAAAATTCAAAAGACTTGTGAGAAAACTCCAGTTCAGATTGCATTCTGTAAAAATTAACTATGTATGAACCTGATATTAATTAGTTTTCATTAAAGCTGCAACCACGGGGTCGGATTTGATCGATTAATTTTTTTATACTAATTTCTAAACTATATTTGATTATACGTGATTAATTTTAACACAGTTATTCTAATTGCTTATTTAGCAATTACAGTAATCGTGTTAAAATTAATCAAGTATAATTACGTATCAAGGGCCTGATTACCAACGGGGCAAACTTCAACCGGTAAATTTTAATAGAAATTTTCTTCTTATTTAATTAAAACTTCTGTCATGAATAAGGCAAAATTTTCTATTTCTTTTTACAGGTGGAAATTTGCCCCGTCGTTTAATCAGGCCATGTGCGTATCCAACGTTTCTATGAGTTCCGTTACCTGCGATGTATTCTCTTTAGCTGATTCAGATATGAGACCAGATGTTATAATCAATATGGTTTCTGGGTGAATTGTGTGTCCTCCAAGATAGCTCAGTTGGCAGAGCATTGGCATGTATTTTCCCAATAGAATGAGATAGAATCACCTAAGTTTTTTTTTAATTTAAATACATAACGATGTTGGTATCAGACTTATTTAATTTTCAAAATTGTATGTAAATAAAATCTTCTAAAATGTGACTAGTAATATAATATAAAATGCGCTTTATTATTTAAACTGATAAAATTATAGAGTTTTGCGATTCTTTTTGCCATTCTTCAGAATAATTAAAAAATAATAAAACCATTTCATGATCTTGTATAGCACATTTAAACAAACTTCAAACAAAAATAAATCCAAGAGATAGTGAATAGAGATAGTCCTAAGTTATATTAAAGCAATAAACTTTCAACCAATCTTATTTTCAAATAAGATTGATTGTAAATCATGATGTCAATCTCAATCATTTTAATATTTCAGCAACAGATGTACATTTCCCCTGAAAATGTTAAAGTCCAGTGAAGTAGCTATAGGATTGCTGGATGGAAAAGCAAAGGGCACAAAAAACCTCACTGTTTTATGTGTGCAATCAAGATTATATTTGGGAAGGTCAAAACGCAATTATTGGACGGGCTCCTATGAACATAACTACGTTACTGTTAAAGCAAGAAATTTATTTCGACATTGATATCTTGTTACGAAAAATACTTGAAATTATACTCATGTATAAACAGAAAAAAATTAATAAATTCTAAACACAAAACGCTTCAGAAGAGAAATAAAGACACCACACAAAAACCAAATAAAACATTTAATGGAATAGCAACGATAACAATGACTTATACAAAATGGAAGATCACACAACATGGAACATCGTAATTCAAAATTGGCATCATCATCTGTCTATGCAATTTGGTCCGATGAAATGGTTTTTGTTTCTCCTCAATGGGATGAAATGAAGCTGCGTTCACAAAATGGAGTGGCGAGGAATGAACTTTAGGAAAATTTCTCATCTGGAGTAACGCATTCAAGCATCTTCTGCAACATCTTTGTAACTTTTGCTGAAAAGAAGACGAAATAATACATCGTAAATATATAAAAAAAATTTAGTAAAATGATAAATTATAATCCTTTACAGGACGTGTTAGAAAGCCTTAGATTAAGTTTAAGAGTAGTAGAGCTACAACAAATAACTTTTGAATAGGAAATCAGGGTCATAATCCATTTATACAGCCAAAAATACAGGGTGTTCCACTCTAACCGGACCACATCTATTGTTCGTAATTTTAGTCAAAACTGGCAGGATTCACACGCTACGCTGGTTGGTTTCTACAAACGTACCATGAATCAAACCAAATATGTCTGTGAATTTAGCCTTGCTTTTTAACGCAATATGGACCTTTACCTGGAATATCCTTCCGCATTGCTGAAAAATATATGAATGCTATTCCGCTATTATACAGAGTGGTTAAAATGAAACTAGCGGTACTCAGAGGCTCATAGCCCCGGTTCTACTGAACGAATCCGAATACTTCAAATATATGTTATGTAGATCATGCGGCCGAGGTTTACGTAAAAAAAAAAGAAGTTTGAAATTTCGCCACCAGATGGCGCTGTACTGCTAAATCCATATGCAAATGAGTTGCTAATGTAATTTCGCTATAAAACGCTAGGATTCGTATGGTTCAAAGAAATCATTCGACCGCATTGAACATGCCGCTGAGCAAGAAGGAACGCGCATTGATCGTAAAACTTTATCAGAATGAGAACAACAAAAAGAGTATCAATATGATTAACTACAGAAAGTAAGTGGATATGACGTCAGATGTCTGAGCAAATTAATGAATCATGATTAAAAAAACGATTATGGAAATATTGGCATAGTTTAACATTTTGAGATTTTCTGAATTCGTTTTCTATATTTTTTATGTATTCCAACATGTATATATGTGCGTGTATATTAGAATTTCCACAAATTTTTATTTCCCCGGAGCTCATTCTTAGTGAAGAACTGAAATAAATATTTCAGATTAAAAAAAAATAATAATAAAATGTCAGGTCAATGTATGGGATGAATGCACAATGTCCCATAAGATTACTTTTCAGACTCTCAATCAGACATTTCAAGTTTTAGCAGGCAATGATTTACTAATGGATGGAGTCACTGTTAGATTGTATTAAGATTTCCGACAAACATTGCCGGTCATTCTAAAAGGAACAATGGAGGATGAAATTAACGCATGCGTTAAAACCATCATACCTTTGGAGGCATGTTTTCAGTTTGCGACTAACTAAAAATATGAGTTCATCTGGATGGAAACATATTGGATCGTCAATTTTCTGACCATTTATTAAATATGGGGAATGGATTGATACCTCTTCATCCAGTAACTGGCCTGTTCAAAATCAGAGAAGCACTTTGTAACACAGTTGTGTCTGTTCAAGAACTCAAGACGAAAGTATTTCCAAATATTCAACCATTTACAGACCATAAATGGCTTTGCGAACGTGTGATTCTTACACGAAAAAATGACAGTGTAAACAACATCAACTTCAAGATTCAAGAAGAATTACCTGGAGAAGCTGTATTGTAGAAATCAAGAGATACCGTTGTTGAAGAAAATGAGCGTTGAAGTAATTGTTTTTCAGTTCCTTCCATCATGTACAATTCCAAGACAATTTGACATTTTTCCTTTTAAGCTTTTATTGCTCCAATAATGAATGGAAGCAAGCTGATTTATTGCTGAATTCCGACGAGTTTATTATATAAACTTATATATTTTTAGATTGGTTTTTCATGAGATTCATTTGTATAACATTTCGACTGCTTTCGTTTATTACTTTTTTATATAACATGTTTAATTTTGAAATTGATTTTTCTAATCAAACATTCTTAAAATCCCGGACAACGCCGGGTACTTCAGTCAGTTATTTATAAAAGAAAACTAACTCCGTTAAAAGTATAATTAAAGGTCATTATTATGCGTTATTCTGTGATGTTCGTTAACACGTTTATTCTGTGACAACACATCAAAACGTTACATTCGTAACTTCATAGCTTGCATCAGACATAGCGGGAGGTAATGAATCTGTGAATTATTACATATATAACAGAATAATTGTTTTATTTAACACATAGTAAAATAAATAAAATACAAATATGTCTCACTATTAAATGTTTCTTGACCTGTTTTACGACCTTTTTTATATTTGTAGAAGAACACTAAGTAAAAAAAAACTAGTAATTCTGCAAGCATGATAAGTTGCATAAGCCCGATTTCAAATGGCTCAGCCAAATACCGGGACAGCGATGAGGAAGACTCTAGAAGATGATAAGAAGAAGATAGGAAGCTAAGAAGATGATAGGACAGGTGAGAGGGACACGGATAGGTCGGAGAAGACCTGGTTTTGGATTGGTACGGCGCAGTATACCAGACCAGTATACACTGTAAAAAAAAGTATGCAATTTTACTAAAATATACTTAGTATCATTACAGATATTGTACCAATTACTAGAAAAACATCTGTAATCATTCGTTCTTAGTAATTTTACATAGAAAACAGCTGTAACTTAATGTTTATTGCGCATGCGTCCTTCCGCTTCCGTCAAGACGAAATAATCATAATCGGCAAGTGGCAACGCAACGATCTCAATTTAATGGCGTCTTCCTCGTTCATGTATCTAGCTAGCATCAACAACACCCTTCTTTCCAAAACAACTGTCTTTCGTGAAACAATCAAGGTAAGTGCACAAGTGATTATTCTTGATTTTTCTGTTTTACACAATGTCTTAATCTTTCTCTCAAATATAAAGTTTGTCTTGAAAAAAATTATCGACAGTATCTTGCGTAAGTAAGCCTAAAGATTTTCAGTTCCACTTCAAATATGCCATGTATCAGAAAAACGTGGTTTAAAATCGTGGAACGTAGTCTTAGGTTTTTGTAAAAAACACAAAATTAATATGTATGTGTCTATAACTGTCCAGTTTACATCACTTAATACTGCAAAATTAGAAAAAATGAAACAAGAAGAGGAAGGGGTTAGGGGAGACCGCAGACCGGTACACACTGGACCTATGGACACAGTGGACCACCCCCTAATATTTTATTTATTTAAATTTTTTTTAAGCTTCTCTTCTATCCTAATAGACAACAACACTGCAATGATTATTTATAGCTTTCAAAAATATGTTTATCTCAAATTGAACTATTTTATCCTGCTTTGTTGTTTTGAGCTTCTAAAAGTAAAATTTTTCATCATCATATTTTTATTTTTTTAGTAATTAAAGGTTGTAGATAAATAAAATAAAACAGCTTTTTTGCAAAGCTAAGATACTTGTTTTTATTTTACTTTAAAGTTAATATGTTTAAAAGAAAGCTATAAACAATATTAATATGATTAGTTATTGAACTTCAACATGGGTACAGTGGACGACTCACTCCTGGGCCACAGTGGTCCACAATCCACTGTACTCCTCTAATGCAGAATGTTCAAAATATTTAATAATTGCTTATTTTCTATAAAGAAAGATTGTTTTAAAGTAGATTTAACTGTAAAATAAAGTAAATAAATAAAAATAACATTTTATTTAACATAGTAAGAAATATTTTGTTTTGTATTTACTGCCTTTGATAAATATAACTGTAGTCTAATTGTTGATGATTCTATTCAAGTAAGATTCATGAAATACAAATTGAATGGAAATCAGTTTATTTCTCCCGAAACTGTAGACGAATCTGCTGTTGATGTCAATGATTTCATAATGTTGCTCTCAGACCCAAAATTATTTCTTGAAAATTCCAGGCTCAATCTTACTCATAAGTACTTTGGAATTTCATTTGCAAATTTTAATGTGAGCTGATTTTTTTGTACTAAAGTAATAACTTCAACTAAATTGCAATTGTTCCTGTATAAATCTGTTATTATTTTTAAAATATAATATTTTTTTTGTTTTTGTCTCAAAATTTATATTACTATGTTATTTTGCAGGTGAATGGGCAACAAAAAAGAATTAGATCATGAAAAATATTTATATTGTATTTTAGATAATACCTAATAGTGGTCCACTGTACCACGCTTCCGGGGTACATTGGTCTACTTTACAAGTGTATATAATTTTTTTTTTTTTTTTTTTTTGAAAAATGTATTGAAAACTATGTTGTGAGAAAATTTTGATGGATGTAAGAAGGTTTAAGGATTATTCAAAAATATTTTCATACAGATCGGTCAGTCTGTTAAAGAGAAAAAAAAAATTTACTGAAAAAGTTGTCCACTGTGTACCGATCTCCCCTATATATGAAAGTGGAAAATTTTAATGTGAAATATATGATAAAATTATGTAAACCAAATTGGTTATGATGACATAAATAATTTGCTTTGCAGACTGTGAAAGAAAATTTGGTACTTTTCGGTTAGCCGGGCGCCAGTGATATATGTACATATATAAATACCTATGTATATACATATATATGTATATATATATACATACATATATGTATATATATGTGTATGTATGTATATGTATGCATAGATATGTGTATATGTATATACATATGTATTTATATATGTACATATATCACTGGCGCCCGGCTAACCGAAAAGTACCGAAAATTTTAATTGTTTTTTTGTTTGTTTTTTTTGGATTAAATTATTTTGCACATGTAAGTGGTATGTTTTTACTATATGTATTCCTCAATTAGTGCAATTTCAGTTGGTGCAAAAAAAAAAAAATTCAGACGCTTTCTCAATTAGTGTTTAGAAAATTTCGATTAGTGTGGATGTTTTTAAGAAAATTGGCTGTGTATCTATACTTTTCCCTATTGAATGTGTTTTTTTATTAGTGTGGGAACACTGCAAAGATTAATTAACCACATTAATCAAGAAATACCTGCATTTTACCTTTTTTTTTTTTTTCTTTTCTTCCCCATAAATTTTTTGCATTTTACAAACTATTATATTTATCAATTTTAACTAGAATCTAATTTATTTTTAATATAGTACTGTAATATAGTAGTGCACTTTAAAAGATTGAAATGACGTAATTAACATTTTCCATTAAATTTATGTTGTAAAAAATGTATTTTTGGTTTATTTATAAATGTTCTGTTTTTTATGTTTCCAAAATGACAACGGAAAATAGTAGCTTGGCGCAGTCTTGGAAATCGCCCCAACCAAACAGTCGCCAATCTTTTGTTTACATTTTAGCGTCAGTGTAACACATCTGTTCCGATGCTTTTTCTCAAAATGCCGTTCTTTGAACTTGCACGTGTGATATTTCCAAAACCGTATGAAGTAGAGCTCCAAAAGTTTTACCCTACCTAAATGTGCACATAATTGTAAACATGAACTTGAATTATACAGATGTTTTTAGTATAAAAAAAAATTATAAGGTTGAATGTATGAAAATTTTTCATGATTTCTATTTTTTATAATTAAAAAGTAATTACTGTTTATATACTTAAACATTTATAAAATTTTAGCTCAAATTGTTGTCCAGAATGTTCAATTTAAGATAAAATTTATGTAAATCGTGTGAAATCTGCATGAGATATCTTGTGTGCGGTGAAATGTTATTCGACGCAAAATATTTAAAATATATTTTTGAAACCTAACCCTTAAATTTTTTTTCTGTCATATTATATCCAAACTAAATTTTTTTAAACATAGTTCACTATCATATAAAGATACCTTGAAGTTTTTGTGCTACTATGAATCATTACTATTTTTTTTTTTTTTTAATGCAAAGCAAATGACTGAATTTCACATTTTTCGCGAATCATAAAAGTTTATGCAGCTTCCTACATTTTGTAACATTTTACAAACTACTATTTTATATTTTTCAACTTAAACAAACAGACTTTTTAATACCGAATAAGTTATATTATTATTAGTTTTGTTTCTTATATTACGAGTTTTATATTTTTGAAATGCAATTTAATGTGCAGCTTTTTCTCAATGATGTTTTTTGAACTTGTGCGTGTGATATTTCCAAACTGTTTGAATTAGAGCTTCAAATTTTTTATCCTACCTAAATGTGCATATATATAATTGTGAAAATAAGCTAGAATTATACAGATGTTTTTAGTATTAAAAAAAATATATAAGGTTGAATGTATGAAAAATTTTTATGATTTCTATTTTTTATAATTAAACAGTAATTACTGTTTATATACTTAAACATTTATAAAATTTGGTACTTTTCGGTTAGCCGGGTGCCAGTGATATATGTATATAAATATACAGTAGAAAGCCACTAATCCGCAAAGCTTGGTTCCAAGTATTGTGCGGATTGGAGGCTTTTTGCGGATTGGAGGCCATGTCTATTTAATCTTTGTTTTCATTTTTTAAAATTCATATTTTGGACATATTTAGATTGCTAATACTAAAAAATAAATAAATTACACATTTTAATCTATAGATAAAGTAATAACTATGTAAAAAATAATTTATTATTTTTTAAATTTCTTAAATATGGCATCAATTGTTGTCTGTTTTAAGACATTTGGTTTATAGTGTTGAATTTTATCTTTAAGTAAGAGTTCAAAAGCAATATATATGTATTTTTTTATGTGTTTTTCAATTTTATAATTACGGTTTAATGAAAAAATAAATAAATTATAAAATATATTGTCTAAGTAAGGATTTTTTATCATTAAAAAAAAATCACAAAAGCTCAAATTGTATTTTACAAGTATTGTATGAAGAAATAAATATATAAAATAATATACTAATTAAATGTGCTTTCATTTTAAACTATAAAGGAGAATGTTATATGATATATAATACTATATATAAAGATAAGAAAAATGTTAAAATTGGTGAAAAAAAATTTCAAAATTCAAAATTTTGTCACCATTGAAGCATTTTTCAAGAATTAAATTTCTTTGTTTACATTCATAAATTGATTGCGGATTAGAGGCCTTTGCGGATTACAGGTTTGCGGATTAGCGGTGCTCTACTGTATAAGTATATATACATATATATATATTCATACATATATGTATATGTGTAGATATATATGTGTGTGTATATACACATTATATATCACTGGCGCCCGGCTAACCGAAAATTACCTAAAATTTTTGCTCAAATTGTAGTCCAGAGTGTTATGTTCAATTTCAGATAAAATTTATGTAAATCGTGAAAAATCTGCATAAGATATCTTGTGTGCGGTGAAATGTTATTCAATGCAAAATTTTTAAAATATATTTTTGAAACCTACCCCTTGAAATTTTTTTCCGTCATAGTATATCCAAACTAAAAATTTTTAAACATAGTTCACTATCATATAAAGATATTTTGAATTTTTTGTGCTACTAGAGAGTGTAGAGTCATTACTATTTTTTTTTTTTTTTTTTTTTAAATGCAAAGCAAATGACAGAATTTTACGACTCGTAAAAGTTCACGCAGCTTCCTACATTTTGTAGCATTTTACAAACTATTTTATATTTTCCAACTTAAACAAACATCAGACTTTATTTTTAATACTGAATAAGTTACATTATTAGTAGTTTTGTTTCTTTTATTATGAGTTTTATATTTTTGAAATGCAATTTAATGTGCGGCTTTTTCTCAAAATGAGGCTTTTCGAACTTGCGCGTGTGATATTTCCAAAACCGTTGGAAATAGAGCTTCAAACATTTTACCTTACCTAAATGTGCATATAATTGCGAAAATGAACTAAAATTATACAGTTGTTTTTAGTATAAAAAAAATTATAAGGTTCAATGTATGAAAATTTTTTATGATTTCTATTTTTTATAATTAAAAAGTAATTACTGTTTATATACTTAAACATTTATAAAATTTTAGCTCAAATTGTAGTCCAGAGCGTTATGTTCAATTTAAGATAAAATTTATGTAAATCGTGAAAAATCTGCATAAGATATCTTGTGTGCGGTGAAATGTTATTCAATGCAAAATTTTTAAAATATATTTTTGAAACCTACCCCTTGAAATTTTTTTCTGTCATATTATATCCAAACTAAAAAATTTTAAACATAGTTCACTATCATATAAAGATATTTTGAATTTTTTGTGCTACTAGAGAGTGTAGAGTCATTACTATTTATTTATTTATTTTTTTAAATGCAAAGCAAATGACAGAATTTCGCGACTCGTAAAAGTTCACGCAGCTTCCTACATTTTGTAGCATTTTACAAACTATTTTATATTTTTCAACTTAAACAAACATCAGACTTTATTTTTAATACTGAATAAGTTACATTATTAGTAGTTTTGTTTCTTTTATTATGAGTTTTATATTTTTGAAATGCAATTTAATGTGCGGCTTTTTCTCAAAATGATGCTTTTTGAACTTGCGCGTGTGATATTTCCAAAACCGTTTGAAATAGAGCTTCAAACATTTTACCTTACCTAAATGTGCATATAAATGCGAAAATGAACAAATTATGCTAAAATTATACAGTTGTTTTTAGTATAAAAAAAATTATAAGGTTCAATGTATGAAAATTTTTGATGATTTCTATTTTTTATAATTAAAAAGTAATTACTGTTTATATACTTAAAACATTTATAAAATTTTTGCTCAAATTGTAGTCCAGAGCGTTATGTTCAATTTAAGATAAAATTTATGTAAATCGTGTGAAATCTGCATGAGATAGGGGAGACCGGTACACAGTGGACAACTTTTTCAGTTAACATTTTTTTTAGGGTTGGGCAATTTGCCGGCAAAATGGTATTTTTTCCAGGACAGTGGCAAAAACTGGAAAAAACCTGGTAAAAACCGGCAAAATTGGCAAAAACTGGCAAAAAGGCTGGATTTAATAAATATATTAAAATAACATAATTTTGTATATATTATAATTGAGACTTAAATCAGAATATTAATTAGATGTTTCATTAATATTAATTTGATTAATTAAAATAATTTTCATTGGTAATATGAATCAAAAAATATCAATAATCAATCATAATCAATTTTGTAGATAAATTTATGTGATGGTGACAGGTAAAAACTTTTTACTTTTCTCAAATTAATGTAGTACTGTTGCCTTTAAAATAAATATATATTAAAAAAAATTTAAATCAACAGTTTCTACATTTAAAAAATCTATAACAAAAAACAATATTAATGCATAAACATTGCCAAATCAATCTTCATTTTATCTTTATTTGAGCCTTTAGGTATAACTTTTACAAATACTTTATAGAAGTAAACTACTTGTATAGAATGTATTATTATAGAAGGTACTACTTGATTATCCCGTCGACCAGTTTCGCCAAATTAAACAAATCGCCAAACTATTCACCAAATTATACAAATGAAAAAATATTGCCATTCTAAACTTTTAAGTTAGGAAAATGAATGAATTTTAATTAAAGAAAAAAAATCCCTAAATAATAGGGTTACTTTAATGATAAAGTTCACTCATGACGCAATGACATAGCAAATATAAAATTTGATTTATGCAGATTATTTCGGACAAAATAATACTAAGAACAGTTTATGTGTTTAAATGCAGAATTATTAAATTAAACCATAAGCAAACAGATATTTTTAAGATATTGAATTTGTAAATTAAATGTAAGTATTTTAACTTCAATAATCGAATTTATTAAGGAACATAATAAATATCATGATAACGGAAGATTGTAAAGAATTCAATCCTCTTTATTTAGTCAAAAAACATAGAAAAAAACCTATAAAATGTATGTAAACATTAGATATAGGCTTGAAGCAAATATAGAAAAATAAAAATATTTTGTGGACAAAAATTTGTGACGGCAGTTGAAACTAATCTGTTATATTTTTTCTTTTTTAATATCATGAGATAATCATTTATTGACATAATTTTCACTTTAAATAACAAAAGGAAAAACAAATTAGTATAACCTTAATTAAAATACAAATAAAATAAAATAAAATTCACATGATGATGTAACAAACATGCATAACATTTTTAATGTCAAGTGAAAATGACATTTACGATGACCCATAATTGGCATTTAATCTTATAGTTTGGCGATAGTTTTTTGGTCGACGGGATAATCAAGTAGTACTAAGTAAACTTTTAAATTCCTTCAACTTTTTTTTTTCGGGGGGGGGGGGGGGGGAGTTATAAAAAAACACATGGATTGGATGACATTAATATGTATAAGAGAGAAAAGGGTAGAATAATTTTAATTGATTATTTAATGTTGCAAATATAGGCAAATTAATCTTTTAGGTAATTTTTCTTACAATTTTCCCCATTGTCATTATACAAGCTACAGACTTGAATCTTGATTTGATCTTAGGGAATGAGAATGTTCAAATCTCAATGAGAATCTTTCTCATCTCAATGAGAATCTTTCAAAATGTTTTGTTTCTATTGTTTTTACTTTAACTTCAAATTACCGTTGTTCTCATAGCATAGCAAAATTGGTAAGTGCTATTTCTCTCTCAGACTTTGCTACAAAATTAACTGAAGCATAAGGATTGATTGTTTAATAATTATGACAGTTTAAACCAAAGCCAATAAGTTATTTACTAAAAACTACAAACTACTTACATTACTGTTTTAATGATGCATTGAATATTCTAAGATAAATAAAAAAAATAAAATTACATATTATTGGAGTTGAAATTATTAAAAACTAAAATATAATAATTACATCGCTGTAAATAAAACATATATATTTTTGCCACTTTGGCAAAAAGTGGCAAAAATGTATTTTTGCCAGGACAGTTTTTACCACCTTTGGCAAAAACGTGCCAACCCTAATTTTTTTTCTCTTTAACAAACTGACCGCTCTGTATGAAAATATTTTTGAATATTCCTTAAACATTCTTACACCCATCATAATTTTTTCACAACATAGTTTTCAATACATTTTTCAAAAAAAAAAAAATATACACTTGTAAAGTGGACCAGTGTACCCTGGAAGCGGGGTACACTGGTCCACCCACCGGGGTACAGTGAACCACTATTAGGTATTATCTAAAATACAATATAAATCTATTTTTCATGAATCTTAATTTTTTTTTTGTTGTCCCTTCACCCGTAAAATAATATGTTATATAAATTTTGAAACAAAAACAAAAAAATAATTATATTTTGAAAATAATAACGGATTAATACAGGAACAATTGCAATTTAGTTGAAGTTATTACTTAAGTACAAAAAAATCAGCGCATATTAAAATTTGCAAATGAAATTCCAAAGTACTTACGAGTAAGATTGAGCCTGGAATTTTCAAGAAATAATTTTCGGTCTGAGAGCAACATTATGAAATTGTTGACATCAATTATTGCTTATTTTAGTTGTTGCAAGTGAAGTAAGCTGAACACACTATATTTCTCAATTGTAAAAATTTAAGAAGCATTCTTAGAAAAACACTTGAATTTTCATTTGCAGCAGAATCATTTACTCACATAAATATGTAAATGCATAGTTTGTGGTTGCTAATATAAATGTTTGTACAACTTTTATGTTAATGTGTCATTTCTAGTTGTGTGTAATAAGCTAATAGCAATGTTTAAAGTGAAAAAGTTGCATTTTATATACATTTACGAGAAAAAAAAATTTATTTTTATCGTTTCTGATTTTATCGATTTTCAATTTTACTTACAACTTGTAACAAACTGTGAGTTTATTACACACAGTATGTATGCAAAACATTGTTTTAAAACAAAATATAAATATGTTTCTAAGAATTTTAATTTGTTTTGATATCAAAAAGTAAAATTGTAGAAAATATCAAAAAGTAAACAATGAAAATATTGCTACAATAACCAAAATTCCTAAATTTTATATAAATGAGTGTCTCATATAAATTATTGCTTATTTTAGTTGTTGCAAGTAAGCTGAACACACTATATTCAGGGCTTGAAATTCAATTTTTCCAAGGAGGGGAGTCTCCCTCCTAACATTTTTAAATTTTGGGGAGTTGTAATGTTTGGGAGGGAGAAAAAATAAATATCCTTAAACCCCACTATTATTTTACGTGCTGCTTAAAGAATTACATTAATGAAGACATGACAAAATACCATTGAAAAAATTAAGTCAACTTAGAATGATTATGTAAAATGTTTATTTTTATTATAAAAAAGGGAAGAAAGTTAAATTTTATATATGCAGTGTATTTTTCAAGTTCCATGTATTTCTTAATTTAGATTTTGTTTGATTTCAGGTGCTGAAGCCTCTTTCACAAGGTACATTTTTACTCCTATTTTTACTAAAAGGATTAAAAAGTTTTACTCCTTTAAATCAAGGAGTAAAAGTAATAAGATCTTTGCAGCTCTTTTAATCTCATTTTTTTTTAGTGCTGAGTCTAGGCCAATTTGACAGGGTGCAGCGACCGGTGGCTCTTACTGCCCTTTTTTGTTCTTTTTCCTCTTTTCGGTCGCAGGAAAAAAATCTTTAAATACGTCTATTAGTAGTTGGAAAAAATTGAAATTTAGTCAATTGGTTGAGGGAATAAAATAATGAAATTCATCTTACGCATGAACAGAAAAAGATAAGGACTTCTAACGAAATAGTGTTAATATCAATTTGCCACTTTGGAACTACATAACAGTCAGTGTACAACTGTGCTAAGGTAATGCCAGCTACAAACAACAATACGGATAAATACCATAGAATAAATCTATTATACCTACCAGACGATTTGAAGAAGTAGGCTTACTAATATAACTGTTCTACATAGACAATGTATTTAAAACATTTTTCGAGAAATTATTTTCATCTTCGAAAGGCTATTTTATTAGAAGTCCTTATCTTTGTCTATGTTCATATGAAAAAAACCGCTAAATTTGTCGATCAGTCGCTGGAAAGAAGCCGAAGTTTGCCAATCTGTCACAAGAAAATAACGCGAAATTAATCAGTCAGTTGTGGGAAAAATCCTGAAATTTTTCAGTGAGGCGTGAGAAAAAAAAAATAGTGAACTTCATCAATCTGTTGGCAGAAGAAACTGAATAATTCACCAATCGGTTACGGAAAAATTCGCAAAGTTCATCAGTCGGTCAAAGAAAAAAAAAACATGAAGTTTGCTGATTGCTCGCCAGAAAATATCGAGAAATTCGTCAATGAGTCATGGGAAAATATTGTGAAATTCATCAGTGGAATGCAGGGAAGAAAATCTAAATTTGTCAGTTGGACGCAGGAAAAAAAAAATCACGAACTACGTCAATCTGTCGAAAGAAAAGCGAAAAATTACGTGAATTTCGCCGATCGATCGTGAAAAAATACCAAAGTTGGTCAATCAATCGCAGAAAAAACTCAAAGTTCCTCGATCAATCGCGGAAAAACGCAAAGTTGGTCAATCAATCGCAGAAAAAACTCAAAGTTCCTCGATCAATCGCGGAAAAACGCAAAGTTTGTCTATGTGTTGCGAAAAGAACAAAGTTTGTCAATCTGTTGCAGAAAAAACACAATGTTCGTCGATCTGTTGCGGAAAAAATGCAATGTTCGTCGATCTGTTGCGGAAAAAACACAATGTTCGTCGATCTGTCATGAAAAAAACGCAAAGTTCGTCAATCAGTCGTTTAAAAAGTGCAAAGTTTGTCGATTAGTCGTTTAAAAAATGCAAAAGTCGCTGATTTGTCGCGAAAAAAAAAAGAAAAGTTTATCAATTTGTCATGGAAAAAACGCAAAGTTTGTTGATTAATCGTTTAAAAAACGCAAAGTTTGTCGATTACTCGTTTAAAAAACGCAAAGTTTGTCGATTACTCGTTTAAAATACGCAAAGTTTGTCGATTACTCGTTTAAAAAACGCAAAGTTTGTCGATTACTCGTTTAAAATACGCAAAGTTTGTCGATTACTCGTTTAAAATACGCAAAGTTTGTCGATTACTCGTTTAAAATACGCAAAGTTTGTCGATTACTCGTTTAAAATACGCAAAGTTTGTCGATTACTCGTTTAAAAAACGCAAAGTTTGTCGATTACTCGTTTAAAAAACGCAAAGTTTGTCGATTACTCGTTTAAAAAAACGCAAAGTTTGTCGATTACTCGTTTAAAAAACGCAAAGTTTGTCGATTACTCGTTTAAAAAATGCAAAGTTTGTCGATTACTCGTTTAAAAAATGCAAAGTTTGTCGATTACTCGTTTAAAAAACGCAAAGTTTGTCGATTACTCGTTTAAAAAACGCAAAGTTTGTCGATTACTCGTTTAAAAAACGCAAAGTTTGTCGATTACTCGTTTAAAAAACGCAAAGGTCGTCGATTACTCGTTTAAAAAACGCAAAGGTCGTCGATTACTCGTTTAAAAAACGCAAAGGTCGTCGATTACTCGTTTAAAAAACGCAAAGGTCGTCGATTACTCGTTTAAAAAACGCAAAGGTCGTCGATTACTCGTTTAAAAAACGCAAAGGTCGTCGATTTGTTGAAAAAAAAAAAGCAAAGTTTATCGATTTGTCATGGAAAAAACACAATGTTTATCGATTACTCGTTTAAAAAACGCCAAGTTCGTCGATCTGTCGTGGAAAAAACGCAAAGTTCGTCAATCAGTCGTTGAAAAAACACAAAGTTCGTCAATCAGTCGCTTAAAAAATGCAAAGTTTGTCGATTAGTCGTTTAAAAAACGTAAAGTTCGTCGAACAGTCACGAAAGAAAAGCAAAGTTCGTCAATTTGTCGCGGAAAGAACGCAAAGGTCGTCGATTTGTCACGGGAAAAAAAGCAAAAGTCATCGTTTTGTCGCGGAAAAAATGCAAAGGTCGTTGATCAGTCGCGAAAAAAAGCAAAGTTTGTCGATTTGTTGTGGAAAAAACGCAAAGTTTGTCGATTACTCGTTTTAAAAATGTAAAGTTCGTCGATCTGTCATGGAAAAAATGCAAAGTTCATCAGTCAGTCTCTTAAAAAGTGCAAAGTTCTACGATTTGTCACGGAAAAACGCAAAGTTCGTCAATCAATCGCTTAAAAAACGCTAAGTTCATCGATTGGTTATGGGAAAAAATCACGAAATTTATCGTGTGGTTGCAGGTAAATTAAATAAAGCAAATTTCTCCGGAAAAAGGTGAAATTTTTTGTGCAGGAGGCTCCCGCCCACAATATATTTTTGGGCGAGATTTCAAAATTTTCGGCACGAATCCCGCAATCCCTCCTTAATATTTCTCAAATGTAAAAATTTAAGAAGCATGCTTAGAAAAACACTTGAATTTTCATTTTCAGCTGAATCGTTTACTCACACAAATATGTAAATGCAGAGCTGCCAACTGCTATGGAAAAATCGTAGTTGCTACGATTTGGAGCCACAAACTACGATGCTACGAAAATGTCTAAAACTACGATTTTCTGCAAAAAAAAACAAAAAAAAAACACTAATTTTGTCACATGATCACTCGAAAAATCACTAATTTCGTCACAGGATCGAGCTAAGAAATGCAAATTTCGTTACAGGATCGCTGAAATAACGCGAATTTCATCAAAAAATTGGCGGGAGAAAGCAAATTTCGCTACTATCACCGAAAAAACGTGAATTTCATTCAACTGATTGCTGAAAAATGTGAATTTCGTCAAAAGATCGTTCAGGGGTGATTTTGGTCCGAATTTTCCGAAAAATTAAGGCAATGATTTCCGAAAAAAAAAAAATATCTGTCATAAATCCGATAATTCGGACATTAAATGTATCGGTATTTCGGCAAATGATCGGCGAAAAAAATCAATCTCGTCTTTCGTTCGAAGAAAAGTAACCAATTTTGTCAAAGGATCACGGGAAAAACGTGACTCGTCAGAAAATCGCGAAAGAAATGGCAAATTTTGTCAAAAACATTGCGAAAAGTGGCAAATTTTGTTAAAAGATCGCGAAAAAACAACAAATTTTGTCAACCGCGGGAAAAACGTGACTTTCGTTAGAAAATCACGAAAAAACGGCAAATTTCGTCAAAAACATTGCGAAAAACGGCAAATTTCGTTAAAAGATCGCGAAAAAACGACAAATTTTTTTTCAACAGATCGCGAAAAAACTTGACTTTCGTCAGAAAATCGCGAAAAAACAGCAAATTTCATCAAAAACATTGTGAAAAACGACAAATTTCGTCAAAAGATTGCGAAAAAATGGCAAATTTCATCAGAAACATTGCAAAAAACGGTGAATTTCGTCAAAAACATTGCGAAAAAGGACAAATTTCGTGCTTGATTATTGCTTATTTTAGTTGTTGCAAGAAATCTGAGCATAAAGGTGAAAAAAAGCAGTCGCCACTCGTCGATTGAACTTAAAAAACTGGCGATTAAAAATATGGAAAGAACCGGCCAAATGCAGGATTTCCCGATTACCCTTTCCCCCTAAATTTCGTGGATTTTCCAGGTCTGTTTGGCGAAATTCGTAATTTGTACACGCCCGTTAGAAGAAATTTATGATTTTCCATACATAATCGATAAAATTCAGGATTTTTACGCTCCCGAGTGACGAAATTCAAGATTTTTACTTAAGTCGATCAAAGAAATTCAAAATTTCTCTGCACCCGGTCGACGAAATTCATAATTTTTCAGCGGCCGTTCGAGGAATTTCATGATTCTTAAGCACCCGTTCGAGGAAATTCATGATTTTTACACACTCGGTCGATAAAATTCATGATTTTTATGCATTCGATCAACGAAATTCATTATTTTTACATGTTCCATCGACATTTTTACACTCCTGAATGACGGGATTCTATTTTTATGTAGCCGATCGACGAAATACATGATTTTTATTCGATGATCGATAAAATTCATGATTATTACACTTTCGATCGACGAAGCTCATGATTTTTATGCACTCGGTTGATAAAATTCTTGATTTTTTACATGCCCAATCGATGAAATTCGTGATTTTGACACGTGATTTTATTACAAGACAAAAAGAGGCTTGGTATGTATCGCACTATCCAAAATGTGAACAAATGTTACATTTCTTATCATGAACTGCGACATCACAAGCCTGGCATAGGAAAAGTAGCGTCTTCACAACACAGTAAATAGTGATATAAAACCTGTTAGAAATCAAGAAAGCAAATATACTGTTCTTATTTTTTTGTTTTTTATTGTATAAAAATAAAATCTTGAAAATGCGAAAAATCTTCATTGTTCTAATATAATTTGTTGAATATATTTAAGTAAAATTATGTTATATCTGTAAAAATAACAATTTTATATCTTAATAATTTTACCCTTTTATTACTAAAACAGGTGGAGAAATTAACTTGATGTTTGGAGGAATTCCATTTTACCCGACTTTTTGATGGACTTCATTTTTGCAAGAATGAAAGAATTTTTAAAGGGTAGATATGATGCTGCACCCTCCTGAAACTGTCTGGGGAAAACTCTGTACTGTAATTGTGATTACATTAATAAATGTCAGATTAATATTAATCAATTTGTATTTTCAATAAATGGAGTGGCGTACCGCAGCCTAACTGAATTTTTTTGTTATTTTATTGTGTCTATGACTATTTTTGTTTCAGCTGCTGCAAGGCTGCCACTGGCGAAAATCTTTGAAAAAAAATCTTTGGTATAGTTCAAGCATGCACAGTTATAAATTATTTCATACAAATGCCCATATCTCATGAAATATTCAATATATTATTTTTTTAATTACATTATACTGTTTCTACTGTTCTTGAAGTCAAACATGTGCTTTACATCCTTTAACTTCAAGAACAATTTGTAAAGAATTTCAGTTGATATTCCACAAACTGTAAAAAAACAAAAACATCCGGTCACTGCCCCTTAATTTTTTGACACTAGTGTATATATATTACTTTGATTTCTAGGAAAATAAACAAACCAGCAATAAGTGAAAAATAGTTTATTTAACGCTAATAGTTTGTGTTTTAATATACCTTTTTTCAAAAATTATTTATTGGAAATTTTCAAAAAAGTAAGTTTAGATTTTTTTTTTTTTTTTTTTTTTTTTTTTTTTTTAGTTTTTGTAAAAATTAAAATTTTGTATTAATATCATAGCAATGTAAAATTTTCAAGTGTCTACTTTTGTCTAGTGTTAGCACAAATAACTTTCAAGAATGCAAAAAGATTTTCCATATTTTTTGGAGACTTTCTCATAACATTTCACATTTAAGACATTGCTACTGTATTTTATGTATGGCATTCACCTGAAAACATGTGGAAATGGAATTTTTTTCCTTTATACTTTTACATTATACAAACAAGCAATATAGTATTTTATAACGTTAAAATTTTCATTTCTGGAAAGGTGCTTGAATTTTATCATGGAAAGAGAGTATGAAAATTTTAAAATAAATGCATAAGTAATAATTTTTCAGAATTGAGGTTTTGGATAATGCATGTGAATTTTACTATCCAAAACTTTAAGAAAATTCTATCAAAATGTATAAAACCTAAAATAGTGAAAAAATATATAAAATTTCCATATGTGTAACCACCATTGCACCTTTATTATAAAGAAAAGTCTAAAAAATACTTTTTACTAATTATTAAAATGTTAAATTTTTCTTTTCCCTTTTTCTTTTTTTTTTCATTTTGTGAAAAGAAAGTAAAAGTTCTAAAACTGTATATCAAATTATTTTTTTAATTACATTTTATTATGAATGTTTGTGATAAACAAATACTAAAGGAATTATAAGTAACTATTTAAAAAGTGTGAAAAAATGTTCTATAATTTACAAGTGCAGAATGGTATTAATCAGCATTGATGAAAAAAAAATGCTATTGTTTTGTGTAATTAAATTAGAACCAGCTGTTTACATTTATTTTTTAAAAATACATTTCAAATACAATCAATAATTAATCTCTATAATAAAACCGTAAGTCATGTGACTGTCATCAACAGTTCCGGGATGCCCGCTTCACTTTTTCATATGCCAGGCGGCCATTTTTATTCAAAATTATTTTTTCGAATAAAACTGCATAAAAGTTACATTTTTAGAAAGATCGTTCAAAATAAATTAATATTTGAGAGATGACTTACGTTCAATTATGTATACATTCTGCAATGACTTCAGTTTAAATTAGGTTCGCAGTTCAAATTCTCTATCCATGAAAGTAAACAAAAAAAAAAAAAAAAAAAAAAAAAAAGATTCATTCGTTGTGAACGTTTAAAATATTAAACCATGAATTTTTGGACCGCTGCCTGGTGTAAAAAAAATAATCCGCACCAGTGAGACAGTCAAAGTTTACCATAATTCTGTTCTATACAACTCAACTTCCTTCAGGATCTTTTCTTGACTTAAGTTGAACTCCGTGGTTGAACTCATGTAATAATATTTAATGGATCAAATTTCGAAACGAATTGTCAGCTTTTATTTTTCGCGTGTGCAAATTAGAAACGATACTTTAATTTTGAAATCAAATGTTTTGATTTATGATATTATTTCTTATTTATCTATTTTCTATTTAAAGAAAAATGTGAACGTCATGTATTTTAAATTGGAACAGCTGTCACTGACGCACCAGGGTTGGCGCGATTTTTGTTTTGCGCCATTTTGGCGAGAAAATCCCATTTTCAGGTACCTATTAGAGATTACTAAAACAGCATATATACATTTATTTTATTATGAAATAGTTTATTTTATATTAAAAAACACACAATTTTATTATAAAACACACACAATGATTAATTTATTATAAAGTGGGTTAAGCGGTTTTTGTCAAGAAAGATGAAATACATAACAACAAAAAATATGCGAAATGCTACCGCTATCGCAAAAGTTCTTGATTTGTCTATTAGATTTTTCCGGTTTGGCGAAGGATTAAGGAAAAAAATAAATTATGAATAAAAATAATTTGTTACAATGCATAACATACATTTAAGGGCGACCAAACTGGTCGCCAGTGGTGGCTAGTACTTTAATAATAATTTTCAGTTTAATGTTAATTAGAAAATTAGTAAGCTTCTCTAGAGCAACATAATCTCACAGAATCTGAATCTTGGTTCATTAACTGTACTATAAAATGATAAACACCAAAATCCTGGTTCAATCTGGTATAACTTTTCCCCATAAAATAAGTTTAGAAAAAAACCTGTATCAGGGTTCAACAATTTACCATAAAATTGGCTTAGAAAAAAATCTTTAATCATGGTTCAACCTTTCACCATCAGATTAGACTAAATAAAATCATGGATCAACATTTCACCATAAAATTGGATTAAGAAAAATCCTAAATTCTGGTTCAACCTTTCACCATTAAATTGGATTAGAAAAAACCCTGAATTGTGATTCAACATTTAACCGTAAAATTGGTTTAGAAAAAAACCTGAATCATTGTTCAGTCTTTCACCAATATAGTCAGGTCCTGATTAACGCACAGGCCACGGCCTTGGGCCCACTGCTGATGAGGGGCCCAAAATGAATAAAATGATTTAGAAACAGTTTCTTAAAAATAGTTTTCTGCAATTATTTTCTCAAAAACAAAACAAATAGATTTTGCTTAACTTGGCAACTGTATCGTACTATCTAATAATAATCCTTAAAATTTTTTCTAGCTACTATTTTAATTTGAGGGGGCCCCAAAAAGTTGCTGGGCCTTGGGTCCCAGATGACCTTAATCGGGTTCTGAATATAGTGGTATTTTCAAAAGCACCATAAAAATGGTGAAACTTATCACCAATATCTTAGTTTCAGCTACTTTTCACCAGTTTTTTTTGTGAAACGTCAAACTTTATTTTTAACAGTGTACAACTGCATAACACAACATGTCTCCTTAACATCAGTTGCTATTAACAAAAAAGATTGGAAAAGCTAATATATTTCATCAAGAAATTATGACTTAAACCAGAAACATTGTAAGTTTGAAATCCCCGATGTTAAAATATGCTTCCCGGTGCATATGCATCATTTTATCTGCTCCAAATGTATATAAACATGTGTGAATGCATTTAAGAAAGCGATGCATGTAAAAACTGTATAAAACTACACCTCACGAACACTTTATTTAGCACCAGGAGTAAAACATTTTTTACCATACGAGAACACCACAAAACACATTATGAACACATTTTATGCATTCAAAAGTTGTGCTAGTTTTGCGTTCTGTATTGTGTTGCTGGGATTTGCAGTCAGTGAAGCAGGACAGTGTCTTCAAAGCTTGAAAATACTTACTAAATTGTGTTTGAAAAGGAGAAAATAGGTTATTTGAAAAAATCTTCAGTTTATATTTAACATGAATGTCTTGTCTAGCTTTTAAGTTTCAAGTTACACTTGAAGAAATACTTCAGGTAATCTAGATGAATGTACACTTTTGTTTTAAATGGGATAGAATTTTAATTTTCAACAGATAGATTGAGAATGCTACTTATAGCAGTTTAAAAGAATAAGAAATATAGTAAGCCAAATATTTCTTTGTCTTTATATAATATATTATGCTACAAAAATAATTTAGTATAAATATAATTATTAACATTAAAATATTTGTATACTAAATACAGATGCACTTATTAAAGAATTAGATCTTTATATTATAAAATTAATAATTAACAGGGATAGAAAACTCAAATGGAAGTTATATTTAAAGGATGCCTCTGTATTTGGTATAAAAAATTTTAATGTTTATAATTGTAATTGATATTATATATATGTATTATAATTAATTGCATTATATTTTACTATATAATTATATATATATATATTATAATTTTGTAGCATAAAATATTATGAAAGACATTCAGAAGTTGTTGCAGAATATTTGGATGAAAGATAAAATGCTATCCCATTTAAAACTCTAGTGTAAATTATGAGAAAAGTACCTGTAACATTACTACAGTTTCTTAGTAGTGTTACAAATGTTTTCTTATAAATATTCTAACATTGTGAAAGTGAACATACAAAAGAAGTTTTTGTAATTCTACTAAAGTCTCTTAGTAAACATACAAGAAAAACACCTGCAATGGTTACACATATTTTCTTAGTAAAGATACAAGAGAAATATCTGTAATAGTACTAACCATTTCTTACTATACATACTGAAAAAACACTTGTAACACCTACTAACAATTTTTTAGTGAATCTACAAGAGAAGTATCTGTAATACTACTAACAATTTCTTCGTAAACAAACTAAAAAAGGACCTGTAACGGCTACTAACAATTTCTTAGTGAAGATACAAGAGAAGTATTTGTATTGCTACTAACCATTCCTTAGTGAAGATACAAGAGAAGTATCTGTAATACTACTAACCATTCCTTAGTGAAGATACAAAAGAAGTATCTGTAATACTACTAACCATTCCTTAGTGAAGATACAAGAGAAGTATCTGTAATACTACTAACCATTTCTTAGTGAATATACAAAAGAAGTATCTGTAATACTACTAACCATTTCTTAGTATACATTACTAAAAAATCACCTGTAATGGCTACAAACGATTTCTTAGTAGGTTCACTAAGGAAATCTATGTGTTGTTTACTAAGTTTAATGCAGTAATGTTACTTAAGAAGAAGCTGTATTGGTTACTAGAAAAGTTTATGGAATCCCAGTTGCCTAGAGATTTTCTAGTAGTACTACAGATTTTTTTTTACAGTGTAGTGCGTATGCTTTGCGTGAATGAGACATGTTTTGCATTAAAACTAGCTTTATGTGCATGAATGGTATTCTATTCTAGAACATGTCCTCCAAGTTTGTGTACGTATTTCAGTGCAGAAAAATATGGATAATTCAATATATGCAGTTGTGGTTTGGCACGTAGTAAATTGAACAAGTAATTAAACTACACTGTTGTAAAAGATAAAAGAGAAAAATTACTTACCATTAAAAGTTTCTTTACCAGCTTTACGACCCTTTTTAGATTTGTAAAAGAAGACTAAGTAAACGGGCAATCCTGCAAGCATGATTAGTAGCACCATTCCGGTCTCGAAGGGCTCAGCAAATACCGGGACTACAGTTAGAAAAATGCTGCAAGCCAAGAAGATGATGGGACATATGAGAGGGACACGGATGGGTCGGTGAAGATCTGGCCTGGTCCTACGCAGGACCAGCAGGCCAAGTATCACTAGTCCAGTCCAAAGCCACTGAGCAAAACTCAGGTAGTTGATCAGGACATAGATGTCGCTAGTGCACAGCATCAGCAAGGACATGCAACACTGTAAGGAAAATAATCTTATTATCATTTCTGACATTAAAGGTATAGGGTGATTAAAAAATATAGGCTCAGTTTTACACGGCTACAACCAAACTAAACCATACTTTGACTAGATGAAAACTGAAATGTTTTTCTATTTTTGCATCAAAATGTACGTCATTTTTAGAGCTTGTTCAACCAGCTAAGAAATGTGGGACCAAATCTTCAAAGGAGGAAAATTTTCGACAGTGAAAGTGACGTCATCGAAAACATGCATTTTCAATGATTTTACTATAATTGCATCAAATTCTTGAAGCTTTCAAAGTTTATGTTCTTCATATAATATGCATTCTGAATATGATTTTCTATTGATAAGAAATTCAATGAAATATAATGGATTTATTTGTTAAATCTAAAATAAAATTTGATTTATTTTCCCCTCAAAATTGAGATTTCATGCAATGCAAATGTAACACATATAAGGTTGACAATCAAATAGTACCCTACTGAAGTAGGATATTATTTAAGCTTTCGTACTTACTGTAAGCAGTAAAGACGGCACAGGAGTACATCTGCGGACATTTATCATGCCGAGAATTTCAGGCAATTGACCTTCATGGGCACCCATAGAAAAAAACCTATAAAAATATAAAAAGACGTGTGAAAACATCAAGCACATAGTAAAACAAAATGAAAACAACGTCAGATTAAAATTAAGACAACATTTGTGTAAGAATATCACATATATTCATGAAGATATGAATGAAGATTTGTTTCTTTAAACAAATCAAGAAGTTTTCGCATGTTTTTTGCTTATAGCATGCAAGGTTTTCACAACCCAACTTAATGACACTCTCAGGAAACTTGACAAAGTACAGTAGATTAAAATAAATGATCAACGTAAAAAATAGCACAAATAAAATACGTAAAAAGTAGCAAACAGATGTAAAAGTTTAAGCCATGCAAGTATGCTTGCGTCTCTGCTCGCGGCCTAGACCGAATGACGATGAGTGTTACTGATGAGCATACTTATGCTAATTATGATTAAACGGTGAGAAACCAATTTAGTAATTCTAAAAAGAAAATGTTTCTTTTTTGAAATTTTTTAAAATAATGTTTAAATAAGGTTTCATTTGTAAATAATACTTCAATAAGGTTTCATTTGTAAATAATGTTTAAATAAGGTTTCATTTGTAAATAGTGTTTAAATAATGCTTCATTTGTAAATAATGTTTAAATAATGCTTCATTTGTAAATAATGTTTAAATAATGCGTCATTTGTAAATAATGTTTAAATAATGCTTCATTTGTAAGTAATGTTTAAATAATGCTTCATTTGTAAGTAATGTTTAAATAATGCTTCATTTGTAAGTAATGTTTAAATAAGATTTATTCGTAAATAATGTTTAAACCAGTGGACCCGTGCGAAGATTTCGCACTGCATTTTAATATTTTTTCAATGCAAGTTTAATTATATATATATATATATATATAAAACTTTAAGTAAAATTTAACCATTGAAACATAAGAAACTGACTATATATATATATATAAAATAAGGACTAAAAATATCTGCTAACAATATTAGTCGCCAGAATATCACCTCATTTTGATGGGATACATCAAAGTTACAGTAAAAACTGATCGCTAATAGTTAAGGCAAAAAAAAAAATTACCAATCGTATTTTAACTGCATTAGAAGATAACATCATTTGTTTCGGGAAAAAAACATGGGACAAAGAAAAATAAATCGAGCATTTGAATTTAAATTTTGCTCTTTAATCATAAATATAAAATAAACCCGTGCAGCGATCTTTATTTTACAATTTTTTTTTATAATTATTGCTGAGCAGGATATAATGCGGTATTTTATTTTTGTGGCAACATTAATTTCAGGAAAAAGTTTAATTTCATTTATGAAATCAATGCCGATTTAATTTTTAATTATCAGCAAATTTTAATCAAAAAACATGTTTTAGGAAAATGTATTTGTGCTATGTCAGAAGCCTGTTCAAAATCCTTTCATATGGTATCTCATTCGTCGTTCTGCGTTTCGTATTTTCTTAGAAAAAGGGATGTTGATAGGAGAAATAATATATACGATAATGCTTCATTTGTAAGTAATGTTTAAATAATGCTTCATTTTTTCTTTCCTGTTGCCATATCTTGAAAAAAAAAAGAGATAAATTATATATTTTTTAAATACATTTATTAGCTCGCGCTTTCTAACAAGCGTAAAAAAACAAAACAAAACAAAAAACAGAATTTTCCATAATAGAGTTCAGTGTCACGCCTAGTTAATGTATTGTAATCTTCATTTTTGGAAAAATCCTGAATTGCAATCATAAAATTAGCTGTGATTTTCAATATAAAGATTGAAGAGTGTTAAAAACAAAACTGTTTTTAATTTTATATTTATTTCAACAAATGAAAAGTAAAACGTAAACGTTTGAACAGATTAACTTTAATATTTTTGTTAAAAATTTATATTAAATTTATTGCGCTTAGAAATGTTTAAATGCGATTTTTGAAAAAGTAGAATACTTCTTTCTACATTACTTAAAAAAATTAAACTTCATACGGAAATTAATGTAAAATGTTTTGCAAAAATGTTGATAAGTACCTGGCAGATATAAAGAGGTTTCTATTGACTTTTTATTTAACTTTATTTTTGTAGGTATGGATTGAATTTTGTAATAGATTTTTCACTCACTTCTTCATAGGCTAGAATTTTAAAAATTATGTTCACACGTATGTTTCTGATGACAATACAACATTTTAAAATTTTTAGAACTTATAATTAAGTTAATAAGTTAATTTTAAAGTATTCTTTCGTTAACCGTACACTTATGATAAATCATCCAATGTTCTTTAAGGCTACAATTGTATAGGAGTTACAACAATGAATTTAATAATGCGTCAAACCACGCTCTTCAAAATAGACCAACTAGCTGTAAAGCTGCAACAACGAAATATTTCAAGCACTAAAAGGTACGAAATATAAATAAAAAAATAAAAACTGTAATATATTTATAAAAAAAAATACGCTTTAATCAATTAGTAGTTTCATATTAGTGAAATTATGATTGAGAAATCAAAACCATTTAGTAATTCTAAAAAGAAAATGATGTTTCATTTTTGAATAATGTTTAAATAATGTTTCATTTGTAAATAATGTTTAAATAATGCTTCATTTGTAAATAATGTTTAAATAATGCTTCATTTGTAAATAATGTTTAAATAATGCCTCATCTACTATATATATAAAACACAAACGGAAATTTCGTTCCGTTCCTTTATAACTCGAGTTCTGCTGAATGGAATTTGATGGAACTTGAACTGTTGTATAGATAATTTCTCAGGGAAGGTTTTAGTATATCCCACATAGTTCTACGTATATTAGTTATAGAATTATGATGGAAAGTTCTGTTATTTTGGACGATAAGGTTACCATAGGTCATGTTTTTGGCGACCATTATCGTTGGCTAAAGAATTGAAACGGCTATATCAGAAAATAATGCAAACACATAGAAAAATAAATTAATTTATTATTGTTATTAATTTTATTTAAAATGCCCCCCCCCCTCCCCGCAACAAAAAAGAAAAAGAAAGAAAAAAAACTGTTTTAATGAGGCATAATATTTAATTTAAACCCCAAAGGAATGTTTGTAATGCTTAAAAATATTTGCAATGCATGAGATTGCAATTCAGATTAAGTCTATATCTGGCGATTTATCGTTTGCGTCAGGTTAACAAAGATGCATAGGATAATTTGATTTAATAAAATATGAGTAATTCTTTTTCCTTTTTTTCTTTCTGTTAATTTTTTTATATGTAACTCTCCTATCATGTGTCTTACAGGAGTAACTAGCAGTTGTAATTGTAAAAATGACTGCATTTATGAGTTACATGTTATTTGTTTATTTACGGTTTTGATTTTACTTTTGTCAACAAGCAATGTGATTTTAAGCTAAAAATGCATAAGCGTGACATCAGCTTGAGCGATATTAGCAATAATAGTGTTTTTTCGTGTATACAAGATCCTTTTTGGAGTATTTTTTTTATGTTCAAATGCAAATTATATAAATAGCAGTTATTGTTATGAATATGGGATCAAATATTTAAATTTTAGTGAATGTCTGCCACTCAAACACATATTGTAAAATGATTAAATTTTAGACATTAAAAATTTACTACGGAAACATGCCTGTTTGTTTTCACCAAACATATTATTTTTATAGCTTCGAACTCAGATCAGCGAATATTGTCTATTCTTTAATTTTTATTTTATTATTTTTTTAATATATCGCCAATTTCACTTACAGAAATATTCACTGTTTCAAAAGTTAGGAACCAAAGAATATTCTAAAGGAGATGTGTGCATTTATGCGTTATTACTATCACATAAAATAAACTTTTACAAAAAAAAAAATATTAACCGACTTAAAAAAAAGCACTAAAAAGTATTAAATAATTCTTTAAAATTCTCTAATGACAAAATGTTATCCATTAACTACAAATCTGACATCATGTGTCGGAATAAAAATGATAAATTTAATATGTACAGTTTAATACCCACCAAACATGGATTTTCGAGAGAATATATTTTACAAGAGATGAATATACAGACTTATGATTCAGTTTACGAATATATACATATGAAAAGCAATCAATTACTTTTTGAAGTCAGTGCCAAACTACCTTAAGTTTAGTAAGAATTGTGAATATATTGTACCTAGTATCTACTAATTTATCGATTGGGGTTGTTTGGCACCGACTTCAAAAAGTAATTGATTGCTTTTCATATGTATATATTCGTAAACTGAATCATAAGTCTGTATATTCATCTCTTGTAAAATATATTCTCTCGAAAATCCATGTTTGGTGGGTATTAAACTGTACATATTAAATTTATCATTTTTATTACGACACATGATATCAGATTTGTGGTTAACGGATAACATTTTGTCATTAGAGAATTTTAAAGAATTATTTAATACTTTTTAGTGCTTTTTTTTAAGTCGGTTAATATTTTTTTTTTTTTGTAAAAGTTTATTTTATTTCCTACTTTTTAGTTATTAATACAGTAATAGACAATTATCTTGATTTCAACATCTGCTGAATAAATAATTTGTAATAGAAATTATAATTTACCAAAATTATCCATTAAATAAATATTTTTTAATAAAATCTTTGACAGAATCAAATTCTTGTCAATCTGGACGACAACTGGAGAAATATCGCCAAATTTTGCGATCAAAATATGTTGCCATAAATCAAGCCAACATGGTTATAGTTGACTAATTTGACGAAATTCTCATTCAGATTGACGAGAATTGGGAATAAATATTCTGTAATCGGGTTCCACGCATTTTTTAATTTTGAAAATTTTTTAACAACAAAATTGTTCTAATCATCAGAATTTGACGAAATTTAAATGGGACCACCAGGGTGTCTTACACTTTTAAACGAAAAAACATATATATCAAAATCGGTGCACATTTACGAAAGTTATGCGTGAACAGGACTAAAACATACATACATACATACATACATTGGGTCAAATTATTAACATCCTTCTTTTCTCACCTTCTTCTATCTAAATAGAAGAAAGTATTGTGATCAAAATTTTTTCAACTTCCGGTTTTCGACGGATTTATATGTTTTAGGAGTCAAAAATTCCGAAAAACATGTTTTTACAAAATATCTGTCTGTCCGTGTGTGCCCTCTTTGTATCAATGAAAAGTGTGTCAAGTTATGAAGCAATCTAGAATTGAACGAAATTTCATTTATAGGTTTTTGGCTGTGACCAGCAGGTCCCACTTGAATTTGCGGATATTCTGCCGAAAGCGGGCGCTGTGATAGCGATTTTTGTTCCATTTAAATTATTGTATCATCGAAAAGTATTAGGTTATCCACAGTACTGAACCAAATTTTTTGTATGTGTTTTTTACTATGGACTGCAGGTCCCAGTTGAATTTAGGGATATTCGGCAAGAAGGAGGCGCTATGATAGACACTTAAAGATTTCAAATTCAAAAAGATGTACAAAGTCGTTAAAAATATTAGAAATCCTAAAGGTTTTTTTCAATTGAATGTTCAGCCTTGATCCAAGGATACCGGAACAATTTTTGTTTTGCCTCTACCTTAAAAAATGCCTGAGATATAGCATTTTGAAATTTTAGAGTGGCTGACATTTTGAAACAAGACAGGAGGATTCCTCCATAAACGGTTTTAATTTAAGAGTTTTGGTGAACATGCTATATCGCAAGTTTTATTTCATTGTTGTAACCATCGTTCTAACTCTCACATTCTCAACACTATATATTCATGTTCGCCAGCGTTAAATTCTCTCCATGCTAGGCAATATTTGGCGAAATATCAACAAATTTGACGACAAAAACAAGTTGCCATAAATGAAGCCAACTTGGCTATAGCTAGCATATTTGGCGAAATTCTGATTCAAATTGAATATTGACGAGAACTGCGACTGAATCTTCTGTAATCGGGTTCCATCCATTTTTATAGCTTGGTGTTTTGCAGTAAAATTAGCTAAATTTTAAAACCAAGGAATAGGTAGGCTGTCTTTTCCTGCCGGTATAGATCAGAAGGACTTTTCGTAGTTTAGTATACATAATATATCAGCTACAAATAAATTAATCTCTCGTGTAAATATGTTTTTAAATTGAAACTGTTTGGAAATAATGTTATTTGAGCATTTTAAATATGACGTAAGTTTTCCCATTTAATGTTTTGAACGTGTATTAATTAATTATTTCTCTTTTTTAATATTCACGCGCAAGTATATTTTGTATAACGTATTTTTCTACATTTACTGCTTTTAACACGTGATCATTTAATTATTGTTTTAAAGTTTTATTTTTGTTTTTGATAGACACGTGTAAATACGTTTTTTAATTGAAAGGGAATTATTATGTGCGCTATTTTACAAATTGGCAACAATTCAAATAATGGACTTTTTGAAATATAAATTAAATTATCAAAATAATGGAAATTTGAATAAAATAATTTGTTCTAATGAGCAGATTTTGACGAAATTGAAATGGGACCACCTTGGACCCTTACTCTTTCAAACAAAATAAAATTATCAAAATCGATGCTATGCGTGAACAACATAATACATACATACGGGTCGAATTGATAACCTCCTCCTTTTTTTAAGTCGGTTAAAAAGGCTACATTTTGCAATAAAAATTGTTTGCTGAAATAAATTTTCGATGCTCTTTTTGATTCGTCATTTCTTTTTAGTTTTTTCTGCATATCTTCCCTTCTCAGGAAGGTTTTTAAAAGACATTAGACTAATTTTCCGTATTCCGTCACCTACCAGTTGACATTTTTACTATATTGTTGGATGTTTCGTTTATATTTGAAGATTATTCTGGACGACGATTCAGATTATAGAAGATTAGACAACTTTTGAAATTAGCGATTGCTAAATTTATGGGTTTTTTTTTCATTATAAAGCAAAGTTTTACCAAAAAAGCAATGCTTCCAATGTACCGTTGGTTGATTTTATGACGGCCGATTATCTACACGAGGGATATAGACCCTGGGGCGAGTGCCCTCAATGGACGTCTTTTTAAGATATCCTAACCCGTATTTACGGCAAGGTTCAAAGAAAACCACGGAAAACTCCGAACGGTTAGGTCAACGAGCGCGACAGGGGTTTGAACGCAGCATTTCCCGTATGCCAGCTTTGAGAGCAGAGCATCTCAGCCACTGTTTTGGCGCTTTCAATGTACGGAAAAACTTAGTAATGTCAATGGTGGCGAATGGAATAAATAATATTTGTCGATTTATCATTTCAGGCTGGATAAGAAAAAACGAGTACCTGAAATTCTGATTAGATAATTTTTCGATCGTTATAAAGCCTTTTCGACCTACACACAGCCCTAGCAGCTAAGCATAGTGAGAAATGAATTTATTTCTGCGTGTTATTATGCTCTTTAGAGAAATGCAAAAAAATCTTCGGTTTAAGTATTCACCAAAAATAATATTACTAAACATTTTGCATAACTAACTTTATCATTGTCAGTTTTATTTAAGGTATGGAATTTTGTTAATGAAAGATCTATAATTGAATTAACAGTAATTTGACATTATTTAATGGAACATAGCTTGGCACGTAAATAACTTCGTTTTGTAATTAACTCTGGTACATTAGTAACCATATCGTTTCAAGCACTTCTAATGTTTGACGCCAAACTTTGATATCGGCAAGATTATGGAAGATTAGGAATTTTTTATTGGATACAAACTAGAGGTTTATTCTTCTACCAGAATTAATCATTGTTTTTTTTTTCAGATTAACGGTTACACTAATGCAACTGGTCTAAAAAATGGAAAGACAGTGAAAAGAGCGTCATTTTAATTTTATTCATATTCAGCTTTAAAAATGCACTTTTTTATGTTTGACTATTTTTTTTAAATATGAAAGTTAAACACTGTTCTTTATGTGCAAACAATTTATTACAATTTTCACTGTATTTATTCTGCTGGAATCGAAAGATGAAAAACCGTAGTAGACTTGCCAGAAGAGGACGTATATTGCGAAATATAACGTAACATAGAGTGAGATTGTACTTACGTTACCAGAATCTCACATGGAGACAAGAAAGAGGGACGGAGTTGAAGAACTTACAGACGAAAATGAATCACCCGAACATTATTTAAGTTCAATGGTCAATATATGCAATCATTGTAAAGCTTTCTCTTTTAGTAGTATGTTGACTAGAGAACATTTTAGTTCCTGTTGTCATAATCTCATAATGGCTTCATTTCCCTACCAAACTAAACGAATGATCAACTAAATGAATTGCTTCTTTTAGCCCAAATTTTGTCCAATGTATGATATAATATAACGCAATGTCGTTCACGTCGTTTACAGCAATATTGAAGGAAAATCCAGGTGAACGTCCCTATTGCTTTAAAATACATGCTCAAATCCATTGATATAATTCGTTTGATTCAAAGTTCGTTTGAAAATATTTACTAAGGTAGCATCTATAGGTGAAGATCCACATTCCTTTAAAATACAAAACCATTTCGTTTGATTTAAGATACATTTAGAAAAATGGCCCAGCGCAGCGGGCGTAGCATGCTAGTTTTTAAATAAATATTTAAATAATGCTTCATTTTTTTTTCGTTCCTGCTGCCATGCCTTAAAAAAAAGAGCAAAAATTATAGAGGAACTTAAAGTAATATGGAATACAAATGTTTCTGTTTGGTAAAATGCTGCTACCACAAGCGACAATATCATAAACTACTTAAGAACGTTTCCAGAATGCCTCACAGAACGCGCAGTTCGTCGATCGGCGTCAGGACTCGTTGTGTGAATAAATATTTGTTTTTCGTCTTTGAAAAGTTTCAGGAGATAATTTTTCAACATTTTTTATTCATTATTAGAAGTAATGTTTTTACATTGAAATTAAGCATCATGTACACCGAAATACCAACAGTTTATGATATAATACTCATTTTTTAGCTCGTGATTCACACCAATAAATATAGAGTAATTTTTTTCCAAAACCAGCGATGACCGGGGTTATATGGAATAACAATATCTTATAATACTCCATGATTATGGTGGCGCAAAGACAGATACTTATATTTGCGATTGTAGTTTGGATGACTATCTAGACACTATATTTTGATCATGCTCTCTTGATAACATTACATATGTTTTTTGCCAAATTCTGTTCGTTTTCTTCATTTTTAACCCTCTAATTCATATTTTCCGACTATCTCATAATACCCTCCATAAACGTTTTTCATTATTGTTATTATTTGTTTGCAGGTGATGAAATTTCATAAAATGATTTTTGTCGTCAAATAACTGATCACAGATAGGTGAAGTTTGTGACTGTATTCGGTTTTCAGGTTTTGCTGTGATATTGCCACAAACGTAAATGGCATCCCATAATACTCGAAGTTCTCTTATATATTTTTTAAATAAATTTACTAGCTCGTGCTTTCTAACAAGCGTAAAAAAAAAGAGAATTTTCCATAATAGAGTTCGTCAAATTAGTGTATTGTAAAGTAGACTTTTGGAAAAATCACGAATTTCAGTCATGAAATTAGGTGTGATTTTCATGATAAACCTTGAAGAGTGTTAAAAAAAACTTTACTTTTTCAACAAATAAAAAGTAACTGAAACCATTCTGTTTCTAAAAAGTAAACATTTGAACTGATTAATTTTGATATTTCTATTAAAGAATTATGTATTAAATTTATTGCACTTAGAAATGTTTAAATACTATTTTTGAAAAAGTAGAATACTTCTACATTACCTAAAGAATAAAAATTCATACAGAAATTAATGTAAAATAATAACTTGCAAAAATGTTCATAAGTACCTGGCAGACGTAAAGAGGTTTCCATTGACACCTCCAAATGTGGACAAGGCAACAAAAATTGGCATCAACCAAGCAACTTCTTTGCCGAACATTATATTAGAGAAAGTCTGAAAAAAAAAAAAAGAATAATTTCATTAGACAACAGGTATTTATTTTTTATAAGATAACCAATTGTTTTTATTAAAATACAAACAAATACTTCTATAAGAATAAAAATAAACAAGTTTATATAATAAAAACCAAAAATTTGTTTAGAAAATTTACAAATATTTTTAATAAAGAAACAATCGTATAAAGGCCGTAATCGTTTAAAGGCCAGTATTAATTTGTATTAGTCAGTAATCAAAAAATTTTTAATCGTAAAAATATTAATAATATTTATACTTTGTAATTTTTAAATCAATCCAACTAATTGGTACAGATATCATATGAACTGATATATATATATTGTCAGATTCCCTCTAAGTCCACCCAACTTTGAAGAATAATCCGGTATTTTTAGTATGCTGTCACGACCGATATGATTACGTTATGAGAGGTATTATTGAGAGAAAGACGACCTCTTTCAACTAAACTTAAACGAATAATTTATTTACACAGTCTTTACAAATAACAAGACAATATTTACAATTACAAACTCTGATATAGTTGATCCGGCTCCACATTAAATAAAATACAGAAAATACGTTCTGTGTACTGCTAAACGACACTAATTAACTCAGATGCCAGATATTACTACTAATCTCCGAAACACTTTCTCTCTTCACTCCAAGAGATCTCTTTCAACACACGTGTCCCAGAACGTGTTCAACACACGTCTCTCCCAACAACCTACACGCTTCACTCCCACGATAAAACTAAACTCACTCTCCGGTCCCCACCAGAGCACACTTTGTAAATGGGGCTGGTCCCCTGTTCGTAGGGGTTCCTTGACAGAACGTAATCCCCTATGATGGATCTTTCATCTTAGAGAATGGGTGAAATCTGTCTTATCTATGCACTTACAATCACAATAGAAAAACTTCTTCCACTATACTAAACATTCTTTCAACACAGATCATGTCACCCACCTACTCGGATTAAGATTTCAGTTAGGAAAAGCTTTACAGTACACAGTAGATACGCACACAATAAGATAATATCCCATAACAATAGTTTTAAGCCTGCAGCTGCCAGGGAAAACCTGACATATATATTTACTCATTTGGAAAAATTCAGTCCATAACATAAATATTAGACTTACCAAATTTATGTACAAAACAAACACCTAGATTTCTAAAAGCGAAACGTACAATAGTCAAATTGAATTTAATGCAAACGGCCTACATATTTATAGGGTTCGATGATATACTATATCAATGGATGTGTATCTTGATACATATCATGGTATATATCCGATATTTATTTACAAAATATCACGATGTTTGATATTTTCATATATTTGATATTTATTTGCAAAATATCATTGTGTATGATATTTTTTATTTTTCAGTCAAAACTAGTGTAAATGAATTTTTCAACTGTTATTGACTGTGTTGTAGCGTCGTTAACTTGCTGGCGCAACATTAATTTTTATAAAACTACTTCACAGTAAGCAGAAAAAATACAAAATACAAGAAGAGACAGATATTGTTCCAGTTCGTTTTTAGAGTTTTTTGATTGTCCAGGACGCCCGTCCGATTCTGGGCAAAACTTTACTTTTCACGGCACTCATGCCGTCGGTATCTCTCGGAGAGAGAAAATTCTTCAACTGCTCTGCTCAGAGCTTGCAACAAATTACCCCAGGTAGCCTCTCAAATTTTGAGTATATATCGTAGATCATTTTCAAGTTGTTTAACGACTTTATAAGAAAGGTTATGCAGCTGGGGCGGATTTCAATTGGGATGAGAGATGTGAAACTCCTGGTCTCAATTACTACGAATTTATTGTGCAATAAAGGTCTGTATATAGTCAGATCCAAGATAAAATTTATATATACTTGGGAAGTTTAGTCTCTTGAGCATTTTCAGTTTCATTTTGGAGGAGGTAATACTTAACAGTCATTTTGTATATAACTTATTTTTCCAATTAGTGAGTCAGACATAAAGCCTTACAGTGTCATTATGCAGAGGAAAAATTTTTTGCATATGGCAATGACTTCTTTTAGACAAAGAAGAAAACAAACATCTTCTCCAAGCTTTATGTTTGAATCTGAATTTTTAAATATAAAACCAATAATTATGTGGGACAATATTTACATAGAACAGCCATTCGAAGATAAATTGTCTAATTTAGATAATAAGTTATTTACAGCTTCGAGGAATGGAAAAATAGACAAGCTTACATTTATGTTCAAATATTTCAGCAAAAACAAATTATTTTGTATTTAAAATTTCATTGTATGAAAAATAAAAATTTTCTTGACACTTCATACTAAATACTACAATTTTATTTTTTGTGGATGTAAAAAGCAAATAGTATCTGCTTTCTATTAGTTGATCTCCAATTTTTTTATGTAAGTAAAGACATTTAAAATATAGAATTAGTTTATATTTTATTTTAGTATATATTTTATTTTAGTTTTCATGCTAAGTGCAATATGTTTTCTAATTTACATTAAGTCTGAAAATATTTATAATCAGCAGTACGTTGACTATTTTGAAAATATTGTCTATATATCAAAATATCGATATTTTCGGATGCTTTTGAAAATATCATATTTACAAACCCTGGATAATTTAGTATAAAGTTTCATACATCTACTCATGGAATCAAGATCGCCATTGATCTAATGAATTACATCGTATTTTCATCTGCTGATGATATTCTATGCACCTCATTTTTATTTCCTCATTGTGCTTTAAAACCAGCACACTTATCATCGTGTTCTTCTTTGTATTATTCAATTTACAAATATTGTTTTCATTATGTACATCACCACCCTACCCTCTGTCGCGACTAGCAGCGGGCTCAGCTTCGGCTGCATTGTGTATTATTTTGATACCTCAATAAAGAGGACCGGGAGGAACATCTATGCTCTGTAGGATTGGTTTCCTAGTCTGAGCAGTCCCTTCTCGGGAAGTAAAAGTAAATACCCTGCATAATTAGAACATTCGTGAAGACAAATGCACTGATATAACTATGTTAATAAATGACTTATAATAATTTTTCACATTTTTTTTACACACACACACACACATTTATATATATATACACACATACATATTTTTTATTAGGTTTACATATGGACCGGAAGGATCAAGAATGTCTGGAATGTTCGAGGACCATTCTGTGGGTGTGTGGGAGCGAGATATTGTGGTTGAATGTGGTTGACATTTTCATATTTCGACCAAAGTGTTCCAAAAAATGTTTGGAATATTGTAGAATGTACTAGAATTTTCTAGAATGCACTAAAATGTTCTTTATATTTTATAAACACACACACACACATATATATATATACATATATTATGTCTACACATTTTTTATTGGTTTTACATATGGACCGGAAGGATCGAGAACATTCTGGAATGTTCGAGGACCATTCTGCGGAGGTCTGGAGATATGGTGGTTGAAAGTGGTCGACCTAGGGTATTTTCATATTTCGACCAAAGTGTTCTAAAAATAAAAGAAGAAACAAAAAAGAAACGTTTTTTAATGCACGTCCTCTATATTTAATATAGAAAAAAAAACTGCACAAATGTACCAGAAAAAAAAAAGTAGCTAGTTACTTATATAAATTATTAATTTGAAGAAAGGGGTAAAGGTTTAAGATAATAAATGCGTAAAATGCTTTTCTTTATAAATTTTACATCTATTTACAGGTTATACCTATGACAAAACCTGCTAAACAATACATATTTTTAGATGATTGATCGCTTTTACTAACAGTTCAGAATTGTCGAACAGCTTTCGTAACAGTCAACCTTTATTGAAATTTATAATTAATGATTATTAGTTAGGCTTTAAGGACAATGCGCATATCTTACATACTGCTCTAGCTTGATTTACAATTTCTCATATATATATAATACTAGGCGGTCTTCGCCCGTCTAGCCGGGCGTTTCCGAGTGGGGCCCAGATACACAGTGCAGCGTACCGCCCTGATTTCGATTATACCCAGAAAGTGCACTTTATATGCAACCAGAAAAATATAAATAAAATAATTTAAATTAAAAGTATACGAAAATAACTAATAAGAATATAAAAAAGCACTTAAATAAAGATTTTGCGACATATTTTTTTTTCAAGAGCCTTCTGACAAAATACTACTGGGCCCTAACCATGATTATCTAGGGGTGGGGATCAAGTAGTACTTCGTATCTGGGCCCCACTCGGAAGCGACCGGCTAGTATACAATAAAAAATCAGCAATAGTTCTGTTTTTCGTCTAATCTTCCGAAATCGGATTCATGGCCAATGTTGCCCACAAACTCGTTAGCTCTAAAATCGCTGAAATACATGATTAACTACTTTTTTATGTAGACTTGTAAAGCGGAGTTTCACATTCTTACTTAAAACTGCTGCTGAGATATGGCACAATTACCTAAAATTTTCGACACAAAGTGAGAACCCCCTTGATGGATTATTATCTAAAATTGCTGAAATACATAGTTACCTATTTTCTAGTACATTTGTTATCCTAAATTTCACGGATCTACCTATTACTGAGATATCGCAAAATAACATAGGAAATCCGACCCCCATTTAACCCTCTTTAGTGGCTGAATTTCTAAAATCGCGGAAATACATATTTAACTATTTTTTAGTAGATTTGTTATCCAGAAATGTGATTTCAAGCTCATAACTAAAAATGCTGCGAACATTCGAAATGACCTAAAATTTTCGACCCCCATTTAGCCCCCCCCCCTTCTTAATGGGTGAATTTCTAAAATCGATGAAATATGTGTTTAATTATTTTTATAGTAGATTTGTTATCCTGAATTTCCTGCTCTTATCCAAAACTACCGATGAGATAGGGTGAAAAGGTGAAATCATCGAAAATTATCGACCCCCTCCAATTTAACACCCTTAGTAGTTGAATTTCTAAAATCGCCTAAAATGCATGTTTAACTATTTTTAGTAGATTTGTTATCCCGAAATTCACGCTCCTAACTATAACTTCTACTGAGATATGGCAAAATGGCGTAAAACATTCAACCCCCATTTAACCGCCCCTTAGTGTCTAAATTTCTAAAATCGCTGAAATATGTGTTTAACTATTTTTTTAGTAGATTTGTTATCCTGAGCTTCATGATTCTACCAATAATTTCTACTGAGATATGGCAAAATGACCTAAAATATTTGATCTCCTATTTAACCCCCCTTAGTTGCTCAATTTCTAATATTGCTGAAATATATGTTTATCTATATTTTTTGTAGATTTGTTATCTCAAATTCCGAGCTCATAACTAAAAATGCTGCTGAGATATAGCGAACAGGCAAAATGACCTAAAACGTTCGACCCCCCATTTAACCCCCTTAATTGATGAATTTCTAAAATCGCTGAAATATGTGTTTAGTTATTCTTTTAGTATATTTTTTATCCTGAATTTCTCGTTCCTATCTAAAACTGCTGCTGAGATATGGCGAAAACGCGAAATGATAAAAACTTTCGACCCCCATTTAACCTCCTTTCTAGTTGAATTTTAAAATCGCTAAAATATGTGTTTAACTAACTTTTAGTACATTTGTTACCTTATATTTCGCGCTTTTTACTAAAACTGTTGTTGAAATATGGTAAAAAGACAAAATGACCTAAAACTTTAGACCCCTCATTTAACCCACTTACTGGTTGAATTTCTAAAATCGTCTGAAATACATGTTTAACTATTCTTTAGTAGAATTGTTATCCCAAATTTCAGGCTCCTACTTAAAACTCCTGCTGAGATATGCCGGAAAGACGAAATTATCTAAAACTTTCGACCCCCATTTGACCCCCTTATGCGTCTACATTGCGTAGAGAACATGTCTTCCAAATTTCATTGTTCTAGGACAAACGGTTGAGGCTCGGCGTTGGTTATGAGAAAATCAAGCTACTCCTTCATAAGTATAGATTGCTAGATGTACGATAACTGAATGTGTGTCGAGAAGACGGGCCTATGTTACGAATTTAAAATTTTACAGAAATGAGGAAAATACCAATAAAGTTGTTTGTTCTCAAATGATTTGCTCAACAACGCGAAACTTTCTAACACATTTCCAAACGCAAAGACATAAAATTGGCAGGTTTGAAGGTTGAAGCGTTTTGGAATCAAAATGAGATTTCCGTTTTTTTATAAATAAATTACCTGTTGAGTTATAAAACGATTCGTATCGCCTGACTATGTGTTTTTCTCTTTTCTGGTGCTGCAGTATCGGGAATTTGGTTCAAAACGCCGACTTCGAGAGTATTTTCTGAAAGATATTATACCTTTAACAAAAAAAGGGAAAAACGTCTTTCGATTAGAAAGCTTCTGAATAAAAACACCTTCCAATTTCATGAGTTTCCGTGCAAAACTGAATTAAAAAATATGTCATAAAGTAGACAGTTTGTATTTGAGAACGGCCTGAAAGTCATTGATTAGGGATGCTCTGAGAAACAAGTGCAACATAGGCTCTTCTTCCGATCTTAATGACCCTCCACTTTTGTCATCATTCTGAGCATTGACGAGTCATAAAAATTTAGTTAGGCGGGTACGGAACGTAATAATATAATTTTGAGTTTATTGTTTTAACTTTTTTTTAAAGTAAACTTTTGGGCAATTCCAAGCCAAAATGTTACCATTTCTAGTATTTTATTTCTTACATTAAATAGGTAATACAATTTTTCTGATAGTATTAAACCTATATTTTTTATATTCGCAATGTATTTTATAAAATTTTGAATAAACAAAATCAATGAAATCCATTATAATCAGCATGGCTTCTTTTGATGTGTTTATTTGTTTGTCTGTTACATGTTAAATGTTGGTTTCTTACAGGTAAGATTACATGTTTTTCATAACTATCTTATGGCAACAGTCAAATTTTGTGAAAGATGTATGTTTCAGGAGAAACTCCTTCTGAATGAAAATACATTTTTATTATAATAAATTGTAAGTTATATTATAAGTAATGTTGATAAACATCAAGGTATCCGAAAAGCATGGTAATTCCTGTTTGTCTGTTACATTACCATTTTTTTAATCATAATTATTTACATTAAATAATTTTTTCATAATAACTATATTAATTTATCTTTTAATATCATATGCTAATTGTAAGCCATCTTTGAATTACATAATAATTATTTTTTAAATGAGGTAAGACCCTTTTTTCCTCTATGACAATTAGTCTGTTACAATGGAATTGCCCTTTTATATTATGAAATTGCAATTTTTAACACTGGGTAATAATCAATGATTCTACATAGAGCCTTTTCCAACAAAAAATCTCCTACTTCCCCAAATTTTTAACATACGATCTTCTTCCAGACACATATTCAATTACATATACAGAGTGTCTCTTCTCCTCTCACCACTAACAAGTAGTTCATTCCTAAACGATTTGTTTCGAAAGTATCCTTCCTCTTCAAAAATTGATCTGCCATCTTAAAAGTCGTGTAAGACAAAAAAATTTATTTATTGTAAAAGGTATTGATCAGCGATAAGAGGAAACACCCTGCATTCTATTGTATAAATATGCGTCAAAATAACAATTTCTTTTATGGATTATCGATTAATCATTTTTATTAGAAATCTGAAAGATTACTTTGTATGTTTTCTCTTATAGTAATCGAGGTCTTTATACAATCATCAAACTAAATTTAATGCAAACGGCGTACATATTTATCATAAGCGTGAAAAGAGTGAATTACAGTGATATAAAATACATTAATAAATGATGATTTTTTTTTTTTATCAGTGCGGTCCAAAACTGGAGTAGGGGGTGGGGCAAGTGCAGGGCCATCGCTAAAACTTTTTATTGGCGGTGGGGGGGGGGGACATTAAATTGCAAAGTCAAATTTCAGTATTTGCCAACTCATTGAGAAGCAAAAATAAATTCAAATTTGAATAAATTCAAGTTCTCACCAATTCAAGTTTGCAACTAGTTTTATAATTTTGTCAAATTATCACAACTAGAAAATGTAATATAGTTCTTATTTGTAAAAAGTTCAATAATATTCCCAATTAGATTTGTAAATTTGGCCAAGTCTAAGTTTTAAACAAATTTGCCAAGTGTAACAGCATTTGCGAAAGATTTTTTTTTTTTTTGGGGGGGGGGGCGTGGGAAGTTTCCCCCCGTCACCCCGTTAGCGAGGGCCCTGTGCAAGTGGAGCATATGCCCCAAGTGCCAGAGTAGAAGAGGACACCGAAAGAAGATTTGGTTCATCGTTCGTTACAAAAAACATACCGAAATTCAGGCAAAAATGTCACGGAATCGGAAAACTAAAGTAATGTAATCGTTAATTTTACATTATTTTCTTTGAACAAGGCCTGGTTTTTCATTAGGTTATCACCTAGGGACGCGTACAATACTTGAACATTACTTGAAAACTCCAAAACAATGCTTGACTAACGATTTTATCCAAGATACTTTCAAGAACAATACACTGTCCCAATTAGGTTTGGATTGGACATATGATGTCGGACATATTATAACAATTTTGGTTGTTTCAGTTTTGTGTGTTCCTGCGAATGAACTATAACAGCTGCATACGTGATTAACGTACCCATCCAAGATATTCGCAAGATCAATACATTGTTCCAATTAGGTTGAACTTGGTTCAATGTTTCGGACGTTATCGTGATGACAAGATTTGCATTATATTTAGATAGATAAAACAACGAAGTGATTGAAGAAAACTGATTGCAATATGTCGCTTTCTAAAAAAATAAATATAAAAATAATAAGATTAATATATTTCCTAAAAATATTTTATATGTATACTAATAAAAGAAAGTTTCGCTCTGTGTGTGTGTGTGTGTGTGTGTGTGTGTGTTTGTTTGTCTGTCTGTCTGCGATGGCTAGCAAAATCTAGCCCACCTAGAAGTTTGAAAATGTAGGTGTGGATAGTCCAAGTCCAAGGTCTGGCCATGTGCACCTGAGTCTCAGAATTTTAATATTTTGATAATTACCCAAGATATTAATTAGATTCTAACTAACCATCGCTTCTAAAATGACATCTTTTAAATCAAAATGGCTAAAGAAACGAACAGGCGCATTGGATTTGCAAGCGGAAATGAACGAATTCGAAATTATTTTCCTATTTAGCGAATTTTAAGAAAACTAATTTAGATATCAATCTGAAAATTTCTGAGTATATGTAAAAAAAATTCTGCATCTGACTATGTGATTTTTGAAAAATTCGGTCGGTAATTTTTCTTAATTTATGCAAAAATCTGCCGGCGCCAGTGAAAACAATCCGAGAAAGTTTCAGACAGGGATCTGCTTTCATTAAAAACTACAAAAGAGATCTGTTTCTCTGGCCGATCCCTTTATTTAGTTTGCGAAAATGAAAGGAAATAATTGCCAATTTTTACTAATGAACAAAAATTTAGGTAATTAAGATATAGATTTGAAATTGAGGTCGGGAAGGGCTGTCATCTGCCGGCTATTTTAGCGTAGCGTCTTCGTTATGTTCTAATTATCAGAATAATGTAATTCTTTTTATAATGATCGCGTTAATGTAGGTGACGGTGGTTTTCTTGAACAAATTATTCATTATATTTGCGGTATGGGGAGGGAGGGGGTTAACGCCTTTCTCTGAGATTGTAATTATCTCGGGCCCGGGCAACGCCGGGCGGGTTAGCTAGTTTAGAATAAAAATTAAGGGAATCGATTGAAAATTTCTCTTTCTAAATTTATTTTAGAAAGGAGGCTAAAATTCATTCTTGACATGGGTGAAAAAAAAATCATAGTTTTGGCCCTGATCATCAGCCCCGTGGCAGAATGTACGTGACGCTGCGACGGGCGTCGCAGACTTTTTAAGGCACCTGCAGACTAACATACAGCGATGCCGCGGACGCGCTATAGCGCGTAAAATACGCGAAAAAACGACAAACTTCCTCGAAAGATCGCGAATAAAACGGCGAATTTCGTCAAAGAATCGCGGAAAAAACGCGAAATTCATTTAAAGTTCGCGAAAAATGGCTAATTTTGTTGACAGATCGCGAAAAAAACGCAAATTTAGTCAAAAGGCCGCGAAAAAAACGCAAATTTAGTCAAAAGGCCGCGAAAAAAACGCAATTTTAGTCAAAAGGCCGCGAAAAAACGTGAATGTCGTCAAAAGGCCGTCAAAAAAACACGAGTTTCTTTGAAGGATCGCGGAAAAATGTGAATTTTGCCGAAGGGCTACGGAGAAAACGTCAACTTCGTCGAAAGATCGTAGAAAAACTGTTAATTTTGTCGAAGGATCACGAAAAAACGGTAAATTTCGTCGTCGGATCACAAAAAAACTGAGAATTCTGCCGACAGATCGCGAAAACACGGCAAATTTCGTCGAAGGAACTCGAAAAAACGGAAAATTTCGTCGAAGGATCTCGGAAAAACGGCAAATTTCGTCGAAGGATCACGGAAAAAATGCGAATTTTGTCCAAAGGCCAAAGAAAAATCGTGAAATTCATCGAAGGATCTTGGAAAATGGCTAATTTTGTCAACAGATTGCGATAAAAATGCAAAATTCGTCAAAGGGACGCGGAAAAACTTGATTTTCGTCAAAAGACTAAAAAAAAAAACCCAGGAGTTTCGTTGAAGGATTGTGGAAAAAATGCGAATTTCATCAAACAGCCACAGAGAAAACATAAATTTCGTCAAATGGCCACAGAAAAAATGATAATTTCGTCAAAGGATCACGGAAAAAGTGCGAATTTCTTCGAAAGGCCACTAAAAAAAAACTGAATTTCACCAAAGAATCGCGGGAAAAAAAAAAAAAAAAAAACGCTAATTTCGTCAAAAGGTTCACGAAAAAAACGTGAATTTTGTGAAATAGTCCCGGAAAAGATGCCTTTAGAAAACAGCAGACACACAAAGTTCTATGCTTATTAATATAGGCATAGTTTTTAATCCGAAACAATATACTGAACTAACTTTTGAAAAATCGGGTTAACTCGAACCCAATTTGAAAGAATCTACACTCAGCCTGAAATCGACTCGAATCAAAAGCAGAGTTAATCCGTCCTGCAACAAGAAAAATTATTGCCGAGAGGGGATTTTCTCCCCTCCCTCCTCTGCTGTAACCTTTCAGAATATTTGCTGCAAATTTCAGATTTTTTTTTTTACTCAGAAAGGCAGATAAATGCTGATGCCTTAATTAATTAGCACTACAACTACAACAGCAGCAAGAATGGATTTATATGATATATTGCGTATTGCAGACTATTTTTGAAAACATTATTAGCGTTGCAGACACTTGAAGATAATTCTGCCACTGGGATCATCAGTCAAAATGATAAGAATTAATGTTTCTCAATAACTAACAAATACATACTAATAACAGAGTAGCAGCGATATTCAAATTACTTATTTTAAAATTGGGGTTTTCATCTAGACCATGGTTAACTTACAAAATGTATAATTTGAATCCTCTTCCTCTAGAAATTTTTAAGTAACATAACAGATGATTAGTTATGCCGAAATTCACCGGACAAGGCATATTTGTGAAAGATAAATTACTTTTACTGCATTTCATAACTGTGTATCACAGTTTATTAAGTTTCGGCTTTTGTAATTATCAGTCATCATTGAAAATTTTAATAAAATAATAATCAGTTATTTTTCAAGGATAATATCCATATATTATTTTACCTGTTTACTTCAATTTACCATTCCTCGCATAGCACATTTTAAAATCTAAGGTAATTAATTATATTTATAAGACAAATTTTACTTGATCACTAATATACTTTACACTCACTTTACCATTTATCTAGAATTTTTTTGTAACATTAGAGATTAGTTATGACGAAATTCTCTGGACAAGACATATTTTTGAATCATTAATAACTTTTACTACACTTCATAACTGTTATACAGATTTCGTAAATATCATTCCTCATTGAAAGCTATAATTAACAATAATTAATTAGTACTTTTCAAGGATCCATGCTTATTTTACTTGTTTACTTCAATTTGCCATTCCTCGTATTGAGCGCATTTCCAACTCTAAGGTATGTTACCTGATAAAAATTTTCCGTAAAATAATTACCCTACCAGTGGCTGAGACATTCTGCTCTCAAAAGCTGGTAGACGGGAGGTGCTGGGTCCCCTGTTGTGCCCGTCGACCTAACCGTTCGGAGTTTTTTGTGGTTTTCTTCGAACTTTACGTAAATACGGGTCAGGATAACTTAGAAAGACTAACACGGAGGGCACTCCCCCGCCAGCCTCTATCCTTAGCGCAGATAATCGGTCGCAACAAATAACCAACCGTAAAATATCATTCCTCATTAAAAATGTTCATTTATCTAGAAATTTAAAAAAATAATTATTGACTATACTTCACGTTCACTTTACCATTTACCTAAAATTTTTGATAGAAACAACATTTATTTATAATAAGTTGGAAATTGTACGTTAAATGTGACAAATGAGGTGCGTTGTGCTACCACTAGTTTTATAAATATTCAGATCTTGATGCAATAAGCTGTTGCTATGCGCAAATATCAACCTTTTATATTTAATACAAGACGATGTAAAAAAAAAAAAAAAATCATCGATATTATTTCAGTGAAATGAATTATAGAGGCTGTTATGATAGGATTAATTTCCGTAATAAAATAATTATATTTTAAGTTGGCAATATTTTATCTTTTGTTGACATTTACTGAAAACACCAATGGGAAACTTAAGCCTAGCTTTGAAAATTTCAGAACTTGAAACCCATATTTAGACTCTTTTTCCCTTTAATATCTATTTCTCCGGAAACATGAATCCAAAAAACTGTCGTTAGATTATGATTGCTTTAATTAAACAATTTTATTACACAAATTCGGTTTTTAAATTCAGTAATAAAGAAATAATATGACTCCATCTTAAATAGGACATAATCACCATAGCAATCTAGGATCATTACTTATAATGGGGTATCACTGGATTAATACGTTCGATAGGATTTAATAGAATAAAGAAAACTTTTATTAATGTCTTTTTAAGTTTTGATTCTATTTTCATAACATTTGAAATGACTCGACAAAATTGTACAGCGATTATTAGAGCGAATATTAAATTTCAAACCATTCAGTTGGGTTGTTTTTGCGCTGTTATATGCGGACAGACGGACGGACAAGACGACAACTATAGGTGCTATGTAATTATATAATTATGAACGCACCTAAAAATCAGTTTGAAAGGAAACTGAACTGTATTGACAAAGGATATAAAGAGAAATACATCTGATTCTGAAGCTTTTGCACGGTGAGTGTTTGTAACATAACGAAGCCGTGAGATATTTCTTGTCTATCTTCTCTTTCTGTTTGAAGTCATTTACTCGAATGACTCGAAAACAGAACTCGTGTGTTTTTTCCATAGTTGTACAATGATATTTAAGAAAAAATAAGAATTGTGACTTTTGCAGATTTCCATCAGTGTTTCGGTATCAATAACAAGTTTCCTATTTGAAACATATTTTCCGGGACATGAAATTCGGGAAACGTTGTCATGAGGGAGAATTTAGGATTAATACTTTTTCATGTAAGAAGACATTTTTAAATGAGAAAATTGATTAAAGTGTAATCATTGCTTGAAGTGATAAAAAACGTAACACAAAAGGTTTAAAAATACCTTTTAATATAGATGGCCTATATGTTTCATTCGCTCAAGCGGAGTCTCCTTCAGATCAAAATGATAAATAAAATATTCTCGCAAAGTTTTTGAAAATGATAAACATAAATCACGAGATCACATGTCCAATGTAAGCAGGTACTTAAATTGGTCAAACTGGAAAACGTGAAAATTATTATTTTTATTACTTTTTTATTTTTTGAAGTGAAAACTTCTTTAGGCGCGTTGGGCATTTTTGAGATGGGAAAAAACCACCGAATTCGCGACACTGTTACCGACACCACTGTATATGTTGCCAATTCATACAATGAAGCGAAAGTATCAAAAGGAAATAGTTCACGTGCAGAAAGCGAAATGATTAGTATTATGAATAAAAATAATTCAGAAAATAATTTCAAGATAAATTTAGCACGCGCGGTGAAAACAGATAAAAGTGACTCAACTCGCGAGACCAAATCAAAAGATGAAAATGAAATAACAAAACACGGAAAATATTATAGTTTAACGAGCACGAAAAAAATCGATGGAAGTAATATAAAAAAAAATCCCTGACGGCTCGGCCTACAGGCACAGGTAGATTTCGAAGACGCAGACCGTGGGGCACCTGTTTGTCGGGAATTGCGGAAGAAATGACCTTTTTGCGATGATGCTGCAGTTGGCACCGCATACTTCGAAACCGCGGAGCCAGCAAGGAATTTTTTTTTTTTTTTTTTTTTTTTTTTTTTTTAATAAGAGTTGGTCCTATAAAAAACATGTCAATATAAAAGTTTTAGATAATATTAAGAGGATTTATAATAAATTTAAGCGGATTTGAAATTTTGGGAATTGACGAAGTTATGAATTTTTTTCTTCTAAAACCCCCCTTCCCCCCCCCTTAAGACAATTTTTAATTATATCAAAAATCTGTCATACATAAATTTTCGGCCCTTCTCCTAGAAGTAATAATAACTTCAAACGGATTCAATATGTATCATAATTAAGAAATTATGCGTTTTTTTCTGTTGTCACAAAAAGTCCCCCCATTCCCCCTCCCCCCTTGGTTCGATTTTGCCCATTAACGAACTTCACCGAGATTTTATGCCCCTTGATTTTATGTATCAGTTTCGAAAAGATGCGGGAGTTGGAACCACCTACTTCGAAAAATAACTTGTTTGCAGGCGGAGCCGGCAGGGATTTTTTGGTTTTTAATTTTTTTTTTTTTGCTATAACGGTTGGTCCTATAAAAAACTTGTCAATATAAAAGTTTTAGATAATATTAAGAGTATTTATAATAAATTTAAGCGGATTTGAAATCTTGGGAATTGACGAAATTATGAATTTTTTTCTTCTAAAACCCCCCTTCCCTCCCCCCTTTAAGGCAATTTTTAATTATATCAAAAATCTGTCATACATAAGTTTTTGGCCCTGTTCCTAGAAGTAATAATAACTTTAAACGGATTCAATACGTATCATAATTAAGAAATTATGGGGTTTTTTTCTGTTTTCACAAAAAGCCCCCCCCCCCCCATCCCCCCTCCTTGGTTCGATTTTGCCCATTAACGAACTTGACCGAGATTTTATGACTCCTAAAACTCCCCTTTTTTACCCCCCTTGGGGCCAATTTTAATTATATCAAAAATCTTTCATACATAAATTTTTGGCCCTTTTCCTGGAAGTAATAATAACTTTAAACGGATTCGATACGTAAAATAATAAAGAAATTATGGGGGGTTTTCTGTTTTCACAAAAAGCCCCCCCATTTCCCCCCCTCTTGGTTCGATTTTGCCCATTAACGAACTTGACCGAGATTTTATGACCCTTGATTTTATGTATCAGTTTGGAAGAGATTTATGCAGAATTTTTCCAGTTATCGTGGTCAGAAAAAAGTGACATATATATATGTATGCGCAGTATGAAGATAGAAAAAAGCATAATGTTCAGGAATACCATAAACAAGACAGGCAGCAAAGAAGTCATTTTTGGAGTGATAGGAAGCGGGAACCCTATTTTGCAGATAAATGTTATTACAAAAGATATGAAACTAAATCTCATGGAAGAAATGATGAATGTATTGAGAGTTGTTTAAATTGTGGATGAAAATTCATAAGTTTCATTGGTATTGATTTCAAGGAACACCAATTAATTAAATTTTATATTTCATTTATTTGTAAATTTACGTTTTAAGCAATAGATTGCAATTTTTGTATGTAAAATAATATGCATTATTTTTCATGTACAATAGCGCATTAAATGAAAATTGTAATATAATTTTTGTAGTAGTAGTTTATAATAATGAATAAAAAAAAACACTTCATTTAAAAGTATTTCCTGCGCAATAAAACGTTTCCAGACGATTCAAAAAATACACACGTAATTGTTCAAGTTTTCACTTCTGTCGGCACTCCCGGAGTGCCATCGTTTTTTTTTTTTGTAAAGCATCGCGTGCTAATTTATAGGTAATTCAAAAAAAGCCGATTCGTTGCAAATGTTATCGTTTCGCAAATATATTTCTATTGATTCACGGATAATGGATGGGAAATAAACTCTTGATGGAAGAATTATTTTACTAGTCTTGAAATCAATCTGCAGAGGCTCTTTTCTATGTAGCCTAGCTAAGGCAGTAGTTCTTTTGTCATATTTGAAATAAATATTGACGGGTTCGGTGACGGACTAGGATTTCAAATCATTCGGTTGGGCCTCCGTAAAAAGAGCCCGAAATCTAAACATATGTACGCGTTCGTTTTTGGATCTCGAAACATCTTTTCTCTTAGACTTGACAAAATATTCTTTATCCTCTACATTTTTATTCTTTTCTTACCTTTTTCGTAGAAAATAGTATTTCGCAACACTTAATCCCACAATTTACACTTTGATTACTCAAAAATTTTGAGAATAATATCTCGAAAATACCAGCATAAAAGTGGGAAATGGAAGAAAAATGGTGGAATTTTTTCCCCATCTATATGATGGCAATCAATTCTTAAATTTAGGCGCATTTTAACACATATTTATATAACAAAATGAAATATGAATGCACGTATGATTGTTATTTTCTTTTCGTAATTAAAAACGAAACAAAAAGAATTAGACTAACAAATGTATTAGGTTAACTGAATCAAAAAAGTGAATGAAAGATATTTGTTACATTTACATATATCTGATTAATTTATGTCAACTATATAGTGATTAATATTAAAACAGAAACAAAATGAATTAAACTAACAAATGGATAGGTAAATTGAATCAAAAAAGTGAATGAAAGACTTTTGATACATTTACATATATCTGATTAATTTATGTGAAATATAGCGATTAATTTTTCAAAACAAACATTACTCTTTATTCTGGATGGTTTAGTTGTTTAAGGCTATGTTCACAAAACCAAAGGAGTCAGTTTCTGACACATTTCTGAATTAACTCTTGTTCGGAGACGCATAAAATTGGCAGGTGTTCTTTAGAAACTGTAATCGAATGGCGTTTTCTATTTTTTGGTAAAGGCTGATGATTTCTTTCAGAAAATACAGTCAAAGTGAGCGCTTTGAGCCGAATTCCCGACACGGCAGCCACGTAACACGAGTCGCTTATAAGTCATTTATTTATCAAAAAATGAAAAACTCTATTCGATTCCTAATTGCTTCTACAGTCGGACCTGCTTATTTTATACCTTTACGTTTAAAAACAAGTCAGAAAATATATCAAAGTTTCGCATTGGTGAGCAGGAAATTTGAGAATCACCTTAAACCCCATTCCTCCCACCTTTTTTTTTTTTCTAAAGAAATAAAATCCTTCATATATGCAAGTCGAAGTGATCTTTGCATCAAAAATATATATCCCAAAAACACAGAGCCAAAATTTTCCAAAAAGTGCTGAAATGGGACAAAATATTCTATTAAAAAAAGAACGCTATGCAAACTTCCTTTCCCTTTTAAAATCTATAAAAAAAAATTTCACTCTGGAAAGACACTTTAAACAACTTCATTTATATGAATTTCAAATGCTCATAACATAAGCTGACCCTTAATTTGATATAGCTTTTCTGAACAGCATTTGAACAGGCTTCTGACATAATACACTTACATTTCGTTAAAACATGTATTTTGATTAAAATTTGCAATTAATTAAAAATTAAATCGGCATTATTTTCATAAATGAAATGAAAGGTTTTCCTCAAATGAGTGTTGCCACACAAAAAAAATACCGCAACATTGATTATAAAAAAAAAAAATGTTCAATAAAGATAAAATTGGACATAGTTGCTGCACGGGTTTATTTTATATTTATGATTAAAAAGCAAAATTTAAATTCAATTGCTCAATTTATTTTTCTTTATCCAATGTTTTTTTCCGAAACATACACTGTAAAAAATGACGAATGTTTCTGAACCTACGAATATATAATATAATGACGAATAAATTTATAATATAATCTCATCCTTGTTAACCATGATTCTGAACAGTGTTTCTTTATCTTTAGAAACCTCAGACATCAATGTAAACAAAATTTTTCGAGCTGCCCGTAATTTTCGGAAACGTTTACGAGTAGCTTTTAAAGTGTATTAATAAGTTTTCTAAGCCCGGAATATAGTTTTTTTCCGATGCTATCCATTCTCAAGTAATCATTTTCATGTTCAACAAATATGTTTAACAGATAAACATGCAAAATTAACAGCGTTAACATTAACATTAAAATTAAGATTATTTCTTTACTCTTTCATGTATAAATTAACTTATGCAGCTGAAAACGCTTACTTGAGAATGGATGACATTCGATAAATAGGTATTCCAGGCTGAGGAAACTGTTTAATACACTATAAAAACTATTCGGAAACGTTTCTGAAAAATTCGGGCAGCTAGAGAAATTTTGTTTTTATAAATAATTCTTTCAATTTTGTAAATGTATTGCTTTCTGGGGATTCAAAAGACAATGGAACACGCTTTTCGGAATTTCGGCTAACTCGGAAGATTATATTATATTTTCGTTCGTGATTATAGTATATTTTCATAAAATAAGAAACATTGATCATTTTTTACAGTGTATGATGTCACCCTTTAAATACGATGCAGTTAAAATACGATTGATATATATGTATTTTTGCGTTTTCTATCTCCGGTCAGTTTTTACTCTAACTTTGATGGATTAAACGAGGTGATATTCTGGCTTGACTATTGTTGGTTGCAGATATTTTTAGTCCTTAATTTTTTTAAGGAGTTTAAACCTGCATCTAAAAAATATTATACATTGCTAAAAAATATTAGATATTGCTAAAAAATATATTAGACTGCAATGCGAAATCTTCGCACTGGTCACTACTTATAAATAGAGATCGACCGAAATATCGGATTCGGCGCAAAATCGGACTTTCGCCGAATATAAGTTTTCGGCGAAACTGCAGCCAAAATTTCGGCCTGCCCAAAACTCGACCGAAACTATCTGTATTTCAAAATCTCGTCCTTCTTTTAGAAAATTTCAACTTTACTTATTGATATGAGTTGAATCGGCTCATATCAGACACTGTTTATTGCTGTTAACTCCACTGTTTATCATTATTCGTCATGCTAGTGTAAAGTATAAGGCAAGCAATACATATATGACTAAACTTAAAAGACGCTTATCACGAGATCTTTAAAAGCTGCAAACTTAACGGTAATAGAATTTTTTTTCTTTGAAACTCCAGATTGTTTCGAATGCTTTATGAGAAAGGTGTTAAAACATATGAAGATTTACGAAATTTATTACAAAAGATATATTGAGGTATGTATACTTAAAATATTTTTTTATATGTACGTTTGTTTGTTAGAAATGGGGTTAAATACACGTATAATTAATAATTAGTAGCGTAATTAGTTATTAAGTAATTATTAATTATTTTTTATTAATTAATTAATAATTATATTTAGTTATGTATGTATTAATTAGTTTATCATTTTTTTACACTTTCGGTTTCGGTCTTAAACACCTGTTTCGGTCGATCTCTACTTATAAATAAACTACATTGTTAAGTATCCAGTAAGTGTTATGATATCGGATTGTATGGCACCAAAAGGTGTGGGATGAATTTGTGTTCCTAATTAGAATATGAATGCCCAAAAATACATAAATTAAATATTTCAATCTCAACTGAAGCTTCTGTACGGGATTTTTTCCAACATAATGAAGCATTTATATTTCAAAGGGATTCAACTTCTTGTCATGCTTCTAAAGTGTGCAAAAAGTGGTTTCAAGATAATCATATTCCAGTGCTGGAATGGCCAGGAAATAGCTCAGACCTTAACATGTGAAAATCTATGAAGCCGACTAAAGAAACATGTTGTACCTAGCAGTAAAATTTAATTAATAGAAGCAATAATTTTATCTTGGAATCGCATTATAATAGCTTTAGAACTAAAAGACTCCGTGGGAAGGCGCTGTAAGGCTGTAATTACGAGTAAAGGTTACCCCCAGCTAAATATTGGGTTGTTCGGAAAGTTCCTTCCGTTTGGGAAAACCAATTCGTACCGGAAAATTCTGCCCGTCAATTAGTAGACATTAGATATAGGAATTAATGCCTAATAATTAAATGATAGAATTTTTCGGTACGAACCAACTTTCCGAACAATCCATTATTAACAGCTTTAGAACTAAAAGACTTTGTTCACTCCTTGCGAAGGCGTTGTGAGGCTGTAATTACGAGTAAAGATTATCCCCAGCTAAGTATTGGGTTGTTCGGAAAGTTACTTCTGTTTGGGAAAATCCAATCGTACCGGAAAATTCTGCCCATCAACTATTTAGACATTAGATATCGGAATTAATGTCTAATAATTAAATGATAGAATTTTCCGGTACGAACCAACTTTCCGAACAACCCAATATTAACTGACATTGTGATAATTTTTCTAATCTCTTTGTTTTCGACATGTTTCACTTTTTAAAAATAACTGCTGTTCTAATAGACATTCCTTTATGAAATTTATTGCATTACATTCTTGATTCAAATATTCCGTTCAAATTCTATTCAAATTCTTTCCGTTGGTATATAATGTTATGGTATTACTTAAACAGAAAGTCATGGTATGAACCTCCAAGTTTCAAAAATACGGAACAAACCATACGGACCATAACCTTTTCAAAAAAGTGTCCGCAATTTTGGCCACTACTGTAATTAATCAAATTTGAATTCGTTATTCAATGTCTTTTTTGTGTTTTTGTTTATGATTCGATATTTTATTATTTGTATGCTTGAAAAAATATTCATCCAAAAGGTTCTTGTATAAATATTGAATATATATTGTGCTGTCCTCTAAAAAAAAAAAAACCCAGAGTTTAATGTTTCCTAAAAAAAAAACCCACCCTAGCATTTCATCAGATATTTCACTGATGTCAATTTTTTTGTTTTATCTTGTTTTTATGTGCCATTTAAAATAATAAAAATATTAAAATACTTAAAGAGTGCTTATTTAGTTTTAAAAGAATTTAAATTAACAATTACAGAATTCTGGCAAAACACGAGCTTCATTTTTACAGTTTTTCTTGTTATAATAGAATTTTAGAATGATGTACATAATTTTTATTTTATCTTTTTTATGTCAAACCATTAATAGGTAAGAAAATGTATCATTTTCAGCTTAGTATGTCAGGTGTGGGTTTCTTTTTCAGGTAACATGGGTCATTTTCTTTTTTTTCAAATTCCCGCTTAATTGGCTGCCATTTTGTAATAAAGTAATAAAATGAAAAATGCTCAACATTAAAATCTTAGTCAGAAAAAGCTGTAAAAATATGGCCATGTCTTATTTTTGTGCATTCTTTATTAGACTTTATACAGAGAAAATTCAAAAAATGCTTTTTTTTAGAGGACAGCACAATAATCCTTAATACTTTTACAATAAATTCGACCTTCTTTTGATGACAAACAGTTTTTAAATATTTGAAACTCAGATAATTCTTAAACAAAAATTACTCTTCAGCTTTCATAGGTATTAAAAAATACATATATTTAAAACGCAAAACTAAACTAATGAACTGAAATGGACAAAATTCTCAAACAGAAAATGCCACAAGTCATTAAGGCGAGACACTGAACAAAAAAAAAAAAGGAATAATACAAAAATAGCGAAGAAAAGAATCCAAAGAACAATCTGGGAATGACAGGAATGTTGCTATAGGCAACTCAAATATCCAGGAGAGATATCTCTATGGCAACGACACGAGGAAAGCAACAAGTTTTAGCAGTTATCCCGCCATGTTCCAAGAATAAAATTAAATCAGGGAGATGTGCCTAGAAAAAATCAAAAATATTAAATGCGAGGATTGAATTTATTTTTCTTCCTTTTCAAGGAAAAAAAAAAGGGAACCTGTTAAATTAAATGAACAGTTTTACAGACTGCAAAGCACGTTTGACAGAAAAATATGTGATAACATCTTGTTAATTTAAATGAAGTATAACAATTAGGATGATACTCGTCACAGTACGGTATAAGCAGATAAAGCAACGTTTTAAGCACCAGAACTTTTAAACTAATTTTAGGATGGGTGCACCAGTAATTGAAGGGGATTGGGGCAAGAAAGTGCCACGCCACATTTTTGGCGAAATAAATCTAACACTGTAATCTGTTGCTTAATATTGTAAATTATAATATCCAACATATAGTTTGTTTCTAATGTCACTTGGTGGCAGCCTATGTGACATGTTTCGTTTTTGCCCCAGATGTTTATGCCCCCAATGAAGATAGCCAATTTACAAAAAACGTAATTGTAATATCATTAAAATAATGTCATATTGTTACTCAGAATATCTCATATGTTAATAACACATTGGCAAAAACACTTTATCTGTATTTGAGAATTTGATTAAATTGAAATATCTCAGAAGTTCAAAAATGTGGCTTGGCACTCTCTTGCTCCGACCCTCTCAATTGACCAAATGAAATATAAAAACTGCAGAAAACAGGAATTAATGGGTTTACATTCTAACTTTGGTTGTTATAGAGAACATATGTAACATCCAAAGAAATGTTTTTTCACAAGTTATAATTACAGTTAAAGATGTGCTTGAAGATTAACGTGGGAAAATTAGAAATATTTTTACTTTCTATTTTTATTAGTTTGTGAATTATTTTGTTTTTAAATGTTTTCTGATTTTTGTATCCCCCAGTATATGTGTCTTTTAGCAGCAGTTTTAAATAAGAACGTTCAGATTTTAATTTTTACACCGAAAAAAGGGTCAATTACTAGTGGAATCACATTTTCTAACTAATACTGTAAATAAATTAAATTATATATAAAAGAAAATTTTTGCGGAATATGAATACTCATACTTTAATTAGTATATAGAGAAAACTGCAGAAAACTGTGTCAATAATTTTGTTAGAAAACATAATAACTTGAAGAAATTTCCACTAAATGGTCAATTACTGGCTCACTCACCCTGGATTGTTTCGGAAGCGTTCAGCGTACAGTCATCGGTGCAAAGAATTGTGGCATTTTGCCCATATATATGGAAGAGAATGCGGATTCGAGGGATAGGATTACAGGACCAATAGAATTACAAGCAATTGCAGGGGACAGCCAATAGGAAATTGTTCAGGGAAAAGAACTAGTAATGTGAAAAAAATGCTAGTAGAGTTTAAGTAAAGGAGGTTTTTATACGGAGTAATCGAAAATTATTTGGCAAATTTGTAAAGGGTGGTAGAGCGGACCAAAATAAGCATTTTTGGTCATTATCTGTGTCCGAAAATAACGTGTATAAGCGCCATCTATTGGCGCTTATACACTGTCTTTCATTCCACCTTTCATATATTTCTTCGTCACCAGCGCTGAAATTTGCCATTTCCGAACACACATTTTATGACAAAAAAAGCTTGTTTAGGTTTCCTTTAAACTTCACCTTTTAAAATTTTACCATTCATTTTCCGATCATATACAGGAATTTTATAATCATTATATAGACAAAATATTATTTTAAGTCTAAATCTTAATTTACAATAGAGGTTTTTTTTTCCTTCAGATACTGAGAAAGATATATACATGTTGAGCTCCATTTGATCGGAGAGTTATAAATTATGCCGATTTTATAGATAATTCTAATTAATTCTATAGCTTGTAATCTAACTCTTTAATTTGAAATATAGAGATTTTTTTTGTTATTTAACCGAATTAGGATATTCTGCATAAATATTGAATAATCAAATTTTACGAAAATTGATTTTTAACAATAAAATAGTTTTAAGAATTTAAACCCATTTTATATTTTTTTTAAAGAAAAGTTTGACATCAAAATAATTATAAAGCAAAATTATTTAAACTCACATAAGAAAACTTATATTTAAAGGTTAAACGAAAATAATGAAATGAAAAGGACAAAATTCTTAAACAGAAAATAGAAATGGCAATTTTTAAATAGAAAATGACAAGTCATTAAAGCTAGATAGTGGGTGGAAAAAAAAGGAATAACACTAAAAATAACGAAGAAAGAATTCCAAGAACAACCGGGGAATTGCAGGAATGTTGCTATAGGCAACTCAAATAACCAGGAGAGCCTGTCTCTATATGGCAACAATTAAAAATTTAAAATGCAAAGATTGAAAAAGCTCGATATTTTAGGTTTTCAATTAAAAGAGAAAGAAATTAAATTAACAGTTTTGTAGAGTGCAAGGCATGTTTAGAAGGAAAAAAACGACAATGACATCTTGTTAATTGAATTAAAAAAAAATATTTTATATTCCAAAATTGCAGTGTAAGATCGGAATTTAAGATTTTCACTTATTCTTTATCATTATCTTTTATCATTAATATCTCAAATTTTATATTATAATATTTTCAACAATCTGATAATGGAGAAATAGCAAAGTCACAATCAACAATATTTTTATGATTTTTGCAGATATGGAATGCTTCAAGAAAGTTAAGTTCAAGTATAAAAGTGGATTTGGGAAAAAATTTAGCTGAGTTAAAGTCAAAGATGTTGTTCATTTCCTAACATTATTATTCTGCAATGGCCGATTTGTTAATTTCTTGTTTTTGAATATATTGCTTAGGTTTCTTTAATTCGACATTTTAAAAAACAATTGGCTTTTCCAAAATAAGATTTAAGCAGAGTGGTGTTTCCTACATTGAACAAACCAAACGTGGTTTAAAATTTCGATTTAAAAAAACGCTATGTTTGGTTCGTATAAACTTGATAGAATAAGTTATAAATTAAATATCTCGAATTTTATATCCAAATTATTCAGGAAAAATATCTCTTTTAAATCTAAAAATTATCTGTGATTTTTATATCGTATATACACACACACACACACACATATATATATATATATATATATATATATATATATATATATATATATATATATATATATATATATATATATAATATATATATATATATATAATATATATATATATATATATATATATAATATATATATATACATATATAATATATATATATATATATATATATATATATTTCTTTTTAAAGGGAAAGTAATTCTAAAATTTAAAACAATTTTGAGATTTTTTAAAGGTTGGTTGGTTGATTATTTGTTACGGCCAATTATCTGCGCTAGGGATATAGGCCGGCGGGGGGGGGGATATGCCCTCCGTGTAGGTCTATCTAAGGGATCCTAACCCGTATTTACGCCCGATTAGAAGAAAATTACGGAAAACTCCGAACGGTTAGGTCGACGAGCTCGACAGGGGTTTCAACCGAGCACTTCCCGTTTACCAGCTTTGTTTACCCTCTCAGCTACTGGTGGGGCTTATTTTAAACGAAAGCTACTTTAAAATATTTGAAATCCCAAAACTTACAAGGCAAAACTAATTCCAAGTTACACCAACAAACAGATACTTAAAAATAAATCCAAAATATTAAACTGAAACATAAACATTCTCCAAAAGTAAAGTTAATTATAAATTACTATCTCGAATTTTATGTAATCATTACATAAACAAAACTAGTCGTTCGGGACCACCGTAATACTTACCAATCATGTATATGCATAATGTAAAATATTAAAATAAAAAATGTGTAACCTACTTATAAAATGCATTGCTTCGAATAAAATCGTGGCTTGATGATGTCATAAACTTTAAAGGCTCGATTACTAAATTGCTTAAAAGAAACATCCTTATAACTCCAAAAACAATAATCCTATTAACTAGCGGTTTATTGCATTTGATTAAGCGTCTCATTTCCAATTAGAATATATCTTTGAATTGAAATTTGGATGAAATACAGGGTCATGAAAAATCGGAGAGTGTGGAAAATAGGATTACAAATATCTCGGCAACTCATTATCCGATCGACTTCATGCTTTATGCAAAATTTGTTTTTTTAGTGTCTTTTATATTCACTCCTTAAAATAAACAATTTCGAAAAATTTTATATACCTTTTATCAGAACGAATATTTCGAGAGTACGAAAAAAATAGTTCAGGTTAATCGAGGTTACTGAAATTCAAAAGGCTTCTTCCCATTATTTACATACTAAGTACATACCAAATTTCAAGTCTCTATCTCAATTTTTTCGGGAGATAGAGCGTTTACAGACACACAGACACAAGGCATTTTTTTTTAAAATATGTTTTTCGGAATCTCCAGTGTCTGAAAAGTGTCAATCCGTCAAAAAAAATTTTTTCGATTTTCAAAACGATTACAAGATTTACCCTATACTACGTATGATGGGTAAGTAATATTCTTTTAAGTCTAAATCTTAATTTACAATAGACTTTTTTGCATTTCATTCTTCAAATACTATGCAAGATGTACATACATATTCAGCTCTATTTGATCGGAGAGTTATAAATTATACCAATTTTTATATGCCAATTTTATAGGGGAGGGGGGGGGGATATCTAATTTTTAATTTGAAATGTAGAGATTTTTTTGGTTATTTAACCGAAGCATGATTAAGAGATTCTGCATAAATATTGAATAATCAAATTTTACGGATATTGATTTTTAAAAATAAAATAGCTTTAAGAATTTAAGCCGATTTTAGATTTTTTTTTACAAGAAAAGTCAATTTTAAAAGTTTGAAATCCAGATACTTATAAAGCAAAATTATTTAAACTTACATAAGAAAACTTTTATTTAAAAAAGTTAAACGAAAATAATAAAATGAAACTGACAAAATTCTTAAATAGAAAATGACAAGTCATTAAGCAAGCTAGACGGTGGAGGGGGAAAAAAAGGAATATCGCTAAAAATAACGAAAAATGAATTCCAAGAACAACTGGGGAATTCCAGGAATGTTGCTATAGGCAACTCAAATAACCAGGAGAGCCTGTCTCTATGGCAACAATCAAAAATTATAAAATGCAAGGATTGAAGAAGTTCGATTTTTTTCGATTTTCAATTAAAAAAGAAGCAAATTTAATGAACAGTTTTGTTGAGTGCAAGGCATGTTTAGAAAACCAAGAATGAAAAATCATGCATCAAGCATAGATTATGTGACAATTTCCAACAGTTCCAGAATAATTTTACAAATATTTACCTTTTAATAAGGCAAAATATGATATCTAAGTATACAGTTTGGAAAACGCATAACATAATTAAAAACTTAATTTCAGGAATTACCAACAATATTCGGGAAAATATCCGAATTCTTTTGTGCACTCCTGTATAGATTTGTATATATGCTACATAGAGTGCTAAATTTTAGATCAGTTAGAAAATGTGTAGCACAGTTTAAAATTCCCCTTCAGGAATTTCCGTCAATAAACGGAAATGTACATAAGAACTTTTGTACTACCCTGTGAATTATCTATATAATTTATACACACCAAGTAATAGACAAAAATGAGTTAAATTAAAAAACGCGTTCAGCCACTGAAAGCGCACTTCCAGCAATTATTGTTAACAGACAGTAGCGAATTATTTGTGTGTCCTTGTAAATGAACGATGAATGCTATACACACAATATTCTAAGTAAGTGTCTTATAAAGCATCTCAGTGATATACATCAATTTCAAAATGTTTGAAATAATGAAACAATAGTGAAAGAAACCGCAACTGATTTTCCCCATAGACCGTGATGTAACGGAATTCTTTTGAGTGTCCCTGTAAAGGAACTATAAGTGGTATGCACATCCTATAATAATACTATTGTAGTACACACCTCAGTGATATAATTTCAATATGTTTGAAATTCTGTAACATCATTAAAATAAACCACAAATGATTTTCCCCCATAAACCGTGTGTAACGGAATTATTTTAAGTGTGCCTGTAAAGGAACTATAAGTACTATGCACACCATATTCTATAGTAATCCTCTTGTAGTGCACCTCAGTGATATATATCAAGTTCAATATGTTTGAAATTCTGTAACATCATTAAAATAAACCACAAATGATTTTCCCCCATAGACCGTGTGTAACGGAATTATTTTAAGTGTGCCTGTAAAGGAACTATAAGTGCTATGCACACCATATTCTATAGTAATCCTCTTGTAGTGCACCTCAGTGATATATATCAAGTTCAATATGTTTGAAATTCTGTAACATCATTAAAATAAACCACAAATGATTTTATCCCATAGACCGTAATGTAACGAAATTATTTTGAGCGTCCCTGTAAAAAAACTGAGTGCTACACACTTCATTTTCAATACCGAACATGCCATAGTAAATCTCAAAAACATATATCAATTGCATGAGAATCTGAATATATTTACGCGAGTTAAAGCACGGAGAGACAGACGGTAGACAGACAAGCAGAATTCATAAACACTTTTCAACTATGTTGGAAAGTGGTAAAAACCGATAATGACATCTTGCTAATTTAGTTGAAAAAAAATATTTTATATTACAAAATTCAAGTGTAAAACCGCAATATAAGATACCATTTAAATTTTATCCTGTGTCAGAAGGTAAAACCGCAATATAAGATACCATTTAAATTTTATCCTGTGTCAGAAGAAAAACTAAGAAATTATTATTCATAAAAAAAAAAAAAAAATTGTTTATTCTTTATCATATAAAAACAATAAAAGAAAAACCATGCGTCAAGCATAGATTATGAAACACTTTACAACACATTTAGTATAAAGTAACAAAACTTCCCCGTTTAATCAATTGGTATCGTGGGGAGTCCGTTTGCACTTAAAATAATATAAATAGTTTAGTATTTGTTTCCGGCTAATATTCCCTAACGAAATTCACACTTCATAAAGCAATAAATAAAATAATATATATAAAACACAAAATTAACAGACATGTAATCGAATGACGAACTTAAATCACTGATTATATATATTAAAGCATAAACACTGCGTCTCATTACTTTATTTTACAATTTAAGAACACATTTTATCAGACAATTAAATACAAATTTTTGCCAGGTGAATTTATCGTGTTGGTTTACAACACGATAAATTCACCTGGCAAAAATTTGGGGAAATTGACGGGCTAGGACAGCGGTTCCCAACCTGGGGTACGCGTACCCCTGGGGGTACGAGGCGGGCCTGCTGGTGGTACGTGAAAATAATATCGGTAATGGCGGAAATCACAAAAATGGTCTAACTGAAAACACATAAAGAAAGTTGATAGTTTTGGATTACAAAGTTAGTCTCAGGTGTAACTCCAATATGTCACTAACTCCAATATGTTACACTCAAAATGAGCTTAAAAACCCACTGAACTTAATAATTCATTGATTACTCAGTCTTTAGCTCCGCCCACTGCTAATCTTTTGCATGAGTACTTATAAATTTTCCCAATCTTTGTGAAAAATACCATTGATCATTATACAATGTTCTTTTTCTCCGCCTTATTTTTATCCCCGTTTTTAATAATAATTACAAAACGCCTAAATTACGCCAGGGCTGTTGGCTTTAATGTTTTATTTTAAAACGTGTTGAAAAGCAGGCCCTTATTTTCGTTTTCGAATAGGCGGAGTTATATCATTAACGTATACTCATTGGAAAGCTTCCTTCCTTTTAATGAGTATTTAATTTGGAGTGTTTATTTATTATTCGAATAATTTGTTTTTATATTTAAAGTTTTAATATTTTATATTAATTATTACTGGTTGAAATCTGGAATTCTTAAGATTACTGCAACTGCGATTGATTCAACCTGATGATTCGGGAACTACGAGTTCTTCGAAACAATCTGATTATTTTGAAATACAAGAGAACCTCAGTGCAGCATTTAATAGGCATGATCTCATAACTGATAAATACGGAATAATAATACTTTATAATTTATAATACTTTAAATAATACTGAAAACATCAGTGCTCCCTCAATGAATAGAATATATAATAAGGAATAATTCTTAAAATATGGATTTTGCATTCACGGGAGATGGAAATTTTAATAATATGTGTGTGTGTGTGGGGGGGGGGGGGGTATGATAAATGGGGGTACTCCGAAATGAAAAGCCTAAGCAGGGGGTTCGTGAAAGAAAAAGATTGGGAAGCGCTGGATATCGATCTGGATGGCTTAGTGGCAGAGCATGAGCACGGTACGGTCCCGGGTTCGAGTCCTGGCCCAGGTGAATTTCACTCCATGTTGGTTTAGTGTATTTAATTGTCTGATAAAATGAGTGTTCTTAAATTGTTAAATCACTGAAATTAGCAGAATCTAAAAGGCTACTTAAGTAGCGAAATCTTTTGGGCGATTTCTTCTGCTATTAAATTCTGACATTAATAAAGTTCAAAATCTTATATAATCTAGTTTTGAAATTTTTCATATAAAATTGCTTTTTGGTGTTGTTAATGGACAGCCTAAAAAAATATGTTACATGAAAGAGTTGACTTAATAAGAAATGACTATTAGAGTTCTCAAAAAGAGGTTTTAACCTATATTTTATGACTTGAGAAGCACGGGTTGAATCCCCTAGTATTAATAAGCAACGAAATAGAAGAACAACAACAATACAATAGAAGTACAATGCTTACAACAATACAATAGAAGTACAATACTGCTTACAACGGAAGAACAGCCGCTTCAATATCTGCTTAATAGCCAAACCCCCTCAGAAATTAAAGAATATCATTTGCAGTAAAATTGACCCAATTAATTTTGAGAATTATTCCGGAGTGTATGAAATACCTTTTATTAAAGAAGACGGATCCAAGAATTAATACACAGGCATGAGCAGCAGAAAATTTAATTACAGGAAAAAAGAGCATATAGCTGATATTAAGTATAATAGAAAAACTACAGCCCTAGAAAGATTATATCAAGAAGAAACCATCCAAATAAATTCCAATGAAAGTAAAATAATATTTCCCTCCAGTCTATACTATCCGTCCATAATAAGAGAAATCATAGAGATACTAACACGCAAAAATACAATATGTAACGTTGCCGCATGCTTCAATTTACCGAAACTGTGGCTCGAGTTACTCCGTGGTCACAGATATGAAAATAAACAACCAAGTAAAAAATAATAGATAACGTGCGTAATTATTAGAAAAGTACATGAAAATAATAACTTCAAAGCCCGTGCAATTTTGGAATATTCTCATTTTGTTTTTGAAAATGACTCTGAAAGAGTCGAAACATGTAAAACAACTAACAAAAGTTATTTTAATTTGCATTATGTTGTTAATTTACACCTTTAGCATTTAAAAGGAATATAAGAACATCTTGCCTATACAATAAAACTGCCAAAAAGGAATCATAAGGAAACTGGGGAAAAAGTCCAATTAATACATGTGTCCGTCTTATTTGTTTTGATAATGGCACAGATTGAGCTGAAACATGTCAACAGTCTAATAAAACATTTTACTGCTTATAATCTTTTTTTATTTTACGCCTTTTACCAATTAAAAGAAGTATATAATTACAAAGTTTTATAATTTGTTATATTTATAGTTAATGCGTGTTTATTTGAGTCCAAAAGCATGCAAAATAGCAAGAATGAAATCAGCAATGGTAAATCAGCAAGCTGACAGTTTTATCTCAACGTAATGAATTGAAAAATTAGTTTGTCGCAATTAAATCAAACTAACTGCATTACCACTCGTTAGCTCTGTCGGCCAGACAACAGTGATATTTTATTCGAAGCATGTAACACACTACCCCCTCCTCTTAAAAGTAACCATTTTATTTTTAATGGCCTAGTAAGTGTTTAATTGTACGAGGGGAAAGTCATTAAGTAAGTCACAAAATATAATTAAATAATAACTTACAAGGATATTCACTTCAAAACTATTTTTATTTCTCAACAAATTATCCACCAATATTTATGCACTTACATCACCGTTTTATCAGTACTCCAATACCAGCTGCATAACATTCTTTGGGTTGCTATCTCAGCCACATCAGGACTTCAAGTTAAACCTTTTCATCATCTGTGAACATCATCTTGCTTCCAAGATGATTTTTTAGTGGACTAAACAGATGAATATCGCTTGGGGCTAAGTCGAAGCTGTATGGTATGTTGAAGAAGTTGCAAGATGATGTTCACAGATAATGAAAAGGTTCAACTTGAAGTCCCAATGTGGCTACGACAGCAACCCAAAAAATGTTATGCAGCTGGTGTTGGGGCACTGATAAAACGGTGATATAAGTGCATAAATATTGGTGGCGAATATATTGAGAAATAAAAATAGTTTTGAAGTGAATATCATTGTAAGTTATTATTTAATTATATTTTGTGACTTACTTAATGACTTACCCTCGTAAAATTGTGGAATTCCTAGAGATGCTCCATGCCCAGTGCATTTATACACGGATGCCTTCTAAGAGGTTTGAAGAAGAGGTACCCAGGTTCGAGTCCTGGCCCCGGCATTTTTCACTTTGTTGGAATAAATCTGAACTATGATACTCCAACCATTGAATATGATTTTCCTAGTTATTATTTAATTATCTTTTGTGACTTACTTAATGACTTTCTCTCGTACGTTAATTAATATTAATTTTAGATTTTGAATTAGCAAAAGTGTACTAACCCCTGTATTAACACCATGCGTTAACTACCCTTATTCTTTACATAGTTTTCCCTCTCGATTGTCAGAGTGAGTACGGACCGGCTGATGTTTTGCAAGAGTTGACCTCCCCACCCCATTTTTTTTTTCTTTTCTTTAATTTTTCTTTGTTTCTTTCTTTATTTTTTTCCTTGCCAAATCTACAAAGTTAAATAGCAAAATTAAATCGGCAAGCACTAGAAAACTAAAGTAAGCCACTAAAGAACGCTAGAGCAATGTCGACAAGGTACTTGCCGGTGGATTACCGCCATGCGGCGTTCAGCTGAATTTCGCACCGCGACCAGGCGGAAATGTACTCAAATTCTTTAGTGTAGACCTGTATATGATCTATGGAATTTTTAACACACCGCGTGCTATGCTAAAAAGTTAGTTAAACTTAAAAACACATACCATGTCTGAAAATGCACTTCCAGAAAGTATCTCTCATAGACAGTCTGTAAGAAAATTCTTTTGCGTGCCACTGTAAATGAACGACAAATGCAATGCAAACCATACTTTTAGTAACCAACTTATAGTGCACCTCAGCAGTTTATATAAATTTCATTATGATCATAAAAATACACTGCAAACTATTTCCCCCTAGACCATTATGTAAATTCTTTTGTGTGACTCTGTAAATGAAAAAAAAATGCTTTGCACCTCATATTCAACAGAAAGCATGTTTTAATGCACCTGAGAAATGCATATAGTTTTCATTATGATTGAAATGGTGTAACAAATTTAAAATGCACTTGAAATGTTTTTCCCCCCATTAATCGTAATGTAACGGAATTCTTTTGACTATTCCTGTAAACGTACTATAAATTCTACACACGCCATTTTCAATAGTGATCTTGCTATAGTAAACTTCAATAACTTATAAAATTTACAGGGCAATCCTAATATCATTACGAGAGATAGAGAACGGCCAGACAAGCCAAAATCATAAACACTTTTCAACTATGTTGGAAAGTGTTAAGTAAGAAGAAAAGTGTCCTGTTAAACTGATTGCATTGAGGTCACAGGCCATTCACACTAATTGCAATACTCTTATCTCAAATAACAATGACCCTCGAAAAATAAAAAAATCGACAATAAATTAAGGGAGGATTTGCTCCCCGTTCCCCCCCTTTATACTCAACCAATGAACCCCCAAAACTAATCAGAGAAGCGCTTTATTACAATGAACCTATATACAAAATTTGAAGCAAATCGAATAATTCTGGATGAATAAATTAAGGGGGGATTAGCCCCCCGTTCCCCTTCTTTATACTTAACCAATGAACCTCCAAAACTAATCAGGGAAGCGCCTTATCACAACGAACCTATACACAAAATTTGAAGCAAGTCTGATAATTCTGCATGAAAAACCCATTTATCTAAATTAAAGGAGGGATTAGCACCCCCCCCCCGTTGACCTCTTTATACTTCACAAGTGAACCTCCAAAACTAATCAGGGAAGTGCCTTATCACAATGAACCTACATACAAAATTTGAAGCCAATCGGATAATTCTGCATGAAACACACATTTATCTAAATTAAAGGTGGGAATAGTCCCCGTTACTCCCTTTATACTTAACCAATGAACCCCCGAAAATAATCAGGGAAGCGCCTTATCAGAATGAACCTATGTACAAAATTAAAAGTAAATCGGATAATTCTATGAAGAGTTATCGCGTTACGTAAATACATACGTACATACACAACTTGCAGGAACATTAGCTCTTAAAAAGAAATAGAAATGCCTTTCGGATTCAGTAGTTTTTTTCTTTAACATAAAGGAATTTTCATTTTTGAGAAACCAGCGAGCATTAATTAAAAATAGCTAAATGTGTGTTTGAGTCAAAAAGGATACAAAGTAATAAAAGGAAATCAGGCAAATCGACAATTTTATCCTTATGTAATGAAATGAAGAATTAGTCTCTGGCATGGCAATTGAATTAAGAGAATCCGACTGAATTACATTACCACGGCAACTGCTGGGGATGCCATCAGCTCTGTTGGCGAGACAACGGCGAAGTATGCGACATTGGTGAGCACATAAACGCATGTTACTAGAGGGAGACCGATCCAGATCGCCCTTGGAAGATTTCTGAAACAAAAAATGAAATACGCATTAACAATTTGTGATTCAAGAATTCTGATTTGAAAAATATTTACTCAGATGCTAGAATACATCATTTTAAACTAGTCATTGGGGTCCACCGTAATACTTACCCATCATGGATATGCATAATATAAAATATGAAAATTGAACATGTGTAAACTACTTATAAAATGCATTGCAATTTGAATAAAATCGTGGCTTGATGACGTAAAAAGCTTTAAATGCTCTATTACTGAATTGCGTAAAAGAAACATCCTTATAATTGCAACAATGATAATCATATTAACTAAAGGTTTACTGCGTCGGATGAAGAGTCTTATTTCCAATTAAAATATAACTTTGAATTGAAATTTGGATGAAAAAAAGGGTCATGAAAAAATCGAAGAGTGTTGAAAATAGGATTATAAATATCTTGGCAACTCATTATCCGATCAACTTCACTCTTTATGCAAAATTTATGTTTTTTTTTTATTGTATTTTATATTTACTCCTTAAAATAAACAATTTCGAAAATTTTTATATACCTATTATCAGAACGAAAAATAGTTCCGGATAATCGATGTTGCTGAAATTCAATAAGCTTCTTCCCATTATTACATACTAAGTACATACCAAATTTCAAGTCTATCTCAATTTGTGCGGGAGGTAGAACGTTTACAGACACACACACAGACGGACGGACGGCTAAATTTTTTTTCTAAAAATATGTTTTTCGGAATCTCCAGTGTCTGAAACGTGTAAATCCGCCAATTTTTTTTTTTTTTCGATTTTCAAAACGATTACAAGACTTACCCTATACTACGTATGATGGATAAGTAAAAATGTTGACTAAAATGTACTATTTACACATCTGCAATAAACAGAAAATTACATACTTCTATTAAATATAGTCAATTTTCTATTACAAAATTGTTAAATATACGAAATTATATTTGTAACAAATCCATTTTTGTACGTCTCCGGCATTTTTAGGTGCGTTCGTAATATAAATGCGTAGCATCTATAGTCGTCGTCTGGTCCGTCCGTCTGTCCGCAGATAACAGCGCAAAAATTACCCAACCAATTGAAATTTAATATAAAATCGTTGCAGAATTTTGTCGAGTCAAATTTTATGAAAATGGAATCAAAACTTAAAAAGATATTAATAAAAGTTTTCTTTATTTTATCAAATCCTGTCACCCGTAATTAATTCAGTGATATTCCATGATAGGTAATGATTCTAGTTTGCCATGGAGATTACGTCCTATTTAAGATGGAGTCATTATTTCCGTATTACTAAATTTAAAAAACCGAATTGGGTATACTAAAATTGTTTAATTATAGCAATCCTATAATCTACCGACAGTTTTTTGAATAGAGAAAAATATATTAAATCCGCAGAAAAAGGTATTAAATGGAAAAAGAGACTAAATATGGGTTACAAGTTCTGAAATTTTCAAAGCTAGGTTTAAGTTTCCCATTGAAATTTTCAGTAAATGTCAACAAAAGATAAAATGCTGCCAACTTAAAATGCACTAATATTTTATATTTAATAAACACGAAAAAAATAAACATAATAATAAGATTGGGAAATACTGCATTGCTTTTTTATTATATTTTATATTTTTTCTGAATCTTAAGAAATACATGATCAGGTCATAATACCTAATATTAGTAAAATAAGACTACTTTATTTTGAAACTCTTAGGAATCGATATGCATTCATTTTCATAAGGCCCAATTTGTATTTCTTATTATTTTTTATTCTATCTGTATTCAATAAACATGAAAAAAATATTAAACAGTTTGAAAAATAGAGAATTGCTTTCCTTTCCTTTTTATTATATTTTATTTTTTCGAAATCATAAGAAGTACATGATCAGGTCACAATACCTAATATTAGTAAAATAAGCCGACTTTATCATTATGAATGCACGTTTATTCTGCGAATCGTAAAGTAGCTTTTAGTGAATTTGGCGCTACTTTATATTTGAACCTTTTAGAAATCGATATGAATTCATTTTCATATTTCATATCTATTCAATAAACACGAAAAAAAATGTTAAACAGATTGAAAAATACTGCATTGTTTTTTAACTTACCCATCATACGTAGTATAGGGTAAGTCTTGTAATCATTTTGAAAATCGAAAAAAAAAATTTTGACGGATTTACACGTTTCAGACACTGGAGATTCCGAAAAAAAAAACATTTTTAGAAAAAAAAAATTGCCGTATGTCTGTGTTTCTGTGTGTCCGTAAACGCTCTATCTCCCGAAAAAATTGAGATAGAGACTTGGAATTTGGAATGTACTTAGTATGTAATAATGGGAAGAAGCCTATTGAATTTCAGTAACCTCGATTAACCGGAACTATTTTTTTCGAACTCTCGAAATATTCGTTCTGATAAAATGTATATAAAAATTTTCGAAATTGTTTATTTTAAGGAGTAAATATAAAAGACAATAAAAAAAAAATTTTGCATAAAGCATGAAGTCGATCGGATAATGAGTTGCCGAGATATTTGGAATCCTATTTACCACACTCTTCGATTTTTCATGACCCTGTATTTCATCCAAATTTCAATTCAAAGATATATTTTAATTGGAAATAAAACGGTTCATCAGATGCAATAAATCGCTAGTTAATAGGATTATTGTTGTTGAAGTTATAAGAATGTTTTTTTTAAGCAATTCAGTAATCGAGTCTTAAAAGTTTATGACGTCAACAAGCCACGATTTTATTGCAATGCATTTTATAAGTAGTTTACACATTTTTTATTTTAAAATTTTACATTATGCATATCCATGATGGGTAAGTATTACGGTGGCCCCCAACGACTAGTTTTATTATTATTATAATTTATTTTTTCGGAATCGTAAAGCGTACATGGTCAGGCCACAATATACAATATTCGTAAAATAAGACGACTTTATTATAACGGATGCATGTTTATTCTGCGAACCGCACAGGAAAAAAAAAAATACATGTCATAAGGAATTTTACACTACACTGTATAATTGATGCTCTTTCAGAAATTGATACGGATTCATTGTCATAAGTACCAATTTTTATTTCTTATTCCACTTGTATTCAATAAAGACGCAAAAATGTTAAACAGGTTGAAAAATGTACTGCATTTATTTTTATATATTTCATTTTTTTCGAAATCATAAGGAGTATATGATCAGGTCACAATACCCAACATTAGTAAAATAAGACGACTTTATCATAATGAATGCATGTTTATTCTGCGAACCGTAAAGAAAAAGATGCTCTTTGGTAAATTTGGCACTACTTTATAATTGAAACTGTTTTAGAAATAGATATGCATTAATTTTCATAACGCATGTTTCTTATTCCATCTGTATTCAATAAGCATGAAAAAAAAATTAAACAGATTAAAAAATACTGCATTGGCTTCTTTTTTTTTAATTTATTATATTTTATTTTTTGCAGAATCGTAAAGAGTACATGATCAGGTCACAACACCCAATATTCGTAAAATAAGACGCCTTTATCATAATGAATGAGTGTTTATTCTGCGAACCGTAAAGAAAAAGAAACTCTTTGGTAAAGTTCGCGCTACTTTATAATTGAAACTGTTTTAGAAATAGATATGCATTAATTTTCATAACGCATGTTTCTTATTCCATCTGTATTCAATAAGCATGAAAAAAAATTAAACAGATTAAAAAATACTGCATTGGCTTCTTTTTTTTTTAATTTATTATATTTTATTTTTTGCAGAATCGTAAAGAGTACATGATCAGGTCACAACACCCAATATTCGTAAAATAAGACGACTTTATTATAATGAACGAATGTTTATTCTGCGAACCGTAAAAGAAAAAGAAAAGTAGCTCTTAGTCAATTTGGCGCTACTTTATAATCGAAACTTTTTTTTTTAGAAATCGATATGCATTCGTTTTCATAACGCATATTTCTTATTCCATTCATATTCAATAAGCACGAAGAAAAAGCTAACGGGAACGCGAATAAAATACGCTCGAAATATGGCACAGTTTTTAAGAACTGTAATTGGAGAGTACATTATGTTAAATTGACGTTACATAACGTTATCTGTTTTCAGGGCCAGTGTCACAGTACGCTAGAAGGTGTCAATGCCTTCCTGGTAAACGAAAACCATTAAACTGTAGCTGTCAAAACGAATTTCCTTGGCGTCCTTAACATGTTTGCGGCGATCATTACCTGAAGAGGAAATCGAAAGTGTAGACAGCGTATTAGACGTACCGTTGTAACTGTAACTGCTACGGTTCATGCCTCACGGGGTCCAGATCTTCCAGTTACGGATTAAACGTCTGGATTGAAGGTCAATTTAAAAGTGAGGATAGCCAAGCGTGAAAAGTTTAATGAAATTGGATATTTAGTTGTTAATATATTTCTTCTTCCAAGAAAGTTTATCTTCTCGGCGGATATTTCTTTATTAGCGTTTTCTGACTAATTTCAGTGGTAAAATCTTTTTGTGAATGTTTTAAAATTACGATTAAATTTTGGGGGATGAACTATGAATACAATTTGCATTAGATACCTATATTGCAAAGCAAAAACATGTCCGTGAGCACCGCTGACGTCATATTGATGATGGCAACACTTGACGAATAAATTTCAATTTTACTGCAATTTTTTTAATTTCGAAACATCGCATAACTTCTATTTTTATACCGCCGAATAAGGCCAATTTAAAGGCATAATAATTGAAGGTCAATTTAAAAGTGAGGATAGCCAAGCGTGAAAAGTTTAATGAAATTGGATATTTAGTCGTTAATATATTTCTTCTTCCAAGAAAGTTTATCCTCTCGGCGGATATTTCTTTATTAGCGTTTTCTGACTAATTTCAGTGGTAAAATCTTTTTGTGAATGTTTTAAAATTACGATTAAATTTTGGGGGGATTAAATATGAATACAATTTGCATTAGAGGCCTACATTGTAAAGCAAAAACATGTCCGTGAGCACCGCTGACGTCATATTGATGATGACAAAACTTGACGAATAAATTTCAATTTTACTGAAATTTTTTTTAATTTCGAAACATCGCACAACTTCTATTTTTATACCGCCAAATAAGGGGGGAAATGTTCTTTCAAAAACAATTTGTTTAAGTATCTCATTTTTACTTTTTATGATTTTTAAAATAATTTGAAAGTATATATATATATTTTTAAAACCCTTTAAGCTTCCAAACTGTGTTTTTCCGTCACATAAATTTTGAATTCAAATGTTAAATCAAGAAAAATTTGATAATGTTAATTTTTTCCAGTGCATAAAAAATATAGATATATATAGGGCATAAGAAATACAGATATATATATAAGAGCATAAGAAATATAGATATGTATATAAGGACATAAGAAATATAGATATGTATATAAGGACATAAGAAATATAGATATATATATATATAAGGGCATAAGAAATATAGATAGATATAAGGGCATAAGAAATATATATATATATATATTTATTTTCGGCTAATATTTCATAGCGAAATTAAAACTTCATCAATAAATAAACAAAATAATATAAATACAAAAATGTAACTTTTTAGAAATAGAGGGACTAAATACTTTTGACACTAAAATGAATTTACGCCAATATGACAGGTGATGCAGCTATCTACCGGCCCCACCAGTGGCTGAGAGGTTGTGCTCTCGAAGCTGGTAGACGGGAGGTGCTGGGTTCGATCCCAATCGCGCCCGTCGGCCTAATCGTTCGGAGTTTTCGTGGTTTTCTTCGAGCCGTGGATTTATCCATGCGTAAATACGGGTTAGGTTCCCTTAGAAAGACCCCCACGAAGGGCACTCCTCCCGGGCCTATATCCCATGTGTAGATAATTGGCCGTCAATAATCAACCCAACCCAACCCATCTACCGTTCAAATAGTGAATTAAGTATTTTTTCGCACTTAAAATGTGTTTTCTTATTAATGAATAATTTCGGAAATATATATATCTGGTTGAAAGTATTGAGTTTTATGATACCATAATTTAGCCGAGTTGGCACATAAATCACTTTGATTAACTTCTATATATATATATATATATATATATTTAGCTAATATCATTGATTAGAATATTTTAAATAGTTTCCTGTACATATATTGAGCAATATCTTATCTAGTAAATAATAAAAATGTTATATAAAATAAAACAACTGTAACGTTTCCATAGCTGCCAAGTTTCCATTAATCTTCCGTAATATGTGGATTAATTTGAGCAAGTTTAATCACTTTTTGTACCAGAAAATTTATTGAATGAATCTTTAATTAATTAATTTCCTATTTCTACGTGGAATTTATTAACCATTGGGGAAATGGTTGTTGTTTTCGGTCGAGAATGGACCTCTTGGCGTCGTCACTTAATTTTTTTAAAGAAATTCTGTAACTTTAGAAGATTTTCTTTTTCATTTCATTTCTTAAAAGAAATTCTGTTTTGAAACGTACTAAACCAGGGTCAAATTAACCGACATATTACAGTAGATTAGCGGGAGGTTGGTTTCTGATCTTTAAAAATAAAAATAAAAAAATAAAAAAAATTTAATTTTTAGGCGATATCATTTGGTTTAGATATATTTATGTAGTGATATTTTATATTTTTTGACAAAAAATATAAAATATCACAACATAAAATAAATAATAATAATAATAATAATAATAATAAAGTAAATTCAAAAGATACATTCATAATTTGTATAATGTACTAATTTAGTCAAAGAACTTTCAGAAATTGTAACACAATTTAAAATTTTTCTGAACAAAACCAATATTTTAAATGTCTGTCTGCGTGTGTATTTAACTAGTCTAATTAATATAACATATGTAAATGTTTGAAAAATTTTCGCTAAAAGGATTTTGTATTTTTACTGTTACAAAAAATATTTTACATCAAAAAATAAATTTATATAAGGAAAATAATTTATTGAAAGGGATTTTAATTAAATAAATAATTTAATTGAATTTTTTCAAAGATAAATATAAAATCATTTCAGTGAAAAGTTTTAAGACATTTACATAAGTCATGTTAATAAGACTAGTTAAAAAAATATATAATATAATTTCAAATGTATGCTTTCGAATATATAAGTTACTCGAAAGCAGAAAGCTAAAATGCAAAGAATCCGATAGAAGATTCGTTAATACGGAATTTGAATAAGAAATTCACCAAATAAGTCAACTACGCCAAGTTAGCATCATTTATGGAGACTTACTTTTTGTCGCCAAATTTGGGGAGAATTTGACGCTAACGGATGCGAATATAGTTTTTTACGTATGATTGCGAAAATGGTTACAGCAATGAAAGATAATAATTTGCGAGAAATACCGCATTAAAACTCATAAATTAATCCCTGATTTGTTTTAATCTGCTGTCATGTTTCAAAATGTCAGCCACCCTAAAATTTCAAACTGGTGGTACTAACTCAAAACTTCTCAGCTATTTTTTAAGATAGAGGCAAAACAAAAAATGCTCCAGAATTCTTGTATCAAAGCCCAATACTTAAGCAAAAAATAAGTTTAAATTTCGAATTTTTTTGTATATATGTTTTAATTTTAAATCTTTTAGTGGCCGCCATTTTGAAGCAAGATGGCGGATCAAGCTGGCCAACGAACTCTGTCAAGAAATTAATGAGCTTAATACACACGCTTAGTTACATCCAAAACGGTTTATAAATAAATGCGAGATCTATTGTATGACATAGATATCATATATATCAACATTTGAACGGAGTGTGGTTTTGGGGTCTGGGGGGTCATGATCGGTGAAAATATACCGACATTTTCTGAAATTGCTTTCCTCCGAACGGCTGCAATAGGTAGCTTTTACTTTTTGTAATGAAAGCTACCTAATAGGAGCATTCATTCAAAAGCTATATGCTGAGGACATGTACTATACAAAATAATAATAATAAATAAATAAATATATGTACAAACGAATTGTATAGTTTCGATTGTTAGAAATCTGTTATTAAATAATTGTAAAAGGGACGCAGGATAAAAATTTTGTACTGTTTATGATTGCATATTTAGAAAAGTAAGTCATTTTAATTCCAATGCATAAAGAATATAAATATAATATAAATAAATATTTATAATCATCAACGTGATTTTGCAGATTTATTTGAAATAATCACGGAATAAATATACATGGATCATAGTACAGTCATTTACTTGATGGATGATGCATGCTGATCTGCATATGTCCGAGAACAGATAAAAGTATATTTTCTCAGAAAAAATCTATGAAAGCCTAATCTTATTGAAATAAAGTTTCATCGTTTGTACTAAAATATATTAAACTTCTTACTAAATATAAAATTTTGCAAACCACTATTTTTAATTAATAAGTCGATATTATTTAAATAAAATAACAAAGCAGGTAAATTTACATTGCAATTTTGAAACTTACTTATAAGGATCCTTCAATTCACCGGTGACAAAATTCAAATAGTTCCTGAAAAGAAAAAAAATACATATATAGATGTATAAAAGAGAGAGAGCGAAATTTCTTACAATACTTAAAACAAAAATTTTATATAAAGTAATAAAAAGACTTACGTCTGTCTCTAAAACAGAAAAAATAAAATTATTTTAATTTTTAGGCGGTATCATTCTGATTAGACATACATATTTCTGACGCAATATTTTATATTATTTCGACAAAAAAATAAATAAAAATATATACCGTAATTTCCGGCCTATAATCGGCGGATCAAACAATCATGTTTGGACCAAGAAAGTTTATTTTTTAAAACGTAACTTACTAAATCGCTGTAAATATTTATCTTCAATTATTGAATATAATTTCTGGGTCGAAGCAGGATTGTTTGATCCGCGGATTATAGGCCGGAAATTACGGTATTCAAAAGATACATTCATATTTGTATATTTGCAGGTTGAGATAATACAAGATATATAGAACAATCTAATATAGTAAGTGCATATATATATATAAATAAATAAGCACTTTTCCAATGTAGGGGCCTTGGCGAGATAGAGAAAATGGCATTCGTGAGAGAATGAAATTTGACAACATATTTTCTGGCAACCTATTCCCTCTTTCATGTACACAAGCAATTTTTTCAATATTTATCTAACATACAGAAGTCATTTATCTATTTTATATGCAAACAGAAGAAAATTATATAATATATATGTATATATAGTAATGCGGAATCGAAATAATTTATAGTTAATTTTTAATTAATAAAAAACCACCAATCTAACAGTCATTTCCTATCAAATTTAAACATTTTTCGTTATAGCAGCTGCCAACAATTAAAAATCCACAATAAAATTCTTTCTACAACAATTAATTTTCTATTGAAAGATTTCCACGCGAAAAAGGTAAATGAAATAAAAAGTTTCAACAATTAAATCGAAGATAATATGGCGTCATATTGGAAGTATAAAGGACATTTTTTAACATTGATCAATAATACAAGGAGTATGAGAAAGCACAGAAAGCAGGTTAATAGGACGTCATTAGAGAATTAAAAAGAAAATGAATATGACGTCATATTGGAAGATTAACGGACTTTTTCAAATATTTGACAATCATACAAAGAGAGTATCAATATGAGTAAGTACAGAAAGCAAGTGGATATGACGTCAGCAGGTGAATGTAACGTCATATGAGTTTGAGGAACTTATGGAATCATGATAAAAAGCCGATTCTGGAAATATTGGCATATTTTAACATTTTATTTTCGCTATTTTGTATTCCACATGTATATTTATGTGTATGCGTGTATAATAGAATTTCAAAAAAATTTTAGGTCCCTAGAGCTCATTCTTAGTGAAAAACTGAAATAAAGATTTCAGATATTTAAAAAAATAAAATGTCAAGTCATTGTATGGGATGAATGTACCATGTCTCACAAGATTACTTTTCAGTCTCTTAATCAGACACTTCAATCTAATGCAGTGTTTCCCAACCTTTTCTCGGGGATGCCCCCCCCCCCCCCAAAAAAAAAAAATCATCTCTAAATCCTTGATGCCCCCCTTCCCTCTACCTGTGACAAATAATTCTTATTGTATAAAAATTGTATTCTTATTCCCACTAAAGAAGTCTTAAAAGCTATTAATTGGATCTAAATAAAAAAAACAGTGCATTCAAGAAAGAAAAAAACTAAATGAAAATAAAGTATTTATGAAAAAATCATTAATAATAATAATAATATGCAACGATTTAAAAAATATTTTTTTAAATATTGAATAGAAAATTGAGATACATAAATAAAATCTTTAATTGAATATTTTTCTATGATGCTTTAATAATTTTAATTACTACCAGTAAAAAAAAAAAAAAAGTGCCTAATAAATTGAAAATAGTCTCGAGATGAGCAGATTGATATCAGCCAGATTCAGATATTCGCTCTAGGATCCCAAAATAAAGATCCCTAAAAAGATGCGTTTTAATTGGTTGATCGGACTTCTGGTCATGTGTCTGGCGGTAGCACTTTGACTGTTCTGTTTTCCCAAGTGTCAATTTGAAATAAGTAAAGTAAAAAATGTTTTATACCAGAAAATTTATTTTGCAAAATGATTTTTTAAATTTGTTTTTATATTGGATTACACAGTTAAAAATCTTCAGCTTTTTCTGCAGATACACTCCACCGCTTTTAGAGAAAACGGTTACTTTACTGTATTATGGAGCATTGCCATTGGTCAAATTAGAGATAGTCTATAAAAGCGGTGGAGTGACTATGCAGCAAAAGCTGAAGATTTTTTGTAGCGTATATTTAAAAATAATTTTTCTAACTGTTTATGAATTCAAAGAGAGGACCCACTGAATTTCGTCATATTCTCAAATTGCCCCCCTAAAAAGGCAAATTGCCCCCGTGTGGGGCGTGCGCCCCCCGTTGGGAAACACTGATGTTAAAATTAAGCGTTTAATTTTTAAGAGGCGATGAATTACTAATGGATGGAGTCACTGTTTGAGTTTCTGGAGATTTCCAACAAAGATTGCCGGTCATTCTAAAAGGAAGAATGGCGGATAAAATTAATGCATATTTAAATCATGACATCTTTGGAGGCATGTTCTCAGTTTGCGAACTAAAAATATGAGATCTAGGTGGAAACACATTGGATCGTCATTTTTTTGACCATTTGTTAAATGTGGGGAATGGATTAATACCGCTTCATCCCGTAACTGGTTGTGTCGCTGAAGGACTTAAGGCGAAAGTATTTCCAAATATTCGACATTTTACAGATTATTGGTTGTAACTGTTTTAGAAACTTAAAATTTGGGATGGCTGTTACTTTACAGACGTAAATACTCGCCCAAACAATATTTTAAAATCCGTAATTTAAAAGGATGCAGAAGTAAAAAACGTTCTAAAATTATGATTTTTGTGATGCTGCTGGAACTAGAAAACTGGAATTTCGCATGGCGGTTATTTTTAAAATAAGTGCTCGCTAAAAATGGTTTCTAAAAAATTCGAAATTTAAAAAGGATGAAATGCGCAGCAAATGTTCTAAAAACATTCTAAATTACCATTTATTTGAAAATGTTATAGATAGAAACTTGAAATGTCTTGACTATAGAAACTGAAATGTATCCCCAGAACAGTTTTTAAATTTTTTGAAATTTAAAAGTGTGCAGAGACAAAAAAAATAATAATCTGAAATTACGATTTATGTGATATAATTGATATAGAAGCTTCTTGTTACTCAAACTTGCATGATAAAACACGCCATGCCGCACAACTGGCATATCTTAATTCTGTTTTCGAGTTATACTGGACCATTTTTTTTCAGTAGATATTGTGCACCACAATAACTCAAACGTTCTCCATGGAATTTAGATTCGAACTAGTATTAACCGGCCAATCAAGTGTGGGAATCTTATAATCTTCAAACACATCTTTGTGGTTCACTTTTCCAGAGTGAATTGAGGTATATTGTCTTGTTGAAAAGTACAGGGTGATTATAAAAAAAACTATCCCGATATATGAGCCCCTAACTATCAATACTGTTCACAGAAACTGAATGAAATTTTGGTTTAAAGTATTTTGAGGTATGCGCTCAAGAATCATATAAAAAACAACAGTTAAATTCTAACAGTTAATGTTACAGTGACGAAATTTCGAAACTTTCAAATGGCAACACATACTTTTTTTTATTGGAATGTGATCTTCATAGTGAAAAACCATCAAAAGCGTTGGAACGGTACCTGTAGCACGAAAATCGCCGGCGCCATACAGACTAAGAAGAATAGTGAAAACAACCAATAAGGACAGAGAAGCAACAGAAAACAAAACATTTTATTGTGTTTCATACATTTTCCATTTCACACACGGCGACACTTTACATGCGGCAGATGGTGGATAGCACTGAACAATAAAATGTTTTAGTTTCTGTTGCTTCTCTGTCCTTTATTGGTTGTTTTCACTTTTCTTCTTAGTCTGCCTAGCACCGGCGATTTTCGTGCTACAGGTACCGTTCCAACGCTTTTTATGGTTTTTCACTATGAAGATCACATTCCAATAAAAAAAAGTAGGTGTTGCGATTTGAAATTTTCGAAATTTTGTCACTGTAACCGTAACTGTTAGAATTTAACTGTTGTTTTTCACATGATTCTTTAGCGCATAAGTCAAAATACTTTAGGCCAGAATTTCATTCAGTTTCTGTGAACGGTATGACAGTTAGGGGCTCATATATCGGGATAGTTTTTTTATAATCACCCTGTATATAGTTAAGGCTGGCAATTTTTTAGACCTGGTCAACAAATGGTGTTCTAACATGTGAATATATGTATCTCTATTGTGTCGCCCTTCTAGAAAAGCAATTCTAAGCTTACCTCCTGAGAAAAAAACAGCCCAAACTTAGTAGCCTTCACCCAGATGACGTGCGGAAAACACGTTCTTTCCCTTGGAAGATCATGCCAATATGAATATCATATCATCCTGATCATTGAAATAAAAATTTTCATCACTGAAAATAATTTTAGACCAATTCGTTTGTTACTTCAGATGTTTCTCTGCAAACTGAATGCGGGCGTTTCTATGGACGCGAATATTCTGATGTTGCTATAAACAAGAATTCGGCCTCTCACTAACGTGGTTTTACATATTTAAAGATTCCCGACCTTTTTATTGCTCCGTAATAAAACCGTAAATAAATCCCAAATTTGTATTATTATATATGTTTTACCAGATTTTGTATGAATTTATATCTTTAATGACAAAATCATAAAAAAAACATCTACTTCTTTTTTCAAGTAGGATCGTTATATAGTTTTTAAAAAATAGCTTTTGTTGTCCAAACCCTTTGAAGTTTTCAATGGTCATAAATATAACGGCTTTGCAGCCCGTGTAAAAATTACGTCAAAAATATTGTTATCTAGTTCTAAAATAAATATGTTTTCTTTTCGCGTCGGGTCCGTTAACATAAAAAAAAATAGCATTCGTCGAATACGAAACGTTTAGTAACTTTTAGATTAAGAATTTTTGTTTTTCTCGTGAGGCGCAAAATCACCTGCGTTCGCCGGTATTTTTGAAAGGGTTAAAATCCGTATAAAAGAAAATAATAATTATACCGTCTATTAGAATAAGGTTTCAGCTCTGAGAGCATGTGTTTTGGTTTGTCTGTATTTCTAAAAATGTGCTATTGAGGGGCGTTGGCGTAAGGGAGAAAACATAAGCCCTTAAGTTAAGCATAAGTTATGGATCCTATAGTCCATATACTCATGCTGGTGTCTTTACATCGCTTCCGCTTTCCTTTGCTGTCATTCTTATTCTTGCGAACGTGCGAACAATCAAATTTTTGAATCGTTTCGAAAGATTCCTCTGACTTCCTGTAGATTTTGCAGTACTATAAGTAGTTGGATTCTGTAGAAAAATAAAAACGACAGTTTTTGAACGTTTAATTTTATCAGCAAATCTCTGAAGTGACATTCCGATGTAGCTATACTCTAAAATTCGGCCTCTTTCTAAATTAGAAAGCATTTTCCCCTTTCTTATCATCAAAAAGTTTTGGGAACTGAACGAATGCGCTCAGAGTCCCTTCTAAATTCTTTGTTAACCTTTTCTGGTCCGGTGACTCTTACACAAATTTTATTCAGTAGGCACCACTTTTTTAAAAGAAGTTACCTTCAATTACACAATTACGAAAATGCTCCAATTACAAACAAGGCAAATTTTATTTTCCTTTATTACTGGTGCCAAAAGCAAATTTTGCAAAGAAAAATGATCCCGAGTCAGACTCGGGGTTGGATCACAAAGTGCTAAATGATATGAGAAAATATCCACCAATCACGATCCGTTTCGAAATATTTGCGTCATTTTAAGCTGTAATATTTTGCTCCATCGTAAATTTAGCAAAATACATATCTATACTAATAAAAGAAAGTTTCGCTCTGTGTGTGTGTGTGTGTGTGTGTTTGTCTGTCTGCGATGTCTAGCAAAATCTAGCCCACCTAGAAGTCTGAAAATTTAGGTGTGGATAGTCGAAAGTCTGGCCTGGTGCACTTGAGTCTTAAAATTTCATTACTTTGAACATTAACAAAAATATTAATTAAAAACTGATCAATAACTCATCTCTTTTTTGCGAGTTGGCTTTCAGAACTTGCGCATGCCCAGAACCCGATTTATCTCTGAGAACGAAGATATACGAGAATGAAGAACCGTTTACATGAAGAATGCGTCTATTTCGCAATTCTGTTTTAAATTATATCGACTAATCGGTTTATTTAAAAACGAAAAGCATATTCTGAAAGATCGCACTCTTACATCTCCAATGCAGTAATGCAGTCCAATGCTCCAATTTGAAAAAAAAAAAATTACGTTAACCCTTTGAAAAACATTTTTGAAAAAGGGTCGTTTTCCCGGGCTTATATGTTTTCTCCCTTACGCAAATACCCCTCAACACATGCTCTTAGAGCTGAAACCTTCTTCTAATAGACGGTATAATAATATATATATATATATATATATTTTTTTTATAAGGATTTCAACCCTTTCAAAAATACCGGCGAACGCAGGTCATTTTGCGCCTCATGAGAAGATTTTTTCTTACGCTCAAAATTACTAAACGTTTCGTATACAACGAATACTATTTTTTTTATGTTAACGGACCCGACGCGAAAAGAAAACATTTATTTTAGAACCAGATAACAATATTTTTGCCATAATTTTTACACGGGCTGTAAAACCGTTATATTTATGACCATTGAAAATTTCAAAGGATTTGGACAACAGAAGCAATTTTTTAAAAACTATATAACGATCCTACTTGAAAAAGGAAGTAAATGTTTTTTTTTTACGATTTTGTCATTAAAGTTATAAATTCATACAAAATCGGGTAAAATATATAAAATAATACAAATTTGGGATTTATTTACCGTTTTATCACGAGCCCGGGCAACGCTGGGTGGGTCAGCTAGTCTTAAAATAAAATTTATATATATATATAAACGATTGCTTTAATATTAATTGGAATATCATGCATTTTATTTTAACACAAAGATTTCTAACATTATCTACTCCAATGTTCTGACTTTCCAATCTATATGAAAATGTAACCTACTGGGGTTAAAGAAACTGGTCGTTGGGGGCCACCGTAATACTTACCCATCATGGATATGCATAATATAAAATATGAAAATAAAACATGTGTAAACTACTTATAAAATGCATTGCAATTCGAATAAAAACGTGGCTTGATGACGTCCTAAACTTGAAATGCTCTATTACTGAATTGCGTAAAAGAAACATCCTTATAACTCCAAATATGATAATCCTATTAACTAAAGGTTTACTGCGTCGGATTAAGTGTCTTATTTCCAATTAAAATATATCTTTGAATTGAAATTTGGATGAAATATAGGGTCATGAAAAATCAAAGAGTGTGGAAAATAGAATTACAAATATCTCAGCAACTCATTATCCGATCGACTTCATGCTTTATGCAAAATTTATGTTTTTTTATTGTCTTTTATATTCATTTCTTAAAATAAACAATTTCGAAAATTTTTATATACCTTTTATCAGAACGAATATTTCGAGAGTCCGAAAAAAATAGTTCCGGTTAATCGAGGTTATTGAACTTAAATAGGCTTCTTCCCATTATTACATACTAAATACATACCAAATTGTAAGTCTCTATCTCAATTTTTTCGGGAGATAGAGCGTTTACAGACACACAGACGGACGGCAATTTTTTTTTTTTTTTCTAAAAATATGTTTTTCGGAATCTTCATTGTCTGAAACGTGTAAATCAGTCAAAAAAAATTTTCGATTTTTAAAACGATTACAAGACTTACCCTATACTACGTATGATTGGTAAGTACAAGGAATCCAGGGAATTTATATAACATAATGGCACACTTACGAAAAGGAAGCTATCATTAATTTATCAAGGGTGGTGAAGAAGTGATTTGAATATTAAACAGTGATCAGAACATCAGCAAAAGTTCTGGAAAAATCTCATTTACGCAATAAAACTTATTACCACGTGAGAGGTTGGTACGAATGATTAAAAACAACTATAGGTTCCAGACAGTCGGCTTATATAAACCATGTTTAATAATCTGAATAAGTGCGGATATTGATAAGGATTTTCTGGAGCGAATGGTGATAAACATGCGTTCCATATTTTACATGTGAAAGTCACCTCAGTGTTATTTTTTTATGCTAATAAGCCTCCGTGGGATATGGAACTTTTATCTCTGTGAAATGAATAACGGCTTTGCTGCTTCGAATGATTGTGGTTAAAAGAAAACAGAACAATATGTATGGCGGATAAAACTTAAAAAATCTTAAGAGCCTACACTATATAGTCACGGGAAGAAACGCTCAAGCTAATTGTTAAGTCTATGGGAAGGTTCTTGCGCCATTTCTCGCTCGCATTTTAATATTTTTAAATGATTTTTGTTGCATAGGATTGCTGAGGTCGATCTCTAATGTTGTTAGTTTGTACTTTTTCAAATTTTGTTGCAGTTTTTTTTTAAATTTATTTATTTTTTAATAACCGTCATTTTTAATTTCGGAACAGATTTGAACCGGTTGTGAAAGTGAAAGTATCCTTATATAAAAAAACTGGAACTAAAATCGAAAAAGTAAAAAATACCAACGTTAGAGATCGACGTCAGATATCCTATGCAACAAAAATCATTTAAAAATATTAAAATGTGAGCAAGAAATCTAAAGAACCTTCCCATAGGTTTAACATTTAGTTTTCGAGTTTCTTCGCGTGACTAGCGGAGGTTCTTAAGGGTATCTTACTACAGTCGTGGGAAAGTACCAAGTATTACAAACGCCAAATTCTGCAGCAAATTCCCATATGAAAATGTGACTGATACGAATCGACTTTAATAGTCTACCAAATAATATTATACTTAAATTTTGCTTACGGGATCACCTACATATAGATATTGTAACAAATTTTAAAATATTCTACATTAGTATCAAATTTTGACATATTTGGATTCTTCGGAGAATTTTACCTTCGAATACCCATACATTCTAACCTCCCGCTTTAAAAAAAAACATACTTTGAACCAGAAACTCGTTTAATGAATGAAATTAAGTAGATTTCAAATGAATAGAAGCAAATAAGAAGCAAAACACATTTAATGAAATATATTTTACGGTTCAAAGTATGTTTCTTAATTTAAAAATAGCCGAAAGTCAGCAAGTATTGATACCAAACTAGAAGTCATATTTAAACATATGTTTAAACTAATTTTTGGTTTATTAAACACATTATTTTTACGTTTTTCAATCCGATGTGTATTCCTCGAGTTACTCGACTGTTTCCAGACTTTTCGAACATATACTGTTTATATATATGTTCACTTGATTTTCGTTTCATTGGTTTCAAATGAAATCTCCCAGAAAAAACTCGGGTACCACAAAATGCTATACGCAATGAATCTGCAAAGAAAAGTGAACTCAAAAGACAACTTTTTCAATAAAAATTAATACAAACTCGCGTTTTGAAAGTTGAAACTGTATTTTTGAATGCAAAAACCTACATTTTTCTATACCTTGCATCTAAACATAAGAAAGTAAAATAACTTTATATAAAATGCTCATTTTTCAGGTCATAAAACTCGCATGTCCCCTTTAAGTAGCCGAAACGCTAGTTGAGGTTTATTGTGGATATCAGAAAAGCTTTTGGTTTGTATCTGTTAGTGTGTCGGTCTGTTCCGCGATAACTGCTACAAAAAACATCCGATTAGCTTGTAATTAGTCAGGTGTGTTGGTGAGGTACCCGGATTTAGCTGTGTAGTTTTTGGTTAAATTAGGTTCATTCGTTAGAATAATATAGAACCTTTCCTTTCAGGTCATAATACTTTTGTATGGAAATTCAGAAGATTTTAAAATGTCATTATTCACTGAAAAGAAAATGACACATTTCAATAATTGATTTAAACATTAAATTGTGGATGCTAAATTTTCGATATAGAGGTCTTAAATTAATCCAATCTGTTTGAAAATTTTCCAATACATTTATTAGAATTTAGAAGTTAATTGTTTAAGTTTTTGAGAAATTTTATGCATCAGTTCGAAAAATAAAACATTTTACCATCGCATTTTTTTTTTTTTTTTTACAAATTTTTTAATGCATTTCTTTTTTTTTTCTTATTTTATTTAACCGTCACTAGTAACAGTACTTGAAAGCACATCAAAAAAAGAAAAGTGCACTGTTTTGATACAGTATTTTATTAGCAAAATAGCTTATTTTCGGGTGATTTTAGTATGCTTTTTCTACTGAAAAAACATAAGAGCCCTATTTTAAATACTATTGAATAATCACCAAAATGGTTTTCTCCAAACAAAAATTATAAAAACATTGGATATCTAAATTCCAAATCTCATATGTCTGATTTTTCAGTCCCCAGTATATATATATATATCGAAATTTCTTTGGAATATAAATTCTCATTTAATGTTAAAATCAGGCCCTTATTACCGAATAGGCACGAGAAGCACGTGCTTCCCCTAGAAAATTTTAAAGGGGCCCAAAACTGACAGAACAGGGGGCCCTTTTTATTGACTTAATTCCATTCCAAAAATTTATCTAATTTATTTTCAAATTGATATTTTAAAGTGTTTCATAAAAATACCTTTCATAACAAATTATTTTTTCATATAATAGCCAGCTTTCAACCACATGATCACAATTCTCCCATTTGTCCAACCAATCAAAGTCGCAGGCAGTATTATTGTCCAACCAATCAATATCGAGAAAATCCAGTGGGCAAGCAAAATGCCCACCAGGTTGTTAAGTTGGTTGCTAGGGTATGACGTCAGTTGAAATGACTTGTTGGCTTCTCAGGAAAAGTAAAAAGTCACTTAAATTGTTCCTACCAGGGAGATAGAGAAAAGGAGAACAAAGATAATGTTTCTACTTATGGAACTAAAAGCGGTACCTAGTATGGCGGCGTTTCTGGTCTTTTGGGCCTTTGGGGAGTGTAACGCCCCCTATTTCCGGTTTCGACTGCCAACTCTTTACCATGCTCGAAACCAAAATGCAGGAAGAGCAGACGACAATTTGTCATGTTTGACAGGTCACATGACCGGCCTTTGGGAGCACCAGCGCCGCGAACTGGGTAATAATTCCCGGTCCATGTTCTGATCTTGAAAGTCTATCTTCACTGTTCTCCTTCTTATTTCTATCTCCATGGTTCCTACGATCCTACGAATTTTCTTGCATGCTTTATGAAACAGCTTATCAATTTTGTTACAGTGAATTGACCTTGCGATTTGCGAGTAGAGTTTCATAAAGCAGCAATGAAATCTCTCAACTTTTAGACCTGTAAAATATTATTTGTGTTCGATGCCGCTGGCTCACGTCTCACGTGCTGAGTTTAACATAATTCGCATTGCACATAAATCCAAATATTGATTCCAGAGAATCATATGCACGTTTTCGTTTTTCTAATTCACTAATAAGTGAATCACATATTACGTAGTGAGTCTGATATAGAAAAACTTCTCTTTCTGAAAGTCTAACATCCTTGCCTGAAGTTTCATCCCGCATTCTACTCTTTGGAACTTTTTTTGATCGTGTTACTTCATAAATCCTTGTACCAAATAAACTCTCAGCTTCCTTTTCCCATTCATCAAAACGATTTCGCACATGCTGAACAAACTTAATCAAGGAATTGTACAATGGTACAATGACAGACATCTTATAATTTTCTGACTGGAGGCTTTTACCAGCGCTATTCATTCTTTGCAGAATGCTCTTCCAAATAACTTATCAATGCAAACTCAAAGTTTGACACTTTGGAATGTAGGCGTTTAGCTTCATGCCTAGTTGCAGCTGTTTCATTTTCACAGCTTGAAATGTCATTCAAAACTTTCAAAATATTAATGTATTTTTTCTTCAAAGCTTTCACTGCATCAGCATTAGCAGACCATCTGGTTCCTGATAAGTACTTTAGTGTCAAATTACCTACATCAAAAAATTCCTCTTCAGTCCATAACTCCCATCTGTGTGTTGATGCAGAAAAAAAATTGTACAAACATTGCACAACTCCAAAAAATGGTACTGCTGAATGACAACATTCTGCAGCACTTGTGCCAATAAGATTTAGAGAATGTGCTCAACATGGAACATAATGAATTAAAGGATAATCATTTTTCAATCTTGCCTGAAGGCCTGAGTATTTACCAAACATATTACTGGCATTATCAAACGACTGACCTCGGCAATATTTCAGCTCAATATTCAAACTTTCAAGAAAATTTATAATAACTTCTTGCAAGTGTTGTAAACCATGGCTATGGATTGGAATAAATTTTAAGAAGCGCTCGACGGGCTCACTTTCATTTACATAATGCAACACTATAGCAAGCTGATCAATATGGCTTATATCTGGTGTGGAATCTACAATAAGCCCAAAATATTTTGCCTTTTTTATTTGTAACACTATTTCTTTTAGCACTCTGTCTGACATGATATCAATAAATTCTGTCACAACTGTTGATGATAAATAGTTTACATTCCCTTTACCCTTATTACCATAAGAATGAATATGATCTGATAAAAATGAGTCGAATGAGGCTAATAATTCTAATATACCCAAGAAATTGCCATTATGTACAGAGTCAAATGTTTCATCATCTCCAAAACAAGCCAGCCCATGCTGAGATATATATTTTATGACGGCAACAACTCTCAATAAAATTTTCCGCCAGTACTCGCATTCATTTTGGAATTGCTCTACAAGATTGTTGTCAATTCGATTAGTAGAATTTGATCGTGATGAGAAAGAAAACATGCATCTTCGATGAAAATCTGAGTTTTCATGCGATTGGAGCCTCTTTACAATATTTCTCCAGTCTGAAAATCCATCTTTACACAAAGCTTGATCATTTGAGCCACCATACAATTTGCATACATAGCAAAATACTGCTTTTGCACTGGGAGAATAGATCAACCATTCCCTGTTTACTATTTCTCCATTTTTTTTCATCTGAAATAATTGTTTTTTGAGCCTGTTCGCTCAATTTTTCCAATTACTTTTTTTGAGTTGCCCAGATAATCTATGTTTTGCTCAAGTTTAGTATTATTAAAATGTTCCCGAAAAGAGTTAGTTATGGGGGGGCCACAAAGCAGGACTGCTATAATTTACACATTTTTGGTCAAGAACTGTTTCCAATGTAATTTCAACTTCTGTTTTACTTTCCTTTCCAGGTGGAATTGAAAGGAAATCTTTAGAATTTGAATCATAATCTTTTTGGCTGAAGGTCTTCAGAATTTGGATAAACATTTTCTTGTGCCAAAGTTGATTTATTTTCACATTCAGATTGGGTTTTTTTAAGTTCCTCTTCTTCAGAAATAAAAGGCTGATCTTCAAATTTGGATAAATATTTTCTTGCGCCGAAGTTGATTCATTTTCACATTCAGATTTCTTTTTTTGAAGTTCCTTTTCTTCAGGAACAGAAGCCAAGACTTCAAAATATGAATTATCCTCATTATTTTGAATTTCATCTTCAGAAACTGGAAAAGATGAAAGATCTTTTTCATCCTCGGACTCTAATTCAATTTCTTCTTCTTTTGCAGGTGTAGGTGTTTTTGCACCTGGTAAATCGTCTTCACCATCTTCTGCTCTTAAAACAAATCTGTTCATTGCTAAGCTTAATCGCTTATTACAAGCAAGTCTTTCAGCTTTCCTTTTTCATTTATTGCTTCCTGACGGTACTTGAGACTTAGTTTTAGCTATGCTGAATAATTAATTAAATAAATATAAGAAGAATCTGCAAAATTTTAACTATAAAGCAATAAATAAAATATGCATGCACGATGCACCGTATTATATCAGAGATAAGTGTTAAAGAACATGCTAAAAAATTTCAAGAAATTTACTCGGAAGACATTGAAGAAGAATTTCCAGATGAATTTTTTCAATTTAACGAATTCATTACAAAAGAAATACGACCCACTGAAAAATTAAAAGTAATTAAAACTTTAAACATTGAATAGACTTTCCCCAATGTTGAGACAGCACTAAGAATAATGCTCTCCATTCCCATATCAAACTGTTCAAGTGAACGATCATTTTCTGTTCTAAAAAGAATAAAAAATCGTATGAGATCATCACTCTCTGAAAATAAATTAAGTGGTTTATCCCTACTCGCAATAGAAAGTGATATTACAGAAAAATTAGACTTTGATGACATAATAGATGAATTTGAAGCCCATGTAAATTAGAATATAAAATATATTTTTGACAGGTAAAATTACTATATAAACTGCTGATTATTTTCAAATACATGTCTAAATTATATAATCAAATATTATAATAGGCAGCATATTTTTAACTATTACAATATTTGCATTTAATTTTTAAACTGATTTAATTATTACATTTTTATTAAAAAATTCAGTACTTTTATGTTAGCCGGGGGCCAATGACATATATATATATGTGTATGTACATATATATATATATATATATTATATATTGGCGCTCGGCTGACATAAAACTACCAAAAATTCTTTAACTGAAACATCATGAACATTTATTTAAAGTAAAACTTATTTTTTTAGCTTCGAGTAGCAGATTCAACAATTAAAGAAGTAAATATTTAAAATTTAAAGATTACAATGTATCAAAAAATACTTTATTATTAATCAGTGAAAATTTAAGTTTCTTTTTTCCTTTAATATTTCTTATTGTTTCATAATATTTTATTTAATTTCTTAAATTTATTTAAAAAAAACTAATAACTTATTTTTAACTGTTTAGTTTTGATCTAATGGCATGAATAATTCTTGTTAGAACTTATTTTTTCAAAACTGCTCATTGCAGATGATTCAAAAAGATTTGGCTAAGATGCTTTACACTCACGCAGGAAAAAAAAATTAATCTGTTAAAAAAAGGAAAAAAGTCGCCAAATTTAGGGGATTTTTTTCCTTTAATGGCAACCTAGCCATTGTATTAAGTTATTCGTTTGGTGCGGTCTTGAAAATCGCGCCAACCAAAAAGTCGCCAAACTTATGTTTACATGTTTGCGTGAGTGTAAAGCATGAGTTCCAAAGATTTTGCTTAAATGTATAAGACAAAACTTTATCATTTATTTCATTAATGTATGAGGAATGATTTATTTATTTATTTTTTATTAAAAAAAACATGTCAGTGACCATCCTCTTATTCAAAGTGAAAATATTTATAATTATTCACACTTCACTATTTATTAACTAGCTTTCTAAATATTCTATGTATTTTTAAGTGTGAATTTTCTATTTTATTGAATAATTTCATGAACATAGCTAATAACTATAAGTAGTTATTTTGAATGTTTCTGTATCAGATTGTGGATATTTATTGTATCTTATTTCTATCTCAGAGATGTATTAAATTTCTCTATAAATTAGTTATAAAAAATTTCTGCAATTATTGAATTCCACCACTTAATTTTTTTAAGTTCATTTAAAAATTTGGAAAAATGTGAAATGCAGTGAAAGAAACCTGCAGAAATTTGTCGTAAATCTCATTTTTTCTTAAATGTTTACTACAATAAATAGATCCATGCTGCTGTATGAAATTTTTTATCTCTTCACAAAAATCTACTTTATTAAAAAAATGTGTTTCTGAGGTTAATATGAAAGGAAAAGAAAACAAATAACAAAGACTAGAATTAATTGTGTATGTTGTTAAGTTTCCAATATAATGTATGTTTAATGTACAAAATTAGCTTTATAATATGTTTCTGTTCTGAAAAAATAGAGAAATGAATTATATCCCTCCCTTTCTACTGTTCCTTGTACAAGTAGAAAAAATAATGTGATAGTCATCTGGTAAAATTTCTAGTTGCTGGTGAAATACATTTGTGCCACCCCCTTTCCCTACACATACAAAATATTTAATCATACATAAAAAATAAAAATAAATAAAAACATTGATTAAGGAAGAATAATTACTATTATAGTAATGATATATCATTAATTGCTTTAACACTTCCACTCGGTAAGTGAATTAATTAAAAAAAGTAATATAAACACATTTCGCCAGTTGATATATTTTAGCCAAGTGATTGCATTTGTCGAATTCTTGTTCTACAAAAATATCCTACGTGTTTCGGTTCTGATGTTTCCTATGATGTGCATGTGTTAAAATGCTAATTGGTTGCCTAATTTTGACTAAAAATAATGTGATCAGAATCTTGATAATTATTTAAATTCATTTTGTGCAAAAAAAAAAAAAAAAAAAAAAAAAAAAAGACGGGAATACAAGTAAAAAGTAAATTATTATTTTAGATTATTTTACATATTGAATATGAATATTATTGATTTTGGCTGGTATGCACAACATAAAATATTAATAATTTAAACTATTGCCAAAATTGAAAGAAGCATTTTAAAATATTGATATTTTATGTTGTGCATGCATGCTGAATTCAACCTTTTTATCCAACTTACATTATTCTGCTAATACTATGCAAAATCATTTGTGCATATTTTTCTTGATTGTATCCATTTTTTGTGTATAGGAGAACATAAAAAAATCTGTTTAATGAAATGGTACTTTTCGATTAGCCAAGCGCCAGTGAAATATATATATATGTATTTTTTTTTCACTGGTGCCTGGCTAGCCGAATATATGGGAACTCAACTGAGCCACTCTTTGTAGCATTGGTGGGTTTGCGGGTATGTCGAATTTAGAAAACGCTTCTAGAATGAAATGGGGGGCAGGGGGGGGGGCCCTGAAATGACACTATGCTTCCCATAGCTTCAGAGGTTAATCGGGCCCTGGTTAAAATGTTTTCTCTGTGATTCTTCTAGAAAATTATGTTGCTTTTACTTTAAAAACCTGTTTTTTTAATCTTTAAAATGTAATTTAAATATCTCAAAAGTCACCAATGTCCCCTATTCTCAACCCATAACTTGATCCTTAAAACCATTAACAAACAATTATTAAAAAATTTTAAAAACTCAATACATTTATTATAAATATGAATCTCAGGGAGCATACTATGCTTTTTATATGAGTGAAATATGTAATAATTATTTTTGTTGGGTTAAAAGTTTTTCCATGGCATTTGTCCTGGTGTATAAAATTCCTCATATTTACACCAGATGGCAGTATGCTGTCAATTTCAGTATTGTTTCCAGTAGGGGAGCACGTGTTGTTCTTAAAAAGTCGCCATTGCTTGCTGTTTGTTCATAAAGAAGATTTTCTGGATTGGAAAGAATAGGGAAAAGGTAAGCGTACCTTTATTAACCTCTAATGTCCCCATTGTTAATTTAAATATTGCTATTTACTGATTAACCAATATCTAACCATTTAATTGTAGGTTTGATATGTTTTTGAAAATAGTGCATACAACATTCCAAAAATGTTCTTTTAAATAAATTGGCAAAATTGCAAGAAATGTCCCTACAGTTTCTGCCACTTCTGTCTCATACAATTTGTGTTTTGACTGATAAAACCTGTCATATAGCACATTTAATTTTCAATAAAGTTTGTGCTCACCTACTAAATATTATTCTGTAATATATCAGTGATTAATATAAATCCAAATTGAACACTAGTCGGATGTGTCAATCCCAAAACTTTATTCTATCTCACACAGGTTTCGCATACACTAAAAAAAAATCAGCACCAATTTATATTAAGGTCTAACTGAAACTCAAGTTTTATTACATTCCGTGCATTATTTCTTGAGATATGACTATTGCTAAAATCGTGTAAATCCTGCAAAATGCTGAATAGCAGCGCCGTCTAGGCGATTTAAAAAAAAAATAATCATCGCCAATATATATCAGAGACTAACTGAATATAGTTTTCTTAAATTCCGAGCATTAGTTCTTGAGATAAAGCTATTGCGGGAATCGCGAAAAATGCTGCATAGCAGCACCACTTGCTGGGCGAGATTTTCACCAAAAACTAATCAGCACCCATTTATATCAGGGACTAACTGAATCTAAAGTTTTATTAAATTCCGAGCATTAGTTCTTGAGATAGAGCGCCCACAAAATTGTCACATACAGACAGACAGAGTCACAGACAGACATTTTTTAAAAACAGTCAAATCGTGTTCAGGGCCTTCTAAAACGTATAAATCCGTCGAAAACCGGCAGTCGAAAATTTTCACGAATCCAATACTTTCTTCTTGTAAAGATAGAAGAAAGTAATAATGAGACTTTTAAAAATAAGATACCAGCAGCCAAAAAATCCCACTTTGGCCCATATATCTCATAAGGAGTTTAAATTTGTGTCAGATAACTTTCTTACAGGAGATTTTATTCAATTTTTGCAGCCGCCCGCTGATGTTTCGTGGTTGAAAGGTAAGTATTCTTGTAAGGATAGGATAAAATCCCCTGTACAGGGAGATGCTCATGCTAATGAAACTAACAGTAGGGAACGCACCCACATATACTCGAATCCTAAAATAACACAATTTCTGGAAATTGAGAACATAAAAGTAAAGTAACAACGAAGAGTTCAGGTGGGCAAAGCCTCCCTGAAGAAATATACTTTTCATTCTGAAAAAAAAATTACAAGAATAAACACATTTCAACAAAATATCATTGCTTAACAACGATTGGTACTTTTCGGTTAGCCGGCCGCCAGTGATAAATGTACATATATAAATACATATGTATATACATCTATGTGTATATATATACATGTGTATGTTATATATATATGTATATGTAGATATGTGTCTATATGTGTGCGTATATATATATATATATATATATATATATATATATTATTACAAAATTTAAATTTTTTCCGCAATTATTCTATAAAATTTGTCCATTCAATAATATTTGGTATATAACCCAGCTTATTAAAATAATTCTCATTCTTAAAATAGCCTTTTACTATCCATATGTAAAGCCAACTATTCCTAATCCACTTAATAATATTTATTCGAATGTAGTTATTCTAAAAATGGCGATAGCTTTTTTAATTTATTCTTTAAATAGAACATCTTTATTTTAATCCATTATTAAAATTCATTAGTATTATTCCCGTGTGGTCAAATTGCTATAACTTCTTTATTTAAATGCTAAAATATCGTATCTCTTAAAATATTCCGCTCAAAAAACCTTATTTCATAAAGTTATCCTATTATTAAATATCAAATGTCTATTAAAATATTTCCGAAAAACTTTAATTCTTTTTTTTTTTTTTTCCTTTTATAAAGATTCATTTTCTTTTCTTCTTATTATTTTTATTACGTATTAAATTCGAAGTTTAGCTACAGCCTCAAAAACAGATAAGCTCGTTTGTTGATATGACAGGCATCTGGTACGAGATTATGGAATATTCTGGAGGGGCGTAGAAAGTTTTTGCATTTTACAACAAAATAAATCCGCCGGAAATATTGATAAAGTTCCAAAAGAGACCTTTTGATTCGATAGAAGTGGGTCACGTGACGTATTCTGTATTATTACGCAAGCTAGTTTAAAAACACGATCATCCTGATTCGGAGAGGATTTTTTCGACGCTGGTGTTTGCTAAAAGAATCGGGACGGATTCTAGAAAATAATGGAACGTTGTATTTTTTTTCGTTTAGCGTTGGCTAATGAGCATTTTCCCTGAAGAGATGTCTTAAACTGGAAATAAAAGGTTCTTCGACAAAAATATGGACTGACATTTCTTGTTGTTGATGATACCACCCGGCCGCCTGATGCGAACTAAAAGGGAAACCAATAACATCGCTAACCCTATTTATCACGAGCACGACTGCCTTTTTCCCGAATTTGAACTTGGAAACACGACATTAATATAATAAGTCGAACAGGATGCTGTGATCAACAGAAAGTTTGTGTAGTTAAACGTGAAATTTGCCGATTAGAAGAATATGTTACGAGGACGTCTACGCCATTACAGCACGTTTACGTCTGGTGTTTTGTTATTTTGTACTTTTATAATAAATTAAAAATGGTCAAGCCTAAAAGAGAAAAGAAGAGGAAAAGTTGGCCTAAGTGAAGTTGTTGCTAGAGAATATACTATTCATCTTCATAAGCGTCTTCATGGTGTTGGTTTTAAAGGATTGCGAAAAAGCAGAACTTTTGTGTTATCAAGAAATTAACGATTTTTAGATGTGTGAAACTCTTAGATGTGTCACGATTTTTAGATGTGTGATCCTGTGAAATATGCTCAAGAGTAACTGTAAGTTGGTATTTTTATTTATTGGTATCTTTATATGTTGATATTTATTAGTTTATGTTATATTTAAAATGTTTTATTTATTTAATAGTCTACCTTGAAATTTAAAGGTTTTATATACTATGTTATACTGATTAAAATTTTGTTTTTAAAATTTATTTCTGTTGCAAATATGTAAGTGTTGTTAAGGTTAATTAATTTATTTGATGATTTCATGTGATACGTCATTGTAATATTATAGACAGCGGTATAATTTATATTTTCATGTTTTAAGAACAAATATTCTTAAAAAAAAAAAAAAAAAAAAAAAAATCTATTATTTTTAAAATGTTACTGAGATCGTAAATTACATATTTATTTACTATTTTATCTATTTCGTTATTTGTATAGTATATAGTGTTATAAGTTTAAAATTTAATGTTTTTAAGATCCGGATATTTAAAAGAAGATCGAGTTAACTCTTTTGTTAGATTAAATATTATGGCAGAACCAAAATTTATAGCATTTGATCCAGATTTAGGAGTTGAGATACAGGCGTGGTTAAAATACTTTGATGATGCTTGTGAAAAAGAAAAGAAGGATGATGATTGGAAGTTTAAAAATATTTCTCAAAATTTAAAGGGAGAAGCTCTTAAGATTTACATTAATGATTGCCTTAATTGCACTAAATACGAACAGATAGCTGATATCTTAACTGAGAATTTTATTAGGGTAAATATCCCGAAATTTTCTGAATTTTCTGCTTTGAAATTGGATAGTTTAAATAACTTAGAAACTTATTTTAGAAAGAAAATTGAAATTGGTAGGAAATTGCATTTATGTGAAACTATATTACTACAAGGATTAACCGATGGTTTAAAACCAGAATATCAAAATTATATAATTGTTAACCCTCCTGAGAGTACAACAGAATGGTATAGAATTGTTAAGCAATTTGTGGAAGTTTCCACCCCTGCTGTTACAAGTCCATCATTACCAAGTAAACCTAATACAACTAATTTTGACATTCCTCGATATAGTGTGCAGCCTAATAGACCAAATTTTCAACAAATTAATACTCCTAGGCATTGGATTCAGTCAAATCGGCCCAATAATCAATTTAATTCTCCTCGAAACTGGGTTCCTCGACCAAACTATAATTTTCAAAGACCTAGAAATTTTCAAAACAGAGTACAAAACAATTATTTTCAGAACCAGTACCCATCTAGGCCATGTAGAATTTGTGTAAACAAGGGTGTAATGAATGCTTTTCACTGGGAAAAAGAGTGTATTTTTAATAACAACTCAACACCCTCTGATACTCATCCAATTGGTACTCCTAATATTTGACAATTAATTGTGTATGGATATACGAATAATTATAATTTACCATGTGTCGTCGATACCGGTTCAACTATCGCAATTTTACCATTAAAGTTTGTTAAAAAATTGAATTGTAGTAAATTAATGAGCCACTGAAAGATTATTTATGATGTAAATATGTAAATAGAGTGTTAGTATTTTATTGTTTATTTAAACTGTGAATATATAAAATTAAATTTAGTATGTTATTGTTTATTTTCATTTAATGTAGGATTTATGATGCATTTACCAACTTGCTAAAATATTTAATATAGAAAATTTGAAAATTTTTGATGGTGTTATAATATTAATAAAGTGTTTAAATAAAATGCTAGGTCAGGTAGAAATTAAATTACTAGAACATGTAGACATTTAGCACTATGTTAACCTAGCTGAATTGCTCTATTAGGTAATTTGAATTTTAATAATCTTAAGCTCACCAATGGGGAATTTTTTTTACACCTCATTTGTCCATAGCTTAGGTAAAAATAAGTTCATTATTTAACAAGTCCTTAAATTTATTAGAATTGAATACCCAGAATAATTATGATGTGATGATAGACTTAATACGTGATGACGATCAATATGAAGATAAAGTCATGTTTTCCTTGATGACAAATAATAAAAATATTTAGAAGAGAAATTGGAAAATGTAGGTAAGTTGCATTCAAAAAATTCATAGGGTATGTAATAAAATTTTGTTGATGATGTTGCTCTTCTTGTTCTTTTTGCTGATGATACAATTGTTATTATTATTATTACTATGATAAAAAAATTTATTCTAAGGTAGTTAATGCAACATATTAAATTTAAATTTAGCAAAAATAATAAATAAAATTTAGGAGATTTTTATGTATTTTATTGAATAAATGTTCTGGTTAATGCTTAATTTGGAGACATGGAACAATTCGCAACCATGTTTTTCACCAAATAATTTCAGACTATTTCATGAGCAACCCAAACAACAATCAAAACCAACACAGACATCACAATCACCATCACAAAATCAAACTAAAGTAAAAACAATAGAGTAAATTCTAATTATTTAAATATCTCTTATTACAATAATTTTCAACATTATCAGGTATGTTCTTGGTGCGCAACGAGAATATTACTTGTTTTTGAGAGTTTTTGAGGTTGAGTAGACACCTTATGCAGGCATAAGATGTGTATTTTGATTTTAGGAATTGTCAAATTGATGTTGAAAAATGAAATTAAATGTTTTAATTCTATATCAAAATAAACTATTTTTACTTTATTTACTTTTTCTTAAACCAATTGTTTCAAAAATTTAATATTATGTTATTTACTTCAATAGATAATCAAATAGTAACCGTTTATAAGTATTTCTATAATTATATAAATGATTGGATAGTGATGATGTGATTTTACAGTGATTGTTTTGGTGTGACAATAGAAAATTAAGTATCTAAACTAATTGCCTTTGTATTCCATTTCTCAGCTAAAATTAACATCTTTTATTTGTTATTTATTGTCTTTATTTATTCTAAGTGATGGAATGCAACAGAGTGATCCATTAAATTATTTGAATTTAAGTCTGATTGCATAGGATTTTCCACTATATTGCTGTTAATTGATTAATATGAGTATTTTAAATTATCCGAGACGTATAGTATTTATTTTGCACCTATGACTCTAAGGATCTGATATGATAATTTATACTTAGAAAATTTTATTAGACAAATTATCAATTAATTATAGAAAAGAAAAAGTTGCGTTGTGAATTATTTTTGAAGTTCGGATCCTCTTTGAGCCAATTACAATCATCAAAGGTTACCTGCAGAGAGTTATGTAACATTAAATAAATAATGGCTTATTTTAAAACCTAGATTGTAATATTAAAGAAAACATTTCCTAAAATAAAAGACTTAATATTAATTCAATAAATTAAGTAAACAAAAGGAAAACTGACTAAAATTAATTGAATATAAAATTGAGTTTATTTACAAGGTAATTATAAGCATATGATTAAAAACAAACATAAATGTTTAAAAAAAATAAAAATATTCAATCCTAGTTGAGAACTGTATTCTCAACATTTATTTTCTGAGAATTACAGTTTATCTTACTGAATTAAAAAAATTCGATTTTGAAAGGCAGAGTTCCATACCCTAGAAGTATTTATTTGATTAGCCTTTTTATGTTTAGATCGGGGTAGGATCTTCATACACACTTAAATTCGTATTATTAAAAGAATATAGCTTAATTAAATAAAATGGAACAATGGTGAAGGAAGATTGTTTGTTACCTTATATTACTAGATAACGTTGACAGCAGGAGGTAATGGCTGACGCGTTTTCGCTTTTTCTTAGCGCGTACATTTCCATCTATTGGCACACACACTCAAAATCTGTTTTTTTAGTTAGAGAGCAGTCAACCTTCTACTTTTCCATCTTTTTTGAATCTGAACTCTCAAGAAAAATCACATTCTTTTCGTGGAGCAAAAAAAAAGGGATGGAACCATTTTTTTCTTTTCACATAAAATTAAGGCCTTATACGTTTTAACTTCTTGAAAATTTGCATGTTTCGGCCATACCTCTGATTTTAGAGAGATGACCATTGGCATGCGGGAGAAATTTGGTACTCCCCTTGAGTGTTTCATAGGTCCGTCGGTACAATAGCGATTCCTCTTGACGCCGTGCTGTGTCTGGGAGGTAAAGATGCTTTTACTTGTGAGGTCTTCGTGCCTATTTAAGCTCTCATAAATAAATGTGTCATATTATTGTTCTGACAATTTTCTCCATGACATTTTTATTAGGTGTAGTTAAATCATTCGTGGGAACGGAAAACCAAATATTTCCTTGACTGCCGTGGTTCACTTTGTTCCACAATTATCTATCTGTATGCGCTGATCCTAAAATGGATCATTAATTTGTATTGTTCACTGTTCACTGATTAAAATGATACCAAATACTCTGCTAATATGCAGAAAAAAAACCAAATACTTTTTTTTTTATAGTGTGTGCTAGTTTAGATCTAGATGGTGGTATTTCTCACCATCATCTCTTCCCCCGACATTAGAAAAAAAAAAGGTCCACAGTATCTTTTTTTTTATATATATATATAGCCACAAAGTACTCGATGAAAGTCCATCGTCGTATTATATTGAAGATCAAAACTGAAAATGTTCACATGGAAAAGTCTAGGAACTTGGGATAAGCTGGGGTGTCACTAGGTTTGGAGTGTAAGTAGGTTTGCAACACCAGAAAAAAGTTTTACACATTGGTGAAATAAAGCGTAATCAAAAGTTCACTGTTGAAAAATCTGATGAAAGACATGACTTCTTCAGCAAGTTATCATGTGTAGTTGGTTTCAATTTCCATTGTTCCAAAAACATTTATTAAAATTTTGAGTTTTAATAGGTCCAAATCCAAATAAAGCAGGAAAATTTGAATAAGCCAAATAATAAAATAAAATGCCCGAGAGAAGAAAGAAAAAAAAATTAATTTTCTTTTCCACTCTTATATTTTTAGTTATTACATACATATAAATTGGCAAATCTTTTATTTTAATTATTACAGGCTAATTAGGTACCCATACGTTGAAACACAATATACAGAATCATTTAAAACAAATACTCAATATAATCAGTAAGCTGTATGCATTGATAATGAATACCATACAATTAAAAAAAAAATTATATAATATATGAAAAACATTGAGAGAAAACACATCTATATAATCACATGTCTGTTGTACTACAATCTGTATTATAAACATTATAATCTAATTCTCACATGAATTATTTTCTCTTGAGCAGAAAGGAAAACTTCTTTATTTTTTTTATATATATATAAAGAAAATATGTTAAAAAAAAAAAATCTTATCATTCTTACTAAAACAATTGTTTTGGAATATGTGAAAAGGCTACTTTTCTGAATGAAAGATATTCTCAATAATAATATATTTTCATAAAAGAAACAGATCGAAAAAATGAAAATTTGTTTTCTTCTTTCGATACCAAAAATTTAAATATCCATCTATAAAGTCAAACACAATACCCTTTTAAACTGCCTGCCTTGGAATGGACGGGGTTGGGGAAAAAAAAAAAAGGCAGATGAAGAAAAAGAAAAAAAACAGTAATCTTTTCTCCCTCTAATCCATCACCGCTAAGCGGAAGGATAGAGAATGACAGCTAGATGACCGTACCTGTGGACAATGACTCATCTCCCTACCTTCGGATTCAGTTGTATCCAGGGGACGATTTGCGAAATGATAAGCCGTGTATTAGGTATCTTTCCTCACCTGTGGTTGACGTTTACTAAACTCCTGTATTACTGACAGTGGGGAAAAAAAAAAAAATCAGTGAAACGATTTGATTGCACGTGTGTCTGTGCAGATTTTGGATTACTCGCCAAAATTCAGCTATCTGTATTTTATTGTTGAAATAAGATTACAGGTGTGATTAAAATAAAAAAAAAGTCGTGTATACCCGGCTTGGATTTAAAAAAAAAATGAGGTATGTTTAAATCTGTATATCTACTTAATATTTTCTATAAAAAAAAAAAAAAAATCGGTACACGTGTAACGTGGTCAAATCCGTTTGCATCGCACTATCTTCTCGTCAATTTATATATTTACTTATTTATTTATATTGTGTATAAAAACGTAATGTATTATAATATATATATATTTTTAATATAATATTGATTTTCTAGTTACAATTTAAGTTAGCGAGAACAAGCGAGCGTTGCTTTGCACAAACGAAAATGTGCATGCAATTGTAAAATATTTATTTAATTATTTATTCTTCTTATTATTATTATTTTAAAATATATTAACGTGTAAATATACATATTTAAGGAATCGAAAGCGAGCGTTCGCTTTTCTTTTCTCTTATTATTTTTTGTTTTATAAAATATTACATATAATAGTTAGAAAAAAAAAAATAAACAAATTCTTTTTTTGTTGTAAAGTTTGGAAATTTAGTCAATTAGAAATATCTCAGCTAAATGCATTATTAGATGCTCTGCGCAGATAGTCTCAATTTCGCCTGCAAAAACGAGACTTTAACATCCAATAAATTGCTGAAATGATCATTGACATGTATCCAACACCTTTTTATCATTATTATTTTTTAAGTATGAAATAATTTACCTAAATATTTAAGGTATAAATTAAACATCCAATTTATGTTTTGTAATAATTGAAACGTTCAATGGTATTTTTTTTTATTTATTATTTTTTTTTGTAATTAAATTATCTGAAATGTTAATCCTTAGGGACAACTAATAATTTTTTTTTTTTTTTTTTTACTTGTTTGTTTTATAATATGAAATCGTACGATTATTCTAAAATTAAAATTGAAACGCGTTGTTCTAACCCAGTTATAGATTATATCAAATATTAAACTAAAATAATTTTGTAAAATCTGACCGATTTTTTTTTTTTTTTGTTATAATAATTCAAGTGGATTCGTCAATCCGTGGCTTTAAGCAAAGGATGAATTACTATAAATATTGGTCAATATAAAATGTTGTATTATTATTATTTATATTTGTGTCGCCGAGTGAATAGATGTTGACTTGTAATTTTAAATCGATTAGTTATATGTTTTGTGCTACATATAAAGACTTTTATTTTCACTTTTAGTAGAGGGGGTAAGGTTATATATTAAATTTTTTTTTTTTTTTTGTTTTGTTATATAAATTAGTATAAAATGGGTTTGAAAGGGTGATACCCTGGCAAGGCTGCCTCTGTTTTTATTTTTACCGTAATTATTATTATTTTTTTTTTTAACGTGCATGTTTGTTCATAACTCCCTCTGACGAGCCAAATCCCTCAGTAGTACACTGTGTAGCAAAGAAAAAAAAACTTGCAGTATCCTCCCTAAATGATCATTTTTTTTTTTTTTTTTTTTTTTTTTACATAGTAACCTGTCCTCAATGTACTGTAAATAAACAATAATGGAAAATTATAAAATGTGTACTAAACTAAAGAAAAATAGGACATCTATAAACGATAAAAATTTAAAATAAATATATACATATTGTCTCGAGAGCAATAAAAGAGAAAAAAAAATTTCTCGCTTCCCTATCTAGGAATTTATGTGTATAGTCTGTGATTCCACTTTCGTTGGTGAGAATAATTTATTTATGTGGCGTTTAATAGTTGCTTTATCTGGGAATGCAATTTCCTTTAATAGGTAATTGTTATTCCTAAGCTTCCTTACCACCTCGAATGGTCCCAAGAATTTTGGCTGAAGTACACCTGGTTTACCCACGACTTTTAAGTAGCATTCTTGTCCCGTTTGTAGAAATTTTACTTTTTGGACTGGAGTACTGTCGATGTACTCCGCCATCATTTTTTTTTGGTTTTGTAAGGCTAATTTCTTTATTTCCTCAATATGTTGGACTCTATTTTTAACGTAGGTTTTGACAATTATGTCTTGGTCGGGCAAGTGTATGGAAAAAGGAGTTCTTATTTCTCTACCGAAAAATAGAAGTGCCGGAGAAAATCCCGTAGCTCTGTGCGGCGTACTCAGATTAATTAGGCTATCTGCATTTGGGGTGTCCATTGTAGTAATTTTAGGAGTAGCTTTTTCAGAATTTATAATTTTCTTCTCTTTCTTTTTTTTCTTCTTATTATTATTACTATTATTACAAATAATATTAGTGTCTACAGTTTGATTATTTAATTCGCGTAATTGTTGTCTAGTTTTGACACCAGTATCTATTCTACTAATTCTTTGACTTTTACGCTTATTCATCCAATTAAAGTACAAAAATCATAAAATAGAGAGAGAGCAAAAAAAAAATTGTTTAACATAAAATAAAAGATACCCAATGGTGAATTGTTATGCACTGTTCGAGAAATTAATTATATATAATATATATCATTTCAATATTTGAGCATTATTATGTATTTATTTTATATTTGCTGCTGTTGCAGTATATGTAACACAAGTCATATTTTCAATTCTTTGTTAATACAAATCAATCCAATAACACTTATTATTATTTAATATATCATTATATATTTAGTGAGGTACCCAAAAAGAATTGCCAGGTATATGCATGTTACAGAGTGTATGAAGATTCCCCAATGAATGCTTAAATTTTTTTTTTTTTTTTTTTTTTTTTTTTTTTTTTTTTTTTTTTTTTTTTTTAATTAGTTGTTGAAAAGAGGAAAAAAATTTTTTTTCAAAAGAATTAGAATTAAGAACATTTATGTTAGCAAAAAAAAATTTTTTTTGTTAGTCTTAATATTGCATATATATTTTTATATTTAAAAAATTATACAATAACCTAAAGTTCTATTTCTAAAATTAAATTAATATATTAAAATAATTTAGAAAGAGGTAACGGTACCACTTCTAATTCGGTAAACCCTATGATGGAATGCAACAGAGTGATCCATTAAATTATTTGAATTTAAGTCTGATTGCATAGGATTTTCCACTATATTGCTGTTAATTGATTAATATGAGTATTTTAAATTATCCGAGACGTATAGTATTTATTTTGCACCTATGACTCTAAGGATCTGATATGATAATTTATACTTAGAAAATTTTATTAGACAAATTATCAATTAATTATAGAAAAGAAAAAGTTGCGTTGTGAATTATTTTTGAAGTTCGGATCCTCTTTGAGCCAATTACAATCATCAAAGGTTACCTGCAGAGAGTTATGTAACATTAAATAAATAATGGCTTATTTTAAAACCTAGATTGTAATATTAAAGAAAACATTTCCTAAAATAAAAGACTTAATATTAATTCAATAAATTAAGTAAACAAAAGGAAAACTGACTAAAATTAATTGAATATAAAATTGAGTTTATTTACAAGGTAATTATAAGCATATGATTAAAAACAAACATAAATGTTTAAAAAAAATAAAAATATTCAATCCTAGTTGAGAACTGTATTCTCAACATTTATTTTCTGAGAATTACAGTTTATCTTACTGAATTAAAAAAATTCGATTTTGAAAGGCAGAGTTCCATACCCTAGAAGTATTTATTTGATTAGCCTTTTTATGTTTAGATCGGGGTAGGATCTTCATACACACTTAAATTCGTATTATTAAAAGAATATAGCTTAATTAAATAAAATGGAACAATGGTGAAGGAAGATTGTTTGTTACCTTATATTACTAGATAACGTTGACAGCAGGAGGTAATGGCTGACGCGTTTTCGCTTTTTCTTAGCGCGTACATTTCCATCTATTGGCACACACACTCAAAATCTGTTTTTTTAGTTAGAGAGCAGTCAACCTTCTACTTTTCCATCTTTTTTGAATCTGAACTCTCAAGAAAAATCACATTCTTTTCGTGGAGCAAAAAAAAAGGGATGGAACCATTTTTTTCTTTTCACATAAAATTAAGGCCTTATACGTTTTAACTTCTTGAAAATTTGCATGTTTCGGCCATACCTCTGATTTTAGAGAGATGACCATTGGCATGCGGGAGAAATTTGGTACTCCCCTTGAGTGTTTCATAGGTCCGTCGGTACAATAGCGATTCCTCTTGACGCCGTGCTGTGTCTGGGAGGTAAAGATGCTTTTACTTGTGAGGTCTTCGTGCCTATTTAAGCTCTCATAAATAAATGTGTCATATTATTGTTCTGACAATTTTCTCCATGACATTTTTATTAGGTGTAGTTAAATCATTCGTGGGAACGGAAAACCAAATATTTCCTTGACTGCCGTGGTTCACTTTGTTCCACAATTATCTATCTGTATGCGCTGATCCTAAAATGGATCATTAATTTGTATTGTTCACTGTTCACTGATTAAAATGATACCAAATACTCTGCTAATATGCAGAAAAAAAACCAAATACTTTTTTTTTTATAGTGTGTGCTAGTTTAGATCTAGATGGTGGTATTTCTCACCATCACTAAGTTTGCCAAAAAAACAACTCTCTGCATTTAGGATATGAATACTTATAACTTAACAGTATAATTTTGTAAAAGGGTATCAGAGGAAAAAATTATTGTAAGGAACTAATGGTTGAGAGTTCAATTTCTAAATATTTAGATTTAAATTTATTTGGATTTTGAAATTATTATATATATATTTTTTTGTATACTTTCGACTGGCAAAAATACTTTCTTATATGATTAAAAAATAAGAAATTTATTTATTTGCTATGTAATTATTTTATCCTCAACCAATATTTTCCCTAACAATAAATAAACAAACTGTGATATTTTCTTAAATTATACAAATGTTATTATAATATTATTATTTCTACTATTGAATTATATTATGAATTACTACATATGTTGAGAAGTATTAGTTATATTGAAAGTTATCATTGTTATGTTTATGAATTGAATTTTATTATAGCATTTATTTATATTATTGAAGAGTTATATTATTTATTAGTGAAAAAATGTTTGACAAATATTAGTTAAAGATGTTGGGATCCCAAGAGAAATATAACAGATCCCACAGAATATAATATATTTTTAAAAAAACAAAATGAGGACTTATCACGACCCAAGAAAGAGACTGAAATAAAACAGTTGGATCTAATGAACTCTAATTTGAATGAAGTCGAATTTTTTTTTTTAAACTTTGTTTTAACAATTTGCTAGTGACTACTTATTCTAAAGCTTGTGAACTTGGTAAAAGCAAAATTCTGTTACTATTATTATCCTGTTTTTCCTGTTTATTAATATTTATTATTTATTGTTATTGTATTTTTCTTGTGCACTTACAAATGGTAAGTGAGATTGTAACCATTTCTTGTATTATTTTACAGGGGAAATGCTCGTAGCTTTATTTTTATTTATCTATTAATTTTAATTGATTACTATTATTTTATTTTTGTTTTTGTTTTCCAGTTCTTCAGAAATTCCCCATCTCCTTGCTGGCAGTCTCTAAATTTATACTAGTCAAAATTCAAATTTCTAAAGTATTAAATTTATATTGTCTGAATTTATAGTTACTTAACTATTAACTTCATCCAAAATCTTTAGGGAGGGGGGATAATATTACAAAATTTAAATTTTTTCCGCAATTATTCTATAAAATTTGTCCATTCAATAATATTCGGTATATAACCCAGCTTATTAAAATAATTCTCATTCTTAAAATAGCCTTTTACTATCCATATGTAAAGCCAATTATTCCTAATCCACTTAATAATATTTATTCGAATGTAGTTATTCTAAAAATGGCGATAGCTTTTTTAATTTATTCTTTAAATAGAACATCTTTATTTTAATCCATTATTAAAATTCATTAGTATTATTCCCGTGTGGTCAAATTGCTATAACTTCTTTATTTAAATGCTAAAATATCGTATCTCTTAAAATATTCCGCTCAAAAAACCTTATTTCATAAAGTTATCCTATTATTAAATATCAAATGTCTATTAAAATATTTCCGAAAAACTTTAATTCTTTTTTTTTTTTTTTTTTCCCTTTTATAAAGATTCATTTTCTTTTCTTCTTATTATTTTTATTACGTATTAAATTCGAAGTTTAACTACAGCCTCAAAAACAGATAAGCTCGTTTGTTGATATGACAGGCATCTGGTACGAGATTATGGAATATTCTGGAGGGGCGTAGAAAGTTTTTGCATTTTACAACAAAATAAATCCGCCGGAAATATTGATAAAGTTCCAAAAGAGACCTTTTGATTCGATAGAAGTGGGTCACGTGACGTATTCTGTATTATTACGCAAGCTAGTTTAAAAACACGATCATCCTGATTCGGAGAGGATTTTTTCGACGCTGGTGTTTGCTAAAAGAATCGGGACGGATTCTAGAAAATAATGGAACGTTGTATTTTTTTTCGTTTAGCGTTGGCTAATGAGCATTTTCCCTGAAGAGATGTCTTAAACTGGAAATAAAAGGTTCTTCGACAAAAATATGGACTGACATTTCTTGTTGTTGATGATACCACCCGGCCGCCTGATGCGAACTAAAAGGGAAACCAATAACATCGCTAACCCTATTTATCACGAGCACGACTGCCTTTTTCCCGAATTTGAACTTGGAAACACGACATATATATATATATATATATATACACACACACACATGTATATATATCACTGGCGCCCGGCTAACCAAAAAGTACCCAACGATTTTTGGAAGCTTCAAGAAATCTTATGTGCTTTCAAAATATGTATAACTTACATTTAAACTGCATATTCTAGGCTATTATATATTATGCAAAGTGAGATTAAAAAACAATGAGTTGTGGAGCTGACGTTGAGGCTTCTGATATGTTCCTTTTTAGTTTTCATGTTGTCAACTAATATGTATTCTAATGTCTGCCTAATCCGGAAAAAACTTGCTAGTAAAATGCGAGGTGTTCATTTATATAAGATTAATTTCTGACCTTGACAAGTTGACATGAATGATTAACAATGTTATGAAGTTCGAAGTAGTTTACTTACATAATAACTATTTTAGAATTTAAATGAGTATAAATAGCCATAAGATTTTTGTAAAAGGAATTATAATAAATTGTATTTCGTAGTTCATGTGTTAAAGACGCATGACTGTTGTATTAAATTTTACTTCAAACTCGTGTTGGATTTTAAATTTGAATCGGCTTTTTATGTGTAGTGCCTTTATAACATCACTACACATACATAAGAATTTCTATAAAACGTTTTAGAAGTGCTGATTTTTTTTTTAACTACTTGTTCCTGATAAGCCAAGCATACAAAGAGCTTAACACAAAAAAAAAAAAATACTTCTTGCATTCAAGAACCGATAATTGAAATTCCTTTTAGCGTAATTTCTGTATTAATGTCAATTTTCGCATATAGATTTGTTTATATTTAAATTTTAATAATTTGGAGGGATTCAGACGCAGGAAAAGTTACTTTTTTTTCCCTAGATGTGTTTTTTTCTCTTTAAACTTTAAAGAGAACTGCGAAAACTTGAAAAAACTAATTAAATTTTCTAGTTTCAAGCTTCTTTTAAATAGGGGAATACAAGTTGAAAATAATACTAAGCTATAAGCAATGTAGCAATAAAAAAATCCCTGACGGCTCGGCCTATAGGCACAGGTAGATTTCGGAGATGCAGACCGTGGGGCGCCTGTTTGGTGGGAATTGTGGAAGAAATGACCTTTTTGCCCTGATGTGGCAGTTGGAACAGCCTACTTCGAAACCTAACTTGTTTGCAGGCGGAGTCGGCAAAGATTTTTTTTTTTTTTTTTTTTTTTTGGCTAGAAAAGTCCTAAGAAAAACTTGTCAAAAATTTTAGATAATATTATAAGGATTTATAATAAATTTAAGCGGATTTGATATCTTGTGAATTGACGAAGTTATGAATTTTTTTTCTTCTAAAACCCCTTTTTCTCCCCCTCCCCTTGGGGCCATTTTTAATGATATCAAAAATCTGTCATATATAAACATTCGGCCCTTTTCCTAGAAGTAATAATAACTTTAAACGGATTCGATACGTATCATAACTAATAAATTATTGTTGGGGGGGGGGGTTTCTGTTTTCACAAAAAGCCCTCCATTTGCCCCCCCCCCCACCTCCCTTGTTCGATTTTACCCATTAACGAACTTAACAGAGATTTTATGCCCCTTGATTTTATGTATCAGTTTGGAAGAGATTTGTGCAGAATTATTGCAGTTATCGTGTTCATAAAAAAGTGACATAGATAGATAGATAAAGTTTTAAACTGGGGGTGGTTTTGGGCTCTGGGAGTCATAATCTGCGTAGATTTGCAAAATTTTTTCAAAAATTCCAACTTAGGAGAGAATGTAATAGGTAGTATTTCTTACGAAATCTACATAAAAAATATAAGTAGGTATATAAAAATAATATGTTTGTATTCCTGTCTTTTTTTGTTTTGCACATTTACTAACAATACACTGCTGTCCAAAAATTAAGGGGCAGTGACCGGACGCTTTCGCTTTCTACACGGTTTATTGAATATCTACTGAAATTCTTGACGAATGTCCTTCGAAGATGTAAAGAACATGTTTGACTTCAAGTGCAGTAGAAACAATTAAAAGATTAATATATTGAATATTTGATGAGATATGGGCATTTTATGCAATAATTTTTAACTGTGCATGCGCGGACTATACCAAAGACCTTTTTTTCCCCCCCATGATTTGGTAGTCAATTTTAAAGAGCAACTCATATAACAAGACAAGTCAAATATCGTGAAAACTCAGAAAGATACCGGCAATACAGTGAGCTAATTGACGAATTGGGGGTGTGGGGGGGGGGATCCTTTATAATCCAATCGGATTTTCCTCCCAATTTGTCAATTAGCTCACTGTATTGACAACATCTTTCTGAGTTTTCACGATACATGACTGGTTTTGTTATACGAGTTGTTCTATCGAATTGACTGCGAAATCAAGAAAAAAAAATTATTTGGCATAGTTCCGCGCATGCGCAGTTAAAAATTATTTCATACAAAATGCCCAAATCTCATCAAATATTCGATATATTAATTTTTTAATTGGAGTATACTGTTTCTACTGTTTTTGAAGTCAAACATGTAGTTTACATCCTCGAAGTTCAAAGACAATTCGTCAAGAAATTCAGTAGATATTCGATAAACCATGTAAAAAGTGAAAGCGTCCGTTTTTTTTTTTGTGAATGAGTTATTTAATTTCTTCTGATCTACCCTTTATTGCTATAAATAATTTCTTTGTTCTTAATATATAATTTTCTTATAAAAAAAAAATAATTATTTTGTTTGCAACTTTTCTAGGCCCTGTATCCGTGTTGTACCCCGTCTTATGATCATGGAATTTTTACTATATAATTTCCCCAATTTATATTGCATCCAAATTGTAAGTTTCTAATTTCCTTATTTAATGAGTTAACTTTTTTTTTTTTTAATGTCAGAATTATATTTGGCCTTGCAACCGCAAAAAAAAGTTGACTGTGGAGATGACATTTATTGCTGGCTTCGAGGCTCCCGCGCATTTTATGTAAATATTTCCATTTTGACTTACATGTCCACGTACTTTTTGTAGATATTTACGATCTCTTTTAATATTTAAGTAACTTACAACCTATGGCTTTTAACTTATGTGACATATATATATATATATATATATATATATATATATATATATATATATATATATATATATGTGTGTGTGTGTGTGTGTGTGTGTCTTTTTTTTCTTCAGAACTTCTTATATTTTATGAACATACAATTGCCATAGATAGGTTGGGGTCGAGATAGCTTTAGTCATTGTCTTTTAACCCCTTGAAGGGCACCGGTATATTATATATACCACTTAATTTTAATCCCAAAATGCCACAATGACACCAGAATCAAATTTATAATCAAATTTTGAATTTATAAAGTACATGAGGAAACGCTTTTACATATTTTAAAATAAATTCGTTCGTGAATCCTGGTGTCAATCTATCATTTCAATATTTTAGCTACAAGAGTACTTTGCCCCTGAAGGGGTTAATAATTGTCATTTGTATACTACTGAATTTACACTTGAAATTAATTACTGTCTTAGTTAAAACTGCTAATCTTACCTCTTCTTCGGCTACAATTTGCCCTTAATTTTATTATAGTTATTATTTTAACAATATTCATTGTAAATGATTGCATTGTATAGATAAATGTTTCCTTTAGGTCTTATGGAAATTATTGAATTTGTTTTTATTTAATTAATTAACCCTCTCTTTGACAAAAATTTTCTTAAATGAACCGAACGGTGCTCCTTCTGTCATTTTGCTAATTACTTACTATTTATATGAACCTAACAATGCTCATTCGTAATTTACGCACTAATACTAGATTTTTTCTAGTTTTTTCACTCTAGATTTCCCTCACTAGATTCACAATCTTAAAAGATCAGTCTTTTTAAGATTTTTTTCACTCTAGATTTTTTTTCTTGTACGAATTAAACAGTGCTCTTCCAAATTATGACTCCCTATTATTTAGTCCTTTTTCTACTTTTGTAATTACTTATTTCTTATTACTTATTTGAATTATTAACCCCTTTTACTACCAAAAATTTTTATTTTCTGTGTGAACCAAACAAGGTTCATCCGATTAAAACAATGTCATTATATTCTCTCTCTATTATAATTATTGTTTAATATGTTGTAATTTAAGTGCAAATGAACCCTTTTTCTGCGAAAAATTTCACCTCATGATTCAAAGAGTGTCCTTTATCCTACAGATATTAATGCTAGTGCAATTCATTCTAATATTGTAAAGTGAGATATAGCACGTTTTCCATGTACCCGAATCGTTCCCTTTCGTGATTCAAACAGTGCTTTTGTCTTTCTGATTAAAACAATCTCTTTGTATCTCATGATTTAATTCGTATTATAAGAATTACTTAACCATTTTCACACCATAGATTTTTTTTCTCATGCGTACAGTGCCTTTTCACTTATTGCAATTTTAAGCTAGCGCAATTCATCCAAACCAGGGGGCTCCACCTCCTGCTTGCTAGCGCTCGCCAACCCCCGTAAATTGCAATGCAATTCACATTAGGACCGATACGCAGTCCAAGCTCGCTTTTTTCACAGCAACTCTAACCAGAATGTGTACTATCATAAATCATTTTAACATATGAAATTTACAACATTTTAATGTAAAAGAAGTAATTAAAAACTTTGTTGAAAACACAATTAAAAATGCATTTAGTCGGTGCTATCATTCAGCACCAAATTTTCCCTCTATTCTCCATAATACTATTTATTTTCATTTTGCCCCAATTTAGACCACGCTATACCTTTAGCCATTTTCGGTGGATATGTCCACTGATTTTTGCTATTTTGTTTACCCAATTTCGCTTACCACACTTTCTTTCTTCGATATGGGTCTTGGGTGCTCACATGCAAGTTAGTCTTTTTGATATCATTATTACTCCTCTTAGCTGAAAACATTAACATTAAACCATTAAACCTCTTCTAGTGTTTTTACTCAGCTTATATTTTAATTATATCCTCCACTAGAGAATAATCCCCAGCACAACAGAATATAATATTTTTTTATATATATTTTGACATAATTATTCCTCTCAAATAAAGAAAATCACTCATCAACGATTCAAGTATATCCCGAAGGAAATCACTTGTGCCTGCTAAATACGATCACAGACGTCGTACATTTTGTAGTCAAAAAATAAAATAAAATAAAAATAAATAAAATAAAATAAAGCAATTTATTTTTATTTTTTGCCTAATTCGACACTTTGGCAAATTATATGGTGCTAACAATACTCAAATATAACAATTTTTTAATATTTTATATGAATTTTTAAAACGTGAATCAACTTATGGGACATCTTGTACATTTGCCCATATGCTCGTCAGTAAAATTCTCGCTAATATTAACGCTATGGGTGTAGGATGCATTCGTATATTTAAAATATTTCCGCGGGAAATTAATATTTTTAACTTCCGTTTTCTGTGTATTGTTCTTAAAGCATGTCTTTTTTTATTAGCTGTCCAAAAATTTCTAAAATATATCTTAATTTATAATTTTATGTGTTAAAATCTTAACAAAACTGAATAAGATTTTAACACTTCACATAAAAATAAGCATATATTTTAGAAAAATTTTGACTACTAAGAAAAAAAGAGACATCCTTTAAGAAGTGCACACAAAAAACAAAAGTCAAAAATATTAATTTCCCGAGTATATATTTTAAATATACGAATGCATCCTGCGCCCATAGGATTAACAAAGGTAGAAAAGCAAAGGGAATCGGGAAGTTCACTGACGATCAGCCTTAAGAACCCTAGGCTTAGCCCCCAATTCTGGGAATTGACTCAAAGAAAACAGGGGACGAAGCCCCTAAATAACTGTATAAAAATGTCTGTATCTAACTTACCATCCTCCATAAGCAAATAAGCCATTGTAAAATGCTAAGGAAATAGATTTGGCAGTGAAATCCCCTTCAAAGGCGTTTTCCAAATATTTTGTATGTCCTGAAAATAAAGTAAAAAAATATTTTAAAATCCTGTCATGCACAGAACTTTCAAAATAAAGCAATGCTTCTTGATATCACTATTTTTAATAACTCAGTAAAGGATCAGGGTCCATAAGCCGTATTTTTTGGCCCATGAAATAAGACTAAAATTAGAGTTTGTTATTCTTACTCAATTATATCACTTTTAGGTAGATTTCGTAAGAAATACTACCTATTACATTCTCACCTAAGTTGGAAATTTTGAAAAATTTTTGCAGATCTACGCCGATCATGACTCCCAGAACCCAAAACCACCCCCAGTTCAAAACTTTATCTATCTATCTATCTATCTATCTATCTGTCACTTTTTTATGACCACGGTAACTGGAAAAATTATGCATTAATCTTTTCGAAACTGATACATAAAATCAAGGGGCATAAAATCTCGGTCAAGTTCGTTAATGGGCAAAATCGAACCAAGGGGGGGAAATTGAGGGGGGGGGGGCTTTTTGTGAAAACAGAACCCCCCCCCCCTTTAATTTCTTAGTTATTATACGTATCGAATCCGTTTAAAGTTATTATTACTTCTAGGAAAAGGGCCGAAAATTTATGTATGACAGATTTTTGATATAATTAAAAATGGCCCCAAAGGGGGGGAAAAGGGGGGGGGGGTTAGAAGAAAAAAATCATAGCTTCGTCAATTCACAAGATATCAAATCCGCGTAAATTTATTATTAATCCTCTTAATATTATCTAAAACTTTTATATTGACAAGTTTTTTATAGGACCAACCGTTATAGCAAAAATAGAAAAAAAAAATTAAAAACAAAAAAATCCTTGCCGGCTCCGCCTGCAAACAAGTTTTTTTCGAAGTAGGCGGTTCCATCTCCCGCATCTTTTCGAAACTAATACATAAAATCAAAGGGCATAAAATCTTGGTCAAGTTCGTTAATGGACAAAATCGAACCAAGGGGGGGGGGGATGGGGGGGCTTTTTGTGAAAACAGAAAAAAACCATAATTTCTTAATTATGATACGTATCGAATCCGTTTTAAGTTATTATTTTTTCTAGAAGAAGGGCCGAAAATTTATGTATGACAGATTTTTGATATACTTAAAACTTGCCTTAAGAGGGGGAAAGGGGGGTTTAGAAGAAAAAAATTCATAACTTCGCCAATTTTCAAGATTTCAAATCCGCTTAAATTTATTATTAATCCTCTTAATATTATCTAAAACTTTTATATTGACAAGTTTTTTATACGACCAACCGTTATAGCAAAAAAAAAAAAACAATTAAAATTAAAAACAAAAATCCCTGCCGGCTCCGCCTGCAAACAAGTTAGGTTTCGAAGTAGGCGGTTTCAACTGCCGCATTATCGTAAAAAGGTCATTTCTTCCGCAATTCCCGACAAACAGGCGCCCCACGGTCTGCGTCTTCGAAATCTACCTGTGCCTGTAGGCCGAGCCGTCAGGGATTTTTTTTATTTAATATTAGAAGGTTTATGCTGTACGACTCCAGCAATAGTTTTTACATTTTGTTCGGATTTATGACTTATACACAAGCTCAAAATTCGTATTATTCGTAGTTTTTGATGAAAAATACGCAATTTCTCCTAATTTTACCTCAATTTTTAATATATTTTTTAATATTTTACTATGAGCGCAGCTTTGCAACACTTTTATTTTTACATATACTGTACATTTTGATGTATTTTATAATATATGTAAAGAAGAAAGTGTTGCACGATTGCGCTCATATAAATAATTGAGGTAAAAATAGGAGAAATTGCGTATTTTTCATCAAAAACTACGAATAATACGAACTTTGAGCTTGTGTATAAGTCATAAATCCGAACAAAATGTAAAATCTATTGCTGGAATCGTACAGGGTAAACCTTCTAATATTAAAAAGTGAAATAATTAAGTCAGTATAACAAAATCGAGCTTTAGTCTATTTCATGGGCCAAAAACACGGCGTATGGAACCTGATCCTTTGCTGTTGCAAGGTTCGATCCCAATCGCGCCCGTCGGCCTAATCGTTCGGAGTTTTCGTGGTTTTCTTCGAGCCGTGGATTTATCCATGCGTAAATACGGATTAGGTTCCCTTAGAAAGACCCCCCACGAAGGGCACTCCCCCCGGGCCTATATCCCTAGTGTAGATAATTGGCCGTCAATAATCAACCCAACCCAACCCAACTATTACAGTTTTTCTTCTTATTCTATTTTATTTAACTCAAGTAAAAATGGAATTTTGCAATCGATATTTCTCTCACTCCCTGATACACTAGAATAATAAAAATTATATACAAAGGTGTGTTTAACAATCACAATACAACACCGTAATAATTTTAGAACTTATAAAAAAACTTAATTTTAAGGCATTTTTCCGTTTGCCCACCACGGTTCATAAATGATCAAATATTGTTTAGGGTTACAATTGTATAAGAGTTGTAACAACAATGGATTTAATGAGGCGCCAAAAAAGGCCAAATGACTGGAACTGCAACAATTTTAATCAATGTAGAAAATTTCACAAAAATAAAAAATAAAGAGTAATAATTAAAAAACCCACACTTTTATATCAATTAACAGTTTATTACTAATTAATTTATGATTATACACCATTTACACATCCTGAATAGGATGTTTAAATTATGTTATTTTTCCCCTCCATCTTAAAAACTATAGATCTTTTAATAAATTCGTGTAAAAGTTTTTTCTTTGGGGGGCGGGAGGGAAGGGGCTAACCATGCCAACTCGCTATTTATTGAAGATGGATCATTTTTTTTTTTATTATTATTTAATTCCAACCATGCAAAACATCTTAATTTGCTATTTTTCCAATTGTATTTTTTTAATATTAAGTTATAACTTATATTTTTCGATGACGATGAGATGGATTTTACCATTCGGCAGTTACCTGATGATGATGAAGCTGAAATGTAATTGTTACAAATCTATGGAATTATACTTTTTTTTTTTTTTTTTTGCTTTTTGCAAGATGCCCGTTTTGAACATTTCACAGTAAATCACAAAAATAATTTTGTTGACCCTAACACTGTATATGCAATATCCAATCTATTGAGAGATTATGGGGCTTCACCAAATAGCATAATAAAATACAATGTTTGTCATTATTTACAATCCTATCTCATACAGCTCATGTGTGGACGTCTTTATTAAAAAAAATAGAATGTTTACTGAAATGCTCAGAGACATTTAAAATTACATGCCTACAGTTTAAATTGAGTTTTATATAATCATTTTATTGTATAATATTTAATTTTTCTTTTATTTTAAGTATATATTTATAGTGATATAGTAAAAAAGATCGTGAAAGTTTATAATTTTCAAATGTTACATATTTTTAAATGATAATTTTCAAACCAACAATGTTTTTTTTTTTCAAATGTTTCATTTGGCGCCAATGGCGTCGGTATATCGGAAAATCACCAATATTTTCATTTTGGGTTCAAATCTATACATATATATAAAACGCTAAGGTGCGTGGTGGCGAAAAAGTGGTTATTTCTCTTTTGCCGATGACAATGAGCGATTTGTTTAGACAGAGAATGAAACCTGCTGAACTAATTTTAGCCTGCTTCGTTATTTGTATTAAGAAAAAAAAAATGACGTACCAATTTGAAACTCTAGGTCTATCTATATGCAGAAAAATTCTCTGCATCGAATATCCAAGTTTCATGAAAATCGGCCGGTAAATTTTCTTAATTTTTGCAAAAAACTGAAAAAAAAATGATGGCGACAGTTCAATAAAAGGTGATCGGATAATGAACAAGCGAGACATATATTTTCTTACATATAATATTGCAGGTAATAACTTAAAATTTTAAATGTCATACGTTAATTTGGCATTTTATAACTTAAAGCTGAGGGCGGGGATTTCTGTTCTCGGGTTCTAAGGGATCGATTTCAACGGTAATTTGTTCATTCAACTTAACATGAACTAATTAAGATATTGATTTGACGCCCCTGGCGGTGGAAAGGGGAACTAAAAACGCCTGCTATACAGTGCTGTAGGCAGTGAACCGGTGCTGGCGGTTCGTTCGGAAAGAGGTTTGTTCAGAACAGAATACGTACTCTAGCGGTGGAAAATGGAACTAAAAGATTTTTTGATGCATGCGCAGGACACCTATGGTGCCGTAAGCAGCGGGGATCCGTGCCAGAAGTTCGTTCAAAAAGATGTTAGGTTATAACAGAATGCGCCCCTGACTGTGGAAGGTGGAACTAGAAAATTTCTGGAGCTACACGCCCGGTATACGGTGCCAAAGGCAGCAGGGACCCGATACAGAGTTTTATTTTTTAAAGAGATTTAAAGTTATCACGTGCCCGGATAACGCCGGGCGGGACATCTAGTAAATATAAAAACAACAACAAAGTATTTCAATTAATAATACGCATTTGCGAAAATTTTATGATAAAGAGTAACACGATAGTCCTACTTCGTTTTCCATTTTGAAATTAGCATTCCAGGTATTCCTCGATGATAATAAAACTTCTTACGCAACGAATTCATCTTAGATTAAGTAAAATAAAATTTATTGTGAGAAACTCAAAGAGCTTGCTTTAATATACATATCATCATAAATTAACAGCCACTGCCACCGCGTTAAAAAAAAGTTAACATGAACATAATATGGAAATCTTTATTATAAATATTCTATTATTATAAATCATTAGAAATTGATATCCTTTATTAAACGTTAAACACCGCCTACAGATTTAGTCAAATCGTATGCAGTATATTCTATTCACGTAGCGCTCAAGTATCAACAGGTTATGACACCTGAAACTTTTTGAGGGAAGAAGGAAGCAGTGATAAGTGCGCTGATGAATGACCCGTTAGCCTCATGAATTTCTCATGAGCGCATTCGAGTCGGTTCCTGCTTAGATAAGAGGAATTCATTTTCTTAGAAATGCCCCTGTTGATGAATTTAAAAAGAAAAAGTGTTATCTTAAGCTTTCAGACTGAAAGAAAGGCATTTTTCTTATTTATTTATTCTTTTACTTTTTCTTTTGGAACCAGAACTTAGAAAACCATTGCACTGATAACCTAATGCTCTGCTGCCATATTACACTTTTTAAGTAGATTTTAGAGTAGATTTGAATTTCATGATGGAAAAGTTGTGTCACCTATTTTAGTGTAAGATTTTGTTTGTGGGAAGTTCTCAGATGAATAATGTCATATGACAGGTAGAAAAGTATAGTTGTATCAGAAATTATGCATAAACAAGTTGGAAATTGTACGTCAAACGTTACAAACGAGGTGCGTTCGTACTATAGCTAGTTATATAAATATTCAGATGTTGATGATTTTTAATTCTGTGAAATGAATTGTATAGTCTGCAGATTAATTTCTGTCATAAAATAAGTATCTCGGTCGCTTGACGATTAAACTTCGGAAGCCCCTATAAAAAGAAAGAACCGATTTAAAAAAAAAAATCAAATTTTTCTTAATAAATGTTTTTATTAATATTTTCTAAAGTTTTGATTCGATTTTTAAAAAAAATTGAAATGTCTCGAGAAAATTCTGCAAAGATAATATATCTTAAATTTCAAACTATTCGGTTGGGTAGTTTTTGCGTTGTTATATGCGGACGGACGGACAGACAGACAGACGGACGGACCAGACGACGACAATAGGTGCTACGTATTTATATAATTACGAACGCACCTAAAAAGCATTAGAGCAGAGTCCAAAAAATTACCTGCAAAAATGTGGAAATAAGATTATCTAGTGTATTACAAAATTTTATAATTTTGATGGTTTGTGTCCTTAATGATATGGATTTCTTGACGACCATGACCATTAAATAACAATGACGATTTGTGTCCTTAATTAAAGGAATATTTAATTCTCTTCTACATTAAAATTTTGATGTAGATTTTCTGTCTTGAATTTCATGATGGCTGAATAGTTGTGTCACCTATTTCTGTGCAAGATTTTGTTTTGGGGAAGTTCTAAGAGGAATGATGTCACGTAGTTGATGACAGGTAGTAAAGTTGCATAACTAAAAGTTCAACTAAAGTTGCATCAGAATATGCATAAAAGCAGCCTCCAGAAATTGCCTCAAAAACAAACAAAACAAAATAAATTAAGAAAAATGAAATATCTAGTATTACTAAATTAAGGGAAATGAAATTATCTGGTAATACTAATTTTATAATTTGTGGCAATTTATGTCCTCAAATGGGCGTTTAATTATCTTCTACGTTAAATTTTCGAAGTAGATTTTTTTGTCTTGAATTTCATTTTTGAATATTTGTGTCACATATTTCTTTGTAAGATTTTGTTTTTGGGAAGTTCTAATATGAATAATGTCATGTAGTTGATGGCAGGTAAAAAAGTTTAGTTGCATAAGAAATATGCATAAAAAAAGCATTAGAGCAGTGTCCAAATAATTACCCCCCCACCCCCCCCCCCCCAAAAAAAAAATGGAAATGAGATTATGTAGTGTACTACTTAATTTTATAATTGTGACAGTTTGTGTCATTAAACGAATGTTTAATTCTCTTCAACATTAAATTTTCGGAGTAGATTTTCTGTGTTGAATTTCATGACTGAATAGTTGTGTCACCTATTTCTATGTAAGATTTTGTTCTGGGGGAGTTCTAAGATGAATGATGTCATGGAGTTGATTGCAAGCAGTAAACTAAAATTGCATAATAAATATGCATAAAAGTATTATAGCAGTCTCAAGAAATTGCCTCGAAAACAAACAAAATTAAATTAAGAGAAACGAAATTATCTAGTATTACTAAATTAAGGGAAATGAAATTATCATCTAGTAATACTAATTTTATAACTGTAGCGATTCATGTCCTCAAATGGGCGTTTAATTATCTTCTACATTAAATTTTCAGTCTTGAATTTCATGATTGAATAGTTGTGTTACCTATTTCTGTGTAAGATTTTGTTTTGGGGTAGTTCTAAAATGAATGATGTCATGTAAGTTGATGGCAGGTAAAAAAGTATAGTTGTATCAGAAATATGCATAAAAGCATTAGAGCAGAGTCCAAAAAATTACTTCAAAAAAGTAGAAATCAGATTATGTAGTGTAGTACTTAATTTTATAATTGGGACAATGTGTGTCCTTAAACGAATGTTTAATTCTCTTCTACATTAAATTTTCGTAGTAGATTTTCTGTCTTGAATTTCATGATTGAATAGTTGTCACCTATTTCTGTGTAAGATTTTGTTTTGGGGAAGTTCTAAGATGAATGATATTATGTAGTTGATGACAGGTAGTAAACAAAAGTTGCATCAGAAATATGAATAAAAGCATTAGAGCAGCATCCAGAAATTGCCTCAGAAAATAAACAAAATAAATGAAGAAAAATTAAATGATCTAGTATTACTAAATTAAGGGAAATGGAATGATCTAGTAATACTAATTTTATAACTATGGCAATTTGTGTCCTCAAATGGGCGTTTTATTATCTTCTACGTTAAAATTTTCGAAGTAGATTTTACTGACTAGAATTTCATGATTGAAAAGCTGTCACTTTTTTTTTGTGTAATATTTTGTTTTGGAGAATCTCTAAGATGAATGATGTCATGTAGGGGATGACAAGCAGTAAACTAAACTTGCATCACAAATATGCATAAAAGCATTAGAGCAGTTTCAAGAAATTGAATCAAATACAACAAATATAAATTAAGGGAAACGAAATTATCTAGTAATACTATATTAAGGGAAATATACTAATTTTATAATTGTGGCGATTTATGTCCTCAAATGGGCATTTAATTATCTTCTATATTAAATTTTCGAAGTAGATTTTACTGACTTGAATTTCATGATTGAAAAGTTGTGGTTGCAAAATTTTGTTTTTGGGGAGTCATGTAGTTGATGATGTAATTGTCAATGATGTCATGTAGTTGATGACAGGTAGTAAACTACAGTCACTCAAAAATATGTATGCCCAAAGTATTAGAGTATTCTCCAAGAAATTGCCTCCCCAAAAAAAAAGGAACTGAAATTTTCTATATTATTAACTTGATAATTGTAGCGATATATGTCCTCAGAAGAATGTTTAATTGTCTTCTACATTAAATTTGCAAAGTAGAATTTACTGTGTTTAATTTCATGATTGAAAAGTTGTGTTGCCCAAAAACAAAATCTTGCATAAAAACAGGTAAGTCCTAAGATGGGGTCGTTTCACAGCGCTCGCTTTAATTGCTTTTTCCTTCCCAAAGGTCAAGAAAGGGAGAAAACTTGCGTCTGAAATTGTGCTTTAATTGAGAATGGGGTTCTATTGTGAGAGTGACCCGAGCGGTATGATGCAGAATCCCTAAGATGATCTCATGTAGTTGATAACAGGTAGAGTAAAGCCACCATTGTCCCACAAATTATGCAATCAATTATACTGTTTTGCTCACATTGTCCCGCTTGATTGAAGCAAAAATGCTTTTTTTATTTAATCAATAAATCAAAATCTAATTTAACAAGACGTTACAGAAAATTAAAAAAATATATTGTTTCAGTGCTGTAAAAAATCATTTTTCAAATGTCTTTTTTCGCATTTGTAGTAGTTGACACTGTCAAAAACTGAAAAAGTCAATAATTGGCAGGTTAAAAATCAGGATCGGATAATAAAGCAACAAATTAGAAAATTGCAAACAATATCTTAAATTTAGTAGACAACTATGAAACAAATAACCTTTACAAAATATATCCTTTTATTTTACTCTCCTCTTCAATTTTAAACCTAAGGGCATGGGATGCAGTTGTTTCTATTAAATTAATATTTTTGACTTTATGTTTCCGTGTGCTCTTCTTATAGTCTCTCCGCTTTTTAACTCACAAACTATTTCTATTATATATACTTTATTTTATATTTTAAGTATTAAAATCTTAGCGAAGCTGGTGAGCCATAGAAATAAGATTTTATAACTGGAAATAAAAACTAAACTTTTTAATTTTAACATTTAAAAATTAATATATTTAAATTTCCAATAGGACATTTTTCCATTTCAAAGCAGAGAAACATCCTTTAAGAAAAGTATCTCTCTATTCTAAAAAAAAAAAAAAAAAACGCTGCTGCGATAATTGAATTTATAGTATGACCTTTGCAAAAACTAATGCATATAAAAACATGAACAGGTCAATTTATAGATAAAAGTGTGATAAATACGTTGAAGAACACAGTTTTTAAATCGAAGAATTGTTTTAAGCGCTGTATAATGCTGAAATCCGTCAAAATAGTTCAGTTAAACATGTTTCATAGGATCAAAAACTAAGTATAGCAGTTTAACCATCTTTTGCAAGTATAATACTTATCTAGATTGTGGTGTGCAGTGTCCAATCATTTTTTAAATTTGAATAATTTATATATTTTTTTTCAATTTTTTATTCAAAATTTCATTATTTGGATTGAGATTTAATTCATAGTTTTAAATACCCACTTTTATGTACTACTGCCAGTTTTTGAAAAACCCAAATAACAATATTTCCAAACAATTTTTCAATTAAAAAATATATTTACACGTAAATATTAAAAAAAGAAAGAAAACTTTAAAATAATTTAATCATTACAAAAATACGTCATATTTAAAACGATTTTCTTATTGCGTCCAAAAGAAAACTTTTCTTCTAGACGTTATAAAAGCCCAGGAGGCAGCGACATTTTTTACTTAATCCTTTTATACCAACTGATTTTAAAATGAGTAATTGATCTTACTTAATCACGAAAACAGTCGACAGCTTTCGGAACAGTGTACATGTTGCTTTGGGAACCGAAAAATCTCTTCAAAGGAAATATAAAAGTATAAAAATTGATAGTTTTATAGAGAAATGTTCGATAAACACGCTAAAGCAGACAATTTTTAAATAGAAGAATTATTTTAAGCGTTATTTAATATTGGAGTCAGTCAAACTATAAGTAAAAACTATAATTCCGTTAAAAAATTTATAGAATCAAAAATTATGCATAGCAATTCTACCATCTTTCGCAGGGACATACTTGACGAGCTTGCGGCGTGCAATCTTTTAAATTCAGCTATTTTTTTTTAAATTTTTAATTTAAAATTTCATTATCTGAATAGATTTATTTCGTATTTCGAAAAAGTTATTTCATTTTGCCAATTGTCAAATTTTAAAACAATATATATTTCGCAAATAATATTTCCTTTTAATTAATATATATATATATATATATATATATTTACGCGTGAATATTAAAAAAAAAGAAAACTTTTAATAATAATTAAATTATTACGCGTTAAAAGAAGTAAATGCAACCAGATTACTGATGATCGCCAATGCTCGTAATAATAACCGTCAATCTTCCATAATCGGGTAATATTTTTTTGAAACAGAGCGTATTTTTAAAGCTTGCGGAGTCTAGATGGTTGGCGAATGTAGCTCGTAGGGGATAGAGCGTCCTAGACAGAAAAAAAAGTAGCGAAGTATTTTTCTGCTGAGACAATGGTTGTCTTTGTTTTAACAGTATTGATCAAAATAGTATTTGATCATGAGTGGCCAAACTTATATTCACTACGAAAAGAAATTAAAATTAATTTTGTTAAATAAATTTAGCACAAATATGGAAAGGTTTGTTAAAATAATATTTAAAAGTATTTGATACAACTTTTCAAAGTGTTTGCAAATATCTTACTCGATGATATACTTAAATATTCATTACTTGAGAATTTAGCAGCGCAAAAATTTCTAATGAGAAGCAATTATCGTTAAGCAATGAAATATTTATATAATTTTATTCCATATGTAATTTTATATAAAAAAAGTGAAGGAAACTGAATAACATTATGCAAAAGAATGTTTATTAGGTGCGTTCGTAATTATATAAATATACGTAGCACCTATAGTCGTCGTCTGGTCCGTCCGTCTGTCCACGTATAACAGCGCAAAAACTACCCAACCGAATGGCTTGAAATTTAATATATGTAATCGTTGCAGAATTTTGTCGAGTCATTTCAAATTTTATGAAATTCGAATCAAAGCTTAAAAAGATATTAATAAAAGTTTTCTTCATTCTATTAAATCATAATCATACGTAATTAATTCAATGACATCCCATGATAGGTAATGATTCTAGGTTGCCATGGTGATTACGTCCTATTTAAGATGGAGTCCTATTATTTCCGTATTACTGAATTTAAAAACTGAATTTGTATACTAAAATTGTTTAATTAAAACAATCATAATCTCACCGACAGTTTTTTGGATAGATGTTTCCGGATAAATATAGATATTAAATGAAAAAAGTCTAAATATGGATTTCAAGTTCTGAAATTTTCAAAGCTAGGTTTAAGTTTCCCATTGGAATTTTCAGTAAATGTCAACAAAATTATAAAATGTTGCCAACTTAAAATGTACTTATTTTATTACGGAAATTAATCATATCATATAATAACAAACGATATAATTCATTATCTGAAATAATTACGATTATTTTTTTTTACATTGTCTCTTGTATTGAATATTTGCGCATAGAATAATTTTAGTGTAACAGAATTGTAATTAATTGTTTGTAAAAGTGTATTGAAACTTAATTTCATAAACTAAAATTAATATCTAAACATGAAAATCTGCACATAAAATAAATTTTGTATTCATGCATTTTTGCATAAGAGTTTAATAGCTATTGCACCAAGATGTGAAAATTTTAAAAATATTTATGTGGTACGAACGCATGTCACGTTTGACGTACAATTTGCAACTTGTTTAAATTTTTGTTTGGAAGTTAAAAAATCATTGCAAGTAACAAGTGTTGTTGTATTAATCTAAGGCGATTTCATAGATTATCCTGGATAAGAAAAAGCTTGGAAAGAAATCTTTCCACTGATGAAGAGTTTACACAACCATTCTTCAGGAACATTATGAAATCCACAAATTTCAAATCAATATTTACCAATTTTTCATTACTGCGCACCAAATGTCGTAATGTATTAGATTGCGTTTAAAAATAAATAAGATTTGTGAATTGTATGTTTCTCTTTATAATGTTATTACACGCTCAAAAAAATTCATCTATGCTTATTAAAATAATTATTAAGTATCTATCTATTCTAAAAAAGTATCTAACACCACTGCTATCGCTGATGTAAATGAATTTTTTGTGACCGGAGATCTTTCTCCGCTTATATTATGAAAACTATTTGCATATAAAAGTATGAAAATCGGTAGTTTCATAGAGAAATGTTCGATAAACACGCTGAAGAAGACAGTTTTTAAATCGAAGAATTATTTTAAGCGCAATTTAATGTTGAACTCTGTCAAAATAGTTCCGGTAAAAAAGTTTTATACACTGTAAAAAATTTCCCGGAAGGTTCCGGAAAAAAGTGGTAGCATTAAGATGCCATGGCTTTTCGCTGTTGTTTCACAACAAATTAGTGAAACATTCCAATTTTCAATAATCAATATACTTTTTTTAATTCAGTGTCTTATTTAAGCAATTAAATTTTAAAGTTTCATATTACAGATAAAATGAAAATTCAAATAATGAAAACATAAAAAGATTTAAATTAGCTACTTACTTTATCGGTTGATATCAAAACAAAGAACGGCATTTGTTCAGATTACATTTGTCTCTAAGTACCTAGGCAGCTGTTTTTTATTCTTCTTTAGTTATCAAAGTGGCTAATGGAACATATAACATGGAGCATGCATGCGCAGAAGTTGAAACCTCTCAAAAATATTACACGAATTATTGCCGTAATTGACGTGGGACAAAGAAATTCGAAATTCCAGTAAAATATGCGAAATGTTTCAGGATAATTTCCTGAAACGTTTCGAATTTTTTTTACAGTGTAGGATCAAAAACTATGGATATCAATAACCATCGTATCCGACATATATTTGACGAGCTTGCAGTGTGTAGTCTCTTAAATTTGACTAATTTTTCATTCAAAATTTCATTATCTATCAGTCATTTTTTTACCTAATGCCTGTGTTTTTAATTTTTAGCTGCAATTTTTTTAATTAAAAACTAAGATAGCGTCAAAAAAAAAAAAAAAAAAAAAAGGAAAAACCGACCAGCGTGGAGGGCGCAGCGTGCTAGTTAGTATTTAAAAAGACAATTTCATTTCTTAAATTAGTTTGAAGCAATATCTTTATAATTTTAAAAGTTTCAATGAAAACTGATACAATATTTGATACTTACCAAAACTGTCAACACAACAAAAATAGTTTTTTTTTTTTTTTTTTTTTTTTACTATGAAATTTGAGGTACTGAGAAAGTAGAGAACTACAATCTAATCCATAAAATAAAAACTTCTATGATATACCCATTTAAATTACCACTCTGAGGAATTTTCATTTTTTCTTGTATGTTAATTTATAAAATTTATTGTTCACCACTTCTACCATTATCACTCTTCTACCACTATCCTGCAACTTTTCCTGTTTTTTCCAGAGTCTAATTTTGTGCGATGTAGACATCACTTGGTTAATTTTCTTCCAGTTTTACTTTCAATTTCTTCATAACTGTAGCTTTCTGCACTTAACAATATTAATATTCAATTTGATTTCTGGATAACTAATCAACATTTTATGAAGCTGTCTTAATTTCATTATGCTTTACCAGCTCAAAAATTGAAAGAACACATAGAACATTAGCAATTTGATAGCAATTGTAAAACACAGTGATAAAAGTCCTATCTGAATCAAAACATGGCATCAATTGTTTGAAATCCCACCTTAGTTTTCATTAACACATTACCAAATAAAATGAAATCTGTTTAACTCCAAACATTCATATGCATTGTCTACATCCAAGACAAAGAAAGATGCACTTCACATCAACCTAACCATGTTTTACTGCCTTTGTTTCTATTTTTTGACTGTAACTTTTGATAAAATAATTATAATTGAACAAATTGTCTTGCATGATATTCCTTATAATGATCTTTTCAGTTGTATATAGCTATTATGGTATTACTAAAATATATTTGGTGTTGTGCGCCATCAAACTGTGCTAAAAGGCAACTTTCTCAAAAAATGTTCACAATTTTGACCCCCTAGTGTTGTTTTGACCGGTAAAAATTACAACCCTGGCTGACAGAATCTGAAAAATACGATTTCATTCTATGCCCTTAGGTTTGACATTGAAGAGAATTTGATATCTGGCGATTCCTAACAAATCGCCACATCCAACAGAAAATTAAAATAATACAAGCAATAAAAAAAAGAAACTATACTTTACCTTGTCCTATGCTAACTGATCCTCCAATGATGATCGCAATGAGAGCGAACAGTTTTGCTCCGGTGAAGATGTCCTGCACCCTCATTGCCCACCGGACACTGCGGCAATTTATGTATGTAAGGAGAGCTAGAATGATATGGAAAAAAAAAAAATCAGTTATAGTTTAACTGGTTAACTAATCTTTTTTATTATTATTCGCGTTTTCAGTGATGCATTATATTATTGTTATTAATATACTCAACAGGCTATACAATTTTCTAAGAATGTGTTATCAAAGTATTCTTATTTTACAACTTTTCACACAAAATATATGCTAAATAATTATTACTGTTACCAATTTTTAAAAAGTCCATATAATAATATAGCCAAACACTTTTCAATTGAAAAGTGTGCATTTACACGTGCAAATAAAAAAAGAAAGAAAACTTTAAAATAATTGAATTGTTTGCGAAAAGTATTTAATGGTGAAAATTACGTCATATTTAAAACTATTTCCTTATTGAGTCTAACAGAAAACATTTTTTTCTAGGCGTCATTTTTTACTTAATCATTTTATACAAGCTGATTTTCAAATAAAATGTGCAATTGATCTTATTTAATCACAAATACAGCCATCGGCTGTCGCAGGTATGAATACGAATTAACTCGGAATGTCTATTCTTCAGAAATTATCTGTACTCGATTTAATTCGGACGATGCATTAAATACGATCATGGGAGTAAACTATTCCAACTATCACAGACTCTATCAAAACGTTTATATTATCTTTGAAACATTACGAAATCATAATATCATTCTACGAAAATCTAAAAAGTATGCAAGAGAACCAATGCGGTAGTTTATTTTTTCAATAAAAAGTAATTCTATTGTAAAAGTTTACTTGATTTGAATAATATTTTTTAAATATGACAAAAAAAAAAAAAAAAAAAAAAAAAAAAAAATCAGCTTATGACCTGACAGGTACGAATACGACCTGTATCCAAACCCGGAATATCTATTTTTCAGAAATTATCTGTACCCGATTTAATTCGGACTACTAGATAATAGATTAAACAGAATCATGAAGGTAAACGTTTCTAACTCTATCAAAACATTTTTATAATCTTTAAAACATTGCGAAATCATAATGTATGTTATTCTACGAAAACCTAAAAAGTATACAATAGCACCAATATGGTAGAATATTTTTTCAATAAAAAGTAATTTTATTGTAAAAGTTTACTTGATTTTAATGAGTCATTTGAACATAAAGAAATAACAAACTTATCATAATTGTAAAATCTTCATTAAATTCTAAAAAAATATATTTAAAATCCTTACATGTAACATAAGCATATCTCGTTATTTATGCATTTTTTTTTCACTCTTACTAATCAACAAAAATATATTTATAGTATTATTTATAGTGTTATTTATAGAAACACTTATAGTATTATTTAAATATCATGAAAGCATAATTTCTACGAAACCCCCAAAAGTACTCAATAGAATTAATATAGTAATTTGTAGTAAAGTATAGTAAAGTAAAGTAAATATTTTCTTGGATATATGTATACGCATTTTCTTGCATTTAATGAATATAAAGAAATAACAGATATGCCATAATTGTAAAACTTTCATTCAAACGTTATACAAATATATGTATTATTTTAAGAAAATCTAAAAGTATGCAATAGAACCAATGTGGTAAGTTTTCTTAAGAATAAAAAAGTAAATTTGCATTCAGCATTTTCTTGCACTTAATGAATTGTTTAAATATAAAGAAAGGCCTGCCATAATTATAAAACTATTATTGAATTCTAAAAATATTAAAAAAAGGTTTATACATAAGCAGCGAAACGACCATGAACCCAGGATGTAGGTTAATGACATTTTGTTTCCTCTAGAACCATTACATGAACGAAGTAACAAATCAATCTAACTTTATAGTATAACATGCATTCCTGAAATAGCTTACGACACAGCAGGACATGTTTGAAAATGTTCATTTTTATTATTATTCTTTTCATCAGCGGCCATAATAATTTTTTTTAGGCTAAAAAAGAATATTCTAAAACGTATCTTTAAACGAAAAATAATAAAACTGACTCCCAAGAAATTGTTAGGCCCCACCAATGGCTGAGAGGTTCTGTTTTCACAACTGGTAGACAGGGGGGTCGAACATAATCGCGCCCGTCGGCCTAATCATTCGCAGTTTTCCCTGGTTTTATTCGAACCTTTATTAACCTTGCGTAATTACAGGTTTGGTTACCTTAGAAAGACCCCCCCCCCATGGAGGGCACAACCACCCACTCGGCCAGCGAGGAAAAAAAAAAAAACTGAGTATAGCTGTTCTCAGAGAAAAAAAAAAAAACTGTACATATGAACAATATCATTAACTCTCATGGTGATAAGTCCACTTTTTAAGAAAGTTGGAGAAAAAAAAATTAAAACAGGCGGGCAGACGTCAAATTTTTGAATAGCGATGAAGTTTATATGGGACACCAACGAAAGTTCTTAACGGGTCGGGCTGTACCCAACCGTCACCCAAAATATTCAAACCCGACCCGAACTTGAAGTGAAAAGAAAATGAATCCATATTTTATTACTATATAGAAAAATAGTCTACAATTACATGTCTAATATATATATATATATATATATATATATATATATATATATATATATATATATATATATATATATATATATATATATATATATATATATATATATAAGTTAATCAAAGTGATTTATATGCCAACTAGGCAAAATTATGGTATCATAAAACTCAATACTTTCAACCAGCTATAATTGAAAAGAATATTGAAAAGAATATGTAAAAACCATTCCATAATTTTATGATTGCACAAGTTAATTATTAGCTATGTGGTATTCTGATTACACATTATCATTAATTATCTCTTTGTAGATTTTAGTAGAATTATATTAGAACTTGATATGTTTTTGAAATTCATAGATATTATAATTATATATATATATATATATATATATATATATATATATATATATTTTTTAAATAAAAACAACAAACACTTGTACCAATATTCAAATATATAGTTTTTTTTATTTGAAAAATTTCTATGACTTTCTTTTGAAAAATCGGGGCAAACGTGAAAGAGTGAAAACCCGACCCCTAGATATTTAAAGTCAATAATCTGATCCTAACACGAACCGCAACTAAAGGAATTAGCATCAACCCGAATTTACCTGAACTCGACCCGATGCAGGACTAACTCCAACCACGATGAGTCCTATCCAAAAAAAAATCAAAATTGGAGAATACACTAAAAAGTTTTGCGTAGACATACATAAAAAATATACTAATAATTCAAAGAATTGCATAATCTCCTTTGTTTGGAACAGATTAATAAATAAAACATTATCTATTATACGTTTCATTGATACTTTTCAGTAATAACTTATAGACTTAAAACAAACACACTACAAAAACTCTGCATTCATCGTACGCTAATTACTTGATTTCATATTAAATTCAAAAATTTGCCAGGGACTTTTGGACCGTATTAGCCGACAAATCCCTCCATCGTAAAAGTATAGTCCATCAAATGAAGCGAGTGTACCGCAGAAATTTTGGTTGAGTTTAAACGATTTACAATTTGGATTTTTTTCTTACTGATTGTTTACGTCATAAAAGTTTTTAACGATAAAAACATCACTTTTTGGTTTTCCCTACGACAATTCTAGAAACAAAATCGCATAAAGAGCGAGGAAAATCACCGGTTAGCAACTTTCACGATAAACAGATAGCAAGCATCACTTGATGAAAATTGTTGAAAATGAAATATTTAAAACAAATAAAATAAAAACTTTCTTTTACTTAAGTAAGGTGTCACACAACTCGATCGATGTTGTATTCTTATGATAATGGTTTGTGATAGTGGTTGATGATAGTGGTTTATTTGTTTTATATGTATATTTTGTGTGACATGATACTTAAATAAAAGAAAGTTTTTATGTATTTATATGTTTATGAAAAGGTGAAGTTCTCTTTTAAATATTTTAGGATTAAAAAAAACAAAACATTTTTAGACATATTTTAAAAATGATTTATTTTATATTATTATTATTATTATTTTGTTGTTATTTCTATAAAAATACTGAACCAATTTTGATGAAATTTAAAAATTGTACCAATTCGACAGTATCCTCTTTCAATTAAAAATCACATGAATCGATCGCGTAGTTCCAGAGTAATCGGTAAACAACAAAAAAAGAGCATCCTCCTTTTTTTTTTTTAAGTCGGTTAATAAAAAATGAAAAGTGTTTATATTGTTTTGTTTCATCTGTCTCAGTTTTCCAGTCTATCCTTCAGCACTCACAAAATTCTCACAAAAGAAAAAAAAAATCCTGTTCCATTTAATGAGAAAGTCTTAACTGATGTCAAGAAAAGCATCCTTTTACACTTGTTGACAGCAAAAGTGTGTCTTGTAGATTAGACGCCATTAACCTTTATCTCGAAATCCGATAAGAAATCATCTGTCTCAATTTTGCAAGACACTGGTTTTGAAAGTGCGCAAGTAAGAAAAAAGGGAGGATAAAGAAATCTGCCCAAGTGTCATTTTTGGACATTCGTTAAAATTATTACAAAAAACGCAGATGTATCTTTCCTTTTTTTTTCCTTTCACATTTTAATATATATATATATTTTTAAAAAGACTACCTATTTATTGGGAGTTTTTTTCTACATTGATAATATACATAAAGATAATATATGTAGTTTATGTATAATACATTATAATCAAATCCTTAAAAAAATTGATAATAAAATCTTTATTAAGAAAACATTTGAAAAAAAAAATGTTTACAATCTACAAAACTGAATAAGAGAAAAAATTAAATAAAACGCTAATGTAATCTTTAGTGTCTTCCCTCACCTCAAATTTAAAACTACACTAGAAAGAAAATCAAAACTTAATCCATAAATTGAGTTTTCTTTTTTAATCGCTGAATAATGATGTAGGCCCTTTTTGAACCAAGAATCACCCGTACACTGTCACACACATTTGCAATCATCAATTCAGGGTGTGGCACATAGGGGATCAAAACCCTCCCCCGGAGGATCAAAATATCCCCGAGGAAGGTCTGAGATTTTGTATTTGGTAACGGTCTAAACGTATCCATCACCAGCCGGAGCTGCAAAATTTCCTCCGGGTAAAAATGTTTGAATTCATAACACTGCACATGAGAGGCTAACGAACATATAATAGATTGACAGATATATATGAAACTGACAGGTATGTCATTAATTTGTACTCACGGAAACACTATTTTTAGGTAGATTTCGTAAGAAATACTACCTATTACATTCTCCCCTATGTTGGAATTTTTGAAAAAATTTTGCAGATCTACGCCGATCATGACTCCCAGAACCCAAAACCACCCCCAGTTCAAAACTTTATCTATATATCTATCTATGTCACTTTTTTATGGACACAATAACTGCAATAATTCTGCTCAAATCTCTTCCAAACTCGTACATGAAATCAAGGGGCATAAAATCTCGGCCAAGTTCGTTAATGGGCAAAATCGAACCAAGGTGGGGGGAAAATGGGAGGCTTTTTGTGAAAACAAAAAACGCACCATAATTTCTTAATTATGATACGTATCGAATCCGTTTAAAGTTATTATTACTTCTAGGAAAAGGGCCAAAAATTTATGTAGGACATATTTTTGATATCATTAAAAATGGCCTCAAGGGGGGGGGGGGGGGGGAGTGGGGCTTTAGAAGAAAAAAATTCATAACTTCGTCCATTCTAAAGATATCAAATCCGCTTAAATTTATTATAAATCCTCTTAATATTATCTAAAATTTTCATATTGACAAGTTTTTTATAGGGCTAACCCTGATAGGAAAAAAAAAAAAAAAAATCCCTGCCGACTCCGCCTGCAAACAAGTTAGGTTTCGAAGTGGGCGTTTCCAAATGCCACATCATGGCAAAAAGGTCATTTCTTCCGCAATTCCCAACAAACAGGTGCCCTACGGTCTGCGTCTTCGAAATCTACCTGTGCTTGTAGTCCGAGCCGTTAGGGATTTTTTAGGTGCGTTCGTAATTATATAAATACGTAGCACCTATAGTCGTCGCTTGGTCCGTCCGTCTGTCCGTCCGTCTGTCTGTCCGTCCGTCTGTCTGTCTGTCCGCATATAACAACGCAAAAACTACCCAACCAAATGGTTTGCAATTTAAAATATATTATCTTTGCAGAATTTTGTCGAGACATTTCAAATTTCATTAAAATCGAATCAAAACTTTAGGAGATATTAATAAAAATATTTATTAAGAAATTTGATTTTTTTTTAAAAATCGGTACTTTTTTGTTATAGGAGCTTCCGATGGATGTTAAATCGTCAAGCGACCGAGATACTTATTTTTTTTATTACAGAAATGAATCTGCAGACGATATAATTCATTTCACAGAATTAGAAATCAGAAAGATCTGATACATATATATCTGAATATTTATATAACTAGTTAAGATATTTGTATGAACAGTGTCATAAAATATATATACTTAACTAGCTGTTTAACCCGTTCTACGCACGGGATATCATGAATTTAATTCTAAAACGTGCGTACGAACGCACCTCGTTTGTAACGTTTGACGTACAATTTCCAACTTGTTTTATTATATACTAGCTGACCCGTCCGGCGTTTCTCGGGCCCATGATAATTTTTTTATTATCATTATCAAATTATTGAGTCTCGAAAACATGTCGAAAACTTACTTCCACATTTACTAATATTATTATCAAAAAGCTGGAAGATTTGAATATTATCGATTCGTATTTCCGATTTTTTTTTAATGTAAATAAATGGACTGTGATAGAAGATGGAGTTTTGAACATTGGGTCTGAACATACGTACAGGGCATATATGCTCAGATTAAAAATTTTTGTCCAAACCACAGGAACCCACAGTACAGAACTTTGCGATATTCGCCTGGACGAATTAGCTTAGATAAGTTAGGTAAACAAACATTAGCTTGGCAATAATGGCAAGCTCTCTAATTTTTATTCAATATACCATCTCGACCAATGGAATTTTATTGCCCGTATATAGTCATTTGCTTACAAAGGCATTCTATTATAATTGCACCAAAATCGTGTAACTTGGGAAGTATAATTTTTATAATTTTCAGTTCATTTAGATTGTAAATATGATTTCTTGCTTATAATAAGAAATTTAATAAAATAATTATGCAAATTTTCTAAATGAAGAATAAAATTAGATTTATCAGTTCATTCACATTAAAAATATGATTTCTTGCTTATAATAAAAAATTTAATAAAATCATTATAAATATTTTCTAAATGTAGAATTAAATTAGATTTTTCCCTCCGGTGCTTTCGTGTTATAGCGACCCCTACAATTACGATTATGCCAAGGTTGCAGCTATGATTTCGCCAAGATCATCGCAAAGCTTATCTATGCATCATATATACGCGCATATATATATATATATATACACACACACACACACTCCAAACACTCATATATGTGCCATATACGGCATTATATACATATTATTTACGTCTTATATGTCATATATACAGCATATACGTTTTATACACATGTAATATAAATATACACATTCAGTTTAAACACCACATATGCGTCATATATAACTTGGCAATATATGTCACGAAATGTTATATGCAGCGATAAATCTTCGTCGCTTGGCGATTAATTCTTGGAGGCCGCTATAACACGAAAGTACCCCTTCACCCCACCCCCCCCCTCAGAAAAAGAAAAAAAAAACCTAAAGATCTTATGCCATACAAATACAACACATCGGGGTACTACGCCAGCTAGTACTCATATACACAATGTAAGCATTAAAAATTAATAATTATTAAAAACCCGCATAACTATTTCAAAAATAATTTTACGCCGCTAATTATAAATAAATTACTATATGTGGATGTAGATGAGGCAGAAAAACGTGATCGTTAATCAAAAATGTTCACGCTTACAAGAGAAAGCATGCGATAATAACTAGCAGTTTATGCAAATGAGAGAGCGATACAGTGTGCCGCTTCTTTCGACAAACAGGTAAGTAGCCACTTAAAAATTCATAATTACATAAGCAATCAATTGGAGGATGTACGCGATTTAGATATTAAAACATGCTTTTATGAAGCATGTTTCAGACAAGAAATGTCTCTGGAATTTATTTTGAATTTATTATGGTTTTAAAGTAAAGTCCATTCTTCTTTATATTTGTACAGTTGTGGGGAAAAAAATAATACATCCGGCTAACTCCTTGTCATCGTACTAACGGCAAATCATCGTATAAAAATGCGACTGGTACTAGCATTTAGTAATATAAGGTTTACTAATTAAATTGAGGGGTCGGGGCAAGAAAGTGCCAAGCCACATTTTTGGTGAAATAAATCTAACACTGTCATTTGTTGCTTAATATTGTAGATTAGAATATCCTACATATAATTTGTTTCTAATGTCCCAGGTTTCGTTTTTGCCCCTGACGTTTATGCTCCCAATGAACATAGCTAATTTACAAACAAGTTGGAAATTGTACGTCAAACGTTACAAACGAAGTGCGTTCGTACGCACGTTTTAGAATTAAATTCATGATATCCCGTGCGTAGAACGGGTTAAACAGCTAGTTAAGTATATATTTTATGACACTGTTCATACAAATATCTTAACTAGTTATATAAATATTCAGATATATATGTATCAGCTAGTTATATAAATATTCAGATCTTGATGATTTTTTATTCTGTGAAATGAATTATATCGTCTGCAGATTAATTTCTGTAATAAAATAAGTATCTCGGTCGCTTGACGATTTAACATCCATCGGAATCTCCTATAACAAAAAAGCACCGATTTAAAAAAAAAAAATTCAAATTTCTTAATAAATATTTTTATTAATATCTCCTAAAGTTTTGATTCGATTTTAATAAAATTTGAAATGTCTCGACAAAATTCTGCAAAGATAATATATTTTAAATTGCAAATTATTTGGTTGGGTAGTTTTTGCGTTGTTATATGCGGACAGACAGACAGACAGACGGACGGGCAGACAGACGGACGGACGGACAGACGGACGGACCAAGCGACGACTATAGGTGCTACGTATTTATATAATTACGAACGCACCTAAAAAACGTAATAGTAATATCATTAAAGTAATGCCATATTGTTACTCAGAATATCTCAAATGTTACTAAGACATTGGAGAAAAAAACATTGTTATATATCTTGGTTTGAGTATTTGAACAAATTTTCAAATTGAAATATCTCAGAAGTTCAAAAATGTGGCTTAACACTCACTTACCCCGACCCCTTCAATTATACTTCGGTGATCGTCTGCATAATTTTCGTCTACATAAATTATAACAAACTTAAAAAAATTCTATACTAACACCTATGTTTGACATCATATTTGGATTCTTCGATGCATTTTACATTCGGATATACCAAAAGGAAAGTCATTCGGTGAAGTAATTTAGGATTTAAGCGGATTTAAATTTTAGAGCTCCTATTGTTAAATTTATTTTTAATCCTTGCAAAACAGATTCCAATGCGGGTAGCTTCTTAACACGTTCAGTGCCATGTGTACCGCCGGAGGTACACACTTTATTTCTAATAGAGTGCCGTGTGTACCGCCGGCGGTCATATGTAAATCTAATTTTAAAGCATATTAATTTTGATGACACCGCAGTAACATACCTGTTGTTCTATGGCACCGATATAAAGCATTTAAACAAAATATATTTTTGAAATCAATTTTTAATCTTATATTTCGGATAAGTTACAGAATGAATAAAAAACATATTTTGGTTACAACTCAAATTTTTATTTTATCAACATTATAATAAAACAACTCAATTCATCATTTTTACGTTTTCCATAAAAAAACATCCATTTTTATTGCCAATTTTGGTTATTACTAAAATAAAAACAATATTGGTACCGTTATAAATTGAAAGAAAAGAAAAAATCCTAAAAAAAAAAAAAAAAAAATTACTTGCGTGACAGTCGACGGTGCATGAAACATTTTTTTTTTAAATATATATTCTACTTACACTTGTAATAAATATTACTAAAGTTATTAGTTCACCGCTAAATGCAGGGCTGCCACTGGCGACTAGTTTTAAATTCTATCTCGCACCTCTTTCTCAAAATAAATTTTTTCACATACATTTTTGACAACCTGTGCAAGAGAAATATACTACAAAATTTATTCTTTTTAAATAGTGGTGCGAATAGAACATAAAAATAGTCGCCAGTGGTTGCCCTGTAAATGTAATAATGGCACCCTATGCAAGCTTAATTCATATATATGGTGGCACTCAATGTGTTAAGCATGACTCAATAACTATATGGCGGAAGGAGCTGTAATTTTGAATTCGGATACGAGTACCTAATGTTTTACTTCATCGATGTCCTCAATTTTACATGTAGACTGAATTATTTGACTAAATCTCAAAATGTAGCAAAGTAGCGACTACTTTAGAAAATTTGTTTTTATAGTCGCTCTTTTTTAAAACAAGTAACCGTAGTTAATTGTATTTTTGATAAAGTAGTTGCTGGTAACTACAAAAATAAAATAGTTTTTTCCACTACTGTTATAATCTTAAAATAAAACGATACCGCACTATTTTTTTTTTTTTTTAAATCATTATTACATATTTTGACATGGTTGGTATTGAAAACTTCGAAAATATTTATTTTTTGTGTGTGCAACAGTGAATAATTAAAATAGGATTATTAAAAGATAAATAAATAAAATAAAATAAACCCAATCAAATATATTACCGTATTGTGTTGTCATTCTATTGCAGAAAGTGTTAAATTAAGAGCTAACAGATATAAGGGTGTCCCAAAAGTCTCCGTACAACTTCAAAAATTTATTACACAAAAAATAATAAGCGTACAGCAGAAATAATTACAACAGTACATAGAGTTTTCTACTACCTTAGTATACTTGTACATGAAATCATTTCGTTGCACGAAGAATATCAAGTCCATATTCCAATTCCATCCACGTGCGTTTCAGCATGCTAACATCAACATAAGTTACAATTTTTTTTAACAACTGTAATTTTAATTATTTTAATATAAAGTTACAACTGTTTGGATCTTTTGTTTCAAGTTAACAGTCTCCTGGAATTGAAACAAAAGATCCAAACAGTTGTAACTACTGCTGATGTTAGCATGCAGAAACGCACGTGGATGGAACTGGGGTATCGACTTGATATTCTTCGTGCAACGAAATGATCTCATGTACAAGTATACTAAGGTAGTAGAAAAAAACTTTGAGTTACTCTATGTACTGTTGTAATTATTTTTGCTGTAGGCTTATTATTTTTTGTGAAATAAATTTTTGAAGTTGTACGGAGACTTTTGGGACACCCTATATAAGTTTTTCATTTTTCTCCGTGCAAAACGAGTAGCCATTTTTTAGGTACTTTCGTAATTATATAAATACGTAGCACCTATAGTCGTCGTCTGGTCCGTCCGTCTATCCACACATAACAGCGCAAAAACTACCCAACAAAATGGTTTGAAATTTAATATATATAATCGCTGCAGAATTTTGTCGAATCATTTCAAATTTTATGAAAATAGAATGAAAACTTAAAAAGATATTAATAAAAGATTTCTTCATTCTGTTAAATCCTATTATACGTAATTAATTGACTGATATCCCATGATAGGTAATGATTCCAGGTTGCCATGGTGATTAAGCCACATTTAAGATTGAGTCATTATTTCCATATTACTGAATTTAAAAACCGAATTTGTATACTAAAATTATTTAATTATAGCAATCGTGTAATCTACCTACAGTTTTTTGGATAGATGTTTCCGGAGAAATATATATTCCATGGAAAGAGTCTAAATATGGATTTCAAGTTCTGAAATTTTCAAAGCTAGGCTTAAGTTTCCCATTGGAATTTTCAGTAAATGTCAACAAAAGATAAAATGTGCCAACTTAAAATGTACTTATTTTAGTGCGGAAATTAATCATATAATAACAGACGACATAATTAATTTTTTCAGTGAAATAATAATGATGATTTGTTTTTTACACTGTCTTGTATTGGATATTTGCGCATAGTATAATTTAAATAAAACAGAATTGTAATTAATTGTTTGTAAAAGTGCATTGAAACTTAATTTCATACAATAAAATTAATATCTTTAATATGAAAATCTACACATAAAATAAATTTTGTATTCATGCATTTTTGCATAAGAGTGCAACAGCTATTGCACCAAGATTACTTATAACATTGTTATAGTACGAACGTACCTGATTCATCACGTCTGACGTACAATTTCCAACTTGTTTTCTATTATCTTTTTTTTTTTTTTTTTTTGCGTGCTGAAAACAATAACATCTTTGCATAAAACAAAGAGATAGCATACGCTATTAAATTAAGAAAAAGCATAATGAAAAAAAAATTAAATGAAATATAAAAATAAGAAAAGCTTCTTTTAAGTATCTCTAAAAGCGATAATAAGAAATATTTGAGGAGACTACGCACAAAGTAAAAAATACAGCGAAAATGTTGGAATTTGTTTTCCCTTTAAAAGGAAATAGTGCTAAAAAAAAAATCAATACATGTTTCCGCTATAATTAAATCAGTTGAAAGTCTTCATGAACACTTGTAAAAGGTTTCTTTTTTTAAACTAAATACCTTTTTTTTTTTTTTTTTTTTTTTTTTTAAAAAAAAAAGCAAAAAAAAAAAAAAAAAAAAAAAAAAAAGCGTGTACCTAAATGATAGAAACGTCAAAATAAAAAGCAAGTCAAAAAAGTTACATCCAAACCATTATCAACCAAACTTTGAAAGTAAAATGTACTAAAAATATAAAACAGTCGAAATTTGAAGTAACACAGCATAAATTCAAAATTAACAAGTTATTATTTGAAGCATAATTTTTAAGTAATTAACATAATACAGGGTAATTCTAAATGATGGACCCATTTTCAAAAAATTTTTATTTATTAAAATACAAATCCAAAATGAACAATCTTTATACCAATGAAAAGAGGAGGTTTCAAAAAAAAAAATTTAAGACATTATAACCCTTCAATATGTCCACCGTTTGCTGCACGGCAAACATCTATGCGATAGTCAAACTCGTCCCACACACAAGAAAGCGTACTGATGCACCGCGCTTGATAGAAACATGGAGCGAACTGCGCATGGGCGAAAATGGCTAGTCCATGTCGAAAATGAGGAAGTCCGTAAGCCGTAAGTACGCTGCCTAAGATAAAGAGCGATGATTTCAGCTTCTTTTGCCGGGACTATTCTCCCTACAGTGTGAATGGAATCGGCTTGGCATTCTGCCAACCGGAGTTCTTAGAAGCGTGGTTGAACAGTATCTGCTGTTACTGAGTGCACGGCTTTCATAGCGGTGATGGTTCCTGAGCCGGCCGGTAGTGGTTCGCCCGGCAATAGGCCGCGATTTCGTTTCACTATCGGTCGTGAGTGAGATGGCTACTGTGGAGCACAAGGTTTTCTGCGTTCTTGAGTTCGCAAGAAGTGAGCAAACGGTGAACACATTGAACATTTATAATATCTTTAAAAATATCTTTGAAACTTTCTCTTTTCATTGGTATAAAGATTGGTCATTTTGGATATGTACTTTAATAAATACAATTTTTTGAAAATGGGTTCATCATTTAGAATAATCCTGTATTTAATTTTTAAAATACACACATAAAAAAAAAAATAAGGAATGTGATATTTATCTTATTAATCATGTCTCAATATTGTCAAAAAATTAATGTAGTCATTTTTAACTTATTTTCATCAAGCAATTTGAAGTGGGACAGCATAAGTCTAAACTTAGAGACTGGTTATATTTTAAACATAAGTCTAAATTCTCATGTTATTGTTAGAAGCATAATTTTTAAGTAATTAATATTGCATTTAATTTTAAAAAATAAAATAAATGAAGAGAGAAAGAAGGAGTATTTTTTCTTATTAATCCGGTTTCAATATTGTCACAAATTTAAATGTAATCATTTTTTAGGTACGTTCGTAATTATACAAATACGTAGCACCTAGAGTCGTCGTCTGGTCCGTCCGTCTGTCCGCATATAACAGCGCAGAAGCTACCCAACCGAATGGTTTGAAAATTAATATGTATAACCGTTGCAGAATTTTGTCGAGTCATTTAAAATGTTATGAAAATCGAATCAAAACTTAAAAATATATTAATAAAACTTTTCTTTATTCCATTAAATCCTATCGTACGGAATCTATATAATAAAAGCGCAAGTCATGTGACTGAAGAAAACAAATACGGGCAAACCACTTCTTTTTTCATATGCCAGGCGGTTATTTTTATTAAAAATTATTTTTTCGAATAAAATTGCATAAAAGTTACATTTTTAGAAAGATCGTTGAAAAAAATTCATTGTTTGACAGATGAGTTACATTTAAAAATGTATAGATTCCGAGATAACTTCAGTGGAAATTACGTTAACAGCCGAATATCTCAATCCATAGCAGCGCTTTCCAACCTTTTTTCTTCCACGTACTCCTTGCTTAAGCTTTTCATTTCGTAGTACCCTCATTTATCATAAACAACCCCCCCCCCCTAAACACACACACACATTATTAAAATTTTCATCTCCCGTGAATGCAAAATCCATATTTTAAGAATTATTCCTTATTATATTTTCTATTCATTGACGAAAGCACTGATGTTTTCAGTATTATTTAAAGTATTATAAATTATAAAGGATTGTTATTCAGTATTTATCAGTTATGAGAACATGCCTATTAACAGCTGGACTCAGGTTCACTTGCATTTCAAAATAATCAGATTGTTTCGATGAACTATTAGTTCCCGAATCATCAGGCTGAATTTCAATCGCAGTTGCAGTAATCTTAAGAGTTCCAGATTTCAACCAGCTATCCATTTTAAATATAAAACCAAATAATTCGAATAATAAATAGACACTTCAAATTAAATACTCATTAAAAGGAAGGAAGCTTTCCAATGAGTATAATGACGTTAATGATATAACTCCGTCTATTCGAAAACGAAAATAAGGGCCTGCTTTTCAACACGTTTTAAAATAAAACATTAAAACCAGGAGCTCTGGCGTAATTTAGGCGTTTTTTAATCCTTATTAAAAACTGGTATAAAAATAAGGTGGGGGGAAAAGAACGTTGTATAATGATCAATGGTAGTTTTTGCAAATATTAGGAAAATAGTACTCATACAATATGATTAGGAGTGCGCGGAGCTTAAATACATAAGATAATTAATGGATTTTTAAGTCTAGTGGGCTTTTACAATCATTTTGAGTGTAACATATTGGAGTTACACCTGAGACTAATTTTGTAATCCAAAACTATCAACTTTCTTTATGCGTTTTCAGTTAAACCATTTTTGTGATTTCCGCCATTACCGATATTATTTTCCGTACCACCAGCAGCCCCGCCACGTAACTCCAGGTTGGGAACCGCTGCATTAGAGTAAATAAACACACGAGATTTCATTATGAGTCATAAAAATATTATACCATGGACGTAATAATTCGCAAAGCAAAAGCTCCATGATGAATTTCACAGTGCTGTCTGGTGAAAAAAAAAAAGAATTCGCATTTGTAAACGTGGTGTACGTAATAATAATAATAATAAAAAAAGGCATGCTCATTTCGCTCATAATTCATTTCACTAAAATAATAAAGATTTTTTTTTTTTTTTACATAGTGAAACTAGTTATAAAACGAATGTGTCACGTTTAACGTACAATTTCCCAATTTGTTAATTATTTTTAGCATGAAATTTGAAGTAGGACACAACAAATTCAAAAGAAAAATAAAGAATGAATCATTTTTCTTATTAATCCTGTCTCAATATTGCCAAAAATTTAAATATAATTATTTTTTTAATTATTCTTAGCAGAAATTTTTAATTGGGACAGCATACATTCAAAATATACAAACAAGAACGAAAAATCATGCGTCAAGCATAGATAATGTAACACTTTCCAACACTTCCAAAATAATTTTACATATCTTTGCCGTTTAATAAGGTGAAAGATGATATCTAAGTGAACAATTTGAAAAAAGCATAACATATTTAAAAAATCCCTGACGGTTCGGCCTACAGGCACAGGTAGATTTCGAAGATGCAGACAGTGGGGCGTCTGTTTGTTGGGAATTGTGGAAGAAATGACCTTTTAGCCATGATGCCGCAGTTGGGAAAGCCCACTTCGAAATCTAACTTGTTTGCAGGCGGAGCCGGCAGGGATTTTTTTGTTTTTTGCTATAAAAGGTTGTTCCTATAAAAAACTTGTCAATATAAAAGTTTTAGATAATATTAAGAGAATTTATAATAAATTTAAGCGGATTTGATATCTTGTGAATTGACGAAGTTATGGATTTTTTTCTTCTAAAACCCCTCTTCCCCCCCTCCCTTGGGGCCATTTTTAATGATATCAAAAATATGTCATACATAAATATTCAGCCCTTTTCCTAGAATTAATAATAACTTTAAACGGATTCGATACGTGTCATAATTAAGAAGTTATGTTTTTTTTTCTGTTTACACAAAAATCCCCCCTTCTTGGTTCGATTTTCCCCATTAAGGAACTTGACCGAGATTTTATGCCCCTTGATTTTATGTATCAGTTTGTAAGAGATTTGTGCAGAATCATTGGAATTATCGTGTCCATAAAAAAAGTGACAGATAGATAGATAAAGTTTTGAACTGGGGGGGGGGGGTTCTGGGAGTCCTAATTGGCGTAGATCTGCAAAAATGTTTCACAAATTCCAACTTAGGGGAAATGTAATAGGTAGTATTTCTTACGAAATCTACCTAATACCCAATTTCAGGAATTAACAACAATATTCGAAAAATATCCGAACTCTTTTGTGCAGCCATGTATATGATCTATAGATTTGTATATATACTACATAGAATTTTATATTTTAGTTCAGTTAGGAAATGCGTAGCACAGTTTAAAATTCCCCTTCTGTAATTTCAGTTAATAAACGAAAATGTACTGGAGAACTATTGTGCTGCCTGTATATGGTCTACAGAATTTATACACACCAAGTAATAGACAAAAAAATGAGTTAAATTTAAAAACGCGTTCAGCAACTGGAAAAGCATATTACATATTATTCTAAACATTGTATGTATTAATAACGTTGCATTTAAAAATAAAAAGAAAACTGCCCAGTTAAACTGAGGGCATTGAGCTCACAGGCTATTCACACTAATTGTATATTATACTCTTATTTCGAAGAATTTGAAATAAGCCCCTCGAAAAATAAAGAAATCGACAATATATTAAGGGGGGTCATTCCCTCGTTACCTCCTTGATAGTTAACTAATGAATCTTTTAAACTAATTAGGGAAGCCTCTAATTACAATGAATATATATACAAAATTTGAAGAAAATCGGATAATTCTGCATGAAAAACCCATTTATCTAAATTAAAGAGGGATTACCTTCCCCCTTCATACTTAACCAATGAACCCCCAAAACTAATCAGGTAAGCGCCTTATAACAATGAACCTATAAACCAAATGTTAATCACATCGGATAATTTGGCATGAAAAACACATTTATCTAAATTAAGGGGGATTAGCCCCTCCCCTTTATACGTAACCAAGGAAATCCCAAAATTAATCAGGGAAGCGCCTCATCCCAATGCACTTATAAATAAAATTTGAATCAAATCGGATAATTCTGTATGAAAAACCCATTTACATAAATTAAGCGGGGGGATTAGTCCCCCGTTCCCCCCTTTACAATTAACCAATGATCCCCCAAAGCTAATCAGGGAAGCGCCTTATCACAATGAACCTATAAACAAAGTTTGAAGCAAAACTGATATTTCTATCAAGAGTTATCGCGTTACGTACATACAGAACGGGCGGGCACATTAGCTCTCAGGCTTTGATAGCCTGTGAGTTAAAAATTATGTATCTAATTTTCTTATTAATGTTACTAATGTTGTAAGAATATCTGTTATAGCGAAATCCGCATATATTTTCTCTTTAATTTCATTATAAACGGCATGTCGAATTGAATATTTTACTCTTTTTTAAAACTAATTAATAATAATGATGATTTTTCATATTGTAATAATTGAAGAAATTATTCAGAATGTTTTAAAGTATTAACTTTTCAAACAGCTAAATCCTTTCTGGTAGCAAAAAGTTTCGTTTTACTCTTATAAGAAAAAAAAACATAAGCAACGACGAGCATAATTTGTTACAGATGCAATTATAATAGCTTATTTCTCACGTACTTTGAACTTGAACTGAACTTTAAAATTTCTAAAACAAAATAATTTTCGTTGCAATTAATTACCTGGGAGTAATAGTTAACAACCGTGATTTACGTAATTCTAATTACAGCCAATGCCATATTCGGGAACTTCTGATGATTTTCATGTGACAGAAAGAACAAATTCACTTAAAAGTATCATTAAATTACATCTTGATTTCGCCGAATCGCTATTGTAAAAGAATGGGACAAAAGAATATCGGAAGATTTCCACGGAACATAAGAGACTTATCAGTCAGTCAGACATGAATTTAATGTTTTAATGATAGCGTTCAAAAACAACGTTGTCTGAAATTTTTAAGTCACTTAAAAAAAATTCAAATCTTATGATAAAAGTAGAATAAAAAATCCTTGACGGCTCGTCCTACAGGCACCAGGTAGATTTCGAAGACGCAGACCGTGGGGTGCCTGTTTGTTGAGAATTGCGGAAGATATTACCTTTTTGCCACGATGCGGAAGTTTGAACCGCCCACTTCAAAACCTAACTTGTTTACAAGCAGAGCCGGCAGGGATTTTTTTTTTTTAATTTTTTTTTTACTATAAGGGTTGGTCCTATAAAAAACTTGTCAATACAAAAGTTTTAGATAATATTAAGAGGATTTATGATAAATTTAAGCGGATTTGATATTATGTGAATTGACGAAGTTATGAATTTGTTTCTTCTAAAACCCCTCTTTCCCCCCCCCCTTGGGGCACTTTTTAATTATATCAAAACTGTCATACATACATTTGCAGCCCTTTTCCTAGAAATAATAACTTAAAACGGATTCGATATGCATCATAATTAAGACGTTATGGGTTTTTTTCTGTTTTCACAAAAAGCCTCCCCCCCCGCCCTTTTGGTTCGATTTTGCTCACTAACGAACTTGACAGAGATTCTAGCCTCTTGATTTTATGTACCAGTTTGAAGAGATTCGTGCAGAATTATTGAAGTTATCGTGTCCATAAAAAAGTGACATAGACATAGATAAATAGAGAGAGAGAGATAAATTTTTGAACTGGGGGTGGTTTTGGGTTCTGGGAGTCATGATCGGCGTAGATCTGCAAAAATTTTCCAAAATTTCCAACTTGGGGGAGAATGTAATAGGTAGTATTTCTTACGAAATCTACCTAATATTCATATCATGCGGGCCTCAACGTCGAATTTGCAAGACAATTTAACATTCATCACACACTATCTAATATTCTGAAAATTAATTTATACTCTGTTTAAATTAAAAGATGTATCGATTTAAATAATTCGAATCTATTTATATTCGAAAATGAATAATAGTAAATTTTACTTAACATAAATGACGATCAATATATAGAGAGAATATGTTATAATAGTAGAAAGTAATTGAAATAAAAATGACACAGATGGGGTTATAGGATAAAATTTGTACATAATTTTTATAATTCCAAGAAGCGAGTTAAAAATTGATTACGAAATTACATCGTTATATACAAAAACAAAGTTGGGTTATATAAAAGAGTGTAAAAATACATGTAATGCAATGTGTTTTCACGGGATTTTCCTGGAGCGAGAACTTGCATATTTTCTTCACCACACGGCTAAGTGCTTGTATCGGCACATAGGTGTATTCTTTAAGGGGATTTCTTTGAACATATTAGGTCCTTTACCGTATAAACATCTAATGGAAAAATCTGAATGGAGTATGCAAGTAGTTTTTAACTTGTATTATTCCCAATACTTTTATAGTTATTAGAAACAATAACGCGCTATCGCTAATATTAATATCATCATCATCATCATCATCATCATCAACCGTTTTCAATCCACTGCTGGATGTAGGTCTCCCCCAGATTTTTCCATTGTTGCCTGTCTAGTGCTTTAGTCATCCAATTAACACCGGCCACTTTTCTGATTTCGTCACTCCATCTTACTTGAGGTCGTCTTCTTGGTCGTTTTACATCTCTGGGATACCACTGTAGGGTGTTTGTGCTCCATCTATTGTCTTGTCTTCTTGCAATGTGCCCAGCCCATTTCCATTTTGGCCATTTAATTCTCTCGATAATGTCAAAAACTTTCGTCTGACTTCTTATCCACGTTATTCTCTTTCGGTCTCTTCTGGTTATGCCTAGCATACATCTTTCCATACTTCGCTGTGTTGTTTGTAATCTTTGTACCATCCGTTTTGTTAGTGTCCAAGTTTCTGCTCCATAAGTTAGTGCAGGCAAAACACATTGGTTAAACACCTTTCTTTTCAAACAAAGAGGCATGTTACTTTTCAGAATAATATTGTTCTTCCCAAAAGCACTCCATCCATTTCTTATTCTTCTATTGATTTCATTCATGATACTGTTGTCTGAAGATATTTCTTGTCCAAGGTACACATAACTTTCAACATCTTTAATCTCAGTGTTGTTGTAGACGATTTTCTTTTTTGATGCAAATGAATTGAACATCACCTTAGTCTTTTCCAAATTTATTTTTAATCCCACATTAATGCTAGCTTCTGCCAAATCTTTTAGCATATTTTGCAATTCTTCAGGGCTATTACTGAAAATTAAAATGTCATCAGCAAACCGGAGATGGCTTAAATATTCCCCATTTATTCTAATCCCTTTGTTTTCCCAATCCAGCTTCTTGAAAATACTCTCTAAGACAGCAGTAAAAAGCTTAGGCGAAATGGTGTCTCCTTGTCTTACTCCTCTTTCAAGCTTGATCTTCGCTTTTCCTTTGTCCAAACGGATGGTGGCTGTTGCTTTCTTGTAGATCTTCTTTATGATATTGATATAAGGTTTGTCTATACCAATGTTCTCCAGAGAAGTAATTACTGCAGATGTGTAGACCGAATCAAATGCTTTTTCATAATCAATAAAGGCAAGACAGAGAGGTAAATTATATTCTTTATGTTTTCCTATAACTTCCCTTACTGTTTGAATATGATCCATTGTGCTAAATCCACTTCGAAATCCTGCTTGTTCTCTAGGTTGAGCTGAGTCCAGAGCTGATTCAAGTCTTGTCGTTAAAACTTTGGTGAAAATTTTATAAATCACTGACAGTAAGCTGATTGGACGGTAGTTTTTAATGTTTTCCTTTTCTCCTTTCTTATAAAGTAACACCATCACAGCATTATTCCAATCTTCTGGTACATCTGATTTCTCGAGACATTTGGAAAACAGTAAGGCTAGCATTTTTGCAAATTCTTCTCCTGCTTCTTTGATAAGATCAATTGTAATTCCATCTTCGCCAGGGCATTTACCTTTTTTCATGCCTCTAATGGCTTGTACAACTTCATCTGTCATCACTGGGATTATCTCTTCAGTTTCTGTTATGTTTACTAGTGGATCACGTAGGTTGATTTCCCTTTGATCTTCACATTTATATAGATCGTTATAGAATTTTTCGACAATGTGTACTATTTCATTATTGATTTTGGTGATTGTTCCATCTGCTGTCTTCAGTGCAAAAATACCTTTTCTTCCAACACACAGTTTGCGCTTAGCTGATTTTAAACTTTTGTTATCTTCTAGAACTTTTTTGACAAGATCACAGTTAAATTTTCTGATATCTTCTGTAACACATTTTCTTACCGTTTTACATAATTCTGCATATTCAACTCTTGATTTAGGATAGTTTTTCTTCATTTTAAATTCTCTGCGTTTCTTCATCAGTCTTCTTGTTTCTTCTGTTATTTTCTTTGTTTGCTTTACTTGTGCTTCACCAGCTATCGTCCTTGCAATTTCTTGTAGAGTATTTGTTATTTTCTTGTTCACTACTGTAACATCTTGTTCTTCTTCTAAGATTGATTGAAGTACTTGAAAACGATTTTTAAGTTCTAAATTAAATTCTTCTTTATGTTTCTGGAGATTTATAATATCGACTGATTTCTTTGAGCATTGCAAAAGCTTCATTCTTTCCACTTTAGTATTTAAAAGCAGTTTGCATCTAACTAACCTGTGATCGCTTCCTGTATTGAAGTTATTGAGAACGCTGCAATCCTGAATAAGATGCTTTTTGTTTGTCAAGATGTAGTCGATTTCACTTGTTGAGCCATTTGCACTACGCCATGTCCATTTTCTTTGTGGCTTTTTCTTGAAAAATGAATTCATGATATACATCTGTTCACATTCTGCAAATTCAATCAATCTGTTTCCTCTTTCATTACGCACCCCATATCCATGAATTCCTACTGAGAACTCACCTTTCTTTTTTTCCCCAATTCTAGCATTCCAGTCTCCCATTATTAATTTTATGTAGCATTTTCCTTTTTGATGCATTGAAGCTACTTCTTCATAGAAATCCTCAATTTCTTCATCAGTATAGCTAATTGTTGGTGCATAAACTTGGGTAATTTGCAGTTTGTATCTTTTTGACACTTGTATAACTAACCTTGCAACTCTATCTGATGCACTATCATATTCTACGATGTGATTCTTCCACCTTTTATGAATCAGAAATCCTACACCACTTGTTTTTCCATCTTCTGTACCTCTGTAGTACAATACATGTCCACTAGCAAGATCAATCTTCTCTTCACCTTTTCTTCTTATTTCGCATAATCCTAGGATGTCCCAGTTGATTCTTTCTAATTCTTCTTCAAGTTCCTGTAAACGACTTTCAGAAGATAAGGATCGTCCATTATACGTAGCCAAGGTCATCAACTTATGGCAGCCAAACCGAGCCCGGTGATTCTTAGCACCCTCTGTCTTCATGTCTTTCTGATCGCTGCCGTAATCAGGAACATGCAGACTGCCGGGAATTGAGGGCCGTGATTTGTTTTGTGAATTCATGGTAAAATAAGGGGGGAGGTGGCCAAATTCCTCCACGCTGGCCAAGCGGGTTGGAGGAAGCCCATCCGCGTTCGTTCCCCATGCACTAGGCAAGGGTACTAACAGGCTGCACCGATGGAAGGTGCGGATTGGACATCAAGTCCCTGCTCCCAGTCGATTCCTTTAAGTCCTCCTCTGAGGCATTTAAAGGGTCTTCTCCTAGTTAACAAGCAGAGGCTATTAAACAGCCCAATATTAATATATATATACATATATATATATATATATATATATATATATATATATATATATATATAGAGAGAGAGAGAGAGAAATGCAGATATATATATGCAAATATGCATCGATTATCATTCAGAATATCGTCTCATTAAGTATCTCTTAATTTTGTGCTGCATATATTTTAATGTCACAGAATTTAATATTATTATTAAGATTGTCTATAGTTTAAAATAAAATAAAAATATTTTTGTTGATGTATTTGATCTATTTTCCAATTTGATAAAATAGTTCCTATTTATTTCATCAACTGCCAAAGCAACTTTTAGCTGCTATGTGCTCTCGTGAAGAATAATGTGGGCTTTTAACTAGTTGAAATATCATTGATTGGGTATGTTTTACTTCTACTTTTCTTTATCATTTTTTTATTAAATCCGTTTTTGTATCATTTAATAATGTTCCATAATCATTGATTTTTTACCTATTATGTTTAGTTATTCACTATTAGTACATTTTTATTCAATTTCCTTTACACGAGGCTTCGTAATTGAGTGGGCAATTTGAATAAAGTGAATTCGACTCAGGCTTAATTACTCAAACAGAAATCAATTACGATTTACTTATATTTGTGGAATATTGCCCTTCATGAAGAGTTTCACAATATAAGTTTCCATTTGCTCTTTGTAATATTTTTACCTTCTGCACATTGGATTTTTTTCTCCACATACCTTTATTTTTTCCACATTTAATTTTGAGAATCTTACATTTTTGGATATACGAGGTGTGGTTATTAAATAACGAGACTGATATGAGAAACGATACTTATTCTAAATAAATTTATATTTAACTTTTATCCCCTTCAACATACATTCCTTCTCTATCTATACACAGCTGCATATTTTTCAAAACAATGCTGCAGATCATCAGTTGTAAGCCTCTTCAACAACTTTGCCGTTTTTGCTTTTACTTGTTCAACAGACTGAAAACGTGTTCTCTTCAAGTGTTCCCTTTCCCCTGTATCCTGTTCTCACTTTTGGGAACAGGTAGAAGTCACACGGTGGCAAATACCGAGGATGGTAAAGCACAGGAGCTTGTCCTTCTAGCTTGTCCGCTAGTAATCGCTTCACATATAAGGCATTGTGAGCTGGCGCGTTGTCCAGGTGCAGAATCCATCCACAAATCTGGTCTTTTCTTCCTTACTCTTTCTCTCATCTTGATTAGTACTTTATCGATCATCCGAATGCTCAGACAGCGGTTTTTCCGTACAGTTTCATTAATTTTCTGAACGTTTTCTTCCGTTCTTGCAGTCACAGGTCGGTCGGGATGTTCATCATCTTCGATCTCTTCCCGACCTTCAGAAAACAATCTGTGTCATTCAGAAACTCGCTCACGTGACATAACATTATCACAAAATACCTCCTTTAATAATCGTAAACATTCCGTTGGTGATTTTTGAACGTTTCCATTTCAGTCTGTTGAACTAGTAAAAGTGAAAACGGCAAAGTTGTTGAAGACAGAGGCTTACAACTTACGAACAGCAACATATTTTTTTTTTTTTTTTTTTTTTTTAACTATGGAAGACTCTGTGCAGTTGTGTATAGATAGAGGAGAAATGTATGTTGAAGGGAATAAAAGTTTAATATAAATTTATTTGGAATAAATATCATTTCTCACACTAGTCTCGTTATTTAATAACCACGCCTCGTGTGTCTTTGTATTGTATTATAGTTATCTGTTCATATATTGTTGATGTTTTACATGATTTAATAGTTATTATTAACAAAGGTTATATATATATATATATATATATATATATATATATATGCAAGGATTTTCAGCTGCAAACGGATTCTGTTGTGAAAAAAAAAGAGGACATCTTGGAAGACTAATTTTAAAACTGATGCGGCAACTCGACACTAGCTGGTTACTAAAAAATAATCGCAAGATTAGCAAAAAAAAAAAAAAAAAAAAAAAAAAAACCTTTTTTGTTGATAAAATCTCAGTAAAAAGTAAAAAAGTAAAACGTATTGAATGTCACCTTAATGCCACACTCCTTAGCTTTAAATTCGACAGCACGTCGAATCAAAAAGACACCTGAGCTTTCACCGCTTTTCCTACACAACACTTACTATAGCGGAAGGATTCTCGGCACAGTACTTAATTTATCTTTGCTGCATTAAATACAGCGGTCTTTGACCGGCGGAAACATTTGAAGCCCCAACTCATCCGGCTTCAACTCTGATGGTTTTACTTATCAGCAGTACCTGATTTACGACAGGGCATTCGGGGAACGGGCCCAAGTCCCCCGATTTTCAGGGGACCCCAAATGCAATTGAAGATTTTTCAATTATTGGCCAAAACAGTTTAACTGTCAAACAAAATTAAAATGGAAAAATCGGTTTGTCAAAAATTGTCTATGATTTGTCAAAGTAACCTCATTTTTTCCTGATTGTCTTTTAACAATTTATGTGCAGGAATGTATAGAACTCCGTTTTTGGGATCGCCATATTTTTTCATTTTTTTTATTTAATTTATCTGTAAAGCCCACATGGTTAACAGGGACAAAGCCATGTGGTTCTGCTAGTTACTTGTATAAATTTATTTATTTATTTTTTTTTTTTTCTGTGAAAGCTTATATTTGAAGAAAAAGTTACTTGATTTATAGGATATGCTAATATTTTAAATAATTTAAACTTGGTACTGCGGTAAATTTATTATTAGTTGTTGCATACTTTATCATTCCAGATATATGGACTTGCATAGAGAAAGGTAATCAGCACCACACAGTTTATTATAAAATTCAATAAAAAAATTCATAATTATAAAATAATTATTTAAAATTAAATTAATGATTATCAAATTTAATTTTTTAATTGATATTTTAAAGAAATTATTAAAGACAATAGTGGATATCTTAATAAGTACTGCTTTCGATATTATAATTTTTTTTAATTCAAGGCCACTGTGAGCATCGGTGCAAGGGGGACCTCATATGCATTTGTGCCCAGGGCTCCCAAATTTGTAAATCAGTCCCTGCTGATCATAGGAAATATTAAGACTATATATATTCATTTTCTTACGAAAAACTTTGCACAAATGTGCGTCCTTCACCTGGGACTAATGTTGTCAGACAGACGTGCGACAGACTGATTTTCTGGGCTTCTAAAACACGTTCCACGGTACCGATATGCGAAAAATCAAAAGTTTTAATTTTTCATTAAGCACAAATTCATTACATTTTTTGCTGTGTTCGTTGAATTTTTGAAAGTCTAAGAATCGAATACAGGTGTTAATTTTAATAAATAGGCGTAAGAATTTTACAATTCTAAAAGATCTTAATGTAATCTATACAAGGAAAGACAAATTTGCCCGTGAGTAATGCTGACGTCATTTTGACGTTGGCAACATGTGATGATTAAATTTTGCTTTTACGGAAATTTTTTAAACTTCTAAACATCGCACATTTTCAATTTTTACATCGTCGAATAGGAAAAAAATATTTTATTTCAAATGCAATTTGTTTGAAAACTATCATAATTTACTGATTTTATAAATAAGGGTGGATCAAATAAAAACGGAAGAGTGGTTATAATTTGGTTTATTTTTGTATGAGTGTGGTGATCTTTGTGTACAGGGTAGAGTGGTTAGGTAAGGAACGCAACTCCTACTAAGGAAATGAACTTGCCCTAGGTAGTCACGCAAAAGCACGTGATATGCGCTGGCGATCGGCCAACAGTTTCGTCCTTCAGGCAATCAGTTGTTTTTATTCATATCCGTCTGCAGAATGTTTGCGAGTAAAAGAGAGCAACCGAGTATTATTCGTTATTTAGTGATTGAAGAAGTTGGATTTCGCGAAGCGCATCGGCGAACGGAGAACATGCATTGTCATTGACTCGGGTGCGGGATGGACACAAGCACTTCCACAAGGGAAACTGGTGAAATTTCGGTGGACTGTCTTATAATACCCACCGTATAGTCCGGATCTTTCGGCATGTGACTATCCAATCTTTGGTCCACTGAAAAAGGCATTGAAGGGTCGCCGTTTCTATTCGAACAGCGAAATCATGGACAATGTTCGCAACTAGTTCCGATTTCAGCCAACGGAATTCTACGAGCAAGATATTCACCATTTGGTGTAACAGTGGGACAAGTGCTTGTGTAGATTTGGGTTGGGTTGATTATTGACGGCCAATTATCTACACTTGGGATATAGTCCCGGGGGAGTGCCCTTCGTGGGGGTCTTTCTAAGGGAACCTAACCCGTATTTACGCATGGAGAAATCCACGGCTCGAAGAAAACCACGAAAACTCCGAACGATTAGGCCGACGGGCGCGATTGGGATCGAACCCAGCACCTCCCGTCTACCAGCTTCGAGAGCAGAACCTCTCAGCCACTGGTGGGGCTCCTGTGTAGATTTGGAGATTGTGTTTAAAATAAACCTTGTCATTTCATTCTGTGGCTCGTGTTCAGTTTTCATTTGATCTACCCTAATAGTTTAACAATTTTCAAGCATGGATTTTTGTTTATCATCGCTATCGCGTGAAGACGATTACGAATGATGAACCCGTTTGCACTTAAAACAATATAAATAGTTCAATATTTCTGTCCGGCTAATATTCCATAATGAATTTAAAACTTCATTAATAAATGAAAAAAACAAAAACACGTATTTAACAGTCGTGTAATCAAACGACGCGCTTAGAGCACTGAAATTGTCAGAATCAAAAAGTCAAAAAATTAAAATTGCACTTAATATTCTTTATTACTTAAAACATGATAAAATTGTAGGGAAGATGTTAAACTACATTAATATTATTCAATGTCAATTACTTCAAGCATTTCAGCTATACACATTGCCTTTATCAGCGATAAAAATACAACTGTAATTGCCTATTCATGTCAATTACTCCAAGCACTTCAGCTATATACATATCCTTCATCAGTGATAAAAAATAGAACTGTCATTACCTATTCATGTCAATTACTACAAGTACTTTCAGCTATACACATGGCCTTCATCAGGGATAAATATACAACTGTCATTACCTATTCATGTCAATTACTCCAAGCACTTTCAGCTATACACATGGCCTTCATCAGAGATAAAAATACAACTGTCATTACCTATTCAATGTCAATTACTCCAAGCACTTTCAGCTATACACATAGCCTTCATGAGGGATAAAAATACAACAACTGATGAAGGTTATGTGTATCACTAAAAGTGCTTGAAGTAATTGACATTGACTAATATAATATTAATGTAGTTTAACATCTTTCTGACAATTTTATCATATTTTAAGTAATAAAGAACATTAAGTGCAATTTAAATTTTTTAGCATTTTAAAGATTTTACGATTCTACTCATTTATTTGCTTAATCAAAGTGTTCAGTAAGCAGCGAAATTTTTGGCGATTTCTTCGGCTATTAACTCCTGGCATGCGGTTAATATGAAAGCATCGCTTTTAATATTTTTTTAACCTGTATTTGAATACGGTATTAATATTTTTCATATAAAAATGCTTTTTGATATTGTTAGTGGAAAACCTAAAAATATATATATTAAAATGTAAAAAAAAAAAAAAAAAAACTTACAGTTTTCAATTTAAATTTTAAAAAATGTTTCGATCTATATTCTGTAACCCGGGAAGGCCTGATTGGATCATCCAGTTTTTATAACGTAATTATTGATGAAAACCATATTTTCTAAGAAAATGTAAATGTCCCCCCCCCCTCCCCAATTAAATAAAACACTGGAATAATCCAGAATGCGCTTAATTATTCAAAACATATGACAGTTTTAATTTATTATAATCTTGTTAATTCTTAAAGACATTGAGGGAGAGATCTCTTTAAGGAATATATAAGTATTTCACGCATTAATATATATATGTAATTTTTATATATATACAGTAAAACCTCTAAATAACGGATACCTCGGGAGCACAGAATTTGTCCGTTTTTTGGAGGTGTCCGCTATTGAAAGTTTAAAATGTACAAATATATAGGTTTTGGGGATCACAAAAGTGTCTGCTCAATAGAGGTGTCCGCTATTCAGGAGTGTCCGTTATGGAGGTTTTACTGTATATATATATTATTTATAATATATATATTATTATATTATATATACTATTTATAATATATATATATATGTAATAATGATGTAATAATAATAATTAGACTGGTGAGATTATTGAAGAGTCTTTTGTAAAAAACTATACTATTTTAATCTCTGGAGTAAAACACAGTTATATATACAGACTAATTACAGGTTATATACAGGATTAAGGGAAATAGGGGGTGATTCTGCCGCAGTTACCGGCATTTTACGCGTCCTTCCGGAGCTAGGCCGTCTGCCTAAAGCCAACCGGACAAGTCAATCGCCAAAGTAAATCTGACGATAATCTTAATATTCCGTTCCCAGGCTAGAGAGGTGAAACGCTTTAGTCATCATCTTTATTGTGAATCGTTATTGCTGACCTAATGAGTTTCCGTGGGAACTCGGCCGCTCCTCTTCTAGCTGCGGTCGACATGTTATGGGAAGTGCAAAACCACATGCATCCCATTCACATATATTATATTATATTATATTATATATTAATATATATATATATATGTATATATATATATATCTTAAAATGTATATATATATATATATATTGCATAAACCGACGGATCTAAAATATTTTAAAACTTCGAATTTCTTATTTACTCTTTTTAATAATATTCAGTTGCTTAAAAACATTGCATACACTTTTTCATCAACAACAGATTCCGAATATCAAGAATAAATAATTATTATTCATATAAATAAGTAGAGAAAAAAAAATACCAGATGTTTAGAAAAACTATTTACACTTTCCTTACCAACAAAAAGTCTCTAACATCAGGTCAGAAATGAACATTTATTCTTCGTCACATTTGAATGTTTTTTAGAACCTAGTTATAATCTGTACTAATAAAAGAAATACAGGGTCATTCATAATTCCCTCCGGGGTTTCGAAACGTTATAGTAAAAAAACGAAGACGAATATGAAAAAAAAGAAACATATGAAATGATTCCGAAACTATTCAAGTTTTACTTACATACATTACAGGTGTTCTATGTGTGAACCCTTGGTCACACGGCATACATCCATGCGATAGTCCAGTTCCTGCCATACTCCGTTTCTTTAAATTTCCGGTACCACACATGAATTGTTTTGTCAGTTGGTCCCTGTTTTCGATATTTATTACGAAAGGCCCGTTGAACTGACACCACTGATTCAGATTTAAAGAAACGGAATATGGCAGGAACTGGACTATCGCATGGATGTATGCCGTGTGACCAAGGGTTCACACATAGAACACCTGTAATGTATGTAAGTAAAACTTGAATAGTTTCGGAATAATTTCATATGTTTCTTTTTTTCATATTCGTCTTCGTTTTTTTACTATAACGTTTCGAAACCCCGGAGGGAATTATGAATGACCCTGTAGTTTTGTGTATTTGTCTGCTAGCGATGGCTAGGAAAATTTATCGCCCGTAGAGGTTTGAAAATTTGGATGGGGATAGTTCAAAGCAGGTCCTGATGCACTTGAGGCTCAGATTTTTAATTTTTTGATAATTAACCTTTAGAACGCCGCAAACCGCATAAAAAAAGTATGAATTTTAATGCTTTCAAAAAATGTGGAAAAAGTTTGATTTTACGGTTTTTACCCCCCCCCCCCCTCCCCTGTTTATGTTTTTTGAAGCTCGCATCGGTCTCAATTTTAGAGACACGAAAAAATAAAAAGTATCCACTTAATTCGGATACTTCTTCCTCTATGACTGTGTAATTTGTTTTCAAAAATACGAATATTAACCCTTTCAAAAAAATCGCAACTGGTAACCACTTCGTGCCTCCCTCTTTTTCGGAGATACTCTTTTTTTTCTACACTAAAGGTGACTAACTGTCAGTATTTTTACATAATCTTTTTACGCGTATTTTGTACACTCGATTTACATCACATTTAAAAAAAAAAAACATTAGGAGGATTAAAAGTATTAAAAAATAAATAAAATTTGCAAAATTTTCGCTCAGAACGTGAATACGCAGGTAGCTTTTGCTCATGTTTCTACAACTAAATATCCATATTTTTGGACGAAAATTGTAAGCAGGTCGAAATGTATTTATAACGTATAAAATTTTCAAAAAGTTCGGACGATAATAACTGTTTTGTTTTTAATATTAAACGAAGCTACGAGGAAAAAAAAAATTGAGAAGAAAACACAGCCTATTTTTAACTATTAATTTATCAATATTTGTCCACGAATTTTTTACTCTGGCTTTCAAAAACCCTTCTGTTTATAACCGATAACAATTTCAAAAGAGTTTGGCCAATAAGAAATATTTTTTTAAACTATTAAATGACCCGATGTGGGAAAAAAAAGTCTTCTTACACTAAATATTAATATTTTTTCATAGATTTTTTGTAGTCGATCAGTCTTTGAAACCGTTATATTTAATGACTCAAAAAAATTTCAAACAGTTTGGACAATAAAATCTATATACGAGTATATATATATATATATATTAAATGATCCAATATTGAAAAATAATCAGCACGTTCCAAAATTCTGAATACGCTATTTTTTTATTTTTTTGTCCAAATACGAAAAAGCATATAACACCCATTTAAAGAGCATACATTTTTCAAAAATACGACGCAATCGGTTATAATATATATATATATATATATATATATATAATTATAATATCTTTGAATTTCAAAAAACATTATTTAAGTTCTCGTATATATATATATATATATATATATATAATTATAATATCTTTGAATTTCAAAAAACATGAATTAAGTTCTCGTATATATATATATATATATAGTTATAATACCTTTGAATTTCAAAATATATTAGTTCTTTCAACATTACTAACATATATATACATAGCGAGGGTCTCCGACACTAAGTTCGTTTGGAAAGATTTTAGTTTAAAAATATAAAATTCAAGCAAAATCGGGTTAAAGATATGTGAGGTTTATTTAAGGTTATTACCAAGGACAACGCCGGGCGGATCAGCTAGTTGTTTACATAAAGTACGACAATAAGGTAAATTTCCATCTTATAAAATATTGTAAAGCATGCGATATTTTTTATGAATTTTATAAAGTTTCTTATACTATAAAAAATTACATATACTTATTATTCACACATGCCTGTAAAACTTGTTTTACAGCAACAATACAACATTTGTGGAAAGCTATATTTACACTCTTTTATTTAGCTCAACCTAGTCAACACACAAACTTTACTTTTCAGGTGGTCAGCGGAGAAGTTGGCGATCTCTCGAGGTATCCAATCGACGCAGAATAATCAAAGGATTTTTGATAATGATTTTCGAAAAAAGAAAATTCTGCAATTAGCAGAAATATTAATTAAGTTACTTGAAAAAAAAAATGTTTATATATATCGTGCAGGGTTTTGTTCGAAAGATCTCGTAACACCGAACTCAAAAATATATTCAATTTAATTTTAGGTAGTATATTTTCAGAGATATCGTTGAAAGTGTACCGCAAAAATACGTCCCTCCCCTCTTATTTTCGAATCTACTGTAACTAAAATTATGAAAAAAATTAGTGGTAGTAGAAGTTTGTTAATTAATGAATAGTAATTAATAAGTTAATATACGGGACCCTTTGAGCGCGAGTTATACCCGCACTTGACCCATTTATTAATATTTAAAACGCTTAACCTGCAATTACATTACATATGTATTTATATGACTAAATAGTTTAAGGAGATTTTTAAAATTATAAAGTGAAACACGATTATATACACTGTTACTTCCTGTAGAAATATGTTACTATATATCAGGGGGAGAGGGGGGGAGGGGCTCTGTCCTCCTGAATCTCTTGTTTCTTTATTAATTTGATAATCTCAACACTCTAGAATTTAGTATCTTGAATCTTGTACCTAAATTAAAATATTGATTTGGTAGTAAAGACAATAATTAGTTCGAATGATTAATTATTATCATACATATTTTATTAATTATTTATAGTACTAATTATTCAAGTCCCACCAGTGGCTGAGAGGTTCTGCTCTCAAAGCTGGTAGACGAGAGGTGCTGGGTTCAAACCCCTACCGCGCTCGTCGACCTAACCATTCGGAGTTTCACGTAGTTTTCTTCGAACCTTTCCCTAAATACGGATTATTAGAAATACCCCCACGAACGCAACTCCCCCTCTAGCGCCTATATCCCTCGAGTAGATAATCGGCCGTCATAAATCAACCAACCGAATTATTCAATTTATTTGAAAATGAATACTTCAGACCATCCCATATTTTCTTTATTGCTACGCCACTGATTATACAAACATAATGGCGAACTGCTTAAGTTATAATCGTTCCAAGATCAGAATAGTTCGAAGCTCCGACTATTGAAAAAACACATAATGTCCATACGAATAATGACACACCGACAAAACCTGCGTGTTCGTAGATTAAGATAAAAATATAATAAATATGACAAAAAATATTTTTTCTTAATTTCTGAAGCCAATGTATTTTTTATCTTTAAAATTTTTAATAAAAAAAAGAGTTGCACCAAGAATTTTTTTTTTTTTTTTTTTTGTAATTTTAGATAAAAAAGAAAAGAAACATTTGCTATTCAAAAACATTTTATTAAACCCACATTTTGTAAAGCAGATGGCAACCGTAGGACATCACTTAGTAAATAAATACGAAAGAGGGATTGAAGTTTTTTTTTTTTTTTTTTTTTTTAGAAACACTGAAGTACATATGCACCAGGAAACGATGATATGCAGAGAGAAGCTGGATGTTCGTAGATTTCAGATAAAAATTAAAAAAGGTAAGTAAAGGATCAGGGTCCATAAGCCGTGATTTTGGCCCCATGAAATAGTATAACAAAATCGGATTTTAGTCTGACTTATTTATTTCACATTTTAATATTAGAAGGTTTATCCTGTACGATTTCAACAATATTTTTTGCATTTTGTTTGGATTTATATGACTTACACAAGCTCAAAGTTCGTATTGTTCACAGTTTTTGATGAAAAATACGTAATTTCTCCTACATTTACCTCAATTATTTATATGAGTGCAATCGTGCAACACTTTCTTCTTTACATATATTATAAAATACATCAAAATGTACAATACATGTAGAAATAAAAGTGTTGCAAAGCTACGCTCATAGTAAAATATTTTAAAATCTATTAAAAATTGAGGTAAAATTAGGAGAAATTGCGTATTTTTCATCAAAAACTACGAATAATATGAACTTTTGAGCTTGTGTAAGTTATATAAAAACGAACAAAATGCAAAAAATAGTGTTGAAATCATACCGTATAAACCTTCTTATATTAAAAAGTGAAATAATTAAGTCAGTATAACGAAATCGAATTGTAGTCTTATTTCATGGTCCAAAAAACACGGCTTTTGGACCCTGATCCTTTATTTATAATAAACAAAATATTTATGAGAATAATTGTTTAAATTATTTATCAGCGCCATTATTAAAAATTCAATATTTTAAATATTTTGGATAGAAAATTTACGATACTAAATTTTAAAGATTTGTGATTATCATATTAGTGAGACAACGGGTTCAGGGGAGGGGCAAAGCTTACCCCCCTCCCCTTATTTAATAAAATGTTTTCACAGAAAATAATCAGTCCTATAAAAAATCCTGGAGTATCAATGCATGTGATCTATTTCGTGATGCAGATCAAAATTTCAACATAGCGTACACAAGAAAGTTCATGAAAAGCCGTGTAAAGTTTGTTTAAATTTGTCTACTTACATAAACAAACAGAGGCTAATAACCACAAGGTTTCATATGGCGGCTTGCTTTTAGGATAAAATGGATCAAACATGTAGTACCCAAAAGTCAGTGCCAGTACTGCTTAATTTGCGGGTCGTATCATAGGAAAAAAAAACCCGAGTCTCAAAAAAGATAAAGCAGGTGAAAATGCCTCAAATATATAGGCATAATCGCCACCTGATTTAGTTATGGTTGGTTGGTTATTTGATTTATGACGGCCGATTATCTACTCTTGGGATATAGGCCCTAGGAGGAGTGCCCTCCGTGGGGGTATTTTGAAGGGTTGGTTGGTTGATTTTATGACGGCCGATTATCAACACGAGGTATATAGGCCCTGGGGGGAGTGCCCTCCTTGGGGGTCTTTCTAAGGGATCCTAACCCGGGACTTACGGCAAGATTCGAAGAAAACCACGGAAAACTCTGAACGGTTAGGTCGACGAGCGCGACAGGGGTTTGAACCGAGCACCTCCCGTCTACCAGCTTTGAGATCAGAACCTCTCAGCCACTGGTGGAGCTGATTTAGTTTTGAACATTCAACTTCAGCGTAGCTCCAACGTTGAAAAAGCATCACGATGGTCCACACGAACAATGACATACAAAGAGAGAGAGATCCTGAATGTTCGTAGACATAAGATAAGATAAACATAAAATATGACAAAGTTTTTTTTTTTTTTTTTTTTTTTTTTTTTAAGAATTTCTGAATTTGAGATATTTTTCTCTTTAAAATTAACAGAAAATTGAAAATTTTACAGCTAAAAAAAACTTTCGTTATTTCAAATTACAAAGGAAACAAAGTTTTTAGTAATAAAGAAAAAAAAAAAACATTTTAAACGCATGCTTCAACTGACAAACTGGAAGACAAGATCGAAATAAGAGACGGAATTGAGGATTAGCAAAATTTTCAAAACAGCTGATTATTTTCCACGAAGACAGCTCGTATAGTTCGTAGAATTTTCAGCACATTTAAGAGAGAAAATAAAATAGAAAAAAATAATATATAGTTTCTAAATTCAACATGATTATTGTCGCAAAATAATTGAGAACTGTACAGCTGAATTTATTTTTATGCGAAAAAGAACAGTTATGATTATTAATAACTAATGAAAGTAGCACCCAACGAAATAAGTTTCCAATAAGTTTATTAAAATTTAAATGAATTTATAAAAATACAAAAATATTTCCAATGGGAAAAATCAAGTCTTATATTAGGTTATTTAGCTTCAAAAACAGTTATTTTAAACTATACTTTCCATAATAATACTAGCTGGTGTCATAACGATAATGACAACGACTTATCGTCGTTGTCATTATCGTGTCATGAGCGTTTTTATCGCTCATACATTCTCTTCTAAATATAGCAAAATTTCGATTTTTGCATTATCGAATAGAAAAAAAAACCGCACTTTTATATGAAATTAGTTTGAAAACTATCGCAATTTAGAGACTTCTCAACTTCGTAATCAATCACAACAATGAACATTTGTTCGCTACAATAATGAAAAGTAGCTAAAAAGAAACAGTCACAGTTGTCAATTAATTGTTAATTGTGGTAAATTAATTACTAGCAAATTAAAAAGGAAAAAAGAAAAAGAAAGGTTTTGTTTAGCATTCCATTAATCTATCGTAAATAACATCACAAAATAAATATTTTAAGTTATTTTGGATAGAAGTTTTAAGACACTAAATTCTAGAAAGTTAAAGAATGATTTTAAAATAAACAGTAACTGAACAGTTCGGGGGGCGGGGGCATGTGAAATATTTTCAAGAAAATAAATGGTCTTTCAGCAATTTTGTAATGCAGCTGATAATTTTAGCATCGAGTAAAGAAAAAAAAACGTACGTAATAATGAGTCATTTTAAATTAGTTTAAATTTGTCTACTTACATAAACAAACGGTACGTAATGAATCATTTTAAATTAGTTTACTTACATAAACAAACGGCGGCTAATAACCTCAAGGCTTCATCTGGCGGCTTGCAGTTGGGATAGAAAGGATCAAGCATGTAATACCCAAAAGTGAGGGCCAGTACAGCTTGAGTTGCGGGTCGTATCACAAGCAGACCGACCCAGAGTCTCAAAAATGCTATAGCAGGTCCAAATGCCTCAATTATGTAGGCATAATCGCCACCGGATTTAGTTATGATCGTTCCAAGCTCAGCGTAGCACAAAGCTCCAAACATTGAAAAAACACCACATAATGACCACACGATTAACGATACACCGAGAGAACCTGCGTGTTCGTAAACTCCTTTAGGAGAAACGAAAATCCCGGAACCTATGATGGTTCCCACAATGATGGCCACTCCATTGATAAGGGTTATACGCTTCTTTAGCTGTACATCTGATTGTTGTTGTTGAGTCTCTAATTTATCATTGAGGGGCTGTGTTGATTTGCTTGCCATCACTGTGATTTGTGCATAAACAACAACTCAAACAGAGCTCTGTTTTTGATGTCTTAACATAGTGAGCTTTGTGTTAGTTGTGAGCTGTCAAATTCACTAGAAGCCGATTTTAAAACACGCTCCCTGGAAAGGATTTTCCTTTAGCCGCCGCCGGAAGTATGAAGGTTGCGTCAGCTGTCATAATGTCAACGCATGCGCCGATTGTGAAGGAGGGGGAGCGGTCATGACGTTCTGTGTCGTCATATCCCTTTTAGACTGTTTTGGGAAGTAGAGAGGAGAGAGGGAAGAGAAAAACGAAAGTTATCATTTTATTTGCTGTAATAGTATTTATTTCATAGATCATTTATTTTAAAGATGTGCGCGTTTCGGTTTGGTGAATAAAAAAGTAAACAGCTTAATGCTTTTTATTTATAAATAATCTATTTTAAAGTTATTAAGAAATCAATAAAAAATATTTTTTTTAAATGTAGTTAAAAGTTTAATCGTTATAAATATTCTAAATCTAGAAGATCATACTGTCCGACCACGAATTGTGTGGAATATTATCAAGGGTAAAATAAGGACGATTCCAAATACAGACGTCTGGCAGGGAGAAATAAGAAATATAATTACTAGAGAAGCAAACTTCCACCAGTAACATTTAATATAATTATTCGTCTTATTTTAGCGCCTTAATCCTGCAGCATTTCTATCCAGAAAATTTCTATTCCGTTTAACTGGTGGGAGTTTTCTCTTGCGGTAATCAGGCTTTAGTTGTCACCCCTAATAACTAGTCGATTCTTCCATTTCCGCCTTTAAACCGGATGTTCACCTTTCCATCTAATCGGTGGTACAACAGTACATGTTTTGCTTATCCATTTTTCAATTAAATGAAAAGTTTTCCATATCCCGTTTATACTGTTTTGGGAAACAGAGAGGATAGAAGGAAGGAAAAAAAAAAACGAAATTTAACATTTAATGTTGTGATAAATATTTATTTCGTAGATCATTTCTAAGATGTGCTTGCGTTTCGGTTTGATAAATGAAAAAGTACATAACTTAACTCTTTGTAATTAATTATAAGTAAAATGTTTCAGAGAAAATCAGTTAATCAGTTAAGACATTTTTTAACTTGTTTTAAATATTTTTAACTCTGGAAGATCCTACATGTTTTACTTATACATTTTTCAATTAAATGAAAAATTCTTCTAATGAGATGTGTTGCTTGTTGCATATGACTATTTTTCCCCAAATTCCAATATGTACATAGTCATACGATTGTGAAATCTTCAGAAAATTTGATTTTCTGAATATATATATATATATATAGTGTGTGTCGGGCCGGCGCAACCATCTGGCGAACGCGGCTGCCCCCGCACCAGCCTCTCTATACAATTCGAAATAATGTTGCGTCTGTGTAAAATAATGATATTTTTGCTCAAAATTGCTTTTCAAATGCTTTACCTTGAAAAAAAAAAAAAAGCTAGCATTAACTCAATTTCTTACATCCAGAGTTGATATAATTGTCGGGGAATATTACATAGGCGTCGAGTTTTGAAAATTATTCGTAGGGTGAAACTCGATACCTAACTATTTTCCACACAAATACGTGCATGAGAGTATGAAACAAATAAATTACTAATTTAATGTTGCTGCTTTAATTTCTTTTTAAAGAAATTAAAGAGGAATGTATACTGATAAATAAATCACAAGTTAAATAAAACGTTAAGACAATGTAAAAATTCGAATATACAGACCTGTTTATAAAATGATAGATTCGCTGCTAATCGTTTAGAATAAAATCACAACAAAAGTTAGCTTTGAATAATGTCTTTTTTTTTTTTTTTATCGGAATATGAATTTTTTCTTTTTTTTGTTTTCTATATCGAAAGTTCAAACTTTTAGCATTTTACTTTACTTAAAAAATAGAACATAAATTTCCTAATCGTGTTTATCCCTGTAATAATAATAATAAAAAAAATCATGCGTCAAGCATATATTATGAAACACTTTCCAACACAGCCAGAAAACTGTAACGAAACTTCACCGTTAAATAAGGGGAAAGAAGATATGTAGGTAAACAGTTTAGAAAACATATAACACATTGAAAAATACAGTTTTCGAAATTACCTTCCAGTGTCAAAAAAAGTAGCCGAATTATTTTGTGCAGCCCTGTATATGATTAATAGATGTGGATATATAGTATGATAAAATTTAGTTCAGTTAGAATAGTATTATTTAGCAATTTTCGCCAATCGATGGAAATGCACTCGAAATCTTTTGTACAGCCCTGTATATTATCCGAAGACTTTTGTACACACCACCTATTAAGCTAAAAGGCAACTTCAAACTCACTCGCAGCAATCACCAACCGTGAACGACAATGTATCTTTTTCTTTGCGTTAGCTCTGTATAGGAATTTATTTATATTCCGCAAATTTCTATTATTCTACTAAATATAGTTCAGCAGGAAAATGCGTAAACACAATTAAAAACTACCCTTAAGCAATTCCTCCCATAGTCTGTAATACTTACGAATTCCCTTGTGTAGCCCTGCATAGGATCAACCGAGTTTATAAACACACACGTACTATGAAAAAATTTAGTTAAACTTAAAAACGGAAGCCAAAGTTGAAAACGCTCTTATCCCACATAGACTGTAAATATCGACATGTACTGTAACCAATATCTTTTGTGTGTCCCTGTAAATAAACGCAATGCACACAAGAGAGCAATTTATAGTGCACCTCAGTAACGCATATAATTTTAATTTTGTTTGAAATAGTGAAATATCACTAAATTACACTGCAAACGATTTTTCCCCCACAGAATGACGTATAACAGAATAGTTTTGTTTGACCCTGTAAATGAATAATAAATGCTTTGCACCTACTTATTCTACAAAAAACATGTTTTAATGCGGTTCATAGTTATATGTCAATTTTATTATGTTTTAAATGACGTATCGTCATCAAAATGCACTTGAAACGATTATTTCCCATTGACTGTAATGTAACGGAATACTTTTGACTGTCCCTGTAAAAAATAGTAATATAAGTGCTACACACTTCAGTTGAAATAGGGCACGTAAACGACAATAATATACAAAAATTTCAGGGCGATCCGAGCATATTTACGGGAGTTAGAGCACGGACAGACGGACAGACAGCAGACAAACCGAAGTCATAAACACTTTTCAACTAAGTTGGAAAGTGTTAAAAGAGAGGGGAAATTTCAAAATTCAAAGAAAAAAACTATCCGCCGTCAAATGGCACATTCAAAATGGCATAAAATAATTGAAAGTAAAAAAAACAAAAAAAAAAAAAACACAAGCTTTCTTTTATATTAAGAGAAAAAATTCATTTTAGAAATTATTGGTGACGCCCGAGCCCCTCGAGCCCATACAACTCTACGCCTATGGATATATATATATATATGTTTGAGGATCCTAAAAGTAACCGTAAGCGCAAAAAATAAATATTTAAAACATTGTAAATGATAGAAGATTTTTAAAATTAAAGATGTTGAATGGTATTTTTCATACATTTTATAATCTACATTATAAATTATTCTATAATAGATACAATTTTAAAATAATTTCTATTGCTCCAGTGTTGCAGTCAGAGACGTTTGATCCCGCTAAATGATTTGCCAGTGGTTCGTGCGACGTGTGTGTTTGTGTGAAGGAACAATATTATATATATGGAGATTTAAGTAGAATGATAATAGAACTTGATATGTTTTTTGAAATTCATAGATATTATAATTATATATATATATATATATATAAAACTTTAAGTAAAATTTAACCATTGAAACATAAGAAACTGACCACATACACTGAAATCCCGATACCAAAGAGCCCTGTCAATTTACAAATTAAAATTGTAGTCCTAATAAAAGTAACATTATTAATTCAAATTAAGAAGAAGAAAAAATAAATAAATAAATAAATAGAGAATAAGGAATGAAATATAAACCACACGAGTATATACAGAAATAAAAGCTTATAAAGTAATTTACTTTTTCAAGGGCAAGAAAATCACATTTATAAGCAAAGAACGATTGTTTTCTGTATATGACACCAGCTTTTGCTAAATATAGTGCCATATCTTGCCCGAACAATCGCTGAAACAATATTGAATAACAAGACCTTTACAATGGAATATTATAAATTATACATACAATTTGAAAAGGAGTGTGAAAAAGAATTAAAAAAAATTAAAAAATATATATATTACTTATATTAATAATATCCCAAGATATTTAGTATATTGTGAGCACATGTACAAAGTTGTATCCAAAAGAAGAGGTTAAATTCACAGTTAAATAGAGAATCCTTCAGATCATAAATTGTAACCTACAGTTACAGTTATTTTTATTTAACTAAATAGATTACAACATTTTAAAAAATGTAGAAAAAAAATTATGATATACATATAAATAAAAACCATTAATTATTTTATTTTAATTTTAATTTAATAAATTAAAATATATAATATTACTTGATAATTTGAAAGTATTTCATAGATATTATTACCTCCATACTAAATTTCCAAGTTTTAATATTTTAAATAAGCTATACTACTGCTATCTATTGTAAAAATATTAGACTATTTTAGCATACTATCAAATACATTGCTGCTGACATCTGGTGTACAGATATTCTACTAAAACTTTAATATTGTATGTATAATTACTTATATGCAGCTGTAATGTAGTGTAAATATATTAATTTTACTAGTTAATATTAATGATATATATATAGAGAATAAGAGTTACTAGTATAATATAATTTATATTTTAACTAACCCATTTAAAATATATCTTAATTTAACCCAAACTTTAATGTAGAATCCATATGATGCTTTCATTTTATAAATTAGTATTATACTTAGAAATAACATAGATTATTCAATATGGTAATGCACTTATTATAATTTAAATCCAGCTATTTAAATAATATCTACCATGAAAAAAATATATAAAAAACATAAATATTAATTAAATTAAATGATCTAATAATAAAATAAAATAAATAATATAAAACTAAGAGATATGTTTATTAGTGTACTATATTTAATAAATATTTAATATTTACTAAAATTAAATATGTTTAACTTATTAATATTATATTGTATTGATTAACCCATTGTAACATCCTTGATAATTTTAACTTTTGTTACAACCCCAATAATATTAACTCCATATAATCATAACAACAATTATAGAATTTGCCCACATGTAAATTTTAATTTATGAATGACTTTTAACTAAGATGATCCTATGCAGCACATGCTCTTAATATGAGTTATAATTTAGCGAAATATATCAACAGTCAAAAGTTGAAAATTAACGTTAAATTTTAAAATATGAATGACATTAAACTAGGATAATCCTATGCAGCAACGCACACAATAGGATTCATAGTTTAGCCAAATATATCAACAATCAAAAGTTGATTATCATTTTTATCAAGGAGATTTTAACAAAAAAAAAAAAAAAAAAAAAAAAAAAAAAAAAAAAATACAGACATTTAACCCAAATTAAATCTATATTTATATGTGTAAAATTGATTTAACTAAATAGTAAGGATATCCATAAACTTGTGCAATTTGAAGGATATGTTTTATATATATATATATAAGCAAGAACGAAAAATCATGCGTCAAGCATAGATTATGAAGCACTTTCCAACTCTTCCAAAATGCTTTGACAAAACTTCCCCGATTAATAAGGTGAAATATGATGTCTAGCTGAACAAGGTCAAAGTCAAACCAGGCGGAAATGCCTACCTTTCGGCTTACGCTCAACTAGCCCCACCCATGTCTAACTGAAAAATTTGAAAAGCTTATAACACTTTTGAAAACCCAATGCCAGCAATTACCGTTAATAGACGGAAAAGTATCCGAATTATTTTGTGCAGTCCTGTATATCATGTATAGGCTTTGTATATATACTACAGAGTATGCTATAATTTAGTTCAATTAGGAAACGCATAGCGCAGTTGTAAATTCCCATTTAGTAGTTTCCGTTAATAAACGGAAATGTATTAGAGATCTTTTGGGCTGCCCTGCATATTATCTACAGAATTTGTGGACACCAATTAATAAGCAAAAACTTATTTTAATTAAAAACACGTATCAGAACTTAAAACGCACGTCCAGTAATCATTCTTCTTAAACTGTACTGTAACCGAATTGTTTTGTGTATCCCTGTAAATGAACGATGAATGCTATGCACACTACATTCTATAGTAAGCCTTTTTTAGTGCACTTGAGTGATATATATCAATTTTGTTTGAAAAAGTATAATATCATTAAAACTAAAATACACCGCAAACGATTTTCCTCCCTAGACCGTAATGTAATGGAGTTCTTTTGACTGTCCCTGTAAATAAAGTGTAAACGCTATATACTTCATTTTCAATACCGAACATGCCATAGTAATCATCATTAACACATATCAATTGCATGGCGATCCAACTATATTTACGCGAGTTAGAGCACGGAGAGACGGCAGACAGACAAACCTAATTCATAAACACTTTTTAACTATGTTGGAAAGTGTTAAAAACGAAAAAAAATATTATTATGCTAGTTATGGCTAAAATTGTATCGGATATTCTGTGATAACAATGATTTAAAAAATACTTTAAAATAATTTACCTCAAAATGTGTTTTTCCACCTGAGTGAGCTTTTCACACGAGTTAGAGCACGGAGAGACTGCAGACGGCAGACAGACAAACCTAATTTATAAACACTTTTCAACTATGTTGGAAAGTGTTAAAAACGAAAAAAAAAAAACATAATTATGCTAGTTATGGCTAAAATTGTATCCGGTATTCTGTAATAACAATGGTTTAAAAAATACTTTAAAATCATTTATCTCAAAATGTGCTCCCCCCCCCTCCCTTTAATTAATCGCAAAATATCTCTTGAATTATTTCATACTTTTACATAAAATGTTCATCCATTGTATGTAGATTTTTTTCTATATTTTAAGTTTGAATCTAAACTAGCTTACTGTTTCACCACTCAAAAAAAAAAAAATGTTATGCTTCAACGAATCTAATATATATATATATGCAATACTTTTAACTTTATTTCAAAAATCGAAAATTAACTAAAATATACAGAAATTTAGATTCAGAAGTCTAGAACGTCTGAAGTTTGTAGATAAAACTGAATTTTTCTATTAAATTTAAAATATTTTGAAATTTTACCTGCACATTCTTCTATATTACTTTTATCGATTAAAATTTACTAAATGATTCTAATATTTAAAGACAGATACTTTTAGCATTTTAAACTCAAACTAGTTGAATGAGCCAATCCCAAAACTTTCTTATATCTCATATATGTTAACACTTCAAAAAGCGTTTTTTTTTTTTTTTTTTTTTTTTTTAGAAACAAAAAATGAGTACGGTGAAAACCCCAGTTATTTTGACACCTAACCACTAACTGACACTTGAGCAAAAATATAACTCAAATGAGCATTTTGTTGTAAAATTCTACAAAGTAATTTCATCTAGTGGTAAATGAGACACTTATTTTTATTTTGGAGTCAATTTATTCACCACTAGAGGGCCAAGAACATATTTAATGAGGAAGAAACTTTTGAGAATACAAAAGGTGCCATTTTGAAGAAACCATCTTATTTCTAAAATGAAGGAAGTGTTTTTCTAATCTATTTGTAATACAACCATCCTAAGCTTTTTTTTTTTTTCTTAAAGTTTTACTTGTAGAAATTAGTTTAAAGATGCATATGATATATTAAAGTCGTGGTTTAGGGTTTATAGAGTTATTTAATTTAGCTTAATGTGGGGTGCCAGTTATTGGTTCCTAGAATTTCATTTCACCAGTCTCTGACAGGGGTGTTAGTTATTGGTTATATTAAAGAAATTTGAAATCTATTATTTGAACTGTTTAAAAATGCATAATAATCAATTAAATTTATCTTGCAGTAAACACCATTAAAATTTAAGTTGTTTTACCGGTGTCTGACACAAGATATCAGTTACTGGATCATAAATGCCAGTTATTGGATATCTGCATTACTACTAATGCAGTACTAAATATTACTCCTATATACTCTTACTTATATACTCTGCATTATTAATAATGCAGTACAGCTTACTAAATACCACTTTTTATAATAAATATTAATGTATTTTGTTTTTGTAATAAATAAAAGTTTTTTAAAGCATTTTATCTTTTAAAATAAACTGTCAGTCACTAGTTCACAATTGTGTCAGTTATTGGAGTTCCAAAATAGGGATGGTGTCCGTTACTGGAATTTTTGACCATTTTTATGAATAAAATTAATTTTTAATAATAAAATGTATAATTTTTCAAAAATATTCCAACAATATTTTTTTTAATATATCTCTACTATCCTTTCAAATGCAAAGGTAAGTATAAAATAGATTAAAATTTTTGTAATAGTAGTAATTTGAACAAGAAAGAATCCTTAAAATGTCAGTTATTTCACCCTAGGAAATAGATCTGTTATATTTTTTATTAGACTTCAAGTTTTTTGTTAATAAATAATTCAAAACCATTACTGGGGAGGGGAGGGGGGTCGTACCGAAATCTAATAAAAAAATAATATACTCGTATATAAAAAAATAATTTTTTTTGCTTATTACACATATGAATTTTAAACATAGATTGGACGAATGTGTGATTCAGTAAGATTTTTTTTTTCAACCGCGTTTGTCCCGAAAAATCGAACAAAATTCGCTATCACAGCACCAAGTTCAGGCTCATTTTCTCCAAATTTTATACAAACCTCGGCCTATTTATTACATTACATCTAAATACAAAATGTCGTTGAAAAATATTCATAAATTCTTCACTTAAACTGCAAAAAATCGAGAAAATCGCACAAAAAATCACAGCGGCCCCCATACAGGGGAATATCCCTATTTTCAACTGGGAACTGACGCACAAAGTCAAAAACCAATATATGAAGTTTGGTTCAATTCAATTCATAACTACATACACTTTTCGACGATAAAAACAGGATTTACAGACACTCGGACAAACAGACATTTTGTAAAAACATGTTTCTCGGGAGCTCTGTCACTTAAGACGTGTAAATCCGTACGCAATTACAATATTACAATATTAAAATATTTTCTTCTAATATCATAGATAGAAGAAAATAAAAAGGTATTATATATTTATAATTCATGCTTTATTATTTTTTTTTTTAACAGTCAAAGGAACTCTACCGTCCCCCGGCACCCTCACCACCCTCCTTCCTAACATTTTCAGTTGCTAATAGCCATTTTGAATTTGTTACAAAAACGATGAAAATAATATTTTTAATTCGTTAATCCCTTTGGGACGGGTATCCCGTACACATCTTTAAATTTTTGTTCACAACTTTTTTAATTGCATTTTTTCGATTTAATTAATCGCTGGGATTCTGTAATTACGTAAGGCAAAAATTTTTGTCGTTAATAGTGGTGTTCAAATTGATTTTGTACTGCGTATAAGCAGTTATAGGTTGGCGCTCGTCGCAAAGGAGTTAATATTTTAGTTCTAGGACCTCACGCATATTTATATTGTTATTTTTAGCACTTTCCAACATAGTTGAAAAGTGTTTCTGAATTCGGTTTGTCCGCCCGTGCTCTAACTCCAGTAAATATATTCGGACTGCCATGCAATTGATATATGTTATTGAGGTTTTGTTGAAGAATTCATATCCCATTTCTTTAAATATAAACTCTCCAACAGTTTATTCTGGCATGTTTGATATTGAAAATGAAGTATGTAGCATTTATAGTTCGTTTTGAGATACTTTTAAACGAATTTCGTTACATTACGGTATATGAGAGAAAATCGTTCACGGAGTAGTTTAATCATGTTACACTATTTCAAACATATTGAAATTGATATAATACATCACTGAGATGCACTACAATAGGCTCACTATAGAATATTGTGTGCATAGCATTCATCGTTCATTTACAGGGACACACAAAAGAATTCTGTTACAGTACGGTTTAAGAAGAATGATTACTGGACGTGCGTTTTAAGTTTTGATACGCGTTTTTAAATTAAACACACAAATGTGCACAAATTCTGTAGATGATATACAGGGCAGCCCAAAAGATCTCAAATACATTTCCGTCTATTAACAGAAGTTAACAGGAAGTATTACAGTGCTGTCTATTAAGAACAATTGCTGGAAATTGCTGGAAGAATAATTGCAGTTTTAAATTTAAATAATTTTTTGGTATTACTTGGTGTGCATAAATTCTATAGGTCATATACAGGGCAGCATAAAAGATCTCGAGTACATTTCTGTTTATTGACGGAAATTGTTGAAGAGGAATTTACAATTGGTACTGTGCGTTTCCTAACTGAACTAAATTATACCATACTATGTAGCAGGGGTCGGAAAAACTACTTTTCTTTTATTGTAGCGAACTACAACTACATCTAGTTTATCGAAAATGTAGTTTACCACAACTACTTCTTTTAAAAAGTAGCGACTACAAACTGCTTTCTAAAAACAGTCACTACTTTGCTACTTTTTGATTTTGTCAAAATATTCAGTTTACAATCGAAATTAAAGACACATACTAAATAATAAAATGAAGTGATCCCTCGTTACATCGCGTCTGTCGGGATACAATTATAATAAATACGATATAATGGAGGGCATTAAAAACTAGTCGTTGACTGAAAACTAGTCCTCACTGTAATACTTACCCATCATGGATATGCATAATATAAAATATGAAAATAATACCTGTGTAAACTATTTATAAAATGAGTTGCAATTCGAATAAAATCTTGTCTTGATGACGTCATAAACTTTAAATGCTCTATTACTGAATCGCGTAAAATAAATATCTTTAACTTATCGTCGGATTAAGCGTTTCATTTCCAATTAAAATATATCTTTGAATTGAAATTTGAATGAAATACAGAGTCATGAAAAATCGAAGAGTGTAGAAAATAGGATTACAAATATCTCGGCAACTCATTATCCGATCCACTTCATTCTTCATACAAAATTTATATTTTTGTATTGTCTTTTATATTCACTCCTTAAATTAAACAATTTCGAAAATTTTTATGTACATTTTATCAGAACGAATATTTCGAGAGTCCGAAAAAAATAGTTCCGGATAATCGAGGTTACTGAAATTCAATAAACTTCTTCTCATTATCACATACTAAACACATATCAAATTTCAAGTCTCTATCTCAATTAGTTTGGGTGGTAGAGCGTTTACAGACACACGCGACACACACAAACACACACAGACACACTTTTTTTTTTTGTTTAAATATGTTTTTCGGAATCTCCAATGTCTAAAGCGGGTAAATCCGTCAGTTTATTTTTTTTTTTCGATTTTTAAAACGATTACAAGACTTACCCTATACTACGTATGATGGTTAAGTAATTAAGAAATATAACGCAAAAGAAAATGTTTTGTGTTTGTCCCAAAAAATGTTAGTTTGTAATAAACATTACAAATTTCTTACTGAAATTTAGAGAGATATGCATGTAATACAATCAATATTTAAACACGTTTACTTTAAAAAAAATCTGGCGTGACTCCAATCGACTTTCCGAACACTTACATAAGACGGAGGATTAAAAAAAAATAGTAATACAGTGAAACCTGTAAAGTTGACCACCCTTGTAAGTTGACCACCTGTCTATGTTGACCTCTGTTGTCCGGAACCAAATTTATCCTATACAAAATTATAAGACAAACCCTTTGTAACCTGATCACCTGTCTATCTTGTATCTTGACCACTGAAATTATTCAGATTAGACTAGAACTATTATAAAGTGCCAATCAAAACCCTTTATAACTTGACCACCCAAAAAGCGAACAAATCATGAATAAAAAAAAAGTAACTCTCCAAGTATTTTTCTATTTTTTTTCCTCTTTAACTAGAATTTCTGGAAGGGTGAAATAGTATTAACTTGGGAAATGCTTTTAGTAATGATAGGTGTAGGGAAATAATTCAAGGCCTATCTATTCTTACATTGTTGCTCTAGTGGATTTGGCTTTTCAACCCTCCCCCTCCATTCTTTGATTCTAGATTTCTTTCTTCTATTCCCCATTCTCTTATCATTCCTTCCCTTCTTTCAATAACCCCAGGTGTTAGTTGGTATGCAGAAATATTTCCACTAGTTTCAAAAGTTTGTGGCAATTGTAACAACCCAGTTAAGAAAATTATTTGTGATGAGTTACACTAGAACTGTGTTGTAGCACAGAAGGATTATTATTTTCATCCAGTGAACTTGGTGTTGAGGTAGTACAAGGCATTTATATTTTGTAATTGCTTTTTAACAAGGAAGATTTTGTTAACCTAAAATGGCTGCAAAAAGAAAATTAGTTGAACTTTCAAATTATAAAAAATATTAAATATTAAATTTAATTAGAAAAGAAGAAAGCCAGAGAAAATTAGCTGATAGATATGGAATTTCCAAAACTACAGTGTTTAACATATCAAAGAATGGGAAAGAAATAACTAAATTGTGGTTAGAGAATTGTAGTGGTAATAGAAAAAGAAAATTGAGAAAAACATCAAATGAAGAAATTAATCTGGCAGTTTGGGAGTTTTTTAAGCTATGTCGTTGCAAAAATATTCCAGTTTCAGGACCTATGTTACAGGCTAAAGCTAAAGATATTGCAAATGAATTGGTAATTTCTGAATTTAATGCAAGTAATGGATGGCTAGAATCCTTCAGATCAAGAAACAATATAAATTTCCGTACTCTTTGCGGTGAATCTGCTTCAGCAGATTGTAATGCTGCAGAAGACTGGAAAGCAAAATTAACTGAAATTGTGAAAGATTATCCTCCTGAAAACCAATTCAATGCAGATGAAACAGGGCTGTTTTTCCGTCAATTGGCAACAAAATCCCTTGTATCAAAAAATGAAAAATGTTTTGGAGGCAAAATTCCGAAAGAAAGACTAACTGTTTTACTTTGCTGTAGTGTCACAGGGGAAAAATTGAAACCCGTTGTAATTGGAAACGCTGCTAACCCTCGTGCTTTTAAAAGAAATGGTGTTAAAGTTGAGATTCTACCTGTGACATGGAAATATAATAAAAAAGCCTGGATGAATTCATTCATTTTTGAAGAATGGCTTCGCGATATTAATTCCCAAATGAAAAAACAGGGTAGGAGGATATTTTTATTTATTAACAATGTATCCAGTCATAAAATTTCCAAATCTTTCACCAATATTGAAATAGTATTTTTGCCTCCAAATTTAACGTCACTCGTGCAACCTCTAGATCAAGGCATTATTTGTGCAGTTAAGTTGCATTATCGTAAACTAATGTTGAAGTGCCTCATTACAAAAATTAAACACTGCAACGATGTTTCAGACTTTACTAAATCAGTAAATGTTTTGGACGCAATTCGTTGGCTAAATGATTCTTGGAAAAACTTATCTTCTTCAACTATTTCCAAATCATTTTATAAAGCAGGATTTGAAAGTGTGGATGAAATATTGAACGGAGAAGAGACTGAATTTTGTTTGAAGAGTGATATTCAAGCTTTGTCAGTAAGTATTTAGCAAGAGCTGGTCGATGAAAAATCATTTCTCTCATTTGACAATGACATCATTGTGCATGAAGAAGTTGAAGAGAATGCAGAGAACATAGCTGCTAATATCTTATCAAAGATGAAAAAACCTCTAGAAATAGAGGATGATCAAGAAGAAGACAGTGAAGAGGAGATCGTTAATAAAAACACAAGGAAGACTCCTTTAACTTTTTCAGAAGTTTTAGACTGTGTACAAAATTTAATGTGCTGTGCTTCTGATAAGCAGCCTGATATTTCTGAAAAGATAATGGATCAGCATGTTTGCATTGAAAAACATTGGGCTGATGTAAAGTCCAAAAACCAGCGTAAACTACAATAACAGAGTTTTTCTTGGACAAATACGTAATGTACTTAAATTTTAGAATGTGTATGTGTCTTAACATGTGATAAAAAAAACAAGTGTTTTTTTAAATGTATTTTTTATAAATTATGTGTAATAACTAGTATAGTTTGAAGAATCACTAATTGGTTGTATATTGATTGATTGTTTTTTTTAAATAAATAGTAGTATATTAATTGATTTTAAAATTGATACAAAACTATTAATTCATTCTTGTAGTTAATCTTTTCTTTTGTAAGGTGTTAGAAATATGCATGGTAATACAATATTATTTTATAGCCCTGTCAATAAATGAAATTTTTGTGGTAAAGAATGATATGGCGTGAATATTACGTTAAAAAAAAAGTAAATTTATCATCATCCTTTATAAGTTGACCACCTCTCTAAGTTGACCACTGAAGTGTGGCACCGCAAGTGGTCAACTTACACAGGTTTTACTGTATAACAAAAAGCAAAAAGCTGGAAATTGTACCTCAAACGTGACAAGTAAGGTGCGTTCGTACTATAACCAGTTTCATAAACATTTATATCGTCTGTTATTATGATATGATTATGATTCATTTTCGAAATAAAATAAGTACATTTTAAGTTGGCAACATTTTATCTTTCGTTGACATTTATTGAAAATTTCAATGGGAAACTTAAGCCTAGCTTCGAAAATTTCAGAGCTTGAAATCCATATTTAGACTATTTTTCCATTTAATATCTATTTATCCGGAAACATCTATCCCCAAAAACTGTCGATGGATTATAGGATTGCTATAATTAAACAATTTTAGTATACAAATTCGGTGTTTAAATTCAGTAATACGGAAATAATAGGACTCGATCTTAAATAGGACGTAATCACCACATGGCAACCTAGAATCGTTACCTATCATGGGATATCTTTGAATCAATTATGTATGAGAGGATTTAATAGAATGAATAAAACTTTTATTAAAATCTTTTTAAGTTTAGATTCGATTTTCATAAACTTTGAAATGATTCGACAAAATTCTGCAGTGATTATATATATCAAATTTCAAACCATTTGGTTGGGTAGTTTTTACTCTGTTATATGCGGACAGACGGTCGAACCAGACGACGACTATAGGTGCTACGTATTTATATAATTACGAACGCACCTAAGAATTTGTATATTTTTTTCTAAAAAGTAAAAATTTTATTCATTCAAAAATTTAAAAAAGGTGGTAAATCTTGCTTTTTTGAGAGAAACAAGAACGTAGTCTAAGTTTCTTCAAGTGTTTTACAATAATTTAAAAAACAGTCAACTGAATAATTTAAAAATCAGGGAACTCAATTGTTATTGATGAGATATAAGGAGAAATATTCTGGTAGCCGTGGGCTATATCTTGTCTATCCTCCCTTCTGTTTGAAGTTATTTCCCAAAATTACTGAAAAACAGAGCTCATGTCTTTTTGGCATATAGTTGTACAATGATATTTTAAAAAAATAAGAATTGTGACTTTTCCAGATTTCTACTAGTGTTTGCGCATAACTAACAAATTTGCTATTTTAAACAGATTTTCAGGTAAATAAAAATCACTAAAACGAGAGAGTATTTAGAATTAATAATTATTTTTTGTAAGAAGATATTTTTATATGATAAAATTAATCTTAAAACAAATTTTAAATGTTATTAACAAATTTCAACTGCGTACTTTTGGCATCGGGCTTGGACTCTGATGACACAAAGTTTTTCGGGTTCAGGTCGACTGAGATTTCAAATAGTCGGACTCGGGCTCCGTAATAAGATCCCGAATTCATCTCTGTTGAGTAGCAGTATATAGTGGGGGAAATGTTTTCACTTTTTTCAGACGCCTGCACATTGTAATAAGAGCATGAATCCTAATTAACAGGATTTATTTTAAACTGGTGATTTATAATTTACACTGGCCTCCAAAAGTTAAGGTACAACCGGTTTTTTGCGTCTAATTTGCAAATGAATGAATATAGAAATAACAAATTTGGAGGAAATGTGCGCTAAACTGTTATTTATTAAATGCGACATAGAAATTTACTTAAGTTAAACGTATAAATGAAACTACAACAAAAAAGCACTCATGGTGGAAAATTCCATTCTTGGAGAAATCAGTACATCGCAGTATTATGCAGTAAAATGTGACAGAAACATTAAAAAACTGGTTCTAATACGGAATATGTCCCCCCCGGACTTGAATGCACTGGCGGCATCAACTTTCCATGCTCTCAATTAAATTGTCGGACACCGAAATAGGTAACGCTGACCAGACTTCGAGTAAGCCTTGTTCCAGCTCATTTAATGACCTTGCAGGAGGACTTAAAGCCGCAACCTGTCTTCCAAGATAGTCCCAAAGATGTTCTATTGGATTCAAGTCTGGAGAGTGAGCTAGCCATTCCATTCTCTCCAAACCGTGATCCTCAAGATAATCCTCAACAACCACAGCTCAGTGTGGTCTCGCATTATCATCCATTAGAATGAAACCATTTCTAATATCACCGGCATATGGGCACATATATGAATCAAGGATCTCATCCCGATATCTCGCACCAGTCACAGTTCCTCCATGGAAACATGCAGGCCAGTGTGGCCTCCGAGTGAGATCCCTGCCCAAACCATGATCCCACCGTTTCTGCGTACCTGTGTATTTCGACAGTGTTTGATTGATGGTATCGAGTGCATTGTTCTCTCCAGATCAGAAGACGTCCTGAATCGCTCTCCAGTGTGAACCTGGACTCGTCTGTGAAGAGTACAGAAGCCCACAGTTGTCTTTTTCAGGAAACATATGTTCTCTTGCCCAACATAAGCGGGCCCTTCTCTGTCGTCTGTTGAGGGGGATACAAACAACTGGTCGCCTTGCATAGAGACCTGCATTGTGAAGACGTCTTCGCACCGTAGTAGCGGAGATTCTTCTCCCTGATGCTGCAAAGTGCTCTGCAATGAGTTACGGCATAGTAGTACGTCTTCTCCTTCGGGATGAAAGAGCTAGAAACCGGTCTTCTGCAGGTGTTGTAACACGTAGGTGGACTGGAACATGTCTTCTGGACACAGAATCTTCGGATTCATACTGATCCCAGAGTCGTTGGACTACACTGCGAGACACATTCAGCCGTTTAGCAGTATCGGCCTGTGACAACCCCATTTCCATCCATCCTACCGCCCGCCACCTTAATGAATCGGGCAAATGACTTCTTCTAGACATTTCTAGACTCTATTGGCTGTTGTGAACAAAACTGACAACCATAGTTCGAATACAACAAAACCTACACGCGAAATTACGAAAGCTTCGTAATTGCATATTTTTCTCTCATTTACAAATACCTATTCTTTTCTATAAAATAAAAGTGGTAGCTGTAATTTTTGCGTAATTTTTTTTAAAGCTTATTATTATCATTCATATAAACTATGAAGTTTAATCTGACTGCCATTTTTTGTCTGGTGAACTTCGAAAAACATGTTGTACCTTAACTTTTGGTGGCCAGTGTATTTTACCCGTGATATTATTTATTTTAAAATGAATGAACTGTTTTAGAATATAAATATATTAGAACCAGATATTTTTGTCAAATTTCGAAATATTTCAGGCACCGAAACTCGTAAATCGTTTCAAAATGCAATTAATCATCTACAGAATAATCAATTTCTATTTTGTTATTATCAATCGATTAACACCAGCAGTGCTGCCAACTGGTCAAAAAAGAAAAAGGCTGAAATTGGCTCCGAAAAAAGAGCAAGTGGATTAGTTTAGCTCTTTTTTGGCCCTTTTCAGCACCTTTCTAACCTTTTTTTTAACACTGTTTTGGAAATGTGCTAAAACTGTATTGTTAAAATGGGCTAGGAGCAGAAACAACTTTTTTCGGGGACAGACGAGACAAAAAATCGGCCTAATTTTACTGAATGGGTAGTATTTATTTTAAATTGATGATTTATTTATTTTATTCGTGGCATGATTTATTTTAAAGTATATGAACTGTTTTAGAATAGAAATATATTAGAAACAGATATTTTTGTCAAATTTCGAAATTTTTCAGGCACTGAAACCCGTAAATCGTTCCGAAATGCAATTCATCATCAACAGAATAATCAATCCTAATTCCGTTATGATCAATTGATTAATACCTGCCGTGCTAAAAGTGGATTAGTTTAGCTCCTTTTTAGCCCTTTTCAGCACTCTTTTAGCCCATTTTTTAACGCTGTTTTGGAAATATGTTAAAAGCATATTGTTAAAATCTGACAAGGTGCTGGAAAACCTTTTTTCGGGGATAGACGAGACATAAAATCGGCTAGATTTTACACAATGGGCAGGATTTATTTTAGCTTGATGCTTCATAATTTGATTTATTCGTGGCATGATTTGTTTCAAAGTATATGAATTGTTTAGAAAAGAAATATATTAAAATGAGATATTTTTGTCAAATTTCGAAATTTTTCAAGCACTGAAACCCGTAAATCGTTTCTAAATGCAATTTATCATCAATATATAATCAATCCCAATCCCGTTATTATCAATGGATTGATACTAGCAATGTTGCCATTTTATAAAGGAAAAAATATATATAACAGTTAGCTCGAAAATAGATAAAAGTGGACTAATTTAGCCCTTTTTAGCCCGTTTTTTTAGCACTGTTTTGAAAATGTGCTGAAACAGTCTTGTTAAAATGGGTTAGCTTGAGAGCTAGGGGCGGAAACAACTTTTTTCGTGCCTAGACGAGACAAAACAAGTTGAAAATTGTACGTCAAACGTGACAAATGAGGTGCGTTCGTACTATAGCTAGTTATATAAATATTCAGATCTCGATGATTTTTAATTCTGTGAAATGAATTATATCGTCTGCAGATTAATTTCTGTAATAAAATAAGTATCTCGGTTGCTTGACGGCGATTAAAACCTCGGAAGCTTCTATAACAAAAGAACACCAATTTTTTTTTTTATTATTATTCAAATTTCTTAATAAATATTTTTATTAATACCTTCTAAAGTTTTGATTCGATTTTCATAAAATTTGAAATGTCTACAAAGATAATATATCTTAAATTTCAAACCATTCGGTTGGATAGTTTTTGCGTTGTTATATGCGGACGCACGGATGGACGGACAGACAGACAGACAGACGGGCGGACCAGACGACGACAATTGGTGCTACATATTTATATAATTGCGAATGCACCTAAAAAGGGCTATGGCTAAGTTAGCAACACCGATTATCAGTAATTGTTTTTATACGATAATTAGCGGCACAATACCACGATTCAACACTGTAATTAATAACATGACACCTATTGACAGGATTTATTTTAAATGGTTGATTTATAATTTTTTCTCATCCGTGACATGCTTATTTAAAAAAGTATGTGAACTGTTTTAAAATAGAAATATTAATACAGATATTTTTGTTAAATTTCGAAAATTTTCAGGTGCTGAAACCTCTTAATCATCCCGAAATGTAATTTGTCACCAACAGAAAAATCAAACCTACACTGCAAAAAATAATTGTTGATTTTACAGTATAAAACTGGCACCCAGCTGCTAGTATTATACCGTAAAATTACTGCAAAATCAACAATTATTTTTTGCAGTGTATTAATTACATAACCTGTCTTAGAAAGTTGCCTATTTAACATTCTGCATGCGTGTTGCAGAAGACAACTGTAGACAGATTTCTGCTTATTATTGGGTGCAAATGCATTTTTGACAAAAGGTTCATGGAACTATCCGTCTGGATGTATAAACCTGTTTAGACATCACGTATCAATCGTCTGGAGCCAACTGATAAAAAAAAAAAAGATAAGTCCTTAAAAAAAAACCGAATATTTAAACATATGCTTTTAGAAGAAGTATATTTAGATGAAGCTAAAGAAAGCTTTTAGCACTTTTGTAATCTAGTGCATGCAAAAGAATGGTTAATAAATATTCAAGGTTAGTAAGTAATAGTTGATGTTAAATTTCGAAATTGGGACAAAAGATAAAAAAAAACATCCAAGCCTCTTTGAAAGGCATTACAAATATTTGCTAAGGTTAGTTTATAATTATATGTCTATGTTATGTAAAGTAATGTTAGGTGCCAGCTGGATGCGACTAAAATTTTTCTTTCTGGTGCAGAGTCTCTCATATTTTGAAATTTGGAAATCAAATTACGTGCTGAAACTGAGAATAAAACTTTAAACAAGAACGAAAAAACAGGTATCAGGCATAGGTTATAAAACACTTTCCGACACATTAAGAAATTTCATTTTTTATTACAATAAAATGAGATATCTAAATAAGCAAGTTAAAAAATCACACCCAAAAGTAAACATCCATTTTCAGCAATTGCTGTTCAAATCCAATAATGTGTGCGAACTCTTTCGTGTAGCCCTGTTTGCGGTCTATAGAATATACACTCAAAATTAGATCAGTTTAAAAAATGCATACCACAGAGGAAAACGTACTTCCAGCAATTATCGATCTTAGTCAGTCATTTAACGAATTCTTTTGCGTGTGTCTGTAAATGAACAATAAATACTATGCACTCTATCTATCTATCTATATTATAAAGGACAAACGTGTCCGTGCGTAACGCTGACGTCATTTTACGAATGGCAACACTTGACGATGAAATTTCCGTTTTGCGATATTTGCTACTGCAATTTTTTTAATTTCTAAACATCGCACATTTTTAAATTTTACACTTTTGCTTATTTATATAGAAAAAAAATCTACTTTCAAATGCAATTTGTTTGAAAACTGTATCTTAATTGAATGATTTATTATAGCATTTAAATTAAATTTCAAGCATTTTTTTTTTCAAATCTATTTCCATCGTTTGCAGACGATTACAAAATATTAATCCGTTTGCAGTTTAAACTAGGTTGGAAAGTGTTAATCATTTACATAATATCGTTACAGAAATCTATTTTTATTTTCAATTTAAAATGCAATTTCTTTCCCGTTGCCATTAAAATAAACTGCTTATGGACAATATTTTTATAAACCAATAAAAATTCAGATTCACTCACTATAATTTGAAATTCGAAACTGACGTAATTCTGAGAAGATAATATGTTTTTTTTTAGCATATTAAAAAGATTACTATAAGTGCGTATAAATGGCGTTGTACATTTATTTAAATGTGTTTGGAGATAAAAATAAATAACTTAGCTGCTAATTTTACAAAGGTAAATTGTTTCCACTGGTTATCTATAGAAAACTTGTAGTGCATTTCAAGTATTTCGTTATGTTTGAAGTATCATAACATCATCAAAATCACCGCAAACGATTTTTCCCCCATACATCTATAAAGTAATGGAATCCTTTTGTGCATTCCTGTAAACGAACTACAGTGTCTCACAAAAGTGATGGGACACTTGTGCTTTATAAAAAGAAACTGCAATAAAATAAATAAACAAACATGTGCAAAAATTTTTTGGGTGTGTTTCATATTTAAAGTTAGTAACAATTATTACATAACATACATTTTGTCAAAATATTAAAATATTAATTTAGTAAAAATACAATTGTTCAGAACGGAGCAAAAAATGGCTCACATAAGTGATGGGACACTTACTTTTCCATCAAATATTTATCCACAAATTTTACTTTTTAAAAGGTTTTAATATTTTGTTGGATTTCCTTTTACTTTTAAAACATGATTTAATCTTTTTGGGATGGATTCGACTATTTTTTTTGTGATTTCTGGAGTGATTTTACCCCATTCTTCTTGAAGCACCGATTTTAGTTGTTGTTTTGAAGAAATGGTGTGTTTGCGAATTCTTGATTCCAATTCTTGCCAAATATTCTCTATGGGATTTAAGTCTGGAGATTGTGGTGGTGTTTTTATTATTTCAGGACAGTTATATAGCAGCCAGAGTCTAACGTTCAGAGCAGTGTGCTTGGGGTCATTGTCCTGGTAGAATTTAAAATCGTTATGAAGGTTCAATTTTCGTGCTGAAGATTTCAAATTTTGCTTTAAAATATCAATATACTTGTACTGATCCATTATACTGTCAATAAAAACAAAATTACCAACTCCAGCGGACGACATACACCCCCATACCATAACTCCTCCTCCACCATGTTTTACTGTTGGTACCAAGTTCTGTTTGCGAAGTTCTTCCCTGGGTTTTCTCCACACCAAGATTCTACCGTCAGAACCAAATATATTAAATTTACTCTCATCAGCAAATATAACTTTATTCCAGTAATCAGAATTCTTATTTATGTTGGATTTTGCGAAAGCTAGTCTGAGTTTTCTATTCTTTTCACTTACGAAGAATTTTTTCCTGGCTACTCTACCGTGATATCCAGCAGATCGAATTACCCTTCTAATAGTTTCAGGATTAACAATTATTCCATATAATGCTTGTAAATCAGCAGCAACTTTTGAAGCACTAATTCTTGGATTTTTTTTTAATATTTCGAACGATAATTCGCTTTATTCCATTGGATAGCTTTGATGGTCAGCCAGGTCTTCTTTTATCCTGAATCATATGATTCTTTTTATATCGTTTAATGATATTGAAAACTGTTGAACGACTCAAGTTAACTGTTTCAGCAGTTTTTCTAATAGATTTTCCACGTTCAATATGCAAATTAATAACTAATTTTCGAATTTCAGGCGAAGTTTCTTTTCGTTTAGCATTCATGACTACACAGAGCTAAAAAACACAAAAATTCCAAAACAAACTGGAGAGAAATACTGCAGACGATTTTATAAATTATTGCCAATTGCTTTTAAGTAAAAATAAAACCCCAAAAAATATTTTTATTGCTTATTTCAGGCGATTTTTGTTGCATATATAATGGTGTCCCATCACTTATGTGAGCTATTTTTTGCTCCGTTCTAAACATTTGTATTTTTATTAAATTAATATTTTAATATTTTGACAAAATGTATGTTATGTAATAATCTTTACTAAATTTAAGTATGAAACACACCCACAAAAAAAATGTGTACATGTTTTTTTAATTTATTTGATTAGTTTCCTTTTGTAAAGCACAAGTGTCCCATCACTTATGTGAGACACTGTATAAAAGCTACTTATTCTATACTCGTGAAAAAGCATGTTGTAGTCCATCTCAATTACGTATATCAATCTCATTATGTTTGAAATTTCGTAACATCATCAAAATCACCGCAAACGATTTTTCCTCATACAGCATAATGTAATGGAATCCTTTTTTGCGTCCCTATAAACGAACTATAAATGTTACCTATTCTATACTCCTGAGAAAGCATGTTGTAGTCCATCTCAATTATGTATATCAATGTCATTATGTTTGAAATATCGCAACATCAATGAAATGCACCGTAAACGATTTTTCCCATAGATAGCAATGTAACGGAATTTGTGTGAATGCCCATATGAATGAACTATAAATGCCACACACTTCATTTTCAGTACCAAACATTCTATATAGTACACCTCATTAACATATAAAAATTTCATGGCAATCCAAGAGATCCGAGTATATTTACGCAATCCGAGTAAATATACTCGGAAAATCAACTTCATCAATCGTTGAAAATCAACTTCAGCATTTTTCATGTACATTTCTAAATGAAGATAACTAAATTGATTTTATTTAAAAAAGTACTGGCAATCCGAGTATATTTACGAGAGTTAGAACACGTACACAACTTTGTATTTAAAAAAGCACTATAAATTTTAATCATGCTTCTACGTCAAAACTGTACATGTGGGTAGGGATGGCAGCAAAATATCGATACATCGAAAATATCGATATAAGACCGAAAAATATCTGCTTTTGGGATTGATGATAAACTCACGCTATGCAACAATATATCGGTTTTTGACATCTGATATATCGATGTTTCTTATAAATTAACATTTTACACGTTGAAAATCAACTTCAGCATTTTTCATGTACATTTCTAAATGAAGATAACTAAATTGATTTTATTTAAAAATAAATAAAACTAGTCGTTGGGGGCCACCGTAATACTTACCCATCATGGATATGCATAATGTAAAATATTAAAATAAAAATGTGTAAAGTACTTATAAAATGCATTGCAATTCAAATAAAATCGTGGCTTGATGACGTCACAAACTTTAAAGGCTCGATTACTGAATTGCTTGAAAGAGGTTTTTCCTTATAACTCCAAAAATAATAATCCTATTAACTAGCGGTTTATTGCATCTGATTAAGCGTCAAATTTCAAATTAAAATATATCTTTGAAGTGAAATTTGGATGAAATACAGGGTCATGGAAAATCGAAGAGTGTGGAAAATAGGATTCCAAATATCTCGGCAACTAATTATCCGATCGACTTCATGCTTTATTCAAAATTTATGTTTTTTTATTGTCTTTTATATTCATTTCTTAAAATAAACAATTTCGGAAATTTTTATATACCTTTCATCAGAACGAATATTTCGAGAGTCCGAAAAAAATTGTTCCGGTTAATCGAGGTTATTGAAATGAAATAGGCTTCTTCCCATTATTACATACTAAGTACATACCAAATTGCAAGTCTCTATCTCAATTTTTTCGGGAGATAGAGCGTTTACAGACACACAGACACACACACAGACACACACACAGACACACAGACGGACGGCAAAATTTTTTTTCTAAAAATATGTTTTTCGGAATCTCCAGTGTCTGAAACGTGTAAATCCGTCAAAAATTTTTTTTCGATTTTCAAAACGATTACAAGACTTACCCTATACTACGTATGATGGGTAAGTAAAAAACACGACAATAAAAAGAGTTTTTTAATTAAAAAAATATACTTAATTAAAAAATTCTTTTTATTGGTTTAGTCGTTTAATGTGACTAAGAATTTTAGGCCAATGTCCCTAATTAGAATATCTTTCACACAAGCGTAAAAACAACCCATAAAAATTTACATAGTTTTTGTCTAAACATCATTAGTGAAATTAAAAACTGGGGAAAAGGACCTTACTCCCTCCAATTATCGCAAATGAGATTTCTGTTTGCCAGGGTATGAAATTTTCTTTAGACGTGCCTTGTGTTTCGTATTTATTTATATGCGAATCTTATCTAATAAGAATGTTTTTGTATTTTTCACGAATGTGTTAATGCGGCTTTGTTTGTATAACTAGGTGGCTTTGTCCCCTATGAGCTAAGCTCACCAACCACGTTCAGAAGCCACAGGCTCTAGAAATATGCTAATTTGCTCTGTTAAAAAAATATTACCCGATTACGGAAAATTTGAATGATAGTCTCGGGACCAGTGACGATCTTCTCTATAATCGGGTTGTTATTCATTTCCCTTTGACTGGGGATTTTTTCTTTTCCCAAGGTCGCATCCACTGCTGTCACGACAGCTGATGGCTGTTTTCTTGTTTCATTAATTAAGATCTATCACAAAATTTGAAAATCAGCCTATACAAAATAGTTAAGTGAAAAATATCGCTGCCTCCCGGACTTTTATAATAACGGCTAGAAGAACATTTTTCTTTTAGACGCTGTAAGAAAATTGTTTTAAAAATACATTGTTGCAAATACGATGTTAATTTTCCCCATTAAATGCTTTTTGTACGTAATAATTTAATTATTATAAATATTTCTATCTTTTTTCTTATTATTCACGTGTAAATATATTTTTTTCAATTGAAAAATGTTTGGAAATACTATTATTATTATTATTTTTTTTTAAATATGACATAATTTTCACCAGGGCTTTACAGATTTGATAAAATTTGGTAGCCAGCAAAAAATTCTAGTTGCCAGTAAAAAAATATTTCCCCCCTGCCACCTCCTCGCCATTGCTTTTCAAAAAGCACAAAAGATTTTTATGCATTAATTGAGAAAAAATAATAACAAGCATTGTTTTTTTTGTTATTAGCTACATAGTTTATAATAGTACGTAATTTAGAAAGATAATATAAAATAAATGCTCTAAGGAAGCTTATCAACATTGTGTATCTGAAAAAAAAAAAAGAAAGAAATACTATAAAGGTTATGTTAACCGGCATGTTCGGGAATTCCTGAATGCTTCAAATGTCCGGATAGTTGCGTGCTACAAAATTTATATCTGATGAGGGGTGCATCGATGAAATAGTGAAGCAGGAAATCAATTTTGTGCCCATTTTTCCTTCGCAGTAGTCAAATAATTCTGGTTTTATTATTTTAAAATTCGCATTTGATGACCTTATTTTCGCCAAATTAAAAATGTATTTTGTTTGAATACAATTTCTAAGTTTATTTCTTAATATTTTGTACTTTGACAGCATCTGTATGAGATAGTATCTTATGCGAATTTTAATTTAACACTGTGAATAAGATAAGTAAACTATGCTGTTCTTGATAAAAAATTTCCAGATTAAATAACTTGGTCGTCAGATTTTTTAAAAAAACCTTGGTCGCCAGATTTAAAAAAAAAAACTTGGTCGCCAGATTTAAAAAAAATCCTTTGGTCGCCAGATTAAAAAAAACCTTGGTCAAGCTCTGATTTTCCCCAATAAATAATTTTTGCAGGTAATAATTTAATAATTTCAGAGTTTTATTTCTCTTTTAACCCTTTAACGGACATTGGTTTCCCTACGAAACCACAAAATTTAAATAACGAAATTCAACAATGACAGCAGAATTTTAATAGAAATGTTTTCCATTTATTATGTATATGTGAAATATCGCTTTTTTGTTATATACAAATAAATTTGTTCATAATTTCCGGTGTCAATCAATTATTTCAACATTTTAGCAATTGAAATGTTTTATCCGTTAAAGGGTTAATACCCGCATGTAAATATATTTTTCAACTGTAAAATGTTCGGTTCCTTCATAAAATTTTATTTATTTCAAATGGCTGCTACACATTCTTCTGTTTTAAAGCGGTTCTCAATATATATATATATATATATATATATATATATTGCCCGCTCTACAATGCAAAACTTTCTGACTCATTTTCAAACATGAAAGCATGATACTTTCAGGCATGATTATTGAAGAGGTTTGTAATCGAACAAATCTTTTTTTCATTTTGCGATAAATGAGTTATAATGCGAAATAAGCGGTTGTTGTCTCAGGACGGCAGCTTTTACCATTCCTGTTCTGTCGCGTCCAGAAATTCGGTTCAAAACGTTCACTTTGACAGCATTATCTGCAAAATTTTCTGCTTTTATCGAAAAACGGGAAAACATTTCGATTCCGTAATTTATTAAAAAGTGCACCTGCCAATTTGATACATTTGCAAACAAAAAGAAATAGAAAAATATGTCAGAATGTAACCAGTTTGGATTTAAGAACAGCCTTAAGTCAAAAACTTTGCATAACACTAAAACCACAAAGACTGGACGCATATGTTCTCAATTATTGTTTTAGTGCCGAAGTGCGGCAAAAAAAAAAAAAAAAAAAAAAAAAAATTGGCGGCTATTGCTTTGTGCAGCGGCTCCATTGTCTAATTATAACTTCGGTAATTGTCATAAAGTTATTTTCTTCAGTATTCTGAAGTATTTTGTCCTCAGATTGTTAATAAAAATAGATATATTGTGTTCCGCACAGGAGCACGTGTTTAAATGAGTATGAGTAGCGGTTTTATGAAAATTTAAATTAATACGAACTTTAATTGCTTTATGACTGCGAAATCTTCGGGCAGAACTCAAAATTAGCTTTTTAAATAATTGTGAAAAATTTCATTATTTATTAAAATCTTTAGTTTATGATTTAAATATTTTGCTATTTATGAGACTGAAATTCAGAATTCATGAAAATTTTAACTGCACCAGATAAAAGCATTATAAATATTTATCTATTCATAAAAATTGATGTAACACTTTCTTTGAATTTAAATGATTCACTTCATTTACTAAAACTAAAATTATAATATTCCTGTTTTTTTTTTAATCGAACACATTAGGCATGCATGACAGCATTGTGATAGAGATTGAACTGTTGAAAGGGTACAATTGATTAGTTAAGTTAATTTCAATGTAAAATATAACACAAAGTATGTTGTGGACGTTATCTCTTCTCAAGTTTGCCAAGAGCCTTATTAACTCACACATATCATTATTCTAATTTTTTATTAAATTTTTTGAAATGAAAAAAAAACTAGAGAACATTACTAAGAAAATCGCACAGAACAATCTATTGGGTCATCTCCAAGGTTCAGCATTATACTTCTGCTGAGATAATGTTGAAATGATTGAATTTCACCAGAATTTACAAAAAAAAAATTATTTCAAAATAAGTAAAAGTAGCTTCTTCCCGTACATTATAAAAGCAAAGTTTTATTCGAAAATTCCAATGGTGGGGTTTATGCATTCGCGTCGGTTCGAATCCCACTTCTGACACCACTTATGGGGAGAACATCTTAATTACTGAAGTAAAACATTCTAGTTGTAGACAGGCACTTTTATTAACGGTAGACAGGGACTGAACAAAGATGAAAACACATAACATGAATTAAACTCGTGGACAGTCGATATTCGTCGAAATATTATAACTAAGCATCTTACTTTACATCTTAAGAAAAAACACAAACTCATACACTTTCGATTTTAAAGAGCGTCGAAAACTTCGTGCGTCGTTAGCAGCCATTGCTACCTTACTCTTCTCACTCACTTAGCGCTTTTAATCTCGTAGCAGGTTCTTGTCGTTAGTGAGTGCGCTCGCTGCGCCGTCTTGTGGTTGCAGATCCGATCCCACATATATATAAAACCGCTGAACTTTTCGGATGACTAAATAAATTACCCCCCCCCTCCCTCCCCCCACAGAACGAATGCTTGGGGGTTATCCTGGATAAAATATTTAGAGGAAGTTCGGGTATTATCAGGGGTCTGTCCAGACTTTTTCCCTAGGGTCCTGTTTTTGTGAAATTGTGAACAACTTTTTATATTTGTGAAAAATCTAATCCTAACTTTATGAATTTGAAATGATCGTTATATTCAGGTTCTTGTTTATACATTTTTAAGAAGATATATGGATGTAAAATACACATATTTTCTTTATATATGTAAAAGTGACACGTCAGATTTTACTTTTAAACGTTTAATTTGTGAAATGTTCAGTTTAAAGATGGAAAATTTTGTGAAAAACCTATTTTTAAGACAAAGAATTTTGTGAAGGGTCCTGTTTTAGGGAAAATAATTTTGTGAAGGGTCCTGTTTTGAAATGAAAAATTTTGTGAAGAGTTCTTTAAAGGACCCTATTTTTTCCTAAACAGATCCCTGATTATGGAATACTATTTTCATTTGGGGAATACAACATCCCGATATTGTATTAAAAAAATCCCAAAACCGAATACAATTATAAACTTCAACGATGTGCGAATAGTTTTTACACAAAAAATTATTTTACAAAATTTCCTCACTTGCAAACAAATAAACTTATTTTGAGGGTATTGTGAGATAGTAAGAGAAATATGGAATAAGGTGTTAAACATGAAGAAAACGAACAAAATTTGGCAAAAAACCGATGTAATGTTATCAAGAGAGCATGATCAAAATATAGTGTCTAGGTAGTCAGCCAGTATACCCCAGTTCATACTTCAGATCTGCACAAATCACAAATATAAGGATCTGTCTTTGCGCCATCATAATCTTGGAGTATTATGAGATATTGGTATTCCATATAACCCGACACCGCCTGTTTGGAAAAAAAAATACTCTATAATAATTCTTTGCACTACCCATTTTCAAAGACATTATTTTATTTTCAAACACATAAACAAGCACTGTACATGTCTAAAAGTCTTAAAAAACACCTTTAAAACTAGCCAAAACTAGATTTCAACAGATAGACTGACGAAACAGAAAACAAAACATCAGTGACTGAAGAAGATGCCTGATGAAATATTTTTACTGTTTTACAATTTTTAACAGATTGACTTAGTTTTGTGTAGTTTTAAAAGTATTTTTTAAGACTTTTAAACATGCACACTGCTTGTTTATGTGTTTGAAAATAAAATAATGTCTGAAAATGGGTAGTGCAAGTAATTATTATGTTAAAAATGACCTTATGAGCGATCATAGATAAAAAAAAAAAAAAAAAAATACTATATGTTTATTGGTGTGAATCGCGAGCTGAAAAACGAGTTCATAACTGTTGGTCATCACAAACTGTTAGTATTTCGGTGTACATTACGGTTAATTTAAATGTAAAAGTATTATTTCTAATAATGAATAAAAAATATTGAAAAATTATCTCCCGACACTTTCTAAAGACGAAAAATAAATATTTATTTACACAACGCGCCCTGGCGCCGACCGACGAACTGAGCGTTCTGGGAGGATTCTGGAGACGTTCTTATAAGCAGTTTATCATATTGCCGCTTGGTGGCAGCACTCTACCAAACAGAAACCTTGGTATTCCATATTACCGGACTATTCCATAATACCTGAAGTTCCTCTACATTTAGAATACGGATATAGTGGAAGTTTGTACGGTGATATAGGTCGTATAGCTTCTGGCTAACTCCGTATAGTTATAGCGGATACTTTCTGGTGAATACCTTCTGCCTATAGCGTATACTTTCTGTTTTTTTAGGCCTATACCAGTGATTCAGAAAACATATTCTCAGCATAAGAGAGAAAGTTGTCGAAGTTTCCATATCGCTTGACTCTCTCCTTAAACATTCTGATCTTTCGATTCGCAATACTAAAACACTAATATGTAAAGCCTGTATTCTCTCTATCATGACGTATGCCCCTCCCATCAGGGGTATCATACACAAATCTAGCATGGAAAACCTGTCTAATATTTATAATAGAAATTTTAGAACCATCAGAAATGGGTACAGATACTTTCATAATATCACCGTCAGATGTGATTTAAATATTTGCTCTTCTATTCAAGGGGTCAAAAACCCTTCTAATTTTTTTTTAAACAAAAATATCTATAATATTCCCGCTTTACTTTTTTGTCGGCTTGGCCTGCCCATTTAATTTTTATTATCGACCCGCCCCGTCCCGTTTATTAATTTTTATCGGCCTGGCCTGACCCATTAAAAATTGTCTTTATTCTGCCGGCAAGGCCCGACCCGTTTGAAAATTTGCCTTCATTGTTCCGGCTGGAAGCGGAACGCAAGGCGGGTTACGAGCCAGGCCCTGACCCAGCCAGACCTCTATCTACGATGTCTCTGAGCCCAACAATAGTAAGAGACCGCGTTATTCAACATTGATTGAATATAATAACTGATTTTCTTTCTGTTGTTTTTCTTGTTTTTTTAACCTTTTTTTGTTTAACATACATTTATTTTAAACTTCTTATATTTTTCAAATATATAAATTAATATATATAATTTGTATACTTTATTTTTCGCTTTTATATCCATTACAACCAAAAATACAAATATGTATGGCTGTCATTGAAAATTGCCCTACTGGACTTTTCCTCCTTGATCTCGACTTTTTTGAATCATTGAACATTTTATCATTGTACTTTTTTCACTCTTCTTAATTGTAATTACTACTATATTTGTTTTTATTATTATTTTTTATGTTATCTTGAACGCTTTTCTATCTTTTATTTTAATTATACTCACTCTTATGTAGTTTTAGACTATACTTAGACATATTTTCTCTTATGGCTTCCTAAAGTTTAGAAATACAGCTACTCCTAGTCAGAGAACAGAAATACCTACAATATAATCAATTTCATTATTGCTGAACTGCCGGACCACGATGCCTTCAATAGCAGCAATCGATTAAGACCACGTTATTCAACATTGATTGTAGATAATATCTGATTTTCTATCTTTTGTTTAGTTTATGTTTAACGTACAATTAATTAGCGTTCTTAATAATTTTTATATAAAAAAATACACTTTTCATTTTAATATGTAGATTGTTGCTCAGTCATTTTTGATTAGTAATTTTACCATTGACGGTTTTTTTTTTTCAGTTTTACCTTCATTCAAGGAGGTTAAACAAAAACAAATTTGAGCTCCTTGCTAAATGCAAGGAGCCCAAATTTGTTTAATTTGAGCAGACGGCGAACGTGATTAAATTACATTTTCAACAACATTTGAAGAAATGGAAACGTATGTTCACATATTTAAGCTGCAGAAATTAATTTATCTTAAAAAGAAAAAGAGTACTCTGTCAACAAATTGAGAAGAAATTATTGTAACTTTTTTTTTTTACATTTACGTTCAACCAAGGAGGTAAAACAAAAACTAAATTAATCTCTTTGCATTTAACTACAGAATTATTGTTCGCTATTTTGAAAATAAAAATAATAAAATAAATAAATAAAGAATTAAAACAGATTTTCAACTTTCTCCTTAATGGTGACGATTAAAATTTTTCATAAGGTTGTTAAAAGCAGAATGTCTTAGCTAGAAAAATTACATTTTTATATGCATTTATTTTAATTCATAAGTATAGAACGCTTTTGAATAAATTCGTCAAAACAAAGTCATTTTTGTGTAAATTCACCCAAATGGCATGAATTACACCAGCTGTGAATTCAGAAGTCAAATCGTGGAACAACGAAAAGACTTTCGCCAGCAAAAGTTAATTGAGAAAGCTGTTGACTTTAAATTCAAATGTATAATTTATTATTTGAAACATTGTATTTAATCAAATTAACATTATAGTTACCTTCAAAATTTACAACAAAGTTAGATTTCATTTTTCTCCAAAGAATTGAGTGATCTCATGCAATTCAAAAACGACACATACGGTTGCCATGCAGCTAGTAAATTAATAAAATCTTTTATGATTTGTGAAAATCCATGACGTGGGGGTGGTAAATATTTTTTACTGGTGACTGAAATTTTTTTGTTAGCTATACCAAATTGGATCAAATTTGTAAAGCTCTGGCCTAAACTGTTCAAATGTGTACAACTGTTCTAAATAAACAATTTAGAAAACGCATAACAAAGTTGTGAAATCTTTTTCACCAATAACCGCCTATAGCGGTAATGTATTCAAAACTTTTGCGCAGCCCTGCGTATCTATAGATTTTTATACATTCAACACAATGTACTAAAATTTAATTTAGCTAAAAAAACTCACAACAAAGCCGAAAACGTTTTTTCGACAGTTACCATAAATACACGGTAGAACCGCCATATACCTGTTCAGCCATTTAACTGACTTTATTATACTTACCCATATATTATAACCATACATGTTTCATAAAAAAAAAACACACACACACACAGGGTGAAATGTACATATTCACCTTACGTCATAAAATATTAATATGAGACTCAATATATCTCAATGTTACTTAAAAGGTATCGTTTAAAAACATTAAAAGGTGTTTAAAAATATGTTTAAAAATCCTCCAAGCACTTTCAGCTGGCAACCGTAACCATCCTCAAGGAGCGAATTTCCTTTCTACTGCCGTCTTACGAATCTGAACCTTCGCTTCGTTTTTAGGCGGAAAAGTTTGGTTCGTTTTTAGGTTAAAAATGAAGAAGGTTCAGATTCGTAAGACGGCAATAGAAAGGAATTTCGCTCCCTGAGGATGGTTGCGGTTGCCAGCCGAAAGTGCTTGGAAGATTTGTAAACATCTTTTAACATCTTTTTATGTTTTTAAAAGACACCTTTTAAGTAACCTTGCTATCTATTGAGTCTCATATTAATATGTTTCATATTCTTAACAACTTTGTTTCAGATTAAAATTTTAACTTCGTTTTCAGAAAAATAAAATAAAATAAAAATAAACTTATTTCTTTGATATTTATCGAACAGTTTAGATACGCTTGACAGATTTACGATATCTGTTGCGAGCCTGTTGAAAGATTAGAATGAACTACTTTGGTTAACCTTAATGCAAAATATGGAAAACGTGTTATCGACATTTACAAAAGTTAGCCAAGAGGACAAACCTTATCAACATGTAACTCATACATACTATTAATCTATATCTACAGTTGTAATTCAATTTCTGTTTTATTAATTGCGCTGCATGTTTAATGATTTATGGAATTTCAATTGCTATTATCTTAGCATTATAGAATTGATTATCAAAATTATGTTTGAAAATGACACACTCGAAATAAAAATTCGTGTCGTTAACTATTTCATTCTGGATTTATTTCTTAACGCTTTCCAAAATAGTTGAAAAGTGTTTATGAATTCGGTTTGTCTGTCTGTCCGTGCTCTAACTCGCGTAAATATACTCGGATTGCCATGCAATTTATATATATTAATGAAGTTACCTATGGCATGTTCGGTATTGAAAATGAAGTACGTAGCGTTTATAGTTCATTTACAGGGTCATTCAAAAGAACTCCGTTACATTACGGCCTATGGGGGGGAAACATTACATTGACTTTTAATACTGTTGCACTATTTTAAACACATTTAAATTGATATATATCACTGAGGTACGCTACAGGAGGCTTACTATATGAATAGGGTGTGCATAGCGTTCATCGCCCGTTTAAAGGGACACACAAAAGAATTCGGTTAGAGCACTGTCAAAGCACAATAATTGCAGGAAGTACGTTTTCATTTGTGGTACGTTTTTAAATTAAACTAATTATTTGCCTATTACTTGGTGTGCATAAATTCTATAAAATATATACAGGGTAGCACGAAATATCTCGCTTACATTTCCGTTAATTGACAGAAATTGCTGAAGGGGAATTTACAACTGCGCTATGATGCGTTTTAGCATATACGATGTAGTATACATACAAATTTATAGATCATATACAGGGCTGCAAAAAAGAATTCTGATATTTTTCCGTCTATTCGAGATAATTCCTGAAATTGGATTTTCAAATGTGTTATGCATTTTCCAAATTATTTACTTATGCATCACCTTTCATCTTATTAAACGGCGAAGTTTTGTTAAAGTGTTCTCGACGTGTTGAAAAATGTTTCAGAATTTGTGCTTAACGCATGATATTTCGTTCTTGTTAATATTTTCTACCGCTAGATAGCGTAGCCTTTTAACCAGTTGACTACTAACGATACACATGTCTACACCACTTAAACCAGTGTTACTAGTTCGCTACTTGAAAAAAAAAAAAAAAAAAAAAAAAAAAAAAAAAAAAAAAAAAACTTGGACTATTTGATTGCCATTACTTTTTTCAAGTAGAAACATTCGCCTTATCTAATGATAGATTGAATAATACGAAAAAAAAGCAATCTGATTTTTTTTTTTTTTTTTTTTTTTTATGTAGCGGACTGCCAACACTTGCTTAAAGTAGCCAAAGATGATTGGTAATCGTTTTATTATTTTTTCTATTATTATTTCCAGCCATTAATCTTCAAGCTAAATTTCTACTGGAAATATCACGTATAATCACGGGGAATATTGTATGTAAAAAGTGACAGACAAAAAAAAAAAAAAAAAAAAAAAAAAAAAAAACTAGTCGGATGTGTTAATTCCAAAACTTTCTTCTATCTCATACATGTTAATACTTCAAAAAGCGTTTTTTTTTTTTTTTTAATTATGCATTTTAGAATCCAAAAATGCAGACAATATCTTGATTTAAATTTATGTTTTGATGTTTTCATAAGTGCCATTTTAATGCTATTTTTATGAAGATTTCAGCCATATTTTATAACAAAATGCAACTTAGAAGTCAATACTTGAAATACTTTTTAAAAACATCACCTTCGAAAATAAGATTGTAATTTAGTATCGTAATTTAGAACCTTATTCAAACTACCCTGATTTATTAACTTTAATAAAATAATACAAGACGAGGTACTTGTAAAAGTAGCAGATTTAGAGTTGTGATTGAGGTTCATTCCCTGGAAGAGTTTTCAATCATCATGATAAAATTTATAAAATAAAAATATTTTGATATAAATTTAGGTTTTGATGTAGCAGATTTAGAATTGTGATTGAGGTTCATTCCCTGAAAAAATTTCCAATGATCATGATAAAACTTACAAAACAAAAATATCTTGATTTAAATTTAGGTTTTGATGTTTTCATAAGTACCATTTTAATGCTATTTTTATGAAGATTTCAGCCATATTTTATAACAAAATGCAACTTACTTAAAATACTTAAAAAAAATATCACCTTCGAAAGTAAGATGATACCTTAATAAAATAATAAAAGACGAGGTATAACCCGTCAAAATTCGATGACATAAAGAGTATATTAAAAAAGCTCGGTACCTGTTGAACTTTTTTTTTTTTTACTTTCAAAGTTTTGTAATACATTTTGGTATCTATATTACAAAACAAAAACATGTCCATCAGTAACACTAATGTCATATCGAAGATGACAACACCAGACCCATAAATTTCATTTTTACTGTAATTTGTTTAACTTCTAAACATCGAACATAATTTCAATTTTTATTCCCTCGAATAGGAAAAAATTTTTCTTTTAAATGCAATTTGTTTTGAAACTGTATCTGAGTTTACTGGGTTTTTTTTATGGTTTTAAAAATAATTTTCAAGCATATATATATATATTTTTAAATCTATCTCTAACGCGTGAAGCCTGATTACAAAAGATGAACCCGTTTGCACTTATAACGATATAAATAGTTCAGAGTTTGTTTCCGACTAATATTCCATAAAGAAATTAAAACTTCATCCATAAATAAATAAAAATAAAATACAAATTTAAGAGACATATTATCGAACTACGTCCTTAATCTATTTAAATTATCAGAATCAAAAAGGCTGCTGTAAGTAGCGAAATCTTTGGCGATTTCTTCTATTATTAACACTTATCATGTGGGTAATAATAAAAGTAGCGCTTTTAATCAATTTCAGAAATTTATTTTAATAGATTTTATTAAAACATTCAAAATAATCAAAAATTTAATTAAAACAAAAATATAAAAATTGAAATATTTTAAAAATAACTTGTCCTTGCTCATCTACAAATGAGCAGCTTTCAGTTAAAAAAATAATATTTAAAATTGGTTCAGTAGAAAAACCAGCGTAGATGACGAAAACAACCCATCTTGTTTTTTTTTTCTTTTTAGGTGCGTTCGTAATTATATAAATACGTAGCACCTATTGTCGTCGTCTGGTCCGTCCGTCTGTCCGTCCGTCTGTCTGTCTGTCCGTCCGTCCGCATATAACAACGCAAAAATTACCCAACCAATTTTTTTGAAATTTCAGATATATTATCTTTGCAGAATTTTGTCGAGACATTTCAAATTTTATCAAAATCGAATCAAAACTTTAGAAAATATTAATAAAAATATTTATCAAGAAATTTGAAAAAAAAAAAAAAATCGGTGCTTTTTTGTTATAGGAGCTTCCGAGGTTGAATCGTCAAGCGACCGAGATACTTATTTTGTTACAGAAATTAATCTGCAGACGATATAATTCATTTCACAGAATTAAAAATCATCAAGATCTGAATATTTATATAACTAGCTACAGTACGAACGCACCTCGTTTGTTACGTTTGACGTACAATTTCCAACTTGTTAATATATATAGATAGTAAAAATAATTAAAAATAGTAACCAAATATGTGAAAGCCATTGCGTAACTACTTTTTCTACACTAATTTGGTTACCGTTACATAATAAGGTGAAATCCCAGAACTCTGCTTTATAGCACCGCGCGACATCTTTGATTTCGAGAAATTCTAGATTTAACAAAAGATAAGGATTCAAACAAAGTATAAAATTTGTATATCTCTTACGATGTTTGTTCTAATATTTTTAACACCCTCTACATTTGATCAGAATTCTTTAGAAAAGAAAAAAAAATCGCGTGATTTTTAAATAAAGAATGCGAGATAATTCGTGTTACGTAAACTGGAATCTATCGTAATTAGTATATGAAATCCAGGGGGCCGCTTCCCTGAAACTTCATTATCCCGAAATCCCATGTTAACCTCTGAAAAAACTTCAAAGCGTGATTACTCATTACCTAATGTTATAGTTATTAAAATACGGATTTCACCATCAGGGAGTTGACGTCAAATGCCGATGACGTGCGTTTTTAAAAATTGTGTCCCTTATAATTTAAGGAGGTGATTTTAAAAAACGCACATCATCGGCATTTGACGTCTACTTTCTGATGGTGAAATCCGTATTTTAATAACTACATTAGGTAATGAGTAATAGTGCTTTGAAGTTTTTTCCATACACTAACATGGGATTTCGCGATCGGATAGTTTCAGTAAAGCAAAAAAAAAAAAAAAAAAAGATTTTTTTTTTTTTTTTGACGGAAAAGATTTAAAGTAATATTTTCAATTATTATGATGTCATTATCAATTATCTTAATATCTCAATTATTAAGTAATATATGAGCAAAATGTAAACGCGCACATTGATCGATAAAACCGACCTCGCCGAAAATATTCTACTAAAGATTGTACTCCCTTATTGAAGCCACAGATGGCACAGGAGGGTCCACAGTATGGCGCAGGAATAGCAACTTAAGAGTAAGTTAAAAAATAATATATCAGTATAATTTTTTCTTCTAAAACTTTAAACGTGATTTTCTTGAAACTACATTTTTCAACATGGACGGCATGATAACTTGAACAATTTTTAACACTTTTGGATAAAATTCGCGCTTATGTACGCATAATTAAACTGTCTAATGTTCATTGAGCCATTTTTTGAAAATTTTAATTTTTTATATTTTTTCAATAAATTTAAAAATCAAAATTTTAGTCGAAAAATGAAAAAAAAAATCAAAATAGCGCAATTTTTTAGTTTACAAAAGTTCAAAAATTTGAGCCGATGGCCTTAGTTTACAACCTTATTTTACTAGAAGAAACTGAAATTTTAATAATTTTTTGTCGTCTCTGCATGAAGTTAGAATGCTGCACATCGAGCCCGGATATTTTGGTACAGGTCAACGCGGCTGCAGGATTTCGACGTAATATGTGACCCAATTTAACATTTTGTCTTTTTTTTAAATACTCTAAGCAATAAAAAACAGCGTGGAATTATTAGCTTTTTAATTCATTTTATCCCCTTCCTAGAAAAAATTCAAAAAAATTTCAAAAATTCGCTGCCGAGAACGCATGTAACCTCTTAAAGTATATATCCTACATATTTGTTTCAAATGATATAAATAAAGGACTTTTCATTTAGCCTTGACTTAAATTTTTAAACAGACAGACTTTAATAACGAATTTTCTGATTAAAAGTAATTTCCCACATTGTCAGTAACGCTTGAATGCACATCGGTGAATTACCTTCAGAATATCTTAGAATTATGTATGTTTACAAAACATGTATTCCGTTTAGTTTAAACAGAAATTAATTCTAAGTAAAAATATGGAATTCGTTAGTCTTTGAAAATAAATGTATACAAGAATGACAAGAGTGTTGCAGGGTTACGCATGAATTATCACGTATCAGTACAGAATAATTTTTTATGCAAGGCACACTTTATCATAAACTTTACAAAATATCTACTAGCTTAAGAATGTGAAAATTATATGGAAATTGTTCCACAGATCTAGAAATTTAAACAATCTGTTCAATATGTATAATATGGGAAAAAAAAAGAATAAATGATCAGCATCATAATTTAAAAGGAAAAAGTACCTTACTGGATGACTTTGTTTACGCGCCAAGGAAATTAAGCCGAAAGATTTTTAATACTTTATTTTTAACACTTTTATAATTTTTTATGAAACCGAAACCATTTTTAACACTTTGATAATTTTTTTATGAAACCCTTTTTAACACTTTATTTTTAACACTTTTATAATTTTTTTATGAAGCCATTTTTAACACTTTTATAATTTTTTATGAAACCATTTTTAACACTTTAATTTTTACACTTTGATAATTTTTTTATGTAACACTCTATTTTTAACACTTTGATAATTTTTTTATGAAACCATTTTTAACACTTTATTTTTAACACTTTTATAATTTTTTTATGAAACCATTTTTAACACTTTATTTTTAACACTTTTATAATTTTTTTATGAAACCCTTTTTAACACTTTATTTTTAACACTTTGATAATTTTTTTATGAAACCATTTTTAACACTTTATTTTTAACATTTTGATAATTTTTTTATGAAACCATTTTTAACACTTTATTTTTAACACATTTATAACTTTTTTATGAAACCATTTTCAACACTTTATTTTTAACACTTTTATAATTTTTTTATGAAACCCTTTTTAACACTTTCCAACATAGTTGAAAAGTGTTTATGAATTCGGTTTGTCTGTCTGTCTGTCGTCTGCCCGTTCTCTAATTCACGTTCTCAATTCTTCCAATTCTAATACTCGGATTGCCTTGAAAATGATGTAAGTTTATGGGCCTTACTATGGCATGTTTGGTATTGAAAATGAAGTGTGTAGCAATTATGGTTCTTAGACAGTGATACTCAAAAGAATTGCGTTACATTGCAGTCTATTAGGAAAAATAATTTGTAGCGTATTTTAACGATTTTTGACTATTTTAAACATATTCAAATTGATACATATCACTAGGGTGCGCTACTAGGCGCTTATTGTAGAATAGGGTATGCTTAAAATGTTTATTTAATTTACAGGAACACTCAAAAAATTGTGTTACATTATGGTATATTAGGAAAAAGCATTTGCAGCGTATTTTAATGATTTTTCACTATTTTAAACGTATTCAAATTGATACATATCACTGAGGTGCATTAAAAGGCTCTTACTATAGAATATGGTATGCATAGAATGTATAGTTCATTTACAGGGACATTCAAAAGAATTTGATTACAGTAAAGTTTATGAACAATAATTGCTGGCCAGCTCATTTTCAGTTGTGGTATGCGTTTTCAAATGTAACTAATTTTTTGTATATTAATTTGTGCATATAAATTATTGAGATTATATACAGGGCTGCTCAAAAGATCTCACGTACATTTCCGTTTATTGACGGAAATTGCTGCAAAGGAATTTCAATTGTGCTATGTATTTCGTAACTATAGCAAATTTTAGTATACTGTGTAAGTATGCATACAAATCTATAGATCATATACAGGGCTGCACAAAATAAATAGGATATTTTGTTTGGCTATTGGTAATAATTGCTGAAATTGGGTTTCAAATGTGTTATGCGTTTTCTAATTTGTTTACTTAGTAAACTGTGAAGTTTTGCTACAGTATTCTGAATATCTCGATTTAAAAAGAAAGCTTTTCATAATATATGCTTGACGCATGATTTTTCGTTCTTGTTGAACGTAAAAGTGGAATTTTGAAACCGATTTTCAACTCACTTCCTGATAGGCTAGAATTATATATATATATAAAAATATGTGCAAGCACTCTAAAATCGACATTTTCAAAACTGAGCAAATAATACTCAAATTTGAGTACACTGTAAAAAATGACAAATGTTTCTTAATCTACGAAAATATAATTAAATTACAAATAAATTTATAATAGAAACTCATCCTAATCAACCATGATTCTGAAAAGTGTTTCTTTATCTTTAGAAACCTCAGACATCAATGGCATTTCGAGATTTAAAGAATCATTTGTAAAAACGAAATTTCTCTTGCTGCCCGTAATTTTCCGAAACGTTTACGAGTAGCTTTAAAAGTGTATTAATCAGTTTTCTGAGCCCGGAATATGTTTTTTTTTCCGATACTATCAATTCTCAAGTAAACATTACAAGTCACAAATATGTTTAACAGACAAACATGCAAAATTAACAGCGTTAACAATAACATTAAAATTAAGATTATTTCTTTACTCTTTCATATATAAATGAACTTATGCAGCTGAAAACGTTTACTTGAGAATGGATGACATTAAAAAAAAACAGGTATTCCAGGCTGAGGAAACTGACTAATACACTATAAAAACTATTCGGAAACGTTTCTGAAAAATACGGGCAGCTACAGAAATTTTGTTTTTATACAGGGTGAATCTAAACTCTTGGGCAAAATTTTAAGGGGTGATAGTACACATCAAGACAAACGATATTAAATAGGAAACTAAGGGTCCCAGATGTCTTCCGAAGGAGATAGGCACCATTAAAGTTTAGGGTCCAAAATTTCAAATGATTATAAAAAACGGAAAAATTGGTCGATTCGTTTGCGGTTTTCGCTAAAACTATTCTTTATGTCAGTATTTTCTTAAAAATAAATTTCAAAGATAAAGTTTAAAAAAATGCCGATAGAGGGTGATTTAGACTTTGGAGTAAGGAAAAACTATTTTTTACCGTTATTTTTTGTATCTGATTAAATGCTTTCAAAAGCTTAGACTTAAACTTAAATTTTGAGCTCAAATCTGAATCGTTGGGAGTGATTAAATAGCGCAAACTAAAATTCGTTCAGGAGTTGAAATTTGAAACACCTCCCCCCCCTCCCCCCCACTCTTGAACACAGTTCAGTTATTCCCGGTCTTGGTGTCGTAGACCAGGTAGAAACAATATGAGTTGTAATTTTCCAACTGGACGAAAAATGTCCGGGCCAGGATTCGAACCTGGGATCTCTTGAAGCTGCCATGCTCTACCAACTGAGCTATCCTGGTTGAATCTGGGGGCATAATTCATCCAGTCCATGCTGGGATAGCTCAGCGGGTAGAGCATGGCAGCTTCAGCCAAGAGATCGCAGGTTCGAATCCTGGCCCGGACAGTTTTCGTGCAGTTGGAAACTTACAACTCATGTGATTTCTTTACCAATTTGAATAATTGTGCTAAAATTAATCCAGACAGAAACTACTACCCCCTACACGTAAAATAAACGATAAAGTAATGACAAAATTAAATAGAAAATTCATTCATAACAGACATGAGCAATTTCTTCGCGTAAAATAAAAAGAAACAATTTGATGTATGCATGTAGTGCGCAAAATGAATGAAGGTTGACACGTACACTCTTAAAACTGTGCCTCTGATATATAAGGCACCAGCGCATATGAGAGGCACACAGACAAAGTGCCTCTGATTAGCTGATAAATATCAAAGGCACAAAGAAATGAGAGGCACAAATGAAGGTCTCAAAACCTATCAGAGGCACGGATGACAGAACGAAATCTATCAGTCACGGCGCTAAATGTGTGCCTCTTGAAAAAAGCGGTCATTTATTCAGCGGTACAGTGGGAAAGCGCGCATGCGTACAAATGTTTAACCCATGATGCATTGAGCGGGATATTTACTTTCAATGAGGGATAGGGGTGAAGGAAGAATGGACGCTTGACCAGAAGAAATGGCGTCTTGTGGATTATTCGAATAGCGGCACCTGACGACACAAATAGAGTTTATATATGTATCCTTTTCGCAAGACGACTATTTTGACTCAAGAGGTTTTGTGCTTTCGTTTTTTAATTACACTCGTGTTATTATTGTCGTTCAGGATTGCAACAATATTAATCGCTGATAATAGGAGTTAGGTTTTCTTACGATATAAAACGACGCCGCAGAGGTAAATGTTCCTGTGGAAAATACAATGAATTTATGTTAGGAAACATAAAATTACGTACAATGGATGCTGTCATTATTGCAATCATTCACCGGCGGATCATAATGAATATAGAGATTTATAGAAAAGCCTGCAATAAGTAAGTATATTTAGTTTAGTACTTGATTATTTTCTTTGAATGTGTAGTATAAAATGACACTCTAAAAGAAATGTTTTATGTTACAAACATATGTATATATCGCGGGTAAATGTATCATTCCCTTGAGAAATTTAATTTTTTTAATAATAGTTATAGCTATTAAAGTCCAGTTTCTTTTGTATTATATTAATCAGTTGAATTCAGGGGGTGGCCCGGGGGGGGGGATTCCCTCTCCGGAACAATGATCGAAAAGTGTGAGATTTTATTATTTTTAATGGACAAAAGTGCAACCCCCCCCCCACCCCCGAAGCGTAGCCGCAAAAATCCTACAGAAAGTAATAGATATTGTTTTTATAGTCGTATTTTATTTAGAATCGGAATTCAATATAATGAAAATATATACTAATGAAACAAATTAGTTATTTTCAAATAAATTTAACATTTAGGGTACCAGTAATGAAATATTTACGATAAGAGTTACTTTTTAAAATTAATTGTTGTCATTATCACAAGATCAATATTATGATTATTTTACACTGATTATTTTTAACGTTTGTCTTATTTGTTTTTAATAAAGCTTTTATGCCTTTTTATGTATTTTGATATGTATAAAATAAATTTATATAATATATAAAATAAATTGACAAGGTTCTTTATTGAACCAGAGAACTGACTTAGGCCACAGGGACACACATTTTAATATTTATTTCAAATTTATTTCAATAAATTGGGAGTGAGAAAATTTTCTATTATACATAGTATTCTGCCTTACACAAAATTTAATATGTCTTTGGATATGCCATGCTGGAAAATCTTTCTGCAGTAGACAGAATTTACTGTAAAGATATAAATATAATATAAAATATAATTAAATTACATTCTGTTCCTCTTATAATGGTGGCACATGCATGTGCCACCATTATAAGAGGCACAGAAAGTATTTTTAAATAAGAGGTACTTGAATATATAAATTCAGCGGCACACTGTGCCTCTTAATTTCGAAGGCACTTACGCTGTGCCCTTGAATCTCAAAGGCACTATGTACCTCTTAATTTCAAAGGCACCACGTGCCTCTTAATATTCAGAGGCACAAAAATTCAGAATGTACCTCTTAAATCAGAGGCACAGTTTTAAGAGTGTAGAAAATGGTACACGCATGATGTTCGTGAGGAATCACAAAAACTGCTCGAAAGAGTGCCCACCAGCAACGATGCAGGCCTCACGCCGCCGGTGGAGAGAGTTGCGAACATTAGTGAATACCCCGGCATCTCCCGGATATCGTCTGCTACGACGGCAATCCTCGAAACCAGGTCCTCGTCGGAATCGACGGTAAAAAATAGTTGTTCATTACTCCAAAGTCTAAAGCGCCCTCTATCGACATTTTTGAACTTTATCTTTAAAATTTATTTTTTAAATAAATTTTTTATTTAATTTTGTCATCCCTCTATCGTTTATTTTACGTGTAAGGGGTAGTAGTTTCTGCCTGGTCTACGACACCAAGATCGGGAATAATTGAACTGTGTTCAGGAGAGGTTCAAATTTCAACTCCTGAACGCAGTTCAGTTTGCGCTGCTTAACCACTCCCAACGATTTAGATTTTGAGCTCAAAATTTAAGTCTAAGCTTTTGAAAGCATTTAATCAGATACAAAAAAGTCCTTCCGGCCTGTACCGGGAGGAAAAGGTAGCTTTCCTATATCTTCGTTTTAAAATTTTAGCTAATGTTACACGAAAACAGCAACTTAAAATGCAAATAAAACGTTTACAAAAGATTCGTTTATACTGAATTTGAATAAGAAATTCACTAAATTATTGAGCAATAGCCAAATTGTCTTCATTTATGAAGACTTATTTTGGTCGCCAAATTTAAGCGCCCTCTATCGACAATTTTTTAACTTTTTCTTTAAAATTTATTTTTAAGAAAATACTGACATAAAGAATAGTTTTAGCGAAAACCGCAAACGAATCGACCAATTTTTCCGTTTTGTATAATTATTTGAAATGTACCCTAAACTTTAATGGCGCCTATCTCCTTCGGAAGACGTTTGGGACCCTTAGTTTTAATATTGTTTGTCTTGATGTGTACTATCACCCCTTAAAGTTTTGCCCAAGAGTTTAGATTCACCCTGTAAATAATTCCTTAAATTTTGGAAATGTATTGGTTTCGGGGGATTCAAACGACAATGGAACACTCTTTTCAGAATTTCGGATAACTGAGAAGATTATATTATATTTCCGTTTGTGGTTATAGTATATTTTCATAAAGTAAGAAACATTGGTCATTTTTTATAGTGTATGTCGCATAGTCAACATGGCTTGAATAAAAATTACGCCAGTTTGAAACATGTATATACTCATTTCTGAAAACATGCACAAACTCAAAAATAAAACATCATGAGCTCACATTTGAGTATGTCCATGTTTCAAAAATGAGTATAAACTGACTTCTATGTGCTCATTTTTAAGTATTTCCATGTTTCAAACATGAGTTTGAACTGATTCTAATCCTTTTTGAGTATCTCCATGTTTCAAAAATGAGTATGAACTGACTTCTATGTGCTCATTTTTAAGTATTTCCATGTTTCAAACATGAGTTTGAACTGATTCTAATCCTTTTTGAGTATCTCCATGTTTCAAAAATGAGTATAAACTGACTTCTATGTGCTCATTTTTAAGTATTTCCATGTTTCAAACATGAGTTTGAACTGATTCTAATCCTTTTTGAGTATGTCCATGTTTCAAAAATGAGTATAAACTGACTTCTATGTGCTCATTTTTAAGTATTTCCATGTTTCAAACATGAGTTTGAACTGATTCTAATCCTTTTTGAGTATCTCCATGTTTCAAAAATGAGTATGAACTGACCTCTATGGGCTCAGTTTTGAGTAATCGCCCAACTGGGAACGCTGCTATACTGCATTTTTCACGATTTCCGCAATAGCTCTATATCAAGAACTAATGTAACGGATTTTCATCAAACTTCATATTCATTTAGACTATGACATAATCAGATGGTGATTAGGTTTTGGTGTAAATAGCCCAACAGATCGCCCTGTTATGCTCCATTTTTCAGAATTTACATGATTTTAGTGATCGTCTTATATCAAGAATGGATGCGGAATTTCATCAAACTTCATATTCCTTTAGACGTTGACACAAGTTTATGCTGATTATGTTTTCGTGTAAATTATATAACAGGTGATGCTGCTATGCTGATTGAATCCTTTTTAAAAAGAGCTTTATTTACTGATAATTTACTAAATTTTAATAGTACTGAAGTCTGAAAAGTTTAGGCACATTAAAGTGTTGAAATTCACGATTCCAAGAAATTAAACTGTTTTGTAAATTTTATTTTATTTATTTATTTATTTTATTTATTTATTTATTTATCTATTTATTTATTTATTTATTTATTTATTTTATTTATTTTTATTTTATTTTTATTTTATTTTTTTTTTTTTGGGGGGGGGGGTCCCATTTAAAATAATTAGTATCTTTAAAAAAAATCTCCCAATAATCCATTGACAGAATTAAGCATCATGGTTGCCTTTTCAAACTTTACAAGGATTTTCAGGCTATATTTTGGATGAAAAGCCACGAACTGCACTCGACGGCGTCGATCATTAGAATTCAAAATGTTCTTCAGTTCGTGATCTAACCTTTAACAACTCTTAAAAAAAAAAAAAAAAGTACATGTTTCTTAATCTACGGAATTATAATATAACCATTAACAAAAATATACCATAAACTCTTCCGCGTTATTCATGATTCCTAAAATTGTTCTTTATCTATAGGAACCCCAGAAACTAATACATTTTTGAGATTTGAAGAAGCATTTATAGAAACTAAGTTTCTTTTGCTACCATTGAATTTCGGAGACGTTTTCGAGTAGTTTTTATGGTGCATTAATCTGTTTTCTCAAACCGGACTATCGAGTTTTAGGCTGCTATCCATGCTCAAGTAAACATTTTCAGCTGCATAATTAAATTTATACACGTAAGAGTAACAAAATAATATTAATTTTATTGTTAACCAGCTACCCGCCCAGCGTTGCCCGGGCCCGAGATAATAACAATCTCAGAGCAAGGCGTTAACCCCCTCCCCTCCTCATACCCGCAAATATAACGAATAATTTGTTCAAGAAAACCACCTTCACCTACATTAACGCGATCATAAAAAATAATTAAATTTTTCTGATAATTAGAACCTAACGAAGACGCTACGCTAAAATAGCCGGCAGATGACAACACTTCCCATCCTCAATTTCAGATCTATATCTTAATTAGTTATCTAAATTATTGTTCATTAGTAAAAAATGGCAATTATTTCCTTTCACTTTCGCAAACTAAATGGAGGGATCGGCCAGAGAAACAGATCTCTTTGTAGTTCAGTTTTTAATGAAAGCAGATCCCTGTCTGAAACTTTCTCGAAGTTTTTTTACGGATGCCGGCAGATTTTTGCATAAATCAAGAAAAATTACCAGCCGAATTTTTCAAAAATCGCATATTTGGATGCAAAATTTCTTTTTTTACATATGCTCAGAAATTTTCAAATTGATATCTTAATTAAATTTCTTAAAATTTGCTAATTAGTAAAATAATTTCGAATTCGTTCATTTCCGCTTGCAAATCCACAACAGCAGTTCTTTTCTTTAGCCATTTTGATTTAAAAGATGGCATTTTCGATGCGATGTTTAATAATATTCTAATTAATATCTTGAGTAATTATCAAAATATTAAAAATGTGAGAGTCAGGTGCACATGGTCAGACCTTGGACTATCGACACCTAAATTTTCAGACTTCTAGATGAGCTAGATTTTCCTAGCCATCGCCAACAGACACACACACAGACACATAGAGCGAAACTTTATTTTATTAGTATAGATATTAATACTGTTAATTTATCATGTTAGTCTGTAAAACATATTTTCTGAAAATCTTTACTTGAGAATGGATAACACCGAAAAACCTATATTCCGGGGTGTGAAAACCGATTATACACTATAAAAACTTCTGGGAAATGTTTTCAAATCCGTGATAACAAAAGACACTTTTTTTTCAAAAATACTTTATTTTTTTTTCTCAAAAATAATTTCTGAGTTTTCTGAAGATAAACCAAACTTTCCGGAATCGTGGGTAGTTCAGAAGATGTTATTGTATATTTTGATTCGTGGTTACATTATTTTTTCTAGATTAAGAAACATTTGTCCTTTTTACAGTGTATATACCCTTATCCTATTCAAAATTTTAACAGTCGTCTTTCTTCTCGGACATTTTTTAGAGAATGAATGACCGATGTTTATATTATGTTTGCTAATACATGATACCATGTAAATTTGATCAGATAGTATTCAGTCTTTAAGTTTATTCTGATTACCTGTCCTACCCAGGTCCTGACTATCGCACGGGCACCCGGGGCCCGTGCCCTGGACACAAAATTTCTGAGGGGCACGAAATTTTTCATAATTTCATCTAAATTTTCATTAAAAAAAATCATAATTGTGCCAACGTTTTTATTTCTTTTAGGACTTTTGTTTGCACTGAGTATCATTTTGGTTATATCATTTAATATCCATAACATCATTAATAAGTAGACTTCTTATCATTATTTTCTAGTAATTGATGTACTGTATTTATCAAATTTATCATATTGCACATTTATTCGAAAAGTGACACAACTGAAAAAAATGTGATATTTGAGATATTAATACGAGAAAATGACAAAAATATATCTCAATATATGGTTAAAAGCACATTTCAATAAATAATAGAAAAAATATTTTTATACCTGGAACCGTTTTTAAATTTTCCGGTAAACGTAATTTTTTGAGTTGACACTTTTCGAATAAGCGTGCAATATGAAAAAAAAAAATAGTATCAGTAAATCAACCAATCGAAGGGGACATGAAAAATTGAAAGTGCCCTGGGCACAAAAACTTGCTAGTCGGGCCCTGGTCCTACCGTTCTCTTTGTATGCTTTTTTAACGAGGCTGAGAAATATTTAAAGTAAACGGAGTCATCAAAAAATGGTGTTCGCATTTGAATAAAGAGAAAAATATATTTCTTCACACTTGCATACAAAATATGTAATTTAAGAGGAAATATTATTTAAAAATTTCTCCACTGTTAGCTACATTTAGATAACCTCTTGAGAGATCATGTAATTTTAGAACTGAGAACTCGCACAGAATAACAATGAATTGTTCAAGTTTGAAGAAAATATTATGTATTCAGAAATTGTTTTTCACCATTTTAAATTTGCGAACGAAAGGTTAGCATAATGTTTAAAACGATGTTGTAGGTTTCTCTTGTCATGTTCATTATCAGAGGACCATAGGATGGAAAGGAACCCAGATCACGAAAAAAGGCAGCGTCACCCTTGTTATGGAAGTAAAAGAACCAAAACAAAGCACAAAGATATCGCTAACATTTAAAATATTAACTCCTATTAAATTCAAATAAATGCAATATACTTTATATTCTTAATTGTTAATGCTATTATAAATTAATATATTATAATGATATAGAAGGAAGTTTTTGAATGGCCACAGCATACTATTTTTTCATATCCTTGTCCGACTGTATTGTAAAACGCTTATTAACATATGAAAAATAACAATTACATTTCGAAGTCTTTCACATGTTATTTCCACCAGGGGGCTCTGCCCCTACAAGCTACGCTCGCCAACCCCTGCCATGAAACCGCAACCCCTAAAAGCATGCTAATTTACTCTGTTTTAAAAAGATTACCCGTTACGGAAGATTGAATGATGTTATCACGAACAGTGGTGATCTTCTGTAATCGGGCTGCCATGCATTTACCTTTGACTAGAGTACTTTTTGATCCCATGGTCGCAGTCACCGCTGTCACGACAGCTGACGGCTGTTTTCGTGATTGATTAAGTAAGATCAATTACACATTTGAAAATCAGCTTGTATAAAATGGTTAGATAGAAAATGTCGCTGCCTCTCGGGTTTTTATAATGACGCTATGGACAATATTCTTCCTTTGGGTTCGAGGTTAAAAAAATTCATCTGCTGGGGAATATTATTCAGAGCAGTGTTATTGAAAAGCACTGTGTTTAGAAAATTGACTCTCATATTTTATGTTTATATCGAGTTTTAGATATTTTTAGGAATACATGAAATCTTTTCTCTATTTTAGTGCAACCTCATGCATATTTTTAATGTTCTTTATAAAATGAAAATTGTTTATTTTAATTAATTAGTATGTATGAATTTTCTAATATTTATGGAATAATAATTCGTATAAAATAAATCTAAAGTATTACACACATGCATTTATCTGTATCCATGCTGTATCAAGTGATGAAATATATAAACAAACACGCAAGCCGCTACTTTTACGCCACGTGATTCCAACTTGCGACGTCACATGAATATTGTCCGTAAGAAAATCGTTTAAGTATATGACGCAATTTTCACCATTATATACTTTTCGTGTGTAATAATTTAATTGCAAAGATTTTTTCTTTTTTTTAATATTCACAAGTAAATATATTTTTCAATTGAAAGTGTTAGTATTTGAAGTTTTAAAATTGGCAACAACAGTTAAAAATGGGATAATTCTAAAATATGAAATAAATCTCTATTAAAATAATGACAATGTGAATAAAAAATTGAAAAAAAAAAGTTAGACAAATTAAAAAAATTATTGGACACTGCACACCACAACCTAGTCGCGTATATTTTTGCATAATTTTTTATCCTATAAAATCTTTTGGTACTTCTCTATTATCCCGTCGACCACTTTTCATAACAAAAAACTATCGCCAAACTGTAAGATTAAACGCCAAAAATACAGTCTCATTTACTTGATCTCAGAAGCATTATACGTGTTTGTTATGTCATCAAGTGGTTTTTAATTCGACATTTGCATGTATTTTTCATTATGTTTTACTGATTTATTAGTTATTTCATTAATTAAAATAACAATTGTGTCCTTAAATTCTTATATTTTATTTATTTATTTATTTTGATATTTCAATGGCACCGTTCTCCCGTTTATTTGGCGTTACAGTTTGGCGATAGTTTTTTGTTATGAAAAGTGGTCGACGGGATAATAGAAAAGTACCAATCTTTTTAACTGAACTACTTTGACCATTTTCAATATTAAATAGCGCTTAAAAGAATTCTTCAAATTAAGAAATGTCTGCTTCAGCGAGTTTATCATACATTTTTCTATAAAGCTGCCAGTTTTATGTTTTTATATGCCATAGTTTTCTAATTATGACCCGAGAAAGTCAAAAGGTCACAATAAATTCAATTATGGTAACAGCAGCTACAGCAGCGTTCGTTACTTTTTCTTAGAATAGAGAGATACTACTTACTTGCGACCTATCTTGATGATTTTCCCTTTTTTCTTTCTATATTCTGCACACTATTCATATTTTGAATCTAAATCTAAGTACAATTTGCCAAATATTTTGTATCGCGCCCGTCGGCCTAATCGTTCGGAGTTTTCGTGGTTTTCTTCGAGCCGTGGATTTATCCATGCGTAAATACGGGTTACCCATACCCCCACGAAGGGCACTCCCCCCGGGTCTATATCCCAAGTGTAGATAATTGGCCGTCAATAATCAACCAACCAACCAAATATTTTGTACAGACAAATCGGAAATTCAAGTCCATTAGAAATGTTCAATGCATTACAGTTCTATAGTGCTGCCATCTGGTATTGTATTTTAAAACCAAACATTCAATTTTTATACACTTTTTTATTCTCATAGAAATATTTTTCTTCTAAGAAGTAAATCTGTTAAAAATATTAGATAATATTAAAAGTTGTGGTGATGCACCATATAAGAACATAAATGAGGTAGTTGATATTTTTATTTTATCACAAAAATGCAATCAATAGAATTCCAAATTTAAAGCTTTTGGTGCTGCCATCTATTTGTAAAACTGTGTAATAGAAACAATTTTCTCATGAAAATAAAGAACTGAAACACAATTTTATTATTTCATTTTTAGAAAGAGGAAAACCTGATTTATTAGATTCAACTTTCCATTTTAAACATTTATTACCACCTTGGAATCATGATATTTTTTTCTTTGTACTTAAAATTACAAACTTCAATCTATCGTAATCTAAGCGGTATATAAATTAACAATATTTTGTGAAAGTGCATAGGCCAGGCCCCGATCATGACTAATTGGAGCCCTGAGCAAAAATAAATTAGGAAGGCCCCATTCGAATCGTTGTAACAATTATTCAAATTGAACTGATGGTTATTCAAATTGAACTGATGGTCAGTCATATGTGTAATGCATAAGCAATATTTTCGCACCTTGGATTTTAAATAGAAGAAAATTCTTAGCTCCGTCAATTTTAAATTAAGTTCCTTAATAAATAAAAATACTATATATTTTTTCTTAGTACAGAACTTTAGCAACTTGTTATATTACTTTAATGTGAATTTAATATTTAATAACTTCAGCTTATGAAAGAGTGTCAGATACTCTAACATGTATATATGAGTTAATCAAGTTACTTTTTTTTTTACATCTTTTTAAGTTGTACTACACACAACATAATATAAAATCAAATAGATTCTACTTCGCAAGTAGAAAGTGTTTTTTCACTAAATCTAAAAAGATGGAATAGCTAATAAAGCATATAGCTATTATGTTCTATGCTCTGTGTTTGCAGCCAAAGTGGAGCGGTGCTTTACTACTGGGTGGTTGGAGTTAGCTTTGCGAAAGCACTGAGCTCTGAGAGTTCAAAATGAGATTTGTTTTTCAGAAAGTTTAGTAGAATCTTTTAAAGATGAAATTTGTATTCTGTATTTGAAAAATTTCAGATTTGGAATTGGGGGGAGAAAAAAAGCAAATATTTTATAAATTAATACATGGATTTGGGGGCCCCTGGGCAAAGTCCCGATTTGTCCATGCGATAATAAGGGCCTGGCATAGGCTACAATTTGGTGTAGCTGATCAACTATACATTTTTTTTTTCTTTTCGCATGTATTACAAGGATTTTATTCCTCTCCCCGACCCAATAAATACATTTTGATTCCATTTGTAAACATTTATATTTCACCATCTAACACAACAGAAATGTTAAGGTTTTATCAACGATTTATAGCTACGTTAATAGAAAAAAATATATATTTGTTTTGTTTTATGGCAAAAATTTGGTGCTATACAAAATTTAATGTATATAATATTAAACTTTCTTTTTCTAATAATTTTATGCTTTTCTATTACACTTAATATTATTAAATTAGGATTAATTTTAACCTGTTATAAAATAAAATTAACAAATGGTCATAGATTTCAACCCAAGATTGATGTGATGGATTTCTTAGAGTAACTGCATCAATTATAAGTGTTATATGTCCAAATAAAAAAATAATGGTAAAAAAAATGGTAAGCACTGCGCGTTTCGAAGCAGCAATGTATATCTTCATCAGGTCCGAACAAGACGTACTATCACTTTCAAAGCAGAAGCAAGCAAACAGAAGAAAAGAGATCCTGCTTCCAAAGTGGTAGCATAGCTTGGTTAATAAAAAGAAAAGCGTAGAGTTTTACTGATTTTTATAGTGATTGAAGGTCCTTTCTTTTAATTATATTATACATTAAGTCAGTTTTTACTTTCTTCCAGGGTTGGCAAAAAACCGGGTTTTTTTGAAAAAAACAAAAAAAACCGGTTTTTTTGGTTTAAACGGGTTTTTTTGTATCTTTTTTAATTACATATATGCACATCAGTAAATAAAATTTAACATTGACAAGAATGATTAATATTACAATAACAATATATATATATATATATATATATATATATATTCTGAAAACAGTTTAAACAAAATAAATAAACAATTGTTATTAATTATGTACAAATTCAAATCATTAAATTTTATTTAGAGCTGAGCTAACATCATTTACATTCAAATTCAAAACAGTTATATATATACAAAAGTTTCCTATGTAATACATAGAACATGATCACTTGTGCCGTCAGGTTCTACAGTAATGGTGATAAGTTTTAAATAATTTTTAAAGATTACTTTTTAAAAAAGTTGAAGAAATAATTGCTGTTTTATATATACATATTTCCAAATGCAACCTGTAATTCATGTTTACCAAATGATTTAGCACACTTATAAAACATATTAATATGTTTATGTATTTCATATTGCATTCATAGAATGGATTCTGTATCTTAATGTTGATACTTAAAAGTTTTTAATAGTATTTAATTGCAAGATTTATATTAAATTCTTTAAAGACTTAATCTATTGCCTTCCTATATTTTTTCATTTTAATAAGCAACACTTAGTTGTGTTACATAAGAATATAAAGATATAATGTAGAATTTTACCTTGGTATGCTATACTAATTTTTTTTTAAAATAAAAATAATGCAAAGAAAAGAAAGTGAGACTTACTTTTTTATTCAATTTAAAAAAACAAATTGAATTTCAGTAAGAAAATTAAATTGAAATATATTTAAAATATATACATAAAAGAAACATTTTAAAAACATGGAAATTGAATAAATTTTCAAAATTTTAAGAAAATGGAAGTACGACACATGTCTATAAAGATTCTATGTTAATAAACAGGATTATTAGGGTTTAATGTTTTAAACAAAAAAACAAGTTTTGCCGCTTTTTGTAAACCCAGTCTGTTGCGTAACTTTGATTGTACAACACCAAATGAAGAAAAAATTCTCTCTACATTTGCAGTAGTTGCTTTTGCAGTAAGAATCGTTTCAACTTCTTTCAACACACCATCATTGAACTTTTTGATTTCATTTTCTTGAATATGCCACCATTCTATAGCTGATACATCTTTACTAAAATCATTCTCAAAAAGATATCTTTGAAATGAAGAACTTTTGGCACAAAATTTTAGTATCAGAGATAATAAATTGTTTTTGGGAAATTTTGTTTTAGCATATTCCAATGCTTCTTTTTTTTCCTCCGATGACAATTCGAGATCAGCATCCTTGGCTCTTGGATCCAACAGATAAGCAAGAAGATGGGCTGGTGTTATTGCCATTTTATAACGAGTAATCTAGTTTTTTCATAATGTCTTTATTCAGTTTCAAACCTTCCATCTGTTTTTTTAAATTTTTAAAAAGAAAAACAGTTTCTCCAATTGTACAACTTTGGCTTTGTACTTTATCTAAAGCTACACTAATTGGCTTTAATTGTTGAAAATAGTCTTCAGCATTTCTTTTCAATGAAATGTTTGAAACTAGACTTTGGATATTTTTATCAATTTTGTCTTTATTATTTTCGCATATAGTTACAAGAACTGACCATGATTTCAGATAGCTGTCTAAAGCGTCAGCAAATGAGTTCCAGCGAACTTCACAAGGCATTATTAGTTTTGATGTACTTGCATCTTTTCGGAAGCACGCATTTGCATATTGGTTGTTTCTGAAGTATTTGATTACATGCAAAATTTGTTCTTTTACATTTGGATAACTTATATCATTTGCCAGTAAATTTAAAATATGGGCTGCACATCCATAAGTAATAATATTAAACTCTTCTTTTCATCAAACATATCCCTCATTTTTCAGACATTTCCAGTATTGTCTGTCACTAATGCTTGTATTAAACATTGAAATTCCGATTGGCATTTATTAATGGTTGTTGTCGCAATATCATACAGATTTTCACTTGTATGAGCAATTCCCGATGTATCAATAGTGTCTGCTAAGTATGTATTTCCGTCTTTTGTTGTTAAAGTAACACAGATCACAGGTTCGTTGTGAATGTTTGACCATCCATCTAATCCTAATGTGACAACTTCATTTTTTAATATATTTGCACATTTTTCTTTTTCTTTGCTGTAAGTATGATCTAATAAATCCCCAGCAATTTGTTTTCTTGATGGTGGAGAATATTCTGGGCGGAAACTCTGAACCATTTTAATAAACTCAGGATGCTCTACAGTGCTAAATGCCGTATTTGTAGCATATATAAACCTAGCAACTTGTTCATCAAACATTTGCTTTTGAGATGGTGTTGATTTACTGACAAAAAAGTCCATAGTATCTCTTTTCCTTTTTAAAGAACCAATTTCACTTGTTGCTCTTTGTGTTATTGCTGAATCCAAAGAACTTGAAATACTGGATAGTGACACTGACACATCATCTACACAAAAACAAAAATAAGAATTGCTTAATGATACAGAACATATTACTTTAAAAATCATAATCATATAATTAACAATAATTCAATACAAAGACATTTTTTTTCTTTGTTTTACTGCAAAGTAAACATCTCTATCATATTGATATATTTATTTTTGATAATTTATTTAATACTCGAGATAAAATTACCATGTCTTTTATAATTTTGGATATTTATGATTGGTGAAAACTTAGTTAATCTCTAAGAGCCATGCATAAATTAAAAATTAACAATTTCATTTAATAACAGTTCTGATCACATAATTTGTTCTTAATAATATGATTAATTTGTAAAACTTTCAAACTTTTATCAAATGTGATTTTAAGATTATCAAAATAAAGTTCTCTAACAAAAAAATGTCTATTTAAAATTTTCTTGTTTTTTCCAAAATTTCATTACTTAGAATTACATAAATATTTTTTATTTCATAGAATATAACTTTCTAAAATCAAATAGCATATGCAAATTAAATAATAATATATGTGATTTTTATAATTTATCTTCTCAATCAAATAGCATTTCAAACAATAATGTAATTTTTTATAAGAGTTTAGAATCATCTGAATGAAGATATACATAATGTGTTCTCAATATGCATTACTTGTAATTTTACAGATAAATTAAAAATTTTGAATTTAACAAATATTTAACTTATTAACAAATTTTTAACAATTTTCTTTCAAAATTAAAAATAATAGCAGCAATAATAATGATAAAATAAGTACTTACCATTATCATCAGAATCAGAATGATGATGAGAATTATTACAAGTTTCAATGTGTTTCTTCATCCTAGCTACTTGACCTTCCATTTCTTTATTACAATTTTTGCATCTAGCTCTACAACCTTTCCTTTTATCATTTTTTACTTCATTAAAATATAACCAAACTAAATCTTTTCTTCTACCAAAATTAGACATTTTTTGTTCTCAAATGCTAACTCTTGGACCATTCATACACAGGTGCATACACAGGTGCAACTATGATGCAACTGTGACTTATGCAGGTTGACTGCTGAAATGAGTTGAGCTGTTCAGTTAGAAGTAGAAGTTATTTGTACATCAAATAATTTGAAAACTTAATTATATAAGAAAAAAATCTTTAAAAAAATTAACGAAAAAACCAATTGGTTTTTTTCAGAAAAAAACCATTTGGTTTAAACCGTGGTTTAAACCATGGTTTAAACCATTTGGTTTAAACCGTGCCAACCCTGCTTTCTTCTATAGTTACAAGAAGAGTATTGGATTTGTAAAAAAATTCGATTTCTGGTTTTCGACGGATTTATATATTTTAGAGGATCTTGAACACGATTTGACTGTTTTCAGAAAATGTCTGTCCGTGAGTCTGTGTGTCTATCTTTAAGTGTCACAAAATTTGGGGACGCTCTATCTCAAGAACTAATGAACAGAATTTCATCAAACTTCAGTTTCAGTTAGACTTTGACATAAATTGTTGCGGATTAGATTTAGGTCTAAATCGCACAACAGGTGGCACTGCTACGCTGCATTGTGGACGATTTCCGTGATAGCTTTAGCCCCACCAGTGGCTGAGAGGTTTTGCTGTCAAAGATGGTAGACGGGAGGTACTGGGTTCAAACCCCTGTCGCGCTCGTCGACCTAACCGTTCGAAGTTTTCCGTGGTTTTCTTCGAACCTTGTCGTAAATACGGGTTATGATCCCTTAGAAAGACCCCCACGGAGGCCACTCCCCCCCCCTAGGGCCTATATCCCACGTGTAGATAATTGGTCGTCATAAAATCAACCAACCAACCGTGATAGCTCTAGCTCAAGAACTAATGCACGGAATTACATCAAACTGCATATGTTGTAAGGCCTTGACGTAAATAGACACTGATAAGGTTAGGGAGTAAATTGCGCAACAGGTGGCACTGCTATGCTCTATTTTCCGTGATAGTTATATCTCGAGAACGAATACATTGTCATTTAATTTTGATTGCCGACGATTTTATATACATTAAAATCTCGTTATAATGAATTTCTGGAGAGCATCGATTAAATTTGTTATATTGAAAAATTCGTTAATGTGAAATTCCAATATGGCGTGTTTTTTAAAAAGGAAATTTGCATGCACATTGGATAAAGGTATATATTATTACTACACTAGTAGTATAGAATAGCCGGTTCCACATCACCTGAGTCGAGCAGGTGGAAGGCGCAGGTGGAGCAGGCGGAAGGCACAGGTGGAGCACAGGGGGAGCAGGTGAAGGTGGCGATAAGAGCATGAGCACTGATAAGAACGAAGGGTTCGATGGGAGGGGGGTGCGATAAGGATTTCTACTATAAGATAAGGGGATTATTTTAATTAATTTTAATTGGGGGACTTGAAATTTTTCGAAGCAAAATTTTTTTTTTCAACGAGAGTATGCAGTTTGATTATGAGTATATGCAGTAGAAGTGAATGATTAATTAATTAAAAATATTAATTAAACATAGTAATTAATTAATTTTCAGCATAGTATATTAAAATTATATACATTCTTATTAGTTTATGAATCTACTAACTTATAATATCTATATGGTAACTTGGATTATTAGTATTCACACTTAAACATTTCTTTTGTAGATTTAATATGATAAACACTAACATCAGACTGACTAAACTTTTACCATTTTCATTTAAACTTAGTTTTAGGAAATTTATCTACATAGCTTTAAATTTTACTGTTTAGTAAGTCTATTATTTCAAAGTATTATTTTTTAGTTATAATATTCAAAACATATTCATAGCGTTTTACATAGTAGGTATCAAATTAATTTAAAGTCATATTAAAAAAATATATATACAAATACTATTCTTACTTAACACGCCAGCTAGCTAAGCACGCAATCGTCTCACACCAAGACTCTGAGAAAAGTGAATGCTTGTTCAGGGCCTTATCAGCTAATATAATCAGTGATAAGATTTAAACAAGTGACGTCACTGTTTAAGTGATATCACGTGACCATGTGGTATCATTCAATATGTCACCAGTGACGTCAGAGATCACGTGACTAGGTCATAAAAGAACCAATTACTAATTGCAATTAACAATTTACCTCTAATTGATTTGTATAATATATATAGATAAATTAATACATGATTTTTCTATGTATTATTTCGTAATACATAGCACATGTACTATGTTTTACGAAATAATAGAAAAATCATGTATTAATTTATCTAGATATATTATACAAATCAATTAGAGGTAAATTGTTAATTGCAATTAGTAATTGGTTCTTTTATGACCTAGGCACGTGATCTCTGACGTCACTGGTGACATATTGAATGATACCACATGGTCACGTGATATCACTTAAACAGTGACGTCACTTGTTTAAATCTTATCACTGATTATATTAGCTGATAAGGCCCTGAACAAGCATTCACTTTTCTCAGAGTCTTGGTGTGAGACGATTGGGTGCTTAGCTAGCTGGCGTGTTAAGTAAGAATAGCATTTGTATATATATTTTTTTAATATGACTTTAAATTAATTTGATACCTACTATGTAAAACGCTATGAATATTGTTGGTGTTATTTTCTCGGTAGTCAGTAATTTTGCGCTTTCTAAAGCAATATAAATAATTAAATCAGCTTTCGGAACAAAAGATAGGTAAGATATTTGCTTACCTCTATTTTTCAGCAATCGTCCTCACTCCTCATTTTTTCCGCTAGGCCATGATCGACAGAATTTCGTATTAATCCATTTTTCGATTGGTACACACACTATGTAAATCCTTGGTTTGAAGAATATCCATGAGAGTGATTAAGTAATGTTAAAATATTATTAATTAATAAAACATATTCATAATACTGTTAAATTATTTAATTTACATAGCTTACATTTAATAGTTACATAAAATTTAGTTTTAAACATTATTTCAATTTAAGTTTAAGGGAAAATGACATAATGCCCGTTTCCATCGCGAATTAAAAAGAATCTCTTAAAGTTCTATAAAGCAGAGATGCAACAGTCTTAGTCCTTATATAGTGACATCATTTTTAAGTTCTTTCATTGGATGGTAATGACGTAAAGTCAATTTACGTCACTAATACGTATTTTAGTCCTTCACTTCCTTGTTCAGAGCACGTGCTGTAAAAACCTCTTCATCTTGCATCAGGCACTTTCATTTCCTGTTTGAAATTCTAGATAATTACTTTTTATCGGGATGAGTTTTTAAATGATGTAAATAAACTGTCATAGAAATTAATTCCGGATATTAATCTTTTGATATATTACCAACAAATATGTTTTGAATATTATAACTAAAAAATAATACTTTGAAATAATAGACTTACTAAACAGTAAAATTTAAAGCTATGTAGATAAATTTCCTAAAACTAAGTTTAAATGAAAATGGTAAAAGTTTAGTCAGTCTGATGTCAGTGTTTATCATATTAAATCTACAAAAGAAATGTTTAAGTGTGAATACTAATAATCCAAGTTACCATATAGATATTATAAGTTAGTAGATTCATAAACTAATAAGAATGTATATAATTTTAATATACTATGCTGATTTCTACAGATATTTAATAAAATACAAGTGAGTTTTCGAGGGAAATGTATAGAGTTTACCAATTTACTTCCGAGCTTTATCTTACCATAGGCAATGGTCTAAATCAAGTTAGGACATATACCTTGGAAATCATATTCATGTGACTAAATAACCTGGGGCTCACTCAGTCCAGTAGTTAGCGTAATGGCTATAAAATACCTGGGGTTTAATCAGCCCAGTAGTTATCATGGTAGGTATAAAACAGCCTGGGGGTCACTCAGCCCAGTAGTTAGCGTGGTGACTATAAAATAAGCGGGGCCTCACTTAGCTCTGTGGTTAGCGTGGTGGCTATAAAATAAGTGGGGGCTCACTAAGCCCAATAGTTAGTGTGGTGTGTATAAATTAGCCTGGGGGCTCACTAAGCTAAATAGTTAGCAGGGTGACTATAAAATAAGCGGGGGCTCACTTAGCCCTGTGGTTAACGTGGTGGTTATAAAATAAGCGGGGGCTCACTCAGCCCTGTGGTTATCGTGGTAGCTATAAAATAAGCGGGGGCACACTAAGCCCAGTAAACGTGGTGGGTAGAAAATAGCCTGGGGCTCACTCAGCCCATTAGTTAGCATAGTGGGTATAAAATAGCCTGGGGCTCACTCAGCCTAATACTTAGCATGGTGACTATGAAATAAGCGGGGGCTCACTTAGCCCTGTGGTTAGTATGGTGGCTATAAAATAAGCGGGGGTTCACTAGGCCCCAAAGTTAGCGTGGTGGGTATAAGTTAGCCTGGGGCTCACTAAGCCCAATAGTTAGCATGTTGACTATAAAATAAGCAGGGGCTCACTAAGCCCAATAGTTAGCGTGGTGGATATAAATTAGCCTGGGGTTTACTAATTCCAATAGTCAGTGTGGTGACTATAAAATAAGCGGGGGCTCACTTAGCCCTGTGGTTAGCGTCCTGGTTATAAAATGACAAGTCTGATTATATGTTTGTGGGTTCGAAACTTGTGCGGTTTAGACGATGGGATTTCGAGTATTCAGAAAAGTCGAAAAAATCATGGTGGTGCTCCATATCCTTATAAATATTATGTGTTTGAATATGATAAGTTAAGGAATCTATATCCGTAAAGAGTAAAACTGCACGATCTTTGTATGTTTTCTTTATAAAATTGTAATGAAAATCATACATAACTAATTTAGATAATTCTAAAATTGTGAACCCGACGTAAATAGGTCGATTCATTAAGATACTAGTTTTTCGTCGTTCTGCAGCGGTTAAATCTTCATCACATGTCTTGAATGATTTAAAAGTATGCGAAGCTACTAATTTTTTAAAAAAATACATTTCCAGTATGAATTATTAAATCTAATTCACTTATTTCAAATTCTTAACGATAGTCCCATAGCATTGGAAAGTGTTTCATAAAGTATACCATGATTCATGATTTTTCCCATCAAACCACGTGGTGAAGAATCTAGTTGAATTTGGATGAAGTCCAGTAAATCGTGCTTGAAAATTTTAGGTAACGATAAAAATTATATATATATATATATATATATGTGTGTGTTTTTTATAACCAATATGTTTTAAATCATCTATTAATAGTTCATGTCTTGTCAATATATTTTTACAGGACTTGTTAATATATTTTATGCGATAACAAAACACCGACTTTGATAATATTTTGTCTTTACCAAAAAATGAAAAACTTGTATCGAATACATAGTGACTCAGTAAGAAAATCTGTCAATTTCATGCATTTGCGAACAAATATAAATTTTAAAATGTGTCAGAAAGGGGTCTGTATGTATTTGAGAAGAACTTTACACGAAATTCTACTTGTGAATAGGGGGTGATACATTTATTAGTCATGCGATAAGCATAAGTATGTGTTATCTCTCTAAGGCATATATCAAGTTAGTTCGGTGGGGAATGAATCCTCTACCGTTTTCTGAATACAAAATAAGAGGTAATGTGATTTCTTTTTCATAATTTTGCAAATATGTATGTATATATATATATATTAAAATATATTCGTATAGAACTAGTCTCACTACGCTCAAAGGGGCCTTTAGAAAAATGAGCCCTTTAGGAAAAAAAATGGGACCTCTTTTAATTTATGGTCACGCTGTAGCCTAATAATATATGTTTTATTAATAATTATGTTTTATTTTAAATTGTGTTTTTAATAATGTATGTTTTATTTTAAAATTGTGTTTTTATATCGGAGTAAAATGATATATTCATATGAATCTTTATGCCATATAATATAACTGTTAACCTATTACAGTTTAAAATATGCCCACATTATAGTGACATAGTTTGTACTTATTATTATTCATGGATTTATTTTCGTGCTGTTATAATCACATTGGTGTAAACTATTTATGTTATAGGGTAAGTTAAATGCAAATTCTAATCTTAAAGTATTTATTTTAAGTAAAATTATTTGCATATGTTTTCTTTTCATAACATACGCAATCAATGCTATAAGTTTACATATTGAATGAAAAAGGCAAAACCTCCAAATACATAATTTCTTGCATAAGTAATTAATATTTTTTAATTGTCACTGTTTCAGTTAGTATAAATTCTTGAAAAAATATTAGTGTAAAGTTTCAATAAACAGAAATATAGTTTACTTAAAAATCTTTTTCAAGCATTATTATTAAAATTTCTGTATTCGTAAGCATAAAATTGAATTTTGTTTTACTAATTAATATGTAAAGTAGTGTCGATCTAAAACTAAACCGTATAGATTTCTCACAAAATTTTAAAACAAATATTTCATTCCTATCATATTATTTTGAATTCTAATTAAAAAAAGTGTTATTGATTCACTAGTAAAAAAAAAAAAAAAAAAAAGAAAAAAAATCTGAGGCATGCGATTATTTCTTATATGTTAGAATATGTTAGTAACGTTTATTCGAAAAGTTCCTAGATTTTATTTGCATGCTATGCTAAATAATGTATTCAGTGTAAAACATATGTGCTTTATTCATATCTTTTGAAGAATTATAAAAAAAAATCAAAAAATGTTTCGATTAAATATAGTTTCTGAAAAAGGAAAATCTGCCAATATCATGCATTTGCGATCATAAATGAAATTTAAAAAATGTGTCAGAAAGTAGCCTGTTTTGGATTTGAGAAAAGCCCTTAAACAGGGCTTCATACAATCTGTTATCAGTGACTCAGTATTGGGGATTACCTCTGATGACAATAGCGATAAGAAAGCCTGCCTGGACTTGTGTAGCATGGAAAGGTTAGAAAATTTAATTTTCACATATAAAACATTAGATAATTAATAATTAAAAATTAGATATTAATTCTGAATGATTTTAGTAAAAAATAATAACTATTATTTACTTTATAAGTTGCATTTATTTCGTCTAAGGGCTAATTTTTCATATCAGCCTAACAGTTTTCATATATGAAACATTGAATTAGAAAAGAGTTTGCTGCAAAAATACTGGGGCGCTATAAGAAATATAGCGGGCGGTGGAGGGCCCAGTTTAAAAAATATAATTAGTTTTCTTCATAAGTTGCATTTCTTTCGTCTAAGGGCTAATTTTTCATATGAGCCTAACAGTTTTCATACACTCTTGAAAAAAGAGTTTGCTGCAAAAATACTGGGGCGCTATATAAAAAATAGCGGGCGGAGGAGGGCCCAGTTAAAAAAAATATATTAATTATTTTCTTATATCATATGATTCCTCTAACACGCATTTCAATTTTTGTGAAGGGATCTCCTACAATTTTTTTTGTGAAGGCCTCTTTCGAATAGGGTACGTATCTCATTTATTTTGTAAAGGGCCCTGGGACACACATAGTCGCATTATTTTATGAAGGTAGCTTAATACCTATAACTGTTTCCAGTTTCTTTCGAAGGGTCCCTGTATTTTGAACCTATCGATGTGTAAGTTGTACTTTTAACCTAACTTGAATTTTAAAAAAAGGTAAGGTGTAAATTATCTGATTTTAGGAAGGGATCTTATGCATAATTGGATTTTTGTGAAGGACGCCTTTTTATTAAAAAGGGGATCGGTTCGCTATGCACTCGATGGTAAAATTATATTTTATTCATATAACACTTCGACAATGTTGGAAAGTGATTCATGAATTATGCCGCTATGCCTGATTTTACATACTTGTTTATTTACATATACGTTAAAATTCTTTTTATAGTACTCTATACTTTTGAAATTGCGTATTGTTAGTATATCGAAGGGCCCCTCTGGGTGAAAAAGGGAGGGGGAGGGGGGGAGCTATTCAATTGAGTACAGTATAATTCATGCGGGACCCTGTATTTTTTACCAAAACCTATATCGAATTCATTAAAACGCGCCTGTTTGCCCCAAAAATGTTGAAGTCCGCCAATTAAAATTAATTAATAACCCTTTTTAATTACTAGCATCTACCATTCTACTGCACATGCAAACTGCGTACTCTCGTTGAAGGAAAAAAAATCTCGCCAAAATTTCTTAAGTTCTCCAATTAAAATTAATTAATGACCCTTTTTAATTAAATCATTATTGACTTTTAAAATTCACCTGTAATATACTCTAACATGTATAACAAATAGCCTACTCTCGTTGAAAAAATATTTGCTTCGAAAAATGTCTAAGTTCCCCAATTAAAATTAATCACCATTTTTAATTAAACCATTATTGACTTTTAAAATTCTCCACTAACGTGTATATCGAATACCCTACTCTCGTTGAAAAAAAAAAAATCTCGCGAAAATTCTTAAGTTCTGCAATTAAAATTAATTAATTACTATGTTTAATTAATATTTTTAATTAATTAATCATTCACTTCTACTGCATATACTCATAATCAAACTGCATACTCTCGTTGAAAAAAAAAATTTGCTTCGAAAAATTTCAAGTCCCCGAATTAAAATTAATTAAAATAATCCCCTTATCTTATAGTAGAAATCCTTATCGCACCCCCCTCCCATCGAACCCTCCGTTCTTATCAGTGCTCATGCTCTTATCGCCACCTTCACCTGCTCCCCCTGTGCTCCACTTGCGCCTGCCGCCTGCTCCACCTGCGCCTTCCGCCTGCTCGACTCAGGTGATGTGGAACCGGCTATTCTATACTACTTACACTTATATTAAATTTCGGTTAACATCCAAACATGTCAGTAATAATAAACATACAGTATTAACCCATTTTAAGCCAAGCATAGAAATTTTATAAAATGTGGTATTATTTGCATTGAAATTTGCTTAAATTACATTCATTAAGACATCAAAAAAGTTTCGTGCATGAAAAATAATATTTTATTTAATTTGACGTCACCATTATTAATTTATTATTAATTATTTACCATTAAATTTAAATAAAAAATTTTAAGTTTTCTTATGGCATTTGTTTTATTTTTATTTTATTTACAGATCTTGCAACTTTACTCCACTATAAAAACATATGATTAATCTCAAGAGGAATAATTATACATTTTCATTAAGTCGAATTTGTCAATAACCGTTTCAAGTAAAAAACCAGCGTATTTTGAAAATTTTTCAACAGAAAGTGATTACTTCAATTGAATTACTAATATTTTATAGATGTCTCCAGAACCCTTAAAAATGGCAGAAAAATAAAATTAGCGAAAAATATGCGTCACAGTGTTAATAAAAATACATTTATTGAAATGGTGCGTTTACGCACCTTTGGCCGAAAATGGGTTAATGAATTGCAAACTTACTAGTTACAAATAAGATAATTATTAAGTTCATTAAGTTTCAAGATTTTAATCGGAACTATTATAAAGGAATTATAATTTATCTCAGATACCTGACTTAAAAAAAAAAAAAAAACCCTCTGGTATCTGCCGTTAATCTAACTTTATTTCTTTACAAAAAAAAAAAAAAAAAAAAAAGAATTTTTTTTTGCACTGGAAGTTGACAATGCATTTTTCAAAACAAATTATTGCCGAAATGTCAGTGAAGGCTGGCTCACTGTGGAGATGTGAAAAGTTTTTGCATTCTGTCTGTCTGTTCCGCGATAACTGCCGTAAAAAAACGTTCGATTAGGTTGATTTTTGGTGGGTATCTTGGTGAGGTACCCGGAATGAGCTGTGTAGTTTTTAGTTACATTTGGTTCATTCGTTCGGAAAATATAGAACATTTCTTTTTAAATCATAATGCTTTCCTATGGGGATGCAGACGATTTTTGAAATTTCATTTTTATCTGAAAGGAAAATGGAATATTTGCATAATGGATTTAGATGTGAAATTATGAATGCTAAATTTTCGATATGGATTTCCAATAGTTTTAAAATTTGGCGATACATTTAATAGAATTAAGAAATTAATTGCTTAAAATATTTGAAAATGTTTTTGCATCTGTTCGGGAAATATAAACATCATATTTTCATATTTTTTACAATTTTTAAAAGCGTTTATTTTTACTTACCACTTTAATTTATTCGTTGCTTAGCAACGGAATTTAAAAGAGTATAATATAATAAAATTCAAGGAACTCGCACTATTTTAGTAAAATATTTTTTTTTTTTTTTTTTTTTTTTTTTTTTTTATCAAAACGGATGTAAATTTAATGAGACTACGGGTGGATGAATACCTATTTATTTTTAAAAAATTAAAAGAATAAGCAGTTCATCAGAATTTCAGAATATCATTGTATAACACCGTTTTTAATTTAATGATTCTAATATCTGGAACATTCGAAGAATTTTATATGCTTATAAATATGCATGCAATTGAAAAAATAATAATTGCGCATTGTACGATGTTAAATGATATCAAAAATGAGATTAAAAAAATGACTTGCAGAGCTGACGTTGAGGCTCCTGATCTGCAGATTTACTAGTATAAAATGTTTTGCTACACTGTTAAAAAATTTGTCCTAGGTTGAAACAACTTTTGGTGCTGCAATAGCTGGCAACCATATGATGGTGAAATCTCGACACAATCATAGCTTTATTCCATCTCGATGGTCCTAATATTTGGAGCTATGATTCAGCCGGAGCTCCAATTTTTACGAACAATCTAGGATAATTATTTTTCAAGAGTTTCAATGTTCTATAGAACACATTTTGCTCATACAACACAATCTTCAAGACTTGATGGACAATCATCACCAGTTTCATTTCCACTGTCGTCTGCATGCCCTACATTGAGTTTCCAACGAAAGTTTTCTTCCAAATTATACTTTTTCTTCTAAACTCAACATTCGTAAAACTCAAATAACTATTCTTTTAATGCTTTCAATAAATTGGTTAATTTGAAAAATTTGTTAATATAAAATTCGTTAATGTGAATTTTTTTATAATGTGAAAACACAGGACATTTTTTAACAATCTAAAAAATATTCGTTAAACTGAAAAATTCGTAAAAGTGACATTCGTTGTAACGGAATTCGGTACAACTGTCGCAGACGCACCGGGATATCTTTTTTGGCGCCAAAATGGCAATTTTATGCCTGGGCAACCCGGCTTTTTTGACGAGATTTTGCTCCGTATGGCAACCCGGTAGAGCAGATTCTGTGGATTTTATATTAAATTAAATATTGTGTGTTTTATAATAAATTAATCATTGTGCGTGTCTTATAATAAATTAAATATTGTTTGTTTTATAATGAAATAATTTATGTGCGTTTATAATAAAAATTGTGTGTGTTTTATAATAAAATAAACTGTTTCATAATAAAATCGTACTAACATGGTGTTTTAGCAATCTAGGCCTAACGGGTACCCAAAAGCGAGTCAAATGGCGCAAAAAAAAAAAAAAAAAAAATCGCGCCAACCCCGGTGCGTCTGCGACAGCTGTTCCCGGAATTCTACTGTATGTAAAGGAAAGTTTTATGATGGCCACAACATACTAGTTTAACTTATTATTGAAAAAATTGCATTTAGAGTTTAAATAGGAAATTTTTTTATTAAAATTCTTGCTAGACAAAGAACTCTATAACTCTATTGATAGTGTTTATTACATCAGATGTTCACATTTCCGATGTCACTCTCAATGCTCATTAGAATTACAGTTTTGGTTTGATACAAAATTCCGATCTGGGCAATAAAATTTATAAATCCGTACAAATAGGCTTGTCCATCGTAGGGCACTGTACTTTTTCAAAAGCCTGTTCCAGGTCAGCTATTAGATCTTTGGCACTTTCCAGTCCTACAGACATTCTTATTAAATTTTCACCTATTCCCATCTCTTTTCGCCTCTCTTTTGATATTGAACCGGCGGTCATAAGACTCCTGTAAATGGAATAAGATAGAACATTAAGAAAGAACGTTGACTGTTAATTATATTATCGAACTTTTAATTGTTATAAAATTATGTTTTCTATTGCTATCAGCCATTTAGCCCATGTATTTGAATAAGCTCATGAACTTGAATTAGCTCATGGACTTTAATTTTCAGCTTATGAATTACTTACGTAACTTCAACCAGACTCTCTCTTGATCCTAAATTAAACTGAACACTAGTGTAGCAAACTTCAGATAATGGTTCTTTTTCCTTTTTTTTTCTGCGAGAATTTGTTGATTAAAGCATGTTATAACTTCTAGAAAACATTATCGAAAATTTCTCCACTTTTTTGCTATTTTTTACCGCAATTATACAGTAATAATAATTTGTTTCAAATTAAAAAGCATATCTTGAAGTTTAAAAAACAAATTTTTATTTGGAAATTGGTTGAAAATATGGTTTTTTGGCGGCCTTTGATACAGGGGTGTGCAAAAAGTGAAATGTTCCGCGGTACCAGATGCACCTCAGAATCTAATTATCTGTAACAAACAAGTTGGGAATTGTACGTCAAACGTGACAAACGAGGTGCGTTCGTACTATAGCTAATTATATAAACATTCAGATCTTGATGATTTTTAATTCTGTGAAATGAATTATATCGTCTGCAGATTAATTTCTGTAATAAAATAAGTATCTCGGTCGCTTGACGATTCAACCTCGGAAGCTCCTATAACAAGAAAGCACTGATTTTTTTTAATTCAAATTTCTTAATAAATATTTTTATTAATATCTTCTAAAGTTTTGATTCGATTTTCATAAAATTTGAAATGTCTCGACAAAATTCTGCAAAGATAATATATCTTAAATTTCAAACCATTTGGTTGGGTAGTTTTTGCGCTGTTATATGCGGACAGATATGAATGGACGGAGAGACAGACAGATGGACAGACAAGACGACGACTATAGTTGCTACGTATTTATATAATTACGAATGTACCTAAAAATCAAATAAAAACCTTCACGATATTTTGTAGTCGTTCTCGAATGGCCTTATCATTTTTTTCCATCCTGAAGTAAATGACGGCTGTTCAAATTTAAGTTAAACAAATTTTTGGATTTAAATCGCGCAAAAAAATATTTACATTTCGAATATTGAAAAACGCGTCCGTGAGAGACTAAAATATATTATATACCACAAGAGTATAAAAATTTCAACCAAATCGGTCGATTCAATCTCGAGTTCTATCTGGTACCGATTTGTAAAACAGAGCTTCGAGAAAAACAGGTTTAAAGTTTTACAATGTTTTAAAACAAACATAGATAACAGTGACAATTTTCAGCTTACATAATCTATACCAGGTGAATATAATGAAGCCTCTTTCTCAATTCTTTTGTTTCTACCTGCGTGTGCCACACACAATGAGCCCGTTTACTGCAACACCAAAAGGCGGATAATTTTTAAACCAATACGAATTTCAAAAAGTCTGCTCTACCTCAAAGTTTTTGAGGGTTTAAAGAGCGAAAATATGGAAAACAAATCTATTTTTTTTTTCAAAAAAAAAAAAAGTTATAACATGCCTAAAAGTGTATGGGGTATTCTTTTTTCTTTCGTTTGCATTGAGTTTCACCATTGCACCAACTTCATTCTAATAAACCTATTTAACTTTTAGCATCTGCATAGAATATTATGATTTATGTAGAGGAAGAGAGCGGAAGTGTTTTCCACATTTTTTATGAAGGAATTAGTAATTAGTTTAGCTCAAGAATCTTGCACAATTACTTACGAAACATCAATCAGGCTCTCCGTTGAACCTAAACTGACCGCTAATATGAAAATCTTCAGATGCTGGACAAATTCCACAGCTTCCTTTGAACCACCCCTGATGCAAAACGACACCATACCGCTGAAACCTCTGCACTGTTTCTTTCCTACAGCGTACCGTGGGTGTTTCTCCAAACCTGTAATAGCAAAGTAAAAATAAATTTTAATCATTATAGAAACCATGGAATTCAACTCGGGCTTCCTGGATTACAGAACAAATATTTTGATGTACACAACATACACACTGAGAAAAATGACACTTTCAAATCTGAGTAAATCGATGTTTTCATTTTGTTATAAAACTTTTTGTTTCAAATAGGACGACCTAATGCTTTCAATTCTGAAATACCAGAAATACTCAGAATATAGAAACATACTCTTGGACATAATTTAGACATACTCAAATCTGAGCACATAGAGGTCAGCTCATACTCATTTTTGAAACATGGACATACTCAAAAATGATTAGAATCAGTTCAAACTCATTTTTGAAACATGGAAATACTCAAAAATGAGCACATAGAAGTCAGTTCATGCTCATTTTTGAAACATGGACATACTCTAATATCCGCACATGATGTTTTATTCTTGAGTGTGTGCATGTTTTCAGAAATGAGTATATACATGTTTCCAGAGACGGATCTAGACTAAATTTTAGCCGGGGCAAGCTTGTAGATTTGCGCCCTTCCCCCTCCTCCCAAGAATATCAGAATAAAATCTGCATAAACAATTGCTGAAGGAAGTAATATTAATGCTCAATATTCAAAATCTGTATTTTTACTATGCATTTTTTCTATATAAAAAGTACAATGTTACACAATACAAAAACTAAAGAAAATCTACCGGTTTTAACATCTACAATACCTATTAAAGATTTACTTTGCGAGCTTTCTTTGATGCAAAAGTTTTTATTACGTCGTCATAAGGTAATTTGCAAGCTATCTCATTTTCTAAATTTATTATACATAAATTGGATAATCGTTGTTCGTTTGTTAAATTTCTTAGGTATATTTTGATAAATTTTAATTTACTGAAACTTCTTTCATTAGAAGCGACGGATACAGGTAGTGTTATGAATATTTTTAGACAAGTAGTTAGATGTGGATAAGCATCGTGAAGTCCATATAAATTTATCATTTCAATAGCCGAACTTGACTTCATCTTTTGGTCTAACTCCAGTGCATGATATTTGAAGCTTTCGACTTCCAGAAGTTCCTCTTTATCTATATCGTTTATATACATATTTGCCAAAACTGCTCAGTTTGCGCTTGTAATTCTTCTTTTGACATTTTTAGGAAATGTCTTCCATGAAGAAAACTAAACATGCCATTGAGAGTTTGAATAGCTTCAAATCTGTTTCTTAATTCAGTTAGGATTCTGACCACTACTTTAACGATCTTTATAGTTTGAATTTCTCCTCATCAGAAATAGCACTACTTTCATCACTCAACAAAAAACCTATACATTTTTGTCTTCCTCGTTTCCCTAAATTTTGCCTCAATACCAATATCAGTAGCTATACCATTTGCATCCTGTATTGCATTAGTTGCAATACTTGCCCTTTCTGAATCTAACATTTTAATGAGACCATTTAAGTGTTTTACAGACCTGTCAATTGTCATGTCTTCCCTTTGAAAAAGTTTATTCACTATATCGAGTTGAGTCAGCACTTCATGCCAGAAGCATGTCATCACTATGAATTCAATTTGGTAATATTAAAGAGTAGTGAAGAAACTTCTGTTTTTGTTTCAGGAGTTGCTAATGGGTCAGTTTGCAATTCTCCTTTAGAACATTTATGATCTTTCCAACATGTTTATAAATTGCTGTTACAGCTTCACCTTTTGATGACCACCGAGTAGTACTTTGTAATTTTAGTGAAAGAGGAACATGTTTTCTTAGAATGTCCCATCTACTAGTTGAGGCCCTAAAATATTTGTAAAGGCAATTTAAGATAAAAGTCTCAGCTTTTAGTAAAATTTTGGCAACATTTACACCAACAAGATTGAGGGTATGAGCAGATCAAGGAACAAAAATGCTAAATCATTTGCTTGCAATATTCGGGTTTGGACTCCTTTATATTTTCCGGACATACTGGAGCCATTGTCATAGGATTGACCCCTACAGTTATTTATGTCTAGACCATCATTTTCTAATTTCTGTAAAATGAGTTCGGTAAGGGCTTCCCCAGTTTTCTGGCTGACATTGAAGAAGTCAATAAAACTTTCGATTATTTCAGGACCATTTTCACTCATCTTTACATATCTAATAACCTGTGACATTTGATCTAAATGGCTTACACCAGGAGTAGAATCGAACATGATGGAGAAGTATTTTGCTTATTTTATATCACTAAATATATGTTCTCTTATTTTCGCAGAAATAATCTCTAGAAATTCATTTTGAATGCCATGTGAAAAATAACTAACTCGACCTCTCTTATGACGGTTAATATGATCGCGAAGATCTGCATGATAATGTGATACTAGCTCAATTATATTTAAGAAATTCCTGAATTTAGGATTAGAGAAATCAAGATTTTCATGTGATCTTCTTAGAGAGCAACCTGTCTTTTCCAAATACATTATTATATCAACTACTACATACAGAATGGATTTCCAATGAGTCTCCTCTTCCAAAATTTTATTTTGAAAATATTTATGAATATTTCAAACTTTAGAAAGTTAATTTTCAAGCGTTTTCCACGAACAAAAGTTTATTTTATGAAACAAAGAATTTTTGTGTTCGGGAATTCTCTCCCTAAGCTTTTCCCACTTAGTAAACTCTTCTTCTTTTGGTAAAAATGACAATTGAATGCTCAGGAAACACGCTTGGAAATAATTTACATGTTATACAATGTAATGGATTTTTGCTGGTGCTGTATAACAGCCAAGATAACAACAAATTGTGAAGCCTCCTCTTCTCTTTTTTTAGCTTTCTTTCTGTAATAATCACCCGAATTTCTTTTAGACATAACCGAAATAAAATACTTCACACGCTGTAAAAAAACATAGAACCGAGGCTAACGAAAAAGAAAGGCTACCGCGGTGCTTTACGCGTATCTTTTTTTACAGACCACGGGAGTCACGTGATGCTCGAATGTATCAATGCAGGTATACGAAAAGAGCATCACGTCACTCTAGCTGTCTGTAAAAAAATATAAGTGGAATGCACCGCGGTAGCCTGTCTTTTTCGTTAGCCTCATATAAAACGGTGTCGGATAAGAAATAACACAAAATTTTTGAATTTAAAATAAATAAAAATTTCTTAAAAATACTGGTGGCAATGTGATATTTTGTATAATGTAATATAAATTAATTATTTTTTATTTCTGATCCTTAATCAAAGAAAGTAAACCACCGTTGAAAAAAATAAAACTGAATATATTTTCATGTGAATTTTTAATTTTCCTTTATTCTCAATCTTTTATGATTCCTCACTTTTGCGCCCTTCCAAGTCTTGCACCCGGGGCAGCTGCCCCGGATACCCCCCCCCTTAGATCCGTCACTGCATGTTTCAAACTTGAGTAATTTTGATTCGGAGACATTTTGACTATGCGGTTTTGACTATGCAAAAAATACTCAGATTTGAGTCATTTTTGCTCAGTTTTGAAAACGTCGTTTTTAGAGTGCACTGCTTGATAAATGCTAAGGAACAACGAATTGGCGAAAAATTGCGTTTCATTAAGCCGCGCAATCACAGAAAAACAACGGCAAAGGGCATTGTATGGCAAAATTTCTTGTCTGTATTGAAGGCAGTGCATCCACTTGGTTTCCTTCTTTGAAACTGCAAGTGGTAATATTTGAGGGGAAGTCACATTGGAGGTTTCTGAAGATAGAGCTGTAAATTTTCTTTTTGGACGAAGATGTTGACTGTTTAATGCCTGCAACACATCAATTGATTGCGTGCACAGTCATGGTTGAGCAGATTGGATGTCTCAAGGTAGGTCACAAAGTGTCACTCAAGTTGCCAAAGCAAGAGACGTGACGAAGAGTGTAATCTTGTGGTTTACAAATAGCTCTGTATGTAGAAGTGCTACGAGAAGGCATTCTGTAGGCCGTGGTAGGAACATCACATCTCAAGAGAGAGCATTGGTATGTCAGCCTAGTGGTGAAGAAGAACATAAATGATTCTCGAGGTCAGATAACCTCAGACCTTGCCAAAGCTACTGGTAATTGGTTATCTGCGAGAACTATTTATCGGTGATTAAATAATGTTGGCTTAGATGCACAGAAGCTTGTTACATACATTCCACTATGAGCACATCATCATAGGGAAAGTTTACTTCGGTGTAAGTAGTATATTCGTTGGGGTCAGAAACAGTGGTCCAGAATAATGTTTTCTAAGGAATTCCGCTACACAATAAACAATGATTCTGGGTACCAGCTAGTGTGGAAAAAGAAAGGAATTCATTCGCATCACTAGAATGTCCAGGAAACTGATAACTACGGCCAAAGAGTGATTGTATGAGCGGGTTGTAGAAAACTAATCCATTCATTTCAATAAACTTAATAGTTTTCACTCAAAGTAAAATAAAGAAAGAAGGAAATTGATGGAGCACAGAAAAAACCCAACGATAATTTTTCTCTCATCTCTTCAAAAACAAGTGACCTAATTTATGACTCTTAAGTTTCAAGTTATCAAGCAATAGATATTTATTACCTCGTTATAATCGTCACTCTTCTAATAATGTGAAGTATGTTTATAATTTGTGATTTGTGACTATGTTATTATAAACTTGTTACAGAACTAAAAACATTTAAAAAAACAATTATTTATCATTAAATGTATTTTATGAACTTACAGTTGTGCAACAAAATTCTTCAGAGAAACCCTAATTATTTGTGAAATATATATGTTAGTGACGTCAATTTATTTCAAAGAACTGATGCAACATCACTTGTAACTTTCCAAACTGTATGAAAATGAGTCAGTGTATTACAAAATCCCATTCTGTAAAGTCACAGGAAAAAATGTTTCCTGATGTTAAAATTAATCTAATTCTAAATGTAAACCTTTTAAAACTTTAATTAATGTAGAATATAATTTTTAAAATCAGTGCTTATGTGAAACCATTTATTCAGTGTGAATTAATATCATTGTTCACAAGTTTTATTTCAGCGGTGGTGCGTCTAAACAGGATTATTTAAGAAGTGAATATAATAAGTTCTCAACTATTGGATATATAAATCTGTGGATACTTCTAAAATTGGATAAACCATAGAAAATGTAAGCAATTCCTTTTCTTTCTGTATGTTGAAGACTAGAGTTAATTTTAATTCGAAGAATCTAATATTCTGATGTTTAGCGCATACCTAGTTGGCATCGTCCCTTCAACAGTGATCATGGGCCTGATGAATATATGAACTCAGAATTTATTATTAAGGATTAATAATTGACTCTAATTAATAAAAATAATACTCAGCTCTTATGCTAGAATAAAAATTCAAGAAAACATAATTGAATTTAATAAACTATTTAAACTAATAAAACTTTAAAAACTGTATAAACAAGTTCTCCGAGATGGCGACAATAAAGGAAATGCAAACAGTAGCTATATTAATCAATAACAATTATTCTACATGGAAGTTTAAAATTAATATGTTATTAATAAAAGAAGATTTGTACGAACTTGTAACTCAGGAACCCCCTACACCAATTAACGAAGATTGGAGAAAAAAGGATGCGAAAGCTCGCGCTTTAATAAATCTGAGTATAGACGATACGCAGATAGTTCACGTTAAACATTTAGATATAGCAAAACAGACATGGGATAGTTTGAAAAATATTCACGAGAGAGCTAATTTATTCAGTAAATTATATTTGTTAAGAAAATTACATAGTGCAAAACTTCCCGAAAATGGGAACATGCACAAACACATTACTAATATACTGGAAATAAAAGATAAGCTCTCCGCAATAGGAGAGAACATAACCGACTCGCATTTATCTGCACTTCTATTGTGCTCTTTACCTGCGAGTTATAATGCATTAATAACAGCTCTCGAAGCCCGAAATGAGATTGAATTAACTCCCGAATTCATCAAAAGCAAACTTACTGATGAATTTAATAAACGGGTAGAAAATAGTGAGCAAGTTGAAAACTCACAAAAGGTGTTTAAAACACAAAAGAAATACACTCAAGATTATAAAGGGCAAAGCAAATACTGTACCTGCTGTAAACAATCAAACCACACTTACAAACAATGCTGGAATCTCAAGAACAGAAACACACAGACCACTACACCTAAAACACAATACAAATACAAAAAGTACACATCGTTGTGTTTTGAAAATACAAAAGGTGATAGTAAAAATAAAATGAATCAATCAAAAACAGATGAAAAGGTACAAATAAATAAAAGTGAACATAAAGATGCAGCATTCATAATTGTCAATCCCGCTAAGAAAACCTGGGTAATTGACTCAGGAACGTCTTCGCATATTGCAAACGATAAGGATATATTTACAAAATTCAACGATACTGAAAAAACTACAGTAATAATTGCTAATGGGAATACATTAAATTCTTACGGTTCCGGCGAAACACAAATAATGACAAAAACATCTGATGGATGTATAAATAGAATTACACTTAAAAATGTGTTATTTGTTCCACAATTGGAATCAAATTTAATTTCCGTAAGTAAAGCCACAGAACATGGCTATAAAGTATTTTTCGAAAATGAAAAATGCATACTATCGTGCAATGGAAAAATATACTTAGAAGCATTTAAGAAACATAACTTATATCAAGTTGAAACACTAGAAGAAAGTTCTCAAAATAAAATAAACATTGCACATAATTGCAGAAATAAAGATTGCCTCGAACTTTGGCATAAACGCCTTGGCCACAGAAATAATGAAAGTATAAAAGAGTTAGTTAAAAATGACTTGGCCAGTGGGATAAAAATAAATAACTGTAATCATATAACAAACTGTGAAACATGCATTAAAACAAAGTCAACAAATGCGCCGTACTCTAAATCTATCGAAAATAAAACAACAAAAGTATTAGATTTAGTACATACTGATTTATGTGGTCCTTTTAAAACACCCACAATAGGAGGAAAAAATTACTTCCTTACATTCATAGATGACAGTTCTAGATTCACTGTTATTTACTTATTAAAAAGTAAAGATGGAGTTTATGAAAAAATAAAAGACTATGTACAAATGGTCAAAACCAGACAAGGAAAATATCCGACGGCGATTAGATCGGATAACGGTGGGGAATACACAGGAAATAATACAGAAGCCTTTCTAAGGGAACATGGTATAAAACATGAGTACACAGTTCCATTTTGTCCCAGCCAGAATGGCATTGATGAGAGAAAAAAACAGAAGCTTAATTGAAATGACACGAAACCTATTATCCGAAGCAAATTTACCTCATAGGTTCTGGGGTGAAGCGATAAATACTGCTAATCACTTCCAAAATAGGCTCCCCACTAAGTCAACAATTAAAACGCCATATGAAATTTGGTTCAAAAGAAAACCAAACCTCTATTATTTACGTGTATTTGGCTGTAAAGCATACACTTATATAAACAAACACAAAAGATCTAAACTAGATGACACAGCAGAAGAGGGTATCTTCATGAGCTATGATAATAATACAAAGGGATACCGCGTATTCACTAAAAATGGTGAAATAATAATTTCCAGATCTGTAAAATTTCTGGAAGAAAAACTGAACAATTTAAACGAGAAAATTAATGAACACGAACAATTAATTGAAGATAAAAAATACATTGAAATAGAAATAGGTGACACACCCTGTACACCTGATGCTCCCAAACAATCAGAAACACATCAACCTCGTAGATCTGAAAGACAAAACAAAGGAGTACCACCTCAAAGATATACTTCCGACAATTTTATTGCTTTAGCAAACGATTGTAACACAACAGAACCTGAAAACTGGAAACAGCTTATCAAAATAAACAATCCACTAGAAAAGAAAAACTGGCTCAAAGCCACTGAAAATGAAATACAATCGTTAATGAAAAATAATACATGGGATCTAGTCGATCCTCCTCTTAATAAAAGAATCATAGGAAGTAGATGGATTTTCAAACGAAAAATTGATAGTTCAGGAAATACACAAAAATATAAAGCACATTTAGTTGCCAAAGGTTTCAGTCAAAAATATGGGGAAGATTATCAAGAAACATTTTCACCAGTAGCACAACATTGTACCATCAAAACACTTCTTTTAGCAGCAGCTTACAATAATTTGAATGTGCGACATATAGATATTGATACCGCTTTTCTTCATGGGAACTTAAATGAAGAAATATATATAAATCAACCTGAAGGCTATGTAAACGAACAATTTCCTGAAAAAGTATGCAAGCTCAAAAAAGCAATCTATGGCCTCAAACAAGCCGCCAGAGCTTGACATATTAAAATCGCTGAAACACTAAACAAATTAAACTTTATCCAAAGTACAGCAGACACATGTCTTTTCACTAGAAAAGAAAAAGATCATACATCGTACATAATAATATACGTTGATGATATACTCATCGCCAGCAAAGATGAAATAATAGAAGAAATCGTAAATTCTTTAAAACAAGAATACCAATTAAAGGATCTAGGCAATATTAGCAACTATTTAGGTACTCAAATTCAAAAATTACCTAACGGTTATTCTCTTGATCAAAAAAATTAAGATTGAAAATTTAGCGAAAAAGTTCAATCTTGAAAACTCCAAACCGTGCAAAACTCCAATGGAACCAGGCTATAACAAATTAAATGATGATGATAATTTAATGCCAAATAATATTAAATATCGCCAGGCAATTGGATCACTTCTCTATATCACAACAATAACGAGACCTGACATTTCAGCAGCAGTAAACATTTTAAGCACACGAAATGAGAATCCTCGCAAAAAAGACTGGCAAGCTGTAAAAAGAATAATAAGATATCTATACCATACTAAAGAACTAAAATTAATAATTAACACTAATGAAGAACCAATATTAAAGGTATTTGCTGATGCCGATTGAGCAGGTGATACCAAAACCCGCAGATCAACATCGGGAATATTATATATGTTGGGCAACAACCCAATTCAGTGGACGACGAAAAGGCAAAGTTGCATTGCCTTATCTTCAGCAGAGGCTGAATATGTGTCCGCAGCACATGCTAGCCAAGAAATAAATTGGTTATTAAAATTATTAGACGATCTAGGCTTTCCACAGCAAAAACCAATTACTTTATATGAAGACAATCAAAGTACCATAAAAATGGTTGAATCAGAAAAATTCACGAAAAGATCAAAGCACATCGACGTCAAATTTAATGCCATTAAACAATATAGCGAAGAAGGAATAATTGGTTAAGATATCTTCCAACAGAAAAAATAATAGCCAATGCACTAACCAAACCCATACCCAAGCCTTGATTCATCGAACATAGAAATTCAATGAAAATATTAGTTAATCCCCATGAACGGATTAAGGGGAAAATTGTAGAAAACTAATCCATTCATTTCAATCAACTTAATATTTTCCACTTAAAGTATTATAAAGAAAGAAGGAAATTGATGAAGCACAGAAAAAACCCAACGATAATGTTTCTCTCATCTCTTCAAAAACAAGTGACCTAATTTATGACTCTTAAGTTTCAAGTTATGAAGCAATAGATATTTATTACCTCGTTATAATCGTCACTCTTCTAATAATGTGAAGTATGTTTATAATTTGTGATTTGTGATTATGTTATTACAAACTTGTTACAGAACTAAAAACATTTAAAAAGACAATTATTTATCATTAAATGTATTTTATGAACTTACAGTTGTGCAACAAAATTCTTCAGAGAAACTCAGAGTCTAATTATTTGTGAAATATATATGTTAGTGACGTCAATTTATTTCAAAGAACTGATGCAACATCACTTGTAACTTTCCAAACTTTATGAAAATGAGTCAGTGTATTACAAAATCCCATTCTGTAAAGTCACAGGAAAAAATGTTTCCTGATGTTAAAATTAATCTAATTCTAAATGTAAACCTTTTAAAACTTTAATTAATGTAGAATATAATTTTTAAAATCAGTGCTTATGTGAAACCATTTATTCAGTGTTAATTAATATCATTGTTCACAAGTTTTATTTCAGCGGTGGTGCATCTAAACAGGATTATTTAAGAAGTGAATATAATAAGTTCTCAACTATTGGATATATAAATCCGTGGATACTTCTAAAATTGGGTAAACCATAGAAAAGGTAAGCAATTCCTTTTCTTTCTGTATGTTGAAGACTAGAGTTAATCTTAATTCGAAGTATCTAATATTCTGATGTTTAGCGCTGATCTAGTTAGCCTCGCCCTTTCAACACGGGTATCAGGCATAATGGCAAAATTCTGCATCACGTTTTTGAAAAAGAAACAGTGACATCACAGTGGTATTTCACAGGCGTTCCCTACGGTTATATCCAACTTTCCCGTGGTGCAATTACTCCAGAATTTCTGCTCATGGATAAGAATACCCGCCCTCATAAGACAATTGAAGTGTCCTTCACACTAGCAGGAGATAATATTGAGCGTATGGCATGCTTTGCTTATTATTATCCGGTCATAAATATTATAAAGCATTTCTGGGATGCACTCGGTATACTTATTGCTCAAAAACAGAACTCTCATTGAACCATGCAGGTATTGAAAATCTCCCCTTGAAACGAATGAGACAGAATTCCACAAGCTCTCCTCAACTGTTTAGTGAACAGCGAGCACAAACGATGCAAATGTGCATCAGTGTCGGGGGAGCTCATACACCATACTCATCGACTATGTATACCTTTTTTGGGCAGAACAAGTCTTTTTCATAAGTGTTTATACGTTAGCGCCAAATTCTTGCCAAACTTGGCGTCATTTGCGAAACATCGCCAAACTTGGCGACCAAAATAAGTCTTCATAAATGAACCAACTTGGCTATAGTTGACTAATTTGGCAAATTTCTTATTCAAATTCAATATTAACGAATCTCCTGTAATCGGGCTCTTAGCATTTTAGCTTGCTGTTTCGAGTACATAAGTTAAAATTATAAAACGAAGTTATAGGAAAACTATCTTTTCCTCCCGGTACAGGCCGGAAGGACTTTTCTAAATATAAAACTCTAATAGATTGTATACATTTAATATATTTTTTCAGATTGCCGTCTAACAACACTAAAAAATATTTTTATTCTAAAAATATAATTATGTATTTAAATGAAGTTTTGAAATTTATTAAAAACGATACTTCCGTATTAGTCATATACCAGCGGTTAATAACCAAAGAAATCCCCAAAGATTTCGCCATTTAAAGAACGTGTTTTGATTCTGATTTTTACAATGTTTAAGCGCATAGTTCGATTACATATCTTTTAAATTTGTGTTTTATTTATAATATTTTATTTGTTTATTCAAGAAGTTTCAATTTTGAAATATTAGTCGGAAACAAATATTGAAATATTTATAGTGTTTAAAGTGCAATACTGTCAATCAATCTATAAGCGTGATAATACGTGATAGAGATAGATTTTGAAAAAAAAAAATCGTAGCAGAAAATTATTTTATAACCAATAAAATATGAGTAAATTGAGAAACATTTTTCAACTAAATTGCATTTGTGAAAGTACATATTTTTTCCTGTTCGACGGTATAAAAATTGGAATTGTGCGATGTTTAGAAGTTAATAAATTCGCAAAAGTGCGAAATTTATTGTTCAGGTTGTTGCCATCGTCAATATGACGTCAGCATTATTCACGGATATGTTTTTGCTCTACAATATAGATTTACAACCTTTCTTTTAAAATATTATATCATAAAGATAAGTTACTGGTTATATCAGTTTTAATATGAAGAAAACTAGTCGAATGTGTCAATCCCAAAACTTTATTCTATCTCACACAGGTTTCGCATACGCTAAAAAGAATCAGCACTAATTTATATCAAGGTCTAACTGAAATTCAAGTTTTATTAAATCGCTAAAATCGTGTAAATCCTGCAAAATGCTGCATAGCAGCGGAACCTGCTGCGCGATTTTTACCAAAAACTAATCAGCACCAATTTATATCAGAGACTAACTGAATATAAAGTTTTATTAAATTCCGAGTATTAGTTCTTGAGATAAGAGCTATTGCGGAAATCGCGAAAAATGCTGCATAGCAGCGCCACCTGCTGGGCGATTTTTACCAAAAACTAATCAGCACCCATTTATATCATGGATTGAATCTAAAGTTTTATTAAATTGCGAGCATTAGTTCTTGAGATAGAGCTCACACAAATTTTTTGTCACATATATACAGACAGACAGAGTAACAGACAGAGTGACAGACAGAGTCACAGAGTCACAGACAGACATTTTCTAAAAATAGTCAATTCGTGTTCAGGACCTTCTAAAACGTATAAAGCCGTCGAAAACCGGAAGTCGAAAATTTTCATGAATCCAATACTTTCTTCTTGTAAAGATAGAAAAAAGTAAAAATATAATAATGTTTTCGCTTTCATCTCAAACAGATGAATTTAACACAATATTTTGCCATAGTCTTGTACATATAGGACGGTTCAGATTTATCGAATTTACACAAAAAATATCCTATTTTTAGGTGCGTTCTTAATTACACAAATGCGTAGCACCTATAGTCGTCGTCTGGTCTGACCATCCGTCCGCATATAACAGCAACCAATGATTTGAAATTTAGTATATATAATCGTTGCAGAATTTTGTCAAGTAACTTCAAATTTTATGAAAATCGAATCAAAACTTAAAAAGATATTAATAAAAGTTTTCTTCATTCCATTAAATCTTATCATGTGTAATCTAATATAATAAATGCGCAAGTCATGTGACTGAGGAAAACAAATACGGGCTGACAATTTCGCTTTTCATATACTAAGCGGCCATTTTTACTCAAAATTACTTTTTCGAATATAAGTTCATAAAAGTTATATTTTTAGAAATATCATTAATTAAATTGTAGGCTTGAGAGATGATTTTCATTCAAATGTGTATAGATTCTGCGATAATTTCAGTTGAAATTAGGTTTACAGACCAAAATCTCACTTCATTAAAGAAAACAAATACTGGAGGTTCGTTCATCGTGAGTCTTAACACATTAAACCATGAAGGTAAATCATTGGCAAAGCAAGTTCTCCATGATAAATTTTCGCAACGCTGTCTGGAGTCAAAAAGAAAAAAAAAATCCCGCCTGTAAAGCGAGGCATACGTAATAAGAAACAAGTGGGTAAGTGTGATCGAAGATCGCTCAAAGGGTTTCGTTTAATATTCCTTTCAAAACACTTTATCCTTTCTTTAATAAATCCAAATAAATTTTATTTAGCAATAAAGAAAAAAAAGTCATGTTTTTTATAAAGTAAAAATTTACCGGTCTATTTTTTCGTTTTTTCGAATATCTAAACCAGCCCGCTATTATATTCTGCCATAATAATATCCGTCATGCGCACTAAATGCGATATTTAAAAAAATAATTTCAAAATTAAACAAATTGTACACCTTCAAAATGTTAAAATATGCGAATATTTCCATAATCGGATTTTTATCACGATTCAATATGTTTCTAAAACTCATATATTTACTATTCTCTATCTCTATTTACTCATATTGATACTCGCTTTGTATTATTCTCAAACATCTGGAAAATTCGTTAAACTTCCAATATGACGTCAGATTTTCTTTTTAATTCTCTAATGACGTGATATTAATCTGCTTTGTGTACATACACATACTCATACTCCTTGTATTATTGAGAAATCTTACACATTTTCCGTTTTATTACCACTATGACGTCAATCAATTTTATTTCATATTTATCTTTTTTTCAATGGGTGAAACTTTTTATTTCATTTTCATTTTTCACGTGGAAATCGTCTGTTAGAAAATTAATTATTGTGGAAAGAATTTCATCGTGGATTTTTAATTTTTGGCATCTGCTATAACGAAAAATGTTTAAATTTAATAGGAAAAGGCTGTTAGAATTTTGGTTTTTTTATCTCTATTTATTACAATAATACGAATTTTTCAAATTTTAATAATTTGAGCTCTTCATAGCTAGTAGTCGGCTATATACACAAAGTTTCAACTCTGTAAGTTACATAGTTTTTGAGAATGGCTCTGTGATAGACAGACAACGGATGCGGGAGTAATAGGGTTTCGTGAGATGAACGAAACCCTAAAAAGATACTCAATTCGCCGAAAACTGTGGGAAAAGCGTAGCCAGATTCAGTACAAACCCTGAACCAAAATTCTCATTGGATTAGCGTGATCTTTGTAATAATAGATTTTAAAATACTTGCGAACGTGTTGCAACTGAAAAACAAACGGACATGAAGCAGAAATGCCTCACCAAGATCTGAATATTTATAAAACTAGTTATAATACCAACGGACCTCACTTCTAACGTTTGACGTACAATTTTCCAACTTGTTTATTTCCGCTCAGTTACTGAAAGAGATGTTAAGATTGGTAAGTGCCTCTGTTAATCATATTAAACTCAATTTTAATTATTTTTATTTTTTTCTTATTTTTTGAAGTTCGCTAATCTTTACTATTTTATATGCCATGAGGTTTTTTTAAAAATAATTTCGTGCCAAAATCTTCTTGAAGTGTAATCATAACAGGTTTTATGTATTAGCTAGCAAAATCAGTGGCTTTTGCACGCGTGACTATTGAAACATGCCAAGTGGTATTTGTGTGCCTATTAACATAATTGGGAAATTATACTTCTATGATAATTTAAATGTTACTAATTAACTCAAATTTTAAGGAAACTTTATCCTTCTATCGCATTTATCACAACAATGAAGTAACCTGATTGCCAGCATTTTGAAGGAATTTGATTAAAAACTTTTAAAATTAAATATAATTTATAAAATGCAAATTTTGAACTAGTGGGTAAGTGTGATCGAAGATCGCTCAAAGGGTTTCGTTTAATACTCCTTTAAAAAAAAAGTTTTTTATAAAGTAAAAAATTACCGGTCTATTTTTTCGTATTTTTCGAATATCTGAACCAGTCCGGTATTATATTCTGTCATAATAATATATGTTATGCGGATTAAATTAAAAAAAATAATTTCAAAATTAAACATGTTGTACACCTTCAAAATGTTAAAATATGCGAATACTTCCATAATCGGATTTTTATCATGATTCAATATGTTTCTCAAACTCATATATTTACTATTCTCTATTACTCTGATTGATATTATCGCTTTGTATTATTCTCAAACATTTGAAAAATTCGTTAAACTTCCAATATGACGTCAGATTTTCTTTTTAATTCTCTAATGACGTGATATTAATCTGCTTTGTGTACATACACATTGTATTATTGAGAAATCTTTGAAAATTTCCGTTTTATTACCACTATGACGTCAATCAATTTTATTTCATATTAATCTTTTTTCAATTGGTGAAACATTTTATTTCATTTTCATTTTTCACGTGCAAATCGTTCAATAGAAAATTAATTATTGTAGAAAGAATTTCATTGTGGATTTTTCATTTTTGGCAACTGCTATATAGAAAAATGTTAAAATTTAATAGGAAAAGGCTGTTAGAATTTTGGTTTTTTATTTCTATTTATTGAAATAATACGATTTTTTTCAAATTTTAATATTATGAGCTTCATAGCTGGTATTCAGCTATATAAACACAAAGTTTCAACTCTGTAAGTTATATAGTTTCTGAGAAGGCTCTGTGACGGACAGACAACGGAGCGGGTGTAATAGGGTTTCGTGAGATGAACGAAACCCAAAAAAAGGCTAGTGTTTTATCATTTACAAACAAACATCTTTCAGTTAAAAAATATATATCTACCCTATATATATAAAATCCTAATGAAACGAATTTGTGAAACGATTTTATGAAACGAATTTATGAAACGATTTTATGAAACGACTGATTAAACGACTGATTATGTTTCAGGGCTATTTTAAATAAAATATTAAACGCTTGATGGTGAAATTAATACCAATTGTCCATAAAAATCCGCGGATCTCAAAACTGGTAATAGAATTTTGAAATTGGAATTAGTTTTCGAGATATTAATTTTTTTCTAATTTTAATGACATTTCTGTAATGATGGCAACTAATTACTCAGTTTTTTTGTGGCAAAAAAGGGAAAAAAATTGAAAAGGATCCCGATAGGGATTATTGATTTCTTTTTATTCGTCATTTTCAAATTGAAATTGAATTTATCTTTTATTTCAATCGATAATGAAGACAAGATTGTGATTAAGTTATGTTTTTCAGGAAAATTTGAAAAAAAAAAATCACATTTCCATCGTCAGGATTCAATCGTCTGTCAGCATTTAATTTAATTTATAAACTGAAAATATTTTGAATACATTCGTCCAAATGACGTCATTTATGTAAACGCAAAAGAAAGGGGGGGGGGGGGGAAGGAATTCATAGTAATTATTGCGCGGCAGTGCAATACTTATTTATTTCTTATTATTTATTGATATCATTTTGTTATTTTTTTGTAAAATTTAATTAAATGAATTTATAAAATCACTAATTCGGATATTTGAAACGAATATATAAAATAATAATTGCCCAACTGAACGGAAGGAGAATAAAATATCCTGCTTGGTTTTCTTTCCAATTTTAATGAGAATATGACATCAATTATGGTAAAATGACATTTATTCCTTTCTCTCTTTTATTGGCAGCAAGGAAAAGAAATGCTCCCTATACGTTAGAGAAATGCTATTAAAGTTTAAAACAAATGAATATTTCAGTAGCATTACTTTTTTAATAATGAATTATATGTTTACACATAAATAACAAAGCCTTGACGAAACAGAGAAAATAGCCTTGGCAGAAAAGGAAATTTGGCAACTGTCAACCTATTAACTTTGTCATTTCGTATACAGAAGCATTTTTTCAATATTTATACAATTTGTTTAGCGTAGAATGTCATTTATCCTATTTTATATATAATCAGAAGTAATTTGTATAGAAAAAAACAATAATAATATACGTATAATTAAAATACGCATATAAACAAAAAAATCGTCGAATTTGTTTCCATGGCTGTTTATGTCATTTGGCAGCAAATCTCACTTTCTGATGCCCGAATTGCGCCAAGCTTTTTAAAAAAGCGTCAAGACCCCTATAATAGAAAAGTACCAAAAGTTCATTGGGTTTGTTTTCATAACTTTTGGCAACAAATCTATGTATATTAACGAATCTATCCCTTTTTGAAGCTCGAAATACGCCAAACCTAAAAGCAAAGGATCCTATACTGGAAAAGTACCCGATTTTCTTATGGACAATATTCAAGTGACATAACATGGAGTAAAATTATCGCGGATAGCAAATTTGTTTAAATATCTCATCAATTGATGCCGAATAAATGCAGGCATGCATGCACAAAATATTTAATTAATATTGTATGATAAATAATTATTAGAAAATTCGTATATACATATTAATTAAAATAAATTTACATATTTAAAATAACATGAAAATATGCATGATGGTGCACTAAAATAGAGAGAAAATTAAAATCTGTTGCTGAAAATGTCTATAACATAGTACTTTTTAATACCGTGGTTCTTAATGTTACTCACAAACAGATGGAATTTTTCTCATCCTTAAACGCAAAGGAAGAATAGAATACAGATCGTTGTTATAAAAGTCCGACAGGTTGCCACAATTTAAACCTAACCATTTTATACAAGCTGGTTTTCAAGTTGCAATTGATTTTACTTATCAATTCCAAAAACAGTCGTCCGTTGTCGCAACAGCTATGTATGAGGCCATGATAATCAAAAAATGACCCATTAAAACGTTAAAAGCATGGAACCCCAATTACAGATTTACCAATATTTTTAAAACAAAGCACGCTGTCATGTTTTTAGAGGCCTCGAAGTCTGAGCGGGGGTTGGCGAGCGTAGCTCGCAGGGGGTAGGCCCCCTAGTATATATATAAATAAATAAATAAATGTGCAGATATATATACAGATATATACTAAAATTGATTCAGCAGAAAGTACAAAGCAAATGACAAAAAAAAAAAAAAAAAAAAAAAAAAAAAAACTCCCTCTGTATTTTAAATATATATGTTATTAGCAGTAACATGTTTCAATGCAATATTATTATTGCATCCATAATATCCATCCATCCATATTGCATCTTAATCCATCATAAAAATTCCACTGTTGGCTCCACTTGTTGACGACGCATTATGACCAATCTGTTAATAGTGTCTTTGAAATTGTTACCAAAGCATTGGAGAGGGAGTGTTGCCAATTTCATTAAAAAATATAAGAATAAAATATTTAATCAATTAAAGAGAGCTTTTGACTAAATGTCGTACAGATGATCAGATTATCATCTTCATGAAAATTTATAAAATCAAGAGACAATGTCTTACCTGGGTAGTAAACTTTCTCCACTTTGGGATGCTTTTCTAAATAGCGTGCGATTGCCAAAGCGTTTTCCATATGTTTTTCCATTCTGACATGGAGTGTTTTTAAACCTCTGCTGACAAGATAACAATCCAAGGGGGATGGAAATGTTCCTATTACTGCAAACATAAGTTAGGAATAAAATGAAATTTTTATTGTATCACAAAAAGAAAATATACAAGAAACGCATGGGAAATGATCAGCTATACACACTGTAAAATAAGATAAATGTTTTTTGTTTAGTGTTTTGTTAGTATTCATAGAAATAATTTCCCTAATAATCCTTAGGTGGGCGGTCTTAACCTCCTGAACGCGGAGCAAAAGGGCGAAGATGGAATGTTGTTTTCTCTGTAAATTTTTTTTTAAATGCCAAAAAAGTATGATATTTCAAACGTGATATAAAAAATTTAATTACGTATATGAATATAATCCTTGAGACTATTAATCATTCCTTATTCTTTTAAAACTACATCATATTTCTAGAATTTTATTAATTTAAATAATGCTAATATTGCAGTGAAATTTACAGCATAGTGAACGAATATATCAAATTTGAATTCAATTTCAACAAAATTAATCTAGATTATCGAGATGCACAATACCATCTTATAAAGTGAAAATATGGTGTGTAGCAGTTATATTTCTTTTAAGGGCCACAAAAATAGTTCGTATACATGACCGTGTATGAGCAAATATTTTATTTCAAATTCAATAAAATTTATATAGGTTATTGATTTACACAACAGCATTTTTTCAATTGAAAATAATTTGGGTAGCATTTATATTTTTTACAGAGTCACACAAAACATAAAAGCTTATTTTTTAAAATATGTTTTAATTTTAAAATTTTATTTTTGAAAATGAGTACACAAATTTCTCGACAATCTGTTATTGTATTTATGAGTTGCCAACCCAAAGGAAAGCAAATTCGAAGCTGTCCTTTCATTTTTGTTGGAAAAACTGGGGAATCCTCAGTTAACTGAAGACACTTTTAAGAGCCTGAAATCACGTGTCCGTACATTTTGTTTTCAAATTCAACAAAAACGGTCTAAATCGGAAAGAAATAGACAATGTTTTTATCAATACAATTCTGCCTGGTTTCAAGGAACCTTTCACCTAACCGGATTTCGTTATTCAAGCAATGGAAAACGAAAAAGTCTTAAATAAAAGCCACCCTGGTAGACCAGTGAAACCTTATTATTATTATTTTAATTATTATTTAATCATTAAGTTATATTAACTTGGAGTGTAAGTATGTATGATTTGTTCAAATCTTGCTAGTCAATTTTAAACCACTTTTAAGTATCCGATTAAGCTAAAACTTGAATACATGCGTAGTTTCCATGAAAATATAATATATTATAATATAAATAAATAATAAAATAAATAATAATAATAATATAGATAACAATGATAATAATATAAATAATAATAACAATATAAATAATAATAATAATAATAATAATAATATAAATAATAATAATAATATAAATAATTAAACCAAATATTTATCGCTGTTTGAGCATTTTATTAGTGATACATTCGAAAACCCAGCATAACCAGGGGCGTAGTGAGGGGGGGGGGGGCAGCTGCCCCCCAATGTTTGGTAAAAGGATTCAGTCGGCTTATCAGCAGATTTAATTAGTGTCTCTGTAGTATGCCAGCAGGCCGATTTAAAAAAACAATTCGAAAAAATTCTGGTTGGCAGGACTTTAAGTCTTCAGAATGCATTTCACTACACCCTTGCAATCATATGGCAAAAGCTAGTCGGTCTGTCAATAGATAGGTTATGAGTAAAAAAAAAAGTAATGGTTTCAATAGATCTATCTGGTCAGCCGGTATGAATGTCACGTGTTTTGTCACATTTTCGAATCACAAAAATGCGTAAATACGGATTAGGTTCCCTTAGAAAGTCCCCCACGAAGGGCACTCCCCCCGGGCCTATATCCCTAGTGTAGATAATTGGCCGTCAATAATCCACCCAACCCAACCCGAATCACAAAAATAGCTTGTCGGCCTACCCACTGAAAAGAAAATGATCTTATATATTAAAACGAAAAGGGATTTCCGTCAAATTCACTTTTCACACGCATTTGCCCCTCATACGCATGCAAAAACTTTTTTTTGATAAAACTAAAACTAAATTTATATGTTTGTGCCAACATAACATAATTACATAATTTCACTTGTTATTATAAAAATTAGAACTGGAGCTGTTATTAATTACTTAATATTCATTGTATACCCTGATTACCGTAATTTCCGGCGTATAATCCGCGGATCAAACAATTATGTTTCGACCCAGAAATTTTATTTTATATAATGCAGCATACTAGATCGCTGTAAATATTTTACTTCAATTATTAAATAAAATTTCTGGGTCTAAACATAATTGCTTGATCCGCGGATTATACGCCGGAAATTATGGTACATGTTAGCGATTACTTTTTTAAAAAACTAAATCATACGTAAGAGGAATTATTTTTTTAATAAAGAATTCAGAAAGTAGAGAATTTCAGGAAAAATTAAATTATTAAAAGTAATTTTATAGTTTAAAAAAAAATCTTGAAGAGATTGTGGAACAATAACATGTCTGCACTTAAAACAACATAAATAGTTCAGCGTTTCAGGCCCGTAACTACGGGCGGGGCACTGCCCCGGTGTCCGAAACTGATAGTTAAAAAAATATTGTATTTTAATATCTAATCTAACTTCCTATAAAATACCCAGCACCCAGCTATAAAAGTTAATAATAAAAAAAATCCATCAAAGTGCTAGAGTAAAAGTTTTTGCGTGTCCGTTCAAATTCTCCATACGCTTCGCATGCAAAAGCATCTCTAGATCAGACAGCAGAATGTCGAGTCGAATGTGTCATGTCGCGCCAGGTGCCTGCCGAGTGATGAGTCAAGTGCAGGCTAGGACGTGCAGTGAGCTAGTGCTATTCATGATGAGTCATTCGTTTACTAACTGCTCATCAATATCGGACTGTCAGAGCAGTTGAGAGTCGCATAGTAGTGATAGTACGATAGTTTATTACTTAATCCCTTCGCGACGAGCGTCTTTTACGAAATTTTTAATCTTTTACCACCGGTTTTTCAAAACAGAAATTTCCGTCTAATTGAATCGGTCATTAAATAAAGCAAAGCATACAATACAAATGAACTGGTGGGAATAATCGAGGATTCTGAGCATCTTATGCGTCACTTATACGTGTCGCTCGTCTACAAGGGGTTAATCTTACTTTACTTGTGTTGAGATAATAGTTTATATTATGAAACGAATTAGGCACCAGCCAAGTGGAAATCGAAAAAGACAGACTCTAAAAAGAAGAAACTTGGAGGCTGCAAAAAGTTCGAAGAAGTTATCAACATGGCTGGACAGTGGAAACCACTGGACAGGCAATGGTGATAATAAAGGTATGAATGGTTTGCTTTATTCAGTGTGATGTGTAATTCATGTGAAAATAGTACAGTTAAACTTGAATAAATCTAACGTGGATAATTCAAATGTTTCTGTCGGTCCCTTGACATTCCTATAAAACACAATCAGTGGTGGATTAAGCACTCAAGAGGCCCCAGGCGCAATTAAATTTGCCCCTCCAAATATTTTCAGTACCCCTATAGTGTGCATTTTTTAGTTTTACAACTAGAATTACTGAAAGTGTATGTTGTTAATTCCATACGATATTATCTCTAATTGGAATATAAAGTTCAAATTATTTTCTATCGCATGCTAATAAAATATTGAAAGTACTTTCCATTCATTACATTATCATAATTTTTAGAACTAAGAGATCACATTTTTATTTAGCTTTTATTTTGAAAATCACTACGTTCTATTTACTAAACTATCACTTCACTCTATCATTCTAAACAAATGTGTTTTTCACAAATATAACTGTAGGATTTTTTCTTATCAATACATATTCTTTTTTTTTCCAGTAAAGTTCTTGGTAAGTCTTTTAAATAATTACTGAGTTATATCAAAGAAACATTTTAGTAATACAAAATCATATATATTTTTTTATAACTATCAATTATTATTATTCAGTTAAAATTAATTGTAAAAACTATTAATTAAGAAATAATGTGACAGATTGACTTTTTTACATTAGTCGGATTTGAAACATTTTTGAGTCGGCCAATCTTGCCTTTGCCCCCCCCCACCCCCCAAAAAAAAAATTTCTTTCTCTACGGCCCTGAGCATAACCTAATTAAATTCAAACGCAATAATTTTGTCCACCTAGATCAGCCATACTGAACCTGCGGCCCGCGGCCCGCATGTGGCCCGGCGACCATTTATGTGCGGCCCGAGACACAATCATTTATCCATATTTATAAAATTAATTTAGATATGTATAAAAAGTATTAAAGAATTTTACTGTTGCTTAATATATTTTCATGGGGAGGCAAAATCGGTCTTGCTATTTATAATTAATTTAAAATCATGTTAAAACATCCTAAATTCTGTTTTCTTAGTCAAAAGTTATTTTTATTCTATTTGTACAAGAGTGCTGTATACATTTCTTAATCTTCAACACTATTAATCAAACATTATTCAAAATTAAATTTACACTATATATTTCTACAATTAAAAGAAAAAGGTTTTATACTTATTATATAGCTAGTACTGCTTTTTAGGGTTCAACGTTTGTCACGGAAAAAATTGGCACCAAAACGTTTTTAACTGCTATTTCCGAAAAAAAAATGCAGTTTATTATTGCAACATTTGCAATAGAAATCTACTACGACGTTTATTGTTTAAAAATAGTGGTGTTAAAATTTTTTGGGTTGGGTTGGGTTGATTTATGACGGCCAATTATCAACAAGAGAGATATAGGCCCAAAATTTTTTGGTAAAATTTCTTCAGCGACAAACATTTGATCCTTCTGATAACATTAATTTTGTTATATTTCTTTGCTATACAACTTTTGTTATCTTTCTACTTTAATTATTCTTTTTTTAAGTGTGTTGCGACCCGCCTAACGTCACAAACATCTGTTTGCGGCCAGCGAGAAAAAAAGGTTGAGTATGGCTGACCTAGATCGTCAAAACGCCCCACTGTGCGGTGGTGAGAAAACAGTAGGAGTCCGAAATTGCAATTTTAGAGGAAAGTGAAAAAAGTGTGTTTATGGTTAAGTTGTCTATAGACTGTTTTTGCTAATATCAATATATTTAACCGTGAAATGTGTTTTGATAGTGCAAAGTAACAATTGTTATTGTTTGGTTTTGTACAGTGAGTACCTAATATATATAATATCGAACATTTCTTTCTTGTACTGTTATGATCACTAACTAAAACAGTTCGTTACCTTCCACTTTGACTTATACTCTTTTAACCGCCCATGCATATCATACTATTTTCCCTGTGGAATATGCAAATATACTGATTTGACTAAAAACTGATTTGTTCTGTTAAAACCGTCCACCTGAGAATTTATACATTCCATTTTTAACTTATTTCCAACAAACTAGGCCATGCAGTTCTTTTGTATCTTTGTTTAATGTATGTTTAAGCATAACTTTTGAACGAATGCAGCAATTTTCCTAATTAATTTTTTCTCGGAAAGGTCTCGTTCTTCTGGTCCCATATCGATTTCATTTGGATCTGTTACGGTTGGTTTTAACCAATATTTTTATCTACATTAAATCCCTTCAATCATTTTCTCAACATTTATTTAACAGCACTCTTTTTATGTTTTTAATAAATAAATAAATTAATAAAAATAATTGTAATAATTGTAAAAGTAAAAACAGTTTTTTTTATTTATTTCTTTTTCTTTTAGGCAAAAGTAATTTCAACTTTTATAGTGTAACTTAGCTTCCTTTTTCAAATGCAAAAAAATAAATAGCAGGGAGGGAGGCTTTTCAGTAAAGGACCACACATATAGAATTGTGTAGACAGTTTCGCATTTTCCCATGCTTGGAGTCAGGAGATGAGCGCCAATGGATCTGGCCTTAGTTAAAAGAAAGCGAGACCGACCACACCGTAAGAGATTACGTTACCTTATGTAAAGATGACCCTAGTTTACAGGCTTTGTAATTTTAGAACATGCTACAATAGGCCCTGCTTACCCTGTTGTCTGTATGGCGCGGATGTAAACATGCATTCATGTGAACCTTTTTAGCAGCCCGCAGTAAGAGAGGCAAGTTTGTTTTCCCATGAAACGACGGATAGGGAGAGGCGAGACGAAGTGTCGCTACCAGGTTCAGTCCATTTTCTATTGTTTTTACCCCCGAACCTCCCTTGGCAGATAGCTTTTGGTTCCGTCCGTTTCTTAAGCGGCGTGGGAGAGAGTAAATGTTTAACTCACTCGTTGTTGTGATCGAAAAGCTGTTGGTAAAAAAAAATGAGAGTGATTGTCAATGAGAGAGCGTCGACGGGTCTAGATGCGTAGAAAATAAATTTTTTTCTCTTGTGCAGTCCTGAGAGGTCTCAACTATCTAGAAGGCTTTAATATTTTCTTGTTCCTGATATGGAAGATTGAATGCCGTGTGTTTCGAAGCTGGTCTTATGTGAATATGCAGCGCCCGAGAAACCTTCATGGAAGATTGACCGCCGTGTGTTTCGAAGCTGGTTTTGTGTAAATATGTATCGCCCGAGAAACCTTCATAGCCGGGAGATATATGAGATGTTCGGTTGAATCATAAAGTGAATAAATAATACGGAGGGTGAATAAGCCTCGATTAGTCAGTGGTTGGTGATGGACTTATGAAATCCTTAAAGACAAGTGCTACATATAAAGGTTCATAAGTGGCCAGGTTAGCAAGCAAAAATTCAACTCGCATGTCCGCAGATGAAATATGAAATGCCGAGAAGGAATGAAGATTGATTAGCACGCTGGTGATTTATGGAACTATCCTCCAGAGATTTAATCGCATCAGATGATATCCAGTAACAGTTTTTTCTCTCAAAAAAGGAAAGTGAATCATGTTGTGCAGTCGGTTGCAACAATAAAAAAGGAAGGGTAAGAGCTTGCCCACTGATTTAGTTGTAGAATTCCTCGCCTTTTGTAAGTAAACTTTACATAGGTTTTTTTTATTTACATATCTTCCAGATGCAAAAATATGTTTGTTTATCTTAAAGTTTGAGAGTAAAATGCATATGTTTAAATAATATCAATACGGACTTGCATTATAAGTAAAAATAGTTTGTAAGTTAATATGTAATGTCTTTATAATTGAACGAGCATTAAATGGTGATATGGTGATAATTTTAAAAATAGGATGTTTAATTTAAAGATAATCAATGAGTAGTTTCAGTTTAATGGATCATCCGTTATAATGTGTTATTATGATTATTTTGAGAACTAAGTTGCTTTTATAATTTTAATTGTTCAAATAAAGAAAATTTTGTTTATTCTCAAAGATGGTATGTTTTTCTTTATATAATCTTTAAATAATTAATATTTTATATTCATAGTAAACCTATAGAAGAGGCTTAACCTTACAGTAAAAAAAAAATAAAATATATATATATGAAAACTATAATTTTACTAAATTAAAACTTCTAAATTTCTTAGATTTATATTCACAACCGATTGTTTTAATGAACATTAATTGAGGTTTACTCAAAGTTATTCGATTGTATTTTTGATCTTGTTTTAGTGATGGATAAATTAATAAGTGATGAAACAGTAATATTAAATTTAATTTCATAATTGATTAACTTAAGCCTTAATTCTCCTTTCTTTGGAATGTTGTCATCTAAAATAAACAATAAAATGTTTATTTTTAAGAAGTAAAAAAAAAAAAAAAAAGAGTAATCAGTTTCTTTTTTATGACAATATAGGGCAGTTGCAATTGACGTCACCTTGGAGGTAAACAGTACAAATAGGCAGTTCTGATTGGTAGAATTACCCTTACCTCCAAGTGAATACAATGGTTGATCAGCTGATTGCAACTGCCCTATACGATCTTCGGTTAACCGATCTGATCTTGTTCAAAATCTCCATAATTATTCAAATTTTTGGTATCCCATCATGTCTTTATTTTATAAATTTTTCTCTTTCCCCTTTTTGTCCTCATATTAGAGGAATTTCAGGTTTCCTTTAATTTTCTAAATTAAATGATGTTTACATTTTGTTAATTTAATGTATATGGAGATTTGAGCTTGATCGGGTAGGAGTGGAGTTGGATGTTCTTTATGTATTACAGTATACTATTTGATTTAGAAATCTGTTGCCCCTTATTACATTTAGTTTTATTTTAAAATGAAGATTTTGAAATTACCTTATTATATTAACTTATACGGATTTTTGAGTTTTTGATATTTTGGTAAATATGTTTTAATTTGCTTCTCTTTTCTTGGCAACAGATTTCAATGGTGTTAATCAAGGTATACTTGTTTTTTAAATTGTTTAATGAAGAGTGAGTTGTAAGTGATTCTTTTAAATTTTAAATTTAAGTAAGTTGTTTAAGAAAGAACATCCAAACCCCACAGATCCATAAATAGTATGTTTGTAATCCTTATCTGTTTTTAAACATTCTACACTGTAAGAAAATAAAAATGTTTCTTAATCTACGAAAATATAATATAACCACGAACAAAAATGTACAATAAACTCATCCGAGTTATCCACGATTCCTAAAAGTGTTTTTTATCTTAGAAACCTCAAAAGAATTGATAAAAACAGAGTTTCTTTTGCTGCCACTGATTTTCGGAAATATCTCCGAGTCGTTTTTAGAGTAATAACAATCAATTTTCTCAAGCCGAAATATCGGTGTTTTGGATGCTACTCAACTAAAATTTTCAGCTGCGTAACTGAATTTATCCACGTGCATGAATAACAAAATAATATTAATTTTATTGTTAATGCCAATGCTGTTAATTTGTCATGTTAGTCGGTGGAACATGTTTGTTAAACATGAAAATGCTTACTTTGAGAATGGATAGCATACGAAAAACCCATATTCCAGGTTGAGAAAACGAATTAATACGCTATAAAAACTACTCGGAAATGTTTCCGAAAAGCAGTGGCAACAAAGGAAACTCCTTTTTATAAATGCTTCTTTGAATCTTGAAAATATATTGTTCTCTGAGGTTTCTAAAAATAAAGAACGGTATTCGAAATCATGGGTAACTCGGAAGTGGTTATTGTATATGTATTCTTTGTATTATATTTTCCTAGATTTTGAAACATTTGTCTTTTTATACAGCGTATACACTGTAAAAAATGACCAATGTTTCTTATTTTATGAAAATATACTATAACCACGAACGAAAATATAATATGATCTTCTGAGTTATCATTAATTCCGAATAGCGTCTTCCATTGTCTTTTGAATCCCCAAACACCAATCCATTTCCAAAATTTAAAGAATTATTTACAAAAACAAAGTATTTTCGCTGCCCGTATTTTTCAGAAACGTTTCCGAAGGGTTTTTATACTGTATTAATTGGTGTTCTCAGCCTGGAATATCTGTTTTTCGAATGTCATCCATTCTCAAGTAACGTTTTCAGCCGCATAAGTAAATTTATTCATGAAAGAGTAAAGAAATAATCTTAATTTTAATGTTATTGTTAACGCTGTTAATTTTGCATGTTTGTCTGTTAAACATATTTTTTGAGCATGAAAATGTTTACTTGAGAATGGATAGCATTAGGAAAACAGGTATTCCAGGCTGAGGACACTAATTAATACACTATAAAAACCCTTCAGAAACGTTTCTGAAAAATACGGGCAGCGAAAAATACTTTGTTTTTGTAAATAATTCTTTAAATTTTGGAAATGTATTGGTTTCTGGGGATTTAAAAGACAATGGAATACGATATTCGGAATTTCGGATAAATCAGAAGATTATATTATATTTTCGTTCGTGGTTATAGTATATTTTCATAACATTGGTCATTTTTTACAGTGTACGAAAATCAATGACACCTGAATGACATACAAATATGTAATTGCAATTTTGAAAACGCTGACAAAACATTTTCTAGTGTTTCGTACTTAAAAGACAATTGTGCTTGAGATCGAATTATTCCCACAGTTTTCTTTATTGGTGATTACAGAATACTCTAACTGCGTATGGGTTTTGTAGTCCACGTTAAGGCGCCACATGACCTTTGAGTTTGTCGAAACGATCAAAAACATTACCATTTTCAAAGTATAAAACTCACGAAATATTCAATTAAGATTTTTCATTTTCTCTTCTGCTTAAATTATGTATTCGTAAGTATGTTACATTTAATATTTAATATTTTAATTTTAAATATTCATATCACTAATACGTGAACGAAAACCGTTAAGTGCTGCGTGCACGATAAAACTGAAAATTATGCGTATAGAATACAATTTTTGACAAAAATAGAATGTTAATACATTTATCTCTAACTTACAACCAAATTGTACACAAAAAGTATTGTTTAAAATTTAATTTTAACACAAAATATTTAAAAAAAAATCCGAAAATACATAAAAAAAATCATATTTTTCATGCAAAAAAAAAAAAAAAAAAAAAAAAAAAGGTCTCAAAATTTTTTTTTTATTTTAGCATGTAAACTATCAATAAACTCACATTGGGTTAAAATTTTAAAACTGTAGCTTATATAGTTTAAAAGTAACATTACGTGAAAACTCAAAATTTATTAACCTGAGAAAACGCATCTTAAAATTTCAATATCCACTTACTTTCAACTTATATTATAATCATCGTCCATAATTGATTATAACTCGAGAAAATGATTTTTGAATGCGGTTTTCTGCGTATTGTTCAGCAATGTTTAAAATAAATAAATAAATAAATAAATAAATATTTGATTTTTTGAGAGTTTAAAGGTTTTATGTCCCCTTAACCCTTTCAAGGACCACTTAATTTTAAATACCACAACGGCACCATAATTTTGGTACAAAATATTCTGCTTAATTATGTATGAAAAATATAGCTTTTTATTATTTCCAAATAAATTTGTTCTTAAATACTGGTGTCATTCATTCATTTCAACATTTTAGCAATGGAAGTGCTTTGTCTCTGAAAGGGTTAAGTAATTACTACTTGTTTTCCTTTTTAACACTTTCCAAGATAGTTGAAAATAACTTATGAATTCGGTTTGCCTGTCTGTGCTCTAACTCGTGTATATATACTCGGATTGCTGCAAATGATATATGATATTGGGGATCACTGTGGCATGATCTCTGTTGAAAGTGAAGTGTGTAGTACTTATAGTTCGTTTACAGGGATACTCAAAAGAGTCCCGTCACATCATGGTCTATAAGAAAGAATCGTCTAAGGTGTATTTTAATGATGTTACTCTTTTTTAAATATAATGAAATTCATATACAGCCCTGAAATGTACAACAAGAGACTTACTATAGAATAATGTGTGCATAGTATTCATCATTCATTTACAGGAACACACAAAAGAATCCGGTTACAATACATCCTATGAACAATGATTGCTCAAAGTGCAGTTTCAGTTGTGGTACGCGTTTTTAAATTTAACTAATTTTTTGCCTTAGTTGGTGTGTCTAAATCTTATATATCCTAGACAAGTCTGCACTAAAATCTTAAGTACATTCCAGTTAATTGTCGGAAATTGCTGAAAAGGAATTTTTAACTGTTCTATGCGTTTCCTATTTGAAGTAAATTTTATCATACTCTGTAGTATTTATAAAAATCTATCGATCCTGTACAGGGCTGTAAAAAAGAATTTGGATGTAACAATTATCTCTACTACCTATTACACCAAGCATTAATTTATTTTTAAAACACATCAAAGAGCAGTGCACATTTTAAAAGCTAAAAAAAAACCATTTCAAACTACACTATAATAGTCAATATGCATAAAAATTTCAAAAACATTTTCACCTCTTGTTCCGAGGCATCTTCAGTTACTAATGTTCTGTTTATTCCTCGCTAGTCACTACAGAGTCAGGACATTAGTAACTGAAGATGCCTCGGACTAAGAGGTGAAAATATTTTTTAAAAACTTTTATACATATTGACTAGATTTTGTGTAGTTTGAAAGTGTTTGTTTTTTTGAGATTGTAAACAAGTGCACTGCTCTTTGATATGTTTTTAAAATACATTAATGTATTAATGTCTATTGTAATAGGTAGTACTGATAATTATTATGTTAATAAATTACATTATAGACAATCGTAGATTTAAAAAAAAAATCGGATATTTTTTTAATTGCACAGAATTGGTTTTTCAAGTGTGTTATTCGTTCTTCGAATCTTTACTTAAGATAATTGCTTTCACATTTTTAAACGGTACAGTTTTGTTACAGCATTCTGAATGCGTTGGAAAGTGTTTCATAATCTTTACTTAACGCAAGATTTTTCGTAATTGCTCGATACATAGCCTCTTCATCCTCAATGTCTGCTGCTAATGTTTCTACATTTTTTTTTTTTTTTTTTTTTTTTTTACTATTTAATGAAGAAAGTGCGGGGAGGGGGAAGAGTATCTTCTTTGAATTCTCGAAATAATAACGTAATATGAATTTTTATCCCGATTGTTTTTTTCATTACGCTGGTTTTCATATCGCCTACGTACAATTATTTGAACTTTCTGAAATCTCTTTAGATTTGTACACGTTGGTAACGCATTTCTTCCAAATTACACATTAATATATGTCACATATTTTTACAAAATCATTCATAAATAAAGAAATCTTAAAGCAGAAAAAAGTGAATGGAGTAGCATAAGCTTACAGAAGGAGCACCTAATATTTTTATTTGTTTTTATTTCCTAGTTATACGAAATAATCATAATTAAGGAACTATTACTTTAGCGAAATTCTAACGTACATATATTATGTATTTTTGTCTTGTCCGAAATTTACAAACCATCGAATCTTGTAAAAACTTACCATCTCTAGTTTTTCTAAGCTTTTTATAGAGCGATTCATCATTTGTGGCCACAGCACCCATTAAAATATCAGCATGACCTAGGATTAAAAATATTTTGTATTAATTTTGTATAATACTATTTAAATGTTCTCACATGGCACAAGTAGTAAATAAATTTTTATTGTTCTAATTAAAATGGCTCGTTTTTAAACAAAAGACGATATTTTGACAAAGAAATGATTAAACAAAATGCAACAGTACATTTAAACAAACAGTACAAATTTCAATAACAATGAAAGATTGCGGTTTGCGTACTGTTAATCGTAGTTTTTGAGAGCCAAATACTTATGAGAGCTATTGTAGATATATTGTTGCTGTCAATACACTGCAAAAAATAACTGTTGATTTTGCAGTATAAAACTGGCACCCAGCTGCCAGTATTATACTGTAAAATCAACAATTATTTTTTGCAGTGTATGTTAGTGTTCATTTATAAAATATAAATTATTATCAATGTCGGCTTGATGTTTGCAAATTAACTCGCTCAACTTGAATTTTATGCAAGTTCGCATGCGCTTCTCTAATATATGACACTGAAGATTGTTTCAGAAATATGTATAACATATTTCGAAACATATAAAATGCATGAAATTTAATTAACTTATTTGATCCGAGAATAATCTTTTGAGATTCTTTGCACTTTAAACATACAACTTTTTCGATTGTCCTTATGCCTTCAGGCATCTTATAACTTTTAAAAAAAATTACCTAAAATTTATACATTTTTTGTGATTATTTTAGCGCAATTATACAATAATAATAACAGGTTTTTTTGCAAATGAAAGAGCATATCTTGAAGTTTTAATACCAATTTTTTTATTTGGAAATTGGTTGAAAAAAGGTCCTCTGGAGGCTTTTGATACAGGGGTGTGCAAAAATTGAAGCGTTCCATGGTAACAGATGAATCGCGAAACTTGCTTATCTGTAACAAAAAAAAAAAAAAAAAAAAAAAAACCCTTAAAATTTACGATATTTTGTGGTACTCGGATGGGTTTATCCATTTTTCGATGCTGAAGATAATGGCAGGCATTCAAATTTCAAGCTGTAGATTTTAGACAAAAATTTTGGGATTTAGATCGTGCAAAAAATTATTTACAATTCGAATATTGAAAAACGCGTCCGTGAGGAACTACAAAATAGTATATACTAGAAAAGAATAAAAATTTCAACCAAATCGGTTGATTCAATCTTGAGTTCTACCTGGTACCGATTTGTAAAACAGAGTTTCGAGAAAAACAAGTCTCAGTTCAAATCTTATATGCTTAGAAATATAATCTAACATTATTAAATTGTGGATTTCAGGATATTAGATATTGTGTGAAGCGAGATTAAAATTAAAATGTCTTGAAAAACTGACGTCAAGGTCCCTGATCTGAAGAGTTACTAGTTAGATTTTATGCAGAAAATAAACACAAAGTATAGTAGTGGATCGTCATAAATAAGTTGCAAAATGAGTTGCTGCTTCTGTTACATTTTACGTCTATATGATATAGATTCACGACACAGGATTCGTTAGATTTTAACATGTGAGTCCCATTATTTTCAAATGACAATCTTCTTATTTAATCGCAAATTTTTATTAAGGTAATTATTATTAATACAATTACTAGTATTCTAAAATAGTTGTATGGCCCCTGAAAATAAAAGTTATTATGAAATTATGCCAAGTGGATTAAATGAGTTAATCATGTGGTATTTTGTTGTAGGATAAAGTTTACATTTGTATCGTTTTACTTCGTACTAGAGGTCTGCACGGGTCCATTCCCGGTTCGAACCCGGCACGGCCCGATTTTCATTTAGGAGATTCGGGCGGGGCTGAGCCTTGTTAATTTATAATTTAATCTAAGACTAATGAAATGTCAAATCTCGGGCTTTTGAAAATCTTAGAGGTATAATAATTTCAGCATGCCCGCATGAGGACTGCTTTGTCAAATATGTTTTTTTTTTATAATAAACTTGCCAAGCAGGGCTTGCAGAGGCTAAAGCCATATGGTAGGCCTCCCTGCTTGGTTGAATCTGAATCTGAATCTTCCGGGCTGGACCGGGCTTGAGCCTTTCTTTATTCTGCATATTCGGACCCGGTCGGACCTGGTGTTTACTCTTTCCGGTCTTTATTTTTTTCTCCAGACTCGATTTGGTTGGGCTAGACTTCGCTTTCTGGGCCGAACCGAGCCTAAACTTCATTGTTCTTAGAGATCTGCAAAGGCCGAAATTTCCACTTACGATTTAAGTCGTATGAAGATTATTATTGACCGGAGTTTCAGGGAACCATGCAAAAATCAGTAAAATGTGTCCCGACGCAACAATCAAGGGCGGATCCAGCCCTCCATTTAGACGGAGCAACATGACTCCTTTTTTTTTTTTTTTTTTTTTTTTTTGGGGGGGGGGGGGGCGGCGGTCACATCTCTTAATAAGCAATTTTCAAATTTAAGCATGCTTAATAAGCATGTTTTTCAGAAATTCAGTCGAGTCGGGCAGAAATAATTAAATTTTGTACCGGTCGGGCTTGGGCCGAACTTTTAGCTTCCATATCGGGATCGGCTCAGGCTTTTAGCTTTAATACCGGGCTTTTATAATCTTAGCTTTTACATTTTGTACCTTTCATACCTGTCAGGGATCGGTCCGAGATTTTAGCTTTACTCGTATATCGATCTGGACCAGTATTTTGTTTTTTTACGGGCCGGACCTGGCCAGTATTTTTTTTGTCGGGCCGGTCGGGCTGGGGCAGAATTCATAGCTTTTCTACCGGGCCGGGCCGGACTTGGACCATACTTTTAACTTTTATACCGGGCCGAGTCGGGCCGGCCCAATAATCTGTTTTCACGGGCTGGGCCGGACTCGAACCGAACTTTCAGCTTTTATACCGGGCCGGGCCGAACTCGGGTCTAAATTTGAACTTTTATACCAGGCCGGGCTGGGCCAATAATTTTTTTGTACGGATCGGGCAGAGCATGGGCCAATAATTTTTTTGTACGGATCGGGCAGGGCTCGGGCCAATAATTTTTTTGTACGGATCGGGCAGGGCCCGGGCCTGGAAATTCTGGCTCGTGCATACCTCTGATTCGTACTGCATTGCAGCGTATAATTAAAAAAAATTCTGTATTACTTATTAGTATCACATTAAACACTGATGAAAATCTGTTTTTAGACAATTCCTTCAGGACGTTGGAGATCTCCCTGCTTATAAACTTTTACATTAGGTATCCGGATAGGCTCTGATCTATTCTTTATCATACTTTTGGAACAATAAATTAATCCTTCATTTTAGAACCATTCTTTTCCATTACTCTTTTACCTATGTCTATGTGAAACTTACTTCAGGAATATTCATCATACAAAGCAGTGGTAAATAAAAAATGAACGTAAAAATAATGCATACCCCCCATGTATTTGGTTAGTGAATGCATAACTATATCAGCTCCATGCAGCAAAGGATTCTGAAAAATAAAATAAAGCATTACATAAGCAAGGATCATCTATATGAAAAAAAAAGCTTAAGTTATGTGACTGAAGAAAAGAAATGCGGGCTGACCGCTTTGCTTTTCGTATGCCAGGCGACCATTCCCACTCAAAATTATTTTTTCGAATAAAAGTGCATAAAAGTTACATTTTTAGAAAGAAAGTTAAAAAAATATATATGTTTGAGAGATGAGTTACATTCAAATATGTATATATTCTAAGGTAACTTTAGTTGTAATGAGGTTTACAGTTCAGTATCTCATTGCATCAAAGTAAACAAACATAAGAGATTCATTCACCGTGAGTGATAAAAATATTAAATCATGAAGATAATCATTCGCAAAGCAAGTTCTCCACAAATGAATTTTTGCAGCGTTATCTGGTGTCAAAAAATAATTTGCGCCTGTAAGCCAATCAAAGTTTAGCATAATTCTGTTAGGTGAAGTGCTATAAACTCAACTTCCTTCACGATATTTTCTTGATCTAAGTTAAATCTAAACAAGTCAAACTCATCTAATAATATTTAATGATTCAAATTTCAAAACGAATTGTCTATTAATTTTGTACTTGTGTTTTATCCGTGCCACCGAAAATGATTGTTAATCGCCAATCATATTTGCCATTTTCAATGGTCAATCGTGTTCAAAGCCTTAATTTAGTGTACATTTATAAAGTATATAACATCAGATACATGGCTTATAGCTAAGATATTTACGATGTTAGAGTTTTATTTTTGGCTGTTATATCAACAGGAATGAATATGAGGTATATATATTCTAATTACATAGTATATCTATGAATATCATATACATTATATTAGATTGTACAGTTATATAAAAGTGCTTCTGCAATTACTTTTAATATTTCTACTACATAATATTAACTTTAAAGTTACAACATAGTAAGAAAAAAAAGGTTTAAGTAACTAGATTAGAGCAATTAGTACTAATAGGCGCCATTGTTGATGCAGTGTATTTGCCTGGTTCAGATCTTAAAAATCAGTAGACATTAAACATAAATGCCGAAGTCAGTGCTTTACACATTTATGAAAACTGAGATATGCAACCCAATTATGACACATCCAAGATGATTAGCTGAGAATAAGGACAGATTTTCTAAACTTCCGTAATCGAGTCTACTGCCAAAGTTAGCGTGAAACAAACAAACAAAAAAGATATTAGCAACAATATGGTTTAATGTAAATTTGGATATCATTTAAGGCTTTTCGCAAAAAGCACTCCATTGCATCTATTCATATTAGCTAAAATACGCTAATTGGCAGTGGAACTGTTATGGAAGATTACTTAATATACTTAAAAATATCCGCATTAGCGAACTAGCGCAATTGATAAGCAAACGAACATGAAATATAAATGTCTAAGTGAGTTAAGCGGTATTTGTCAAGAAAGATGGAATACACAACAACAAAAAATATACGTTACTGCGATGATCACAAGGGTTCTTCATTTCTGTATCAGAATCTTCCGATTTGGCGAATGATTGAGAAAGTAAATTTTAAAAAAACTGAATGAAAATTAGATGATGCTATGTTTAGCATACATTTAAGGGAGACCAAACTGGTCGCCAGAGGCGGCTAGTGTAAACATACATATTTAGTTTTAAATCACCAATGGCCGGTTTTTGAGATTATTTGCTGAAACGTTTTCTCATCAATTTTTAATTAATTGAAATTTTTAATTAAACAACATGTTTTAACGAAATGTGAGTGTACTATGATAAAAACCTGCTCAAAAATCTTTCCTCATTCATCGTTGTTCGTTTTGTATGTGCATATAAAAAGGGATATTGACATTAGAAATAATATATATTATACAAACATGTTTAAGAAAAAGCAATTCATAAAAGAGTCTCAATGTGCTTTCCTTCAATTCTAATACATAACTGAGTTTTTCTAGTTATGCTTCTGTAAATATTTTGGAGTTCTTCGTTACTAATATTATTGCAATCATCGATTATATAATGTTTAAGGAATTATCGTCTGCGTTTTCCCTTTACTGATATTTTAAAAACTAGCATTTCTAAAGTGATATGATCCCCATTCATGATGGCCAGTATTCAGGTAAGCATAACTCAGTCAAATTTAAAGGTGCAGGTATGCAGTTTTATAATAATCTTCTTGCAACAAAAGAAAAATTATTTTAATTGACCAATTTTGTATAGGAAGTTGTATATATATATATCTTTTAATTACTAGGGGGCTCCGCCCCCCCCCTGCTCGCTACGCTCTCCAACCCCCCGCGAAATCGCTTCATGATACCGATTGGTATCGTGTAGCAATCCCTATTTTCTAGAAGAAAAGAAAAGAAAAAAAAGCCGGGAAGATCTACGCAGATTTTCATTGGTCCATTTCCAAATCGTTTGGCACATTTCCAAATCGTTACTTTTTTATAATATAGAGAGATAACTTTTTGAATGTTTTTTATCGCTTTTAAGTATCATCTGTTATTACATATTTTGTTTAAATAAAACTGCACAAAAATCTACTTGTTTAAAACTACACAAAATATAAGTATATAAGAAAATTGCTTCTCCTTAAAGTAAACATGTATTCGCTTAAAGAGGCGATAAAAGTACACATAAAGTCTTACACATACCTTTTACTAAACATATCAACATGTTTCATACACTCAATGGTCGACATCTTCAAAATCAAAAATACAAATAAACTATTTTCGTAAACATTTGAAAATAAACTTGATAAACCACGAGATCACGTGTATAATGCATAGCCGCCAACTTTTGCACTTTTTTCCTACCACTATTTTTGTAAAGAAAAAATGCCTATATTTAATCCTAAATTTTAGCCGATTATATAAGACAGACTTTTTAAAAAAAAAATAGTGGTAGGAAAAAAGCGTAAAAGTTGGCAGCTATGATAATGAAAGCAGGTGCTTAAAAATGGTCCACTTTAAACGTAAAATTATTTTATCTTATTGCCCCCCCCCCTTTTTTTTTACCCTCTAAGCGGTTTGCCCATATTTTTCCGTTTCTCAAAAACATTTTAAATCAGCTGTAAGCAAAAATATTTTTAACAGAATTGTATTTTAAGATATGTATAAAATAAAGAGATATGAATGTATGTTTTTTTTTTTTTTTTTTTTTTTTTTTTTTTTTTTTATACCGCTAACCAGGCCCCTACCTGCCCGGCATGAATGCCTAGCTTAACGGGTTAGTACCTGGGTGCGGGGCACAGCATGGCTGTGATCCACCTGACTATTGATTTGTTCACATCGCTGCTGTGCTTGCTCTCTTGTGATTTGCTACCGTTATCTTTGTTTGCCGGTTCAAGGTTTCTGTTTAACTTCTGAATTGACAGATTTAATAGGTCTCGTAATTTAGAACCTTGATCAGGTGACGAGACCCTCACCTGACTAGGCACCCCCAGAGGTATTATTCACAGGTAACTTGGAGGGCTTTGCACCCACTAGAAACAAACAGAGAATGAAAATTTAAATTAATATTAGTTTTACGAGCATTTTTATAAAAATGCAAGAAAGCCCTCAGACGCTCAGAAGATTGCTATAAAGCATCTCGTGGCAAATTTTAAGTATCTCAAAGGAAGCTGATTCAATGCGTATGTTCTTGTTACGTGCATATATATTTCTTTTGATTCACAGATTATGCAAATAATAATAATATTAATAAATAATAATAATAGTAAAATTATTTAACCATCAAGGTTTTATTTCTCATCCATTATCCGTGAATCAATGGAAATCTAAATACGCATAGAGAGAACATATGCAATGAATCAGCCTCCTTTGAGTTACCTAAAATTTGTCACGAGATGTTTTTACAGATTTATAGAAAAATAAAAAGCAATAAGATAAAATATTCTTTACGTTTACAGTTGACCATTTTAAGCATTCATAGCTTTCATAACACATGTGATCTCGTAGTTTATGTTTATCAAGTACATTTTCCAAATTTTTTGCGACAATAGTTTATTTAACATTACCGATCTTGAAAATTTCGCCAATTCAGCATACGAAACTTGTTGATCTGTTTACTTATAACCCATTATATGTACTGTTATATATCATTTTGAGCAAAAACATCTTTACTTTACACAAAATATGTTCAGCAAACCCTACTTGAAAATAAGGCGACATAAATGTGTTATCCACGACCAAGAAAACATCCCGTCTTGATTTCAGGATTTGAGCGATGGCTCCAATGTCTACTATCTTCATCGTTGGGTTACAAGGGGTTTCAACCCAGACCATCTGAAAGAAACAAAAACAAAAATCGTAAAGATAAACTGAAAAAAAAAATTTAATTAAAAAAAAATTAAAACAAATTAAAACAAATAAAACAAATTAATTTAGGAAGCGTGTAGCACAGTGTCTAACTACTATTTTATAAGGTTACTCTAGTAGAGGAAGTGTAATTTTTGATACTTTGTGTGGGATCACGGTGTCCTGAATACTAATATTTCTGTGTGAATGAGATATATTATATCATTTCTTTACGTTTCACAAAGTACATATATGAGGGGGTTAGAATGACAGTAGAGTAAGCCAATATTTAGTAATTTGAGAAATGAAGTGTTTTTTTAAACTTGTATAGCCGTTGCATTAAGTGGTCCAACTTGTTTTGCCCCCTAGCGACTCCCTAAGTGAACTATCACCTATTTGACTGTCGCACTGAACAGAAATTAATATACGTTCACTGAAAATATGGTTATCTAGATTTTTCAAATTTTTGATTTACTCCACTGTCATTCTAACCCGTCATATGTATCTAAGGTAATTCGGTTGTCACAGTTATTTGTACAATGATATATTAATTAGGTAACTGTGGTTGTGGAGTATCATATAGTACGATCGGAGATGGAATCAACGGATTTTCAACACAACCTTTCTGAGCGTTGTCTCGTAAATTTGAATTCCCTGTTGACTTCGGGGTGAGTTTCACATTAGCATTTGGATAGAGTCCTTGGCTGTGAGTTGTCACCAATTTGCCAAAAAGTTGAGTTTTCTACTACCAATAAACAGTCGGATTTCACGGCGTTCCATTTTTAACACTTTTCACCATAAGTTGAAAAGCATTTATGAATTCGGTTTGTCTGATCATCTTATCTGTATGTCTGTTCGCGCTCTAACGCAAATATAGTCGGATTCCTATGTAATTGATATATTTTATTGAAGTTTACTGTGGCATGTTTCGTATAGAACATGAAATGTGTAGCATTTATAGTTCGTTTACAGGTACACTAAAAAAATCTCGTAACATTACGGTTTATGGGGAAAAATTGTTTGCAGTGTATTTTAATGATGTTACTGAAATATGAACGTAAAATAATTATGTGTATTTTAATTACGTTAATGATATATATATATATATTTCACTTCCAAACATACTGAAATCGATATACATCAATAAGGTGCACTATAAGGTGCTTATTCTAAAATAGAATGTGCGTAGAATTTATCGTTCAATTCATAGACACAAAAAAATTCAGTTACAGTATTGTCTATGAGCGATAACTACTGGAAATGTGTTTTCAGTTGTAGTATGCGTTTTTCAATTTAACTAGTAGTCTGCATATTATTTGGTGTATATAAATTCTATAGATCATATACAGGGTTGTATAAAAGTATTTGAGTAGATTTCCGTTTTTTGACGAAAATTACCGAAAAGGAATTTTTAACTGCTTTTTCTAACTGTAGTAATTTTTAACATACTATGTAGTATATATATATACAAATATTTAGATCATATACAAGGCTTCATAAAAGAATATGAATACTTTTCCGATTATATAGATGGTAATCGCTGAAATTTGGTTTTCAAATGCGTTAAACGTTTTCTAAGCTTTTTATTTAGCAGATCATCTTTCAAATCATGAAATGGTGAAGTTTTGTTACAGTATACTGAATGTGTTGGAAAATGTTTCATAACCTATGCTTGACGCATGCATTTTTAATTTTGTTTAGTGATATTATCGTTAAAGTTACTTTCTTAGTTTCCTGCGGAACGAATAGTGAGGTCATTTAAAGCCGAATTAAACGAGATAAATATAATGAGTTTTGGGAAAAGATTTTCCTCTCTCCTGAAAGTGAAAATAAAATTTACTAGGCTACATGCGGTTATATTGGTATGAAATCGCATTCCATCAATTCAAATTATTTTATTATCATCGTGAAAAATGCAAGCGAGTTTTATTTTCTGAAAACTGCCTTCACAATTAGAAGTTTCAAAAATACGCGAGTGCGTAAAAATATGCGAATAAACATGATATGCTTTAGAAAATTCGTAAGTGTTCTGATATTTATGCAGTTCAAAAGAAGAGCAGAGAAAGTAACACTAACCTATAAATAAACCAGTAATATAAAAACTTTTTTTTTAAAGTCAATTCCTACTTAGGTCAAATAGAAATTTTTTTCCAGCTATCTACACGCTTCGCCACTGACGGTATTTAGTATTCCTAAATTTATATCCTGCTAAATATCTTACATAAGAGAAATTTTTGAAATGTATTAAAAATTAAATAAAAAAAATAAATAGCTAAAATACCAAAAATTAATAGCTCGAAAGTATTTCTCACAAAATTGTTAGACCAACTGCGTTAGAAAGGTAAAAAATTTGTATTTTTCTTGATATAAATTTAAAATCTAATGATTATGCCGTTTTTCAAATATTGAATTTCAAAAATTACCAAACTTCACCATAAAGTACCATAGCGATGTTACAGTTAGCGATAATACAGTTGTTTCAAATATTAATTAATTAATTAAATTTAATTATTTAATTTTAGTTTTTATACTTCATTTCTGTTCAAAAGTATAGACTCACTCCACATTTATAGTCTCCTTCGCCCGCGAGTCGCCTGATCTTCGTCCGTGAACAGCCCCATTATCTTTTTACGTGTGAAGGTGAGACTATAAATATGGAGTGAGTCTATACTTTTGAACAGAAATGAAATATAAAAACTAAAATTAATTAATTAAATTAAATTAATGAATTAATATTTGAAAAAACTGTATTAACATCAATTGTCATCCAGTACGAGTTTAAAAAAAATTTATTTGAACTTGAGTGGATGAATAGAAAATATTTTATTAACGATTGAAAATTCCAACAAGATATATATATAGAGAGTGTGAGCTAATAGTAGGAATTTTAAAAAATAATTTTTGAAACAGAAATCGCAGTCATTGAACTTCATGCTTTTTAAAAAAATTCTGAATCTGAAAATAAAGTTAGGTTTTCTCCCTATTTCCTAGAAATTCTTAGAAAAATTAAAAATTTGTAAAGTGACCAAATTTAAAAGTTTTGGCAAGTATTGGCATATGAAATTATACGAAATGAAACTAACAAGGAAGGTTTCCTTAAAGCGCATACTCAGAATATTTTGAAAAAAAAAAAAATGCAAATGAAACTACTCATGTATACGTTACAAAGGATCAGTGAAATTTAGCTGCGGAATCCCAGTAGAAAATCTGTAAAAAAATAAAATACTTTCGAGTATTTGGCGCAAAAAAGACGCGATTTGGCAAGCAACATTTTTTCTTCGCCAAATGTTAGCGATTTTGATGGATTTGGAAATTGCTCGTTAAATGGGTCTTTAAATGCGCAGTTCTTAGTGAATTTAAACTTAAACGATGAAATAATTTATTATTATTCCTATAAACTTACATAATAATACAAGTTGTATGTTGCTACAGTTATTTAATTTTACACAGTTTCTCCGGCTAGATAAATTTTAAGTGTATTTAAATCTAACTGTGTGATTAAGAACGCTTTCGTTATACATTTGATATTGAATAAATCGTCGTTTCTACGGCTGTCAATTTAAATACTATTTAAATTTGTCTCCGACGCTATCAATATCGAAGTGAAATTGAAAACGCTCAGAATCGGATCTTAATTTTGAGTTTGAAGCAAGATCAATCATTTTCAATTTTGTTCTAAACCGTGTAATATATTCGTTAAATTTCATTGTATATGCACACAAATGTATATGACAGTTATAAAATTGTATTTGTTTAATTTAAACTTACTTAAACTAGTTCAGTATGAAGAGTAGAAAAAAAAAACTTTCCTTAAAGAATATTTAACATAAAAGCGTATTTTTTAAAATTTCATTGTGTCGACAACTGACGATAAATCGCTAAAAAACGAAATTTTCATTATTTTTTACGGACGCTATATCGAGGTTCCGGAAGAATTTCTTTCTAAACGTATACTATATCAGTACAAAAACCCTTGACGGGTTAACCCTTCTTTGCATGAGATTTTCTTTTACAATTATGTTTTTTTTATACATATATTAAATATTAGACACCAAAAATTTTAAGATAGATTTTTAACTTTATTCAGCAACATAGTTCACGGGAAATTTGTTGGATTAATATTTTTATATAAATATAGTGGTGGCGAAGAAGTTGATTATTTATTAAAAGTTAAATAAACTAGTCGTTGGGTGCCACCGTAATACTTACCCATCATGGATATGCATAATATAAAATATGAAAATAAAACATGTGTAAACTATTTATAAAATGTATTGCAATTCGAATAAAATCCTGGCTTGATGACGTCAAAATATTTGCTCTATTACTGAATTGCGTAAAAGAAACATCCTTATAACTGGAAAAGTGATAATCAGATTAACTATAAGGTTAACTGCGTTGGATTAAGCGTCTCATTTCTAATTAAAATATATATTTGAATTGAAATTTGAATGAATTACAGGGTTATGAAAAATCGAAGAGTGTGGAAAATATGATTACAAATATCTCGGCAACTAATAAACCGATCGACTTCATTTTTTTATGCAGAATTTATGTTTTGTTATTGTCTTTTATATTCTTTCCTTAAAATAAACAATTTTGAAAATTTTTATACACCTTTTATCAGAACGAATATTTAGAGAGTCCGAAAAAAATAGTTCCGGATAGAGGTTGCTAAAATTCAATAAGCTTCTTCTTATTATTACATACTAAGTGCATACCAAATTTCAAGTCTCTATCTCAATTTGTTCCGGAAATAGAGGGTTTACAGACACACAGACGGACGGCAATTTTTTTTTTCTAAAATGTTGTTTTTCGGAATCTCCAGTGTCTGAAACGTGTAAATCAGTTAAAACATTTTTTCGATTTTCAAAACAATTACAAGACTTAACCTATACTGCTTATGATGTGTAAGTAAAAATGAAGTTTTTTCAAGCACAACACCATGTTTGATACAACCCTCCAGAGATCAGAAAGGTCAAAATGTAAGGTTTATAAAAAGACAGAGCCTAATACAGAAAAGCTAACGAAGAAAACCTAATAAAGATTATTCTAAGGTAAATGATATTTTCAAAGTATAGAAAAAATATGTTAAAGTTTTCGTTAGACTAGAAAATATTCAAATTTAACCATAATTCTTTTTTGAAAATTCCAAATAGTTTAAGCTTCCGATACTAACCGACCTTCCTCTAAGCGCGATGTTACAATCTGCTTATTGCAGTTACAACACTCAATTTTAATTAAATGGAATAAAAAGAAATATTTTGATATTCATAAAGTTAACTGTCTGTAAAATGGATCTATGAAAAATAAGGAACAGACACATAGAGTAGTGTCTGCCAGTTTTAAATTAAATATCTGAGGATGTAGTCTCAAGATAGCGGCTTCTGTTTGTTTACGTCGGATCAACAGGGTCTGCATACAGTGAAAACAAACGTCCACCAGTAAATTTGAATTGAAAATTTCCCCTTGTTTAAATGCTTTTTTCATGCTGAACAATGTTGAACAGCGTAACACTTTTGAGGCTTCTTAGTTACTTTAATTTTCTGCTCAGTCTTTAATTGAGAGACTTGCTAATAGATGGAGTCAGGGGGAGACAGTATAGCTGCAGATATAACACTACATAGACGAATTTAATGACAGTAACGTAAATAAACTAGTCGTTGGGGCCACCGTAATACTTACCCATCATGGATATGCATAATGTAAAATATTAAAATAAAAAATGTGTAAACTACTTATAAAATGCATTGCAATTCAAATAAAATCGAGGCTTGATGACGTCACAAACTTTAAAGGTTCGATTACTGAATTGCTTGACAGAAACATCCTTATAACTCCAAAAATAATAATCCTATTAACTAGCGGTTTATTGCATCTGATTAAGCGTCAAATTTCCAAGTAAAATATATCTTTGAAGTGAAATTTGGATGAAATGCAGGGTCATGAAAAATCGAAGAGTGTGGAAAATAGGAATCCAAATATCTCGGCAACTAATTATCCGATCGACTTCATGCTTTATGCAAAATTTATGTTTTTTATTGTCTTTTATATTCATTTCTTAAAATAACCAATTTCGAAAATTTTTATATACCTTTTATCAGAACGAATATTTCGAGAGTCCAAAAAAAAATAGTTCCGGTTAATCGAGGTTATTGAAATGAAATAGGCTTCTTCCCATTATACTAAGTACATACCAAATTGCAAGTCTCTATCTCAATTTTTTTGGGAGATAGAGCGTTTACAGACACACAGACACACAGACACACACACAGACACACAGACGGACGGCAAATTTTTTTTTTCTAAAAATATGTTTTTCGGAATCTCCAGTGTCTGAAACGTGTAAATCCGTCAAAAAAAATTTTTCGATTTTCAAAACGATTACAAGACTTACCCTATACTACGTATGATGGGTAAGTAAAAAGCAGTAACTTTAAAAGAAAGAAAAATAGATATTAAAAAAATAAGTTAAATAAAACGGAAAAAAAGAAAAAAATAATGGCTAAGACAAGCTAGGTAAAAATAAAAAGCCAGTGTATGAACTTTGATTTAAAAAAATAAATTATAGAAATCTAGTTTAATGCATTCTGTATGTATGCGTATATAAATTTCTAAACAAAATTGCTTCGTTTAATTTATTTATTTAATTATGGTCATAAATATAGATCAATGTAATGCATGTTAACTAAGACTGTGAAAGAACTGTACGTGATAGAAAACAAAGAGAAGTCATTTTTGAAATTAGCCTCGAAAAAATGCATAGAATCAGTATAAAATTTTATAAAAAGCGTCAACAAAAGTGTACTTTATAGACCTGTTTGATTTTCTAGAATAATAATATATTTTAAATTGTTGAAATTATCACTGAATTTATATAAATAATTATAAGTGTTCCAGTTTCTCATTGTTTATGCAATTTTCTATTTTTTTTTAATTAATTATTAAACCTGTTCAGATTTGTAATCATTTCTGCAATGTGACCGGTTTTGATTTCGATATGAATATTGTATTCGATATGAACATTGAGTTATTATCTGTGATTTTCTGGTAGAATAAATAATTAACTTAGTATGTCTGTTGACATTTTCCTGTGCGAATAATATTTTCGCAGGTTGTGATCGATTTAGTAATAAGATATAATAGATTTAACCAAATTCTGTGAAAGATGAATGATTTTTATGGAATAAATGAACTGTAAAAGCGTAAAACTTTAGAGATACGTTGATTAAAAAGTGGAGAAAATTTAAGGTCAAAGTTGCCATCTTTTTATTGCCACTAAAATTTAATAATTTTATTTTTGTCTTGTTTAATCGCCAAATGTTGGCGATTATTAGATAAGAAGAAATTTATTATTTATTATATTTTATGCTATTAAATTTTGGTGGTAACAAGAAAGCGTAAACGTTGTCAGCTAGGCAGGGCGTCCCAAAAATATCCCGATATCTTGTTTCATAACTCACTGAATTACATCGTGTAAGGGCCTATCTCGATGCATTTTTTTGAAAAACATGGATTGCTCAAAGTGGAAAGGTTGAATTTTAAGCGTGTTTACTCTCTTTAATAGACTTATTTTAATGGAGTTATTTTAAACATAAGTCGTATCGGTCGAAACCAGCCCTATTCTATGAACTGAACGAGGAAATTAAAATATCGCAGTTCTTAATGAAGTGATACATTACATTGTTAAATTTATTTATCAACGGGTATCGCTTGCGTTTAGAGAGAGCGATGTTCATCATTTATAAAAATGTATTTACACAATTTTGTTCTATTTTCTGTAATACCTGTAAAATATCTGTTTGTTATAGTTTAACCATGTATTTACAAAAGTATGGCTTTATTTAAAACACACTCCTAATATAGTCTTTTTAAAGTATCTTTTGTTTTGAACTCTCCTGGACACAATTAAACAGCAACAAGAGTATGATGATATTATATTGTAAAAATAAATAGAAATATTACATCCAACATGATAATTCTGATATAACACAGTTTACTGTGATCTGAAACCTTAACGTGCCCTTATTTGTCATAGGTATATCTCTATAATAAAAAAAAGTAACCGACGCCACCGCCGCTGTCAATGAATTTTTCATGCCTTGGGGTTTTTCTCGGCTGTTATTCAGAAAACTATTACATATAAAAACTAGTCGTTGGGGGCCACCGTAATACTTACCCATCATGGATATGCATAATGTAAAATATTAAAATAAAAAATGTGTAAACTACTTATAAAATGCATTGCAATTCGAATAAAATCGTGGCTTGATGACGTCACAAACTTTAAAGGCTCGATTACTGAATTGCTTAAAAGAAACATTCTTATAACTCCAAAAATAATAATCTTATTTACTAGCGGTTTATTGCATCTGATTAAGCGTCAAATTTCCAATTAAAATATATCTTTGAAGTGAAATTTGGATGAAATACAGGGTCATGAAAAATCGAAGAGTGTGGAAAATAGGATTCCAAACATCTCGCCAACTCATTATCCGATCGACTTCATGCTTTATGCAAAATTTATGTTTTTTTATTGTCTTTTATATTCATTTCTTAACATAACCAATTTCGAAAATTTTTATATACCTTTTATCAGAACGAATATTTCGAGAGTACGAAAAAAATAGTTCCGGTTAATCGAGGTTATTGGAATGAAATAGGCTTCTTCCCATTATTACATACTAAGTACATACCAAATTGCAAGTCTCTATCTCAATTTTTTCGGGAGATAGAGCGTTTACAGACACACAGACACACACACAGACACACACACAGACACACAGACGGACGGCAAAATTTTTTTTCTAAAAATATGTTTTTCGGAATCTCTAGTGTCTGAAACGTGTAAATCCGTCAAAAAAAAATTTTCGATTTTCAAAACGATTACAAGACTTACCCTATACTACGTATGATGGGTAAGTAAAAAGTGATGGAAATTTACATCACTATGCAATTAAGGGTTAAAAGTTGTGACGCAGCACTTTCTTTTGGCTCTAAGAAATTTAAATATGGGTCTTAAAAGTAATTATATCAAATTTGAGTGACGCTATGTTAATTTTCGTTTTCGTTTTATTTATATTCACAGGTGCAATTATTATCTTAACATGAAAAAATATATAAAATTTATTCGCTGATGCTTTTTCATTCAGATCTCCCAGGAATTCAAAATATGGGTTTTAAAAGAAATGATATCAAAATTTGAGTGACATCTTGACGTGAATTTAGTAGGATTGTTTTAAAATTCTATTTAAATTATTTTTTGTTTGTCTTCTAAAGTGTATTTACACATACAAACAATACTTTTAAGTTTTCAATGCACTGTTAAATATATTACTTTCACTGAGCCTATATTATGTATTGAAATGTATTTATTTCAATAAACTGATTTATGTTTTGTGCCACGCTATCCAAAATCATAAGTAAAATTTATGTAAATGATTATTTTGCATCATAGTATCCAAACAAAGGGTAATGTATGCAAGTGGATAATATGACGCAAAATAATCATTTACATAAATTTTACTTATGATTTTGGATAGCGTGGCCACAAAACATAAATCAGTTTATTGAAATAAATACATTTCAATACATAATATAGGCTCAGTGAAAGTAATATATTTAACAGTGCATTGAAAACTTAAAAGTATTGTTTGTATGTGTAAATATACCTTAGAAGACAAACGAAAAATAATTTAAATAGAATTTTAAAACAATCCTACTAAATTCACGTCAAGGTGTCACTCAAATTTTGATATCATTTCTTTTAAAACCCATAATTTTGAATTCCTGAGATATCTGAATGAAAAAGCATCAGCGAATAAATTTTATACATATTTTCATGTTAAGATAATAATTGCACCTGTGAATATAAATAAAACTAAAAAGAAAATTAACATAGCGTCACTCAAATTTAATATCATTACTTTTAAGACCCATATTTAAAATTCTTAGAGCCAAAAAAAAAGTGCTGCGTCACAACTTTTAACCCGTTAAGGGTTTTTGTACTGATTCATTACTTTTGTGCGGTTATTGATGAAAATTTCATTCAGTCAAAATTAAGCATTAGGGTATAAATTTATAAGAATAAAACTTAGTGGCTTCGCCCACTAGCGGGCCATCAATTTACATCAGGGCCTCGAATCTAATTGAATTCTCCATTTGTATGATAATCCCTTAATTTCCACATGGAATAGTATAAACCTCTAACCGAACGATCCACCAACTCAGGTCCCCGCTGCCTCCGGCACCGTATACCAGTCGTGCTATGTATGCACCGGATAATACCTTAATTTGCACATCGAATAGTATAAACCTCTAACCGAACGAACCTCCGGCTCGGGTCCCCGCTGCCTGCGGCACCGTATAGCTGCCGTGCTGCATAATACGATTAAGTGGTCACAGACCTTTTAAACAATATATCACATGAGGGGTGTGTGCAAAATTTTAAAAAGTACCCCCCTTGTGGGAAGGGAAAAGTAGGGGGATGGACACCGGAGATGCATAATATGACTAATTGGTCACAGACCTTTCCAACAATATATCACATAAGGAGTCTCAGCAAAATTTAAGAAATGACCCCCTTGAGGGGGAAAAGTGGGGGGATGGACACCGGAGGTGCATAATCTAATTAAGTGGAAACAGACCTTTCCAACGATATATCACATGAGGGGTTGCGCAAAATTTCAAAAAGTACCCCCTTGGGGGGGCAAAGTGTAGGGATGGACACCAGAGATGCATAATATGACTAAGCGGTCAAAGACCTTTCCAACGATATATCACATGAGGGATTGTGAAAAATTTCAAAAAGTACCCCCTCGGGGAAGAAAAGTGGGGGTGTGGACACAGGAGATGCATAATATGATTAAACAGTCACAGACCTTTCCAACAATATATCACATGAAGGGTGTGTGCAAAATTTTAAAAAGTACCCCCCTTGGGGTGCAAAGTGGGGGTATGGACACCCGAGATGCATAATATGACTAAGCGGTCACAGACCTTTCCAACAAAATATCACATGTGGATGAGTATCAGCAAAATGAAAAAAGTGCCCCCCTTGATGGGGGCAAAGTGGGGGGAAGGACACCGGAGGTGCATAATATAATTAAATGATTACAGACCTTTTGAACGACATATCACATGAGGGGTTGTGCAAAATTTCAAAAAGTACCCCCTCGGGGGAGGAAAAGTGGGGGTTTGACACCGGAGATGCATAATATGATTAAGCGGTCACAGACCTTTCCAACGATATATCACATGAGGGGTGTGTGCAAAATTTTAAAAAGTACCCCCTAGGAGGGAGGCAAAGTGGGGGTATGGACACCCGAGATCAACGATATATCACCCGAGATGGACACCGGAGGTGCAAAATCTAATTAATTGGTCACAGACCTTTCCAACGATATATCACATGAGGGGTTCTTCAAAATTTCAAAAAGTACCTCATTGGGGGGCAAAGTGAGGGATGGACACTGGAGATGCATAATATGATTAAACAGTCACAGACCTTTCCAACAATATGTCACATGAAGGATGTGTGCAAAAATTCAAAAAGTACCCCCTTGGGGGGGCAAAGTGGGGGGATGAATACCAGAGATGCATAATATGACTAAGCAGTCACAGACCTTTCCAACAATATATCACATGAGGAGAAACAGTAAAATTTAGAAAGTCCCCCCTTGGGGGGGGTCAAAGTGGGGACATGGACACCGGACATGTATAACAGGATTAAACGGTCACAGAACTTTCCTACAGTATATCACATGAAAGGTATCAGCAAAATTTCGGAAAGTATCCCCTTGACAGGGGGGGGGGGCAAAACGGGGGATGGACATTATCATTAATTTCGTCAATCGGGCATGAAAAAATCATGAATTTCGTTGATCGTGTGTTTAAAAATCATGAATTTCGTTGATCGGGTGTGTAAAAATCTGTGAATTTCATCAATCGGGCACAGAAAAAACATGACTTTTGTCGATCAGGGGAGGGGGGATCATATATTTTGTCGAACGGGTATGTAAAAATCATGAATTTTGTTTATCGATCGCATAAAAATCACGAATTTCATCAAATGGATACAAACAAACCAAGAAATTCCTTGATCGGCACATAAAAATCTTTAATTTCGTCAAACGGATGCATAAAAATCAAGAAATTCGTGAATCGGGCACATAAAAATCATCAATCGGTGCGTAGAAATTATGAATTTCGTCGATTAGGCACGAAAAAATCATTAATTTTGTAGAACGGACGCATAAAAATTACCAATTCGTAGAGTAGTCGCATAGAAATCACGAATTCATCAAGTGGGTGGTTAAAAATCACAAGTTCATCAAGTAGGTGCATAAAAATCACAAATTTCATCAAACGTTTGCATAAAAATCAATAATTTCGTCGATCGGGTTCAGAAAAATGAAACTTCGTCGATCGAGCACGAAACAATCATGAATTTCGGTGATCAAGTGCGTAAAAATCATGAACTTCGTTGATCGGTGCCTAAAAATCATGAATTTTGTCGATCGGGTGTGTAAAAATGATGAGTTTCATTAATCAGGCACAGCATAAACTTGAATTTTTATGGATCAGGGAGGGGGAGATCATAAATTTTGTCGAACACAGATGTAAAAATCATGAATTTCGCTTATCGGTGCATAAAAATCATGAATTTTGTCAAACAGGCACATAAAGATCAAGAAATTCGTTGATCGGCATGTAAAAATAAATTAATTACCTCCATCGGGCATGTAAAAATCATTAATTTAGTCGATCAGGCATGTAAAAATCCCAAATTTTGTCAACGGGGCACATAAAGATCAAGAAATGCGTTGATCGGCATGTAAAAATCACAAATTTTGTTGAACGGGCACATAAAAATCACGAATTTCTTTAATCTCGGCACATAAAAATCATAAATTTCGCCCATCTAGTGCAGTAAAATCATTAATTTCATCGATCAGGTGCAGAAAAATCAGTAGTTTCGTCGATCTGGCGAGGAAAAATCATGAATTTTGTCAAACGGACATGGGAAAAAAAGAAAATCAGAAAATCCTGCATTTGGCCGGTTTTCTCCATATTTTTAATCGCCAGTTTTTCAAGTTTTATTGCCGAGTGGTGATTGGCGAGTGCCTATTTTCACCTTTACCCAAAAACGAATAACATCGAATTAAAAGGGGCAAGTTATTAGCTATTTACGGGAATAAAAACTTTAACGGCCATGTACTACGCCAAGGTCTTAACTGGAGCGTAAAAATGAGGAAACGTGTTTCCTTACGGATGCTCAACTACTGTATAAAGCGTCGACAAAAAGGGGTGACTATCCCGTGCAAATGAACTACGAAAACTTCCAAAAATGGGTGTTGAAAAAACTTCTTCCAAATTTGCAACCGAACAGTGCCTCATATATGGACAATGCTCCACATCACATGCCTGTTGAAAACCGCACTCCTGCAAAGAATTCTATAATAAAAGTTATGACAGACTGGCTGAAAAATAACAAAATATACTGTGGCGAACAAATGCGAAAAGTAGAACTTTTCTCTCATAGAGAGTAATCGCCCAAAGAAAATCGTCTATAAAATTGATAGTAAAATTCTAGTTTAGAAGGTATTATTTTTTTAAATGATAAAATGTTATCCGTCCTTCCAAATTGTTTGAAAATACAAGCTGCAATTTATAATAGATAAAATACCCCCCCCCCCCTTTCCCCAGGTATTTTGTTTATTTATTTTGAATTGATGGTTCTCCATTTCAAAATTTTCATTTAATTTGATACTTTGATGGTCTATAGCTGTTTGTGAAGCTTCATGCATGTTTTGCTGTTACTGTATATTAATTTTTCAAATTCATTTTTAATAAGCCTATGTAAGTAAATAGTTTTAGAGCCCTATGTTGTTTTAATGTCAAATGTTACATTAAAAATTATAAAATATTAAAAAATAGAGTAAAAAAATTGCTATTTGCTTGCAAAGCAGCAGAACACGAACGGAAAATATGCGCAGATTGTAGATTATTTGTCATATTTAATGATGTCATTCTAACAGTCAACAAAAGCAGGGGTCTGTCCAGACTTTTTTTCACAGGGTCCTGTTTTTGTGAAATTGTGAACAGCTTTTTATATTTGTGAAAAATCTAATCATAATTTTGTGAATTTGAAATGGTCGTTATATTCAGGTTCTTGTTTATGCATTTTTAAGAAGATATATGGATATAAAAGACATTTTCTTTATATGTAAAAGTGACAGGTCAGATTTTACTTTTAAAGGATTAATTTGTGAAATGTTTGGTTTAAAGATGGAAAAAATTTGTGAAAAACCTATTTTTAAGACAAAGAATTTTGTGAAAGGCCCTGTTTTACGGAAAATAATTTTGTGAAGGGTCCTTTTTTGAAAGGAAAAATTTTGTGAAGAGTCCTTTAAAGGACCCAATTTTTTCTTAAACAGATCCCTGAAAAGTAATCAAACATATTCAGACAATTTCAAAGTTTTCACTCACCAACACTTAATTTATAAGATCTGACAATTAAAAAACATTGCGAAATAATTAACAGTGCTTTTCTCTAAAAAAAAAAAAAAATTCTTTCTTCTATATGTTTTCAAAATACACCGCTGTACAAGAAACCATGCTTGGGTGCAGTAAAATTTCAATTGGGTCAAAATTGTATAAAAACAATCCCTATGTAAAATATTGATATGTATGTAAAATACTGATATTTATGTAAGTTGTAATCAAAAAATTAAATGTATTAGCAGCAGTTGAAATTTAATAAATTTTCAAAATTTACTTTGAAGAACAAACACTTATTACAGTCAACAGTAAGCAGTATTTTATACAAAAATTGGGAAAAGTTTAAGATGATTAAATTTATGAAGAGTTAATTTTTGGTAGGAAAAACTTTTGTGAAGTGTCTGTTTTAATATGAAAAGAAATGTGAAATAACCTGTTTTAAAATGGAAAAATATGTGAAGGATACTGTTTTAAGGTGAAAAAAATTGTGAAGGATCCTTTAAGGTCTTCTTAATTCTTCTTAAACAGAGCCCTGTAATATACTTACTAAAGTTGTATTTTTTCTGTGATTTAAGCACATATAAGGTATTTCATACCTCTAAATTAATAATTTTAAATGATTTTTAAAGTCACAGGTAAATGATAGAAAAATTAAAAAATAAAATAGCTAGTTGGTTACTTATCAAACTCTGAATTTAAAGTAAATAAGAACTTATTTATCCATTGTATAGCATAAAACACTTATTTAGAACTATTTTTCTGCATTTCTTTTTACAAAATAACATAAAAGTAATATTTTAGAGCTAGAAAAACCTAGGTGTGTTAAAATTATTTTATTCTTAAGCTTCGCACGCAAATAGCAATTTTTTAACTGTATTTTTTAATAAATTTTAATGTAACATTTCACATTATAACAATATAGTGCTCGAAAACTATTTAACAAGCTTATTAAAAATTGAATGTGAAAAATTAATATAAAGTAAAAGCAAAACATTCATGAAGATAGAAGTTTCTGTCACACAAACTGGTAATGCAATGAGAGGGGGGAAAAAAAGCTATTTGTTTACTTTTCAAACTCTGGATTTAAAGTAAGTAAGAGCTTATTTATCCAGTGTATAACATAAAACACTTAATTCAGAACTAACTTTCTGCATTTTCTTTTACAAAATAACATAAAAGTAATATTTTCAAGCCATAAAAACATGTAACTGGCAGTAGGCCAACTAGGCATCACTCCAAAACGAAAATTTTTATAAGAACCAACAAGGCAAATAAAATAAAAAACAATGAATAAATAAACAAAATACCTAATAGTAAGTACAATATCTTTGAATTTTCCTGTGCTTATCTTTTCCGAATTGTTTAATTGGTAAAAGACAAAGCTGTTGTACTTCAAACCCTCGCTAATTTGTGATTCGTGTATTGATACAATATAGTTGGTTGGTTGTCTTCGTTGTGAAAGAAACAAAGAAATGAAAAATATTTTATCATTAGAAAATGAGAGATTTATTATATTTAACAGTAAAATTGAATACATGTAATTAAAAAAATATTTCCTCATTTTGAAAAAGGAATTGAAATAATTTTTCGACCATATGCATGTTTAAAATCTGAAATTGTTTCTTTGTAACAAAAAGGGAAACATATAAACAACAACTGAATTTAATAAATATGTATTACATGTTCAGAGTATATAATTCATTGTTTTTGCATTAAAAAAAATCTAAATAATTAGATGGCGAACATGCAGAAACTTTAACGGCGGACGGTAGTTCCATTTTTAACATTATCTCGCCGCGGAGGAAAGGGGTGAAAAGTCCTATGTTTTTCTACAGCAATAGGCTTAAGAAAATAGTCCCATTTTTCAACCAGATTTTATAAAAAACTAGAGTTTTCCTATTTAAGAGGATCGGGGATTCACTTTAGCGACAACAGATTAATATCATATATTAATTTTTTTTTAAATCGTCCGAGCGGATATCGAGAAAAGCGTTTTACGACATGACAACATTACATGCAGAGAGAAAAACTTCCCATTTTACTTAAAAATGGTTTTCCAGATCTTAAAATCTACTGCATGTAGAAATGTATAAATTTCAGGATAGAGTTAGACCGGAGACATAAGACAGCTGTCAAAAAATCAAAACGATATGCCTCATATTTGCTGAGATATTAAATGTCGGCGTTTCGCTTTTCGTTTGAACTCAAACTAGGTGTATACATAGAGTGACGGTAATCTTCGGTTTTGGGCTTTCGGTTTTTGCTGCGTCACTCGAGAAACTACCGTCTCTTATGATCCTCATAAAAAGAATATTCTGTAATTTAAAAAAAAAAAAAATCCGAGTTTGCGCTTATGGAAACCTTCCTTGTAAGTAAACTTCGTAACCGGAACAAATATTGGTCATTTACTGAACTCGCAGAATTTAACATGGATTATCATACACACGACCACACCCGTCAATGGCTTCAGCTTCACTGACAGAGTGATTGATTTCAAACTGGTTTTACTGGGATAACTCATTGATTAAAGCACTGATCTTTGGTGCTTATTAACTGATTATTAATTGGTCCCAACTTGGCCCTAGTATGTAAAGATGGAATTTTGTAATTCATTTTCTCCCACTTCCTGATAGGCTAGGATTATACAAATTATGTACAAAGTGTACCGATGACAATTATTTCAGAACTTAATCTTAAATTAATACTTTAATTTTAAGGCCTTTTTTCTAAACCGGCGGTAGGTGATCAATCGCCCAATAATGTTTATGGTCACAGCTGTTTAAGAATTACAAAAAAAAAAAAAAAAAAAAACAATGGAGTTAATGATGCGTCAAATCAGGTTAGTCAAAATAGGCTAGCTGTAAGTGAAACTGCAACAACGAAATATTTTAAACACTAAAAAGTAGAAAATATAAATGAAAAAAAGAGTGTAATAATTGTTTTATAGAAATACTCTTTAATTATTTAATACTTTAATATTAATTAAATTATGATTATACGTTGATGTAACAATATATATAGAAATTCTGAATAGATAGTTTAAGTAGTGTTTTTTCCCTTTTCAATTGCTATGTCTTAAAAAAATAATAAAACAGAGCAAAAATTATAACTTTTAAAAATGAATTCAGTTAGTTCGTGTTTTCTATCAAGTGTAAATCAAAGCGGTGAATTTTAAATTGTAGGTGTATACACCAAATTAACGTGTTGTTACGGAATTTTTTTTAGAACCACATGAACTGCAGTAATGAAATGAGACGTGAATTTTGAGATAAACATTAAATGCTTACAAAAGAGTATCAGCTGGCTCGCCCGGCGTTGCCCGGGCCCGTGTTAATATATATATATATATATATATATATTTAAATCAATTTTTTATTATTTTATAACTTTAACCTGATTTTGTATAAAATTATATTTAAAAAGGAAAAATTCGCGCAAAAAGTATTGATGTTTAGTGATAAAAGCCCTCATTTTCTTGTTTTTTTCACATAGGTAGTTTTAAAACAAAAAGTTATTTTTGTCCGAACTCTTTGAAATCTTTATTGGTTATAAATAAAACAGTTGTACAGCCCGTGTAAAAATTTCGCGAAAAAATATTATTATCTAGTTATAAAAGAAATGTTTTCTTCTGGCTTTTTTGTTTGTTAGGGTTTCGTTCATCTCACGAAACCCTATTCGTATACCGCTACGTTGTCTGTCCGTCACAGAGCCGGTTCTCAGAAACTGTATAACTTACAGTCTTGAAATGTTGTGTACTTACAGCTGAATTCCTACTAGAAAGCTGAAAATCATAAAATTAAAAAAAAATCGTATTATTTTAATATAGAGAGATAAAAAAACAAAAATCTAACAGCCTTTTCCTATTAAATTTAAACATTTTTCGTTATAGCAGTTGCCAACAATTAAAAATCAACAATAAAACTCTTTCTACAATAATTAATTTTCTATTGAAAGATTTCCACGTGAAAATGAAAATGAAATAAAATGTTTCAACAGTAGAAAATTTTTTTTAATATGACGTCATATTGGTAATAAAACGGAAATTTTCAAACATTTCTCAATAATACATGGAGTATGAGTATGTGTAAGTACCGAAAACAGGTTAATATGATGTCATTAGAGAATTAAAAAGAAAATTAATCTGACGACATATTGGAAGTTTAACGGTTTTTTTCAAATGTTTGAGAATAATACAAAGAGAGTATCAATATGAGTAATAGAGAAAGCAAGTAGATAGGACGTCAGGAAGTAATTATGATGTCATATGAGTTTGAGGAACGTATTGAATCAAGAATCTTATTATAGAATCTTATTATATTAAAGAAAGCATAAAGTGTTTTGAAAGGAATATTAGACGAAACCCTTTGTGCGATCTACGATCACACTTACCCACTTTGTTTGTTTGTTTTCGCGTCGGCTTTTTAATATAGCAATAAAAAAATAGTTCACATCTTCCGAACTGTCTGAAATTTCAATCGGTTATAAATATAACTGTATCCAAGCTCTCTTTAAAATTTTGAGAAAAACTATGCATATTTAGTAGTGAAAACATAAGTTCTTTAAAAAAAAAAAAAAAAAAAGCTTTTAACGCAATGGCCATATTACGCCTTCCGTTTTCAATCAACCCTTTCAATCCCGCAATGCTAAATAGTTCTAGGTGAAACAGGTGAGAGCTAAACACGTTTCCTATTTCTGAGGCTAGAAGCCTTAAAAAAAAGGTTGAAGCATGCGAAAAGAGACGATTTTCGTGTGGAAAAGAGAGTGTGAATTTGACAGAATGCACTTTTCTCTTTAAATATATAGATTTTTACACTCTTTTATTACACTCAACTTTGTTTTTGTATGTAAAGATGGAATTTTGTAATCGATTTTAACTATATTTCTTTATAGGCTAGAATTACAAAAATTATGTACAAAGGTGTGTTTCCGATGACAATACAACCTTATAATAGTTTTAGAACATAATTATAAAATAATAACTAAATTTTAAGGCATTTTTCCGTTAGACCGCCGCATGTGATAAATCGCCAATTATTCTCTGCAACTCATACCATTGTATAGAAGTTGAAAAACAATGGATTTAATGATGCGCCAATCAACGCTCGTCAAAATATGCCAAATGGTTGAGAAACTGCAACAATGAAACAAACATTTTAAAGGCTGAAAGGTAGAAAGTAAATTTTAAATAAAAAATGAAGAGTGAATATAGAAAAAAATACGCTTTTATCCAATAATAGTTTTATATTAATTATCTTACGATTATACGTTGAGAAATCAATTGATAAATCCAAAAAAGTTAGTTTAAATAATGTTTTATTTTTCTCTTTCTGGAAAAAAGGAACAAAGCAAAATATGCACATATATATATATATATATATATATATATATATATATATATATATATATATATATGTATATATATTAATAAATACACTTGTTGGCGCTTTCTACTAAGCATAAAAAAAAAACAGTGTATGAATGTTTCATAATCGAGTTCGGTTCCCGAACCAAATTAATGTATCGTAACGGAAATTTTCGAGAAAAACATGATTTGAAGAAAAAAAAAATAGATGTGATTATCAAGGTAAAAATTGAATGATTATAAAAGAGTGTTTTTTTAAACTATTTTTTCTTTTATACGTATTTAAAAAATATTTTTACTTTTATTTAAGATAGCAGATCGTTTCTATTATAGGCCCAAAATGACACAGTAAAAATCTTTAAAGATATGTAACTAGAAAACGTGACGTGATAAAGCATATTTGTTACATTTTCTATATCAGCATTACAAATTATTCGTTGGCTTATCTGTTCCGAAAATCGTATAATCTAAGATAAGACAAAGCAGATATGAAATCGTACCCTCGTGTTATCTTTCAGATGTTTCCTCAGCGAACTCTCGTCTCGCAGATCCACAATCGAAACTTGAACCTTTCCCATTTCTTCACACATCTTTAAGTAGGTATTTGTGCCTATAGGAGAGCGTACAACGATCATTACTGTGTGTATACAAACAAGTAATTTTGAAAAAAAAACAAGAACGAAAAATATTGCATTAGGCATAGATTATGTAACACTTTCCAACACTAATAGAATATTATTAAGAAATTAATTTTTTTTCATACAGTGAAATGATATAGCTAAATATGCAGTTTAAGTAAAATATATCGTTAATTTTCTTTATATACATACATATAAATATATATGGCAAAACACTAAAAACAATAGCGATAAATCGCCAAAAACACGAAATTTTCATAATTTTTTTACGGACGTTGTATCGAAGTTCCGCATCAATTTTTTTTTTTATATAAACGTATATATTCTCATGAGAAGAATATTCTGTAATTTTTTCAAAATTTTCTGAGTATGCGCTTATGGAGGAGACCCTGTTGTCAGTGAGGGAAAAATATGGTAGATAACCTAGACATGGTGGTATAAATCTTGAACTGTTAAAATATAGTGGTAAAAGCATTGTAAGGACATTCACGAATTGTATCAGGACCTTGACAAGCGATCCAATACCACAAGAATTAAAGGAGGGACATTTAATACCAATTTTTTTAAAAATGTGACCCAAAAAAAAAAAAAAAAAAAAAAAAATGCAGCAATTACAGATGGAATATGTGTTACAAGTCCAATAATAAAATTATTTGAAAGAACTTTAAAAAATAGACTTGAAGACGAATATGAAGAAATTGAAGAACAAAGTGGCTTTTCAGCAGGTAGGTATTGCGTCGACCGCAAGGGTCGTCGAGACAAGTTCTGGAAAAACAGAGAGACAAGGGGAAACAACAAAACTTATATTTGTAGATCTTGAAAAAGCTTATGACAGCGTACCAAAAAGTGTGCTTTGGAAAATACTGATCAATATCATTAAAGCAATTTATTATAGAAACAGCCGTAGAGTTAAAGTAGGAAATAAGTTTTCTGAACTTTTCATCCTTAGTAAAGGCCTTTTGCGAGGTTGTTGTCTCTCACCAACTTTATTTAAAATATCTATTGATGTCTGCCTCAGAGAGTGGACGAGGAAATGACATAAACTGGGTTTGAAACTGAATGATAGTAAACATATTCATCATTTATTATTCGTGGATGATGAAGTCATCATATCAGAAGATGAAGAAAACACCAAATACGTGTTTCGCAAATTAAATAATAAATTATAAATAAATAAATAAGGTAAAATTTCCCCACAATAATAAAAAAAAATAAAAATTTTACTAAGTATTAGATTTTTTTCACTCTTAAAAATAGAAAAAACTTATTCCCTTAAAAATTTACTATTATGCTAATTCTATAGTATTTGAAGATTAATTACAGATTTGAGAAAGCAGAAAAACTTTTTAATGAGAAACAAATTAGATGTCCCATTAAACCGGTAGTTTCAATTAGTCTTCAAAAACTATAGAATTAGCAAAATTGTAAATTTTTAAGGAAATAAGTTTTTTCTATTTTTAACAGTGAAAAATGAAATACTTATTTAATTTTGTAATTTTTTAATAGGGTGAGAAAGTTTCACATTATTTATTTATTCATTTATTTATTATTATTATTATTATTATTATTATTATTATTATTATTATTGTTGTTGTTGTTGTTGTTGTTGTTGTTATTATTGTTATTATTATTACTATTTTGCTAGCACGAACCCTGTTTTAGTATTTTTCTCCTCGATATTCTGTCTTAGTAATTGCATTTATTAAATTAGAAATATCAAAACCGCCTATTCGGTACCTTTACAAAATCTTAAGAAGTAAAAAGTGTCAGTATACTATTTCATTAATATCATACAACTTCAAATTCCATAAAGCTTCAACAGTAGAAAAAGTATAATTATCTGCAGAATCTTTAAATAATACACAAAATATTAATACTTACCGTGATACACAGAATCAAACAGAACGATATGATCCCCATCTTTTAAAATTTCTGTGACCGAAGTTACGGCGGAGATCCCAGATGGATAACATAATGCTAGGAAAACGACATAAAAGTAAAATAAGTTTGTATACAAAAGCAAAAATAGTCTTTTTTAAATAAGAAAACAAAATCATGCTTCAAGCATAGATTATGAAACATTTTCCAACACCGTCAGAATACTGCAACAAAATTTCACAGTTCAAAAAGGGGAAGGATTTGGAAGCGCATAACACATTTGAAAACTCAATTTCAGTAATTACCATCTATAGTCACAAAAAGTCAGTCCTGTTTAATTAATGAAAATTTACGTTTTTTAATGGATTCATAATGAATCCGTAGGAGTTGTAATTTTCCAACCGAATTAATATGAGTCTGGACAGGATTTGAACCAGGAACTTTCGGCTTAAGCTTCCAATGCTCTGCAAACTGATATATCCTGAAAAAATCTGGCGGGCACAGTTCACTCAGATAACCTTTTGATAAGGGCATCTGGTCCGTTATCTTAAACAGCTCAACAGAATAAACCGCAGGTAATGAAACTCCAGTAAATAATTGTGTTAAAATTAATCAAGTGTCGTTACGTATCCAGTGTTTACTGGAGTTCCATTACCTGCGATTTATTCTGTTGAGCTGTTTTGATTTATTTATCAATTAGAATAATCGTGTTAAAATTAATCAAATGTAATTTTTAACAGATTTCCATTACCAGCGACTTATAATGTGGAGCTGTTTCAGATTACAGACCAGATGCCGTTATCAAAAGGTTATCTGAGTTAATTGTACCCGCCAAATATGTACAGAATAGCTCAGTTGGCAGAGCATTGGCAGCTTCAGCCAAGAGATCCCGGGACGAATCTTGGCCCGGACATTTTTCGTCCAGTTTAAAAATTACAACTCATGCTGTTGTATAAGCGTTATTGCACACCATCACGTCTGCTCTGGCGAAAAATATACCTGATTCTATTCAATCATTATAAGTCAACAAGGAACTAAAAAAATGTATGAAATCCATATTTAACATGCAAATACATATACATAATTTATGCATAATATAGAGTTAATTCCGACATTTATTTTAATGTACTATAGAAGTCTGTAGGGCTTTCCGTTGATTAATTATAATTAGGTGTAAAGCTCAAATTATGCCACTTTTACGCACACGCAAACGATGCGGGATAGAGGAGTCTGGGGATGACTTTCTTTTCAGCATGCACCAACCTCATTAAAAAAAAATATTTGAATATTTAAATTACAGACGAAAAATAACTTTATGTTTTGTATGCTGATTATAGTTGCGATTTTTTTAATATTTTCAATGGTACCAATTATTTCTACCAGAATAAATTCATAAGAAGGCATATTAAATGCATTTTAAACCACGCGTGCACAGTCTTCAAGGTTAACGGTTTCATCTCTGTACTGTACATGTGTTTTAGTATTGCATGACTTTCGCCTGGTGATTCACAATTTGTACAAGAATTTCAAATTTATTCTCTTCTCCATGACACGCCACAAAACCACCGCAGAGACAAAAGTCGATAATAAATTTATTGAGACTTACAGGCGCACGAAATAACTGAATATTAGCAAACACGGCGAAGATGTTGCTGATTATCGGGATGTTTTCATTTTCACACATCATATGCGGTCAATGTTTGCAAAAAAAGACCGTCAGAGTTTGCGCCGGTGGGTGCGATGCGTCATCTATAAAATTTTACTGTCAAAAACCTGTAATTAAATTGCATATTTTGATTTTGGAGGATATACAAGGTGTGACCAATAAGCAAAGTGAATCACCCCTCAAATCGAAAATGAGAACAACTCGATAATCAGTGACACCTTCGTCGTGTTCCGTAATATTCAGTTAACAGTAATGCGTCGTATCGTGTGCCTGTGAGCCTCAATATATTTATTATCGACTTTTGTCTCTGCGGTGATTTTGTGGCGTGTCATTGAGCTGAGAATAAATTCGAAATTCTTGTACAAATTTTGTAAATCAGCAAGCGAAAATCATGTAATACTGAAGCAGGTGAACAGAGAAGAAAACGTTACCTTGAAGACTGTGTACGCGTGGTTTATAAAGATTAGTGATGGCCGTGAAAGCGGCCGATTGTAAAGCGCTTTCTGGCTGAGCATTGCGTTACTGAACTGTCGCACCCTCCGTATTCTCCCGGCCTGTCCCCAACGGACTTTTTCCTTTGCCCTACATTTAAAGCGACTATGAAAGAGCAAAAATTTCAGAAATTAGGCACATTCAAGCCGCATGGGAATTGAAAGCTGTACCATTGGAGGAGTTTTCAAGAGCTTGCGACGATTTGTACACACGTTGTCAGAGGTGCATAGTGAACTACGGGGGTCTATTTTGAAGGAATGTAAACAGTTTCCATGTGAGGCCTACTCAATGTAAGACTTATTTCATCATTCACTTTACTTATTGGTCACACCTTGTATAATATCCTTTTTGTCCCATAGTGCCGAGATAAAAAATCTTAAAGGAAAAGAAAAAAAATAATTCCTCCAAAAATTATTAATTTAATTATATAGTAACTTTTGGGTTACCCCACGTTTAGTAGTTTTATTATTTAGTAACTTTTGGGCTACCCCACATTTGGTAGTTTTATCCTTTAGTAACTTTTGGGCTACTCCACATTTGGTAGTTTTATCATTTAGTAACTTTTGGGCTAACCCCACATTTGGTAGTTTTATCATTTAGTAACTTTTGGGCTATACCAGATTTGGTAGTTTTAAAAGAGTATTTCCTGAATGGAGCTTTTTATATTTGGCTGTGATATCTTGACCAATCTTAGCCAGATGTAACAACGATGCAAATCTTTCAAAAGAAAAACAAGAACGAAAAATCATGCGTCAAGCATAGATTATGTAACACTTTCCAACGCTTCCAAAATAATTTTACGAATCATACTCTTTAATAAGCTAAAAGATAACATCTAAGTAATCCGAATACTTTTATTCAGCCCTGTATAGGATCTATAGATTTGTATATATACTACATAGGATGCTAAATTTTAGTTCACTTAGGAAACACGTAGCACAGTTTAAAATTCTCCGTCTGGAGTTAAATAATACGGAAATGTGTTCCCGAACTTTTGTGCTTCCCTGTATAGGATCTACAGAATTTATACACACCACGTAATATACAAAAAGCGATTTAAAATTAAAATCGAGTTCAGTAACTTAAAACGCACTTCCAGGAATTATTGTTAACATACAGTAGAGAATTCTTTTGTGTGTCCCTGTAAATGAACGATGACTGCTATACACACAATATTCTGTAGTAAGTCTCTTGTAATGAACCTTATATAAATTTCAATGCGTTTAAAATAGGGAAACATTATTTAAAAATACCGCAGACGATTTTTCTCCATAGACGTAATGTAACGGAATTCTTTTGACTGTCCCTGTAAAGTAAGTATAAGTGCTATGCACACCCTATTCCATATTAAGCTTCTTCTAATGCACCTTAGTGATATATATAAATTTCAGTGCGTTTAAAATAGTGAAACATTATTTAAATAAACCGCAAATGATTTTTCCCCATAGACCGCAATGTAACGGAATTCTTTTGAGTGTCCCTGTAAAAAAACTATAAGTGCTACACACTTCCATTGAAATAGGGAACATGCTATAGATAATGATTATAACATATAAAAATTGCAGGGCAATCCGAGCATATTTACGGGAGTTAGAGCACGGACAGACGGCAGACGGCAGACGGCCAGACGGCAGACGGCCAGACGGCCAGACGGCAGACGGCCAGACAAACCGAAGTCATAAACACTTTTCAACTAGGTTGGAAAGTGTTAAAAATATCTAATCGCTGCTCTGATAAGAAAATATGAATCAGTGGATGGTAGGCGGTCACCGCTAACTTCATTTTTCCGATCAGTACTTCCTAACCTATTTAGATAGTGACGCACTTTCAAATCAAGATCGTATTCGGTTATAACGAGTCAATAGAATTTCCTCGTTTAAACATAGATTAGTTAAAAACACTAGTACCTTTTAAAAAGACAGACCATATAAAACAAATACAGAAACATTTTTTGATTAAAAAAAATATACATACAAAACTGAAAATTTTAGATCCCTTACTGCTTTACCTCCCTCATTATGGCCCTTATAAGAGATTTTTAAATGAGAAAATTAATCTTAAAATAATTTTTAAATGTTATTATTAATTTTATGCTGCGTGCTTTCGTTATCGGTCCCGTACTCTGACGACACAAAATTTTCTCGGTCTCCCCCCCCCCCCCCCCAAAAAAAAAAGAGCCCGAACTTATTTCTGCTATCACAAAATGATTGAAGTCCATAACGTAATCTTACCATATTTTGCTGATTCAAGCGACGCAATACATTCTTCTAAACCTTTTAAAGTGCTGTTGTCATGTTTCATCTGTAATAGAGAGTTATCATAAACGCCTAAGAAAACAGAGGAAAAATTAATTGCGAAAATAAAATGTTGTAGTGCTTATCCCTTCCCACGACAACAAAGTCTGCCATTAAAACACCTTTTTAGCTCACAGGCTATCAAAGCCTGAGAGCTTATGTGCCCGCCGGTTCTGTATGTACGTACGTATGTATGTATGTACGTAACGCGATAACTCTTGATAGAACTAACCGTTTTACTTTAAATTTTGTTTATAGGTTCCTTCTGATAAGGCGCTTCCCTGATTAGTTTTGGAGGTTCATTGGTTAAGCATAAAGGGGGGGAAACGGGGGCTAACCCCCCATAATTTAGATAAATGGGTTTTTCATGCAGAATTATCCCATTTTTTTTCCAATTTTGTATATAGGGGGAAAGGGGGGATACCCCCCCTAATTTAGATAAATGAGTTTTTCATGCAGAATTATCCGATTATCTTCACATTTTGTATATAGGTTCATTGTGATGATGCGCTTCTCTGAATAGTTTTGGGGGTTCATTGGTTAAGTATAAAGGGGGAAAGGGGGGGGGACTAATCGCCCCTTAATTTAGATAAATGAGTTTTTCATGCAGAATTATCCGATTTTCTTCAAATTTTGTATATAGGTTCATTGTGATGATGCGCTTCTCTGAATAGTTTTGGGGGTTCATTGGTTAGGTATAAAGGGGGAAAGAGGGGGGCTAATTCCCCCTAGATAAATGGGTTTTTCATGCAGAATTATCCCATTTTCTTCAAATTTCGTATATAGGTTCATTTTGATAATGCGCTTCTGTCAATAGTTTTGGGGGTCCATTGGTTAAGTATAAAGGGGGAAAGGGGGGGGGATAACCCTCCCCTTAATTTAGATAAATGAGTTTTGCATGCAGAATTATCCGATTTTCTTCAAATTTTGTATATAGGTTCATTGTGATAATGCGCTTCTCTGAATAGTTTTGGGGGTTCATTGGTTAAGTATAAAAGGGAAAAGGGGGGCTAATCCCCCCTTAATTTAGATAAATGGGTTTTTCATGCAGAATTACCCGATTTTCTTCAAATTTTGTATATAGGTTCATTTTGATAATGCGCTTTTGTCAATAGTTTTAGGGGTTCATTGGTTAAGTATAAAGGGGGAAAGGGGGGATAACCCCCCCTAATTTTGATAAATGAGTTTTTCATGCAGAATTATCCGACTTTCTTCAAATTTTGTATATAGGTGAATTGTGATAATGCGCTTCTCTGAATAGTTTTGGGGGCTCGTTGGTTAAGTATAAAGGGGGAAAGGGGGGTAATCCCCCCCTTAATTTAGATAAATGGGTTTTTCATGCAGAATTATCCGATTTTCTTCCAATTTTGTATATATATTCATTGTAATTAGAGACTTCCCTGATTAGTTTAAGGGGTTCATTAGTTAACTATGAGGGGGTAACGGTGGGATGACCCCCACCCTTAATATACTGTTGATTTCTTTATTTTTCGAGGGCATATTTCAAATTCTTTGAAATAAGAGTATAATATACAATTAGTGTGAATAGCCTGTGAGCTCAATGCCCTCAGTTTAACTGAGCAGTTTTCCTTTTTATTTTAAATACAGGGTCATCGAGAAACGTTTGAACTCTGAACGCACATTGCTTTTGCGAATCGCCTGAAAGTCACGGCTGCGCAGAACAATTACATCTAACAAATCTTGGAGACTTGCAGAGTACTTTGCAACAGCAAAAAATATATTGTGTTTGCTGAATTACTTTTGGAGTTTTTTTTATGTGACAGCCTTTTTCGATGACTCTGTATATCATGAAAAGATAATAAACACAGACCGATTCGAAAGAACATTTTTATCTTCTTCATACGCATCTCACCTGCTTGTCTAAGTGGTTAGGTCGCTGTCTGCTAGGCAAAAGCTGCTGGGTTCAACTCCCAATTCAGGCATGGGTATTTGTAGTGGGTCAGGTTCCACTTTAAATGAAGGTCTCGGTTTGTTTAACAAGTGCAAGTATTGGCCGTAGCGCCCGCAATCAGCCATCTTCTTCGTACTGAAAATGATGTACTATCATTACGAGGGCCACAGACATTTTCACATTTATTTTCACACAGACATTTACGTACAGATATTTTGAGGCCCAAGCCTGGTACAGCCTGTGTAAAAATGAATGAAATGTGATCCTCAACTCAAATTCGACAAAAATTCTGATATTTCTTAATCAACATTACCCTTCTGTAAAAATTCCTTTAAAAGAAAAGTGCATTAAAATTCGTGCAAAAACCTTAAAGTACAGCATTTTTCAGATTATATGTTAACGAGACCATGGAATGCGAAATATCAATATTAAAAATCCCTAAGACAATTACATACTTGAGGACTCATTAAACTAGTCGTTGGGGACCACCGTAATACTTACCCATCGTGGATATGCATAATATAAAATATTAAAATAAAACAGGTGTAAACTACTTATAAAATGCATTGCAATTCGAAAAAAATCGTGGCTTGACGACGTCATAAACTTTAAAGGTTCGATTGCTGAATTGCTTAAAAGAAACATCCTTATAACTCCAAAAACAATAATCCTATTAACTAGCGGTTTATCGCATCTGATTAAGTGTCTCATTTCTAATTAAAATACATCTTTGAATTGAAATTTGGTTGAAATACAGGGTCATGAAAAATCGAAGAGTATGGAAAATAGGATTACGAATATCTCGGCAACTCATTATCCGATCGACTTCGTGCTTTATGCAAAATTTGTTTTTTTGGTGTCTTTTATATTCACTCCTTAAAATAAACAATTTCAAAAAATTTTGTGTACCTTTTATCAGAACGAATATTTCGAGAGTCCGAAAAGAATAGTTCCGAATAATCGAGGTTACTGAAATTCAATAAGCTTTCTTCCCATTATTGCGTACTAAGTACATACCAAATTTCAAATCTCTATCTAAATATTTTCGGGAGATAGAGCGTTTATACACACAGACGGACGGCATTTTTTTTTTGTCTAAAAATATGTTTTTCGGAATCTCCAGTGTCTGAAACGTGTAAATACGTCAATTTTTTTTTTCGATTTTCAAAACGATTACAAGACTTACCCTATACTACGTATGATGGGTAAGTAAAAATTAACAACGTTAAAAAGGAAAGAAAAGGATGGTTAAAGAAAATCTTGATTCTAATGAACTATAAAGTAAAAAATAGGGAAGGGGTGTAAAAAAGTGATTATCTGTTATCTATAAATACCTTGATTACGATGCGCGAGTGATTGAAAATACGCAGGATTCGTATGATCCTTTAATCTAAATACCACTATTTCTGAACAGTAATATTTGGCTAATTTAATGCAAGAAATTCTACAAATAAATAAGGCGAAGACTAGTATTCGAAAATAATATTCTGTATTAAAAAGGAAAAATTGAATGGACCCTGCTACAAAGGTTTCGTTGGCGACCTAGTAACAGGTTAAACCAAAATGCATTTCTATAGACTTCGTTATATAAATGTATATTTTCATTATGATTTTTACCAAAAAAAAATGAAAAAGAAAAAGAAAAAAGAAAAGAAAAGAAAGGATGAAAAATGCCATCTCGATTACAGTCTTGCATCGGGTCGGGTAAACCGATTTTACGCGAACACGATCCACCGTTCGATTCGAGTTGGATTAACGCTAATTTTTTCGTTGTGGGTCTGATTGATTTTTGACTCTTTCAGTTCAAGTTCCAGTTGACTTGAATTTTCAAAAAAAAAAGTTTTGAATATTTAAATATCAATCATCATCATCATCATCATCAACCGTTTTCAATCCACTGCTGGATGTAGGTCTCCCCCAGATTTTTCCATTGTTGCCTGTCTAGTGCTTTAGTCATCCAATTAACACCGGCCACTTTTCTGATTTCGTCACTCCATCTTACTTGAGGTCGTCTTCTTGGTCGTTTTACTTCTCTGGGATACCACTGTAGGGTGTTTGTGCTCCATCTATTGTCTTGTCTTCTTGCAATGTGCCCAGCCCATTTCCATTTTAGCTATTTAATTCTCTCGATAATGTCAAAAACTTTCGTCTGACTTCTTATCCACGTTATTCTCTTTCGGTCTCTTCTGGTTATGCCTAGCATACATCTTTCCATACTTCGCTGTGTTGTTTGTAATCTTTGTACCATCCGTTTTGTTAGTGTCCAAGTTTCTGCTCCATAAGTTAGTGCAGGCAAAACACATTGGTTAAACACCTTTCTTTTCAAACAAAGAGGCATGTTACTTTTCAGAATAATATTGTTCTTCCCAAAAGCACTCCATCCATTTCTTATTCTTCTATTGATTTCATTCATGATACTGTTGTCTGAAGATATTTCTTGTCCAAGGTACACATAACTTTCAACATCTTTAATCTCAGTGTTGTTGTAGACGATTTTCTTTTTTGATGCAAATGAATTGAACATCACCTTAGTCTTTTCCAAATTTATTTTTAATCCCACATTAATGCTAGCTTCTGCCAAATCTTTTAGCATATTTTGCAATTTTTCAGGGCTATTACTGAAAATTAAAATGTCATCAGCAAACCGGAGATGGCTTAAATATTCCCCATTTATTCTAATCCCTTTGTTTTCCCAATCCAGCTTCTTGAAAATACTCTCTAAGACAGCAGTAAAAAGCTTAGGCGAAATGGTGTCTCCTTGTCTTACTCCTCTTTCAAGCTTGATCTTCGCTTTTCCTTTGTCCAAACGGATGGTGGCTGTTGCTTTCTTGTAGATCTTCTTTATGATATTGATATAAGGTTTGTCTATACCAATGTTCTCCAGAGAAGTAATTACTGCAGATGTGTAGACCGAATCAAATGCTTTTTCATAATCAATAAAGGCAAGACAGAGAGGTAAATTATATTCTTTATGTTTTCCTATAACTTCCCTTACTGTTTGAATATGATCCATTGTGCTAAATCCACTTCGAAATCCTGCTTGTTCTCTAGGTTGAGCTGAGTCCAGAGCTGATTCAAGTCTTGTCGTTAAAACTTTGGTGAAAATTTTATAAATCACTGACAGTAAGCTGATTGGACGGTAGTTTTTAATGTTTTCCTTTTCTCCTTTCTTATAAAGTAACACCATCACAGCATTATTCCAATCTTCTGGTACATCTGATTTCTCGAGACATTTGGAAAACAGTAAGGCTAGCATTTTTGCAAATTCTTCTCCTGCTTCTTTGATAAGATCAATTGTAATTCCATCTTCGCCAGGGCATTTACCTTTTTTCATGCCTCTAATGGCTTGTACAACTTCCTCTGTCATCACTGGGATTATCTCTTCAGTTTCTGTTATGTTTACTAGTGGATCACGTAGGTTGATTTCCCTTTGATCTTCACATTTATATAGATCGTTATAGAATTTTTCGACAATGTGTACTATTTCATTATTGATTTTGGTGATTGTTCCATCTGCTGTCTTCAGTGCAAAAATACCTTTTCTTCCAACACACAGTTTGCGCTTAGCTGATTTTAAACTTTTGTTATCTTCTAGAACTTTTTTGACAATATCACAGTTAAATTTTCTGATATCTTCTGTAACACATTTTCTTACCGTTTTACATAATTCTGCATATTCAACTCTTGATTTAGGATAGTTTTTCTTCATTTTAAATTCTCTGCGTTTCTTCATCAGTCTTCTTGTTTCTTCTGTTATTTTCTTTGTTTGCTTTACTTGTGCTTCACCAGCTATCGTCCTTGCAATTTCTTGTAGAGTATTTGTTATTTTCTTGTTCACTACTGTAACATCTTGTTCTTCTTCTAAGATTGATTGAAGTACTTGAAAACGATTTTTAAGTTCTAAATTAAATTCTTCTTTATGTTTCTGGAGATTTATAATATCGACTGATTTCTTTGAGCATTGCAAAAGCTTCATTCTTTCCACTTTAGTATTTAAAAGCAGTTTGCATCTAACTAACCTGTGATCGCTTCCTGTATTGAAGTTATTGAGAACGCTGCAATCCTGAATAAGATGCTTTTTGTTTGTCAAGATGTAGTCGATTTCACTTGTTGAGCCATTTGCACTACGCCATGTCCATTTTCTTTGTGGCTTTTTCTTGAAAAATGAATTCATGATATACATCTGTTCACATTCTGCAAATTCAATCAATCTGTTTCCTCTTTCATTACGCACCCCATATCCATGAATTCCTACTGAGAACTCACCTTTCTTTTTTTCCCCAATTCTAGCATTCCAGTCTCCCATTATTAATTTTATGTAGCATTTTCCTTTTTGATGCATTGAAGCTACTTCTTCATAGAAATCCTCAATTTCTTCATCAGTATAGCTAATTGTTGGTGCATAAACTTGGGTAATTTGCAGTTTGTATCTTTTTGACACTTGTATAACTAACCTTGCAACTCTATCTGATGCACTATCATATTCTACGATGTGATTCTTTTAAATATCAATATATATACATATATATACATATATATATATATACATATATATACATATATATTTGAATATTAATATATGTACTTTTTTATACAAAATAAAAATAATATTAGAGATATAAATAGACTTTTCTCCCACAATTGTATTAAAATATGGATTAATTTTCTTACACTTTCGAGTTCAGATACGAATATTTCGTGATCGAATCGGTTTCGGTTTGAAATGTATCGGGTGCGGACCGGGTTTTGGCTTGATATACAAACTTTTTAATTTATGGATTATAAGTAGTAATACTCTTAAAGGTGATGATCAGTGAAATTTCAAATTCTCCTCGCTAATGTTATATTTATGGGTGTGCGATGCATTCGTATTTTTAAAATATCTCATCAGGAAAATAATATGTTTATCTTCTTTCTTCTACGTACTCTTCTTAAAGGATGTGTCTGCTTTTTATTATTTTTTAAAAATTTTAGCTGATCATTCTTTCTCGGTTGTCAAAATATTTCTAAAATGTATGCTTAATTTAATATTTTATGCGTTAAAAGCTGATGAGATGTGGGTAAGGTTTTTATAGAATATACAATATAATAATATGATTTTATAGGAATATAAGTTTTTCGGATGCTATTAATTCTCAAGTAAGCATTTTCATGTTCGACAAACATGTTTTACAGACAAACACGCTAAATTAACCACAAAATTAACATTTATATTATTTTGTTACTCTTGCATATATTCAATTACGCAGCTGAAAACATTTAATTGGGAAATGATAGCATCCGAAAAATCGATATGGCAGTTTGAGAAAATCGATTTATACACTACTAGCCGGTCTTCGCCCGTCTAGCCGGTCGCTTCTGAGTGGGGCCCAAATACATTCTGCAGCCTGCTGTCTTGACTTCCCTTGGGGCTCAGAAATTGCATTTTACATGCAAACAGAGAAATTTAAATAAAATACTTTATTTTAAACTATACGAAAATAACTAAATAGTATATATATATATATATATATATAAAAACAGGCAAATATATATTTCGTGACATTAATAATATTTGTTTCCATAATCCCTCTGACAAAATACTACTGGCCCTGTGCGTATTTATCTAAGATGAGCGGAGAGCTTTCAGATGAAATAAATAAAAATGGGATTGCCTAAGATACCTGGCGATCACTGTAAATGGCTACTGTCTCGCCCATAAATTATTAATGAGGTGATCAAAATAACAGGGCCCTGTGTATTTTTCAGCCATACATCGTTAATTCAGTGATCACTATAACGTGGTTCAGTTACTTTGCGTGCATAAATCATTGAAATGAAATAATTTTAACAGGATCCATTCGGTTGCACGCTTGTAATCTGATTATACGGTAATCCCCATAAGGCATCCATGTGCATACCCTAAACCATAAATATGACAATCAGTATTTAAATCGCAATTTTTTACTTTCAAAAAATGTATTTTGAAAAAAGGTGGAAGTGTAATATTTTGTTTAAAATTTTAAATCCGATCACTAAAAGTCGAAAATCGAAAAAAAAAAATTATAAAATGGGAAATTAAAAAATATATTCCTTGGAAAAAATGTCACACAAATATTCAATAAAAAATCAGCAATAGTTCTCTTTTTCGTCTTATCTTCCGCAATCAGGTTCAGAGCCGATGCTGCCCACAAACTCGGTAGTTCTAAAATCGCTGAAATACACGATTAACTACTTTTTGTTGTAGATTTGTAAAGTGGAGTTTCACAGTCTTACTTAAAACTGCTGCTGAGATAAGGCACAATTACCTAAAACTTTCGACACACAGTGTGACCCCCTTGATGGATAATTATCTAAAGTTTCTGAAATACATATTTAACTATTTTTTAGTACATTTGTTATTCTAAATTTCATGCTCCTACCTATTACTGAGATATGGCAAAATGACATAAACAATTCGACTCCCATTTAACTCCCCTTAGTGGCTGAATTTCTAAAATCGTTGAAATACATGTTTAACTATTGTTTTTAGGAGATTTGTTATCTTGAATTTCACGCTTTTTTCTAAAGCTGCTGATGAAATATGGTAAAAAGGTGAAATCACCAAAAATTTTCGACCATTCATTTAACCCCCTTTGTAGTTGAATTTCTAATATCGCCTGAAATGCATGTTTCACTATTCTTCAGAAGATTTGATATCCCGAATTTCACGCTCCTAACTAATTTCTACTGAGGTATGGAAAAATGGCGTAAAAAATTCGACCCCCATTTAACCCCCCATAATGTCCGAATTTCTAAAATCGCTGAAATACGTGTTTAACTATTTTTTTAGTAGATTTGTTATCCTGAGTTTCATGATTCTACCTATAATTTCTACTGAGATATATGGCGAAATGACCTAAAATATTTGACCTCCTATTTAACCCCCCTTAGTTGTTGAATTTCTAAAATTGCTAAAATATATGTTTATCTATATTTTTAGTAGATTTGTTATCCCGAATTCCAAGCTCCTAACTAAAAATGCTGCTGAGATAAGACGAACAAGCAAAATGACTTAAAACTTTCGACACCCATTTAATCCCCTTAATGGATGAATTTCTAAAATCGCTGGAATACATGTTTACTTATTTTTTTAGTACATTTTTGATACTGAATTTCACGTTCCTACCTAAAACTGCTGCTGAGATATGGCGAACACGCGAAATGACTAAAAACTTTCGACCGCCATTCAACTCCCTTAGTGGTTGAATTTTTAAAATCGCTGAAATGTGTGTTTAACTAACTTTTAGTACATTTGTTATCCTGAATTTCACACTTTTAACTAAAACTGTCGTTGAGATAGGGCGAAAAGACAAAATGACCTAAAACTTTAGTCCCCCCCATTTAACCCCCTTAGTGTTTGAATTCCTAAAAACGCTGAAATACGTGTTCAATTATTTTTTTAGTAGATTTGTTATCTTGAATTTCACACTCTTACCTAAAACTGCCGATGAGATATGCTGAAAATATGAAATCACCGAAAATTTGTGACCCCCATTTAACCCACTTAGTGATTGAATTTCTAAAATCGCCTGAAATACATGTTTAACTATTTTTTAGTAGAATTGTTATACCGAACTTCACGCTTCTACTTAAAACTCCTGCTGAGATATCCCGAAAAGACGAAATTACCTAAAACTTTCGACCCCCCATTTAACCCCCTTAGGATGTGAATTTTCAAAAATCCTTTCTTAATGGGCGCCTGCATTGTGTTAAGAACATGTCTTCCAAATTTCATTGTTCTGGGTCAAACAGTTTTTTATAAGTATAGATAAAAACTACTCGGAAACGTTTCCGAAAATGAGTGACAGCAAAAAAAAAAAAAAAAAAAAAAAAAAAAAAAAGCATGTTTTTATAAATGCCTAATTAAATCTCAAAAATATATTGGTTTCTTAGGATACTAAAGATAAAGAACACTTAGAACACTTTTTAAATCTTATTTTTAGTTTACCGATCTTCAGGCATTAGTATTAATCAATATTAGATAAAATGTGTCTTTACATTTTACTGTTATCGTTAATACGTTCACTGCCCGGTTAAAATTACTGGAATTTTATTTTATTTAGAAAGTTCGAATTCATACCAGAAAATACTAGTAGCAATATTTACTTCATTTATTTAAAGATATTTCGTTATTACATAAAACATACCTGTCAACTTTCATCTAAACTTCCGTAAAATGTGAGTTAATTTGATCCAGGTTAAAAATGTTTCTAAGCAGAAAATATATCTGAAAAAGTAATATATTTTTAGTTTCATATATTTACGTAGACCCTATTTGAATGCACTTCTTAAAATAATTCTGCCTTTAAACGTGTTTAACCTCGGTTAAATTAACTTAAATTGTACGGAAGTTTAGTGCTATGTTGGCAGGTATGTATAAAATGAAAATTCTTCTAAATTTCCGGTACGAATTCGAAATTTTAGATTGAAAAACCACGAGTATACTCGTGGTTGGCAGCGAATGGGTTAAATAACATTACATCATTTTATAAAAAATTCATTTGTATTGTCAATAAAATACATACATTGACAGTTATTATTAAAATCATACGTAGTTATTTTCTTAAAAAACACATATCGATATAGTCCGACATATCAGAAGGCATAACACATACCCAATTTCTCGTACAAATGTTGTAAGAAATCTGTACGAGAAATTGGGTATGTGTTAGGACTTCTGAGACCTCGCACTATATATATGTGTGTTTTAAAGAAAATAACTAAATATGTTTTTAATAATATCTGTTAATCTATGTATTTTATTGACAATACAAATTATTTTTTACTTCTATCTTTACAAGAAGAAAGTATTGGATTCATGAAAATTTTCGACGGATTTATACGTTTTAGAAAGTTTTGACTGCTTTTAGAAAACGTCTGTCTGTGAGTCTGTGACTCTGTCTGTCTGTCTCTATGTAACAAAAATTTTGTGGGCCCTCTATCTCAAGAACTAAGGCACGAAATTTAATAAAACTTTATATTCAGTTAGTCCCTGATATAAATTGTTGCTGATTAGTTTTTGGTGAAAATCGCCCAATAGGTGGCGCTGCTATGCTGCATTTTTCGTGGTTTCCGCAATAGCTCTATCTCAAGAAATAATGCCCTTATTTTCATCAAACTTCAGATTCATTAAATCTTGACATAAATAGACGCTGATTACGTGTTGGTATAGCTATCCCAACAGGTGGAGCTGCTTACCACTTTTTCATAATTTTTACGATAGCTATATTTCAAGAACTAATGCACGGAATTTCATCAAACTTCAGATTCTGTTAGACCTTGACATAAATAAATGCTGCTTACGTTTTGGTGTAAATAGCCCAACCGGTGGCGCTGCTATGCTACTTTTTTTCATTATTATCACGATAACTATATATTAAGAATTATGCACGGATTTTCATCAAATTTCAGATTCAGTTAGTTGTTGACATAAGTTGTTATTGATTAGGTTTTGGTGTAAATCTACCAACAGTCTAATAAAACATTAGATTCAGTTAGACCTTGATATAAATTGGTGTTGATTCTTTTTAGTATATGTGAAACCTGTGTGAGATAGAAGTAAGTTTTGGGATTGGCACATCCGACTAGTTTATAAAAGGATGTAAGGTTATTTAACGATAATAGTAATGTATAAAGACACATTTACGCTACTATTGCTCTCCAAAAAATTAATACTAATGCCTATAGATCGGTAAACTAAAAATAAGATTTAAATATAATACGGGCATTATACAGACGGAATGTTCTGTTTTTTAGGCTGTCTATGATAAAGAACACTTTTCGGAATCGTGGGTAACTCGGAAGAGTGTATTGTATATTTTCGTTCGCGGTTATAGTATATTTTCCTAGATTCAAATACATTTGTTTTTTTACCGTGTAGATGAACCATATTCGACACTCATGGAAGGATCGCAACAGAATTCAATGTACTTTGAATGCAACTTGGCATTCAAATCGTCAATAACAAAATGTTTATGCAAATAAAAGCATGATATAAATGGGCCTTTTTACAATGGAATTTCAAATGAATGTACAGTCTTCAAGCAACTAAATGTTTGTCAACAGTAATTTTATGGGAAAGATTAAACAAACTATTTTATTATTTTATTATTTTTTTTATCCCTTCTTTGTTATTATGTCTTGTATTTGTAGAAAAGTAAGATTTGATTTTTGATTGATTTCTTCGTGGGGGACTCCAAAAATCTAAAGTCCATGGAACTAGAGCCCGATTCTAAAATTTCTGCTTAAAGTCAACCCGAAACCCGATCCTAACCCCATACACTTCAACCCGAACCCGAAGTGAAAGAAAATTAATAGATATTTATTACAGTGTTGCCAATGCCAAATCTGATGGATTCAGAAATAGAGACCGATTCCAAAATTTCTGCTTAAAGTCAACCCGAAACCCGATCCTAACCCCATACCCTTCAACCCGAACCCGAAGTGAAAGAAAATTAATCGATATTTATTACAGTGTTGCCAAAGCCAAATCTGATGGATTCAGAAACAGATTCCGATTCCAAAATTTCTGCTTAAAGTCAACCCGAAACCCGATCCTAATCCCATACACTTCAACCCGAACCCGAAGTGAAATAAAATTAATCGATATTTATTACAGTGTTCCCAAAGCCAAATCTGGTGGATTCAGAAATAGAGTCCGATTCCAAAATTTCTGCTTAAAGTCAACCCGAAACCCGATCCTAATCCCATACACTTCAACCCGAACCCGAAGTGAAATAAAATTAATCGATATTTATTACAGTGTTGCCAAAGCCAAATCTAGTGGATTCAGAAATAGAGTCCGATTCCAAAATTTCTGCTTAAAGTCAACCCGAAACCTGATCCTAATCCCATACACTTCAACCCGAAACCGAAGTGAAAGAAAATTAATCCATATTTATTACAGTGTTGCCAAAGCCAAATCTGGTGGATTCAGAAATAGAGTCCGATTCCAAAATTTCTGCTTAAAGTCAACCCGAAACCCGATCCTAATCCCATACACTTCAACCCGAACCCGAAGTGAAATAAAATTAATCGATATTTATTACAGTGTTGCCAAAGCCAAATCTAGTGGATTCAGAAATAGAGTCCGATTCCAAAATTTCTGCTTAAAGTCAACCCGAAACCCGATCCTAATCCCATACACTTCAACCCGAACCCGAAGTGAAATAAAATTAATCGATATTTATTACAGTGTTGCCAAAGCCAAATCTGGTGGATTCAGAAATAGAGTCCGATTCCAAAATTTCTGCTTAAAGTCAACCCGAAACCCGATCCTAATCCCATACACTTCAACCCGAACCCGAAGTGAAATAAAATTAATCGATATTTATTACAGTGTTGCCAAAGCCAAATCTAGTGGATTCAGAAATAGAGTCCGATTCCAAAATTTCTGCTTAAAGTCAACCCGAAACCTGATCCTAATCCCATACACTTCAACCCGAAACCGAAGTGAAAGAAAATTAATCCATATTTATTACAGTGTTGCCAAAGCCAAATCTGGTGGATTCAGAAATAGAGTCCGATTCCAAAATTTCTGCTTAAAGTCAACCCGAAACCCGATCCTAATCCCATACACTTCAACCCGAACCCGAAGTGAAATAAAATTAATCGATATTTATTACAGTGTTGCCAAAGCCAAATCTAGTGGATTCAGAAATAGAGTCCGATTCCAAAATTTCTGCTTAAAGTCAACCCGAAACCCGATCCTAATCCCATACACTTCAACCCGAAACCGAAGTGAAAGAAAATTAATCGATATTTATTACAGTGTTGCCAAAGCCAAATCTAGTGGATTCAGAAATAGAGTCCGATTCCAAAATTTCTGCTTAAAGTCAACCCGAAACCTGATCCTAATCCCATACACTTCAACCCGAACCCGAAGTGAAATAAAATTAATCGATATTTATTACAGTGTTGCCAAAGCCAAATCTGGTGGATTCAGAAATAGAGTCCGATTCCAAAATTTCTGCTTAAAGTCAACCCGAAACCCGATCCTAATCCCATACACTTCAACCCGAACCCGAAGTGAAATAAAATTAATCGATATTTATTACAGTGTTGCCAAAGCCAAATCTAGTGGATTCAGAAATAGAGTCCGATTCCAAAATTTCTGCTTAAAGTCAACCCGAAACCTGATCCTAATCCCATACACTTCAACCCGAAACCGAAGTGAAAGAAAATTAATCCATATTTATTACAGTGTTGCCAAAGCCAAATCTGGTGGATTCAGAAATAGAGTCCGATTCCAAAATTTCTGCTTAAAGTCAACCCGAAACCCGATCCTAATCCCATACACTTCAACCCGAACCCGAAGTGAAATAAAATTAATCGATATTTATTATAGTGTTGCCAAAGGCCAAATCTAGTGGATTCAGAAATAGAGTCCGATTCCAAAATTTCTGCTTAAAGTCAACCCGAAACCCGATCCTAATCCCATACACTTCAACCCGAAACCGAAGTGAAAGAAAATTAATCGATATTTATTACAGTGTTGCCAAAGCCAAATCTAGTGGATTCAGAAATAGAGTCCGATTCCAAAATTTCTGCTTAAAGTCAACCCGAAATCTGATCCTAATCCCATACACTTCAACCCGAAATCGAAGTGAAAGAAAATTAATCCATATTTATTACAGTGTTGCCAAAGCCAAATCTGGTGGATTCAGAAATTTCAAATTCATACCAGAAAATTTTTAATAGTATTATTATTTCATGAAGCTATTATTATATAATCCATAAATAATGATACAAGTTTTCTGGTAATAACTTGGAATTTGTGAAAAAAAAAGTATAATAATTAAAAAAAACTGGCAACACTGTCTAGTATAATTATATCTGTAGTATCAATTTTATCCTTTTTGTACAAAAATGAACACATATACACTGATTAATATTCAAATATATATTTTTTTTTTCATTCGAAATATATTCCTGATATTCTTTGAAAATTCTGGTCAACCCAAACGCGAGAGTCAAAACTAGTCGAAAAGGTCAAAACCTAACCCGAAAACGACCTGTACTCAAAACATTTAATGTCAACCCGATTCGAAATAACCAAATTAAAATAGTGTCGACCCGGGGTCGGGTTTGGGTGAAATCGGGTTACTGACCCGATGCCGGACACTACCTGGAACTAAACGCATGCTTACTGTGCCTCGATTCCCGTGATCCCGTCCCTGCCTCGCTCGATCCCCAATTCTGGTGAGTATATCTGATCGGCTATTTTTTTTTTTTTTAATTAGAAAGCATGGGACAACAACGGCATTAAGACAAATACATTTCCCAGAAAATATATAAAAATATACTTATATGCTTCCTATAAATAAGAATATATAAATGTGTACATTAATTACCTCATTTCCAGTGAAATTCACAATAGAGGGCATTGCTGGTCTATATTTCCCTCTCAAAGGATCCTGACCATTGTGTACAGCTCTAGTTTCAAATTCCAAAATAGTCGTCGAAGCCGACATTTTCAATAATCACAGAATAATTCGACGCCCTTTGAGTGCAGCTCGACACATCCTGAGCGTTTTTCACTTTCATAATTCATGACCACGTGACTTCCTGCTGATAAAACCGAAATGATTTATCTGCTAAGTATTATCTTTTTCAATGAAACCTATTTGGTAGACTTTATTTAGAAGCGAAAATACTTTATGAAACATTATTCAAACGGCTATTTGTAGTAATTCTGCTATTTATGGAGGAATGGAGTCGGCTCAAATTTATTCTCTATTGTTGAATGATAAAGCTGTCCGGGAAAAAAAGTTTTGCTTTTTTAACACTTTCCAACATAGTTGAAAAGTGTTTATGAATTCGACTTGTCTGTCTGTCTGCAGTATATCTGCCCGTGCTCTAACTCGCGTAAATATAGTCAAATTGCCATATAATTGCCGAAACGTCAGTTGATGCTCACTGTGGAGACCCGAAAAGTTTTTGGTCTCCGTCTGTTTGTCTGTCTGTCTGTTCCGCGATAACTGCCGTAAAAGTATCCGATTTGGTTGATTTTTGGTGGATATGTTGGGGAGGTACCCGGAATGAGCTGTATAGTTTTTGGTTACATTTGGTACATTCGTTCGAAAAATATAGAACATTTCTTTTTAGGTCATAATGCTTTCCTATGGGAATGTAGACGATTTTCAGATTTCATTTTTAACTGAAATAAAAATCGCATATTTGAATAATGGATTTAAACGTAAAATTACGGATACTAAATTTTCGATATGGAGGTCTTAAATATATGCAATAGCTTTGAAAATTTGCCGATACATCTATTAGAATGTAGAAATTAATTGTTTAAATTAATGGAAAAAAATTTGTATCTGTTCGGGAAATGTAAAACATTTTATTTTCCTATTTTTTTTACAAATTTTAAACTGCATTTCTTTTTCTTTCCACTTTAATTTATTAGTTGCTTAGCAACCCTGTTTCAAAGAATATCAAAATAAGAAATGTATTTTTTTATCTAAAAAATTACAAGAATAAGAAGTTAATAAGAATTTCAGAATATCATTGCATAAATCGTGTTTAATTTAACGAATTTCTGAAACCCCCCAAGTATTTTATATGCCTATAAATATGTATGTATTGTAAAAAGAATTAAATTGCGGATTGTAAGATGCTAAATAATATGAAAAGTGAGATTAAAAAACAATGACTTTCAGAGCTGATGTTGAGGCTCCTGATCTGCAAATTTACTAGTTGATATATTACTGAGATTTACTACCGCTTGTTCGGTATTGAAAATTAAGTGTATAGCATTTATATTTCATTTAAAAGGATACTCAAACGAATTACATTGCATTACAGTCTATGGGGAAAAATCGTTTTCGGTGCATTTTAAAAACGGTACATTATTTCAAACATATTGAAATTGATCAGTGAAATTATCACTGAGGTGCACTACAAGATGCTTACTATTCAATAAGATGTATTTACAAGGACGTACAAAGCAATTCGGTTCCATTACTATCTATCAATAATAATTGATATATTGGTATTGTTTTTTACGGCCGATTATTTACTCGAGGGATGTAGGCCGAGGGGGGATGCCCTCCGTGGGGGTCTTTCTAAGGAAGCCTAACACGTATTTACGCATTGACGACTATGACTAGTATACTTCTTAAACAAGTACGAGTGTTCTATGCTATCTAAAAATTACTTAAATTATTATTACTTTAATGTATTAGTAAAAGTGCAGCCATTTTCGATAGCGTCAGTAGACAAGAGGTTGGTTGGTTGATTTATGACGGCCGATTATCTACTCTAGGGATATAGGCCCTAGAGGGGAAGTGCCCTCCGTGGGGGTCTTTCTAAGGGATCCTAACCCGCATTTACGACAAGGTTAGAAGACAACCACAGAAAACTCCGAACGATTAGGCCGACGGGCACGATTGGGTTCGAACCCAGCTCCTCCCGTCTAGCTTTGAGAGTAGAACTTCTCAGTCGCTGGTGGGGCCAATATTAATTGAATAACTATTGCTGTAAGTACGTTTTTAGTTCTCGACGCATTTTAAATTTAACTCATTGGCATGTTATTTGGTGTATATACATTCTACAGATCCTCTAGAGGGATGCACGAAAGATCTTGAGAACATTTCCTTTTATTGGTGGTTGGCTGGTTGGTTGGTTGATTTATGACGGCCAATTATCAAAACTTGGGATATAGGCTCTAGGGGGGAGTGCCCTCCGTGGGGGTCTTCCTAAGGGATCCTAACCCGTATTTACGGCAAGGTTCGAAGAAAACCACGGAAAACGCCAAACGTTTAGGCCGACGAGCGCGACAGGGGTGTAAACCCAGCACCTCTCGTCTACCAGCTTTGAGAGCAGAACCTCTCAGCCACTGGTGGGGCCCTTTTATTGGCTGAATTTGCTGTAGCGGAATTTTCGACTGTGCTATGTGTTTCTAAACTGTAGACAACTTTAGAGTACTGTAGTATATATACAAAGTTATAGATCCTATACAGGGCTACACAAAATAATTTTCCCATCGGACCAACTGTACAATATTCTTAAAGGTTCAAACATTATTAAAATAATAATAAATAAAAATAATTTTTTTTCGCCATTCCAAACCTTTCAGGTTCTCTTAAAGAATACATAACTGAGAAGCGTTATACAAAAATGTCGTAACCTTTATTTTTCATAGAAATTTAGATATACCAATTTAAATATAGCAAATCTTGAAAAAAAAAATACATTTTGAAATGTGTTATATATTTTGATCTCATTATTCTATTTACATGCGGTTTGTGTCCTTTTATTCTAAAAGCTTTAACGATGTGGGGCGTACGCAATTTGATTTTAGAAGGAGCTGAGGGGCGGGGGGGGGGGCATTTCGAGATTTGTTATTAACCGTTCCTTGTCAGTTCTTTTTTTTTTTTTTTTTTTTTTTTTTTGAAAATAATGTTGTAGACAAAAATAAAAGTAATTCATAAAAGTAATATTCGTGGATTTTTAAGATAAAATAAAAAAAAAAACTTTTTTTTAATTAAAAAAAATGTTCATACAAAATTCCAAAATACAGCAACAACCGGAATAATTAAAAAAAAAAAATATGATATTAAAACGATGAATGAACTGGATTATTACATCATTAAAATATTATCGCAAAAATCTTTTGTGAAAAATAAATCTCACTTTTACTATATGGTGTATAAACATTTATGTGTAATTAAAACATATACAAACATTAAAACCTTAAAATCGATATTTCGATCGGCATCTACGATCATCTTCAGGATGACGATGTCATTTTAAATTAGAATCGAAAAAAAAAAAAAAACAATTCAAGATGGTGGCCTTTCTTTTCTACATTTTAATTTAAATTAACATCATAATCTTGAAGTTGATCGTAGATTTCAAGCGAAACGTCGATTTTAAGTTTTTAATGTTTGTATAAGTTTAAATTATACATAAATGTTTGTACATCATATAGTAACAGATTTTTGCGATATTCAAACGTCTGTTTCATCAATAAATTATTTTATATTTTTTCTGGATAATTTGTGTTTTAGAATTTTTTTACAACTTTTTTAACCAGTATTTTTTTAATGAGACCTGTATCGGAATATGAATTTACTACTTAAGCAATAGGAATTATATGTTACAGTGGGAAGTGGGGCATCAGGATTTTAGAGATGCTTTGGTGGGGCGTGGAAATAAAAAGGTTGGGAACCACTGCTCTACACTCTAAGAGTGTTTTTTAAGCTAAATAAATCGGTCAAATGAGAGTATAACTCGCGCTCAAAGGGTTCAGTACATTAAATTTATTAATTAATAAATTCCTACTACCCCCTAATTTTTTCATAATTTTGTTTCAATAGATTCGGAAGTAGGAATGCGGGGGGATATATTGTTCTAGTATACTTTCGACGATATCGCTGAAAATATAATTCCTAAAATTAAAACAAATATATTTTTGAGTTCGATGTTACGAGATCTTTCGAATGATACCCTACACGATATATAAAAAGAACGTTTTTCAAGTAACTTAATTAATAGCTCGGAAATTACCGACAATTATTTGTGAAAATCATTATCTAATATCCTTGGATGATTCTGCGTCGATAGATACCTCGAGCACCCATCAATTCCCCAGCTGACCACCCGAAAAATAAAGTTTGTGTGTAACGAAAAAATGCATTTTTCTCAAAACTATGTGACCTAGGAAAATCGCTAGAGTTTTCTTGCGAGGTTTCAATAAACTCCTACTACCTCTAATTTTTTCATAATTTTAGTTTCAGTAGATTCGGTAATAGAGGCGGGGGGGGGGGGGGGGGGGAGGGACATATTTTTGCAGTGTATTTTCGACGACATCTCTGACAATATAATACCTAAAATTAAAACAAATATATTTTTGAGTTCGATATTACACGATCTTTCACACACTATACAAAAATAATTTTTTTCTCAAGTAACTTAATTAGCCCCTACAATTTTTCCTAAATATATTTGTGAATGGCTAACTATCTGAAAATGTGTGGATAAAAAGACTTTATAACTTCCCCAAGTATGAATTTTCCACGTCCCATAGTTTACGAGAAAAAGGCCTCTGACAGAGGAACAGAGAGACAGAAGAGTGATCTTATAATGGTTACATTTTTACTTTCTTCTATCTTTACAAGAAGAAAGTATTGGATTCATTAAAATTTTCGACTTCCGGTTTTCGACGGATTTATACGTTTTAGAAGGTCCTGAACACGATTTGACTATTTTTAGAAAATGTCTGTCTGTGACTCTGACTGTGTCTGTATGTGACAAAAATTTTGTGGGCGCTCTATCTAAAGAACTAATGCTCGGAATGTAATAAAACTTTATATTCAGTAAGTCCCTGATATAAATTGGTGTTGATTAGTTTTTGGTAAAAATCGCCCAGCAGGTGGCGCTGCTATGCACCATTTTGAAGGATTTACACGATTTTAGCGATAGTCATATCTCAAGAAATATGCACGGAATTTAATAAACCTTGAGCTTCAGTTAGACATTGATATAACTTGGTGCTGATTCTTTTTAGTCTATGCGAAACCTGTGTGAGATAGAAGAAAGTTTTGGGATTGACACATCCGACTAGTTATTTTTTAATTACGGAACCAAAAAATGTGATTTTTTTTTTTCGATATTTTTCTTTCTAGGATTAGGATCACTTTAACTTTTAAATTAACTCTACTTACTTATTTATATAGTAACTAAAATATAGATTTGTTTATAGTAACTATTTTTCAAATATGTAACAAGGGGAAACTTTCGTTGTTTTTTGAGAAGTTTCAATTCGCCTTGAATACAAAAACAGATAAAAATATTCACTCAAAATTGGCCAATCTTCTCTTTTAAAAACAGCGCGATTCTAAAATATCTGAGCGCTTTGCTGCTGACAATGCTAAAATGTTTTATCTACTTACATATTATCTCTTTCAATCTTCAAAAAATTCCCCAAGTTTTTCCCCAAAAATGTTGATAGTCCTCAAAAATTTCCCCACTAATTATTTGTCCCAAAATTGGGAACAAAATCCCCAATCTGACAACACTGATGTAATATTTAGTGGGGCACTAGATGGTAATAGTGCTTGACGTGTGTGCACACAAACCATAGCTCTTTCGTCATCTAATCTTCAGATTCACAGACGTAAACAATATCTGTATATCAAGAGTAGGTGTCAATAATTGCGAAAGTGTGGTTTTCAGATAATCGATTCTGCCCATCATCTGAATGTCAGGACTTTAAAACAGCTACATCTAACAAATCTTGGATAATTGCCGAGCACTTTGAAAAGAAAATAATTGAGTTTACTCAATTACTTTTAGCGTGATGATTCTTTCAAATCTATCCAACTTTTTTCCATGACCCTGTATATTCGGCTAATTAATTAGTTGAACACCACCATTCAGCAGATTTGATGCGCAATTTCTTCATTACTAACGGACCCGCTCGTCATTGTCTGGGCCCGTGATAATGACCTTAAATAAACCCCACATTTGTATGATTTTCTATCTTTAATCCAATTTTGAATGAATTTATAATTTGAAATGAAAACTTCGAGAAAAAATATTGATATTTAGTGGTAAAAGCGTTCCCAAGAATGTCTTCGCGAATACCTATTCATTTTGATTGTGCTTCAATCGATTTTATAAACAAATATCTATGGCGCCATTAGGTTTTCGCTAATAATAATTAAAAAAAAAAATACCGTCATATTTTTACAAAAAAATATACACTGCTCTGAAATTTTCAAAGCTATATCTTAATTAGTTTTCTTAATTTTCTAATTAGTAAAAATTATCAATTTATTTGATTTCCTTACACAAGGTCGAGGTTAAAACTGGGCGGGGAGGTCTTCCTTTCGGCTTAAGCTCAACTAGCCCCACCCATGAAATGTATTTATTTCAATAAATTAATTTATTTATCTTTTGTGCCACGCTATCCAAAATCATAAGTAAAATTTATGTAAATGATTATTTTGCGTCATATTATCCACTTACATACAATTCCCTTCGTTTGGATACTATGACGCAAAATAATCATTTACATAAATTTTACTTATGATTTTGGATAGCATGGCACAAAAGATAAATCAATTTATTGAAATAAATACATTTCAATACATAATATAGGCTCAGTGAAAGTAATATATTTAACAGTGTATCGAAAAATTAAAAGTATTGTTTGTATGTGTAATATACTTTAAAAGACAAACCAAAAATAATTTAAATTGAATTTTAAAACAGTCCTATTAAATTCACGTCAAGGTGTCACTCAAATTTTGATATCATTTCTTTTAAAACCCATATTTTGAATTCATGAGAGATGTGAATGAAAAAGCATCAGCGAATAAATTTCATTTTTTTTTTTCATATTAAGATAATAATTGCACCTGTGAATATAAATAAAACTGAAAAGAAAATGATGATTTCTTAAAAAAATTATTAACATAGCGTCACTTAAATTTGATATCATTGCTTTTAAGACACATATTTAAAATTCTTAGAGTCAAAAGAAAAAGCTGCGTCACAACTTTTAACCCGTTAAGGGTTTTTGTACTGATATCATTACTTTTTTGCGGTTATTGATAAAAATGTCAATTAGTCGAAACTAAGGATAGAGTATAAATTAATCATTAGAATAAATTTTTTAAAAAATGCTAAAAAAGACCCCTAAGGCCCCAATAAAAATATGAGAATGGTAGCCCGGGGAGAGGAGTCCAAGACTCAACTTATAGTTATGCAGCGAGAGAGTGGCACAATTAGAGGGATGGAAATGCATGGCGCAAAAAAAGTTCAAGGGGCCCGGACGGGTTCCCAGGAGGCCAGTGTCCTAAATGGAATGTAGAAATGGTGGAATAATTAAATGGAAAAAAGGTTACAAAAAACGACGAAGATCATATTAAAAGGAGTCGAGTTATTTACAATTTATGGGACAAAAACTTCAAGGAGTCGCGTACCGGACCCTAGGGTGTTAACTGGAATGTAGAAATGGAAAAATAACTAACTGGAGAAAGAGGCTCCAACAACGAAGTAAATTAGCCAAAAAAGAGTCAAGTGGTTAAAAATTTAGGGCACGAAAACTTAAAGGGGTCCATGGGACCCGGGTCTTGTCCGAGAAAAAATTTTTGTTGTTCATGTAGCAGCTGGAAGTCCGAAGAAGTTGTTAGAAAAAAAGGCTAGTGAATTGGACGATTCTTAAGGAAGCTATAGTGAGGGCTCCAAAAGGGGCCAGCTGACAGTTTTGAGCAGGACCTTAGAATGAAGGGTCTGAACTAGAAATCGGAAATGGGGGACTAATTCGAAATAGAAATTGGAACTAAAATCGATATATCCTGTCGATGTCGAGTCGAATGAATCAAAACGCATTGTGATGGGACCCATAGAACTCGAGTTAGCTACAAAATCCGTTAGTTCCACCTTCCACCGCCAGGGAGTGAATTTGCGCACTCTGTTCTATACAAACATAGCTGAAATCTTTAAGGCTGTCGATTTCAAGTTGAATGAACCATACCTCGCCGTGATCGGGCCCATAGAACACGAGATAGGAAAGCGCCCCCTGGTGGTAATACTTGATACTAAAATTGATATATCGTGTCGCTGTCGAGACGAATGAAGTAAGAGGCTTCTTCACTCAGACGAAAACACCCGCTCGCTAATGTTAATCCTATGGAGGAAATTTTTGAAGATATCTAGTTCGCATTTCAATATTTTTAAATGATTTTTTTTTGCATTCGATAGCTGAGGTTAATCTCTATGCACGCTCCTTTCTACTTTTTCGATTTTGATTACAAGTTTTCTTTATTAAGATACTTTCACTTTCGAAACTGGTTTTGAAAGTGAAAGTATCCTCAATAAAAAAACTGCAACAAAAATCGAAAAAGTAGAAAGGAGCGTGCATAGAGATTGACCTCAGCTATCGAATGAAAAAAAAATCATTTAAAAATATTGAAATGCGAACTAGATATCTTCAAAAATTTCCTCCATAGGATTAACATTAGCGAGCGGATATTTTTGTCTGAGTGAAGTAGCCCCTTAAACTGCATTGTGATGAGACCCTCCACCACCAGGGGGCGCACTCTTCTATACAAACATAGCTGAAATCTTTGATGCTGTCAATTTCAAGTCGAATGAGCAATACCTCGTCGTGATCGGGCACATAGAACCCGAGATAGGAAAGCACACCCCTGGTGGTGATACTTGGAACTAAAATATATATATCCTGTCAATGTCAAGTCGAATGAATCAAATTGCATTGTGATGGGACCCATAGAACTCAAGTTAGCTGCAAACCCCATTAGTTCCATCTTCCACCGCCAGGGGGGCGCACTCTGTTCTATACAAACATAGCTGAAATCTTCGAGGCTGTCGATTTCGAGTCGAATGAGCCATACCTCGTCATGATCAGGCCCATAGAACACGAGATATGAAAGCGCCCCCTTTTGGTGATATTTGGAACTAAAATCGATATATCCTGTTGCTGTCGAGACGAATGAATTAAACTGCATAGTGATGGGACCCATAGAACTCGAGTTAGCTTCAAAATCCGTTAGTTCCATTTTCCACCACCAGGGGGCGCACTCTTCTATACAAACATAGCTGAAATCTTTGAGGCTGTCAATTTTAAGTCGAATAAGCCATATCTCGTCGTGATCGAGCACATAGAAGCCGAGATAGGAAAGCGTCCCCTGGTGGTGATACTTTGAACTAAAATCGATATATCCTGTCGATGTCGAGTCGAATGAATCAAACTGCATTGTGATGGGACCCATAGAACTCGCGTTAGCTGCAAAATATGTTGGTTCCACCTTTCACCACCAGGGGGCGCACTCTGTTCTATACGAACATAAACAAATCTGTAAAGATATCGAAATCCAGTTGAATGAGCCAAACTTCGTCGTAATCGGGCCCATAGAATTCGAGATAGAAATGCGCCCCCTGGTGGTGAAACTTGGAACTACAATCGATAAGTCCTGTCGATGTCAAGTCGAATGAATCAAACTGCATCTTGATGGTACCCATAGAATCCGAGTTAGCTACAAAATCCTTTAGTTCCATCTTCCACTGCCAGGGGGCACAATCTGTTCTATACGAACATAACTGAAATCTTTGAGGCTGTCGATTTCGAGTTGATAGAGTCATACCTCGTCGTGATCGGGCCCATATAACCAAAGATAAGAAAGCACCCCTGGTGGTGAAACTTTGAACTAAAGTCAGTAAGTTCTATCGATGTCGAGTCGAATGAGCCAAACTGCGTCGCGATTAGGGATGCACAACCTGTGGCCCGCGGAGACCATACAGGCCAATGTATCCAGAAATTTCGAATTTCCTTAATAATTCGCACGAAAATTCCGCAAATTTTGTCCATAGATCGAAGGAAAATATCATGAATTTCGTCAATCGGGCGCATAAAATCCTGAATTGCATCGACTGGATGCGAATTTTGACAAATGAGTATGGAAAATCACAAGTTTCGCCATTTTGCCGCAAGAAAAAAAAACGCGAATTTCAATAATCGGTCGACAGAAACCAGAGATGCCAAAATAGGAAATTCCGGAGTTGTTAATTTCGTCAATCATTCAAGAAAAAAAAAATCTTGAATTTTGTAAGCCACTTGAAAAATTTCCACGAATTTCGTCGATAAGGCACGTAAAATCGTGAATTTCATGGGATCGAGCATGAACAAACAGTGAATTTCATCGAAAGATCGTGAATTTCAACGAACAGTCCCGGAAAAAATTTGCAAATTGTCCATAGATCGTAGGAAAACATTATAGATTTTGTCTATCGGGTCTGTAAAATTATGAATTTTGTCGATAAGCATGGAAAATCGTGAATTTCGTCAATTGGGCGTGGAAAAATCAAGAATTCCGTCAAATGTTCATGGAAAAATCAAGAATTCCGTTGAATGTTCATTGAAAAATCAAGAATTCCGTCGAATGTTCGTGGAAAAAGTGTAAATTTCGACGAATGGTCGCGGAAAAAAAAATCGCGAATTTCACCATTCTGAAGAGAAGAAAAATTGTGAATTTCATTAATCGGCCGACGGAAACCATAGATGCCAAAATTGTAAATTCCAGAGTTCCAAATTTCTTCAATTTTCTGCGAAAAAAATAATTTTGTCAACCACTCACAGAAAAAAAATTGCGAATTTTATCCTCACTCTTTTAAAAAAATCACGAATTTCATCAATCAGGCACAGAAAAAACATGATTTTTGTAGATCGGGGGAGGGAAGATCATAAATTTTGCCAAACGCGTGCGTAAAAATCATGAATTTTGTTTATCGGACACATAAAAATCCCTAATTTCTTTAATCGTGCACATAAAAATTATAAATTTCGTCCATCAGGTGCAGAAAAGTCATTAATTTCATTGATCGGGTGCAGAAAAATCATTGGTTTCGTCGATCGGGTGAGGAAAAATCACGAATTTTGTCGAATGGATATGGAAAAAAAGAAAATCAGAAAATCCTGCATTAGGCCGGTTTTTTCCATACTTTTAATGGGCAGTTTTTCCAATTTTATCGCCGAGTGCTTATTTTCACCTTTACCCCGTTTAGATAAAACCACTGCGTTATTTTATTCTTTTAAAGTGCCTTGTTATATCAGAGCAAACATTGGACGATTTAAATTATAATTTATCAACAACTTTTACATGACTAGGTCCTTGTTCTGTAGCAATCTCAAAAAATGCATGAAATTCATAAAAGCTACAATGGTCAATAACATATAAGTACGTGCGCTTCGCACCCATGAAAAAAAAAAAAATAATCTCAAAAATACACAAAATGCATTAAAGCCTCAGTCACTGATACATGTACAAATGTTTTTCGCCCATGATAAAGAAAAAAAAAATCACCTTAAAATACATGAAACTTGTTGCAACAGCTATCATTAACATATGTATGACAACAATCTTTAACATTAGCTAATAAAATACAGCTAACATTTTACATTGCTATATAATATCTTAAAAAACTTACTTAAAAATAGCTAAAATGTACTCTTTATAAAATACGTAAGCATAAACCAAAATTTCATGTAATCGGGTGATCGACAAAATTTTTTTTAATCCCGCCAACCCTTTTTTTCTCAACAATCTTTAACATTAGCTAATAAAATACAGCTAACATTTTAACATTGCTATATAATATCCTAAAAAACTTACTTAAAAATAGTTAAAATATAATCTTGATAAAATACGTAAACACAAACCAAAATTTCATGTAATCGGGTGATCGACAAATTTTTTTGAATCTCGCCAACCCTTTTTTTCTCAAAAATCTTTAACATTAGCTAATAAAATACAGCTAACATTTTAACATTGCTATATAATATCTTTAAAAACTTACTTAAAAATAGCTAAAATATAATCTTGATAAAATATGTAAACACAAACATATCAATACAATTAACAAAATTTCATGTAATCGTGTGACAGACAAAATTTTTTGAATCTCGCCAACCCTTTTTTTCTCAACAATCTTTAACATTAGCTAATAAAATACAGCTAACATTTTAACATTGCTATATAATATCTTAAAAAAACTCACTTAAAAATAGCTAAAAAATCTTGATAAAATATGTAAACACAAACATATCAATACAATTAACAAAATTTCATGTAATCGGGTGATCGACAAAATTTTTTGAATCTCGCCAACCCTTTTTTTCTCAACAATCTTTAACATTAGCTAATAAAATACAGCTAACATTTTAACATTGCTATATAATATCTTAAAAAACTTACTTAAAAATAGCTAAAAATATAATCTTGATAAAATATGTAAACACAAACATATCAATACAATTAAAAAAATTTCATGTAATCGGGTGATTGACAAAATTTTTTGAATCTCACCAACCCTTTTTTTCTCAACAATCTTTAACATTAGCTAATAAAATACAGCTAACATTTTAACACTGCTATATAAAATCTTAAAAAACTTACTTAAAAATAGCTAAAATATAATCTTGATAATATACGTAAATACAAACATATCAATACAATTAACAAAATTTCATGTAATCGGGTGTATTAATGATTAGGCTTAGTCAATAGCAAAAATGTTAGAGTAAGCCATAACATAAAATAGAAACATTTTATTTTATAATGAAAACATCGTATCTAATTTGATATACATAAAAGTAAAAACTTATGTTATATAGTAAATCAAAACTATCAAAGTTGAATCGGTACTTTTCAGTTAGCCGGGCGCCAGTGTTATATGTACAAGTACATGCATAAATATATATGTATATATATATATTGTTCATATAGATAATATACCGGGTGCGTCATAAGTTCGTGCAAAATTTAAAAATTCATAATAAAAGAAGTAATGCTCGGAAAACTTTTTGGTTTGCGCGAGTATGATCGGAAGGATTTTGGATTTTTTTTCCACGCATAATACAAAATGATTCCAAAAGTAACCGATAGAGGGCGCTCACACGTCATACTGAGGCGTTTTATGCAAATCAGGCTCGCAATAAACCACCTGGCTGGAAATGGATTCATCATTCGATCTCGGCAGCATGCTATCGTTACCAAATCGAGCGCTGATGGTTAAACTTTTCTACAAGAATTGTGAATCTACAACAATTGCATTGCGATAGTTTCGCACGGAGAAAGGCCTTAAGGCTCAAAAAAACCCTATTTCATTGAATGGGATACTCAGTTTAGTACGATGTTTTGAGGAAACGGGGAGTTTGTCTGATTCGCGTAAAACGCCTCAGTATGACGTGTGAGCGCCCTCTGTCGGTTACTTTTGGAATCATTTTTTATTATGCCTGGAAAAAGAATCCAAAATCCTTTCGATCATACTCGCGCAAACCAAAAATTTTTCCGAGCATTACTTCTTTTATTATGAATTTTTAAAGTTTGCACGAACTTATGACGCACCCGGTATATACATATGTGTACATGTATATATATATATATATATATATATATATATATATATATATATATATACATGTATATATATCACTGGCAGCCAGCTAACCGAAAAGTGCCGTTGAATCATTATGTTTTAAAAGTATTCATATTTGAGCAAACGATTATCAGGGGGCAGAACCCCCTCCTGTTTTTTTATGTTTGCGACTTAGGTAGGTATTTTGTACAATTTATTTACTTAATTTGATATGTTGGGTGTTCATTAGGAATTTTCTTTTGATATTTTGATTTAGTTATAGTCTAACATTGTCAATAGAAAAGTTTGTCCTTTTTTGGTTAAATAATTTTTTAAACCATTTTTTTGTGAAAAAAAAATCCTTAGATGTAATTTAAAAAAGAAATCTCTTCGTTTATTTCTCTAATTTGTAAATATTTTAAATTTTCATATTTAAAATACTGTGATTAAACGTCCAATGTAAGATTTCCCTTAGTTAAAAATTGTTATGACAGAATTTACGCAACTGCAAAAATAATTCATCAAAAATAATTCATTTTCGTTTTTTTCCCCAATAGAACTTGGTACTATATTTACATTGCGGTAATTTGGAGAGTTGCAAAATATAGCTAACAAGTAAAAAACTAATCCTCTATAGCATGCAATTTTTAAAAGACTTCTTAAAGATATTCACTCGTCATGATGAGATTTCCTTACCTTGTATCATTTTAACGATAAAACAGGTAATTCTATTGCCAATCATTTCACCATTTAAATAACAAAATCAACAGCCAATTTCTAAAAGGACAATCAAATCAAAATAAGTAAACAAACAATAAATAAATAATAAAATACCTAATATGACTCTTATTTCTGTAGAAACAAAAATTCGCATGAGTCGCGATCTTAACTTAACCTGCATGAAGATACAATATAATTACACATACTCTTGTTATTGATCATTGTACCCTTTATGAATTTGATGCATTTTTTGAGATTGCTACAGAACAAGGGCAGAGTCATGTAAAAGTTGTTGACAAATTATAATTTAAATCATTCAATGTTTACTTACTTTCTACCTTCATAACCAGGGAGATTTCCTGTTCATAACTGGCTCATGAATACATACAAGATACAAGGGATGACGTTGTTTGGCTTTTGTTGAGCAAATCAACAACTGCCCAAAAAATTTTGATTTTTTTCCCTTTAAAAAATCACAACTTAATTATAAATAACAATTAAATTGCATATATATAATTATAAAATATTTCAATATTTTAAACCAGGAATCTAAATATTTTTTGACCTAATAAAGATTTTAAAATGCGAAATTCTTTATTATAACGAAAAAGAAAAAAATATAAACAACAATTTAGTATAATATGTATATATTAAATATTAGAAGCATATAATTAAATATTTTCGCATTTTAAAAAAAATAATAAATTTATCTCCTACATGCAGAAGCTTTAACGGCGTACCGTACATCCATTTTTAACCTTATCGCACCGCGGAGGAAAGGAGTAAACACTCTTATGCATTTGTACAGCAATAGGCTTAAGAAAAGAGTCCGATTTTAAAACTGGATTATACAGAAAACAAGAGTTTTCCTAAATACACGCAAAATCTTATTCGCTTCATCTAAAACCGATTAATATTATATATTAATTTTAAAAAAATCCTTCGAGCCGTTTTCGAGAAAACGAGTATGTGCCCATTACAGCTCCCATTTTCACTTAAAAAGTGGTTTCCAGATCTCAAAATCTACTGTATGTAGAAATGTATAAATTTTAGGATAGAGTTAGACCATAGATATAAGACTAATGTAAAAAAATCCAAACGGTATGCCTCATATTTGCTGGGATATTAAATGTCGGCGTTTCGATTTTCCTTTGATGACCTGCTAGCTGTATATATGAGAGTGACGGAATCTTCGGTTTTGGGCTTTCGGTTTTCGGTTTTTCGCTGCATCACTCGAGAAACTATCGTCTCTCATGATAACTACAGCTATACCATTTCACTTTCTTCTAATTTTTTAGACTCTATCCTTAATCTCCTTCGCTTTACTTTTTATTTCAGATTTGTTATCATCTCTTCTCTTGACTTTACATCTATCCTTTTCATTGCAAATGTTCTTTTATCTTGTAGTTAATACTACATCTTAACTTTTCCCAACGGCTCAATTTATTACAAGACACTCTACTCACTAATAGACTGGACGTAAAGTTGCCTGCAACTCGGAAGCCCCTTAACCGACATCAACTGTTCTGTTCGGAGTGGTTGTTGAAATTATTTTCGTATAATTATTCCGGTATATACTTTATTTTAAGTTTTTTAATGGAATCTTTTTAAAGATTGAATATAAAATTATGTTTTCAATTATTTTTCGTTTATATATATATATATATATATATATATATATATATATACAGCAAACTCCCGACTATCCGGTTCGTGACTATCCGGCCCTCCGTACTATCCGGCCTAGTAAAAAACTGCGGAATGTTGCAAGCGGCCAAGAAAGGCAGGTTCCTGTCCGTGGGAAAGTACTGATTCATGTCAGGAAGGACCAAGTAGGGATTGCAGAATGCAATAGCAGAGCAATGACAGGTTCATGCCGGGCAGAGTGGCCTACCATATGGCTTAAGCTCCACTAGCCCTGCCCGGCAGAGCAATGACAGACAGGAAGGGAGGGTTGAGAGGTTAAGGCTTGATAACTTGTTTCGTCAGTTGTGCTTCGGATGTTAACAAGTACGGACGTTATTTGCCGCTGTTCCTGGTTACGATCGTATAGTCTTTTGGTGTGCTTCGTGTTTATTTATTGAAGATTAACGAAATGGGTGATAAACGAAAAAAGGCTGTAGCGGCTGTGGAGGAGAAACTACGTGCTATAAATCGACTGCAGTTTGGGGTAACGGCAAAAACTATTGTTTCGGAGTCAGGAGTTGGTAAAAGTACAATGAGTGACTGGAAGAAAAATCGAGCAGAAATTAGAAAGTGGTGTGCTGCCTAAGCCAGTGGAAGTGAAATGAAAAAAAAAAGAAAAACCATGGTGAAAGGTAAGGTAAAATAGTCGAGTAAGCTTTATTTTTGTGGCACCAACATTTGCCTGTTACTGGTCTGATATTGCAGGAAAAAGCATTGCGTTTTCCCAACTATTAGAAGGAGAAGATTCAGAATTTATTGCCGGTGAGGGATGGTTAGATCGCTTTAAAAAACGATTCGGTATTCGTTAGATTTCCATGTGTGGGGAGGCTTCATCTGCTGATAAAGAGGCTGTAGTTTTGTTCAAAGACTATCTTGCTAAGCTTATTCCACAGGAGGAACTTTCTCGGCAACAGTTGTACAACTTCGATGAGACCGGTTTAAATTATAAGATGCTCCATGCAAAAACGCGTGCATCAAAGAAAGAAGCCACTGCTGCGGGATACAAAAAGCAAGGAACGAGTCAACATATTGGCTTGCAGTAATGCAACCGGCAACCATAAGCGTAGGTCGACTTTAATAGTAATGTCAAACAAATCTAGTGCTTTTAAAAAACTGAAAAATCAGAAATCACTACCCCTATATCACAGGCATGAAAAGAACGCGTGGATGAATTCAGAGATCTTTAAAAGCTGGTTCAAAAATGAATTCGTACCGACTGTAGAAAAACATTTGAAAGACAACAATTTGCTGAGAAAAGCTCTGCTAATTCTTGACAACGCACCTTCACATCCTTCCATTGATGAACTCGCAGATGGAGACATCAAAGCTGAATTTTTACCACGCAGTGTGACGGCTATCTGTCAGCCGATATACCAGGTCGTCCTTGAAATGATAAAGAAAAAGTATCGCCGGTGTCATTCTTTTGGATCATAAAGTTGGACATAAACTCATGTGGGAAACTGGAGTGGAAGATGAGAACGATAAGCTTCTTTCGTTGCTGAAAAATATACCGGGCTCTGACGACGTCAATGCAGAGGGCATTACAGTATGGATGGCAAACGACGAAGTTAATGAATTAACTGACAACGATATTATAGAAATGGTGACACAGGGAGAAGTAACACAAGAAAAAGAGGAGGAGGATGGTGGGAAAAATCTCATTTCCCACATTTGGAAGGATTCAAGACGACTGAGACAGCACGGCATTACGTTATTCAGCAGGAGGAAGCGACGCCAGCTGATATCATCTGCTTGCATAAGTAGAGAGACATTGCGTCCCGGAAGAGGACTAACAGGGAGAAGCAGTCGTCTATCAAGGACTTTTTAAAAAAATTTAAAACTGTAAGTTTTGACTCTTTTATCTTATGCATAACTTTTGATATTTGTGCAATCATTTATTAATAAACAGTAAAATAAGATTTACTAATTTTTTTACGATAAGGCTTACGTTTTACGTTAATGTTTTGCTTATTTTGAAACTGTATGTACTGTATATATAAAATTTATCTTAAAATGTGTAACATATGTTTTTATTATCATGGCGGGGGGAAAGCAGGAAGTGAGTATATATTTATAGAACTCTGGCCTATCTGGCTTTTTCGTTATCCGGCCTACCCTTCCGCCACATTAGGCCGGATAGTCGGGAGTTTACTGTATATATATTTGTGTGTGTGTGTGTGTGTGTGTGTGTGTGTATTAGTTAAAAATATTACTACAGAAATAAATTAAAAATAATGGGTTAATAAGAAATCTTGAAGCCACTTTGAATTTGAGTACAATCTTAAAAGTCATATAAAGTGAGAGGTCACTGTATATTTTTTAAATGAAGACAATAACAGGAAAAAGTGTGACATTCTATGAATAATTTCAAAGAAAAGAAGAACACATGAATGCAAATGGATAGAATTTAATTCATCTATACAAACAATTCTCTGAAATCAAATTAAAGTAACAAAAATTGATAATATAAACGAGTACAGAGAGATAAATACACGTATGATAATACTGGAAATTGTTTTTTATACATACAGGTCTCCCTGAAATCAGAGTTGGACAAATTTGTAATTACAATTATCTGAAATGTAATTACAATGTAATTGTATATAATTAATTATAGTTAGAATTACATACCGAAAAAAATATAAAAATCTGATAGCACTGTGGCCGGAATCACACCCAACCCATTATTTGGCGAAATTTTTGTTCTTGAATGTGTGTAACTGTAATTAATTATATGCATTTAAATTGTAATTACATTGGAGATATTTGCAATTACAAATTTGCCCAACTCTGCCTGGAACCATAGAATAGCATACAAAATATGAGAGTTACAGCAAAATCTATAATGCCGCGACCTACGTTATATACGGCTGGTGCATGACGTTTAAAACGTCACATGGAGTGGATCATTTTTAAACGGTGATTGGTGCAAAACGGTGGGTGCGCCGCTTTGCACCAATCGTCGTGTAAAAATGATCCACTTCATGTGACGTTTTAAACGTCATGCACCGGCCGTGTATAACGTAGGTCGCGATAATGCCAACACTACTAGCGTCACTAGTGACAAGGAGAAGAAACTAACAAGCTTCCGAAATTTACCTATGTATGGTATCTGTTTATGCGCTATGTTTTTAATATCTATTTTTTCTCTTCGAGGCAGACGATCCTCTTCAAATTGACTATCGGTGAGTTGTTTCTTTTTAAACGACTTCATTTTTATTCTTCCTTTTATTATTATTGAAACAACAATTCTTTTCAGAATTTTTTTAGTATGTCTAACTATGTTAAAATATGTCAGACATAAATACAGTGTGGTTATAATATAAGTATCTCTATTTATAGCTGTCTGAAGCTTGAAGGAATAACCCGAATGAAACCAAAATCGGTGCACTTACTATTCGAGAAGGGAACAATAAAAACAAATAATTGCAATGATCGCCCACAGATGGTATTTTTGAGTGTGAAATGTAATGTGTAATACCTGAATAATGAATTAAGGCGTCAAACCGGATGGCACACTTAATTTATTGGAAAATGTCACAGTGATTGTGGTTACACTTTCGCATGGCGGTACCGATCATGTTCAGGTTCCACATGGCCATTGTGCTGGAAGACACAATCCAGGAGGTGCACAAAGTGCTCATCTGTGGAATGTAACGCATCAGAAGTGATGTTTCGCACATGTCGTGATATGCGGTAAAGTCATTGAGGTTTGCGACATCTGTACGGTACACAATATTACACATTACATTTCACACTCAAAAGCACCATCTGTCGGCAATTATCGCAATTAATTTTTTTATTGTTCTATTCTTCTTCCCCCTTCTCGAATAGTAAGTACACCGATTTTGGTTTCATTCCGGTTATTCGTTCAAGCTACAGACAGTTCCAAATAGAGATACTTATATTATAACCACCCGGTATATGTCTTATCTGGCATACAAATAAGAATTCAAAACTTTTGTTTTTTGCTTTTCCTACAAAGTTGAAACCTAAACATGTAACATTAAAAAAAAGAACGATCATAATAAGATAGACGTTCAAAAGCAGAAATATCCCGTGTAGGAGAAGTTTCATCCCCCTTGTCACTACATGCGCAGCGATCGTCCTCACCACGTGGTACCATCACGCTCTACGATAGTATCTCATCCATTAAAATCTCATACAAACACATACATTTATATTAGAAGTCAATGGTCCTATCTTGTATGTTTATCTATGCCTGAAACTTACCTACCAAGATTAACTGTTAATTTCTCAGCTAGTATTAAATGTAACCAGTGGGGATTGCAGTGCGAGGATTTCGCACTGCAATCTAGTATTTTTTTTTATCAATATGTAATATTTATTAGATGCAGGTTTAAACTTCTAAAGAAAAAGTAAATATGAAAATATCTGCAAACAACATTTAGCTTTTAGTCAAGCCAGAATATCATCTAATTTATTCCATCAAAGTTAGAGTAAAATCTGATCCAAGATTGCAAAAGGTACGCGCGCGAGAAAAAAAAATTAACAATCGTATATTAACCGCATTAGAGGATGACGTTATCCGCTTTGGGAAAAAACATTTCAATTTCACTTTTTAATCATATATAATAATTAATAAAATAAAATAAATATAATAAATACAATAATAATCATCATAAAAATAAAATAAACCCATGCGGTGTTTCTTACAATCATTGCTGAGCATCATATAATGTGGTATTTTATTTTTGTGGCAACAGTAATTTTTGGAAAACCTTTCATTTCTTTTATGAAACAAATGCCGATTTAATTTTTAATTATCAGCAAATTTTAATCACAAAACATGTTTTAGGAAAATGTAAGTGTACTATGTCAGAAGCCTGTTCAAAATCCTTTCATATAGTATCTCATTCGTCGTTCTGTATTTCGTATTTTCTTAGAAAAAGGGATGTTGACAGGAGAAATAATATATATGATTGTGTCATCTTTACACAGCGAGAAGTTTTAGACAGCGTATAGACCAAATACTGTGACGTCATTAAATTGTTATCTGGGCTTTCTTTTTCAAAGACTCTACGGCTAGTCTGATCTTTTTATTGCTCTTGAAAGCGTTCGAAGTAAAGCACTCAAAATTAGCAAAAGAAATTCTCCCCAAGGGGAGGTGATAAACATGTCAGGAACCCTCCTGACATTTTAACCCCTCTCCTCCTCAAACTTCTGCACTAATGTCGCTTTTTCCTGTCAAGTTTATTTTGTATATTCTTCCAACGTATTCAGTTATTGGCCAGGGAGAAATGTCATACGCACTTCCAAATTTCGAAATTGAGTTCTTTAGAACAAGCTTGGCTAGCCTTTTAGTAAGCAGGGATGCACTTTAGATGGTGGCAAAACAACGACTACATCAAACAACCCGTAAATGCTCCGCGCTCCGCCGCGTTGGTGTATATTAACTTTTAAGCTCAACACCGATTGCTGGCATATAAGCGAGGTATTGCTCCCAAACAGCAAAGTTATTTTACTGTTTTTCCGAGGAGTTTCAAACTAATTAACAAGGAAAAGGGAAGATAAGGGAAGTTCCGCACCCCGCCGCGTTGGTGTATATTAACTTTTAAGCTCAACACCAATTGCTGGCATATAAACGAGGTATTGCTCCCAAACAGCAAAGTTATTTTACTGTTCTTCGGAGGAGTTTCAAACGAATTAACAAGGAAAAGGGAAGACTCTGCTTTTTCTGTTTACTAAGCATAAAGCTAGCAAAACCCCATGAAAGAACTTTCAGTGGACGCCGATAAGTAAGCCAGCAATCGGTCCGAACATGCTTATAAAGATAAGAAATTCTCGAGGTCTGCTTGTTTTCTTTGTCATCCCGTTAAAAGTGCCCCTGTATTCAACAATAGGTATTGATCTGCTTTGTTCTATTTTTGTAGTAAAGAGACTTCTTCTAATGAAGAATCCAATAATCTCTTCCATCTTTTTCTACAGAACTGGCGGACAATAACTGAGGGGAAAAGAGTGTTTGCTAGATATTTAAAACTGTTCTGTATTTTAAAATGCGCTGCGTCATTGTCGATATTTTAACCACCATCTTCTAAAAGTTAAAATGGTAAGATAGGTTCGTGGCATTAAGACATTTTGATTAACGTGCTTTCTATAATATCATTTAACAGGAATGAAAAGTGATATTCCATGTCACTGAGTGGAGGAATTTCACCATCATTGACTACATTCGGGCAACCGAATGCCCCGAACGACTCATAGGAGTATTTTCAGCGAAGTTTGGAGTCAAAAATGCCCCCCCCCCCTCACACACACACACACACACAACCCGTAACCAATGAACTTTAAAAAATTTCTATTTCTTTGCAAATATTCTTCAGCAACTCGATATGTACGCCCTTCTTCCTTGGTGTTGATCATCCAGAACGTAGGATCTAGTCCTCAATTTATTATCTGGAATACCCAATGATCCGGATTGATTGCGTTCGTAGCAAAAAAAAGTTATTGAAAGTGCCTTTTTTGTACGAAAAAATTAGACAAAGTTTACTTTGTATATTCTTCAAACTTGTCCACTTATTCATCCGCTAGCAATGCCACAATTACTTCAAATTTTCGAAATTGAACTCTTTAGATCAGTTCTGTCTAGCGTTTTAGTTAAGCAGGAACGCACCTTATATGGTGGCAAACAATCAAAGGCGCCATTACTTATGGAAACATGCATCAGTATTATCTCACTATAGTAGTGGTATCGTTATACAAGCGTCTACGTACAGAATACTCGTATGTCTCAAAGAGATGAAAAAAAAAAAAAACAGATTGCATAAAAAAACATACAGTAAATTTAGTATTATATTTTCCTGATGAGGGAGGAACTATCTCAAAGTATTTTTCTGGGAAAGAAGCCAAAAAGCTTAATGACAATTTCGATAAAAATACGCTTGCATACAATATTGATTTTCCGCAAAATATCTTAAAGTATCTTTAGCAAAGTATCTAAATGTCTTATTAATTTATTGTATATTCTTCAAATTGATTTTTTTTTAAATCAAGTAACAGAAAACATTACAAGGGCTCTAATAAAATCTACCTCAAAGAGCACTATGGCACCCCTGGGCGCCATGAGCATCGGTTGGGCAGCCCTAAATTAGACTATAAATAACAAAATACACAATTAACATCAATATGTGGAAATACATGCTGTTTTTGTATGTCAATATAAACGTATAGATTTAGAATTCTATAGATAGTCAACAAAAAGACACTATACAAGATGTGCTTATAAATTAAAAAATAATAACATTTTTATTTTTGGACTTATTTTAATAAGAAACTCAGAAGAACAAAATATTTTTTTAATATTAATTACGGAAAAACAAACACAATAAACAATAGCAAATTACTAATTGAATGACATGCCTAATATTATTAACCAATTCGCGACGAGCGTTTTTTACAGAATTTTTAATCTTTTACCACCGGTTTTTCAAAATAGAAATTTTCGGCTAATTGAATCGCAGAAATGCTAGCATTAAATAAGGCAAATCTTACAATAAAATGTAATTGGTGGGATTAATCGAGGATTCTGAGCATCTTATGCGTCACGTATACGTGTCGCTCGTTCCCAAGGGGTTAAGCAAAATTTGTTTATATATGTCCCTATTTTGGTAAAACTTTATGATTATTTGATACGTCTGTAATGAAAAACCCAAATAATAAGTAGAAAGAAAGTAATTCAAAAATTTTTCCCTTTAAATGTTTAAATTGAACCACTTGGATGGTTATTGCGCTAAACAAAATTCCTTGATACCATGAATATGCCACATAAATGTTATGTAATTACATTAAATACTAGCTGAGAAACTGATATTTAATCGTAGTAGATAGGTTTGGGGTCATCCTGTATTCTCCCCTTTAAAATTCGCAAGAGTACTTATAAAATGTGCGTTCAGTTTAGTTCCTGATAAACTAGATCTGTTTACAAAATCGTCGCTTTCATTTTCCGGGCGATGTCTTGCAGCAAAACAGCTTGGCCTGCAGGTAGCTTGAAAAAAGCATCTTCCGTGATTAGGCGCCATCCCATTTGCGACTGCAAAATAAATTTTATACATTGAAATGTTATTTAAGAGCCTACACTAGTCACGGGAAGAAACGCTCAAGCTAACGTTAATTCTAGCGCGATTTCTCGCTCGCATTTTAATATTTAAAAAAATTTTTTTTTTGCATAGGATAGCTCAGGTCAATCTCCAACGTTGTTAGTTTTTACTTTTTCAATTTTTGTTGCAGTTTTTTTTTATAAGTGGGCATTTTCAATTTTGGAACCGGTTGGATCCGGTTCTGAAAGTGAAAGTACCCTTATATAAAATAACTGGAACCGAAATCGAAAAAGTAAAAACTATCAACGATGGCGATTGACCTTAGCTATCCTATACAAAAAAAAGCATTTAAAGATATTAAAATGCGAGCGAGAAATCGCTCTAGAACCTTCCCATAGACTTAACATTAGCTTGAGCGTTTTTTCGCATGACTGATGTAGGCTCTTAAGGGAAAGTTTAGTAACTTTGGCCAAAATAATAATAATAATAATAATAATAATAATAATAATAAATAAGAACGAAAAATCATGCATCCGACATAGATTATGAAACACTTTCCAACACTAACAGAATATTAATTAATAAGAAATTTAATTTTTTCATACGCTGAAATGAGACATCTAAATAAGCGATTGCGTATCTAAATAAGCGTGTATGTGTGTTAAAAATGATCTACTTTTACGTATTTACAGTGATAAGATTTTTAGTTATGACTATTTATATTCATTAAAAAATGTAAAATGTTGAAGTTTTTTACTATTTTATTTACATTGTTAATGAAATAATTTTGACCTAAGAGTAAATTATTTTTAAAATACATATGTGCTTATTATCTATATCAAATTTCATAACAATCCATACATACGTTCTCAAGATATCATGCGCGCAATGACTTAAGGAGTAAAAAAAAGAGTAATTTTAATTTCAACAATGCACACATTCTGTAAATGACTAGTCAGTTTCTAATGGTATTATATTAAAAAGCACAATCTGTTTAATCAATAGTCAAAATTTTGTAAATATATAACAAATTATAACACCTCGTAATTATATGCTTAATTTAGTTGCTAAAAGGCGTTAAATAAAAAGATTATAAACAATAAAATAAGTTTCATTAGACTGCTGACATGTTTCAGCTCAATCTGAGACATTATCAAAATAAATAAGAATATCCTATAATTGCACGAAGTTATTTGAAACGCTATCATTTAATTTTTCGTGTATTTTCAAAATTACGCACGTTATCTTTTATTTTTTAAAGAGTATTCTATAATTGCACGGTCTATAAAGTTATTTGAAACGTTATCATTTAATTTTTTGTGTATTTTTAAAATTACGCACGTTATCTTTTATTTATTTTTTTAAATATATTGTATAATTGCATGGTCTATGAAGTTATTTGAAACGCTATCATTTATTTTTTCGGAAATTTTTAAAATTGCGCACGTTATCTTTTATTTTTTAAAGAATATTCTATAATTGCACGGTCTGTGAAGTTATTTGAAACGCTATCATTTAAATATTCGTGTATTTTTAAAATTACGCACGTTATCTTTTATTTTTTAAAGGATATTCTGTAATTAAACGGTCTATGAAGTTATTTGAAACGCTATCATTTAATTTTTCGTGTACTTTTAAAATTGCGCACGTTATCTTTCATTTTTTAAAGAATATTCTATAATTGCACGGTCTATGAAGTTATTTGAAACGCTATCATTTAATTTTTCGTGTGTTTTTAAAATTACGCAAGTTATCTTTTATTTTTTAAAGAATATTCTATAATTGCACGGTCTATGAAGTTATTTGAAACGCAACCATTTAATTTTTCGTGTATTTTTAAAATTACGCACGTTATCTTTTATTTTTTACTTCGATGTTAATTTACATATTTGTAACCCTGAAGACACTCGAGCCGCAACTTTGTTAAGTTAAATGATGCTGCATCCTTACATATTGTATTTTGACGTGTTACAATCTCTATGGTTTCTCTTATAAAAAAATTATTAAAGAAGACGGATCAAAGAATTATTATATTGGCATGACAAGCAGGAACTTTGGTTACAGAAAAAAGGAACATACAGCTGATATTAAGTATAATAGAAAAACCACAGCTCTGGCAAGAATATATCAAGAAGAAACCACCCAAATAAATTTCAATGAAAGTAAAATAATTTTCCTCCGCAATCTGTACTATCAACCCATTATAAGAGAAACCATAGAGATAGTGACACGTAAAAAAACAATATGTAGCGATGCAGCATCATTTAACTTACCAAAATTGTGGCTCGAGTTACTCCATGGTTATAAATATAGAAATAAACATCCAAGTAAAATATATCTATCTATATGACGCGCGTAATTTTAAAAAGTACGTGGAAAATTAAATGATAGCATTTCACATAACTTCCTAGAACGTGCAATTATAGAATATTCTTTTTTGTTTTGATAATGGCTCAGATTGAGCTGAAACATGTCAATAGTCTAATAAAACTTATTTTACTGTTTATAATATTTTTATTTTAAGCTTTTTAATAATTAAAAGAAGTATATAATTTTATTTTTATACATATAAAGGTTTTGAAGATACACTAATTCAAACCTTGATTGATTCTCTTGATTTTCATTGCGTTGAAAAGGTACAAGATCTCTTTTAAAGAAAACATTGTAAATTACCTGCAACCGTTCAGATATCATTTCTTGTATGTCGTAATGTACATGCCACAATTCCACTTCTTTCCAAGCTTGATCTGTGTTGCAGGGGTCATCCATGTAGCCTCGACAAACGATGTCACAGGCTACTTTCGAATTGTTATCCATATCCTTAAAACTGCCCGAAAGATTTTCCGATGACTCAGCCAATTCTGGTTTCGGAGCAACGCAGTCACGGAAGAACTAAAATAAAATCAAAATTTATAAAAATAATTCATTTTTTTACAATCATTAATTTTACACAGAAAAGTTAGTATCATTTTTTAAAAAAATCAAAAAAATTTTATGCGTTGCAATTCTTTTCTAACCGCGATCACCTTTCCAGCACTTTCCACCTCTCTCTTGTTAATGATACAGTTAATAATTTGTTCACCACCCCTCTCGATACTCTTCCCGAAATCCAACCGCTATATATAACATCATCAAAAACCTCACGAACCGCAAAGCATATGGGTATGATATTATAACTAACAATCATCTCAAACATTAACCTACTAACTATCATTTAAGACATTTCTGGAACAGTTTTGCAAAATCTGAGGAAATGCTTTCATATGAATTCCCTAAATGTCTGATTCAGTTTTTCAATTTTTTTATAATTCATTTTTTTTTTCAGTATAGGGGTCTTGGAAACCTAGAGAAATAACCTTGGCGAGAGAAGAAAATTTGGCAAAAAAATTTCTGCCAATCTATTCCTATTTTCTTATACACAAGCAATCATCATATATATTTTATCTGTTGTCAACATCCTTTTTTCTATACACATACAACGATGAAGGAGGTATCATTCGAAAAGTATTTGAACAAATTTCTGAGATAACACACCCACATTTCGTTAAAATGTGTTGTTTAATTAAAAAAAAATTCGTTAATTAAAAATTAGTGCTAAAACGTAGCAGGAAATAATCTCAAAGATTGCAGTGCGAAAGCTTCGCACGTGTCCTTCTGTATATATTATTTCTGTTGTCAACATCCCTTTTTCTATGAATTTACGAAACACACAACAACGAATGAGGTATCAATCGAAAGGTTTTTGAAGCGGCTTCTGACATAATACACTCACATTTCGTTAAAACATGTTTTTTTGATTAAAAATTGTTGTTAATTAGAAATATATAGTCAGCATTGTTTTTATAAATGAAATGAAAGGTTTTCCTCAAATTAGTGACGCCATAAAAATAAAATACCGCATTACATGATGCTCAACAATTATTATAAACAATAAATAGTTACAAACAAGATAAAGTATGATTTCTCCGCACGGGTTTATTTTACATTTACGGTTAAAAAGCAAAACTGAAATTGAAATTTTTAGAAGAAAAAGACACCGTCGATCGATCGAAGCAGTGGTATCTCACATGCAGAATAAAAGATATGCTTTGTTATATTAGATTAAGTTGCGTTTTAAATGCATTCAATTTATTTTTCTTTGTTTCATGTTTTTCAAGAAGTGGATGACGTCATATTCTAATGCAGTTAAAATGCAGTTCCTTCAGGGTACCATTTTCTGATCAACACTTTAACTTATTTTTTAACGATATACCTCGTAATATGTTATCTTACCTTGCTTTATATGCGGACGATACCACTAATTACGCATCAGCACAGCATCCTTTAATTTTATACAGAAATCTGCAAAGACAACTTGACATGTTCATGGACTGGTGCAACCACTGACGTGTTAAAATTAATGAATCCAAAACTGCTGCTATTTACATTTTTAGAACTATCTCCAACCCCGATAGATTAAGATGTGGAATCCCTGGTCAAGGAATTTTGCCGACTTTTATTTTGGTGCGCCTCTCAGAATCGCGCCAATGATCTAGGAAAAACAACTAAATCCAGCAATTTAACTACTGCCGGGTTACCATAACAGAAATCATGATCCCCAAAATTTGGCGACTTTTTCCCTTTTTTTTAACCGATTAAAAAATAAAAAATCCGTGACCAGGGATTCCACATCATAGACCATATTCTTAACATAAGAGGTAAGGTCGCCGGAGCTTCCAGATAATCACTCCTTAAAAATCACTTTCTCTCTATTCGCAATAAAACACTAATATCCAAAACCCGATCTACGATTTCATACGCAAATCTAGTATGAAGAACTAGTCTAAAATTCATAATAGAAATTTAAGAACCATCAGAAATGAATGCAGCACAGGGACACAAAAAAAGAATTCGGTTACAGTACTGTACATGAACAATAACTGCTGGTAATAGTTAGAAATCATAGCAGAATTTATATTACGACTTTTAGAAACTGATATATTTCATAAATTATATTTTACCCCCCCCCCCCTTCCCCACATACATGGCTTAGATACGTGGACGACGTTTTCATCATATGGCAACATACGGATACCTTGCTTGATAACTTCCTTGCTCAAATCAATAACCTTGATTCTCAGATTAAATTCATTTTAGAAGAGGAACAGAAGGGGACACTTCCTTACTTGGACGTGCTGTTAAGCAAAACCCGTCATGGCATAGAGCCGCACTGTATATAGAAAACTAATAGCCAATCAATCGATTATCCCACATAATTCTAAAGCACCTTTTTCATACAAAGTTTCTGCATTCAGGCATTTTATTAAGAGAGCCTTTACAGTCTGTACTCCAGATCATTTAACTAGTGAAATAAATAAAATACATGAAATAGCAAGAGACAACGGATATAAAGAAAGCACTATTAATAAAGTAATTACAAGCATAGAGAAGAAGGAGAAGAAAAACTTTAATAAACAAAATTCAAAGTTATCTACTTTACAATATTCCCCTTGGTTCTTTAAAAGATTTAAATATAGCAAATTCAATATATGTCTTATCGCAAAACCATCCATAAAATTAAAAAGCATATATTGTAAGAAAATAGACCCAATAGAACCATATCAACTATCAGGTGTTTATGAAATCCCGTTCGCCAGAGCAGATGGAACATTACAATGTTATATAGGACTGAACACTAAAAAGTTTAAAACAAGATTAAAGAGCATATGGGAGATATTAAATATAAAGAAGTACTACAGCATTGCAAGACTACTTAGAACCGAGACTTTAAAAATAGTAAAATAATTCATCCATTCAGACTTTATTTCTCATCTATTATCCGTGAATCAACAGAAATCCATATAAGCGTAACGTGAACATTTGCAATGAATCCGCTTCATTTGAATTACCTAAAATTTGGCACAAGGTACTTTACAGTTTTAAAAAAGAAATAGGGAAATATTAAATTTCACGTTTATAGTTGACTATTTTAAAAAGCTGCTTTTATACATATATGATTTCGTGATTTAAAAAATATTGTGTTTATCGTAGTATATCTTGATAATGGCGCCGTTGCAGCGTTGAAACATATGTCGATATTTAAAGTGAAATGTTTTTATAAGCCTTTTTGTGTTTCTCTTTGTATCACTTAAGCATTTTATCTATATTTTAAATATAATTAGTGATGTTATTATGTGATTATGAAAAAATATTAGTTTAAAATTTACATATATGTATCGAAATTGATGCACTTCTCTTAAAGCTATAGTCTTGAAATGCTATGGTGTCTGCCCATTCAGAGTCGAATCCTTCAGGCTGCAAACAGCAAAAAAAAAATAAAATAAAATAAACGTAATATATGTAAGAACGTTATTCTAAATTATTACTTTTTAAAATGTATAGATATTGAAAATTTCTTTAGTTTCTCTTCTCAATTTTTGAAAATTAAATTACTAAAATTCTCGACGCTGTTATGGCAAAGTGGATAAGAGAATGGATGCGAAATCCTTGGTGATTCCTTGCGCATGCACGAATCCTCCCGATTGCGAACCTATTTTTTTTTATGATTTATCAAGGAACAGACATCTGTAAAAATGCTATTCTAAATTATTACTATTTAAATTTTATATGTAATGAGAATTTGTTTAGTTTCTTTTGAGTATTTTTCCCCAAGTTGGGGAAATTAAATTTTCCGTATTTTGTATGCAGTCGTGGCCGAGTGGTTATGGCGGTGTACCAAAATTCCATTTTCTTTCCACCGTTGAATTTTGAATCCTGCCGACTGCGAGCGCCTTTTTTTAAATTTCTTTTTTTTTTTTGTGGTTTATCAAGAATCAGAAAAGGAATTTAAAAACGAAATATCTTTAAAAATGTTATTGTAAAATATTTCAGTTTAAATTTTATATATAATGAGAAATTCTTTAGTTTCTTTTGAGTATATTTTCCCAATTTCTGGAAATTAAATTTTCACTATTTTATAAGCAGTCGTGGCCGAGTGGTTAAGGCGATGGACTCGAAATCCATTGGGGTTTACCCGCGCCGATTCGAGCCCCACCAGTGGCTGAGAGGTTGTGCTCTCGAAGCTGGTAGACGGGAAGTGCTGGGTTCGATCCCAATCGCGCCCGTCGGCCTAATCGTTCGGAGTTTTCGTGGTTTTCTTCGAGCCGTGGATTTATCCATGCGTAAATACGGATTAGGTTCCCTTAGAAAGACCCCCACGAAGGGCACTCCCCCCGGGCCTATATCCCTAGTGTAGATAATTGGCCGTCAATAATCAACCCAACCCAACCCGCGCCGATTCGAATCCTGCCGACTGCGAAACTCTTTTTTTATGGTTTATCATGAAACAGAAAACGAATGTAAAAACATAATATACGTAAAAATGCTATTCTAAGTTATTACAATTCAAATTTTACATATAATGAGCATTTGTTTAGTTTGAGAATCTTTTCCAAGTTCTTTAAGTTAAATTTTCTTTATGTTGTGCGCAGTCATGGCCGAGTAGTTAAGGCGATGGGCTCAAAAACAGTTGGGGTTTCCTCTCGCAGGTTCTAATCCTGCCGATTGCGAACCTCTTTCCTTTTTTTATGATTTATCATGGAACAGAAATCTGTAAAAATGCTATTGTAAATTATTACTATTTAAATTTTATATGTAATGAGAGTTTGTTTAGTTTCTTTTGAGTATTTTTCCCCAAGTTCTGCAAATTAAATTTTACGTGTTTTGTATGCAGTCGTGGTTTAGTGGTTATGGCGATGTACCAGAATTCTATTCGGATTTCACTGTTCAGTTTCAAATCCTGCCGACTGCGCGCGTCTTTTTTATCTTTTCCTTTTTTATGGTTTATAAAGAAACAGAAAAGAAATTTAAAAACGTATCTGTAAAAATGTTATTGTAAAATATTTCAGTTTAAATTTGATATATAATGAGAATTTCTTTAGTTTCTTTACAGTATATTTTCCCAAGTTCTGGATATTAAATTTTCACTATTTTATAAGCAGTCGTGGCCAAGTGGTTAAGGCGATGTTCTCGAAATCCATTGGGGGTTTCCCGCGCAGTGTCGAGTCCTCCCGATTGCGAACCTCTTTCTTTTTTTATGGTTTATCATGGAACAGATCTGTAAAAATGCTTTTCTAAATCATTACTATTTTAATTTTATATGTAATGATGATTTGTTTAATTTCTTTTGAGTATTTTTTCCCAAGTTCAGGAAATTAAGTTTTCCGTGCATTGTATGCAGTCGAAGCCGAGTGGTCATGGCGATGTACCAGAATTCCATTCGGATTTCAGCCCCACCAGTGGCTGAGAGGTTCTGCTCTCGAAGCTGGTAGACTAGAGGTGCTGGGTTCGATCCCAATCGCGCCAGTCTTCCTAATCGTTCGGAGTTTTCGTGGTTTTCTTCGAGCCTTGGATTTATCCATGCGTAAATACGGGTTAGGTTCCCTTAGAAAGACCCCCACGAAGGGCACCCCCCCCGGGCCTATATCCCAAGTGTAGATAATTGGCAGTCAATAATCAACCCAACCCATTCGGATTTCACTGTTCAGTTTCGAATACTGCCGATTGCAAGCATCTTTTTTTTTCTTTTCTTTTTTTTTTTTATGGTTTATGAAGAAACAGAAAAGGAATTTAAAAACGTAATGTCTGTAAAAAAGTTATTTTAAAATATTTCAGTTTAAATTATATATATAAAGAGAATTTCTTTATTTTATTTTGCTTATATTTTCCCAAGTTTTGGAAATTAAATTTTCCCTCTTTTGTACGCAATTGTGGCAGAGTGGTTAAGGCGTTGGACTCGAAGTCCATTGGGGTTTCCGCTGGGTTCGATCCCAATCGCGCCCGTCGGCCTAATCGTTCGGAGTTTTCGTGGTTTTCTTCGAACCGTGGATGTATCCATGCGTAAATACGGGTTAGGTTCCCTTAGAAAAACCCCCACGAAGGGCACTCCCCCCGGGCCTCTATCCCTAGCGTAGATAATTGGCCGTCAACAATCAACCCAACCCAACCCTTAGAAAGACCCCCACGAAGGGCACTCCCCCCGGGCCTATATCCCAAGTGTAGATAATTGGCCGTCAATAATCAACCCAACCCAACCCATTGGGGTTTCCAATCCTGCCGACTGCGAACCTCTTTTTTCTTTTCTTTTTTTATGGTTTATCACGAAAAAGAAAAGGAATTTTAAAAGGTTATATCTGTAAAAATGTTATTGAAAAATATTTCAGTTTAAAATTTATATATAATGAGAATTTCTTTAGTTTCTTTTGAGTATATTTCCCAAGTTCTGGAAATTAAATTTTCACTATTTTGTAAGCAGTCGTGGCCGAGTAGTTAAGGCGATGGACTCGAAATCCGTTGGGGTTTCCCCGCGCATGTTCTAATCTTGCCGATTGCAGGCCTCTTTTCTTTTTTTATGATTTATCATGGAACAGAAATCTGTAAAAAGCTATTCTAAATTATTACTATTTAAATTTTATATCTAATGAGAATTTGTTTAGTTTCTTTTGAGTATTTTTTTCCAAGTACTGGAAATTAAATTTTCTGCGTTTTGTATGCAATCTTGGCCGCGTGTTAATGTCGGTGGACCGGAAATCTATTGGGATTTAGCCGTACAGTTTCGAACCCTGCCGACAGCGAGCGTCTTTTTTTTTCTTCTTCTTTATGGTTTATCAAGAAACAGAAAAGGAATTTGAAAATTTAATATCTGTAAAAATGCTATTCTAAATTATTACTATTTAAATTATATATGTAATTAGAATTTGTTTAGCTTCTTTTGTTCCCAAGTTTTTGAAATTAAATTTTCCCTGTTTTTTTACGGGCCCCACCAGTGGCTGAGAGGTTGTGCTCTCGAAACTGGTAGACGGGAGGTGCTGGGTTCGATCCCAATCGCGCCCGTCGGCCTAATCGTTCGGAGTTTTCGTGGTTTTCTTCGAGCCGTGGATTTATCCATGCGTAAATACGGATTAGGTTCCCTTAGAAAGACCCCCACGAAGGGCACTCCCCCCGGGCCTATATCCCTAGTGTAGATAATTGGCCGTCAATAATCAACCCAACCCTGTTTTTTACGCAGTCATGGTGCAGTGATTAAGGTGATGGACTCGATGGTTAAAGTGATGGCTAAGGTGATGGACACGAAATCCAATGGGGTTTTCAATCCTGCCGACTGCGAACCTCTTTTTTTTCTTTTCTTTTTTATGGTTTATCATGGAAAAGAAAGGGAATTTTAAATCTTTATATCTGTAAAAATGTTATTGAAAAATATTTCAGTTTAAATTTTATATATAATGAAAATTTTTTTAGATTCTTTTGAGTATATTTTCCGAAGAACTGGAAATTAAATTCTCAGTTTGGAAGCGGTCGTGGTCAAGTGGTTAAGGCGATGGACTCGAAATCCATTGGGGATTACGATTGCGAACCTCTTTTCTTTTTTATGGTTTATCATGGAACAGATATCTGTAAAAATGCTTTTCTAAATTATTACTATTTAAATTTATATGTAATGAGAATTTGTTTAGTTTCTTTTGAGTATTTTTTCCCAAGTTCAGGAAATTAAATTTTCCGTGCATTGTATGCAGTTAAGGCCGAGTGGTCATGGCGATGTACCAGAATACCATTGGGATTTCACAGTTCAGTTTTGGGATTAGGTTCCCTTAGAAAGACCCCCACGGAGGGCACTCCCCCCGGGCCTATATCCCTAGTGTAGATAATTGGCCGTCAATAATCAACCCAACCCAACCCGACTGCGAGCGTCTTTTTTTTTTTTTTTTTATGGTTTATCAAGAAACAGAAAAAGAATTTAAAAACGTAATATCTGTAAAAATGTTATTTTAAAATATTTCAGTTTAAATTTTATATATAATGAGAATTTCTTTATTTTCTTTTGCATATATTTTCCCAAGTTTTGGAAATTAAATTTTTAGTATTTTGAAAGCAGTCGTGGCTGAGTGGTAAAGGCGATGGACTCGAAATCCATTGGGGTTTCCCCGCGCAGGTTCGAATCCTGCCGACTGCGAAACTCTTTTTTTATGTTTATTATGAAACAGAAAACGAATGTAAAAACATAATATCTGTAAAAATGCTATTCTAAGCTATTACTATTTAAATTTTACATATAATGAGCATTTGTGTAGTTTGAGAATCTTTTCCCAAGTTCTTTAAGTTAAATTTTCCTTGTGTCGTGCGCAGTCGTGGCTGAGTAGTTAAGGCGTTGGACTCAAAAACCGTTGGGGTTTCGTCGCGCAGGTTCTAATCCTTCTGATTGCGAACCTTTTTTTCTTTTTTTATGATTTGTCATGGAACAGAAATCTGTAAAAATGCTATTCTAAATTATTACTGTTTAAATTTTATATGTAATGAGAATTTGTTTCTGGAAATTAAATTTTACGTGTTTTGTATGCAGTCGTGGTTTAGTGGTTATGGCGATGTACCAGAATTCTATTCGGGTTGGGTTGATTATTGACGGCCAGTTATCTACACTTGGGATATAGGCCCGGTGGGAGCGCCCTTCATGGGGGTCTGTCTAAGGGAACCTAATCCGTATTTACGCATGGATAAATCCACGGCTCGAAGAAAACCACGAAAACTCCGAACAATTAGGACGACGGGCGCGATATGGATCGAACCCAGCACCTCCCGTCTACCAGCTTCGAGAGCATAACCTCTCAACCACTGGTGGGGCTAGAATTCTATTCGGATTTCACCGTTCAGTTTCGAATCCTGCCGACTCCGCGCGTCTTTTTTATCTTTTCCTTTTTTATGGTTTATCAAAAACAGAAAAGGAATTTAAAAACGTATAATATCTGTGAAAATGTTATTGTAAAATATTTCAGTTTAAATTTTATATATAATGATAATTTCTTTAGTTTCTTTTGAGTATATTGTCCCAAGTTCTGGAAATTAAATTTTCCCTCTTTTTTACGTAATTGTGGCAGAGTGGTTAAGGCGATGGACTCGAAATCCATTGGGGTTTCCAATCCTGCCAACTGCGAACCTCTTTTTACTTTACTTTTTTTATGGTTTATCATGGAAAATAAAAGGAATTTTAAAACGTTATATCTGTAAAGATGTTATTGAAAAATATTTCAGTTTAAATTTTATATATAATGAGAATTTCTTTAGTTTCTTTTGAGTATATTGTCTCAAGTTCTGGAAATTAAATTTTCCCTCTTTTTTACGTAATTGTGGCAGAGTGGTTAAGGCGATGGACTCGAAATCCATTGGGGTTTCCAATCCTGCCGACTGCGAACCTCTTTTTACTTTACTTTTTTTATGGTTTATCATGGAAAATAAAAGGAATTTTAAAACGTTATATCTGTAAAGATGTTATTGTAAAATATTTCAGTTTAAATTTTATATATAATGAGAATTTCTTTAGTTTCTTTTGAGTATATTGTCCGAAGTTCTGGAAATTAAATTTTCCCTCTTTTTTACGTAATTGTGGCAGAGTGGTTAAGGCGATGGACTCGAAATCCATTGGGGTTTCCAATCCTGCCGACTGCGAACCTCTTTTTACTTTACTTTTTTTATGGTTTATCATGGAAAATAAAAGGAATTTTAAAACGTTATATCTGTAAAGATGTTATTGAAAAATATTTCAGTTTAAATTTTATATATAATGAGAATTTCTTTAGTTTCTTTTCAGTATATTTTCACAAGTTCTAGAAATTAAATGTTCACGATTTTGTAAGCAGTCGTGGCAAAGTGGTTAAGGGGCCGCTTCACAGATTTCTTTTTCCGTTTCTCATAAAATACTCGTCTTGGTCAGTTGTATGTAGGCGTCACTATGTGCAAATGATTGACAGAAAAATTCTCCAATTAGAACAGAACAGTTTAAACAGGGATCAGATATCACTGTTGGGTACCGATTATATGAGGCGTACATTTCGTTTTGAAGGGAGGGGGGGGGGAGGGGGAATCTGCCCTCTTCCTATATTTGAACGTCTTTTGACCCCTTGGCTTGACCTCAGAAAGAGAGGGGGAAAGAGGTGTTTGAAAGAGTGGTAGATATTCTATTTCACTCTATTAAAAAAGAATGAAAGAAAGAGAGGAAAATGCAAATAGTAATAAGAAAAATTCTATGAATCAGTCAGTCACAAAATTAGTATGCAGAAATTTTCAATATCTGGCTAAAACGTTTATTTTTCAGATTATGCGGGATTCCTATTGTTATTTAATTTTTAAATAATTTCAAGAATCAATTTTTCGCTTTCTAAGAGTTTAGTGTTTAAATGCAATTTTTCAGATGAAACCGAGTAAAAATTTTCCCCGGCGATAAAATTTTGAATCAACTTGATCCTGTGAAACATTGTCCATTAATTAATTAACTATAGCTATTTATGTTAATTATTTTATAATTAACAACATTGAATTTAATAACTAATATAATAATTATTAATTTAGATTTAATCTTTCATGTGTTATTCCAGTTATTATTTTGCCATATATACACACATTGAGCGGGAAAATTCAAAGTAGAGACATTGCATTCTAATTCAACTATGCTGCACTGATATATATGAATTTTAAATCTTAAATTAAATTTAAAAAAAATAAAGTACATGGTTAAAAATACTTGAGACATAAAATATTCCAAAAGGATAAAAATAAAATAAAAGTGTTAAATATGACATTAAAAAAAAGAAAAAAAATCTTATAAAGATACAAAGTGAAAATATACTGTATTATATTATAATCTACTTATTACACAAAAATGGAACATCAAATGGACAAATTTGGAGATTTTCTAAAAAATGGAATTATGAAAATAAACAATTTATAGGATTTCCTGTTCTAGAAGGTAGATAATTTTTTATAAATTTTATTAAAAGTTTATTGTATCAGAACTCAGCGCAATGTCGCGCAGACCCCTGGCGAATTACTTAGTGGGGCTAAACGTCTCTAACTGCAATATTCGACTACTGAAAATCCTTTTTAAAAATTGTATATAGCATAGAATAATTTAGTAGCGTATAAAATGTATGAAAAATAACATGCGAATTCTTTCACATGTAATGTGTATAGTTATTTTTAAATTCTAAAAACCTTCTGTCCTTTAGAATAATTTAAATATTTATTTTTGGAATTTAATGTTATTTCCTGACAAATATATCAACTTTGGCTGTAAGAAATAAAGTTAATACAATACTAACATTTTTCTTGAAAAAACCTTTAAAGACAAATTTAGAGCAGTAATATCATTATTTTACACAGAATAACGTTATTTTGAATTGCATAGAGAGACTCAGGGCCCCTAAGAAGACTTCAACGCGAGGGCAGCCGCCCCGTTTGCCCGATGGTTGAGCCGGCCCTGCGACGTGACAATAATATGCATGCTTTCGGTTATTGAAGCATTTACAAAAATAATCAAAGAAACATGCGTTAATTCTGTAATGGAAATGGAGTTCATCTCTCTCTCTCTCTCATTATATATATAAACCGTAGATTAAAAACGATTATATTATATAAAACCGTTTTCAATGTATGGCTGGATCTAGGTCTCCCCGAAACTTATCCTTTATTTCCTGCTAATAAAGTGGTAATTAGTCCTGCAACTCTACCCGAAACCGCAAATTTCATTTGAAGTCAACCCGCAACCCGACCCTAAACCCGAAATATTTCAACGCGCAACCGATCCGAACCCGAGATGAAAGGAAAGTAAACCATGTTTTTATGCATTTATGAAAAGTAATCTGCAATTATATCTCTAATACCAATTTTATCTTTTATATAGAAAAATGGACATGTCTATATTCTTTTCCAAATGCATAGTAAAACCTCTGAATAGGGGACGCCTCGGAATCGTTGTATAGAATTCTAAATCGGGTCGGGGCGACTAATTTTCTGTCTGCGGGCCGGGTTCACTCTAAAATAACTCTTGCGGACAAGATTTGCGTTTTTTGGAAGCCAGGCTGATGGGATTTTCACAAAAATGTGGAACAGAATTGTTTCAGTTAAAAATAAATGCGTATTTGAATATGAATGAGTATATATTCAATTTACTGCATGAGAAATAAAATGTATATGTCGTAGGCTAATTAGGAAATCCGGCTCTTTGCAAACAGCCTAAGGCTCTTTGCAAAGAGCCGGTCTAATTGGAGATTCATTTCCCTTTTCCCAATCAGCCTGATGTTTTTCAGGCTTATTGCAAAGAGCCTAGACAACGTTAGGTTAATTGTAATATGGTCATTTATTTTTCAATCAGCCTGACATTTTTAAAACTCATTGCAAAGTGCCTAGATAGCGTTGGGCTAATTGAAAAATAACCATGCCTATTTAGAAAATGACCAGTTCTTTGTCAAAATATGGTGTTGTACCCAACTCGAACCTGAAAATTCCATTCGAAGTCAACCCGAACCCGACAGAAAAATTCCATCGGACCGTAACCCGATCCTAAAAGAACAAAATAAATTCCTTCGAGTCGCAGCGCGACCCGAACCGAAAATTCAAGATAACCCGAAATCCGACACGAACTCGACAAAAAAAAAACATCGAACCGTAACCCGATAAGAACCCGACAAAATAAATTCCTTCATGTCGCAACGCGACCCGAACCTAAAAATTTCATGTTAACCAGTAACCCAACCCGAACAAGACATAAAAATACCATAGAACCGTAACCAGATCTGAACCCGATAAAATAAATTTCTTCGTGTCGCAAACCGTTTTCGTCTTGACTGCAAATTGTTTTTTGTATTGTGGCTGAGGGCAAATTTTATCTATAAAAAAGAATGTGTTTATTAATCTTAATTATCAACAAGTCGCATAAATGAAATCTATCAATAAAGCAGTTTTCTTTTTTTATCAAATTCATTCAGTAACACATCTTCTCTACATAATGATGGAAAAATATTAAAAATCTGCCACATCTGCAGTTTTCATAGACAAAGAACTTTTCTTATTTATTTTTATAATATTTTCATTCAGTAACCCATCTTCTACGTAACGTTGAAAATCAACAAAAGTCTGCCTGATCTGTAAGTGTCATTATTGCAAAAATTTTCTTACATATATATTATAATAATGTTCTTTAGAGACCATCTGAGTAAAACTGGGAAACATAAATATCTGCCTCATCTGTAGAAATACTTATTACAGAAATTTTCATACATATTTTTTACCCGAACCCGAAAATAGTTAACCCGAAACAGGAAAAAAATTTCATCGAACCGTAACCCGATCCGAACCCGAAAAATAACTTTCGTCGTCACGCAACCCGAACCGAAACTGAAAATTTAAGTTAACCCAAAACCGACCCGAACCTGAAAATTTAATTTAACCCGAAACCTGGAAATTGAAGCTAACTCGAAACCCAAAGTCGACACGCAACCCAACCCGAAACTGAAAATTTAAGTCAAACCGAAACCCGAACCCATCAAAAATTCCATCGAAACGTAACCCGATCCGAACTCGACGAAACAAATTCCTTCGTGTCGCAACCCGACCCAAACTTGGAAATGAAAGTTAACCCGAAACTCAACCCAAACCCGACAAAAAAATTCCATCTAACCGCAGCACAAACCGAAAACATTAAAATAGTTTCCATTGTCATGTAACCTGATCTGAACCTGAAAATTTAAGTACACCATATTTTGACAAAGACCTGGTCATTTTATAAATAGGCAAGGTCATTATTTTTCAATTAGCCTAACGCTATCTAGGCTCTTTGCAGTGAGTCTAAAAAATGTCAGGCTGATTGAAAAATAAATGACCATATTCCAATTAGCATAACGTTGTCTAGGCTCTTTGCAATAAGCTTGAAAAACATCAGGCTGATTGGGAAAAGAGAAATGAATCTCCAATTAGACCGGCTCTTTGCAAATAGCCTAGGCTGTTTGCAAAGAGCCGGATTTCCCAATTCGCCTACGACATATATAAGAAATGTGATCATAGATTATTCTTTCTTTGCGGTATAGTTACGTTATTTTTTTCTTCTCTCGGAATATGAAATACATTACCAACATTTCGTTTTTGATACACATAAAAACGCATGTATCGTATCTGTGATAATTTATGCACGCATACATATGTTGCTTGAGTGTAGATTAGGTGAATGATACGTCTGAATAGTGGACACTTCCACTGTTCAGACGTAAAATCTTACAAATATTTAAATGTTAGGAAATGAAAAAGTGTTCGCTAAGTAGTGGTGCTCGCTTTTCCAGAATGTGCGTTATGGAAGTTTTATTGTGTATAGAATTTTAACCTGAAAATTATTTTTGACATTCTTTTGAAAAATCGGGTTAAACCGATACCAACCCGTAAGAGTCAAAACAAAACCCGAAACCGTCTAACTGAATCTGCAGTTTGACGAAAATTCGTGCATTAGTTCTTGAGATAGAGCTATTGCGGAAATTGTGAAAATGCAATATAGCAGCGCCACCTGTTGGGCGATTTACACCAAAACCAATAAGTACCAATTTATATCAAGATCTAATTGAATCTAAAGTTTTATTAAATTCCGTGCATTAGTTCTGCGATAAAGCTATGCGAAAATCCTGAAAAATGCAATATAGCAGCGCCACCTATCGGGCGATTCACACCAAAAAATAATCAGTACCAATTTGTATCAGGGACTAACTGAATCTAAAGTTTTATTAAATTCCGTGCATTAGTTCTTGAGATAGAGCGCCCACAAAATTTTTGTCACAAACAGACATATATACACACAGAGACAGACAGACTCACAGACAGACATTTTCTAATAAACAGTTAAATCGTGTTCAGGACCTTCTGAAAAGTATAAATCCGTTGAAACTGAAAGTTGAAATTTTCCACGAATACAATACTTTTTTCTTGCAAATATAGAAGAAAGTAATTTTTTTTTCTTTGTAGAGCTTTAAAATTACAATTTTCTTTCATCAACTTTTTCTTCCATTCTGTACTACGTTGATTTTATTAATGTATCTTCATTAGAATGTTATTATTGTCTAGACATTTTTAAAATCATTGTTTATGTATATCTAAATAGTCATTTCTGAGTATAAAATGATAAAATATAATTTTTTTTTGTATTGAAATAAGATTTAAAGAAAAAAGTACAGTACAGATACAGTACAGATACAGTACAGATATAGAGAATATGCAGTACAGATAGAGTGGAGTATACAGTACAGATAGAGAGAGGAGGGGGGGGGGGAGATTTGGTCATATATTTTATTATACGAACTTGCTTGATGTCTTTTGATTTCATTGACATTGCAATAGCAAAAGAATTTGGGAAATATTTTGCAATAAAACTTATAAAACATTTACTGAAATTAACAGGTGAAATGTTAAAAAGTATAAAAATATAAACAATAAATGAAAGAAATTTGAAAACTGCAACAGGAAAAAAAAAACCTTTTTGAAAATTTCCATTATTTACATAATACAACATGTATAACGTTGAAGATATTGAACACCATAGCAAAATGCAGACATAAAAATATCTGACGATATTTCTTAAATAATTAAGTACGAATATAATAATATAATATAAATAAAATTATTTTCTTGCTGTACGTCTGCATTGTACCTTTGTAAAAACATTGTAACTTTAATTAATAATACTATATTTCATATTTTAAATCGTGAATTTTTTACACACAAACTCCTTGCAAAAAATTTTTTTTTCATCAAGGTAATTTAGGAGGTATCACATTGATTACATGGCAGATTAAGCATTATGAGTATAACCATTAAATGTAATAAATTATAAAAGTACCAGACTGAATAGCAGAAATGAAAAATATTCTTTATATTTCAATAAACATAACGTACTATCCTGAATTACAGAAGATCATTTTGACATTTCTGAGTCTAAAATGATAAAATATATATATATATTTTTTTTTTTTTGTATTGAAATAAGATTTAAAGAAAAAAAAAATCAAACATTTAGCATTGGTAATAATGAGTTCCTATTTTAGCTAAAATGTATATGAATTAGATATATCTAGAGATAAAAATCATGCTATTTGTGATTTAGATTAGTCTTGTTTTATTACATTAGTCTTGTTTTATTAAATAGCATCAAGTTGTTTAAATAATATAAAATAAATACAAACTGTTAAAAATTTTAAACATGCAAAAAATAGAAGATCAATTTTTATTTAACTTTATTTACAATTCAACATTTAAAGAAATTATAATCTATATACATATACAGTACAGATAGGAGGGAGGGAGATTTGGTCTTATATTTTATCATACGAACTACGAACTTGTTTGTTGTCTTTTGATTTCATTGACATTGCAATAGCAAAAGAATTTGGGAAATATTTTGCAATAAAACTTATAAAACATTTACTGAAATTGACAGGTGAAATGTTAAAAAGTATAAAAATATAAGCAATAAATGAAAGAAATTCGAAAGCTGCAACAGGGGAAAAAAAAAAAAAAAAAACCTTTTTGAAAATTTCCATTATTTACATAATACAACATGTATAACGTTGAAGACATTGAACACCATAGCAAAATGCAGACATAAAAATATCTGACGATATTTCTTAAATAATTACATAAAAGAAACTGGCACATTGTAATAGCAAAACAATTTGGGAAATATATTGAGCAGTATTATTTCATTGATTAATTACCTCATTTTTAAAAAAATATATAAGTAGCTTTATTTAATAAATGAACATATATCTACTGTGTGTAAATAAAATTTCTGTTAAAAAAAAAAAAAAAAATACATATACAAGGAAAGTAAATATTTCACTAAGAAAAAGGTTTAATTCTTTCTGACTTGCCTCTTTGAAACGAAAATTCTGTTTATAGTAAACAAGTAAGGTGTCTTTTCTTTCATGGGAGAACATTTACCTAAGGCGATGAGGGTGTAATTGGACACCTTTCCCCGTGTCCTCGGACGCGAGAACGAGGGGGGGTGTGAAGTTGTCCTAGCTCATTAATCAGTTACATCTCACCCACACAGATTTCACCCCTGTGACTTCCCCCTTAAGCCGGCGGAGGCGGGAGTTTTAAGGGAAATGCTACTTTTTCACAACATTTTTTTGTACAAGTATGCAAATCACACTTAATCTAATTTGTACAAAATTAAAAGAAAATTATATTTGGGAAGTTTGAACTTTCATAAATCCGAGTTAGTTTTTAGAATTTTAGAACTGTTTGTTTTTCAGCTTTTACAAGCTTTTTATCAGAAACTACCACATTTTTTGTCGAATCAAAAAATGTGGGTTTTTTCCATTTCGTTTACCACTAAATGACTAAAGTAAACGAAAAATTATAAACTAACACCGCTCAGTAAAGTTTTCAAGTATCTAAAGCCAAAAAAATTTTGGGAAAATATTTAAATGCAAATGAGAAATAGCACTACGTGTGTTACATTGGTTTAACATTAGCTACGAAAGTCCAGAGGCTCTGTGAAGCGGCCCCTTAAGGCGATGGACTCGAAATCCATTGAGGTTTCCCCGCGCGGTGTCGAGTCCTCCCGATTGCGAACCTTTTTTATGGTTTATCATGGAACAGATATCTGTAAAAATGCTTTTCTAAATTATTACTATTTAAATTTTATATGTAATGAGAATTTGTTTAGTTTGTTTTGAGTATTTTTTCCCAAGTTCTGGAAATAATATTTTACGTATTTTGTATGCAGTCGTGGTTTAGTGGTTATGGCGATGTACCAGAATTCTATTTATTATTTGTGGTTAAGGTGATGGACTCGAAATCCATTGGGGTTTTCAATCCTTCCGATTGCGAACCTCTTTTTTTCTTTCCTTTTTTTATGGTTTATCATGAAAAAGAAAAGGAATTTTAAAACGTTATATCTGTAAAAATATTATTGAAAAATATTTCAGTTTAAATTTTATATATAATGAGAATTTCTTTAGTTTCTTTTGAGTAAATTTTCCTAAGTCCTGGAAATTAAAATTTCGGTAGTTTGTAAGCAGTCGTGGCCGAGTGGTTAAGGCGATGGACTCGAAATCCATTGGGGTTTTCCCGCGCAGGTTCGAATCCTGTCGACTGCGAAACTCTTTTATTATGAAACAGAAAACGATTGTAAAAACATATTATCTGTAAAAATGCTATTCTAAGTTATTACTATTTAAATTTTACATATAATGAGCATTTGTTTAGTTTGAGAATCTTTTCCCAAGTACTTTCAGTTAAATTTTCCATGGTTTGTAAGCAGTCGTGGCCGAGTGGTTAAGGCGATGAACTCGAAATCCGTTGGGGTTTCCCAGCGCACGTTCTTATCTGCCGATTGCGAGCCTTTTTTTCTTTTTTTAACACTTTCCAACCTAGTTGAAAAGTGTTTATGACTTCGGTTTGTCTGGCCGTCTGGCCGTGCTCTAACTCCCGTAAATATTCTCGGATTGCTCTGCAATTTTTATATGTTATTGTCGTTATCTATAGCATGTTCCCAATTTCAACGGAAGTGTGTCGTACTTATAGTTTTTTTTTACAGGGACACTCAAAAGAATTCCGTTACATAGCAGTCTATGGGGAAAAATCATTTGCCGTTTATTTAAATAATGTTTCACTATTTTAAACGCATTGAAATTTATATATATCAGGTGCATTTATATATATCTAAGGTGCATTACAAGAAGCTTAATATGGAATAGGGTGTGCATAGCACTGATAGTTACTTTACAGGGACAGTCAAAAGAATTCCGTTATATTACGTCTGTGGAGAAAAATCGTCTGCGGTTTATTTAAATAATGTTTCACTATTTTAAAAGCATTGAAATTTATATATATCACTAAGGTGCATTACAAGAGGCCTTACTACAGATTGTTGTGTGTATAGCAGTCATCGTTCATTTACAGGGGCCCCACCAGTGGCTGAGAGGTTGTGCTCTCGAAGCTGGTAAACGGGAGGTGCTGGGTTCGATCCCAATCGCGCCCGTCGGCCTAATCGCTCGGAGTTTTCGTGGTTTTCTTTCGAGCCGTGGATTTTCTCCATGCGTAAATACGGATTAGGTTCCCTTAGAAAGACCCCCACGAAGGGCACTCCCCCTGGGCCTATATCCCTAGTGTCGATAATTGACCGTCAATAATCAACCCAACCCACACTCATTTACAGGGACACACAGAAGAATTCTGTACTGTCTGTTAACAATAATTCCTGGAATTGCGTTTTAAGTTACTTTACGCGATTTTAAATTTAACTCGCTTTTTGTCTATTACGTGGTGTGTATAAATTCTGTAGATCATATACAAAGAAGCACAAAAGTTCGCGAACACATTTCCGTTTATTGACAGAAACTCCAGAAGGAGAACTTTAAAATGTGCTAAGCGTTTCTTAACTGAACTAAAATTTAACATCCTATGTAGTATATATACAAATCTATCGATCATATACAGGGCTGAAAAGTATTCGGATATTTTTCCGAATATTGTATATGTTGGAAATTCCTGAAATTATGTTTTTAAATATGTTATGTGTTTTCCAAATTGTTTACTTAGATGTTATTTTTCAGCTTATTAAACGGTGTGATTTGTAAAATTATTTCTGAAGCGTTGGAAAGTGTGACATAATCTAGGCTTGACGCATGATTTTTCGTTCATGTTAAACGTATTTTTGAATTTTTGAATTCAGACAATTAAAATCATTTCCAGGTCGCCAAGGGAATTCTCAGTTGTGTCGTGTTGGATGTCACTGGTATAAACTATCATGAGGTTTGAAAAATCACGTTTTATTCATTCACTTTAAAATTTGAGCAGAAGCGGGAGTCGCAGAAGCGTTATTTATTTATTGTGAAAGTTTGCTTAAAACAAGAGACATCCTTTGTTGGTAATAGGTGAAAAATAGATTGATACACTGCCTAAATAAATAAATTTATTTCTACGATTCCTGTTCGGATGTGAACGAGCCGGGATGGCCGAGTGGTTAAGGCACCAGGCTTGAATCCCCTCAGGCATGCAGCATACTTCCTTCAGTGCCAAATAGCGAAACCAAAGTACATCAATGATAGGATCTAAGTCAATAAAGTGGTACTGAGCTTTAAGAAAAATAGCCATAACGGGATTATGATGCAGATACAATGTAATCACGCACAAATATGCTGCGAATCGCAGTTAAAAATAAAACAGCATGCCAAATGTGTGCAAAAAAAAAAAAAAAATAAATAAATAAAATTCCTAAGGGAAAAAAAAATCATAAAAAATAAAACGAGGCCAAAAAAAGAAAAAAAAAAAAAGGGGGTGGTGGTATCGTTGTATGTTGTGTGAATGTCCTTGGAATATGCTGTTTGCTATGCATCGGGGCAAGCAAACTGGTTCGTTCTAGAGACGATCGTGGGTTCGAATCCCACTCCCGGCGTTCTTAAGTTTTGGGAAATTTTGTTCTTATAAATAAAAATTAGAAAAGAGTTGCAAAATTTACTTTTCTTTAGTAATGTAATAAATATATATCACTTAAGCAACAGCAGAGAATATTGAATACACATTTTCAATTATGAAAATTTTGTATGAAATAATAATTAAACAACAAAAATTTAAATTGGCATCCTTTGTTGAAAATGGGTAATAAAAGAAACAGATGCATTGCATATAGAAATAATTTGATCTATACGATTTCTGTTTGAATATCGACCTGCCGGGATGGCCGAATGGTTAACTCACCAAGCTTGAATCCCCCTCAGGCATGCAGAATACTTACTGGTGCCAAAGAGTAAACCAACGATCAAAATAATAATGATTTTGAAGCAAAGTATCTTTTTTAAACGTATTTTTGAATTTTTTAATTCAGACAATTAAAATCATTTCAATGTCGCCAAGGGAATTCTCAGTTGTGTCGTGTTGGATATCACTGGTAAAAAAAAGAAAAATCACGTTTTATTCATTCACTTTAAAATTTGAGCAGAAGCGGGAGTCGCAGAAGCGTTATTTATTTATTGTGAAAGTTTGCTTAAAACAAGAGAAAATATTCACACTGCCAGAAAACTTCTGTTACCTGACTGGAAAATCTGAATGTTATCAATTCAGTTTGTTAACCAATCGGAAGGCATCTTGGTTTCTTGGTTAGAAACTTCCCGCGTAACTGAAGATACAACTATTATAGCATTGTGCAGGGTGATTCATTAGAAAGTATACAACTTCCAGATGCTTTAAAACAGGAACAGTTTAAGGCACGTACCCGAAATGCAAATTATAAAGTAGTTGTACTCAAAGTTTTTTTCCCGTTGCTGTGCGAAGTGACATAGGCGATAGCTAGCGTGTCACGCGAATATTAGTAGAAATGGCTGCGTCTGCAGTGGAGAAGGCATTTTGTGTTCTTGAATTGAGCAGAACGAAATCTGTCACCATTGTGCAACGTCATTTTCGAACACGATTTGGAAAAGAGCCTCTAACCAGAAATCCATTTCTGATTGGTTTAAAAAAAGTGAAACTACGGGCTGTTTGTGAAAAGTAGATATAAATGGATTAACAGTTTGATGTGTGTCATGTGACTAAGGGTGCACAATTAGAAAATATGTTACTGTTTTTTCTGTTAACAGGTTCTTTTCCAGTTCGTGTTCGAAAATCGCGTTGCACAATGGTGACAGATTCCGTTTCGCTCTGTTCAAGAACACAAAATGCCTTCTCCACTGCAAACGCAGCTATTGTTACTGACATTCGCGTGAAACGCTAGCTATCGCATGTGTCACTTCGTACAGAATCGATATAAAAATATAAAAACTTTATGAGTACACCTACCTTACGGCTTGCATTTGGGGAATGCGCCTTAAACTGTGCTTGTTTACAGCATCTGGAAGCTGTAAACTTACTTATGAATTACACTGAATATACAACGAACATAATCAAGGCTGTTTGATGAAATGTGTATTTTGTTAAGCAATCCCCGGAAATAATATTTGTAGCATTAATCATTTTATATGCATGCGGATTTTAGAAATCTTTCTCTGGATAAAAGTTGACTCCGAAACTGCGCCTCATTTAACTTCAAAGGTTAATCGGGTTCTGAGTGCGAGTAGTTTGTGATAATAAAGAGTGTTGTTGCAAGGCTCGAAGCATATATTAGAAATTTTATTGGTCATACAACTATCTTTATTTAAAAATCTTAGGGGGTAAATTCCTTTCATACGCAAGGCCCCACCAGTGGCTGAGAGGTTGTGCTCTCGAAGCTGGTAGACGGGAGGTGCTGGGTTCGATCCCAATCGCGCCCGTCGGCCTAATCGTTCGGAGTTTTCGTGGTTTTCTTCGAGCCATGGATTTATCCATGCGTAAATACGGGTTAGAAAGACCCCCCTTAGAAACCCTTAGGTACCCTTAGAAAGACCCCCACGAAGGGCACTCTTCCCGGGCCTATATCCCTAGTGTTGATAATTGGCCGTCAATAATCAACCCAACCCAACCCAACCCAACCCTTTCATACGCAAAAGAAATATATCAAGAAGGTCATTGTTTTGATATAGTGTTATGAACAAATGAAAATTTCTCCTCTACGCTTCGAGGCCTATTATTATTGTTATTCACATTCACTTTAAATCTCATTTTCGCCAATATCGCTCAATTTGACGAGCAGTAGACATTCATACTATTAAATTATTTGATGTGTCCCAGTAAATAAACTTTAACGAAATTAATATTATTGTTAAAACTTAACGTTGTATTGTAAACCTTAAAAAAATATATTGTTTGCCGATAAGCCAGTTTTTATGACGATTACACCGTTATATATATATATAAGATATATATATATATATATAGCCTAATATATACTTACTAGAATTTACTGGAGCCGAAATAAATTGGAGCCTAAACAGAAATAAAATGGACTAGCAAACATATATATGAGGTGTTCAGAGCTAAAGTAGATGAAGTGTATAAATTATAGTTCTGCGATAATCAAGGGTAAAGTTTATTAACACTAGTTGAATCCTATAGTGATTTAACGGATAATTTTCTTTTTATTGTTGTAGTATGAACACTATTAAAAATGAGTCTTTAATTGAAAATTCAAAAACAATAATTAAGGTTGTAATTCAAATTTAAATCAGAATTTACTGGATAAATCCGCTTTGGTCCTGAATGTTTTTATAGCATAAGGTCGTTCAAATGAAAACGAAACAGTAAAAATGGCACTTGGTTCAATATGGCTGTGAAAATATCATATATTCTAATACGAGCAAATCTTGTGTGTGGTTATATATATATATATATATATATATATATATATATATATATATGCAAATTTTATCTTAAAAACGGCTCTAACGATTTTGACGAAATTTCGTATCCTATCGTTTTGGGGCACCAGAAAAATATTGGGCTAGGTCACATGTTCAAGAAAATTCGATTAGTGGGTCATTTTGTGTCATTTTGGGGTCTATCTAATTGTATCTAAAAAACGGTTCAAACGATTTTGACGAAATTTTGTATCCGACCATTTTCGGGCACGAGAAGACTATTGGGCTGGGTCACATGTTCAAGAACTTTCGATTAGTGGGTCATTTTTGGGTCAACGCGGGTCAAATTAATTTTATCTAAAAAACGGCTCTAACGATTTTGATTAAATTTTGTATCCTACGAGTTTCGAGCACGATAAAATCATTGGGCTAGATCACATGTCCGAGAAAATTCGATTAGTGGGTTATTTCTGGGTCATTGTTGGTCAAGATCTAAAAAGTGGCTCAATTTACACTAAATTTTGCATGCAATGGTTTTCGGGCACGAGAAGACTGTTGGGCTAGGTTACATGTTCGAGAAAATGCAATTAGTGGGTCATTTTTGGTAATTTTGGGTCATGGTCAAGCTAATTGTATCTAAAAAACGGTTCAAACGATTTTGACGAAATTTTGTATCCGACTATTTTCGGGCACGAGAAGACTATTGGGCTGGGTCACATGTTCGAGAACTTTCGATTAGTAGGTCATTTTTGGGTCAAAGCGGGTCAAATTAATTTCATCTAAAAATCGGCTGTAACGATTTTGATTAAATTTTGTATCCTACGAGTTTCGGGCAAGCTAAAATCATTGAGCTAGGTCACATGTTCGAGAAAAATCGATTAGTGGGTCATTTCTGGGTCATTGTGGGTCAAGATCTAAAAAGCGGCTCAATTTACTCTAAATTCTGCATCCAATGGTTTTCGAGCACGAGAAGACTATTGGGCTGGGTCACATGTTCGAGAACTTTCGATTAGTGGGTCATTTTTGGGTCAACGCGGGTCAAATTAATTTTATCTAAAAAACGGCCCTAACGATTTTGATTAAATTTTGTGTCCTACGAGTTTCGAGCACGATAAAATCATTGGGCTAGGTCACATGTCCGAGAAAATTCTATTAGTGAGTCATTTCTGGGTCATTGTGGGTCAAGATCTAAAAAGCGGCTCAATTTACACTAAATTTTGCATCCAATGGTTTTCGGGCACGAGAAGACTGTTGGGCTAGGTCACATGTTCGAGAAATTTCGATTAGTGGGTCATTTTGGTCATGGGTCATTATGGGTCAAGCCATTTTATCTTAAAAACGGCACAGACTATTTACACTAAATTTTGCATCCTATGGTTTTCGGGCACGAGAAGACTGTTGGGCTAAGTCACGTGTTCGAGAAAATTCAATTAGTGGGTCATTTTGGTCATGGGTCATGATATTTGAACTCAAATTTAATTTTGACCGAGCATAGCTCGGTCTTCCCTGCTCGTACAACTTTAACAAGTATGAATCCGCAACAGAAATATTTTTTATGCTTTTGGACTTGATCCACTTTAATTTTGAAAGCTCCATATTATTTTAGGATCATAAGGAAAATCATAATGGGACTCAAACCAATAAAAATCCCTCCCGCCCCCACTAAAAAAAAATCAAAATCGGAGCCTAAATAAAACAAATTTATGGATAAACATACATATATTTCAAATTTTTAAAGAAATTGTACGACATCCTTTGTTTGTAATAGGTGAAAAATAGATTGATGCACTGCCTAAAGAAATAAATTTATTTCTACGATTTCTGTTCGGATATGAACGATCCGGGATGGCCGAGTGGTTAAGGCACCAGACTTGAATCCCCTCAGGCATGCAGCATACTTCTTTCAGTGCCAAATAGCGAAACCAAAGTACATCAATGATAGGATCTAAGTCAATAATGTGGTACTGAGCTTTAAGAAAAATAGCCATAACGGGATTATGATGCAGATACAATGTAATCACGCACAAATATGCTGCGAATCGCAGTTAAAAATAAAAAAGCATGCCAAATGTGTGCAAAAAAAAAAATAAATAAAAAAATAAAATTCCTAAGGGAAAAAAAAATTATAAAAAAATAAAACGAGGCCAAAAAAAAAGGGGTGGTGGTATCGTTGTATGTTGTGTGAATGTCCTTGGAATATGCTGTTTGCTATGCATCGGGGCAAGCAAACTGGTTCGTTCTAGAGACGATCGTGGGTTCGAATCCCACTCCCGGCATTCTTAAGTTTTGGGAAATTTTGTTCTTATAAATAAAAATTAGAAAAGAGTTGCAAAATTTACTTTTCTTTAGTAATGTAATAAATATACAGGGTGTTCTAGAAAGGACTCCCCAACTTTGAAATGACATAACTTCGAAACAGTGAGAGATAGAAATGTGAAACAAGTTGAATGTTAGACAGATAAGTCTGGAATATTTTATACATCAATTTAAAAAAGTAGTTCCAATATTGGACACGAGAGGGCGCTTCAATCACAAAGCTGTGTCTTTGAAATAGTTCCTGAAAGTGAGGTGTTTGAACTGAGATAAAAATCACATTACAATGGTTTCGATATGGTTACCGTTTTCTGCAACAACATGACGCAACTTACAGGTAAAGTTCGAAATCACTTGTTGCAATACTTCTATTGAAATGGATGCACATGCCTCACAGATCAATTGTTCAAGTTGTTCCAACGTTTGGGGATTCTTAGAATAAAGAGCGTCCTTCAAGTAACCCCACAAAAAGAAGTCGCAGGGATTCAGATCCGGAGAATATGGTGGCCAATCCATACCAATACTTGTCACTTTGAGATAATTTAAAGCAATGACTCTCTCACTGAAGTATTCCTCGAGGAACTCAAACACTGCAGTAGTACGGTGCTGTCGGCCCCATCCTGCGTAAACCATGAAATCTCTGGTGCATCCTCTAGAGCTTGAAATGTTCCAATAAACTGCTGTAAAATTTCAATATATTGAGATGCGTTAATCGTTTCCCTCCTGAAAAAGGACCCAATGATTCCTTTACTGGACAGTCCTGCCCACACTGTAATTTTCGCTGAGTGCAGTGGTTTTAAAAGACACACAAACGGGTTTTCAGTGCCCCATATTCACCAGTTTTGTTTGTTCACATATCCCTCTAAATGAAAATGGGCCTCACCGGTGAACCATACATGACCGACATCAATTTTATTTTCATCAATCATCTGCAGTAATTCATTTGTAAGAACTTCTCTTTGTTGTAGAGCTGTATTTGTGATCGCTTGATGGCACTGTATTTTATAAGGAAACAGCTTCAGGCCGTTTCGCATTATACTGTGCTTAGTGGTGTTTGACAATCCTGCTTCAGCAGCGACTCGCCTTATGGATTTTCAAGGACAATGTCTAACAATTTCTTCCACTGCTTGCACATTTTCAGGTGTCATGACATCGACTGCATCCCACATTTCCGCCTAAATCATCGGCCACACTGCCCGTCCGTTCAAACTTGTTGAATAAATTGCGAATTGTTTTCAAGTATGGACATTTTTTAACATTAATTTAAAAAAAAAAAAAAACTTCGCTTTGTCATCGTCGGACTTCGATTTAATCGATGGTATTCAAGTACAGTAAAAATTCGTTGTTCCAAGGAATACGGCATGATATTCTCTTGAATTCCGAAACTTTTTTACACGTGTCAGCAATGAAAGACGCACGAATGAAATTTCTGTACTTCTGAGTACCATTTAAAGTTCCATGTGCTTGTGCTGCCACCTATTATCCAATATTGGAATTATTTTTTCAAATTCGGGTATAACAAATTCCAGCAAAATCTGTTTAACATTCAACTTGTTTCACATTTCTATCTCTCACTGTTTCGAAGTTATGTCATTTCAAAGTTAGGGAGTCCTTTCTAGAACACCCTGTATATCTCTTAAGCAACAGCAGAGAATATTGAATAAACATTTTCAATTATGAAAATTTTGTATGAAATAATAATTAAACAACAAAAATTTAAATTGGCATCCTTTGTTGAAAATGGGTAATAAAAGAAACAGATGCATTGCATATAGAAATAATTTGATCTATACGATTTCTGTTTGAATATCGACCTGCCGGGATGGCCGAATGGTTAACTCACCAAGCTTGAATCCCCCTCAGGCATGCAGAATACTTACTGGTGCCAAAGAGTAAACCAACGATCAAAATAATAATGATTTTGAAGCAAAGTATCTTTTTTACACGTATTTTTGAATTTTTTAATTCAGACAATTAAAATCATTTCAAGGTCGCCAAGGGAATTCTCAGTTGTGTCGTGTTGGATATCACTGGTATAAACTATCATGAGGTTTGAAAAATCACGTTTTATTCATTCACTTTAAAATTTGAGCAGAAGCGGGAGTCGCAGAAGCGTTATTTATTTATTGTGAAAGTTTGCTTAAAACAAGAGAAAATATTCACACTGCCAGAAAACTTCTGTTACCTGACTGGAAAATCTGAATGTTATCAATTCAGTTTGTTAACCAATCGGAAGGCATCTTGGTTTCTTGGTTAGAAACTCCCCGCGTAACTGAAGATACAACTATTATAGCATTGTGCAGGGTGATTCATTAAAAAGTATACAACTTCCAGATGCTTTAAAACAGGAACAGTTTAAGGCACGTACCCGAAATGCAAATTATAAAGTAGTTGTACTCAAAGTTTTTTTCCCGTTGCTGTGCGAAGTGACATAGGCGATAGCTAGCGTGTCACGCGAATATTAGTAGAAATGGCTGCGTCTGCAGTGGAGAAGGCATTTTGTGTTCTTGAATTGAGCAGAACGAAATCTGTCACCATTGTGCAACGTCATTTTCGAACACGATTTGGAAAAGAGCCTTTAACCAGAAATCCATTTCTGATTGGTTTAAAAAAAGTGAAACTACGGACTGTTTGTGCAAAGTAGATATAAATGGATTAACAGTTTGATGTGTGTCATGTGACTAAGGGTGCTCAATTAGAAAATATGTTACTGTTTTTTCTGGTAAGAGGTTCTTTTCCAATTCGTGTTCGAAAATCGCGTTGCACAATGGTGACAGATTCCGTTTCGCTCTGGCCCCACCAGTGGCTCAGAGGTTGTGCTCTCGAAGCTGGTAGACGGGAGGTGCTGGGTTCGATCCCAATCGCGCCCGTCGGCCTAATCGTTCGGAGTTTTCGTGGTTTTCTTCGAGCCGTGGATTTATCCATGCGTAAATACGGATTAGGTTCCCTTAGAAAGACCCCCACGTAGGGCACTCCCCCCGGGCCTATATCCCTAGTGTAGATAATTGGCCGTCAATAATCAACCCAACCCAACCCGTTTCGCTCTGTTCAAGAACACAAAATGCCTTCTCCACTGCAAACGCAGCTATTGTTACTGACATTCGCGTGAAACGCTAGCTATCGCCTGTGTCACTTCGTACAGAATCGATAGAAAAATATAAAAACTTTATGAGTACACCTACCTTACGGCTTGCCTTAAACTGTGCCTGTTTACAGCATCTGGAAGCTGTATACTTACTTATGAATTACACTGTATATACAACGAACATAAACAAGGCTGTTTGATGAAATGTGTATTTTGTTAAGCAATCCCCGGAAATAATATTCGTAGCATTAATCATTTTATATGCATGCGGATTTTAGAAATCTTTCTCTGGATAAAAGTTGACTCCGAAACTGCGCCTCATTTAACTTCAAAGGTTAATCGGGTTCTGAGTGCGAGTAGTTTGTTATAATAAAGAGTTTTGTTGCGACCCTTTGTTGCAAGGCTCGAAGCATATATTAGAAATTTTATTGGTCATACAACTATCTTTATTCAAAAATCTTAGGGGGTAAATTCCTTTCATACGCAATAGAAATATATCAAGAAGGTCATTGTTTTGATATAGTGTTATGAACAAATGAAAATTTCTCCTCTACGCTTCGAGGCCTATTATTATTGTTATTCACATTCACTTTAAATCTCATTTTCGCCAATATCGCTCAATTTGACGAGCAGTAGATATTCATACTATTAAATTATTTGATGTGTCCCAGTAAATAAACTTTAACGAAATTAATATTATTGTTAAAACTTAACGTTGTATTGTAAACCTTAAAAAAATATATTGTTTGCCGATAAGCCAGTTTTTATGACGATTACACTGTTATATATATATATATATATATATATATATATATATATATATATATATATATATATATATATATATATATATATATATACATATAGCCTAATATATACTTACTAGAATTTACTGGAGCCTAAACAGAAATAAAATGGACTCGCAAACATATATATGAGGTGTTCACAGCTAAAGTAGATGAAATGTATAAATTATAGTTCTGCGATAATCAAGGGTAAAGTTTATTAACACTAGTTGAATCCTATAGTGATTTAACGGATAATTTTCTTTTTATTGTTGTAGTATGAACACTATTAAACATGAGTCTTTAATTGAAAATTCAAAAACAATAATTAAGGTTGTAATTCAAATTTAAATCTGAATTTACTGGATAAATCCGCTTTGGTCTTGGGCCCCACCAGTGGCTGAGAGGTTGTGCTCTCGAAGCTGGTAGACGGGAGGTGCTGGGTTCGATCCCAATCGCGCCCGTCGGCCTAATGGTTCGGAGTTTTCGTGGTTTTCTTCGAGCCGTGGATTTATCCATGCGTAAATACGGATTAGGTTCCTTTAGAAAGACCCCCACGAAGGGCACTCCCCCCGGGCCTATATCCCTAGTGTAGATAATTGGCCGTCAATAATCAACCCAACCCAACCCGCTTTGGTCCTGAATGTTTTTATAGCATAAGGTCGTTCAAATGAAAACGAAACAGTAAAAATGGCACTTGGTTCAATATGGCTGTGAAAATATACAATTGTAACAAGTATTAATCCGCAACAGAAATTTTTTTTATGCTTTTGGACTTGATCCACTTTAATTTTGAAAGCTCCATATTATTTTAGGATCATAAGGAAAATCATAATGGGACTCAAACCAATAAAAGTCCCTCCCGCCCCCACTAAAAAAAAAATCAAAATCGGATCCTAAATAAAACAAATTTATGGATAAACATACATATATTTCAAATTTTTAAAGAAATTGTACGACATCCTTTGTTGGTAATAGGTGAAGAATAGATTGATGCACTGCATAAAGAAAAAAATTTATATCTACGATTCCTGTTCAGATATGAACGACCCGGGATGGCCGAGTGGTTAAGGCATCAGGCTTGAATCCCCTCAGGCATGCACTATACTTCCTTCAGTGCCAAATAGCGAAACCAAAGTACATCAATGATGGGATCTAAGTCAATAAAGTGGTACTGAGCTTTAAGAAAAATAGCCATAACGGGATTATGATGCAGATACAATGTAATCACGCACAAATATGCTGCGAATCGCAGTTAAAAATAAAAAAGCATGCCAAATGCGTGCTAAAAAAATAAAATTCCTAAAAGAAAAAAAATCATAAAAAATAAAACGAGGCCGAAAAAAAAAAGGTGGTGGTATCGTTGTATGTTTTGTGAATGTCCTTGGAATATGCTGTTTGCTATGCATCGGGGCAAGCAAACTGGTTTGTTCTAGAGACGATCGTGGGTTCGAATCCCACTCCCGGCATTCTTAAGTTTTGGGAAATTTTGTTCTTATAAATAAAAATTAGAAAAGAGTTGCAAAATTTACTTTTCTTTAGTAATGTAATAAATATATATCTCTTAAGCAACAGCAGAAAATATTGAATACACATTTTCAATTATGAAAATTTTGTATGAAATAATAATTAAACAACAAAAATTTTAATTGGCATCCTTTGTTGAAAATGGGTAATAAAAGAAACAGATGCATTGCATATAGAAATAATTTGATCTATACGATTTCTGTTTGAATATCGACGTGCCGGGATGGCCCAATGGTTAACTCACCAAGCTTGAATCCCCCTCAGGCATGCAGAATACTTACTGGTGCCAAAGAGTAAACAAACGATCAAAATAAAAATGATTTTGAAGCAAAGTATCTTTTTTAAACGTATTTTTGAATTTTTTAATTCAGACAATTAAAACCATTTCAGGGTCGCCAAGGGAATTCTCAGTTGTGTCGTGTTGGATATCACTGGTATAAACTATCATGAGGTTTGAAAAATCACGTTTTATTCATTCACTTTAAAATTTGAGCAGAAGCGGGAGTCGCAGAAGCGTTATTTATTTATTGTGAAAGTTTGCTTAAAACAAGAGAAAATATTCACACTGTCAGAAAACTTCTGTTACCTGACTGGAAAATCTGAATGTTATCAATTCAGTATGTTAACCAATCGGAAGGCATCTTGGTTTCTTGGTTAGAAACTCCCCGCGTAACTGTGGTAGACGGGAGGTGCTGGGTTCGATCCCAATCGCGCCCGTCGGCCTAATCGTTCGGAGTTTTCGTGGTTTTCTTCGAACCGTGGAGTTATCCATGCGTAAATACGGGTTAGGTTCCCTTAGAAAGACCCCCACGAAGGGCACTCCCCCCGGGCCTATATCCCTAGTGTAGATAATTGGCCGTCAATATTCAACCCAACCCAACCCCGCGTAACTGAAGATACAACTATTATAGCTTTGTGCAGTGTGATTCATAAGTAAGTATACAACTTCCAGATGCTTTAAAACAGGAACAGTTTAAGGCACGTACCCGAAATGCAAGTTATAAAGTAGGTGTACTCATAAAGTTTTCTTCCCGCTGCTGTGCGAAGTGACACAGGCGATAGCTAGCGTTTCACGCGAATATCGGTAGCAATGGCTGCGTTTGCAGTGGAGAAGGCATTTTGTGTTCTTGAACTGAGCGAAACGGAATCTGTCACCATTGTGCAACGCGATTTTTGAACACGAATTGAAAAAGAACCTCTAACCAGAAAAAACAGTAACATATTTTCTATTTGTGCACCCTTAGTCACATGACACACATCAAACCGTTAATCCATTTATATCTATTTTGCACAAACAGTCCGTAGTTTCACTTTTTTTAAACCAATCAGAAATGGATTTCTGGTTAAAGGCTCTTTTCCAAATCGTGTTCGAAAATGACGTTGCACAATGGTGACAGATTTCGTTCTGCTCAATTCAAGAACACAAAATGCCTTCTCCACTGCAGACGCAGCCATTTCTACTAATATTCGCGTGACACGCTATCTATCGCTTATGTCACTTCGCACAGCAGCGGGAAAAAAACTTTATGAGTACACCTACTTTATAACTGTTAGGTGTACTCATAAATTGTTTTTTAAAAAGAGTGGCCGAGTGGTTAAGGCGATGGACTCGAAATCCATTGGGGTTTCCAATCCTGCCGACTGCGAACCTCTTTTTTTTTCTTCTCTTTTTTTATGGTTTATCATGGAAAAGAAAAGAATTAAAAAACGTAATATCTGTAAAAAGGTTATTGAAAAATATTTCAGCTTAAATTCATTATTATTATGAATTCATTATTCATTATTATTATTATTATTAAATTCATTATTATTCATCATCATTATTAAATATATTATTAAAATAATATATTATATATAATGAGAATTTCTTTAGTTTCTTTTCAGTATATTTTCCCAAGTTCTCGAAATTAAATTTTTACTGTTTTATACGCAGTCGTGGTCGAGTGGTTAAGGCTATGGACTCGAAATCCATTGGGGTTACCCCGTGCAGTGTCGATTACCAACTTCTTTTCTTTTTTATGGTTTATCATGGAACATATATCTGTAAAAATGCTTTTCTAAATTATTACTATTTAAATTTTTTATATAATGAGAATTTGTTTAGTTTCTTTTGAGTATTTTTTCCCAAGTTCAGGAAATTAAATTTTCCGTGCATTGTATACAGTTGAGGCCGAGTGGTCATGGCGATGTACCAGAATTCTATTGGGATTTTACAGTTCAGTTTCGAATACTGCCGACTGCGAGCGTCTTTTTTTTCTTTTTTTTTATGGTTTATCAAGAAACAGATAAGGAATTTAAAAACGTAATATCTGTAAAAATGTTATTTTAAAATATTTCAGTTTAAATTTTATATATAATGAGAATTTCTTTAGTTTCTTTGGAGTATATTTTCCCAAGTTCTGGAAATGAAATTTTTACTGTGTCGTAAGCAATCGTGGCCGAGTGGTTAAGGCGATGGACTCGATTTTCATTGGGGTTTCCCCGCTCAGGTTCGAATCCTGTCGACTGCGAAACTCTTTTTTTTTGGTTTATCATGAAGCAGAAAACGAATGTAAAAACATAATATATGTAAAAATGCTATTCTAAGTTATTACTATTAAAATTTTACATATAATAAGCATTTGTTTAATTTGAGAATCTTTTCCCCAGTTCTTTAAGTTAAATTTTTCGTGTATTGTGTGCAGTCGTGGCCGAGTAGTTAAGGCGGTGGACTCGAAAACCTTTGGGGTTTCCTCGCGCAATTTCTAATCCGGCCGATTGCGAATCTGTTTTCTGATTTATCAGAAATCTGTAAAAATGCTGTTCTAAATTATTACTATTTAAATTTTATATGTAATGAGAATTTCTTTAGTTTCTTTTGAGTATTTTTTCCCAAGTTCTGGAAATTAAATTTTACGTGTTTTGTATGCAGCCGTGGTTTAGAGGTTATGGCGATGTACCAAAATTCTATTTGGATTTCACCGTTCAGTTTCGAATCCTGCCGACTGCGAGCGTCTTTTTTTATCTTTTCCTTTTTGATGGTTTATCAAGAAACAGAAAATAAATTTAAAAACGTAATATCTGTAAAAAGGTTATTGAAAAATATTTCAGCTTAAATTTTATATATAATGAGAATTTCTTTAGTTTCTTTTCAGTATATTTTCCCAAGTTCTGGAAATTAAATTTTCACTATTTCGTAAGCAGTCGTGGTCAAGTCGATGGACTTGAAATCCATTGGGGTTACCCCGAGCAGTGTCAATTGTGAACCTCTTTTCTTTTTTATGGTTTATCATGGAACAGATATCTGTAAAAATGCTTTTCTAAATTATTAAAATTTAAATTTTATATGTAATGAGAATTTGTTTAGTTTCTTTTGAGTATTTTTTCCCAAGTTCAGGAAATTAAATTTTCCGTGCATTGTATGCAGTTAAGCCCGAGTGGTCATGGTGATGTACTAGAATTCCATCGGGATTTTACAGTTCAGTTTCGAATACTGCCGACTGTGAGAGTCTTTTTTTTTCTTTTCTTTTTTTTATGGTTTATCAAGAAACAGAAAAGGAATTTAAATACGTAATATCTGTAAAAATGTTATTGTAAAATATTTCAGTTTAAATTTTATATATAATGAGAATTTCTTTAGTTTCTTTTGCGTATATTTTACCAAGTTATGGAAATTAAATTTTCCTTATTTTGTACGCAATTGTGGCAGAGTGGTTAACGCGAAGAACGCGATATCAATTGGGGTTTCCAATCCTGCCGATTGCGAGCCCCTTTTCTTTTTTTATGATTTATCATGGAACAGAAATCTGTAAAAATGCTATTCTAAATTTATTACTATTTAAATTTTATATGTAATGAGAATTTGTTTAGTTTCTTTTGAGTATTTTTTCCCAAGTTCTGGAAATAAATTTTACGTGTTTTGTATGCAGTCGTGGCCGAGTGGTTATTGCGATGAACCAAAATTATATTAGGATTTCACCATTCAGTTTCGAATTCTGACGACTACGCGCGTCTTTTTAATGGTTTATCAAGAAACAGAAAATAAATTTAAAAACATAATATCTGTAAAAATGTTATTGTAAAATATTTCAGTTTAAATTTTACATGTAATGAGAATTTCTTCAGTATATAAAATATTAAACTAAGCTATGGATTTGTATGTATACTACATAGTATGCTAAAAGTTAGTTCAGTGAAATGCATAACAAAGTTAAACATTTCCATTCAGCCATTTCAGGGAATAAACGGAAATGTGCTTGAGAACTTTTGTGCAACCCTGTATATGACCTATAGATTGTATCCACACCAAGTAATATTAAAAAAAAATTCAATTTAAAAATGTATATCGCAACTACAAGCGTACTTCCAGCAATTATTGGTCATAGATTTCAATAGTTAAATTTATTCTTCAGTCAAATTCTTTTGTGTGTCCCTGTAAATGAACGATATATTCTATGCACACTATATTCTACAATAAGTGCCTTAATACACCTCAGTGATGTATATAAATTTCAGTGTGATATCATTAAAATACAGAGCAAACGATTTTTTCCCATTGACATAATGTAAGGGAATTATTTCGGGTGTCTCTGTAAATGAACCGTAAATGATATAGACTTCATTTACAATACCAAACATGCCATATTGATACCCAATAACATCTAACAATTTCAAGGCAATCGGACTAAATTTACATAGAAATATAATTTTGGCCAGGATTTCGGGTCAAATACTGCACGTTGTGCCGCGCCGTTTCAAATTCTTTCGGCTGTGATTCCTCATTTTTTTTGTGAATTATCATGAAATTTAAAAGGAAAATTAAAAGGTGATATCTGTAAAATTACCAGTAGATGGCTACTAAAAAGTAAGTAACTACTGACATGAAAAGTGAAAATGGCGACTAAAAGAAATTTCGTAGCCAAAATTTCTTATTTTCAGCTTTTCCTGGAAGATTTCACTAATATCTGTGTATGTTATTGAATATTTTCGTAAGAACTTACTTCTGAAACTGTCGTAGAATCCATCCACACTGCACTACCCGTGTACTGAGCTTTAAACATAGCTCTTATAACCTCATAACGATGTTCACCGGACACAAAACCCTACAATTAAAGAAGACACACATGAACATTTGAAAAAAAAATACACTGCTGTCCAGAAATTAAGGGACAGTGACCAATTTCAGACGTTTCGTCGAATATCTATTGAAACTCGTGAGGAAAAGTCCGAAATGCCCTTGAACTTTGAGGATGTAAATAACATGTTTGACTTCATGTTTTTCAGTGAAGATCCCATAGTATTATATGGGATTTCCTCCTCAATTTATCAATTAATGCTGTAACTTTTTGAGTTTTCACGATATTTCACTGGTCTTTTTATATGAGTTGCTTTATATATAAAAGTTGTTTTATATGAGTTGTATTTATATGAGTATTGTCTATCAAATCATGACAAAAAATCTTTGCTGTAGTTCGCGCATGCACAGTTAAAATTTATTTCATACAAATACCAACATCTCATCAAATATTCAACATATTAATATTTTAATTGCAGTATACTATTTCTATCATTTCTTGTCAAGTTTCTGGAAAGCGGTGTTAAATTCGGTTGAAAACTCTGCCTGCTATAAAAAAAAAAAAAAAAAAAAAAAAAAAAAAAAACCTTTTGAATTTTTTACGGAAACGTTAATATATTCACAAATATACGTGCTATGCTTATACAAATGCACACAAATGTTGAGCAGGACGTACATAGTCATTTGCTACAGTGACAGACCATTTTTATTATTTTCTGTTACTTGGGTGATCGGAAATATTATTTTATTATTAAAATTATTATTGCCCTCCCCCCTCTGCCTAATTGTCCTCGCGAAAAAATCTTCACTGAAAACATGAAGTCAAACATGTTCTTTACATCCTCAAAGTTCAAGAGCATTTCAGGCATTTTCTCACGAGTCTCAGGAGATAATCGACGAAACGTCTGAAATTCGTCCCTGCCCCTTAATTTATGGACATCAGTGTAAAAAAAAACTGCAGATAAGGCAGGTTTTTAATATTTTCAATTCATAGATTAAAGCAATTCTAATTTAAAATCTGCGACAGTGATCGAATTTCCTAATTTTACTTAAACTTTCTATGGGAAATATGTGTTATACTATGTCTCGCAATTCTATGTCTGGGACAATTTCAAAATGTACGCCAAAATAGCTTTTTGACCAGTGTCCTATTACCATCAGGACATTTGAGGAATTCCCTCGGCCCACAAATTTCATGGACCTAAAAATTGATTGGTCTTCGGTAGTAATTTAATTGAACATCACCTAAATGTAGTAAAAAAATCATCTGTTTGATTCACAAACTATGTAAATTAAAAATACATTAAGAATTAACTATAATGTAAATGCATTTACATTCATAAAAATGCTACTTTTCCGACCATGTAAGATTTCAAAGTTTTTCATAAGTCCAAATTATTTCAGATTTCTTTGCATTTATATATCATATAAAATTTTACACAAGTGTTTTAATTTTGAAGACTCTTTTACCTAGAGAATTCGTATTTTGTTTCGCATATGTATAGGTTTTTCAAGATTGTGTAGAATTAATTATTGTTTATTTTACATCATATTACACTCTGGTAATTTCATTTTTATAAAGTAATTTCAATAATGCAATTTAGTATGCATAATGATGTAAGTTTTTAATTTCCATTTTTGCATTCAGAAGTTGATAGTAGTATATACAATCAAATATACATATAACATGTATATGCATAGTAATATAGCACTTCAAACATGTTCAAAAACAATAAAGGGAAACAAAACAATATGGAAGAAAAGTTCTGCAAAATATTATTCTAATTATCACAGTTACGTTGTAATCACCAAAGTAAATTGCATAACTGCAGACCAGTTTTCAATGAAGTAATAATCTATATATCTTCGTTAGTATAAATTTTTATACACATGGACACAGATAATGATTATCAAAACAGCGTTTTAAGCACCAATGTTAATCTCATAATTACAGACTAGTTTGAATAGCGTAATAGTTATCGTCGTGAGTGCAATAGTTCCTTTTTATAATGAGGACGATAGCTGTTACGCTATTGAAATCGTGGTTGAAACAAACTTGTCTGCAATTATGAGATTAATTTTGGTGCTTAAAACATGGATATGATATTTATTATATTTTGTATCAAGATAAAACTTTGTTCATAGAGGAAAATAATATGACGTCAATCTCGATCAATCCGAAAATAAAATTGCTCACAAATTTTGGACTGGGTAATTTTCACACGCTTATTAATTTCAGATTGGACAGCCTTCACATGCTTGTTAATTTAGGATTGGTCTAGACTGACGTCAACGTATCTGACTCTATGTTTATAGAAAATAATCTGAAGCTTTTCTCTTTTGCATAAACAAAGATTACGCTACTGAAACTGGTCTGCAAATATGCGATTCACATTGGTGTTTAAAACGTTCATAGAGGCAAATAATATGACGACAGTCTCGATCAATCCAAAAATAAAATTGCTCACAAATTTTGAATTGGGTAATTTTCACATGCTTACTAATTTCGGATTGGACAGCCTTCACATGCTTGTTAATTTAGGATTAGTCTAGACTGACGTCAACGTATCTGACTCTATGTTTATAGAAAAGAATCTGAAGCTTATCTCTATTTGCACAAACAAAGATTACGCTATTGAAACTGGTCCGCTAATATGCGATTTACACTGGTGTTTAAAACATTCATAGAGGCAAAAAATATGACGCCAGTCTCGATCAATCCAAAAATAAAATTGCTCACAAATTTTGAATTGGGCAATTTTAACCTGCTTACTAATTTCTTATTGGACAGCCTTCACATGCTTATTAATTTAGTATTGGTCTAGACTGACGTCAACGTATCTGACTCTATGTTTATAGAAAAGAATTTGAAGCTTATTTCTATTTGCACAAACAAAGATTACGCTATTGAAACTGGTCTGCAAATATGCGATTTACATTCATGTTTAAAACGTGGTTGTAATAATTAGAATAAAACACTATTCTCACCGTTAGACAGTCATCAGTCGTTAATTCTGATTTACAATAGTGTTATTTCTTTTATTTTGAGTTGTAAAAATTTTAAATTTTAGGTTGTTTAATAATGTTTGTAACAAAAGTTTTAATAAAATAAAATTGTCGTACCCCAGGAATAGAAAGTTGAAATCTTCGTTCTGTCCACAGTACAACAAATTCCAATCCTTTAGTAGTCAGAAATGTTTCTCTGGCTTTCTGATACCTAAAAATTTGCAAGGGAAAAAAGGAAAAGAAAGAAAAAAGTAATTATCACAATAGCTACAGTAAAGGAATTTAACAGGCAGGTATCTTTGAAATTTCAAAAGTTAATAAACGTTTTAAAGCTTTTAATTTAATAAGTATTAGGGTGGTTCGGGGATCAAAATTCTAAAAAAAATGCATTTTGTTATAATTATTATTATTTTGCTAATAAAATACTACAAAGTTCAATAAATTAAATAAAACAACCTGTGTATTTCTACGATGATTACATCAGCAAATATAGTAAAAATTTTTTGTGTTGTACTATCAATCCTTCCCCGCCCGTAACTAAGAATTTAAGTCCTTTTATCTGAGTATGGATTTTTTCATAATTTGTCAGGTTTAAAGTGATATATCTGAACTTTCTTACAAGATATTTGTATGAAATTTTGTAGGGAATTTTTATGTTGGGATTTTAATAATTTGTCTTCAAGACTTTTAATTTTCTGTAAAATTTTGAAAATATAGCCTTCGAAGTAAAAATCACTCTCAAAAATTCTCTTTTATTCACTTTTAAATTTATTTTAAAATTTGTAAGTAGTATTTTATAAATACTGAAGAAAACTTAACACGAAACCTTTTCTGCACACAATATTAAAAAAGGAATGGGTCAGACAAGTGGTACATAAGTTATATAAAAAAAATTAAATAAGTTTAAAATTTAAAATTAAGTTCAAAGTTTTCAAAAATATTTTATCTAAAAAGTAATTTTTATAAAAACACATTACAGAAAAAAAAATCTTTAAAAATTGCCTTTAAATAAAGAAAATAAAATTTTGACCCCATGACACCCTTAAAGACATTTATACACAACTTTAAAAGAACATTTACGCATCCCTATTCATTTGAATTTTTCTTGTTAAAAATTTAAATATATTTAAATTTTATTAATTTCACGTCATACATACATGCATGTTTGTCGCATTGCATGCTGGATAATACTCATACATCCAGCCGTCCCTTTCAATACTTAAAAAAATATTGTGTACAGATACAGACCTTTCATTAGATATAAATATTTTTGCTGTAATAAACCATTTATATTAAAAAGTACCTGGTAATGATGACAAGCATGTAATGATTCGGTCCCCATCGTGGCAAGGAACCTCTGCCTCTCAAACCTGTTCTTCCCATTGGATTCCTGAAAGAAATACAACTAAATTCAAGAAGAAACAAGTTGGAAATTGCACGTCAAACGTGACAAATGAAATACTGTTAGTATTTCGTACTGTTAGTATATCAGTGAAATGAATTATATCGTCTGTTATTATGATATGATTCATTTCCGTAATAAAATAAGTACATTTTAAGTTTACAACATTTTATCTTTTGTTCACATTTACTGAAAATTCAAATGGGAAACTTAAGCTTAGCTTTGAAAATTTCAGAAATTGAAATCCTTATTTAGAGTTTTTTTTTCTCATTTAGTATTAATTTCTCCGGAAACATCTATCCAAAAAAACTGTCGGTAGATTATACGATTGCTATAATTAAGCAATTTTGGTATGCAAATTCGGTTTTTAAATTCAGTAATACGGAAATAATAGGACTCTGTCTTAAATAGTACATAATCACCATGGCAACCTAGAGTCATTACCAATCATGAGATATCATTGAGTTTATTACGTATGATAAGATTTAATAGAATGAATAACGTAACTATAATTTGGTCACAGTAGAACTCCTATAATAGAGGCTGACGCATCCTCGCAGATTTGGCACCCGAATTGGAGCCCAGTCGAAAAACCAAGCTAATCAGAACCAGTTCAGCCAATCAGAAGCGAGTCTAAGGCATCCCTCAACTCGGGCTGCGGTAGATTGATGCTGAACTGGGTACCAATAATCCGAAACAAAATGGATATGCGTCAGCTCCTATTATAGGAGTCTTAGGTCACAGAGATTATAAAATGTCTTATACGTCATATACAACTTTAACTTGGTCATAGAGGTTATAAAATGTCATATAAGTCATATATGACTATAACGTCATACATGTCAGATAACTTGACGATCCATCTCGGTTGCTTGACGATTAATCCTCAGAAGCTGCTATAACAAGGAAGTACCGATTTTTTAAAAATTCAAATTACTTAATAAGTATTTCTATTAATATCTTTTTAAATTTTGATTCGATTTTCAAAAAAATTGAAATGACTCGACAAAATTTTGCAACGATTATATATATTAAATATCAAACCATTTGGTTGGGTAGTTTTTGCGCTGTTGTATGCGGACAGACGGACGGACGGATCAGACGACGATTATAGGTGGTACGTATTTATATAATTACGAACGCACCTAAAATGAGCAGTGCAATTAGTTAATATATTCGAAATCAAAACGAGCTAGGATGTAGCGAAGATGCAGTTTTAATGAGCCATAAAGTATGAACTATTAGGTCTAATATACATACAAGGCGTTCTGTTAATTGTGGCAACAAACTCAGAGGGTTGTTAGTAGACGTAAACACCAATAAAAACAAAAGTTGGAATGGAATAATTAATTGAATTACTCATTTATTTATTTATTGTTAAAATTATTTTAAACTGATTAACATGAGCACACTGTTATAACTTTTGTTCTATGTTAAACCAAATTTTTGTGCAGCAGTAGTTGCAACCATACACTGTAAAAAATCTGTGTAATGTTCCTGACGTTTACTGTGTAGCATTCCTGGGTTTCCTTGGATTATTTCTGTTGATCCGAGAATACCGAGAAATCTGGTATAACATCTTCCACAATGTTGTGTAACTTTTCGGAATACTTGAGAAAGTGGAATCTACTGATAAACTGTGAAGCGTTCCCTAAGTTTTGTGTGTAACATGCCTTAGTTTTCTTAGGTATGCTTTTGAATTTTTGTGTGACTTTTCAGAATTAATGTAAAAGAGAAATTATCGGTGATCTGTGTAAAGTTCCATATGTTTTGTGTGTAACTGACTTGTGTAAGTTTCCTGGCATTTCTTTGGTGAAATTACTGGGAAAACCTGTGGCAGAATAGCTGCCACAGGTTTTCTCAGGAACTTTACACCAAATTTTTTACAGTGTAAGATTGTGAAATCTCGTACCAACAATTGGGGCTATGATGCAATCGGAGCTTGAAATGCTGGGATGAGACTTCATCATCTTTCATGGTTGCAGCTACTGCAGCAGAAAAAGATGATTCAACTCAGAACGAAATTTTTAACAGTGTACGGTATTTCGGCCAGTGAAACCGTATGTAATATCACTTACATTCTGAAGTATGTACTGTCTTAGTTCAGCGCGGATCGTGCCCACTTCTTGTGATATCATTTCATTTCACTCAAAAAAGTAGGTCTCATGCAAATTGCGTTACAATATCTTCGTTAATGTTAAAAATCCGCGTTCCTGTTGGTGTGATACACCCTGTATTTTTGACTGGATTAATGGATAACTACACTACTTTCCGACACAAAAAATAATTCCTAGTATTGTTATGTCCTGTCCCTTGAAATGTGTCTTACAAAGAAAGGTACTTAACTGGATGAATTTTTTCGAAAACAGGCTCATATTTGAAAGAGCATCTCGAGAAACGCTAGGCGGCGCCAGGTTTTGGTTAACCAATTATCGAAAGCGGAACGACAATCGTTCTTTACGTTCTCCTTGACAAGCTCCTTGCTAAATTGGCTTTGTATCGAGTTTGAAATTCGTTTAACAGTGTTATTTCAACTCGAACTTCATATTTGTAATAAAATAATAATGTGTGGAATAATAATAATAATATGGGATAAACATTAATAATAAATAATAATAATAATAGTAAATGATAATAATATGGGAGGATAAAACTTTTCTTGGAGGGTAATCCTTCTTCGTTTCACAGTCTGTTACAAAAATTTTGTTCCAAAAAATTCATTCAAAAACTTAAATTACAATTGGCTTCTATAGGCTTTCTTGTACATTTAATCTTGTATTGTTCCTCATAGAAGAATTTTCGGAATAAAAGCAGGTACACATTTTACAATCTCCATGGGTACTATCAATTGATATATATTTCATTCATTTTCATCCGAACCAGCTGAGTATCTTCTCTTGTAAGTCCACCAACCACTTCGCATCAATCATAGAATAGTAATAGGAAAAAATTCCCAATGTCCTACCTTTAATAAAATCTGTGATAATCACTATTCCATAATATATAACATTTTTTAATAGTCGCCTTTTTTTAATAATATTTGTTTTTCTATATCCACCAGTATTGCCAGTTGGCGTTTAAAAAAAAATCAGATTGATTATTTACTAGCAGTTATTTGAAATCGTAATAGAATTCGTCATAGTAATACTTAATAGTAATAATATAATAATAATAATATAATAGTAATAATTGTAATAATAATAGTAATAGTAATAATATAATAGTAATAATTGTAATAGTAATAGTAATAGTACTAGTAATAGTAATAATATTAAGTATAATAGTAATATAATAGTAATAATATAGTAGTAATTGTAATAGTAATAATATTAAGTATAATAGTAATAGTAATAGTAATAATATTAATTATAATAGTAATATAATAGTAATAATATAATAGTAATTGCAATAGTAATAATATTAAGTATAATAGTAATATAATAGTAATAATATTCGTCTTATTTAATCTGCCATAAGGCGACTATTACTATTTCAATAAGTGGTGGCAATCAAATAATCTGAAAATAAAACACTCCGCCCAACAGGCAACACTAATGTCCAACAACCACTTCACAAAATACACAGATATAGAAGAAATAAAATCCAATGCCCTCCTTTAATTTATTCCGTAATCAAATTAACTTTCCAGTAATAATTCAAGGAAATTAAAAAAAATAATAGCAGTAAATATGATTTTTCCCAAAATGCCAAAAATGGACTTTGGAATTGCTTCTGAAAGATATATCCTTAAGACTGCATCATCAACTGTAGGCAGTTTTCAAATTTCGGACTAAATCGTTGCGTTTCGGATCAGATCGTTGAAGTCGGATTAAACTTCAGATCAAGTAATTGTCTTACGTGTGATGTTACTTGTTCTGACAAAAAGCGATTTCGTCCGAACTTGGGAAACCGCCCACACTTAATGATGCTGAATTACACAGAAAAAAATAAAACCCAATTTGGGTTGAACGATTCTTAGGTATGAGCCCAAATTGGGTCATGCCTGTTTTGGTTACCACTGTGTATTCATTTTGGGCACTGTTAAATACCCATTTTCAAATTTATTTTTTTTAAATGGGTATTTAACAGTGCATAAAATGGATACACAGTGGTAACCAAAACAGGCATGACCCAATTTGGGCTCATACCTAAGAATCTTTCGACCCAAATTGGGTTTTATTTTTTTCTGTGTACGCCAAGTCTCTTTGGGAGACAACAACATTGGTGATTTTACTATCAAGATATATAAATATATATTTTTTTCTTGTACTTCTTTACATGAGATCTTAACTTTCTTACTGTCAGAACCCTGTTTAACGAGTATGCATGAAATACTCGACTATATACATAAAATAGCTATTGGAAAAGACTTACTGGGGAACTCCTTCACTGTCTAGTTTGTAGGTTATCGGGGCACCATCAGATCCTGTTATCCAAGATTGCCTGTCAAGTCCGATACCTGCGGGATTTACCGACACGCTGTTCCATGCAAATACTGGTAGAGCTTGATTGGGCCCGTTCTTTTCACGCAACCTATTTTCAATTGAAATGTAATTTATATCAAGCAATATCCAAAAATAACCTTATGATCGTACATTTGAGGAAAACAAAAATTATTTACAATATCAACAAGTTTAAAATTGTACGTCAAACGTGACAAACGAGGTGCGTTCTTACTATAGCTAGTTATATACATATTCAGATCTTGATGATTTTTAATTCTGTCAAATGAATTATATCGTCTGCAGGTTAATTTCTGTAATAAAATAGGCATCTCGGTCACTTGACGATTCAACCTCGGAAGCTCCTATAACAAGAAAGCACCGATTTTTTTAAAATTCAAATTTCTTAATAAATATTATTATTAATACCTTCTAAAGTTTTCATTCGATTTTCATAACATTTGAAATGTCTCGACAAAATTCTGCAAAGATAATATATCTTAAATATCAAACCATTCGATTGGGTAGTTTTTGCGTTGTTATATGCGGACGGACGGACGGACAGACAGACAGAAAGACAGACAGACAGACGGACGGACCAGACGACGACAACAGGTGCTACGTATTTATATAATTACGAACGCACCTAAAAAGCTTTTAATTTTGTTTAACAATGTATTCCAGGGCAATTAAGATAGCCTTTAACAATTTTCGAGGAAAGAAGCGCCGCTTGCAATGTTAGTGGCCAGTTGGCCTCTTCTCGAAATTACTCGTCCATCTCAACCACAATGTAGCACAGACTAAAGCTTTCCTGTGTTGAAGGTGCACTGTAAATAAATAAAAATATTTCTTAATCTACGAAAATTTAATATAACCTTGAACAAAAGTATACAATAATCTTTTCCGAGTTACACACGATTCTGAAAAAAAGTTATTTTAATCTTTAAAAATATCAGAAACCAATATATTTTCGAGAATTCTTTTGTTACCACTGATTTTCGGAAATGTTTTTTATTCACTTTTATAGTACATTAATCCGTTTTCCCAAACCGGAACATACTTTTTTAGGCTGCTATCCATTCTCAAGTAAACATTTTCAGCAGCGTTACTGTATTTTTAGATGCAAGAGTAACAAAATAATATTAATTTTAATGTCAATGTTAATATTCTTTATTTATCATGTTTTTCTGTAAAACATGTTCGCTGAACATAAAAATGTTTACTTGAGAACGGATAGCATCCAAAAAAAGTATGTTCCGGTTTGGGAAAACGGATTAATTTACGGGACATAATAAAAAACTACTGAGAAACGTTTCCGAAAATGAGTGGCAGCAAAAGAAACTTTGTTTTTGCAAATCTTCTTTAAATCGCGAACATATATTGGTTTCTGAGCTTTCTAAAGATAAAGAATGCTTTTCGGAATCGTGGACAACTTGAAAGAGGTTTTTTATATTTTTGTTCAGAGTCATATTAAATTTTCCTAGATTAAGATATATTTGTCTATTTTAGAGTGTGTTGAGTGTGTTACATCATCTTGTTGTAGAAATAAGTATATAAAATAAAAAATCTGAATGTTCACGAACTGAAAAAAAAAATTCTGATGTATAATTTTTGAATAACCTTCAACATTGATTGTGACATAGTTATCATCATCATTTTGGACTTGTTTCTTGAGGGCCATCTAATAAATTAAATTATAAATTTGAAATACTAAGAACTTCTAAACAGTTTTTGTTCTATTCAAATTTGACATCATAAAGATACTTTTTGATAACTTTGACTGATTTTATATGTATACTAGCTGTTACCCGTGACTTCGTTCACGTAACATTAAAGGAATAATAAATACAGTAATTAAGCAAAATATTTTACCCCCGATAATTAAAAACGTAAATAATTAACTATCACTTTATCACATTTCGTAGGAGACAATACGGTATTTCTTTGTTATAGGGGCCTTGACATAACTCAGTTTTTTAAAAAGTTAAATTTTATGCCAAATAATCTCGAAAATGAAACTGCAACCAATGGAAAAAAGAGGGCCAAATAAAATCGTAGAAATCGACATATTGGGTAAAATCAAATGTCAATTTTACCTTATGAATCATTTTACTTTTAACGATTTTGTGAAACGTTTTAACAGCCAACCTTCAAAAATAATTAATTGGAAACAGTATATGTTTTTTCTATAAAATATATTCTTGTGAATAGGGACCAATAATTTGTACACCTAAATGCAAAGAGCTTAAATTTGCCACCTTGGTTTAATCGGTAGCTGAGACAAATCTTGATTTCTAAATGATAAAATGTTGACATGTTGAGAGGTTATTAAGAATTCGAAATTTAAAGGTGTAAAATGAGCGAAAAACGTTATAAATTATGGTTTATTCTAAATTGTTAGGGATAGAAACTTAAAATTTGACATGCCTGTTATTTTTTAGACGTAAATGATCCAACAGAATAGTTTTTACGAAATTCAAAATTTAAAAAGATGCAGAAGCAAGAAAAACTGTCTAAAATTGCGATTTTAGTGATGCTGCTGGTCTAAAAAGTTGAAATTTGGCATGGTGGCTAATTTTAGCATTTCAGTGCTCGCTAAGAACGGTTTCTAAAAATTCAAAATTTTAAAAAGCGAAATGTGCTGGAAAAGTTCGGAAAATTTTCTAAACTATGATTTGTCTGCAGTTGTTAGGGATAGAAACTTGTAATTTTGCATGGTTGTCACGTTAGAGACACAAATTCATCTGCAGAACAGTTTTTAGAAATTTTAAAGCGTACAGGAACAAAAAAATTCTAAAATTGCAATTTCTGTGATATAGTTATTACAGAAATTTTCTTAACTAGAAAATTAAAATTTGGCATGATGCTTACTTTTAAAATGTAAATACTCGATTACAACTGTTTCTAAATATTTCTAAATGAAAAATAAAAGGAGCAAAAAACTTACAAAATATATTCTAAATTACCATTTATTTGGAATTAATTTTAGCTCTTCTCATTCATTTAAGTCTCATGTTCGCCTAATGCTGTATAAGAATAAAGTTTACTCAAAATATGGCATAATTAGTAGTTTTTTAATTATCTGTGGCAGTAAAATTTCCATAATGAAAATAGGCCAATGAATACCACTTGGTATTTTTCAATAATTACCCGAGCAAAGCCGCGGGTTTTGCTAGTTATGTTATAAAGAATATCTCAGGTGCAATTGACCATCTGATCAACAACTTCTAAAGGAACATTCGACTTAAACGGTCCACTTACAGCAATATATCTTCGTCAACAAACGCTTGCAGAGTCACAGGAAAATCCTGCCTCTGTTGTGTAAATGCAACCGGATCGTATCCAATCCACATGACCTCCCATGGCACATACTTATCAGGCACAGGAAACCGTTGAACTCTGGTTCCAGGGTAAGGAGATCTTCTGGAGAGGATGTTCATCACAGGCGGTAAATTTCCTCTGTTACTGGGATCTGGAATATTCTCCCACGTACTGACTGAAAAAAGTAAATAAATGATGTTTTAGTTAGTGATTATAAGCTGCATCAAATTAAAAAAATTAGAATTGTATAAACAACGTTTAAACACACTGAAAGTGGAAAAAAATAAATATCCTTTTTCCTCCAAATAATTATTGAATTCACAAATATACAGGGTGTTTTTAAACAGATTACAAGTTCAACCGGATAGAAAGGCCAACCTAATGCTCGTATTTAGCATCTACAACAACTGTCGCTGAAGCGTAAAAACATCGACCAACTCTCAAATAGTATTTCATCATTAATCTGATTGGACTTCAGCCGTCAACAGATCCGATCAGGTTAAGGCTGAGTTTAGTGTGCAAACTTGCAAGCCGTCCTGAGATAGCCATAAATTCTTTCCCTTCTCATTCTTCTCGAATCAATTTGTGGTTAGGTACAAAAGAAAGGGAAGATTCAACAAAAGAAAGAGGTGATGTCAACGGTTGTCCCCTTCTATCAATTGCTCCTTCTTGACCTCTGGACTTTAGACGTCCTAAGAAAGTTATAAAACATCAAAGATTCCGAAAACCGCAGAGAACTCGCGAGTTAAGTCTACGCACTGTTCGAGCCTTAATCCTGCATTTCATTTGACCGAGATTTCGTGCTTAGTCGGCAGTTGAAGTAGATGGTGAATACGATCGAAAATGGTGTGAGTTCACTTCCCTCTCTGCCAGTGAGAGCTCTATTTCAAATACAGTTTATTAACTTCACATAAATATATCTTATTTGTATATAAAAAAATAAAATACTGTACACTAACGACTTTTACGGGTAAAGACTTTTCTAAATTTACTCAAAAATAAAGCAATAATATACAGATAAAAATTGAAATTGAGTACAATAGTAATAATAATAATAATTACTAAGATGCTAACACTAATAATATTAAAATAAAGAAAAATTGCTATATCTTGACACAATATTAGTAAATATCAACTGGGTGTTTAAGTAAGTTTTATGCATTAAAAAGCATTCACAATATCTTAATCTGAATGTATCCGCACTACACCATCTTCTGCTTGTGGGTTCTGAAATTGAATTGGTATTTTCTATCAGATGTATACAGTCTATTATATTGTGTAGCGGAGATGGTTTCTGTTTGACATTGTTAAACCAGTTCGAAAGGTTCATATTGCTGGGTTTCTTAATATGGTATGCAGGTGTTTCTGAACACCACGTACAAACTTCAAATGAACGTAGAGCACATTACAGTACGCAATTTTTATAAAGAGAAGCAGAGTAACAATCCATTTATTCTACCAAAAATGCAGGGTCTTTCATCCCGATTTATGTTCACAATTGTAAACAATTATCGATATATACAGGGTGTTTTTTTTTAACTGACGTTATTCAAAGCCATCTGTAGCTCGTTCTAATAACCGGAATGGCAGTAAACTTGGTAAAGGGACTAATGACGCCATGGGAAAAAAGATACCAAGAAAAAATTTAGGTCAAAACATTGTCGATAGGGGGAAATGTGGCGCTGTACAATGGAAAAAAGTGCTTCAAAAACAGGCAAAATTAATAACGTACGTGAAACGTCACGCTTTATTCACAACATTCACTACCACGGCGAAGAAGTCGACCACATTCAATGTGACCGCCGTTCTCTTAGACTACACCTTGCGTTCTTTGCACAACATTCTCTACGGCCAAAAATAACATGTCACAAGGAATATTCCTCTCTGTCTGTTTTGTGTTGTCTTTTAAGGTACTCAGGTTTCTGATCCCACCAATATAGACCTTTGACTTCAAATAACTCCAGAGCCAAAAGTCACATGTAATTAGATCCGAGGGCCAGTGCGGCCAAGCATCTTTAAAACTACGACTGATGATCTTTTGTTCAGTGAAGTGATGGCGCAACAGCTTCGGTGCCTTTACATAAATTTGTGGTGGTGCACCATCCTGCATAAAGATTGTCTGATACAGAGAATGTCTTTAGTGAAGTTGTGGAAAGAAACGATAAAAATATCCAGAATCTCGTGATACCTCTGTGCGTTAACGCTATATGTTTCTGGTCCTGTCGCAGTAATGTTCTAAAAAAAAGAATGGTTCGCGGATGAATTCGGCTATGAACCACACGAAACTTTTGGTGAATGCATCGGAGTTTCTAGAACCACGTGGGGTTGTTCAGAGACTCAAATTCGATATTTATGAGTTTTAACAGACTGATTCAGATGGAAATGGGCGTCATCTCCCCATAGAATTCTCCACGGGAAAGCGTTATCGTTCTCCATTCTAGCAAGAAACGTCAGGCAAATGTCAGCCGTTTATCAAAATCGCTGGGTTAGAGTTGTTGCAAGCAGCTGATCTTGTATGGATAGTAGAGGAGAATTCGCCGCAACACTTTCCATATCGTCAAAACATCCAATCCAGTTCTCGGGCAGCTCTGCTACTACGACCAGCAATGGTTCTCTGTGACCTGTCGGTGATCGCAATTGTAACATCTGTTATTAATCTTCTGACACCATTTTACATCCGGAGCTGTTTCCTCGAACTTCAGAATCATTGCTTTCTTTCAAATCATTAACTGATAAAGGTACTTTCCGTAGCTTGTGGCGTGTTTTAAACTTACGAAGAGCGGTGGATGCATTGCACTGGTTACAATAATACAACTTCACAAGTAAAGCGCTGCGGTAACAGGAGACGCATATTCAACCTGAACTGAAAATGTTTCTCGGAGCTTTTCGGACGTGTTTATAGCTCATATTATTGGCTCTGTTGTCGTTATAAGTAGGTATAAATTTTCTTTTTCATTTGTTACTCGTGTTTTATGCTAATTCTCGGCTGCGTTGACTACAACATCGCCACATTTCCCCCTATCGGCGGTGTTTAGAACTATTTTTTCTATGAATCTATCTTCCCAAGGCGTCATTAGTACCCTTCGCAAGTTTACTGCCATTCCGGTTATTAGAACGAGCTACAGATGGCTCTAAATAGCGCCAGTTTTTAAAAAAAATCTCCCTGTATAATTGACTAAGGGCAAAAGTTATTTCAAAATTGTGAGAAATCTACTGGACCGATATGCACGTTATATTGCTTAATGGTTTTGAAAAATATACAATTTCATCTCTGACTACCTCCCATGTAAATAACAGAAAAAAATTAATTCTCAATGGAAACGAAAATTTTGATTATGGAAATGATAAATGTTTCTTCCGTTATTCACTTAAGAAAGAATGATAGTTTCTGATACACTTATCTTAACATTTTATGAATAAAAATGTGGTTTTTTTTTCATTCTTTGACCGAACTTTTCTTGACGTATTAAAAAAATGTGTTTTACTTTATCTGATGACGGCTGCAAGAATTAAAATTGTTTGGAATAATTGTTTGGAAATAATTGTTCGGAAATCACAAAGATCTCTCTGTTTATACGTCTTAACTTCCACCTGTTCTATGTGAACAAATAATTGCTACTACTTCATATTTTCTATGACTACAGTCTAATTTATTGCTATTGCATTTTTGACTGCATTTACTCTGCTGAAATCCAGAGATTTAAGACCGTAGGTGGCCTGTCAGAAGAGGTCGTGTATTGCGAAATTAAACAAAATATAAAGCGAACTTGCATTTAAACTACCAGAACCCCACATGCCGCCAAACTGAGAGGCCCGGATTGCAAGAAATAGCAAACAAGGATGATTTACCCAAACATTTATAATTAAATGCTTGCCTTTTCAGTAGTGAGGTGACTCGAGAATATTTTAATTCCTGCTATCATAAAGGCCTTATTTACATACCAAATGCTTCTTTAAAGGACCAACTAAAAGAGTTGGTCTTTAATAGCAAAAATTTTGTCCAACACATTAGAAAATCTGTTAGTGCAAAGTGCAATTGACGTTCGCATCATTTCCAGCAACGCAGAAAGACATTCCAGGTAAAGTTCCATATTTCTGAAAAATACAAGATCAAATTCACAGATATATTTCAGATTTGTTTCATCGCAATGCTGAGGATCTTTCGTGCGGATGTCGGCATCTTATAGATTCGATGGCAACTACAACAACTACACTGACGGAAAAAAATCCCAACACAAAGAAAGACTTGTGTTAGATAAACGAAATTTGATAGGCGTGTTTATACATCTGAAAGATGACATCGATTCAAATTTCGCGCTTCGCGCATAAGTGTGGCGATGGCAGCGCTACTCAGAACTTGCAAATCAGATTTGCTTTAAATGCGTGCTGTAAAGTTCGTGAGCGTTATTTATCTTCGAAATTTGGCGTATTAAGTTGATGTTAGCCAAGAATGCCTTTAAAAAGATGAAGAAGCCATTATCAACAACTCACCGAGGTTGAACGAGGTCGTACAATAGGGCTACGAGAAGCTGGATTTTCTTTCCGCGATATTGCAGAAAGACTTGGCCGGAATGTATCCACTGTGCATGATTGTTGGGAACAGTGGTCAAGGGATGGTACTGCCTCAAGAAGACCGGGTTTCGGCTGGCAACGTGTCACTACTGAGAGGGAATACCGCCGTATACGGCGTACGGCTGTGTCGCATCGTACTGCGTCTGCGGCAGAAATTTTAGCTGCAGTTGGTACCACTGTGATATAACGAACTCTTAGAAATCGGTTACTTCAAGGACAGCTCCGAGCCAGGCGCCCTGTAACGTATATTCTACTGACTACAAGCGATTGCCGTTTGCGTCGCCAGTGGTGTCAAGCCAGAGCTCGTTGGAGGACGGAGTGGAGATCTGTTGTGTTTTCTGATGAAAGCAGGTTCTGCCTTGGTGCCAGTGATGGCCGTGTGTTGGTCAGGGGGAGGCCAGGGAAACGCCTGCAACCAAACTGTCCGTGGCCTAGACACACTGGACCTACACCTGGAGTCATGGTCTGGGGAGCAATTTCCTATGACAGCAGGAGCACTATCGTGGTTATCCCCAACACACTGACTGCAAATTTGTACGTCAGTCTGAATTCAACCTGTAGTGCTGCCAATCTAAAACAGCATTCAAGGAGGAGTTTTCCAACAGCATAACGCTCGCCCGCCTACCACTGTTGTAACGCAACGTGCCCTACAGAGTGTCGACATGTTACCTTGGCTTGCGAGATTACCAGTTCTGTCTCCAATTGCGCACGTAAGGGATATCATTGGACGACAACTCCAGCATCATCCACAACCTTTACTGACCGTCCCAGTATTGACACAACAAGTACAACAAGCATGGAACTCCATACCACAAAGTGACATTCGGCACCTGTATGACACAATGCATGCATGTTTGCAGGCTTGCACTAAAAATTCTGGAGGTTACACCGGCTATTAATGTAACAGCATTTCACATTTTAAATGCATTTTCTTGAGCTTAAATTAACCTGTGATCTTAAAAATCTAATCAATTAAACATGGCTTACTAGACAAATGCATTGTCCAAATTTCATTACTCTACAATATTTTTTTCTTGGTGTTGGGATTTTTTTTCCGTCAGTGTAATAGCGAATTCTCCTTGCTATCTCCTAATCTCTCAACTAAAGTGCTGCAAGACATCACTCAACAGGTGATAGGATCGTGAGACTGTTTTGGTACTTTTTTGTTATAACAGCCTCTGAGAGGAATCACCAACTGAGATATATCGCCAAATTAGGTTGCAAAATCTCTTCAAATTATTTGCAGTTCTTAAGCAACAGTACATGTTTATGTTATCGTTATATTGCTTTTTCGATGATGTTCCGGAACATAATTCATGTTTTTTTTTATTATTGCATGTTGCATTGGTTTTTCTTAATTCGTCTGTTTTTATTTTTATAAATATGGAAGTAATCTTTGAATTATCTTCTGTTGAGATGGATGCAATCTCATTATTTCAAAAGCGAAGACTTTTATCCCAAAAACAATTGGGCAAAAATGACCATGATATGGGTTGGGTTGATTATTGACGGCCAATTATCTGCACTTGGGATATAGGCCCGGGAGGAGTGCCCTTCGTGGGGGTCTTTCTAAGGGAACCTAATCCGTATTTACACATGGATAAATCCACGGCTCGAAGAAAACCACAAAAACTCTGAACGATTAGGCCGACGGGCGCGATTGGGATCGAACCCAACACCTCCCATCTACCAGCTTCGACAGCAGAACCTCTCAGCTACTGGTGGGGCTGACCATGATATGAAACTGTATGTTACTAATGATGAAGTTATATGGAGATACAACGGAAAAAGTTGTTAAAAAGTTGCTTCTGTGTTGGAAATTATTTTAACCTTTCGAGAATACCATTCGTAAGTACCTTTAAGGTTTGTGTACTGGTGGGCAGAGGAAATGACATCCATTAATGATGTAATGTACAACTAAATATGAATAAAAATGCGACAATTGATTAGAGTAGTTACATGATAGACATGTATTCCCTACACCTAATACAAATATCCAGTGGCCTAATTGGTAGTGCCAATAAAATTGTTCAGACCGACGAAAGTTTGTTCGTACATCGTTAAAAATTTCGTGCTGTGTCGAACCAACTTTTGGTGCTGCAGTTAGCTGCAACCATAAGATTGTGAACTCTTTTTCTAACATTTGGAGCTATGGTTCAACAGGAGCTCCAAATGTTGGAACGAGATTTCACCATTTTATGGTTGCAGCTACTGCAGCATGAAAAGTTGGTTCAACCGAGCACAAAATTTTTAACAGTGTGCGGTGAATAAACAACAGCGGCATGGTGCTCCCACGACAGTGGATTTCTGAAGACACATGCTAGGAAAATGGCCAATGCTTTCTCGCTCAAATCTCAATTAGAGATTCTAATACACTCATGGGGAAAAATTAATATGTAGAAAATGGATCAACATTCTACACTAACTGCTGGAAAAGAGTTTTTATTCAAGTGAAGCACTGTAAGAAATTGTTATAAAACATTGGTATGATTTTTTTATGACACATTGAAATATATTCTTATTAACATAAAATATCAAATTATTTAATGCTATGGTATTTCTTTTTTAAATCTCTATTATACGTACGTGCTTCAGGAGCTTGGTTACTAACTTGGCGAAATTTACTGCAGTTTTGGAGTAGTCGTAATTGTGGGGCCGCTATAACAAAGAAGTATCTTTTTTTTACATTGAGGAAAATATCTCAACAGGCCCTTAGTGATGGTTTATTAATGAAATATTCAATAGACTAATTTTGCTTTGTGTTACATGCCATGATATCCCGAAAAGTGCTGAAAATGCACAGTAATTTCATTTAATGACACTCCATGTAATGTCAACCACATTCTAAAACATGATTCATCTAATTTAGCCGCTGCACAATGGAGTATCTGATGCAAAATCTTGGGCAAAAAATCAGAAATTAAAATTATCTCAACAATTGTAAAAAGCATATTTTATAATAGCTGACTAACTGGGGCATCGATCTATGTGTATTTCAGGAATATGAATCATATCCGGCAGCTCCTAGCCTCAGTTGAAGTGAAAGTTTCTTTGTGAGAAGATGTGCTTTTTTGTTATGTTTCAGCTTTGTTTTTGTGTTGAAATGTATACTTTGACATGTGTATTTAAATAATTTTACTTTTCGTATAATAAAAAATAATTAAAAATGAAAACGGGTTAATATTAAACCTTTTTAGATCTAATTTACTGAAATATATTTACTGAAATATATAATTTAATATATTCAAAGCTTTTTAAAGCTGTGTCGGGCCATTTTTAAATTATAATCCTACTGGTTATAGTTTTGAAGATAAATTTAAAATAAAAATTGCTCCGCATATTGTTGCCATTTTTAGATATCAATATTTTTTGGGAGGACTGCAAATCTATTAAAAACACTCAAAAACAGCATCTCTATACTATAGGCTATAGAGACTCAACTCTGGTAAATACTAAATGCAAGTAATATATACATTATATGCATTGGTTTTTATAAATAATCAAACATTTATGTGTAGTAAAACTAACCACATTTACATCAAACTATTATATAGTTTAATTAATATTAAACTATCAAACGATAAAAGAGTATTTTTTTTAATTATTAGACTCTTTTTTAATTTATATTTTATTTTCTACATTTTAGTATTTTAAATATTTCATCGCTGCAGTTTCGTTCTTGTAGTTTCACAGACAGTCGGCCTATTTTGGCGAGTGTGGTTTAGCGCATAACTAATTCCAATATTTTTGTAACTGATTGTAAACAGTTTCAACCCTAAAGATTATTTGGCAATTTATCACCTGCGCTCGGCTAACTTAAAAATTACCTTAAAATTAATTTGTTAATTTATAATTAAATTCTAATAATATTAAAATATTGTATTGTCATAGGAAACACATCCGTGTACATGATTTTTATCATTCTAGAATACCAGGCAGTGAGTGAAAAATCGCTTTCAAAATCCCTCCTTCATACACAAAACCCAAATTAAGTTTTTAAAAAAAAGTTGGAAATTGTACTTTAAACGTGACAAATGAGGTGCGTTCGTACTATAACTAGTTTTCTAAATATTCAGATCTTGGTACAATAGCTGTTACACTCTTATGCAAAAATGCATGAATACAAAATTTATTTTATGCGCGGATTTTCACATTATAGATATTAATTTTATTTTATGAAATTACGTTTCAATACACTTTTACAAATAATTAATTACGATTCTGTTACATTAAAATTATACTTTGCGCAAATATTCAATACAAGACAATGGAAAAAAACATCATTATTATTTCGGTGAAATGAATTATATCGTCGTTTATTATGATATGAACAGTTTGAGCTCTTTCTATATGATCAAGAGTAATTAATCTTTAAAGTCAATTTTTTGAAAACGGTAATTTCGGTCATTGCGCGTATGATTTCTAAGAAATGCATGTATAGAAGTTCATGAAATTTTGATTGAAGGTATAAACCTTATAGATGCACATAATGACCTACTTTTATGTTTACAAAGTAAGAAATTTTAAAATTAGGACTATTTTTATTTGAAAAAAAATCTTTTTTTATTTCTTCTAAAGAACTAATCATTATATATTTTCCTGTTTAGGTCATTTTAGACACATATGTGTACTCAATCAACAGAATTTTCATTCACTGTGACAATTCAATTATGAGAAATCCTGCACGCAAGGCATATAAGGTAAATTTATTTATTAAACAAGTTGGAAATTGAACGTCAAACGTGACGATTGAGGTGCGTTCGCACTATTAGTAATGTCAGTGAAATGAATTATATCGTCTGTTATTATGATATGGTTAATTTCCGTAATAAAATAAGTACATTTTAAGTTGGCAACATTTTAACATTTGTTGACATTTACTGGAAATTCCAATAGGAAATAGAAGCCTAGCTTTGAAATTTTCAGAACTTGAAATACATATTTAGACTCTTTTTCCATTTAATGTCTATTTCTCCGGAAGCATCTATCCAAAAAAACACTATCGGTAGATTATAGGATTGCTATAGATAGACAATTTTAGTATACGAATTCGGTTTTTAAAATCAGTAATACGGAAATAACAGGACTCCATCTTAAACAGGACGTATGTGCAGATTGCAACCTAAAATCATTGCCTATCATGGGATATCAATGAATTAATTACGTATGATAGGATTTAATAGAATGAAGAAAACTTTTATTAATATATTTTTAAGTTTTGATTATATTTTCATAAAAATTGAAATGACTCGACAACATTCTGCAACGATTATATATATATATTACATTTCAAACCATTTGGTTGAATCATTTTTGCACTGTTATATTCGGACAAACGGAAGGACCAGATGACGACTATAGGTGAAACGTATTTATATAATTACGAACGCACCTAAAAAAAGAGTGTAATAAGAGCAGACTTAATTACATTCCAAATTAAAAAAAATAACGTTGCTTCATACTTGCACTGTCTCTATGGGTAAGATGCCTTATATTTTCCAGATGCACGTGTGAGTAGTTCATAAGTCTTTCCAATTCTCTCACGGAAGTTTTTAAACTCTGTATCATCTGCTTTTGGTAAACAAAATCCTCCATCAAGCTTCTAATCCTTTGAAAGAAAACAAAATAACTTCAATTTTCTTTAAATAATCGTTTATTTATACAGAAACTTTCGAGCTAATTGACTATTAAAGAAATCTGGTCTCTTAAAAAATAATAATTTTATCAGGCTTCTAATCCACGTAAAATTTTTTTTAAAACAGATTTATTTTATTACTTTTTAACTCAATCATACTGATTGGTAACAATATCATACGAATTGCCATTTTTCTCAACTGAGTTAAAAAAAGTGCTCAGTCCAGGAGTCGAACCCAATACTATTGTCGTAACTGCCAATGCTCTGCCTATTGACCTACCTGGACCGACAACCGGCCGACATAATTCACCCAGACAACCTTATAGGTAATAGCATCCAGATGCACGTCTACCTTGTATGTCGCGGTCTACCATGTATACAGCTCAAAAGAATATATTATGCAAGTTGGATTTCCATTACTTACGGTATATTCTGTTGATCTGTCTATATGGCAGATCAGATGTAATAGCAATAAAGTTGTCTGGGTGAATTGTGTCGTCTGACTGTCGATCCAGGTAGCTCAATAGGCGGAGCGTTGGCAATTTAAGCAGCAGGTTTTGGGCAGGGCCTGATTACCAGCGGGGCAAATTTCCACCAGTAAATTTTAATACAAATTTCCGCTTTTTTTAAACACCCTTTTCATGCAAAACTACTGCCATAAGTAAGGGAAAAAAATCTATTCCTTTTTACTGGGGGAAGTTGGTAATCAGGCCCTGGATTTGGGTTCGACTTCTGGCCTGGATTCTTTTTTACTCAGTTGGAAAATGTTTTAATTCCACAGATTTCTTTTGCCAATATTTTCTGTTACATTAACATTCATGTCATGTAATCTTTTACCAAAAACTTACTGTAATAAATACGAGAGTATTTCGGTAAGTAAATTCCGTGACAGTGTTAAAAGAAGAAACGTTAGATGCGGGAAGAAATGCATGTGTATTAATTATTGAAACACATTACACGATTTTTATACCTAGTCACCTATTATCGTAAAGAGATACAAGTTGCCAGCATCAAAGAAGGTTAATCATGTTGTTATGGCATCTTTCACCTCGTTATCCTGATCAAAATGCTCGCCAAATAAGAATTCTTAGTTGTCAAGTCTCCCGGTTTTCAACTGTTACTTTTTACGATATAGATTTCGGTTTCAAATATTCCCTTTACATAATCGTGTATCTATGGTATTAAACCAAACGATTATTTCTTTTTGAAATTAGCAGTAGCCAAAAATCAGGAAACTTGGCAACTATGAGAGTCTGTACAAGTAAGTGAAAGTATTTTCGTCTGAATTTGACAATGAAATGAATCATCAATTAATTCATCATACATCACAGATGGCCGGCTACAGTCTGGCCCAAAAAGTTAAAGCACAGTCTAAAATATGATAATCCAATTGGAAGGAGAAATATATGGAATAATTTCACAATAAATATTCAAAATGCAATTGAAATCAAACATGGTATATTATAATGGTTTCATCAACATTATTTATTTACAAAAATACGCTTTTTTATATGTTTGCTAAAAACCACTGTCTCAACAGTTTAGGCACATTATGTAAACGTTCACAAATGCTAGATTGTTTTCAACCAACCAACTGGTCCGACAAACGAGCCGTTTTCCTTAACACATTGAGTGCCATGTGTACCGCCGGTGGTCACACTTTATTTTTTATTAGAGTGCCATGTGTACCACCAGCGGTCGCACTTTATTTTTATTAAAGTGCCATGTGTACCGCCGGCGGTCATATGTAAATCTAAATTCAAAGCATATTAATTTTGATGGTACTTTTGATGGCACTTCACATTTCTGTTGTTCTATGGCACCTAGATAAAGCATTTTTTTTTTCATATTTTTGAAATTAATTTCTAATGTTATATTTCGGCTGAGTTATAGAAGGAATAAAAAACATATTTTGCAAAATTTTATTTTTTCACTTTCACTTTCATCAGTCTTTTTACGTTTTCCATAAAAAAAAAAACTTGGATCCGTTTTTATTGCTAATTCTGGTTATTACTAAAATAAAAACAATAATGGTACCGTTATAAATTGAAAAAAGAGAAAAATTCCTAAAAGAAAATGACTTGCGTGACAGCCGGCGCATAAAACAGTTTTTTTTAATAAATTCTACTTACACTTGTAATAAATATCACTAAAGTTATTAGATTATTATTTTTTTTAACACAATTATTCAAATTTGTAAAGAAATCATATGAGTTATAATTTTCCAACTGGACGAAAAATGTCCGGGCCAGGATTTGAACCTGGGATCTCTTGGCCAGGTTCGAATTCTGACCCGGACATTTTTCGTCCAGTTGGAAATTTACAACTCTTATGATTCTCCTATCACTCCAGATGCATCCATTTTCAAATTAATCAGATCAGATACGGAAAAGCTAAATTATCAACAGACATCAGGGATATACAAAATTAATTTCAAAGATAACGAAGGATGGGTTGGGTTGATTATTGACGGCCAATTATCTACACTTGGGATATAGGCCCGGGGGGAGTGCCCTTCGTAGGGGTCTTTCAAAGGGAACCTAACCCGTATTTACGCATGGATAAATCCACTGCTCGAAGAAAACCACGAAAACTCCGAACGATTAGGCCGACGGGCGCGATTGAGATCGAACCCAGCACCTCCCGTCTACCAGCTTCGAGAATAGAACCTCTCAGCCACTGGTGGGGCAAAGATAACGAAGGAAAAGATAATTCATATATAGGCATGACAAAAAGAAAAATCCAGGAGAGAATGGAAGAACACAGAAGGGACATAAATTTAGGTAAATCAACCACCGCAATAGCCCGATTAAACAATACATCCCCAATTAAAATAGACTTTAATAATGTTGAAAAATTAGCTAATTATAATAATCTAAACTACGCATTACAGAAAGAGGCGATAGAGATATACACATCAGATACAAAAACTTGCAACGACGTAGCTCATGCTAAGATTGACACCAGATGCTATTAGGAAGGGACAGAAGAGGAGTTTCAGAAAAATTGGACTGACAGAGCAGAAATACGAGACATCAGTATTGAAGATACCTGGGCAAACAGGCGAAAATATTCTACTTTTATGAAACTTTTAGCGTGTGGACTGGTTTTATGTGTTTTTAAATGTGTTTTCAAGAATGTACAGTGCCTGTCTATATGTTTTAAAAATTAAAATAATGTCTGAAATAACAGGCAGTTCGAAGAATTATTAATTATGAAAATACTGGTATTTCCTCTTTTCTTGACTGTTTTGCCATGATCTATTGCCACCTTGAATAATACAGTGATGGAACAGTGGCGCAGCAGAAAATCACTTGACACCGTTAAATTTAAATTGCACTCTTTGTCTTTTTTAAGGACAGTTTCAAATATTTTTTAAAACGAAGAATACTACTAAAATTTAGTGGGGAGAATTTCCCAACTGTTCCATCACTGAATAATGGCATCCTATGAAAGCTTAATTCGTATATATGGTGGCACTCAACGTGTTAAGCAGTATAACAGCAAATATTACATTTTCTTTGGTTGTTTAAGATGCCAAACTTTACAGCAGCCACAAAAGGAGAAAAATTTAAAGTTATTTAAGTTAAAATATATGAATATGCCGAATTTATAATAATTTCTAGAATATACAGAGTACTTGCTAGAAATAACAATTTTGGCCGGAAACCAAGATATGGACGGTCACGTGCAACAAGTGTTCAGACTGATCGAAAAATTCGAAGATTGATGTCAAAGAAAAATCTCTTCATAAGGCAAATTAAAAATAATTTCGATGTCAATTTCTCAAAAAACACAATACATACACGCATAAGAGACTGCAAGAACATTGTTTTAAAGAGAATGTATTAGAAACTGAGCCTAAAATTAGACTACAAAAGCCCAGAATGGATTGAGCTAGAAAGAACATATCGTACGAGGACAAGTGGTTCACTGTACTATTCAGTGATGAAAAGAAGTGTAATCTGGCTGATACTGATGGCTGGAATTGTTACCGGCATAACCTCAGGAAACTGCCATATACTTTCTTCAGTAGCCGAGAAGACGGTAAGTCTCTAACTGTGAAGTATACGATAATGGAAAGCAATATGACTGTACTAGAGAAATTGGCCATTGCAAAAGCATGGCATTCTCTGTCAACAGTACCATTTCAAAAACTAATTGATTCGATGGAAACACAGTTATTTAAAGTTATCCGATACCAGGAAAATACTATTAATAAATAGCATCACGTGAAAGTGTCAAATGGTGTTTAATTTTTCATCATGCCTACATTTTTGAGACACTGTGTAGTTACAGGCTTTAAAAAAAAATTTAAACAAAATTAGGATAACATACCCATTTATTCATTTGATATGACTTATTTGAATAATGTTTCTGAATATAATAAATAAATAATTATTTTTTTTGTTTAATTTTATATTGTTATTTAATAAACGAACTTTTCTTGTTTCGCTTAAGGTAAAGCTAGGAGAGTCTGAGCACAATTCAAAAGAATAACAATAAAAAAATCTAAATATTAATTTTTTGCTAAACTATCCATGAATAATTTTTACTTAATTTGCTTTTTATGCATTTCCAATGCTATTTTGTTATTATGATGTAATTTAATAGAACAGTTGTAATAAAACCAAGAAAGTTATTTTGCGCAATCTGTCCTTACAGGGTTGATGTGATTGCGCACATGGGTAGGAGAGATTGTTACTAATAATAACTACAGTTAAATTGTTAACAATAATAATTACACTTAAATGACATTGTTGTAAGGTTTTTGTGAACAAATATTATCGTTTTAGCAGTGAATATTTCAAACTAATGATTAAAGAATTAGAAGAAGGAAATAATTTAAAAAACGATTAAAAATTTTTAATTAAAGGGGGGAAAATAAAGAATCAGAAAAAGCAAGTACAGATAAGATTACAAAATAACATTAAGTTACTTGAAAACACGTTTAACTTAAAATTAGTACATTTTCATTTTTCATTGTTTTATGCAAATTTACCAATAAGCTGCGTAATCTCTCCTAGCATGGAAACTAATGGGAACAATGCGCCATCTCCCCTAAGTAGCGGATGCGCAAACTCTCCAATTTCGGTAGGAGAGATTGCGCGGCCTTTTATTTAAACGTGGCCGCTACTAAAACGAACCGTTCATGTTCACATTGTTAGTCTAGATTAATAGCTTATGAGAAATCGTTTAAGTTTAAAATATTTTGTACTCCTGACATTGTAGTAGAAATTCTGATGAATAGCTATGAAAATTCAAGCAATTACTTTGGAATAACAAAACAAAATAGCAATGCTTTATCTTAGACGCTCAAAACAATCAACGTGCACTTTCAAGTAGACACTTCACTACTGCTGTTGTACAATCACCTGGAGTCGCTGCGCGCTCAGTCTACTCCTCCCCCCCCCCCCCGAACCTCTATGTGCCCAATCTCTCCGACCGCGCTATCTCTCCTGGCTTTACCTTAAACTTTTGAAACAGACTGTACTTTTTGCTTTAACGTGAATGTTCGTTCTGGACGGATTGAACATTCGAACCCACCTTCTAAACATTTCATCACTCATAACTGTACGTATGAGCAGCCACCTCACAGATTTGTCTAATGGATTTCTGTTAATCGCATATCCCTTTGCATTTAAAATTGTGAATTACAGAAGAATAAATTTCACAATCGGCAGTAACTTCTATCGTCTGTCTTCTCAAAACATCATTTGGGCACGATTATACGTTACACCACAGGAACTTTGTGCTGTTATGGCACTCTCTTTAGTCATTGAGGACAGTATACCGTGATGGCAAAACGTCATCTTTCGGATGCAGGAATTTCAACGTTCCTTTTTTCCCGAATAAAACCTCGTCAGAAAGAAATGCATAATTTGACATTGCAATAAAATATTAATATTTCAACTAATGGTCTCATTATACATGTATGTAATCGTTTGAAAGTATGCATACAAGTATTTTATTATGTAACTAGCTGCGTGGCAACCCGATGTGTTGCTTTTGAATTGCATGCGATTATTTGATATTTTGGGAGAAAATAAAATCTAACTTTATTGTAAATTTAGAAAGCAATTATAATACTGATTTGATTAAATGCAATATTTCAAAAAACAAAGTATATTTACAATTTAAGTCAAAAGCCTTCCCAATAAAAAAGGGCACATTTTCGATAACATTGTTTGTCAAAAGCTTTTCGTCCTTCCAAGATTTGGCTTCTAATACCGGAGCTTGTGGAAGTGGCGTCATTTGGGTAAACTTATACAAAAATGACATTTTTATTTCGAGGATTTTATACAAAAGCATTTTATATTTATGAATTAAATGCCTACAAAATTGTAATTTTTCTCGCTAAAACGTTTTATTTTTAACGCTATAGTTAAAATTTTTAATCGTCACCTTAAGAAAACAATTCTAATATGCTTACAGTGAAAATACGTTTTTTGTCTTTAAATTATTTTTTTCCTAAATAGGGCACAATAATTCTCTAGTTAAATGCAAGATAATTAATTTTGTTTTACTTCCTTGGTTCAGTGTAAATTTTTAAAAAGTTACAATACTTTCTTTATGCCAATTTATTGACGGAGTTTTAGCTTAAAAATGTCCATTTTTTTTTTATTTTTTTTTTTATTTTTTTTTTTTACTTCTTCAAATTTTATTGAAAATGTAATTTAATCACGATATTATTTTCGTCAGCAGCTCAAATTAAATATATTTTTTCTTATCAATTTGATTGACAAAATGAGATCAATAAATTATAATCCCTATTAACTTATGTTCCTCTTTCTTCCCACAAAAGCGTTTACATAAATGACGTCATTTGGACGAATTTGTTCGAAATATTTCCAGCTTATAAATTAAAATAAGTGCTGACAAAATTGTATTTTTCTCGTTAAACCATTCCGGCTTTAAGAACCTTTGGGAGAAGTTTTAATCGCCATCTATAAGAAATAATTACTTTAAAAACTGTGTTTCTTTTTTGAATTCATTTCATGCAAATTGGGAACAATAATTATTTACTTTTAAAATGCAAAGAGCTCAAATGTGTTTTTCTTTAAATAGCTTGATCTTGGAGGTAAAACTAAAAATCTACTATGGAATTTTTTTTTTTTTTTTTTTACGTATATGAAATTTATGCCAATGTTCAAGACGACAAACGATTTTTAGCTTTCTAAAATAAACTGTTTCCTGATGCTTTAATATGTGAAAATAAGTTTTTATTCCTTCAAATTTTCTAGAAAAATATAATTCAATCACAATATTGTTTTCAGGGTTAAAATAAAAGATAATTTCAATTTTCAATTTCAAATTAAAATGACGTAAAAAGAGAGAGAGAGAGAGAAAAGAAAAAAAAAAGAAAAGAAAAGAAATCTAAATAATCCCTAATGTTTTACTTTTTCGCCAGAAAAATTGAGTCATTTAAATGCCATCATTACAGAAGTGTAATTAAAATTACAAAAAAAATAATATTTAGAAAAATAATTGAACTTTTAAACTTCTAAGAGCACTTTTGACATCCTCGGATCCATGCGAATAGCTGGTGCTAATTTGATAGCAGTATAATAGATTGACGAAGTTTTAATTTCGTTATAGAAAATTGTTTTACATATTCGTTTCAAATATCCGAATTAGTCGTTTCATTAAATCGTTTCATAAATTCGTTTTATATATAGAGAGTATAAGATTAAACATAATAGGAAATTACAAACGTTATAAAATTAATACTACAGAATATCGCTTCTATCCGTTACGAAATTTAATTCACTCACATATCATTTTGATTTTCAAGAATATCCCTTTCAATTTCTTTGGTCTGCTGTATCGTGTCGTATTCTTGGGCTAACTGATTCCAGTACTTGTAATCCTTCATCGAGTGACGTCGCTCTGATCTCATGCCCGCTTCATTCTGCTGAAAAAAAAAGAAAAAAGGAAATTTATAACAGGTAGCAACTAGCAAGGAATAAATAAGGCCAATTTTTAATTTACAGTGATATTCAATCAATGCTGAATTACGATAACTCTATCATGACAGGGCTGTTCAATCCATGCCCCGGGAGGCAATTGAAAGTTTCGTTAAAAACTGATATTTTAACCCTTAACTGGTGTTAATCCTTAACAATTTAGTCGCCACATATTTATCAACTCGTGCAATTACTTCATCAATCCGTAAGATTCAGATAAGGAAATGTGAAACCTTTACATTTTTCGATAAAGAATTTTTCAGAAAATTCTGTCAAATTTACCGTTTTGAATCGAATTACCGGCTGCAACATAAAATTGTCGTCATGAAAGAGCAATCAATTTTAACGCAACATGTAATGCATTTCCTGAAAAATAGAAAAAAGCAATTCGATTCAATAACAGTCCGACAGTGATGCTGCCAGTATCAAGCTATCAAAAAATATACAGTATGCCCACTAAAGTCCATTGCCATCCTCTTAACTTCGGAACAGCTGCTGCTATATTCATAAAAGTGGTGTCTATGTATAGTAAAGTAGCCATGCGGTACTGAATGAAACCGCCTATGGCACCACCTGGTGCAAAACTACGGAGTTAGCATTCCTATCTCGAAAACGGAAAGAGATAGGGAAAACAAGTGATTTACAAAGTTGTAGAGCATCATCGATTTAGTACAAAAAACACCTTGTGGCATTAATGTGAAGAACAGAACGGTTAAAATGCGCATTTGTTTTTTCGTGATATCCTACACTGTGACGTGATAAAACGATCTTAGAAAGAAAGAAACAACTAGTTATAAAACAGCAGGTATATGCGATCCCTCCACAAACTTTACAGGACCTTAAACGACGCATTACGGACGCTTGTGCCAACTTGTCACCATCTATGCTCCAACGTGTGCAACGTGAAATTCAAACAAGGATCCAGATATGCATTGCGGCTGATGGTGAGAAGTTTGAGCATCTAAAATAAAGGTATATTATTATAACTATTTGTTTTTTTCTTTCTAAGATCGTTTTGTCACGTCACAGTGTAGGAAATCATGAAAAAACAAATGCGCGTTTTAACCGTTCTATTCTTCGCATTAATGTCCACAAGGTGTCTTTTGGTACTAAATCGATGATGCTCTACAACTTTGTGAATACTTTTTTTCTCTATCTCTTTCCATTTTCGAGATAGGAATGCTAACTTCGCAGCATTCTACCGGGTGGCGCCATAGGCGGTTTCATTGAGTAGCGCATGGCTACTTTACTTTTATGAATATAGCAGCAGCCGTTCCGAAGTTAAGATGGTGGCAAGGGACTTTAGTGGGCATACTGCATATATATATATATTTTATGTGTGTATATATATATATTGTATATGTATATATCATGGTTAATCGAAAAACGAAGATTTGTGATACCATCCGAATTCTCGTAACTTACTTTTTTACAGATGGACAAACACAAACAGCAAAAGATCCATTTGAGGAATCTCAGAGCTATGATGATGTAACTGATGATGTTGAGAGGTGCAGGAAATCGCAGACGATTCGAAAAGTCCACGACCAGATGGTATCGCTGATATTTCCAAATGGCGTCGCTCTCAGCTGCAAGCTTTGAAGCAGTCGCACTGAAAACAAAAATTTATGAAAGACACTCAAATATCTTGTTGTACCATGCAGAAAACATTAAAGCTGGAATATCGTCGCCACAATGCATAAATAATATTAAATGTCAAAACCTTTAGCTTTAAGTGAAACTAAACACTATTTTAAATTAGGATGTAAAATAATTTTCGATATTTTGTCAAGATACGTTGAAAGCTTTCAGATAAGACTCCGCGATCAGGAAATAGAATACTCATTAAAAACAACTGTAAGCTAACAAATTTTTCTTTCTTAAATCCTTTTTCATATTCAGTATTTCTGCATTATCTTTCATAACTACGATATGTAAATTTTAGTTGATATTAAGCAAAATATAACATTTATTTTTAACACTTTCCAACATATAGTTGAAAAGTGTTAGTGGCTTTGATTCCTCTGTTTATCTCTCTCCTTTTATCAACGTCTGTTCGCACTCTAAATTTCTCCTATGCAGAGTACTCAGATTGCTACAATTTTTTAAATATCATAGGATCATTATAGTATGTTCAAAGCTGAAAATGGTGTGCATTAGCATTTAAGTTTTTTTACAGATGTATACGAATGAATTCGGATGCATTATCGCCTATGGACATTAATTGTTTGAATTAGATTTCATTGATGTTAATAATCTGTTTCAAACCGAACGATACAGACATATGTTATATAGATATTTGACTTGATTACTTCGAGCAGTGTACATCAATGGAAAACAATTTCCAAGTGTTGCCAAAGTACAGGCTTCTGTAATTTCTACAAATGGGAAAATAGTAACAAAAATTTGTTAATACATTGCCAGATCGTATTTATGAAGTTATTCAACAATTTGGTAAGTACAGAAAATATTAAAGAAAATTTGTTATATCATTATGAAAAACTAAATTTAGTAGAAAATAAGTCTCTAACCATTTATTACATTCTTGTACTTTGAACCAATTGCACACTTTCTGAAATAAAGCGTATAGTTTTAAGAATATGGCTTGTGTTCTGTTTCTCTTCTCAAAACAAAAAATATATAGTCATATCATTATTCATACAATAATTAAACATGAGTTTTACAACTGGCTGTGCGACGAATTGTTAAATATTAATAGCTTTTTGAGTGGTATTAAAAAAAGTGGCAGAGTTTAGATATAACAAATGCTAAGAATTTCTCACCTGAAGAGCGCATATAAAAGTGTGAGGAGTATCAGCTTTAACAGTACAAAATACTGAATATTGAATATATAAGCCCAGAAGCCAACATTTGGACACTCTTCGTCAGTATCTAAGAAAAAGAAAATAATATTTTATAACGTAATCGTAAAAATAATATATGTTCAATACAGTATGTAATAAAATAAAAGCTATGGTAATGAATTAAACCAAAGGTAGTAAAAATCCTTTGGATTCTCCAGAAATACACAAGACAGGATGGGCAGAAAGGTCGTATAAACTTTAAAAATTCATAAAAAGAAAGAACAAAAAATGATACCGAAGTGTGATATACACTAAAAGCCCTGTTATTATTCAGGTTTTTTTTTTTACCTAAAAATGTTATAGTGCAAAAAGAACACGACAGAAAGCTTTAACGCAAATGCATCTTCCCGAAGTATTCAAATGACAGGGCTGCCACTGGCTACTATTTTTTAATTGTATCTCGCGCCACTTTCTCAAAACAAAATTTTTTTACATACATTTTAACAACATATGCAAGAGAAATATACTAGAAAAAATATTTTTTGAAAATATTGGTGCGAATAGAATGTAAAAATAGTTGTAAGTGGCGGCCTTGAAATGATGATATATAAACGATAATTTTGTTTATCCCTTATTCAATATAATCATTAATTTGGCACAAAAAAAAAAAATACTGAGCTAATGTTGTCAGTGTATTTCGAAAACGGAGAAAAAACAATTGATCAGTTTCAACCAATTGTCACAATCCTTCTCTATATATCCACCCAATCAACATCTACATTTTGTCAGGCTGTATTATCTCCCAACCAATCAAAATCGGTAAAATTCTTTGGACAAACAAAATGCCCATCAGGTTGTTAAGGAAGTTGCTACCGAGGCTAACAAAAGAGACAGGCTACCGCGGTGCATTCCACTTATCTTTTTTTACAGACCGCTAGAGTGACGTGACGCTCTTTTCGTACATCTGCATTGGTGGATTCAAGCATCACGTGACTCCCGCGGTCTGTAAAAAAAGATACGTGTAAAGCACCGCGGTAGCCTTTCTTTTTCGTTAACCTCGGTTGCTACGATGTGACGTCAGTTGAAACCGATCTATTAATAGTTTTCGGGAATTCCGACCATACAAGCATTCAGAAAACAAAATGATATCCGATACCCGGTACACGCAGTTGCACAATCTCCCCACCCAACCACTCTCGTATCGAACACTCGAAAATCGGCTCAAGCATTTTATTTTGTAGACAGCATGGGGCTGTGGGCTCATTTATCAAATAAAAAACCCGCCATGTAGTACCTAATGTATTAAATCGAGAAGCAAAAGTCTTTATTTTTTAGTGCTAATTCAACCTTACACTGTAAAAAAAATCCGAGAAAATTCAAGAGATTTTCCGTAAAATTTTACGGAGAAGTTTCATTTTCCCAAAACTTGAGTACAATTTCCGTAAATGACATTAGTTCCGTTAATAAGATTTCAAATCCGTAAATATGCAGGACATTTTCCGTAAATTTAATGGATTATTTCCGTATTTCTTACAAAACAGTACAATGTCTGTATTTTTTCCAAAACAGTGCAATTTCCGTAAATGACGTTTAAAGGTTGCGTACAGAAATCGCTTTCTTTGAAATGCGAATTAAGATTGTTGTATTTATAGAGTTCTTTTAGGATACAGGCCTGACCCGGTTAGACCCGATGGCCCATTCTAACCGAGGCCATGTCATTTTTTTGTGAAAAGAATAGTAATATTTATATTTTTTATGAAATATTTAGAAATTTATTTTATTTTTATAAATTACAGAAAAATATTTTTTTAAATCTACTTTTTTTTTTCTTAATAGTGCTTCAAAATTATGATTTTTTTTCCCCACTAATTTTTAAAAAAATTACTTTAACTTTTTCAACGTGGGGCAATATTGGGTTATTTAAAGGTTTCATAACATGATATCTCTGCAAATTATCGCTACGCAATTTGGTATTAAACTAAACTGATTTGGCTTATAAATTTATAATGTCACTAAAATTTATTATTTTGTAAATTATAATTTTACAAAGTTTATAATTTTTTCCTAAAATTTATAAAATTAGTTAATATTTTTTCTTTACTTTTATAAAAATGAAGTTTTTAATTTATAAACTTTTAAAATTTATTTCGTCAGTTTGTATTGTTATAAATTAAACTAAATTAATTTAGATTAAATTAATAAGTCCAGATTTAAACTTACCTATCCCAAGGTCATTAATTTCAATTTTCTTTAAAAATGTATTTTAATTTTTATTTTAATATTCTTAAAACTATTCAGTTTAACAGAACCGCGCGCAAAAGCTCTCAGCATAGCGGGAAATAATAACATTGTTTATTCACATAAGTTTTTTAAAATAAGAGATTTAAAAAAGATATATTTTTATAGCATGTAATAAACGCGTCTGTTTAAGATAATTTGTTGTTTTTATTGGAATTGATAAATAGATAATCAAGCAAATAATTTAAAAGAGGTATACGTTCGAAAAAAGAAAATGTTGGTACTATTGCAAAAAGAAGTAATCATTACTCTTAATACAATGTTTTACGCATATAATACATAATAAATTACAATTGATCTGTTATAAGGCATCAAATAATACAGCAAAATATTGAAAATTATGAAAAGAAAATATTTAAAGCATTGGAACTCTGAAAAAATCCATCTACCGATGAAACCTCAAGTTTTTGCATCATAAAAACCGACTAAAATGTGTAACAAAGTTTGAGAACGTGGCGTGACCAGTAATAGCGCAGTGGTCTAGACCGTCAGTTTTAACCGTCAGTCAAACGGAAGATTCCACTCGCGGCAATCGTTGGTTATTTACTGTAAACTAACTCAGGAATGAAAAAAAAAAGGAAATGTATCTATCTCTTATAAGGTTGTCATTACGAAGTAACTATTTTCTTTTTTGTCCCATAAATTTTATTTTAACGACATAAAAATTTCTAAGATAAAAAATGCGAAAGATATCTGTTATAAAACGGAAATTTAAAAACGAGTATTTCAGAAATCACGGAAATTTTCCTGGAATTTACGGATTTATTTTCCGTTAAAATGCAGAAAGAGTACTGGCGTCTCGATTGCCAGTACAATTTTCGTTTTTTACAGGAATTTTTTTATACTGTACTGAGCATATCTCAATTGTGTTTGAAGGGTGAATAAAGCAGGAAATAGAATTAAGAAGAATCAAGAGCGCTGGGGAAAGAATAGCTCTTCTATTGGCCTGCACTGCTCCCAAAACTACCGCTAGGAAATACTTCTTCTAAATGCTTCCTAATTATATTCTAATTTCCCCTTCCTGGAGAGAGCATCCATTCTTCCACTTGCTTTGTTTGATAGAGGGGGGTGAACAAAAGGGAATTGGTGATGGCAAGGGGAAGGAATGGAGGCATTTACAGTAGGAATTGAAAGGGAAATGGAAGGGGGGATCCCCTTCTATAGAATTTGAAAAAGGATCCTTTCCCCAGGAAGAAAACATATTTGTTTTACAACAAGATAACAATATTTCTGACGTAATTTTTACACGGTATGTAAAACCTTTATTTTTATCACCATTAAAATTTTCCAAGGGTTCGGACAACAAAAGCTTTTTTTAATGTTTTCTTACGAGCACTTTTATCATTAATTATCAGCATTTTTTATTTGGGGTTCATTTAAGGTTTTATCACAGACACGATCAACACCGGGCGGGTCAATTAGTAATCGTTTATAATCATTCTCATTTTAATACTTCCGAAAGATGCAATCGTGGTAGTGTTTTCTCTGGTTGAAATATTACCCTTTTAGCCGTTAAAGCAATTCACTCAGTCTGATAATGCTTTTAAGGCTGTTCTGTACTTCCGGAAGATGCAATCCTGTTAGTGTTCTCTCCGGTTGAAATATTACTCTTTTTGCTGCTAAAACAAATCCCTCACTCTGATAATGCTTTTAAGGCTGTTCTGGCTACTTTCTGATACGCATTTTAATTGATTTTTGTTGCCACAACTTATCGAATTGGCGGGTGTTTTTTTTTTTTTTAAACTATGTAATCGAGCTATTTTTTCCATTTATTAATACAGGCAGAAGAATTTTCAGAAAATGCTGTCAAAGTGGAGATTTTGAACCGAATTTCTGGACGCGACAGCTCAGGAAAAGGGAAAAAAATATGTCGTCCTAAATAATCGCTTAGAAGACAAAATGTAAAAAACGTAATAAATAAATATATAATAATATTATATATTTATTATATTAATATATAATAATTATAATAAATATAAAATAAAGAAATAAATGTAATTTATCGTAAAATGAAAAATTGTTCGATTACAAATGACTGTAATAAACATGCCTGCAAGTATCATGCTTATGTTTAAAAATGAGATAGAAAATGGGTCAGAAGGTTTCGCGTTGCTGAAAATTACTAATTTATTTATTTATTTTTATTTATTTATTTATTTATTTATTTATTTATTATTATTTTGAGAACCGCCTTAATGCAAACCGATCTCTCATATAATTTTTTGTTCATTTTTAACGAATTAAAAAAAATACGGACTTTCTCCCCACCAAGTATACAGGTCGTTCGCACTTTATGGAAACGATTTTAATCAAAGTTTTAGTCAAAGTTAATTCTTACGCATACGAGGGTTGCCTTTTAAGTTTTTACAAAAAGTAGGAAGAAAAAGAATTTTTTAGGAACAAACTGTTTTATTGCTTTTCAAAATATTCGCCTTGAAGATTTATACACTTTCCATCCGTTCAAACCAATTCTTGAAACCGTTTTCGCACTCTGAAGTTGATATCTCAGAAACATAGTTTTGGAAGGCATCAACAGCTACTTGAGGTGATGAAAATCGCTGCCCACGCATTTTTTGTTTGACATAAGGGAGCAAGAAAAAGTCGTTAGGCGACAAATCAAGAGAATATGGGCAATGAGTCATTAATTCGATATTTTTATCCTTCAAATAATCAATTGTTTCACGTGCTGTGTGGGAGCTGGCGTTGTCGTGATGAAGAATGATGCGGCGTTTTTTGTTGTTTTTCCTGATTTCGTTGATGACTTTTGGCAAACAAATTTCTGTATACCATTTAGCGTTAACAGTTTTTCGATCCTCTAAAGGAATGGTTGCGATATGTTCTGTAAGACCGAAGAAACAAGCAATCATTTTCTTGGAAGTGCTTCGTGAACGAACAACTTTCGTACGATTCGGTTCATCTGGAAACACCCAAACAGTGGATTGTTGTTTAGTTTCCGGCTCATACGAATATATCCAAGTTTCGTCACCTGTAACGATGTTGTATATGGATTTTGCAGTTCCAAATTTGAATTTTTTTAGCATTTCCTTACACCAATTTGCACGAGTCTCTTTTTGAGCTTCTGTCAAATTGTGCAGAATCCATCTGGAACAAATCTTTTTAACAGCTAAATGTTCATGCAAAATCGAATGTATTGCAGTCTGTGATATGCCAAGGGATGCTTCTATCTCACGGTACGTGACATGCCGATCTTCTTCAATCATCTTGCGCACAGCATCGATGTTGTTTGGAATCACTACCGATTTTGGTCGTCCTTCACGAGATTCATCACTGACAGACTCACGACCACGACGAAATTCTGCAAACCAATTGTAAACAGTCTTTTCTGATGGTGCTTCATTACCAAAAGTTTCACGAAGCGATACTAAGCATTCTTTTCGAGTGAGGCCTTTCTTAAAATCATAAAAAATCATCCAACGGAAACCTTCAGGAGTCATTTCCATTTTTTTCACTCACATGTTTCTTTAGAACACTCACTGTAAACAAAATACGCAGACGATTTCTAAGATGCCACTGATTCTAAGATAAAAAAATGTAAATTTTACGAATATCCTAAAGACAAATTTCAGTAGCGCCTTCTAGTGGTCGTTTGTAAAAACATAAAAGGCAACCCTCGTAAATGACATATTCTTTGCAACAATTTGAGATTGTTGGGTAGTCTTGACTTTTGGCTATAGATCTGGCTCGAGATTTCTATGATAAGAGAATTTCCTTGTTACAGACATCAATTTTTTTCCGATACCTCTTGCAAAACTTTCCAAAGTCTTTTCAAAGTTCGTAAATTCATTTAAACAATCGAAATGGAGAAAAAAAACATTTATGAGGGGGTGCTTCAGGTGATTTTACATGCATTTCTTCAATTGAGACACAATTTATTTTCGTTTGGTATTCTTTCTTTGCTAAACATGCTTCAGTTGAGTTATGGAAGAATGGCTGGGAGATTTTGTTCATGTTAAGCTCTATTAATGTCTTTTTCAAATAAAGCTGGCATTTCTTTTTCGAAAATGGATTCTAAAATATTTTACTGATATTAAAGTGAATTCATCTTAGCTTTACTGCTTTTTAACACTTTCCAACATAATTGAAAAGTGTTTATGACTTCGGTTTGTCTGGCCGTCTGTCTGTGCTCTAACTCCCGTAAATATGCTCGGATTGCCTTGGAATTTTTATATGTTATTGTCGTTATCTACAGCATGTTCCCTATTTCAACTGAAGTGTGTAGCACTTATAGTTTTTTTTTACAGGGACACACAAAAGACTTCCATTACATTACGGTCTATGGGGAAAATCATTTGCGGTTTATTTTAATGATGTTACACAATTTCAAACACATTGTAATTGATATATATCACAAAGGTGCATTACAAGAAGCTTAATATGGAATACGATGTGCATAGCACTTATAGTTACTTTACAGGGACAGTCAAAAGAATTCCATTACATTACGTCTATGGAGAAAAATCGTTTCCGGTTTAATTAAATAATGTTTCGCTATTTTAAACGCACTGAAATGTATATAGATCACTAAGGTGCAATACAAGAGGTTTACTACAGAATATTGTGTGTATAGCAGTCATCGTTCATTAACAGGGACACACATAAGAATTCTCTATTGTCTGTTAAAAATAATTCCTGGAAGTGCGTTTTAAGTTGCTGAACACGATTTTAAATTTAACTCACTTTTTGTCTATTACTGGGTGTGTATAAATTCTGTAGATCCTATACAGGGCAGCACAAAAATTCGCGAACACATTTCCGTTTATTGACAGAAACTCCAGAAGGAGAATTTTAAACTGTGCTACGCGTTTCCTAACTAAACTTAAATTTAGCATTCTATGTAGTATATATAAAAATCTATAGATCCTATACAGGGCTGAATAAAAGTATTCGGATATTTTTCCGAATATTGTATATATTTGAAATATATGTTGGAAATTCCTGAAATTACGTTTTCCAAATTGTTTACTTAGATGTTATCTTTCAGCTTATTAAACGGTAATGATTTGTAAAATTATTTGGAAGCGTTGGAAAGTGTTACATAATCTATGCTTGACGCATGATTTTTCGTCTTGTTTTACCTTTAATTTAATTTCATAATAAAATCCAGCAGCAACCATGAATTCTTTTGGAAAATTTTCAAAAATTGGTTCTAAAATATTTTACTGATAATAAAGTGAAATCATCTTAGCTTTACTGCATTTTTTACCTTTAATTTCATAACAAAATACAGCAGCAATCATGGATTCTTTAATTTCACAAACCCATTTCTTTTTTTCTATTAATTGATAAAAATGTCTCTTCTTTTGATACACTCATTTAAATAAGGCCATGTTTCATCCAGTGCTACGATAAATTTTTATTTATCACCACCTGTGTGTTTGTTAAAGTGAGCCTTAGAAAGCGCTATTTACGACACATTGCAAGACTTTGGAAAGTTTTCCAAGAGGTGTGGGAAAAAAATAATATGACTGTAATAAGAGAAAAATCAACTATGATGGAAATTTCGATCCAGAGTTATAAATCAAGAGTTAGAGCTATACAGTAGAGTAAAATTGTCGCAATGAATGTGGTATATATGTTCAGGAATTAATTGCGAAAATCGTTTAGATAAAGTGTGAACGATCTTCTGTATATGCATAACAAATTATTGTTTTAAATCGTATTTTGATATCTGCATAATAAAAGGTTTTATACTTACATGCTCCAGCTTTGCAGAATGTACTGTTATAAGTATTACCTTGGAATTTTCTGCAGTTATCGTCGACTGAAAGGACATCACAATACATTATTAAATTTCATAAACGTATCAATCGGTTTAACTATCAGTCAAAACAAATGAAAGTAGACAATAAATTATCATACAACATTAAATTTTTATTTATAACTAAAATATAAATCACGCACACACACAAAAAAAAATATTGCGCAGAAAATAAACATAAAGCAATTAACAATATTTACAACATATTCTTTGGCAGTTTTCTTTTTTGGAATTTCTTCACCAGTTTTAATCTTTTAGGTTGATAGAAATCGACATTGAGCAATTTATAAATGTACTACTGCAATGAGTTTATGGGCTTCCGATAAGTGGGAAATTTCAGTCTGTGATTTAATAAAACATAAAAGTAAAATTTTAAATAATTTTTCAATATAAATAGTTAAGGCATATGGTGGTGAGTAATATTTCGGCATGCAATTTAAACAGTATTTTTCTTTAAAAACGTTATTTTATACAGGGTAGCTACAGATGAGCAAATAAAAAAAAACACAGTCGTAAAAAAAAGGGATTACACCAATATTTTCTTATAAAAATATGGACTTATTAACCGCTCAAATAAAAAACACGAATTTTCCCATAAGAAAATACTGGTGTTTACTTTTTAGGTAGTTTTCATTACAAAAAGCTATCTATTGCAGCCGTTCGGAGGAAAGCAGTTCCAAAAATTTTAATATATTTTCACCGAACATTACCCCCAGACCAGACCCTAAACCACCCTCCGTTCAAATGTTGATTTACATATATCCATATTATCTATACTAATATTATAAAGTAGTAAAGATTGTTTGTTTGTTTGTTTGTTTGTAGGGGGTAATCTCTGGAACTACTGAAGCGCTTTCAAAAGTGATGGTGGCAAATTGATGGTGACAATCCCTGCTCCAACATAGGCTATATTTTATGTCGGTGCCACTACCCCCAGGGGGGTGCAGGAGCGAAAAACGTTCTAAAATTCCGATTTTTTTTTATATTGAAGGAGCTCGAAACAGGAAATTTGGAATGGTAGTTACGTATAAAATGCAAATGCCCTCTAAGAACGAATTCTAAAAAAATTCGAAATTTAAAAGGGTGAGATGAGCGAAAAGCGTTCTAAAAACATTCTAAATTACAATTTCTATGGAATCTCTGGAACTACAGAACTGTTTTCAAAAGTGATGGTGGTAAATTGATGGTCACAGTCCCTGCTCCAACATAGGCTATATTTTATGTTGGTGCCACTACCACAGGGAGGTGCAAGAGCGATAAACGTTCTAAAATTTCGATTATTTTATACTGAAGGAACTAGAAACTTGAAATTTGGCATGGTAGTTATTTATAAAATGTAAATGCTCTCTAAGAACAAATTCTAAAAAAATCCGACATGAGCGAAAAGCGGTCTAAAAACATTCTAAATTACAATTTCTATGGAATTTCTGGAACTACAGAACTATTTTCAAAAGTGATGGTGGCAAATTGATAGTAACAGTCCCTGCTGTAACATAGGCTATATTTTATGTCGGTGCCACTACCACAGGGTGGTAAAAGAGCGAAAAATGCTCTAAAATTTCGATTTTTTTTATACTGAAGGAGCTAGAAACTTGAAACATGTGGCATGGTAGTTATTTATAAGATGTAAATGCTCTCAAAGAACAAATTCTTAAAAAAAATCGAAATTTAAAAGGGTGAGATGAGCGAAAAGCGTTCTAAAAACATTCTAAATTACAATTTCTATGGAATCTCTGGAACTACAGAGCCGTTTTCAAAATTTATGGTGACAAATTGATGGTGACAGTCCCTCCTCCTACATAGGCTATATTTTATGACGGTGCCCCTACTCGAAGGGGGGTGCAAGAACGAAAAACATTCTAAAATTTCGATTTTTTTTTACACTGAAGGTGTTACAAACATGAAATTTTGCATGGTAGTTACTTATAAGATGTAAATGCTCTCTAAGAACAAATTCTAAAAAAATTCGAAATTTAAAAGGGTGAGATGAGCGAAAAGCGTTCTAAAAACATTCTAAACTACAATTTCTATGGAATCTCTGGAACTACAGAACCATTTTCAAAAGTGATGGTGGCAAATTTATGATAACAGTCCCTGCTGTAGCATAGGCTATATTTTATGTCGGTGCCACTACCACAGGGGGCTGCAAGAGCGAAAAACCTTCTAAAATTTCGATTTTTTTTAATACTGGAGGAGCTAGAAACTTGAAATTTGGAATTGTAGTTACGTATAAATTGAAAATGCCCTCTAAGAACGAATTCTAAAAAAATCCTAAATTTAAAATGGTGACATGAGCGAAAAGCAGTCTATAAACATTCTAAATTTCAATTTCCATGGAATCTCTGGAACTACAGAGCTGTTTTCAAAATTTATGGTGGCAAATTGATGGTGACAGTCCCTGCTCCTACATAGGTTATATTTTATGTTGGTGCCACTACCACAGGGAGGTGCAAGAGCGAAAAACGTTCTAAAATTTCGATTATTTTATAATGAAGGAACTAGAAACTTGAAATTTGGCATGGTAGTTATTTATAAAATGTAAATGCTCTCTAAGAACAAATTCTAAAAAAATCCTAAATTTAAAATGGTGACATGAGCGAAAAGCGGTCTAAAAGCATTCTAAATTTCAATTTCCATGGAATCTCTGGAACTACAGAGCCGTTTTCAAAATTTATGGTGGCAAATTGATGGTGACAGTCCCTGCTCCTACTTAGGCTATATTTTATGACGGTGCCACTACTCCCAGGGGGGTGCAGGAACGAAAAACATTCTAAAATTTCGATTTTTTTTTATACTGAAGGTGTTAGAAACATGAAGTTTTGCATGGTAGTTACTTATAAGATGTAAATGCTCTCTAAGAACAAATTCTAAAAAAATTCGAAATTTAAAATTGTGAGATGAGCGAAAAGCGTTCTAAAAACATTCTAAATTACAATTTCTATGGAATCTCTGGAACTACAGAACCATTTTCAAAAGTGATGGTGGCAAATTGATGATAACAGTCCCTGCTCTAACATAGGCTATATTTTATGTCGGTGCCACTACCACAGGGGGCTACAAGAGCTGAAAACGTTCTAAAATTTCGATTTTTTTTATACTTTAGGAGCTAGAAACTTGAAATATGGCATGGTAGTTATTTATAAGATGTAAATGCTTTCTAAGAACAAATCCTAAAAAAATCGAAATTTATAAGGGTGAGATGAACGAAAAGCGGTCTAAAAACATTCTAAATTGCAATTTCTATGGAATCTCTGGAACTACACAGAACCGTTTTCAAAAGTGATGGCGGCAAATTGAGGGTAACAGTTCCTGCTGTAACATAGGCTATGTTTTATATCGGTGCCACTACCACAGGGGGGAGGGGTGCAAAAGCAAAAACGCTCTAAAATTTAATTTTTTTTTTTATACTGAAGGAGCTAGAAACATGAAATTTGGCATGGTAGTTACTTATAAGAAAAAATGCTCACTAAGAACAAATTCTACAAAAAATTGAAATTTAAAAGGATGATATGAGCGAAAAGCATTCTAAAAACATTCTAAATTACAATTTCTATGGAATTTCTGGAACTACAGAACTGTTTTCAAAAGTGATGGTGGAAAATTGATGGTGACAGTCCCTGCTCCAACTTAGGCTATATTTTATGTTGGTGCCACTACTACAGGGAAGTGCAAGAGCGAAAAACGTTCTAAAATTTCGATTATTTTATACTGAAAGAACTAGAAACTAGAAATTTGGCATGGTAGTTATTTATAAAATGTAAATGATCTCTAAGAGCAAATTCTAAAAAAATCCGAAATTTAAAATGGTGAGATAAGCGAAAAGCGGTCTAAAAACATTCTAAATTTCAATTTCCACGGAATCTCTGGAACTACAGAAACATTTTCAAAAATGATGGTAACAGTCCCTGCTGTGACATAGGCTTTATTTTATATCGGTGACACTACCACAAGGGTGAGGGGGGGGGGTTAAAAGAGCGAAAAACGTTCTAAAATTTCGATTTTTTTCGACATTAGTGTGTCTTAATTAATAATTTCTGAATCATTTGTGGCAGTAAAATTTCCTCTAATGAAAACAGGAAAACGCATTTTTCAAGAAGGGTTTTGATAGTATATATATATATACATATATATATATACACTGCTCAAAACAATTAAAGGATATTTGAAGTTTTAAGATAAGAAAGTTTTAAGTAAAGAAGAATAAAGATATAAACGAAATTTTTTTTGCCGAAAATAGAAGAAGAGAATCACAAATGCAAATTTTTCTGGTTTTCAAACTGTGGAGTATGCAAATTTTGAGTTCGACGTCAAAAACTTCGCTTCAGCGGCAGCGAATGAAATTTGACTTTCAACGGATAAAAGAAAATGAAGACAAGGATGATCGGCATTCAGTGATTGCTTTGTTTCGATGAGTACGATGTCTCAGCGAAGTCATTTGACAGATTCAGAAGCTTGGAGAATTGTTGATATGTTAGAAGGGGGCCAAACTCAAGCCGAAGTAGCGCAAGCCATTGGAGTGTCACAAAGTGTCATTTCCAGGATCTGGAACCGTTTTTTGGAGAGTGGGTGTGCAGGCCGGAGACCAGGGCAAGGTCGTAGACGGGCAACAACGCCCAATGAAGATCGGTATTTAGCGTTAACAGCTCGGAGACACCGAAACATGAACGCTACTCTTCTCCAACAACACCTTCGCTCGGCTACAGGCACCACAATTTCAACTCAGACTGTCCGAAACCGGCTCCATGCTGTAGGTCTGTATGCTCGCCGACCGATGGTATGTGTTAGATTAACATCAATGCATCGTCGCGACCGCAGGAGTGGGCAACCGAGCAAGTCAACTGGAAGAGAAATGAATGGAGCAATATTCTGTTTTCTGACGAGTCCCGTTTTCTGTGCATCCGGATAATAGGCGTATTTTCATCTGGAGGGACCGTGGCAGTAGGAATAATCCTGCGTTCGTGCACGAAAGTGTCAGATTTGGCGGTGGAGGAGTGTTGGTGTATGGTGGCATCTCCATTGACGGGCGCACTGACCTCTACATCATTCGAGATGGAGCTCCGACTGGTCGCCGATATAGGGATGAGATCCTCAGACCTATTGTAGTCCCTTACGCTGCAGCAATCGGAGATAACATCATTTTAATGGACGATAACTGCAGGCCACATCGTGCAAACCTGGTGGAGGATTTCCTTTTCGAGGTAGGAATCGTTCGAATGGAATGGCCAGCGTGTTCTCCAGACATGAATCCAATCCAGCACGTTTGGGACGCTCTAGGAAGACGAGTTTCTGGCCGCCAACAACCCCCACAAACTCTCCAAGAACTGTTTACCCCAACTCGTCATTAATAGCCTCATTGAGTCCATGCCTCAAAGGTGTTCAACGTTGCTGGCCGCCCGTGGAAACCATACTCCCTACTGAAAATGATTTTCTTTGAAGAAAACACCTTTTCTTATTCTTTTTTTCTCATATGCACAAATTGTGTTTTTTTCCTTTTGTACACAAATGCGCAATAAAATGCATTTTTTTCTGCCAAACATGTGTAATTTATTCTCATATAACCTACTATGTCTGTCGACCATGTATCAATCAGCTAAAAAGTTTCCCAGATACAAAATCCACCTAAAACTGCAATATCCTTTAATTGTTTTGAGCAGTGTATATATATATATCTGACGTATGTCATGCTGTAACTCCCTTATTTATGAACCGATTCGGATGTGACTGAGTATGTATATAGAACATACGAAGGTCTCGACCGAGTTTGTTGGTCAGCTTCAACCGCTTGTTTCAACATGGCGGTCAGTTAAAAATTTTTAAATTAAAAAAAATTCAAAATGGTGTACAAAAAATTATAAATTGAAAAACTTGTTTCTTTTAAGTGTTAGAACGTGTTTCAAGGATTCTGGAACATTTTTTGTTTTGGCTATATCTTAAAAAATGGCTGAGATATGGCAGTTTGAAATTCTAAGGTGGCTGAGATTTTGAAACAATCTGAATAACGTTTGTTATTCTGTAACTCTCGTATTTATGAACCGATATGAATGGGACTGATCATGTGTACAAAACATACCAAAGTCTCGACTGAGTTCGTTGACAGCTTCATGCGCCATCTTGTTTCAAAATTGTAACAAGTTGAATATTTTTAATTTTTTACAAAATTCAGAAAGATGTATAAAAAATTATAAATTGAAAAAGTTGTTTATGCTAAATGTTAGACCGTGCTACAAGGATTCCAGAACATTTTTTGTTTTGTTTTTATCTTACAAAATGGCTGAGATATGGCAGTTTGAATTTCTAGGGTGGCTGACCTTTTGAAACAATCTGATTTTTGTTATGCTGTAACTCTCATACTGAAATTCGAATTCAAATTCAGTTTTAACAAAAACCGGGATTGAATCTTCTATAATCGGGTTCCAAGCATTTTAGCTTCGGGTGTTTGAGTAAAATGAGTTGAATTAAAAAAAAAAATGACCTAAAAAAGCTACGCCTCCCGGTACAGGCTGGAAGGACTTTTTTGACTGTGTTTTTCTCAGATCTATAGCCACCCTGAATAAAATAATGGGTTTAAAGGAAATATTAAAGCTATTTCACATTGTGCCATGTGAAATAGCTTAAGTAACGTAGTTTAAATTTACTATTTTCAAATTTATTCCAAGTGAGCTGATGTAACTTCACTGAAAGGAACCAGTCGTGACAGGGACAGATGTGACAAAATTAGGAAATTTGCTTCTGTGCACACAGTACGTTAATCTCAGTAAGACAGTAATGTGACATTTTGGACTAAGAAAAAGTGTCTTATATCCTGACAAAATCATAAATAAATGAAAATAATAATAAGGAAAATTAAGTAGGGGATAGTAGTGACAAATAATAAACATATTTTTATCTTTCTGTCCACTTTGTAGCTCGTAGCTTCTTTTAAGTTCAGAAAATTAACCCTTTCGCGACGAGCGTCCTTTACAGAATTTTTAATCTTTTGCCACCGGTATTTCAAAACAGAAATTTTCGCCTAATTGAATCTCAGAAATGCTGTCATTAAATAAGGCAAAGTTTACAATAAAAAGTTACTGGTGGGAATAATCAAGGATTCTGAGCGCCTTATGCGTCACGTACACGTGTCGCTCGTCCCCAAGGAGTTAAACTCTGTGATTTTCTCAGCCATACAGATTGCTGCTTCTGCTAAATGCATCTGTGCCCCAAATTTTATCTGCTCTACTGGTGGTCACATGACCAGTTTTATACAAGGGAACAGTAGTGACTTAAAAACTAGGGAACAACGTTTCACTGGCCAGAATACATATAAAAATATTTTTTATTTACAATAAAAATTCTTTATTATGTACTTTAGAGTATAATTTTTATTTAGGGTGGTAAAATTTGGTAAAACTAGGTTATCATTCATTTAAAATTGCTCCATAAGATGAATGAATAAGGTGAAGACAGGAGGCAGAAGTGACAATTTGACTATTTAACCCTTTCCGGCACAAACAAATTATGTTCGTAAAATGCGAAATTTCTGACTGACACAGGAATTTACATACGACTTTTTTAGAAAATATGAACTCCTTATTTTAAGCTTTCATTATAGAAGCAAAATTTTATTAAAATATTCTTGGTGCCGAATGCAAGTTTGGAATTAAAATTAGGTGTGCCCGGAGTGGGACCACTGTGCCGGAAAGGGTTAAAATACAATTGAATTAAAATTTACAGTTATTTTCTTGAAAATACCTTTTGAAATTATAGAAAGACATTACAAAATACATTTTATTCTAAACAAAACTTTATAAATGACAAAATACAGTATATAACCCTAAGGGACACAAATTACTCACTTATTGGGGAATCACACTTATATATAAGAATTAGGTTTATAAATTATAATTATATTAAAAGATTATGAATATAAATTATGAGACAAATAAATGTTTTAATACTTATAATGGGATTGTGTTGGAAGTCTTGAAGAAACTCCAATATGATATTAATATTTATTAATACTTTTTTTTCAACTAAAATAAAGGATGCTTTAGTCACAGTAAATGTGTGATTTCTTGTTTCATAATATGTATTATATATTGCAGCACTATAATTAGTACACATATTGTTGAAATTATTTGGATGGCATATAGATGGCGCAGTTGTCATTTAAATTTACTTTTGATTTATAAAAATTGGAAAATTATTTAGGAAATTTGTTTATTCACAATTTTAAATATGTTTTTAATTTAAAAAAATATTTTTAGTGTATTTTATCAATTAGTTTTGTCTGGTAATATTTTGGGTTTTTTCTTTCATCTAAAATTGTCTCAACTTAACTGTTTGTTCTCACGGATTATTGCCATGTCATGTAATAGGCTCAATGAGGCCGAAGCATAGTATGCAATGTGATGGATAATGTTTGTGAGTATATTTTATCATCTATACTATAAGGGTTTTTTATTTTCATTTGTTTTCTTGTAATAATGCAATATATCTAGCAGAAATATACTGATTTTACCATATTTGCCAGTATATTTTATGAAATATTGCATTATTTTTTTAGACACGTGTGGAGCTCTGCTAGACTAATGATTAAGCTTCTGTCTACACTTTATGATTAACTATCTTAATTGGAGATTAGCTTATAATAGTTACAAGATCTTGTTTAATGTATTTGAAATTCAAAGGTATTAGAATTTTATATATATATATATATATATATATATATACGAGGGTCGATCCAGAAATAAGGTTCCCATCCAATTTACAAATAGACAACATTGTTTATTCTCATAGAAATTTACATCGTTGGAAAGAAGAAAGTTTTCTCTATTTTTCTACATAATCGTCATCTTTTTCTACGCATTTTTGTAGGAGGTGTTCCAATTTCTGTATCCAATGTCGTAGAACTTCGCCGCCAACCAGCTGAGGAAGCGTTTCACCTCTTCTTTGACGACATCGTCGCTCTGGAAGCGTTGGACACCCAAATGTTCCTTTATCTTGGGGAACAAGTGATTATCACTTGTGATAATCCCCAAGATAAAGGAACATTTGGGTGTCCAACACTTCCAGAGCGACGATGACGTCAACGAAGAGGTGGCGTTTCACCTCTTCTTTGACGTCATCGTCGCTCTGGAAGCGTTGGACACCCAAATGTTCTTTTATCTTGGGGAACAAGTGATTATCACTTGTGATAATCACTTGTTCCCCAAGTTGTTGTGATTATCACTTGTGATTGGGACAGTTTGTATATATTGCAAGCATCTTGAAGGAATTGGTTAAGAAAGTATGCAGCTCATATACTTAGTTTAGAGGAACATACAAAAGCAAAAAACCTGTAAAACTTGTCAACAAGATGAATGTCCGAATTACTGAACCAATTGCAACCTAATTAGGACAGTGTTTTGCTCTTGAAAGTATCTTGGAATAATTCATTACACAAGTATGTATATTTTATAGTATGTTCGTTTACAGAGACAGCCAAAAGCTTTCGATGGCATTTATTGAATGGTTTGTGTTACAGCCTCATTTCAGCGTCGGATATTACAACCTATGGACGATTTTTAAACTATAATTTCAACAATTTTTTTAATATTTATTGATATAATTAAGGATCAGTAGTTAGATATAACTTTGATATAAGTGCCACCTGCGAGCTACGTTCGCCAACCACCGTTCAGACACGGAAGGCTCTAAAAAACACGCTAATTTGCTCTGTTTTAAAATATTACAGAAGACTAATAAATAATTAAACCACCAGTTGCCCCTTCTGTAATGGGGATGCCATTAATTTCTCTTTGACTTAGAGATTTTTCTGTTCTTGAGGTCGAATCAACTGAAAACACGGAATTTTATAACGCGTTATAAGATTTTTTAAAAAATAAGATTGTTTTAAATATATTGTTTAAAAAATGACGTAATTTTCACCAAAGCTTTCTGTTTCCTTTTAATTTTCACATGTAAATACATTTCTTAATTCAAATGATATATTATTTTTTACTCAATTTTAAATTTTGGCAAAAATTGGTAAAAAAAAAAAATATTACTTTTTCGAAGTATGAAATAAATTTTTTGTGTAAATGTATTTTTAAACAGAAGTATTTGGAAATATTATTATTTGGTCTTTTATGACGTAAATTTCCCGCATTTAAATCTTTTGGCATGTAATAATTCAATCCTTTTAACGTCTTGTTTCTCCTTTTACTATTCACGTGGTAATTATAGTTTTCCATTGTAGAATGTTTGGAAATATTATTTGCCTTTTTTTTTAAATTTTGACAACATTATAAAAAAGGACCTTTACAAAATATGAAATAAATCTCTACTGAAATAATGAAATTTTGAATAAAAAATTTACAAAAAACTTAAAAATTAGTCACATTTTAAAAATTGATTGCACACTGCAAGCTTGTCAAGTAAGTGCATGCGAAAGCTGGTTAAATTGCTATGCATACTTTTAATCCAATAAAACTTTTTTTTAACGGAACTATTTTGATCAACTTCAACATTAAATAGCGCATAAAATAATTCTTCGATTTAAAAACTGTCTACTTCAGCGTTTTTATCGAACATTTCTCTATAAAACTAATGATTTTCTTTTTTTTTTTCTTTAAATGAAATAATTTTTATAAAAAAAAAAAAATACTTCCTGTCCCAAAAAATTCATTTATGGCAGCGACATGAGCAGTGTTAGTTACTTTTTTTGTAGGATAGAGAGATTTGGTTACGTTTGGTAAACCGAATTAAAAATGTCCCTGCAAATTACCTTTCTCGCCAAAATAGCGAACTTAGAAGGAGTGAGACAAATTTCTTTAATCTGTATTAAATCTTATGCATGTACCTTAAATTAAAAAAAAAAAAGTAATCAGCCTACTCTTCCGGCTGCACCGATAAGACTTTTTTTTTTTTCATATCCATTATATGCAGCATACGTTGTATCTATGGGTATTTCATCCCATATTTCCATAATGACACTTTTAAAATCGATCAAATTAATGACCTTGTATTCATTTCAGATAACATCTAACTCCATGCAACATAATCAATAGGGTAGACATAGTGTTTGTTTTTTTTTTTTTTTTAACAAAAATAAAAAAAAATCTGTATTTAAAATAAAAAATGATGCTGATGAAACCATCTTAATATCACTACTGTGTTTCATTTCAGTTACACTTTGAATATTTATTATGAAATTATTTGATATAGTATTTCTCTTTTCAATTTTATTATCATATTTTAGAGTGGATCTTAACTTTTGAGACAGACTGTACAAAATAAGATGTTCTGATAATTCATACCTCCAAGGTCACCAATGGGCGTCATGAAAAGTGAGAACCAGGCTTTGTGAAATGTTCTTCTGAAGAGTTCTAAATTGAACGGATAATCTGGATACATAACCGCCTGGATAACGATGCCACCGCTGATTATGACGAGGATGGCCATGCGCATGAAGTTCATGAAATCCACCAATACCTAGTAGAAAAGGAAATTTAACTCAAATCTATGGAAATAAAACATACCTATATTAGCTCACACTGTCATAAAACCCTTGAAAATATGGATATGTCGGTTTAAGACGGTTTTCAAATTCCCTGCTCAACGACGCGAAACTTTCTGGCGCATCTTTGTGACTCATTTTTAAACGTAAAGGCAATTGGTATATCTGACTACTGAAGCAATTTGGAAACGAATGGTGTTTTCCATTTTCTTGATAAATAAGTGACTCATCGAGTTATAAGCGATTATTCTTGTCACGTGATGATAAGTTTTTGTCCTTTTCCATGATGTCGCGTCCGAAAATTTGTACAGAGTTTTTTGAAAGATCTTTTGCCTTTACCAAAAAATGGAAAACAACATTCGATTACATAGTTTCTGTATAAAGGCATCTGCCAATTTCACGCGTTTCCGAACAAAAGTTAATTTAAATATGTGTCAGAAAGTTGTTCCTTTGGACATGAGAACAACCTTAATTTCCCTTTTAATACGTTTATAAACGTTGTGTGCTACTAGAGATGTAAACAGCACCGGCTGTAGGTTTGGACTCATCAAGCACAATATAGCTTCACATTTTTATTAAGCGTATACCTCTCTACCGCTCTAATAAAATGTTCTTTTTCGTTCGATTATTTCTCATGGTTGAAAGGTGTAAAGCGCATCAAGAATGAAAGTGTCTAGCCGACATATCCCTCGAATCGGTCCTGCATACAAGTATAACTCTTCATATATCAACATACACTAACATACAATGAACCACTTTTGATGAAACTCGCGCCTAGCATTCAGACTTGCTGCATTTTAAAGCCCTATAGGTCAAAGTTAGAAAACTGAAACAATTTATCTTCAAAAATTGTATTCCATATATTATTTTGTACATTTAATTTTAAAGTAATGAAATTTTAATTGTTAATTTCACGCTAAGAGTGAGTTAGGTCGCCAAATATGGTGTTATGAATCCAAACCCCTACTCACATACATAGAATCACCTAGTTATATGCTCACACACAGCAGCAGATGACTGTGACATTTGCTCAAAGTTGTAGGGGAAAATACTACGGTAACGAATAAAGCCAATTTCGCGGCGCTAAAAATTCAATTATAATGTTGTATTATTTCATAATAAACGTTGTAGGTTCTTGAAAGTAATTTAAAACATTTTCAATATTTTATTCTTATTATTAACTAATTTGCATTTTAAAGTACTTTTTTCAAAACACTTCTACTTTAATAGTCCAATAAGTGATCTTAAAAATTGCATTTTAAAAAATTATTCTACTGTAAAATCAATAAATATCAATATATCAATATTTTCCAGACAAATTTTATCGGTTCTCTGACTTTCGTCTACAGGGTTATAAAATGGACCTGGCCTCAACAGACTAGGTGCGAGCTCCACCAAAACTGGTTCCCTTGTTAGTGATAGACAACCTGTGTGTCAGAAAGTCGTTTGCGACCACAATATCCAAAAGGTAATCATCGACTTATTTAATAGCAAAGTTTATGTCATTAAATAAAGAAAAATATTCTGTGTGGTGGCCTGCGAGGCAATGGTAGTGCACCCCGACAAACTCTTAAAAAAGTGTTATAAATAAAACAAACTACATATTATACTAGAATTGATGCAGAAAAAATGTATAAAACTGTTATTGCGATAAAAGCCAAGTACACATTGTCCAAGTTGAACTTCCTGAATTCAGAGGTATGTTTAAGGCGTTTTATGAAACACAATAATATGAAATTTGGACAGTACAGAAATAAGATCCTGAGCTGACTATTTATTTAAAAAAAAAAATGCGAAAGGAGACACTGATAAACAGTGCAGTACATCTTGTGAAACGTGATTTGCATAAAAGGAGTCTTTCCATGACCTATGAAAATCACGAATACAATTAAAACTAGTCGGATGTGTCAATCCCAAAACTTTCTTCTATCTCACACAGGTTTCGCATACACTAAAAAGAATCAGCACCCATTTATATCAAGGTCTGACTGAAACTCGAGTTTTATTAAATTCCGTGCAATAATTCTTGAGATATCATTATCGCTAAAATCGTGTAAATCCTTCAAAATGCTGCATAGCAGCGCCACCTGCTGGACGATTTTTACCAAAAACTAATCAGCACCAATTTATATCAGGAACTAACTGAATCTAAAGTTTTATTAAATTCCGATCATTAGTTTCTGAGATAGAGCTATTGCGGAAATCGCGAAAAATGCTGCATAGCAGCGCCACCTGCTAGGTGATTTTTACCAAAAATTAATCAGCACCAATTTATATCAGAGACTAACTGAATATAAAATTTTATTAAATTCCGAGCATTATTTCTTGAGATAGAGCTATTGCGGGAATCGCGAAAAATGCTGCATAGCAGCGCCACCTGTCGGGCGACTTTTACCGAAAACTAATCAGCACCAATGTATATCAGGGACTAACTGAATCTAAAGTTTTATTAAATTCCGAGCATTAGTTCTTGAGGTAGAGCGCCCACAAATTTTGTGTCACATACAGACAGACAGACAGACTCACAGACTCACAGACAGACATTTCCTAAAAATAGTCAAATCGCGTTCAGGACCTTCTAAAACGTATAAATCCGTCGAAAACCGGAAGTCGAAAATTTTCATGAATCCAATACTTTCTTCTTGTAAAGATAGAAGAAAGTAAAAATTGCTTCCAAAGCAGAAGTTCGCTGATGCATAATTTTGAACTTAAAATACAACGTTCTTGTTGGTGAAGCTTTTCTTATAGAAAGACGACGTTTGCGTTTTGAGCATTCCGCGTAGAGAAATTTAATAAGGAACTCTTTCTATACGCTTTCATTTGTTCTGCTTGCCTGTCTGAATTTCTCGGTTAAACTTTGCAGGCGACTTCTGACGCATTTTTGTTTTCAGATTTTCTCTGAAAGAAACAGCATAACATAGCAGCGCCAACTGTTGTTCTATGTAGAAAAACTCATCAGTACCTCATATTTCAAGGTCTAATTGAATATTAAGTTGGACGAAATTCCATCTCATAAATATCAATATATAGCTATAACGGAAATCGTAAAAACACAGCCTAGTAGTGCTATCTGTCATACGATATGCATAAAAATCTAATCAGCACTAATTTATGTCAAGGTCTAATTTAATCTGAAGTTTGATTAAATTTCGTGAATTAGTTCTTGAGATAGAGCAGCGACAAAATTTGTGACATACACATACTAACAGACAGACAGACATTTCCCAAAAATAGTCAATTTGTGATCAGGAGACTTTTTTCTTGTCCACATAGAAGAAAGTAAAAAAATGTATAAATACAAATCAAGTATAGCTTTCAGATATGGGATTTGTTTTATAAAGGCTGTATAATGTATAAAAATAAGAAATTTAAATTTACATTCGGCCCTTTTGCCTATAACTTATATTTAGAAAAATGTTGCCTTGCCTCTTAAGAGGAAAATTAAAAAAAAAAAAAAACCCGTTCTTTTAGGATAAAAATTTACCAATTAATTATTTTCAGTATTTTCTGTCACTTAATAAAAAGGCGCTGTTTTAGTACAGGAAAAACTTACAAACTTGTGATACTTAAAAATATATGAATTTTCAATATTTGTCTGGCGTAAAACTGAAAGGTGTGTTTTATACTACCGAAAAACACTGATATTTACCAAAAATACATGTAAAATATTGAAATTTACCAAAAAATACAATAAAAACATCTCAATTTAATTTAGAGGACAAAAATATGTGTTGCGCAATGTAATATTTTAGTATAAAAACTTACCGTTATATGACACTTCGAAATTTATGAATTTTCAGTATTTTCTGACACTGAACGGAAAAACGCTCTTATAGTGCCAGAAAATATTGAAATTTACCAAAAAAATCAAGAAAGACATTTTAGAGATAAAAATATTTGTGTTGCACAATGTAATCTGACAGGGTTTTCCGAGTTTATTTTTTATACAACGCATTCATTTCTGTTAATCTCAACACTAAAAGATAACTTACCATTAATTTTACTCTATACAGTAATGGTCCAAGCGTAGGCGAAATTGGCAGATAGATGGAAATAATCCTGTAGTAGAAATACAGCAAACCTAAACACAGTATGACCCTCGTTGAGTAAGGATCGATGGGAGACGGTTGTATGAGTCTTCCAATGATATACAACAGTACGAAGCTGAACATGACGGCGATCTCAAGTATTTTAAGGACGAATGCTTTGGCTTTGTATTTCTGGAGGAGAAAAAGAACGAAAATAGGTAAAATATAATAAATTTTAACACCTTGTAATAATATATTTCTTTTAAAGGCTAAAAATGTAAACTAAAATCATAATATACAGTAAAATAATTTCGATTAAATTGTTCACATGTTTCGGATCACTCCGAGTCATTATCAAAAACAAATGAGAATATTCTATAATTTCACGGTCTTTGAAGTTATTATTTGAAATTCTATCATTTAATTTTCATGCTTTTTTTTTTTTTTTTAAATTACGCATGTTATTTTTTTTATGTTTTCTTGGTTATTTATTTCCATATTTGTAACCATGCAGTAACGCGAGCCACATTTGCAGTAAAATTGACCTAATTAATTTTGAGAATTATTCAGGAGTAAATGAAATACCTTTAATTAAAGAAGACGTATCCAAGAATTATCATATTGGCATGACAAGCAAGAAATTTAGTTACAGAAAAAAGGAGCATATAGCTGATATTAAGTATAATAGAAAAACCACATCCTTGGAAAGATTATGTCAAGAAGAAAACTTCCAAATAAATTTCAATGAAAGTAAGATAATTTTCCCCTGTAGTCTATACTATCCATCTCCAATAAGAGAAACCATAGAGATAGTAACATGCCAAAATACAATATATAACAATGTAGCAACATTTAACTTGCCGAAGTTGTGGCTCGAGTTACTCAATAGTTACAAATATGGAAAAACAAACACGAAAATTAAATGATAGCATTTCAAATAACAACTTCAAAGACCGTGCAATTATAGAGCATTCTCATTTGTATTTGATAATGGCTCGGGGTGAGCCGAAACATCTCAACAATGTAATAAAAGTTATTTTACTGTATATTATGTTTTTAGTTCACAACTTTTAGCATTTAAAAGAAAAATTGGTATTTTTTATTCTATTACAAATATGATTAAAATGACACTTTACTTTATTATTTTACCCCAACCAAATTAACTGCAATGCTGCGTTTACATTATGGCGTAACTGTTTTCCCAGGATTGCGACGCACAGGTTTCCCAACCAATCAGCGTGTTCATTGGTTGTTTACTTCGCCGCTGTTTGGTTGAGTCTTACGATTTAACGCCTGGAACGCCAACGCCCAGGACGATAACGCCATAATGTAAATGGACCTATAAAGAAATCATACGTTTAAAATATTTCTAAACTGAGTGAAAGAATGTCCAAACCAGAAATTGAACCCAAGACCTTTCACGGAACGTGGGAACGCTCTACCAACTGAACTACTTTAAGAATTTTGGCGGATACAACTAATTCAGACAACCTTTCGCAATAACATCTGTCACGTGCGAAATTTGTTCAAGGAATAACCGCTCGCTGGAGTTCCTTTACTTGTTTATTCTGTTGAGATGTCTCACATGAACTGAACTCGCAATAGTTCAAACTCGATTCATTTGAACTAAACACAAAGTCCGGAAAACTTTGCACTAGAAATAATTTTAAATTAGTTTGTTAGTTCAAACTTATTTTTGCAACATTGGTAAATTCGAACAGAAACAAGTGGGTAAGTGTGATCGTAGATCGCACAATGGGTTTCGTTTAATATCCCTTTCAAAACACTTTATCCTTTAATTAATAAATCCATATCATTAATTTACAATTATTAAATTCTTATCATTTATCAAGGCACTTTATCAATAAGAACATAGAATTTAATATAAGAACATAGTACATTAATAAAACTTCGCCGTTTTGAAAAAGTGTAACTTCATTTAAATACACCATAAATGATTTTCTCTATAGACCATAATGTAACGAAATATTTTTGAGTGCCCCTGTAAATTAACTATACATGCTACATCCTTCATTTTCAATGCTTTTCAACTACTTTGGAAAGTGTTAGATATCACCGTTGCCTAAAATTTTTTTTTTATGTTACTTAGGAGAACTAAAAATATTTTTTTTTTCTTAAAATACTTGGCATTCCCGTTATAGAAAGGTAATTGAAATGTTAAAAATAGTTTAAAGTTGGAAATGAATTTTGCTTATTTAATACAATTTTGGGGGAAAACAGGTTTCAGCAGCTATAGATCAAATTGAGCCGTTCAAATGCCACTACGTTAAAAAAACATACATCGGTTTAAAATATTTAAATGTCAAAATTATTTCTATGCTGATCTTCAACACTTACTCTCCTCATTCGCACAGCTGGGTGCACAGATTCCAATGCAATAAGGGACATCCAGGTACAAACTACTACGTCGAGTTGAGGGTTTCCACAGGATGGCCACATGACAGCAATGCTGAACAAGGCCAAATAGACGACGTAAAACATCTATAAATGAACGAAAATGGATATTATAAATTCTAAAATGTTAAAATAGTTGTATAAATAATGTGGTTATATTGAAAGATAATTATGAATACTAGGGGATCCAACCTGCGCTTCCCGGGTCACAGAGCATAGGTAAAAGCCATTTTTTTGTTTTATTGAAAACTCTAATAGATTTTTTAATATTTAATATATTTTTTTAGATTGCCTACTAATAAAACCAAGATACATATTTATATCAAAAAATATTAATAATGTAGTCAAATGCAGATTCGATATTTATTAAAAGCGATACTTTAGTATTCGCCACATGTCAGCAGTTAATAGCGGAAGAAATCGCCAAAGATTTCGCTCCTCACAGCAGCCTTTTTTATTATAATTAGTTCAGTGGTTTAAGCGCGTAGTTCGATTACATATCTGTTATATTTGTGTTTTATTTATATTATTCTATTTATTGAGTGATGGAATTTTAATTTCATCATGGAATATTAACTGGAAACAAATTCTAAACTATTTATATTGTTTTAAATGCAAATGAATTAATCTTTCGTAATCGGTTTGCATGCGATAAGGGTACATTTAAAAAAATTCTTGCTTGAAAATTATTTAATAAACCATAAGAAATCAGTAGGTTGAGATACAGTTTTCCCAACCAAATTTCGTTTGAAAGAAAATTTCTTTTCCTATTCGATGGTTTAAAAATTGAAATTGTGCGATATTTAGGTGTTAAAGAAATTGCAATAAAATCGAAATTTATTGTTTAGGTGTTGCCCAAACTGCCTCAAAATGACGTCAGCGTTACTGATGGATATGTGTTTGTTTTATAATGTAGATTTCGAAAATAGCCTATTACGTGGAATAAAATGGTATGGATTTTACGCTATACCAACCTGAAATGTCCAAAATTTAGTGATTGGAGCACTCCACATGAGGTAGATCATTTTCCACAACGGTGGATGATGAATGACGTATCTCTTTATTGAAGAGGCACTCCACACGTGACTTCGGAATTTAGTTTTTGGGGATGACTGCTTGTCAGGATCCCTAAATAAATAAAACATCGTAATTATCACAATTACATTAGAGTTTCGATTTTCCAACGCTGCTTGTGTAAGACATTACATTTTTGACAAAGGAGATCGGCAAACTGAATCACACGCTATGATATGTACAATGTGTGGATGCAAGTTTGATAATTAGAAGCATTAACGTATTTATTTTTTTCTGAAGAACTAATGCCAAGAAAGGAAATACTTTGCTTCGTGTAAGTGTTGGTTTTTATCAAAATAAAATATGAAAATGATGACTCACAGCAAATGATTAAAGTATTTGATATGATGCTAACCAATATACAGCAATAGTGCGGAACAAATATTACTAACGTATTAATATTTTATCGACAAAGATATCTCGTAGCAAAAGATAGATAATGTGAAAGAAAAGTAACATTTATGGTTGCCTTGCATTCAGCTAACTTTAGTAAAAGATATTGTATTTTTATAGTGCAGGGTGTTTCAAAAAGATTCATCCTATTTTAAAATGTTTTAAGTTTTCAATAAAGTACCTGTATGTGTCAGAGTAGCCCCATACATGCATAGCACATGCTCAGATACGACGTTTTTGTCCAAACTATGGTAACCTTGTAATACAGAACTTGGCGAAACACGCTTAAAAAAATTCGATTAGAAGAGCTACAGTTATACGAATGAACAAAATTATCTTGAAAATAAGAGAAAGCTCGTCAAGTATATTTTTATCCAGCATCTTCTCAACTTCTCAAATGTTACTCTTATATATAAAAGTACTCTATTTCTCAGACAATTAAAGCTTATAGGCGAATTGCATAACAGTTGAAAGACGAAGTTATATTGTGGTATCTATGGCTGTTTAGCTACGATATATACTGTGATAGTCGTTAGATTCCGTGAATTTAGTCGCATTTAGCACTTGATGGTAAATCAGACTGTAGTGTGACCGCTTCCTGCTTTTGAAGGTAGAGTTTCCATGTGCTGAGTAGGACGTGAAGTTTTCCAGTGAGCTGTTTTAACTAGATTCTTCGGCTGAGAGCTCGCCAGGTGGTAAGGTGTTAGATTCAATGTTTCAAATAAAATAGTATTGGAATCCAAGGGGATAATGATAATGATAATGATATTGAATAATGATATTGAAATATTTTGAATTGAATTTTATAGTGTTAACTATAGTGTTTTTAATGATATTTTTATAATGTTCTGAAGTGGACTTTTCTTTGGTTCCAGCAAACGATCAGCGTAGCCGCTTGTTTTAAGCTAGCGTTTGAATTTAGCGAGTTTCTTGTGGAGAGAATTCCCCATTTTAAGTTTTAGTGTTTCAAATTTATTTCTTATGATCATTCTTAGTTAAAGTATGCCGCTCTACTAACAAGCACCTTGTATATTGCTTTAAATTAATTGTTGTTATTGTTCAATTTTGTGTCTTGGATATTTTCCAAGCTATGAACAATGATATGTACCATGAATGTACCATTGGTTAGTCACAACTTCAGAGAAATGTTATAATATAGCTTTTATATAATAGCATTAGCATTTTTATTTTAAATATCTCTAATGTAATGTTTAACCTGAAAATTTGTAATACAACTTTTATATAATAACATTAGCATTTTTATTTTAAATATCTCTAATATAATGTTTAACGTAAACAGAAAGTAATAATAATAAACTTACTTTGGAGAATTTCGCGATGATTCTGTTATTAATATTTTATCATCACTTTCATCATCGGATTCATAATCTAAAATTAAGCGAAAATAAATTACAAATAATACAAGAATAAAATAACAAAATTAAATATACTAAAAGCGTAATATAACTGAATTTGTATGCAATATTATTAAGTTACATGTTTTTAGCGTCACTGTTTTACTATCAAACGAATGAAAAAGTAGTTAATATGTGTGATTTGTATAAGTACTAATGTATTAATTAAATAGCATATTAACTGGATAAAGATACTTAAATATTTAAGTTTTAATTATTTTGTTAATATTCTTTAATTAAAACCTTTTTATATCGCACTAATGTTTATTTTATCAGCAAAATAAGTGGAAATATTATCACATGATGGGTAATATGGGTAGTACCACTTTCGGAGTTAAAACCTTTTCTCATATCATATTAGTTCCACAAACCCATTAAAAAATGTCACTAACTTTTAAGTGTTGCAGGAAATCTCTCATATTTATAACTTTGAACGAGTTCAATAATCAGAATCAACAAATATGAGTTTGAAAACAGCATGGAAATTATACTAAATTTTTCCGGTGACGGAAAAACCAATTACTACGAAATTTGGAGTGAAGAACACTTTGAAGAGATATTTTTTCAAAAATCTAATTAGAATTTTTTTTTTTAATTTTAACTTTGAAAAGATTGTTTACCGTTTTTATTCTTTTCCATAATTGTCGTACCATTATTTTCCATAATTGTCGTACCATTCTTTTCCATATTCGAAGTGACATTTTTTTAAATCGATATATTTTTAAAAACTTAATTAATAACATTGGCACTAACAAAGGATGTGAATTTTCACATTGCTACACAGCGTACAACCGACAAAGAGCAAAATGTTCACGCCGGGCTTTTACGCTATGTAGCAATGTGAAAATTCACATCCGTTGTTAGTGGCATTAATTTGCGTATTAGTTTCATCTCTACTAGGAAATTTAATTAGATAGTAACATTGGTTTTTCTTCGAATTTCACATGAACAAAGCAGTAACGGTTAGTTAAAAGTAATTTCTGAAACATACTCGTCTTAAATCTGTACACTTACCAGTTATGTCTTTATCCACCTCTGTAGAATACTCTTTGGTCTGGAAAATGGTCCATCCATACATTGGGAAAATCAAGAAAGCGCATAACAGAACCTGATTAAAATTAAAACTTGAATAAATGCATATTTACCGCCAAATTATATTTATATTAAATATGTAGAAAAAAATTCTAATGTTGGAACTGAATTCACCTTTGTATGTAAATTAAACACACGAAAACATTTTAAAATGAATCCCAATTTATTACTCATTACTAAAATAGGTGTAAAATGAAAATAATAGTTTTAAAACCGTTCTATAGATGTTAAAATTTTCGTCGCAGTCCCGAGTTTTTTCGACCAGAACCTAGTAATGATCAAGAGAGTGAAAATGAGAAAAATTCTGTGACTTCCGGAATGTACGCTGGTTAAATATCAGAAGGCGAAACCAAATATGAAACAAGTGGGTAAGTGTGATCGAAGATCGCTCAAAGGGTTTCGTTTAACATTCCTTTCAAAACACTTTATCCTTTCTTTAATAAATCCAAATAAATTTCATTTCGCAACAACAACAAAAAAAAGTCATGTTTTTTTATAAAGTAAAAAATTACCGGTCTATTTTTTCTCTTTTTCGAATATCTAAACCAGCCCGATAGCGGGCGAATCCAGCTATTATATTCTGTCATAATAATATCCGTCATACGGACTAAATGCAATATTTAAAAAAATAATTTAAAAATTAAACAAATTGTACACCTTCAAAATGTTAAAATATGCGAATATTCCCATAATCGGATTTTATCATGGTTCAATATGTTTCTCAAACTCATATATTTACTATTCTCTATTACTCATATTGATACTCGCTTTGTATTATTCTCAAACATTTGAAAAATTCGTTAAACTTCCAATAGGACGTCAGATTTTCTTTTTAATTCTCTAATGACGTGTTATTAATTTGCTTTGTGTACATACATATACTCATACTCCTTGTATTATTGAGAAATCTTTGAAAATTTCCGTTTTATTACCATTATGACGCCAATCATTTATATTTCATATTAATATTTGTTTCAATTGGTGAAACTTTTTTTTTCATTTTCATTTTTCACGTGGACATCGTTCAATAGAAAATTAATTAATGTAGAAAGAATTTGATTGTGGATTTTTAATTTTTGGCAACTGCGTTAACGAAAAATGTTTAAATTTAATAGGAAAAGGCTGTTAGAATTTTAGTTTTTTTATTTCTATTTATTAAAATAATACGATTTTTCCAAATTTTACTATTTTGAGCTTCATACCTGGTATTCAGCTAGATATACACAAAGTTTCAACTCTGTAAGTTACATAGTTTGAGAATGGCTCAATGACAGACAGACAACGAAGCGGGAGTAATAGGGTTTCGTGAGATGAACGAAACCCTAAAAACGGGAGGGGGATGGATGAGACTATTAAGCAAGGTGAGTTATTCTAAACCAAATGCACCATTGACCCCAAGTAGTTTAAACCAGATTTTTGGTATATTGCATAGTAACATATCATTACAGGATTTCCTACCCCTTGTTAAGATTATATCACAAATGAAGGATTATAGTACATGTATACTAAGGGAGTTTGTGGAAATACTGACAAGGGGTAGGAAATCCTGTAATGATATGTTATTATGCAATATACCAAAAATCTGGTTTAAACTACTTGGTGCCAATGGTGCATTTGGTTTAGAATAACCCACTTCACTCAATAGACTCATCCATCCCTCTCCCGTTTTTCATATTTGGTTTCGCCTTCTGATATATAACCAGCGTACATTCCGGAAGTTTCAGAATTTTCCTCATTTTCGCCATCTTGATGATAGCCATATTCTGGTCGAAAGCGCTCGGAACTCCGATGCAAATTTTAACATCTATAGAACGGTTTTAATGTTTTAAAACTATTATTTTAATTTTACACCTATTTTAATAATGAGTAATAAATTGCTATCCACATTTTTAAATATTTTCATGTTTTTAATTGATATTTATATGTGAAAGAATTTACCTTATATTTTGTTATACTTAGGTATAAAAACTTATCGAAATTTTTAAACACACAAATTGAACCTTATTTGTAAAGAAGCTATAACACAAGACTAATAATAATATTGATAATAAATAATGATAATAATATTACAGTGGCAACAATACAATTAGAAACAATACGTAAAATACTCCGTTATACCAATGGTTAGATCCAGTGTGTTAATTGATCTCAGTCATTATTAATATTCATATTACATTATATGGATATGCAAAATACGTAATATTTCATTTTTATTTTGTTAAACTTAGAAATAAAAACATCAGATTTTTTAAACACACAAATAGAAATTGGAAACTTATATATCAAGGTTAATAATAGTAATAATAATAATAATAATAAATTATTATTAATAATATTATTAATAATTATTAATAACAAAATTTATTAATCGAATTATTAATAATTAAAATTAATAATAACAAATAATAATAATAAATGATATTAATAATAATAATAATAACAATAATGTTAATAATAAATGATAATAATAACAATAATGATAATAATAAATAATAATAATAACAATAAATGATAACAATAAATGATAATAATAAATAATAATAATAACAATAACAATAACAATAAATGATAATAATAACAATATAATAATTATGATGATAAATGATAAATAATAATTAATAAAAAGCAGCAGTTTGGACATATTTTCTAATACGAGAAAGTCAGATTAAAATAAACGATTCGATCAAAAACATGAAAAAAATAAATGTGAACAGATTTAAGTGGATTAAGCAACTGGCGTGTCTCGAATATCTAAACAGCATAAGTACCTTTTAAGCATTCATTTCGAAATTATATTACACGATGTGTTCGTATTTAAACAAAGCCACGCAAGTGACAAAGGTGTGAATATGAATTTTTCAATGTCTTTGAGAAGAGTTTTCTGTTCTTAATACAGCACGGAAATCCTTTTAATTTTAAATAAAAGCCAAAAACTTCTGTATACCGCCGTAAAATTAAGAAATGCGCAAGTCCTTACGGTAGAATTTTGCCTTTCTTTTTCAGATGTAAATAAGACGCGCTAACACTTTGAAGGCAGGAGCAAGACGGCTGACAGTTTTGCCCCTGCTTTCAAAGTGAGAGCACGTGTTCTTTGCACCTGATAAAGAAAAGCAAAGATATTTCGAAAGGCATTGTGCATTTCATAATTTTATAGTGTTATTAAGAAGTTTTTTGATAAAACATAATATCATTTATTAAAACATATCATTTAATACCTCAGGTTTTAAACATACCTTTATGCTTGTAGGTACAGAAAAAATACCCCACGTCAAATCTCTTATCTTGATTTCACCGAAAAATTCATTGGTGAGCCACTTTTGGCAACATATATGAGCAAGAAATCTTTTATTTTGTGCATTGGCAGCTATATCGACGGCTGTGCTGTAACTCCATTCCGGACTTTCTTCGTTTAACACGTCGAAAGCTGTGGTAGGTGTGTCCATGTAGCAAGCATCCAACATCGATGTCGCGATATCAGCAAATTCTCTAAAATAAAAACAGTAGTTTTCTTGATTTGCATTCTTAGGTTCTTCATCATAATTATCTCATTTCCAGTTAACACTAAATTTAACAACAACCGGTGATTTTACCGGTACCAAATGAAAATATTGCAATATTTTGATTCGAACCAGAAATTTCTTCATAAAATAAATAAAATATAAATCACACTGAAATTAATTAAATAAAAATGTTAAATAGTTTTAAATAAAAATTCTAGTGTGTAATATTTCTATAAAACTTGTCCTAGTATGTTTAGTGTTAATTGGAACGTATCCAAGAAAAGAAATATTAGGTCAATATATTAAGTAGCGGCTCGTCAAGGGATTCATAATCACTTTACTACCAAATATTTCGTAAACTAAATTTCTCCTTGTTTAATCGTAGAACATCCCACGATTGAATAAGGTCAAATTTTCTAGAATCCTGATAGTAAAGTGATTGTGGACGATCCACTACTGCCAATATTGGCAATATCTTGTGAATTAGCTAAACTTTGCCCTAATATTGGATTTTTACATTTTGCCAATATGTTTCCAGTATTGGCAAGAAATATTTCAACAATGTAAACACTATAAATGCATTATTGGTATTTCATTATAAAATATCCACGTAAAGTCAATATGTCTTCAATATTTTTATTTCGCTGCAAATGTTTCCAACGTAAGGCCAATATTTTAGCAATACTGGTATTTCGTTGCATATATTACCAACATAAAGCCAAAATTTAACCAATATGGCTTTTCCATTGGAATATTTCAAGTGAATGCAGTAATGGAGTAATAATGGGCAGATATTAATTTAAGAAACGAAAAGACAACGTGATAAAAGCACAAATGAAAAAAGAATGTTAACCTTTTTTTTTTAAATCCTGTCTCTTTCTCCCCCTTTCCGACATCCATCTGCTCGCACACACATGTATATGTGATTGATCTCAGTCATTATTAATATTCATATTTCATTATATTTACATGCAAAATACGTAAGATTTCATTTTTATTTTGTTAAACTTAGAAATGAAACGTCCGATTTTTTAAACTTACAAATAGAAATTTGAAACTGTTATATATCAAGGTTAATAATAGTAATAATAATAATAATAATTTTAATAATAATAATAATAAATTAATAATAATAATAATATTAATGATTTTAATAATACAACTTATTAATCAAATTATTAATAACTATTATTAATAATAATAAATAATAATAATAATAATAATGATAATAATAAATGATAATAATAACAATAACAATAATAATAAATGATAATGATAACAATAATAATAATAATAAATGATAATAATAACAATAATAATAATGATAATGATAAATGATAAATAATAAAAAGCAGCAGTTTGGACATATTTTCTCAAACGAGAAAGTCAGATTAAAATAAATGATTCGATCAAAAACATGAAAAAATAAATGTGAACAGATTTAAGTGGATCACGCAACTGGCGTGTCAGGAATATCTGAACAGTATATGCACCTTTTAAGCATTCATTTCAAAATTATATTACACGATGTGTTTGTATTTAAACAATGCCCACGAAAGTGGCAAAAATGTGATTATGTATTTTTCAATGTCTTTGAGAAGAGTTTTTATTCTTAATATAACATGGAAATACTTTTTATTTTAAATAAAGGCAAAAAACTTCTGTAGACAGCCGTAAAATTAAGAAATGCGCAAGGCCTTTTATAGAACTTTGCCTTTCTTTTTTAGGCGCAAAGAAGACGTGCTACCACTTTGAAGGCAAGAACAAGTCATCAGACAGTCTTGCTCTTGCTTTCAAAGTGGGATCACGTTTTCTTTGCACCCGATGAAGAAAAGTAAAGATCTTTCGAAAGACATTGCGCATTTCACAAATTTATTCTGTGATTAAGAAATTTTTGTACCGTAATATTTACTTCAGTATAAGCTTATGAAATATTATTGTAGCATTTACATGGATCTTTCACTTTAATTATTGTAAATTAGCTCATAAGTGATATTAAATATTAAAATTATATTTCATTAACGAGATATAATTTGCAATGACAAAACAATTAATTAAAAAGTAATAAGCCAATACCCCTCCCCCACCCCCACCTCAAAAAAAAAAAGATTACACAAAAGCCGCTATTTTCTGGTTACTGATATTCTAATCACTGACCCCCACCATTCATTCGTTGAGTGCACCAAAACCGTATAATTAAATATGTTCGTTTCAGCAAGATGGTTATAATAATTGCGTGAAGCCATCGCTAAGCACAAAAAATTACCCAACCAGCAAATGCCTATGTACAAATTGCCTTACATATAGAGCCATTTTTCACGTTTTCCATTACTTAAAATAATCAAGATAAACATAAAAAAATCCACATACTTGCTAGATTCTTCCATTTCTAGTTTCAGAGTAGTTTCGTTGGCATAAAAAGACAGCCTTTCGATCATCATCGACAAAACAAGTGCTAGATGTATCGGCTGATCGGCGTGTTTCCACAAAGTTTTGGCAAGAATTATTCTGTTGGTGAACGTGGCCCAAAACGTCAGCAACACTTTCGCTTTGCGTTCAGCGGTAGACGGATCTATGTTATACATTCCCATAGCATTCAGCGAAAGTTCTTGGGCGCTGACGAAGTATTCAAAAGAGGTGGTCTTTTCGATGAGCCAGTTGAGGTCTGTGTCAATGAAGTTTTTGCTGGGGTTGGATACCTAGGATAAATGTTATTAAAATGACTTTAGCACACTGCTGAAAATTGTCCTTCTATATATAAAAAAAAGTAATGGTTTGGAAATGGAATGAAAATCTGCGTAGATACCGCGAAACGTATCTGACTGGTCAGAGCTTTCTGACTTTTCTTAGGGGAAATTAACATGAAAGTAGAGAATTTAGATAGGATGGGCGCTATTAGGGGGGTTACCAAGGGGAAGGGACCCGGAGTCTGTCGCCAACTTTGGCACCAACTCGGCGATATATCGCCAAATTTAGCTGCCAAAAGTGGCGCCAACTTGGCGCTATTTCCAGTATTTCGCTAAATTTTCATAGACTCTGATTGAAATCCAATAGCGTTTACTCGCTTGCAAAAAATCAACACGCGATAAACGCGAAACGATTACGTCTGGGGTTGGTTAGGGCGCGATTACGCGGGGGGTTGGTGAGCGTAGCGAGCAGGGGGGCCAAGCCCTTCTAGTTAATTAAAAATTAGAAAATGCACGAAAATGAAAAAAAAAAGTAAGACAATAAAAATAAAATTCAGATGCTAGGGTAATTTTAATCATATTGTAAGCATTTGCTATAGCAATGGACAATTATTAAACTTACATTATTTTTCTAGAAAATGAAAAACATGTATATGTAAATGATGCAAATTAGTCCATAAACAAGAGTTCCTTCATAACGAGCTGTCAGAAAAAAACTTTTGGTACTTTATGTTCTTAAATAGAATTATTGTTTGATATGGTGTAAAATATATTTTCAATACTAAAATACAGACAAGGCCACAAAAAACTATTTCTATAGTATTAGCAGTGCATAATTTTCCTCACTGACGAATTATAGGTCTACGTCCATCATTCCAGGGTACACAGAAAATAAACTTTTGTCATACTAGCAAAAATATCGAACTTTTCCATCTAACGAACAATCTGAACAATTTAGTCGCTCAAATAATTTTGATCAATTTGTGAGCTCTAGTACAGTTAATACAACAATTAATAACCAAATTTACATTATTTTTTAAGAAATAGATATATCATAAATATATAAAGCTACAAACCGGTCCATAACCAAGAGCACCTTCCCAGCAAACTGTCTGAAAAAACTCTTGGTACCTCATTTTCTTAAATAACATGATCAGTCGACGTGGTGTCAGATACTTATGAACCTGGAATCCTTGACTTAGAAAAAGATCTACAAAACTTTCCCTTTGTGGCCTAAGCAATGCTTCTTCAAACACATCTTTTTCAATCTAAAAACAAATTAATAAAATAAGTACCGAAAAAAAAAACTTCTAAGAAAGGCTAAAATAATCATGTATTTGATGAAAATTTCCTCAACTGCATCTACATACAGAATTCAGAGGTTTACAGATGTTTACTATTTTGGGCAATAAATAGAATGTTTTTGGGGAATTGTTTCTTGAACTAGGTTAAACACCAACTCAGATTTGTTTGCATTATAAAGGGTGATCAATTTAAAAGAATACCCGTTTGTTTTTTGTATTATCCACATCCATAATATATATAGCAAAACTTTCAATATCAGTACTTATTTAATAAGTCTATATTTAATGTGCGGGTATCGTTTTTAGGGTTCCGTTCATCTCACGAAACCCTATTACTACCGCTCCGTTGTCTGTCCGTCACAGAGCCATTCTTGAAATCTATATAACTTGCAGAGTTTAAATTTCGTGTATATAGAAGAATACCAGCTATGAAGAGCTCAAAATATTAAAATTTGAAAAAATTGTATTATTTTAATAAATAGAGATAAAAAACCAAAATTCTAACAGCCTTTTCTATTAAATTTAAACATGTTTCGTTATAGCAGATGCCAAAGATTTAAAATTCACAATGAAATTCTTTCTACAATAATTAATTTTCTATCAGACGATTTCCACGTGAAAAAATGAAAATGAAATAAAAAGTTTCACCAATTGAAAAAAAGATAAATATGAAATAAAATTGATTGACGTCATAGTCGTAATAAAACGGAAAATGTCTAAGAATTCTCAATAATACAAGGTGTATATGAGTATGTGTAAGTACACAAAGCAAATTAATATCACGCCATTAGAGAATTAAAAAGAAAATCTGACGTCACATGGGAAGTTTAACGAATTTTTCAAATGTTTGAGAATAATACAAAGTTAGTATCAATATAAATAATTGCGAATAGTAAATATATGAGTTTGAGAAACATATTGATGGGAAGTTTAACGACTTTTTCAAATGTCTGAGAATAATACAAAGCGAGTATCAATATAAATAATAGCGAATAGTTAATATACGAGTTTGAGAAACATATTGAATCGTGATAAAAATCCGATTGTGGAAATATTCGCATATTTTAACATTTTGAAGGTGTACAATTTGTTTAATTTTTAAATTATTTCTTTAAATATTGCATTTAGTCCGTATGACGGATATTATTATGACAGAATATAATAGCGGGCTTGGCCCGCTATCCGGCTGGCTTAGATATTCGAAAAAAACGAAAAAATAGACCGGTAAACTTTTACTATATAAAAAAACATGACTTTTTTTTGTTGTTGTTGCTAAATGAAATGTGTTTGAATTTATTAAAGAAAGGATAAAGTGTTTTGAAAGGATAAAGTGTTTTGAAAGGAATGTTAAACGAAACCCTTTGAGCGATCTTCGATCACACTTACCCACTTGTTTTCGCTTTCTAAATGCAAAAACTCTTTTTTTTTTTATATATATATAAATTTGCGTGAACATTATTAGTATTTTTAAATCCGATTCTGTGCAAATTATTTGAGTAAATCGTCTGCTTCTTTCAACGTTTTTATTTATTTATTTATTTATTTTGAAAACTGATTTCGTAAGATTATGAATGGCAACAATAAAAATCGTCTGCATGAACTAATTCTTTGACCATTTTAAATTAAAATGGCTCGTAATCCTGTGAAAGAACGAGTTTTTCTTTATAATAATTACGTTATGTCTAAATCATTTAAGATAACGCAAGAGAAAATTCATTTGAAGTTTCCATTCAGACCAATAACCTTCGAAATGCTGCATCTTTAAAATGATTAAAATATTTCGGCCAACGGGAAGTGTCATGGATGTGGATAAACAGCGAATTTGAACTGTGAGCAAATCATAACTGAAGAAATGTCGTCAATAACACCTACAATGTTGAGAAGTGTGCAAAAAACTTGGTTCGAAGTGTTCATATTTGCATTCAAAATTGTGGCGAACATTTTCAACATTTGCCGTAAGGAATGATAATGTAAAAAATCTGAATTAAATAATGTTTTTCAAAGATAAAATTATCACAGGATAAAGTGACATTGTGCGTCTCCATTTCTGTTTTACCCCACAAATAAAGTTGTGACAATCCAACAGTGTTGGAAATTGTCTCCCACATTTAAAGAAGGGTTCAAACAATTATACTTCAGTGTTAGAATAGTTGCCACATCCGTCAGATTGAAAGGTAATAAGAAAAACCAAAGGATACTCTTTTAAATTGATCACCCTGTATTTATTAAAGCTTAGATAAGCTGCAAAATTTTTTACGATCGAAAACATTTAAATTTTGCTTACGAGTATGTCCACTTTTTTTTTTTTTTCAAACTGGGCGGTATTTTTTGCAGAACTACTCGGGCGAATGTCATTTATAACACTTTCCAATAAAGTTGAAAAGCATTTATGATTTTGGTTCTGTGAGCCGTCTGTCAGTAGTCTAACTCTCGTAAATATACTCGGATTCCTCTGTAATTTTTATATGTTATTGACGTTTACTATAGCATGATCATTATTGAAAATGTAGTGTGTAGCATTTATAGTCCGTTTACAAGGACAGTCAAAAGTATTCGTTACATTACGATTAATGGGAAAATGTCGTTTCAAACGAATTTTGATGACGTTACACCATTTCAAACATAATGAAATTGATCATATCATAGAAACTCGACAGAGTTTCTCGCCAAGCATAAGAAACAGCAATACATTGAACCGTAAATGAAAGGAATTTCAACAAATGGATGCCAAACGATTTTACAAAAAAATTTTTAGCACTCTGTCTAGTTTATATTTTGCGGACGGGACAAAACGGGTTTTTGATACATCTACAGGGTGTTTTTTTTTTTAACTGACGCTATTCAGAGCCGCCTGTAGCTCGTTCTAATAACTGGATTGATACAAAATTTTGTGAATGGACTAAGAAAACCATGGGAAAAAAGATTCCAACAAAAAAAAAAAAAAATAGTTCCATCCACCGCCGATAGGGGGAAATGTGGCGCTGTACATTGAAAAAAACATCAGAAACAGACAAAATTAATAATTTGGATAAAATGCCATGTTTTATTCATCATTTACACTTTTCCTTTCGTTGATTGCAGTTGAAACATCCATTATCACTTTTTCTTCCACCGGTTTACGTCCTCTGCCTGACCGAACTTCTAGCGAGCCTGTTTCTTCGAATTTCAGAATCATTGCTTTCAATACATTAACGAATAAAGGTCCTTTGCGCAGTTTATGGCGTGTTCTAAGTAAACGAAGAGCGGCTGGTGCATTGCACTGGTTACAATAATAGAACTTCACAAGTAACGCGCGCTGCGGTAACGTGAGATTCATTTTCAACCTGAGCTGAAATTGTTTCCCGGTGTTTTTCGCATGCATTTATAACTTAAACTATTGGCGCTACTATCGCTTGCGTAAGTAAAAATTTACATTTGCATTTATTGCCCGTATTTTACGCTAATTCTCAGTTGCATAAATTTTCACAGCGCCACATTTCCCCCTATCAGTGGTGAATGGAACTAATTTTTTTTTGTTGGAATCTTTTTTCCCATGGTTTTCTTAGTCCATTCACAAATTTTTGTATCAATCCAGTTATTAGAACGAGCTACAGGCGGCTCTGAATAGCGTCAGTTAAAAAAAAAACACCCTGTATATCTCGCGTTCTATTTATGATGCCACGTGACTAAGAAATCAAAAGTAAATCAAAATCCGACGAATAGGTTTTCAGTAAAAGCGATTTTAAAAGTGCTGTTTTTTACACTTATTAAATCTTGTTCAGACCAAAAACTGTTGACAGGGCTACAGCAATGTGTAATTATCGGTTTTTTACGCGGTTTACGTCATTTGAATTGTTTTTATGAGTAGTTCAAACCTTTGTAAGTTCCATGTAAAAATATTAATTAGTTTTTGATTTATTTCAGTTTAAAGTTATTGATTCCTATACTTAACATAGAGCAAAAAAATAATAAATGGCCCAACTCTTTTAGGAATGGTCGTATACACATGATATTAAGATATGTTATTACAGTCAACCCAAGTAAGCTTCCTATTATAAAACAAAAAATAGTAACATTTAAGGTTCGTTTACAGGGTCTCACAAAAGATCTTTTGATATAGGGCTAAAGGGTTGTGTAATTATCCGATTTTTACGCGGTTTGCAGCATTTGAATTGTTTTTTATGAATAGTTCAAATGTTTAATATTTCGTGTAAAAATATTAATTAGTTTTTTATGTATACCACTTTAAAGTGATTTATTCCTATACTTAAGATGAAGCAAATAAATATTAAATGGTGTAACTCTTTTCAAAAAGAACGTATGCGCACGATGTTAAAATATGTTGCTACGAACGACCTAAGTTAGCTTCCTATTGTAAAACAGAATTGTATAATTTACTGTTCGTTTACAGGGTAACTCAAAATTTTTTAATAAGACTAAATAGTTGTGTAATTAGCGATTTTTTACGTTGAAGTACTTGATTCCTGTACTTAACACAAAGGAAAAACAATAGTAAATAGCATAACTTTTGTCAAAGTGGCTATATACACAAGATATTCAAATATGTTACTACATCCGATTCATTTAAACTGTCTATTGTAAAGCAGTATTGAACCATATACGTTTCGTTTACAGGGTCTCTTATAAGATCTTGATTACATTACAACCGATGTATATTTACTTAGTGAGATTTTAATGATTTTATACTGTTTCAATCTCTGTAAGGTTTTATTATCTTGCTTTAAAATTTAATACGAGTTCATTTTGTCCGCCTGAAAGCTCGTCGATCTTAAGCTCTAAATCTATTAAAATATAGTATTTTCATCGATTAAAAAAACTGTGTTTATTTATAAATATATAATTCTAGCGTATCAGGAATTGTTTGAAATAGCGATTACAAAATTCCAACTTTACATTCATGCGCTGAGTAATAGAATGTAAAAAAGTTGCTACCCCAAGATTAGAAGTTTTGCGTTTAAATATTTGACGTTCATCGAATCTCCGGCTATGACGAACTTCAAATGCTCTAAAAACGGGCCTAGAGCACAATGAAAAGGAATAACTTCTTAAACTCCCCATAAAAATTAAAAATGCTAAATTTCGTATACAATAGGTGATCGGTAACGAACTGTTGGGTTTACGAACAAATCGGTTAACGAACACTTTCGCGTAAGATTTTTATGTTTTGATAACGTACACATGTTCGGTAAACGAACACTTTCGAGAGATTTTTATGTTCGGAGAACGAACTCCTCACGAAACAAAGCCATGATGAAGCAATGGCGTATTTCATATTTGCCGAGCTATACATATTGCCTCTATTGTCGACTTAGAGAACATTTTAACAGTTGCATACATATGTCCTAATTAATTCATGGACTGCCGGGGATTGGGAACCTATATTTTAGGATCCCTGAATTGGAATGGACAGACTAGAAACATTAATTATGTATTTTGTATCTCTATGTACTTTGTGCATTTAGTAAATATAGTCCTTTTTGGTTTAATCACGCTCCTTTTTAAAATCTAATTTAAAGCTTTATGAATTATCAGATAAAAAAATTTAATAAAATTTTACATCTTTTTAAATGGTTCATTATGTAAACGCTTTAGTCTTTGGAGTACATTTACAAAATCACACACAATTTTGGAATACATGTTATCCTACGAACAGTTTCTATTTTGAAATCACTTTAATAGTTTTTATACTTTTGCAAACGTTGCGAATATTATATTTTTCCGATTCTCGAAACGTTGAGTTAAAAAACTTAACAAATAAAAAAATTTTAAGGTGCTCAGTAATTTTCAAAAATAATATTTAATATATTAGTATAAAAATGCCTGTGAATTGCAATGGTTCGTAGGAAAAATATTTTGATTAGTCTCGGTAAAGTATGTTCCATAAACTTATTGGTATAATTGACCGAGAAAAAAGTGCTTCTTATTTTTCCACATTTTTCTGAAACTGCAGTATTTTAATTAGCTTGTAAACTACTGTAAATTTTTCTATTTTTTTGTTTTTTGAATGTATATAAACGGAAGAGTGATATAAACAAAAGAAAAAGGCAAATAAACATGTCATAAATAATCTGATGAATACAGTGTAAGGAAATTAATATAAAAGTTTCCCCGTTGCTATGGTAGCGACATGTACATTGGAATAAGTCACTCAATAAATTGTATGATTCTGATTTATAATTCTGTTTATAGCATCACATTTATTCTTTTATTTTGCCCCTTTCATCTTTCTTTTATCTTTTCTTTTCTGAATAAAAATGGGATCTGTGTAATTGAAATTAAACACCTTACAAAAAGGAGTGATATCTCATCTAAAACAACTCATTGTAAATGATCCCGCTAAGCCACAAACCTAAAACGTCAGTCATAAAAAGAAGTGATATCATATAAAAAGAAGCGATATAGAAGTGTATACTCCGAGTCCCGTGTAAAATTCTATCACCACTCATAATGTTTCCAAAGGACTCGGAGTGAGGTACAGTAAATATGTGAAAACTGCTTGGGGACCTGCAGGCTTTTATAATATATGCAGTATATCAATTTTGAAAATCGGAAAAAATAAATTTTTAATTTTTGCTACATCACTTTTATAAATATTTTTGTATGCGGAAGAACTGACAGAACGGATTTTTCACCAGATCTATTCGACTTCGCTTACGCTAGAATTACTGCAATATATCTCAATTTAGTTAAAGTTTATTATAAGGTGCATTGTTATTAATATGCGTATGATCATTATATATATATATATATATATATATATATATTACAAACTCAAAATCTTTACATGTTTATTTAAAAAATCCTCTTCGTAAGAGTGGTGTTTCTAATTTAATTAATGGTAAATAAAATAAACAAACTGATTTTTCAAGCTCGTAAATAAGAAAGAACATACAAACACAGAAGCTTCAACTTTTTACAATTTTATGGGAGCAAAATAAATAAATAAATAAAATAAAATAAAATAAAATAAAATAAAATAAAATAAAAATAATATAGTCATATGTAATTGCAGGAAATGCCAACATTATAAAAGCCTGCAGGTCGCCAAGCAGTTTCACATACTGTACCTCACTCCGAGTCCTTTGGAAACATTATGAGTGGTGATAGAATTTTACACGGGACTCTGAGTCTACACTTCTATATCGCTTCTTTTTATGTGATATCACTTCTTTTTATGACTGACGTTTTAGGTTTGTTGCTTGGCGGGATCATTTACAACGAGTTGTTTCTGATGAGATATGCATTTATGCAGTGCACTAAAGGATGCATTCTGGAGAATATAGTCTGCAAAGCAGTTATTATTCATTTACAGAGCCACACAAAAGAATTGCGTTGCATAATGGTCTACGGGGAAAAACGTTTGCAGCGTATTTGAAATATATTGAAATTAATATACACTAGTAAATCTACAGATCAGGAGCCTCAACGTCAGCTCTGAAAGTCAATGTTTTTTAAACTCACTTTTCATAATATTTAATATCTTACAATCCGCAAATTAAATTATTTAAATTACTACATATATATTTATATGCATATAAAATAATTCGAAGGTTTCAGAACTTAAACGTTAAATTAAACACGGTTTATGCAATAATATTCTGACATTCTTATGAATTTCTTATTCTATTTTTTAGATTAAAAAAAAATACATTTCTTCAGGGGGTGGGGGGGGGGGGGCTCAACCCCACTGAACCCTCCGTAATCTTATTAAATTTTTATTCGTGATTTCCTATTATTTGTGTGAATGATTCTAGTATATCTTCCATTTCGTTCTGCACAGTGGTTTTATTACGATAAGCAAAAATTTTGAAAATAATTTCATGTTATCCTAATACCTAAATAGCAATATTTACCAATCACGAAACACTCGTATCTGATTGATACGTTGAATAATATCTCGTGTACAAAAGTAACTTATGGAAATGTAAACTGAATCTACTATATATTTCACTTATCTATTTCAGAAATCTAGTATTATTAGAATTTTTGTTTCAGAAAAACAGTTTTGATGGTCATTGTACAATATTTATTTGACCTAAGTGCATCCTGATCTAATTCGATGGCAATAGCATACTAAAATCTCCCCAAAATAGGCTTATTTGGAAACTTTTAAATCTATTGTGTAATCATTCATAATCGTGCCCACTGCCAATTCACTAAATAGCAACCTTGATTTGGCGCTATAATGTATTTTTTATGATAGCATTTTATGATCTCAGTTTCCTGTAATTGTGCTATTTCAGGCTGTATGGATGCGTTTTACTACGCTAATTTCTTTAGATTAACTATCTCGTTGTACGAGATATTACATTCTATTTTTAAAATAATACTAATTTTCAACCACGAAAAATCTACATCTCTTCCAGAAAATTAATAATATCTCATATAAAAATGTTTCGGCTATCATTCTATAGTAGTTAAAAGGTAACTTGTACAAAATAAATTATCATTTATTTCAATAAAATATTAAAATCCTCCAATAATATTTTATTTTGCGAATAAAATATTGTAGCAAAATCGTCTGAGTTACTTGAATTTTATCATTTTGATATTCTTTGAAATATGGTTGCTAGGTTACTGTAAAATTGAAAAGGAAAATAAAAATGAATGCATTTTAATATTTGCAAAAAGTGATAAAATAAATGTATTATATTATTAGAACAGATGTATAAAATTGCACCAAAAATTATACACCTAATTTAAAAAATCTGACGAATGTATAAACAAAATTTCAAATTAATTTAAATAATTTAACACCTGACTTGATAAATTTTAGCCTTCATAACTTACCGTTTAAATCAAATACCGTATTAATCAAATGCGACATTTTATTTTCAACGACTGAAAAATTTCAAAATCGTCTGAATTCCCATAGGAAAGCATTATGATCAAAAAAGAAATATCCTATATTTTCTGAACGAATGAACCAAATGTAACTAAAAACTATACAGCTAATTCCGGGTATCTCACCAACATACCTACCAAAAATCAAACTAATCGAATCATTTTTACGGCAGTTATCGCGGAACAGCAGACAGACAGACAGACAGACGGACAGACAGACAGACAGACAGACAGACAAACAGACAGACAGAAACCAAAAACTTTTCGAATCTCCACAGTAAGCCTTCACTGACGTTTCGGCAATTACTGAGATTTACTACAAGATACTTGCAGTAGAATATTATGTGCATTTATCGTTGTCGTATCGTATCGTATATTTGTATCGCATTTATCATTCATTTACATGGACACAAAAAAAAATTTCGGATACAGTGTATACGCATTACTGTCTATTACCAACAATTGCTGAAAGCACGTTTTCAGTTATGGTATGCGTTGTTAAGTTTAACTAAATTTTTGCGTACTACGTAGTATGATACATGATATAGATCATGTACAGGGCTATACAAAAGAATTTGCAAGCATTACTGCGTATGAGCGTGAATTGCTTAAAGGTAGTTTTTAATTGAGTTATGCATTTTTAAACTGAACTATATTTAGTATATTAAGAGATATTTGTAGAAAGAATATAAATAAAATTATATACAGCGCCGCGCAGAGAACTGGATACATGGCCGCCTAGGAATGAAAATTTCTGGAAGCGTGAGTTCAGTAGCTTTTAGCGTGTTTTATCCTGAATTAATTAGCTTTATATGTGGCGTGTATAAAAATCTTTAGATAATATACAGGGTTATACGAAATAATTCAAGTAAGTTTCCGTCTATTGGTAGAAATTGCTGAACGTGAATTTTCAATCTATTACGCGTTTTCTTACTAAACTAAATCTTAGTGGACTTAGTAGTTAACTAAATCTATGTAAAATATATACAGGTCTATATGCCAAATACAGGAAGCGTTGAAGAACTGGAGTACTTTTCCGGCTATGGAGGTAATTGCAGAAATCTGGTTTTCAGCAATTAAATGAGTCATACGTTCTCAAATGTGTTATGCGTTTTCTAAAATGTTTACTTACGTATCTTATTTACTTTGTTAAACAAGGAAGTTTTGTTCAAGTATTCTGGAAGTATTATTCAAGTATTCTAAAGTGTTTCGAAATCTAGGCGTGACGCATGATTTTTCTTTCTTGTTTCTTTTTTAAGTGAAAAAGTATCTTCCTGATTCAGCTTACACCAATAATATGGATCACATTTTCAATTAATATTATGCCAAATTATTCAGTTATGCTATATCCCGATTAACTTTTGTCCACCCATTATAAGCTCATCCTCTTCCCTGACTTACCTTAAATTTGTTTGAAGGGTCTTTGCAAAATACCTCCGCCATTGCCACATTCGGACTGTTCCAGTCTAAGGTGAGATATAGATCTTTATGCATCTGAGCATGCCAGTTTGTGTTGTCGATCTTCTGCGCTGCAAAAATACGAAACAGAAACTAACAACCAAAATCATGCTTTATGTAATTGTTACACCATCAATTTCTATGTGTTAACCCATTTATAGGATTTCATGCCAAAGCGTATATTTCCAGAATAAGTAACACTAATTTCGAAAAATAATATTTGTTTTATTTAATAGCAGAAATTTGCGATTAAATAAAGAGAAGATTGCTATTTGAAAATAGCGGCATGGAAAAGTTATTTCAGCATCATTCAAAAACTACTTATCGGATCAAACAGTAAGTTTGCATTACCCATATTAGGTTTTTATAAAACTCAATTTTTGTTAAAAATTTACAGGTCACAATTTATAATTTTTTTCGCATGTTTATTTCGTAATTAATTTTTCATATAATGCCTTTTTCTAAAGCATGAAAATCTCGTAATTATGTTATTGTTAATACTTATACTACAAATAAATTGAATCATGTTTTGTGACTTATGTCAGATGCAGAAAATGTAAAAGCAACAGCATTCCATTTTGCCATTTATATGCAAGTTTTCCTACCAGGCAAAAAACAATTAATAATTCAATGATAAATGCTAATTACATCCTGAAGCATAAAAATTAGACGACAAAGGATGTAATGATATGTTTAAAATGCAAACAATATAAAAAATTAATTATAAGTTAATACAACACAAAAGTCTAAAATTATTTTCAGAAAGTGCTGTTCAGATTTTTTTTAAAGAAGGAAGACAGAGGAAGTTCGGGTATTGTGGAATACTCACATTTTGATTCGTAAGTCAACATAAACGTTTTGAGATAGATTTAAAGTTAATAAAGTATAAACTTTAACTATTTCTTAACACATTTTTAATGCGTTTAAAGTGGAAGAAAAAATATATATCAATATTTAAATTTTAAAGAAGAATTACACGTAATATGAACAGTTATGTGAAATAGTGTTATAAACAGGGGTGTAAAAACTGGGTACCAATGGGCCGATTATCGGCACTAAATGTTTAGTATTCTTCGCCTAATAAGAATACTAATACAATTTAGATGAAGTATGATAATAAACTTTAGACGAAGAATATTAATACAATTTAGTAGCGACAATCGACCCATTGGCGCCCGGTTTTTTACGCCATTGGTTATAGGAAATATTAAAATTGCAAGGAAAATGATGATTTACAAGAATAACCAAGATTATTTAATGTGTAACCAGTAGTACATCATCTACAAATCATCAGATTCTTTGAAAATTTGTTTTAATTTTTGTAAAAATTAAAACAATTAAAACAAACGTAGCCTGTTGTTTCGGCCCACCACAGTCCATATGGGCCCATATCGCACACATCAGGTATTTTATCCGCTCTTTTCATATTCCATTGCAAAACAGGCACACTGCATCTTTCTGATCTGGTGTACAACCTGGTAAAAAGATCATCTCAGATGACACGTCGGAGTGGAATACTAGTATTCCATATTACCCGACACGCCATCTTGAAAAAAAAATAACCCCTTCATTCGTCAACAAGTTAGCATAGATATAAACTGAGAAATACGTAGCATCATATATAATAGCTCAACTTAATGCTGAACTTGGTTAACATTACTGAAGAAGAGGTCTTATAATTAATACGAATTTTAACCTGCAAAAAACTGCAACAGTTAATAGTAAGATTCGATTTTACCGCGTGACTTCAACAACCGGTATCCATACGGAATGGGGAAATTGCACGTTTTTCAATTTAACTTATATCTGATAGAGTGTAAAAATACGAACATTTTGATACCATTTTTACCTATATTAGAAAGTTGTATAATTCATTAAATTAACTTTTAAAACGCAGTTTTTGTCGTCGCGGGAAAAAGCCGCGTCACGTGATAAAAGCTGTTCTGACGTCACTACACATGTAAACAAACCCTGGCTGTTTTTCTCCCTGTTATTTTCTATGGGGAATGGCTTGCTTTACGCTGAATGATTTATTTCTTTTCTTAAAAATGAATTGTATAACAAATTAAAAGTATTGTAAATTGCTGTAATGAATAAATAATACTGTGAATTCCAGGTGAGATTTTTATTTCATTACGTTTCTAAGAATTTTCATTTCCAGATCTCGATGTAGAAATAAAGTATCCGTACATGTTAATACTCGTACTACAATATTGTATTTTATAGAAAAATGTATACTTTTACTTATTTATTTTCGGTATTAATATAGCACAATATAAAATAAACTGATACAAATAGAATTTATTTCATTAGGAAGAGTGGAATCAACTTATAAAAAGGTTTTTGTATTTATATTTTATACTTGAATTAAGAATTTGGCTTGGTTTCACTATATGTTATATCTCTTCAATTGTTAAATAGTTTTGAATCTGTGAAAACAGTTAAACTTATTAGAAAGAGCGAAATGTGTTGAGGTATCTTTAACACAGCCTTACAGAATTTTTATATAAATATACACGGGAAAAGTTTAATAATTTTTCAAAAACTGTTTCCAGGTGTGTATCCAGATTTTTCTCACTGGCAGGCTCCTATTTTTATGAAATTGTGAGGAGTATTTTATATTTGTGAAAAAACTAACTATAATTTTGTGAATTTAAAGTAACTGTTACATTCAGGTTCTTGTTTATAAATTTTGTGATATTATAGCATAATATCTCTTAACATAATGCCCTTCTCTTATGTGTTGAAACAAAGAATGAACCTTAAATGATAATATATGTTTATTTCTTTATATGTCACTATAAAAAGTTTACGTGTAATGAGATGACTGTTTTCGAAAGTGAAAAGAGTGGGCTACTTAAACAACATATTCAAATTCTTAGCACATCTTGCTCTTTTTTTAAAAAAGCTTTGTACAGTATAATGCTTATTTTCAAAATTAAGATACTGCTTTCTTTAACAAGATATTCAAATATTTTCTTTTTTTTTTTTTTTCTACGAAAGTTATAGCATTGAGGAAAAGACTGATAAAAATTTTTTAAACCTGATTAATCTAAAATAGGACATTCTGAGAAACCATATTTCAAACAAACAAAAAGTACTGCATCCATTCAAAAATTATACGTAAGCGAATAATAATAAAACAGTAATTAAATTATTTTTACACTTTTTTATTTAACTCAACTTGGTTTTTGTACTTAAGTATGGAATCATGTTATCGGTTGTTTATCCACTTTCTGATAAATTAAGAAACATAAAAATTATGTGCAAATGTGTGTTTCCGATGACAGTACAACATTTTAATATTTTTAGAACTTAATTATAAATTAATACATTAATTTTGACGCGTTTTTCCGTTAGCCCGCCACAGTTGATAAATCGAAAAATATTCTTTGTGGTTACAATTGTATGCGACTTACAACAACAGTGGATTTATTATGCATTAAACCACGGTCGCCAAAAAAAGGCAAAATGGATGTGAAGCTGCAACTATTTTACATACTAAAAAGTAGAAAATAATAAATAAAAACTATAGAGTGTAATATACGTTTAAATTATTAATTTAGAAAAAATACGTTATAATAAATTAAAAGTTTCATATTAATTGAATTATGATTATACGTTGAGAAATCAATTTAGAAATCCTAAAAAGATAGTTTAAATAATTCTTTTCTGTTATTTTTTTCTTTCCTCTTTCCGTACCTTACAGAAATAAAGCAAAAATTATACATTTATTTTAATAAATTTACTAGCTCGCATTTTCTACCAAACGTAAAAAAAAAAAAAAAAAAATGCTGAATTTTCCATGATCGGGTTCGGTGGCTACGCCAAATTACAGTATTATATTGGACATTTTTTGGAAAAATCATGAATTACAATCATAAAATGAGGCGTGAGTATAAAGATAGACATTGGATGCTTATAAAAGATGTGTATTTAAAAAATATATTTTTACTTTTATACTTATTTTTAAGTAAACACATAAAAAGAGAAAATAAAAGACAATAGCGATAAATTTACTCACGTATGTTCCAGTAATTGTTTTTCTGATCGGTGAATACACAATTATTATTGTCAGTAGTTAATTTAATGTTTTTATTCAATAAATCAGTATTAAATAAAGATGTTTTTGTTTTTGTTTTCTGCATTATTGCTCAAAATTTCGTTTTCTTATAATTAATTTGAGCCCATTTTTATCCTTAATATAACCTGCATAACACGAAATTATATTCATATCAAAACGAATCATTAAGCATTAAAAGGAATTAAGAAAATAATGCATTTCAAGAACTATATAAATGCGATTTTACTTACGATTTCTTTTGTAAAAAAACTATCATTCTTTTTTCTGTTTAAATAAATAAGAGTAAGTAAAATATATACGTCCCCTTTAGCTTTAGTTTACTGTATTTTTACTTACATGAAATGCAGTTTTTCTGCTCTAAAAGTAAATTTAAAAAAAAAAAAAAAAAAAAATCCGAAAGACATATTTTTGTATTTTTTGAATCCGACCAACTTTATCACTTTTCTAAATGATAATTAATGCAAATGTATAAATAAATAGGGCATTATATTTAGATATGTTAAAATAATCTTTTGACTTTAACTTTTGTTTTTGTTTTTGTGTAAATGCGTCTTTAAAAGACGTTTATAATAAATAGAAAGTATAATACAATACAGCCTGCATGCATTCGACTCTAAGCAGAATCCGCGTTTCATGTGTAGTGACGTCAAACCAATCCCGTCGCGTTTTCAGATCACGTGGTTTTGTTTTGCTTTTAGCGCAGTTTAAAACTCCAATAACTAGTTATTTAAAATTATTTTTGCGTTTCTGAGTTAAGTTTTGGGGAATGTCAAGTCATCTTCATCAATTAAACACATAAAAGAAGGCATAATCTAGAATGGGTGCAACTTCCCCATTCACCGCAGTGCATCATGGGAGTACTAGGAAGTCGTTTGGCAGTTTTACGCTTGGCTGCAGCACCGTACGGGCCAGATATTGAAGTATTCCATATTTCTCAGCCATTCCATAATATCCGAATTTCCTCTATTTCAATTATTTAAGAAAAAACAGAGACCAGATTATTTTGGTGATGATAATGATGATACCAATAAAAAAAATTGTTAATTTTCATCATTCTTCTTTTATTTCTTTTCTTCGTATTCTAATCACCAAAATAAACTGTAGATCAAAAAATTAACACAACATAGATTATAAATTAAGAGGTTATATAAAAAATTATAAATGTATTCATCATATACTATATTGGTTACATAATTTACTAAATTGTTATTTGCCAGATTGTTTTTATTAGCTGTCTTTGATACAAATATTTTGAAAAATTTTACTTAAATACTCAATAATATTTGACAATGTAAGTAAATAGAAAAGCTTTTAGCACCAAATTTCAAGCGCTCTAACCAGCTTTCCAACTCTCTCCATACAGAAATACACTTTAAATTATTTCTAATTCCAGAGATATCTATAGTATTACTTGGGAGTCTGGTTCGTATTTGGTCTGTGTTTTTCTTATACTAGCCAAACCAAACACAGTTTAAAATTCCGATTAAAAGAGCACGTGCCATACATTTGTAAACACGAAAATAATAAATCAGCCAATTCAAAACAGTGCTAAGAGATGAGCCACACCTTTGACTCCAATTCTTCTAAAATTATCTGTAAATCTACTTCCATACTTTTGCGAAACTTTTGTGAGTGTGGTTCTTATTTGGTCTGTGTCTTTCTTACACTAGCCAAACCAAACACAGTTTAAAATTCCGATTAAAAGAGCACGTCCCATACATTTGTAAACACGAAAATAACAAATCAGACAATTCAAAACAGTGCTAAAAGATGAGCCACACCTTTGACTCCAATTCTGCTAAAATTATCTGTAAATCTACTTCCATACTTTTGCGAAACTTTTGTGAGTGTGGTTCTTATTTGGTCTGTGTCTTTCTTACACTAGCCAAACCAAACACAGTTTAAAATTCCGATTAAAAGAGCACGTGCCATACATTTGTAAACACGAAAATAACAAATCAGCTAATTCAAAACAGTACTAAGAGATGAGCCACACCTTTGACTCAATTCTGCTAAAATTATCTGTAAATCTACTTCCATACTTTTGCGAAACTTTTGTGAGTGTGGTTCTTATTTGGTCTGTGTCTTTCTTATACTAGCCAAACCAAACACAGTTTAAAATTCCGATTAAAAGAGCACGTGCCATACATTTGTAAACACGAAAATAACAAATCAGCCAATTCAAAACACTGCTAAGAGATGAGCCACACCTTCGACTTCAATTCTGCTAAAGTTATCTGTAAACCCACTTCCATACTTAAACTTGACTTTCTTAAAGCTAATCATTGCATTATTTATTTGCTACAAAATAACTTTATTGATGTAAATGGCTTCTAAGATGTTCAATAACATCATTTGAAATATTTTTGTAATTGGAATTAAACCTCTAAAAGTACTGGTTTAATAATTAGATATTAGAGGGTGTTAAAAAGTGTCACTCTGTATATATTCTAGTATTAATTATTCTCCAAATGTTAAGTGAAGAGATAGTACAATAATTCAAGTTTATGTAATTTAGTTAATCTATCTTTACATTATCTAAACATTATCATCATCATTGTCATTATAAGCATTTATGCATTCTGTTTCACCATTTTAAGCATACATTGTAAAAAATAACGAATGTTTCTGAATCTACGAAAATATAATATAATGACGAATAGATTTATAATATAAACTCATCCTTGTTTACCATGATTCTGAACAGTGTTTTTTTATCTTTAAAAACCTCAGATATCAATGGCATTTCGAGATTTAAAGAATCATTTAGAAAAATAAAAATTTTCTAGCTGCCCGTAAGTTTCCGAAACGTTTACGAGTGGCTTTTAAAGTGTATTAATCAGTTTTCTAAGCCCGGAATATAGTTTTTTCCGATGCTATCCATTCTCAAGTGAACATTTTCATGTTCAACAAATATGTTTAACAGACAAACATGCAAAATTAACAGCGTTAACATTAACATTAAAATTAAGATTATTTCTTTACTCTTTCATGTATAAATTAACTTATGCAGCTGAAAACGTTTACTTGAGAATGAATGACACTCGATAAATAGGTATTCCAGGCTGGGGAAACTGTTTAATACACTATAAAAACTATTCGGAAACGTTTCTGAAAAATACGGGCAGCTAGATAAATTTTGTTTTTATAAATAATTCTTTAAATTTTGGAAATGTATTGCTTTCTGGGGATTCAAAATATAATGGAACACGTTTTTCGGAATGTCGGATAACTCAGAAGATTATATTTTACTTTCGTTCGAGGTTATAGTCTATTTTCATAAAATAAGAAACATAGATCATTTTTTACAGTGTATAAATCTTTAGTCTAATCTATCTTGGATTATAAACTAATCTGTAAGCGGTTTAATTACGCATTAAATTGAATCTAATAGGAAAAGTACATTAAAGTGTGGGAAAAAAACCGGCAACTGTGACACGCATTATTTCATGGACACTCAGTACTTACATTTGAACAATGCTTTTAGAAGGTGATTTCCCAGATTTTCAAGGTTACAACTGTGCTCATAAATGTTCATAACTGTCAAGTAAATTTGTCCATTCTGAAAAATTATTAAAGTAAAAAAGATCTAATTATAAAGTATTGTTTCATAGTGTAATTTAATAAAAGTATTTGCTATTATATTTAAAGGTATTTTAATGAAAGACTCTTTTTTATTTAACGAAATTACGTATCTAAGATTTTCAAACTATATATTTCTTTTGCTGTACCTGTTTAGCAAAACGAACGCAGTCGAGAATTCTATCCCTAAAGATATTTCTTGCTAAACTGTTGTCCCTAAGAATCGGAAATTTCTCAGAAATTTTCCTGGAAAGTTCCGGTTTTAAGTAGTTTTCTGTGAATTCTGCATCTGCCATTCCCTGTGGCCTAAAAAAGAAAAGGATGAAATAAACTTGATGATATAGATTTATTGCTTCATAAACTAATAAATAAATATCTTATTTAGCGGTAATAATCTATATTATTGAACTTGGAATATTTCGTTGTCGTTTTAACTAAGCTCTAAATCTAGTGGTATGTTTTTAGAATTATGCTAATTACAACAGAGTGCCGAATATCCGGACTCCAATTAACCAAACATCCAATTATCCGGACTATCAACGTCTCTAGCAACCTCTTTTTTTATTTTTAAATCTTACGATTGAAACAGATTATTTTTCTTTATTTCAGAAAAATGTGGGAGTGAAACCTATTTTTTTTAATACAATAGCAATACAATTGAAAATGTACGGAAATATAGAGATTCTCCTGTTTAAACTGGTATCGACGTCATCTCTCGCAACAACAACTTCAACGAACAATATATAATGAGCCATTGTCACGGAACAATAGAGCTAGCCTTTTGCTCCGTGCTACGTCGCTCGTATTCTACGTAGTAGGATCCTGGTTCAAACCCAAGAAACGCCCATTCTTTGACGCCTACATTGGTGACCCGGAAAAGAAACACGCAACCATCACAACAGATGGCAGCACCACTACGAATTCACCACCAATAGGTAAAGCCTCGCAGAAAATAACTAAAGAGCGCAAGGCAATGTCTAAATAAAACGCTTTCATTGGGGATGAAGTATGTAACGATGTCATCTCTCGCAACAACAACTTCAACGAACAATATATAACGAGTCCCAAGCACGATACAATCGAGCTAGCCTTTTGTTCCGTGCCACGGCACTAGTCTTCTATATAGTAGGTCCCATGTTCAAACCCAGCCAACGTGAGTTCTCTGATGCCTACAGAACTCAATGCATTAAGTTGCTGAAATGCAAATTCTCTAAGGGGGTATGCAACGGCCTCAATACCTTTGGCATTTATTCGTTTAATCATTGACGTTCATTCGTTCATTCAATCAATCATTGACATACTTTTACATCCATTCGTTCTTTCAATCAATCATTGACATACTTTGACACTCATTCATTCATTAAAATTTATGCTACAACAGTTCAACAGAATTTCAGCGTTTCATAAATTCGATTCAAACAATGGAATTCATATACCAGTCATTTCATAAAATCGTTTCATAAATTCTTTCCATTAGGAATTAATAGATATAGAGTAGATTTAAAGATGGAAATAAAATATCATCTAGTTAAAGTATACTTTTTAACACTTTCCAATCTTAGTTGAAAAGTGTATATGACTTCGGTTTGTCTGGCCGTCTCCAGTCTGTCCGTCCGTGCTCTAACTCTCGTAAATAGGCTCGGATCACCCTGAAATTTTTGTATGTTATTGACGTTTACTCTAGCATGTTCCCTATTGAAAATTAAGTGTGTACCATTTATAGTTTTTTTTTACAGGGACAGTCAAAAGTATTTCATTACATTACAGTCAATAGGAAAAAATTGTTTCAAGCACATTTTGATGATGTTACGCCTTTTGAAACATGATGAAATTGATATACAATTATGAAGCGAACTAAAACATGTTTCTTTGTAAAATAGTGGGTGCAGGGCATTATTCATTTACAGGATCACACAAAAGAATTCTGTTACAAAATTTTCTACGTGGAAAATTGTTTGTTGTGTAATTTAAGTATGTCTCACTATTTAAAACATAATGAAATTTATATGCATTACTGAGGTACACTATAAAATACTCACTGAAAAGTATGATGTGCATTGAGTTTATCGTTTATTTACAGGGGCACACAAAAGAAGTTTTATTACAGTCTTAATGCGATAGTTACAGTCTATGGATGATGAGTGTGTTTTCAACTTTGGTTAAGTTTAAATAAAGTGTTGCATAATACGTGGTGTGCATAAATTATGTTTATCATATACAGGGCTGCACAAAGGAATTCGTAAGTTTAGCTGACTATTTGAGATAATTGCTTAAGATTAGTTTTTAATTGTGTTACGCCTTTACCTGCTGAACTATATTTAGTAGACTAATATAAGTTTGTGGAATATAAATAAATTCATGTACAGGGCTATGCAAAGAACAAGATATATTGTCATTTATGTTTGGTAATTGCAGGAAGTGAGTTTTAAGTTCCTTTATGCGTTTTTTACCCGAATTAAATTTTAGCTTAATATGTGATGTGTACAAATGTCTTTAGATTATACACAGGGATGTACCAAAGAGTTCGAGTAAATTTCCATTGATTGGCGAAAATTTCTAAATGTGAATTTCCTAACTGAACTAAATTTTATCATGCTATGTAGTATGTATCCAAATCTATAAATCATATACAGAGCTGCACAAAATAATTCGAATATTTTTTTGACTATGTAGGTAATTGCTAAAACTGGATTTTTAAATGTATTATATGCTTCCTAAACTTTTTACTAGCTATCTTCTTTTACCTCATTTAACGGTGAAGTTTCGTAACAGTTTTCTGAATATGTTGGAAAGTGTTTCATAATCTATGCTTGAGGTATGATTTTTAGTTCTTTTTATTACTTAGAGTGGGTTGTGTATCATAATATCATAATGCCATATACAATGCTGATACACTGCTTTAAATAGGTAAAGAGTGTTACTTGTACTACGTATGTCCCAAATAATAAAATTTTAAAATGTGACTAAAAATATGAAGTAATATTTATAATAATAATTATTAGTATGTTCTTTAACAATTTTCAGATAGTATCAATTATTTTTTACGCAGATTTATCGGTCGCGATGACTTCATAACGAAGTGACAGTCATCTGAAAATCATCTGACGAAATAAAGAAGCCAACTATTGGTCACCATTTTAAATATTAAAATTATGAGTAACTTTTGTTAGTTCACAGTGAGGTCTCATCGGTTATCTATGCTATTGGGTTTATCACTAAATATTTAGCACCTCAATGACATGCACAAATTTAGCATTACCTTTGCGACACTTCTGTGTAAGCGAACCCAAGTACATCGGCAAGACCACCGCTTCCTTTCATGACTACCAGAGGAAGATGTCTTTTCACATGGTCTAAGACTAGTCTGGCGCAATCTGTACCACCTTGGAACAACACTGCTATGACCGGTATCTCCAAGCATCCCAATGAAAGATGACCTAAAAAAAAAAGTTCACGAACTTATGGAATATATCTGTAATCAGCGCTATGGACCTTATGCACGCGACCTGGGGTCGAGGCTAAAATTCGTCAGCTGGTGGTATTTACTGTTGAACATTAGCATAGCAGTCTATGGAGTGTGAGTTATTATGCTTGTTTGTTAAAAATACCTCAAAAAAAATTCTTTGTTGTAGCTGTATATATTTAACATATTGTAATATGAATTCAAAATGTTTTTCTGTATGCGTGAAAATTCCTTAAATTTGCAAAATTTCGGTTAAAATGTATGCACTCAACGTGGATTGAGGCTAAAGTCGTCTGCTAGTGGTATTTGCGCATGCGCATACTGGCATTTCTGTCCTTGGAGTGACGAGAATAACACATCGACATACCGCCAGCTCTGGCGTCTGACGTCACGTACATAAGGTCCATTGAAACAAATAAAGATTCATTTCACAAATGTTTACATATTCATGTAAAAAAACACATCTTCATATACTATATATATATAATGCAAATGGAATGTCTAAACTGTTACAAATGTTCAACAATGCGGTTTTCACTTAACTTATTTTATGAAGAAATTTGTGGTTCGAATCGACATTTAATCATTTGGTCGGAATCGAATCGACTACTGCTGGGTATTCTAGTGTTAAACAATGTCTAGTGTTTAGTTACTAATGTCAAGTGTCTAGTGTAAAACTGGTACAATGGCATACAATTTTAATTTCAGATGTTCAAAAGGTTTTTTGGAAAAAATTATTTTTATATACTTTCCATTAGGGCGTGGAATGCATCCATATTTTTAAAATTTCTCCCCGGAAAATTTAAATTTTATCTTCTTTTTCTGTATGCACTTCTTGAAAGATGTTTCTTTCTTTTTTATTTCACAAAATGTTTCTAAAATAAAAACTCAATTTTATATTTTAAATGTTAAAATCTAAGTGTAGCAGACGAGTTTTTAGCCGAAAGATTTTAACACTTGAATTACTAACTATGTATTTTAGAAATATTTCGTCAAATAAAAAAGAAAGAAATATACTTCAGTAACAGAATACTGAAAAAAGAACTTAAAAATTTTAATTTTCAGAGGATAAATTTGAAAAATATGGATGCATTCAACGTCCATAGGTTTAACATTAGTGGGGGGAATTCGCGGTCTGGCTGATAACAAGCCAATGCACTAAGGGCAATTTTGGAAGGTTCCATTACTTTTTCTTTTAAGGGCAGAGATCTTAAACTCAGAAGGTCGAAACACTTTTGACGGTGAAAATGAAGTCATGCTTTGTAGTACACGTTCATTTCCATTCATAAAACGGACACTTTTCACTACGATTGCTCTAAAATATCATCGTTTAGTCATTTCACTTGCACTGACAAGTGAAAGGGTAAAAGTAAGATGCCCCGCCAAGCGCCAAAAGGGGCGCCCGGCGCGTAGGCGACCACCGAACCCAGGTCCTGAGGAACCTTTAGCGCGCCAGCTGGAGATGCCTCCCACGGCGCTTCGGCCGGCCAGAGGACCGCCACCTGCGGACCCTCCAACCTTAAACCCACGTGTGGACGACTTAAGTCGTTGCGATACGCGGTGAAATCCAGTAGGGGAGTCACCACGAGACACTTGGGGACGGGCCGGCGTCCCCCAACAGCTTCGGAGCTGGACACCCAGAAGGGAACCAGGCCCTAGGCCTTAAGTCGGGTTTTTCCGACCCGTACTTGCTTTACCAGAACTCGAGAGATGTGGAAACCTACAGAGGTAGTCACAGTTCCTTCTCGTAGTGGAAAGTGAAAGGGTAATATGAATCGGCAATTTTAATTTCAAAAATATTTCCACAAGCTTTGGTGATGAATAGGATTTTGCGTAAAAATTAGCTGCTGAATTGCAATAGAAAAACTTGAACAATGGCATACAAATTTAATTTCAGATATTCATTTTAAAAGGACTTTTGTAAAAAAATTATTTTTTAGACACTCTGCATAATACACAAACATTGCAAAATGGAATGCGTTACAGAAAGATATAAACTAATTGCAAACCTTTCAAAATCAATAATTGTTTCGTTTGCATAATGGATAAATGACACAATTATTGATTTTTCAATATGCAAACATTGAAAAATGGAAAGTATACAAAAACAAATGAACTAAGCGAAAACGTTTAAAAAATAATTAATGTTTCCTTTACATGAAGGCTAAATGAAGCAATAAATTATTTTTTAAATGTTTACGTAACTCCTAATGATGACGTAGATTGCCTTCGATTCACTTTCACAATTTAAACATTGATCAAAAAAGGGGCACCACCTCAGCAACAATAACCGAGAAACATCATGATCTTTCCGTGGGTAGAATTCTAACAAAAATATTTTACAAAACTTTACTATTGATTTTTTAAATAATCATCTTCAGCACGTTATGTTTGTTATGTAACGTCTACTAAATTTGCAGTGTATACCTTTTGTAATGGATTTATTAACAAATTATCAAATTCACAACCAGGACGTGACAAATGCGGTCGCCAGGGCGCCACTGGCGCCCAAGTTTAAAAGGCATTTTCTATTTCATGCACAGAAAACGCCATTCTTTTCAGCTTTAGCTAGCTAGCATGTCACATGATTGCAATGCGAGGGGAGGGGGGACGTTTCAATAAAACAGTAAGAAATAGTGTCAATCTAGCCTCTGTTGCATTTAAAATTATGTAGAATCCTAAAAAATCTCAAGTTTTTGTCGTAAATTTCCAATCAGATTTTTGTGTTTAGAGTTAAAACTGATTAATCTATCACTTTCATTTTAAAGAATAATAAGATATAACTGATTATAAGCAATTCATTTGCAGTAAATATATAAAACTTAATTAAAATTTAAAAAATAATTAATTTTAATAAAATTAAATAATATATATTTTTAAATATTTCTTCCTTGCTTAAAATGCATGGCGCCTTTATTATCATGGAACCTGTGTGCACCGCACACATAGCACAATAGGTTGGCGCCACCCTGGTTTGGAGACAAGGGTGACTTTACTAGGTTGTTTACCAATGTTTTCGAGTGGATTTTATATTAAGAATTATGTTGACAAATTAACTTAGATAAAATAGCCACATCGAGTTTCCTTTCATTGAATTCCTGAAATTCACAAACCAACTGCATCTTACACTATCGAACTGAACTAAAGCAAAATAGTGGCTCATTAAAAATTATAACGTTATATCAATATTAACCAAAGTATGCGGATATTTTACAAGCAAAAATGAAACGTTGATTTTGCACAACTTTTACCTAATACCTCATAATGATGTCGATCGTCATCGATTCGCTTTTATTATTTAAACATTGCTGAAAAAATTTAAACATTGCTCAGCAACTATGGCTAAAAACATCGTGATCCTTCCCTGAGTAGAACGCTAACAAAACAATTTACGTAGCTTTACTATTGATTTTTGAAATAATCATTTTCAGCCCGTTAAGTTTTTTTTATAAGCCTTCTACTAAATTTACAACATACATTGACTATGCAATCGATTTATTTGACAAATGATGATACTCAAAACTTCAAAATTGCTTTCACTCTGTATCCATTCCCATTTTACGTACATCACGTACATTTTAAATATAAATAAAGCTCATATAAATATATCACTTTTAAATGCTAAAGGTGTAAAATTAACAACTTAGACTGGAGGGAAATTTCCCTCCAGTCTATACTATCCATCCATAATAGGAGAAACCATAGAGATACTAACACGCAAAAATACAATATGTAACGATGTGGCATCTTTTAATTTACCGAAACTGTGACTAGAGTTACTCCATGGTCAAAGATGTGAAAATAAACAACCAAGTAAAAAATAATAGATAACGTGCGTATTTTTTAAAAAAGTACATGAAAATAAATAATAACTTCAAAGCCCGTGCAACTTTAGAATATTCTCATTTTGTTTTTGAAAATGACTCGAAAAGAGTCGAAACATGTAAAACAACTATTAACAGTTATTTTAATTTATATTAAGATGTTAATTTTACACCTTTAGCATTTAAAAGTAATATATTATTACAAGGTGTTATAATTTATTATATTGCTCATATAAATGTAACTAAATCGATGATGTTCTACAACTTTATCATTGAGTGGTTACTCATATTTCCAACAGACGTTTTTTATCGTGTTGCCCTCCTCAGGATTCGAACCTCGCTATTCGCCAGTAGAGGAGGAATGCACTGCCCCCTACACCCACGGGCCACATCCATAACGACTAGGTCAAAACATTAATTACGAAAATTTAGTTGGAACTTTACCGTTTTCTCCCTACTGAAAAGAAACATATCCGTTTGTCTGTCTTAGACGGAACATTGTTGTATTTAACATCCAACAAGTAAGGATAGAAAGCGAAATTTTCCGTTTATTCTCGTAAAATTTATGACTTCCACTGAAAATACAAAAATTCTGTTAAAAGACAGAAATTTCACATAAAATCACCCGTACATGCACTAAGGTTTTTTACGCTATAGGGGGTGCTGTGAGGTATTTCACAATGTAACTTATACCCATTTTATTATACACTAGCAAAACCCGCGGCTTTGCTCGCGTAATTCTTGAAATATGCCATGTGGAATTCAATGGCCTATTTTCATTAGAGGAAATTTTACTGCCACAGATAAGTAAGAAATTACTAATTAAACTACACTAATTAAGCAAATTTATGTAATAACTATATTTCAATTTTAAAACTTTTCTGTTCCTGCTCACATTAAAATTTCAAAATTTTTAAAATCTGTTCTGTGGATGCATTTGTGTCTCTAACGTAACAGCCATGTAAAATTTCAAGTTTCTATCCCTAATGATTTTAGATAAATCATTGTTTAGAAGGTTTTTAAAACTTTTCCATCTTATTTCACTTTTTTAAATTTTGATTTTGTTTTTAGAAACTGTTTTTAGCTAGCACTGAAATCTTAAAGATAGCCACTATGCCAAATTTCAACTTCCTATACCCAGCAGCATCACTAAAATCGCATTTTTGGAATGTTTATTGCTTCTGCACCTTTTTTAAATTTCGAATTTTCTAAAAACTGTTCTGTGGAAGCATTTACGCCTAAAAAATAACAGGAATGTTAAATTCTAAGTTTCTATCGCTAACAATTTAGAAAAAAAAACGTAATTTATAACGTTTTCTACTCAGTTTACACCTTTAAACTTCGAATTTTTAATAGACTGTTTATACCGAGCGTCTGCATCTTAAAAGTTACAACTAAGGTAAAGCTAGGAGAGTCTGCGCACAATTCAAAAGAATAAGAATAAAAAATCTAAATATTAATTTTTTGCTAAACTATATATAAATAATTTTAACTTCATTTGTTTTTTATGCATTTCCATTGCTATTTTGTTGTTATGCTGTAATTTAACAGAACAGTTGTAATAAAACCAAAAAAGTTATTTTGCGCAATCTGTCCTTACAGGGTTGGTGTGATTGTGCACATGGGTGGGAGAGATTGTTACTAATAATAACTACAATTAATAACTACAATAATAATTACACTTAAATGACATTGTTGTAAGGTTTTTGTCAACAAATATTGTTGTATTAGGAGTGAATATTTCAACCTAATGATTAAAGAATCAGAAAAAGGAAATAATTTTAACAAGTTGGAAATTGTACGTCAAACGTTACAAACGAGGTGCGTTCGTACGCACGTTTTAGAATTAAATTCATGATATCCCGTGCGTAGAACGGGTTAAACAGCTAGTTAAGTATATATTTTATGACACTGTTCATACAAATATCTTAACTAGTTATATAAATATTCAGATAGCTAGTTATATAAATATTCAGATCTTGATGATTTTTAATTCTGTGAAATGAATTATATCGTCTGCAGATTAATTTCTGTAATAAAATAAGTATCTCGGTCGCTTGACGATTTAACATCCATCGGAAGCTCATATAACAAAAAAGCACCGATTTAAAAAAAAAATCAAATTTCTTAATAAATATTTTTATTAATATCTCCTAAAGTTTTGATTCGATTTTGATAAAATTTGAAATGTCTCGACAAATTTATGCAAAGATAATATATTTCAAATTGCAAACCATTTGGTTGGGTAGTTTTTGCGTTGTTATATGCGGACGGACAGACAGACGGACGGACAGACAGACAGACGGACGGACAGACGGACGGACCAAACGACGACTATAGGTGCTACGTATTTATATAATTACGAACGCACCTAAAAACGATTAAAAAATTTTAATTAAAGGGGAAAAAATTAAAGAATCAGAAAAAGCAAGTCCAGATCAGATTACAAAATAACATTAAGTTACTTGATAACACGTTTAACTTAAAATTAGCCCATTTTCATTTTTCATTTTTTCATGCAAATTTACCTATAAGCTGCGTAATCTCTCCTATCACGGAAGCTAATAGGAACAATGCGCCAAGTAGCAGATGCGCAAACTCTCCAATTTCGGTGGGAGAGATTGCGCGGCCTTTTATTTAAACATGGCCGCTACTAAAACGAACCGTTGATGTTCACATTGTTAGTCTAGATTAGTAGCTTATGAGAAATCATTTAAGTTTAAAATATTTTGTACTACTGACGTCGTATAGAAATTCTGATGAATAGCTATGAAAATTCAAGCACTTACTTTGGGATAAGAAAACAAAAAACAATGCTTTATCTTAGACCCTCAAAACAATCAACGTGTACTTTGAAGTAGACACTCCACTACTGCTGTTGTACAACTACCCGGAATCGCTGCGCGCTCACTCTACTCCCCCCTCGAACCTCTATGTGCGCAATCTCTCCGACCGCGCCATCTTTCCTGGCTTTACCTTATACTAAATTTCCAGTTTCTAACCCGAATAAATCCAATTAAATCATAATGTAAAACGTTTTCAGACTGTTTTCTCGCTCATTTAAGCCTGTTAAATTTCGATTTTTTTTAAAACCGGTCTTAGCGAGCATTTGCATTTTAAGAGTAACGACCATGCCAAATACGAAGATTCTATACCAGCTGTATCACATAAATTGCAATTTTAGTACTCGTAATTTAGAAAGTATTTTAAACGCTTCTCGCGCATTTCACTCTTTTAAATTTGTTTTTTCTTTTTTTTTTTTTTAATTGTTCTGTGCGACCATTTATGATTTAAAAGCAACAGCCACGTCAAATTTTAAGTTTCTACCCCTAACAATTACATAGTAATTGCAATTTAGAAAGCTTTTTACACGCTTTCCGCTCATTTCACCTTTTCGTAATATGCACCTTTTCGTATATTCACCTTTCATAATTTAGAACTTTTTTCCTCTTTCACCCTTTTAAATTTCGATTTATTTTAAAAAACTGTTCTGTGTGTGCCCTTGTGTCTTAAAAAGTATCAGCCATGTCAAATTTCAAGTTTCTGTCCTTAACAAAACATAGAAATCGTAATTTAGAATGTTTTTAGAACAGTTTTCCCTCATATCACTCTTTTAAACTTAGGATTTTTTAGAAACTGTCCTTAGAGAGCATGCATATCTTATAAGTTACTACCTTGCCCAATTCCAAGTTACTAATCCCTTCAGTATAATAAAAATTACAATTTTGGAACGTTATTCGCTTTTACACCCCCTGAGGGTAGTGGCACTGACATAAAATATAGCCTGTGTTAGAGCACAGACTATCACTATAAATTTGCGAGAATTACTTTTAAAATCGGTTCGGTAGTTTCAAAGATCCCATAGAATTTGCAATTTAGAATGTTTTTAGAACACATTTCGAACCTTTTAGAAACTGTTCTTAGCATCTTATAAGTAACTACCATGCTAAATTTCAAGTTTCTAGCTCCTTAATTCTAAAAAATATTGAAATTTATAAACGTTCTTTGCTTTTGAACCCCCTGAGGGTAGTGGCACTGACATAAAATATAGCCTATGTTACAGCAAGAACTGTTACCATCAATTAGCCACCATCACTTTTGAAAACGGTTCTGTAGTTCCAGAGATTCCATAGAAATTGTAATTTAGAATGTTTTTAGAACGCTTTTCGCTCATCTCACCCTTTTAAATTTCGAATATTTTGTTCTTAGAGAGCATTTATATATTATAAGTAACTACCATGCCAAATTTAATGTTTCTAGCTCCTTCAGTATAAAAAAAAATTGCAATTTTGGAACGTTTTTCGCTTCGTCACCCCCTTGGGGGTGGTGGCACCGACATAAAATATAGCCTATGTTGGAACAGGGATTGTCGCCATCAATTTGCCATCATTATTTTTGAAATCGCTTCGGTAGTTCCAAAGATTACCCCCTACAAACAAAAAAACAATCGTTACTTCTTTATAATATTAGTATGGATATACAACACATTCATGAATAGAGCTAACTCGATTCACCAGATATTTGAGATGGAACGGACTTAAGGAATCACCCTGTAAACAAATAAATCAGAATATAACCAAATATTCTATTTTATAAACCAAAATTTTTGTATTATCTTACGATAACTTGCTGATAATTTCCTCGGGTGATCTAGTGTCGTCGCCAAATACTGCTGTAGCTTGAGGAGGAAGTAGTTGATTCCTGTTTTGCTAATGGTTCCATCCTTCACAATCAGAAAATGAGAGTGGTCGGGATTCAGGTCGAATTTTTGCTCCTCGAGCCGATTTCCTTCGTTTTCTATCTCAACTCTCTTAGACTGTAATACAGAACAAAATTTATAGTATCTGTAATTAGAATAATTTTATAAACGAGTAGCGACACATGAGAAATAATGTTTGATTGGTGAAAAGAATTTTGGAAGATCAGAGGAATTCGCGGAACATATTCTGCTATTATCGCCAAGCTAGTGTTTGCATCTAGGTATTTGTATCATTTCTTTATTCAAATTTTAACGTTGCAGCTTCCTTTTATTATGAACAGGAATATGAAACAACATCATTGTACTCGCCACTGGCGATTGGATTTTCTGACAGGGCGAGTGAAGTTTTAGGCAGTTTTTTAAAACCTACAGGCTATAGAAAATATACCAAAAGTTTTATTTTTATTTGCTAGCCATATTTTATAAGAGTCCCAATTGATACGATGTAAACATAACATGCCCCTAAGTTCTATTCTACACAAAACTTTACTCTATTGAATATACTCCTGAATTTATTACCGGAGAAATTCCGCAAATGCATTACAGTAATAAATTATTTTTGCAGTCGCGAAAATTTTACCATTACAATTTTTAACTTAGGTTCCACATTGCAATATGGTGAAATAAATACTTGGCTGATAAGATTTTCTTCAAATCCCCCACCCCTGATTATACCATTACGTTTTTATCAATTATTTCATATTAATTTGCAATATCTATACCCTTAGAAATTTAATTTATTAAAATTTATATTATGTTGAACATCGGCGAAAAGCGGAAAAAATACTCTTTCAAAAATTAATCTTTCATAAATAAATTTCACTCTTTCACTCGTCTAATAAGCAAGTATCGTCCAGTTCTGTCATTGGGCTTCAATAGTTCAGATAATAACTTCGAATCCGAGACTATTCTTTGCAAGTATTCTTAGCAAGTGTTCTTTGCAAGCTATTCTTTTATAAATGTACCCTTCCTTTAATTACATAGATATATTCTTAATAATGTTTTAAGAAATATGATAATTATATGATTCGCCCCAATGGAAGAGACTGTAGCACCCATATTACCGATGTCACCTTTTCATTTGAGCGAGTGCTACAAAAGTAGCACAGATTGTTAGCACATTGTTGGCAATTTGTGAAAACCGTTGGGAAATCGTAGCATTGGGAATGGTAGAGTTGGGAAATGCTAAGGAAAATGTAGGTGGACAGAGACACCTTTAATTTGAAGTGTATCGAAGCAGGATTCCAAGTAACTAAATGTTGGACCACTATTGGGCCGTTGTTGGCAAATGGCTCGTTGGCCAATGGTGCAGAAAGGTGTACATATCTTATTGTGGGTAAATGGGGGGGGGAAACAATTAGTCATCGTTGACCTAAATATTTTCTGCTTCTTGGGTATGTTTAATGTTCTCAAATAATGCCCAGGTAGCACAGATTGTTAGCCCTTTGTTCGAGTTTGTAGAAACCGTTAGGAAATGGTTGGTACAGAAACCTCTCTAATTTGGAACGTATCTGAGCAGCAAAACGTTGTACCTACTATTAGTACCCATGTTGGGAAAGGATCGTTAGCCACTGGTATGGCAAGGAGGGAATTTCTTACTGTGGACCAATAATTAACGAACGTTGGCCCAAGCATTTTGTGCTACTTGGGTATGTCTAAGAATTATCGAATAATTTTTTTTTTAAATACCCAATCAGGAGTGTAAAAACTGGACTTCAATGGGTCGGTTGCTACCACTAAATTTTTAGTATTTTTCGCCTAATATGAATACTAATAAAATTTAGGCGAAGTATACAAGTAAAATTTAGACGAAGAATAGTAATAAAATTTAGCGATGACAATCGGCCCATTGGCGCCTAGTTTTTACACCCCTGTACCCAATCATTCAGCTTTTATTTATTGTCTATAAAATCTGAAAAGAGATCTAACTCGAGTTTTACTTTCATTCGAAAAATGTTACAATCAAATAATCATTTGACAGGATCGAAATGTTCAGTTATTCAGTACTTTTATTTGAAAACACAGTATCTGCCATTCTCATATTTTAGTATCTCATAAACAAGACTGGCTTAAAAATTATTGAGCAAATCTGCCACTAATGAATTGTATAAAAAGTTCGCTATTTGTGAATATAAAGTTTTAGGATTGAAAAATGTTACAGAATAAACGAAAAACCACGGGAGGGGGGGGTGAAATATTTTTAAGCATCGTCTAGTTTTGTCTATATTGCTATAAAATCGATGCCTTTAAGAACGACTTTTGAAGGGAAAGTGACCCGAATTATCGCTCACGTACAAGGGAAACCTTGAAAACCTTCCCCATGAACACAGAGTATTAGGACCTCAATTATAATAGTGTTCAGATCGGGTGGTAACTTACGAACAAATATGGCAGCCGGCATAGAACCGTGGACAGAAAGCATCAACCTAATGAATAACGCTCATTTGCTGATTCTCAATGATATAGCAGATGACTGGTAAAAGCAGTCGAACCGAGCAGAACGACTAGCACATCGTGCTACATCAACGTCGCTATTTCAAAAAAATTTCGATGTCGATTTTTCGCTTTCGAAGCTATTTTTAAAAAGATCTTTCTGTTCTATGTTCCTGCCTCGCACAGTTACCCCTCTCAGATTGCGCTGGTTTCAAGCCCACGAGTATCGGCCCAATCTCTTGATTATGTAAAAAAGAAAGAAAGGAAAATATTCTGAAAACAAACCTTTCCGTCAATGGCATCACTGTAGTTCAGTAAATCTTCTCTAGCCAGTCCCATAAGGACTATTTTTGAGTTGATGTCTGAATTAGAACCCATGTGTTTCTGAAAGGCGCCTTTAGAGTTCCTCCGCTGTATTTCTTCGTGAACAGCATCGCCAATAATTTTACTGACACCGACGTTTATACCATTTGTAAGAATCCACATTTCTGTCGTATTCACAGCCTGCAAATACACAAAACAAAACTTATTGCAGAAAACAAGAACGCAAAATCATGCGTCGTGTATATATTATGGAACACTTTCTTACCCAAACAGAATAGTATTATGAAATTTCATTTTTTTTATACTGGAGGATTCTACCCCCTACGATCTATGTTCACCAGCTCCTATTCAGGACCGAAGGCTCCATATTCACGAATTTGGTGATCACGTATTTTTTATGAAAAATAATAAAAAATTATATATAATTTTAAAAATAATTTTCTAACTATTTTTATTTTACGAATATCACAGAAGACTTGAGATTTCAGAGAGATAAATGAACACAAACAGCCGAATTCGTTAAACTTTCAAATAGCCAGCTAAAACCGGGCAAGACAGTACAGGATACCTGGACTTCGACCCGAGGAAAACGTTATTGACTATATATCGAGGCCAGTGGCGGCTCATGAATCGCAATTTTGGGGCTCTAAATGCATGGCTGAAAATTTTATTCTTTTCTTCCCATTATTTTTTAAAGAAAACTTTTTGTTGGTTTAATGGCAATTTTTTTTTAGCAACAAATAAGGCAAATATTTCTTTTACAAAATAGTGGTAGGAAAATAAAAAAATTTGCAACTATGCATTTATTGCCCCAAATAAAGGTCAAGAGCCGCCAGTGATGGAGGCCAACCGTTGCTCATCACCATGTACATACGAGACCCTGCCACAAGACGGGACCCAGAAAAAACAGTGCTAGGCAAAAAGAAACCAAGATTTGTAGCTAATTATAGAAGTGTACGTTGGTTAAAACTTTGGCTGCAAGCATTAACTCTCGTCATGGGCAGGACGCGGTCTGGTTTTCAAGTTAGAAAACGTCCACATGGCTATACATATTTGATACTATCACATAGATGGCACATTAACTCATTTTGACATATCTTACTATTTGGGCATAAATACGAGCCGTTAGCACTATAATTGACGACGCGGTGTGATTCGTGGACGCGGATCACACCGCGTCCACTAGTGTCAAAAATAAACGATGCAAATTTGATTTATTTTCATTCTTTTATTCAGAAAAACTAAAAATATTTCGAACATTATATCATATTATATATACTTTCATTTATAAAAAACGAAATGAACCAAAGGGCTGGTAAATACCACTTGGCCTAGGATCGCACATTTTTTCATCACATAAACGCACACACACAAAAGAAACGGTGGAAAACACGGCAAGCGGGATTCTTTATGTATATGTTGACAAAATTTTGTGCGCTCAATGTCAATGCTGTAGCTAAACTAATGCATTGTATGCAAGTCTAGACAGGACGTTAATCTGAGTCCACTGTACCCCGCTAATGAACGACTAGATGATTGTCCTACGCAGTCAACGTGTTAATTACAATATTTTTTTTCGTTGTTATTTTTTACATATTGATTTCTAGTCATCTTCCACATACATGAAAACAGAAGCTAGAACAATAAAAAATATTAGAATAATACTCCAAAAATAGATTTTAAAAATCTCATTACGCATTCATGTCTACGTAAAAATCAGCTAGCTAATTAAAATTTCTAAATACACGGAAATTTCTACTGAGAACACGAAATAAATTCCAATAACGAGACCATAAGATATCTCGTCTAATCAGATAAAATGTTATAATTAGTTGTCAGTCGGAATCGACTAATACCTGCCTTTGTAGGCGCAATCCTAGGAAGACAGAATAGAAGGAGTCGACACCTCAATCATTCCCTGTAGAAAATTTTGAAGCCGGTAAACGAATTATTTTCCCTTCTCCTGCATCCGACATATTTGCCTTTGACTGATAGCATTCCAATCAGCAGTCTCCAGTTCAAGACACGGTTAAATATGGCGAACACAGGAGGGGAAAGGGGTAGGAACGGCTTCAACTGACGTCACTTATGTCGACTCGTGCTATTCTATCCTTCTAGATGCAACCCTATATTTATAATCAGTAAAGAACGTATACTATTTAGATATTCCGAGCCACATCCTACTTAGAAAAATATTCCCTCCAAAGCCCCGCATTTGCAGAGACACTAAATTGATTCAAAACCATTAGAGAGCAGCTGAAGGGAGACAATGCAACTAATCCTCTCGGCGCCCATGCAAAATTACTGCCCCGTTTAATGGGAAAAGGCAACCTATACCCGACAAGACAAGTAGAAGAACGGTTACCTGCCGTGCACCAATGAGATTCCTTGAGATCTCACCACATGTAACAATTTTTTCTACAACTTTTTAGCATTTAAAAAAGCATTTTAATGATGTTTACCTTCATAAGACCTTTTTGGAAGTTCTTGATTTGCCTCCTATTTGTCCACTGAGTAAGCGGAGCAACATTTGACATCACTACAAGTACAATCCTTGGTGTACCTAACTTCCAGTCATGTGTCAAAACATGACCTGTGTCTTCTACATTGGAGTCGTGGCATACTTTAAGGAATGGGCGACCCTGAAAAAAAAATCAAAGAAAATTATGAATGTCTTCTTTCATGTGATAATATCTTGCCTAGTATAAGTATAAATCTTTACTTAAGCAATACAGTTATTGTATTTTTAGATAATATATAGCATGTGAATATGTACGTGTTTTGTGCCGATTCCCACTAAAATCCGGTCGAAAGACGAATCCTGATTTGAAAATATAACATCGACAGAAAGATTTGAACTCCTGTTATTCTGGCAATATTGCAGCATTTTGAACAAAAAATTACGTTTAATTAATACGATGTAATCACGTATCCAGCGTTTACTGGAGTTCCAAATTACCTACGATTTATTCTGTTGAGCTGATTAAGATATCAGACCAGATGCTATGATCAATAAGGTTAACTGGATGAATTAGGTCCTCCACATTCGACCGGGATGGCTCGGTTGGCAGAGCATGGCAGCTTCAGCCAAGGTGTCTCAAGTTCGAATCCTGGCCCGGACATTTTTCGTCCAGTTGGAAAATTAAAACTCATATGATTTCTTTACCAATTTGAATAATTCTGTTATAATTAATCTAAGATAATAATAAGTCACATTGCTCGAAAGCAATCAGAGAAACTTTAGGTATTTTTTATAGCAAGTAAAAGTTTGTAGCCAGCCTTTTTTGTTGAAAATTTTTAAAGAAAGAAAGAGTATAACAGTACTTTTGTTGTTCATTTGCAGCGTACAATTCTGAGACATAAATTTCCAGGAGACTTTGTTCATTTTTTACAGATTCTTTTTCAGTCATACAAATGTTTTGATGAGGAAACTTAATTGTTTTACATTAAAAAAAGCATGATATTTCAGCAGCAAGGTAGGTTTCATAGAATAATAGTATACTGTAAAATTTATCAACTTTATTTTTGGAAAATAGTTCAATGTCATATAATTAAATTTTGATTTGTTTATTGATAACATACATCTGACTTGTGTGCTTGACATCAAGTGCCCGCTTATAAGTCATCGTCAATATACAGGGACGAGATAGCCACAAGGAAATTTACAACACCAGAGAGTTACATCCGGGAGCTCCACAAAGTGTGTGCAATGGAGCTGGCGGGAGTCGAACCCGCCGACCTGACTCCTACGCTCTCAAGCGATTAGCGGAATAGTGTCTTAACCACTCGGCCACGGAGGCCCCTAAATTTTGATAGAAAATAAGAAAAGTTGGAAATTGTACGTCAAATGTGACAAATGGGGTGCTTTCGTACTATAACTAGTTTTATAAATATTCCAATCTTGGTGCAATAGCTGTTGCACTCTTATGCAAAAATGCATGAATACAAAATTTATGTTATGTGCAGATTTTTATATTACAGATATTAACTTATTTTATTAAATTAAGTTTCAATACACTTTTACAAAAAATTAATTACAATTCCTTTTCATTAAAATTATACTTTGCGCAAATATCCAATACATGACAATGTAAAAAAAAATCATTGTTATTATTTCAAAGAAAAAAATAATTATATCGTTTGTTATTATGATGTGATTAATTTCTCTAATAAAATAAGTACATTTTAAGTTGGCAGCATTTTATCTTTTGTTGACATTTACTGAAAATTCCAATGGGAAACTTAAGCCTAGCTTTGAAATTTTCAGAACTTGAAAACTTGAGACTCTTTTTCCAATTAATATCTATTTCTCCGGAAACATCTATCCAAAAAACTGTCGGTAGATTATAGGATTGCTATAATTACACAATTTTAGTATACAAATTCGGTTTTTAAATTCAGTAATACGGAAATAATATGACTCCATCTTAAATAGGTTGTAATCACTATGGCAACCTAGAAGCATTACCTATCATGGGATATCATTGAATTAATTACATATGATAAGGTTTAATAGAATGATGAAAACTTTTATTATTATCTTTTTTAAGTTTTGATTCGATTTTCATAACATTTTAAATGACTCGACAAAATTCGGCAACGATTATATATATTAAATTTCAACCCATTCGGTTGGGTAGTTTTTGCACTGTTATATACGGACAGACGGACGCATGAGACGTCGACTATATGTGTTACGTATTTATATAATTACAAACGCACCTAAAAATGAAAAAATAAATTAACCAAAATCATGTCAGAAATACTTTCAGAGGGTTGTCGGAAAACTATTTTAAAAGAAAATAATAATTTTCTTATTTATATTAAAAATAATGCCCAAACGATCTCTCTAGTTTTTATATTACTGGAATGTATTTTGCAGACGATAAAAGGCTTTCATAGCAGAAAAAGTCATCTAATTTTAAAGCTGCCGATTCTTGCTATGAAAAGAGGCATTTATGGCGGCTTTTCATAAATAATATTGCTGTACGTACAATTTATTGCAATAGAAGCATGCATTAATTTAGATATAAAAATCTTCAATGTTAACCTTTCTATATCCCCGTGTTTTTTAATTTATTTCTATTCAGAAAAAAACACTAATAATTATATATAAAAGTGCTAGAGTTGCCAGGGTTGACGAAATATCAGAGATTTGTTTCAAATTTTCAGGAAATCCGCGTATTCTATTAATCGCTCCGGAAAAATGCATGCATAGAAAATATTTTCCCTATACAATGGAATTTTTTTTGCTCGTGCGTTAAATTTTTAAGCTATTTTCCAATCTTTTTGTCGCATTATTTTCCATTCCTCTATTATAAACGCGATAAAATAACCTATAGTGATAGGTTTTCTATATATATTTCTTTACTGTATGTGTTACATATTCCATAGTTTAACAGTCAAATACGTAGCCTTAAAAAATAAAATATATGGCCAAAAGAAATAATCTTTTTTTGTGTGTGGGGGGGCGAACACTATTATATATGGTGAAAAATATAAATATTTTGATTTCACAGCTTGAAAAGTAAAATAAGTCAAAAAGTCAAATTAGTTTATGGTAAGTACAGTTTGGCGCATCATTAGATCCATCGTTTTCCTAACTCGTATACAATTGTAATCATAAAGACTATTTGGCGATTTATCCCCTGTGTCAAGCTGTCGGAAAAATATCTTAAAATGAAATTCTAAAACTAGTAATATGTTGCAGTGTCATCGGAAACACACCTTCGCATATAATTTTCATAATTCTAGCCTATCAGGAACTGAATTAAAAAACGATTAAAAAATTCCATCTTTGCATACAAAAATGAAGTTGACTTAAATAAAAATGCGTAATATCTTTGAATTTATTCATTATTACAAGAATCCTTATAATTTCTTTTTAAATGTACTTCTTAATAAAAAAAAATTCACAATGATTTTTAACGGATCATGTTACTCTCGAAAAATATTAGAAACTCCTAAGTAGTTCTTGTAACTATTCCCGAAACTGTTCAAGAAATGTTGTCTACCCTCTAATTGCATTGTTTTTATTCCTAATTGACTCTTACCTCAGGTTCATAACCAAAGTTTCTCCAGAAATGTATTTCTCCTTTGTTGTATGGTTCGTCTTCAATTTTTGACGACGTTGAAAAGGCAAGGCTGTTTGCTCGCGTGGGTGCTTTACTTTCAGTAACCACTTCTCCATTCCTTTTGGGCGATACCTGGTGACGTTTACCCTGGCCGGTTAGTCCTCTGATCAAATTAGAGATCACTGATTGCTGCAAAAGATGAGAATTGTTGTTAAGTCATGTAAAAGAACAACTCATCTCAATAATATATTATGTTAAAAGATAAAGAAAGCAGGAGACGGGAAATACCCCTCCCTTGACTTTGAAATTTAAATAACTACATTTTCTTTTATTCCCATGATTATCATGAAAAATTTATTCTTGTCAAATGCTTCAAAGTAGTTATATTCAGAGTAAAAGGAACTATGGATTTATCATCAGGCATGCTCTCCCCTCCTGAAACCCTAAATGAAAGACAATTTTTAGTTCTGTTGTAAGTTCACGTTCTATAAAATTACATTAAATTATCTTACACAAGAGATGCATGCACTTCCTCTGAACTTATTTTTAGATTTTTAGTAGTACCTCTAATTTGTTACATTTCTGTATTGTTTTATATATTGATATGTTTAAAAAGTATCTTACATGTGGTTTTATGATTAAAAAAAACCTTACTTTAAAATATTTCATGTGTATGTATTCCATAAAAATAGTGACATTGACTACATAGGCACATCTGTTACAAAATCTCGCCCCTCGCTGGATTTTGTTCTGTGAGCTACGGAAAAGTAAGGTTCTTTTGCGGTCGAATGTCATTGTACCAGCAGCATTAAACTCCCACTTTCTAAATCAACTGCCGTTATAATGTGCTCCACAAAATTATATGTCCATCCCAAGAAATCATGCCTCGAAATTCTGTACACGAAAATCAATAATACGACATCATTAAATTAAATAAAATGAGGAAAATGCAAAATCCAAATAAAAATTTTATTTGTATTCGATTCATTAACTAACCATTTGAAATTAATGAAAAAAAATGTAGCTTAACACATAAATATAGATGCAAACAATCTATGAACTAATTGGGTCCCCCATTTTTACGAATGAAATCGAAAATGTTACCTTGCATGCTGTTCACAAGGGTTTTCAAAGTATTTTGTTCCAAATTACACAAAGCATTTTGAATAGCTACCTTTAATTCAGCAATTGAAGTGTAATTCAAGTTTGTATAATAAATTCTGCGCACAAGAATTCCCCAAACATGTTCCATAGGATAGCAGTTTGGTGAGCATGCTGGCTAATCCATTATGTCCAGGTTTTTAGTAGACAATCATAGATAGGACGATTGCAAGATAGGACGATTTCGCGGGAAACGGCATAAATAAGGCAGAAGATTATTTTGAAGCACGGTTTGACATGCTTTGCTCTCCAGTTTCAATGATACGAAGACCAATGAAACAGTTCCTTGTGCACTAATGGCTCCCCAAGCCATGTAGTTACCGCTCCGAATTTCTCTTCGAGAAGTAACTTCGGCTCCTGTCTCAGGTCATGCCAATAAGAATTGAACCCATCCGGGCCGTCCAATGTAATTTTTTTCTCGTCACTGAATATCATCTGTACATATTTAAATGAGAATAAAGATAAATTTGAGAAACAGGTGGAATTTCTGTAAGGATAGACAGGGACGAGGAAATCTTACCTTGCTCCAATCTGTGTCCATGTTTTTCGGAACGAACTCCAGCTTCTTAACCTGGTGATAAACGGTCAGATGCGGTGCGTTCTTTAATTTTGCACGAACTATGTTAAGACAGGACTTTATAACACGTCTAACAGTCTCTGAAGAGACTTTAAGGTTGCAGTCACTACGTATTTTATTTGCAGAGATCGATGCTTTTCTCACAATTGCTCGTTTTTCTCTCTGAGAAAGTAGTGGAGAGCGTCCAGAACGTTTAATTTTACCATACTCACCCTTTTTACGTAAGAAATTACCAACAATACTCTGAGATCTGCCAATCTTACGTGCAATTTCTCGTACATCTTTGCCACAGCGATTGAAATCTTCTATCATACCTTTTTCTCGTTTCGTCACATGCGAACCTCTAGACATAATGAGAACTATCACAGACATTAACTTGGGGTTCGCTAACCACGGTTTTATGAGCGAAATCCCAATTGGCCCTTTCCTTATGTGGGAGTGGTGGGCGTGGTTATTCACGATTTTGCATAAAGCATGTCGTTAAACGGCTCAATTTGCATTTTCTTACATTTTCATAAGTAGTCCTATCGGATATGCAAATTTATATTTGTATTTGGGAATTACAACTTAAATAATATGGAAGATATATGGTGGAGCTATACTTTTGTGGAGCACTTTTGAGACGGCATCATACTAATCTTGGTACTTCTCTATTACAGAGGTCTTGGCATAACTCAGTGTAGTTTCGCGCCAAATATTATAAACAATCCCAAAAGTGAAACGGCGACCAATGAATTTTTTTCTGATCTTATATGGCTTATTTATGTTATTTATTTTGTATTGCATTATTCTATGGCTTATTTATGTATAAATTAAACAAATTGCTTCTCAATGGTGTCATTCATTAAATGGTGTAAACGTAAAACAAATTGCTTGTGCATTTGATACATCGACAGTTATTTAACAAAGGTATAACAATCTGCTGACGTTTTTAAAATGTAAATGAAGGTTTTCAGAAAATTACTTTGAAAATTTTGCTTTTCTCGCCAAATTCAACCTTGCCGTTTTCCTTCGCGCGCCAAGACCCCTATAACACAGAAGTACCCTAATCTTGTTACCTAACAATCAGACATACGTAGGATGTACAAGATATAAATACTATTATATAATATTATTATAAAATAATAAATTTAAGATAATATAATATTTAAGAAAATTTCAGAATAAGTATGCTTATCAATCATCATGTCAAATAAATTTATGCCAAACTGTGTACTAATTACTTGTTGCAAAATAATGTTAAAAGGCATTGCTACAAGTCTTCCATTTTTTTTTTTTTCAATATCACTATTTCAATGTCTTATCAATGTCTTATTTAATCATACAATTTTTGTAAGTAAAGCTAATATTTCTATTCGGAAATAGTGGTTCTCAAAAACGAAAGAGTTGATGACTATGGGAATAGTGCTGATGCATGGCATAATTGTTTCATGCACATGACAATTTAATAAATTTTTTAGTATAAAAAATAATTAGTGTAAAAAAAATGTGTAACGAGGAACGAAGATTACTGGTCCACTTACTTTCCTTGACTTTGGTGCTTGAGGATGAACCTTTGATCCCATTATCGGATGATATTTAACAGCTCTTTTTGATAAAGTACACACCGAAAAATTCTTTCCATGTTTAAAAATTTCACTGCCCTTTTTCCGTGGACTTTTCTCTGCATAAGAAAAGCCATTGTCCTGCTTTACAAAATTCTATCATTGCTGTAATATGAAGAACATATAAGAAAATGATTGAAATTATACATTATGGAATAATATGCTAGTAACAAACCAATGTTGGTTATGTTGGAACCCAACATTATGACGATATTGCATTCGCCGGAAATACTATATTGTGTTGTTATTCATAATATTCTGTATTTACTACTTTTAAATAAAAATTAGTAAGTGTTTGTACTTCTGTATACCGGGCCTCTTTTATCTTGGCCACTCTGTATATATCACATCCCCCAAAAGACCTTCTGTTAAATTATAAAGTGTTAATATATATTGAGTAAAAAATTCTGCGACATATCAGATCCTCCCCAAAAGCACTTATGTTAATTTATAAAATTTTCACAGATATCGAGTAAAAATTTCCGTGACATATCACCAAAAGCACTTTTGTTAATTTATAAATTTTGGGTAAAATTTTCCGTGACATATCTAATCTCCTCAAAAGCAGTTCTGTTAATTTATCAAATTTTGATTGATATTGAGTAAAAATTTCCGTGGCATATCACATCCTTCCAAATGCACTTCTGTTAATTTATAAAATTTTGATAGATATTGAGTAAAAATTTCCGTGATTTATTACACCCCCCAAAACCACTTCTGTTAATTTATAAAAATTTTGATTACATTGAGTAAACATTTCCGTCATATATCAGATTCCCCAAAAGCACTTCTGTTGATTAAAAAAATTTTGATAGATATGGAGTAAAAATTTCCGTGACATATCAGATCCACACAAAAGCGTTTTTGTTGATTTAAAATTTTGATAGATATGGAATAAAAATTTCCGTGTCTTATCACCAAAAGCACTTCTGTTAATTTATAAAATTTGGATATAGACCTTGAGTAAAAATTTTCGTGACATATCAAATCCCCTTAAAGGAACTTCAGTTAATTTATAAAATGTTGATAGATATTGAGTAAACATTTCCGTGACAGATCAGATTCCCCAAAAACACGTCTGTTAATTTATAAAATTTTGTAAAATCTTGAATAAAATTTTACATTACACATCAGAAATCCTCTTATGGTTTAATGTTTAAAAATCTCTGATAGAAAAAAAAATACAACAAAAATAATTTTATAAAAATTTCGCACAGGTGAAAAGTTTATCGCGTGTATATTTTTATTTGAAAGAGAACACAAATTTACATTGCAAACTACACATACACAAACTTTATATTTTTTTCATTGGTTAATAAACTTTACAAACTCTCAACATACCTCAAATTCATATAAATAAATGTAACAAAAATGTTTTTAACAAAATTTTGCATAGACGGAAAATTTATGATATGTACTTCCTTTTTGCTATTGTTGTTATTAAAAAAATTGAAAACAAATTTTCATTTTAAACTACAAATACAATGACCAATATATTCTTTTCCTGCCTAACTGGTTGTGAACTAATAATTTCTCTTGACAAAATCGATGCCTGCAAAAATAAGCATGCGTAAATGTCTGCACGCAACACTGTTTTACCCTATATCTGCAGACGAAAAGTGTTTCATTTCCAGAGAATGACCAAAACATCGGCCGAGTACATTGATTTTCATTGACTTTTTTTTTTTCTTGTTTTCATGTATAAGTGTATTATTCTTTTTCAATTTCGTTGAACCGAAGAAAAGTACAAGGTCGTGAGACTTTTTTATCTGACACATTTAGAGATTGGTGGCGTGTTTCCAATTATATGATGCTTTATAAAGAAATAGATCAGATTAGAAGAGAAACTATACAATTAACCCTTTATTGTATCACTATTTATTTGTTGTGATAAATTCTTAACATTTAAAAAATCTTTTCCTAGGTCATTAGTGTCTGTATTACAATAGAAAAGACGGAAACGTGAAATTTGAAAATTTAGTCCCGTTTATAACGTACTCTAGATAAATCAATTTTCAGGTGTTTGGGAAAATCCAGCGCACATATATGGGGGGGGGGGGGGGGTGTCTAAAAGTACCCTGTGTTGCTTCCAGAAAATGATGCTTACGGTTGTGCTCTTTCGACATGGCGGAGGCACTACCGTGCCTCCAGATTTGCGCTCTATTTGGCAAATTGGTAACAATATAAACAGGTGGGTAAGTGTGATTGAAGATCGCACAAAGGGTTTCGCTTAATATTCCTTTCAAAACACTTTATCCTTTCTTTAATAAATCCAAATAAATTTCATTTTCAAGAAAAAAAAAAAAAGTCACGTTTTTTATAAAGTAAAAATTTACCGGTCTATTTTTCTCGTTTTTTTTTTTTTTTTTTTTTTTTTCGAATATCTAAACCAGCCCGATAGCGGGCGAAGCGCGCTATTATACTCTGTCATAATAATATCTGTCATATGGACTAAATGCGATATTAAAAAAATTAATTTCAAAATTAAACATGTTGTATAGAGACCTTCAAAATGTTAAAATTTGCCAATATTTCCATAATCGGGTTTTTATCGTGATTCAATACGTTCCTCAAACTTATATATTTACTATTCTCTATTACGCATATTGATACTCTCTTTGTATTATTGTAAAACATTTGAAAAATCCGTTATGACGTCAGATTAATTTTCTTTTTAATTATCTAATGACGTCATATTAAGCTGCTTTCTGTATTTACACATACTCATACTCCTTGTATTATTGAGAAATGTTTGAAAATTTCCGTTTTATTACCAATATGACGTCATATTAATCTTTTTTTTTTTAATTGTTGAAACTTTTTATTTCATTTTAATTTTTCACGTAGAAATCTTTCGATAGAAAATTTATTATTGTAGAAACAATTTTATTGTGGATTTTTAGTTGTTGGCAACTGCTATAACGAAAAATGTTTAAATTTAATAGGAAAAAGCTGTTAAATTTTTGGTTTTTTATCTCTATATATTAAATTAATACGATTTTTTCAAATTTTATGATTTTGAGCTTCATAGAAGGTGTTCAGCTATAAGTATACAAAGTTTCATGCCTGTAAGTTAAATAGTTTCTGAGAACCGGCTCTGTGACGGACAGATAGCGAAGCGGGAGTAATAGGGTTTCGTGAGATGAACGAAACCCAAAAAATGGCCTTTTCGAAATATGAAATAAATCCCTATCGAAATAATGAAAAGTTTAATAAAAAATTTAAAACAAAAAACCTCAAAAATTTGTCAAATTACAAAAGTAATTGCACACTGCAGATCTCAAGCTTGTCAACTATGTCCTTCCAAAATATGGTTAAATTATACGCAAGGTTTTTGTTCCTATAAATATTTTTAACGGAATATTTTTGACCAACTTTAATCTTAAATAGCTCTTAAAAATAGTTCTTAGAGTTTAAAACTATCTGCTTCAGCGTGTTTATCGAACATTTATCTATAAAACTACCAATTTTTGTATTTTTATATACAATAGTTTTCTTAATATTAGCCTGGAAAAACCTCCTGTCAAAAAAAATTTATTTACAACGGCGACAGCGTTGGTTACTTTTTTTTTAGAATAGAGAGATACACCAAATTCAGGTAACAACTTATATTATTTATTGTAGCAAAAAGTGCCAACAAAATTTTGCTTGGCTGAAAAATGTATCACGTGAAATATTTATTATTAAAAATCACAAACAAACTTCCGTTTAAAAATTACAAATAGAGTGACCAATACACAGTGAAAGAGACAAATGTTTCTTAATTTACGAAGATATAATTAAGATCGAAAATATACAATAACTTCTTCCGAATTAACAACGATTCCAAACAACGTTCTTTATCCTTAGAAATCCCAGAAACCAATATACTTTCAAGATTTAAAGAAGCATGTATAAAAAAAAAGTTTATTTTACTGGTTTTTGGAAACGTTTCCGAAACGTTTTTATACTGTGCTAGCTGAAGTACCCAGCGTTATCCGGAATTTTAAGAATGTTCGTGTAGAAAAATCATTTTCAAAATTAAGCATGTTGTATATAGAACTTTAAAATGTTAAAATATGCTAATATTTCCATAATCGGATTTTTATCAGGATTCAATGCGTTCCTCAAACTCATATGACGTTCGTTATATTCACCTGCTGACGTCATATCTTACTTGCTTTCTCTATTGCTCATATTGATACTCTCTTTATATGATTCTAAAACATTTAAAAATGTCCATTAAACTTCTAATATGACGTCATATTAATTTTCTTTTAATTCTCTAATAACGTCATATTAACCTGCTTTCTGTACTTACACATACTCATACTCCTTGTATTATTGAAGAAATGTTTGACAATTTCCGTTATATTACCAATTGACGTCATATTCCTCTTTATTTCAATTGTTGAAACTTTTTATTTCATTTTCGTTTTTCACGTGGAAATCTTTCAATAGAGAATTAATTAATGTATAAAGAAGTTATTGTGAATTTTTAACTGTTAACAACTGCTATAACAAAAAATATTTAAATTTCATAGGAAATGGCTGTTATATTTTTGTTTTTTTATTAATTAAAAACTAACTTTACATTATTTTGATTCTGGATTACTTTAGTTGCCTCGGTCGTGTTTTAATACACCTATGCCTAAAATTTCACAACTCTAGCTTCTAAACTGTTGATTTGTATAGAAGTAAAGGCAGACAGACAAATTTTCATTTTTATATACTAGGGGGCTTGCCCCATGCTCACTACGCTCACATAATTTAATTTTTAATAACATAAATTTAATTTTTACGAAAACTGTTATTCTAAAATAGCGGTATTATCTATATAAAACAGTGATTAAACGTTACGGGGGAAGCTAAAAATGTTAAATTTGTTAAATGTAATTAGTTCTGTTGAAATCAAAGCAGTAGATTTGTATTTATTAATAAGGAGGGTCAATTAAGGAAATACCCGCCGTCAGGTGGCACGCGGTCAAGTAAAATATATGTGATATTAAATAAAAAAGTCGTTTATCCCACCCCTCCCCATCCCCGTAAATTTAGCAAATAATCTGTTAAATAAAGTTTTCTGTATTAATAATCTGTATCATACTAATATATGTCATGTAAAAAACCCCTTAACCCAGCTAATTATCATTCATTAAGTCGATAAAACTCTTTAAAATTAAGTTTTTAGCATTTGGCAACGGTTAATAAATAAGCTGATAGTCTACATGTCATATAATCTCTGATCCATCGATTTTAAACACTCGACTCGCAATTACAATAACTTCCTCCGTGATTACAATGATTCCTACCTTGATTTATTTAATGACTTCTGCGGAGATTTTTTACAACCAACCAACCGAAGATAAAAAAAGCGTAATTTTGATGAGATCTCTTTGTGGATGGATTTTAATTAATATTTAATCTATCAAAAATCTATTAAAAATTTTCTTATTTTTTGCCCCAATCGTTCATGGACCCCCTGCCAGCTACCCGTGTGCAAAATTTCGTAGCCCTGCGCCCTGTGGTTTCCAAATTTTTGAGGTTACATAGATACGCGCACAGATTTTAATAGTATAGATGAATTTGGCGACAGTAATTTGGTCGACAGGATAACTAACAAGTACCAATTGTATATATAGTGTTACGAATATTGTAAATAGTTAGTGTTTGTGCTTAAAAATAATGTAAATAGTTTAATTAAGCTCTATTCATAAGCTAATAATTATTTTTGTTGCATTGCAATATCTCAATTTGTTGATTTTTTGCAAGCGAGTAAACGTTATTGGATTTCAATGGGAGTCTATGGAAATTTGGCGAAATACAGGAAATAGCGCCAAGTTGGAGCCACTTTTGGCAACTAATTTTGGCCGCCAAACTTGGCGTCAGATCCGGGTCCCCGTTGGTAACCCCTCTAATAGGGTCCATCCTATCTAAATTCTCTACTTTCATGTTAATTCCCCTTAAGAAAAGTCAGAAAGCTCTGACCAATCAGATACGTTTCGCGGTATCTACGCAGATTTTCATTGGTCCATTTCCAAACCATTACTTCTTTTTATATATAGAAGGATTAGATTAATCAGTTTTCTCACATCGGAATATCCGTTTTTAGGATACTATCGATTCTCAATTAAACATTTTCAGCTGCGTTATCTAATTTATACGTGCGAGCGCAACAAAATAATATTAATCTTAATTTTTATGCTAATGTTGTTAATTTATCATGTTTGTCTGTAAAACATGTGTGTTGAACATCAAAGTGTTTACTTGAGAAGTGGTAAGAATGCTCAAAACGTGTATTCCGGTTTTAGAAAAGAGATAAAATAAAATGTACTCGAAAAAGTTTCTGAAAATTAGTAGTAGCAAACAGAAGCTTTTATTTATAAATGTTTCTTTAAATCTCGAAAATATATTGGTTTCTCCGGTTTCTAATGATAAAGAATGTTTTTCGTAATCATGGGTAACTCGGAAGAGTTATTGTATATTTTTGTAGATTCAAAACATTTGGCATTTTTTTTTTCTTCTTTACAGTGCAGCGTATTTATACTTTTAAATACACTAATAAAAGTGAAGGATTTTTTTTTTAACTATTTTTATTTTCAAACTGATATTTTAGCTGGAAAATATTGGCGAAATGTCTGATATAATTTTGACCTTTAAATTTGTCATTAAATGTTAGGAGAATTATTGTACGAAGTACAATTCACTTATTTCAAGTCATGCGATATGTTTTATTATTTTTGTGTTTGTGACAGGCACGAATTTAACTTTCAATAAAGTCAACGGCATAAACAATAATAATTTTTGAAAGGTCATAAGTAAAAAGCCATTCAGAAACATTACCATTTCCATTTTACACGAAAAGTTCTTACACTAACCCGTAGAATTAAAGTCTTTTCAAAAAGAAAAAAAAATAATAGAAATAATAAGATAATAAAATGTGTATACAGTCCATATATCTTATTCTTATGTCAAGAAAAGCAAACATGCAAACAGAAAAGTTTATACAATGAAAAGATAATTTCTTGATGTACTAAAGAACAGAGGTACAGTGTGAATGAACTTTTAGTGAGGTTCGTAGTCTTACACTTTTAGGTAGCTTTCAAAATAGAAAGCAATGAATAGCTTTCAATACAAAAAGCTACCTATTGCAGCTGTTTGGAGGAAAGCAATTCAAAAAAAATTTGGTATATTTTCACCGATCATGACCCCCAGACCCCCAAACCACCCTCCGTTCAAATGTTAATATATATATATATATATATATATATATATATATATATATATATATATATATATATATATTTAGTTATATTTACATATTCATTATTTAATTAATTTAAATGAATTTATATTCATTAATATTAAGAATGTTTTTGATCTAATGATTTGGATTAATACCTACGGCGGACAATATCATATTAACTTCTAATATAATGTATACTTTTCTAAAGTGTTAATATAATATGTTTTAATTTTTATTAAATGTTCTACCCTTACCACTTATATTAAGTGTTTATAATTTTTTAACTTTGTATGAAGAAACATTATATGTTACTAATTCATTTCAATATTTAATTAATATTAATTTTAAATTCTTTGTATCTTAATTCCAATATTTAGTATTTTGTTTTAATTTAATTTATGTGATGTTGCATTTTTGGCACAGTTATTTAATAGTTTTTGTCATTTAATGGTGCATATATTTTTATGTTGCTTTAATTATTAATTTTTCCATCTTACAACTTATTTTTAACATAGAATTATTCATTAATACATCCATTACTTTAATGTAATTAGATATTCTATTTATTAATTAATTTCATTTATTTATTATTTAACTAATTGCTATCATTTCAGATAGTAATTTGGTTTAATTATTAAACATTAATTTTCATCCAATACTTTTTATTCAGATTATATTCACTTTTACCAACATAGATGGCAGCACTAATGTTCCTGTTTGCTTTACAATATTCATATTATTCTAACATCTTTCATGGCAACATAGTAAATCATTTTCTAATTCTAAATTTGGGAACATGTAATGATTTTTTGCAATTCATTCCCTAGTTTTGGTTGTGTTTCATGTGGTGCACAAGTATATTTTTTAATCATAATGGATTTTATACTTTCTGTGTCTATTTCATGTTTTCTCTGTATATTATAGGTATGGCTTCTTTCCTTTTTAATATTGTACTTTTTTTCACAGGTTTGATTCAATGTTTATGAGCAGGTAGTCCCAAAATCATATTCTTTAGCAATGTATGGCTAATATGATGACGAAACCTCTCATTTCATTTTATTTGTGGTATTTAGGCATTTGGGACTTGATAATTCTGTCTAAATTCCACAAATTTCATTTCATTTCATTAATTTAATTCCATTTATTTAATTTTTAATTTAATTTATTATTCTTTTAATATGTTTTTCTTTCCATATTCAGTGTATTGGGGAATCTTTCATTGACAACTAATTATTACATACTTAATCATTATTTCATTGTTTAAGTTGGTGTTATTATAATGTTTCATTTATGGTTATATATATATATATATATATATGACATATGTCTTGCTGTAATTCTCTTATTTATGAACCGATTTGGATGTAACTGAGTATGTGTATAGGACATACAAAGGTCTCGTCTGAGTTCGTTGACCAGCTTCATCCGCCATCTTGTTTCAAAATGGCTGCCAGTTAAAAAATTTAAAAAATTTAAAAATTCAGAATTATGTATAAAAAATTATAAATTGAAAATATTGTTTCTGTTAAGTTTTAGAACGTGATACAAGAATTCTGGAACTTTTTTTGTTTTGGCTATATCTTAAAAAATAGCTGAGATATGGAAGTTTGAAATTCTAGGTTGGCTGAGATTTTGAAATATTCTGATATTTGTTATGCTGTAACTCTCGTATTTATGAACCGGTATGACTGTGACTGATCATGTGTACAGAACATGTGTTGGCACGCGCCATCTTGTTTCAAAGTGTGCGTGTTCTTCACGCGCCATCTTGTTTCAAAATGGCAGCAAGTTAAAACTTTTAATTTTTTTTATTTAAAAAAAATGTATACAAACTCATAAATTGAAAAAGTTGTTTCCATTAAGTGTTAGATCGTGATACAAGGATTCCGGAACATTTTTTGTATTGGCTTCTTCTTAAAAAATGGCAGAGATATGGCAGTTTGAAATTCTAAGTTGGCTGACATTTTGAAACTATCTGATTTCTGTTATGCTGTAACTCTCATACTAAAATGCGCATTCAAATGAGTAAAATGAGTTGAATTTAAAAAAGTCCTTCCGGCCTGTACCGGGATGAAAAGGTAGCTTTCCTATATCTTCGTTTTAAAATTTTAGCTAATGTTACACGAAAACAGCAAGTTAAAATGCAAAGGAAACGTTTACAAAGGATTCGTTAATACTGAATCTGAATAAGAAATTCGCCAAATTATTGAGCAATAGCCAAATTGGCTTCATTTATGAAGACTTATTTTGATCGCCAAATTTGGCGATATTTCGCCAAATGTCGCCAAGTTTGGCGAGAATTTGGCGCTAACGGATATGAATATACAGTTTTATGCGTATGATTGGGAAAATTATTACAACAATGAAAATTTTTGTAATGTGCTGTCTTGTTTCAAAATGTCAGCCACCCTAGAATTTCAAACTGTCTATCTCAGCCATTTTTTAAGATAGAGGTAAACCAAAAAATGCTCTGGAATCCTCGTATCAAGGCCTAACATTTAATTAAAAAATAAATTTGAATTTTTAACTTTTTTGTATATTTATTTTAGTTTTAAATTTTTAAATGGCCGCCATCTTGAAACAAAATAGCGGACCAAGCTGGCCAACGAACTCGGTCGAGACATTGGTGAGCTTAATACACACAATTAGTTTCATCAAAATTGATTTATAAATACGAGTGTTATCGTATGACATAGGTCATATATATATATATATATATATATATATATAAATCAACATTTGAACGGAGGGTGGTTTTGGGGTCTGGGGTTCATGATCGGTGAAAATATATCGAAATTTTCCGGAACTTCTTTCCTCCGAACGGCTGCAATAGGTAGCTTTATACTTTTTTGTATTGAAAGCTACCTAAAAAAAACATGGACTATGAAAGCTACCTTTTCCTCCCGGTACAGGCCGGAAGGACTTTTATTATTTTAACACAATCTTACTGATTGGTAAATAAATCTCACGAAAAGTAATTTTTCCAACTGAGTAAAAATGTGTCCTGGCCGGGACACAAACCCAGAACCTTTGACTTTAATTGCCAATACTCTTTCAATTGAGCAATCTGGACAACATCCCAACCATTTGGTAATTACGTCTGGTATATAACAGACCAGACGCTATTACCAAATGGTTGTCTGACTGAATTGTGTTTGCTCGGATCTCATCCAGATAACTCAATTGGTTGGTTGATTGATTTATAACGGCCGGTTATCTACACTTGGGATATAGGCCCTAGCGGGGAGTGCCCTCCGTGGGGGTCTTTCTAAGGGATCCTAACCCGTATTTATGTCAAGGATAACTGAATTGGAAAAGCACCATTGAGTATATGACTGTGTTAAAATAATAAAAATCTAATTTCATATCTATCGTTTATTGGAAATTTACTTTTATAAATGTCTCTTTAAATCTTGAAAATATATTAGTTTCTGCGGTTTCTAAAGATAACGATCGCTTTGCGGAATCATGGGTAACTCGGAATTGGTTATTGCATATTTTCATTCGTGGTTTCTGATAAGTTTTCTTAGATTCAGAAGCATTTGTCTTTTTTTTTATCTTTGCAGGTAATAGGGTAAATCCACTAATAAAAATAGATTTTTTTTTAAATATTTCTGTTTCTATTTTTTATTTTTAACCTAATATTTAGTTGGAAAATATTTTGAAAAATGTCTGATATAATTTTGCTTTCAAATTTGTCATTAAATGTAAGGAGCATTACTGTACGAAACACAATTCACTTATTTCGAGTCATGCGATATGTTTAATTGTTTTTGTGTTTGTGACAGGCACGAACTGAACTTTGAATAAAGTCAACGACATAAACAAAAATAGATTTTGAAATGTCATAAGAAAAAAGCCATTCAAAAACTTTATCATTTCCCTTTTACACGACAAGTTTCTAGACTTTCATAGAATTAAATATTCTTAAAATAAATAACGTGATAAATTGCGTACACAATCGCCTATTATATATATTTTACTCTTATGTCAAGAAAAGCAAACATGCGAACGCAAAAGTTTTTACGATGAAAAGAAAATTCCTTTTACTGAAGAATAGAACTACTGTGTGAATGAACTTTTATGGAGGTTCACTGTTTTACACTTTTATTAATTTAACACAATCGTTGATTGGTAAATAGAAACACGATTGCTAAAAAAAAACACATTAGTAGTAATTTTTTCGCCTGTGTGAAAATTTGCCCAGGCCGGGACTCGAACCCAGAACATTTGACTTTAATTACCAATGTTGTTCCAGTTGAGTTGTCTGAACGAAATCCCAGCCAACGCAATTCACACACACAACCATTTAGCAATGACATCTGGTCTGTTATTTGAAACAACTCGACACAATAAACCGCAGATAAAGAAGCTCCGCTAAACTATGGATACGTAATTATATGTTAATTAACTAATCATACTGATTGGTAAATAAAGCATACGACTTGTAATTTTCCAACTGAGTAAAAATGTGTCCAGGTCGGGACTCGAACCCATAACTTTCGGCATTAATTGTCAGTGCTCTTCGAATTGAGCTATGTGGACGACATCCCAACAACGTAGTAATTTTCAACTGAGTGAAAATGTGTCCAGGCTGGGACTTGAACCCACAACTTTGGGCTTTAATTGTCAGTGCTCTTCGAATTAAGCTATCTGAACGACAACCCAACCACGTAGTAATTTTCCAACTGAGTGAAAATGTGTCCCGATCGGGACTTCAACCCATAGCTTTGGGCTTTAAATATCAGTGCTCTTCCAATTCAGTTATCTGGACGACATTCCAACCACGTATTAGTAATTTTCCAACACTGAGTGAAATTGTGTCCAGGCCGAGATTTGAACCCAGAACTTTTGGCTTTAATTGCCAATACTCTTCCAATTGAATTTTCTGAACGACATTCCAGTCATAGTAATTTTTCCAACTGAGTGTAAATGTATCCCAGCCGGGACTCGAAATCAGAACCTACGATTTTAATTCCCTCTTCTCTTCCAATTGAGCTATCTGTACGACATCCCAAACATTTGATAATAACGTCCGGTATATAACAGACCAAATCTCCTTACCAAATGGATGTCTGATTGAATTGTTTTGGCAGGGATGTCGTCACATAGCTCAATTGGAAGAGCATCAATGAGTATGATTGTGTTAAATTAATAAAAGTTTAATTACGTATCTGTCGTTTATTGGAAGGAATCCCTTTATCTGAGGTTCATACTGTCGAGCTGTTTAAATTAACAGACCAGATGTCATTACCAAGTGATTGTCTGAGTAAATTCTGTTAGCTAGGATGTCGTCCAGATAGCTCAATTTGAAGAGCATTGGCAATTACAGCCAAAACATTTCCCAAAATGAACACATTTTCACTCAGTTAAAAAATTTACTGCAATTATTCATTATTTTACTTGTATGTATTACAACAACTTTCTACGATACAAATACGCGCACGCACGCGCACAAGCAGCTTCTTAGGAGAACACCCTGTACTTTACATTTAATTTTATCAAAAGTTTTACTGCTATTCCATTAACAAACATCACTTGACACTAGACCTAACTTTTTTCAAGAAATCGAAATTGACATAGGAAAATTATTGAACCAAATTTTCGTACCTTTGAAGTAAACACTATACCAATTACAAGTAATGTTCTGATTTTTTTTTCTTTTTTGCAATATGTTCCTGACATACATGGTGAATCACAAATCTACGCACAACCTTTAAAGGATGGTAGAGGACAATACAACAAACAATTTTTATACAGAAAAACAGGACCACATTTCATTTATTCAGTCAACAATACAGGGTATCTCACCTGAATCCGAAATGGATTTTTGTACGTAACTTTAACAATAATGCAGTCATTTTAACGAAATTTGAAATAGTGTTACGGTTCTTCAATCTATAACTTCGAATCGAGTATTTTAGCGATGTACGCTAAAAGAAGACAAATATTTCTTAATCTACGAGAATTTAATATAACCAAGAACGAAAATATAACATAACCTCTTCCGAGTTACCCACGATTCCGAAAAGTTTTCTGCCTCACCAGTAGCCGAGAGTTTCTGCTCTCAAAACTAGTAGATGAGAGGTGCTGGGTTTGAACCCAATCGCGCTCGTCGGCCTAATCGTTTGGAGTTTTCCACAGTTTCCTTCTAACCTTGAATAACCTTGCGTAAATACGTGTTAGGTTCCCTTAGAAAGACACGGAGGGCACCCCCCCCCCCCTAGGGCCTATATCCCTCGTGTAGATAATCGGCTGCCATAAATCACCAACCAACCGAAAAGCGTTCTTTATCTTTAGAAACCTCGGAAACCAAAATATTTGCGAGATTTAAAGAAGGTAGCTATAAAACAAAGTTTGTTTCGCTATCGCAAATTTTCGGAAACGTTTCCGAGTAGCTTTTATAGTGTATTAAGCAGTTTTATCAAACCAGAATATCGGTTTGTAGGATGCTATAAATTCATAATTAAACATGTTCAACTGTCTTATTGAATTTATACATGAAAGAGTAACAAAATTGTATATGGGTCGCCCAAATGAAAGTGGCACTACAGTCGGTTTGAGAGATGGTTTAATGGTATTAATATAAATTAGTATACAAAAGAAAGAGGTAATACAGACGTAACAGATAGGCTAGACAAAGTCACCTTGTAGGTTGAAACAAGTGTCACAGCGGTCAACGAGACGATGGATACCCTGGGTGAAGAAGCTCCGCGGTTGGTTGTGGAATCAATTTACAACGGCAGCTTGGACCTCGTTATCGTCCGAAAATCGCCGTCCCTTCAGATCTTTCTTGAGTAGACCGAAGATGTGTTAGTCACACGGCGAGAGGTCTGGGCTGTAAGGGGGGATGTACTGCTTCTTCCGCTACGAAAATCCCTACACCATTGGAATACAAATTTACGTGACTTACACTCCATGTCATGCATATTTTGCATTCAACGATAGATTTCACTAGCACTCACATTTTCCGCTGTTAGAAATTGCACGACCGCGCGTTGACACCGTTTGGAGGCATCCATGACGCGAACGATGCCCCCACGCTATCACACACGCATCTGGCGAGAACTGACGATATCGCATGCATTCCCAGCAATCTGCACCCTCTATAGGAGCATGCGCAGTCAACTTTCTCATCAAATGGCGGAGTTATTACAGCAATGCCACTTTTATTTGGGCGACCCTTATATTAATGTTATTATTGATGTTGTTAAACTATTATGTTTGTCAGTAAAACATGTTTGTTGAACACGGAAACGTTTACTTAAGAATGGATAGTAGCCTAAAAACCCATATTCCGTGTTAAAAAAACGTATTAATATAATATATATATAATGTTTGTCTGCACTTCTATATAAATCAACAGTTTTGAAGCAAGAGTTGTGGAATTTTCGTATAGGTGTATTAAAACACGGCCGAGGCAACTGAATTAATCCGGAATGGAAATAATGTCTTTTTAATTTTTAATTAATAAAAACCAAAAGTCTAACAGCCATTTCCTATCAATTTTAAACATTTTTTGAATAGCAGCTCCCAACAATTAAAAATCCACAATAAAATTCTTTCTACAATAATTAATTTCCTATTGAAATATTTCCCATGTGAAAAATGAAAATGAAATAAAAAGTTTCAATAATTAAAAAAATATATCAATAATATGACGTCATATTGGTAATATAACACAAATTTTCATACATTTATCAATAATACAAGAAGTATGAGTATGTGTAAATACAAAAAGCAGGTTAATATGACGTTTAGAGAATTAAAAAGAACGTTTGGAGAACGTTTAGAGAATTAAACATTAGAGAATTAAAAAGAAAATGAATATGACGTCATATTGGAAGTTTAACGGACTTTTTCAAGTATTTGACAATCATGCAAATCCACAGAAAGAGTATCACTGTGATTAAGTACAGAAAGCAAGTGGATATGAAGTCAGCAGGTTGAATATCGAGGCTAACGAAAAAGAAAGGCTACCGTGGTGCTTTACGCGTATCTTTTTTTACAGACCGCGGGAGTCACGTGATGCTCGAATCCACCAATGCAGGTGTAAGAAAAGAGCATCACGTCACTCTAGCGGTCTGTAAAAAAAGATAAGTGGAATGCACCGCGGTAGCCTGTCTTTTTCGTTAGCCTCGGTTAAATATAATGTCATATGAATTTGAGGAACGAATGGGGAAATTGCACGTTTTTCAATTTAACTTGCATCTGATAGAGTGTAAAAATACGAACATTTTGATACCATTTTTACATATATTTGAAACTTGTATAAGTCATTAAATTAACTTTTAAAACGCAGTTTTTGCCGTGGCGGAAAAAAGCCACGTCACGTGACGAAAGCTGTTCTGACGTCACTACACATGTAAACAAACCCTCGCTGTATTTCTCCCTGTTATTTCCTATGGAGGTGGCTTGCTTTACGCTGGACGATTTCTTTCTTTTCTTAAAAATGATTAGTATAACAAATTAAAAGTATTGTAAATTGCTGTAATGAATAAATAATACTGTGAATTCCAAGTGATATTTTTATTCCATCGCGTTTCTAAGAATTTTCATTTCCAAATCTCGATGTAGAAATAAAGTATCGGTACAAGTTAATACACTCGTACTACACTATTGTATTTTATATAATAAGGTATATATATATATATATCGTACAATATAAAATAAACTGGTACAAATAGGATTTATTTCAGTAGGGAGGGTGGAGTCAACTTATAAAAGGGTTTTTGCATTTATATTTTATACTTAAATTATGAATTTTGCTTGGTTCCACTATATGTTTTATCGCTTTAATTGTAAACTAAACTGTTTTGAATCTTTGAAAAACAGCTAAAGTTATTAGAAAGAGCTAAAGTTATTAGAAAGAGCGAAATGTGCTAAGATAGCTTTAAGACAGGCTTACAGAATTTTTATATAAATATACACGAGAAAAGTTTAATATTTTTGCAAAAAATGTTTCCAGGGACCTATCCAGACTTTTCTCACAGGGTTCTTTTTTTGTGAAATTGTGAAAAGTATTTCATATTTGTGAAAAAACTAATTATAATTTTGTGAATTTGAAATAACTGTTACATTCAGTTTCTTGTTTATGAATTTTTGACAAGATTCTTTATATATGTAAAAGCTACATAAATAGATTCTTTGACGGCTTCAGTTGTTTTGTGTCAGGTCAGATTTTTCTTTTAAATAATTAAATTTGTAAAAGGTTTAGTTTGGAGATGGAAAAAAATTTTGAGAGGCCTATTTTTAAGACAAAAAATTTTGTGAAGGGTCTTGTTTTAAGGTAGAATGTATTGTAAAGGTTCGTGTTTTAATATGAAAAATTTTGTGAAGGGTCCTTTAAAGATCTCAATTGCTTCCTAAACAGATCTCTGTACTACACTACACACAGGTAAAACAATCAAGTAATTATTTTAAATACTGTCAGTTTTGTGAAAATTTCAGAATGTGGGATTGAAGGTTTTATGCTTTATAGAACTTTGCAGATTAGAGATGATGTTCAGTTTAAAAATTAAGTATTTTTGTAAAATTAAGTACTGTTTTATTTTTGTTATAAATTAACAATATTTCTACGGAAATTAAAAAGGCCAAAAGAGAAATATTATGCAGAAATATAATAATTCTAAATGTATTTGAAGCAATTTTATGTATATTTAAATTTTATCGTTGTTATTAACATTTTAAACATTAAAAGAATGGTAGTATGTTTGAATTTTCGTTCATGATCTATAAATGTTTTCTTTATTCTTTGGTTCTATGTTAAATTTTTGTTGCTAAATTAATATATAATCCATACCTTCCAAATAATTAAAAAAAATAATCATGCAAATTCATGCCTTACCTGTGAATTGAATTTAAAAACCATTGTGATATTATAGCATAATATCTCTCAACATGATGCACTGCCCTTATAATTAATGCATTGTTCAAACAAGAGTAAACCTTGAATGTCTTGATTTCTTTATATATCACTATAAAAAGTTTACGTGTAATGAGATGGCTGTTTGCAAAAGTGAAAAGAGTGGGCTCTACTTCAACAACATATTCAAATTCTCAGCACATCTCGTTCTGTTTTAAAAAGGTTTTGCGCAGTATAATGCTTATTTTCAAAATTCAGATACTGCTTTCTTTAACAAGATTTTCAAATATTTTCATTATATATTTATTTTTTATGAAAGTTAGAACATTGAGGAAAATAAAGATATAAAATTTTTAGAACCAGATAAATCTAAAAATAGGACTTTCTGAGAAACTATGTTACAAACAAACAAAAAGTACTGCATCCATTCAAAAATTATACGTAAGCAAATAATAATAAAACTATGATTAAATTATTTTTACACTTTTCCATATTAATTGAATTATGATTATACTTTGAGAAATCAATTTAGCAATCCTAAAAAGATAGTTTAAATAATGCTTTTTTTTCTTTCCCCTTTCCATACCTTAAAACAGAAAAAAAGCAAAGATTATACATTTATTTTAATAAATTTACTAGCTATTTTCTTCCAAGCGTAAAAAAAAAAAAAAGCGGTGAATTTTTCCAGCTTCGGTAGCCACGCCAAATTATAGTATTATATTGGACTTTTTTGAAAAATCACGAATTCCAATCATAAAAGGAGGCGTGATTATCAAAATAAACATTGGATGCTTATAAAAGATGTGTATTTAAAAAATATATTTTATTTAATACTTATTTTTAAGTAAGTACATAAAAAAAGAGAATAAAAGACAATAGTGATAAATTTACTCACGTATGTTGCAGTAATTTTTTTTTTCTGAAGGGTGAATACACAATTATTATTGTCAGTATTTAATTAAAATTTTTATTCAATAAATCAGTATTAAATAAAGCATCTTTTGTTTTTGTTTCCTGCATTGTTGCTTAAAATTTCGTTTTCTCATAATTAATTTGAGTACATTTTTTATCCGTAATATAACCTGCATAACACGAAATTATATTCATATTAAAACGAATTATTAAGCATTAAAATGAATTAAGAAAATAATGCATTTCAAGAACAATATGCGATTTTACTTACGATTTCTTTTGTAATAAAACTATCGTTCTTATTTCGTTTAAATAAAACAGAGTAAGTGAACAATATACGTGCCTTTTAGCTTTAGCTTCCTTTATTTTTACCCACATGAAATGCAGTTTTTCTGTCCTAAAAGCAAATTTGAATTAAAAAAATAAAAAACTATTTCCGAAAGACATAATTTGTATTTTTCGAATCCGACCAACTTCAACACTTTTCTAAATGAAAATTAATGCAAATGTATAAATTAATAGTGCATTATATTTAGATATGATAAAATAATCCAATTTTTGCTTTTGTTTTTCTGTAAACGAGTCTTTAAAAGATGTTTATAGTACATAGAAAGCAATATAAGACAGCCTGTGAGCACTCGACTCTAAGCAGAAATCCCCGTTTCATGTGTAGTGACGTCAAACCAATCCCGTCGCGTTTTCCGATCACGTGGTTTTGTTTTGCTTTTAGCGGAGTTTAAAACTCCAATAACTACATAGTTTAAATTATTTTTGCGATTCCGAGTTAAGTTTTGAGGTATGTAAGGTTGTCTTCATCAATTAAACATAAAATAATGCATAATCTAAAGTGAGTGCAACTTCCCCATTGAATCATGATAAAAAAAAAACGATTATGGAAACATTGGCATATTTTAACATCTTATGGTTCTCTGAATTCGTTTTTGCTATTTTTAAATGTATACCACATGTATATATGTGTGTATGCACGTATATTAGAATTTTCACACAAATTTTTAGGTCCCCAGAGCTCATTCTTAGTAATGAACTTTAATAAAGATTTCAGATTTTTTTTTTTTTTTTGAATAAAATGTCAGGTATGGGATGAATGCACCATGTCACATAAGATTACTTTTCAGGCCCTTAATCAGACACTCCAGTTTTTAAGAGGACTGTGATTTACTAATGCATGGAGTCATTGTTGGATTATCTAGAGATTTCCGACAAACATTGTCGGTCATTCTAAAAGGAACAATGGCGGCTGAAATTAACGCATACTTTAAATCGTCATATCTTTGGAGGCATGTTTGCAGTTTACGACTAACTAAAAATATGAGAGTTCATGTGGAAGGAAACATAATGGATGGTCAATATGCTGACCATATGTTAAATATGGGAAATGGATTAATACCGCTTCATCCAGTGACTGCTCTGGTCAAAATCAGAGAAGCATTTTGTAACACAGTTGTGTCTTTATAAGAACTCAAGGAGAAAGTATTTCCAAATATTCGACATTTTAGAGATCATAAATGGCTTTGCGAACAAGCGATTCTTGCACTGATAAATGATGTAGTAAAAAACATCACCTGGAAGATTCAAGAAGAGTTTCCTACACTGTAAAAAATAGCCAATGTTTCTTATTTTATGAAAATATCCTATATCCACAATCGAAAATATAATTTAATCTTCTGAGTTATCCGAAATTCCGAATAGCGTGTTCCATTGTCTTTTGAATCCCCAGAAACCAGTACATTTCCAAAATTTAAAGAGTTATTTATAAAAACAAAGTATTTTTCGCTGACCGTATTTTTCAGAAACGTTTCCGAAGGGTTCTTATAGTGTATTAATTAGTGTCCTCAGCCTGAAATACCTGTTTTTCGAATGTCATCCATTCTCAAGTAAACGTGTTCACCGCATAAGTTAATTTATACATGAAAGAGTAAAGAAATAATCTTAATTTTAATGTTATTGTTAACGCTGCTAATTTTGCATGTTTGTCTGTTAAACATATTTTTTGAGCATGAAAATGTTTACTTGAGAATTGATAGCATTCGAAAAACAGGTATTCCAGGCTGAGGACACTCATTAATACACTATAAAAACTATTCGGAAACGTTTCTGAAAAATACGGGCAGCGAAAAATACTTTGTTTTTATAAATAACTCTTTAAATTTTGGAAATGTATGGATTCCTGGGGATTCAAAAGACAATGGAACACGCTATTCGGAATTTCGGATAACTCAGAAGATTATATTATATTTTCGTTCGTGGTTATAGTATATTTTCATAAAATAAGAAACATTGGTCATTTTTTACAGTGTAGAGAAGCTGTATTGTACAAATCAATAGATACCGTTGTTGAAGAAGATGAACTTTGAAATAATTGTTTTTCATTTCGTTCCATCATGTACAATTCAAAGACGGTTTGACATTTTTCCTTTCTAGATTTTATTGCTCCAATGATGAATGAAAGCAAGCTGATTTATAGCCGAATTCTGATGAGTTTATTATATAAAATTATATATTTTTAGATTGGGTTTTCATCAGATTTATTTGTATAACATTTCGACTGATTTCTTTCATTATGTTTTTTATACAACATGTTTAATTTTGATATTGATTTTTCTAAACAAACATTCTTAAAATCCCGGACAACGCCGAATACTTCCGCTAGTATACTACAAAAACGTTTCGGAAACGTTTCCGAAAATCAGTGGCAGCAAAAGAAACTGTTTTTATATATGATTTTTAAAACTCAAAAATCGTTTGGTTTCTGAAGTTTTTAAGTTAATGAACACTTTACGGAGTCGTCGGTAACTCGGAAGATGTTACTGTACATTTCATTTTGTAAATATATTATTTATTTTTTTTTTTTTTTGCTACATAAGAAATCTTTTTTTTGCAGTGTGTTACGAAAAGTGGTTGAAGTAATCATCATCCACATCCAAATAGTGTTGCACTAGAAGCTCCCTATTTCAGAATGTAATTGATAGTACATACGGTTTCACTTACCAAAATACTCTACTCTTTCCCACTTCCATCACTTTTCATATCATTTCATTTCACACAAAACAAGGTAGGTCTGCTGAAAACTTCTTTAAAATATCTTAGTTTTACTTCAAATTATGCAGAATAGTTATGTTCAGATTGCAGTGAAATACATCCTGTATTTTTTTGTGTGAATAAATAGATTACAACTCTATTTTTCTATGTACTTTTTAACACTTTCCAACGTACTAGTTGAAAAGTGTTTATGATTTCGGTTTGTCTGGCCGTCCATCCGTGTTCCAACTCCCGTAAATATACTCGAATTGTCCTGCAATTTTTGTATGTTATTGATGTATACTATAGCATCCTAATTCCTATTGAAAATGAAGTGTGTAGTATTTATAGTTTATTTACAGGGATAGTCATAAATATTCCGTTACATGACAGTCAATGGGAAAAAAAATCGTTTCAAGTGCATTTTGATGATGTTATGCCATTTGAAACATAATGAAATTGATACACAATTATGAAGAGCACTAAAACATGCTTTTTGTAAAATATGGAGAGCAAATCATTTATTATTCATTTACAGGGTCACACAAAAGAATCCTGTTGCATAATGTTTTACGGGGGAAAGTCGTTTGCAGTGTGATTTAATGATGTTTCACTATTCCGAATATAATGAAACTTATATGCATTACTGAGGTTCACAATAAATTGTTCAATTGAAAGTATGGTGTGCATTGTTTTTATCGTTCATTTACAGGGGCACACACAAGAGTTCTGTGCGATCTTAGTACGATAATGTTTTACGGGGATGTTAAGTGCGATAATTACAGTCTATGTGTGATAAGTGCGTTTTCAACTATGGTTTGTGTTTTTAAGTTTAACTACATTTTGGCGTATTACGTGGTGTGTATAAATTCGGTTGATCATATACAGGGCTACACAAAATAATTCGTCATATTACTGACTTTGGGAGTGAATTGCTTAAGGGTATTTTTAATTGTGTTAGGCATTTTCCTGCTGAACTATATTTAGTAGACTAATAGAAGTTTGTGGAATGTAAATAAATTCATATACAAGGCTATGCAAAGAACAAGATACACTATCGTTTATGGTTTGTAATTGCTAGAAGTGAGCTTTAAGTTGCCTTGTGCGCTTTTACCTGAATTACATTTTAGCTTAATATGTTGTGTGTACAAAAGTCTTTAGATAGTATACAGGGCTACACAAAAGATTTGTGCAATTCCATCGATTGGAAGAATGAAAATTGCTAAATGTGAATTTTCTAACTGAACTAAATGTTATAATTTTATCATGCTATGTAGTATATATCCAAATTTATAGATCATATACAGGGCTGCAAAATATAATTGACTACTTTTTCACGATGGAAGGTAATTGCGGAAATGGGATTTCTAAATGTGTTATATGTTTCCTAAACTGTTTACTACATATCTTCTATCACATTATTTAACGGTGAAGTAACGTTACAGTTTTTTGGATGTGTTGGAAAACGTTTTATAATCTATGCTTGATGCATGATTTTTCGTTCTTTTTTATGTCTACTAACCCTTAAAGTTTTTAAATGGGATTTTGAATTACCCAATATATTTTATAATTTCGGTGCCTTTTTCGTCAATTCATATAAGAAAAAAAAATATTTTAGTTTAATTTTAAGATATTTTTCAACTATGTGATATTAGACACACATTCATCTAACACATAAATAAAATCTAAAAAGATATATACTCATCGTTGTTCATCTGATTTTTTTAATGTTCTACTTTAAAAATATTTTTAAGAACCTCTATTAAATAATTCTCTTTTTTAAATTGAATTTTGAATTACCCAGTATATTTTATAATTTCGGTGCCTTTTTCTTCAATTCATATGAGAAAAAAAAATATTTTAGCTTAATTTTAAGATATTTTTCCACTATGTGATATTAGACACACATTCATCTAACACATAAATAAAATCTAAAAAGATCTATACTCATCATTGTCCATCTGATTTTTTTTCCTGTTCTACTTTTAAAATATTTTTAAGACCCTCTATTCAATAATTCTCTTTTTTAAATTGAATTTTGAATTACCCAGTATATTTTATAATTTCGGTGCCTTTTTTTCAATACATATAAGAAAAAACATATTTTAGCTTAATTTTAAGATATTTTTCAACTGTGATATTAGACACACATTCATCTAACACATAAATAAAATCTAAAAAGATCTATACTCATCATTGTCCATCTGATTTTTTTTCCTGTTCTACTTTTAAAATATTTTTAAGAACCTCTATTCAATAATTCTCTTTTTTAAATTGAATTTTGAATTACCCAGTATGTTTTATAATTTCGGTGACTTTTTTTTAAATACATATAAGAAAAAAATATTTTAGCTTAATTTTAAGATATTTTTCCACTATGTGATATTAGACACACATTCATCTAACACATAAATAAACTCTAAAAAGATCTATACTCATCATTGTCCATCTGATTTTTTTTCCTGTTCTACTTTTAAAATATTTTTAAGAACCTCTATTCAATAATTCTCTTTTTCTAATACATTTTTTCTATATGTTACACTCTACTCGCTCTGATTCCTACGTTCGTGATGTGAATTTTAGGTTATATTTGTGGTCACGTTGGAAATCTGGTCACGTTCAAATTACTCGCAATGATTAATTCTGCATTTGTAAAATAATTACTTCAGCTCTAAAGGTGAATGGTTGGTTTTCTTACGATCGATTATCGGAGCGAGGGATGTAGGCCAAATTGGAGATTGCCCTCCATAGGGGGTCATTGTAAGGAAATGTATGTCCGTATTTACGCAGGCTCGACATTTCTTTAAAAAACAAGAAATATTTTAAGAAATTTTAATCGGTTAATCTTTATTCATGATTGCAAATCTAATCGTTATTTTTTAATCAATTCAATTAAATTGTGTATCTGCCTGCTATAGTTATGAACAGAAATTTGTTTGACACTTTATTACTATCAGTTTCTAAAATGCCCAAACTAATGGATAAAGTAATTTTTGATATTATCAATTTTTCAATGTATATAACGTATTTATATTTTTTAATGTATGTATCTCAATCTGTTTCAGTTTCTTACTATTTTCAGCAGTATAATACTAAGCGATCTGAATTTACACCTCAACAATATATATATATATATATATATATATATATATATATATATATATATATATATATATATATATATATATATATATATATATATGTATGTATGTATACCGGGCCGGGCCGGCAAAATGAAAGCAAACTTTCAAACGGGCAGGGCCGGGCCGGCAGAATAAGGTGAAAAATTTTATCGGACCGGGCCGATGGACAAAACAAACGGGCCGAGCCGACAAAAAAAAATTATCGGGCCAGTAAAGACCACTAGATTTTTACTTGTTGAAACTTTTTCATTGCATCGTCGGAATCAGAATATTTGGAAGTTTAAGATATTTTTTCCTCTTTGAAACAAAATTAATTCATCACTGTCACTATCGCATACCAATTTCAAAATTAATTTTACATTTAACCGGTTTAACGACAGGTTTTTATCCTTTTCCGTGCTGTCACGTCCGGAAATTTTTTTCAAACGTCGATTGTGTCAGTATTTTCTGAAAGATCTTTTGCATTTTTAAAGAAATGGAAAGCGCCATTCCATTACCAGGCCGGACGGATAAAAATAAATTAAGTGGGCCAACCGCCCCCCCCCCAAAAAAAAAAAAAATCAAACTAAGTCAATAAAATATGAACGAATTTTAATGGACACGACTGCGGTGAAGATAAGTATAAATGTGCTGTATAAGCTGATGTTATACTGACAACATCAGGGCCCCACCAGTGGCTGAGAGGTTCTGCTGTCGAAGCTGGTAGACGGGAGGTGCTGGGTTCGATCCCAATCACACCCGTCGGCCTAATCGTTCGGAGTTTTCGTGGTTTTCTTCGAGCCGTGGATTTATCCATGCGTAAATACGGGTTAGGTTCCCTTAGAAAGACCCACACGAAGGGCACTCCTCCCGAGCCTATATCCCAAGTGTAGATAATTGGCCGTCAGTAATCAACCCAACCTGACAACATCAATACAGAAGTATAAAATGTCTAAAGTACAGATCGACATCGGATTTTTTACACAGTGTCTAGACAAGGTTTTCATTTTTTTCAGTTGACTCGCGGCTGGGTCGGGATCGGGCTTATACGAGGAGCAGTCGGAAAATAAGTTTCCCCTGGCGACTGTGGACAGAGGTGTGTATGAAAGACAAAAAAATGTAATGAGACATTAAAGATAAAACATAACTTTATTTTTCCACATAAGTACCAAGTACATTGAGACATTTGTCATACGGCTTTAAAGACTTCAAAAAACCTTACAGAAAAAATCAGGGCTTTGCATACGGACGAAGCGTTGAACGGCTATGGGCGAAAAATGACACAGCAGGTGAACGCGAACGTGCAAGACACCGATACCATTGGGTAGAGGTCGACGGCGATCAAGCAGATGGCGCTGTTGCAGTGTCTGCGCGGATGGTTCAGTTGCAGTCAACAGCGCCATCTTTCCAGGAACTGCAACAGCACCATCTGCTTGATCGCGGTCGACCTCTACCCAATGGTATCGGTGTCTTGCACGTTCGTGTTCACCTACTGTGTCATCTTTCGCCGATAGCCGTTGAACGCTTCGTCCGTATGCAAAGCCCTGATTTTTTCCTGGAGGGCTTTTTGAAGCTTATAAAGTGGTATGACAAATGTCTCAATGTACTTGGTACTTATGTGGAAAAATAAAGTTATGTTTTATCTTTAATGTCTCATTGCATTTTTTGTCTTCCATACACAGCTCTGTCCACAGTCGCCAGGGAGAACTTATTTTCCGACTGCCCCTCGTATTTTTTTCTACATTCCGGAACTACATGATGGCCGGTACCGGACTTAATTGTTCCCAGGGAGGCAATTAGTTTTGTAAAAATAATAATAGTGATAAAGAACTTTTGGTAATGAAATCTTTGGAAATATAACTTAATAAATTACAGAGAAATATTTTCAAAAATCTCCTTTTTTTGTATAAAGCTTCAAAAGCTAGTTTTTTAACATCTTTTTTCTTTAATTTTGAATGAATTTTTATTTGAATCTTAGAGTCTTATGAGTCTAAGCGATGATTATATTTATTATTCTGTATGATTTGGCTTCTGAATATGCAATCTATAATATACTGTTAAATCTTTCCATAAATATGTAGTAAGTATTCTAGGAAAGAATCTGAATTGTATGTTTAGAGCCTACATCAGTCATGCGAAGAAACGCTCCAGCTAATGTTAAGTCTATGGGAAGGTTCTTGCGCGATTTCTCGCTCGCATTTTAATATTTTTAAATGATTTTTTGAAGTGAAAACTTCTTTAGGCGCGTTGGGCATTTTTTGAGATGAGAAAAAACCATTGAATTCGCGACTTTGTTACCGACACCACTGTATATGTTGCCAATTCATACAATGAAGCGAAAGTATCAAAAGGAAATAGTTCACGTGCAAAAAGCGAAATGATTGGTATTATGAATAAAAATAATTCAGAAAATAATTTCAAGATAAATTTAGCACGCACGGTGAAAACAAATAAAAGTGACTCAACTCGCGAGACCAAATCAAAAGATGAAAATGAAATAACAAAACACGGAAAATATTATAATTTAACGAGCACGAGAAAAATAGACGGTAGTAATATAAACAAGTTGGAAATTGTACGTCAAACGTTACAAACGAGGTGCGTTCGTACGCACGTTTTAGAATTAAATTCATGATATCCCGTGCGTAGAACGGGTTAAACAGCTAGTTGAGTATATATTTTATGACACTGTTCATACAAATATCTTAACTAGTTATATAAATATTCAGATATATATGTATCAGCTAGTTATATAAATATTCAGATCTTGATGATTTTTAATTCCGTGAAATGAATTATATCGTCTGCAGATTAATTTCTGTAAAAAAATAAGTATCTCGGTCGCTTGACGATTTAACATCCATCGGAAGCTCCTATAACAAAAAAGCACCGATTTAAAAAAAAAAAATCAAATTTCTTAATAAATATTTTTATTAATATCTCCTAAAGTTTTGATTCGATTTTAATAAAATTTGAAATGTCTCGACAAAATTCTGCAAAGATAATATATTTTAAATTGCAAACCATTTGGTTGGGTAGTTTTTGAGTTGTTATATGCGGACAGACAGACAGACGGACGGACAGACAGACGGACAGACAGACAGACAGACGGACGGACAGACGGACGGACCAAGCGACGACTATAGGTGCTACGTATTTATATAATTACGAACGCACCTAAAAAATGAAAATAATGAAATATTTCACGAAAGTTTTAAGAAACGTGGTTACCGATACGGAAATGAAGTGAAATCATTTTATAGAAAAGAAAAGTTTGTTGATAGAAATTATAGATACCGCAAACAATATGCGCAGTATGAAGATAGAAAAAAGCATAATGTTCACGAATACAGTAAACAAGACAGGCAGCAAAGAAGTCATTTTTGGAGTGATAGGAAGCGGGAACCCTATTTTGCAGATAAATGTTATTACAAAAGATATGAAACTAAATCTCATGGAAGAAATGATGAATGTATTGAGAGTTGTTTAAATTGTGGATGAAAATTCATGTTTCATTGGTATTCATTTCAAAGAATACCAATTAATTAAATTTTATATTTCATTTATTTGTAAATTTACGTTTTAAGCAATAGATTGCAATTTTTGTATGTAAAATAATATGCATTATTTTTCATGTACAATAGCGCATTAAATGAAAATTGTAATATAATTTTTGTAGTAGTAGTTTATAATAATGAATAAAAAAAAACACTTCATTTAAAAGTATTTCCTCCGCAATAAAACGTTTCCTGACGATTCAAAAAATACACACGTAATTGTTCAAGTTTTCACTTCTGTCGGCACTCCCGGAGTGCCACTGTTTTTTTTTGGGTTTTTTTGCATAGGATAGCTGAGGTCGATCCCTAACGTTAATAGTTTTTACTTTTTCGATTTTGGTTCCAGTTTTTTTATATAAAGGTACTTTCATTTTCAGAACCCGTTCCAACCGGTTCCGAAATTAGAAATGTCCGCTTATAAAAAAAACTGTAACTAAAATCGAAAAAGTAAAAACTAACAAGGTTGGGGATCGGTCTCCGCTATCCTATGCAAAAAAAATCATTTAAAAATATTAAAATGCGAGCGAGTAATCGCGCAAGAACCTTCCCATAGACTTAACATTAGCTTGAGCGTTTCTTCTGAGGGGACAAAAACATTTGTTTCGATCCTTTAATTTTAAAAATAGGGGCTACTTATCCGAACCAATAATTTACAGGGTGTTTTATAAATTATTGTCGGGATTTCCTTACCTCATAACTTTGATTTAAGAACATGACGAAAATTATTATTGCATATTTGTAAAGTGCAAGTGCAAAAAAAAAAAAAATAATAATAATAATAACAGAATATTACATATGCGTAAAGTTGCAACTCAAAACGTTACTAATCAAATAATAATTAATATTAAAATTTTATCAAACTTATCAAAAAGCTATTAGTGAAATGTGTATCTGTGCTCAGAATTTATTAATAACTTTTTGATAAATTTGATAAAATATTAATAATAGGTATTATTTGATTAGAATTGTTATACGATTAATAACGCCTTTTTTTTTTTTTTTTTTTTTTTTGCAACTTTACATATATGTAACTTTGTTTGTGCTATTAAAAAAACCTTTTTCAGTTGTACTTTACGAATATGTAGTAATATTTTTCGTCATGTTCTTAAATCAAAAGTTATGAGGTAGAGTAACCCAGACAATAATTTATGAACGCCCTGCATAACACGAAAAAAAGAAAAGAAAAGAAAAAGAAAGATAGAAAAAATGCTGGAAAAATTGGTATTCCTTTTTAATTATGTTGTAACACAGTATTTTTCAAAAGTCTTCAAAAAATTTTCCAAACCCTATTGTCTTATTAACATTAATCAAAATATCTGTATTCGTTAGATTTAAGTAAATGACATATTCATTAAATTTCAGTAAACCCTAATATTTGCCATTTGGTTGGTTGGTTGGTTGATTATTGACGGCCAATTATCTACACTTGGGATATAGGCCCGGGAGGATTGCCCTTCGTGGGGGTCTTTCTAAGGGAACCTAACCGGTATTTACGCATGGATAAATCCACGGCTCGAAGAAAACCACGAAAACTCCGAACGATTAGGCCAACGGGCGCGATTGGGATCGAACCCAGCACCTCCCGTCTACCAGCTTCGGGTTGAGTTGGGTTGATTATTGACGGCCAATTATCTACACTTGGGATATAGGCCCGGGGGGGTGTGCCCTTCATGGGGGTCTTTCTAAGTCTACCAGCTTCGAGAGCAGAACCTCTCAGCCACTGGTGCGGCTATTTGCCATTTGGATAGATACTTTTAAGATTTAAACCTAAAAGTAATGTTTCCCCAAACTTAAAAAAAAAAAATTGCTCAAAATAATTGAAATTTTTTAATGAAATAAATTTCCTAAAACTAATGAATGAAATTAAATTTATAACTATTAGAGCTACTTATAACGTTTTTGCATCTTTTGAAATATTAAATATGTTTCACAACTTTGACAATTCTTTTTGCAACTTTGATACTTTGAAGTTACACTTTTATAAACAATATTATTCAGTTTAAAACATTAATATCTGATAGCCTATATTAAATGAGTTGCTTAAAATGAATGAATAAAATATTTTTTTTAATTATCAGAAATGTTTTGTTCAAAACTTTTTTAAGAGCAATAATTTATTTTAATAAATACATTTTTATTTTTTTTCAAATTTCTGACTTATTTTAGCAACAGATTAAATGAATTTGGATTTACACCTTTACAAACAAAATTATTCATTCTGAAAATCGATTCTTAAACAGCCTTTATTGGAATAAGTTTTCTAATATTAATAAATGATATTTTTTGAATTATTGGATTTTTTCATATAATTTTTTATGTTTTTAACATATTTTTATTAGTTTCTGATTTCTGACTTTTTTTATTTTTGAAACTTTGAGGCTTTGAATTTACGTATATTACAAACAAACTATTTTTCTCTAAAACTGTAAATCTTAAACAAATTCTACAGAAAGATAATCTTTAAAGATTCTTTAAAGATCTTAAAAGATTCTTTAAATGTAATAATTGAAACTTTTTAAATTTCCATTACTTTTAACTTCTTTATAACTTTTAATAAATCAAAACTAATATTTTAATACGCTTCAATTTTTTACTACTCATAGCAATAGATTAAATACTTCAAGATATACCTTTATAAATTCAATGATTCCTTCTAAACCTTGGACATTAAATAGAATTTACTGAGATAAGTTGCTTAAAACTGAAAAACGAAACCCCTTTTTTAACTAATTGGTATTTTATTGTTTACTGGCAGGCTCTGCAAGCTACGCAAATCAGTTTCTCAAAAAAAAAAAAAAAAAAAAAAAAAAAATATACATATATATATATATATATATATATATATATATATAATAAATAAACCTTTAATCAAATTAAATATATTGGTGAATTTCCCCTTATCGGACTCTTACATGGAATGTCCTTCCTCATTGCTGAAAATGATACGAACGTCATTGCTCTATTTTCTTTCTAATGTGCAGACAAAATTTGAGCTGTTACGAACCAACCTTTTTAGTTGATCATTTATAGTATGGATTTGGTAAAGAAATATAGAAAAATATGCAATATACTAAAACCCTCCTTTAAAAATTATCTAACTAACAATGCAAACTAACTAACAAATTCATCAAGTAGAACTTTTTTAAAGGCTAATCGTTCATAATCAGGTTCACCACATTATAAAACATTCCCCAATAATTGTACAACTAAGCAACGTAGAACGATATGCAATATACTACAACTTCCCCTGAAAAATTATCTAACAATGCAAGTCCCAGCAGAACTCAAGTTATAGGCTACCGGAACGAAATTATCATTTACATTTTATATGTATAGTAAGATTTTCACTTCATTATAGATTTTAATTGATATATTTGTTATCTTCAAATTCCTGACTAATTTTACCAATATATTAAATGCTTTGAACGTAAGAATTTACAAATATTATTATTCATTCTAAAACTTGACAATTAAATGAGCCACTGATTTTTACTTTCTTCTATCTTTAGAATAAGAAAGTATTGAATTCATGAAAATTTTCAACTTCCGGTTTTCGATGGATTTACATGGTTTAAAAGGTCCTGAACACGATTTGACTGTTTTTTAGAAAATGTCTGTCTGTGAGTCTGTCTGTGTGCCTGCCTGTATGTGACAAAAATTTTGTGGGAACTTTATCTCTAGAACTTATAGACGGAATTTAATAAAACTTTATATTCAGTTAGTCCCTAAACAAAATTAGTGCTGATTAGTTTTTGGTGAAAATAGTCCGACAGGTGGCGTTGCTATGCTGCATTTTTCGAGATTTCTGCAATAGCTCTATCTCAAGGATTAATGCAGTAATTTTCATCAAACTTCAGATTCAATTAGACCTTGACATAAATACACTCTGGTTACATTTTGGTGTAGAAATCCCAACAGGTGGCGCTGCTATACCACTTTTTTCATTATTTTTACGATAGCTATGTCTCAAGAACTTACAGAATTTCATCAAACTTCAAATTCTTTTAGACGTTGACTTAAGTTGTTGTTGATTGGTTTTTAGTGCAAATTTCCCAACAGTTGGCGCTGCTATGCTGCATTTTCAAGATTTACACGATTTTAGCGATTAGTCATATTTCAAGAAATAATGCACGGAATTTAAAAAAAACGTTAGATTCAGTGGGACCTTGATATAAATTGGTGCTGATTCGTTTTTGGTGTATATGAAACCTGTTTGAGATAGAAGAATGTTTTGGGATGGTCACATCCTACTAATTTGAAAATGGGACAAGTTCATTTTGTGAAAAAAATTAGTTAAAGCTACATCTTATTAGAAATTAGCATACAGTTTATGTTTTTAATCAATTCACAATAAATATCTTTTAAATTTGAGTATAAATTTGTTACTAGCCGTTTATTGTGTCAACGGTATTTCAAATGCGTTGATTTTGAAATGGGGGAAAGTCTACTTTGAATAGAATCATTCTTTTATGTCGCATTACTGTTAACAAGCACAATCAGAATGTCATCAAGAATATTTTTAAAATCTTCACTATCTAAATTAAGAAATATAATTGTAGGAATACCACATATTACTGAGTATTTTTTTTTTCACTGTTTCTTATAAAAAATAAATGTATTTCTTCTTTTATTGTAACTTTTTTAAAGCAGAATGAAATATTTAAATAAAACTAGCAAAAAAACATGCTTTGTTTGGACTCGCGAAGCATTATTTGATAAGATAAATATTTGAATAACAATACTTTTTTATATTATTTTTTGCATCTTTATCAAGCAAAAACGTTATTTTATATTTTGGCGCATTTTACTTTTAGAAATGTAAATTCGGGACCACCTTTAATGCGATATACATTAATAACTGGATGAACTTGGGCAATTAATTACTCCTGAACGAAAGTTAAGTTCTTCAATATTTCCGGTTGTGGGCCTGGATGCACATTATTAGCCACAGAAAAAATATTTAATTCATTATTTACTATACATTTATGGCAAGTCTTGCAAGATCCGTGAGATTGACTATATGCATGTCAAACCAACGACTATGACAAATTTTATAAAAATATAATTTTAAATTTGTTTGTGCATCTTCGAATTTTAAAGCATATTGCAGAGCACATGCATTCTCTGTCAGAACAGATTCGTCATGTGGTCGTTTTTTACACTGATATCTTAGCCTCTCGCCTTAAAGCTAAATCATGTTCGCGTTCTTTTCGAACAGTAAGTATACGTTTTCTCAGCATTTTTTATAATAGAACTAATACATTCCATAAATTGTTTTTAAACGGCAAACATATTAAAAATAATACTAATAGTAATTACTTCTTAACAGTAAATAAGTTTCATTTGGTTCAGTTTTCAACCTTCGAATTCGAATAACACTTTGTATAACGAATTTAATAATTAATTTTCTTTGTTAACAATTATTTTGTTGCCACTTTACAAAAAAAAAATCATAATATAATTATTTTTAAATGCGTAAGTATCGTCTGCGTAAATGATTTCACATAATAAGAATAAATTGTGTATTTGAATTCTTAACACTGAAAAATACTTTTATAATTGAATGTAAATAATTGAATTTTCACAAATTTTAATTCATTAAAAATATGCTATAATTTTCATAAAAAAGGTATTTTAAAAATTTCATAAAAGAAATTGTGAAACTATTATATGATTAAAAGGAATGAGCACCAAAATGTGCGCCATTTCCAACCAATTTTAGTAAAGTATTCTATTAAAATGTATATTTTTCTCTCAAATAACATAAATTTTTAATACAAGAAAGTTTACTGTTCTTTTACGGTTTGAAGTATAAATTCTGCTGTTATTTTCAATATTTAAAATATTTAGTCTTCGCAATATGCAGATATATAGGCTCCTAACCTTATTAATTTTTTTTTTTTTAAATGAGAAAATCTGATGCAACGATAATATTTCACGTACTTAATCATTCATGACTTTATTCATTTTTACTGATTCAATGATTTTTATTTACTGCAAGAAATACGCAGGTTTCATTATCGTTTACAAAAATGAATCCGTATAATGGAAAAACATATTCAACAAAATAATAAAAAATGTTTTTTTTTTTTAAATCATTCGATAAGAAAATAATATTGTCAGAATCTACAGATCGTATTTCATTTCTATCAAGTCCAAAAATATTTATTAATTAAATTTATAAAACAGTTTTTGAGAAATTTTGGCGGATTTATTTAATTATTCATGATTCTATCTATAATTACTAACTCCATGATTTCTTTTTTCTTCTGAAAATATACGTGTTTCGTTTTTTATTTGCAAAAATGCGTCCGTAATAGAAAAACATGTAACATAAATTAATTAAAATAATAAATTTTTTAAGGTTATTCTGTAAAAAAAATAATATTGTGCAAATCTGTGCAAATCTACAGATCATAATTTATTATTTTTATGTTTAATTTCAAGTCAAAATGCTGAATAGTTTTTTTTTTTTTTTTTGTAAAGTGTACAACAAAATATAATTTGTGTAGCCTAGTAGAGGATTCGCTTCGCTCATCCTAATAAATAAATAAATAAAATACTTCATTTTTTATTATTATAATTATATTCCATTCCAATAAAATCAACCCTTTCAAAAAAATCATTACTTTTAAAAGTGAGGAAAGTCCATGAGCTCATACCAAAACCATGATTTTTCTCTTTTTATGTATTTCAAATTTTAAGATTGAAAAGAGAATTTCACCTTTTCGTAAACATATAAACACATAAAAAGTTTATTTTTCTTAAGTATTTGTTTTATATGTATACTAGCCGGTCGTTTCTGAGTGGAGCCCAGATACATAGTGCAGCGTACCGCCCTGATTTCGCTTGGGGCTCAGAAAGTGCATTTTATATGCAACCAGAAAAATATAAATTAAATACTTTAAATTAAAAGTATACGAAAATAACTAATACGAATATAAAAAAGCATTTAAATAAAGATTTCGCGACATTTTTTTTTTCATGAGCCTTCTGACTAAATACTACTGGGCCCTAACCATGATTATCTAGGGTTGAGGCTCAAGTAGTACTTTGAACCCCACTCGGAAGCGACCGGCTAGTATATAATAAAAAAATAGCAATAGTTCTGTTTTTCGTCTAATCTTCCGCAATCGGGTTCATAGCCGATGTTGTCCACAAACTCGCTAGCTCTAAAATCGCTGAAATACCTGATTAACTACTTTTTTTTTGTAGACTTGTAAAGCGGAGTTTCACATTCTTACTTAAAACTGCTGCTGAGATATGGCACAATTCCCTAAAATTTACAAACACAGTGTGACCTCCTTGATGGATTATTATCTAAAATTGCTGAAATACATAGTTACCTATTTTCTAGTAAATTTGTTATCCTAAATTTCACGCATCTACCTATTACTAAGATATCGCAAAATAACATAGGAAATCCGACCCCCAATTACCCCTCTTTAGTGGCTGAATTTCTAAAATCGCGAAAATACATGTTTAACTATTTTTTAGTAGATTTGTTATCCTGAATCTGTGATTTCAAGCTCATTACTAAAAATGTTGCGAACATTCGAAATGACCTAAAATTTTCGACTCCGATTTAGCCCCCTCCCACCCCCCTTAATGGGTGAATTTCTAAAATCGCTGAAATATGTGTTTAATTATTTTTATAGCATATTTGTTATCCTGAATTTCACGCTCTTATCCAAAACTACTGATGAGATATGGTGAAAAGGTGAAATCATCGAAAATTATCAACCCCCTCACCCATTTAAGTCCCTTAGTAGTTGAATTTCTAAAATCGCCTAAAATGCATGTTTAACTATTCTTTTGTAGATTTGTTATCCCGAAATTCACGCAACTAAATATAACTTCTACTGAGATATGGCAAAATGGCGTAAAACATTCGACCCTCATTTAACCCCCCCCCCTTAGTGTCTGAATTTCTAAAATCGCTGAAATACGTGTTTAACTATTTTTTCAGTAGATTTGTTATCTTGAGTTTCATGATTCTAACTATAATTTCTACTGAGATATGGCAAAATGACCTAAAATATTTGACCTCCTATTTAACCCCCCTTAGTTGCTGAATTTCTATAATTACGGAAATATATGTTTATCTATATTTTTGTAGATTTGTTATCTTGAATTCCGAGCTCCTAACTAAAAATCCTGCTGAGATATAGCGAACAGGCAACATGACCTAAAACATTCGACCCCCCCCCCATTTAACCCCCTTTATTGAGGAATTTCTAAAGTCGCTGAAATATGTGTTTAATTATTTTTTTAGTTGATTTGTTATCCTGAATTTCACGTTCTTATCTAAAACTGCTGGCAAAAACGCGAATTGACTAAAAACTTTCGACCCCCATTTAACCCCCTTAATGGTTGAATTTTCAAAATCGCTGAAATATGTGTTTAACTAACTTTTAGTATATATGTTATCTTGAATTTCGCGCTTTTAACTAAAACTATTGTTGAGATATAGTGAAAAGGCAAAATGACCTAAAACTTTAGACCCTTCATTTAATCCCCTTAGTGGCTGAATTTCTAAAATCGCTGAAATACGTGTTTAATTATTTTTTAGTAGATTTGTTATCTTGAAGCTCACGCTCTTACCTAAAACTGCTAATGAGATATGGTGAAAATGTGAAATCACCATAATTTTCGACCCCCCATTTAACCCACTTAGTGGTTGAATTTCTAAAATCGCCTGAAATACATGTTTAACTATTCTTTAGTAGAATAGTTATCCGAAATTTTAGGCTCCTATTTAAAACTTCTGCTGAGATATGCCGGAAAGACGAAATTATCTAAAACTTTCGACCCCCCATTTGACCCCCTTATGCTGTGAATTTTCAAAAATCCTTTCTTAGTACGCGCCTACATTGTGTAAAGAACATGTCTTCCAAATTTCATTGTTCTAGGACAAACGGTTGAGGCTCGGCTTTGGTTATGAGAAAATCAAGCTACTCCTTTGTAAGTATAGATTTTGTGTGACACCTTACTTAAGTAAAAGAAAGTTTTTATGTGTTTATATACATTTTTTTTCAAGCTAACACGGATAACCCTGATTGCATGTTCAATTTACATTAAATAAGGCAACAAAAAATATCAAGTAAGTCTATTACTATTCTTATGGATATTTTTAAACCCATTCAAATGCAAACCATTCAATATCTAGCAATAACATAAAATGGACTTGCTCCACTTTCAAAATCAAAGGCTCATATAGAGGAACCTTTACATAATATAGAAGTTAGATATATAGAATTTTTTATTGTTTTCATATTTCTTGGCTTTTATTTGATATGTTATAAGGAGCATACTATTGTCATTTTTAGGCTTAATACTGACAATATTTGACGAAATAACATATATTCACTATGAATTATACTTATGATGCTCCTCTGACGAATCCATAAGTTATTCATAGTTTTTCATTACACATATAGACTTTCTAATAGTTTTCATATTTCTTGGGTTTTATTTAATATGTTATAAGGAACATAATATTGTCATTTTTAGGCTTAATTCTAATAATATTTGACGAAATAACATACCTTTACTATGAATTATACTTATGATGCTCCTCTGACAAATCCATAAGTTATTCATAGCTTTTTATTACATATATAGACTTTCTTATTGTTTTCATATTTCTTGGGGTTTATTTAATATGTTATAAGGAGCATGATATTGTCGTTCTTATGTAATGTCGTTTTTATGTTGTTTTTATGTCGTTTTTATTGCTATGCTGACAATATTTGACGAAATAACATATATTTACTACGAATTATGCTTATGATGTTCCTCTGACGAAATCATAAGTTATTAATAATTTTTCATTACATATATAGAATTTCTTATTGTTTTCATATTTCTTGGGTTTTATTTTATATGTTATAAGAAGCATAATATTGTCATTTTTAGGTTTAATGCTGACAATATTTGACGAAGTAACATATATTTACTATGAATTATACTTATGATGCTCCTCTGATGAATCCATAAGTTATTCATAGCTTTTGATTAAATATGTAGACTTTCTTATTGTTTTCATATATCTTGGGTTTTATTTAATATGTTATAAGGAGCATGATATTGTCATTTTTATGTTGTTTTTTGTCATTATGCTGACGATATTTGACGAAATAACATGTATTTACTACGAATTATGCTTATGATGCTCCTCTGACAAATCCATAAGTTTTTCATAGTTTTTCATTGCATATATAGAATTTCTTATTGTTTACATATTTCTTGGGTTTTATTCGATATGTTATAAGAAGCATAATATTGTCATTTTTAGGTTTAATGCTGACAATATTTGACGAAATAACATATCTTTACTATGAATTATACTTATGATGCTCCTCTGACGAATCCATAAGTTATTCATAGTTTTTCATATTTGCATTTCATCTTATTGCGCATGATTTTGTAGTATGCTTTAGTTTGATTCTTATACTGTCTCTTCTTTTGATTTTCGCACATGTGATTTCATTTTAAATGTACTCCCATACTCCCAACTATCGTATATATGTTGTAATATATATATATATATATATATGTGTGTGTGTGTGTGTGTGTGTGTGTGTGTATGTATGTATGTTTATATATCATATTTATATAATAGGAATTACCTTTTTATACTAACATAAGTTGTCTGGAAGTTATGAATGAAAAAGAATTTTTATAACTTATTTCTATTTTTAATGTTTGTATTTTAATACTTTTCTAACTTTTTACTATTATAAATTATTAAAGTGCTTTTATAATTTGTACCTTTACTAACAAAATTATTCATTTCAAAACATAAATATTAAATAGCGATTACAGAAATACATCGCAAAAAACTGAATGAATGAAATCACTTTTTAAATTATTAGAATTTTGAATTATTTATAACTCTTGTATGATTTATGATAAATATAAAATGATTTTTTCAAATTTCTGATTACTTTAACAATATCTTACATTGCATTAATACATTAATACATGCTTTGAACTTATACCTTTATAAACAAAATTATTCATTCTAAAACTTAAACTCTGTTGAAATAAGTTGCTTGAAAATACTATATATTATTTCTGTTCTCAACATCCCTTTTTCTAAGTAAATAAAAAACGCAGTACTATAAACGAGATATCATTTAAAAGAATTTTAAAGCGGCTTCTGACATAGTATTTAAGTGCTTTTAATTTGTACCCTTACTAACAAATTATTCATTTCAAAACATAAATATTAAATAGTGACCAGAGGGCCCGTGCGAAGATTTCGCACTGAAATCTAATATTTTTTAGGTACTTCTCTATTAACCCGTCGACCGCTTTTCATAACAAAAAACTACCGCCAAACTGTAAGATTAAACGCCAAAAATGCAGTCCCATTTACTTGATGTCAGAATCATTATGCGTGTTTGTTACGTCATCTAGTAGTATTACATTCGACATTTGCGTGTATTTTTCACTATGCTTTACTGATTTAGTAGTTATTTTATTAATTAAAATAACAATTGTGTCCTTAAATTCCTATATTTTATTTATTTTTTGATATTCCAATGGCAACGTTCTCCCGTTTATTTGGCGATAGTTTTTTGTTATGAAAAGTGGTCGACGGGATAACAGAGAAGTATCATTTTTTATCAATATGTAATATTTATTAGATGCAGGTTTAAATTTCTAAAGAAAAAGCAAGGATAAAAATATCTGCAAACAACATTTAGTTGTTAGTCAAGCCAGAATATCATCTAATTTATTCCATCAAAGTTAGACTAAAAACTGATCCAAGATTGCTAAAGGCACGCGCGAGAAAAAAAATTAACAATCGTATTTTGACTGCAATTAGAGGATGACGTCATCCGCGTCGGGAAAACCATGGGACTTGGAAATATAAATCTAAACATTTTAATTTCAATTTCGCTTTTTAATCATAAGTATAAAATAAACCCGTGCGGTGTTTTTTATAATAATTACTATGAGCATCATATAATGTGGTATTTTATTTTTTTGGCAACAATAATTTCAGGAAAACCTTTCATTTCTTTCATGAAAACAATGCCGATTTAATTTTTTTATTTCAGCAAATTTTAATCAAAAACATGTTTTAACGAATTGTTAAGTGGGCTATGTCAGAAGCCTGTTCTAAAACCTTTCATATGGTATCTCATTCGTTGTTCTGCGTTTCATATTTTCTGAGTAAAAGGGATGTTGACAGGAGAAATAATATATAAGGATTACAGAAATACATCGTGAAAAAATGAATGAATGAAATCACTTTTTAAATTATTATAATTCTGAATTATTTATAACTCTTGTATGACTTATGATAAATATAACATGATTGCTTCAAATTTCTGATTATTCTGACAATAGATTACATGCTTTGAATTTATACCTTTATATAAAAAAAAAATTATTTATTCTAAAACTTACACTCTGTTGAAATAAATTGCCTGACAATTCTATATATTATTTCTGTTGTCAACATCCCTTTTTCTAAGCAAATAAAAAACGCAGAACGATAAATGAGATACCATACGAAAGGATTTTGAAGCGGCTTCTGACATAGTATACTCATATTTCGTTGAAACAGGTTTTTGATTAAAATTTGCAATTAATTATAAATTAAATCGGTATTGTTTTCATAAATTAATTTAATAAAAATTTGCGTCAAATTAGTGTTGCCACAAAAATTAAAAACCACAACAATGATTATATATATATATATATACATAAATTTTTCAAAAAAGATAAAGTAAGACAAAGATAAAGACAAAGAAAATTTTCAATAAAGATAAAGTAAGTAATGCTGTAAGTTTTTATTTTATAATTATGATTCAAAAGCAAAATTTAAATTCAGATGCTCAATTTATTTTTATTTATCCCGCGTTTTTTTTTTTTTTTTTTTTTTTTTTTTCTCGAAACATATGTCATTCTCTTATGCAGTTAAAATACGATTGATTATATATATATATATATATATATATATATATATATATATATATATATATGAGTTTGTTATCTTCAGTCAGTGTTTAATGTAACTTTGATGAAATAAATGTGCTGATATTCTGGCTTGGCTAATGTCCTTTGCAGATATTTTTAGACTTTAATTTTTTTTTTAACTTTAAACCTGCATCTAAAAAATATTAGATATTGCTAAAAAAATATATTAGAATTCAGTGCGAAATCTTCGCACGTGTCCACTGGTAAAAAGTAAATTTTACTAGATAATTTTTTAATTGTTTAAAACATTTTAATCGTTTAGAATAACTATATTTTAATGTATTTCAAAATATTTACTATTTTAGCAATAAATAAAATCATTTGAAATTACCTCAATAGAAAAACAAAATTTTCCATTCTGAAACTTGAACATGAAATACCTTTCACTGAAATAAATTATCTAAAACTGATGAATGAAACATTTCAATCTTTCCTTAAACTATTAAATTTTCATCGCTTTTAACTTCTTTATATATCTACTAAATATATTTTAACATTTTTTCTGATTTTTTACAAAGTTTTGCATTTTTGATTCTTTGAATTTACACTTTTACAAACAAGATTATTTATATATTTAAAACGAAAAGCGCATTCAGTCAAATTTCCACACGAATATCGTCTCTTTACGCGTGCGTCAACGTTTTTTTTTTTAAGGCTCCCCTCGAAATGGGAAACTTGATTGATTAGCCTGTTTAGCCTAGGGGGGTTGAAAAGGGTTGATTGAAAGACCTTTTAATATTTTTTGCTCTGAGGTTGAAAGCTAAAGTCTTTTTTTTTTTTTTTTTTTTTTAAACTCATGTTTTCAAAACTAAATATGCATATTTTTTCGCAAAGTTTTAAAGAGAGCTTGGAGACAGTTATATTTATAACCGATTGAAATGTCAGATAGTTCGGAAGATGAGAACTATTTTTTTTATTGCTATGTTAAAGGAGCCGACGCGGAAACAAACAAACAAACAAAAAAGCGGGAAGAAAACATTTCTTTTACAACTGGAAAACAATATTTTTTCACGAAATTTTTGCACAGGCTGTAAAACCATTTTATTTATCACCAATAAAGATTTTAAAGAGTTCGGACAAAAAAACTCTTTATTTTAAAACTATGAAACAACAATACGTAAAAAAAAAAAAAAAGAAAGAAAGAAAGAAAATGAGTGCTTTTATCATTAAATATCAATATTTCTTCGCGAAATTTTTACACAGGCTGTAAAACCATTTTATTTATCACCAATAAAGAGTTTAAAGAGTTTGGACAAAAAAACCTTTTTATTTTAAAACTTTGAAACGACCCTACGTAAAAAAAAAGAAAATGAGTGATCTTATCACTAAATATCAATATTTCTTCGCGAAATTTTTACACCGGCTATAAAACCGTTTTATTTATCACCAATAAAGAGTTTAAAGAGTTCGAACAAAAAACCTTTTTATTTTAAAACTTTAAAACGACCTTACCTAAAAAAAAAGTGCTCTTATCACTAAATATCAATATTTCTTCGCGAAATTTTTACACCGGCTGTAAAACCGTTTTATTTATCACCAATAAGAGTTTAAAGAGTTTGGACAAAAAAACTTTTTTATTTTAAAACTTTGAAACGACCCTACGTAAAAAAAAGAAAGAGAGAAAGAAAGAAAATGAGTGTTCTTATCACTAAATATCAATATTTCTTCGCGAAATTTTTACACAGGCTGTTAAACCGTTTTACTTCTCACCAATAGTGTTTAAAGAGTTCGGACAAAAAAACATTTTTATTTTAAAACTTTGAAATGACCCTACGTAAAAAATAAGAAAATGAGTGATCTTATCACTATCAATATTTTTTCGCGAATTTTTCATTCTAAAATATCATTTCATGCAAAATCGGATTAAAGATATAAAATAATAATAACTTGATTTTATTATTATTATTATTATTATTATTATTATTATTATCACGGGCCCGGACAACGCCGGGTGGGGGTCAGCTAGTAGAGTTTTAAAACTCGTATTTTAAACAAAATTTACTGAAATCAAATTATTAATAAAAGTAAATAATTGTGTAATTTGAATCTACTCACCACATGTTTGCAGTCGTACCCATGAACTATTGTAATCCTGACCTGGCTACCTTTCGTGTAAATGAACTTGAAAGGAACAATTTACTTGTTTCACATTTTTTCTCTCCTACTGTTACTATGGCAACACCCAGAACAAAGTTTCGTCAACAATCTTGTTTCTCGTCCAGTTTAGTTGTTCTGGCTCTCTGCATATATTGGTTAATGCATTCTCTAAATTACTATGATTCGCATTCTGTCGATAAAAGCACCATTTTGTTTCTTCGGAGATAAAATACAGGGTAGCCTTAAAGTTATTAGCAAATTAAAAATAATAATGACTTTTGATATCGATAAAATAACTAATTAGTTTCTTCATAGATAAAATACAGAAAAACCTAAAAGTTGCTAGAAAATTTTAAAAAATTGAAAAAGCAACACTTTTTTTAATTAATATTTAGAAATAACATACAGGGTAGCTTAAAAGTTACTATCAAATTTTAAAAATTAGTAAGTTTTGACATCGGTTAATGCATTCTCTAAATTACTATAATTCGCATTCTGTCGATAAAAGCAGCATTTTGTTTCTTCGGAGATAAAATACAGGTCAGCCTTAAAGTTATTAGCAAATTAAAAATAATAATGACTTTTGATATCGATAAAATAACTAATTAGTTTCTTCATAGATAAAATACAGAAAAACCTAAAAGTTGCTAGAAAATTTTTAAAAATTGAAAAAGCAACACTTTTTTTAATTAATATTTAGAAATAACATACAGGGTAGCTTAAAAGTTACTATCAAATTTTAAAAATTAGTAAGTTTTGACATCGGTTAATGCATTCTCTAAATTACTATAATTCGCATTCTGTCGATAAAAGCAGCATTTTGTTTCTTCGGAGATAAAATACAGGTTAGCCTTAAAGTTATTAGAAAATTAAAAATAATAATGACTTTTGATATCGATAAAATAACTAATTAGCTTCTTCATAGATAAAATACAGAAAAACCTAAAAGTTGCTAGAAAATTTTAAAAAATTGAAAAAGCAACACTTCTTTTTATTAATATTTAGAAATAGCATACAGGGTAGCTTAAAAGTTATTATCAAATTTTAAAAATTAGTAAGTTTTGACATCGGATAATGCATTCTCTAAATTACTATAATTCGCATTCTGTCGATAAAAGCAGCATTTTGTTTCTTCGGAGATAAAATACAGGTTAGCCTTAAAGTTATTAGCAAATTAAAAATAATAATGACTTTTGATATCGATAAAATAACTAATTAGTTTCTTCATAGATAAAATACAGAAAAACCTAAAAGTTGCTAGAAAATTTTAAAAAATTGAAAAAGCAACACTTCTTTTTATTAATATTTAGAAATAGCATACAGGGTAGCTTAAAAGTTACTATCAAATTTTAAAAATTAGTAAGTTTTGACATCGGATAATGCATTCTCTAAATTACTATAATTCGCATTCTGTCGATAAAAGCAGCATTTTGTTTGTTCGGAGATAAAATACAGGTTAGCCTTAAAGTTATTAGCAAATTAAAAATAATAATGACTTTTGATATCGATAAAATAACTAATTAGATTCTTCATAGATAAAATACAGAAAAACCTAAAAGTTGCTAGAAAATTTTAAAAAATTGAAAAAGCAACACTTCTTTTTATTAATATTTAGAAATAGCATACAGGGTAGCTTAAAAGTTACTATCAAATTTTAAAAATTAGTAAGTTTTGACATCGGATAATGCATTCTCTAAATTACTATAATTCGCATTCTGTCGATAAAAGCAGCATTTTGTTTCTTCGGAGATAAAATACAGGTTAGCCTTAAAGTTATTAGCAAATTAAAAATAATAATGACTTTTGATATCGATAAAATAACTAATTAGTTTCTTCATAGATAAAATACAGAAAAACCTAAAAGTTGCTAGAAAATTTTAAAAAATTGAAAAAGCAACACTTCTTTTTATTAATATTTAGAAATAGCATACAGGGTAGCTTAAAAGTTACTATCAAATTTTAAAAATTAGTAAGTTTTGACATCGGATAATGCATTCTCTAAATTACTATAATTCGCATTCTGTCGATAAAAGCAGCATTTTGTTTCTTCGGAGATAAAATACAGGTTAGCCTTAAAGTTATTAGCAAATTAAAAATAATAATGACTTTTGATATCGATAAAATAACTAATTAGTTTCTTCATAGATAAAATACAGAAAAACATAAAAGTTGCTAGAAAATTTTAAAAAATTGAAAAAGCAACACTTCTTTTTATTAATATTTAGAAATAGCATACAGGGTAGCTTAAAAGTTACTATCAAATTTTAAAAATTAGTAAGTTTTGACATCGGATAATGCATCCTCTAAATTACTATAATTCGCATTCTGTCGATAAAAGCAGCATTTTGTTTCTTCGGAGATAAAATACAGGTTAGCCTTAAAGTTATTAGCAAATTAAAAATAATAATGACTTTTGATATCGATAAAATAACTAATTAGTTTCTTCATAGATAAAATACAGAAAAACCTAAAAGTTGCTAGAAAATTTTAAAAAATTGAAAAAGCAACACTTCTTTTTATTAATATTTAGAAATAGCATACAGGGTAGCTTAAAAGTTACTATCAAATTTTAAAAATTAGTAAGTTTTGACATCGGATAATGCATTCTCTAAATTACTATAATTCGCATTCTGTCGATAAAAGCAGCATTTTGTTTCTTCGGAGATAAAATACAGGTTAGCCTTAAAGTTATTAGCAAATTAAAAATAATAATAACTTTTAATATCGATGAAATAACTAATTAATTTCCTCATAGATAAAATACAGAAAAACCTAAAAGTTGCTAGAAGATTTTAAAAAATTGAAAAAGCAACACTTTTTTTATTAATATTTAGAAATAACATACAGGGTAGCTTAAAAGTTACTATCAAATTTTAAAAATTAGTAAGTTTTGACATCGGTTAATGCATTCTCTAAATTACTATAATTCGCATTCTGTCGATAAAAGCACCATTTTGTTTCTTCGGAGATAAAATACAGGGTAGCCTTAAAGTTATTAGCAAATTAAAAATAATAATGACTTTTGATATCGATAAAATAACTAATTAGTTTCTTCATAGATAAAATACAGAAAAACCTAAAAGTTGCTAGAAGATTTTAAAAAATTGAAAAAGCAACACTTTTTTTTATTAATATTTAGAAATAACATACAGGGTAGCTTAAAAGTTACTATCAAATTTTAAAAATTATTAAGTTTTGACATCGGTTAATGCATTCTCTAAATTACTATAATTCGCATTCTGTCGATAAAAGCAGCATTTTGTTTCTTCGGAGATAAAATACAGGTCAGCCTTAAAGTTATTAGCAAATTAAAAATAATAATGACTTTTGATATCGATAAAATAACTAATTAGTTTCTTCATAGATAAAATACAGAAAAGCCTAAAAATTGCTAGAAAATTTTAAAAAATTGAAAAAGCAACACTTCTTTTTATTAATATTTAGAAATAGCATACAGGGTAGCTTAAAAGTTACTATCAAATTTTAAAAATTAGTAAGTTTTGACATCGGATAATGCATTCTCTAAATTACTATAATTCGCATTCTGTCGATAAAAGCAGCATTTTGTTTCTTCGGAGATAAAATACAGGTTAGCCTTAAAGTTATTAGCAAATTAAAAATAATAATGACTTTTGATATCGATAAAATAACTAATTAGTTTCTTCATAGATAAAATACAGAAAAACCTAAAAGTTGCTAGAAAATTTTAAAAAATTGAAAAAGCAACACTTCTTTTTATTAATATTTAGAAATAGCATACAGGGTAGCTTAAAAGTTACTATCAAATTTTAAAAATTAGTAAGTTTTGACATCGGATAATGCATTCTCTAAATTACTATAATTCGCATTCTGTCGATAAAAGCAGCATTTTGTTTCTTCGGAGATAAAATACAGGTTAGCCTTAAAGTTATTAGCAAATTAAAAATAATAATGACTTTTGATATCGATAAAATAACTAATTAGTTTCTTCATAGATAAAATACAGAAAAACCTAAAAGTTGCTAGAAAATTTTAAAAAATTGAAAAAGCAACACTTCTTTTTATTAATATTTAGAAATAACATACAGGGTAGCTTAAAAGTTACTATCAAATTTTAAAAATTAGTAAGTTTTGACATCGGTTAATGCATTCTCTAAATTACTATAATTCGCATTCTGTCGATAAAAGCACCATTTTGTTTCTTCGGAGATAAAATACAGGGTAGCCTTAAAGTTATTAGCAAATTAAAAATAATAATGACTTTTGATATCGATAAAATAACTAATTAGTTTCTTCATAGATAAAATACAGAAAAACCTAAAAGTTGCTAGAAAATTTTAAAAAATTGAAAAAGCAACACTTTTTTTAATTAATATTTAGAAATAACATACAGGGTAGCTTAAAAGTTACTATCAAATTTTAAAAATTAGTAAGTTTTGACATCGGTTAATGCATTCTCTAAATTACTATAATTCGCATTCTGTCGATAAAAGCAGCATTTTGTTTCTTCGGAGATAAAATACAGGTTAGCCTTAAAGTTATTAGCAAATTAAAAATAATAATGACTTTTGATATCGATAAAATAACTAATTAGTTTCTTCATAGATAAAATACAGAAAAACCTAAAAGTTGCTAGAAAATTTTAAAAAATTGAAAAAGCAACACTTCTTTTTATTAATATTTAGAAATAGCATACAGGGTAGCTTAAAAGTTACTATCAAATTTTAAAAATTAGTAAGTTTTGACATCGGATAATGCATTCTCTAAATTACTATAATTCGCATTCTGTCGATAAAAGCAGCATTTTGTTTCTTCGGAGATAAAATACAGGTTAGCCTTAAAGTTATTAGCAAATTAAAAATAATTATAACTTTTAATATCGATAAAATAACTAATTAATTTTCTCATAGATATAGATAAAATACAGAAAAACCTAAAAATTGCTAGAAAAATTTAAAAAATTGAAAAAGCAATATTTTTTTTAATTTTTTTTTTTAGAAATAGCATACAGGGTAGCCTAAAAGTTATTAGCAAATTAAAAATAATAATAACTTTTGATATCGAGAAAATGACTAATTAGTTTCATCATAGATAAAATACAGAAAAGCCTAAAAGTTGCTAGAAAATTTTTAAAAATTGAAAAAGCAACACTTTTTATTATTATTAATATTTAGAAATAACATACAGGGTAGCCTAAAAGTTACTATCAAATTTTGAAAATTAGTAAGTTTTGACATCGATAAAATTATTGTCGATAAAAGCACCATTTTTTTTCTTCGGAGATAAAATACAGGGTAATCTTAAAGTTATTAGGAAATTAAAAATAATAATGACTTTTGATATCGATAAAATAACTAATTAGTTTCTTCATGGATAAAATACAGCTAAAAATTGCTAGAAAATTTTTAGAGATGGGAAAAACAACACTTTTTTATTAATATTTAGAAATAACCTACAGGGTAGCCTAAAAGTTACTAGCAAATTAAAAATAATAATGACTTTTGATATCGATAAAATAACTAATTAGTTTCTTCATGGATAAAATACAGCTAAAAATTGCTAGAAAATTTTTAGAGATGGGAAAAACAACACTTTTTATTAATATTTAGAAATAACCTACAGGGTAGCCTAAAAGTTACTAGCAAATTTTAAAAATTAGTAACTTTTGACATCGATAAAATCACCAAATAGTTTCTTCAGAGTTACAATACAGGGAAGCCTAAAAGTTACTCCCAAATGAAAAAAAAAGAAAAAAAAATTGACGCCGATAAAAACTCTATTTTGTTTCTTCAAAGATTAATTTACGACAAGCAAATATTTACTAGTAAATTTAAAAAATGTTCTGACTTTTAAATTTGTTTATTTTCCTTTTAAATTTGTAAGTCTAACACTTTGAAGTTTCATCATACTGAGGTACACGTTGAGCAAAAAGAAGCGAGAACTTTATTTTTAAAATCAACGCTTAAATATAGCGAGGTCCATATATTGCATAAGAAATCTTTAAATATAATATTTAATAGAAATTCAATAGAAATACCGCCAGATGCCAGATTTCTGCTGGCTTACTGTTGTCTTTCAAAAATAATATTTCAACTTTTCTTTTATGGAAATTACAGATTTTGAAGTGCGGGTGCAATATTTTTAAAGAAAAAAATTATCTGAGTCCAAAACATAGCAGTTATGTTATGGTTAAAAAATAACAGTTAACAATTCCCGAGATTCAATATCGAAAACGGGTTTAGTGCGGACACCTGATCAGTATTAGAAACTAGAGAATAGAACACCCAACCTTCCAACACCTTAAGCCTTATAGTCGTTGTATTAACACGCCATCATTTCTGGGGACAACGATCGATGTTTATTTCCTATATAAACATTTCACACTCAAGTCTACTTACCATAGTTTTCCGGAACAATAAATAACTAGTCGTTGGGGGCCACCGTAATACTTACCCATCATGGATATGCATAATATAAAATATTAAAATAAAAATGTGTAAACTACTTATAAAGTGCATTGCAATTCAAATTAAATCGTGGCTTGATGACGTCACAAACTTTGAAGGCTCGATTACTGAATTGCTTGAAAGAAACATCCTTATAACTCCAAAAATAATAATCCTATTAACTAGCGGTTTATTGCATCTGATTAAGCGTCAAATTTCCAATTAAAATATATCTTTGAAGTGAAATTTGGATGAAATACAGAGTCATGAAAAATCGAAGAGTGTGGCAAATAGGATTCCAAATATCTCGGCAACTAATTATCCGATCGACTTCATGCTTTATGCAAAATTTATGTTTTTTTACTGTCTTTTATATTCATTTCTTAAAATAAACAATTTCGAAAATTTTTATATACCTTTCATCAGAACGAATATTTCGAGAGTCCGAAAAAAATTGTTCCGGTTAATCGAGGTTATTGAAATGAAATAGGCTTCTTCCCATTATTACATACTAAGTACATACCAAATTGCAAGTCTCTATCTCAATTTTTTCGGGAGATAGAGCGTTTACAGACGCACACACAGACACACAGACGGACGGCAAAATTTTTTTTTCTAAAAATATGTTTTTCGGAATCTCCAGTGTCTGAAACGTGTAAATCCGTCAAAAATTTTTTTTCGATTTTCAAAACGATTACAAGACTTACCCTATACTACGTATGATGGGTAAGTAAAAGGGATTTCATTGGCTTGAAAATAAGAGTTGAATTAATATTCTTGAATTAAAGACAATATTCTTATCTTTAACGCTGACACAAATTATAATCTTTAATAAATTGAACAGAAATAATGTGTAAGTTCCGTATTTCTGCTCTCTAACAATGGTCTTTCAAAAAATTATTTCCACTTTTTTTTTTTTTTTTTTTTTTTTTTTTTTTTGAGTAAAATTACAGAATTATAAAAAGGTATAGTATTTATAAGAAAGATCTAGAAAAAAAATTGTCTGAATTTAAATAAATTTTTTTTACAATTATAGAAGAAAATGAATGATTTTTTTAATAATTTGTATACAGTTGGTCAGTTGATTTTTGACGGCCGATTGATTACCTACTCGAGAGATATAGGCCATAGGGGGAGTGCCCTCCGTGGAGGTCTTTCTAAGGGATCCTAAGCCGTATTTACGGCAAGGTTCAAAGAAAACCACGGAAAACTCCGAACGGTTAGGTCGATGAGCGCGACAGGGGTTTGAACCCAGCACCTCCCATCTACCAGCTTTGACAGCAGAACCTCTCAGCCACTGGCGGGGTAATTGTATACGGTAAAACCTCCCTAAAGCAACCACACCCCGTTACATTAAAAAATTGTCGTTCCGAGATATGGTCTCTTAATGGAGGTCATGTTTAAATCTAGATTTTGACTATCGAAAATAAGGTTACAAGTAGTATTGTGAAAATTTTTCTTTCACAGTAGGAAATAAATAAGAAAAATTAAATATCAAAATAAAACTTTAATTTAAATTCATAACTTAATTATGTAAGGATTAAAAAAATATATAAATTGGTGTTTTTTTTTTTTTTTTTTTTTTTACAACTTTCATGTCTAAGCGTTTCAAAGTACAATAAATAAATGCAATTTTTTTTTTCTGCTTTTTTTTTTTTTTTTTTGAGTAAAACTACAAATTTATAGAAGTGCAGGTAAAGTATTTATAAGAAAGATCTAGAAAAAAAATGTCTGAATTAAAAAAAAAAAAGTTATTACAATTATAGAAGGTTGGTTGGTTGATTTTATGACGGCCAATTATCAACACGAGGGATATAGACCCTGCGGGGAGTGCCCTCCGTGGGTGTCTTTCTAAGGGATCCTAACCCGTATTTACGGTAATGTTCGAAGAAAACCACGGAAAACTCCGAACGGTTAGGTCGACGAGAGCGACAGGGGTTTGAACCCAACACCTCCCGTCTACCAGCTTTGAGAGCAGAACCTCTCAGCCACTGGTGGGGCTACAATTATAGAAGAAAATGAATATATTTTTTAATAACACTAGTTTACATGACTTTTGTTCATGAAATGAAATATTTACGGGTTGGGTTGGGTTGATTATTGACGGCCAATTATCTACACTAGGGATATAGGCCCGGGGGGAGTGCCCTTCGTGGGGGTCTTTCTAAGGGAACCTAATCCGTATTTACGCATGGATAAATCCACGGCTCGAAGAAAACCACGAAAACTCCGAACGATTAGGCCGACGGGCGCGATTGGGATCGAACCCAGCACCTCCCGTCTACCAGCTTCGAGAGCACAACCTCTCAGCCACTGGTGGGGCGAAATATATACGGTTACGTTACTTTGGGTATCTACATCTAGGAAAAAATATTTTAAAAAATCCAGCACGTCAGTTTTTTGAAATATTTATTAAGAAGATTTTTACAAAAAACTACATCTAAATAAACAATAGACAGTTAAAAATGGGTAATTTTTGCTCTTTTTTTTATAAATATTTTCATCTGTATCTCTCACAACAGACTAACAATAGTCACCTAGCATATTTTGGTCCCAAAAACCTTGATAATTTTTCTGAAATGATTTTAAATCTTGGTGAATCCACTCGCCATATTCATCACTCATACCACCAAGATTTTCTGGGGAAAAAATCTAAATGGGAATGCAAAAAATGAATTTTTAGTGACATATTTACACCCATATGCTCGTAATTTGCAATACATTTTCAACAATATTTTTATTGACTTAGACAACTGCAAATCTCTTATAAGATCGTTGAATTCAGACTGAGTTGTTAAATGTGGACTGTCCTCATCATCGACAAAGTTATCTGAGCTTGATTGTTCACTGTCACTATGCTCGTGCATTGTAATACTACTTGATGTATCTGTGTGAGTTTGGTCACTTCTGCCAGGTGAGGTGGGAACTGGTAAATCCTCTAAATGAAGGACCGGCTTAGTCCCTGATGGAACATCTGCATATTTTATGCTATCTTTATTTTTTGAGTTAAAACCGAAAGTTTTTGTTAAAAAAAAGTAACAATCGGTTACGGGGTTAGTTGGCTCTCTCCATATCATTGGTTTACCAAATTTCAGTGATCTATTTTTACCTGAATACCAGGAGCTGAGGACCAATCTACAATTAGTGCAAATCACTTGAGGAATCCAATTTTTATCTTGATTTGACACCGGAAATCCAAAATAATGTAAATAGGCTTCTTGTAACGCTTTCGTTATAAGAAAACCACAATTTAACTGAACAATTTTGCCACAAACAGAACAAAATCGGTTTGGATGTAGTTTACACACTCTAGATGACATTTTTATATTAAAATAAGACTTTTGAATCACACCGTTGTTTACAAAATAAAACGATAAACGTATTCAAACAAATGCAGGTAGATAAAAAACAAAGACCTTCATATCTCAGAATTGTGACGTGCTACAAAAAATAAAAATATATATTTTTTTTTAACTAACGTCCATAGCCTACATAAATAATATATGTTTCATTTCATGAACAACAAAAAAAAAATTTTTTTGTAAACTAGTGTAATTTGTATATGGTAAAACCTCCCTAAAACAACCACACACCGTACATTAAAAATTTGTCGTTCCGAGAGATGGTCTCTTAATGGAGGTTATGTTTAAATCTAGATTTTGATTATCGAAAATAAGGTTACAAGTAGTATTGTGAAAATTTATCTTTCACAGTAGGAAATAAATAAGAAAAATTAAATATCAAAATAAATTTAAATTCATAAGTTAATTACTACAAAGATTAAAAATATATATAAATTGGTGTTTTTTTTTTTTTTTTTTACAACTTTTATGTCTAAACCTTTTTAAAGTTCAGTGAATAAATGCAATTTTTTTAAATTTTTTTTTTAGTTGAATGATTTGTTAATCTGCGTTTTCCCACAGTTAAACATTTGAGCCAATTTTCTTCCCGACTTTCCATTTTTTTTAAATTTATAAAATGTGCTTTACAAAGCATTTATAACGTCCTTCAAGTATAAAATCACTGTTTTCGCTGTCATTGTTAAAACACTACTGAAAGAGAGCTGCACTGGGAGAACGGCGGAAACAAGTGATCAGACTCTCAAACGTGTTTTATAACACGCGCCTTGATCGCAATAACAAAAGATTAGGTAGGAACTTTCCTACAACAAGAATGTCATAAAAGAACACAGGCTCCTATGGTGTCGCATCAATTCGTCGCGCGCAATTCATCGCGGAACAATTCATCGCGCACAATTCATCGCAGCGTCAATTCGTCGCAACGACAATTCGTCGCGGCGACAACTCATCGCAGCGTCAATTCGTCGCAGCGTCAATTCGTCGTGGTGTCAATTCGTCGCAACGAAAATGTTTTTAAAGGCTATGATGATAAAATAAAGATAATTATTTAATGATAATTTGTTTTTTAGATATAATCGCATGTAAATTGTTAGTTATAATTCTCTATATCTAAAAAACTAATTATCATTAAATATTTTTGCTAAATTGTCTTTATTTTATCATCATAGCCTTCAAAAACATTTTCTTTGCGACGAATTGACGTCGCGACGAATTGACACCACGACGAATTGACGCTGCGATGAGTTGTTGCTGCGTCGAATTGACACTGCGATGAATTGTGCGCGACGAATTGACGCAGAACCGGCTCCTATGTAGACGTAGGGGATAAGATCCCTACCAAAGCTATTATACTTTACCTTATTTGGCAGCTTATCGCTTACTTGGCGGGTTAAATAATGATCAGTAAATTACGTTTCCTAACCGTTCGCTCCGAAATAACAAGTAAGACTGGTTTTCGATTACCGAAAATAGTAATTTGGAATTGGTAAAATGTGGATCCTTTGTTTATTTAATCTCAGAAATCTAATAATAATCAGTAAAGTTAAAGAAATTTTAAGAAAAAGTTAAGAGCATCAATTGCTTTTATATCATTAACTGGCTAATTCCATGCGTGAATGTAGTGTAAATCACATAGCCTCAAAAGTTTACCGTTCTTGGCCATCGGTCTTTTTTTTTTTTTTTTTACATTCTTCACTGTATTTAATTGTGGATATATGGCATTAAATAAGTCAAATTTTCCTTTACTATAATACTGGTAGTCAAACACCGTAGCCATTTACATCTCTGTGACTGACACTACATCCACACATGGAATTAGCCTACATACAATAATAATATATATTAACCATAGTAACATTTTTTTTTCACGCTGATAGCAAATTTAATTATTCCTGTAATAGTAATTGTTATTTCATATAAAATACCATCCAGGAAGATTAGCTTAGTTTTAGGGGATGTCATGCTTATTTAATTTTCCGAAAAAATTCATCCATGTAATTACGATCGATCAGCTAATTTTTATCCTTTGTCTATATGATTAAACAGAATAATGAAGATGACAGAATTAACTACATTTTTTATTTGATATGTAGTTAAAATTATTTAATGAAATAATTTTTGTGAGCGACAGTAAAATTACACCAACTGAAATAAAAGTCGAATTTCTGTAAAATCATATCATTCTTTCTGTTTAAAAAAGTTAAGTAGCATTTATTTGATATGGATGGACCATCCAAACTCAACTATATCATGTCTCTCATGATATAAGATTTTAATGAAGTTCGACATATTTTATTTAAATATATATAAAAACGTTTTATAAATAAAGAGCTACAAATAGAAAAAAAATTCATATCTCAGAAGTTTAAAATTCATATCAAGATTTTAACATTAACAATTGTAGAATAAAATAATTTTCATTAAATAAATAATTTTTGAAATGTGATATATTTCATCAAGTCCGAAAAAATTTGAATGTCATTTTCATAATTTAAAATTGCTCAACTGAAATAATATATTTTTGACTTCAAATCCCTATTTTTTAAATAGAAATTATATGGAGGGGAGAAAATAAATATTTTAAAAATTAAATAAATTTGCTACAAAAATGGTGTAAATGAGTTTAATGAAATAACTTAAATTGTGGTTTTAATAATTTGATATATTTTTACATCATGGATTAAAATCATAAATCCTATTAATTTCTAAAATGTTATTATTAAAATAAAAGATAAACATAATTTGTAAAGATACTTTATCAACAGAATAAAGAAGCTTTGAAAAATTCTTTACAAGCTCAATTCAATTATTTGCTCTGGTTGGTTGATTTATGACGACAATTATCTACTCAAGAGATATAGGCCCTAGGGAGGGTGCCCTCCGTGGGGGTCTTTCTAAGGGGTCGTTATCCATATTTACGGAATGGTACGAAAAAAAACCACGAACGGTTAGGTCGACGAGCGTGACAGGGGTTTGAACCTGGCACCTCCCATCTACCAGCATTGAGAACAAAACCTCTCAGCCACTGATGGGACATTTTAATGCTATGGATTTCTCAAATCCAAACTGGCTACTTTATGGCATATTTTTTAATTACTTTTTGTTCAGAAACACATAAAGTTGGCAGGGGTTCTTATATAGAAACTTTGTAATCGAAAAATGTTTTCTATTTTTTGTTAAAAGCAGATCTTTCAGAAAATACTGCCAAAATTGGCGTTTTGAACCAAATTTCCCACGGCGCAGCACGAGAAAGGAAAAAAAATGTCCATGTGAAATGAATTGCTTATAAAAAAAAAAGGAAAAACTCATTTCCATTCCAAACAGCTTCAATACTCAGGCCTGCCAATTTTATGACCTTTTGTTTAAAAATGAGTCAGAAAGTTTCGTGTCGTTGAGCAGATAATTTAAGGACCACCTTAAAGATAAGAAAAATTTATCGGAAATAAAAATAATTAATAGTCAGATTCATCTAGAAAGGAATCACTTTTTCCTTGGTTTCATGTCAGCCTTACGGGAGGGGATGGAAATATCGAGGGAAAAGAAAGGTCAATCTGTACTGTCAAGCCCCACCAGTGGCTGAGAGGTTCTGCTCTCAAAGCTGGTAGACGGGAGGTGCTGGGTTCGATCCCAATCGCGCCCGTCGGCCTAATCGTTCGGAGTTTTCGTGGTTTTCTTCGAGCCGTGGATTTATCCATGCATAAATACGGGTTAGGTTCCCTTAGAAAGACCTACACGAAGGGCACTCCCCCCGGGCTTATATTCCAAGAGTAGATAATTGGCCGTCAATAATCAACCCAACCCTATACTGTCAAACGTACTCGTTGACACAACATTTCGCACTAATGATTGAAATACCCGTAGCCGTTACGGATCCCGCGCGCGGAGCTGTGAAAAGTGCCCCGGCCCAGGGCGGAAACGCAGCAGGCAAAAGATCTCGCACTGTGTAGTAGTAGGATCGCGCTTGAGAATGGGTGATAGAAGGCATCCTAACCAAAATAGCCGGACGCAGCTCTTTTTTAATTTTTCCAACTATATAAAATTTTTCAAGTTTCCGTGTTTCAAAAATAAATGAATAATGCAAATTACGTAGAAGATTGTTAAAATATGAAATAGGTTCCTTTTATTACAGCCCCACCAGTGGCTGAGAGGTTGTGCTCTCGAAGCTGGTAGACGGGAGGTGCTGGGTTCGATCCCAATCGCGCCCGTCGGCCTAATCGTTCGGAGTTTTCGTGGTTTTCTTCGAGCCATGGATTTATCCATGCGTAAATACGGGTTAGGTTCCCTTAGAAAGACCCCCCACGAAGGGCACTCCCCCCGGGCCTATATCCCATGTGTAGGTAATCGGCCGTCAAAAATCAACCCAACCCAACCCTTTTATTACAATTTTATACATTGTTTAAATACAGAGACGGTTTTTCAGAAATATTGTGGTCCACCTTCCAAAACTGTTCATTGCATAAAAAATTGTGTCGCGCTCGTCAACCTAACCGTTCGGAATTATCGGTGGTTTTCTTCGAACCTTGCCGTAAATACGGGTTAATATCACTTAGAAAGACCCCCACGGAGGACACTGCAATCGCTGGCTTATATCCCTAGCGCAGATAATCGGCTGTAACAAATAACCAACCAAACATAAAAAATGTGGTAATAATTCTTTCAAGTATTAAAGGGTTTTTGAGCGTAAACCTCACATTTACGAGATATTTCTATTGAAGTTATATAAAGTTCATAATTTCAGTCAATTAAAGATGGGAATACCTGTCCTTAAAAGTGGAATTTTAATTCAAGACTTGTTTATAAGACAATTACATCTTTTATTTACATTTTAGTAAATCTATGTTAAGGAGAATTGATTGTGAAATGTTTCTACAGGGAATAAATAAAAAGCGTAACGCCGGGAATGGTGGCGTGTTCCTGTAATCCAGCGTCTTGGAGGCTGGAGCTGTCCTCTGTTACCCCATGCTGATCAGGTGTCCATACTAAGCACGATGTCGATATGGTGGAATCGGGGGAGCTCGAAATCACCAGGTCGACTAAGGAAGAGTGTACCGGCCCAGGGCGGAAACGCAGCAGGCAAAAGTTCTCGCACTGTGTAGTAGTAGGATCGCGCTTGAGAATGGGTGATAGAAGGCATCCTAACCAAAATAGCCAGACGCAGCTCTTTTTTAATTTTTCCAACTATATAAAATTTTTCAAGTTTCCGTGTTTCAAAAATAAATGAATAATGCAAATTACGTAGAAGATTGTTAAAATATGAAATAGGTTCCTTTTATTACAATTTTATACATTGTTTAAATACAGAGACGGTTATTCAGAAATATTGTGGTCCACCTTCCAAAACTGTTCATTGCATAAAAAAATTGTGTCGCGCACGTCAACCTAACCGTTCGGAATTATCCGTGGTTTTCTTGGAACCTTGCCGTAAATACGGGTTAGTATCACTTAGAAAGACCCCCACGGAGGACACTGCAATCGCCGGCTTATATCCCTGGCGCAGATAATCGGCCGTAACAAATAACCAACCAAACATAAAAAATGTGGTAATAATTCTTTCAAGTATTAAAGAGTTTTTGAGCGTAAACCTCTCATTTACGAGATATTTCTATTGAAGTTATATAAAGTTCATAATTTCAGTCAATTAAAGATGGGAATACCTGTCCTTAAAAGTGGAATTTTAATTCAAGACTTGTTTATAAGACAATTACATCTTTTATTTACATTTTACTAAATCTATGTTAAGGAGAATTGATTGTGAAATGTTTCTATAGGGAATAAATAAAAAGCGTAACGCCGGGAATGGTGGCGTGTTCCTGTAATCCAGCGTCTTGGAGGCTGGGGCTGTCGGACGGTTTGAGGTCGGGGATTCTGTCCTCTGTTACCCCATGCTGATCATGTGTCCATACTAAGCACGATGTCGATATGGTGGAATCGGGGGAGCTCGAAATCACCAGGTCGACTAAGGAAAAGTGTACCGGCCCAGGGCGGAAACGCAGCAGGCAAAAGTTCTCGCACTGTGTAGTAGTAGGATCGCGCTTGAGAATGGGTGATAGAAGGCATCCTAACCAAAATAGCCGGACGCAGCTCTTTTTTAATTTTTCCAACTATATAAAATTTTTCAAGTTTCCGTGTTTCAAAAATAAATGAATAATGCAAATTACGTAGAAGATTGTTAAAATATGAAATAGGTTCCTTTTATTACAATTTTATACATTGTTTAAATACAGAGACGGTTTTTCAGAAATATTGTAGTCCACCTTCCAAAACTGTTCATTGCATAAAAAAATTGTGTCGCGCTCGTCAACCTAACCGTTCGGAATTATCCGTGGTTTTCGTGGAACCTTGCCGTAAATACGGGTTAGTATCACTTAGAAAGACCCCCACGGAGGACACTGCAATCGCCGGCTTATATCCCTGGCGCAGATAATCGGCCGTAACAAATAACCAACCAAACATAAAAAATGTGGTAATAATTCTTTCAAGTATTAAAGAGTTTTTGAGCGTAAACCTCTCATTTACGAGATATTTCTATTGAAGTTATATAAAGTTCATAATTTCAATCAATTAAAGATGGGAATACCTGTCCTTAAAAGTGGAATTTTAATTCAAGACTTGTTTATAAGACAATTACATCTTTTATTTACATTTTACTAAATCTATGTTAAGGAGAATTGATTGTGAAATGTTTCTATAGGGAATAAATAAAAAGCGTAACGCCGGGAATGGTGGCGTGTTCCTGTAATCCAGCGTCTTGGAGGCTGGAGCTGTCCTCTGTTACCCCATGTTGATCAGGTGTCCATACTAAGCACGATGTCGATATGGTGGAATCGGGGGAGCTCGAAATCACCAGGTCGACTAAGGAAGAGTTTACCGGCCCAGGGCGGAAACGCAGCAGGCAAAAGTTCTCGCACTGTGTAGTAGTAGGATCGCGCTTGAGAATGGGTGATAGAAGGCATCCTAACCAAAATAGCCGGACGCAGCTCTTTTTTAATTTTTCCAACTATATAAAATTTTTCAAGTTTCCGTGTTTCAAAAATAAATGAATAATGCAAATTACGTAGAAGATTGTTAAAATATGAAATAGGTTCCTTTTATTACAATTTTATACATTGTTTAAATACAGAGACGGTTATTCAGAAATATTGTGGTCCACCTTCCAAAACTGTTCATTGCATAAAAAAATTGTGTCGCGCACGTCAACCTAACCGTTCGGAATTATCCGTGGTTTTCTTGGAACCTTGCCGTAAATACGGGTTAGTATCACTTAGAAAGACCCCCACGGAGGACACTGCAATCGCCGGCTTATATCCCTGGCGCAGATAATCGGCCGTAACAAATAACCAACCAAACATAAAAAATGTGGTAATAATTCTTTCAAGTATTAAAGAGTTTTTGAGCGTAAACCTCTCATTTACGAGATATTTCTATTGAAGTTATATAAAGTTCATAATTTCAGTCAATTAAAGATGGGAATACCTGTCCTTAAAAGTGGAATTTTAATTCAAGACTTGTTTATAAGACAATTACATCTTTTATTTACATTTTACTAAATCTATGTTAAGGAGAATTGATTGTGAAATGTTTCTATAGGGAATAAATAAAAAGCGTAACGCCGGGAATGGTGGCGTGTTCCTGTAATCCAGCGTCTTGGAGGCTGGGGCTGTCGGACGGTTTGAGGTCGGGGATTCTGTCCTCTGTTACCCCATGCTGATCATGTGTCCATACTAAGCACGATGTCGATATGGTGGAATCGGGGGAGCTCGAAATCACCAGGTCGACTAAGGAAAAGTGTACCGGCCCAGGGCGGAAACGCAGCAGGCAAAAGTTCTCGCACTGTGTAGTAGTAGGATCGCGCTTGAGAATGGGTGATAGAAGGCATCCTAACCAAAATAGCCGGACGCAGCTCTTTTTTAATTTTTCCAACTATATAAAATTTTTCAAGTTTCCGTGTTTCAAAAATAAATGAATAATGCAAATTACGTAGAAGATTGTTAAAATATGAAATAGGTTCCTTTTATTACAATTTTATACATTGTTTAAATACAGAGACGGTTTTTCAGAAATATTGTAGTCCACCTTCCAAAACTGTTCATTGCATAAAAAAATTGTGTCGCGCTCGTCAACCTAACCGTTCGGAATTATCCGTGGTTTTCGTGGAACCTTGCCGTAAATACGGGTTAGTATCACTTAGAAAGACCCCCACGGAGGACACTGCAATCGCCGGCTTATATCCCTGGCGCAGATAATCGGCCGTAACAAATAACCAACCAAACATAAAAAATGTGGTAATAATTCTTTCAAGTATTAAAGAGTTTTTGAGCGTAAACCTCTCATTTACGAGATATTTCTATTGAAGTTATATAAAGTTCATAATTTCAATCAATTAAAGATGGGAATACCTGTCCTTAAAAGTGGAATTTTAATTCAAGACTTGTTTATAAGACAATTACATCTTTTATTTACATTTTACTAAATCTATGTTAAGGAGAATTGATTGTGAAATGTTTCTATAGGGAATAAATAAAAAGCGTAACGCCGGGAATGGTGGCGTGTTCCTGTAATCCAGCGTCTTGGAGGCTGGAGCTGTCCTCTGTTACCCCATGTTGATCAGGTGTCCATACTAAGCACGATGTCGATATGGTGGAATCGGGGGAGCTCGAAATCACCAGGTCGACTAAGGAAGAGTTTACCGGCCCAGGGCGGAAACGCAGCAGGCAAAAGTTCTCGCACTGTGTAGTAGTAGGATCGCGCTTGAGAATGGGTGATAGAAGGCATCCTAACCAAAATAGCCGGACGCAGCTCTTTTTTAATTTTTCCAACTATATAAAATTTTTCAAGTTTCCGTGTTTCAAAAATAAATGAATAATGCAAATTACGTAGAAGATTGTTAAAATATGAAATAGGTTCCTTTTATTACAATTTTATACATTGTTTAAATACAGAGACGGTTTTTCAGAAATATTGTGGTCCACCTTCCAAAACTGTTCATTGCATAAAAAAATTGTGTCGCGCTCGTCAACCTAACCGTTCGGAATTATCCGTGGTTTTCTTGGAACCTTGACGTAAATACGGGTTAGTATCACTTAGAAAGACCCCCACGGAGGACACTGCAATCGCCGGCTTATATCCCTAGCGCAGATAATCGGCCGTAACAAATAACCAACCAAACATAAAAAATGTGGTAATAATTCTTTCAAGTATTAAAGAGTTTTTGAGCGTAAACCTCTTATTTACGAGATATTTCTATTGAAGTTATACAAAGTTCATAATTTTAGTCAATTAAAGATGGGAATACCTGTCCTTAAAAGTGGAATTTTAATTCAAGACTTGTTTATAAGACAATTACATCATTTATTTACATTTTACTAAATCTATGTTAAGGAGAATTGATTGTGAAATGTTTCTATAGGGAATAAATAAAAAGCGTAACGCCGGGAATGGTGGCGTGTTCCTGTAATCCAGCGTCTTGGAGGCTGGGGCTGTCGGACGGTTTGAGGTCGGGGATTCTGTCCTCTGTTACCCCATGCTGATCATGTGTCCATACTAAGCACGATGTCGATATGGTGGAATCGGGGGAGCTCGAAATCAACAGGTCGACTAAGGAAGAGTGTACCGGCCCAGGGCGGAAACGCAGCAGGCAAAAGTTCTCGCACTGTGTAGTAGTAGGAACGCGCTTGAGAATGGGTGATAGAAGGCATCCTAACCAAAATAGCCGGACGCAGCTCTTTTTTAATTTTTCCAACTATATAAAATTTTTCAAGTTTCCGTGTTTCAAAAATAAATGAATAATGCAAATTACGTAGAAGATTGTTAAAATATGAAATAGGTTCCTTTTATTACAATTTTATACATTGTTTAAATACAGAGACGGTTTTTCAGAAATATTGTGGTCCACCTTCCAAAACTGTTCATTGCATAAAAAATTGTGTCGCGCTCGTCAACCTAACCGTTCGGAATTATCCGTGGTTTTCTTCGAACCTTGCCGTAAATACGGGTTAATATCACTTAGAAAGACCCCCACGGAGGACACTGCAATCGCTGGCTTATATCCCTAGCGCAGATAATCGGCTGTAACAAATAACCAACCAAACATAAAAAATGTGGTAATAATTCTTTCAAGTATTAAAGGGTTTTTGAGCGTAAACCTCACATTTACGAGATATTTCTATTGAAGTTATATAAAGTTCATAATTTCAGTCAATTAAAGATGGGAATACCTGTCCTTAAAAGTGGAATTTTAATTCAAGACTTGTTTATAAGACAATTACATCTTTTATTTACATTTTACTAAATCTATGTTAAGGAGAATTGATTGTGAAATGTTTCTATAGGGAATAAATAAAAAGCGTAACGCCGGGAATGGTGGCGTGTTCCTGTAATCCAGCGTCTTGGAGGCTGGAGCTGTCCTCTGTTACCCCATGCTGATCAGGTGTCCATACTAAGCACGATGTCGATATGGTGGAATCGGGGGAGCTCGAAATCACCAGGTCGACTAAGGAAGAGTGTACCGGCCCAGGGCGTAAACGCAGCAGGCAAAAGTTCTCGCACTGTGTAGTAGTAGGATCGCGCTTGAGAATGGGTGATAGAAGGCATCCTAACCAAAATAGCCGGACGCAGCTCTTTTTTAATTTTTCCAACTATATAAAATTTTTCCAGTTTCCGTGTTTCAAAAATAAATGAATAATGCAAATTACGTAGAAGATTGTTAAAATATGAAATAGGTTCCTTTTATTACAATTTTATACATTGTTTAAATACAGAGACGGTTTTTCAGAAATATTGTGGTCCACCTTCCAAAACTGTTCATTGCATAAAAAAATTGTGTCGCGCTCGTCAACCTAACCGTTCGGAATTATCCGTGGTTTTCTTGGAACCTTGCCGTAAATACGGGTTAGTATCACTTAGAAAGACCCCCACGGAGGACACTGCAATCGCCGGCTTATATCCCTGGCGCAGATAATCGGCCGTAACAAATAACCAACCAAACATAAAAAATGTGGTAATAATTCTTTCAAGTATTAAAGAGTTTTTGAGCGTAAACCTCTCATTTACGAGATATTTCTATTGAAGTTATATAAAGTTCATAATTTCAGTCAATTAAAGATGGGAATACCTGTCCTTAAAAGTGGAATTTTAATTCAAGACTTGTTTATAAGACAATTACATCTTTTATTTACATTTTACTAAATCTATGTTAAGGAGAATTGATTGTGAAATGTTTCTATAGGGAATAAATAAAAAGCGTAACGCCGGGAATGGTGGCGTGTTCCTGTAATCCAGCGTCTTGGAGGCTGGGGCTGTCGGACGGTTTGAGGTCGGGGATTCTGTCCTCTGTTACCCCATGCTGATCATGTGTCCATACTAAGCACGATGTCGATATGGTGGAATCGGGGGAGCTCGAAATCACCAGGTCGACTAAGGAAAAGCGTACCGGCCCAGGGCGGAAACGCAGCAGGCAAAAGTTCTCGCACTGTGTAGTAGTAGGATCGCGCTTGAGAATGGGTGATAGAAGGCATCCTAACCAAAATAGCCGGACGCAGCTCTTTTTTAATTTTTCCAACTATATAAAATTTTTCAAGTTTCCGTGTTTCAAAAATAAATGAATAATGCAAATTACGTAGAAGATTGTTAAAATATGAAATAGGTTCCTTTTATTACAATTTTATACATTGTTTAAATACAGAGACGGTTTTTCAGAAATATTGTGGTCCACCTTCCAAAACTGTTCATTGCATAAAAAAATTGTGTCGCGCTCGTCAACCTAACCGTTCGGAATTATCCGTGGTTTTCTTGGAACCTTGCCGTAAATACGGGTTAGTATCACTTAGAAAGACCCCCACGGAGGACACTGCAATCGCCGGCTTATATCCCTGGCGCAGATAATCGGCCGTAACAAATAACCAACCAAACATAAAAAATGTGGTAATAATTCTTTCAAGTATTAAAGAGTTTTTGAGCGTAAACCTCTCATTTACGAGATATTTCTATTGAAGTTATATAAAGTTCATAATTTCAGTCAATTAAAGATGGGAATACCTGTCCTTAAAAGTGGAATTTTAATTCAAGACTTGTTTATAAGACAATTACATCTTTTATTTACATTTTACTAAATCTATGTTAAGGAGAATTGATTGTGAAATGTTTCTATAGGGAATAAATAAAAAGCGTAACGCCGGGAATGGTGGCGTGTTCCTGTAATCCAGCGTCTTGGAGGCTGGGGCTGTCGGACGGTTTGAGGTCGGGGATTCTGTCCTCTGTTACCCCATGCTGATCATGTGTCCATACTAAGCACGATGTCGATATGGTGGAATCGGGGGAGCTCGAAATCACCAGGTCGACTAAGGAAAAGCGTACCGGCCCAGGGCGGAAACGCAGCAGGCAAAAGTTCTCGCACTGTGTAGTAGTAGGATCGCGCTTGAGAATGGGTGATAGAAGGCATCCTAACCAAAATAGCCGGACGCAGCTCTTTTTTAATTTTTCCAACTATATAAAATTTTTCAAGTTTCCGTGTTTCAAAAATAAATGAATAATGCAAATTACGTAGAAGATTGTTAAAATATGAAATAGGTTCCTTTTATTACAATTTTATACATTGTTTAAATACAGAGACGGTTTTTCAGAAATATTGTAGTCCACCTTCCAAAACTGTTCATTGCATAAAAAAATTGTGTCGCGCTCGTCAACCTAACCGTTCGGAATTATCCGTGGTTTTCTTGGAACCTTGCCGTAAATACGGGTTAGTATCACTTAGAAAGACCCCCACGGAGGACACTGCAATCGCCGGCTTATATCCCTGGCGCAGATAATCGGCCGTAACAAATAACCAACCAAACATAAAAAATGTGGTAATAATTCTTTCAAGTATTAAAGAGTTTTTGAGCGTAAACCTCTCATTTACGAGATATTTCTATTGAAGTTATATAAAGTTCATAATTTCAATCAATTAAAGATGGGAATACCTGTCCTTAAAAGTGGAATTTTAATTCAAGACTTGTTTATAAGACAATTACATCTTTTATTTACATTTTACTAAATCTATGTTAAGGAGAATTGATTGTGAAATGTTTCTATAGGGAATAAATAAAAAGCGTAACGCCGGGAATGGTGGCGTGTTCCTGTAATCCAGCGTCTTGGAGGCTGGAGCTGTCCTCTGTTACCCCATGTTGATCAGGTGTCCATACTAAGCACGATGTCGATATGGTGGAATCGGGGGAGCTCGAAATCACCAGGTCGACTAAGGAAGAGTGTACCGGCCCAGGGCGGAAACGCAGCAGGCAAAAGTTCTCGCACTGTGTAGTAGTAGGATCGCGCTTGAGAATGGGTGATAGAAGGCATCCTAACCAAAATAGCCGGACGCAGCTCTTTTTTAATTTTTCCAACTATATAAAATTTTTCAAGTTTCCGTGTTTCAAAAATAAATGAATAATGCAAATTACGTAGAAGATTGTTAAAATATGAAATAGGTTCCTTTTATTACAATTTTATACATTGTTTAAATACAGAGACGGTTTTTCAGAAATATTGTGGTCCACCTTCCAAAACTGTTCATTGCATAAAAAAATTGTGTCGCGCTCGTCAACCTAACCGTTCGGAATTATCCGTGGTTTTCTTGTAACATTGCCGTAAATACGGGTTAGTATCACTTAGAAAGACCCCCACGGAGGACACTGCAATCGCCGGCTTATATCCCTAGCGCAGATAATCGGCCGTAACATATAACCAACCAAACATAAAAAATGTGGTAATAATTCTTTCAAATATTAAAGAGTTTTTGAGCGTAAACCTCTCATTTACGAGATATTTCTATTGAAGTTATATAAAGTTCATAATTTCAGTCAATTAAAGATGGGAATACCTGTCCTTAAAAGTGGAATTTTAATTCAAGACTTGTTTATAAGACAATTACATCTTTTATTTACATTTTACTAAATCTATGTTAAGGAGAATTGATTGTGAAATGTTTCTATAGGGAATAAATAAAAAGCGTAACGCCGGGAATGGTGGCGTGTTCCTGTAATCCAGCGTCTTGGAGGCTGGAGCTGTCCTCTGTTACCCCATGCTGATCAGGTGTCCATACTAAGCACGATGTCGATATGGTGGAATCGGGGGAGCTCGAAATCACCAGGTCGACTAAGGAAGAGTGTACCGGCCCAGGGCGTAAACGCAGCAGGCAAAAGTTCTCGCACTGTGTAGTAGTAGGATCGCGCTTGAGAATGGGTGATAGAAGGCATCCTAACCAAAATAGCCGGACGCAGCTCTTTTTTAATTTTTCCAACTATATAAAATTTTTCCAGTTTCCGTGTTTCAAAAATAAATGAATAATGCAAATTACGTAGAAGATTGTTAAAATATGAAATAGGTTCCTTTTATTACAATTTTATACATTGTTTAAATACAGAGACGGTTTTTCAGAAATATTGTGGTCCACCTTCCAAAACTGTTCATTGCATAAAAAAATTGTGTCGCGCTCGTCAACCTAACCGTTCGGAATTATCCGTGGTTTTCTTGGAACCTTGCCGTAAATACGGGTTAGTATCACTTAGAAAGACCCCCACGGAGGACACTGCAATCGCCGGCTTATATCCCTGGCGCAGATAATCGGCCGTAACAAATAACCAACCAAACATAAAAAATGTGGTAATAATTCTTTCAAGTATTAAAGAGTTTTTGAGCGTAAACCTCTCATTTACGAGATATTTCTATTGAAGTTATATAAAGTTCATAATTTCAGTCAATTAAAGATGGGAATACCTGTCCTTAAAAGTGGAATTTTAATTCAAGACTTGTTTATAAGACAATTACATCTTTTATTTACATTTTACTAAATCTATGTTAAGGAGAATTGATTGTGAAATGTTTCTATAGGGAATAAATAAAAAGCGTAACGCCGGGAATGGTGGCGTGTTCCTGTAATCCAGCGTCTTGGAGGCTGGGGCTGTCGGACGGTTTGAGGTCGGGGATTCTGTCCTCTGTTACCCCATGCTGATCATGTGTCCATACTAAGCACGATGTCGATATGGTGGAATCGGGGGAGCTCGAAATCACCAGGTCGACTAAGGAAAAGCGTACCGGCCCAGGGCGGAAACGCAGCAGGCAAAAGTTCTCGCACTGTGTAGTAGTAGGATCGCGCTTGAGAATGGGTGATAGAAGGCATCCTAACCAAAATAGCCGGACGCAGCTCTTTTTTAATTTTTCCAACTATATAAAATTTTTCAAGTTTCCGTGTTTCAAAAATAAATGAATAATGCAAATTACGTAGAAGATTGTTAAAATATGAAATAGGTTCCTTTTATTACAATTTTATACATTGTTTAAATACAGAGACGGTTTTTCAGAAATATTGTAGTCCACCTTCCAAAACTGTTCATTGCATAAAAAAATTGTGTCGCGCTCGTCAACCTAACCGTTCGGAATTATCCGTGGTTTTCTTGGAACCTTGCCGTAAATACGGGTTAGTATCACTTAGAAAGACCCCCACGGAGGACACTGCAATCGCCGGCTTATATCCCTGGCGCAGATAATCGGCCGTAACAAATAACCAACCAAACATAAAAAATGTGGTAATAATTCTTTCAAGTATTAAAGAGTTTTTGAGCGTAAACCTCTCATTTACGAGATATTTCTATTGAAGTTATATAAAGTTCATAATTTCAATCAATTAAAGATGGGAATACCTGTCCTTAAAAGTGGAATTTTAATTCAAGACTTGTTTATAAGACAATTACATCTTTTATTTACATTTTACTAAATCTATGTTAAGGAGAATTGATTGTGAAATGTTTCTATAGGGAATAAATAAAAAGCGTAACGCCGGGAATGGTGGCGTGTTCCTGTAATCCAGCGTCTTGGAGGCTGGAGCTGTCCTCTGTTACCCCATGTTGATCAGGTGTCCATACTAAGCACGATGTCGATATGGTGGAATCGGGGGAGCTCGAAATCACCAGGTCGACTAAGGAAGAGTGTACCGGCCCAGGGCGGAAACGCAGCAGGCAAAAGTTCTCGCACTGTGTAGTAGTAGGATCGCGCTTGAGAATGGGTGATAGAAGGCATCCTAACCAAAATAGCCGGACGCAGCTCTTTTTTAATTTTTCCAACTATATAAAATTTTTCAAGTTTCCGTGTTTCAAAAATAAATGAATAATGCAAATTACGTAGAAGATTGTTAAAATATGAAATAGGTTCCTTTTATTACAATTTTATACATTGTTTAAATACAGAGACGGTTTTTCAGAAATATTGTGGTCCACCTTCCAAAACTGTTCATTGCATAAAAAAATTGTGTCGCGCTCGTCAACCTAACCGTTCGGAATTATCCGTGGTTTTCTTGTAACATTGCCGTAAATACGGGTTAGTATCACTTAGAAAGACCCCCACGGAGGACACTGCAATCGCCGGCTTATATCCCTAGCGCAGATAATCGGCCGTAACATATAACCAACCAAACATAAAAAATGTGGTAATAATTCTTTCAAATATTAAAGAGTTTTTGAGCGTAAACCTCTCATTTACGAGATATTTCTATTGAAGTTATATAAAGTTCATAATTTCAGTCAATTAAAGATGGGAATACCTGTCCTTAAAAGTGGAATTTTAATTCAAGACTTGTTTATAAGACAATTACATCATTTATTTACATTTTACTAAATCTATGTTAAGGAGAATTGATTGTGAAATGTTTCTATAGGGAATAAATAAAAAGCGTAACGCCGGGAATGGTGGCGTGTTCCTGTAATCCAGCGTCTTGGAGGCTGGGGCTGTCGGACGGTTTGAGGTCGGGGATTCTGTCCTCTGTTACCCCATGCTGATCATGTGTCCATACTAAGCACGATGTCGATATGGTGGAATCGGGGGAGCTCGAAATCAACAGGTCGACTAAGGAAGAGTGTACCGGCCCAGGGCGGAAACGCAGCAGGCAAAAGTTCTCGCACTGTGTAGTAGTAGGAACGCGCTTGAGAATGGGTGATAGAAGGCATCCTAACCAAAATAGCCGGACGCAGCTCTTTTTTAATTTTTCCAACTATATAAAATTTTTCAAGTTTCCGTGTTTCAAAAATAAATGAATAATGCAAATTACGTAGAAGATTGTTAAAATATGAAATAGGTTCCTTTTATTACAATTTTATACATTGTTTAAATACAGAGACGGTTTTTCAGAAATATTGTGGTCCACCTTCCAAAACTGTTCATTGCATAAAAAATTGTGTCGCGCTCGTCAACCTAACCGTTCGGAATTATCCGTGGTTTTCTTCGAACCTTGCCGTAAATACGAGTTAATATCACTTAGAAAGACCCCCACGGAGGACACTGCAATCGCTGGCTTATATCCCTAGCGCAGATAATCGGCTGTAACAAAAAACCAACCAAACATAAAAAATGTGGTAATAATTCTTTCAAGTATTAAAGGGTTTTTGAGCGTAAACCTCACATTTACGAGATATTTCTATTGAAGTTATATAAAGTTCATAATTTCAGTCAATTAAAGATGGGAATACCTGTCCTTAAAAGTGGAATTTTAATTCAAGACTTGTTTATAAGACAATTACATCTTTTATTTACATTTTACTAAATCTATGTTAAGGAGAATTGATTGTGAAATGTTTCTATAGGGAATAAATAAAAAGCGTAACGCCGGGAATGGTGGCGTGTTCCTGTAATCCAACGTCTTGGAGGCTGGGGCTGTCGGACGGTTTGAGGTCGGGGATTCTGTCCTCTGTTACCCCATGCTGATCATGTGTCCATACTAAGCACGATGTCGATATGGTGGAATCGGGGGAGCTCGAAATCACCAGGTCGACTAAGGAAAAGTGTACCGGCCCAGGGCGGAAACGCAGCAGGCAAAAGTTCTCGCACTGTGTAGTAGTAGGATCGCGCTTGAGAATGGGTGATAGAAGGCATCCTAACCAAAATAGCCGGACGCAGCTCTTTTTTAATTTTTCCAACTATATAAAATTTTTCAAGTTTCCGTGTTTCAAAAATAAATGAATAATGCAAATTACGTAGAAGATTGTTAAAATACTAAATAGGTTCCTTTTATTACAATTTTATACATTGTTTAAATACAGAGACGGTTTTTCAGAAATATTGTAGTCCACCTTCCAAAACTGTTCATTGCATAAAAAAATTGTGTCGCGCTCGTCAACCTAACCGTTCGGAATTATCCGTGGTTTTCTTGGAACCTTGCCGTAAATACGGGTTAGTATCACTTAGAAACACCCCCACGGAGGACACTGCAATCGCCGGCTTATATCCCTGGCGCAGATAATCGGCCGTAACAAATAACCAACCAAACATAAAAAATGTGGTAATAATTCTTTCAAGTATTAAAGAGTTTTTGAGCGTAAACCTCTCATTTACGAGATATTTCTATTGAAGTTATATAAAGTTCATAATTTCAATCAATTAAAGATGGGAATACCTGTCCTTAAAAGTGGAATTTTAATTCAAGACTTGTTTATAAGACAATTACATCTTTTATTTACATTTTACTAAATCTATGTTAAGGAGAATTGATTGTGAAATGTTTCTATAGGGAATAAATAAAAAGCGTAACGCCGGGAATGGTGGCGTGTTCCTGTAATCCAGCGTCTTGGAGGCTGGAGCTGTCCTCTGTTACCCCATGTTGATCAGGTGTCCATACTAAGCACGATGTCGATATGGTGGAATCGGGGGAGCTCGAAATCACCAGGTCGACTAAGGAAGAGTGTACCGGCCCAGGGCGGAAACGCAGCAGGCAAAAGTTCTCGCACTGTGTAGTAGTAGGATCGCGCTTGAGAATGGGTGATAGAAGGCATCCTAACCAAAATAGCCGGACGCAGCTCTTTTTTAATTTTTCCAACTATATAAAATTTTTCAAGTTTCCGTGTTTCAAAAATAAATGAATAATGCAAATTACGTAGAAGATTGTTAAAATATGAAATAGGTTCCTTTTATTACAATTTTATACATTGTTTAAATACAGAGACGGTTTTTCAGAAATATTGTGGTCCACCTTCCAAAACTGTTCATTGCATAAAAAATTGTGTCGCGCTCGTCAACCTAACCGTTCGGAATTATCCGTGGTTTTTTTCGAACCTTGCCGTAAATACGGGTTAATATCACTTAGAAAGACCCCCACGGAGGACACTGCAATCGCTGGCTTATATCCCTAGCGCAGATAATCGGCTGTAACAAATAACCAACCAAACATAAAAAATGTGGTAATAATTCTTTCAAGTATTAAAGGGTTTTTGAGCGTAAACCTCACATTTACGAGATATTTCTATTGAAGTTATATAAAGTTCATAATTTCAGTCAATTAAAGATGGGAATACCTGTCCTTAAAAGTGGAATTTTAATTCAAGACTTGTTTATAAGACAATTACATCTTTTATTTACATTTTACTAAATCTATGTTAAGGAGAATTGATTGTGAAATGTTTCTATAGGGAATAAATAAAAAGCGTAACGCCGGGAATGGTGGCGTGTTCCTGTAATCCAGCGTCTTGGAGGCTGGAGCTGTCCTCTGTTACCCCATGCTGATCAGGTGTCCATACTAAGCACGATGTCGATATGGTGGAATCGGGGGAGCTCGAAATCACCAGGTCGACTAAGGAAGAGTGTACCGGCCCAGGGCGGAAACGCAGCAGGCAAAAGTTCTCGCACTGTGTAGTAGTAGGATCGCGCTTGAGAATGGGTGATAGAAGGCATCCTAACCAAAATAGCCGGACGCAGCTCTTTTTTAATTTTTCCAACTATATAAAATTTTTCCAGTTTCCGTGTTTCAAAAATAAATGAATAATGCAAATTACGTAGAAGATTGTTAAAATATGAAATAGGTTCCTTTTATTACAATTTTATACATTGTTTAAATACAGAGACGGTTTTTCAGAAATATTGTGGTCCACCTTCCAAAACTGTTCATTGCATAAAAAAATTGTGTCGCGCTCGTCAACCTAACCGTTCGGAATTATCCGTGGTTTTCTTGGAACCTTGCCGTAAATACGGGTTAGTATCACTTAGAAAGACCCCCACGGAGGACACTGCAATCGCCGGCTTATATCCCTGGCGCAGATAATCGGCCGTAACAAATAACCAACCAAACATAAAAAATGTGGTAATAATTCTTTCAAGTATTAAAGAGTTTTTGAGCGTAAACCTCTCATTTACGAGATATTTCTATTGAAGTTATATAAAGTTCATAATTTCAGTCAATTAAAGATGGGAATACCTGTCCTTAAAAGTGGAATTTTAATTCAAGACTTGTTTATAAGACAATTACATCTTTTATTTACATTTTACTAAATCTATGTTAAGGAGAATTGATTGTGAAATGTTTCTATAGGGAATAAATAAAAAGCGTAACGCCGGGAATGGTGGCGTGTTCCTGTAATCCAGCGTCTTGGAGGCTGGGGCTGTCGGACGGTTTGAGGTCGGGGATTCTGTCCTCTGTTACCCCATGCTGATCATGTGTCCATACTAAGCACGATGTCGATATGGTGGAATCGGGGGAGCTCGAAATCACCAGGTCGACTAAGGAAGAGTGTACCGGCCCAGGGCGGAAACGCAGCAGGCAAAAGTTCTCGCACTGTGTAGTAGTAGGATCGCGCTTGAGAATGGGTGATAGAAGGCATCCTAACCAAAATAGCCGGACGCAGCTCTTTTTTAATTTTTCCAACTATATAAAATTTTTCAAGTTTCCGTGTTTCAAAAATAAATGAATAATGCAAATTACGTAGAAGATTGTTAAAATATGAAATAGGTTCCTTTTATTACAATTTTATACATTGTTTAAATACAGAGACGGTTTTTCAGAAATATTGTGGTCCACCTTCCAAAACTGTTCATTGCATAAAAAAATTGTGTCGCGCTCGTCAACCTAACCGTTCGGAATTATCCGTGGTTTTCTTGGAACCTTGCCGTAAATACGGGTTAGTATCACTTAGAAAGACCCCCACGGAGGACACTGCAATCGCCGGCTTATATCCCTAGCGCAGATAATCGGCCGTAACAAATAACCAACCAAACATAAAAAATGTGGTAATAATTCTTTCAAATATTAAAGAGTTTTTGAGCGTAAACCTCTCATTTACGAGATATTTCTATTGAAGTTATATAAAGTTCATAATTTCAGTCAATTAAAGATGGGAATACCTGTCCTTAAAAGTGGAATTTTAATTCAAGACTTGTTTATAAGACAATTACATCATTTATTTACATTTTACTAAATCTATGTTAAGGAGAATTGATTGTGAAATGTTTCTATAGGGAATAAATAAAAAGCGTAACGCCGGGAATGGTGGCGTGTTCCTGTAATCCAGCGTCTTGGAGGCTGGGGCTGTCGGACGGTTTGAGGTCGGGGATTCTGTCCTCTGTTACCCCATGCTGATCATGTGTCCATACTAAGCACGATGTCGATATGGTGGAATCGGGGGAGCTCGAAATCAACAGGTCGACTAAGGAAGAGTGTACCGGCCCAGGGCGGAAACGCAGCAGGCAAAAGTTCTCGCACTGTGTAGTAGTAGGATCGCGCTTGAGAATGGGTGATAGAAGGCATCCTAACCAAAATAGCCGGACGCAGCTCTTTTTTAATTTTTCCAACTATATAAAATTTTTCAAGTTTCCGTGTTTCAAAAATAAATGAATAATGCAAATTACGTAGAAGATTGTTAAAATATGAAATAGGTTCCTTTTATTACAATTTTATACATTGTTTAAATACAGAGACGGTTTTTCAGAAATATTGTGGTCCACCTTCCAAAACTGTTCATTGCATAAAAAAATTGTGTCGCGCTCGTCAACCTAACCGTTCGGAATTATCCGTGGTTTTCTTGGAACCTTGACGTAAATACGGGTTAGTATCACTTAGAAAGACCCCCACGGAGGACACTGCAATCGCCGGCTTATATCCCTAGCGCAGATAATCGGCCGTAACAAATAACCAACCAAACATAAAAAATGTGGTAATAATTCTTTCAAATATTAAAGAGTTTTTGAGCGTAAACCTCTCATTTACGAGATATTTCTATTGAAGTTATATAAAGTTCATAATTTCAGTCAATTAAAGATGGGAATACCTGTCCTTAAAAGTGGAATTTTAATTCAAGACTTGTTTATAAGACAATTACATCATTTATTTACATTTTACTAAATCTATGTTAAGGAGAATTGATTGTGAAATGTTTCTATAGGGAATAAATAAAAAGCGTAACGCCGGGAATGGTGGCGTGTTCCTGTAATCCAGCGTCTTGGAGGCTGGGGCTGTCGGACGGTTTGAGGTCGGGGATTCTGTCCTCTGTTACCCCATGCTGATCATGTGTCCATACTAAGCACGATGTCGATATGGTGGAATCGGGGGAGCTCGAAATCACCAGGTCGACTAAGGAAGAGTGTACCGGCCCAGGGCGGAAACGCAGCAGGCAAAAGTTCTCGCACTGTGTAGTAGTAGGATCGCGCTTGAGAATGGGTGATAGAAGGCATCCTAACCAAAATAGCCGGACGCAGCTCTTTTTTAATTTTTCCAACTATATAAAATTTTTCCAGTTTCCGTGTTTCAAAAATAAATGAATAATGCAAATTACGTAGAAGATTGTTAAAATATGAAATAGGTTCCTTTTATTACAATTTTATACATTGTTTAAATACAGAGACGGTTTTTCAGAAATATTGTGGTCCACCTTCCAAAACTGTTCATTGCATAAAAAAATTGTGTCGCGCTCGTCAACCTAACCGTTCGGAATTATCCGTGGTTTTCTTCGAACCTTGCCGTAAATACGGGTTAGTATCACTTAGAAAGACCCCCACGGAGGACACTGCAATCGCCGACTTATATCCCTAGCGCAGATAAACGGCCGTAACAAATAACCAACTAAACATAATAAATGTGGTAATAATTCTTTCAAGTATTAAAGAGTTTTTGAGCGTAAACCTCTCATTTACGAGATATTTCTATTGAAGTTATATAAAGTTCATAATTTCAGTCAATTAAAGATGGGAATACCTGTCCTTAAAAGTGGAATTTTAATTCAAGACTTGTTTATAAGACAATTACATCTTTTATTTACATTTTACTAAATCTATGTTAAGGAGAATTGATTGTGAAATGTTTCTATAGGGAATAAATAAAAAGCGTAACGCCGGGAATGGTGGCGTGTTCCTGTAATCCAGCGTCTTGGAGGCTGGAGCTGTCCTCTGTTACCCCATGCTGATCAGGTGTCCATACTAAGCACGATGTCGATATGGTGGAATCGGGGGAGCTCGAAATCACCAGGTCGACTAAGGAAGAGTGTACCGGCCCAGGGCGGAAACGCAGCAGGCAAAAGTTCTCGCACTGTGTAGTAGTAGGATCGCGCTTGAGAATGGGTGATAGAAGGCATCCTAACCAAAATAGCCGGACGCAGCTCTTTTTTAATTTTTCCAACTATATAAAATTTTTCCAGTTTCCGTGTTTCAAAAATAAATGAATAATGCAAATTACGTAGAAGATTGTTAAAATATGAAATAGGTTCCTTTTATTACAATTTTATACATTGTTTAAATACAGAGACGGTTTTTCAGAAATATTGTGGTCCACCTTCCAAAACTGTTCATTGCATAAAAAAATTGTGTCGCGCTCGTCAACCTAACCGTTCGGAATTATCCGTGGTTTTCTTGGAACCTTGCCGTAAATACGGGTTAGTATCACTTAGAAAGACCCCCACGGAGGACACTGCAATCGCCGGCTTATATCCCTGGCGCAGATAATCGGCCGTAACAAATAACCAACCAAACATAAAAAATGTGGTAATAATTCTTTCAAGTATTAAAGAGTTTTTGAGCGTAAACCTCTCATTTACGAGATATTTCTATTGAAGTTATATAAAGTTCATAATTTCAGTCAATTAAAGATGGGAATACCTGTCCTTAAAAGTGGAATTTTAATTCAAGACTTGTTTATAAGACAATTACATCTTTTATTTACATTTTACTAAATCTATGTTAAGGAGAATTGATTGTGAAATGTTTCTATAGGGAATAAATAAAAAGCGTAACGCCGGGAATGGTGGCGTGTTCCTGTAATCCAGCGTCTTGGAGGCTGGGGCTGTCGGACGGTTTGAGGTCGGGGATTCTGTCCTCTGTTACCCCATGCTGATCATGTGTCCATACTAAGCACGATGTCGATATGGTGGAATCGGGGGAGCTCGAAATCACCAGGTCGACTAAGGAAGAGTGTACCGGCCCAGGGCGGAAACGCAGCAGGCAAAAGTTCTCGCACTGTGTAGTAGTAGGATCGCGCTTGAGAATGGGTGATAGAAGGCATCCTAACCAAAATAGCCGGACGCAGCTCTTTTTTAATTTTTCCAACTATATAAAATTTTTCAAGTTTCCGTGTTTCAAAAATAAATGAATAATGCAAATTACGTAGAAGATTGTTAAAATATGAAATAGGTTCCTTTTATTACAATTTTATACATTGTTTAAATACAGAGACGGTTTTTCAGAAATATTGTGGTCCACCTTCCAAAACTGTTCATTGCATAAAAAAATTGTGTCGCGCTCGTCAACCTAACCGTTCGGAATTATCCGTGGTTTTCTTGGAACCTTGCCGTAAATACGGGTTAGTATCACTTAGAAAGACCCCCACGGAGGACACTGCAATCGCCGGCTTATATCCCTAGCGCAGATAATCGGCCGTAACAAATAACCAACCAAACATAAAAAATGTGGTAATAATTCTTTCAAATATTAAAGAGTTTTTGAGCGTAAACCTCTCATTTACGAGATATTTCTATTGAAGTTATATAAAGTTCATAATTTCAGTCAATTAAAGATGGGAATACCTGTCCTTAAAAGTGGAATTTTAATTCAAGACTTGTTTATAAGACAATTACATCATTTATTTACATTTTACTAAATCTATGTTAAGGAGAATTGATTGTGAAATGTTTCTATAGGGAATAAATAAAAAGCGTAACGCCGGGAATGGTGGCGTGTTCCTGTAATCCAGCGTCTTGGAGGCTGGGGCTGTCGGACGGTTTGAGGTCGGGGATTCTGTCCTCTGTTACCCCATGCTGATCATGTGTCCATACTAAGCACGATGTCGATATGGTGGAATCGGGGGAGCTCGAAATCAACAGGTCGACTAAGGAAGAGTGTACCGGCCCAGGGCGGAAACGCAGCAGGCAAAAGTTCTCGCACTGTGTAGTAGTAGGATCGCGCTTGAGAATGGGTGATAGAAGGCATCCTAACCAAAATAGCCGGACGCAGCTCTTTTTTAATTTTTCCAACTATATAAAATTTTTCAAGTTTCCGTGTTTCAAAAATAAATGAATAATGCAAATTACGTAGAAGATTGTTAAAATATGAAATAGGTTCCTTTTATTACAATTTTATACATTGTTTAAATACAGAGACGGTTTTTCAGAAATATTGTGGTCCACCTTCCAAAACTGTTCATTGCATAAAAAAATTGTGTCGCGCTCGTCAACCTAACCGTTCGGAATTATCCGTGGTTTTCTTGGAACCTTGACGTAAATACGGGTTAGTATCACTTAGAAAGACCCCCACGGAGGACACTGCAATCGCCGGCTTATATCCCTAGCGCAGATAATCGGCCGTAACAAATAACCAACCAAACATAAAAAATGTGGTAATAATTCTTTCAAATATTAAAGAGTTTTTGAGCGTAAACCTCTCATTTACGAGATATTTCTATTGAAGTTATATAAAGTTCATAATTTCAGTCAATTAAAGATGGGAATACCTGTCCTTAAAAGTGGAATTTTAATTCAAGACTTGTTTATAAGACAATTACATCATTTATTTACATTTTACTAAATCTATGTTAAGGAGAATTGATTGTGAAATGTTTCTATAGGGAATAAATAAAAAGCGTAACGCCGGGAATGGTGGCGTGTTCCTGTAATCCAGCGTCTTGGAGGCTGGGGCTGTCGGACGGTTTGAGGTCGGGGATTCTGTCCTCTGTTACCCCATGCTGATCATGTGTCCATACTAAGCACGATGTCGATATGGTGGAATCGGGGGAGCTCGAAATCAACAGGTCGACTAAGGAAGAGTGTACCGGCCCAGGGCGGAAACGCAGCAGGCAAAAGTTCTCGCACTGTGTAGTAGTAGGATCGCGCTTGAGAATGGGTGATAGAAGGCATCCTAACCAAAATAGCCGGACGCAGCTCTTTTTTAATTTTTCCAACTATATAAAATTTTTCAAGTTTCCGTGTTTCAAAAATAAATGAATAATGCAAATTACGTAGAAGATTGTTAAAATATGAAATAGGTTCCTTTTATTACAATTTTATACATTGTTTAAATACAGAGACGGTTTTTCAGAAATATTGTGGTCCACCTTCCAAAACTGTTCATTGCATAAAAAAATTGTGTCGCGCTCGTCAACCTAACCGTTCGGAATTATCCGTGGTTTTCTTGGAACCTTGACGTAAATACGGGTTAGTATCACTTAGAAAGACCCCCACGGAGGACACTGCAATCGCCGGCTTATATCCCTAGCGCAGATAATCGGCCGTAACAAATAACCAACCAAACATAAAAAATGTGGTAATAATTCTTTCAAGTATTAAAGAGTTTTTGAGCGTAAACCTCTCATTTACGAGATATTTCTATTGAAGTTATATAAAGTTCATAATTTCAGTCAATTAAAGATGGGAATACCTGTCCTTAAAAGTGGAATTTTAATTCAAGACTTGTTTATAAGACAATTACATCATTTATTTACATTTTACTAAATCTATGTTAAGGAGAATTGATTGTGAAATGTTTCTATAGGGAATAAATAAAAAGCGTAACGCCGGGAATGGTGGCGTGTTCCTGTAATCCAGCGTCTTGGAGGCTGGGGCTGTCGGACGGTTTGAGGTCGGGGATTCTGTCCTCTGTTACCCCATGCTGATCATGTGTCCATACTAAGCACGATGTCGATATGGTGGAATCGGGGGAGCTCGAAATCAACAGGTCGACTAAGGAAGAGTGTACCGGCCCAGGGCGGAAACGCAGCAGGCAAAAGTTCTCGCACTGTGTAGTAGTAGGAACGCGCTTGAGAATGGGTGATAGAAGGCATCCTAACCAAAATAGCCGGACGCAGCTCTTTTTTAATTTTTCCAACTATATAAAATTTTTCAAGTTTCCGTGTTTCAAAAATAAATGAATAATGCAAATTACGTAGAAGATTGTTAAAATATGAAATAGGTTCCTTTTATTACAATTTTATACATTGTTTAAATACAGAGACGGTTTTTCAGAAATATTGTGGTCCACCTTCCAAAACTGTTCATTGCATAAAAAATTGTGTCGCGCTCGTCAACCTAACCGTTCGGAATTATCCGTGGTTTTCTTCGAACCTTGCCGTAAATACGAGTTAATATCACTTAGAAAGACCCCCACGGAGGACACTGCAATCGCTGGCTTATATCCCTAGCGCAGATAATCGGCTGTAACAAATAACCAACCAAACATAAAAAATGTGGTAATAATTCTTTCAAGTATTAAAGGGTTTTTGAGCGTAAACCTCACATTTACGAGATATTTCTATTGAAGTTATATAAAGTTCATAATTTCAGTCAATTAAAGATGGGAATACCTGTCCTTAAAAGTGGAATTTTAATTCAAGACTTGTTTATAAGACAATTACATCTTTTATTTACATTTTACTAAATCTATGTTAAGGAGAATTGATTGTGAAATGTTTCTATAGGGAATAAATAAAAAGCGTAACGCCGGGAATGGTGGCGTGTTCCTGTAATCCAGCGTCTTGGAGGCTGGGGCTGTCGGACGGTTTGAGGTCGGGGATTCTGTCCTCTGTTACCCCATGCTGATCATGTGTCCACACTAAGCACGATGTCGATATGGTGGAATCGGGGGAGCTCGAAATCACCAGGTCGACTAAGGAAAAGTGTACCGGCCCAGGGCGGAAACGCAGCAGGCAAAAGTTCTCGCACTGTGTAGTAGTAGGATCGCGCTTGAGAATGGGTGATAGAAGGCATCCTAACCAAAATAGCCGGACGCAGCTCTTTTTTAATTTTTCCAACTATATAAAATTTTTCAAGTTTCCGTGTTTCAAAAATAAATGAATAATGCAAATTACGTAGAAGATTGTTAAAATACTAAATAGGTTCCTTTTATTACAATTTTATACATTGTTTAAATACAGAGACGGTTTTTCAGAAATATTGTAGTCCACCTTCCAAAACTGTTCATTGCATAAAAAAATTGTGTCGCGCTCGTCAACCTAACCGTTCGGAATTATCCGTGGTTTTCTTGGAACCTTGCCGTAAATACGGGTTAGTATCACTTAGAAACACCCCCACGGAGGACACTGCAATCGCCGGCTTATATCCCTGGCGCAGATAATCGGCCGTAACAAATAACCAACCAAACATAAAAAATGTGGTAATAATTCTTTCAAGTATTAAAGAGTTTTTGAGCGTAAACCTCTCATTTACGAGATATTTCTATTGAAGTTATATAAAGTTCATAATTTCAATCAATTAAAGATGGGAATACCTGTCCTTAAAAGTGGAATTTTAATTCAAGACTTGTTTATAAGACAATTACATCTTTTATTTACATTTTACTAAATCTATGTTAAGGAGAATTGATTGTGAAATGTTTCTATAGGGAATAAATAAAAAGCGTAACGCCGGGAATGGTGGCGTGTTCCTGTAATCCAGCGTCTTGGAGGCTGGAGCTGTCCTCTGTTACCCCATGTTGATCAGGTGTCCATACTAAGCACGATGTCGATATGGTGGAATCGGGGGAGCTCGAAATCACCAGGTCGACTAAGGAAGAGTGTACCGGCCCAGGGCGGAAACGCAGCAGGCAAAAGTTCTCGCACTGTGTAGTAGTAGGATCGCGCTTGAGAATGGGTGATAGAAGGCATCCTAACCAAAATAGCCGGACGCAGCTCTTTTTTAATTTTTCCAACTATATAAAATTTTTCAAGTTTCCGTGTTTCAAAAATAAATGAATAATGCAAATTACGTAGAAGATTGTTAAAATATGAAATAGGTTCCTTTTATTACAATTTTATACATTGTTTAAATACAGAGACGGTTTTTCAGAAATATTGTGGTCCACCTTCCAAAACTGTTCATTGCATAAAAAAATTGTGTCGCGCTCGTCAACCTAACCGTTCGGAATTATCCGTGGTTTTCTTGTAACCTTGCCGTAAATACGGGTTAGTATCACTTAGAAAGACCCCCACGGAGGACACTGCAATCGCCGGCTTATATCCCTAGCGCAGATAATCGGCCGTAACAAATAACCAACCAAACATAAAAAATGTGGTAATAATTCTTTCAAGTATTAAAGAGTTTTTGAGCGTAAACTTCTCATTTACGAGATATTTCTATTGAAGTTATATAAAGTTCATAATTTCAGTCAATTAAAGATGGGAATACCTGTCCTTAAAAGTGGAATTTTAATTCAAGACTTGTTTATAAGACAATTACATCATTTATTTACATTTTACTAAATCTATGTTAAGGAGAATTGATTGTGAAATGTTTCTATAGGGAATAAATAAAAAGCGTAACGCCGGGAATGGTGGCGTGTTCCTGTAATCCAGCGTCTTGGAGGCTGGGGCTGTCGGACGGTTTGAGGTCGGGGATTCTGTCCTCTGTTACCCCATGCTGATCATGTGTCCATACTAAGCACGATGTCGATATGGTGGAATCGGGGGAGCTCGAAATCAACAGGTCGACTAAGGAAGAGTGTACCGGCCCAGGGCGGAAACGCAGCAGGCAAAAGTTCTCGCACTGTGTAGTAGTAGGATCGCGCTTGAGAATGGGTGATAGAAGGCATCCTAACCAAAATAGCCGGACGCAGCTCTTTTTTAATTTTTCCAACTATATAAAATTTTTCAAGTTTCCGTGTTTCAAAAATAAATGAATAATGCAAATTACGTAGAAGATTGTTAAAATATGAAATAGGTTCCTTTTATTACAATTTTATACATTGTTTAAATACAGAGACGGTTTTTCAGAAATATTGTGGTCCACCTTCCAAAACTGTTCATTGCATAAAAAAATTGTGTCGCGCTCGTCAACCTAACCGTTCGGAATTATCCGTGGTTTTCTTGGAACCTTGACGTAAATACGGGTTAGTATCACTTAAAAGACCCCCACGGAGGACACTGCAATCGCCGGCTTATATCCCTAGCGCAGATAATCGGCCGTAACAAATAACCAACCAAACATAAAAAATGTGGTAATAATTCTTTCAAGTATTAAAGAGTTTTTGAGCGTAAACCTCTCATTTACGAGATATTTCTATTGAAGTTATATAAAGTTCATAATTTCAGTCAATTAAAGATGGGAATACCTGTCCTTAAAAGTGGAATTTTAATTCAAGACTTGTTTATAAGACAATTACATCATTTATTTACATTTTACTAAATCTATGTTAAGGAGAATTGATTGTGAAATGTTTCTATAGGGAATAAATAAAAAGCGTAACGCCGGGAATGGTGGCGTGTTCCTGTAATCCAGCGTCTTGGAGGCTGGGGCTGTCGGACGGTTTGAGGTCGGGGATTCTGTCCTCTGTTACCCCATGCTGATCATGTGTCCATACTAAGCACGATGTCGATATGGTGGAATCGGGGGAGCTCGAAATCAACAGGTCGACTAAGGAAGAGTGTACCGGCCCAGGGCGGAAACGCAGCAGGCAAAAGTTCTCGCACTGTGTAGTAGTAGGAACGCGCTTGAGAATGGGTGATAGAAGGCATCCTAACCAAAATAGCCGGACGCAGCTCTTTTTTAATTTTTCCAACTATATAAAATTTTTCAAGTTTCCGTGTTTCAAAAATAAATGAATAATGCAAATTACGTAGAAGATTGTTAAAATATGAAATAGGTTCCTTTTATTACAATTTTATACATTGTTTAAATACAGAGACGGTTTTTCAGAAATATTGTGGTCCACCTTCCAAAACTGTTCATTGCATAAAAAATTGTGTCGCGCTCGTCAACCTAACCGTTCGGAATTATCCGTGGTTTTCTTCGAACCTTGCCGTAAATACGAGTTAATATCACTTAGAAAGACCCCCACGGAGGACACTGCAATCGCTGGCTTATATCCCTAGCGCAGATAATCGGCTGTAACAAATAACCAACCAAACATAAAAAATGTGGTAATAATTCTTTCAAGTATTAAAGGGTTTTTAGCGTAAACCTCACATTTACGAGATATTTCTATTGAAGTTATATAAAGTTCATAATTTCAGTCAATTAAAGATGGGAATACCTGTCCTTAAAAGTGGAATTTTAATTCAAGACTTGTTTATAAGACAATTACATCTTTTATTTACATTTTACTAAATCTATGTTAAGGAGAATTGATTGTGAAATGTTTCTATAGGGAATAAATAAAAAGCGTAACGCCGGGAATGGTGGCGTGTTCCTGTAATCCAGCGTCTTGGAGGCTGGAGCTGTCCTCTGTTACCCCATGCTGATCAGGTGTCCATACTAAGCACGATGTCGATATGGTGGAATCGGGGGAGCTCGAAATCACCAGGTCGACTAAGGAAGAGTGTACCGGCCCAGGGCGGAAACGCAGCAGGCAAAAGTTCTCGCACTGTGTAGTAGTAGGATCGCGCTTGAGAATGGGTGATAGAAGGCATCCTAACCAAAATAGCCGGACGCAGCTCTTTTTTAATTTTTCCAACTATATAAAATTTTTCCAGTTTCCGTGTTTCAAAAATAAATGAATAATGCAAATTACGTAGAAGATTGTTAAAATATGAAATAAGTTCCTTTTATTACAATTTTATACATTGTTTAAATACAGAGACGGTTTTTCAGAAATATTGTGGTCCACCTTCCAAAACTGTTCATTGCATAAAAAATTGTGTCGCGCTCGTCAACCTAACCGTTCGGAATTATCCGTGGTTTTCTTCGAACCTTGCCGTAAATACGGGTTAGTATCACTTAGAAAGACCCCCACGGAGGACACTCCAATCGCCGACTTATATCCCTAGCGCAGATAATCGGCCGTAACAAATAACCAACTAAACATAATAAATGTGGTAATAATTCTTTCAAGTATTAAAGAGTTTTTGAGCGTAAACCTCTCATTTACGAGATATTTCTATTGAAGTTATATAAAGTTCATAATTTCAGTCAATTAAAGATGGGAATACCTGTCCTTAAAAGTGGAATTTTAATTCAAGACTTGTTTATAAGACAATTACATCTTTTATTTACATTTTAGTAAATGTATGTTAAGGAGAATTGATTGTGAAATGTTTCTATAGGGAATAAATAAAAAGCGTAACGCCGGGAATGGTGGCGTGTTCCTGTAATCCAGCGTCTTGGAGGCTGGAGTTGTCGGACGGTTTGAGGTCGGGGGTTCTGTCCTCTGTTACCCCATGCTGATCATGTGTCCATACTAAGCACGATGTCGATATGGTGGAATCGGGGGAGCTCGAAATCACCAGGTCGACTAAGGAAGAATGTACCGGCCCAGGGCGGAAACGCAGCAGGCAAAAGTTCTCGCACTGTGTAGTAGTAGGATCGCGCTTGAGAATGGGTGATAGAACGCATCCTAACCAAAATAGCCGGACGCAGCTCTTTTTTAATTTTTCCAACTAGATAAAAATTTTCAAGTTTCCGTGTTTCAAAAATAAATGAATAATGCAAATTACGTAGAAGATTGTTAAAATATGAAATAGGTTCCTTTTATTACAATTTTATACATTGTTTAAATACAGAGACGGTTTTTCAGAAATATTGTGGTCCACCTTCCAAAACTGTTCATTGCATAAAAAAATTGTGTCGCGCTCGTCAACCTAACCGTTCGGAATTATCCGTGGTTTTCTTCGAACCTTGCCGTAAATACGGGTTAGTATCACTTAGAAAGACCCCCACGGAGGACACTGCAATCGCCGGCTTATATCCCTAGCGCAGATAATCGGCCGTAACAAATAACCAACCAAACATAAAAAAGTGGTAATAATTCTTTCAAGTATTAAAGGGTTTTTGAGCGTAAACCTCACATTTACGAGATATTTCTATTGAAGTTATATAAAGTTCATAATTTCAGTCAATTAAAGATGGGAATACCTGTCCTTAAAAGTGGAATTTTAATTCAAGACTTGTTTATAAGACAATTACATCTTTTATTTACATTTTACTAAATCTATGTTAAGGAGAATTGATTGTGAAATGTTTCTATAGGGAATAAATAAAAAGCGTAACGCCGGGAATGGTGGCGTGTTCCTGTAATCCAGCGTCTTGGAGGCTGGAGCTGTCCTCTGTTACCCCATGCTGATCAGGTGTCCATACTAAGCACGATGTCGATATGGTGGAATCGGGGGAGCTCGAAATCACCAGGTCGACTAAGGAAGAGTGTACCGGCCCAGGGCGGAAACGCAGCAGGCAAAAGTTCTCGCACTGTGTAGTAGTAGGATCGCGCTTGAGAATGGGTGATAGAAGGCATCCTAACCAAAATAGCCGGACGCAGCTCTTTTTTAATTTTTCCAACTATATAAAATTTTTCCAGTTTCCGTGTTTCAAAAATAAATGAATAATGCAAATTACGTAGAAGATTGTTAAAATATGAAATAGGTTCCTTTTATTACAATTTTATACATTGTTTAAATACAGAGACGGTTTTTCAGAAATATTGTGGTCCACCTTCCAAAACTGTTCATTGCATAAAAAAATTGTGTCGCGCTCGTCAACCTAACCGTTCGGAATTATCCGTGGTTTTCTTGGAACCTTGCCGTAAATACGGGTTAGTATCACTTAGAAAGACCCCCACGGAGGACACTGCAATCGCCGGCTTATATCCCTGGCGCAGATAATCGGCCGTAACAAATAACCAACCAAACATAAAAAATGTGGTAATAATTCTTTCAAGTATTAAAGAGTTTTTGAGCGTAAACCTCTCATTTACGAGATATTTCTATTGAAGTTATATAAAGTTCATAATTTCAGTCAATTAAAGATGGGAATACCTGTCCTTAAAAGTGGAATTTTAATTCAAGACTTGTTTATAAGACAATTACATCTTTTATTTACATTTTACTAAATCTATGTTAAGGAGAATTGATTGTGAAATGTTTCTATAGGGAATAAATAAAAAGCGTAACGCCGGGAATGGTGGCGTGTTCCTGTAATCCAGCGTCTTGGAGGCTGGGGCTGTCGGACGGTTTGAGGTCGGGGATTCTGTCCTCTGTTACCCCATGCTGATCATGTGTCCATACTAAGCACGATGTCGATATGGTGGAATCGGGGGAGCTCGAAATCACCAGGTCGACTAAGGAAAAGTGTACCGGCCCAGGGCGGAAACGCAGCAGGCAAAAGTTCTCGCACTGTGTAGTAGTAGGATCGCGCTTGAGAATGGGTGATAGAAGGCATCCTAACCAAAATAGCCGGACGCAGCTCTTTTTTAATTTTTCCAACTATATAAAATTTTTCAAGTTTCCGTGTTTCAAAAATAAATGAATAATGCAAATTACGTAGAAGATTGTTAAAATATGAAATAGGTTCCTTTTATTACAATTTTATACATTGTTTAAATACAGAGACGGTTTTTCAGAAATATTGTAGTCCACCTTCCAAAACTGTTCATTGCATAAAAAAATTGTGTCGCGCTCGTCAACCTAACCGTTCGGAATTATCCGTGGTTTTCTTGGAACCTTGCCGTAAATACGGGTTAGTATCACTTAGAAAGACCCCCACGGAGGACACTGCAATCGCCGGCTTATATCCCTGGCGCAGATAATCGGCCGTAACAAATAACCAACCAAACATAAAAAATGTGGTAATAATTCTTTCAAGTATTAAAGAGTTTTTGAGCGTAAACCTCTCATTTACGAGATATTTCTATTGAAGTTATATAAAGTTCATAATTTCAATCAATTAAAGATGGGAATACCTGTCCTTAAAAGTGGAATTTTAATTCAAGACTTGTTTATAAGACAATTACATCTTTTATTTACATTTTACTAAATCTATGTTAAGGAGAATTGATTGTGAAATGTTTCTATAGGGAATAAATAAAAAGCGTAACGCCGGGAATGGTGGCGTGTTCCTGTAATCCAGCGTCTTGGAGGCTGGAGCTGTCCTCTGTTACCCCATGTTGATCAGGTGTCCATACTAAGCACGATGTCGATATGGTGGAATCGGGGGAGCTCGAAATCACCAGGTCGACTAAGGAAGAGTGTACCGGCCCAGGGCGGAAACGCAGCAGGCAAAAGTTCTCGCACTGTGTAGTAGTAGGATCGCGCTTGAGAATGGGTGATAGAAGGCATCCTAACCAAAATAGCCGGACGCAGCTCTTTTTTAATTTTTCCAACTATATAAAATTTTTCAAGTTTCCGTGTTTCAAAAATAAATGAATAATGCAAATTACGTAGAAGATTGTTAAAATATGAAATAGGTTCCTTTTATTACAATTTTATACATTGTTTAAATACAGAGACGGTTTTTCAGAAATATTGTGGTCCACCTTCCAAAACTGTTCATTGCATAAAAAATTGTGTCGCGCTCGTCAACCTAACCGTTCGGAATTATCCGTGGTTTTCTTCGAACCTTGCCGTAAATACGAGTTAATATCACTTAGAAAGACCCCCACGGAGGACACTGCAATCGCTGGCTTATATCCCTAGCGCAGATAATCGGCTGTAACAAATAACCAACCAAACATAAAAAATGTGGTAATAATTCTTTCAAGTATTAAAGGGTTTTTGAGCGTAAACCTCACATTTACGAGATATTTCTATTGAAGTTATATAAAGTTCATAATTTCAGTCAATTAAAGATGGGAATACCTGTCCTTAAAAGTGGAATTTTAATTCAAGACTTGTTTATAAGACAATTACATCTTTTATTTACATTTTACTAAATCTATGTTAAGGAGAATTGATTGTGAAATGTTTCTATAGGGAATAAATAAAAAGCGTAACGCCGGGAATGGTGGCGTGTTCCTGTAATCCAGCGTCTTGGAGGCTGGGGCTGTCGGACGGTTTGAGGTCGGGGATTCTGTCCTCTGTTACCCCATGCTGATCATGTGTCCATACTAAGCACGATGTCGATATGGTGGAATCGGGGGAGCTCGAAATCACCAGGTCGACTAAGGAAAAGTGTACCGGCCCAGGGCGGAAACGCAGCAGGCAAAAGTTCTCGCACTGTGTAGTAGTAGGATCGCGCTTGAGAATGGGTGATAGAAGGCATCCTAACCAAAATAGCCGGACGCAGCTCTTTTTTAATTTTTCCAACTATATAAAATTTTTCAAGTTTCCGTGTTTCAAAAATAAATGAATAATGCAAATTACGTAGAAGATTGTTAAAATACTAAATAGGTTCCTTTTATTACAATTTTATACATTGTTTAAATACAGAGACGGTTTTTCAGAAATATTGTAGTCCACCTTCCAAAACTGTTCATTGCATAAAAAAATTGTGTCGCGCTCGTCAACCTAACCGTTCGGAATTATCCGTGGTTTTCTTGGAACCTTGCCGTAAATACGGGTTAGTATCACTTAGAAACACCCCCACGGAGGACACTGCAATCGCCGGCTTATATCCCTGGCGCAGATAATCGGCCGTAACAAATAACCAACCAAACATAAAAAATGTGGTAATAATTCTTTCAAGTATTAAAGAGTTTTTGAGCGTAAACCTCTCATTTACGAGATATTTCTATTGAAGTTATATAAAGTTCATAATTTCAATCAATTAAAGATGGGAATACCTGTCCTTAAAAGTGGAATTTTAATTCAAGACTTGTTTATAAGACAATTACATCTTTTATTTACATTTTACTAAATCTATGTTAAGGAGAATTGATTGTGAAATGTTTCTATAGGGAATAAATAAAAAGCGTAACGCCGGGAATGGTGGCGTGTTCCTGTAATCCAGCGTCTTGGAGGCTGGAGCTGTCCTCTGTTACCCCATGTTGATCAGGTGTCCATACTAAGCACGATGTCGATATGGTGGAATCGGGGGAGCTCGAAATCACCAGGTCGACTAAGGAAGAGTGTACCGGCCCAGGGCGGAAACGCAGCAGGCAAAAGTTCTCGCACTGTGTAGTAGTAGGATCGCGCTTGAGAATGGGTGATAGAAGGCATCCTAACCAAAATAGCCGGACGCAGCTCTTTTTTAATTTTTCCAACTATATAAAATTTTTCAAGTTTCCGTGTTTCAAAAATAAATGAATAATGCAAATTACGTAGAAGATTGTTAAAATATGAAATAGGTTCCTTTTATTACAATTTTATACATTGTTTAAATACAGAGACGGTTTTTCAGAAATATTGTGGTCCACCTTCCAAAACTGTTCATTGCATAAAAAAATTGTGTCGCGCTCGTCAACCTAACCGTTCGGAATTATCCGTGGTTTTCTTGTAACCTTGCCGTAAATACGGGTTAGTATCACTTAGAAAGACCCCCACGGAGGACACTGCAATCGCCGGCTTATATCCCTAGCGCAGATAATCGGCCGTAACAAATAACCAACCAAACATAAAAAATGTGGTAATAATTCTTTCAAGTATTAAAGAGTTTTTGAGCGTAAACTTCTCATTTACGAGATATTTCTATTGAAGTTATATAAAGTTCATAATTTCAGTCAATTAAAGATGGGAATACCTGTCCTTAAAAGTGGAATTTTAATTCAAGACTTGTTTATAAGACAATTACATCATTTATTTACATTTTACTAAATCTATGTTAAGGAGAATTGATTGTGAAATGTTTCTATAGGGAATAAATAAAAAGCGTAACGCCGGGAATGGTGGCGTGTTCCTGTAATCCAGCGTCTTGGAGGCTGGGGCTGTCGGACGGTTTGAGGTCGGGGATTCTGTCCTCTGTTACCCCATGCTGATCATGTGTCCATACTAAGCACGATGTCGATATGGTGGAATCGGGGGAGCTCGAAATCAACAGGTCGACTAAGGAAGAGTGTACCGGCCCAGGGCGGAAACGCAGCAGGCAAAAGTTCTCGCACTGTGTAGTAGTAGGATCGCGCTTGAGAATGGGTGATAGAAGGCATCCTAACCAAAATAGCCGGACGCAGCTCTTTTTTAATTTTTCCAACTATATAAAATTTTTCAAGTTTCCGTGTTTCAAAAATAAATGAATAATGCAAATTACGTAGAAGATTGTTAAAATATGAAATAGGTTCCTTTTATTACAATTTTATACATTGTTTAAATACAGAGACGGTTTTTCAGAAATATTGTGGTCCACCTTCCAAAACTGTTCATTGCATAAAAAAATTGTGTCGCGCTCGTCAACCTAACCGTTCGGAATTATCCGTGGTTTTCTTGGAACCTTGACGTAAATACGGGTTAGTATCACTTAAAAGACCCCCACGGAGGACACTGCAATCGCCGGCTTATATCCCTAGCGCAGATAATCGGCCGTAACAAATAACCAACCAAACATAAAAAATGTGGTAATAATTCTTTCAAGTATTAAAGAGTTTTTGAGCGTAAACCTCTCATTTACGAGATATTTCTATTGAAGTTATATAAAGTTCATAATTTCAGTCAATTAAAGATGGGAATACCTGTCCTTAAAAGTGGAATTTTAATTCAAGACTTGTTTATAAGACAATTACATCATTTATTTACATTTTACTAAATCTATGTTAAGGAGAATTGATTGTGAAATGTTTCTATAGGGAATAAATAAAAAGCGTAACGCCGGGAATGGTGGCGTGTTCCTGTAATCCAGCGTCTTGGAGGCTGGGGCTGTCGGACGGTTTGAGGTCGGGGATTCTGTCCTCTGTTACCCCATGCTGATCATGTGTCCATACTAAGCACGATGTCGATATGGTGGAATCGGGGGAGCTCGAAATCAACAGGTCGACTAAGGAAGAGTGTACCGGCCCAGGGCGGAAACGCAGCAGGCAAAAGTTCTCGCACTGTGTAGTAGTAGGAACGCGCTTGAGAATGGGTGATAGAAGGCATCCTAACCAAAATAGCCGGACGCAGCTCTTTTTTAATTTTTCCAACTATATAAAATTTTTCAAGTTTCCGTGTTTCAAAAATAAATGAATAATGCAAATTACGTAGAAGATTGTTAAAATATGAAATAGGTTCCTTTTATTACAATTTTATACATTGTTTAAATACAGAGACGGTTTTTCAGAAATATTGTGGTCCACCTTCCAAAACTGTTCATTGCATAAAAAATTGTGTCGCGCTCGTCAACCTAACCGTTCGGAATTATCCGTGGTTTTCTTCGAACCTTGCCGTAAATACGAGTTAATATCACTTAGAAAGACCCCCACGGAGGACACTGCAATCGCTGGCTTATATCCCTAGCGCAGATAATCGGCTGTAACAAATAACCAACCAAACATAAAAAATGTGGTAATAATTCTTTCAAGTATTAAAGGGTTTTTAGCGTAAACCTCACATTTACGAGATATTTCTATTGAAGTTATATAAAGTTCATAATTTCAGTCAATTAAAGATGGGAATACCTGTCCTTAAAAGTGGAATTTTAATTCAAGACTTGTTTATAAGACAATTACATCTTTTATTTACATTTTACTAAATCTATGTTAAGGAGAATTGATTGTGAAATGTTTCTATAGGGAATAAATAAAAAGCGTAACGCCGGGAATGGTGGCGTGTTCCTGTAATCCAGCGTCTTGGAGGCTGGAGCTGTCCTCTGTTACCCCATGCTGATCAGGTGTCCATACTAAGCACGATGTCGATATGGTGGAATCGGGGGAGCTCGAAATCACCAGGTCGACTAAGGAAGAGTGTACCGGCCCAGGGCGGAAACGCAGCAGGCAAAAGTTCTCGCACTGTGTAGTAGTAGGATCGCGCTTGAGAATGGGTGATAGAAGGCATCCTAACCAAAATAGCCGGACGCAGCTCTTTTTTAATTTTTCCAACTATATAAAATTTTTCCAGTTTCCGTGTTTCAAAAATAAATGAATAATGCAAATTACGTAGAAGATTGTTAAAATATGAAATAAGTTCCTTTTATTACAATTTTATACATTGTTTAAATACAGAGACGGTTTTTCAGAAATATTGTGGTCCACCTTCCAAAACTGTTCATTGCATAAAAAATTGTGTCGCGCTCGTCAACCTAACCGTTCGGAATTATCCGTGGTTTTCTTCGAACCTTGCCGTAAATACGGGTTAGTATCACTTAGAAAGACCCCCACGGAGGACACTCCAATCGCCGACTTATATCCCTAGCGCAGATAATCGGCCGTAACAAATAACCAACTAAACATAATAAATGTGGTAATAATTCTTTCAAGTATTAAAGAGTTTTTGAGCGTAAACCTCTCATTTACGAGATATTTCTATTGAAGTTATATAAAGTTCATAATTTCAGTCAATTAAAGATGGGAATACCTGTCCTTAAAAGTGGAATTTTAATTCAAGACTTGTTTATAAGACAATTACATCTTTTATTTACATTTTAGTAAATGTATGTTAAGGAGAATTGATTGTGAAATGTTTCTATAGGGAATAAATAAAAAGCGTAACGCCGGGAATGGTGGCGTGTTCCTGTAATCCAGCGTCTTGGAGGCTGGAGTTGTCGGACGGTTTGAGGTCGGGGGTTCTGTCCTCTGTTACCCCATGCTGATCATGTGTCCATACTAAGCACGATGTCGATATGGTGGAATCGGGGGAGCTCGAAATCACCAGGTCGACTAAGGAAGAATGTACCGGCCCAGGGCGGAAACGAAGCAGGCAAAAGTTCTCGCACTGTGTAGTAGTAGGATCGCGCTTGAGAATGGGTGATAGAACGCATCCTAACCAAAATAGCCGGACGCAGCTCTTTTTTAATTTTTCCAACTAGATAAAAATTTTCAAGTTTCCGTGTTTCAAAAATAAATGAATAATGCAAATTACGTAGAAGATTGTTAAAATATGAAATAGGTTCCTTTTATTACAATTTTATACATTGTTTAAATACAGAGACGGTTTTTCAGAAATATTGTGGTCCACCTTCCAAAACTGTTCATTGCATAAAAAAATTGTGTCGCGCTCGTCAACCTAACCGTTCGGAATTATCCGTGGTTTTCTTCGAACCTTGCCGTAAATACGGGTTAGTATCACTTAGAAAGACCCCCACGGAGGACACTGCAATCGCCGGCTTATATCCCTAGCGCAGATAATCGGCCGTAACAAATAACCAACCAAACATAAAAAAGTGGTAATAATTTTTTCAAGTATTAAAGGGTTTTTGAGCGTAAACCTCACATTTACGAGATATTTCTATTGAAGTTATATAAAGTTCATAATTTCAGTCAATTAAAGATGGGAATACCTGTCCTTAAAAGTGGAATTTTAATTCAAGACTTGTTTATAAGACAATTACATCTTTTATTTACATTTTACTAAATCTATGTTAAGGAGAATTGATTGTGAAATGTTTCTATAGGGAATAAATAAAAAGCGTAACGCCGGGAATGGTGGCGTGTTCCTGTAATCCAGCGTCTTGGAGGCTGGAGCTGTCCTCTGTTACCCCATGCTGATCAGGTGTCCATACTAAGCACGATGTCGATATGGTGGAATCGGGGGAGCTCGAAATCACCAGGTCGACTAAGGAAGAGTGTACCGGCCCAGGGCGGAAACGCAGCAGGCAAAAGTTCTCGCACTGTGTAGTAGTAGGATCGCGCTTGAGAATGGGTGATAGAAGGCATCCTAACCAAAATAGCCGGACGCAGCTCTTTTTTAATTTTTCCAACTATATAAAATTTTTCCAGTTTCCGTGTTTCAAAAATAAATGAATAATGCAAATTACGTAGAAGATTGTTAAAATATGAAATAGGTTCCTTTTATTACAATTTTATACATTGTTTAAATACAGAGACGGTTTTTCAGAAATATTGTGGTCCACCTTCCAAAACTGTTCATTGCATAAAAAAATTGTGTCGCGCTCGTCAACCTAACCGTTCGGAATTATCCGTGGTTTTCTTGGAACCTTGCCGTAAATACGGGTTAGTATCACTTAGAAAGACCCCCACGGAGGACACTGCAATCGCCGGCTTATATCCCTGGCGCAGATAATCGGCCGTAACAAATAACCAACCAAACATAAAAAATGTGGTAATAATTCTTTCAAGTATTAAAGAGTTTTTGAGCGTAAACCTCTCATTTACGAGATATTTCTATTGAAGTTATATAAAGTTCATAATTTCAGTCAATTAAAGATGGGAATACCTGTCCTTAAAAGTGGAATTTTAATTCAAGACTTGTTTATAAGACAATTACATCTTTTATTTACATTTTACTAAATCTATGTTAAGGAGAATTGATTGTGAAATGTTTCTATAGGGAATAAATAAAAAGCGTAACGCCGGGAATGGTGGCGTGTTCCTGTAATCCAGCGTCTTGGAGGCTGGGGCTGTCGGACGGTTTGAGGTCGGGGATTCTGTCCTCTGTTACCCCATGCTGATCATGTGTCCATACTAAGCACGATGTCGATATGGTGGAATCGGGGGAGCTCGAAATCACCAGGTCGACTAAGGAAAAGTGTACCGGCCCAGGGCGGAAACGCAGCAGGCAAAAGTTCTCGCACTGTGTAGTAGTAGGATCGCGCTTGAGAATGGGTGATAGAAGGCATCCTAACCAAAATAGCCGGACGCAGCTCTTTTTTAATTTTTCCAACTATATAAAATTTTTCAAGTTTCCGTGTTTCAAAAATAAATGAATAATGCAAATTACGTAGAAGATTGTTAAAATATGAAATAGGTTCCTTTTATTACAATTTTATACATTGTTTAAATACAGAGACGGTTTTTCAGAAATATTGTAGTCCACCTTCCAAAACTGTTCATTGCATAAAAAAATTGTGTCGCGCTCGTCAACCTAACCGTTCGGAATTATCCGTGGTTTTCTTGGAACCTTGCCGTAAATACGGGTTAGTATCACTTAGAAAGACCCCCACGGAGGACACTGCAATCGCCGGCTTATATCCCTGGCGCAGATAATCGGCCGTAACAAATAACCAACCAAACATAAAAAATGTGGTAATAATTCTTTCAAGTATTAAAGAGTTTTTGAGCGTAAACCTCTCATTTACGAGATATTTCTATTGAAGTTATATAAAGTTCATAATTTCAATCAATTAAAGATGGGAATACCTGTCCTTAAAAGTGGAATTTTAATTCAAGACTTGTTTATAAGACAATTACATCTTTTATTTACATTTTACTAAATCTATGTTAAGGAGAATTGATTGTGAAATGTTTCTATAGGGAATAAATAAAAAGCGTAACGCCGGGAATGGTGGCGTGTTCCTGTAATCCAGCGTCTTGGAGGCTGGAGCTGTCCTCTGTTACCCCATGTTGATCAGGTGTCCATACTAAGCACGATGTCGATATGGTGGAATCGGGGGAGCTCGAAATCACCAGGTCGACTAAGGAAGAGTGTACCGGCCCAGGGCGGAAACGCAGCAGGCAAAAGTTCTCGCACTGTGTAGTAGTAGGATCGCGCTTGAGAATGGGTGATAGAAGGCATCCTAACCAAAATAGCCGGACGCAGCTCTTTTTTAATTTTTCCAACTATATAAAATTTTTCAAGTTTCCGTGTTTCAAAAATAAATGAATAATGCAAATTACGTAGAAGATTGTTAAAATATGAAATAGGTTCCTTTTATTACAATTTTATACATTGTTTAAATACAGAGACGGTTTTTCAGAAATATTGTGGTCCACCTTCCAAAACTGTTCATTGCATAAAAAAATTGTGTCGCGCTCGTCAACCTAACCGTTCGGAATTATCCGTGGTTTTCTTGTAACCTTGCCGTAAATACGGGTTAGTATCACTTAGAAAGACCCCCACGGAGGACACTGCAATCGCCGGCTTATATCCCTAGCGCTGATAATCGGCCGTAACAAATAACCAACCAAACATAAAAAATGTGGTAATAGTTCTTTCAAGTATTAAAGAGTTTTTGAGCGTAAACTTCTCATTTACGAGATATTTCTATTGAAGTTATATAAAGTTCATAATTTCAGTCAATTAAAGATGGGAATACCTGTCCTTAAAAGTGGAATTTTAATTCAAGACTTGTTTATAAGACAATTACATCTTTTATTTACATTTTACTAAATCTATGTTAAGGAGAATTGATTGTGAAATGTTTCTATAGGGAATAAATAAAAAGCGTAACGCCGGGAATGGTGGCGTGTTCCTGTAATCCAGCGTCTTGGAGGCTGGGGCTGTCGGACGGTTTGAGGTCGGGGATTCTGTCCTCTGTTACCCCATGCTGATCATGTGTCCATACTAAGCACGATGTCGATATGGTGGAATCGGGGGAGCTCGAAATCACCAGGTCGACTAAGGAAAAGTGTACCGGCCCAGGGCGGAAACGCAGCAGGCAAAAGTTCTCGCACTGTGTAGTAGTAGGATCGCGCTTGAGAATGGGTGATAGAAGGCATCCTAACCAAAATAGCCGGACGCAGCTCTTTTTTAATTTTTCCAACTATATAAAATTTTTCAAGTTTCCGTGTTTCAAAAATAAATGAATAATGCAAATTACGTAGAAGATTGTTAAAATATGAAATAGGTTCCTTTTATTACAATTTTATACATTGTTTAAATACAGAGACGGTTTTTCAGAAATATTGTAGTCCACCTTCCAAAACTGTTCATTGCATAAAAAAATTGTGTCGCGCTCGTCAACCTAACCGTTCGGAATTATCCGTGGTTTTCTTGGAACCTTGCCGTAAATACGGGTTAGTATCACTTAGAAAGACCCCCACGGAGGACACTGCAATCGCCGGCTTATATCCCTGGCGCAGATAATCGGCCGTAACAAATAACCAACCAAACATAAAAAATGTGGTAATAATTCTTTCAAGTATTAAAGAGTTTTTGAGCGTAAACCTCTCATTTACGAGATATTTCTATTGAAGTTATATAAAGTTCATAATTTCAATCAATTAAAGATGGGAATACCTGTCCTTAAAAGTGGAATTTTAATTCAAGACTTGTTTATAAGACAATTACATCTTTTATTTACATTTTACTAAATCTATGTTAAGGAGAATTGATTGTGAAATGTTTCTATAGGGAATAAATAAAAAGCGTAACGCCGGGAATGGTGGCGTGTTCCTGTAATCCAGCGTCTTGGAGGCTGGAGCTGTCCTCTGTTACCCCATGTTGATCAGGTGTCCATACTAAGCACGATGTCGATATGGTGGAATCGGGGGAGCTCGAAATCACCAGGTCGACTAAGGAAGAGTGTACCGGCCCAGGGCGGAAACGCAGCAGGCAAAAGTTCTCGCACTGTGTAGTAGTAGGATCGCGCTTGAGAATGGGTGATAGAAGGCATCCTAACCAAAATAGCCGGACGCAGCTCTTTTTTAATTTTTCCAACTATATAAAATTTTTCAAGTTTCCGTGTTTCAAAAATAAATGAATAATGCAAATTACGTAGAAGATTGTTAAAATATGAAATAGGTTCCTTTTATTACAATTTTATACATTGTTTAAATACAGAGACGGTTATTCAGAAATATTGTGGTCCACCTTCCAAAACTGTTCATTGCATGAAAAAATTGTGTCGCGCTCGTCAACCTAACCGTTCGGAATTATCCGTGGTTTTCTTGTAACCTTGCCGTAAATACGGGTTAGTATCACTTAGAAAGACCCCCACGGAGGACACTGCAATCGCCGGCTTATATCCCTAGCGCAGATAATCGGCCGTAACAAATAACCAACCAAACATAAAAAATGTGGTAATAATTCTTTCAAGTATTAAAGAGTTTTTGAGCGTAAACTTCTCATTTACGAGATATTTCTATTGAAGTTATATAAAGTTCATAATTTCAGTCAATTAAAGATGGGAATACCTGTCCTTAAAAGTGGAATTTTAATTCAAGACTTGTTTATAAGACAATTACATCATTTATTTACATTTTACTAAATCTATGTTAAGGAGAATTGATTGTGAAATGTTTCTATAGGGAATAAATAAAAAGCGTAACGCCGGGAATGGTGGCGTGTTCCTGTAATCCAGCGTCTTGGAGGCTGGGGCTGTCGGACGGTTTGAGGTCGGGGATTCTGTCCTCTGTTACCCCATGCTGATCATGTGTCCATACTAAGCACGATGTCGATATGGTGGAATCGGGGGAGCTCGAAATCAACAGGTCGACTAAGGAAGAGTGTACCGGCCCAGGGCGGAAACGCAGCAGGCAAAAGTTCTCGCACTGTGTAGTAGTAGGATCGCGCTTGAGAATGGGTGAGAGAAGGCATCCTAACCAAAATAGCCGGACGCAGCTCTTTTTTAATTTTTCCAACTATATAAAATTTTTCAAGTTTCCGTGTTTCAAAAATAAATGAATAATGCAAATTACGTAGAAGATTGTTAAAATATGAAATAGGTTCCTTTTATTACAATTTTATACATTGTTTAAATACAGAGACGGTTTTTCAGAAATATTGTGGTCCACCTTCCAAAACTGTTCATTGCATAAAAAAATTGTGTCGCGCTCGTCAACCTAACCGTTCGGAATTATCCGTGGTTTTCTTGGAACCTTGACGTAAATACGGGTTAGTATCACTTAGAAAGACCCCCACGGAGGACACTGCAATCGCCGGCTTATATCCCTAGCGCAGATAATCGGCCGTAACAAATAACCAACCAAACATAAAAAATGTGGTAATAATTCTTTCAAGTATTAAAGAGTTTTTGAGCGTAAACCTCTCATTTACGAGATATTTCTATTGAAGTTATATAAAGTTCATAATTTCAGTCAATTAAAGATGGGAATACCTGTCCTTAAAAGTGGAATTTCAATTCAAGACTTGTTTATAAGACAATTACATCATTTATTTACATTTTACTAAATCTATGTTAAGGAGAATTGATTGTGAAATGTTTCTATAGGGAATAAATAAAAAGCGTAACGCCGGGAATGGTGGCGTGTTCCTGTAATCCAGCGTCTTGGAGGCTGGGGCTGTCGGACGGTTTGAGGTCGGGGATTCTGTCCTCTGTTACCCCATGCTGATCATGTGTCCATACTAAGCACGATGTCGATATGGTGGAATCGGGGGAGCTCGAAATCAACAGGTCGACTAAGGAAGAGTGTACCGGCCCAGGGCGGAAACGCAGCAGGCAAAAGTTCTCGCACTGTGTAGTAGTAGGAACGCGCTTGAGAATGGGTGATAGAAGGCATCCTAACCAAAATAGCCGGACGCAGCTCTTTTTTAATTTTTCCAACTATATAAAATTTTTCAAGTTTCCGTGTTTCAAAAATAAATGAATAATGAAAATTACGTAGAAGATTGTTAAAATATGAAATAGGTTCCTTTTATTACAATTTTATACATTGTTTAAATACAGAGACGGTTTTTCAGAAATATTGTGGTCCACCTTCCAAAACTGTTCATTGCATAAAAAAATTGTGTCGCGCTCGTCAACCTAACCGTTCGGAATTATCCGTGGTTTTCTTCGAACCTTGCCGTAAATACGGGTTAGTATCACTTAGAAAGACCCCCACGGAGGACACTGCAATCGCCGGCTTATATCCCTAGCGCAGATAATCGGCCGTAACAAATAACCAACCAAACATAAAAAATGTGGTAATAATTCTTTCAAGTATTAAAGGGTTTTTGAGCGTAAACCTCACATTTACGAGATATTTCTATTGAAGTTATATAAAGTTCATAATTTCAGTCAATTAAAGATGGGAATACCTGTCCTTAAAAGTGGAATTTTAATTCAAGACTTGTTTATAAGACAATTACATCTTTTATTTACATTTTACTAAATCTATGTTAAGGAGAATTGATTGTGAAATGTTTCTATAGGGAATAAATAAAAAGCGTAACGCCGGGAATGGTGGCGTGTTCCTGTAATCCAGCGTCTTGGAGGCTGGAGCTGTCCTCTGTTACCCCATGCTGATCAGGTGTCCATACTAAGCACGATGTCGATATGGTGGAATCGGGGGAGCTCGAAATCACCAGGTCGACTAAGGAAGAGTGTACCGGCCCAGGGCGGAAACGCAGCAGGCAAAAGTTCTCGCACTGTGTAGTAGTAGGATCGCGCTTGAGAATGGGTGATAGAAGGCATCCTAACCAAAATAGCCGGACGCAGCTCTTTTTTAATTTTTCCAACTATATAAAATTTTTCCAGTTTCCGTGTTTCAAAAATAAATGAATAATGCAAATTACGTAGAAGATTGTTAAAATATGAAATAGGTTCCTTTTATTACAATTTTATACATTGTTTAAATACAGAGACGGTTTTTCAGAAATATTGTGGTCCACCTTCCAAAACTGTTCATTGCATAAAAAATTGTGTCGCGCTCGTCAACCTAACCGTTCGGAATTATCCGTGGTTTTCTTCGAACCTTGCCGTAAATACGGGTTAGTATCACTTAGAAAGACCCCCACGGAGGACACTCCAATCGCCGACTTATATCCCTAGCGCAGATAATCGGCCGTAACAAATAACCAACTAAACATAATAAATGTGGTAATAATTCTTTCAAGTATTAAAGAGTTTTTGAGCGTAAACCTCTCATTTACGAGATATTTCTATTGAAGTTATATAAAGTTCATAATTTCAGTCAATTAAAGATGGGAATACCTGTCCTTAAAAGTGGAATTTTAATTCAAGACTTGTTTATAAGACAATTACATCTTTTATTTACATTTTAGTAAATGTATGTTAAGGAGAATTGATTGTGAAATGTTTCTATAGGGAATAAATAAAAAGCGTAACGCCGGGAATGGTGGCGTGTTCCTGTAATCCAGCGTCTTGGAGGCTGGAGTTGTCGGACGGTTTGAGGTCGGGGGTTCTGTCCTCTGTTACCCCATGCTGATCATGTGTCCATACTAAGCACGATGTCGATATGGTGGAATCGGGGGAGCTCGAAATCACCAGGTCGACTAAGGAAGAGTGTACCGGCCCAGGGCGGAAACGCAGCAGGCAAAAGTTCTCGCACTGTGTAGTAGTAGGATCGCGCTTGAGAATGGGTGATAGAAGGCATCCTAACCAAAATAGCCGGACGCAGCTCTTTTTTAATTTTTCCAACTATATAAAATTTTTCCAGTTTCCGTGTTTCAAAAATAAATGAATAATGCAAATTACGTAGAAGATTGTTAAAATATGAAATAGGTTCCTTTTATTACAATTTTATACATTGTTTAAATACAGAGACGGTTTTTCAGAAATATTGTGGTCCACCTTCCAAAACTGTTCATTGCATAAAAAATTGTGTCGCGCTCGTCAACCTAACCGTTCGGAATTATCCGTGGTTTTCTTCGAACCTTGCCGTAAATACGGGTTAGTATCACTTAGAAAGACCCCCACGGAGGACACTCCAATCGCCGACTTATATCCCTAGCGCAGATAATCGGCCGTAACAAATAACCAACTAAACATAATAAATGTGGTAATAATTCTTTCAAGTATTAAAGAGTTTTTGAGCGTAAACCTCTCATTTACGAGATATTTCTATTGAAGTTATATAAAGTTCATAATTTCAGTCAATTAAAGATGGGAATACCTGTCCTTAAAAGTGGAATTTTAATTCAAGACTTGTTTATAAGACAATTACATCTTTTATTTACATTTTAGTAAATGTATGTTAAGGAGAATTGATTGTGAAATGTTTCTATAGGGAATAAATAAAAAGCGTAACGCCGGGAATGGTGGCGTGTTCCTGTAATCCAGCGTCTTGGAGGCTGGAGTTGTCGGACGGTTTGAGGTCGGGGGTTCTGTCCTCTGTTACCCCATGCTGATCATGTGTCCATACTAAGCACGATGTCGATATGGTGGAATCGGGGGAGCTCGAAATCACCAGGTCGACTAAGGAAGAATGTACCGACCCAGGGCGGAAACGCAGCAGGCAAAAGTTCTCGCACTGTGTAGTAGTAGGATCGCGCTTGAGAATGGGTGATAGAAGGCATCCTAACCAAAATAGCCGGACGCAGCTCTTTTTTAATTTTTCCAACTAGATAAAATTTTTCAATTTTCCGTGTTTCAAAAATAAATGAATAATGCAAATTACGTAGAAGATTGTTAAAATATGAAATAGGTTCCTTTTGTTACAATTTTATACATTGTTTAAATACAGAGACGGTTTTTCAGAAATATTGTGGTCCACCTTCCAAAACTGTTCATTGCATAAAAAAATTGTGTCGCGCTCGTCAACCTAACCGTTCGGAATTATCCGTGGTTTTCTTCGAACCTTGCCGTAAATACGGGTTAGTATCACTTAGAAAGACCCCCACGGAGGACACTGCAATCGCCGGCTTATATCCCTAGCGCAGATAATCGGCCGTAACAAATAACCAACCAAACATAAAAAATGTGGTAATAATTCTTTCAAGTATTAAAGAGTTTTTGAGCGTAAACCTCTCATTTACGAGATATTTCTATTGAAGTTATATAAAGTTCATAATTTCAGTCAATTAAAGATGGGAATACCTGTCCTTAAAAGTGGAATTTTAATTCAAGACTTGTTTATAAGACAATTACATCTTTTATTTACATTTTAGTAAATCTATGTTAAGGAGAATTGATTGTGAAATGTTTCTATGGGGAATAAATAAAAAGCGTAACGCCGGGAATGGTTTTCGTGTTCCTGTAATCCAGCGTCTTGGAGGCTGGGGCTGTCGGACGGTTTGAGGTCGGGGGTTCTGTCCTCTGTTACCCCATGCTGATCATGTGTCCATACTAAGCACGATGTCGATATGGTGGAATCGGGGGAGCTCGAAATCACCAGGTCGACTAAGGAAGAATGTACCGGCCCAGGGCGGAAACGCAGCAGGCAAAAGTTCTCGCACTGTGTAGTAGTAGGATCGCGCTTGAGAATGGGTGATAGAACGCATCCTAACCAAAATAGCCGGACGCAGCTCTTTTTTAATTTTTCCAACTAGATAAAATTTTTCAAGTTTCCGTGTTTCAAAAATAAATGAATAATGCAAATTACGTAGAAGATTGTTAAAATATGAAATAGGTTCCTTTTATTACAATTTTATACATTGTTTAAATACAGAGACGGTTTTTCAGAAATATTGTGGTCCACCTTCCAAAACTGTTCATTGCATAAAAAAATTGTGTCGCGCTCGTCAACCTAACCGTTCGGAATTATCCGTGGTTTTCTTCGAACCTTGCCGTAAATACGGGTTAGTATCACTTAGAAAGACGCCCACGGAGGACACGCCCCACCAGTGGCTGAGAGGTTGTGCTCTCGAAGCTGGTAGACGGGAGGTGCTGGGTTCGATCCCAATCGCGCCCGTCGGCCTAATCGCTCGGAGTTTTCGTGGTTTTCTTTCGAGCCGTGGATTTTCTCCATGCGTAAATACGGATTAGGTTCCCTTAGAAAGACCCCCACGGAGGGCACTCCCCCAGGGCCTATATCCCTAGTGTCGATAATTGGCCGTCAATAATCAACCCAACCCAACCCACGGAGGACACTGCAATCGCCGGCTTATATCCCTAGCGCAGATAATCGGCCGTAACAAATAACCAACCAAACATAAAAAATGTGGTAATAATTCTTTCAAGTATTAAAGAGTTTTTGAGCGTAAACCTCTCATTTACGAGATATTTCTATTGAAGTTATATAAAGTTCATAATTTCAGTCAATTAAAGATGGGAATACCTGTCCTTAAAAGTGGAATTTTAATTCAAGATTTGTTTATAAGATATTTACATCTTTTATTTACATTTTAGTAAATCTATGTTAAGGAGAATTGATTGTGAAATGTTTCTATGGGGAATAAATAAAAAGCGTAACGCCGGGAATGGTTTTCGTGTTCCTGTAATCCAGCGTCTTGGAGGTTGGGGCTGTCGGACGGTTTGAGGTCGGGGGTTCTGTCCTCTGTTACCCCATGCTGATCATGTGTCCATACTAAGCACGATGTCGATATGGTGGAATCGGGGGAGCTCGAAATCACCAGGTCGACTAAGGAAGAATGTACCGGCCCAGGGCGGAAACGCAGCAGGCAAAAGTTCTCGCACTGTGTAGTAGTAGGATCGCGCTTGAGAATGGGTGACAGAGGGCATCCTAACCAAAATAGCCGGACGCAGCTCTTTTTTAATTTTTCCAACTAGATAAAATTTTTCAATTTTCCGTGTTTCAAAAATAAATGAATAATGCAAATTACGTAGAAGATTGTTAAAATATGAAATAGGTTCCTTTTATTACAATTTTATACATTGTTTAAATACAGAGACGGTTTTTCAGAAATATTGTGGTCCACCTTCCAAAACTGTTCATTGCATAAAAAAATTGTGTCGCGCTCGTCAACCTAACCGTTCGGAATTATCCGTGGTTTTCTTCGAACCTTGCCGTAAATACGGGTTAGTATCACTTAGAAAGACTCCCACGGAGGACACTGCAATCGCCGGCTTATATCCCTAGCGCAGATAATCGGCCGTAACAAATAACCAACCAAACATAAAAAATGTGGTAATAATTCTTTCAAGTATTAAAGGGTTTTTGAGCGTAAACCTCACATTTACGAGATATTTCTATTGAAGTTATATAAAGTTCATAATTTCAGTCAATTAAAGATGGGAATACCTGTCCTTAAAAGTGGAATTTTAATTCAAGACTTGTTTATAAGACAATTACATCTTTTATTTACATTTTAGTAAATCTATGTTAAGGAGAATTGATTGTGAAATGTTTCTATGGGGAATAAATAAAAAGCGTAACGCCGGGAATGGTTTTCGTGTTCCTGTAATCCAGCGTCTTGGAGGCTGGGGCTGTCGGACGGTTTGAGGTCGGGGGTTCTGTCCTCTGTTACCCCATGCTGATCATGTGTCCATACTAAGCACGATGTCGATATGGTGGAATCGGGGGAGCTCGAAATCACCAGGTCGACTAAGGAAGAATGTACCGGCCCAGGGCGGAAACGCAGCAGGCAAAAGTTCTCGCACTGTGTAGTAGTAGGATCGCGCTTGAGAATGGGTGATAGAACGCATCCTAACCAAAATAGCCGGACGCAGCTCTTTTTTAATTTTTCCAACTAGATAAAATTTTTCAAGTTTCCGTGTTTCAAAAATAAATGAATAATGCAAATTACGTAGAAGATTGTTAAAATATGAAATAGGTTCCTTTTATTACAATTTTATACATTGTTTAAATACAGAGACGGTTTTTCAGAAATATTGTGGTCCACCTTCCAAAACTGTTCATTGCATAAAAAAATTGTGTCGCGCTCGTCAACCTAACCGTTCGGAATTATCCGTGGTTTTCTTCGAACCTTGCCGTAAATACGGGTTAGTATCACTTAGAAAGACGCCCACGGAGGACACGCCCCACCAGTGGCTGAGAGGTTGTGCTCTCGAAGCTGGTAGACGGGAGGTGCTGGGTTCGATCCCAATCGCGCCCGTCGGCCTAATCGCTCGGAGTTTTCGTGGTTTTCTTTCGAGCCGTGGATTTTCTCCATGCGTAAATACGGATTAGGTTCCCTTAGAAAGACCCCCACGGAGGGCACTCCCCCCGGGCCTATATCCCTAGTGTCGATAATTGGCCGTCAATAATCAACCCAACCCAACCCACGGAGGACACTGCAATCGCCGGCTTATATCCCTAGCGCAGATAATCGGCCGTAACAAATAACCAACCAAACATAAAAAATGTGGTAATAATTCTTTCAAGTATTAAAGAGTTTTTGAGCGTAAACCTCTCATTTACGAGATATTTCTATTGAAGTTATATAAAGTTCATAATTTCAGTCAATTAAAGATGGGAATACCTGTCCTTAAAAGTGGAATTTTAATTCAAGATTTGTTTATAAGATATTTACATCTTTTATTTACATTTTAGTAAATCTATGTTAAGGAGAATTGATTGTGAAATGTTTCTATGGGGAATAAATAAAAAGCGTAACGCCGGGAATGGTTTTCGTGTTCCTGTAATCCAGCGTCTTGGAGGTTGGGGCTGTCGGACGGTTTGAGGTCGGGGGTTCTGTCCTCTGTTACCCCATGCTGATCATGTGTCCATACTAAGCACGATGTCGATATGGTGGAATCGGGGGAGCTCGAAATCACCAGGTCGACTAAGGAAGAATGTACCGGCCCAGGGCGGAAACGCAGCAGGCAAAAGTTCTCGCACTGTGTAGTAGTAGGATCGCGCTTGAGAATGGGTGACAGAGGGCATCCTAACCAAAATAGCCGGACGCAGCTCTTTTTTAATTTTTCCAACTAGATAAAATTTTTCAATTTTCCGTGTTTCAAAAATAAATGAATAATGCAAATTACGTAGAAGATTGTTAAAATATGAAATAGGTTCCTTTTATTACAATTTTATACATTGTTTAAATACAGAGACGGTTTTTCAGAAATATTGTGGTCCACCTTCCAAAACTGTTCATTGCATAAAAAAATTGTGTCGCGCTCGTCAACCTAACCGTTCGGAATTATCCGTGGTTTTCTTCGAACCTTGCCGTAAATACGGGTTAGTATCACTTAGAAAGACTCCCACGGAGGACACTGCAATCGCCGGCTTATATCCCTAGCGCAGATAATCGGCCGTAACAAATAACCAACCAAACATAAAAAATGTGGTAATAATTCTTTCAAGTATTAAAGGGTTTTTGAGCGTAAACCTCACATTTACGAGATATTTCTATTGAAGTTATATAAAGTTCATAATTTCAGTCAATTAAAGATGGGAATACCTGTCCTTAAAAGTGGAATTTTAATTCAAGACTTGTTTATAAGACAATTACATCTTTATTTACATTTTACTAAATCTATGTTAAGGAGAATTGATTGTGAAATGTTTCTATAGGGAATAAATAAAAAGCGTAACGCCGGGAATGGTGGCGTGTTCCTGTAATCCAGCGTCTTGGAGGCTGGAGCTGTCCTCTGTTACCCCATGCTGATCAGGTGTCCATACTAAGCACGATGTCGATATGGTGGAATCGGGGGAGCTCGAAATCACCAGGTCGACTAAGGAAGAGTGTACCGGCCCAGGGCGGAAACGCAGCAGGCAAAAGTTCTCGCACTGTGTAGTAGTAGGATCGCGCTTGAGAATGGGTGATAGAAGGCATCCTAACCAAAATAGCCGGACGCAGCTCTTTTTTAATTTTTCCAACTATATAAAATTTTTCCAGTTTCCGTGTTTCAAAAATAAATGAATAATGCAAATTACGTAGAAGATTGTTAAAATATGAAATAGGTTCCTTTTATTACAATTTTATACATTGTTTAAATACAGAGACGGTTTTTCAGAAATATTGTGGTCCACCTTCCAAAACTGTTCATTGCATAAAAAAATTGTGTCGCGCTCGTCAACCTAACCGTTCGGAATTATCCGTGGTTTTCTTCGAACCTTGCCGTAAATACGGGTTAGTATCACTTAGAAAGACCCCCACGGAGGACACTGCAATCGCCGACTTATATCCCTAGCGCAGATAAACGGCCGTAACAAATAACCAACTAAACATAATAAATGTGGTAATAATTCTTTCAAGTATTAAAGAGTTTTTGAGCGTAAACCTCTCATTTACGAGATATTTCTATTGAAGTTATATAAAGTTCATAATTTCAGTCAATTAAAGATGGGAATACCTGTCCTTAAAAGTGGAATTTTAATTCAAGACTTGTTTATAAGACAATTACATCTTTTATTTACATTTTAGTAAATGTATGTTAAGGAGAATTGATTGTGAAATGTTTCTATAGGGAATAAATAAAAAGCATAACGCCGGGAATGGTGGCGTGTTCCTGTAATCCAGCGTCTTGGAGGCTGGAGTTGTCGGACGGTTTGAGGTCGGGGGTTCTGTCCTCTGTTACCCCATGCTGATCATGTGTCCATACTAAGCACGATGTCGATATGGTGGAATCGGGGGAGCTCGAAATCACCAGGTCGACTAAGGAAGAATGTACCGGCCCAGGGCGGAAACGCAGCAGGCAAAAGTTCTCGCACTGTGTAGTAGTAGGATCGCGCTTGAGAATGGGTGATAGAACGCATCCTAACCAAAATAGCCGGACGCAGCTCTTTTTTAATTTTTCCAACTAGATAAAATTTTTCAAGTTTCCGTGTTTCAAAAATAAATGAATAATGCAAATTACGTAGAAGATTGTTAAAATATGAAATAGGTTCCTTTTATTACAATTTTATACATTGTTTAAATACAGAGACGGTTTTTCAGAAATATTGTGGTCCACCTTCCAAAACTGTTCATTGCATAAAAAAATTGTGTCGCGCTCGTCAACCTAACCGTTCGGAATTATCCGTGGTTTTCTTCGAACCTTGCCGTAAATACGGGTTAGTATCACTTAGAAAGACTCCCACGGAGGACACTGCAATCGCCGGCTTATATCCCTAGCGCAGATAATCGGCCGTAACAAATAACCAACCAAACATAAAAAATGTGGTAATAATTCTTTCAAGTATTAAAGAGTTTTTGAGCGTAAACCTCTCATTTACGAGATATTTCTATTGAAGTTATATAAAGTTCATAATTTCAGTCAATTAAAGATGGGAATACCTGTCCTTAAAAGTGGAATTTTAATTCAAGATTTGCTTATAAGATATTTACATCTTTTATTTACATTTTAGTAAATCTATGTTAAGGAGAATTGATTGTGAAATGTTTCTATGGGGAATAAATAAAAAGCGTAACGCCGGGAATGGTTTTCGTGTTCCTGTAATCCAGCGTCTTGGAGGTTGGGGCTGTCGGACGGTTTGAGGTCGGGGGTTCTGTCCTCTGTTACCCCATGCTGATCATGTGTCCATACTAAGCACGATGTCGATATGGTGGAATCGGGGGAGCTCGAAATCACCAGGTCGACTAAGGAAGAATGTACCGGCCCAGGGCGGAAACGCAGCAGGCAAAAGTTCTCGCACTGTGTAGTAGTAGGATCGCGCTTGAGAATGGGTGACAGAGGGCATCCTAACCAAAATAGCCGGACGCAGCTCTTTTTTAATTTTTCCAACTAGATAAAATTTTTCAATTTTCCGTGTTTCAAAAATAAATGAATAATGCAAATTACGTAGAAGATTGTTTGAAATATGAAATAGGTTCCTTTTATTACAATTTTATACATTGTTTAAATACAGAGACGGTTTTTCAGAAATATTGTGGTCCACCTTCCAAAACTGTTCATTGCATAAAAAAATTGTGTCGCGCTCGTCAACCTAACCGTTCGGAATTATCCGTGGTTTTCTTCGAACCTTGCCGTAAATACGGGTTAGTATCACTTAGAAAGACTCCCACGGAGGACACTGCAATCGCCGGCTTATATCCCTAGCGCAGATAATCGGCCGTAACAAATAACCAACCAAACATAAAAAATGTGGTAATAATTCTTTCAAGTATTAAAGAGTTTTTGAGCGTAAACCTCTCATTTACGAGATATTTCTATTGAAGTTATATAAAGTTCATAATTTCAGTCAATTAAAGATGGGAATACCTGTCCTTAAAAGTGGAATTTTAATTCAAGATTTGTTTATAAGACATTTACATCTTTTATTTACATTTTAGTAAATCTATGTTAAGGAGAATTGATTGTGAAATGTTTCTATGGGGAATAAATAAAAAGCGTACCGCCGGGAATGGTTTTCGTGTTCCTGTAAACCAGCGTCTTGGAGGCTGGGGCTGTCGGACGGTTTGAGGTCGGGGGTTCTATCCTCTGTTACCCCATGCTGATCATGTGTCCATACTAAGCACGATGTCGATATGGTGGAATCGGGGGAGCTCGAAATCAACAGGTCGACTAAGGAAGAGTGTACCGGCCCAGGGCGGAAACGCAGCAGGCAAAAGTTCTCGCACTGTGTAGTAGTAGGATCGCGCTTGAGAATGGGTGATAGAAGGCATCCTAACCAAAATAGCCGGACGCAGCTCTTTTTTAATTTTTCCAACTATATAAAATTTTTCAAGTTTCCGTGTTTCAAAAATAAATGAATAATGCAAATTACGTAGAAGATTGTTAAAATATGAAATAGGTTCCTTTTATTACAATTTTATACATTGTTTAAATACAGAGACGGTTTTTCAGAAATATTGTGGTCCACCTTCCAAAACTGTTCATTGCATAAAAAATTGTGTCGCGCTCGTCAACCTAACCGTTCGGAATTATCCGTGGTTTTCTTCGAACCTTGCCGTAAATACGGGTTAGTATCACTTAGAAAGACCCCCACGGAGGACACTGCAATCGCTGGCTTATATCCCTAGCGCAGATAATCGGCCGTAACAAATAACCAACCAAACATAAAAAATGTGGTAATAATTCTTTCAAGTATTAAAGGGTTTTTGGGCGTAAACCTCACATTTACGAGATATTTCTATTGAAGTTATATAAAGTTCATAATTTCAGTCAATTAAAGATGGGAATACCTGTCCTTAAAAGTGGAATTTTAATTCAAGATTTGTTTATAAGACATTTACATCTTTTATTTACATTTTAGTAAATCTATGTTAAGGAGAATTGATTGTGAAATGTTTCTATGGGGAATAAATAAAAAGCGTAACGCCGGGAATAGTGGCGTGTTCCTGTAATCCAGCGTCTTGGAGGCTGGGGCTGTCGGACGGTTTGAGGTCGGGGGTTCTGTCCTCTGTTACCCCATGCTGATCATGTGTCCATACTAAGCACGATGTCGATATGGTGGAATCGGGGGAGCTCGAAATCACCAGGTCGACTAAGGAAGAATGTACCGGCCCAGGGCGGAAACGCAGCAGGCAAAAGTTCTCGCACTGTGTAGTAGTAGGATCGCGCTTGAGAATGGGTGATAGAAGGCATCCTAACCAAAATAGCCGGACGCAGCTCTTTTTTAATTTTTCCAACTATATAAAATTTTTCAAGTTTCCGTGTTTCAAAAATAAATGTATAATGCAAATTACGTAGAAGATTGTTAAAATATGAAATAGGTTCCTTTTATTACAATTTTATACTTTGTTTAAATACAGAGACGGTTTTTCAGAAATATTGTGGTCCACCTTCCAAAACTGTTCATTGCATAAAAAAATTGTGTCGCGCTCGTCAACCTAACCGTTCGGAATTATCCGTGGTTTTCTTCGAACCTTGCCGTAAATACGGGTTAGTATCACTTAGAAAGACCCCCACGGAGGACACTGCAATCGCCGGCTTATATCCCTAGCGCAGATAATCGGCCGTAACAAATAACCAACCAAACATAAAAAATGTGGTAATAATTCTTTCAAGTATTAAAGAGTTTTTGAGCGTAAACCTCTCATTTACGAGATATTTCTATTGAAGTTATATAAAGTTCATAATTTCAGTCAATTAAAGATGGGAATACCTGTCCTTAAAAGTGGAATTTTAATTCAAGATTTGTTTATAAGACATTTACATCTTTTATTTACATTTTAGTAAATCTATGTTAAGGAGAATTGATTGTGAAATGTTTCTATGGGGAATAAATAAAAAGCGTAACGCCGGGAATGGTTTTCGTGTTCCTGTAAACCAGGGCCCCACCAGTGGCTGAGAGGTTGTGCTCTCGAAGCTGGTAGACGGGAGGTGCTGGGTTCGTTCCCAATCGCGCCCGTCGGCCTAATCGTTCGGAGTTTTCGTGGTTTTCTTCGAGCCGTGGATTTATCCATGCGTAAATACGGGTTAGGTTCCCTTAGAAAGACCCCCACGAAGGGCACGCCCCCCGGGCCTCTATCCCTAGTGTAGATAATTGGCCGTCAATAATCAACCCAACCCAATCCTGTAAACCAGCGTCTTGGAGGCTGGGGCTGTCGGACGGTTTGAGGTCGGGGGTTCTGTCCTCTGTTACCCCATGCTGATCATGTGTCCATACTAAGCACGATGTCGATATGGTGGAATCGGGGGAGCTCGAAATCAACAGGTCGACTAAGGAAGAGTGTACCGGCCCAGGGCGGAAACGCAGCAGGCAAAAGTTCTCGCACTGTGTAGTAGTAGGATCGCGCTTGAGAATGGGTGATAGAAGGCATCCTAACCAAAATAGCCGGACGCAGCTCTTTTTTAATTTTTCCAACTATATAAAATTTTTCAAGTTTCCGTGTTTCAAAAATAAATGAATAATGCAAATTACGTAGAAGATTGTTAAAATATGAAATAGGTTCCTTTTATTACAATTTTATACTTTGTTTAAATACAGAGACGGTTTTTCAGAAATATTGTGGTCCACCTTCCAAAACTGTTCATTGCATAAAAAAATTGTGTCGCGCTCGTCAACCTAACCGTTCGGAATTATCCGTGGTTTTCTTCGAACCTTGCCGTAAATACGGGTTAGTATCACTTAGAAAGACCCCCACGGAGGACACTGCAATCGCCGGCTTATATCCCTAGCGCAGATAATCGGCCGTAACAAATAACCAACCAAACATAAAAAATGTGGTAATAATTCTTTCAAGTATTAAAGAGTTTTTGAGCGTAAACCTCTCATTTACGAGATATTTCTATTGAAGTTATATAAAGTTCATAATTTCAGTCAATTAAAGATGGGAATACCTGTCCTTAAAAGTGGAATTTTAATTCAAGATTTGTTTATAAGACAATTACATCTTTTATTTACATTTTAGTAAATCTATGTTAAGGAGAATTGATTGTGAAATGTTTCTATGGGGAATAAATAAAAAGCGTAACGCCGGGAATGGTTTTCGTGTTCCTGTAATCCAGCGTCTTGGAGGCTGGGGCTGTCGGACGGTTTGAGGTCGGGGGTTCTGTCCTCTGTTACCCCATGCTGATCATGTGTCCATACTAAGCACGATGTCGATATGGTGGAATCGGGGGAGCTCGAAATCACCAGGTCGACTAAGGAAGAATGTACCGGCCCAGGGCGGAAACGCAGCAGGCAAAAGTTCTCGCACTGTGTAGTAGTAGGATCGCGCTTGAGAATGGGTGATAGAAGGCATCCTAACCAAAATAGCCGGACGCAGCTCTTTTTTAATTTTTCCAACTATATAAAATTTTTCAAGTTTCCGTGTTTCAAAAATAAATGAATAATGCAAATTACGTAGAAGATTGTTAAAATATGAAATAGGTTCCTTTTATTACAATTTTATACTTTGTTTAAATACAGAGACGGTTTTTCAGAAATATTGTGGTCCACCTTCCAAAACTGTTCATTGCATAAAAAAATTGTGTCGCGCTCGTCAACCTAACCGTTCGGAATTATCCGTGGTTTTCTTCGAACCTTGCCGTAAATACGGGTTAGTATCACTTAGAAAGACCCCCACGGAGGACACTGCAATCGCCGGCTTATATCCCTAGCGCAGATAATCGGCCGTAACAAATAACCAACCAAACATAAAAAATGTGGTAATAATTCTTTCAAGTATTAAAGAGTTTTTGAGCGTAAACCTCTCATTTACGAGATATTTCTATTGAAGTTATATAAAGTTCATAATTTCAGTCAATTAAAGATGGGAATACCTGTCCTTAAAAGTGGAATTTTAATTCAAGATTTGTTTATAAGACAATTACATCTTTTATTTACATTTTAGTAAATCTATGTTAAGGAGAATTGATTGTGAAATGTTTCTATGGGGAATAAATAAAAAGCGTAACGCCGGGAATGGTTTTCGTGTTCCTGTAATCCAGCGTCTTGGAGGCTGGGGCTGTCGGACGGTTTGAGGTCGGGGGTTCTGTCCTCTGTTACCCCATGCTGATCATGTGTCCATACTAAGCACGATGTCGATATGGTGGAATCGGGGGAGCTCGAAATCACCAGGTCGACTAAGGAAGAATGTACCGGCCCAGGGCGGAAACGCAGCAGGCAAAAGTTCTCGCACTGTGTAGTAGTAGGATCGCGCTTGAGAATGGGTGATAGAAGGCATCCTAACCAAAATAGCCGGACGCAGCTCTTTTTTAATTTTTCCAACTATATAAAATTTTTCAAGTTTCCGTGTTTCAAAAATAAATGAATAATGCAAATTACGTAGAAGATTGTTAAAATATGAAATAGGTTCCTTTTATTACAATTTTATACTTTGTTTAAATACAGAGACGGTTTTTCAGAAATATTGTGGTCCACCTTCCAAAACTGTTCATTGCATAAAAAAATTGTGTCGCGCTCGTCAACCTAACCGTTCGGAATTATCCGTGGTTTTCTTCGAACCTTGCCGTAAATACGGGTTAGTATCACTTAGAAAGACCCCCACGGAGGACACTGCAATCGCCGGCTTATATCCCTAGCGCAGATAATCGGCCGTAACAAATAACCAACCAAACATAAAAAATGTGGTAATAATTCTTTCAAGTATTAAAGAGTTTTTGAGCGTAAACCTCTCATTTACGAGATATTTCTATTGAAGTTATATAAAGTTCATAATTTCAGTCAATTAAAGATGGGAATACCTGTCCTTAAAAGTGGAATTTTAATTCAAGACTTGTTTATAAGACAATTACATCTTTTATTTACATTTTAGTAAATCTATGTTAAGGAGTATTGATTGTGAAATGTTTCTATAGGGAATAAATAAAAAGCGTAACGCCGGGAATGGTGGCGTGTTCCTGTAATCCAGCGTCTTGGAGGCTGGGGCTGTCCTCTGTTACCCCATGCTGATCATGTGTCCATACTAAGCACGATGTCGATATGGTGGAATCGGGGGAGCTCGAAATCACCAGGTCGACTAAGGAAGAATGTACCGGCCCAGGGCGGAAACGCAGCAGGCAAAATTTCTCGCACTGTGTAGTAGTAGGATCGCGCTTGAGAATGGGTGATAGAAGGCATCCTAACCAAAATAGCCGGACGCAGCTCTTTTTTAATTTTTCCAACTATATAAAATTTTTCAAGTTTCCGTGTTTCAAAAATAAATGAATAATGCAAATTACGTAGAAGATTGTTAAAATATGAAATAGGTTCCTTTTATTACAATTTTATACTTTGTTTAAATACAGAGACGGTTTTTCAGAAATATTGTGGTCCACCTTCCAAAACTGTTCATTGCATAAAAAAATTGTGTCGCGCTCGTCAACCTAACCGTTCGGAATTATCCGTGGTTTTCTTCGAACCTTGCCGTAAATACGGGTTAGTATCACTTAGAAAGACCCCCACGGAGGACACTGCAATCGCCGGCTTATATCCCTAGCGCAGATAATCGGCCGTAACAAATAACCAACCAAACATAAAAAATGTGGTAATAATTCTTTCAAGTATTAAAGAGTTTTTGAGCGTAAACCTCTCATTTACGAGATATTTCTATTGAAGTTATATAAAGTTCATAATTTCAGTCAATTAAAGATGGGAATACCTGTCCTTAAAAGTGGAATTTTAATTCAAGATTTGTTTATAAGACATTTACATCTTTTATTTACATTTTAGTAAATCTATGTTAAGGAGAATTGATTGTGAAATGTTTCTATGGGGAATAAATAAAAAGCGTAACGCCGGGAATAGTGCCGTGTTCCTGTAATCCATCGTCTTGGAGGCTGGGGCTGTCGCACGGTTTGAGGTCGGGGGTTCTGTCCTCTGTTACCCCATGCTGATCATGTGTCCATACTAAGCACGATGTCGATATGGTGGAATCGGGGGAGCTCGAAATCACCAGGTCGACTAAGGAAGAATGTACCGGCCCAGGGCGGAAACGCAGCAGGCAAAAGTTCTCGCACTGTGTAGTAGTAGGATCGCGCTTGAGAATGGGTGATAGAAGGCATCCTAACCAAAATAGCCGGACGCAGCTCTTTTTTAATTTTTCCAACTATATAAAATTTTTCAAGTTTCCGTGTTTCAAAAATAAATGAATAATGCAAATTACGTAGAAGATTGTTAAAATATGAAATAGGTTCCTTTTATTACAATTTTATACATTGTTTAAATACAGAGACGGTTTTTCAGAAATATTGTGGTCCACCTTCCAAAACTGTTCATTGCATAAAAAATTGTGTCGCGCTCGTCAACCTAACCGTTCGGAATTATCCGTGGTTTTCTTCGAACCTTGCCGTAAATACGGGTTAGTATCACTTAGAAAGACCCCCACGGAGGACACTGCAATCGCTGGCTTATATCCCTAGCGCAGATAATCGGCCGTAACAAATAACCAACCAAACATAAAAAATGTGGTAATAATTCTTTCAAGTATTAAAGGGTTTTTGGGCGTAAACCTCACATTTACGAGATATTTCTATTGAAGTTATATAAAGTTCATAATTTCAGTCAATTAAAGATGGGAATACCTGTCCTTAAAAGTGGAATTTTAATTCAAGACTTGTTTATAAGACAATTACATCTTTTATTTACATTTTAGTAAATCTATGTTAAGGAGTATTGATTGTGAAATGTTTCTATAGGGAATAAATAAAAAACGTAACGCCGGGAATGGTGGCGTGTTCCTGTAATCCAGCGTCTTGGAGGCTGGGGCTGTCCTCTGTTACCCCATGCTGATCATGTGTCCATACTAAGCACGATGTCGATATGGTGGAATCGGGGGAGCTCGAAATCACCAGGTCGACTAAGGAAGAATGTACCGGCCCAGGGCGGAAACGCAGCAGGCAAAAGTTCTCGCACTGTGTAGTAGTAGGATCGCGCTTGAGAATGGGTGATAGAAGGCATCCTAACCAAAATAGCCGGACGCAGCTCTTTTTTAATTTTTCCAACTATATAAAATTTTTCAAGTTTCCGTGTTTCAAAAATAAATGAATAATGCAAATTACGTAGAAGATTGTTAAAATATGAAATAGGTTCCTTTTATTACAATTTTATACTTTGTTTAAATACAGAGACGGTTTTTCAGAAATATTGTGGTCCACCTTCCAAAACTGTTCATTGCATAAAAAAATTGTGTCGCGCTCGTCAACCTAACCGTTCGGAATTATCCGTGGTTTTCTTCGAACCTTGCCGTAAATACGGGTTAGTATCACTTAGAAAGACCCCCACGGAGGACACTGCAATCACCGGCTTATATCCCTAGCGCAGATAATCGGCCGTAACAAATAACCAACCAAACATAAAAAATGTGGTAATAATTCTTTCAAGTATTAAAGAGTTTTTGAGCGTAAACCTCTCATTTACGAGATATTTCTATTGAAGTTATATAAAGTTCATAATTTCAGTCAATTAAAGATGGGAATACCTGTCCTTAAAAGTGGAATTTTAATTCAAGACTTGTTTATAAGACAATTACATCTTTTATTTACATTTTAGTAAATCTATGTTAAGGAGTATTGATTGTGAAATGTTTCTATAGGGAATAAATAAAAAGCGTAACGCCGGGAATGGTGGCGTGTTCCTGTAATCCAGCGTCTTGGAGGCTGGGGCTGTCCTCTGTTACCCCATGCTGATCATGTGTCCATACTAAGCACGATGTCGATATGGTGGAATCGGGGGAGCTCGAAATCACCAGGTCGACTAAGGAAGAATGTACCGGCCCAGGGCGGAAACGCAGCAGGCAAAAGTTCTCGCACTGTGTAGTAGTAGGATCGCGCTTGAGAATGGGTGATAGAAGGCATCCTAACCAAAATAGCCGGACGCAGCTCTTTTTTAATTTTTCCAACTATATAAAATTTTTCAAGTTTCCGTGTTTCAAAAATAAATGAATAATGCAAATTACGTAGAAGATTGTTAAAATATGAAATAGGTTCCTTTTATTACAATTTTATACTTTGTTTAAATACAGAGACGGTTTTTCAGAAATATTGTGGTCCACCTTCCAAAACTGTTCATTGCATAAAAAAATTGTGTCGCGCTCGTCAACCTAACCGTTCGGAATTATCCGTGGTTTTCTTCGAACCTTGCCGTAAATACGGGTTAGTATCACTTAGAAAGACCCCCACGGAGGACACTGCAATCGCCGGCTTATATCCCTAGCGCAGATAATCGGCCGTAACAAATAACCAACCAAACATAAAAAATGTGGTAATAATTCTTTCAAGTATTAAAGAGTTTTTGAGCGTAAACCTCTCATTTACGAGATATTTCTATTGAAGTTATATAAAGTTCATAATTTCAGTCAATTAAAGATGGGAATACCTGTCCTTAAAAGTGGAATTTTAATTCAAGATTTGTTTATAAGACATTTACATCTTTTATTTACATTTTAGTAAATCTATGTTAAGGAGAATTGATTGTGAAATGTTTCTATGGGGAATAAATAAAAAGCGTAACGCCGGGAATAGTGCCGTGTTCCTGTAATCCATCGTCTTGGAGGCTGGGGCTGTCGCACGGTTTGAGGTCGGGGGTTCTGTCCTCTGTTACCCCATGCTGATCATGTGTCCATACTAAGCACGATGTCGATATGGTGGAATCGGGGGAGCTCGAAATCACCAGGTCGACTAAGGAAGAATGTACCGGCCCAGGGCGGAAACGCAGCAGGCAAAAGTTCTCGCACTGTGTAGTAGTAGGATCGCGCTTGAGAATGGGTGATAGAAGGCATCCTAACCAAAATAGCCGGACGCAGCTCTTTTTTAATTTTTCCAACTATATAAAATTTTTCAAGTTTCCGTGTTTCAAAAATAAATGAATAATGCAAATTACGTAGAAGATTGTTAAAATATGAAATAGGTTCCTTTTATTACAATTTTATACTTTGTTTAAATACAGAGACGGTTTTTCAGAAATATTGTGGTCCACCTTCCAAAACTGTTCATTGCATAAAAAAATTGTGTCGCGCTCGTCAACCTAACCGTTCGGAATTATCCGTGGTTTTCTTCGAACCTTGCCGTAAATACGGGTTAGTATCACTTAGAAAGACCCCCACGGAGGACACTGCAATCGCCGGCTTATATCCCTAGCGCAGATAATCGGCCGTAACAAATAACCAACCAAACATAAAAAATGTGGTAATAATTCTTTCAAGTATTAAAGAGTTTTTGAGCGTAAACCTCTCATTTACGAGATATTTCTATTGAAGTTATATAAAGTTCATAATTTCAGTCAATTAAAGATGGGAATACCTGTCCTTAAAAGTGGAATTTTAATTCAAGACTTGTTTATAAGACAATTACATCTTTTATTTACATTTTAGTAAATCTATGTTAAGGAGTATTGATTGTGAAATGTTTCTATAGGGAATAAATAAAAAGCGTAACGCCGGGAATGGTGGCGTGTTCCTGTAATCCAGCGTCTTGGAGGCTGGGGCTGTCCTCTGTTACCCCATGCTGATCATGTGTCCATACTAAGCACGATGTCGATATGGTGGAATCGGGGGAGCTCGAAATCACCAGGTCGACTAAGGAAGAATGTACCGGCCCAGGGCGGAAACGCAGCAGGCAAAAGTTCTCGCACTGTGTAGTAGTAGGATCGCGCTTGAGAATGGGTGATAGAAGGCATCCTAACCAAAATAGCCGGACGCAGCTCTTTTTTAATTTTTCCAACTATATAAAATTTTTCAAGTTTCCGTGTTTCAAAAATAAATGAATAATGCAAATTACGTAGAAGATTGTTAAAATATGAAATAGGTTCCTTTTATTACAATTTTATACTTTGTTTAAATACAGAGACGGTTTTTCAGAAATATTGTGGTCCACCTTCCAAAACTGTTCATTGCATAAAAAAATTGTGTCGCGCTCGTCAACCTAACCGTTCGGAATTATCCGTGGTTTTCTTCGAACCTTGCCGTAAATACGGGTTAGTATCACTTAGAAAGACCCCCACGGAGGACACTGCAATCGCCGGCTTATATCCCTAGCGCAGATAATCGGCCGTAACAAATAACCAACCAAACATAAAAAATGTGGTAATAATTCTTTCAAGTATTAAAGAGTTTTTGAGCGTAAACCTCTCATTTACGAGATATTTCTATTGAAGTTATATAAAGTTCATAATTTCAGTCAATTAAAGATGGGAATACCTGTCCTTAAAAGTGGAATTTTAATTCAAGATTTGTTTATAAGACATTTACATCTTTTATTTACATTTTAGTAAATCTATGTTAAGGAGAATTGATTGTGAAATGTTTCTATGGGGAATAAATAAAAAGCGTAACGCCGGGAATAGTGCCGTGTTCCTGTAATCCATCGTCTTGGAGGCTGGGGCTGTCGCACGGTTTGAGGTCGGGGGTTCTGTCCTCTGTTACCCCATGCTGATCATGTGTCCATACTAAGCACGATGTCGATATGGTGGAATCGGGGGAGCTCGAAATCACCAGGTCGACTAAGGAAGAATGTACCGGCCCAGGGCGGAAACGCAGCAGGCAAAAGTTCTCGCACTGTGTAGTAGTAGGATCGCGCTTGAGAATGGGTGATAGAAGGCATCCTAACCAAAATAGCCGGACGCAGCTCTTTTTTAATTTTTCCAACTATATAAAATTTTTCAAGTTTCCGTGTTTCAAAAATAAATGAATAATGCAAATTACGTAGAAGATTGTTAAAATATGAAATAGGTTCCTTTTATTACAATTTTATACTTTGTTTAAATACAGAGACGGTTTTTCAGAAATATTGTGGTCCACCTTCCAAAACTGTTCATTGCATAAAAAAATTGTGTCGCGCTCGTCAACCTAACCGTTCGGAATTATCCGTGGTTTTCTTCGAACCTTGCCGTAAATACGGGTTAGTATCACTTAGAAAGACCCCCATGGAGGACACTGCAATCGCCGGCTTATATCCCTAGCGCAGATAATCGGCCGTAACAAATAACCAACCAAACATAAAAAATGTGGTAATAATTCTTTCAAGTATTAAAGAGTTTTTGAGCGTAAACCTCTCATTTACGAGATATTTCTATTGAAGTTATATAAAGTTCATAATTTCAGTCAATTAAAGATGGGAATACCTGTCCTTAAAAGTGGAATTTCAATTCAAGACTTGTTTATAAGACAATTACATCTTTTATTTACATTTTAGTAAATCTATGTTAAGGAGAATTGATTGTGAAATGTTTCTATAGGGAATAAATAAAAAGCGTAACGCCGTTCTGCTCTGGAAGCTGGTAGACGGGAGGGGCTGGGTTCGATCCCAATCGCGCCCGTCGGCCTAATTGTTCGGAGTTTTCGTGGTTTTCTTCGAGCCGTGGATTTATCCCTGCGTAAATACGGGTTAGGTTCCCTTAGAAGGTCTCTCCCCCCGGGCCTATATCGCAAGTGTAGATAATTAGCCGTCAATAATCAACCCAACCCAATTAAAAATGCAAATTACGTAGAAGATATGAAATAGGTTCCTTTTATTACAATTTTATACATTGTTTAAATACAGAGACATTTCTTTTTTTAAATATTGTGCTCCATCTTCCAAAACTGTTCATTGCATAAAAAAATTGTGTCTCGCTCGTTAACCTATCCGTTCGGAATTATTCGTGGTTTTCTTCGAACCTTGCCGTAAATAGGGGTTAGGATCCCTTAGAAAGACCCCCATGGAGGGCACTCCCCGCTAGGGCCTACATCCCTACTCGTGTTGATAATTGACCGTCATAAATCAACCCATCCCAACCCGACTACTGGTAGTAATTGGTAAAATCGGGTTTTCAAACTTGTTATGCGTTTTTCAAATTATTTGCTTAGACATTAACTTCCACCTTATTAATCGGTAAAGTTTTGTTAGAGTATTCTGAAATTTTTTCTTTTCTTTTTTTTTTTAATTCTTTATAAAAAAGGATAAAAGTCGCCAAATTTTCAGGATTTTTTTCTTTAATCTTAACCTGGTTATTATATTAATTTATTGGTTTAGCGTGGGTTTGGAAATCGCACGAATCAAAAAGTTGCCTAGCATCTGTGCGTGAGTGTAACACACCTGTTCCAATGCTTCTTCGGCGACGTATTGACTTTAGTGTCAACCAAATTAATGTTTGAAATTTTGAAAATATGTTTTCAAATATTTTATTGCCAAAAATGTCTTCCCAGTAGCATATATCGAAACAGCTAAGTTTGTGGATATTTTAAAGGAATTTAATCGCATTCTTCAAGAATTTGGCCTAAACAAGTCTGGCGATCTGTGTCAAGCTGTTGCAGATATTTTATTTCGTTATTCTTCTTTTATAAAGTCCCATTCCAAACAATTCGAGTGAATTTTAAAGATTTCATAGAAATACTAGTGAAATCAAACAATAAAGATGTGCTAGCGCTGAATTTTGAATCTTGACTGTAGTTGATTTTCGAATCGTCTACATTTTGACCAATCCTTAATGCCATATATATAGTCATTCTAACAGAAATTTCGGATGGAGATAAAACCCCGGTACCCCCCCCCCCCCCCGCATTGGCTACTTACTGACTTGTAAATAGCCCACGAACCGTTATTGAGTCAGTATATAACGAGGCTGAAAATATGTCTAGGCCAAGGTTACCAGTTTGGCCTTTTTATAATTTAGAATTCTTACCACCAATTTTAATTTTTAAAAAAATGGACTTTAATTAATAACAGTCATTTTGTAATTATCTTAAGTAAATATTTTTCTTTCGGAATTTCCGCTGTGAGTTCGAAATTTCTGAATTTAAAAAAAGGCCAAACTGGCAACCCTGGTCATGTTATCCTTATAAAAATAAACACCAGATGGCAGCACTAAATTTGTGTTTAAAACATACAGGGAGAGCATCACTGATTACTAAAACGTATTGTCCGGAAAATATAATTCTTAGACTTATGTAATTTTTTTTAAAGTGTAAATGGTAGATGCAGTAATCACATTTTTTTATGAACACCGATTACATTAGTAAATTTCAAAGCGTGTTCGATTTGTAGATCAGAGAATATCAAGTCGGTATACCAATTCTTACCATTAGTTCTTCCACGTTTGCTAATGTAGCATTCTTTTTCTGGGGCTTCATCAAAGGCAGAAAATTTGCACGTCATCACATGATATTAAAACTTTGATGGACGCGATAATAAACGCTGAGTCAATCATATAAAGCAAACACTTATCAAGAATGTAATGCGTACATGGCAATTTTCGATAGACAAACAGGCCGCACGGTGATATTTATTAATATAATTGGTGTTCAAAAAAATTAAATTACTGCAGTTTTCAATAAACTATATATGTTCAATTATTCTACTTTTCTCGCAATAGAGTTTTATAATCAAGGAAAGACTTTATACTCACCCTAAGTAAGTTATTTGAAAACAAACAAACAAGCATAAATAAATTTATGAACAATTCATACTCTAGTTAATTCAATGAAAGGTCAAAACTGTACATATTTTTTTATCTGCGAACTACAAGTACAATATTTTGTTCAAAGTAATTACAATCACTTTTCAAACTTTTTTGATTAGATGTTTTTCCATATAAATGTGGATAGATGGCAGCACTATAATTAGAAATCAAACGAAATGCGAAGTGGGCATAGCGTATTTCCCTGTATACAAAAATTTATTCCACAAAAGTTATTATACTTCGAAGTATGTTTATTTCGGTAAATTGCAAATACAGTAATAAAGTTTGTAATAAGACCAATTATGCCAGTTAATTTCAACGTCCTTCAACGTCCAAACTTCAAAGAATGTCAATCAACCACCCGAGGCCTATTTTTACTTAAAAGGTCACTAACTTTATTAGTTTCTTGAAAATTTTTAATACCATTGCTTTATGGTATTCGCATCTCGGATCTGTAGTATTGCGTCCATAGCATAGTCTAAACTTCCATTGAACGGGTGATCTAGTTTCAGAGGCCATAAAACGCGTTGTACTTTTCCCTTTATCGAAGCTGTTTTGTTAAAAACTAAGTTCTGTTTCTCTGCTTATGCTTATAAATAAATTAGTTGCCGCCTATTCGAAAATTTAAAAAAAAAAAAAAAAAAAAAAACTGATAACAGGGCTATGCAATGATAAAAATTTTACGTTAATACCTTCTAGACTTTGTGCTCAACCGTTTATCAATATTTTTTAATTGCAATAAAAATACTCTTTCATAATCATGAATTGTCAATTAATATTTTTCCGATAGAAAACGCTTTAAGGTGGTTCTCAAATTCTCTGCTCAACAACGCAAAATTTTCTGACACATTTTCTGACTCATTTTTTAAAGCAAAAAGATATACAATTGGTAGATCTGACTATTGAAACGATTTGGAATCGAAATGAGTTTTGCTTTTTTTGATAAATAAATCACTTATCGAGTTACAAGGGATTCGTGTCACGTGACATGTTTTTCTCCTTTCTCGTGCCGCAGCGTCGGGAATTCGGTTCAAAACGCCGAATTTGACAGTTAAATGTGAAAGATGCTTCTGCCTTTACCAAAAAAATGGAAAACGTCTTCTAGTTTCTGAAAAAGAACACCTGCCAATTTCATGCATTTTCAAACAAAAAGTAATTCAGAAATGTGTCAGAAAGTAGCTCCTTTGGATTTGTGAACAGTCTTATAGGAAAATACAATTTTTTTCTCATAGTTTTTGCTTTATGAAAAAAACTCTTGAAATAAAAAACATGATTACAAAAATTAAGTTTAAGTTTAGCCTTATATTAAATATCCACCATCTTCAAAATAATTTTAAAAGATAATTCTTTAAAATGATTTTTTTTTTTAAGGCTGTTGGTCAGTGAGATCTCAAACCTTCGCTAATGTTAAACATAAGAGTGTGAGATACTTTTTTATTTTTAAAATGTCTCCTCGGGAAATTAATATTTTTAACTTATTTTTTCTGTGTACACTTCTTGAAGGATGTCGGCTAGTTTTATTATTTTTTTTAATTTTCCTAAAATATATGCTTAATTTTATGTGAAGTGTTAAAATCTCACTCAGTTTCGCTAAGATTTTAACTTTATTATTATTATTATTATTATTATTATTATTATTATTATTATTATTATTAAGTATATATTTTAGAAATATTTTGACAACTAATCAAAGAAAAAAACATCCTTTAAGTACACAGAAAAAATAAGTTAAAAATATTAATTTTATAAGGAAATAATTTTTATATACAAATGCATCACACGCCCCCTTTTTTTTTATACCGCGCTTGTTTTTATTCCAAAAATTGACTTGAAGAACTGGAAGTACACATATATGTATATATGTATTTGGTGTATACCAATACTTGTTTGTACTAACTATACCGGCATTATTAATTACTAATAATATAATTATTAGGTAATAAAAATTTTACTTGCAAGCATTTTAATAATATTTGGTAGCATTCAACTGCAGGTTTATCTACGGGGTTTCTACTCTGTTATGTCATTGGCCTCTATATGCAGTGCGAAGGCCATTTTCCATTTCAATATACGAAAACATGAAGCAATACTTCGTAAATAAGGTTCAATATCATTTATAATTTTTATATTATTTAAAATAAAATATAAGTACTTCTCTATTATCCCGTCGACCACTTTTCATAACAAAAAACTATCGCCAAACTGTAAGATTAAACGCCAAAAATGCAGTCCCATTTACTTGATGTCAGAAGCATTATAGATGTTTATTATTAGTCCAGGGGAAATGTACCAAAAAAAGGCGTTACCTTACAAAAGGTCGGGTAGAAGATTTTTTATTTCTGACTTGTATATAATGATGCCAGCATGTAAAAACCGAATTATCCAACAAAATTTCTCAAGGGAGAATTTTCTGTGGCCAAAAAACAACAAAATTTTGACACATTTTTTGTTGTTTTTTAAATATCTCGAGACCCGTTGTCGTAACGTATTATTTGTTTATTACACTCTTAAAGAAGACAAAATTCTCTACAACTTTCATATTTAAAACTTTTTAATACACTCATTAGGAAACGCAGTACGACATTTCAAAATTAAGACAATTTTTTCAATTTCCTTAAAAACCGTGAAAAACGTAGTTTTGTCCCGATGTTTCTAATGTTTCCCACGGATTTAATCATGGATGTCAACTTCTACATATTGATAGCTATAAATTATCTGTTTTTTGGACACCCTCTTTCTTAAGTGCTGTACGACCTTTCAAAAATGAGGCTATTTTTCCAACTTACGTACACGCTGGTTACAGAGAGAGTGGGTATGGGGAGGAGCTGACGGGCGACAAACAACTGGCCTGGGAAAAAGAAAAAATACCTCTAGAACAGGGGGTGGTACAAAATATGGTACGCATACCAGTGCATACCAGTACTAGTACGCGAAGCTCAGGCTACTGGTACGCAGAAGTCCGATACTGGTGCATGGAATAAAATACAGAATGCATCATATTACAGTAACAGTATATGAATCAGTGTGTGCCAATATGTCATTAAGTATTGTGGTTTTTTTTCCTATACCAAAACACTGTATTTTGATATTATATGCATTGTTAAAATATAATGGTGATAATATTTTTTACTTGAATGTTATTATGAAACAGTCAATCTTAGTACCAATTCAGTAATGTAATCATTCATTTTTAAATACAATAAAACCTGCTATCATGGAAACAAAAGACCGAAGATATATTTCGTTTTAGTCAGGTTCTTTTTTTAGAGATTTTTCTATATTAGCTTTACGTTCGTTACCTAGGGGTACGCGGAAATATGAACTTATTATTTAGTGGTAAGTCGGTCTAAAAATTTGGGAACCCCTACTGTCGAGGAACACGATCCTGATATATCTTCTATTCAGGATAACTGAATGCTAATAATCCTACAACAGTCCCATCAAAGAGACAAAAATATTGTTAAATATCCCGTAGAAATTATTATTATTAAAATACATTTTTTCATTTAGCTTATGCAGTCATATAGCGTACCTTACTTTATTGTGTAGAGAAAGTGGATTTGAATGAGGTAGGGGATGAATGTAACAACAAAAATGTTTGTATGATCTACAGTCATAAATAACTTGGTATTTCATTTGATAAATGGTAGCACTGAGATCATTCAACAGATATAGTTTCAAAACAGTACGTATTACAGAAGATTAGAATATTCCACCAAGTGTATTTTTCAACAACCAAAATAAGTTTCTCTGTTTGAGCTTTAAGGCATTTAATAGATAAAATCTTAAAATTTTATATGTTTTTGCACGCTAAAATGTTATAATCTCTTGTTATATTTATATAATAAAAGTGAAAAAATATTAACAATATTTACTAAAACTAATATTTTGAACAATTTTATGAAAATTGTGATCTGAAATATTTTATTGATAGAATTTTTTAATTTTACAATAGATATAAATACATAATATTAGTTAATGAAATAATCTGCTGTCATTTTTATTGTAGGTATTTTATAAGGTAAAAGTATTTGTTACATAAGATATATTTATTTTTTGAGTTCCTTCTTTTATATGGAACTACAATTCAATGTTTGCTATACTTAAAACAGTAAAACATTAAAACATTTGTCATCAATAATTGATAAATAAAATATACCATTGTACTATACAATAAAATGTTTATGGAATAAAATGAACAATATGTATGCATTATAAAAATAATTATTAAAATTAAACAAGATTTTTTTCATTGAAACTGCCGTACCAATAAGTTACTAAATGCTGAAATATTCTTTTAAACAATACTTTAAAAATAACAATTGTATATATTTGAAGTTACTGTCTAAATATGAAAATTGTCTCAGTCATCCACACTCTCCCCTACTTGCTAAATTATATAGATTTATTGAATATAAAATATGTCTGTTGTGATTAAAATGAAGAAGAGGGTGTGCAAATAATAGATACTTTTCTGCTGTCAATATGTAGAAGTTGACGTACATCATTATATCCGTGGGGAACATTGAATCATCAGGACAAAACTACGTTTTCCCCGGTTTTTAAGGAAATCGAAAAAAAATGTCTTTATTTTTAAATGTCGTACTGCGCTTGCTATTGAGTGTATTAAAAAGTTGTAAATATGAAAGTTGTAGAGAATTTTGTCTTCTTTAACATTGTAATTAACAAATAATACACTACGACAACAAGTCTCGAGATATTTAAAAAACAACAAAAAAAGTCGCAAAAATTTGTTGTTTTTTGGCCACAGAAAATTCTCCCTTAAGAAATTTTGTTGGATAATTCGGTTTTTCCATGCTGGCCTCATCATATATAAGTCGGAAAAATAAAATCTTCTACCCGACCTTTTGCAAGGTAACATGTACATTTCCCCTGGACTATATGTCATCAAGTGGTTTTTAATTCGACATTTGCGTGTATTTTCCATTATATTTTACTGATTTATAAGTTATTTCATTAATTAAAATAACAATTGTGTCCTTAAATTCTTATATTTTATTTATTTATTTATTTTGATATTTCATGGCAACGTTCTCCCGTTTATTTGGCGTTACAGTTTGGCGATAGTTTTTTGTTATGAAAAGTGGTTGACGGGATAATTGAGAAGTACCAAAATATATTTTAAATCTTTTCATAATTTTTATTATTTTTTTTTCTTCAAAAGTGCGCGTATGCAAAATATTGTGCGATGTTGAGTAGTTGAAAAAAAATTGCAGTAAAAGTGGAAGTTATTGGTTAGGTGTTGTAACCGTCAATATGACATCAGCGTTACTCAAGGCTATGTTTTTGCTTTATAATATAGATTTTTAAAAAAAAATTTCATTCTACGCGAGAAAATAAATACTCTAATAAAGGGAAATACGTCAGAATCCAACTCATTACCATCGCAACAGGAATACAGAATAATACAGATATTGTGTTGTAGTTGCGTTATTTTCATTTGCATTTCACCATTTCGTGCAGCTGTAATCTGAAAATAGCGTGACTTAAGGACGCAACAGAGAAAGAAAGAAAAAAAAAAAAGAGACTAACAAAATAAACTTTTTTTTTTTTCAAAATCTAAGACTAAATTGTCAGTAAAATCTGCAGTTTAAACATGCGAACCAAAACTGCAAATATTACTAAAGTTCATCTCTCCAACAAATTTCCATTTTATGCCTCAGAGAAATGGCGTTGATAATCAATACCAAGAATTAAACAAGTTGGAAATTGTACGTTAAACGTGACAAATGAGGTGCGTTCGTTTCGTGCTATAACTAGTTTTACAATGTAAAAAAAATCATCGTTATTATTTCCGTTAAATAAATTATATCGTCTGCTATGAGCGAATTGATGATGCCTTTTTTTTCTTATTACGTATGCCATGTTTACAGATGCTAATTTTATTTTTCGACACCAGACACCGCTGTAAAATTCACCATGGAGATTTTGCTTATCAAATGATTACCTCCATGGTTTAATATTTCTATGATTCACGATGAATGAATCTTTCGTTTATTTACTTTAATGGATTGAGATATGCGGCTATTAACCTAATTTTCACCGAAGTTATCTCAGAATCTATTACATTTTTTAATGTAACTCATCTCTCAGGCAAACCTTTTTGAACGATCTTTCTAAAAATGTAATCTTTACGCAATTTTATTCGAAAAATTAATTTTGAATAAAAATGGTCGCTTGGCATATGGAAAAAGATGTGGTTAGCCCGTATTTGTTTTCCTCAGTCACATGACTTGCGCTTTTATCATATAGATTACGTATGATAACAGAATAAAGAAAACTTTCATTAATATCTTTTTAAGTTTTGATTCGATTTTCATAAAATTTGAAATGACTCGACAAAATTCTGCAACGATTAGATATATATATATTAAATTTCAAACCATCCGGTTGGGTAGTTTTTGCGCTGTTATCTGCGGACAGACGGACGGACTAGACAACGACTATAGGTATAGGTACTACGTATTTATATAATTACGAACGCACCTAAAAATGATGCATCAGGCATAGATTATGAAACTCTTTCTAACACTAACATTATTATTAAGAAATTTCATTTTTTCCTAGAGTGAAATGAGATATCTATAGAAGCAGCTTAAAAAAACACACACCTCATCAAAAATCCATTGCTGTCTATAGCCGGCAGGGTTGGAAAAAAACATGTTTTAAAAAAAAAAAAAAAAAAAAAAAAAAAAAAAAAAAAAAAAAAACGTGTTTTTTTTTTTTGTTTAAAACATGTTTTAAACGTTTAAAACGTTTTTTCTCATTCAACAGCACAATTTTGATTAAAGTGAGCAAAAATTAATAAATTAAATATAAAGAATGAAAATATTTTTAAAAAACAGTAAGGAAGAAAAAAATTATATAATAAATACCAAACATTAATTAATAATTAATTTTTTTATTCTAAACTAAAGCATTTAATTAAGTTCTTTATAAATAGTAACAAGTTTGGCAGCCTTATCAAACACCTAACCGGTTTCTAGTTTTGTTCTGCACAAAGCCAAAAGTAGAAAACACTCTTTCTAAACCAGCAGTAGAGCATACAGCTGCTTGTAATTGTTTTATGATCTGCATGACATTTTTATCGACGTGTTTTTCAAGGCTTATCCACCAAGACAAAGGTGTTATTTCTACAAAATTGTCCACTTTATTTGATTCTTGAGTAGCAAATTTATGATTCGTAACTGACAGCATATCATTTTTAGGGTTTCATTCATCTCACGAAACCCTATTCGTCCCACTTCTCTGTCTGTCCGTCACAGAGCCGGTTCTCAGAAACTAACAAACTTGAAATTTTGTGTAAGCTGAGAGCTGAATATCTACTGTCACGCTGAAAATCATAACATTTTGAAAAAAAATCATATTATTTTAATATAGAGAGATAAAAAACTAAAAATCTAACAGCCTTTCCTACTAAATTTAAGCATTTTTCGTTATAGCAGTTGCCAACAATTTAAAAATCTACAATAAAATTCTTCCTAAAATAATTAATTTTCTATTGAAAGATTTCCACGTGAATTTAATTTGTGAATTGTCACATTGTGATATTATAAACAATAAACATGTTTTAAACATTGTTTTAAATGTAATGTTTTAAACATGTTTTAAACATTGTTTTAAATGTAATGTTTTAAACATGTTTTAAACAGCTGTTTTAAACAAAATGTTTTAAACGTAACAACCCTGATAGCCGGTAATGTGTACGAGTTCTTTCGTATTGCCCTGTGTGATATATATAAAATTTATACGCATCGCACGTAATACACTCAAAATTAGATCAATTTAAATATGCATACCACCGAGGAAAACGCACTTGTAGCACTTGTCGATCTTAGTCAGTCAAGGAATCGAATTCTTTTGTGTGTCTCTGTAAATGAACGATAATAAGCTCCATAATCTATAGAAAATCAGTTGCACTTCAGCGATTTCATTATGTTTGACGTGTCATAACATCATTAAAATGCAAGGCAAACGAGTTTAATCCATGCATCATAATGTAACGAAATTCTTTTGTGTGTCCCTGTAAACGAACAATAAATGCTATACAGTTCATTTCCAATACCAAACATTCACTAGTAACGGGTAAACTTCAATAACATATGAGGACCCTAGAAGCCAAGTGGTAGAAGTGACAAAATTTCGATTTGGAGTAAATTGACTTCAAAGTATTGAGTCAATAGTAATTGAATGAAATAACAAGTAATATAAAACAAAATTTTTAAAGTCAATTCCTACTTAGGTCAAAAAGAAATTTTTTTCCAGCGATCTACTCGCTTCGCCACTGACGGTATTTATTCCTAAATTTATATCCTGCTAAATATCTTAAGTAAGAGAAATTTTTGAAATGTATTAAAAATTAAATAAAAAATAAATAGCTAAAATACCAAAAATTAATAGCTCGAAAAGTATTTGTCACAAAATTGTTAGACAAACTGCGTTAGAAAGGTAAAAAATTGTATTTTTCTTGATATAAATTTCAAATCTAATGATTATGCCGTTTTTCAAATATTGAATTTCAAAAGTTACCAAACTTCACAATGAAGTACCATAGCGAAACCTTCACGCGTAAAAGGATAATAGGACTGTTCACGGACGAAGATCAGGCGGAGCGGGGGCGAAGGAGACTATAAATATGGAGTGAGTCTATACTTTTGAACAGAAATGAATTATAAAACTAAAATTAATTAAGTTAATTAATGAATTAATATTTGAAAAAACTGTATTAACATCAAGTGTCATCCACTACAAGTTTTAAAAAAAATTATTTGAACTTGATAGGTTGAATAGAAAATATTTTATTAACGATTGAAAATTTGAACAAGATATATAAATATATAGAGGGTGTGAGCTAATAGTAGGAATTGAAAAAAAAAAAAAAATGAAACTGTTGCTTATTTCATAGTGGTTTTTGAACTCTTATTTCAATAACTTGTGTAAAGAAGGTGGAGTCCATTTTTTTTTAATTCATAGTAAATCAGTATTGATAACAAAGGATACAAGTCTCGAATGCTTAAGTAGTTGGTCTCCAGAACGCAGCACATAATTAAACTAGTCGGATGTGCCAATCCCAAAACTTTCTTCTATCTCACACAGGTTTCGCATACACTAAAAAGAATCAGCAAACAATTTATATCAAGGTCTAACTGAACTAAAGTTTTATTAAATTCCGTGCATTAGTTCTTGAGATAGGACTATTGCTTAAATCGTGTAAATCATGCAAAATGCAGGATAGCAGCGTCACCTGTTGGGAGATTTAGACAAAAACCTAATCAACAATAACTTATGACAACGTTTAACTGAATCTGAAGTTCGATGAAAATCCGTGCATTAGTTCTTGAGATATAGATATCGTGATAATAATGAAAAAAGTAGCATAGCAGCGCCACCTGTTGGGCTATTTACACCAAAACGTAATTAGCATGTATTTATGTCAAAGTCTAACAGAATATGAAGTTTGATGAAATTCCGTGCATTAGTTCTTGAGATATAGCTATCGTAATAATAATGAAAAAATTGGTATAGCAGCGCCACCTGTTGGGATATCTACACCAAAATGTATTCAGCGTCTATTTATGTCAAGGTCTAGCTGAATCTGAAGTTTGATGAAAATAACTGCATTAGTTCTCGAAATAGAGCTATTGCAGAAATCGCAAAAAATGCAGCATAGCAGCGCCACCTGTCGAGCGATTTTCACAAAAAACTAATCAGCACCAATTTATATTAGGGACTAACTGAATATAAAGTTTTATTAAATATCGTGCATTAGTTCTTGAAAGAGAGCGCCCACAAAATTTTTGTCACATACAGACAGACAGAGTCACAGACAGACATTTTCTAAAAACAGTCAAATCGTGTTCAGGACCTTCTAAAACGTATAAATCCGTCGAAAACCGGAAGTCGAAAATTTTCATGAATCCAATACTTTCTTCTTGCAAAGATAGAAGAAAGTAAAAATCTCTGACGGACATATATTAAAAAAATAAATAAAAAATTGGATGTATACCAAAATATTGGGTATTTTCAATATTTTCGAAAATGTATTTAGATAATACTATACCTGCGCGAAAGAATTCGCACACATTACCGAAAATAAACACAGCAATTGCTGAAAATAGATTTTTAGTAAGTGATGTGTTTTTAGAATTGTTCATTTAGATATTTCATTTCATTGTATGAGAAAAATTAAATGTCTTAATAATATTCTGTTAAGTGTTGTAAAGTATCCCATAATCTATGCCTAATGTATGATTTTTCGTTCTCGTTTATGTCTTTACTACTTGAAGAACAGTAACAAAAATAATAAGAATCATCATCAATAATAAAATTAACCAGCTGACCCGCCCAGCGTTGCCCGAGCCCGTAATAATACAGGGTGTCCCAAAAGTCTCCGTACAACTTCAAAAATTTATTGCGAAAAAAAATAATAGGCCTACAGCAAAAATAATTACAACAGTACATAGAGTAACTTAAAAAGTTTTTTTCTACTACCTTAGTATACTTGTACATGAGATCCTTTCGTTGCACGAAGAATATCAAGTCGATATTCCAATTCCTTCCACGTGCGTTTCAGCATGCTAACATCAACAGAAGTTACGACTGTTTGAAAAAATCTGAACAAAAGTTAATAGCCTCATGGAATTGAAACAAAAGATCCAAACAGCAGAAGCTACTGTTGATGTTAGCATGAAAAACGTTCGTGGATTGAATTGGAATATCGTCTTGATATTCTTCGTGCTACGAAAGGATCTCATGTTGAAGTTTACTAAGGCAGTAGAAAAAGACTTTTTAAATTACTTTATGCACTGTTGTAATTATTTTTTTCTATAGACCTATTATTTCTTTTGTAATAAATTTTTGAAGTTGTACGGATACTGTTGGGACACCCTGTACATAAAAAAAAAAAAAAAAAAAAAAAAATCAAGTTTTTATTACTTTATATCTTTAACCCGATTTTGTATGAAATTATATTTTAAAATGAAAAATTCGCAAAAAAATATTGAGGTTCAGTGATAAAAGCTCTCATTTTCTTGTTCTGTTAGTCCGAATTCTTTGAAATCTTTATTGGTTATAAATAAAACTGTTTTACAGCCCGTGTAAAAATTTCGTTATCGAGTTGTAAAAGAAATGTTTTCTTCTCGCTTTTTTATTTGTTTGTTTGTTTTCGCGTCGGCTCCTTTAACATAGGAATAAAAAAAAAAATAGTTCTCATCTTCCGAACTCTTTGAAATTTCAATCGGTTATAAATATGACTGTATCCAAGCTCTCTTTAAAATTTTACGGATAAATATGCATATTTAGTAGTGAAAACATGTGTTCTTTGAAAGCTTTTTTTTTTTTTTTTTTTTTTTTTTTTAAGAACACATGTTTTCACTTAATAAATATGTATATTTATCCGTAAAATTTTAAAGCAATGGCCGTATTACGCCATCCGCTTTCAATCAACCTTTTTCAATCCCCTAGCCTAAGACTCCTATAATAGGAGCTGACGCATATCCATTTTGTTTGCATTATTGGTACGCAGCTCATTATCAATCTACCGCAGCCGGAGTTGGGGTTGCCTAGAAGAGTCGGTTCTGATTGGCTGAACCGGTTCTGATTAGCTTGGTTTTCGACTGGGCTGCAATTCGGGTACCAAATCTGCGAGGATGCGTCAGCCTCTATTATAGGAGTTCTACCTTAGGCTAAACACGTTTCCCGTTTCTGAGGGTGGAAGCCTTCAAAAAAAGTCGAAGCATGCGCAAAGAGACGATTTTCGTGTGGAAAAGAGAGTGAAAGAATGCACTTTTCGCTTTAAATATATAGATAATAAAAATATGACATTAAAGAAAAACATTTATTGATTCAAAATCATCTCTGACTTACAATCACTAACCATAATAAAATATTTTTCTGGATTAACATAATATATATTTATAAAACACAGATAAAAAATATTTTTTAAAAATTCGTTCAGTGTTCAACAAAAGACTTTTCGCACATAAATACAAAATTTAAAAAAAAATAAAACTAAGTGGAATTAAAAATTGCAATTGATCTTTCTTTGACCTCCATGCAGCACATCTTTATAAATATACGGTATAATTAATGACATTTTTTTAAAAAAACAGTCAAATAATATTGGTAGCAAAAGATTTAACTTCACATATAAAATAATACAGCATAAAGAGCCCAAAAGTGTATGTATCCTTTCCAATTCTCAAAATAAAACAAAGGAATTTTAAATTTCATTAACAATATCATTTTTTGAGTTTCTCACACTCGTATGCACCATCTACCTCAACTACTGATTAAGAGTGAAAAGCTCAAATGGTATTCAATACCAGGGGTCTGTCCAGATTTTTCTCACAGGGTCCTGTTTTTATAAAATTGTGAACAGTTTTTTTATATTTGTGAAAATTATAGTCATAATTTTGTGAATTTGAAAATATAGTTATATTCATGTTCCAGTGTATCTATCCTTAGTATATAAAAAAAAGCTAAGTAATATGTAATTTGATGACTAATTGTTTTGTGACAGGTCAGATTTAACTTTTAAATGATTAAATTTGCAAAAAGTTCAGTTTGGAAGTGTAAAAGTTTTATAAAAGGTCTATTTTTAAGGTAAAGAATTTTGTGAAGGGTCCTATTTTGAAATGAAAAATTTTGTGGTGCTATTTTAAGATGAGAATTTTTGTGAAGGGTCCTGTTTTAAGATGAGAATTTTTGTGAAGGATCCTTTTTAGGACCCAAAGATTTCCTAAACAGATCCCTGAATACTAACCTGATTGGATTTCAGCCGCGATCATTTCCAATCAGGTTAATGGTGACTACCATATGAGCGTTCGACTAAGGTTTAAGCGCTTAATCGACAGCTGGGGTAAATGGTGAATACGAGTGTTAAAAGAGAGTGGTGTAATTATATATTATGTCTCAACACTGTTAAAAAACCACTAGTATCGAAAGATTTAAACAGCGTTATAGAAAGTAACTTTGCATATAAGGAATGGATTACACACAAAAAGCCCGAAATGTTAGAAAACTGAATCGTCTGAGATTTTCTTTTGTTACACTTTTAGGAACAAAATGTTCGCACATTGTGTGATATCTCTGTCTAACCCGGAATGGAAGAGAGGTGAACTAATTTATCGTGGCGTAGACATACATGAGACGTGAGATGCTGTTAGGAAAAAGTACGTTCGCAGCGCAAAGATTTTCCAGACAATGCGTGTCAGTGAACTGTAGTCGTTCACGTTCATCTAAAGCGGGACTGGAGCTTGAACGACCACGAACGAAAATTAAATTCTGTCAGAGTTTAGAGAAAACATTGCACGTGTTGAAGCAGTTGTAAGGTGAGGAAGAAATGTGTCCTGCGCAGATGTTTTCAAGAGTGCATCTAAGAGGTTTAGGAAGCCAAGACAGCCATAGTGAAGATCATTTCGTTCAAAGGCTTTTTAGAGATTTTTTCATTTTCAGCAACAATGCTCTCACTGGCAGAAGTATTTTGAATGTGGTTCTGTATAACATATAATATGAATAAATCATATCTGTTAGTAAGCCAGATATCGAAATATTTGATCCTAGTAATATTTCCTGAATCTAAACTTTTATACAGCTATTTTATTCTAAATTATAGTTTTAATTATTATTCTGAATTTTTACATGTTTTCACACGTAAATAAAAAGGTTACACTTGGCTATTACGAGAACTCTTTAATAACGAGCACCTGTTGTCGTTCTCTTTGTAACCCAGTTCCACTTTATTAAGTTTAATGTTAATAAGTGAATACAATTTTGGGCTCCTTTGTAAAACACAACATAGCAATAATTATTTCTTGAAAGCTTTATGATAAATGAATCGTATAAAAATAAATAATCTTTTAAGACTATTGAATAACATTAGTAGTAAAACATTATAGGAGTAACAAGTGAAATAATAGAATTATATAAGAAAAACACACTTATTATCATCAAATTAAATATATATATATATATATATATATGCTAAAAATGATTATAGTAAACATAAAGGCTTAAAAAAACCGTTAAATAAACAGACCTACTAGTTTCGTACACACAAATAGTGAAATTCTCAAGATCAGTAATGATAAAAAAAAACTATTAAAATAAAAATACATATGTTAAATGTAATAACAACACACTTAAAGGCTTATAACTACCTTTTAATAAACAGATCTACATGTTTCGTACGTACAATCGGCGACACTTTCAAGATTTATATTGATAAAAAACTATTTTCGCAAAAATTTTAAAATGAACTTGATAAACAAAAAACACGAGATCACAGGTATAATGAAAGCAAGTGCTATAATAAAATTTTTCATTTGTAAGCGTGAATAATTTTATCTTATTGTTTTTTAATCTATAAAGCAACTTGCGCCAAATTCTAGGTAAATCAAAGGAGGCCGAACCAAGAATTACCTAGAATTTGGCGAGAGATGCTTTATAGATTTAAAAAACAATAAGATAAAATAATTCACATTTACAAATGGCAATTTTTATTACAGCACCTGCTTTCATTAATTATACCTGTGATCTCGTAATTTTTGTTTGTCAAGTTAATTTTTTCAAAAATTATTGAGGAAATAGTTTATTTATCAATATTGATCTTGAAAATATCGCCGATTGCGCGTTACGAAACATGTAGATATGTTTATTAAAAAGTATTTGTAAGCATTTAAGTGTGCTGTTATAACTTTTATATTTTTTTAATTTAATGATAAGTTTTTTTTTTTTACATAATTATAAAAAAATTATTATTTTTTTTAAAGTGAAATAATGTTTTACATTAAATTTAATGCTAGTGCTGAATTGCAATAGTATTCCACCATCTTATAAAATTGCATTCGTACTTCAGATATAAAAAATCTGTATAAATTTTATTTTAAAAAATACAAACCATAAAAAAGCATAAACGATATGTTACGACATCACACATTTGATCGTCCATACTTGTAGTAAAAAAAAACTACGCACAAAATGTGCATCTCTGATCAATACTGAGCTTAATTAGGTAGATTTCATAAGAAATACTACAATTTACATTCTCTTTTCAGAACTAGATATCACAGCTCATATGAGAGAAATGCTACAGGGTGATTTCTAAAAAGTAGGAATATTTGTTATCCGAAAAATAAAATATTTTTTTTAAAACATTTTGTTGTTGTTTTTATCAAGGAACATACCAACAAAGTACCAACGAAACATAAATTAGATGTTAAATAATGTAATGAAAATAAATCATTTAAAATAGGAACTTTGAAAACATTAAATAATGTCGATTATCAGTTTTCATGTCCGTTACTATAAGTCTATTAATTATTTTTAAAATATACATGGTGTCCACAAAATATCTTACAATTTCAAGCTTTTATTACCAAACACAAATGGACATATACTTGTATGAAAAGTAGTACAATATTAGGAGCATACATACATACACATATATATAATAAACCTCAAAAAGAATATTAATAAACCTCTATATGTGCACCATTGGTTGCACGAAACACATCAAGGTAATAATCATCGACGTTTTCCTCTTATACTCTTTTTCTTCCACCTCTTGCGTTATCCAATACTTAAATTTATTGTGCCAGTCAAGTCAACGCGGTACTTAGGAGTAATAACTGCGACACGAAAATTTCAACCAGAAATGAAAAGAAAAATAACATTAAATTTAGAAACAATTTAACAGTCCGAAACAGTAAATAAATTTCGAAACTCTGGTGGAGAACTCCAGGAGTCATTCCATAGTTTGCACAGAACAACCCAAATTTTGGGTGCTCTGCACTTCGTTGACAGACCAATCTCATTGTGGCAAAAATCGGAGAATGAACAGGGAGGTGATGCCTAGAGTCACAGAAAAGCCATAACAATAGAAACAACAGAGTCCCACATCCTCTTTAATAAAAAGCTATGCGTTGCTGACGACTGGGATTTTCGCCAATCGTTGCCACAGATTAATCTCGGAAAATGAAACATTTGAAGTTACTGAAAAAATTAATAGCTCGAAAAGTATTTGTCAGAAAATTGTTAAACAAACTGCGTTAGAAAGGTAAAAAGTTTTATTTTTTTTTATATAAATTTCAAATCTAATGATTATGCCGTTTTTCAAATATCGAATTTCAAAAATTACCAAATTTCACAATGGAGCACCATTGCGAAAAGTTCACGCGTAAAAAAATAATGATAATAGCAATGTGTCAGCACGAGTCACAAATTATAGTAGCCTTATTATTCTGTTAAAATATAAAAGTGAATCATGATGTCACGAGTGCGTGATTTTTATTTAATTCTCGACAAATACTAGATGCACCATTTCTTTTTAGTAGTGTATAGGTTAATTCACTTTATTAAAAAATGTAGCTATAAAACATATAAATCAATGGAAAACGGTAGGTAATAAATTGTAAACGTAATAGTAATCCGTATTAAAAAAACATAACTCAGTGAAATAATTATCTGTTTTTATGTTATTTTAGGATATTCCAGGTAAAGGTACAGATTACTTTAAAATACAAGGTTAAATTCACCGATATATTTCGTTTAATTCAAGGTTCTTTTGAAAAACCGACCAGCGCAGCGGGCGTAGTCTGCTAGTTAAATTATAAGGAACAAAAAAAAGGGGGTATCATTAAATTTATTGTGTCATTCGGAGTTAGGCACAAGAAATTCATAGAGAACGGTTTAGTAGTGGATAAAGCAAGGGGCGGACAAAAAAGAGTATCAAAAGAAAACATCGACGATTATCGCCTCGAAGTGCTTCGTGCAATGGTGCACTGCACATACACTGTTAAAAATTTGCAGCAAACTGTCCAGTCATTTGACCGTTTTTATAGAAAATGGTTACAATAACCGTAATTTAACTCTATTCCGACCACAATATGGGCAATAATACGGTCAGAATAGAGTTAATTTACGGTTATGTAACCGTTTTCTATAAAAACGGTCAAATGACGGGACAGTTTGCTGCAAATTTTTAACAGTGTATAGTGGTTTATTAATTGGTGAAAAGAAACTTCAATACACACTTCTAATATTCTATTTTCCACAATAAAAGCTTGGAATTGTAAAGAGACTTTGTGGACACCCTGTATTATGATGAGAAGGTTCCAAAAAGTAATAAAATTCAATTCTTCTATAAAAACCTTTAAAATAAATTTTCTATACGAATATTAGAAAAAGTTTGCATGGAAAGAAAAGAAAACAGTTAGCGCATTATGGTGAATTCTTTTATGGATAACAGACATTACAAAATAAAAATAAAATATTTTAAATTATATTTAGGCAACTTTTCCTATTTTATAGCTACCGTGGGACAATTTTTAGTCTGCAATATATTGAACATAATTTTAAATACGAGGGAGAAAAAAAATCATATAAAATTACATTTGTCCAGCGACGGATTTGACATTTTGACATTCTGGGACTGTAAGATAAAAATCTATTGGTAGTAAAACTTGCAATGAAAATAAGCGAGTCTGATATTAAACATATAATGGAGATAGGCATGTTCACATAAATACGAATTTTCTGCATTTAAACAAATATTATTTTGTCGTATTTTAAGAAATCCGTATACATATATATATTTTTTTATTATTATTATTCAATCGTTACTTGTTTGTTCCCGAACGTCCGTTATCAAGCAGCGGCGCCCCAATACGAATTTTCTGCAGTTAAACAAATATTATTTTGTTATATTTTAAGAAATCCAGATTTTTTTTTTATTATTAAATCGTTGCTTGTTTGTTCCCGAACGTCCGTTATCAAGCAGCGGCGTCCCATACGAATTTTCTGCAGTTCAAATATTATTTCGTTATATTTTAAGAAATCCAGATTTTTATTATTATTATTATTATTATTATTAAATCGTTGCTTGTTTGTTCCCGAACGTCTGTTATCAAGCAGCGGCGTCCCATACGAATTTTCTGCAGTTAAACAAATATTATTTTGTTATATTTTAAAAAATCCAGATTTTTTTTTTTTTAATTAAATCGTTGCTTGTTTGTTTCCGAACGTCTGTTATCAAGCAGCGGTGCCCCATACGAATTCTCTACAGATAAGCAAATATTATTTTGTTATATTTTTAAAAATTCAGAAAAAAAAAATGTTAATTTAAATTTAAAAAAAACTAAACCGTTGTTTGTTTGGTTCAGAACGTTAGTTATCAAGCAGCGGTGCCCTATACGAATTTTCTGCAGTTAAACATATATTATTTTGTTATGTTTTAAGAAATCTAGAAATTAAAAAAAATAATAACAGACCGTTGCCACCAGTCAAAAAGGAGACATTATCTTGTTCTAAATTTCTTGATGATCAGGTTAATTTAATTTTTGTAGAATTTGTTCTTTAAAGTTTGTCTAATATAAAGATGATTTCCCTTGTAATCCCCCCCCCCCCCCTCGGAAGTCTATAAAAATTATCATAATTTGATTTTACCGGCATCCTCCCTTTAAAATAACCTTTTTAAATAAAAAATATATATATATCAAAAAATAAAGTTCAAAGTAATGCCGGTAATAATAATCACGAATAAACACTAACACCCTTTATATTCGGGAAAAAAAAGAAAGAAAAGAAAAGAAAAGAAAAGAAAAGAAAAGAAAAGAAAAGTTAAAAGTAATACCGATAATAATAATAATCATGAATCAACTTCCTTTTCATAACATATTTTACATAATATTCAACTAATACTACAGAAATGATTCATTGAAAATGATTCATCAGTCATTAAATAATTTATAGAAATGAATAATCTAAATCATATTTTCAAGAAAAACTTTCAATGATAAATGAATTAAGATATATTGAAATAAGCAATGTGTGTAAAAGAAAATATAAAAATAATTATGGCGTCATGAATGTGATTCATGGAATCAGATTATGGAAACATAATATGATGAAATGAAAAAAAAAAAAAAAAAAGTAAATACAGATGCAGACACTATATATGAACAAATAGTACTAAGTAAAATTTACCATATTTAAAAAAGATTTATTTTTAAAATAATAATTTTATCATTTTAATGAAGTACATATAATTTATAACGACATATTTATTTGATTTGATCAGCAGTTCTCAAGCTATGGGTCAATGTGATTCATGGAATCAGATTATGGAAACATAATATGATGAAATGAAAAAAAAAAAAAAGTAAATACAGATGCAGACACTATATATGAACAAATAGTACTAAGTAAAATTTACCATATTTAAAAAAGATTTATTTTTAAAATAATAATTTTATCATTTTAATGAAGTACATATAATTTATAACGACATATTTATTTGATTTGATCAGCAGTTCTCAAGCTATGGGTCAATGTGATTCATGGAATCAGATTATGGAAACATAATATGATGAAATGAAAAAAAAAAGTAAATACAGATGCAGACACTATATATGAACAAATAGTACTAAGTAAAATTTACCTTATTTAAAAAAGATTTGTTTTAAAAATATTACTTATATCATTTTAATGAAGTACATACAATCTATAACGACAAATTTATTTGATTGCTTATTTATTTGATTTGATCAGCGGTTCTCAAGCTATGGGTCAATGTGATTCATGGAATCAGATTATGGAAACATAATATGATGAAATGAAAAAAAAAAGGTAAATACAGATGCAGACACTATATATGAACAAATAGTACTAAGTAAAATTTACCTTATTTAAAAAAGATTTCTTTTAAAAATATTACTTTATCATTTTAATGAAGTATACATACAATCTATAACGACATATTTATTTGATTGCTTATTTATTTGATTTGATCAGCGGTTCTCAAGCTATGGGTCAATGTGATTCATGGAATCAGATTATGGAAACATAATATGATGAAATGAAAAAAAAAAAGATAAATACAGATGCAGATACTATATATGAACAAATAGTACTAAGTAAAATTTACCTTATTTTAAAAATAATAATTTCATCATTTTAATGAAGCACATACAATTTATAACGACATATTTATTTGATTGCTTATTTATTTGATTTGATCAGTGGTTCCCAAGCTATGGGTCGCAGACCGATTAGCTCTAAAAAATATATATTGTTAATTTTATCTGCTGAAATAGTATAATATAAAATAAAATAAAATAACAATATTTTACACTTTTAAAGTAAGATGTCGTGAAAAGGTATAAATAAATAATTTTATGGAAAGACGATGGTTTACTGAACTTTGTACAGATAACGGCATGAGGTTAAAAAGTTTCGATTCCAACACAGACTCAATCTTATGTGCAAAACAATGCCATAAAATGCATTCAAATTTAAACTGTATTTTTTCTAAACATTCATTAATAACCGTTTTTTTTTTTCTTTTAAGTAATAAAAGGTTTTGATAACTTCACTTTTCATTGCTTTATACCAAAGTTCATTTTTTCCTTAAAATAGTTTAGGTCGCGAAAATATTTTAAACTTTAAGGTGGGTTGCGTAAGAATAAAGTTTGGGAACCGCTGCCTATCAATTAATGATTACCATTAAAGCGATAAGCTGACAAATAAATCATGAATTGAAATACAAATCAACAGAGTTAAAAGTTAACTCTCTCTCTCTCTTTCAACATTTTTTATTATAAAACAACAAACAAAAAACACACAAAAAGGGGCGGACACTGTAAAAAAAGACAAATGTTTCTTAATCTCTGAAAATATAATATAACTACAAACACAATTTCCAAAAAGCGTTATTTAGTTTCAGAAAAATCAGAAACCAATATACTTTCGAGATTTAAAAAAAGCATTTATAAAAACAAAGTTTATTTTGCTGCCGCTGATTTTCGGAAACGCTTCCGGGTATTTCTAAAGTGTATCAATCAATTTTCTCAACCTGAAATACAGGTTTTAAGGATGCTATTCATTCTCAAGTAAACATATGGATTATTCAACAAACATGTTTTACAGACAAGCATGATAAATTAAGAGAATTAATATTAACGTCAAAATTAATATTTTGTTACTCTTGCATGTATGATTTTAATTGCACTGATGCAAATGTTTGAGAATAGATAGCATCCTTAAAACCAAAACCTGTTTGAGAAAGCTGATTGATACCCTATTTTTAGGGTTTCGTTCATCTCACGAAACCCTATTGCTCCCGCTCTGTTGTCTGTCTGTCACAGAGCCATTCTCGAAAGCTGTGTAACTTACAGAGTTGAAACTTTGTGTATAAATCAGAATATCAGCTGTGAAGAGCTGAAAATATTAAAACTTGAAAAATTCGTATTATTTTAATAAATAGAGATAATAAACCAAAATTCTAACAGCCTTTTCTTATTAAATTTGAACATTTTTCGTTATAGCCGATGCCAAAAATTAAAAATCAACGATGAAAATCTTTCTACAATAATTATTTTTCTATCAGACGATTTCCACGTGAAAAATGAAATAAAAAGTTTCACCCATTGAAAAAAAGATAAATATGAAATAAAATTGATTGATGTCATAGTGGTAATAAAACATAAAACGGAAAGATTTCTCAATAATACAAGGAGTATGAGTATGTGTATGTGCACAAAACAGATTAATATCACGTCATTAGAGAATTAAAAAGAAAATCTGACGTCATATCGGAAGTTGAACGGATTTTTCAAATGTTTCAGAATAATACAAAGCGTGTATCAATATGAGTAATAGAGAATAGTAAATAGATGAGTTTGATAAACATATTGAATCATGATAAAAATCCGATTATGGAAATATTCGCATATTTTAACATTTTGAAGGTGTACAACATGTTTAATTTTTAAATTATTTTTTTTAAATATCGCATTTAGTCCGCATGACAGATATTACAGTGTGAGAATATAATAGCGGGCTTAGACTGCTATCGGAATGGTTTAGATATTCAAAAAAAAAAAAAGAAAGAAAAAATAGACCGGTAAATTTTTACTTTATAAAAACCATGATTTTTTTTTTTTTTTTTTTTTTTTTTTTGCTAAATGAAATTTGTTTGAATTTATTAAAGAAAGGATAAAGTGTTTTGAAAAGAATATTTAACGAAACCCTTTGAGCGATCTTCGATCACACTTACCCACTTGTTTTTTTTTTAATACCGCTAACCAGGCCCCTACATGCCGGACATGAGTGCCTAGCTTGACGAGTTAGTAGCTGGATGCGGGGCGATATTCGCCTGATCCATCTGAAAAAAGCCTTTTTGCATCGCTGAAGTGCACTGCCACAGTTTTCTTTGTTTGCCGGTTCATGGTTTCTATTTAACATTGTTGAATTCACAGATTTAAAAAAATGTAAAAATTTTAAAAGAAAGAAAGGAATCGATCTCGTAATTTAGAACCTTGATCAGATGACGAGACCGTTACCTGACTAGGCACCTCCAGAGGTATAATTCACAGAGAACTTGGAGGATTGATACACATTAAAAACTTCTCGGAAACGTTTCCGAAAATCATTGGCAGCAACAGACATTGTTTTTATAAATGCAATTTAAATCTCGAAAATCTATTTGTTTCTGAGGATTCTAAAGATAAAGAAAGCATTTCGGAATTGTGGATAACTCGGGGGAAGTTATTATTGTATATTTCCGTACGTGGTTATATTATCGTAGATTAAGAAACCTTTGTCTTTTTTTTTTTTTACTGTGGAGGTTGATTCAATTAGGAATGCACAAACAAATAGATTGATAAAATTAGACAATTGCATAGTTCTTGAATATAAAAGAATTTTAAAACTACATAATGTAATTGCACTTTTTCTTTGGGGGGGGCGGGGGGCGAAGAAAACGCGTAGAAAAAGTATATATAACATTTTAAGCGTTAATTATTTCGTTTTCGAATTGTACTTTTTTTTTTTTTTTTATCAGAAAACTCTGCTGCACAAGATTGCAGACACCAAATTGGTATTGTCTGGAATGCTTTTGTAACTGATCAGTCCAAAGGGTAGTATAACTAATGCAGATATGACAGAAATCTGCATGTTAACAATTGAAAAATAGTACTTAGGAAATCCTTATATTTCATAGTAATTAATGTTGCCAGGTTCAATGTCACAAAAAACAGGACACCGGTTTCTAAATCGGGACATAAAAATACAGTTAACCCTATGACAACAAAACCTGACTATAACGGAATCTGTTAAATACCCCACTGTTACACTACAGCTACCACTGTTAAATACCATTAAAAAAAAAGGGGGGGGGGGGTATTTAACAGTGCCCAAAATAGATACACAGTGGTAACCAAAACAGGCATGGCCCAATTTAGGCACATACCTAAGAATCTTTCGACCCAAATTGGGTTTTATTTTTTTCTGTGTATATTCAGATTCTTGTTTATACATTTTTAAGAAGATACATATGTTTGGTAAAACACATATATTTTCTTTATCTATGTAAAAGTGACTGTCATATTTTACTTTTAAGAGCCTACGCTAGTCACGCGAAGAAACGCTCCAGCTAATGTTAAGTCTATGGGAAGGTTATCGCGCGATTTCTCGCTCGCATTTTAATATTTTTAAATGATTTTTTTTTTTTTTTTTTTTTTTGCATAGGATAGCTGAGGTCGATCTCTAACGTTGTTAGTTTTTACTTTTTCGATTTTGGTTACGGTTTTTTTATATAAGGGTACTTTCACTTTCAGAACCGGTTCCAACCGGTTCCAAAATTGAAAATGTCCGCTTATAAAAAAACTGTAACTAAAATCAAAAAGTAAAAACTAACAACGTTAGAGATCGACCTCAGCTATCCTATGCAAAAAGAATCATTTAAAAATATTAAAATGCGAGCGAGAAATCGCTCAAGAACCTTCCCATAGACTTAACATTAGCTTGAGCGTTTTTTCGCTTGACTGATATAGGCTCTTACTCATCCCGAAATGTAATTTGCGACCAACAGAAAAATCAAACCTATTAATTACATAACCTGTCTTAGATGATGATTAAGAGTCAATATCAGTCATGCGAAAAAACGCTCAAGCTAATGTTAAGTCTATGGGAAGGTTCTTGCGCGATTTCTCGCTCGCATTTTAATATTTTTAAATGATTCTTTTTGCATAGGATAGCTGAGGTCGATCTCTAACGTTGTTAGTTTTTACTTTTTGATTTTGGTTACAGTTTTTTTTATAAGCGGACATTTCAATTTTGGAACCGGTTCTGAAAGTGAAATTACCCTTATATAAAAAAACTGGAACCAAAATCGAAAAAGTAAAAACTAACAACGTTAAAGATCGACCTCAGCTATCCTATGCAAAAAAAAAATCATTTAAAAATATTAAAATGCGAACGAGAAATCGCGCGATAACCTTCCCATAGACTTAACATTAGCTGGAGCGTTTTTTCGCGTGACTAATGTAGGCTCTTAAATGATTAAATTTGTGAATGGTTCAGTTTGGAGAGAGAAAAATTTTGTGAAAAGTCTATTTTAAGACAAAGAATTTTGTGCAGGGTCCTGTTTTAAGGTGAAAAGTTTGTGAAAGGTCCGATTTGAAATGAAAAATTTTGTGAAGAGTCCTGTTTTGAAATGAAAAAAATTGCGAAGAGTCCTTTAAAGGACCCAATGTCTTCCTAAACAGATCCCTCCTTAAACGTAAAAAAATCATCGTGCCTTCGGATGGAATACCATACAATTATACTGCTAAGACAAAAACCTGTTGAACATGTATTTTTCCTCTAGTCCCTTGCGATTCCATCTTAGCAGATTTTATTATACTAAATAACTATAACAATCTTATAGAGTAAAACCTATGAAAGTGGAATCGCTAGGTTAGTGAAACAAAATTATAATTTAGCAGGTGTAAAGGTATAGTATTTCTAAAGAAATTTTAGATTTTAAAACAGAATTCCGCTATAAATGGGTTCTGTTTACACAGTGCTTACTGAACAAAGTATAGCAAAACTCGTAAAAACAAAATCGCTAAGAACCTCAAAAAATTTCCGTTTTAGACAGGTTTGTAAGCTATTTCTTTGGAAGAGACTAAATATTTTCCTTTATAGATAGGTTTTGTCTTCACAGGTTTTAGTGTATGAAATTTCTCTTGATGTAGACAAGGGAATAGCATGCTACTAAACGAAATTTAACAGAATTTGTGTATCATAAAAAATTGGGACTTTAACGTCCGTCTTGGAGTCCCTGAAAATTGGGACATCTCGTGTAAATCGGGACACGTGGCAACACTGATAGTAATGAACATAAAAATATAATAACGCAACATAAAAACAATTTATGATATGACACATGAGCAACCAGTATCAATGTGGTCGTTTCATAAGCAATAAAACGATTTTCAAGACACTGCATAAAGAAATCATGTAAAACGTTTATAATATCACACAACATACAAGGTATGAGTATGACAATAAAGTTCAATGAACGTGTTCATAAACAAAAAGTAGCTAAATCAGGAAAAACGCTTTATATTCCTTCATAATTACAGCTGTCGTTGGCAATGTACTTTTGACTGTACAGTTTCTGAAAACTTTGGGCAAAATCTGTTTTTAGAATTGCTTGGAAAACACTTGTGACATAGCTTTGAATGTCTGGGATACAAAATTCGCTTTTTTTAGGCATGTTTTAGGTGCGGGTAGGAAGTCTGCAGAAGCAAAATCAGGTGAGTACGGTGGACAATCAAGGAAGAAAACGCCTCTATGGACAAAAACTATTTCGCAACGACATGACGCACAGTGAGATGAAACGGCCAAAATACGCGACATAGGTCAAAATTTAAAAACAAATTTATGACTGAAAAAACTAGATGACCGACGTATTCTATACATTCCAGAGTTTATGAGAAATGAGTGAACATGATAAAAATACAACATTTACCTTCAATAAACCTGTCCATTTTATGGAATTTTGCAAAATTTTGAGGTTTTGTCAAATTGTTTAGTTGGAGCTGGCAGTTGATACTTTCCTTTAAAAAATTATCAAGTTTTGTTGTTGTTGTTGTCGTGCTACGTCATTCAATCAAATACAATTTAAGTTTAAAATGTGTTTTTTGTAGCTTTCTTTAATCTTTTGTTTCACATTCAAAGTTAATTTTGTAGTCGAATTTTGAAAATGCCAGATTTAAGTATAAGATTATTTATTCATTTACTCCATTTTGTCATAGAACTCTCCCAATTCTGACTTCGGATTCGCATTCCCAACCTTTAACAAATTAAAGTTACCAAATATCAAGTCATTTCAACGTTTTTTATCAGTTCTACAGCCATGTCCACGAAAGTACGCCTTTCGACGACTGAATGGCGGCTGGACGACAGGTTCAAAACCAATTAACAAGTGTTCTCTATGCGATATCAAAATTCGGACTTCGCCCGCAATTTTCAAGAACTATGTCATCCTTGTTAGAAAGTGCATTGTAAACGACATACATAACTTCGAAATAATATAAAGCATTTTTTTTTCTAATATAGGTAAGAATATTTTGTTTCCAAACACATCCGCCATCTTTACTGCCATACTTTGTAATATCAACTTATGAAATGACGCAACAAGCACAACAATTATCGTTAGAATAATCATCAGTATTGCTACTGGTCCCAGAATGGGAAGGAGTTATTAATGGTTCAGAAACTGGAGTAGTAGAGGGACGGGTAACCACTTGAGGGTAAAATCTGTCATACTGACGATTCAAATTATTCATTTTTGCAGCAGATGGATTAGAAGATGGGCGAATAACATTTCCGTTGCTGGTAGATCTAGAACTTGATAGTCGGAAGCTGTTATTAGGCGACAATGACTTATTGATATTTTTTTGTGCATGCATTTTTGAAGATGCATCGTTGATATTCTGCGCATTAGCTATAGGCGCCTTTCTTTTTGAAGCAGAAGTACTGTGACTAGGCTGAAGTGGGCTTTGTGTTTTGTTATGAGAGGATGGTGGTATTACGTATATTTGTGAAGGCACTTTTTTCGTATTTTGCGCATCCTGTAAAGGCGCCTTCCTTTTTGACGCAGAAATACTCTGACTAGAACTAGGCTTGGAAGGGCTTTGTGTCTTATTACGAAGAGATGGTGCTACGCGTATTTGCGAAGGCACTTCATTAATATTTTGCACATCCCTTAAAGGAGTTTTCCTCTCCGAAGCAGCGACACTTTGACTAGGATAAAAAAGCTGTGAAGGTATTTGCGTTTTGTTTTGATTATTATCATTCTTCTTCAACATGATAATGGTAACTCTCGTATGAAAACAGCTAGTATATCCAAACCTTTCTGTTTTCAGATCTTCGTTTGAGTACTCCAGGTGTTTAAAGGGACCAGCTATTACTTGAAAATTCATTTTCTTACTAGATCTTTCAATCACTTGGGTAAAGCCACCAGCTGCATTGTCGATATACAACAAAAGAGCTCCAGGTCTCATCATACGGAAAATTTTCTGAAAAATAAAAAGTAATAATAATAATAAGAACTTAAAAATTTAAGTAATAATATTAACATATATTCTATTAAATTAAGTGTATCAAAATACTACAGATACACTGTTTGGTTGTTAAAAGTAAGTAACGAATATAGCACACCTTTTTTTTTCATAATTTAGTAGTCAACTATATAGAGCAACTTATTTAAAAAGGTCAGTCAAATATCCTGAAAATTCAGCAACTTATCTGCGATGCAGTGAGCTGCATTTCTGTTAATTTCTAAAAGTAACGTGATGATGAAGGGCTGTTTGTTCACAAGCTGCAATGTATGTAATAGGTACATGACACCTGAATTATGCAGCATCTAAGTTCAATGATGTTTGGACGACAATGATGGTAATTTCAAGTAGGGATGTACTGAATAGGGATTTTGGCCGAATATCGAATACTGAATATTCGGTCGGTCAATAGTAACTATCATCCTGAATACCGAATATTCGGCTGGTCGAATACCCTTATATTGCAGAGTTTAAAGGTATTAAAACGGTCAAATTTTAAAACAATTTTAAGTAATATTTAACACAAATAACACTTTGATGAACAACATCTTTTTACAAGTAAACTTAACTCTGAAAAAAAAAAAAATGCTTTGTAGTTATTTAAAAAAGGGATAGTCTTAAAACTTTTAATTAAAAAACCTTTAAATTTCATGGCTTCTTCTGTGAATTGAAATAAATGAATAAAATTTTCTTATATTCTAAAACAAACATTTTAAAATCGAAGAGAAATTTTGAAGGAATCGGAAGGAAATTTTTATAGTCATACGATGTTTATTTGTCAGGAAGGGACTAAAGTAAAAAATAATACAATCTATTCAAAAGGTGGTAACTCAGCAAGAATAACTTTCCTGCTCCTTTTGATTTAACAAGGAAGTTTTTAAATGCACTGTATGGAGTGGACAATCTTTTTCAGAGGTTGTAAAACATACAGGTTGTTCCTAAAATCCAAGTTTTATGGGAGATAATCCGGTCGCGAGAAACATTTTGTGTACATGAAACCAGCATCTCAATCCACTAATTCCTCTCAATCCACTAAGTCATTACAAGCTGAAACCGAATTTTAGTGCACAACTTTAAAAATAATGAAGACACTTTAACGATATTTTCATTATATTAATTTTACTTGTATGAAATGTGGTAACATCATTGGAAGTGGCTGAATTTTAGCCAGTGACATCACAGTATATGTACTGTCAGCTCTGCGTTCTGATTACTGAGATGTCTAGCTAAGTGTTGTTTCGATATGGAGGGTTGCAATTTCCAGCACTTCTCGTCATGTCATCATATTTCACAAAAATTAAAATAAGTCTATTGAAAACAGCGTTACAATTTCTTTATTATTGTTAACGTAACAAACGAAAATCCATGTTCGACCTGGAGTGAGATAAACTGTATTTTTGGCTATATAAGTAGATTGCGATCTTGGTTTCCTGGACAATTATCTGTCTTGATGCCAATTATCACTCTGAAAATGTATTCCATTTTGTTAAGAAACACCTTGTTTGGTTAAAAACAAGAAAAAAAAATAATTAAACAGAAAATATTCAGGAACTTGCATTTGTACATTATTAATTCCTATGAAGGTCAACATTAATGGTTAATTTTCTTAAGTGTAACTTTTCAAGCAGCAAATTAATAATGTACAAAAGCATATTTTATGTCATTTAAATATGATTCTAATTTCTTAATTATTCTCAATACCTTTATAAATTCACAACTTGTAAGGTTTAAGAAAAATAGTTTTTGAAGGTATTCGGTTTGGCCGAATATTTCAATATTCGGCTTAACCGAATATTCAGCAGACTGAATATTTTGATATTCAACCAAACCGAATATTCGGCAGACCGAATATTTGGTAGTATGGTTGAATACCGAATATTCGGTGCATCCCTAAATTTCAAGCACTTCCCATCATCATATATATTATTTCTTTTGTCAACATCCCCTTTTCTATGCATTTACAAAACGAACAACATTGAATGAGGTATCATTCGAAAGGTTTTTGAAGCGGCTTCTGACATAGTACATTCACATTTCGTTAAAACATGTTTTTCTTTTTTTTTTTTAAATTGCTGATAATTAAAAATTAAATCAGCAGCATTGTTTTCATAAATAAAATAAAGTTTTTTTTTTAATAAAATACTTTATTATATCATACTCAGGAATGATTATAAAAAAAAATCCCTGACGGCTCGGCCTACAGGCACAGGTAGATATCGAAGACGCAGACCGTGGGGCGCCTGTTTGTTGGGAATTGCGGAAGAAATGACCTTTTTGCCATGATGCGGCAGTTGGAACCGCCTACTTCGAAACCTAACTTGTTTGCAGGCGGAGCCAGCAGGGTTTCCCCCCCCCCTATAAGAGTTGGTCCTATAAAAAACTTGTCAATATAAAAGTTTTAGATAATATTAAGAGTATTTATAATAAATTTAAGCGGATTTGATATATTGTGAATTGACGACGTTATGAATTTTTTTCTTCTAAAACACCCCTTTTTTCCCCCCCTTGGGGCCATTTTTAATTATATCAAAAATCTGTCATACATACATTTTTGGTCCTTCTCCTAGAAGTAATAATAACTTTAAACGAATTCGATACGTATCATAATTAAGAAATTATGGGGTTTTTTCTGTTTTCACAAAAAGCCCCCCCCCCCCCTCCCCAGGTTCGATTTTGCCCATTGCGAACTTGACCGAGATTTTACGCCCCTTGATTTTATGTATCAGTTTCGAAGAGATCTGTGCAGAATTATTGTAGTTATCGTGTTCATAAAAATGTGACATAGATAGATAGATAGATAGATAAAGTTTTGAACTGGGGGTGGTTTTGGGTTCTGGGAGTCATAATCGGCGTAGATATGCAAAAATTCTTCAAAATTTCCAACTTAGGTGAGAATGCAATAGGTAGTATTTCTTACGAAATCTACCTAAAAAAAAAAAAAATTGTACAATAATAATAATAATATTATTAAAGTGTCATTTGGCACGGGTTTACTTTATATTTACGGTAAAAAATAAAATTGAAATGTTTAGTAGAAAAAGACACCTTCACGATCACGTGTAGAATAAAAGGTATGCTTTGTTAGATTAAATAGTATTTTAAATGCATTCAATTTATTTTTCTTTGTTTCATGTTTTTCAAGAAGCGGATGACGTCATCTTCTAATGCAGTTAAAAAATACAATTGTTAATTTTTGTTTCTCGCGCGTGCCTTTGACTATCTTTAATCAGTTTGTACTGCAACTTTGATGGAATAAATGAGACGACATTCTGGCTTGGCTATTGTTGGTTGCAGATATTTTTATCCTTAATTTTTCGTTAGAAATCTAAACCTGCATCTAAAAAATATTAGATATAGCTAAAAATTATTAGACTGCAGTGCGAAATTCTCCCATGGGCCCACTGGTTTTATCTTATTTCACACAAAGCAAAATCTGACGGAAATTTCGCGCAGATAATTTCATTATTATTGTAGTTACGAACAAAAATCCTAGTTCGAAATAGCGTGAGACAGCCCGCATTTTTTATTGAATATGAGGATTGCGACTCTGGTTTCCTATACAAAAGAGAGGGGGGGGGGGGGGAGTGCTCTCGTAGTGTGCTTTACCACCACTTAAAACTAATCTTGAAAAAATATTTTTACACGTTAAAAAACGCGAAATTGTCAGACATATTCATGGAATAATTTTTACATGTAAAAGAATAGAATCTCCAGACATAAATATGGAAGTGATTTGATTTGGTTGGTTGATTTATGACGGCTGATTATCTACACGAGGGATATAAAACCTAGGCGGGAGTGTCCTCCGTGGGGGTCTTCCGAAGGGATCCTAACCCGTATTTACGGCAAGGTTCGAAGAAAACCACGGAAAACTCGGAACGGTTAGGTCGACGAGCACAACAGTGGTTTGAACCAGCAGGTGTTCCCGTCTACCAGCTTTGAGAGCAGAACCTCTCAGCCACTGGTGGGGCCCGTGATTTGATTTGGAATCGAATAGGTTTTTCTTGTTACTGTGCGATGGCGGCCACTCCGTGACTTTTGTATCTAGAAAACCAGCTCAAAACAGAAACTTTGACGCTATTTTCTGAAAAATACTTTGCCTTTATAGAAAAAAAAGGAAACGCTATTCAATTTCTTGGTATCTGACTGAGAATAGGTAAAAATGTCGTAAATTAAAAAAATCCCTGACGGTTCGGCCTACAGGCACAGGTAGATTTCGAAGACGCAGCCTGTGGGGCGCCTGTTTGGTGGGAATTGCAGAAGAAATGACCTGAAATGCCCTTTTTACCATGATGCGGCAGTTGGGACTGCCCACTTCTAAAACCAGCTTGTCTGTAGGCAGAGCCGACAGCGATTTTTTTTTTTTTTTTTTTGTTTTATTTATTTATTTATTTATTTTTATTTATTTATTTATTTTTTGCTATAAGGGTTGGTCCTATAAAAAACTTGTCAATATAAAAGTTGTAGATAATATTAAGAGGATTTATAATAAATTTAAGCGGATTTGATATCTTGTGAATTGACGAAATTATGAATTTTTTGCTTCTGAAACTCCTCTCCCCCCCCCCTCCTTTCCTTTGGGGCCATTTGTAATGATGTCAAAAATCTGTCATACATAATTTTTTCCCTAGAAGTAATAATAACTTTAAACGGGTTCGATACGCATCATAATTAAGAAGTTATGGGTTTTTTTCTGTTTTCACAACCCCATCCCCCCCCCCCCTGGATCGATTTTGACCATTAACGAGCTTGACCGAGATTTTATGCCCCTTGATTCTGCCTACGTATCAGTTTGGAAGAGATTTTCGCAGAATTATTGAAGTTATCGTGCCCATATAAAAGTGACATAGATAGATATATAAAGTTTTGAACTGGAGGTGGTTTTGGGTTCTCGGAGCCATGATCGGCGTAGATCTGCAAAAATTTTTCAGAAATTCCAACTTAAGGCAGAATGTAATAGGTAGTATTTCTTACGAAATCTACCTAAAATAGATAAAAATTACTTTGTGAATGTGCCAGAGAATAACGAATTTGGATTGGCCTTAAAGTTTTTACATATTTTTTGAAACGCTCTTCAAATTGAAGAATTGCGTGTAACTTGAGAAACGATCCAAAGAAAATTTATTCCTACTTTCTTTTGAAGTAAAGACCAGTATTAATTTACGGTCTTTCTTTTCCCAAGCCTCACAGTTGAGTAAGCAAGACACTGCACCCTATCATTAGCGGTTTGATCCAAGTTTATAAATATCAAAAAGTTCCTTGTTTGGCTCCGACATAATACCAGCTGTTTTAGATTTTCAAGGTTAATTACGGACATAGTATTGATTCATGTAATTTAGATTCCATTTATTTATTTCGAATTAGCGCTTATTTATGAGGAAAAATCTAGACTTTTTACTGAATAACACACCCAGACTTGCCAAGTTCTGAAAGCCAAAAGTCAGGAGATTTTATTTCAGAAATCAGAAGATATTTTTTCAGTGCAATCTTATTAACTTTTAAATTTTAGGTTTAGGAAATTTAAGGTTTAGTTTAGTACAAGTTTAATTTTAAACAAGGCTTGGTTGTTATTGAAGATTAAGAAGTATATCACTCTTGGTCTTATTTAAATAAGAAAAATATATGTACTACTTATATATAGAATCCACTTAACATACTTTTAAATTAACTATATTACAGGGAGAAGTTTTGTTTCTCGAAAAACACATATAAAACTGTATAGTGAAAGTTTTAAATAAGTTTTAATCGAGACAAATTATTGATAATAAAAAACATGTCAATAGTAACAGTTAAAAAGACTTAAAGATTAATCACTGGTAGTGAATCTAAGTGTAGTTTATCACATAAAATACTACGGATTAATCATACTAAAGAACAAGTACCCGCAGTCTAGTTTTCATTCCTAAATCGCAGTACATTTGATGGTAAAGTAATCAGAGTTCGTTGATTTACATCAGCTTGATTTTAATCATGATTTAAATCAATTGTTTTTTAAATCATTGATTTAAATCAGTTTTTCCTTTAAATTATTTTTAAATGAATTCAAGATGTAAACAAACATAATAATGTACTTTAATATAATTTAGTTTTATATAATTCAGATAATCAAACATTTTTTAGAAAGATAAAGCTTAATGTCAAAAAGTAAAGTACAATGTAAAGTTTAGAAAAAATGCTCTCAAATTTTATTTGAATCAAATTGTAAAATAAACTTGCAACCGTAAAGAAATCTAAACAGGAATATATTAAATATAGGAATACTATTTACTTGACTATTATTTAATAGTTAGCAAAACTCTGTATTTTAGCTCTGAGAAATTGTCAGTATTATTGTTTGTTAAAGTGAAATACTGTACTTTGGTGACGCCTATTAAAGTTTGATGAAAAATCCGGACCATTTAGTGAATTTTTGTTTGAATCTAATATAGTGAAATAACTCGGTTCTTTAGAATGGTGGAAGGCACGTGTTACAGTTATCGGAAATGATGATACTAAAAAACTTAGAATTCATGATCAACCAGCCTTTTACTTCAATAGCTTCATCTGCTTTCAGTAGAACGATTGTTTTCTGCATTTGGTTTAATACAATTCAAAAATTAGGAATCACTTAGGAACTGAGAAAGCTGCTAAACTCATTTTTTTGTACCAGCACTTTAACAAAAAGCAAAAGTTAACATCTTTATTTGCTACCTAAAACCAAAATCGTTTAAAAATTTTATGTGCTACAGTTATTTTTATTTTAGCTAAAATACTTAAAGTTAAATTGATTTTTGACATGATGTGTAGTTTCCCATGCATTTTGTGTAATGAAGAAATACTTTGATATCCTAAAATGTTACCATTTTAATCATTTATTGTCTGAGTGCAACGAAGACTCATACACAGCGCAGTATTACTTTGCCCCATATATAGCTACGGCGGATATTAAAACCTTTCGTCAAGCATAACTCAAAAAATATTTAACGGATTTCGTTCAAATTTTTACAGCAGGTACCTATAAAGGTGACAACGTCGTCTATTTATTACCAAGAATAAGTGTCAAACCGTTTGGAAGTTATATTAAAAAAATAGATAAAAAAGCACAATTAAAGTACATACGTCACTAAATTTTGTGCGTACGTCATTTTCACCGGCGGGAGATTTTCGTAGACAATCGGAATTGAAAAGTTCATGGAGTACATGGAGCAAAAAAATATGCAAGCACTAATATTCCGCACAATAAAATATATTTCAATTTAGTAGAAATCGAAAATTAATCTGGATTTTTTTCTGTTTGAAAGAAAACCCCCGCAATAACTTGGTAGACTTGGTATTAGAGATTTGGCGCAAACCTCAGCAATAGCAGCTCTTTTTTTTTCGCATGTGTATATTAAAAAAAAAAAAATCTTTGGTGATAAAGAAAAGGTTTCGATTTATGGCATTATTTCTTTTCTTTTTTTCTCTTTTTATCATTTTAAATGGGATTAATGAAAGGCATGTATTTTAAATTACACGAGTGAAAGGTTTATATTTAAGTGATATGAATTCAATATGAAAATGTTACAGGAACAATATTTGGCGATTTATCAACTGCGCCAGGATAACATAAAAGTACCAATATATCAAACGGTAGGTAGTATGTGAAATGAAACAATTATATTATAATCACCCATCGTACAAGAAAAAAAAAACTAATATTCTGCATTCAGAGGGAAAAATCCATCTCCTGTGCCGTAAGATTTGCGAGTTCTTTTTTGGTGATAAGTTTTTCGATGTGACTGTTGGGATCAGAAGGATTTGGCTTACTTTTTCTAACTCTTATTTTTTTGCAGATGTAGTATTATGTAAATATATTTTTTTGCAGATATTTTTCTATTTTGTATATTTGGCATTCTATTTTGTATATTTTCTATTTGGCATTTGGAAAAGAGATTTTTACCTTTTTATCGGAAATACTAAAAAATAAAAAAAAGATTTACATATATCAAGCTTATAATGTTATGTTTTGCATTTTTATACGGACCACTTCTCCATTTTTAGATTTTAAATGCTATTTATTATTTACTAGCCGTTTATTAATTGTTTACAATTTACCCCCCTGACAATAACAATTATTTATCACAAAAATGCCTTTTAGGTTTGTTAAATAAGTTTGTTTATGTATTTTCATTACTTATTAAAATATCGAATATGGCGATAAAAATTTATTTTAGCATCGTGCTTAAATTTTTAAGATGGTGCAAAAACATGCTTTAATAAACGTATGTTTGTAAATATTTGAAAAACATGTTTTACCGCTCTCTTGAAAATTTTTGTAAGATGCTAAAACTACCTTTTGGCACCATTTTAAATTATTTTCACCAACCGACATAGGATACGAAACTTTTCCCCATTCAGATACACAGGCAAGGCTGGTCTCAAACAGGAGTAAAGCTAGCAACAATATTGTTTTAACTCTATAAGAGTTACAATAATGATATTAAATGCTCAATTACGAAAGTTTCTCCTAAAAAACTGTAGAAGAAGTCTTTTACATTTGTTTCAAATGAAGCTCGGTCTACAAGGTATTAGTTAATAATACGAACAACACTAATGGCATGGAGGCAAAAGTTTTAATTTAAATGTATATATTTGAAACCCTTCTCCCCCCCTAACCCCCCCCCCCAAGAAAAAAAAAAAAGAATTACAGTAATGAATTTAAAATGGCGTTAAGCCACGCTTTCTGACATAAGCAATTGGCTGCAAACGCGATAACGAAACTTTCATTTAACTTAATAAACATGTAGCTAATATAGCCCTCACGGTACTTTGCAGTTATACAGACCTTGTGGTTTTTTTTAAAAGCTTGAGACAATTCAGGTTTAAGAAGTTGAGATTTACTGTCAAATGATATAAACAACTATGAACACAAAACTGATGAATTATTATTCAGGTTTATGAATGTATTTAGAAAAAATTGCATCTGATTACACGTATTAGATAAATTACTTCTGTCTGCATTTAATAACTGATAAACGGCTTCTGTATATTAAATGAATTGTTTAAATATTGGGAAGAGGTGGCGAGATTTAGTAAGACGAGTAAAGAAACGGGTAGACAGACGGGTAGAGAGCGAGTAGCGACATAGGTAGGCTGACGGGTAGCGAAACGAATAGACAGACGGCTAGAGAGTAAGGTAAAAAGAGGGTTGACAGAGGGGTAGCGAGATGGGTCACGAGACGGGTAGCGACACCGGTAGGCAGGAATGTAGCGAGAAAGGTTGCGAGACGCGTAGCGTGGTAGATAAAGAGACGAGTACAGAGATGAGTACAGAGACGAGCTGACTGACGGGTAATGAGATTGGTAGCGAGTCGGGTACAAAAACAGACGGATAGTGAGACGGGTATACAGACGAGTAGAGAGACTGTAGATGGGTCAAATATGATTGAAAATAATTATAAAAAATATGTAAGAAAACTGCTGCATTGATAAAATATGTAAATGATACATATTTTTAATGTTTTTTCAATATTATGTAAAAAAGATGGGTTATAGAAATCACTTTAAATTTTATTTTAAGTCTCTAGCGCAGTTAAAATAAAAATAAGCTCGCACTGCATCCGTATGTATTTCCTTATATTAAGTTCATAGTAATATTTCTTATGCAAAAAAATATATTTTTCACATCACTCCGTAGGATGAAAAAGAACTCCAATCATGAAAAATTGAAAAGACATTCCAACTATGGAAGAACACAACAAAAAGATTTCTAAACTGAAAACATTAAAGATTATGCCTCTCTACGGTTTTATTCATATATATGTGCCGGGGCGGGATTCCAAAATTTAATAATAAATTTAATTCTTCGGTTCTAAAAATAAATCAGAGGTCAGTCCAGATTTTTCTCACAGGAAAGAAAATGTGAATTTGTGGGTTTTTTTATATTTCTGAAAAATCTTGTCATAATTTTGTGAATTTGAAATTGTCGTTATATTCAGGTTCCTGTGTATCTATCCTTTACGCATAAAAAAGCTAAGTAACATATTCTTTGATGACTTCAGCTGTTTTGTGACCGATTGATTTTATTTCTAAATGATTAAATTTGTGAAAGGTTCAGTTTAGAGATGGAACGGTTTTATGAAAGGTCTGTTTTTGACACAAAGAATTTTGTGTAGGGTCCGGTTTTGGGATGAATAATTTTGTGAGGGGTTCTGTTTTAAAATGAGAATTTTAGGTAGATTTTGTAAGAAATACTATCTATTACATTTTCTTCCAAGTTGAAATTTCTGAAAAAAAAAATTGCAGATCTACGCTGATCATGACTCCCAGAACCCAAAACCACCCCCAGTTCAAAACTTTATTTATCTATCTATCTATCTATCTATCTATCTATCTATATCACTTTTTTATGGACACGATAACTTCAATAATTCTGCACAAATCTCTTCCAAACTGATACATGAAATCAAGGGGCATAAAATCTCGGTCCAGTTCGTTAATTCATAAAATCGAACTACGGGGGGGGGGGGGGGGGAGGGCTTTTTGTGAAAAAAAAACATAACTTCTTAATTATGATAACTTCTTAATTTATGGTAATTATGACTTCTAGGAAAAGGGCCGAAAATTTATGTATGGCAGATTTTTGACATCATTAAAAATGACCTCTAAGGGGGGGAAAAGAGAGGTTTAAGAAGAAAAAAATTCATAACTTCGTCCATTCAAAAGATAGCAAATCCGCTTAAATTTATTATAAGTCCTCTTAATATTATTTACAACTTTTATACTGACAAGATTTTTATAGGACCAATAATTATAGCAAAAAAAAAAAAAATTAAAAACAAAAAAATCTCTGCCGGCTCCGCCTACAGACACAGGTAGATTTCGAAGTGGGCGGTCCCAACTGCCGCATCTTGGGGAAAAAGGTCATTTCTTCTGCAATTCCCAACAAACAGACGCCCCTCAATCTGCGTCTTCGAAATCTACCTGTGCCTGTAGGCCGAGACGTCAGGGATTTTTTTGTGAAAGGTCCTGTTTTAAGATTAAAAAATTTGTAAAGAGTCCTTTTAAGGACCCCAAATTTTCATAAACAGATATATTTCCCCGCAATAACACGAAATTTTCTGACACATTTACGGGCTCATTTTTAAACGCAAAAGCATGGCAATTACAGGCCTGACTATTCAAGCGATTTGGAATCGAATGTCGTTTTCCGTTTTTGATAATTGGATTGCATATCGAGTTATAAGCGTTTGATTTTTGCGGCAGGTTTTCACCTTTCCCGTGCACTCGCGTCCCGAAATTCGGTTCAAAACGCAAACTTTGATAGTATTTTTTGAAAGATCTTCTTTCAGCCTTTACCCAAAAATGGAAAACACCATTCGGTATTCGATTATATAATTTCTGAAAAATAGCAAAAATGTGCGAATTCCATGCGTTTGCGAACAAAAATGAATTCAGAAATGTCTCAGAAAATAGATCTTTTGGTTTTGAGAACTGCCTTAAGGCGGTTCTCAAACAAACAAACAAAAAAAGTTTTCACCCGCGCTCAACAACACGAAACTTTCTGACACATTTATGGACTCATTTTTAAACTTTAAAAAAAAATAATAATACTCGCAGGCATGATTATCAAAGTGATTTGTAAACAAACTGGTTTTTTTTTTTTCATTTTCGGATAAATGAATTACATCTTGATTAATAAGAGCTTGTTATCTCATCAGGATGGCACTACTTTCCTTTTCCTGCTCTTTCACGTCCGGAAACTCGGTTCAAAGTGCCAACTTTGACAGATTTTTCTGAGAAATCTTCTGTTTTTACCGAAAAAACGAAAAAAAAAAAAAAAAGTTTGACTACATAGTTTCTGAATAAGAGCACCTGTCAATTTGATACATCTTTGAGCAAAAATTAATTATAAAAAAAATGGGTCAGAAAGTAGCAAGTTTGGATTTGAGAACAGCCTTAAAATTAAAAAAAAAAGTATTTTTTAATATAAATTATTAATTAGGTGTGTACAAATTTTGATAAGACAGTTAGTTATCTTAGATATCTTATACTATTAAAAGAAAAGATAAGGTATGTGTGTGTGCGATGGCTAGGAAAAACTAGCGCACCTAGAAGTCTGAAAGTTTAGGTGAGGATAAACCAAGGCATGCCCTGATGCACTTGCTCAGATTTATAATATTTTGATAATTAGCAGATATATTAATTAAAAACTCGTCTCTTTCTTTTCGAGCGATCAAAATCGCTCGCGCATGTGCTGAACACGATTTACGCATAGGGAGGAAATGAAGAAACGAACGCGTTTTTATTATTTTTTTATTTATTTTGTGTGTGTGGGTCAGAAAAAGCTTACTCTTACGCCTCAAATGCCGAAATCAACCACAAATATGCTCTTAAAGTTGAAAACTTCTTCTAATTGACGGTGCAATAATATATTTTTAAAAATACGAATTTTAACACTTTCAGAACACTGGCGAACGCTGGTGCGCCTCACGGAGACGACTTTTTGTCTACGCTAAAAGTAACTAAACGTTCGTATTTCGATACATCCTTTTTAGAGCATCTCGGTATACCAGATTTACATCACCTACAAAATTTTCGAAACATTCGGACGTGTAGAAAATAAAATAAATAAATAAATAAAAAATCCAAGAAATTTTCGAAAAACAAAAGCAAACGCATCGCTCTGTTTCGATTTATGTTTTCACTAATAAATAGGCATATTTTCTCACGAAATTTTAAAGAGAGCTTGGATACAGTTGTATTTATAACCGATTAAAATTTCAGAAAATTCGAAAGATGATAACTATTTTTTTTTATTTTATGTTAAAGGAGCCGACGCGAAAACAAACAAACAACAACCAAAAGCAAGTAAAAAACATATTTCTTTACAACTAGACTACAATATTTTTTCACGAAATTTTTACACGGGCTGTGAAACATTTCAAAGAACTCGGCCAACAAGAACTTCTGTTAAAAAGACTATGAAAGGTCTATACGTGAAAAAAAAAAAAGAAAGAAAGAAAGAAAGACAATGTCTGCTTACGAGATCTTTTATCACTAAATACAAATATTTTTTCGCGAAGTTTTCTTTAAAAAAATAATTTCATACAAAATCACGTTAAAGATAATAAAATTATACAAACTTGAGGTTTGTTTTAATTTATTATCACGGGACCGGGCACAGCCCGTCGAGTCAGCTAGTATTTTACAATTTTTTTAATTCCAGCAATATGTCCTTCCTATACCTAATGACGTTCATAAAAAAAAAAAGCAATCTGTCTTGTCTGCAGACTTTTGAAAATCTTTACCGGAAGGTGGGGTGAGGGGGTAGAAATTATCTATTAAAAAAGTGTTTATTAATCTTAATTATCGATCAGGCGCAGAAATCAAAACTTGTCAATTAAGCTTTTTTTTTTTTAATCTTTTTTATTCAGCAACCGATCTCCTTTACGAAATTCTGGAAAATATTTTAAAATTACCTCGCCCTCAGATTTTATTAATACAGCAATTTTCTTACATATTTTTTACAATTATTATCACTAAGAAACTCTTTTTCTCTACGGAAAGTTATGAAAACATTAAAAATCTGCAGAACTTATTAATACAGAACTTTTTTATAATTATTTTCATGCATTACTTTGGACTTATTGCAATAAGCCTTTATAAAACTAGGCTGTTTAGACAAACATATGGTCGTTTTTCAAATAAACCTAAAACTGCATAGGCGCTTTGCAACAGGCTTGAAAAAAGGCAAAAGGCTCGTGATTCTCCTATTATTAGCCTAGCTCTTTGCTAACAGCCTAGGTTGTTTGCAAAGAGTCGGATTTATAAATTAGCCGGCAACATATGTCATATAACATCTTCAATGTATAATGCAGTCACCAGGTCGCCACTGCCGACCAAGTATTTCTGTCTGGCGACTAAGTCATTTCATCAGGCGGTTTATATGTTTGTACAAAAATTGACCTAAGAAAAGGGCACAAACGGACTTCTTTTTTCTCCCCCCACATTTACTTGCGTGAGGCAAGCAGAGATCTCCCTCTTCTCTTGTATATTTAATGGAAGAACCAAGTTTAAAAGGCATTTTCCATCTCATGCACAGAAAAAGACATTCTTTTCTGCTCTACCCAGCTAGCATGTCACGTGATTAGAAAGTTGTGGGAGGAAGAAATTTCAATAAAACAGTAAGAAGTTGTGTCAATCCAGCCTTTGTGTCATCTAAAATTGAATATAGTAAAAAAATAATAATAATAATCAAGTTTTTTTTTTTTTTCCTTGTAAGTTTCAAATCAGATTTTTTTTTTTTTTTTTCAGAATTTAAACTGATTAATCTCTCACATTCATTTTAAAGAATAATAGTATATATAGGATTATAAGTAATTTATTTGAGGTAAATATTTTTTTACTGGCTACTAGAAATTTTTTCTGGCTACCGGATTTTATCAAATTTGTAAAGCCCTGGCGAAGAATGTATAGAAAAAAATAATTAAAATGATTAAAAACAAAAAAAAGAAAAAAAACATTTCAGTGGGCTAAAAAATTATCGCGCACGTCGGATGACACGCTATTGGCGCCTGGTGCGTGTAAAATCCGACGTGGGTGCAAAGTCCTTCAAGTTCCCTATGAATTATACCTCTGGAGGTGCCTAGGTGAAGGTCTTGTCTCAGTGACAAGATCAAATTTCTAAATTATGGGACCAATTCCTTTCTCTTCTTTATTTTTTGCACTTTTTTTTAGCCTTGCAGCGATGCCAACAAGGCTCTTGTCAGGTGGAGCACAGCCATGCTGTGATCAGGCGAATATCGCCCTGCGCCCAGTTACTAACTCGTCAAGCTAGGCATTCATGCCCGGTTAGTAGGGGCCTGGTTAGCGGTATTTAAAAAAAGAGAGAGAGCGACAGATGTCATGTACGATATATCCGAGGTCGCGGTATAACAGAGGGCATTAAAAAAATTAAGAAAGACGTTAATGCTAATTTATACCTATATTATAATTTTCTCAGTAGACAATAAAAAACATTATACATTTATTTATTGCTATTTTTATTTATATATATATAGTTATTTCAAAGAGCAGCTAATGAGGAGAATTTCATTATTTTTCTGGTTGATCGGAGACACGGAAAAAGGGCGATATATTCGAACGGGCGATGTAACGAAGTGCGATATAACGAGTGCCTACTCTGTTGTATATGCATATATTTACACTATTTAAGAGGCAGTTTCTTATTTTTTTATTAATATTTAATAATAATTTATGTCTTACAACTTTGCCACCTCCCCCCCCCCCCCCCCCCCCCCCCGCATGATTCGCCAAAATTCTGCAACGATTATAGATATTAAATTTCAAACCATTCGGTTGGGTAGTTTCTGCGCTGTTATATGCGGACAGACGGACGGACCAAACGACGACTATAGGTGTTACGTATTTATATAATTATGAACGCGCCTAATAAGGGTCAATGTCCATTTCTAGCACTCTGAGAAAAAGATTATTCGATGTTTCTTTTAAGAATATTTTGTCCAAATACCGAATATTCGTCTGCCGAATAATACTCCTATATTTCAGGATTTAACGGCATTAAAAAGTCAAACTTTAAAACAATTTTACATCATATATAACACAAATACTTCCATTTTGGTGAACAAGACCTTTCACAAGTAAATTTCACATTTAAAAAAAATCTATGCTTTGAGTTATTATTTATTAAAAGTAATGTTCCCGTTTGACATTATTCAAAGGGCGCAGAGCCCTGCCCTTTTTGTTTTAAGTGCGAATTTCAGACGTGAAAATGCGACCTGCCCCTTTTCCGAAGTATGTCCCTCTATTTTTTTTTTTTTTTTTTTCAGGGTTTCGTTCATCTCACGAAATTCTATTCGTCCTGGTTCTCTGTCTGTGCGTCACAGAGCCGGTTCTCAGAAACTATATAACTTACAGACTTGAAATTTTGTGTACTTATAGCTGAATACCTACTATGAAGCTGAAAATCATAAAATTTAAAAAAATTGTATTATTTTAATACAGAGAGATAAAAAACCAAAAATCTAACAGCCTTTTCCTATTGAATTTGAACATTTTTCGTTAAAGCAGTTGCCAACAATTAAAAATCCAGAATAAAATTCTTTCTACAATAATTAATTTGCTATTGTAAGATTTCCAAATGAAAGAAGAAAATGAAATAAAAAGTTTCACAAATTGAAAAAACGATTAATATGACGTCATATTGGTAATAAAACGGAAATTTTCAAACATTTCTCAATAATACAAGGAGTATGAGTATGTCAGTATGTGTAAGTACAGAAAGCAGGTTAATATGATGTCATTAGAGAATTAAAAAGAAAATTAATCTGATGCCATATTGGAAGTTTAACGGACTTTTTCAAATGTGTGAGAATAATACAAAAAGAGTATCAATATGAGTAGTAGAGAAAGCAAGTAGATAGGACGTCAGCAAGTGATTATAACGTCATATGAGTTTGAGAAACGTATTGAATTATATTTTAAGGCATATTTTAACATTTTGAAGGTCTCTAATACACCATGTTTAATTTTGAAATAGATTTTTTTTAACATCGCATTTTGTCCACATGACAGATATTATTATGACAGAGTATAATAAATACAGGGCTGTGCTCGCTATCGTACCGGTTCAGATTTTCGAAAAAACGAGAAAAATAGACCGGTAAATTTTTACTTTATAAAAAAACATGACTTTTTTCTTTCTTTGAAAATGAAATTTATTTGGATTTATTAAAGAAAGGATAAAGTGTTTAGAAAGGAATATTAAACAACGAAACCTTTTGTGCGATCTTCGATCACACTTACCCACTTCTTTTTCCTTATTTCCAGGAAAACACTTGGACTTTGAAACGCAGAAGTTCGATTGCTCTGCATGACTCACATGTCATAAGTTCTAATCTGTCCTACCAAACAGGTGCAGCAGTAAATGCATACCGTATTCTGTTTTCCAAATTGTAACGCATTTTCCATTTGAAAATCGACCCAGAATAGCACGTGCTTCCTAAATTCATTTGGATATTACAACACAAACGGACATTTACCGGAAGATCTTACGAAAAAGGAAGGATTATCGCGTAAAAAATAAATTTATATGTACTCAAAGTAAATAATACTCTATTTCTTCAGTTTTGCTTCATTGAATATTTTTTTTTTTTTTGAAATTGTTTATTCCGATCAACGTTGAAAATACGCAAAACTAGCAAATTTTTTTATTGATTTATAAATTTTACGTCTAAAAATTACTATTACGATGCATCTATTAATATTATTTATCTATAATGAAACAAAACGATTCGCCGCTGCATTTTTGCCATTTCTAATAATTAGATTGATTTCAAAATTTGCAAACTAGTTCTAGGCATAGTAACATATAACCTGTTATTTTGGAGAAATAATTTTATTATTATTATTAATTTTTGAAAAATTCTATGCGAAGTTTCTTTCTGCATAACGAAACATATTCAGGGGTCGATCCTGTCAAAAATTGGGGCTTATTTAGGACCCTTTCACAATAATCAATTTAATAAAACAGGCCCCTTTACAAAAATCCATTTAATAAAACAGGACCCTTCAGAAAAATCCTCTTAATAAATCAAACCCCTTCACAAAACTCCATTCCATAAAAGCATACTCTTCATTAGTTATTTTTATTTTGTTAGGTTTTAAAATGTGTGATTTCTAGACAAAACAAACTCACCTGCAAGGAAAACTTTATAAATAATACTTAACCCTTTCAGGGGCAAGCACTTGTGCTCCTGTAACTTTGAATTCCCACCGGAATTTAGGAAAGAATTTAGTTCAAAATAAGAATAAGCAATTTTGTCAACTCTTTCTCGTGAAAGTTTAAAAAGTAAAATTTAATTAAAAGTTTCTGGTTTGAATCGGATTAAAATTAGGTGGTATATAATATATACCACCGCCCCTCAAAGGGTTAAAAAGGTTATTATGAATGGTCCAAATTTAAGTAACTGGATTTGATTTTTCGTTCTAAAATGTTATTTTTCACAAAAATGTAATACATTTCACAAAAATAACTTTTATTTTTCACAAAATGGGCCCCAAGAAAAAAAACCCTGCATCGACCCCTGATATTACCCATGGAAAACTTATCTGATTCATCATGACTCTGAACTAAATAAACAAATCGCAGATAGTTGTCAGCTTTCTTCCCCCTCCCCCCTTTTTGGATGGGTTTAATGGTGTGCGTTTTGTGGGGGGGGAGCTATATTTTCTGATAACTTATTTAATTTAAAAATATAGTCTGGAAACTTTTTTTAAATTAATTAAACTTTAAACTTCATGGCTTCTTCTGTTAATTAAACTAAATGAATAAAATTGGGTTACATTCTAAATGAAATTATTTTAAATTGAAAGAAAATTTTGAAAGCATTAAGGAAAATTTTATAGTCAATGATGCTTGTCAGGAAAAGATTAAAGTAAAAAAAAACAAAAAAAAAAAAAAAACAGTATATTCAAATGGTGACAACTCATCAAGAATGACTTCCCTGTTTCTTTTGATTTAGCATGGGAGTTTTAAATGCACCAAAGAGCGGTATCTGGAGTGAGCGATTATTTTGATTTTCAGAGATAGTAAAAATACAGGAACGAACAAGAGGAGAGGGGCATAAAAGATCAAGCCTAGGGGACCGAGAGGTGTACCTCTGGGTAAGATTATTAATTAAATGCGACTTCTCTTGTTAAAAATGAAAATTCATGCGAAAAATTATTTCAATAATACCAATTAATGGAAATGGTACGGATGGAAATCTACCCTATATATATAAAATCCTAATGAAACGAATTTGTGAAACGATTTTCTGAAACGAATTTATGAAACGATTTTATGAAATGACTGATTAAACGACTGATTATGTTTCAGGGCTATTTTTAATAAAATATTAAACGCTTGATGGTGAAATTAATACCAATTGTCCATAAAAATCCGCGGATGTCAAAACTGGTAATAGAATTTTGAAATTGGAATTAGTTTTCGAGATATTAATTTTTTTCGAATTTTAATGACATTTCTGTAATGATGGCAACTAATTACTCAGTTTTTTTGTGACAAAAAAAGGGAAAAAAATAAAAAAGGATCCCGATAGGGATTCTTGATTTATTTTTATTCGTCATTTTCAAATTGAAATTGAATTTATCTTTTATTTCAATCGATAATGAAGACAAGATTGAGATTAAATTATGTTTTTCACGAAAATTTGAAAAAAAAAAATCACATTTCTATCGTCAGGATTCAATCGTCTGTCAGCATTGAATTTAATTTATAAACTGAAAATATTTTGAATAATTTCGTCCAAATGACGTCATTTCTGTAAATACGTCATTTATGTTTATACAATTTATTTAATATAAAGAAGCCATTTATCTATTTTTATGTACAAAAAAAGGTAAATTGAAAGACAATTATAAATAAATTGTATATATACATATAAATACATGTATAAACAAGCATAAAAGTTCGGTGCTTTTCCAGTATATGGGGCCTTGACGAAACAGAGAAAATAGCCTTGGCGGAAAAGGAAATTTGGCAACATACTTTCTGTCAACCTATTTACTTTGTCATTTCGTATACAAAAGCATTTTTTCAATATTTATACAATTTGTTTAGCGTAAAATGTCATTTATCCTATTTTATATATAATCAGAAGTAATTTGTATAGAAAAAACAATAATAATATACGTATAATTAAAATACGCATATAAACAAAAAAAATCGTCGAATTTGTTTCCATGGCTGTTTATGTCATTTGGCACCAAATCTCACTTTCTGATGCCCGAATTGCGCCAAGCTTTTTAAAAAAGCGTCAAGACCTCTATTATAGAAAATCCCCAAAAGTTCATTGGGTTTGTTTTCATAACTTTTGGCAACAAATATATGTATATTAACGAATCTATTCGTTTTTGAAACTCGAATTACGACAAACCTAAAAGCAAAGGATCCTATGCTGGAAAAGTACCCGATTTTCTTATGAACAATATTCAAGTGACATAACATGGTGTAAAATTATCGCGGATAGCAAATTTGTTTAAATATCTCATCAATTGATGCCGAATAAATGCAGGCATGCATGCACAAAATATTTAATTAATTTTGTATGATAAATAATTATTAGAAAATTCGTATATACATTTAATTAAAATAAATAATTTACATATTTAAAATAACATGAAAATATGCATGATGGTGCACTAAAATACAGAGAAAATTAAAACCTGTTACTGAAAATGTCTATAGCATAGTACTTTTCAATACCGTGGTTCTTAATCTTATTCATAAGCAGATGGAATTCTTCTCATCCTTAAACGCAAAGGAAGAATAGAATACAGATCGTTGTTATAAAAGTCCGAGAGGTAGCCACAATTTAAACCTAACCATTTTATACAAGCTGGTTTTCAGGGTGTAATTGATTTTACTTATCAATCCCTAAAACAGTCGTCAGTTGTCGCAACAGCTGTGTATGAGGCCATGATAATAAAAAAATGCCCCATTAAAACGTTAAAAGCATGGCAACCCAATTACAGATTTACCAATATTTTTAAAACGAAGCACGCTGTGATGTTTTTAGAGGCCTCGAAGTCTGAGCGGGGGTATGCCCCCTAGTTTAATATAAAATTTGAAGTATGCATTTATTTTTATTGGCATAGCTGCACTTTTTCATATAAGCAGATGGTAATTGCCAGAAATATTTAACTATTATAAGAAAAAAAATATTTTTTAATAACATGCAGTTGAAATTATTCACTCTTTTCTTTCTTCTCTTTAAACATAGATTTTTAGACCTGTCTAACTGTATTTTTTTAAAATATGTAAATGCATATAAATAAACTTTGCAAAGAAAATGTAAGCAATTTTTTGTAAAAAACTTAGTTGAAAATAATTTTGATAAGTATAAATCCATCTGCTTTACAACTTTCATTTAAAAAAAAAAAAAAAAAAAAAAAAAAAAAAAAAAAATTCATTTTAAGTATTTAAAACTTAAACCAAAACTAAAACATTGTTTTGGTTTGGATTTAGACTGTGAAGCCATACGATGTATTTCTTTACAGGAAATAAAAATTATAATTGTAGGAAAAAAATAATGTAATATTGTAAAATAATACCGTTTTTAAACAACGGAAGATTTGAAAAATGATAATATTTATAATAATGTCATAACTACAATAATTTATTTCTTTAAACTGGCGTCCTTTATATTATAGTTAAAAAACAATACTATATGAATGGGATGCATAATACAGCTAAAAATTTGCCTTCAAACTGCAGTGATACTGATTGAAACTTATAAGCTCTTTTTGTTGTTGTTATTTTTTTTTAATTAACTCTACTGGTAATTAAACAAAAGCAACACCAAAGTAAATTCAACTTCAACAGAGGCATGATATAATACAAACAATAGTGTTCAAAATTCTGAGACTAAAGGCTAAATTTTTAAAAGCTGGCTCTTTTTTTATATACTTTTTAATTATATACATGAAATGTGCAAATATTAGTGTGGATTAATTTTTAAAATGTTTATTATTTTACATTTTTAAAGACAATATAACTTATTTTCGAGAAACATTTGTAATAAATCCATTTTACCAAAATTTCCAATTTTTCCAGATTTTTTTTTTTTTTTTTTTTTTTTTTGGTATTTTAAAATTTTCCGAAATGTTACATCTCTATTGGCAACACTGTTTTTGGACACATGTAATAATAATAATTATTATTATTATTATTATAAGAGTGTTCGTAAATATTGTAAAATTTTCGAAAATATCAAAAATATTTGATATGATATATATCCGATATGTTATATTTATATGCAAGTTTCAAAATAGTCAACTTACTGTTCCTTATAAATATTTTCAGAGTTAATATAAATTAGAAACTAAAACATATTGCATTTAACATGAAAAATTAATAAAACAATATTCTAAATTTATTTTTCTTTGTTCTTTTTTTTTTTTCCCCCAACCTACAACAAAACTGGAGATCAACTATACTTGAAAACAGAAATAATTTTCTGAAAAGTTAAACAATTTGCCTTTTAAACTCATGAAAAAACTAACTATAGGATTCAATGTCAAGTATCAAGAAAAAAATTGATATAACAAAATTTTAAATGCAAAATATTTTTGTATTGAAAATTTTGAACATAAATGCAAGCTTCTCTGCTTTTTCATTTCTTAACCTATTGTGAAATTTAAACTGAACTAAATCGAAAATATTTTTCTAATGATGTTCTGAAAAACTTGTTATCTAAATTAGGCAGTTTATCTTTCAATGGTTGTTCTAAGTTAATATTATTCCACATAATTATAGATCATTTAAAAATTCAATTTCAAAGGGTAAGTCTTAGAAAAAATACATTTTTTTTCTTTTTTTTTTTTTTTTTTGGCTGAAAAAGGTCACTACCAGAGACAAAAGTTCTTTGTCTGCAGAGAGTCAAATAACAGTTGAAAAAATCATGTACACTTGTTTCAACTGAAAATATTAAAAATATCATGCAATATAAATGTGTCTGTGTGTCATTAAATAAGGTACAAATATTACTGTTAAAAAAAGTGGTAACATTTTGAAATAAAAAAGTCGGCTAAATTGGCAACAGTGTTTTTGCACACATATAATATTTATTATTATTATTATTATTATTATTATTATTATTATTAAAACAAGGTTCGTAAATATCATTTTTAAAATATAAAAAATATCCGATACTATATATGCGAGATAGTTTCGAAATAGTCAACTTACTGATGATTATAAGTATTTTCAGAGTTAATATAAATTAGAAACTAAAACTATTTCACTTAACAATAAAACTGAATAATACAAAATTATAAATCAAATGTATTTTTCTTTATTCTTTGGTGGTTTTTTTTTTTTTCCCACTTACAACGAAACTGGAAATCAACTAATTGAATACAGAAATTCCTTTTTTTTTTTCAAAAATTAAGCAATTTGCTTTTTACACTCATCAAAAGACTCATATATATACAACAAAACTTTAAATGCAAAATATTTTTTTATTGAAAATTTTGAACATAAATGTAAGCTTATCTACTTTTTCATTTAACTTTTTGTACAATTGAAATTGAACTAAATCGAAAATATTATTTCAAAATGAAGCTGTAAGAAATTGGTCATCTAAATTAGACAGTTTATCTTTCAATTGATGTTCTAAGTTAATATTGTTCCACATAATTATTGATTCTACATTCAAAATTCAGATTGGAACGTAAAGTTTGGGAAAAAATACATTTTTTTTTTCTTTTTTGGCTGAAAAGTTTTTTGTCTGCAGAACGACACAGTCAGTGACAGTTGAAAAATTCATTTACACTAGTTTCGACTTAAAATATCAAAAATATCATGTTCAATATTTTGAAAATATGAAAATAAATAACAAATACAATTTCAAACAACATGATACTTTGAAAATAAATATCGGGTATATATCATTATACATACACGATATAGTATATCCATTGATACCAGGGGTCCATGCAGTTTTTTTTTTCTTTGGGCCCATTTTTATGAAAAGTAAAGGTTATTTTTGTGAAATTTGTTATATTTTTGTGAAAAATAACATTTTGTAACGAAAGTTGAAATCCAGTTACTCAAATTCGAACTAGACATTTATAAACAAAAAAAATTTTTTTAATCCTTTTGCTGAAGTTTTCCTCTCTGATGAACTTGTTTGTTTACAAATTACACATTTTAAAAAGTCACAAAATAATAAATAATTAATTAAGTAGTAAGTTTTTATGGAATAGAATTTTGTGAAAGTGCCTATTTTATTAAAAGGAAATTTTTGAAGGGTCCTGTTTTGTTATAAAAAATTTTGTGAAGGAGCCCATTTTATCAAATTGATTTTTGTGAAGGAACCATTTTATTAAATTTATTTTTGTGAAGGGCTCCTGTTTTATTAATTAGATTTTTGAGAAAGGGCCCTGAATAGGCCCCAAATTTTGTCTGGATCGACACTTGGATGTATCAACCCTGAATAATAAATAATAATAATAATAATTTGTCACATTCACTTGAAATAAAAGGAAATGTTACTCACTTCCACCATAGGTTCCGTATTATTGCAGCTTGCAGCAGAAATAAATTTAACCATAGTGATAAGAGAAGCTGTATTTATTGCATTTGAAACTGTAGCCGTCGTGTTTTTGGTCTGAAGTAAATCAGCACCTATGTAGTCCCACTGTACAGTGTGTAAACCTATTCCAGCATTATGCAAACAATTAATTACTAATCCAAAAGTATACTGCCACTGTTCCATGCAATCAATGACAGTAACTGATGACTTGAAAGAGTTGAAAACAGTATGCAAAGCTGCCAAAACACCAACAGCATCAGACCCTGGTCCCCCACCGAGGCAGCATAACTTGAACAGTTTTGAATATAAAATACTTTTAAAAAACTGAAGTTCTTGTTTTAAAATCTTTGTCATCACATCGAGCACAATATATGTATGTAGCGGGGCATATTTATGCAAATACGCGCACCGGAAAGCTGCAATGTTGAAATTAGTAAATTTGCGATCAGTAATATCATTTTCGAAATTTGTAGCTTCCGGCGCGTATGCTTGAGCCATATCCCTGACTCCTAAACGAATGTCTCTCTCCGGAATTTGGCTCCTTCTAATATCTTCTTTTAAAACAGTCGCATAAAGCTGTAGAATGTCATATGAGTCGAACATTTTTAATCCTTTGTTATTTTCAAATTATCATGCTTAGTCTATGAACGAGGAGCTTCAACACAACGCTAACCGGCGACTGATGTGACTATCGACCAATATTATCGCTGTCGCCGTGCGAACTGACAACTAACAGACAACAGACGCCCTAAAAAGGGAAATTCCCTTTTTCTTTGTGATTACGATCGCTCGCTTGCTAGAGGAGGAATAAAATATTCTGTTCAAGGGGATGCTTTAGATAAGCGGTCGCCAACTTGTTGAATCTCGCGGACTAGTAAATTCATTATTTTAATCCCGCGGAATAAGATAAGAAATAAATAAGAAGATATAAATTAAAATTAATAAGATAAATAAGATAAGATATAAATAATAATATAAGTATAAATAATAATATAAGTATAAACAGTGGCGTAGCTACGTTTTTTGGCGCCCGGGGCAAGAAGAAATTCTGCGCCCCCCCCCCCCCCCCCCTCCTCCTCTAAATAAAAAAATGACATTATTTTTTCTTAAGAGGGAAAAATGTAGCTTCCCTCTTCCTTGTTTTTAAGATTTCAGCTAATTTTACTCAAACACACGAAACTAAAATGTGTGCAACCCGATTATAGAAGATTCATAGTTTTCGTCAATACTGAATTTGTATGGGAATTTCAAAAATTTATTTAGCTGTCGCCAAGTTGACTTCATTTATGGCGACCTATATTTATCGCCAAGATTTTTAGCAAAATATCGTCAAGCTTGACGAGAATTTGACGGTAGCATATAATATGACTATGTAGTTTTAAGCGCATGAGAGTTGCAACACAAATGATTATAACAATGAAAGTCAATTTACAAGAAACCACGTTTGCTAAAACTTATGAATTTAACCCGATTAAGGAAAAAAAATATGCTGCCTTGTTTCATTTACAAGGTGCGTACACTCTTTTTGATTTCCAAGGAGTTCCATATGTCCTACGTAAAAAAATAGAAAATGTTTTTCAATTGACTCATTGTTTTATGTTCTTTCTTTCCTTTTTTTTTTTTATCTTTTGAACAATACATAAGGTGCATTTCATAAAATTTAAAATAGGATTCTCAGCAATATAAATAGTTTATTTTCTAAAAACAAAAATGTTAAGTAAAAAATCTTTTTTATTGTATTTTAAAATTTGTCATGACATTTTAACTAATTAACTTTTTGAAAATGTGGTTCTTGCAGTTATAGAGCAGATTTGTAAAGAAAGTATTAAAAAAAATGTTGCGCAAAGTTAAAAATTGTAGGAAATGAGTGGTTTTACATTTTTCTTTAAAATTTTTTCAATTAAATACTTTTAAAACAAAATTAATTTTATCTGAAGAATTACGATTTTGCTTTCTTTCAAATTATAAAATTTTCATAAAACAATTTACTAATATCAATAAAAATTGCTTCTTAAAAATTTACAACGGTGCCCCTTGTTTGCAAATTTTAAATACCGTAAACTCTTTACATTGATTATAGATATATCTTTGCCCATTCAGATGAAATTTTGTTATTTTCTGCCGATTTTGCTTTCTTTTAATCATGATGGTTAATCCTGTTTTGAAAAACAATCTAAAAACTATTTACAAATATGGACAATTACAAACTATTACAAATACATTATTTATGGGCTTGTTGTTAAAAAGTAGCGGCATAACTTCCGCTGTGTCTCCGAAAATTATAATATTGTGGCTTAGTCATAAAATGTATGCAGATGATCTCTGCAATAACATATCATACTTATAATAAATCCCGGATACAGCGAGAGAGCGAGGAATTTGATTTCCAGTATAGTAAACCTCCAAAAGTTTGGTATATGGTCTACCCGTTTTTCTAGGAGCAACTCCCCCCCCCCCCCCCCCCCCACCATCCTTCACCGAATTTATTGAAAGCATTGACAAAATATGTGAGATAATTTCTGTTTAAAACGCCTCTCAATTGGACGCCCCCCCAACCACAGAGTTCAGAGAAAAACTCCGTGATTATATGTATACATATAATCATTTTGTGCTTCCTTTCAGGTACGTAATCAAGTAAGGTACAAATTCAGTTGAGAAATCCTTAGAAACATTCACAGAAGCTTTTTCTTTCATTATTTGGATGTATATAATAAAATATTTTACTAAAGAAAACATTCACACACACACACACAAATATTTATTATCGAAATATGTGGGATAATTTCGGTTAAGCGTCTCTCAATTAGGCGCCCCCAACGTTTAATGAATTTGTGCCTCCTTTCAGGTACGTAATCATGTAAGGTACAAAGTCTGTTGAACTATTCCTAGAAACCTTATTCACATAAGCTTTTTCTTTCATTATTTGTACATAATAAAATATTTTACTAAAGAAAATATTCACACGCACACATACAAAAGCAATTTTTATATATTGTCGAAATATGTGAGATAATTTCTGTTAAATTTTTTTCTCAATCTGGCGCCCCTTGACAGCGGCGCCCGGGGCGGACGCCCCCCTTGCCCCCCCTTAGCTACGCTACTGAGTATAAATAATAACATAAGTATAAATAATAATATAAGTACGTTTGTACAATAATTATCACAGAATTTCCCTTTTATTAATATTAAATGTACTTATTCAATATAACAAAATTATAAGTGAGGTGTGTGACTGTGGCCCGCGGGATGCCACTATTTTTTTTATAATAATCTTCGTCTTAAAAGCAGACAGAGCTTATTTAATAATAATAAAGAAATCTTTAAAAGTTGTTTAATTGTAACAAAATTACTAAAGTTAATTTAAATATTATAAAATATTTGAAGCTTATTTACATAAAGATAAGCCGAAATTTCGGTTTCGGCTCAAAATCGGAGTTTTGCTGAATATTCGTTTTCGGCGAAACTGCTGCCAAAATTACGGCCTGACCGAAACTATCTGTATTTCAAAATATCGTTCATTCTTTCGGAAATTTTCAACTGCACTGATTGATATGATATGAGTTGTATCGGCTCAAATGAGACACTGTTTATTGCTGTGAGCTCCACTGTTTATCATTATCCGTCATGATTGATTCGTGATGCGAGTGTAAATTATAAAGCAATGTAAATTATAAATTGCGAATGTAAATTATAAATTGTGTACATTATTTAATTACATTGTTAATTAATTATTGGTAAATGCTTATAATTACTGGTTGTTATAAAATAATAAAATATAAAAGTTATATTATTTATGTTTCATTTTTGTTTGAAACTTTTATATACACACATATATGTACATTTGTTTGTTAGAAATGTGGTTCAATACACGTATAATTAATAAATTAGTTAGTAACGTAATTAGTTATTATTAAGCAATTATTAATTATTTGTTATTACTTAATTAATAATTATATGCAGTTATGTATGTATTAATCAGTTTTTTAAATTTTTTGACACTTCCGGTTTCGGTTTTAGTCTTAAAAATCACACATTTTTCATGCGATATTTGTTCCTGCTTGTTTGAAATAAGCTCAAAAGAGATGTAAACTTCCCATCTGTGAGAAAAAGTCCGGGCTAGGATTCAAACCCGAGATCCCACAACTGAGCAATCCCGGACGAATATGGCTGAACCAATTCACACAGTTAACCTTAATGATCATAGCATCTGGTCTGATACCTGAATCAGCAATACAGAATAAATCACCGGTAATGGGACCTCCAGTAAACGCTGGAAACGGGATTACATTCGATTTCTTTACCAGTTAGAATAATTGTGGTAAAATTAATCTAATATAAGCTCATATGTTTACGGCATCAACGACGTTACTTAAACACGGAGAACCATTTTTAGGTGCGTTCGTAATTAATTATATAAAAATACGTAGCACCTATAGCCGTCGTCTGATCCGTCCGTCTGTCCGCATATAACAGCGCAAAAAATACCCAACCGAATGATTTGAATTTTAATTCGTTGCAGAATTTAGTCGAGTCATTTCAAATTTTATGAAAATCGAATCAAAACTTAAAAAGATATTAATAAAAGTTTTCTTCATTCTATTAAATCCTTTCATGCATAATTAATTCAATGATATCCCATGATAGGTAATGAGTCTAGGTTGCCATGGTGATTACGTCCTGTTTAAGATGGAGTCCTATTATTTCCGTATTACTGAATTTAAAAACCGAATTTGTATACTAAAATTGTTTAATTATAGCAATCATATAATCTACCGATAGTTTTTTTGTATAGATCTTTCTGGTGAAATAGATAATAAATGGAAAAAGAGTCCAAATATGGATTTCAAGATCGTAAACTTTCAAAGCTAGGCTTAAATTTCCCATTGGAATTTTCAGTAAATGTCAGCAAAAGATAAAATGTTGCAACTTAAAATGTACTTATTTTATTACGGAAATTAACCATATAATAACAGACGATAGAATTCATTTTCTCAGTAAAATAAAAACGATGATATTTTTTTTTTTTTACTTTGTATTGGATATTTGCTCATAGTATAATTTTAATGTAATAGAATTGTAATTAATTATTTGTAAAAGCATATTAAAATTTAATTTCACAAAATAAAATTAATATCTGTAATAGGAAAATCTGCACATAAAATTAATTTTGTATTCATGCATTTTTACATAAGAATGCAACAGCTATTGCACCAAGATCTGAATATTTATAAAACTAGTTATAGTACGAACACACCTCATTTGTCACGTTTGACGTATGATTTCCAACTTGTTATTTGAAGCCGAGACCAGTACCGAGTTTTAATTGCTGTGACACAGTCAAAATATTTGTTTCGTACAAATATGTAGTTGAAAACTGAATCTAAATTTTCAATAGTTTTTCAATCAGTACGTTGGTTGGTTGGTTGATTTTATGACGGCCGATTATCTACACAAGGGATATAGGGGGAGTGCCCTCCGTGGGGGTCTTTCTAAGGGATCCTAACCAGTATTTACGGCAAGGTTCGAAGAAAACCACGAAAACTCCGAACGGTTAGGTCGACGAGCTCGACAAAGGTTTGAACATAGGACCTTCCGTCTACCAGCTTTGACAGCAGAACTTCTCAGCCACTGGTGGGTCTTCAATCAGTACGAATTGGCAGCTTAAGCCAAGGTCCTGGGTTCAAATCCCGCCGGGACACTTTTTCACTCAGCAGGGAATAATTACAAATAGCGTGATTTATAATTTTTAATTACTTTTTTCCATTAATTTTCAGCAGTGAAATTACACAATATTAAATACGTGAATTTACACATTGCTAACAAAGCATACAACCGACAGAGTGAAAAATGTCCAAGCCGGGAATCGAACCCGGACCCTTGGACTAACTCTCCAATGCTCTACCAATGAGCTACGAGGACGATACCCAGTTTGGCATCTTTCACTCACATATATCGGTATCGTCCTCGTAGCTCAATCGTAGAGCATTGGAGCAGGGCCGAAACTAAGGGGGAGCAGACGGGGCACGTGCCCCGGGCGCCAGCAGAACTGAAAGTTAAGGGGGCGCCAACTGCAGGTTTTGTTTGTTGTTTGATATAGAAATGTATATATATATGAAATTTGTATAAAAAGTCTCGCAGCCGGAAAATCCAAAAGAAAAATGAACCAAATGCATTAAAATAGACAAAAAGATTCGTCTACAATACAAGATAGCAAATGAATAAAAAACGAACTGTTCTCTTAGGCTATTTTCTTTCTCCCATTCCAAATGTATCATGTCTATGCCGTCTATCATTTAAATCTCTTCCTGTGGTTTAGGAGAATCACTAACATTTTTCAAGGTCAGTCCCTACTCGTGTCTGTATATGACACTGTTCAACGTCGTCTGGATACGGTACTGCACTGTCCAGCATGGATAATTGGCAAACGATTGCTTCACTTTGATTTTCTATTAGATAAAAATATTCCATGAAGGCTGTTCTATTTTTTCCCTTTTCTCCCAGCGTGGAGCTTTCTTCTTTTTCCATTTTGTCATGGGCGAGGGGTGACTGCCCAGGACAATAAACACAAATTGGAGGATGAATGCCCAAAGTAAAATTCTCAGTAAAATCTTTTTCTTTTAAGTATAGCCTTTGTAGAGGTACAGTAAAAAAATCTCGTACAGCGCGCCATGTCTGGTAAAGCCGGAGCTGCCCATGGCTTTATCTTCCAAAAAGTTTTTTACTTGTCTTTTTGCGAAAGTTTTCTAAGCGTTTTGCTGCCCTTGGCGGCAACTGGAATATGCCGGCCTGTTAATTTGCTGAAATTACTTTTTTATCCAGATCCAATCTAGTATTATTAGAGGGGGCGAGGTTGGGCGATTGCTTCATACTAAACAATTAAGTGGATACTAAAAACAAATAATATTTGAAAGAATAATTTGAAAAATACGCAAAATAAAACTCTTTGTAAAACTTTTTTTGAAAAAAAAAAAAAAAAGTCATTTATAGGGGTGCAGGGAGAAAACCATACCCAAGTTTCTATGACTAATAAAACCGCAGCCGCCCATGCCTCTATTCTCCCAAATTATTTTCTCGTCCTTTGGCCATTTCCAGATAAATGAAAAATGCCACCATACCATTTGTTACAATTACTTTTTTACATACAGATCCGGCTTTAAAGGGCGCGAAGTTGGCTATTGCTAATGACACTAAAATCTAAGGGGACGAAACATATGCAAGATAAAATAGTAACCTCTCCTCCCCTTTTTTCTTTCTTAAGAATATAGCATTTGTAGAGACGCAGAAAAGAACCTCGCACAGGGTGACATGGATAATAAAGTCGTCTCTGCCTTTATCTTTGCAAAAAATATATATATATAATATATATATATATATATATATATATATATATATATTCGTCTTTTACCCATTCTTACGTGTTTTGCCGCCCCATGCTTTATAGCTGTAATTATTTTTTTAGATCCAGATGTAAATTTCCGGGACAAATACATCGTGTGCCCCTGTAATAGTCAAGCTGAGTTTCTTTTTGTTTTTAATATTATCATACTCTAAAACTGCAAAATATCGATTATAATCAGTAACAAAGTCAAATGCATTCTAAATATCAGCTTTATGTAAACAGCATACCAAGTATGGGGCACCCCTAAATCAGGGCCCCAGTGTCACGATCCAGATTTAGATTTATCAGATCTGATTTAATTAGACTCTGAATCTGTGTAATTAAATCGTCATAAAAGTCTCTAACAGTAACAGGGTTCCTTTCAGCTCAGATCCAAGTTTTTGAGTCTCACCCCAACCCTCCACAACCATTCACAATTCTGATAATTACTAATAGAAAAGAAGACAAGGAAAAACATTTAAACATAACTAAAACATTTCTGGGAATAGCAAATGGTATAAAAAATATTCTATTTAAATTACATGAAAATTATGTAGTAATACTAATTTAAAAAAAGTGCTAAGAAAATCCTTTGATCAAAAAATAATTTTTCTCGTTGAACTCAAAAGAGGATTTTGGGGGCCCCTTGCGATCGAGACCATCACGACCCCTTAAATTCCGCCCCTGAGAATATCAATAATTATACTTCCTAAGATGAAAACCTGTACAAAGCGGAATAGTTTTCGGTTCCTTTCGAGTCCATTTTCAAGGTTTTAATGAATCAGTATTTGACAAAGCTGATTACTTAGTTCAGTATTACAGATTATCTGATTACAGGGATCATTCTAGAACCTAAAGAAGGGCAGGGTGCACATTATATAATAAAGGCAATTTTATTGAAAAGGGCACATCATTTCATAAAAAGGGCACTTTTGTAATAAGTGAATATAACAATATACTGGTCGGGAGAGAAGTCTGGCAACAGCTTAAAGTACTCCTTAATTTAAAAATCCAGCAACATTTCTAATTTCCATAATTTCACCGTTTGAAAAAGTATTAAAAATATCAAAATGAAACTTGTTCTCGATTTTTATTGTAAAATTGGTTACTCTATTCACAGTCATTTCCTCCTTTACCTACAAAATTCAAAAACTTCTCTCTCTAAAACTTTTATTCACTAGATAACTTTTTCCCGGTTTTAGAAAAACTGGTTTTGAAAAAACTACAAAATGAAAGTTCTAAAGCTACTTCTCAAAATTTTTATAGAACTTATGTAAGTTATCATGTGGTCAAAGGCCAGAATACCTGATCTAATACTATATTTCACTAGACAAGGTGAAATTAATCAATGACCCTTAGTTACCCTTTATGTCTTGTTCAATGGAAAAAATAATAAATGAAAAAATGAATCAAAGTCAAAGATTAGACATACCAGGGCATTTCACAGAGAAATAAAGAGGGAAAGAGGAGTACTCCTGATGTACCATACTAACATTCTAAAAATTAAAGATAAGTAAAGAATTTTTGAAAGTACAATGCAAACAAGGCAAGATTCTTCCCAATAAAAAGAGGGTATAATTCTACCTGGAGAAAGGGCAAGGAGGGTAGAATTCTACCAGGAAAAGGGGCAAGGAGGTTGGGATTTTATCTAAAAAGGGCATGAGGGCAGGCCGCCCTTCTGAAACTCTCTAGAATGATCCCTGTCTGATTATATACTTTAAATTTTAGAAACTTAGAAAAAATTCGCTTTGGAAATTTTCTTTTTGGAGGAGGGGGGGGGGGGCGCCAAAATCCATGTTTGCCCCGGGCGCCAAAAAGGCTAGTTTCGGCACTGCATTGGAGCGTTATTCGAAGGTTCCGGGTTCGATTTCCGGCTTGAACATTTTTCACTCTTGTTGGTTATATGCTCTTGAGAGGCATACTTTTATATGCATGTAGTAATAAGTATAATTCGTATCTTTACAAAGGCATGCAAATGAAGTAATTTTTACAGTTTCGTACATTACAACATGGAAATCGAAAATATTGAAATCAATCGATAAATTTTTAAATGCATAAAAATTTTATTCATTGTTACCAGCTTTATCTTTTGATCAAAGTCCACTACTGTTGTCTATCATTACCTAGCACAGTCTGTTCAAACACTGATTATGCATTTGTTTAAAAATTATCATTTTAAGATAATAAATCTACTTTTTCGCATTTTACCATTTGAATAACTCGATTTCATCTTTCGTTACAAAATCTTATTTTCCAGAAAATATAATAAATTTCACAAAAATAACTTTTACTTTTCACAAAATGGGCCCCAAGAAAAAAAAAACCTGCAATTTGAATTTTTACATAACCCAGTACACAGTTACTGTGGAACCACTCTAGAAAGACGGACCTTGGCATGGTGCCAAAAAAATAGACCCGTCCGAAGGGAGGGAAGCATTATATTAGGAGGAGACAAAATTCAAGTTTCCCTTGTCTTGCCTGACCGCTTGTCATTTCTTCACTGGCTGTTCTTGTACTATTAGCGTTTTTTCTCTCTCTCCTTATTTTGTCTGCTATTCATTTTGTATTTGTTTCTACTTCTATAAAATGGATTTAAAAGAATCTAAAAGCTCTCAAGGCAAACATTTTCACAGTGCAGTGAAAAATATGTTAAACAATGTTGTAAAATATTGTGATAATGAAGCAGATAAAGGCTGTCTAACTATTCTATTAGCACATGCAACAAAAAGAGCTAGTGCAATTGCCGGTGTTTCGGATAGCGCTATAAGAAGAATTCGGAAAGAAGCTAATAACAATGCAAATAATTTCGCTTCTCCTAAAAAGAAAAAGGTGAAAACAACCATAGAGAATGTCAACTTGGATGTAATTCGTAACAAATTTTTGAAAAATGGGCAAATGAAAAATTCATTCCAAACTTACCGAAAAATTCTGTTGTTGTGATAGACAATGCGCCATATCACTCTATTCAATTGAATAAGCCTCTGAATTCTTCAATAAACAAAAGGGAAATTATGGATTGGTTGGCACTGAACAAAGTGCCATATTCTTCAAACATGCGAAAAGTTGAATTGATGGACCTTGTTAAGACAAATTCGCCCTCTACTAAAATCTACAAATTCGACACCATGTTAGCCGAACATGGGCATTATGCGTTAAGATTGCCTCCATACCATTGCGACATAAATGCAATAGAGTATGTATGGGCGGATATGAAGGAATTCATTCGAAAAAGAAATATAACGGCGGATTTAAATATGGATCAACTTTTTAAATTGACCAAACTTGCACTAGAAAATGTTAATGCTGAGAAATGGAAAAACTACTGCACGAACATAGAACACCTGGAAAATGAGTATTGGAAGAAAGACGGCATAATAGAAGAAATGTGTGAGCCATTAATTATTTCGTTCGACGATGATGACGACGATGATTTTTTCCCGGATGATTCTGATGATGGCACCGAAAGTGAATGAATAACCCCCCCCCCCCCCCGCGCACATTTTTTTTTTTTTTTAAAGAGAAGGTCCGTGATGATATTATGAAATACAAGCATTTTTATTGCTTTATTTTTTTCTGAGACCTTCACTTTAAAATAATTTTAATTTTACCAGCTTTAGCATATATTTGTTAAGTTCTTTCATTTCATTTTGACAGTAATTTCAATTTTATTCCTATTTGCCTGAAAATTTTCAAGAATTAACATTCAAATACTTAAAAATCGAACAGCGTCTTTAATTTTCCTATAAAATCGGTACATTGTGAGTTACAATTACAATTTTTTCGTGAACTTATCCGAAAAATAGGTTCAAAGTGCGACCTTCAACGACATTTTCAGTAAGATTAGTTACTTTTATAATAAAACGAAAAACTCTGTTCAATTTCCTGATATCTGAATAAGAACGTCTGAAACTTTCGCGCATTTATCAATTAAAAAGATTTAGTAAAGGTATCAGAAAACTTAATTTGAATTCGAGCACATTTTTTTTTAAATATTTGAGTGTAAAAAATATTTTTCATCCTTTAGTATGACTCTGTACACTTTGAACTATTTTCTTTTCTTATTAATTGAGTATTTTGTTATACATTTTCGTCATATTATTAAATGGTTTCATATAGGAAAATGAACATGAGCATTCAAGAAAAAAAAAATGGAATTCTTGCGGTAAAATTAAAAAAAATATGTATTAATAACCATACTAATAAAATAACATTTTAAAACCACACTTCTCCTACAATTACATAAGTGTACCCTATAACTGTAAGGAACCGATATTTAAAATCGTTATTTATTTAAGAAAACAATAAATTGCAATGACATGTGTAAAAATACAGTAAAAAATAGTATTTATTTACTTAACATGTTTATATCCGATAATTAAATAATCTAAATTATCATAACATGTTTCTTTAGATTGAAGATATCCCCTTCATCGAAGTGAAAACTACAATTTTTATGTGCTTTATTACATAAGAACAAAAATCCTTTTTATAATCTTGTAACAAGTAAACATGAAACGATCGGGAATCAACTCATCCCCCCACGAAAGCAAAACTAGGGGTGACTCCCTTTCATTACCTCGATCCCTATTACGAAGAATAGACTGGTCATATTTGGACCCGTTACTCACGTGACCAGTCTTTAAAGCTTGGCTGAGCAGTACACACATTACCCAGTATGATAAATTAAAATCTCAAGGTTTTTTTTTTTCTTTCTTTTTCTTAGTTACCTAAATATTTACTAAAGTTCACGCGACTGATTCGATATCTTTAAAATTTTAACCTCTTCGATTTTAGGAACTTTTAAAGAACAGAAATGAGTAAAGCAAGAAGTAAAAATCATGCATTAAGCATGGGTTATGTAACACTTTCCAACACTTCCGAAATAATATTATAAATCTTTAGCATTTAATAATGTGAAAGACATAACGTATTTTAAAACACAATGTCAGGCATTACCAACAGGAATCGGGAAAATATCCGAATAATTTTGTGCAACCCTGTATATGTTCTATAGATTTGCATATATACTATATAGAATGCTTAATTTTAGCCCAGTTTCGAAACGCGTAACAAAGTTTAAAATTCCACTTCTAGAAATTCCGTCAATAAACGTTAATGTACTCGAGAACTTTTGTGCTACCCTGTATACGATCTATAGAATTTAAACACATCAAGTCATGGACAAAAAATGAATTAAATTTAGAAACGCACTCAGCAACTGAAAATACACTTCCAGCAATTATTGTTAACAGACAATACCGAATTCTTTTATGTGTCCCTGTAAATGAACGATGAATGCTATACACACCATATTCTATAGTAAACCTCTTGTAATGCACCATAGTGATATATATCAATTTCCATATGTTTTAAATTGTGAAACATTATTAGAATAAACCGCAAATGATTTTTCTCCTTACATAGACCGTAATGTAACAGAATTTTTTGAGTAACTCTGTAAAGGAACTGTAAGTGCTATGCACACCATATTCTAAAGTAAGCCTCTTGTAGTGCACCTCAGTCATATATATTAATTTCAACATGTTTGAAATAATGTAACATTATTAAAATAAGCCACAAATGATTTTCCCCCATAGATTGTAATGTAAAGGAATTATTTTGAGTGTCCATGTAAAATATATATATATATAAGTGCTACAAACTTCATTTTTAATGCTGAACATGCCATAGCAAACCTCAAAAACATATATCAATTGTATGACAATCCGCATATATTTACGCGAGTTAGAGCATAGACAGACAGACAGACACTTTAAACACGTTTCATTTATGTTGGAAAGTATTAAAATATACTTAAAAAATTAATTTTACTTACTTCCACCATCGCTTCCGTATCAGTGCAAGTTGCTGCAGAAATAAACTTGACCATAGTGACGACTGAAGCTGTATTTATTGCTTCCTTGACTGAATCCATCATAATCATACTATCGAGCAGCAAGTCAGCACCAATGTAGTTACAGTCAGTACAGTTAAAATCCCACTGTATACCGTATCCAGCACCACGCAAATGATCGATTAATTGGTAAAACGTATATTTCCATTCCTCCATGCTGTCGATTACAGTCACCGATGATTTGAATCCTGTAAAAGCAGAATGTAAAGCCGCCAAAACGCCGATAGCATCGGATCCAGGTCCGCCACCTAAGCAGCATAATTTGAACCCTTTTACTGCATCAAAAATGTCCTTAAAAAGTAATACATCTATGTTTAAAAGTAATTTTATCACATCGAACACAATAGATGTGTGGAGCGGCGCAAATTTATGTAAATAAGCACAGCGAAAAGCTGGTATGTTGAAATCTGTAATTAATCGGTCTGCAATACTTTTGGACATACTATAGCGGTCTGTCCTATAGGTATTTGCCATGTCCTTAAATCCCAGTCGAATGTGCGACTCGTAAATTTGATTTCGCTTGATGTCTTCATCTAAAACGCTTGTATAAAGTTGACGAATCGCTCTTGAATCAAACATATTGAATGTGATTATATTTTATTCATCTAAACTACGACACGAATTGAAAACCAACCGGCAACAACACTGCTACGACTGAACTGCTTATCGTTGTTGAACCAAATAACTTCAGTACGTGAACTTCAAATACTTTCTTTGGTTGAACGTTATCTTTATCTTTTTAAACTGGTCGTACTGACCAGATAACAGAAAGAAAATACTGAAACATACACACAAAGGGGCTTTCTCCCTCCCCCTCGCCTTTCTACAATGCTAGGGAGGTGGCAGGTGGAATTAAAATGACCTCTTCCCGGAGATTATTTTTGTTTCGAATGTCAGTGGTGAATGCACCCCGAAACTGTCTCTCCTACAAATTTCTATTCTATTGCACCCCAGATGAAGCATGACGTCTAATGTGAGATTCAAAAGTAGTTTAATATGTAAGAGAATTTTCTCATTTTATTATAGAACAAATACGAAAGAAAATAACCTGCTGTATTGGCAGATTTTAATGAGTGCAATTTATAATATCGCTGGGTGCATTTAGCATAATCCGCGAACCGAATAAACCTATATTTATAATGAGAAATTTTATTCAATAACATTTATTTGATTTCATTTACTAAGTAATATTTCTCGTTCAAAACAAGTTTATTTGATCCACGTATAATATAAGGTGCGTCAATTAGGGAGGGCAAAGGTAGCTGGTTTATTTGATCCACTAATTATACAAGGTGCGTCAATTAGGAAGGGCGGGACAACGGATGTTCGTATTCATCACTTCGTATTCGAACACGAATACGAATATTTTTCGTCGATGTCTACGAATCCGAATAGAGAAAATGTTGTGAATATTCGCATACGAGAATATTCGTTTAAATCGCGTCTTGATTTTTAACATTCGCGAACGCGAATACGAATATTTTTCGTCGATGTCTATGAATGCGAATATTGAAAAGTGGTGTTAATATTCGCATACGAGAATACTCGTTTTAATCACTGCTGGATTTTTGACATTCGCGAACGTGAATAGAAATTTTTTCTGGCAAATGTCAAAAATCAAGTAGTGATTAAACAAGTTACGAGTATTCTCGTATGCGAAAGTTCACTCCGCTTTTCAATATTCGCATTCGTAGACATCGACGAGAAATATTCGTATTCGCGTTACGCGAATGTCAAAAAACAAGTAGTGATGAATACGAGTATTCTCGTACACGAATATTTTCACCTTTCTACACTATTGCTAATAGCATTCACAAATATTTACAGCAAATATTCGCCTACGGGAATGATATAAATCAGACATTTGTTACCTCGTTAGCTTTTAACACTTATTTATCAATAAGTTCAATATTTATCAATTCCTTGTCACTTTTTTTCAGGTTACTTTTATTCTGATTACTTTTTTTTCCGCTCTTGTTTTTTCTGTTATTTCTTCCGGTTACTTTTTTCCTGTCACTTTTTTTTCCTAGATTCTCTTACCAAGTACAAAATACATGTATTTTCAAAGTACATTTAAAATACAAAATACATTTAATTTTTTTTTTAATATTTTGTATTAGATTGCACTACGACAGAGGTGACGAACCCACCGGCGGGACAGTTGTCACCACTCTTTCGAAATGGTAATCTGTCTTATTTGATTGCTGAATTTCTGTCATTAAATATAAGGCAAAGTTTACTATTATTAGAAATGAAATAGTGGCGATAATAAGCCTGCTGGCTTGGTTCCAATCCAACATACATGGTGTCCCAAAAACATTGACCGGCTTTTATTCCTTAAATATTGATCATAGACATATATTATAAATTACAAAGTTACTTAAAAAAGGTACAGAATTTTATGAAACCGATTAAAATTTTCATGGTATTAAATTTAAAGAAATACAAAATTAAAATGTTTATAAAGCCCTCGTACAAAAAATTTCCTAATGAGCAAAATGTACCAGCATACTAATGAGGTCATGTACAAAATTTCAGCATTTTATCAGAAAAAGTAGCAGACATATGAAAATACATAAATTCTGACTTAAACCATTTTTCGATGCCTGGTTCGCAAAGGGGAAAAATCATGTCTGATGATCGCGTTTCAGGGGTCTCATAAAAATTACGAAAGAAAGCATTGACTGCATAAATAAATAATAATTGTGCTATTTATTGGTACAAAAGTAAAATAATAACTTTACGTAAAGATTACAAAGCTTTTTCAAAATGTTCCATTATGTGACGCACCGGTCAAAGGCAGATATTTGGATCTGCAAACATTTCTAAGCTGTTTTAATATTCAGTGACTGTGCCATTTCCAAGTTGTATTTAGTAATTCATCATGTAAAATTTTAAGGTATTTTTAAGGAAGCATAGTTTTGTAAATTTAAAAATAAAACTAAAGATAAGAGCCCCTATTTTATTTGCTTTTGATGCATTTCTGCGTCGCGTCATCTGCACTCCAGCTGTAAACATTTACATTTTAATTTATGATTAACCCCTCAGCAACTTTGTTTAAACATATCTCTGCGACTTTTTATGATAAAATGCTGAAATTTTGTACATGACCTTATTAGTGTATGGGGCACATTTTACTCATTGGGGAAATTTTTTGTACGGGTGCCGTATAAATTTTTTTATTTTGTAGTTCTTCGAATTTAATCCCTGAAAATTTTAATAAATTTCATAAAATTCTGTACTTTTTTTACGTAATTTTGTAATTTATAATGTAGGGGAAGGTGGCCTAAAATGATCCTAACGAACAAAATGATCCACATATGTTTTCTTCCAGACAGTCGCGCTATCTACAGGGTAACATGTAAACTAGTTGTGCCAAGTAGAAGAAGAAGCAAAGGTAGTATTCAAGCGATCGCTGTATTACGCGTCTGAATAGAATTCTTTGAAAAAATTGGGTTTTATAACATCTGTTATAAAGGTAAGCACTAACTTTAATATTTATTTAGATATACAGTCTTTCATGTACAGAAATATGATTTGGTTTACTTAATGGAGTATGTTTTTAGATGTGAATTACACTTATGTATTGTTCTAATTACTTTTATATCCTATTGTGCTGATAAAAAACAATTTACAATTATCTTTAAATGAAGGATCATTTTGCAATTTGATGTAGGTAAGATGATCCTTTGGACACATTTTAAAAAATCTATTTTTTTCATTACTCAATTTGGGTTTAAAATATTATAAGAATATGTTTATAATGCCAAAATATAGTGTAAAACATTACTGGCAAAGGGCCAAAGTTTTATTTAAACAATTATGATGTTTTACGCAAGTTTTTTCCTTAAGGGGATCATTTTAGGTCACCTTCCCCTATGTCTATGAATATGATCAATATTTAAGGAATAAAAGCAAGGTCATTGTTTTTGGGTCACCCTATATATTTGCTTCGAATATTAATTTCATAACATACATAAATTATGAAATTAACATTTGAAATAAATATATGTATTATGAAATTAACATTTGGTTTACTTAATGGAGTATGTTTTTAGATGTGAATTACACTTATGTATTGTTCTAATTACTTTTATATCCTATTGTGCTGATAAAAAACAATTTACAATTATTTTTAAATGAAGGATCATTTTGTAATTTGATGTAGGTAAGATGATCCTTTGGACACATTTTTAAAAATCTATTTTTTTCATTACTCAATTTGGGTTTAAAATATTATAAGAATATGTTTATAATGCCAAAATATAGTGTAAAACATACTGGCAAAGGGCCAGTTTTATTTAAACAATTATGATGTTTTACGCAAGTTTTTTCCTTAAGGGGATCATTTTAGGTCACCTTCCCCTATGTCTATGAATATGATCAATATTTAAGGAATAAAAGCAAGGTCATTGTTTTTGGGTCACCCTATATATTTGCTTCGAATATTAATTTCATAACATGCATAAATTATGAAATTAACATTTGAAATAAATATATGTATTATGAAATTAACATTTGAAATAAATATATTTAGTAACCTATAATTTTTTTTAAAATTAGAAATCGATTTTTTGAAAGCTTCAAATATGCGAATCCAAAATTACAGAACATCTCCCGCTGCAAGTAGTTTCTTACATGCATAATTCCAAAACTACTTGACCGAATGGCTTCCAGTTTGATATTCGAAGGTAATATTGAAACAAACAACGTACTTTTGAGAAATGATGATAAATAACTATCGAAGTTAACTCTAAGTCGAATTTAAAATTCATATTTTATAAATGAGATTTTACATTTATGTAATGTCGCATTTTCATGTGAATACCATTACATTGAAGGTTCAAAATTAATGGATTGTAAATTTAAGAAAGATTTTTACTTTTTCTTTGCTTAAACTCTCTTTTAATGTGGTTCCCAAATGACCGGCTCAACAACGCAAAACTTTCTGACTCATTTTTTAAACACAAAGGCATAAAATTGGCAGACCTGACTATGGAAGCGATTTGGAATCGAAATAATTTTTGCCAGTTTTTGATTAATAAATTACTTATGGAGTTATAAGCAATTCAGCGCCTTTCTGGGGATTCTGTGTCAATTCGTCGTGCACAATTCATCGCAGTGATAGTGATAATTCATCGGGGCGTCAATTCGTCGCAGCGTCATTTCGTCGCGACGTCAGTTCGTCGCAGCGAAAATCTCTTTGAAGGCTCTAATGACAAAAGTAAAGATAATTTAGTAAAATTATTTAATGATAATTTGTTCTTTTACAAAGATTTTATAGGTGATTTTTAGAGGAATTTTTTTTTATGCAATTTTTGTGAATTTCCCTACGGAGAACAAGAAAGTATAATGAATTAGATCAAGTCACTTCTTATTTAAATTTGAGATAGAATAAACTAGAAGATAATAGAAGAATTGGGAAGTGAAAAAAGTATTGAGAGATGTAAACATAAAAAACATTTTGTGATTGTGATTGAACTGATAGTTGTATGAATACAATTTCACTGTAATAGTATCTTGGATTTAAAAGTTTTTTTCATTTATTTCATTTATACTAATAAAATAAAGATGTTTGTTTGTCTGTGTTATGTGTGTGTGTGTGTGTGTGCGATTGTTAGCAAAATCTACCTACGTAGAAGTCTGAAAATTTGGATGCGGATAGTACAAGTCAGGTCCTAATGCTCCTGAGACTCAGATTTTTAATATTTTAAGACCCGGGCTACCTGGGGGCCCTTTTACGATTTTTGCCCTAAATTGTTAATAACTTGACCCATTTTTATACCACTCCTTTGATTTTGGGGCATTTTCTCTCCGATTTCTACGTTCCAGTTAAGACCCTGGCCGCCTGGGGACCGGTATAGGGGGCCTCTTGAACTTTTTGTTCGCCACGCATTTTCATCGTCCCCTAATTGTGTCACCCTCTCAATGCGTAACTTTAAAGTTGAGTCTTGGACTCCTCTCCCCGGGCCATCACCCTCATATTTTTATTGGGGCCTTAGGGCACTTTAAAAAAAATTCTTTAAATTTTATTATAATGATTAATTACCTATGCTCTATTTCCACTAATTGAAGATCTAAAGCGCTAAGTAGCAGGTCCTTTTAAGACGTTTTCCTCTTAAGACCCTTCTAAAAACTATCTGTTGGCCCCTTTTGGGTCCCCTACAACATTTCCATTAAAAATCGTCCGATTTGCTAGGTTTTTTTCTGTAACAACTTCTCAAGACTTCCAGCTACTATTTGAACGACAAAAAAATTTCTCGGACCACACCTACCATCAATTTGAATGTTTAATCTCCGTCTTGGGGCCCTCTGTGCAGCATTAAAAAAAATCATAGAACTTGAGTTCTGTTTAAAGTTATTATCACGGGCCCGGGCAACTCCGGGTGGGTCAGCTAGTTAGAAAATAAACAATAATTTCATTATATTTTAGTTATTTTCGTCCACTAATGCTGCTTGTTATAATCAGTGAATGTTTTCAGTTTTTTATTTATTTATTTATTTCATTTTATTTTTTTGACTGAAGAGGAAAGGGTACCTTATATGTTTCAACTGCAATGGATTTATTTTAAACGCATTTAGGTGGTTCTCAACTTACCCGCTCAACAACACGAAACTATCTGACGCATTTTCTGACTCATTTTTAAACGCAAAGGCATAAAATTGGCATGCCTGACAATGGAAGCTATTTGGATTCGAAATGAGTTTTGCTTTTTTCCATTATTTATCGTATTATAAGCGATTCGTGTTACATGGCAATACGTTTTTCTCATTTTTCGTGCTGCAGTTTCGGAAATTCGGTTCAAAACGTCGACTTTAACAGTATTTTCTGAAAGATCTTCTGCCTTCATGAAAAAATTGGAAAATGTCTTTCGATTACAAAGTTTCTGAATAAGAACACCTGCCAATTTCATGCGTTTCCGAACAAAAATGAATTAAAAATTATGTCATAAAATAGCCAGTTAGGATTTGAGAACACAGCCTTAACCATTTTATATAAGCTGATTTACAAATGTTCAATTGATCTTTCTTAATCAATGACAACACAGCCGTCGAGTTTCGTGACAACGGGGGATGTGGCCTTGGATACCAAAAAAATTTTAAATCAATGTGTACAATAACGTCTAGATTTTATCAAAACCGAAGGAGCTACACAATAGTAGAGGGGAAATGAGAGTTCACCGGCAAGAGGATCAATGATGTGGTGGTGGTGGAGCGAGTGAGTCCGACCCTCGGAGGATCAATGATGTTGGTGGAGGAGGGAGTGAAATCATACTATAGTATGATGTGAAAAGAACACATTAAAAAACGAAGGGGTCGTAAGGGTGTACTGTAGGAGGAGGGTCTAAAAGTGAGGGGGCTAACATTTTTAAGGGGGCTTAATTTTTAAGAAGGACTTAATTTTTTTAGGATCAAATTTAAATGTCTGCTATAGGAAGAGGGTATAAAATGGAGGGGCTTATTTTTGAAGAGGCGGTTAACTTTTTTTAAGGGGGGGGGGCTTATTTTGGAAGGGGGCTTAATTTTTATTTTATTTTTGAATTTTAGAATTGACTTTCAGTTTGAATGCGAAACGGAGATCATTTTTTGGTGGCGCCCTCTATCGGAAGGGAATGCAATAACGGTTATTTAAAATAGGTTTTCTTAAAAAGATTTCACTGGGGTTTGAACCTGCAAAATAGCTTCTTGACTTGATAATTTGTGGTAGGTTTAACTGATCAAGCCAAGAAGCTATATCTGTATGTCGAGATTTTAAGTGTTTAAAGAGAGGTATCGCGGTACCGGAAGTGAAAAGTTTAAGGTTGAATTTTAATGAAACCGGAAATTTATCGTTTTTAATATGATTCGATTGAATATTAACATATTTCTTCTAAAATGTATAGTGGAAGCAATGGTAAAAAGAAGACATGTTTAGGAATAAGTACTGTTTTTATTGTGTTTGGTGTAGAAAACATAGGAAAGAGGCGTAGTTAAAAAAAAAATCAATTTTATTAATAATTTTCCCAATGCAATACATGTGGACCCACTTTTCGTTTTTTAGCGGGTTTTGACAAACCTAATGCAGAATCTTGTTTAATGTTTGTTGACAAATATTTATTTGTAATAAAATTTCGCGGGACATTCATTTCGTTTAATGTTTCTAATAATTCGTTCTGTGCCCTGATCGGTTTTCTTTTTTTCACAGAAAACAAAAGATTAAATAATTCTGCCAAGTTCGATTCGGGGATAGGTTTTCCTTTGAAACTTACAGTCCAATTTTTATCCTATCGAAATTTTCTTGGACGTGCCATGACAAACTGAACTAATGCTTTGATAATTTAGGATAGCTTTATCTATTCAAGTTATGATATCATGGAGGTTAAATTACGGATATTTGTGTTTGGAATAACGCGAATTTTAATTTTGCGTGTTTAGTTTCCATTATATTGTGAAATGAGGGTTTATTTTTGAAAGATAATGTTAACTTTTTGTGATTATCTGGTAACAGACTGCTTATTAAAGTGTATTTTAGAATTGTAAACTGTAATTTTGAAATTTTCGTCTGTTTGGTAAAAAAGCACAGGAAAAAAATAATAACAACTGTTCAAAAAATATAATAACAACTGTTCAAAAATATAATAACAACTAAACAAATGATCAAAACTGTTCAAATAATAATAACAACTGTTCAAAAATAATAAAAACAGTTTAAAAAATAACAACAAATAATAAAAAATGATAAACGATTGACTTTATACAACCAACATTTAAAAAAAAGATAATCGAATCTAGTTTTTTCTAACGTGACTTATTTGAATTATTCATTTTTTTCTACTTAAATTTATAACACATAAGTGATTTATAACACATAAGTTACACATAAGTAAAATATCATTTGTAAAAGCACTAAATACGAGATTAATAAAATTTTTTATCTTACAAATGTATGAACTTCTGATACATAAGTGATTCGACCAGTAAAATATTAAATACGAGAATTTTTGACTTACAATTGTACGAACTTCTGATATGTAACACTTTCTGAATCAATGTGTAAGAATTAACTGACTATTGAACTTATAACAGAGTATGATAAAATAATCACGTGACTTTTTAAACCAATAAAAATGTTAATATTTTTAAACAAGCGCCTTCTATCATTTTATGAACTTCCAAGAAACGAGTTAATATGATTATATTGTTTCCTGTTACCGCTGTGAAAGGTTGCGTTTTTCGTTTTAAGTTAGTTTACATTTAAGTGATTATGAAGCGAGTCGTGGATTCTGCCTTGTTAAGTGTTAATGATATGTCTAACGTGAAGAGTGAACCCTCAACATTAGGATTAAATGACCATGACATGGAATTTTTAATACAGCCTAAAGAAGAACCCGTTTCGAATTGTGAAGTGAAACCCACCTCATCAGGATTAAAGAAACAGAAGTTACCCTTTATGTGTTCTACTTGAAACAAAGCTTTTCCCCGAAAGGTTAACTTAACGTTTCACATGAAATGTCATCTGGAGAAAATACCTCTTGTGTGTGTAATTTGTGAAAAAACATTTGCTAGAAAGTATCATTTATTAAATCATATGAAGATTCATTCAAAGACCCCTGTGATTCATAATTGTAATGTATGTGGCGAAGTATTTTCACAAAAGAGTGATTTATTAAAGCATGGAAAAGTCATAATACTTCCAAGCCAAATAAAAGGAAAAGTATACAGTCACCCAGTCACTGTAAATGTGACGATTGTTTTGAAACATTTAATAATAGATCTGACTTAGTGAAACATAGAAAAATTCATCTTTCGCCTAAAGAACTTAACCCGTCTGATCGACTTTCCTTGGGAAACAATTCGAAATATGAAATTTCAGACATCACTCAGTTTAGTAAAATATTTAAGTTTTTCGATGTTTTTACTCCTGCTCATTGGAATTTAGGTGAGGAAATGATTGTTGAAGTACAAATGAATAAGAACTATGATCTTTATGTTCACATACAGAAATAGGAAGAATTTGAAAAGAACGGTCGTGAACTTACCCCCACAAATGAAGGTATTACATTATCCTGTGCAACATTCGATAAATTTGAATCGAGATTGGATAAATTTAATTTTGTTTCTGAAAAAGATACATTCGTATGTAATAATGACTTACTAATTGCTTATGTAAATAAGGAATCATGCATACTGCAAAAATTATTCAAATCGAAAAAGTTTGGGTTTTGTTTGAAATCTGATTTTTTACTGCTTACAAAAGATCAATATTTGAAACTAGTGAAAAATCGCTTTAAAATTACCGAATGTCTCATTGAGACGCTTTTAACTAAACTGATTCCTGTTTCGGTTTTAGAAAACTTAAACAAATGTAAATGTACCCACCTCACAAGCGAAGAGACTTTGAACTATTTCTTAACATGTTTCGATGACGAGTTAAAGTCATCCGTTTCTCGCGTGTTTGATTGCTATCAATGTTCAATCGGAGAACCAATTAATATGAAACACGAGTGTGATAGTTATGGTTTGCGTAGAAAATATAATTGGTGTAATGAGAGTGCACTGCTAAATTTCAACGTGACTGAATTTGTAAAAACCTATTCAAGCAATGTTCATGTAATTATACTCATTTATTTTTTGAAACTATGAATATAGACTTTTATAATAACCATTTAAACAATGTATTTATAAATTAACATAGAAATGTATTTATTTAATAAATATTTGTTTTTATATCACATATCTGTTTTTATTTCACATGTCTATTTATTTATTTATGAAATCAATCTTTGAAATTTTATTTTCTAGAAAAAAAGTGAACATATATTTATGAGTAGGCAATTTTTTTTTAATTGCAGTCTTTAAAGTTAACCCTTTTTGGTCAAATGAAATCTCTTTTTAAGAAAAATTGATTATTTTTATTTGAATAGGTATTAATCGTATTTATTGATAAGAAAGTTTAATTTTTCTCTCCGTTTAAACAATGTTTTGATAATTTCCATCCCACAGTTAACATTATAGTATTTAACCTTGTTAAGAAAATGTTTAACTTAAACCGTCACTGTATTTATTATAGATAAGTAAACATTTTATCTTTAACCTAAATGTAATTTAAATGATTAACTATAACTGTGACTGCTTCTAACCTAGATAAGTAAATGTTTTCATGAAACACAATCAGTTTACTGTTGACTTTTATCGAGATTACACCAGTTAGTGGAATGCTAATTAAAAATATTTTATGACATTTGTCGGATTCCACTTCTCCGTCCACACAACTTCGAAATATAATCCGGTATTTTGATATGCTGCCACCACCGATATGAATACGTGATATCGGACACAATACGTGATGTATATTCAAGAAAAACCTAACTCTTTCTATTACACTTAAACAAACACTTTATTAACAATATTTACACTTAAACTCGGAGGTAAAGTATCCGGTTTAATATTAAATCAAAATAATTATAGAAACGCTTTACGTGTACCGTTATACTACGTTCATTTATTCCACACTGAGATTTCTATTCATCTCACACCCGCTCTCCACGCTCATTCCCCGAGCAACCTTCACACTTCGCTGCTCCGTCCGAACTCAACACCGGTCTCAGAGCTCCAACTCTGAACGACCTTACACCTTCGCTTCCTACGTTAGAACTAACTTTCTCTCTCTCGTAAACTGCAGAGCACCCTCCTTTCTACGGGGTTTCTCCTCTGTTTCCAAGGGTCCTTGACAACCCTTCCTCCCTCTTGACGGATCTGTCTTCCTAAACAAAAGGGTGCAATAGCTTTCTTATCGATCAAAGACCACATTGCAATGGAAATACTTCTTTCATTCTGTTCAACTCGCCACCCTTCGGATTAAGATTTTCTAAAGGACGCCTTTAACGGTACACAATAGATACATATACAATACATACAATATGCTAATCCCTTAAGAATAGCTTTCAACTCTTGCAGCTGTGAGAGAACCTGACAACATTAATATGCAGAAAAGATCTCATGAAGAAGTACTTTCACCTTCAAAACGTCTACGTTTAGAAAAACACATAGAAAATTCAAATACCTATGAGAAGGAGTTAAAAGACCCGAGATTAAAACTTTCTAAAATGGGTAATAACTGTATAACTACTGAGAGATGTGAAACCCGAGATCGCTATGAATTTTTCAACCTTTGCCTATGGGAATGATACAACATCTTTCGAGAATCCCGGTCGAATGCCAAATTCTGCCACGGACTATTTGAATACATTTTTCGAAGACATAAATTTTGAAAATTTAGATTGTTCTACTACCTTAACGTTTCAAGAACCTACAAATAATATTTTACAGACTACTGTTAAACGCGAGGTCAACGAGCTACAAGCAAGCAACCTTTCGCAAACAAGTGGTGAATTACAAACCACCATCTCACCTACAAATGACATTAAAAGTGATAAGTTATGCAATTCATATGTGTTTCACAAAGAACTAAGTGACTGTTTCTATTTAACTTTGAAGTTAAGAACTAAACAATATTGTATACTTATACGAGAATTTAAACGCAATGTATCTACTAATGAAGAAATCCTGACAAACCGTGTGGTTAATAAACCGTGTGGACCGCAGTCTGTTACCAGATAATCACAAAAAGTTAACATTATCTTTCAAAAATAAACCCTCATTTCACAATATAATTGAAACTAAACACGCAAAATTAAAATTCGCGTTATTCCAAACACAAATATCCGTAATTTAACCTCCATGATATCATAACTTGAATAGATAAAGCTATCCTAAATTATCAAAGCATTAGTTCAATTTGTCATGGCACGTCCAAGAAAATTTCGATAGGATAAAAATTTGACTGTAAGTTTCAAAGGAAAACCTATCCCCGAATCGAACTTGGCAGATTTATTTAATCTTTTGTTTTCTGTGAAAAAAAGAAAACCGATCAGGGCACAGAACGAATTATTAGAAACATTAAACGAAATGAATGTCCCGCGAAATTTTATTACAAATAAATATTTGTCAACAAACATTAAACAAGATTCTGCATTAGGTTTGTCAAAACCCGCTAAAAAACAAAAAGTGGGTCCACATGTATTGCATTGGGAAAATTATTAATAAAATTGAATTTTTTTTTTTTAACTACGCCTCTTTCCTATGTTTTCTACACCAAACACAATAAAAACAGTACTTATTCCTAAACATGTCTTCTTTTTACCATTGCTTCCACTATACATTTTAGAAGAAATATGTTAATATTCAATCGAATCATATTAAAAACGATAAATTTCCGGTTTCATTAAAATTCAACCTTAAACTTTTCACTTCCGGTACCGCGATACCTCTCTTTAAACACTTAAAATCTCGACATACAGATATAGCTTCTTGGCTTGATCAGTTAAACCTACCACAAATTATCAAGTCAAGAAGCTATTTTGCAGGTTCAAACCCCAGTGAAATCTTTTTAAGAAAACCTATTTTAAATAACCGTTATTGCATTCCCTTCCGATAGAGGGCGCCACCAAAAAAATGATCTCCGTTTCGCATTCAAACTGAAAGTCAATTCTAAAATTAAAAAAAATAAATAAAAATTAAGCCCCCTTCAAAAATAAGCCCCCCCTTAAAAAAAGTTAACCGCCTCTTCAAAAATAAGCCCCTCCATTTTATACCCTCTTCCTATAGCAGACATCTAACATTTAAATTTGATCCTAAAAAAATTAAGTCCTTCTTAAAAATTAAGCCCCCTTAAAAATGTTAACCCCCTCACTTTTAGACCCTCCTCCTACAGTACACCCTTACGACCCCTTCGTTTTTTAATGTGTTCTTTTCACATCATACTATAGTATGATTTCACTCCCTCCTCCACCACATCATTGATCCTCTTGCAGGTGAACTCTCATTTCCCCTCTACTCACAATTCTGAATTCATTTTTGTTTGAAAACGCATTATTGGCATCAAAAACTATGCAATCGAATAAAGTTTTCCATTTTTTTCATGGTAAAGCCAGAAGGCCTTTCTGAAAATACCGTAAAGCTTGGCTTTTTGAACCGAATTTCCGGACGCTACAGTACGGGAAAGGAGAAAAACTTGTCGTAACGTCACATGCATCGCTCATAACTCGATAAGTAATTCTTTTATCAAAAAATCGAAAACACCATTTGATTCCAAATCGCTTCAATAGCCACGCCCGTAAGTGCCATGCTTTTGCGATTAAAAATGAGTCCGTAAATGTGTCAGAAACTTTCCCGTTAGTGAGCGGAAAAAATATTTTTTGAGAACCGCTTTATTGTTGTTCTCAAATCCAAACTGGCTACTTTCTGACACATTTTTCAACTTAATTTTTTTCGCAAACGCATGTGTCAGGTTTCTGACTTTAACAGAACCTATATTGTATATTTCTAATTAATTTAACTAATTATATTTAATCATTATTACATATTACTGTATTCTTATATCTATTTTTATTTTTCTTTAAAACTTCCTCATGTGATTGACAATGGAATTTCCCTGATCCGATTATATATTTGGGAGATGTTCAAGAGATCATGTGTGAAAGTGACTAATCCCATTTTGGAAGGAGAATACAATGAGCATTGGATTCCTAGCGAACTGGGTCCAGAGGATAATAGAAGGGTGGAATGTTGAAGAAGAAATGCTTCTACAGGTATGGAAACTCCGTGAAATAAGGATTACAGCCGGGGCCATCGTGAAAACAACTTTTCTCGTTCAACGGGCCTGATTCAAGTCGAGGATGACGTCACAGAAGAGATCTGAGTAGCAGACAAGTAAGGTTGAAAACGCGTATGTGTGCATCAAAAACAGTGCTGTAAAATCCAGTTTTGTAATATTTTCTTGGGTAATTTCTGGCTTATTTTAGATGCGTTTGAATTATACATACAATAAATGAACAATAAAGGTTCAACGAGACTTAATTTTATGATTCTTAATAAAAGGATTGTTATTACATAAACAGATTCATAAATAAAAATTTGAAATTTTTCTAAACAATTGAAACCAAAATTCAATTTAGATTTTATAATGTATGAATAATTGAAAATACATATTCTGTTACTAAGTATTACAACTAAGAAATCACTATCTTTCAAACACTCTTATCTGATAAAACATGGTATTTTAACTGCTAATTATAATGTGCATTTTATATTTTTATGAATATTTCTTTTAAAGGATAAGAGAAAATGTCACCATTTCCAAATTCCACACACATATTTACTTCGATTATAAATTTAATATTTACTTAAAAGGGAAAATTCATTTAAACAGAAAAATCCTCATCCATCTAGTAAATATACAGATTCTCAAGTTGCTTCAATAAATTAATATTCAATATTTATAAAAAGAAAAGTATTCATTCAAGAACATCAAGCAGAATATGTACTTTCAAATAATTTACAACAATTGTGACACCTAATATTCTCTCAGAGAAAATAATCTCACTTAAATATACAATATTAAGTAAGTGGAAATATCAAACTTATTAATGAAACTTACATACTGGTTAATGTAGATAATTTTCTTTTGTTACAAGTGATTTTTCTATTGTCATTTTTTACTTTTGTATTTACCAATATATTAGCAATTCCTGACAAACACAGTCTAAATAGATATGAAAGTTTATTTCCACATTTGAATTTAATTGCGAAATCCAGACCTAAAATTTTAGTCTTTTCAGTAGTGAGTTGTATAATAAGCTTTTTGGGCTGTGGAAATTTTAGGAAAGTATTTTCATATTTCTAATTAATTAAAAAAAATCATCGTTAGTGAATGGTTTACTATTAAAGGAGGAAATTCTATTAAAAAACAAACACACTATAGTTCTATCACACTCTATTTTCATATTAATTTTCATATAAGCAGCAACTTTCACCCATCTTATTAAATAGGAGGAATGAGACACGTTCCATTCTTCCACACTACTTTATTTTATCTTAAACTACTTGTATAAAAAACTATACTGTTTTAAGGCTTAGTTTAAAACCTGGATAATAACACATAAACAATCATCAACACATAAACAAAAATATAATAAGCTATTTTTTAAAACTTTTACTTTTCACTTAATAACCCACAAGGAAAAAAAAAAATCCTGCATCGACCTCAGATACATATAAATCTACCCTATATATATAAAATCCTAATGAAACGAATTTGTGAAACGATTTTATGAAACGAATTTATGAAACGATTTTATGAAACGACTGATTAAACGACTGATTATGTTTCAAGGCTATTTTTAATAAAATATTAAACGCTTGATGGTGAAATTAATACCAATTGTTCATAAAAATCCGCGGATGTCAAAACTGGTAATAGAATTTTGAAATTGGAATTAGTTTTCGAGATATTAATTTTTTTCTAATTTTAATGACATTTCTGTAATGATGGCAACTAATTACTCAGTTTTTTTGTGACAAAAAAGGGAAAAAAATTGAAAAGGATCCCGATAGGGATTATTGATTTCTTTTTATTCGTCATTTTCAAATTGAAATTGAATTTATCTTTTATTTCAATCGATAATGAAGATAAGAGTATGATTAAATTATGTTTTTCAGGAAAATGTGAAAAAAAAATCACATTTCTATCGTCAGGATTCAATCGTCTGTCAGCATTTAATTTAATTTATAAACTGAAAATATTTTGAATAAATTCGTCCAAATGACGTCATTTAGGTAAACGCAAAAGAAAGAGAGGAAAAGGAATTAATAGTAATTATTATTTATTGATATCATTTTGTTATTTTTTTTTGTAAAATTTAACTAAACGAAATTATAAAATCGTTAATTCGGATATTTGAAACTAAATATATAAAATAATAATTGCCCAACTGAACGGAAGAATAAAATATCCTGCTTGGTTTTCTATCCTGCTTGGTTTTTTCCGCCAATCTTTTTAAGAAAGCGTCAAGACCCCTATAATAGAAAAGCACCAAAAGTTCATTGGGTTTATTTTCATAACTTTTGGCAACAAATCTATGTATATTAACGAATCTATCCCTTTTTGAAGCTCGAATTACGCCAAACCTAAAAGCAAAGGATCCTATAATGGAAAAGTACCCGATTTTCTTATGGACAATATTCAAGTGACAGAACATGGTGTAAAATTACCGCGGATAGCAAATTTGTTTAAATATCTCATCAATTGATGCCGAATAAATGAAGGCATGCATGCACAAAATATTTAATTAATTTTGTATGATAAATAATTATTAGAAAATTCGTATATACATATTAATTAAAAAAAATAATTTACATATTTAAAATAACATGAAAATATGCATGATGGTGCACTAAAATAGAGAGAAAATTAAAACCTGTTACTGAAAATGTCTATAACATAGTACTTTTCAATACCGTGGTTCTTAATGTTATTCACAAGCAAATGGAATTTTTCTCATCCTTAAACACAAAGGAAGAATAGAATAGAGATTGTTGTTATAAAAGTCCGAGAGGTAGTCACAATTTAAACCTAACCATTTTATACAAGCTGGTTTTCAAGTAGTAAGTGATTTTACTTATCAATCCCGAAAACAGTCGTCGCAACAGCTGTGTATGAGGCCGTGATAATCGAAAAATGTCCCATTAAAATGTTAAAAGCATGGCAACCCAATTACAGATTTACCAATATTTTTAAAATAAAGCACGCTGTCATGTTTATAGAGGCCTCGAAGTCTGAGCGGGGGTTGGCGAGCGTAGCTCGCAGGGGGTAGGCCCCCTAGTATTTATTTAAATTAAAATTATATTTTAATAATTGAAAGCACGAGTAGTTTTACAAATCCTTTACGAAAAGCGTTTGATTTTTTAAAAAAGATATGCATAAGAACTCAATATTATTAATTAATGTTTTAAATGTTCTCAATTTACGTAAATTATATTTTAAAGAGAAATTCTTAGTAAAATCAGGACAAAAAAGGCTTTCGTATTACTGGTTTATCTGTTTGATGATTCTAAACTATATTTATTACTCTAGGTGAAAATAAAAGCATAATGAAGTCAGAAAAAAAAATAATGGTTAATTATCGTCTGTTGACATTCTGTGTATATTTTTATGTGCGTATTCGCCTTTGCGATTGTTTTAATAAAGTGATTTTAAATGTTTAAAATAGTAGTAATAGTATTAATAGTATTATAATAGTAGAATATGCACGGTCATCCCAGCGAAACCGGATTTATTTCAACACAACAGAAAGTGTACGCGATTACCTTTATTAAAGTATTAAGTACAATATAACTTTAGCAACATTCGAATTCTGGAATTGAAAAACGGTATAGATATATATTTTGCGTTTTAAATAATGAGATTAAAAAAAAGGGTACTTACTTAAATTCTTTATCCAAATAATTCAGATAATATACTTTAAAAAAATTCGCATTTTCGAAACCATTTTTATATAAAATGTATCTGAAATTACAAATCAAAACATATGGCGAAAATGCAACTAGACGAGAAGAATCAGATCCTATCTGTGACGTCAGATCACGTGTTTGAAAGCTCAAATCAGGCCCGTAGAAAGATGAAAGTTGTTTTCACGATGGCGCCCCGTTACTGCCCGGTTGATTTGGAGAGTGGCGTGAATAGTGGGAGACTTGTTAGTCAGTGGTGTGCCACAGAGAGTGTAGGAGTGACTCGTTAATGTGTAGCGGAGAGAGTAGGACGCCAGAGTTGTCAGTGCGCAGCGTTAGAGGGTCGACGTGCAGACCCAAGAGTGCAGAGGAGTGTGTAGAATTGCAGAGAGAATGTGCATCGGACAGCTTAGTCCAGGGTGAATTAATAGCAGCGTAGACGGAACTGTGTGTACGGGTGGTGCATAACGAAACAGAGTAAAATGTGCGATCAGGAAGATTGTCATTCGACAGTCGCATACGGCAAGTGATAATAATCTGTATTGACTAATAAGAGCTATCACTGTACCATTTTTTTCATGCTAATTTAATCAATAAATTATTAGTTAATTATTTATGTGAGAACTTCTTTTCCAACGTGTCCGGTATCAGTCTAATACCGGTGGTGACAACAAATACCATAAGACTAAGCTCTCAAGTCTAGGAGAAGTACTACGTTGACCGCAAAAGGCGACAAGACCATAACAGCATGAAATTGGCAGGTGTGCTTATTCATAAACTGTGTAATCGGATTGCGTTTCACTTTTTTGGTAAAGGTTGATGATCGTTCAGAAAATACGGTGAAGGTGGGCATTTTGAACAGAATTCTCGACGCGGCACTGGGAGTGAAGTGTCTTTTAAACCTTTCTAGGGACAACTACCTTTATTTCTGTAATGTGGAAAACTTACCAGAATTTACGAAAAATTTCAATTGAAAATAAATAAATGCAATTAAAACATTTTTTTATTGTAAAGTATTAAAAAATAGATTAAATCCTGGTACAACTTTTGATTAAAATTAAATAGTAGAAATAATCTACCACCGTCCTTCAAAGGGTTAAGGATAGATAAGAAAATTTTCCATTTCGGCAGTTTTATGAATAATTATAACTGATGTCATCAACTCCCCCACTCCCCACGTTTTTCTTAAGAAACATAATACAAAGTATGCCCAAACATCATGATGAAAATAAACAAAAGCAGAAACCAGAAATAAACATTTATTAAATAAACGCCATTTTCGTCTTTTATATTTAAGAAAATTCCGGAACAGAAAACAATGTAAACCAAAAAACAAAATTTAATACAATGAACAAATATGTTTGAAATATTGGTCCTTGTTGATATCGTCAAAAAAATTGCAGGAAATACAGTATTATTTTTTTATGAACAATATGAATATATACAGTAAGTTCTTTTGGTTTTAAAACACATTCAATTTTCCCGTAAATTCATATAATAACTGGGCTAAATCGCTCTATATACAGTGCAAGTCAGTATCATTCCAATCATCTGAAAATAGAAAGAAAGAAATTCATTAATTTCACATTTTTTATCCGGATTCAAATGAAACAGGGGCTTTAGAGACAAGGAAAAATGTTATTTCATCCCACCACTTATAAGCAATGATTTTCGCGGTAAATATCCTTAATGGAACATTGTAATGTCTCACTATATAACACGTGCAATAGAACTCTACTAGGGATAATATTGTTTCGAAATAGTGGTGAAATGAAATAAAATTTTATCCGGAAAACACTTTTAACACCAGATACAAGGAAAATCATGCAATCATACTCCTTTGAACAAATATTACTCCTTCCGATATCAAATTGACTGTTCAATTTATAAATAGCAGATAGAAGCGGAAAAAGTATTTTTTAACACTTTACCTATTATAAAATAGAATTTGGATATTTTAGGTGGTATTATTTTCTTTATTTTTGTTAGCACTATGTGAAAGAAACACAATTTGATGTCAGAACACCGCCCCGTGAATATTAGGCCTACGCGCTGACACAAAAATGGCGGCTGCCGTATTCAGCGTTTATACGATCCCGTGAATTTAGATACCTGTATTACTTTAAAGTATTCTTCGTAAAATATACTGGTATTAAAATTCAAGAGACCGTACAAACGCTGAAAAAATCCATTTTTGTGTCAGCGCGTAGGCCTAGTATTCAGGGGGCGTTGGTGAGAAGACAGAGTGCGATTCTTCAGGAGTTGTGGAGTGACTTTAAGAATGAAAGACCTTATCATGGTATTGCAGAGGCTGTCTTTAAAAAAGTGCATGTCTGTCCAGTGTTGTCAATCCGCTACTTTTTTAAAATTCAGATTGCTTGATTGATGGCATTTTTTTTAATTGTCCTACGCCTTAAATAGTATACCCCTTATTTAATGACAGATTAAAAAACAAAAACAAATTATACTTCTTCAAAAAAAAAGTAGCAATCTGAATTTAAAATAGTAGCGGACTGGCTATGCCAGTCCAAAGTATCTGGGATATGGCAGCTAACCAAATGTTGCTATATTGCTTATAGACACTTCACTTCTTATGAGGCTATGTTGAAGATCTATACTACGTATCTTTAATCCTACGCAAAATTATGAATTGAACAATTAATTTGATACCAGAAGGAATAATATTTGTTCCAAAAAGGAGTGGTTATATGGCATTTCTCTATATCTAGTATTAAAAAGGCTTTTTTGATTTGAATACAGATTTTTTTTTTTAAATGTGAAGCTCAAAATTTCTTTTCTTTCAATTTTCAGATTATTGAAATGATACTGACTTCTCTGTATATCTTCTTACGATGTTAATGATATTTTAAAGATATGGTCTACAGAGACCGACCAAGCCATAGAAGAACTGAAAACGGCAATAGCAATAACAAGATGTGATAACGCTAGGTTTCAATTGCTGTTGCCAGATGTCCCACTTTTGGGGTGTTAGAAGGTACGTCCTGCGAAATCATTGCGTGGGACACTAAATGCCCCAATTTTTCACAGTGAATTAATTACATAAAGTAGAATATTTGCACATTTACTTTGTTGGGTTCTTAAAATACCAAACATTTTAAGAAAAATAAAAAATGAAAACGTTTCGATCAAATTTTTAAAGATGTGATCTAAGTGGTTTCGGTACGGAATTTTTATGGCAGATTGTTTCTTATTTACCAACTTCCTATTGTATCTTTTAGAGACTATTTAATTCACATCAATTTCATAGGATGAAAGAAAACTGAATTACATTTGCATATACACCGATTAAGAAGTATTCGTCCTGTTTTTTTAACTCCTGTACTACTTTTTTTTTGCCATACTGAATCTGGTAACAATAATTTTAATTGCCAAACTCAAGCGTACTGTCGAGAACTTCGTTTACCAATCTCTGTCCTCAAATGACAATCATTTTGAGAATGTAGGCTTTTAATTTCCTTTTTTCTCATTTGTCAATCCTGGAATTTGGAAATAAAAAAACTTTTTTCGTTCAAAAGTTTACATATTTTCATTATAAAAAAAAACTGTGAAATTCTGCAATACATAAATATCTATAGCGTATTTACGAATTAACTTATTTAAGTCCCTTAATTTTTAACTGCTGTGACAGAAATTGTCACGTAACCAGCGTGAGCAGTCTCTGAGACCGCTCGATCGAAAGATGAATAAAATGCTTCGTTAATGCATGATACTATTTCTGTACTAAAGTATTTGTATTAGTTAAAATTCCCCCAATCAAAATCCTTTAGCGATAAGGGCTCCAAACGAAACAAAATTTCACTAATATCTAGAGTTAAACTGAAAATTACAAATTTACACTGTGAAAATTGAAAAAAAAACAGTGGTCTGTGAGGCCCCTAACAGCTAATAAGGGAAAGGAGGTGCCACCGTTCAAAAAATAAAAGCATTTTTTTGCCTGAAAAATTATACATTTTCCCTCCGATTACAATGCATTGCTCAGCACTCAATTAGATAAAATTACACTATAGTTCTAACAAATACCTTTTACAGAACTTTTAAATGCGTTTTTCTCAAGTGATGTTTATTAAACTGATGAGCATTGTAGAAAAATTAATAATTAAGCTATCGGCTTCCAATTTGGCGCGAAGTTACATGTGACCTGTACTTATCTATTAAATTGTTAAATTTGTCTTTATAACTTCTTTTGTGTTTCTAAGGGAAAATTTTTTACATTTCCTCATCCCCAAAATTTCACTTTAAAATCAAAAGCTAATGATAAGAAAATTTTCTTCGTTTGTTTTGTTTGTGTTGTTTTCTTCGATGGATTGTCAGATTTCTACATTCAGTTTAAAAAATTTAAACCATTGTTTATTTGTTTCAGAACTATTATTATGAAGCAGCAGTGACCACCAGTTAGAAGGGGAATTATGAATCGTTCCCTTTGTTCTGAGTTCTCTGATGTTCCGATTAATTTTATTTTTATGGAATTTCTTGTTTAAAATTTATCTAATCTAATGGTGATTTCCGTTTTAAAATAAATTTTATTCCAAAAATCAACAAAAATGATATTAATTCTGTAGGCGTCACATAAGTACCCACCCTTTGGAAAGAATAATAGTAATTGGATGTTGTACACCAAAACTATTCAAACAGCAAGGGCGCATTTCAGCAAGTCCCAAACAATCCAAGACATCATTATTCACACGATCGAAAACGGAAAACAGTATTATATTTCACTGTAGTCGTGGTAGCAGTACACATACATCTATACTTATCTCAATAATTTTCGTAGGAGAAGAAACCAAAAACTTTAACCCATGTTAGACTGTCTTCCTATAAATAGAGCAGCTAAATTAAAACTTTTTAAACTAAAAGTGGTATTAAATTTAAATCTGTTAAAATGTCTTAAAAATAAAAATAGAAAACTGACTTACATCTATTTCGGAACTGTTATGAGGAAATTTATCTAAATTACTTTTGTTGTTTTTAACACTCGATTACAATCCTCAAAAAACTTGGGTTTTTGGTGTCGTTGTGTATCTGTGAGATCACATGACGTCATTTCCATATTTATACACTTTATACAGCGATATTTCGGGAGAAAGGTAATAACTGACCAGAAATGCATATTATTTTGCCTTTAATCAAAAAACTAATATATATATATATATATATATATATATATATATATATATATATATGATTTCAGTGTATGTGGTCAGTTTCTTATGTTTCAATGGTTAAATTTTACTTAAAGTTTTATATATATATATATATATATATATATGTATCTATATATACCAACTTAGCATTTGCTGATGAATTAGTGATAATCTTTGTAGATTTCCATGTTCGAAGGCGTAAGTAAATCAAGTGCTTGTTGGGGAAATCCGATCTAAGGCCTATAGGGCCCGGTTCCCTTTTGGGTTTTCGGCTCCGAAACTTCAGGGGGACACCGGCACGACACGAAGTGTTATGGGGCAAACTCTTTAGTACATAGACTCTGCTGTTGTAACGACCTTTCTCTAAGTCTTGGGTGCAGGGGGTAATGCGCAGGTGGTCGTGATCCTCTTGGCCAGAGGGCTCGCCTGTGAGGTGCATCAGATAAACCGGGTCCCTCCTGGTGGATCAACCGCAAGTGTTCTGAGAGACTAGAACCGGCGGCGTAGCTTGGTTACCAAATTAGCATCTCCAAAGACGTTTTTGCAGTGAGAAAAAAAAATCACTGTGTCTTACAGATAAAACGGTAGCAATCAAGTGTTAAAAGAGGTAAGTATCCTACTTACAGGACGGTGCAGTGTGTGTTAAAACTGCTTGTAATGAAACGCCCGTAAGCATTAAAACATCTTTTAAAATGGCTTTTAATTAATGTTTGTAAAATAGTAATCATTCAAAAGGGAGCCACCTAGATGGCCTAATACGGGCAACCCTGCCGTACACTAATGTCTGTTAAGTTCAAATCTAGAAAGATTTATTTCATTTTTACATTAAAAAAAATATTTTTCTCTTTTTTTTTGTGCAATAAAGCCTATGTTATTCCAACCTGTGTTATAAAAATAAATAAACCGCTGAGTAAATTATTCTTAGATTCGATTTTCCACCTTTGATTTAAACCAATAACTTTCAAATAAAAGCGAGCAATTTCTGTACAATGTCAATAATTAAAAAAAAAAAAAAATCAAACTTTGAAGAACAGTCTCTCTTCCGGAAAAATGAAACCTGATATTATTGAAATTCCATATTGCACTAATACACAAATATCATGATATAAATAACAAAGCAGAAACCAGCAATAAACATTTATTAAACACAATTTTTGTTTCTATATGTAGACAATGTATATATATGTATATCTTTTACTCATAAAAAAATTGCTGAACATGAACAATAGAAACCAAAAACAAAATTTAGTACGAAAAATAAATATATATTTAAATTAGTGGTTAGTATTAATTTTGTCATAAAAATGTTTAAAAAGTTTCAAATTATATATGTTAAAAATTTACAATAAATTCGTTCAGTTTCTTAAAAAATATTCAAGTTTTTGCTGAATCATGTTGCATCAAATCACGAGTATAACTAAGTCTCAGAGACCGATATACATAGCTAGTCAGTAACATTCCAACAACCTGAAAATAAAAATAAAGAAAAGCATGACTTTCACATGTTTTATTGGTTTTTTTTTTTTTTTTTTTTTTTTTTTTAAGCATGTTTAAGGGAATCCGGTATACAAAAACATTCAATTTTTTTAAAATATATTTTATTGTATTGAAAATTTCTCTTTTTTCCCCGCTTAAAATGATGTTTAAAATGATGTTTCTATCTTAATTAGGACAGGATATATATATATTAGCTTTCAAGTAGTGGCTGTCATGGAAACGTTTTTGCGTTTTTCGGCATGACTGATGTTTACAACAATTCTCGTCTTTGAATTGTTGTAAGTCAAGAACTGTTAAAGATAAATAGTTCAAACTTGGAACATGTGTTTTTCAATTATTTTACCTTATGTTTGATTCAACAAATTTGAAAAAAAAATTACTTTTCAAAATATAATTTTTTTTATAATAAGTTTTATCACCATTTTAGTCATCATTTAAAAAAAAATTACTTTAAATATTTTTAATATTTTTAAAAATGAATATTTAAAAAAATACTGAATCATAATTAAAACTTATATATTTCTGTTTAATATTTTTTTTTTAATTTGACGAATAATATTTCGAGTTATAACAATTTTAAATTATCCTATTTAAAAAAAAAAAAAAAAAAAAAAAAATTATGGGAAGTTTTATGATTTTATTTTATTTTTCCAAATTATATGGTTAACCATCACAAAAAAACTCAAAATTCTAAATCAATAAATATATTTTTTTAAATGTGTCCCGGACCCCTTAAAAAATAGGTGTTGAGAAAAGTCATATAATTCCACTCCTCTTTAAATAAATATTACTCTCTTTATATCAAACTCATTGTCCAACTCATAATTTTGCATCGGATTACATTAAATAGACAGACCTGGGTTTGTAACTCTTTTTTACCTTCTATAAAATATAATATTGATACTTTAGGTAGAATTATTTTCTGCCATTTTGCTTGCTAGAGCTATGTAGAAAAAACGGAAGAACTAAGGTTGATAAGCTGTAAAAATGGGCCCTAAGCCATTCATGAGAATTTAAGGTACATCATAGAACAATTATTATAAACAAACAATATGCAATTAAATATATTTAAAAGTGAATGAAAATGCAATTACGTATAGGGGCGACAAATTATTCTCATCTCAGGTTGTAAAATAATGCTCGTCTCAGGCGATAAAATAATGCTCGCCTCAGGTGGTAAAATCTTTAGTTGCGGCCTGATTATATTAATGAAACAGTCCTGGTATTAATTTTCAAAAAGTTACATCTTCTTAAATTTTTATACAACCCCTCTAGAAAAATGACACATTTTTTGACAGAATCTTTTTTTCCTATTGCTGCAACAAAGATTATTATAAAAAACTGCATATCTCCATCGTTAAAGTTGAATGAGTTATGCTTAGTTAAAAACTAATCATTTGAATGGGGGACCATATGGAGGATCTAGTTTAGACCTGGAGGATCAGGTTTAATCACAAAGATGAATGATATATTATTCGAAAGGTTTTGAAATAGGCGTTTGACATAGTGTGCTGACATTTCGTTAAAATAAGTTGTTTCGGTAAAATTGCAGTTAATTAAAAATTTATGAAAAATTCAACCGCAAATAATTTTAAAGAGTGCAGTAACTCCACTTGTGATAAGTATTAATACAGGAAGATTTTCGTGCCAACCTCTGAATTCATTTTAAATCTGTTAAGCATAAAATATGTTTTTCATTGATTTAAAAATAATGGACGTATGAGAGAATTCAAAGTAATGAACTGTGAAATATGCTAGAAAAAAATTTCTTACCAGAAATAGTGCGATGCCAAGACCGACTGCCCCTATAATTTTAGCATTCTTCGTAAAGTATTCTTTCAACAGGGCATAGCAATCCTGCAATTTAAGAAAAGGTAAAATGAATAATTTATATCTTTAAGCCGGTCAAGAAGGGATCATTCAAAACGTGTTCGGCAGAGGCACAGTTTTGGTAAAATATGGCAAGCATCATTTTAAGAGGACGCACAGTGGTTCAATTTCAATATTTAGTGAAGAAAAGAAAAAAAAAAAAAAACTTTTTTTTGTTTAGTAGTTTTTTTCACAAAGAAGCGCTTAATAATCGTAGTACATACATTTTATCCTCTCAAAACAACAATGTATCTTAAACAAACATTGCCTTGTCATTCAATTAGTAATTGGCTGTTGTTCATTATTTTCATTTTCCGCAACTAATATTTAAAAAAAAAATATTTTGTTCTTTTGAATTGTGAAATGTTTTGTAGTATAACCTCTTCAGACCTGACGTACATAAATATGGACCTCTATTCTTGCCGTAAGAAAAACTACACTGTTGTTTCTTTCTCTCTCTCTCTTTTTTTTTTTTTTTTTTTTTACATTTTTAGGTGAATTTGTAATTATATAAATACGTAGCACCAATAGTCGTCGTCTGGCCCGTCCGTCTGTCCGCATATAACAGCACAAAAATTACCCAACCGAATAGTTTGAAATTTAATGTATATAATCGTTGCACGATTTTCTCTAGTCATTCCAAATTTTATGAAAATCTAATCAAAACTTAAAAAGATATTAATATAAATATTTATTAAGTAATTTGAATTTTTTAAACATCGGTACTTCCTTCTTATAGCCGCTTCCGAGGATTAATAGTCAAGCGATCGAGATGCATCGCCAAGTTATCTAACATGTATGATATTATAGTCATATATGGCGTATATGACATTTTATAAGCTCTATGACCAAGTTACAGTCACATTCTTCATCCTATTAAATCCTATAATACGTAATTAATTCAGTGATATCCCATGATAGGAAATGATTCTAGGTTGCCATGGTGATTACACCTATTTAAGATGGAGTCATTGTATTTCCGTATTACTAAATTTAAAAATCGAATTGGGTATAACAAAATTGTTTAATTTTAGCAATCCTATAATCTATCGACAGTTTTTTGGATATATATTTCCTGAGAAATAGATATTAAATGGAAAAAGAGTTTAAATATGGATTTCAATTTCTGAAATTTTAAAAGCTAGGCTTAAGTTTCCCATTGGAATTTTCAGGAAATGTCATCAAAAGATAAAATGTTGCCAACTTAAAATGTACTTGTTTTATTACGGAAATTAATCATATCATAATAACAGACGATATATTAATTTTTTCAGTGAAATAATAACAAGGATTTTTTTTACATTGTCTCGTATTGGATATTTGCGCATAGTATAATTTTAATGTAACATAATTGTAATTAATTAAATATATAGAAAAATATTCTAAAATTGGAACAAAATTCACCTTTGTGTATAAATTAAACAGACAAAAATAATCTACTTGGTGTTGATGGTACATTTGGGTTGGGATAACCCACCTCGCTCAGTAGACTAGTCCATCCTCCTTCCCTTCTTTCTCGATATGTGGCTTCGCCTTCTACTATTTAAACAGCTTACATTCCGGAGGTTACAGAATTTTTTCTCATTTCCACCCTTTGATAATGGCCAGGTTCTGGTCGAAAGCGTTCGGGACTCCGATGAATGTTTTTAACATCTTAAAATGGTTTTTAATGTTTTAGAACCTTTTTATTTTTACATCTATTTTAGTAATTACGCAAATTGTGATCCATTTTAATGGTTTCATATTTTAATTGTAATTAATTGTTTGTAAAAGTGTATTGAAACTTAATTTTATAAAATAAAATTAATATCTATAGTATGAAAATCTGTACATAAAATAAATTTTGTATTCATGCATTTTTGCATAAGAGTGCAACAACTATTGTATCAAGATCTGAATATTTATTAAACTAGTTACAGTACGAACGCACCTCATTTGTTACGTTTGACGTGTAATTTCCAACTTGTTCATAATAGGCTTCTTTAATTACAATTTATAGTAATAGTATAAAAGTAATACAAATATCGCAATATGAATACTACCTTTGTAAAATTTAGCAACATGAAATCCTTATTTTGCAAAATTTTAGAGGGCGAAAATTTAGCAAATATACAGTTCCGTACAAACAAAATGACACCACAGATGACAGAAGGACTCTTTTTTTTTTTTTTTTTTTTTTTTTTTTTTTTCTGAAACTGATACTGTAGGGGACTGATAATTTAGGTTCACAAATGCGTGGATCTGAAATTACTAGGTCAATATCGTTGCGAAAATAGTGATAAATTTATCTGTAAACACTCAGAAGTCATTATAAATTTTTAATTGGGTAAAAAAAGTATTATTATAAAATTGGAACTTCAGTAGCAAGTAAGAGTCAGGTCGAGTGGAGCTGCCAAGCGAAGGTTATGACTTCTGTGCTCCACCGATATTTATTAGTTAAATAATAATAATAATAATAAAGGTAATACACTATATATTTTATTGATAAGTGTAAAGAAAATATGAATGAAAGGACGGAAAGACCAATCAAGTTTTTTTTTTTTTTTTTTTTTTTTTGTCTTATATTCCAACCATAGACATCTAATACAAATTATTAGATGTCTATCAGATGTCAAATTATTAGATGTATATTAGATGTCAAATTATTAGATGTATATTAGATGTCTATGGTTCCAACCGTAGAGGAATGGCGTGTCGAGTGAACTCTCAAATTTGCCGTACCTATCCTTTGCAAGTCTTTCCAGGGTAAGGTGGAGACATAGCGGCTTGCATTTTTTATATTTTGAAACATTTCAGCTCTATTTTTCATTGAATATATATATTTTTTTTTCATAAGTCATTCAGCGTATTTTTGAAATCATCGCACAAAGAAAAAAAGTATTGTTATTACATCTATTTTTCATTAAAAAAATTTCATAATCTTATTTTGGCTTAAATTATATTATATATATATATATATATATATATATATATATATATATATATATATATATATATATATATATATATATATATATATATATATATATATACTAGGGGGCTCTGCCCCCTGCTCGCTACGCTCACCAACCCCCGTTCTGATAATCACAGCCTCTTAAAACCTGGTAATGTATCCTGTTTTAAAAAGATGATGATGATATCACGAACGGCGACTTTCTTCTGTAATCAGGTTATAATGCTTTTTCATTTAACTGGTTATAATGCTTTTTCATTTAACTGGTTATAATGCTTTTTCATTTAATTCATCTTTTTTTATTTTTAATATTCATGTGTAAACACAATTTTTATGACGTAATTTTCTTTATTTCCTGCTTTCAACACGTGATCATTTAATTATTATTTTAAACTTTCATTATTGTTTTTAGTAGTCTCGCGCAAATACATTTTTTATTTGAGATAAAACATAATCCTTTGCGCTTATTTAGAAATTGATAACAATATAAAAAAAAAATGACTTTTTCAATAAAAGATTTTTTACTCGATTTTTAAGGATTTTTTGAGTTTTTATTGTCCGACCGTGATAATTTTTTTAATTTCTGAAAGCTTGTTATATTTCGCGTCTGGTGGTATGATTTTCGAATCCGTAGGATGGCTAGAAAAAAATAATAGCTCCTCAAAAAAGTCCCTAGTAAAAAAGCGATGAGAATAACCCGGAATATCTACGCAGAATTTGATTGGTCCATTTCGTTTTCGGCTCAGTTCCAGATTACTTTTTTTTAATATAGAAGGATATAATATTACAATTCATATATAGCAATAAAAATATATTTACAATGAACATATTGATTAACAGAACTTCAGCAACAATACTACTTATTTGAAATTCATTTACCGAGGTAAGTAACTAGTTGATTACTCACGTCTTTATGGGCATTATTTTTCGGATCCTTCTGACACTCCTTTGCTTTATCGGAATCCTTGCAGCAAGACACCGGAACTGTAAGGCTTTCATTTTTCAGGTACTCGTTTCCCTCCCAAATCTTGTAGTTATCTCCAGTGGAATTGTCTCCAGTGGAATTCATAGAGAATCCGCAGCACTTGAACTGAAAAATAAACAGAAAAAAAATCTTCTTAATTCATACGCTTCACGTTTTTCCTGAAATTAAAACGACATCTTGAAATATTTTTCGAAAACAACTAGTTAAATGTGCCAAGCCCAAAACTTTCTTCTATCACATACATGTTAATGCCTCAAAATAACAGACTATGAAGTTTGATAAAATTCCATGCATTAATTCTTGAAATATGACCATCGCTAAAAACATGTAAACCCTGAAAAATGCAACATAGCACAGTGACAGCACCATCTTTTGGGCTATTTACACCAAAACCTAATCAGCAACAACTTATGTCAATGTCTAAGTGAATCTGAAGTTTGATGAAAATCCCTGCATTAGTTTTTGTGATAGAGCTATCGTGAAAATAATGAAAAAAGTAGCATAGCAGCGCCGTTAGGCTATTTACACCAAAACGTAACCAGCATCTACTTATGTCATGGTATAACAGAATCTGAAGTTTGATGAAATTCTGTGCATTAGTTCCTGAGATATAGCTATCGTGATGCAAATCGTGAAAAAAGTAGCATAGCAGCGTCACCTGTTGGACAATTTACGCCAAAAGCTAATCAGCCCCAATTTATTTCAAAGACTAACTGAATCTAAAGTTTTATTAAATTCCGTGTATTAGTTCTTGAGATAGAGTGCCCACAAAATTTTTGTCACATTCAGACACACAGACTCATAGTCAGACAACATTTTCTAAAAACAGTCAAATCGCGTACAGGACCTTCTGAAACGTATAAATCCGTCGAAAAACAGAAGTTGAAAATTTTCATGAGTCCAATACTATCTTATTGTAAAAATAGAATAAATTAAAAATTGCGAGCGAAAATACAGTAATATGGAATACCAAGGTTTCTGTTTAGTAAAGGGCTGCCACCAAGCGGCAATATCATAAACTACTTAAGAACGTTTCCAGAATGCCCCCCCCCCCTTTTCCCCCAGAACGCGCAGTTCGTCGATCGGCGTCATGGCGCGTTGTGTGAATAACTATTTGTTTTCCATCTTTGAAAAGTTTCGAGTGATTATTTATCAATATTTTTTATTCATTATTCGAAGTAATATTTTGACATTGAAATGAAGCATTAATATACACCGAAATACTAACAATTTATGATATAATACTTGTTTTTAGGGTTTCGTTCATCTCACGAAACCCTATTACTCCCGCTTCGTTGTCTGTCCGTCACAGAGCCGGTTCTCAGAAACTATTTATCTTTTGACTTTGAGTTGAAACTTTGTTTACTTATAGCTGAATACCTCCTATGAAGCTCAAAATCATAAAATTTGAAAAAATCGTATTATTTTAATATAGAGAGATAATAAACCAAAAATCCAACAGCCTTTTCCTATTAAATTTAAACATTTTTCGTTATAGCAGTTGCCAACAATTAAAAATCCGCATTAAAATTCTTTCTACAATAATTAATTTTCTATTGAAAGATTTCCACGTGAAAAATGAAAATGAAATAAAAAGTTTCACCAATTGAAAAAAAAAAAGATTAATATGACGCCACATTGGTAATAAAAAGAAAATTTTCAAACATTTCTCAATAATACAAGGAGTATGAGTATGTGTAAATACAGAAAGCACCTTAATATGACGTCATTAGAGAATTAAAAAGAAAATTAATTTGACGTCAAAACGGATTTTTGATCTGTTTGAGAATAATACAAAGAGAGTATCAATATGAGTAATAGAGAATAATAAATATATAAATTTGAGAAACGTATTGAATCATGATAAAAACCCGATTATGGAAATATTGGCATATTTTAACATTTTGAAGGTCTCTATACAACATGTTTAATTTCGAAATTGATTTTATTTTAATATCGCATTTAGTCTACATGACAGATATTATTATGACAGAGTATAATAGCGGGTTTCGCCCGCTTTCGGGCCGGTTCAGATATTCGAAAAAACAAGAAAAATAGACCGGCCAAATTTTACTTTATAAAAAACATGACTTTTTATTTTATTTTAGAAAATGAAATTTATTTGTATTTGTTAAAGAAAGGATAAAGTGTTTTGAATTATGTAATACGAAACCCTTTATGCGATCTTCGATCACACTTACTCACTTGTTTAGCTTGCGATTCACACCAATAAACATAAGTAATTTTTTCCCAAATCGGCGGTGTCTGTGTGTGATTGTATTCGGTTTTCGGGTTTTAAAAATATCGAGCTGTGACATTTCCTCAACCGTAAATGGTATTCCATAATGGATGAAACAGTATCGACAAACTGACGATAAATCGCAATTAAATAATGAAACTTTGAATCAATCACCATAAAAACAAAACAACACACAGGACGCGTTTCGAGTGGACATTTTTAACAACCCGAATATATGGACGACTATATGGAATACCAATATTTTGTAATGCTCCATGGTTATGCAAGGTTCGTACGCTTTTACCACAATTGAAAAGTATTACAAATCCTGCAATTAAACGAGACGTCTGCAATTTCTGCTATTTAAATATTAAATAGAAAAATTCTATTAAAAATTTGTGGTAAAAGCATACGAATCCTGTTTTGGTGGCGCAAAGACAGATCCTTATATTTGGGATTTCTGCAAATCTGAAGTATGAACTGGAGTATATTGGCTGACTACGTAGACGTTATATTTTGATCATGCTCTCTTGATACCATTACATATGTGTTTTGCCAAATTTTGTTCGTTTTCTTCATTTTTAATCCCCTATTCCATATTTTCCGCGAGCGACTATCTCCTAATACCGCCCAAAAAAGTTTTTCTTTATTACTTACCCATCATACGTAAGTATAGGGTAAGTCTTCTAATCGTTGAAAATCGAAATTTTTTTTTTGACGGATTGACACGTTTCAGATACTAGAGATTCCGAAAAACATATTTTTAGAAAAAAAAAAAATTTGCCGTCCGTCTGTGTGTTTGTAAACGCTCCTTCTCCCGAAAAAATTGAGATAGAGACTTGAAATTTGGTATGTACATAGTATGTAACAATGGGAAGAAGCTTATTGAATTTCAGTAACCTCGATTATCCGAAACTATTTTTTTTTTGGACTCTCGAAATATTCGTTCTGATAAAAGGTATATAAAATTTTTTGAAATTGTTTATTTTAAGGAGTGAATATAAAAGACAATAAAAAAACATAAATTTTGCATAAAGCATGAAGTCGAATGAGTTGCCGCGATATTTGTAATCTTATTTTCCACACTCTTCGATTTTTCATGACCCTGTATTTCATCCAAATTTCAATTCAAAGATATATTTTAATTGGAAATGAGACGCTTAATCAGATGCAATAAGCCGCTAGTTAATAGGATTCTTTATTTTTGGAGTTATAAGGATGTTTCTTTTAAGCAATTCAGTAATCGAGCCTTTAAAGTTTATGACGTCATCAAGCCATGATTTTATTTGAATTGCAATGCATTTTATAAGTAGTTTACACATTTTTTATTTTAATAGTTTACATTATGCATATCCATGATGGGTAAGTATTACGGTGGCCTCCAACGACTGGTTATTATTTGTTTGCTGGTGATGAAATTTTGTAAAATGATTTCCGTCGACAAATAACTGATCACAGATAGTTGAAGTTTGTGATTGTATTCGGTTTTCGGGTTTTAAACAATATCGAGCTGTGATATTTCCTCAAACGTGAATGGTATTCCATAATGGATGAAACAGCATCGACAAACTGACGATAAATCGCAATTCAATAACGAAACATTGTATCAATCACCATAAAAACAAAACAACACACAGGACGCGTTTCGAGCTGGAAATTTTTAACAGCCCGTCATCAGCCAAAGCAAACACGTGTCCGTAAGGGGACAAGGTCACAAATGAACAGAAGAGCAAAGGGGGAGCATACAAAGAATGCGACAGGTGGCACTAGCTGAAAGGAAAGCACCAATCATAGAGAAGAGAAAAGTGTAGCCAAAATGAAAATGAAAAAAAAAAAAGAGAGAGAATGAATAAAAACATCAAAAGAAGAATTATTACATAATATCCGAAGTTCCCCTATATATGGTTTAGAACTTTATGAAACTTACGTAGGTTTGAATAGTATCCCAGGCATTCGTCATAGGTTCCCTTTTCCCATAGTTTTGAACTGTCGGACAAGGTCACAAATGAACAGAAGGGCAAATAGGGAGCTTACAACTAATGCGACAGGTGGCACTAGCTAAGGAAAGCACCAATCATAGAGAAGAGAAAAGTGTAGCCAAAATGAAAGTGAAAAAAAAGAGAGTGAATAAAAACATCAAAAGAAGAATTATTACATAATACCCGAAGTTCTCCTATATATGGCTTAGAACTTTATGAAACTTACGTAGGTTTGAATAGTATCCCAGGCATTCGTCATAGGTTCCCTTTTCCCATAGTTTTGAACTGTCGGACAAGGTCACAAATGAACAGAAGGGCAAATAGGGAGCTTACAAAGAATGAGACAGGTGGCGCTAGCTGAAAGGAAAGCACCAATCATAGAGAAGAGAAATGTGTAGCAAAAATGAAAGTGAAAAAAAAGAGAGAGAATGAATAAAAACATCAAAAGAATAATTATTACATAATACCCGAAGTCCCCCTATATATGGCTTAGAACTTTATGAAACTTACGTAGGTTTGAATAGTATCCCAGGCATTCGTCATAGGTTCCTTTTTCCCATAGTTTTGAACTGTGGCATTCATTTTATGCTGTAAATTGTCTTCCACCTAAAAGTAGAAACAATTTCAAGCGTTAGTCTAAAATTACAAACGATATAAATAAATGAACTATTAGGTAAAAATAAGGAACACTGGTAAAAGCATATATATACTGGATAATTATTAAAAATATAGATTACGGCGATTCTCGCTTATTATGCACAGGGATTCAAAATGTTTCTTATCTTCTTTATAAATGATTTTTAATTTTTTTTAACTTTAAACCGTACAAAATCAAGTAAATAAATGATTTTATTTTACTGAAAAGGTGCTAAAAGTAAATAGGTTCTAAAAAAATCCTTGACGGCTCGGCCTACAGGGGCGCCTGTTTATTGAGAATTGCAGAAGAAATGACCTTTTTGCCATGATGTGGCAGTTGGGACCACCCACTTCGAAATCTACTTGTGTCTGTAGGTGAAGCCGACAGGGATTTTTTTTTCTTTTTGCTGTAAAGTTTAGTCCTATAAAAAACTTGTCAATATAAAAGTTGTAGATAATAGTAAGAGGATTTATAATAAATTTAAGCGGATTTGATATCTTGTGAATTGACGAAGTTATGAAGTTTTTTCTTCTAAACCCCTTCTTTCCCCCCCTCCTTGTGGCCCTTTTTAATGATATCAAAAATCTGTCATACATACATTTTCGGCCCTTTTCTTAGAAGTAATAATAACTTTAAACAGATTCGATACGTATCATAAACAGATTCGATACGTATCATAATTAAGAAGTTATGGGTTTTTTTCTGTTTTCGCAAAAGCCCCCCCCCCCTCCCCCGTCATTTTCCCCCCTATGGTTCGATTTTGCCCATTTACGAGCTTGACCGAGTTTTTATGCCCTTGATTTTATGTATGAGTTAGGAAGATATTTGTGCAGAATTATTGAAGTTATCGTGTCCATAAAAGAGTGATATAGATAGATAGATAAAGTTTTGAACTGGGGGTGGTTTTGGGTTCTGGGAGCCATGATCGGCGTAGATCTGCAAAAATTTTTCAGAAATTCCAACATAGAAGAGAATGTAATAGGTAGTGCTTCTTACGAAATCTACCTAAAACTTCAAACCATCGTAGATACGATGTTAAAATGCTTCCAGAGCGCTTTCAACTATCACTGCAGTCATTATCAAAAGGGAGTGATCTCGAAATGTTAAACAATTACCTAAACAGCCTCCTTCCCCCCCGCTCCAATAAATAGATTCGTCTCCAACTGTAAGACCAAAGGTAATTCAGTATTTTAGTATATTGCATATCATTCTACGTTGCTTAGTTATATAATTATGGGGGAAAATTCTATAATCAGGAAAAGCCGATTGTGAAAAATTATCCTCTTAGAAAAGTTCTACTGGATAGATCTTGTTAGTTAATTTGTTTGCATTCTTAGTTAGATAATTTTTAGGGATGCTTTTAGTATATTGCATATCCTTCTACGTTGCTTAGTTATATAATTATGGGGGGAAATTCTATAATCAGAAAGCCCGATTTAGAAAATTTATCCTATAGAAAAGTTCTACTGGATAGATTTTGTTAGTTAATTTGCTTGCATTATTAGTTAGATAATTTTTCAGGGATGGTTTTCATAAAGTGTCATTGGGGCATAATGTGTTAATCTATTAAAATATGACCCAAAAAACATGTCAGGATTAAAATACTACTACAATAAATATTGACGATTGCCATAAATCAATATGTTTTCTATTATTATATTTCAGTGGCGTAGTCAGGGCCATCCCACTACTAAACGGGTCTTCCCACCACTTTTTACAAACTGTAATTTCTTTTAATCGCAAAAATGTTTTTAAAATTATGTGATTAAATAAGGCAAATATTTCTGTTCGAAAAAGTGCTTAGATCCCCCCTACCTCTCTAGCTTCTGCCTGGCTACGCCACTGTTTATTTTAAATGTATTTTCTACTGAACGACATTTTTTTTATCATCCCTTTCAACGAAGTATAAAAGATGTTTTTTATAACTCATAAATCAAGTAAAAAACATAAGGTAAATATATGAATTAGGGTCATTCTCCCAGAAACGTATACTTTCAGTACTAAATTAAATATATACAGGATGTCCGAAAAGACTGGAAACGGTCGAATAACTCGAGAAATATACATCGGATTGAAAAACAGAAAAAATGCATGTTCTATATTTTTGAAAAATCTATTTAGGGATATCAAAGTTGTCTCCCTCAACTATCCCCCCTGGGGAGAAAAGGGGGAAACTTTGAAATCTTAAATGATAACAACCCCTTTTTTATTACAGATTCGGATTCCACGGAAAAAAATACATAACTTTTGTATTTAACATTTTCATCGGAAAATCGTAGATGGCGCTGTAATCGAGTAAAATGCAGTGAGAATTGTTTCCTTTGAAAAGTCTGGAAACGGTCGAATAACTCGAGAAATATACATTGGATTGAAAAAAGGAAAAATGCATGTTCAATATTTTTGGAAATTCTGGAGATATCAAAGTTCCCCCCCCCAACTCTGCCACCCCTTGGGGGAAAGGGGGGCAACTTTGAAATCTAAACTAGTAACCCCCTCCCCCTTTTTTATTCCAGATTCGGAATCTACGGGAAAAAATACGTAACTTTTATATTGAACATTTTCTTCGAAAAATCGTAGATGGCACTGTAATCGAGTAAAATGCATTGGCAATCGTTTCCATTGAAATGTCTGGAAACGGTCTAATAACTCGAGAAATATACATCGGATTGAAAAACGGAAAATAAGTGTTCAGTTAGAAAAGTGGCAACCTTTATATCCCTAAATAGATTTTTCAAAACTATTGACCATACACTTTTCGTTTTTCAATGTTATGCATATTTCTCGAGTTATTTGCCCGTTTTCAATGGAATCGATTCTCATTGTATTTTACTGGATTACAGTGCCATCTACGATTTTTCGAAGAAAATATTAAATATAAAAGTTACGTATTTTTCCCGTAGAATTCGAATATGGAATAAACAAGAACGAAAAATCATGCTTCAAGCATAGATTATGTAACACTTTCCAACGCTTCCAAAATAATTTTACAAATCATACCGTTTAATAAGCTAAAAGATAACATCTAAGTAATCCGAATACTTTTATTCAGCCCTGTATAGGATCTATAGATTTGTATATATACTACATAGGATGCTAAATTTGAGTTCAGTTAGGAAACGCGTAGCACAGTTTTAAATTCTCCGTCTGGAGTTAAATAATATGGAAATGTGTTCGCGAACTTTTGTGCTTCCCTGTATAGGATCCACAGAATTTATACACACCACCTAATAGACAAAAAGTGAGTTCAATTTAAAATCGCGTTCAGTAACTTAAAACGCACTTCCAGGAATTATTGTTAACAGACAGTAGAGAATTCTTTTGCGTGTCCCTGTAAATGAACGATGACTTGCTATACACACAATATTCTGTAGTAAGCCACTTGTCATGCACCTCATATAAATTTGAATGCGTTTTAAATAGGGAAACATTATTTAAATAAACCGCAGACGATTTTTCTCCATAGACGTCATGTAACGGAATTCTTTTGACTGTCCCTGTACAGTAAGTATAAGTGCTATGCACACCCTATTCCATGTTAAGCTTCTTCTAATGCACCTTAGTGATATATATAAATTTCAATGTGTTTAAAATAGTGAAACATTATTTAAATAAACCGCAAATGATTTTTCCCCATAGACTGCAATGTAACGGAATTCTTTTGAGTGTCCTTGTAAAAAACTATAAGTGCTACACACTTCCGTTGAAATAGGGAACATGCTATAGATAACGACTATAACATATAAAAATTGCAGAGCAATCCGAGCACATTTACGGGAGTTAGAGCACGGACAGACGGGCAGACGGCAGACGGCCAGACAAACCGAAGTCATAAACACTTTTCAACTAGGTTGGAAAGTGTTTAAAAAGGTGGGTTACCATTTAAGATTTCAAAGTTGCCCCCCTTTCCTTCCAGGGGGCAGAGTTGGGGGGGGGGCAACTTTGATATCCCAGAATAGAATTTTTAAAAATATTGAACATGCATTTTTCCATTTTTCAATCCGATGTATATTTCTCGAGTTATTCGACCGTTTCCAGACTTTTCTAAGGAAACGATGTCACTGCATTTTACTCAATTACAGTGTCATCTACGATTTTCCGAAGAAAATGTTAAATACAAAAATTACGTATTTTTTCCCGTAGAATCCAAATCTGCAATAAAAAAGGGGGTTATCATTTAAGATTTCCAAGTTGCCCCCCCTTTCCTCCCAGGGGTACATGGTTGGGGGGGGGATAACTTTGATATCCCTAAATAGATTTTTCAAAAATATTGAACATGCATTTTTCCGTTTTTCAATCCGATGTATATTTCTCGAGTTATTCGAGCGTTTCCAGATTTTTCGGACACCCTGTATATATTGAATATAACAATATTATGCGTTTATATACATTAAAAAAAAAACGCTATTTGCTAAATCAATGTATTCTCGTATTTTTTAAATAGTTTGATTGATTTGATTTATATAGAAGATTTTGTGATGGCCACAACGGTACGAGTTTCAATTGCAATTATTTTTTCAATAAATATTCTGTGGCACGATTCTGTACGCTAAGAATGAAAATTAAGAGAAATGTTACCTTATCCTTAAACATAAATCCCATAGCTGCGCCAGCAAGAAGTATCACAAATCCTATCAGAAGTATGATGAAATACTAAAAGGAAATGAAAGAATGCATACCGGAATTAATTGATTGAATTTTTTAAATTAAATAACATCAATAATATCATTAAGTAACAAATTAAAGAAATTCTCAACACATCCTTTTTCGGTTCACATAGCAAGGATGGCAACCTTTCTGTATAATGCGTACAAAACAAACCCTCACATTTATGTAACTAGCTAGACTTTGAAATTAAATCTACATTAACAAATGAACTGCCTCTTACATGTTATACTTTTGGACGGCCAGCTATCGATATTACAGAATTAATTATTCGCAAGATATAAACAATGTAATATACAAGACGTGGCCAGGGCTTAATTCCTAAGAAAAAAAGTACTGGACCCCTAATGTTCTGCAGTACCACCCGTAGCGTACCCCTCCCCCTCACCTCCGCCGTCACTCCAGTCTGCATATTTATACTATTTCATACATTATTTTCAAAATTTATAGCATTGTTTTTATATTTAGCAAAATAAGAATTTTAAATACATCTGCGTAATACTTAGCTTTCAACTATTCCACTTTTCAGTTATTACTATTTCCAAATAGAAACTTTTGCCGAATCTTAATGTTAATTAATCGCAGAATTCTGCGATTAAATAAGCTCAGGATGATGATTCGGAAATAGTGTTATCACAAAAAATGAATAGTTCGCAACTATGCAGAATAGAAAAAGACTATTTCTGCTTACTCTTTATTCTGATCAATATAGCATTTTAGAAAGATTTGAAATGAAAGAAATAAAATTTTGAATTTTAAGTCTGAGCTTGAGCCTGCCCAAACCCGAAGACTGGTATAAAAATCGAGCCTGTTTCATCTCCATCTCTTACGTGAGCAACACATTACGTCACTTATAAGTGTTTTGATACAATCGAAGGCAAAATATTGAAAATGGGAGGGAAAGTTAAGGGTAATTTAGGATTCGTTTTTCTGAAGCGTTATTGCACTGGGCAAAGCGTAGTGTTTATGAGCTCCAGTGAATTCTAGCCAATATTTAAATAGTTACTAAAAAGAGAAGTACCGGAGCTGGGCTCCGGTGGGCTCCGGCGCAAATTTAGCCCTCGATGTGGCTATTCATTTCCAGGACTGTAGCAACAATTATTTGAATTCAAAGTTCACTGGTTTGTATTTGAATGGTCACATATCTGCGTTGCGCGTCATTCTCGTTTTACTTTCTGGTGTTGAAACACGTTCGTAAACGTTCGTGGTCAAAGCATTGTTGTTGAAGTGAAAATATTGGAACAGAGAATAAAGATTAAATTTGGTTTCAAATTGGGAAAAAGTGCTAGAGAAAAAAGTCAGCAAGTTTATGGTGATGACGCATTATGACGTTCTCGCATATTTGAATGGTTTCGACGTTTTCGTGATGGTCGGGAAATCGTATAAGATATCCGCACAGTAGAACTACCCTCCATACTCTCCGGACTTGGCACCCGCAGGCTATTTCCTGTTTCCCAAACTGAAAACATCATTAAAGAGAACAAAATTCCTGGATATTGATAACATTAAGGAAAACGTGACGTACGAAATTAAGAGGATTCTCAAAGATGAAAATTGCAAGTTGTTTCAAACAATTGTACAGCCGCGCGCAAAAGTGTATTACGTCAGACGGAACTTACTTCGAAACATATTAAACAGTTATGTAATGTACATTCATATTTCAGAAATTATTTCACCAGTCCTGGAAATTAATAGTCACACCTTGTAGAACAGATATGTGTAAAAAAATGATTATGGTGATATTAAATTATTCTACTGTACTCGTAATAGTTTTCTAATAAAAACTTTTCCAAAGCCAAAAGGGAATTATGATACACCCTGTACATTAATTTTTAATTTCAATTAATAATGTTACAACACATTTAATCACTTATTCTTTTAATACTATACTTCATTCTTTGTATCAACGAACAGACTTCGTCCTCGAACAACTCTTTATTCCGGTCCTTCACTATAATTATAGATGCATTCTACAACACGGCAATGACCAACTGACTCGCGGCAACAAGATTGTTTTGAGGGTCTGAACTAAAGCATTGCATTGGGTCTGGTAACCCGATTTTACTCGACCCATGGTTCGGGTCGTTCGGTTTGAATCTGAATTGTTTTTTATTGCGGGTCTGGTTAACTTTAAATGTTTCGGGTTGAGTTTTGATTCTTCCGGGTTGGGTTTGGGTTGACTCGATTTTTCAAAAGAAAGTTCTGAATGTTTTTCAGTTGAAAAAAAAAATATATTTAATATTAATGAGGGTATATATATGTTCATTTTTATTACAAACAGATATCAATTTGAGACTAGAGACATAATTGAAGACTAATTTTCCATAATTGTCTTAAAATATGAATTAATTTTCTTTCATTTCGGGTTCAGGTCGGTTTCGGGTTGAGTTTTGACTCTTCCGGGTTGGGTTTGGGGTGACTCGATTTTTCAAAAGAAAGTTCTGAATGTTTTTCAGATGAAAAAAATATATATATTTAATATTAATGAGGGTATATATGTTCATTTTTATTACTAAAAGATATCAATTTGAGATTAGAGACGTAATTGTAGACTAATTTTCCATAATTGTCTTAAAATATGAATTAATTTTCTTTCACTTCGGGTTCGGTTTGAGTTTCGGGTTGGCAATTTTTTTTTCTTTTGTCGCGTTTCGGGTTGACTTTATGGAGCATTTTAGGGTTCAGGTCGGATACATCCCGACAAGTGCAGGATTCTAGTCAGAACACATCCAAATGGCATGGACAAAATTCAAATAATAATTATATGTTATATTATTATATACGTTTCCCTCGCTTTATGTCGTTTCAGTTTTTTCGATTTTCAGTTAGTGTGGTAATTATTGCTTTTAGACGATTTCTCGAATAATGTGCAAAGCTCCATTTGCAAGCCAAACGGCGACTAATACGGTATAAGGCTAAATAGACATATGACCAATGGCACGACATTCGGGCAAAGGTCTTTAATATTCAGAATTGAACATAAAAGTGACATTTTAATATTTCACTTATTAAATTAGGATACACATTAATGTTAATGGAAATTAATGTAACTTCGATAAATTTTATTTCAAAAGTTACAAATTCTAACTATCTTTCTAACAATAACACGTCATAAATAACATCGCAGTACTTTATTATATTACTTATTTATGTACACTGCAAAAAAAAAAAGTGTTGAATTTACAATATAATACTGGCACCCTAGCTGCCAGTATTATACCGTAAAATTAACAGTAATAAACAGTAAAATAAGCAGTAATACGCTAACGCGTATGCGTTTACAGCGTATTACTGCTTATTTTACTGTTTATTACTGTTAATTTTACTGTTATTACTGTTAATTTTACAGTATGATACTGGCAGCTGGGGTGCCAGTATTATACTGTAAAATCAACACTTTTTTGCAGTGTATGTTAGGTTTTAAGAACGTTGGCTGTGGATCTAATACAGTTTTTACCATTGGATGTGTGCTTCGGTTATCGCGGTAATATCGCGGTATCAATTAACCACACTAATCGAGGAAAACTGTACATGTACAGTTTATACATATACAGTGCAACTAATTAGATAGTTTACAATTTCAAGCTTATATGCAGAGCATTTTTGCCATTAAACTTAATGCAGATATATACAAGGCACAGAGTAAAAGCATACCAACAACAAAATATAAGATTACTGATAAATATTGTATTCCATGTAATATCGTTCAACAATTGAATCAATGAGCGTGGTGTCATACAGTATGAGTTACAGGCCTGCGCGGGCCGAACTTTTCAGGTCCATCTCGATGGACTTGAATTGAGCAGTAAATATACGATGGACCTGCGTGTGGGAACAATGACCCGTCTCGAGCCTGTGCAGACATTTACTACTGTGTTTCCACGTGAATTTTTTTTCTTCATTCAACAGGCTACTACTATTTTCCAACATCAATTATTTGCCTTATTTATTTCATTAAATTAAGTGAATATTACTACGGCTAGTACTTAAGTTTTTAGAATCTGGCAACGAAAAAACAGCTGCTTTCAGCGCAGACGATTTTTATCAAAATTCGAACAGTTACGTGAATGTCTGTGTTTACAGTACATCAAAAGCTATGAAATTCTATTTACTGTGATTTTTCGAAAATTAGAAGTGCTAAATAATTATGGAGTTATGTCGAAGAGACTTCAGAGCCATGATTCGACAAGGTTTAACACAGAAACAGTGTAGCGATAAAATGAAATCGACGTTTGGTAACGAAGCACCATCTAAGGTAACGATTTACAATTGGTTTAAAGAATCCTCCCGCGGTCGTAAGAATCTCAGTGACGATGTTCGGGAGGGTCGACCAAGAAGTGCTGTGACTCCCAAAAACATTGATGCTGTGAAAAAACGAATCGCTTCTGATCGTCATGTGACATATGATGAAATAGAATCTTTGAACATTTTCAAGGACCTACGTGCATTCAATTTTACATGATGATTTAAAGGTGAAAAAGATGTGTTCCGGTGGATCTCCCACAATTTATCTCAAGCTGAAAAAGACGCTCGTGCGAAATGGTGCCAGAAAAATCTAAAAAAATTGAACTCCGGTGCCTCAAAACATGTGTACGCAGGGCCTGATTACCAACGGGGCACACTTACACCAGTAAATAATAACAGAAATTTTTCATTTATTCATGGCAGTAATTTTGCATGAAAATAAGACGAATTTTACATTTAATAAGACGAAAATGTCTATTAAATTTTACTGGTGGAAGTGTGCCCCGTCGGTAATCAGGGCCTGTGTGTACGGCATTGTATCATGTGACGAAGCCTGGATTTATTCCTATGAATCTGAAACAAAACAACAATCGACTGTTTGGGTGTTTCCAGATTACCCTAGACCGACAAATTTGTTTGTGCAAAGAGTGCTTCCAAAAAAATTATTGCTGCGTTTTTCAGTAAATCTGACTATGCTGCAATTGCGCCTTTGGACGACCGTAAAACAGTCAACGATCCTTGGTGTACCGCAATTTGTTTGCCAAAAGTAGTTACAGAACTAAGAAAAAGTAGTCAAAACTTCACATGTTTCTGCACCAGGATAACGCCAGCTCACACACTGCTTTGCTAACTATAGATTATTTGAAACGTGAAAAATTCGATTGGACGACTGATTGCCCGTATTCACCGGACTTTTAGCACCTAATGATTACTTTTTATTTCCATTCATAAAAATGCCATGCTTCTGCTATGCCACTTTTAGAGTGGTATAAATATTTTGATGATTGGTTTATTCGAATGCAAAATGTATCGATACTGCAGGAGAGTATTTTGAGAAGCAATAAAACATATATTTTTGGTAAGAAATTATTTTTTGTAGTATTACTTTCTAAAAACTTAAGAACTACCCCTCGTATTCGGAAAAAATGTGCTAGCATTCTTAATAAAAAGAATATATTCCCACCAACTTGCAACACTGTGCCATTGTAAGAACGGCAATGCTAGCGAGTCAATATTTCTTATGACAAACTGTGTTGTGTTCTAAAACACTAATTGCACTCACCAGTCCTAATTTGAATCTCTCCTCTTTCCAGGCTCCACAACATCCCAATGAAGAAAGAAATGCGATCGATATACCTGTAGCAATGAAGACATACGTTGCAGTACTATAGAGTCCGCTGCCTAGCAGTGTCTCGATATTTTGCTGTTTTTGCAAAGAGGCCCAAATTCCGACAGCAAATATTGCGATGCCGAGTAGCTAAAAGAAAAATGTAAAGAAACATGACAGTACTCGTAAAAGAAAATAAGAATGAATAAATACAGAATAAAGGAACAATACAAAAATATGTGCGAATGCTTCCCACAATGCACTGGTAATCATCATGGCATGTCTTGCCTGTGTTCGATGGGAACACTGACTCCATACCCAGACTAATAGGGGCCCACAGAGAAATTTTAAAACAAATATTCATTAACTAAAGCTAATCTACCAAACAACTACTATTATAAAGAAATAACATACGTTTGTGTGCTTGTTTGTAGGGGATAATTTCTGGAACTACCAAGCCAATTTAGAAGGTAATGGTGGCATAATGCTGGCTATTCCAAACAGGCTGTATTTTATGTCGGTATTACAACCACCAACGGGGTGCAGGAGCAAAAAACTTTCTAAAATTGCGATTTCTGAGATATTATTGGAGCTAAAAACTAGAAATTGGATGTGGTGGTTACCTTTAAGGTACGCGCTATGAACGGTTTACAAAGAGTTCAAAATTTAAAAGGATGAAATGAGCTGAAAACGACCTAAATCACTATTTATTTGGAACTGTTAGGGCTAGTAACTTGAAATTTGACATGACTGTTACTTTTTAGACGTAAATGCTCGCCCAGAACAGTTTTTAAAAATTTGAAATTTAAAAGAGTGCACGGGGAAAAAACGTTCTAAAATTGCGATTTATGTGATACAGTTTGTACAGAAATTTAAAATTTGGCGAGTGGTTACTTTTAAGATGTAAATACTTTCTATGAACGGTTTCTAAAAAAAATCAGGGGTGAAATGAGCGAAATCATATGTAAATTGCAACGTGAAAACAAATTCATCATATTTTCTTTTATTTCTTATGGTAAAATTCTATTTAGTACTCGAATAATTCTTTGGAACGAGTTGTGTTCAAGAACCGTGATACTACTCAATATATTTCCGAAATAAATGGTGGTGTTTACAGGATGTTCTAGAAAGGACTCCCCAACTTTGAAATGACATAACTTCGAAACAGTGAGAGATAGAAATGTGAAACAAGTTGAATGTTAAACAGATAGGTCTGGAATTTGTTATACACGAATTTGAAAAAATAGTTCCAATATTGATAATAGGTGGCAGCATAAGCACATGGAACTTTAAATGGTACTCAGAAGTACAGAAATTTCATTCGTGCGTCTGTTTCATTGCTGACACGTGTAAAAAAGTTGTATAGAATTAGAGAATAATTCGGGATTCAAGAATATCATGCCGTATTCCTTGGAACAACGAATTTTTATTGTACTTGAATACTATCGATTAAATCGAAGTCCGACGATGACAAAGCGAAGTTTCCAAAAAAAAATTTAATGTTAAAAAAGATCCAGACTTGAAAAAAATTCGCAATTTATTCAACAAGTTTGAACGGACGGGCAGTGTGACCGATGATTTAGGCGGAAATGTGGGATGCAGTCGATCAGTCATGACACCTGAAAATGCGTAAGCAGTCGAAGAAATTGTTAGACGTTGTCCTCGAAAATCCATAAGGCGAGTCGCTGCTGAAGCAGGATTGTTAAACACCACTACGCACAGTATAATGCAAAAAGGCCTGAAGCTGTTTCCCTATAAAATACAGTGCCATCAAGCGATCACAAATACAGCTCTACAACAAAGAGAAGTTTTTGCAAATGGGTTACTGCAGATGATTGATGAAAATAAAATTGATGTCGGTCATGTATGGTTCACCGATGAGGCCCATTTTCATTTAGAGGGATATGTGAACAAACAAAACTGGCGAATATGGGGCACTGAAAACCCGTTTGTGTGTCTTTCAAAACCACTGCACTCAGCAAAAATTACAGTGTGGGCAGGACTATCCAGTAAAGGAATCATTGGGCCCTTTTTCAGGAGGGAAACGATTAATGCATCTCGATATATTGAAATTTTACAGCAGTTTATTGAAACATTTCAAGCTCTAGAGGATGCACCAGAGATTTCATGGTTTATGCCGGATGGGACCCGACCGCACCGTACTACTGCAGTGTTTGAGTTCCTCGAGGAATACTTCAGTGAGAGAGTCATTGCTTTAAATTATCTCAAAGTGACAGGTATTGGTATGGATTGGCCACCATATCCCCCGGATCTGAATCCATGCGACTTCTTTTTGTGGGGTTACTTGAAGGACGCGGTTTATTCTAAGAATCCCCAAATGTTGGAACAGCTTGAACAATTCATCTGTGAGGTATGTGCATCCATTTCAATAGAAGTATTGCAACAAGTGATTTCGAACTTTACCGTTAGGTTGCGTCATGTTGTTGCTGAAAAAGGTAACCATATCGAAACCATTGTAATGTTATTTTTATCTCAGTTCAAACAGCTCACTTTCAGGAACTGTTTCAAAGACACAGCTTTGTGATTACAGCGCCCTCTCGTGTCCAATATTGGAACTATTTTTTTAAATTGATGTATAAAAAATTCCAGACCTATCTGTCTAACATTCAACTTGTTTCACATTTCTATCTCTCACTGTTTCGAAGTTATGTCATTTCAAAGTTGGGGAGTCCTTTCTAGAACACCCTGTATGTTAAGCATCAACCACTGTTACCTATATTTCTACCGGAAAGATGCTTTCAGGGAGGAATTTTGTAGGGAAAGTGAACCGAATTACCGTTCTCGTACTAGGAAAGTCCTGAAAGTCCCTGAACCTCGTCCAGACCACGCGAGTTTCGAACCCACAAACATCGGCCCGAGCTTCCTATTTTGTGTCCAGCATGCTAACCACTCGGCTTAGTGTATACACTCCCGAACAACGTGCAAAATTTGCTTTTGATCAGTATTTTTTAATTTGTTTTTATGTTGGGCTATTACTTTAAAATGTATTCGTAAATTTTGATGCATTTATTTATTTTGTAAATGTGCAACTCACATTTATTAAAACGTCCTTAATTTTTGTGAATTTTTAAGGTATGAATACGCATTTCCTTTCTTGGTTAGTTTCGTTGCTGGTTGTAATCCTTGACAACTAATCTCACTTTCTTAAGGAGTTATACATAAATGCAAACTTTCAAAAAATGCATTTTTAGGGTTTCGTTCATCCCACGAAACCCTATTACTCCCGCTCCATTGTCTGTCTGTCACAGAGCCATTCTCATAAACTATGTAACTTACAGAGTTGAAACTTCGTGTATAAGTCTGAATACCAGCTATGAAGAGCTCAAAATATTAAAATTTGAAAATTTTGTATTATTTTATTAAATAGAGATAAAAAAAACAAAATTCTAACAGCCTTTTCCTATTAAATTTAAACATTTTTTGTTATAGCAGATGCCAAAAATTAAAAATCCACGATGAAATTCTTTCTACAATAATTATTTTTCTATCAGACGATTTGCACGTGAAAAATGAAAATGAAATAAAAAGTTTCACCAATTGAAAGAAAGATTAATATGAAATAAAATTTATTGACGTATAGTGGTAATAAAACGGAAAGATTTCTCAATAATACAAGGAGTCTGATTATGTGTATGTACACAAAGCAGATTAATATCACGTCATTAGAGAATTAAAAAGAAAATCTGACGTCATGTCGGAAGTTTAACGGATTTTTCAAATGTTTCAGAATAATACAAGTGAGTATCAATATGTGTAATAGAGAATAGTAAATATATGATATAAATGCTGGACGATTACACCATGAATTTACACAAACATTTTGTATACACCATTCAGTAAATTTGTGATGTTTTATACTCACGTCTTTAATGTAGTAAATATATGAGTTTGAGGAACGTATTGAATCATGAAAAAAACACCCGATTACGGAAATATCCGCATATTTTAACATTTTGAAGGTGTACAACATGTTTAATTTTGAAATTATTTTTTTTTTAAATATCGCATTTAGTCCACATGACAGATATTATTATAACAGAATATAAAAGCGGGCTTCGTCCGCTATCGGACTAATTTAGATATTCGAAAAAACGAGAAAAATATAGCAGTAATTTTTTGCTTTATAAAAAACGTGCCCCTTTTTTTTTTTTTTTTTTTTTGATTGCTAAATGAAATTTATTTGGATTTATTAAACAAAGGATAAAGTGTTTTGAAAGGAATATTAAACGAAACCTTTTGAGCGATCTTCGATCACACTTACCCACTTGTTTGTTTCATTGCATTTTCTGAAAGTGCAGATAGTAAAAAATGTCCAGTTACATTTTCTAGTCGATCTGATAAAAATTAAGATAGTTACGAAGCTTTATTTATTTATTTATTTATTTATTTTTGCTCTGTCATACATAAATCATAATTGAATTTTTAAACGTGACTATCTCAAAACTAGATTTTTAAAGTCGGTGATTAACTCGAACACTTCTCAACCAAACTTCTTCAAATTTTGATCCATTTTTAACAACAATGTTATCTAGAGAGAAATCATTCCTTTTGGCGATGATCTGATAATTTTTTCTAATTCTTATAAAGAATCAAAGCTCAAAAATTTTTGTGAAAATCTTTATCTTAACCTTGAACGTCGCCATTTTGTTCAAAAACCATTTATGCCAAAACCAAACGATAGCACTCTAGTTTTAAGCGTTCGGAGTAAAGTCACTATGTATTTGTAATTTCGGATAACGTTTGACAGAGTCACGGTGATCACCGTGGACGGCTACCAAAACGACACCATCTCCGGGAAGCGTGACTGCTGGGGAAAGCCAACATTATTTCGTCATTACAATATCAATTTATTTTCTTCAAAGTGTAATAAACAAAATACAAAAACAATTTTCTCAATATCTTGTTTCATTTTCCTGAAAAAAATTCCCAAAAGCACATTTTTTACTACTTTGCAGGTAGGTATAACCCCTCAAACTCGAATTATGCCGAAACCACTATAAAAAGAAAGTATACTACCTTTTTTAAAAACATTTCACCCATCATATTTAGCTGGGTTTCACTTAGTAACATTATCAATTGATTCACAAGTCATTGTTATCACATATTATAATACGAGCAAATCTCTGTCTGTCTGTGTCTGTGTGCGTCTGTGATTATGCAAATTTTATCTTAAAAACAGACGATTTTGACGAAATTTTGTATCCTACCGTTTTGGGGTACCAGAAGATCACTGGGCTAGGTCACATGTTTGAGAAAATTTGATTAGTGGGTCGTTTTGGGGTCACTACGGGTCAATGCAATTTAATGGGAAAGAAGGCTGAAACAAATATTAAGTGGTTGAACAGTTGGCATTAAACAAAGTCGTAAAGTTGGAAACATTTCGCAAAATTTGGCGATATTTGGTGAAAATGTGGTGACATTGGCGAGATTTGGCGAAAAAATCGACTTTTAAGATTGCCATTGCTGGAACATGCTTGGCGCCAAATGAAATAACGTCACTAAATAAAATATAATCGCCAAATTTGGCGACATTTGGCGATGTTTTAGAGATTTTTGGCGAAAAAATTGGCTTTCAGAATTTGAAGGAATTTTTTAGAAATTCTCAATAGGAGCCAAGATACATGATTCAACCAATCAGAGTCTATAGAACGTTCTCGAAAACCGAATTCAACCAATCAGGGTGCAGAGAACTTTCTCAACACATGCTTGGCTCTAAATAAAAAAATAGCGCCAAAGTTGACAATATTTGGCGAAAAAATTGGCTTTCAGAATCTGAAGGAATTTTCTAGAACGCGACAAAGTAAAATTGTAATTTTGACGGATGCTTTTTCAATGTAAATATGTACGTAATGTAAAATTTAGAAATATGTACATAGTTTTAATATTGATTGTTTCTGTAAATAATACTGTTATAAAATTAAATGCTTTCTACAATAATACAGCGAGAATTTATTGTTATATCGAGTTGAACGCAAAGCTAATTTTAACCAAGCGTATACACTCTAAAAAAATCCTTGAAAATACAAGAGATTTTCCGTAAAATTTTTCGGAGAAGTTTCATTTTTTCAAAACTTCAGTACAGTTTCCGTAAATGACATTAGTTCCGTTAAAGAGATTTCAAATCCGTAAATATGCAGAAAGTTTTCCGTAAATTTCATGGATTTTTTTCCGAATTTCTTTCAAAACGGTGCAATTTCTGTAAATGACGTTTAAAGGTTGAGTACAGAAATCGCCTTCTTTGAAATGCGAATTAAGATTGTTGTATTTACTAAGAGTTCTTCTAGGATACAGGCCTGGCCCGGCTCGACCGGCTGGCCCATTCTAACCGAGGGCATGTCAATTTATTGTGAAAAGAATAGTAATATTTATATTTTTTAATGAAATATTTAGAAATTTATTTTATTTTTATAAATTACAGAAAAATATATATACTTTTTAAAATCTACTCTTTTTTTTTTCTTGATAGTATTTCAAAATTATGATTTTTTTTTTTCTACTAATAAAAAAAAATTTTTTTTAACTTTTTTAACCTGAGGCAATATTGTGCTATTTAAAAGTTTCATTACATAATAATATCTTTTCAAATTATAGCTATGCAAATTGGTATTAAACTAAACTGATTTGGCTTACAAATTTATGAATTACGCTAAAATTTGTTATTTTATAAATTATAATTTTACAAAGTTTATAATTTTTTCCTTAAATTTATAAAATTAGTTATTATTTTTCCTTTACTTTTATAAAAATAAAGTTTTTAACTTTATAACGTTTTTAATTTATTTAGTTAGTTTATATTTTTATAAATTAAACTAATTTAATTTAAATTAAATCAATAAGTCCAGATTTAAACTTACCTATCCCAAGGTCATCAATTTCAAATTTGTCTCTAAAAATCAATTTTTTATTTTGTTTCAATATTTTTAAAACTATTCAATTTAACAGAACTGTACGCAAAAGCTCTCAGCATAGCTGAAATATAATAATTTAATTAATTATAATTGTTTATTTACATAATTTTTTTAAAAATAAGACATTAATAAAAATTATTTTAATAGCATGTAATAAACACGCCTGATTAAGATAATTGTTGTTTTATTGGAATTGATAAATAGATCATCAGGCAAATAATTTAAAAAAAAGTATATGTTCGAAAAAAGAAAATGTTGGTACTGTTGCAAAAAGAAGCAATCATTATGCTTAATACATTGTTTTACGCATATAATACATAATAAATTAAAATTTATCTGTTTTAAGGCACCAAATAATACAGCAAAATATTGAAAATTATGATAACAAAATATTAAAAACATTGGAACTGAAAAAATCCATCTACAGATGAAACCTCAATTTTTGCATCATAAAATAACTAACAACATTTGAGGAGGCGCGACCACTCATCGCCCAGTGGTCTAAGTCGTCAGTTTAGTATACCAGAGATTACGGGTTCGATTCCGCTCATTGGAAGGGTTGGTTAATTACTGTAAACTCACTCAGGAATGAAAAAAATAAGCAGAAATGTATGTATCCATTATAAGGTTGTCCTCGCGAAGTAGCTTTTTTTTTTCTTTTTTGGTCCTATAAATTTTATTTTAACGACATAAAAATTTCTAAAAATTACGGAAAATATCTGTTATAAAACGGAAATTTCAGAAACCACGGAAAATTTCCTGGAATTTACGGATTTTTTTCCATTAAAATACGGAAATAGTACTGGCGTTTCGATGATTGCCAGTACAATTTCCGTTTTTTGTTTTCAGGAATTTTTTTTTTACAGTGTAGCTCGGTCTTCCCCGCTGGTTATAATTATCATAAAAGAAAAGAAAAAGACTTACACAAATAAGAGCAGTCACAGTAAATAGAAGAGCTTTTAAGAGCTTAGCAATATTTCCTCTCACCATTTTTCAGTCTAAAAAAGTTAATACAGAGACATGTATATTATGGCTATCACAAAATTTTCTGTACTTTCGTCTTATGCAGTGGCCCTCACAATTACGATTGTTCCAATGTTGCAGTCACGATTTCGCCAAGATCATCTCAAAGCTTATATGCACCATATATACACATCTATATACTTCATACGCTCTTATATGTGTACCATATACGTCATTATATACATATTATTTACGTTTTATATGTCATATATTCGTCATATACGTCATGTGCACATTTCGTATATATGCATCATATATGACTATAACTTGTCCAAAAATGTATCACGAAATGTTGTATACATTCTATAATATTATAATGTCATATATGCTTCATAATTTGGTGCTATAGCTTCGATCACTTGGCGATTCATCCTTGAGAGCCGCTATAACACAAAAGTACCAAATTTTCTTCTACATCATTCTAATATATTAATATAAATTGATCAGTTACACATAGTGTTGCCAGGTCTAGCGTCACAGAAAGAGGGACAGGGATATACATTAAACTTGGGTTAGAGACTTCTAAATCGGAACATAAAAATATTGTAAACCCTATAAAAACGGAAAATGTCATTAACGGAATCTAGTCTTAAACATAAAAAATTTCATTGACCCTACAGTTGAAATGCCATACATTTATACCTGCTAAGACAAAAACCTGTTTAAAACGAATTTTTTTGCCTTTTGACTCCGTCTTAGCAGGTTTTATTATATAAAGAGAGAACGCCTGACTGACTAACTCATCAACGCCCAGCTGAAACGACTATATAGTCAGGATCACGAAATTTGAACAGTAGATTGCTGTTATGACCTAGGCAAGCAATCAGAAAGAATTTTTGAAAATTTCCCTCCTCCGAAGGGGGTTAAAGGGGGGGGGGGTCGAAAGTTTTAGGTCATTTCGCCATATCTCAGCGGCATTTTTCGGTAGGAGCGCAAAATCCAGGTAAACAAATCTAGTAAAAAAATGGTTAAACACGCATTTCAGTGATTTTAGAGATTCACCTCTTATAGAGAGTTAAAGGGGGAGGAGGGGGGGAGGTAAAAAACTTGCAGCAATACAGTTGCAAAAATAATGTCGCAACAATAGTTACAACAATGAAAATACAACAATGAAATTACAACAATGAAATACATAAAATACAGCTAAACCAATCTTGTGAAAAACAGTTAAACACGTATCTCAGCTATTTTAGCGATTTCGTCGCCAACATCGGCAATGAAACCGATTATAGAAGATTAGACGAATAAGACAAGTATTGCTGAATTTTGATTAGATATTTTGCGTAAGACATTTTTCCAAGGAAGTCGACGCATTGTCCCTCCGGGCGAAACCGGGACAGGCTGCTAGTACTGAATAAACACAAGAAAATTATACAGTAAAACCTTTTAAACTGGAATCGCTAGGGACTGAAGCAAGATTCCAATTTAACAGGTATAGTTGTACAGTAATTCCTTAGCATTCGCTGAAGAAGAACTTCTAGAAATCCTTGAAGAAAAAAAATTACAGTACCAGACAACGACACTGACAATGAGAGCAGGTATTCTGAAACTGCAGGCAGGCGTTCTTCTTTCTTTTTTATGTAGATTTTTTTTCCCTAAAATTTCTAAAATTCAAAAATTTTATTGCAGGTGTAATATTTTATGCAAAAATTGTCGAGGAAATTTTAAAACTTCAACAACAACTTGTTGAGAAAGCAATAGAATGCGATCTTTCACTGGTGAAAAAGTCTTAAATTTAAAAGAAAAATCGAGGACGGAACTTTTCTTTACATGGAAATTCATAAACAAAAGATATATTCTGCCAAACAATCGCATGTCACTAAATTTTTTCCGCCATATGAACTAGCAAATAAAATTTGCACAATATGTCTATAATTATGCAAATTTAGGTATTTCTCTATTATCCCGTCGACCACTTTTCATAACAAAAAACTATCGCCAAACTGTAACGCCAAATAAACGGGAGAACGTAGCCATTGGAATATCAAAATAAATAAATAAATAAAATATAAGAATTTAAGGACACAATTGTTATTTTAATTAATGAAATAACTGATAAATCAGTAAGACATAATGAAAAATACACCCAAATGTCGAATTAAAAACCACTTGATGACATAACAAGCACGTATAATGTTTCTCACATCAAGTAAATGGGACTGCATTTTTGGCGTTTAATCTTACAGTTTGGCGATAGTTTTTTGTTATGAAAAGTGGTCGATGGGATAATAGAGAAGTACCCTTTCGTGTTATAGTGGCCCCCACAATTACGATTATGCCAAGGTTGCAGCTGCGATTTCGCCAAGATCACCGCAAAACTTATATATGCAGGCAAAATGTCATATATATATATATATATATATATATATATATATATATATATATCATATATGCGTCGTATATGACTATAACTTGGCCATATACGTCACGAAATGTTACATACATCATACATTATTATAATGTCATATATGCTTCTAATTTGGCGATAAAGTTTGGTCGCTGGGCGATTCATCTTTGTGGGCGACTATAACACTAAAGTGCCCTTTTCCGCGAGACAGAGACTAGTTGTAGTTTAGTCGCAGACCAGCCGCTAAAATACGACAATTTGCTGCAAGCCCGAATACAGAATTCTCCCCCACCACTGGCATTAAATAAATAAACAAATAAGCAGTAGCTATAGTAAATGAAATCACCAACTTTATCCCAGGTGTGTAATGAAATATTATTATTGTTTTATTACTATCATTATTATTGTTGTTGGCACTTACGTATTATCCAAACCAGGAGATAAATCGCCAAAAAGGGTTGACAATTGCCAGCCATATTCATCGTTGTCATTCATGTTCAAAACAGTAATTTAACATTATTAAATACATAATAGCGTTAAAAATTGGAAGAGTTCCGTATTCTGTGCCGATTGGCGCGATTGGCGAAAAAATTTAAAATGTCGCCGAAAGAGGCGTGACGTCACGCAGATAAAGTTCATTCCCGTAGTTAAAAAAGCAATCCGAAAAGCTGACGATCGCAATAACCACATCAAACATTTATCGCCAATAACAACTCGCCAAATCTACCGGCACAGGATATGAGACTTTTACCTAAAAAAAAGGCACAGATGTCATATATGCACCACATTGGTGCGATTTTCCCCCCGCCAATTTGGGCGAAAACTTTATTTTTGAATATTAGTTACAAATAGCATGCAATAATAGCACGGGATTTTTTAAAATTTCAATATAAAAATAAAATAGCGTAATAAATGAAATAGTTCTATTATTTTAAAAAAGGAAATAAAAATATATAAATGATAGTTTGATATAAATAAATTTTGATATATATAAATATAAATAATAAATATAAATATATAAATATAAATAAATATGATATTATATATAATAAAAATAATTTATAGAATTAAAATAAAAAATAAAAGTAAATAAACAACAATATAAACAAAATAACTGGGTTACCATGTGAGGCATGAAATTGCCACTTTGTTGCAATCACGCCAATGTGGTGCGTATATGATATCTGTGCCAAAAAAACTATAGTAAATAAATAAACTATGTAGTAGTGAATTATCACTTTATTATATAATAATATACAGAGCCGTCCTTAACGAGGACGACTTAAAGCGAGGCCCGGTGCAGGGACTTTGCGAGGCCCTTTCCTTCCAGATTCTTAACATATTCTTATCTATACTATCAATAAAAAAGAATGATTTTCACCTATATACTGTAATCCGGGGAGCCCGGGTTCGATCCCTTAACTACTATAAAGAAGTAGCATTTGTTTGTGTGTTTGTAGGGATAATTTCTGGAAAGAAAAAATTAAAGAAAAAATATTTTGCGTCCGGGTGCGAGGCCTCTTTAGGCGCGAGGCCCTGTGCGGCCGCACCTGTCGCACACCCCTAAGGATGGCTCTGATAATATATAATGATATATAATATTATATAGTTGTCTGTGGCATCAGCCATGAACTATGAACACTGGATATATAACCTAGGTTAACTGTAATTGTGTTTGTGTTAGATCTCGAGCGCTCTGTAAGTTTGTTAATAAATGTTGTGATGTTCTAAAGTTGATTATTTCATACTATATAGTAACCTGCACATCGCTATGATGACAAATCTTTATATTTAAGCTCGACAGTATCTTTTAAGATACATAACAATACATGGTGGCAAGCGGTTTCAAATTGAATAGCTAATTTTATTTTTACGCGCACTCTGTGTACGAAATGGCGACATCAGCTTATCATATTTCACCACCGGAATCTTTTCCTTTTTCAACGCCAACCGAATGGCCGAAATGGAAACAAAGATTTTTACGCTTCAGAACTGCTTCAGGATTAAATACGAAGTCAGGTGAAGAACAAGTGGATGCTCTTATATATATTATGGGTGACAAAGCCGAAGATATTTTTCTGTCATTCGACATCACAGAAGCTGATAAAAAGAATTTTCAAGCAGTGCTAGAAAAATTTGATAATCATTTCGTAGTGAAACGAAATACAATATTTGAAAGGGCACAATTTAAACGACGGATACAAAAAGAAGGTGAGTCAGTTAACGATTTTATTACCGATCTATATGCATTAGCTGATAAATGTGCTTATGGTAATCTTCATGATGAATTACTCCGGGATCGCATTGTTGTCGGTATTACTGACCAATCTTTGAGTGAAAAGCTACAACTTGATCCTCAGCTTACTTTACAAACCGACATTGATAAAGTCCGTTTATCGGAATCTATCAAACGGCAACAGTTTGTGTTAGTGAGTAATGCCTCGATTAATGCAGTAACACATAAAAAGAAATTTCGACAGACACCTCATAATTTAAATAAAAATATCAACTTCCGTGATCATAAAATGCATTCTAATGTGAAAAATTGTAAATGGTGTAGGAAAACACCTCATGATAGAAAATTTTGTCCCGCTAAGGACTCTTTTTGCCAAAAGTGCAAGAAAAAAGGCCACTGGGAAAAAGTTTGTTTGTGTTCTATGAACAGAGTAAATGAAATTCATGGTGAAGCTGGGTTCATAGGTCTAATAAGAGAGAATCAACATAGTGATGATTGGATAGTTCCGATCAAAATATTAGGAAAATCTATTAGATTTAAAACCGACAGTGGCGCTGATCACTCAGTCATTCCTAGTAATATCGTGCAAACAGTTCTAAAAAATGCTCATCTTAAGAGTACGGATAAAATAATTTTTGGTCCCGATAGAACACCATTGAAATTAACAGGGAAATTAGTTGAAAACATAGAATATAATGGAAAAAGATGTTTAGAAGAGATTTTTGTCATAAAAGGCCTTCAAACATGTTTGTTGGGAAAACCAGCCATTAAAGCTTTCGGACTAGGCCCCAATATACAACCACATTGTGTGCAAAGTATTAGCAGCTTTGATCCTATTCGGGAATTTCCTCTGTTGTTTCAAGGACTAGGATTGCTGAAAGGAAATTATCATATAGAACTCATTGGTGATGCTAAACCTTATGCTCTCACCTCTCCACGTAGAATACCGATACCGTTGTTGGAGAAAACAAGGGCGGAGATTAATAGAATGCAAGAATTAAATGTAATTAAACCAGTAGAAACACCCACAGATTGGTGTTCACCAGCAGTGGTGGTACGAAAAAAAAGATGGAAGTGTAAGAATCTGTGTAGATTTAACAGTACTTAATAGAAGTATTCGTAGAGAATGGCACCCGTTACCAACTACAGAATATAATTTATCTCTGTTGGCAGGAGCCAAAATATTTTCAAAATTAGATGCCAATTCTGGTTTCTGGCAGGTACCTTTAGATGAAGAATCATCTTATCTTACAACTTTCATCACACCCTTCGGTAGATTCCGTTTTTTACGTTTACCTTTCGGGATTTCTTCAGCACCTGAACATTTTCAGCGTCGAATGTCTCAAGCTTTGGAAGGTCTATCAGGCATAATATGCAATATGGATGATATCCTGATATGGGGATGCAATCAAAACGAACATGACGAGCGTTTGAAATCAACCTTGAAACGTCTGGAAGAAACGGGGATCACTCTAAATAAACAAAAATGCTGTTTCTCGGTTAGGTCTATACAATTCCTTGGACATGTAATCGATGAGTCCGGAATACGCCCAAATCCAGAGAAAATACAAGTCATACAAAAATTCGAAACTCCAACCAACAAAACGGAACTTAAACAGTTGCTTGGAATGGCTAACTATCTAGCAAGATTTATTCCAAAATTTTCAGATATCATGGCACCTTTGACTTCTCTGCTATCAATAAAAAGTCAATTTATTTGGGATACGCCCCAGGAAAATGCATTGAAAAAGCTAAAGGAAATGCTCTCGTCCGAACCAGTACTTACTGTATTTGACCCTAACAAACAGTCGACAGTAACTGCTGATGCTTCATCCTATGAATTAGGAGCTACATTATGCCAGAAACAAGATGACTCTACGATGAAGGTAATTGTGTATGCTTCCAGAACATTAACTCCAACGGAAAAACGTTACGCCCAGATTGAAAAAGAGGCATTGGCAGTCACTTGGGCATGCGAAAAGTTTTGTAATTATTTGATAGCTACAAAATTTCTTTTCGAAACTGATCACAAACCTCTGGTCCCTATATTAACAAGAAAATCCTTAGATGATCTCACTCCTCGTCTTCAAAGATTAAAAATGAGATTGATGAGATACTCTTTTGATGTTTTTCATACTCCAGGAAAACATTTACTGGCAGCAGATGCATTATCCAGAGCACCTCACCAAAAGCAGGTCCCAACTTTTGATTTGGAAGAAGATGTCGAGCTCTTTGTCAATCAAATTACAGAAACTGTTCCGATAGCTCCAAAAAAACTTTCCCAGTTGAAATTGGAACAAGAAAAAGATTCAACATGTAGGATGTTAACTACCTATGCTTTAGAAGGATGGCCAGAGAAAAAGAATGTAGAATCATCTTGCCGGGTCTTTTGGCCTTTAAGATACGAAATTTCAGTTCATAATGGCTAATTATGAGAGGAAATCGAATAGTTGTACCAAACAAGCTTCAACGAGAAATCTTGGAGAAAATTCACGAAGGTCACATGGGAATAACTAAATGTAGAGCTTTGGCAAATTCAGCTGTTTATTGGCCTGGAATGAGCAAGCACATAGAGGAACTCGTTCGAGAATGTCCATCATGTATACAGGAAGCTAGAAACTGTTCTGAACCACTGAAACCAACTAGTTTTCCTCAAAGACCTTGGGAAATCGTAGCCATGGATCTATTCAAGCTTCATTCAGATTGGTATTTGCTGGTAACTGATTTCTATTCACGCTATCCAGAAGTCGCAAAATTAGACAGGCTCACATCCAAAGAAGTAATTCTGCACTGTAAGTCAATATTAGCCAGACATGGAATACCTGATATAGTTAGGTCTGACAATGGACGACAATTTGAAGTAACTCGAACAGCTGAGTTCCAACAATTTTCTACAGCGTATGGTTTCAAGCACGTTACGTCTAGTCCCAGATACCCTCAAAGCAATGGTTTTGTGAAGGCAGCAGTCAAAGTAATCAAACTCAGATTCAAAAAGTCCAAAGATCCTTATTTGGCTTTGTTAAACTACAGAGTTTCGCCTTTGAAAAATGGGTATAGCCCTGCAGAACTACTGATGGGACGGCGTTTACAAACAACTCTACCCATAGCACTCTCAGAACTTCAACCAAAACTGGTACAGAAGGAGAGATTGGAAGAAATAGAAGAAAATAGAAGAAAAACACAAGAAAGAGATTATAATCGAAGACATAAAGTCCATGAGCTGAAACCAATAGATCCAGGTGAAAAAGTTTGGATAACGGATAGAAAGGCTGTTGGCACTATAGAAAGGGAGGCAGATACAACAAGATCGCATCTCGTTAAAGAGGGACAACAAACTCTAAGGCGAAATAGAAAATTTCTAATTCCCGTTACTAAACTAAAACAAGCAGCAGAAGAAAATATGGGAGAAGTTTTTTTAGAAGAGAGCGCAAAGAGCGAGGTTTCAAAAACAGAACAAGCTGTCGTAGCAAAATTTACTCAACCCTATGCATAGGCGTAACCAGGGGGGGGGGGTGCCCCTCCGCTCACGCAGATACACGCAGGATTTTTAAACCGAATTTAAATAATCAAAATTCATAAAAAACAATGAAAGCAAGGTTACAAAAAAGAAATAGATATTATTTTTATTTTTCATATATCATCACTCCTGTAGAACACAATCATTTCTCAAGTATCATGATACATTAACTGAGAATTAATATTTTTCGTTTTACATTTGTGCTCATTCAGCAGTATTTTATAAAGTAAAATATTTTAGGATCCGAAATATTCCGTACGCAGGCGCCAGACACTACTGGCGCGTCCTTTTGGTAACGTTTGCAAGGCGTCAGTCGCATTAGATGTTCACACTGACAATAGACTTTTTTTTTTTATCACTGAAAGTATTTGCGGAAAACAGAAGCATTTCCATTTACATATGGAAGCTATGCTTAATTATTTTTTTTTATCTTTTAAGTAAAAGAAAAGAAGAAAAAGACGCAGCAAACTGGTAAATTATAAAGCCAATCCTTTGAGGGTTTTCGAGAAGAGAAAATTCTGTTGTTTTGTTCAGTTTTAGTTTTTCCATGCTCTTGTGCTTGTATCATTCCGAAATAGGCCAAATGAAAATTATATTTAATTTATTTAACACTTCACACTTTATCATGTGTATTTAAAAAATATGGGGCGGCCTGCAAAAAGAAAACAAACGTTAGAAAAATCTGCAAAAAAGTGCAAGACAATTGAGGATGTTTTAAAACAGAAAATAATTGTCCAACATGGCGTCAAATCTTCAGAAGCCACAGTCACCAAAGAAAGTAAGAATAGTTTATACTCGCTTAAAGCTGTTGTCAAATTCCCTGCTCAACAAATGCGAAATTTTCTGACACATTTTCTGACTTATTTTTAAACGTAAAGGCACAAAATTGGCAGGCCTGTCTATTGAAGCGATTTGGAATCGAATTACGTTTTCCATTTTTTGATAAATAAAATACTTTTCGAGTTATAAGTGACTTTAGTCATGTGACGGCAGGTTTTTCTCCTTTCTCTTGTTGTCACGTCCGGAAATTTGGTTCAAAACACCAACTTTAATAGTATTTTCTGATTACCAATCAATGGAAAAAAACTGTCGATTACAACATTTCTGAATAACAACACCTGCCAGTTTCATACATTTTCGTACAAAAAAGAATTAAAAAATGTGTCAATGCATTTTCCAATAAAAAAAGAATTAAAAAATATGTCAGAAAGTGTCCCTTTGGATTTATTTTGGATTTATGAACAAATAACCTATGAATTCTGGAAAAAAAATTGAATTTTTTTTTTAATTCAATAATTTTTTGTTAAGGTGGTCTGGGATAAATTTTTATATATGTATATTTTATTTATAAGTATGTTTCATTATTATTTTTTAAAACTCTGCATATTCAAATCCTTTCCGAATGTAAATTAAAAAAAAAATAATAATAATTTTTAAAAACGAATGTATGCCGTATTTAAAATTGATGTATGGTAGATGTGCCAGTAATGAACGCCCTTCCAGTAATGGACACCCCTGAATGTTTTTGGATTATAAAAAAAATAACCAATAAAAATTTTGTTTTATTTTATTTTTTCATAACTCCCCCTTGTATGTTTTATAATCTGGGTTATTGTTGACACTCTTAATCAAACCTATCAGGAAGCAGAAAATAATGTTTCACAGTTCCACTGTTTTTCTGTGAAAATCTTGATGAACATGCTAAGAGCTCACTTCATTTAATTTATATCTTCCTTATTTTCTTGCAAAAATTGCATGTTTTTGTTTAGATAGTAATATAAAACTTTGAATTTCATATATCAATGGCCATTTACAAAATTTCATTTATTGTTAAGCTTTTAGGACCGGTGTCCATTACTGGAATGCTTAATTAGTCTCTTTCCAATAATAGACACCCCATGTGGCCAATACGAAAAGTGTAATTTCAGTAATGCATAAAATCTTTTTATTTAACTGAAAAGCTAATTAATCAAATTTGATTTTTAAATTTTACTTAGTAGAATGTAATAAGCACCTTTTTTGTTTAATAAAAAAATTTTAGATTGTGGTTTTTTTTTTTTTTTTTTTTTTTTTTTTTTTACTATGCCAAATCAACCAAAAAATTTCAATATTCAACCTGACCATTTCGGATTTTAATGTTACCGTCAGGAATCATTCTCCCTGATGAAATGAGAATATATCTTTAATTATTTTTTATTTCATTAGATTTACAAACAATTTTTTAAATTTCGAAAAATCGTCATCTTTTGGCTTACATAAACGTTTTCAATTTTGATTTTCTCAGATTGTATCAGGCGCAGGGTGTTGTTTGACCACTCATTTTAAAGAGAATTTCACAAGGTTTCATTTGATATGCAAGTTGCTTGATTAAAAAAAATTACATTTTTAAAACTTAAAAATTTTTAAATTGTGTGTTTTTTTTTTTTTTTTTTTTTTTTATATATATATATATATATATATATATTATAAGTTTAAACTTTTGAAATCTTTAGAGTGGTATCTCAATGGGATCAGGAGTTATGAAATAAAAGCTGAAGATTATCATACACACACATACGCACACACATGTATGTTAGAGATGAGATAGGCTCGGGCTTGATTTTTAAACCAGTCTTCGGGTTCAGACTCACTTTCTGAAACTGACAATATTATTTATTCTCGTATATATAAAGAATAACTTTAAAAATTACTTATTGTAGTTGCAGTCATTTTAATGCTCTTTTGATCAGAATGAAGGGAAACAGACATCTTGTTTTTTTGTTTTTGTTTTTTAGCATTAGAATGCTATCTCAAAAGAAAATTTTTCATATTGTCTGGCATTGACGGCGGCTGTTGAAATGGCGCCAATCCGAAGAGCGGGAATAATTTGTTTTTCGATTTTCGTTTATGACAGTAGGAAATGTTTTAATTGAAACGTTTATTTATTATTTTTTTTCTTTTGGAGATCTGTTGCAAACAAAATGAATATTTTATTTCGTCTTTAGTCAGCCAGCATTAGTTTAAGGTTTGCAAATTTTTTAGTCTTTTATAGTGGGCAAGTCATAATCGCTCTTCATATGAAAATAACTTTAGTGATTCTTACGTCGATTTTTCATCATGAACTCTGCTCATGCTGCGGCTCTGCTATGCACATTGTCGAAGTCACTTTCATTCGTAAGTAGATATAACCAGGGCCGTAGCTAGAGGGGTGCCAGGGGGGTCTCAGCACCATCTGAAAAATTTTGAGCCCCCCCCCCCCCCCCCTGGGGAAATTGCCAAGGTCACCAAATGAAATTCTGTTTCAAAAATCCAAATGAAACTCTGTTCAAAAATTAAACTTAGTTTTTTTTTTTTTACAGTTTTGCATAAATTAAATTGTAGTATTTGTTTAAAAACTGCAAATAAGTGCTTCAATATGCGCGCATTCTATCTGCACATACTCAGAATTAGCAACCTTTTGCTGATGCAAACATTGACTTTTGCGTTAGTTATGTACTGAAATTTTTCATTTTGCAGTGTTTTCCATTATTAGCATAAAACGAAGTTATTTTAATGAGTTTGATAGTAAATATGATGCTTATGATAAACATTATGTATCCTATTTGAGTCATCCTAGTTTAAATGTATATAAGATCCTTAATTTATGAATGATACTAATGAAAAAAGCTAATAGCCAATTTAAATACAAGTGGTTTTGGTATTTGAATAATTTTTAAATGCAAAATACATCCTTGATTTTTATGTTTTTTTATCATATAAAAACATAACTTTAGAATCTTTAAGTGCAAGGAATATTCAGAAAAAAATTAAAGGTTGCAACTCTTTTGAACTGTGAGCTTTTTATTTACTTACTGACACATCATCGCTTATCATTTCACTAGTATAATTTTACACTAAAAATTTTCATTCTGCAGCCAGTGATGTAGTTGTAAAAAAACCAGAGGGCATACGTCGCTGTAGGCAGACGGAGTATATGCTAAAGAGCTTATACCCTGAAGAGTATATGCTATAGTGTTCTTGAGAAGTGGGTATACGGTATTCCTTAAAATAATCCAGAAAATATACGGCGTATCCACCGTATATCCTTCATTACATCCCTGTCTGCAGCTTTTACTTTTCTTAGAATGAAATAAAGTTATTATAAACAGTTTAATAAGAAACGCAGTGCCTACAATATGAAAAAATCCCAGACAGCTCAGCTTACAGGTGAAGGTAGATTTCGAAGACGCAAACCGTGGGATGCCTGTTTATTGGGAATTGCAGAAGAAATGACCTTTTTACCATGACTCGGCAGTTGGGACCGCCCACTTTAAAACTACCTGTATCTGTAGGCGAAACCGGTAGGGATTTCTTTGTTTTTTATTTTATTTTAATTTATTTTTTTTGCTGTAAGGGTTGGTCCTATAAAAAACTTGTAGGTAATATTAAGAGAATTTATAATAAATTTAAGCGGATTTAATATCTTGTGAAATGACAAAGTTATGAATTTTTTTCTTCTTAAACCCCTAATCCCCCCCTCGAGGCCATTTTTAATGATATCAAAATCTGTCATAAATAAATTTCGGCCCTTTTCCTAGAAGTAATAATAACTTTAAACGGATTCGATATGTATCATAATTAAGAAGTTATGGGTTTTTCTGCACGAAAATCCCCTCATTCCCCCCTTCTTGCTTCAATTTTGTCCATTAACGAACTTGACCGAGATTTTATGCCCCTTGATTTAATGTATTAGTTTGGAAGAGATGTGTGCAGAATTATTGAAGTTATCGTGTCCATAAAAAAGTGATATAGATAGATAAAAGTTTTGAACTGGGGGTGGTTTTCGATTCTGGGAGTCATGATCGGCATAGATCTGCAAAAATTTTCCATAAATTTCAACATAGGGGAGAATGTAATAGGTAGTATTTCTTACAAAATCTACCTAATATGCCCTAATTTACTTTTATATATATACTTTGATCATATATATCTGTGTTTGTGCGTGCATGTGTCAGAAAGTGAGAAATAGTATGAGCACCCCCTACATTTTCTTGAGTACCCCCTATTGTTTGCTTCTAGCTACAGCCCTGGATATAACTATTAACATGTATTGTTATTCCGATAGAAAGCAATAGAGCAGTGTTTCCTCTTTTCCTATAAAAGCATCGGATCATTCAGATAACGTGTCAATTACAGTGTTAATATTTAACCTGATTTTCGGAGGCACTAGAATCACAAAAGATTGTTTTGAGGAAGGAACCTATTAAAATTTAAAATCTACACATTTTATAGGAAATAGAAAAACACTGTTTGATTCTTCAGCATATCAATGGTAATTTCTACAAATATCATGCATTTATTCATAAAACGCACTTCGTTAATGTGTCCTTCAGATTTGTTTGTTGGGGGGGGGGGGGGGGTGAAAAATATGAGAATCCTTTTACGGAAGTAAAATTTCATTTGGTACCAAATTTCTCTTTTGATAAGATTGAATGTAAATTTCCAAAAAAGTAATTATGTTCTTGAGATTAACAGTTATTTTCATGTAAGAAGATGTTTAAAAATGAGATGCTATTACTTTAAAACAAATTTTAAATATTAAGCATTTTTTTTTCTATTGCATATTTTCAGTATTGGGCTCGGGCTGTAGGGACACAAAATATTGCGGACTCCGAAAAGAGGGCCCGAACTCATCTTTAATGTATGTATGTGTCTGTTTTCAGTTCCGTTATCTGTTTCAAATAAAAATCTGGGCACCCCCCCCCCCCCCACGTAATAAGCTGGTTACGCCTATGCTATGTCACTCGGAGTGGTAGAACTGTGAAAGCTCCAAACAGAATGGATCTTTGAAAGGGATATGTGGCATCAGCCATGAACTATGAACACTGGATATATAACCTAGGTTAACTGTAATTGTGTTTGTGTTAGATCTCGAGCGCTCTGTAAGTTTGTTAATAAATGTTGTGATCAGTGTGACCGTTTTTAGCTTGTTGTAGCTATTTTAGCCTGTTGTAGAACTTACAACAAGCTAAATCAAGCTAAAAAAGTCAGGCTAAAGGTTCACAATCCTTTGGACGGAATTCCAGAAAACTTTTTTTTTTTTTTAAATACGCAACAACAAAATTTAGACAGGATTAAGGATGATTAGCACAGTAGTACATAAGTACTTATTGCTCCGGGAGGTTCTTTTTCTATATGTCTGTTTCTATATCTGTCTGTCTATCTATCCTACAGCATGTTTTTTCTTGAAGAGGATAAATATAGCATTTATAATTATATTACAGGGCTGCACAAAAGAATACGAATATATGTTAAAAGTGGCATTCTAGAACGCTGACAGTAATGTAATTTTAGTATGTTGTTACAGTCAACTACAGCATGTTTTTTTCCCCTTGAAAACGGTGAATATAGCATTGGTAGTTATTTTACAAGGCTGCATAAAAGAGTACGGATATTTGTTAAATCCGGGGCTTTTAGAACGCTGACCGTTATGTAATTTTAGTACGTTGTTACAGTCAACTACAGCATGTTTTTTCTTGAAGAGGATGAATATTGTATTTATAATTATTTTACAGGGCAGCACAAAAGAATACGAATATATGTTAAATGTGGCATTTGTAGAACACTGACTGTAATGTAATTTTAGTATGTTTTTACAGTAGTAGAGAGAGAATGAGAGTTCACCTGCAGCAGGAGCTAAGAGCCGGAGCCAAGAGCCGGAGCCGGAGCCGGAGCAGGAGTCGGAGCCGGAGCCGCTCCTGTCATCGGTGTACTATAGGAGGAGGGTCTAAAAGTGAGGGGCTTATATTTGAGGGGGGGCTTATTTTTAAGGGGGGCTTATTTTTGAGGGGGGCTTATTTTTGAGAGGGGGGGGCTTAATTTTTTTTTTTTTTTTTTTTTTTTTTTTTAAATTTTAGAATTGACTTTCAGTTTGAAGGCGAAACGGAGATCAATTTTTTTTTTTTTTTAGAATCAAATTTAAATGTTAGTTTGAAGTCTGGGGGGCTAACATTTTTAAGGGGGTGCTTAAAATTTAGGGGGGCTTAATTTTTAAGGAGGGATTAATTTTTTTTTAAATTAAATTTAAATGTTAGATTGAAGTCTGCTATAGGAGGAGGGTCTAAAAGTGAGGGAGCTTATTTTTGAAGAGGCGGTTAACTTTTTTTAAGGGGGGGCTTATTTTTGAGGGGGGGCTTAATTTTTTTTTTTTTTTTTTTAGAATTGACTTTAAGTTTGAACGCGAAACGTATATTAAACATTTTTTTGGTGTCGCCCTCTATCGGTAGGGAATGCAATAACGAATATTTAAAATAGGTTTTCTTGAAAAGATTTCACTGAGGTTTGAACCTGCAAAATAGCTTCTTGACTTGATAATTTGTGGTAGGTTTAACTGATCAAGCCAAGAAGTTATACATGAATGTCGAGATTTTAAGTGTTTAAAGAGAGGTATCGCGGTACCGGAAGTGAAAAGTTTAAGGTTTATTTTATACTGAATTTAAATGAAACCGGAAATTTATCTTTTTCAATATGATTGGATTGAATATTAACATATTTATTTTAAAATGTATAGTGGAAGCAATGGTAAAAAGAAGACATCTTTAGGGGTAATTACTGTTTTTATTGTGTTTGGTGTAGAAAACATAGGAAAGAGGTATAGTTAAAAAACAAATTCAATTTTATTAATAATTTTCCCAATGCAATACATGTGAACCCACTTTTCGTTTTTTAGCGGGTTTTGACAAATCTAATGCAGAATCTTGTTTAATGTTTGTTGATAAATATTTATTTTTAATAAAATTTCGTGGGACATTCATTTCGTTTAATGTTTCTAATAATTCGCTCTGTGCCCTGATCGGTTTTCTTTTATTCACAGAAAACAAAAGATTAAATAAATCTGCCAAGTTCGATTCGGGGATAGGTTTTCCTTCGAAACTTACAGTCAAATTTTTATCCTATCGAAATTTTCTTGGACGTGCCATGACAAACTGAACTAATGCTTTGATAATTTAGGATTGCTTTATCTGTTCAAGTTATGATATCATGGTGGATACAGATCATCAGATTACGGATATTTGTGTTTGGAATAACGTGATTTTTAATTTTGCCTATTCAGTTTCAATTATATTGTGAAATGAGGATTTATTTTTGAAAGATAATGTTAACTTTTTGTGATTATCTTGTAACAGACTGCTTTCATTAAAAGTGTATTTTAGAATTGTAAACTACAATTTTGAAATTTTGGCTGTTTGGAAAAAAAGCACAGGGAAAAAAATAAAAGTATTAAAAAATAATAACAACAACTGTTCAAAAATATAATAACAACTAAACAAATGATCAAAAATAATAAAAAAATGTTCAAATAATAATAACAACTGTTCAAAAATAATAAAAAACTATTTAAAAAATAATAACAACTGTTCAAAAATAATAAACGATTGACTTTATACAACCAACATTTAAAAAAAGATAATCGAATCTAGTTTTTTCTAACATGACTTATTTGAAATATTCACTTTTTCTAGTTAGATTTATAACACGTAAGTGATTCGATCAGTAAAATATTATTTATAAAAGCACTAAATACGAGATTAATAAGAATTTTTAACTTACAAACATATGAACTTCTGATACACAAGTGATTCGACCAGTAAAATATTATTTAGAAAAGCATTTTTGACTTACAATTGTACGAACTTCTGATATGTAACCCTTTCTGAATCAATGTGTAAGAATTAACTGACTATTGAACTTATAACAGAGTATGATAAAATAATCACGTGACTTTTTTAAACCAATAAAATGTTATTATTTTCAAACAAGCGCCCTCTATCATTTTATGAACTTCCAAGAAACGAGTTAATATGATTATATTGTTTCCTGTTACCGCTGTGAAAGGTTGTGTTTTCCGTTTTAAGTTAGTTTACATTTAAGTGATTACGGAACGAGTCATGGATTCTGCTTCGTTAAGTGCTAATGATATGTCTAACGTGAAGAGTGAACCCTCATCACCAGGATTAAATGACCATGACATGGAATTTTTAATACAGCCTAAAGAAGAACCCGTTTCGAATTGTGAAGTGAAACCCACCTCATCAGGATTAAAGAAACAGAAGTTACCCTTTGTGTGTCCTACTTGCGACAAAGCTTTTCCCCGAAAGGTTAACTTAACGTTTCACATGAAATGTCATCTGGAGAAAATACCTCTTGTGTGTATAATTTGTGAAAAAACATTTGCTAGAAAGTATCATTTATTAAACCATATGAAGGTCCATTCAAAGACCCCTGTGATTCATAATTGTAATGTATGTGGCGAAGTATTTTCACAAAAGAGTGATTTATTAAAGCATGGGAAAATTCATAATACTTCCAAGCCAAATCAAAGGAAAAGTAGACAGTCACCCAGTCACTGTAAATGCGACGACTGTTTTGAAACATTTAATAATAGATCTGACTTAGTCAAACATAGAAAAATTCATCTTTCACCTAAAGAACTTAACCCGTCTGATCAACTTTCCTTGGGAAACAGTTCGAAATATGAAATTTCAGACATCACTCAGTTTAGTAAAATATTTAAGTTTTTCGATGTTTTTACTCCTGCTCATTGGAATTTAGGTGAGGAAATGATTGTTGAAGTACAAATGAATAAGAACTATGAGCTTTATGTTCACATACAGAAATACGAAGAATTTGAAAAGAACGGTCGTGAACTTACCCCCACAAATGAAGGCATTACATTATCATGTGCAACATTCGACAAATTTGAATCGAGATTGGATAAATTTAATTTTGTTTCTGAAAAAGATACATTCGTATGTAATAATGACTTACTAATCGCTTATGTAAATAAGGAATCATGCATACTGCAAAAATTATTCAAATCGAAAAAGTTTGGGTTTTGTTTGAAGTCGGATTTTTTACTGCTTACAAAAGATCAATATTTGAAACTAGTGAAAAATGGCTTTAAAATTACCAAATGTCTCATTGAGACGCTTTTAACCAAGCTTATTCCTGTTTCGATTTTAGAAAACTTAAACAAATGTAAATGTACCCACCTCACAATAGAAGAGACTTTGAACTATTTCTTAAAATGTTTCGATGACGAGTTAAAGTCATCCGTTTCTCGCGTGTTTGATTGCTATCGATGTTCAATCGGAGAACCAATTAATGTGAAACACGAGTGTGATAGTTATAATTTGCGTAGAAAGTATAATTGGTGTAGCGACAGTGCACTGCTAAATTTCAACGTGACTGAATTTGTAAATAACATATTCAAGAAATGTTCATGTAATTATACTCATTTATTTTTTGAAACTATGAATATGGACTTTTATAATAACCATTTAGACAATGTATTTGTAAATTAACATAGAAATGTATTTATTTAATAAATATTTGTTTTTATATCACATATCTGTTTTTATTTCACATGTCTATTTATTTTTTTATTTTTATTTATTTATGAAATCAATCTTTGAAGTTTCATTTTCTAGAAAAAAAAATGAACATATATTTATGAGTAGGCAAACTTTTTTTAATTGTAGTCTTTAAAGTTAACACTTTTTGGTTAAATGAAATCTCTTTTTAAGAAAAATTTATTATTTTTATTTGAATAGGTATTAAACTTATTTATTGATAAGAAAGTTTAATTTTCTCTCTCCTTTTAAACAATGACATTGCATGTTTTGATAATTTCCATCCCACAGTTAACATTATAGTATTTAACATAGTTAAGAAAATGTTTAACTTAAACCGTCACTGTATTTATTATAGATAAGTAAACATTTTATCTTTAACCTAAATGTAATTTAAATGATTAACTATAACTGTGACTGCTTTTAATCTAGATAAGTAAATGTTTCCAGGAAACACAATCAGTTTACTGTAGACTTTTATCGAGATTACACCAGTTAGTGGAATGCTGATTAAGAATATTTTATGACATTAATATGCAGAAAAGATCTCACGAAAAAGTACTTTCACCTTCAAAACGTCTACGTTTAGAAAAAACCATGGAAAATTTAAATACCTATGAGAAGGAGTTAAAAGACCCAAGAATGAATTTTTCAAACTTTGTCTATGGGAATGATACAACATCTTTCGAGAATCCCGGTCGAATGCCAAATTCTGCCACGGACTATTTGAATACATTTTTCGAAGACATGAATTTTGAAAATTTAGATTGTTCTACTACCTTAGCGTTTCAAGAACCTACAAATAATATTTTACAGACTACTGTTAAACGCGAGGTCAACGAGCTACAAGCAAGCAACCTTCCGCAAACAAGTGGTGAATTACAAACCACCATCTCACCTGCAAATGACATTAAAAGTGATAAATTATGCAATTCCTATGTGTTTCACAAAGAACTAAGTGACTGTTTCTATTTAACTTTGAAGTTAAGAACTAAACAATATTATATACTTATACGAGAATTTAAACGCAATGTATCTACTAATGAAGAAATCCCGACCAACCGCGTGGTTAATATGGATATTCCTAGCTGGTTTGAGTTTCAATATAAACTCATTGCATTTAATTTAAGATACAAAAGTACGTCCTTTGTTTCTAATAACATGATTTTAGTGTTAAACCAATATTCTACAATGCGAATTAAAAATTTAAAGAATCATTCTTATATTGACTTAAACGAACATCAACTAGAAAAATTAAAAGAAAGTACCTCTCATTTAAATAGTGCACTTTTACAACATATGTATACAAAACTTTTACCATCTCTTATTAAAAAGAAATGTATGGTGAGTAATATATCTACAGAAAATGAACAGGTGTTAAAGTATAAACTTAACACGTGTATCGAGAATAATATGTTATCAATACTTAATCAATTGTATGAATGCCATGCTTGTGCACTACGACATTCGAGCAAAAGCCTTCACTCCTGTTTCACATTTAATAATAGGGAAAAATTTAATCAATTAGGGGAAGCTTTGTTAATGCTCGTAGATTTCGATTATGTAACTTCAACGTTTCTAAACGGAGTTTATAATGTTAGTGAGCACTTTTTATGTAAGATTAATGAACAAACTATTTGTAATGAATTGTTTAAGACCTGAAAATAAAATGTTTTTGATTAAGTTCTGTCTGTTTATTTTTGCAAAGTGTCTATGAGTGAATTTATTAGTTTATAATTTAGTAGAAATTTTAAGTGAAGTGATGTAATCCAATTAAAAAAAATTATTATAAAAAATTAATTGTAATAAAAATATTCACATTAAAAAAAAGGTTAAAAAAATTAGAAGTTAATGAAATTAAAACTTATTAAAATTAAAAGTTAACAACAAAAAATAAATAATAAAATAAAATAAAGATTAACAAAAATATAGTTTTAAAATAAAAGTTAACAAAAAAAGTTATAAAGTAAAAGTTAACAAAAAGTTAAAAGTTAATAAAATATTTAAAAAAGCAAAAGAATGTATGTGTTATGAAGAGAGGGGTTTCCTTGTGGAAGTAACTTACAAAATGTATGTGTATGTATTTATTAGTTTTTCATTTAGTAGAACTTTTAAGTGAACAGTTAGAATTTATGTTTTTATATAACTTAACACAAAATAAAATTTTTAACTATTGCAAAAAGATTCAACTATTGAATGGAAATATGCATATTAGTAAAACAATCACAAGTTAATAAAATGAAAGATTTTAAATTTCATACAATTAAACAAATATATATATATATATATATACGAAACACATTACGGATTTAAATATTATAAGAAATGTTTGATTGAAATTTTTAAGACAGATTTAATTCTTGGTTCTGCCATATATAGTTCGAACTTATTTTAGAAGATAGTTTTCAATAGTCTTGTGGTTCGAACTTGACAAAATGAAATCAAGACACAATGAATTGTATGTTATTTTAATCATTATGTCATGACTTCATACTTCTGAAAGTGTATTTAAAGGTTTCTCTAGCTTTATTCAATGTTATTAAGCGTTTGTGAAACCGAAAATTAATGAAAAAACAGATCGCCTTCTACCAATTGCGCTAAGAATGTTTTATTCAATTATTATAAATAATAAAACCTTTTAGAATATTACTTATTTTAAATTCAAAATAATAAAAATTTAAAGTTAACAAAATAAATAATTCCTCTGTTCATTCTAAATAAATAAAAGTTTACAAAATAAAAGTTTCAAAATTAAAACTTTATAAAAATTATAAGTTAACAAAAAATTAAATTAAATAAAATTTTAAAATAAAAATTATGAAAAGTAAAGTTTATAAAAATTAAAAGTTTTTAAAATTTTTAAGTTATGTTTAAAAATCTTCAAATTAATCAAAATTGACTTTTAGTTTTATGTTAATGTAAGTTTCAATGTTTTAAATATCGAACTAACTGTTTATCCCCATAATCATTTGTTTACCCATCTTCCAACCAACCAACTGGTTGCCTAGCCAGCCATATACTTTGTATCTACACATGCGCAGAAAAAAAAAACACTAACTTGAGTTTTACTTTAAACCTTTGCTAGATTAGATATATTATACAAGTCGAATATCTTCCATACTTAGAAAATTTATAATTTTCAACTATTCGTCCCTATTTATCTTAAAACATTAACAAATAAATATAATTTATATACTTACAAAAACAGGATAACTTAAAAAGGGGTCCATACATTTCAGCTTGCTAAAGTCAAGTGTCTGGTTTATAACAGAATGAGGTTAAACTATCAGTTTACTTCCTTATCACTCACGTGATCAAGACCTTATCAGTTACATGTTCAGGTCGATAACAGCTAAAAACAGCGTGTTGGTCATTTGAACTTCTGACTTCGCATACTGTGGTTCGGTAAGTTTTCTTGTCTAACATTTCTTTCTTTTTAAGAAATAAACTAATCGGAAAAATTTCTTTTCATACCCACTTACTTTTAAATCACAATGTTAAAAGACTAAATTTTATTACCTTAAATTATTCTTTTAAATGTCAAACAAAAGATCTTACAATATATTTGCAAATAAGTTCTTATAAAACGGTTTTAATTAGTTAAAGGATGAACATTGTTATTTTAACTATCTATTATTTTGAAAGCGAAAAAGATTAATTCACATGAAAATTAAACTTACCTTATTTATAAGCTGGGTAAGCAGGGTCTGGCTTTTGTGACGACTTGTAGAGATTTGAAAGATAGTACAAACATATATCAGTTAATCTCACGTGATATGATGACGTTACTAAGTGACGTCATCCACCACAGGTTAATCACGTGACTACGCGACCATAACCTTCACATTACTAGTGATGTTTAGATCACGTAGCTAATTGTAATTATCATAAAATATACTTATAATATATTTATAAAAATATATTCATAAATTAATAATTAATTAATTTATTATTTTAAAATGCTATGCTTTTCAAAATAATACGCAAATAAATTAGTTATTAATTTATGAATTAATAATTAATAATTAATTAATTTATTATTTTAAAATGCTATGCTTTTCAAAATAATACGCAAATAAATTAGTTATTAATTTATGAATATATTTTTATAAATATATTATAAGTATATTTTATGATAATTACAATTAGCTACGTGATCTAAACATCACTAGTAATGTGAAGGTTATGGTCGCGTAGTCACGTGATTAACCTGTGGTGGATGACGTCACTTAGTAACGTCATCATATCACGTGAGATTAACTGATATATGTTTGTACTATCTTTCAAATCTCTACAAGTCGTCACAAAAGCCAGACCCTGCTTACCCAGCTTATAAATAAGGTAAGTTTAATTTTCATGTGAATTAATCTTTTTCGCTTTCAAAATAATAGATAGTTAAAATAACAATGTTCATCCTTTAACTAATTAAAACCGTTTTATAAGAACTTATTTGCAAATATATTGTAAGATCTTTTGTTTGACATTTAAAAGAATAATTTAAGGTAATAAAATTTAGTCTTTTAACATTGTGATTTAAAAGTAAGTGGGTATGAAAAGAAATTTTTCCGATTAGTTTATTTCTTAAAAAGAAAGAAATGTTAGACAAGAAAACTTACCGAACCACAGTATGCGAAGTCAGAAGTTCAAATGACCAACACGCTGTTTTTAGCTGTTATCGACCTGAACATGTAACTGATAAGGTCTTGATCACGTGAGTGATAAGGAAGTAAACTGATAGTTTAACCTCATTCTGTTATAAACCAGACACTTGACTTTAGCAAGCTGAAATGTATGGACCCCTTTTTAAGTTATCCTGTTTTTGTAAGTATATAAATTATATTTATTTGTTAATGTTTTAAGATAAATAGGGACGAATAGTTGAAAATTATAAATTTTCTAAGTATGGAAGATATTCGACTTGTATAATATATCTAATCTAGCAAAGGTTTAAAGTAAAACTCAAGTTAGTGTTTTTTTTTCTGCGCATGTGTAGATACAAAGTATATGGTTGGCTAGGCAACCAGTTGGTTGGTTGGAAGATGGGTAAACAAATGATTATGGGGATAAACAGTTAGTTCGATATTTAAAACATTGAAACTTACATTAACATAAAACTAAAAGTCAATTTTGATTAATTTGAAGATTTTTAAACATAACTTAAAAATTTTAAAAACTTTTAATTTTTATAAACTTTACTTTTCATAATTTTTATTTTAAAATTTTATTTAATTTAATTTTTTGTTAACTTATAATTTTTATAAAGTTTTAATTTTGAAACTTTTATTTTGTAAACTTTTATTTATTTAGAATGAACAGAGGAATTATTTATTTTGTTAACTTTAAATTTTTATTATTTTGAATTTAAAATAAGTAATATTCTAAAAGGTTTTATTATTTATAATAATTGAATAAAACATTCTTAGCGCAATTGGTAGAAGGCGATCTGTTTTTTCATTAATTTTCGGTTTCACAAACGCTTAATAACATTGAATAAAGCTAGAGAAACCTTTAAATACACTTTCAGAAGTATGAAGTCATGACATAATGATTAAAATAACATACAATTCATTGTGTCTTGATTTCATTTTGTCAAGTTCGAACCACAAGACTATTGAAAACTATCTTCTAAAATAAGTTCGAACTATATATGGCAGAACCAAGAATTAAATCTGTCTTAAAAATTTCAATCAAACATTTCTTATAATATTTAAATCCGTAATGTGTTTCGTATATATATATATATATATATTTGTTTAATTGTATGAAATTTAAAATCTTTCATTTTATTAACTTGTGATTGTTTTACTAATATGCATATTTCCATTCAATAGTTGAATCTTTTTGCAATAGTTAAAAATTTTATTTTGTGTTAAGTTATATAAAAACATAAATTCTAACTGTTCACTTAAAAGTTCTACTAAATGAAAAACTAATAAATACATACACATACATTTTGTAAGTTACTTCCACAAGGAAACCCCTCTCTTCATAACACATACATTCTTTTGCTTTTTTAAATATTTTATTAACTTTTAACTTTTTGTTAACTTTTACTTTATAACTTTTTTTGTTAACTTTTATTTTAAAACTATATTTTTGTTAATCTTTATTTTATTTTATTATTTATTTTTTGTTGTTAACTTTTAATTTTAATAAGTTTTAATTTCATTAACTTCTAATTTTTTTAACCTTTTTTTTAATGTGAATATTTTTATTACAATTAATTTTTTATAATAATTTTTTTTAATTGGATTACATCACTTCACTTAAAATTTCTACTAAATTATAAACTAATAAATTCACTCATAGACACTTTGCAAAAATAAACAGACAGAACTTAATCAAAAACATTTTATTTTCAGGTCTTAAACAATTCATTACAAATAGTTTGTTCATTAATCTTACATAAAAAGTGCTCACTAACATTATAAACTCCGTTTAGAAACGTTGAAGTTACATAATCGAAATCTACGAGCATTAACAAAGCTTCCCCTAATTGATTAAATTTTTCCCTATTATTAAATGTGAAACAGGAGTGAAGGCTTTTGCTCGAATGTCGTAGTGCACAAGCATGGCATTCATACAATTGATTAAGTATTGATAACATATTATTCTCGATACACGTGTTAAGTTTATACTTTAACACCTGTTCATTTTCTGTAGATATATTACTCACCATACATTTCTTTTTAATAAGAGATGGTAAAAGTTTTGTATACATATGTTGTAAAAGTGCACTATTTAAATGAGAGGTACTTTCTTTTAATTTTTCTAGTTGATGTTCGTTTAAGTCAATATAAGAATGATTCTTTAAATTTTTAATTCGCATTGTAGAATATTGGTTTAACACTAAAATCATGTTATTAGAAACAAAGGACGTACTTTTGTATCTTAAATTAAATGCAATGAGTTTATATTGAAACTCAAACCAGCTAGGAATATCCATATTAACCACGCGGTTGGTCGGGATTTCTTCATTAGTAGATACATTGCGTTTAAATTCTCGTATAAGTATATAATATTGTTTAGTTCTTAACTTCAAAGTTAAATAGAAACAGTCACTTAGTTCTTTGTGAAACACGTAGGAATTGCATAATTTATCACTTTTAATGTCATTTGCAGGTGAGATGGTGGTTTGTAATTCACCACTTGTTTGCGGAAGGTTGCTTGCTTGTAGCTCGTTGACCTCGCGTTTAACAGTAGTCTGTAAAATATTATTTGTAGGTTCTTGAAACGCTAAGGTAGTAGAACAATCTAAATTTTCAAAATTCATGTCTTCGAAAAATGTATTCAAATAGTCCGTGGCAGAATTTGGCATTCGACCGGGATTCTCGAAAGATGTTATATCATTCCCATAGACAACGTTTGAAAAATTCATTCTTGGGTCTTTTAACTCCTTCTCATAGGTATTTAAATTTTCCATGGTTTTTTCTAAACGTAGACGTTTTGAAGGTGAAAGTACTTTTTCGTGAGATCTTTTCTGCATATTAATGTCATAAAATATTCTTAATCAGCATTCCACTAACTGGTGTAATCTCGATAAAAGTCTACAGTAAACTGATTGTGTTTCCTGGAAACATTTACTTATCTAGATTAAAAGCAGTCACAGTTATAGTTAATCATTTAAATTACATTTAGGTTAAAGATAAAATGTTTACTTATCTATAATAAAAGAGTGACGGTTTAAGTTAAACATTTTCTTAACTATGTTAAATACTATAATGTTAACTGTGGGATGGAAATTATCAAAACATGCAATGTCATTGTTTAAAAGGAGAGAGAAAATTAAACTTTCTTATCAATAAATAAGTTTAATACCTATTCAAATAAAAATAATAAATTTTTCTTAAAAAGAGATTTCATTTAACCAAAAAGTGTTAACTTTAAAGACTACAATTAAAAAAAATTTGCCTACTCATAAATATATGTTCATTTTTTTTTTCTAGAAAATGAAACTTCAAAGATTGATTTCATAAATAAATAAAAATAAAAAAATAAATAGACATGTGAAATAAAAACAGATATGTGATATAAAAACAAATATTTATTAAATAAATACATTTCTATGTTAATTTACAAATACATTGTTTAAATGGTTATTATAAAAGTCCATATTCATAGTTTCAAAAAATAAATGAGTATAATTACATGAACATTTCTTGAATATGTTATTTACAAATTCAGTCACGTTGAAATTTAGCAGTGCACTGTCGCTACACCAATTATACTTTCTACGCAAATTATAACTATCACACTCGTGTTTCACATTAATTGGTTCTCCGATTGAACATCGATAGCAATCAAACACGCGAGAAACGGATGACTTTAACTCGTCATCGAAACATTTTAAGAAATAGTTCAAAGTCTCTTCTATTGTGAGGTGGGTACATTTACATTTGTTTAAGTTTTCTAAAATCGAAACAGGAATAAGCTTGGTTAAAAGCGTCTCAATGAGACATTTGGTAATTTTAAAGCCATTTTTCACTAGTTTCAAATATTGATCTTTTGTAAGCAGTAAAAAATCCGACTTCAAACAAAACCCAAACTTTTTCGATTTGAATAATTTTTGCAGTATGCATGATTCCTTATTTACATAAGCGATTAGTAAGTCATTATTACATACGAATGTATCTTTTTCAGAAACAAAATTAAATTTATCCAATCTCGATTCAAATTTGTCGAATGTTGCACATGATAATGTAATGCCTTCATTTGTGGGGGTAAGTTCACGACCGTTCTTTTCAAATTCTTCGTATTTCTGTATGTGAACATAAAGCTCATAGTTCTTATTCATTTGTACTTCAACAATCATTTCCTCACCTAAATTCCAATGAGCAGGAGTAAAAACATCGAAAAACTTAAATATTTTACTAAACTGAGTGATGTCTGAAATTTCATATTTCGAACTGTTTCCCAAGGAAAGTTGATCAGACGGGTTAAGTTCTTTAGGTGAAAGATGAATTTTTCTATGTTTGACTAAGTCAGATCTATTATTAAATGTTTCAAAACAGTCGTCGCATTTACAGTGACTGGGTGACTGTCTACTTTTCCTTTGATTTGGCTTGGAAGTATTATGAATTTTCCCATGCTTTAATAAATCACTCTTTTGTGAAAATACTTCGCCACATACATTACAATTATGAATCACAGGGGTCTTTGAATGGACCTTCATATGGTTTAATAAATGATACTTTCTAGCAAATGTTTTTTCACAAATTATACACACAAGAGGTATTTTCTCCAGATGACATTTCATGTGAAACGTTAAGTTAACCTTTCGGGGAAAAGCTTTGTCGCAAGTAGGACACACAAAGGGTAACTTCTGTTTCTTTAATCCTGATGAGGTGGGTTTCACTTCACAATTCGAAACGGGTTCTTCTTTAGGCTGTATTAAAAATTTCATGTCATGGTCATTTAATCCTGGTGATGAGGGTTCACTCTTCACGTTAGACATATCATTAGCACTTAACGAAGCAGAATCCATGACTCGTTCCGTAATCACTTAAATGTAAACTAACTTAAAACGGAAAACACAACCTTTCACAGCGGTAACAGGAAACAATATAATCATATTAACTCGTTTCTTGGAAGTTCATAAAATGATAGAGGGCGCTTGTTTGAAAATAATAACATTTTATTGGTTTAAAAAAGTCACGTGATTATTTTATCATACTCTGTTATAAGTTCAATAGTCAGTTAATTCTTACACATTGATTCAGAAAAGGTTACATATCAGAAGTTCGTACAATTGTAAGTCAAAAATGCTTTTCTAAATAATATTTTACTGGTCGAATCACTTGTGTATCAGAAGTTCATATGTTTGTAAGTTAAAAATTCTTATTAATCTCGTATTTAGTGCTTTTATAAATAATATTTTACTGATCGAATCACTTACGTGTTATAAATCTAACTAGAAAAAGTGAATATTTCAAATAAATCATGTTAGAAAAAACTAGATTCGATTATCTTTTTTTAAATGTTGGTTGTATAAAGTCAATCGTTTATTATTTTTGAACAGTTGTTATTATTTTTTAAATAGTTTTTTATTATTTTTGAACAGTTTTTATTATTATTTGAACATTTTTTTATTATTTTTGATCATTTGTTTAGTTGTTATTATATTTTTGAACAGTTGTTGTTATTATTTTTTAATACTTTTATTTTTTTCCCTGTGCTTTTTTTCCAAACAGCCAAAATTTCAAAATTGTAGTTTACAATTCTAAAATACACTTTTAATGAAAGCAGTCTGTTACAAGATAATCACAAAAAGTTAACATTATCTTTCAAAAATAAATCCTCATTTCACAATATAATTGAAACTGAATAGGCAAAATTAAAAATCACGTTTTTCCAAACACAAATATCCGTAATCTGATGATCTGTATCCACCATGATATCATAACTTGAACAGATAAAGCAATCCTAAATTATCAAAGCATTAGTTCAGTTTGTCATGGCACGTCCAAGAAAATTTCGATAGGATAAAAATTTGACTGTAAGTTTCGAAGGAAAACCTATCCCCGAATCGAACTTGGCAGATTTATTTAATCTTTTGTTTTCTGTGAATAAAAGAAAACCGATCAGGGCACAGAGCGAATTATTAGAAACATTAAACGAAATGAATGTCCCGCGAAATTTTATTAAAAATAAATATTTATCAACAAACATTAAACAAGATTCTGCATTAGATTTGTCAAAACCCGCTAAAAAACGAAAAGTGGGTTCACATGTATTTCATTGGGAAAATTATTAATAAAATTGAATTTGTTTTTTAACTATACCTCTTTCCTATGTTTTCTACACCAAACACAATAAAAACAGTAATTACCCCTAAAGATGTCTTCTTTTTACCATTGCTTCCACTATACATTTTAAAATAAATATGTTAATATTCAATCCAATCATATTGAAAAAGATAAATTTCCGGTTTCATTTAAATTCAGTATAAAATAAACCTTAAACTTTTCACTTCCGGTACCGCGATACCTCTCTTTAAACACTTAAAATCTCGACATTCATGTATAACTTCTTGGCTTGATCAGTTAAACCTACCACAAATTATCAAGTCAAGAAGCTATTTTGCAGGTTCAAACCTCAGTGAAATCTTTTCAAGAAAACCTATTTTAAATATTCGTTATTGCATTCCCTACCGATAGAGGGCGACACCAAAAAAATGTTTAATATACGTTTCGCGTTCAAACTTAAAGTCAATTCTAAAAAAAAAAAAAAAAATTAAGCCCCCCCTCAAAAATAAGCCCCCCCTTAAAAAAAGTTAACCGCATCTTCAAAAATAAGCTCCCTCACTTTTAGACCCTCCTCCTATAGCAGACTTCAATCTAACATTTAAATTTAATTTTAAAAAAAATTAATCCCTCCTTAAAAATTAAGCCCCCCTAAATTTTAAGCACCCCCTTAAAAATGTTAGCCCCCCAGACTTCAAACTAACATTTAAATTTGATTCTAAAAAAAAAAAAAATTGATCTCCGTTTCGCCTTCAAACTGAAAGTCAATTCTAAAATTAAAAAAAAAAAAAAAAAAAAAAAAAAAAAAAAAATTAAGCCCCCCCCCTCAAAAATAAGCCCCCCTCAAAAATAAGCCCCCCTTAAAAATAAGCCCCCCCCTGAAATATAAGCCCCTCACTTTTAGACCCTCCTCCTATAGTACACCGATGACAGGAGCGGCTCCGGCTCCGACTCCTGCTCCGGCTCCGGCTCTTGGCTCCGGCTCTTAGCTCCTGCTGCAGGTGAACTCTCATTCTCTCTCTACTTACAGTCAACTACAGCATTTTTTTTTTAAAGTGAAAACTTCTTTAGGCACGTTGGGCATTTTTTGAGATGGGGAAAAACCATTTAACTCGTGACACTGTTACTGTAACCGACACCTCTGTATGTAAGTATGTACATGTATTGTATATAGTTCGGTATGAAGTAGGGCGGGGTATGAAATGTATGGTAGCATGAACCAGAATTTTTAAATAATAAACTAAGCGACATTTGAAATTCAGTTCCTAGCGGAACGAAATAAATCAAATTTTAAAGATGTATAGGGATAAGTCTAATTAGTCTTTTAACGAAGGGCACTGGACCCCACGCCTCCCCTCCGGCCCCTCTTTTAAGGTGTTTTAACTAACTATGCCTCGTTTCCATATCTCAACAACGGATAGTCCAATTTCAACGCGACTGATTTCAAACATTATAATTCACTGAGTAATGAATCGCCGTAACATTAAAATAAATGTATGAGTAGCGTGAACCAGAATTTTTAAATAATAAACTAAGCGACATTTGAAATTCAGTTCCTAGCGGAACGAAATAAATCAAATTTTAAAGATGTATAGGGATCAGCCTAATTAGTCATTTAACGAAGGACACTGGACCTCCCCTTCCCTAATTTCATTTAGCAACCAAAAAAAAAAAAAGTCACGTTTTTTATAAAGTATAAAATTACTGGTATATTTTTCTCGTTTTTTCGAATATCTAAATTAGTCCGATAGCGGGCAAAGCCCGCTATTATATTCTGTCATAATAATATCTGTCATGTGGACTAAATGCGATATTTAAAAAAAAATTCAAAATTAAACATGTTGTACACATTCAAAATGTTAAAATATACGGATATTTCCGTAATCGGGTTTTTATCATGATTCAATACGTTCCTCAAACTCATATATTTACTACATTAAAGACGTGAGTATAAAACATCACAAATTTACTGAATGGTGTAAACAAACGTTTTGTATACACCATTCAGTAAATTTGTGATGTTTTATACTCACGTCTTTAATGTAGTAATGTTTCATGGTGTAATCGTCCAGCATTTATATCATATATTTACTATTCTCTATTACACATATTGATACTCGCTTTGTATTATTCTGAAACATTTAAAAAATCTGTTAAACTTTCGATAACATGTCAGATTTTCTTTTTAATTCTCTAATGACGTGATATTAATCTGCTTTGTGTACATACACATACTCAGACTTCTTGTATTATTCAGAAATCTTTCCGTTTTATTACCGCTATGACGTCAATAAATTTTATTTCATATTAATCTTTTTTTTCAATTGGTGAAACTTTTTATTTCATTTTCGTTTTTCACGTGGAAATCGTCTGATAGAAAAAAAAAAAAAGTCACTCCGGGAGTGCTGACAGAAGTGAAAACTTGAACAACTACGTGTATATTTTTTGAATCGTCAGGAAATGTTTTATTGTGCAGGAAATACTTTTAAATGAAGTGTTTTTTTATTCATTATCATAAACTACTACTACAAAAATTATATTACAAATTTTATTTAATGTACTATACTGTCCGTTGTTGAGATATGAAAACAAGGCATAGTTAGTTAAAACACCGTAAAAGGGGGGTCGGAGGGGGGAGGGGAGGTCCAGTGCCCTTCGTTAAATGACTAATTAGGCTGATCCCTATACATCTTTAAAGATGGATTCATTTCGTTCAGCTAGGAACTGAATTTCAAATGTCGCTTAGTTTATTATTTAAAAATTCTGGTTCACGGTATTCATACATTTATTTTAATGTTACGGAGATTCATTACTCAGTGAATTATAATGTTTGAAATCAGTCGCGTTGAAATTGGACTGTCTGTTGTTGAGATATGGAAATGAGGCATAGTTAGTTAAAACACCGTAAAAGGGGGGGCCGGTAGGGTGCGGAGGGTCCAGTGCCCTTCGTTAAATGACTAATTAGACTGATCCCTATACATCTTTAAAATTTGATTTATTTCGTTCCGCTAGGAACTGAATTTCAAATGTCGCTTAGTTTATTATTTAAAAATTCTGGTTCACGGTACTCATACATTTATTTTAATGTTACGGAGATTCATTACTCAGTGAATTATAATGTTTGAAATCAGTCGCGTTGAAATTGGACTGTCTGTTGTTGAGATATGGAAATGAGGCATAGTTAGTTAAAACACCGTAAAAGGGGGGGCCGGTAGGGTGCGGAGGGTCCAGTGCCCTTCGTTAAATGACTAATTAGACTGATCCCTATACATCTTTAAAATTTGATTTATTTCGTTCCGCTAGGAACTGAATTTCAAATGTCGCTTAGTTTATTATTTAAAAATTCTGGTTCACGGTACTCATACATTTATTTTAATGTTACGGAGATTCATTACTCAGTGAATTATAATGTTTGAAATCAGTCGCGTTGAAATTGGACTGCCTGTTGTTGAGATATGGAAATGAGGCATAGTTAGTTAAAACACCGTAAAAGGGGGGCCGGTAGGGTGCGGAGGGTCCAGTGCCTTCGTTAAATGACTAATTTGACTGATCCCTATACATCTTTAAAATTTGATTTATTTCGTTCCGCTAGGAACTGAATTTCAAATACATGTCATACTTACATACAGAGGTGTTGGTTACAGTAACAATGTCTCGCGTTCAATGTTTTTTTCCCATCTCAAAACATACCCAACGCGCCTAAAGAAGTTTTCACTTCAAAAAGTTATTTAGAAACGCTTTTTAATTTCAATTTTTTTAAATAACTGTTCTATGTTGTGCATTTGCGTGTTAAAAGTAATAGTCATGTCGAATTTCAAGCTTCTATACCAAAAAACAAGGCCGAAAATAGGGGGAACAAAGGAGGCATATGCCCCGGATGTAAGTGTAGAAGGGAGCGCGAAAAGAGGATTTGATTCGACTTTCGGTACAAAAAGACAAATAACGAAATTTAGAGAAAAAAACTTGCAATCGGATAACCCAAAGTAAAAATGTATTAATTGATTTTATATATTTTTCTTTTAGTATGGCTGTTTTTTTTTTCATTATGTGATAACGTAGGGGCAAAATTCTTAATCAATACTTGTTTAACGATTTCGTTCAAGATACTCACACGATTAATACACTGTCCCAATTAGGTTAGAATTGGTTCAGTATTTTGGACGTTATCGTGGTGACAAGTTTTAAATGTTTTTGTGCTTTTCTGTGTCCTTCTAAACGAACTATAACTATAACTTGATTAACGAATTCATCCACGATACTCACAGATTAATTTACTGTGCTCATTAGCTTCAAACTGATTCAGTACTTCACACTTTATGATAATGACAAGATTTTCATTATACATATATAATATATAAACGAAATGATTGTGATAGGTCGGTTTTTAAAGAAATCAACCTAAACATTTGAAGGTTAATATACTTTCTATCAATTATTTCAGATTTAAAACAAAAAATAAGATCAATGAATCGAAAAATTTTATTTATAAATTAATTTTGGAGAGGGGCACCAAAAATTCACACTTGCGACTGATGAACAAAATACTAGTTATGGCCCTGCCTAACGATTCGATAGATATCGTAATTAAGAATGTTTTTAAACCGCTTTCCTTTCATTTCACCCTTTTAAATTTTGAATTTTTTAGAAAATTTATAAGTAACTACTATGCCAAATTTCAAGTTTCTAGATTCTTCAGTATCGCAAGAATCGCAATTTAATACGTTTTTCACTCTTGCCACCCCTCCCTCCCCCCCGTGTAGTACCCCACCAACATAAAATATAGCATATGCTGGAGGAGGAACTGTCACCATCACTTTTGAAATCGGTTCGGTAGTACCAGAGATTATCCCCTACAAACAAATAAACAAACGTTACTTCTTTATAATATTAATTATATAGATTCACACAACATTTCAGCAAGTTTCAGATCAACTTAAAAAAAAAACGCGTAACACATTTGTAAACGTATTGTCAGAAGTTCCTATCCATCATAGATAGTAATTTGAATTTATTTGGGCACCCTGTATATATATTCTATAAATTAGATACACACTGCATAATATACCAAAAATAAGTTAAGCTTGAAAACGCATAATAGGGCAGCTGCAATTGACGTCATGCTGGAAGGTCACACACTACAAATAGTCAGTTCTGATTGGTGGAACTACCCTGACCTCGATTGCAACTCGCCTTCCTACATTTCTCTATCATAAAAGAAAATGCAATGAAATTCTTTTGTGCACTCCGTAAAAAAGTATATATTAAATATTACATATATTTTTATGTTTACGGAAGATGTTATCGCTCAACTTTAATAACACATGCCAATTTCATAAGGCACTCATCAAACAACTGTCTTCGGACAGTAATGCAATTATGCAATATAGTCCATGGCGTGTCCCTGTTTAAATGAATTATAAATGCTACTCATACTATTTTGTGTAGAAAAAAGTTGAAATGCATATAATTAATACACTTCACTTTCAAGCGGGAACATACTACAATGAATCTTAATACCACGTTTCATTTTTATGCCACTCTATGCATTTTTACCAAAGTTAAAGCACTGCCCATAGACGATAATACATTCGAATTATTTAGTTCAGAACCGTATTAAATTATCTATATATTTTTATCCATACCACATATTGTACTAAAATTTCATTTAGCTAAAAAACGCATAACAAAACTCTTTTCAAGCAGATAACAACCATTGTCAGCAATGTATCCACATATTTTACTACAACCATGTTTTTTTTGGTTTTTTTTTTTCGAACAAGATACTTTACTAAAATTTAGTTCACATAAAAATCGGGAAACAGATTAAAAAGTACTCTCATCAACTACCTTCTTATACGTCAGCGCCTTCGAACATTTTTTTTTCTAGCCCTGTATATACATACAATGTATAAACATTCCTTGATATACGAAAATTTAGTTAAGCATGAAAATGAATGACGCAATAGAAAGCGCCCTTTCAGTAGTTATCATTCGAAATTCGTAGACGAAAGTATATTTGAGTTATTTTGTGCAGCCCTGTAAAACAAAATTAAATCTAACACATGCATTGTTTCATTTTTAAAATATTATAGGAACCGCATATATCAGAATCTCAATTATCAAAGAAATAGTATAGTATCGGGGACACGCACATCAAACAATTGCAGTTATGCTATTTATATTTTTACTTTTCCCTGTAGATGAATAATAAATGTCTAGCACACTATCTTTTCATAAAAACTTATAATAATGTATATCAACAATTTATATAATTTTCGCAATGTTGAAAGCAGGGCATCTCATGTCAATTAAAATGTAGTACTTCTAACAATTATCGCACATCGAAAGCGATGGATCCGATGGCTTTTGTGAAGTCCTGTACATGGACAACAAATACTACTCAAACCATTTTTGATTGGGGCCGTGTTAAAGTGAACTTGAAGATCATATATTGATTTCATATCCAATAAGTTGGAAATTGTACGTCAAACGTGACAAATGAGGTGCGTTCGTACTACAGCTAGTTATATAAATATTCAGATCTTTATGATTTTTAATTCTGTGAAATGAATTATATCGTCTGCAGATTAATTTCTGTCATAAAATAAGTATCTCGGTCGCTTGACGATTAAACTTCGGAAGCTCCTGTAACAAGAAAGCACCGATTTTTTTTTTTTAATTCAAATTTCCTAATAAATATTTTTATTAATATCTCCTAAAGTTTTGATTCGATTTTTATAAAATTTGAAATGTCTCGACAAAATTCTGCAAAGATAATATATCTTAAATTTCAAACCATTCGGTTGTGTAATTTTTGCGTTGTTATATGCGGACGGACGGACAGACAGACGAACGGACGGACAGACAGACGTACGAACCAAGCGACGCCAATATGTGCTACGTATTTATATAATTACGAACGCACCTAAAAATAGGATTTTTCCCTTTTTAATTATATTAACCGTCAATAGATGGCGGGATCATCCAATTAATTTTTAGCTTGTTGTCAGTCCAAATCTAGCCTGCATTTAGCTTGAAAAAACGGTCACACTGGTTGTGATGTTCTAAAGTTGATTATTTCATACTATATAGTAACCTGCACTGCACATCGCTGTGATGACAAATCTTTATATTTAAGCTCGACAGTATCTTTTAAGATACATAACAATACAAGGGTTACTAAACATACTAAATACTAAATACTAATAATAAATAATACTAAAACATAAGGGTTACTTTAATTATTATAACTCTAACCATACTTAGCGCCGTTGTATCTGAACTGGCCCGGATAATACGTTATTGGTATGATGGTTGGCGATTAATAACCATATTTGGCGATCTATCTTCCTGGCATGGATAATACATTTTATTTCAAGTAGTTTCGGAATAGTAGGTGTGTTTGGTGTCTAATGTTTGATGGATGCTAATTTTAGATATTAATTTTCAACACAGATATCAGACTTAATAAAAGCTAACTATAAACTTCGCAAATATTACATTTTACTGATAAACTTATTTTATTGTTTCTGTTTGGTGAAGGTTTTCATTTCACTTGAAACCACTGCATAAGAATCAATCATCTCTTCTTTACCTCAAGTCTTGTCCCTCATCAAAAATTTTAAGAAATCTACTTTAAATGTATTAAATGCAGATTTTATTTATTCGAATAAAAGCTAGATCATTAATCTATACTTTAGGGGTGCAAAATTTCGAAATAATATAACTTTCAGTTTTCAAGGTAACGTCAGTGACAAAACGAAAATTACAGAATGCGGTAAGTAGGAGATAAATATAGAACTTAACGAAGCGAAAAATGGTTTAGGAAACAAAAATTGCGCTGCTGGTTAGCGTACTTAAAAATTCAGCTATTATTCTAGTAAACATGCCAAATAAAATTTTTAATTAATTTTTCACATATTTAAAAAAAAAGAAAAAAAAAGTCCAAAGAAGCAGTTGATTGATCAATAAATACCTGAATGTGTGATAAAAAAGCTGGACACAAAATTTAAACAGTTACTTTAAATTGAAACATCATTTTTTAATTATCTGTAATTAAAGATTTTTTAATTAAAAAAATAGAGATAAATATATATTACCTTTATATAACTTTGAAACACGATCTTCTGTTACGTATTTGAAACACCTATAGATCATATTTTCTTTTCTTAAGGTAAAATTTCAAGAATCTAAAAACGATTTATTGCCACAAAAAATTATAAATGTAAAAAGTAATTAAAACTTATTTATATTTTATTTCATTTTAAATCTCCGATCGAAAAATAATCTTTCTCGTATTATTTTTCTGTTGAATATTTTGTGTCCACGCAAAACGATTTTGCGGAAGTGACGTCACATTCAGAAAATCGGTAATTTTCATTCATAAATCAAAAATTCTCCTCTAGAAATGTCAGGATCGGGGTATACGTAATAGTAACCTACGCTACATTAATATGTACACTACGGTCAAGATTTTTGCTTTTGTTTAATTCCATATTCATTGATTCAGTGAAGCTTCTGGGTATTAATCTCGATCACAGAGTTCAGAATGATATGTTTGCGTTTGGCGTGAAGCTGAAAATGCAGCCCTACAGTCGGCCCAAACAACCGGCGTTTTGCTTTGAAAACCTCTCCCCCGTCCAATTAATTCAGTCCTTGTTCCACATGCAGCTTCTCTCCGACAAATGAAGGCAGCCATTGGGCCTAATGATTTGAGCGATAACCGGCTTCATATTGCAAGCCGTTTTTATGGTTTGTGTGGCCTCTCTATTTATTCTCTGAATTCTATGAATCTCGATGAACAATATTTTCGCGACGTATGTGAATGTGTATGTACAACGGAAACTATAACGCTACATTTGATTCAAGCGAAGAGTTGCATAGCTACTTTGAATAAGATGACAACGGACTTTACTCACGTTGCGTCCGCTGCGTCTATATATAGAACTCAACACCAATAGTTGTGAAAAATATTTTAATACTGCTTCGCCGTCGCCCAATAAACAGTCATTTTGGGAGGGTATATGCAGGGTGGTCAAATTAAAACTGGCCAGGAAAATTTTTATAAGACTGCCTTGGAATTAACCCTTCTTAATGAACAAGAGAACTCCCCATACAGAATATACTGGAAACGGTGACGTCGATCCAACAACCAGTTGCTATCACATGTCTGCACATGCTCATCTCCAGCATGTTCTTTCACGAGTTTTTTACAGCACAGGCAGTGCAATCTCCTGGACACCTCGATCGCCTAATCTCTCTCCCTGTGATTTTTACCTTTTAGGCAAATTGAAGGGTCAAGTCTTCTCAGATAATCCTCACACACTGAAAGAGCTACAGCAGAACATCGAAAACGCTATCGCTTCTATCCCTCAGACAGAGCTGCTATGCATGTCTCACAGTTTGATAAAACTAACACAGCGCTATATCGACTTCGGCGGTGGCCATTTTCAGCATTTTCTGTGATGTGCCTGTTCGTTAATAAGGTCAATTCCGCATAAGTCTTATAAATATTTTCCGGGCCAGTTTTATTTTGCTCACCCTGTATATATACCCTAAGAGGAGTGGCTGTTTCCACTCGTGGGTAAAGTTCATTCCAAAGCTTTCGTTACTTGCATGTTGTATTGGAACGCGATTCACCCATTCTGTAATAAAAACTATAGATTTGCAAAGTATCCCCACTACTTATTGGATAGATTCCTCTACACCTCTAACTTGAGTAAAAAGAGATAAACACTGGGTAGTATTTGTTAACAACTGAGTAAAAGAAATTCGTACTCTTTTTCAGTACAGAATCATGGATATATGTACCTGAGTAGTAGACTAATGGGTCTCCGGCTCCAGCAGGATCAATGATTGTGGTGGAGGTGGTGATTCTGGCAGTGGAAGCGGAAGTGATCCTGGCAGTGGAAGCGGAAGTGATGGAAGATAAGAGAGGAAGTGTGTGGAAGATAAGACAGGAAGTGAACCGGAAGTGTTGAAAGATAAGAGAGGAAGTGAAGTAGGGGAGGGCTTAATTTTTTTTGAACCGATAAGGGAGAGAGGGGAGGGCTTATTTTTAGGGGGCTTAATTTTTTTTGTGAAAAATAAAGGGTTTTAATCAGATTCTTTCTTGTCAGGGAATTTTTTTTTTTTTTTTTTTTTTTTTTTTTTTAATTGGGGGCCCACCATAACCAACCGCTATGAAAACAATTCATAACGCCACAATTTTTTTTTTACCTATTCTTTTACACCAGTCATCTGCGTGAGACCTGTAACGAAATAAAAGGGTTTAATTATTATTATGCTTCAGCAAAGTCGAGTGGAGTTGAGGGGTAGGAAGCCTGCTTTAAAAATAACAGAATGTCAACAGTGCTAGTAGAGTTGAGGGGTAGGAAGCCTGCTATAATTCTTTAAAGCAACAGAATGTACAACTTTCCCCCCCCCCCCTTTAAACATTCACTTAAATGTGAATGAGATTAAAATAGATGTTAGGGCTAAATTTTTAGTAACAGAATGTCATCAGTGCTAGTGGAGTTGAGTGGTAGGAACCCTGCTATAAAAAATAATGCCTGTAAAAGAAATATATATCTGCTACCTTTCGCACTCGGCGACCTAACTGTTTAGAGTTTAACATGAAATTTACTTATAATTCACCTGTAAAAGAATTTTTTTCCCTTCTTTAAACATTAACTTAAATATGAATGAGATTAAAATAGATGTGAAGACTAAATTTTTAGAGAGTTAAAATGAAAATCCACTGAGGGTTGTGTTAAATAAAAGGAGATGATCGACTTTGACAGCATTTTTCTAAAAGTTTATTTATCGAAAAAGGAATCATACGTTTCGTGTTCGTCGACCTAACTGTTCGGAATTTTCTTCGAACCCATTATTTTTGACTTTATAAAAGTTTCATGTAAAAAATTATTCGTTAAGTTTTAACTGAAATGAGATTGAAATAGATGTAATGGCTAAATTTTTAAAGATTTAAAATGAAAATTGTTGATAGCCATGTAAATGAAAGTAATGCGATTACTTTGCTTTATAAAAATCTAACACGAAAAAAGCTGGTAGACGTTTACCTTTCGCACTCGTCAACCTAACCGTTCGGAATTTTGTTTAAACTTCTCTCGAGTTCGTCGACCTAACCATTCAGAGTTTTCGTCGAAAACCGGTTATATATTAACTTACAATAGTTAACTTTTTTAAGGGAAGTTTAAATAACATACTTCCCAAAGTGTCTTAGAAAAATTTCAGAATTTATACACACATAATAACCTCACCTATAGGTGCAAGGTTCTGATTTTAAAGCTACTAGACGTTGAAATTTAAACTTATTGCGCTTGTCGACCTAACTGTTCGGAATTTTTTTTTCGAACTTTGTGTCAATACGAGTTAGGATCCCTTAGAAAGACCTACATAGAGACATACTTATCCCTAACGTAGATAATCATCCCTATATTTAACTAACCAGTTACAACACACAAGACATAATCGTTACATTCAGTTAATAAGTGATTTGACATGTAAAATATTAGATATAAAAACATACACTATGATATATACAACACACAAAAAAAATTTTAAAGATTTTTTTCCCTACAATTTTTAACAAGAATTTAGCAATAATTTAACTTGAGAGCAGGTATTTTTTTTTTAGAGTTATACGATTATAATAAATTTTCATTAGATTTGACATTATACAACTAACATTTAAAAAAAGAGAAAGACATCTAGTTTTTATAACGTCACTTATTAGAATTATTAACCTGTTTTAGTTAAAAGTATGACACTTAAGTGATTTCAATTGAAAAATCAATACAACATTTTAAAAGCACAGTCAATAGATTTTCACTTTTAAAAATAACTAACAGAATTTTTTAAAGCAGTAAGGTAGATGACACTAACTTTAAATTAACTTTTTATAGGTCACTTTAAATAAAATACATATTTTTTATTATTATTAAAGAAAAATATAAACTACTCACACATTATTATGCTGCATTTTAACATAACTGAAATACTACAACCTTTCTGCTGACATGTGGTCATGGAGGAAATCTTTTCATATAGAAGGCAAAATAAGATAATGAATTGATAATCATGATTCGTTATGCATATGTTTAAACAGGAAATTATTTAAGACGTGTGATTAAGACCATTTTACATGGTATTACAGAATAAATCTTTTCACAGGATGCAAGATAAGATAATATCACGTAATGATTTAATAAACACGATTCGTTATGCATATTTTAAAACAGGAAATACATCCGTCAGATAACATTACTTTGTTTATATGAAGTGACCAAATACAAATTTTGCTGATAAGATTAATTTAATTTCGAAAATATTATTGTCAGAACATTCAAATTTTACACAATATTTTTAAAAATTTAAATAAGGGAAATCAGAAAATTGTACACGATATTTTAAAAAATAAATAAATAAGGGAAGTTACAAAATGTTGTACACTCTTTTATTTAGAAAAAGAGAGCGGGTATTTTGTTTTGAGTTATACGATTAAAATAAATTTTCATTATATTTGATTTTACACAACCAACATTTTCAAAAAAGAGAATGGAATCTAGTTTTTATAAATTAACGTACTTCAATTTTTCAAATACTTAACACCTCCTCTTTTGCTAGACTTTATACACATAAGACATAAAAGTTGTTTTCGAATACATCATTTAGAAATTAAGCGACTTGATAAGTAAAACATTATTTAATAAAAGCAATAGATACGAAAGTAATAAAGATTTTTACTTACAAATGTACGAACTTCTGATAGGTAAGACTTTCTTAATCACTGTGCAAGAATTAAGTGGTGATTAAACTTATAACATTATATGATGAAATAATCACGTGACGTATTTTTAAACCAATAAAATGTCAGTATTTTTAAACTAATACAAAGTTAGTATTTTTACACGAGCGCCCTCTATCATTATATAAATTTCAATGAAACGAGTTCATAACATTCTACTGCGACCTGATATCGTTGTAATAGGTTGTATTTTTCGTTAAGTTAGTTTTCATTTAAATTATTATGGAACGAGTTATGTTGGTGATGTAACCAACTTGGAGTGTCAGCACTCATCACCAGAGTTAAATAATCAAGAGATGGATTCTACACTTTTATCTAAACAAGGACCCGTTTCGAATTGTGAAGTGAAACCCATCTCATCAGGACTAAAGAAACAGAAGTTACCTCATGTGTGTAAGATGTGTAACAAGGCATTTCCTCGAAAAGTTAACTTAGTGTTTCATATGAAATGTCATTTAAAGGAAAAGTCTTTTCGTTGTGAGGTGTGTGCTGAAGTTTTTTCGCGAAAGAGTGATTTACGTATACATCAAAAGATTCACAAATCACCCAAACAATACAAGTGTGGGGATTGCAACGAACTGTTTTCAAGAATGTATGATTTATTAATTCACAAGAAGACCCATAAGACTCATAAACAACATTCATGTATAAAGTGTAGCGAAATGTTTGATTGTGAATCAGATTTAGTACAACATTGTGATACTTTTCATAAAGTTGTGAAATCACCCTATTCAAAAGATTTGTTATTTGAAAAAGTGAAGCATTTTAAAAGACAAAATGATGTGCGAAATATTTTTACTAAAACTATCATTGTATCCAATGAGATGAATCAAAAAGACTTTCATTCATTTTTTAACAGTATTCGAACGGATGTTTTAAACGAATTAAATTATCAATTGCAAATGAAAAAGTCAATAAAATGGTATGCAGCCGTTAAAGTGGATGTCTGTCGTGAATCACAGGATGGTAACTTAGAGAGAGCAACCCCCTTTTTCCTTTCCAAAAGTGAACTGGAATTAACAGACCAAAACATACAAGTGCATGTTGAGAATGCCTTTCTAAAGTTGTACAACGGCTTTGAAGATTTTACAGAACGTGTGTTTAATTGGACATTACAAAAAATTTTAAAATTAGAATTGATTACAGCTCAATATGACAGTCTTATTTGATTTGTATTATTTTAGATGAATAATAAATAGTTTGATTGCGAAAAAAGTGTTTTCTTTAACCTACACTGTTAAAACTGATGTTGTGTATTTTGAATGACTTAGACAAAATGTTAATTTAAAAAAAAGATTTTAACATGAGATAAGAGAGTTATAATTAAAACTGGACTTACCTAAAATTTTTTCAAGATAGTCTCGATATTCTTTCCATTACAACTGTTTTAAGGAAATAGAATTCAATTTTATTGCGAATAACACTTTGTTGTTAACATCACGTGGTTTGTCTTATCATAACTATGAGATCACTTCCGATTAACATGATAATGAAGAGTATAAAAATGACTAATGCAAACCGATTTTCCTGCCTAAACTTGTTATCAGCTTGCATGAGTGACTCATCTTTACTTGACCTATATCACAACCATCTTGTGATATTTCAAAACTTTGAAAATTTATCACATTTTAAGAATAAAACTTAAACATTTAAAAACTTTAAAAATTTGAGTTAGCGAAATTTGTTAGATGGACACATTTTAAAAACTTTAAACTTTCGAGTTAGCGAAATTTGTTGGATTGACACATTTTAAAAATGAAACTTAAACATTGGACTTTGTGAAATTTGTTAGACTGACACATTTTTTTTTAAAAAAAAGGCTGTTAAACATTTGAAATTGAAAAATCAACATGTCATTTTCAAAGCAGTGAATAGATGTATACCTTTAAAAATTCGACTTAGTGGAATTTAATAGTGAAATTTATTAACCTAACACACATGCTAAAAATAAAACTTTATAAATTTTTTCCATTTTTAAAATAAAACTTATTTAAAAAATAAATAAGCAACTATTAAACATTTTGAATGTCTTAGACAAAGTGTGAATAAATTTATTGAAATTATATAAAACATGAAAAATTTCATTACTTTTAAAGGAAATTTTATTTTTGGTGAAATAAACTCGAGGTATTTATCATATGTTACTTAAATTACATGAGAATTATTGAAAATGTGTTACTTTTAATCACTCACAAGATAAGACATGATGTTACAACATACACATAGGAATGACATAGGAATTATAGATAGGTTTTTCTCCCACACATGACGTCACTGATAACATATTTACTGATCAAGTCATAAAATTATAGTTTAGGGTAGGTTTTTCTACACGAAGTTGAGTTGAGATTTAAGATATTTGAGAAATAAAAACTACAACTTTGACTACTTTTTGAAATTTCCCCCTACATAAGAAAAAGAACATAGAAAAATAAAATGAAAAGTCGTATTTGAATGGAATTGAAGTATTATCCTTTCGGTTAACAGATGAATGCGTTGCCAATTACACCACAAAGGTACTGTTTGAATATATTGTGTTTCTTTTTTAAGGTTAAATTGATTTAATATTCAAGTTATTTCTTAATGTTACACTTAAAAACAATAAATTTAATTAGCATTCAAAAAGCAAACGATCACATTATTGTGTAAAACAATCAAATGTTTTAAAAGTCACGAGTTAAAATTTGAAATGACTTAGAGTTTAATTAGAATTTAGATGTGAACCTTTTAAAATGAAATAATAGCTTTTTTTGTATCGCCCTCTATTGGTGGGTAATAGAATTAAGAGATAATTAAAAGTTTTAACTTGAATTCGAACCCACAGCCAAAATTATTTTTCGGTTTTATAATTTAGGGTAGGTTTAACTGAGCAAGCCATGATATAACAGTATTTATAGACGATTTAAGATATTCGATAAAGGAAATCATCTAAATTTCTAATTTAATTGAAGGTTTTACTGCTTAAAGTACTACAAAATGAGTACAACACGATGCATAGTTTTTTAATTAATTATATTTTTCGAAAGGTTAAATTGAATTATTGATAAACTTAGGATTTATGTTTAAAGTGAATAAATTTGATATGTTAGGTTCACTTAATAACAGAGGGTTGAATAAGTTATTTTTAATAAAAATAAAGTTTACTAAAAGTTTTTAAAGTTAAAAAAAATGTAAGTTACGTTAAAAAAGTTAACAAAAATATAGTTTTAAGAAATTTAAAGTTTACAAAAAGTTTGAAAATCTCTATGTTAATCAAAATTAACTTTTTAATTTTAACTATTGAGAAACTATAATCTGTTTATCCTTGTAACCAACTGGTGCATATCAACTATCTGCACATGTGCAGTAAAAACATACACTTTTAAACTAACTTGAGTTCGATTTTAAATTATTTGCTAATTTTTATACAGCTCGATTACCTTTCAGAAATAAAACAGAATGAAATACTTACCAAAAAACACGTCAACGTCTTATACTTGCTTTCACTTAACTAATCTTTCTACATTAGCTTTGCTAGGGGGCGCTGCAATCGCCGCTAGAGGCGCTACTAGTTTCCGGTTTGTGACGTAGTTTCCGGTTTGCGATAAGAACAAGGTTAAAATAAAACCCACGTGCATTCATTTGGTGTTGTTTACCTGTACCTTGTTATAAGCCGTTTGCCTTCTCTTGCTCACTTATCACTCGCTTGTCCAGACTTGTTTCTGTGCTGCACGCCTGTTTTGCTAACTCATCTCTTGCTTTAACTGTTTGGACTTGCCTGATGTGAACTATCTCAGGTCTTTTGTCATAGCTTGAATGTACTTTATGTCGATCACTTTAATATAAAAGTTATGTCCCAACTTACTTAAACTTTAATAAAAATATTTTTTATTTATAAATTACATGAAATTCTTATTTTTCTAACACATTTACTAAGTCACTTTCGTTCAAAAATATGGTAAAACCCGATTTTAAATCGAAGTTTAGGATAAATTCCCCAAATTTTGTAACATTTTAGCACTAATAAGAAAAATTGTAAACACCCTATACATACAAGTTTTATAAAAATAATATTAAATTCCCCAAATTTTGTAACATTTTAGCACTAATAATAAATATTGTAAACGCCCTGTACATACAAGTTTTGTAAAAATAATATTACTTATAGCTAACTCATTTAGTCCCATGATAAGAACCTTCAATATCGCTAAAATCAGTGTTAAAAAAAAATGCAACCATAGGTTTAACCGTCTAATTACATGTCTTTACATATTATTTTAAAATGTAAAGCATTATAGCTGAACGAATGATATAAGAAAAAGTTAGAATAGATCACATATTTTTGTTATTAAAAAAAACTAATTTATAAATTTAAATTAAAAATATTTTTAAATAAGAATATTTAAGAATTTTTAAGTTTAAAAAGTTTGTTTGCATATAAGTTTTTTTTAATAACAAAAATATGTGATCTATTCTAACTTTTTCTTATATCATTCGTTCAGCTATAATGCTTTACATTTTAAAATAATATGTAAAGACATGTAATTAGACGGTTAAACCTATGGTTGCATTTTTGTTTAACACTGATTTTAGCGATATTGAAGGTTCTTATCATGGGACTAAACGAGTTAGCTATAAGTAATATTATTTTTACAAAACTTGTATGTACAGGGCGTTTACAATATTTATTATTAGTGCTAAAATGTTACAAAATTTGGGGAATTTAATATTATTTTTATAAAACTTGTATGTATAGGGTGTTTACAATTTTTCTTATTAGTGCTAAAATGATACAAAATTTGGGGAATTTATCCTAAACTTCGATTTAAAATCGGGTTTTACCATATTTTTGAACGAAAGTGACTTAGTAAATGTGTTAGAAAAATAAGAATTTCATGTAATTTATAAATAAAAAATATTTTTATTAAAGTTTAAGTAAGTTGGGACATAACTTTTATATTAAAGTGATCGACATAAAGTACATTCAAGCTATGACAAAAGACCTGAGATAGTTCACATCAGGCAAGTCCAAACAGTTAAAGCAAGAGATGAGTCAGCAAAACAGGCGTGCAGCACAGAAACAAGTCTGGACAAGCGAGTGATAAGTGAGCAAGAGAAGGCAAACGGCTTATAACAAGGTACAGGTAAACAACACCAAATGAATGCACGTGGGTTTTATTTTAACCTTGTTCTTATCGCAAACCGGAAACTACGTCACAAACCGGAAACTAGTAGCGCCTCTAGCGGCGATTGCAGCGCCCCCTAGCAAAGCTAATGTAGAAAGATTAGTTAAGTGAAAGCAAGTATAAGACGTTGACGTGTTTTTTGGTAAGTATTTCATTCTGTTTTGTTTCTGAAAGGTAATCGAGCTGTATAAAAATTAGCAAATAATTTAAAATCGAACTCAAGTTAGTTTAAAAGTGTATGTTTTTACTGCACATGTGCAGATAGTCGATATGCACCAGTTGGTTACAAGGATAAACAGATTATAGTTTCTCAATAGTTAAAATTAAAAAGTTAATTTTGATTAACATAGAGATTTTCAAACTTTTTGTAAACTTTAAATTTCTTAAAACTATATTTTTGTTAACTTTTTTAACGTAACTTACATTTTTTTTAACTTTAAAAACTTTTAGTAAACTTTATTTTTATTAAAAATAACTTATTCAACCCTCTGTTATTAAGTGAACCTAACATATCAAATTTATTCACTTTAAACATAAATCCTAAGTTTATCAATAATTCAATTTAACCTTTCGAAAAATATAATTAATTAAAAAACTATGCATCGTGTTGTACTCATTTTGTAGTACTTTAAGCAGTAAACCCTTCAATTAAATTAGAAATTTAGATGATTTCCTTTATCGAATATCTTAAATCGTCTATAAATACTGTTATATCATGGCTTGCTCAGTTAAACCTACCCTAAATTATAAAACCGAAAAATAATTTTGGTTGTGGGTTCGAATTCAAGTTAAAACTTTTAATTATCTCTTAATTCTATTACCCACCAATAGAGGGCGATACAAAAAAAACTATTATTTCATTTTAAAAGGTTCACATCTAAATTCTAATTAAACTCTAAGTCATTTCAAATTTTAACTCGTGACTTTTAAAACATTTGATTGTTTTACACAATAATGTGATCGTTTGCTTTTTGAATGCTAATTAAATTTATTGTTTTTAAGTGTAACATTAAGAAATAACTTGAATATTAAATCAATTTAACCTTAAAAAAGAAACACAATATATTCAAACAGTACCTTTGTGGTGTAATTGGCAACGCATTCATCTGTTAACCGAAAGGATAATACTTCAATTCCATTCAAATACGACTTTTCATTTTATTTTTCTATGTTCTTTTTCTTATGTAGGGGGAAATTTCAAAAAGTAGTCAAAGTTGTAGTTTTTATTTCTCAAATATCTTAAATCTCAACTCAACTTCGTGTAGAAAAACCTACCCTAAACTATAATTTTATGACTTGATCAGTAAATATGTTATCAGTGACGTCATGTGTGGGAGAAAAACCTATCTATAATTCCTATGTCATTCCTATGTGTATGTTGTAACATCATGTCTTATCTTGTGAGTGATTAAAAGTAACACATTTTCAATAATTCTCATGTAATTTAAGTAACATATGATAAATACCTCGAGTTTATTTCACCAAAAATAAAATTTCCTTTAAAAGTAATGAAATTTTTCATGTTTTATATAATTTCAATAAATTTATTCACACTTTGTCTAAGACATTCAAAATGTTTAATAGTTGCTTATTTATTTTTTAAATAAGTTTTATTTTAAAAATGGAAAAAATTTATAAAGTTTTATTTTTAGCATGTGTGTTAGGTTAATAAATTTCACTATTAAATTCCACTAAGTCGAATTTTTAAAGGTATACATCTATTCACTGCTTTGAAAATGACATGTTGATTTTTCAATTTCAAATGTTTAACAGCCTTTTTTTTAAAAAAAAATGTGTCAGTCTAACAAATTTCACAAAGTCCAATGTTTAAGTTTCATTTTTAAAATGTGTCAATCCAACAAATTTCGCTAACTCGAAAGTTTAAAGTTTTTAAAATGTGTCCATCTAACAAATTTCGCTAACTCAAATTTTTAAAGTTTTTAAATGTTTAAGTTTTATTCTTAAAATGTGATAAATTTTCAAAGTTTTGAAATATCACAAGATGGTTGTGATATAGGTCAAGTAAAGATGAGTCACTCATGCAAGCTGATAACAAGTTTAGGCAGGAAAATCGGTTTGCATTAGTCATTTTTATACTCTTCATTATCATGTTAATCGGAAGTGATCTCATAGTTATGATAAGACAAACCACGTGATGTTAACAACAAAGTGTTATTCGCAATAAAATTGAATTCTATTTCCTTAAAACAGTTGTAATGGAAAGAATATCGAGACTATCTTGAAAAAATTTTAGGTAAGTCCAGTTTTAATTATAACTCTCTTATCTCATGTTAAAATCTTTTTTTTAAATTAACATTTTGTCTAAGTCATTCAAAATACACAACATCAGTTTTAACAGTGTAGGTTAAAGAAAACACTTTTTTCGCAATCAAACTATTTATTATTCATCTAAAATAATACAAATCAAATAAGACTGTCATATTGAGCTGTAATCAATTCTAATTTTAAAATTTTTTGTAATGTCCAATTAAACACACGTTCTGTAAAATCTTCAAATCCGTTGTACAACTTTAGAAAGGCATTCTCAACATGCACTTGTATGTTTTGGTCTGTTAATTCCAGTTCACTTTTGGAAAGGAAAAAGGGGGTTGCTCTCTCTAAGTTACCATCCTGTGATTCACGACAGACATCCACTTTAACGGCTGCATACCATTTTATTGACTTTTTCATTTGCAATTGATAATTTAATTCGTTTAAAACATCCGTTCGAATACTGTTAAAAAATGAATGAAAGTCTTTTTGATTCATCTCATTGGATACAATGATAGTTTTAGTAAAAATATTTCGCACATCATTTTGTCTTTTAAAATGCTTCACTTTTTCAAATAACAAATCTTTTGAATAGGGTGATTTCACAACTTTATGAAAAGTATCACAATGTTGTACTAAATCTGATTCACAATCAAACATTTCGCTACACTTTATACATGAATGTTGTTTATGAGTCTTATGGGTCTTCTTGTGAATTAATAAATCATACATTCTTGAAAACAGTTCGTTGCAATCCCCACACTTGTATTGTTTGGGTGATTTGTGAATCTTTTGATGTATACGTAAATCACTCTTTCGCGAAAAAACTTCAGCACACACCTCACAACGAAAAGACTTTTCCTTTAAATGACATTTCATATGAAACACTAAGTTAACTTTTCGAGGAAATGCCTTGTTACACATCTTACACACATGAGGTAACTTCTGTTTCTTTAGTCCTGATGAGATGGGTTTCACTTCACAATTCGAAACGGGTCCTTGTTTAGATAAAAGTGTAGAATCCATCTCTTGATTATTTAACTCTGGTGATGAGTGCTGACACTCCAAGTTGGTTACATCACCAACATAACTCGTTCCATAATAATTTAAATGAAAACTAACTTAACGAAAAATACAACCTATTACAACGATATCAGGTCGCAGTAGAATGTTATGAACTCGTTTCATTGAAATTTATATAATGATAGAGGGCGCTCGTGTAAAAATACTAACTTTGTATTAGTTTAAAAATACTGACATTTTATTGGTTTAAAAATACGTCACGTGATTATTTCATCATATAATGTTATAAGTTTAATCACCACTTAATTCTTGCACAGTGATTAAGAAAGTCTTACCTATCAGAAGTTCGTACATTTGTAAGTAAAAATCTTTATTACTTTCGTATCTATTGCTTTTATTAAATAATGTTTTACTTATCAAGTCGCTTAATTTCTAAATGATGTATTCGAAAACAACTTTTATGTCTTATGTGTATAAAGTCTAGCAAAAGAGGAGGTGTTAAGTATTTGAAAAATTGAAGTACGTTAATTTATAAAAACTAGATTCCATTCTCTTTTTTGAAAATGTTGGTTGTGTAAAATCAAATATAATGAAAATTTATTTTAATCGTATAACTCAAAACAAAATACCCGCTCTCTTTTTCTAAATAAAAGAGTGTACAACATTTTGTAACTTCCCTTATTTATTTATTTTTTAAAATATCGTGTACAATTTTCTGATTTCCCTTATTTAAATTTTTAAAAATATTGTGTAAAATTTGAATGTTCTGACAATAATATTTTCGAAATTAAATTAATCTTATCAGCAAAATTTGTATTTGGTCACTTCATATAAACAAAGTAATGTTATCTGACGGATGTATTTCCTGTTTTAAAATATGCATAACGAATCGTGTTTATTAAATCATTACGTGATATTATCTTATCTTGCATCCTGTGAAAAGATTTATTCTGTAATACCATGTAAAATGGTCTTAATCACACGTCTTAAATAATTTCCTGTTTAAACATATGCATAACGAATCATGATTATCAATTCATTATCTTATTTTGCCTTCTATATGAAAAGATTTCCTCCATGACCACATGTCAGCAGAAAGGTTGTAGTATTTCAGTTATGTTAAAATGCAGCATAATAATGTGTGAGTAGTTTATATTTTTCTTTAATAATAATAAAAAATATGTATTTTATTTAAAGTGACCTATAAAAAGTTAATTTAAAGTTAGTGTCATCTACCTTACTGCTTTAAAAAATTCTGTTAGTTATTTTTAAAAGTGAAAATCTATTGACTGTGCTTTTAAAATGTTGTATTGATTTTTCAATTGAAATCACTTAAGTGTCATACTTTTAACTAAAACAGGTTAATAATTCTAATAAGTGACGTTATAAAAACTAGATGTCTTTCTCTTTTTTTAAATGTTAGTTGTATAATGTCAAATCTAATGAAAATTTATTATAATCGTATAACTCTAAAAAAAAAATACCTGCTCTCAAGTTAAATTATTGCTAAATTCTTGTTAAAAATTGTAGGGAAAAAAATCTTTAAAATTTTTTTTGTGTGTTGTATATATCATAGTGTATGTTTTTATATCTAATATTTTACATGTCAAATCACTTATTAACTGAATGTAACGATTATGTCTTGTGTGTTGTAACTGGTTAGTTAAATATAGGGATGATTATCTACGTTAGGGATAAGTATGTCTCTATGTAGGTCTTTCTAAGGGATCCTAACTCGTATTGACACAAAGTTCGAAAAAAAAATTCCGAACAGTTAGGTCGACAAGCGCAATAAGTTTAAATTTCAACGTCTAGTAGCTTTAAAATCAGAACCTTGCACCTATAGGTGAGGTTATTATGTGTGTATAAATTCTGAAATTTTTCTAAGACACTTTGGGAAGTATGTTATTTAAACTTCCCTTAAAAAAGTTAACTATTGTAAGTTAATATATAACCGGTTTTCGACGAAAACTCTGAATGGTTAGGTCGACGAACTCGAGAGAAGTTTAAACAAAATTCCGAACGGTTAGGTTGACGAGTGCGAAAGGTAAACGTCTACCAGCTTTTTTCGTGTTAGATTTTTATAAAGCAAAGTAATCGCATTACTTTCATTTACATGGCTATCAACAATTTTCATTTTAAATCTTTAAAAATTTAGCCATTACATCTATTTCAATCTCATTTCAGTTAAAACTTAACGAATAATTTTTTACATGAAACTTTTATAAAGTCAAAAATAATGGGTTCGAAGAAAATTCCGAACAGTTAGGTCGACGAACACGAAACGTATGATTCCTTTTTCGATAAATAAACTTTTAGAAAAATGCTGTCAAAGTCGATCATCTCCTTTTATTTAACACAACCCTCAGTGGATTTTCATTTTAACTCTCTAAAAATTTAGTCTTCACATCTATTTTAATCTCATTCATATTTAAGTTAATGTTTAAAGAAGGGAAAAAAATTCTTTTACAGGTGAATTATAAGTAAATTTCATGTTAAACTCTAAACAGTTAGGTCGCCGAGTGCGAAAGGTAGCAGATATATATTTCTTTTACAGGCATTATTTTTTATAGCAGGGTTCCTACCACTCAACTCCACTAGCACTGATGACATTCTGTTACTAAAAATTTAGCCCTAACATCTATTTTAATCTCATTCACATTTAAGTGAATGTTTAAAGGGGGGGGGGGAAAGTTGTACATTCTGTTGCTTTAAAGAATTATAGCAGGCTTCCTACCCCTCAACTCTACTAGCACTGTTGACATTCTGTTATTTTTAAAGCAGGCTTCCTACCCCTCAACTCCACTCGACTTTGCTGAAGCATAATAATAATTAAACCCTTTTATTTCGTTACAGGTCTCACGCAGATGACTGGTGTAAAAGAATAGGTAAAAAAAAAATTGTGGCGTTATGAATTGTTTTCATAGCGGTTGGTTATGGTGGGCCCCCAATTAAAAAAAAAAAAAAAAAAAAAAAAAAAAAAATTCCCTGACAAGAAAGAATCTGATTAAAACCCTTTATTTTTCACAAAAAAAATTAAGCCCCCTAAAAATAAGCCCTCCCCTCTCTCCCTTATCGGTTCAAAAAAAATTAAGCCCTCCCCTACTTCACTTCCTCTCTTATCTTTCAACACTTCCGGTTCACTTCCTGTCTTATCTTCCACACACTTCCTCTCTTATCTTCCATCACTTCCGCTTCCACTGCCAGGATCACTTCCGCTTCCACTGCCAGAATCACCACCTCCACCACAATCATTGATCCTGCTGGAGCCGGAGACCCATTAGTCTACTACTTACCTGGGGATCATAATCCTGCAGATTTACCTTCTAGGAGAAGCTCATTTAAAGCTTATTACTTACCCATCATACGTAGTATAGGATAAATCTTGTAATCGTTTTGAAAATCGAAAAAAAAGTTTTCATGCATTTACACGTTTCAGACACTGGAGATTCCGAAAAACATATTTTTAGAAAAAAAAATTTGCCGTCCGTCTGTCTGTGTGTCTGTAAACGCTCTATCTCTCGAACAAATTGAGATAGAGACTTGAAATTTTGTATGTACTTAGTATGTAATAAAGGGAAAAAGCTTATTGAATTTCAGTAACCTCGATTATCCGGAACTATTTTTTTCGGACTCTCGAAATATTCGTTCTGATAAAAGGTATATAAAAATTTTCGAAATTGTTTATTTTAAGGAGTAAATATAAAAGACAATAAAAAAACATAAATTTTGCATAAAGAATTAAGTCGATCGGATAATGAGTTGCCGAGATAATTGTAACCCTATTTTCCACACTCTCCGATTTTTCATTACCCTGTATTACATTCAAATTTCAATTCAAAGATCTATTTTAATTTGAAATGAGACGCTTAATCCGACGCAGTAAACCGTTAGTTAATATGATTATCAATTTTGGAGTTATAAGGATGCTTCTTTTAAGCAATTCAGTAATACAGCATTTAAAATTTAAGACGTCATCAAGCCACTATTTTATTCGAATTGCAATGCAGTTTATAAATAGTTTACACATGTTTTATTTTCATATTTTATATTATGCATATCCATGATAGGTAAGTATTACGGTGGCCCCCAACGAATAGTTTAAAATCCAAGTGGTAGGAGTGGCACTTATGGTTAAGACAAGATGAAAAAGATTGACTCAGATCCGAAGTGCAAATAGATAAAGTAGAAGTTTCAAAAGAAAAACCGGAAAGGTCGTCTTAGTTTATCGTCCACACTTCTTTTTACTGAGGCAGAGGGAAAATGGTATAGTAGAAAGTTTTCAACGCAGGTACTAAGAATGATTGCCTATATTCTTCGCTTTGCTAAAACTTCACTTAAATAAAATAAAAAAGATTACAGAAGAACTACTTATAAGTGAATTAGAAATTGCAGAAAAGAAAGTCGTAAAAATTATTCAACACTTTTTTTAGGGAAAGCAAAGGTCAAACGCAACTCAAATCTCTTTGTACCTGTCTTAATGATGAAGTACTTCTTAGATTTAAAACAAAGATAACACGAAGAATAGATGAAGAAAATTTTTTATGCCCTATGATACTTTTTTCTAAGAATGATGTTGTAGAAAAACTCACTCATGAACGCCATTTGCAAATGTCGCATGCTGGAGTGGTAACAAAATGTGCTCGGTGCAAAATACATGCTGTTAAAGGATTCGAATCAATCCCTACACCACTACTAAAAGATAGAGATACTTTGGAGTATCTGGATTAGACCTAGCAGGACCTCTATACCTCAAGAATGGTGAAAAATTGTGAATTCTATTATTCACATTGCGGTGTTTTGTACGATTCACATTGATCTATTACAAAGTGTATCAATAGATTGTTTTATTTTGGACTTAAGAAGGTTTATCACCTGGGGTAGAGGACTCAGAATAATAAATAGTGATAATGATAGCAATTTTGTCAGTGCTGAAAAACTTATAAAATCTCTCAACTGCGAACAAATTATTCGTGGCGCTTCTATTTACAAAACCATACATGAAACCATCTTTATTAATGCGCCATTTACTGACAAAGCATCCAATTTATAAATAAAAGGATGTCAGTTTGTTTTAGCGATTTTCAAGTGAACCTCTAACGTAGCATCTTATGTGTTTTATAAAAACAAAGACAATCAAATGCTGTTGAAATATCGTACAGAATAAGTTATGTTGCTAAATGCAGTGAAATTCATACAATCGCTGAAAATATGATATATCCCTGCATCAAACATGTTTTTCAATGTATGTTCGGTGGAAATCATGTGATAAAATTTTTTAAATATTTCTTTATCATACAGTTTCTCGGAGAATTGACATGACTGACGACGTTGAATCTACAGTAATTGAAAGAATAAAAAAGTGCCCCTCCTTCACAATATAGGAGGATGAGGGTGCGGATAACTGCAATCTGTTAACTTTGCTTATTAATGCTTTGCTATATTTGAATGATAACGTTCTTGAGAAAATCCGTTATTCTGCTGTCCTATTATAGAAAGATGTACAGGAAAGGATATATTTAATGTCATTCACAGTTACTTCTATGAAAATGAATTTGATGGGCCACTTGCTGTGGTGTTTGCACTGATAGTGAAAAATTTAAGTATGGGTGTGGTATAGGCTTAAGCGGTCTCATCAGTGAGGTTGCACCCCATTAGCTTGGGACCATTGCTGTATACACAGACACACCTTAGCGACCAAACCTCTACCAGACTCGTTGAAGAAAGTACTGCAGGTATCTGTCAAAGTTGTTAATTTACAACAAGCTATAGACTATTCACATCTTTCTCTGAAAAGAGGGACAGCATCCATACTATATTGCTTTTGCACACAGAAGTGTTCACAAGATTATTTGATTTGAGACATGAAGTTCAAGTGTTTTTTTTTTTTCAAGACCATCCTTTAGAACTGAGCTCTAAATTTTATGAAAGTCAATGGCATCAAATGATTGCAATACTTATGTGATATTTCTGCAAAAATAAATAAATTTAATTTAGGATTACAGAACAATTCTTTAACCATTTTTAAGATGTCTGAAAAATCGAATGTATGGTTAAAAAATTTGATTTTTAGAAGTTTTGTATCAAAAAACACCATCGAGGAGTTTTAGAGACACTTTACACAGGGATCGTACGCCTCCTGGAATTTTGCGACCACGATATTCTTCGGTACTAGTATTTTATTACAGAAAATCTCTCCTTAAAAGAAGGCGAAGTTATGCGAGTTTAACCTAGATTTCTTTTTCTATAAAGAAAATACTGGTGAAAATTCCTGGATAATTCCCTGATCCGTACGAACCCTGTTTACAGTTCCTTATCTGACAACGAGCTAAAATTATTCCAAGAAATAAAATGTACTGTAATGGAACTTAAAAGGACTTAAAATGTCGTTCAGACAGTATTTTTCTAAGCGAAGTAATAAACAAATTTAACGATTTGTTCTTTCAATATAAGACGAAAATGTATCAGTTTCTGAAAAAGAAAATTTGATCGAACTTTCTACTTATTCTTCTTTACAATCTCATTTTAAAAAAAATATATGTCATTGACTTTTGAATAGAAGTAAAATATAACGGGCTGCTAGGGCAAAAATTCATATAAGCCTAGAAGCCACAACTACTTAAAGCAGAGTTTTCAAAGATTAATGTCTACACACATGCAGAAAGAAGTCAAAATAGAACTTTAAACAAACTTTATTAAAAACAATTAAAAACATTATTGAAGAAATTTAATATAATAAATTAAGGCCATAACTTTGGCCAACAACTTAAATCGCTCATTAAATGAGCCTTTACTTATTTCAAACACATGTAACAAAACGAGCCAATCAAACATGAAGTCGCTCCAATAAATACTCTCTTGTCAATTCAAGATCAACTCTGTAACAGTGAAACATGCAGTTATACAAACCAAACAATCGGGAACTAGTGTACGTCATCGGCAGGATGACGCAATACTGAAACAGAGATACAGTCATTCATCTCCAGATGCGTGGAACTCGTAAAAGTATGACGTCATACAGTCAAAGAAAAAGAAAAGCTCGTAAGCTGCGGCTGAAACGATTTCATAACGAGACTGAAAACAAACATCGATATCGAACAGTCTCAGAATTCAGTCACAAAGCATAACGACATTAAACAATGACGTCGACACCGATTTCGATATCGGCAAGAACGCCGCGATCTGACATCAAAATAAGAGTACCAAGAACTCACCATTGATAAATCAATAAAATATTTGTTGTCTTTCACAAACGGGTAAGCCGGGATAATTTGGTGCCTCATTTTCAATTATTATTATCATAATCTTACTGTATGGTATGAATCTTTAAAAAAAATTTACAAGTACTTACACATGTGTACTGAGCAGTAAATATATCCCTATTATGTAAATAGCACATTTTCAAGAAGAAAAAAATATTTTCTGGAATCTATCAAAAACTGGTCAAAATGACCATCTTCCAAAGTTTAAATATCACTCTACTTTACACGAAGCCAAGAAAAAGGGAGATGATATACGCATAAATAAAGATTTCTCTGATAAGTAATGCATTTCTTCCTTCTGCACCTTTGAAAATGAACCAGAAAAAAAATAATATTGGTACAAGCACCAAATTGCACGCGTAAAAAAAAAAAAAAAAAAAAAAAAAAAAAAAAAACGTGGTAATTTGGTGCCACTGTATTTTACTTATAGACCGGGAGGCGCCAGCACAGACAATCACCTCATCGAGTTCATGGTTGAAATTCCAGAATTAGTTAAAACTCGATTCGCATATTAAAACGCAATTGGGCTGCCAAGTCATTATCTTGGTGGAAAACACGTGATAACCCGATTTTAGCGGTTGACTCGTAGGTTTACCATTGTCTTTTCCTGCACCCAAAAGTATGAAAACATGGAGAACTGGGTGCAGGAAAACACAATGGTAAACCTACGAGTCAACCGCTAAAATCGGGTTTTCACGTGTTTTCCACCAAGATATGACTTGGCAGACCGATTGCGTTTTAATATGCGAATCGAGTTTTAACTAATTCTGGAATTTCAGCCGTGAACTCGATGAGGTGATTGTCTGTGCTCCCGCCTCCCGGTCTATTATAAATTGATCTATTTTAACTGTAATTTTATTATGTTTGCTGATTGTCACTAACATGAGCCCTATCCATTTTGTAAAACATTGAAGTGGGAGAGGGGGGGGGGGCTGGAGAAATGGCAGCCCCACACTAAAATCTTTTTATTACTTTAGTACAAATGAGGTACAAACGAAAAGATTGTTGGTACAAACGAGGTATAAACGATTGGCACTATCCATTTTGTAAAACATTGAAGTGTGTGTGTGTGTGGGGGGGGGGGGGGGCTGGAGAAATGGCAGCCCCACACTAAAATCTTTTTATTAATCTAGTACAAATGATGTGCAAACGAAAAGATTGTTGTTACAAACGAGGTATAAACGATTGGCCCTATCCATTTTGTAAAACATTGAAGTAGGGGGGGGGGTGCTGGAGAAATGACAGCCCCACACTAAAATCTTTTTATTACTCTAGTACAAATGAGGTGCAAACGAAAAGATTGTTGGTACAAACGGGGTATAACTGATTGGCACTATCCATTTTCTAAAACATTGAAGTGGGCGGGGTGGAGAAGCGGCAGCCCTACACTAAAAATCTTTTATTACTTTAGTACAAATGAGGTACAAACGAAAAGATTATTGGTACAAACGAGGTATAAACGATTGGCACTATCCATTTCGTAAAACATTGAGTTGGGGAGCTGCCTTTTCTCCAGCCCCCCCACCCCCTACTAAAAACCTTTTATTACCCTAGTACAAATGAGGTACAAACGAAATGATTGTTGGTACAAACAGGTATAAACGTTTGGCACTATCCGTTTTGTAAAACATTGAGGTGTGGGGGGGGACTGGCCGTTTCTCCACCCCCCCCCCCCCCCCCACACACACTAAAAACTTTTTATTACTCTAGTACAAACGAGGTATAAACGGTAATATTTTCGAAATTCATAATATTGGTAATATTTTCGAAAAAATATGAGTGGTGGAGGGGCTGGCGAAATGCATCTCTATTTTATTAGTACTTCTGGTTATACACTTTTTTTAGCATCATTCGGGTTAAAACATTTAACTCAACGTATAAAAAAATAGCCATAGTTTTAAATTTTATATTTGGAGAATTTATATCATCAAAGCTCGAGAAAATCATCTAAGATTAGAATAATTCACCAGCACTTCATCACTAGCATGGTAAGCATACATATTAATTTCTTTCTAAGGATAATTACACTAGTATATTCGTAAGCATGAAGTTTCAAATTTATTAATAGCCAAGAGAGGGCATATCCCGCGGTCTGCCCCTCCCTCCTGTGCCGAACAAGGTACTAATTTACTGAATCATGGACACAAACAAAAATAAAAAATGCTAAGACAAAATTGCAATGAATCGTTGAAGAATTCCGTTTTATACAGCTTTTTGTTTTAGCAGGTAAACTTTCGAGGTGTTTCTTTTGCTGAGACAATGGAATGTTTGCGATCAAGACAATATTACGTTATAAACAAGTTTCATTTACACAAGTTAAACAGTATGGGGTTATCTACACAAGTTTTACGTATAGAGTTTAACTAGTGTAAATGAAACCTGTCTATAACGGAATATTATCTTAATCACAAACATTCCATGGTCCCATCGAAAGAAACACCTTTACAGTTTACCAGCTAAGACGAAAACGGGGAATTTCTCACCGATTTATTGCAATTCCGTCTTAGCATTTTTTACTGTTTTTGTATCCATTGTATCCAAGCCAAAAAAGACTCTATATTATAAAACTGTCTTGTTTTCCTATTCACAATAGATGTAAATTGTCATGTTAACGGTTTTTAGCTCACAGGCTATCAAAGCCTGAGAGCTAATGGCCGCCGGTTCTGTATGTACGTAACGCGATAACTCTTGATAGAACTAACCGCTTTGCTTCAAATTTTGTTTATAGGTTCATTGTGATAAGGCGCTTCCCTGATTAGTTTTGGGGGTTCATTAGTTAATTATAAGGGGGTACGGGGGATGATCCCCTTGTTAATATATTGTCAATTTCTTTATTTTTCGAGGGTTTATTTCAAATTTTTTGAAATAAGAGTATAATATACAATTAGTGTGAATAGCCTGTGATCTCAATGCCCTCAGTTTAACTGGACAGTTTTCTCTTTATTTATTAGCTCACAAGCGATCAAAGCCTGAGAGCTAATGTGCCCACAGGTTCTGTATGTACAGTATACTTTCTAATATATCTTTAAAAATTAAAAATTAAAAAAAAAAAAAAAAAAAAAAAAAAAAAAGTAACAATGGAACCTCTTTGCTACGCCAAAAAAAAAAAATCGATTTTTTTTCAGCACTAGTGAGAAGTGGAAGTCATCTGTGACGGACTGAATTTCACCAACTGATGAAGGCAAATAGCCAACAAAAAGTGAACAAAATAATTAAATGGTGAATGCACAAAGCACACCTGCCAAAGAAAGTTAATGGGGAAAAAAACAGTGTCAAATCAAGTGAATACAGCCTCATAGATACATGACGGACTAACGGCCACGGAACAAGCCCCACTCCATTAGTGCGACAAGTTTCTCAAACAACAAATCAACAAGTTGCACAAAATTCAAAAGCAGTGATAACAGCCATTAGGATTCAATGGACTGATCGCAAAAAGCGTATTCACGAAGGGAAAAAAAATCAAAATCCCCAATGCTTGGGTGAGATAAAGTGACAAAGACAACAAAAATGAGTGTGCAACATCCAGAAATGTGACAACCACCAGTAACAGAAGTTACAATGTGACAACCACCAGTAACAAAAGTTACAATGTGACAACCACCAGTAACAAAAGTTACAATGTGACAACCACCAGTAACAAAAGTTACAATGTGACAACCACCAGTAACAAAAGTTACAATGTGACAACCACCAGTAACAAAAGTTACAATGTGACAACCACCAGTAACAAATGTTACAACGTGACAAAACCCACGATAGTGACATAATAACCAGTGAAACTCTCGAAAGAAGACCAAGATTCAAAATGTGAAAACCAGCTCTAGCACAAGCTAGAGGTAAAAATATATCAAGAAAGAGACAAAAAACCAATGAATGATAGACAAAAAACAACCCACAACAGGGGCGAGCCTATAAAAACGCCAAAAAGCCTTGACAGAGACAAATACAACAAGAAGGGAAATCAGCCCATAAAAGAGGCGATAAACACTACAGCGACAACCCACCATGAACGTGACAAGCCAACAGACATGGTAAATATGTAAATCTATGTACGCTAAAGGCACCTGGTGCATGTAAAATCCGTCGTGGGTGCAAAGCCCTCCAAGTTACCTGTGAATAATACCTCTGGGGGTGCCTAGTCAGGTGAGGGTCTCGTCACCTGATCAAGGTTCTAAATTACGAGACCTATTAAATCTGTCAATTCAACAAAGTTAAACAGAAACCTTGAACCGGCAAACAAAGATAACGGTAGCAAATCACAAGAGAGCAAGCACAGCAGCGATGTGAACAAATCAATAGTCAGGTGGATCACAGCCATGCTGTGATCAGGCGATTTCCGCCCCGCACCCAGGTACTACCCGTTAAGCTAGGCATTCATGCCGGGCAGGTAGGGGCCTGGTTAGCGGTATATAAAAAAAAAAGTATGTATGTACGTAACGCGATAACTCTTGATAGAAATATCCGATTTGCTTCAAATTTTGAATATAGGTTCATTCTGATAAGGCGCTTTCCTGATTAGTTTTGGGAGTTCATTGGATAAGTATAAAGGGGGAGGTAATAGGGACTAATCCCTCCCCCTTAATTTATATAAATGGATTTTTCATGCAGAATTATCTGATTTGCTGCAAATTTGGTATACCTGTTTATTCTGATATTAGATTTGGAAGTTCATTGGTTAAGTATAAAGGGTGAGAATTGGGGACATAACCCCCCCCCCTTAATTTAGCTAAATGGGAATATCATGCAGAATTATTCTTTGAAATAAGAGTATAATATACGCAATCAGTGTGAATAGCCCCGTGAGGTCAATGCCATCAGTTTAACAGGGCACTTTTCTTTTCTTTTCTTTTTTTAATTAAAAAAAAGTTTTAAAAATAAATTGAATGTTCATAATATTAATTAATTAACAGAAGAATAGTTTTCCCCCCTGTAAATACACAGCGGCAAAAAACCGTTGATACTGAAAAATAAATAAGTAGATAACATTTTCTGTCGTTCATATCAAAGTTCTATTTATAGTAACAGACTAACTATTTTACTATAAAATTATATTCCTCTGTTTTCTTCACAAAATGTTTTATTCTGTTCATTTATGATAAATAATATACGTTTTAGCATATGTTCAAATTCAAACGATATCGAATTACTGATGATGAAGCAGAGACGCACAAGAGCAGTCATCGTAATTTCATTACGTTGCTGCACTACAACGAATACCGTACTATTACATTACATAAAATATTATATTACAGAATATGTCAGCTTTATATCGTAAAATAAAGCATTTTTGTAACATTTTTCAGTAATCGCAAAGTATAAAGGAAAAGAGGAAAATATCTGCACATATCCATAAATAATTAACAAATTTTGTATCACTGATGGATATCAGAAGTGATTATAGTAAATTTCAGCTACTGTTGCAGTGCGCAAATGCAGATGGTCACTTGATCACCGACTCGTGAGTGTCATGCAAATGCACTAGAGGTCTGCACAGGCCAGAATTTTGAGGCCAGGCCCGAACGAAATCTATCTTGCCCGTTGCAAACGTTAAAAGTTTGGCCCGACAAGTACAAAAATCAAATAAAACAGGCCCGACCCGGCCAGTAACAAAATCAGTTAAATCATGACCTATCCAGTTCGCTCAATTTGTATATTAAAAAATTTCGATTTTACTCAACATAAAATTAAGATTCTTTTAAAGAATATTACATACATATTTTTGGAGAAATTTTACAATATATTTTAACTTATGTTTACACGACAGAAAAAACAGAATAGCAACATTAATGATTACTCAGATTTTTCAGCCTTCAAATAAAGATTCAATCTAACAATTAATATAGTTTAGAATAAAAGAGGAAAAGAGGGTTAAAAAATCATAACTTTTAAGCTGTATAAAAAAGTAGATTTTTGAAAATATTTTATCGTAATTTATTAAGGCTCTTCTCAAATCGAATGGCGCTACTTTCTGACACATTTATGAAATCAATTTTCTTCAGGAATGCATAAAATTGACAGGTGTTCTTATTCAGAAACTATGTAATCGAATAGCGTTTTCCTTTTTCTGACAAATGCAAAAAATCTTTCAGAAAGTACTATCAGAATTGGCGTTTTGAATTAAATTTCCGGACGCGATAGCACGGTAAAGGAGAAAAACCTATCGTCACAAGAAAGGAATACTTATATCTCAATAGGTTATTTATTTATCAAAAAATTGAAAACAGTACTCGATTCCAAATCGCTTCAAAAGTCACACCTGTCAATTTTATGCCTTTACAGTTAAAAATAAAAGTCCAAAAATGTTTCGGAGAGTTTCATGCTGTTAAACTGGGAATTTGAGAATCACTTAAGGCATATTTTCACTGAATACGTTAACAGCATCTTATTATTTCTATTACTATTTTGACAAAACAAATTGATTGGGCACAATTAAGTCCAGTCCTGACCCAGCTCGACTGTATATAAAAGAATTTAAGCCTGATCTCGGCTCAGCCCGAGTCTGCTAAAACAATAAAACTTGGACTCAGACACGATGTAAACATCCGATGCCGATCTCTACGCTTGACATGATATATTACTCTATTGATGATGTTTCTAAACTAACGTCACTTCATGAAGTCGATTTATACTTATTCTCGCGAACGGTATCATCACATTTTACCGGCTTCGTTTAAATTTTATATCGGGACAGTTAAACGTAAAATTAATTTTTAAATTGGTAGTGATAGTGACAGTGATGAACTGATTTTCATTCAAAGACGAAAAAAAAGAGTGTTAAATGTATATCTTTCGAATATTCTTATTTTGACGATGCATGAAAATAACTGAAGTTTCAACAAATAAAAATCTAGAAATCATCACGGCTCACGGGTACAAGTCCCATACCCGACCCGCGGGCCCATTAAATTTTTTTCCGGCTCGGTTATTTTGTCAATCGGCCCGGCCCGGGACGGCCTATCAAAAATCTGCAGGCCCGGCCTGTTTTAAAGTTTACCTTCATTTTGCAGGGTACGGGCCTCGGGCGAAGTCCGGGACCGTGCAGACCTCCAAAATGCACTACCCCCCCCCCCCAGACCGAAATCCTGGGTGCGCCACTGCATGGAGAACTGGGTGCAGGAAAACACAATGGTAAACCTACGAGTCAACCGCTAAAATCGGGTTTTCACGTGTTTTCCACCAAGATATGACTTGGCAGACCGATTGCGTTTTAATATGCGAATCGAGTTTTAACTAATTCTGGAATTTCAGCCGTGAACTCGATGAGGTGATTGTCTGTGCTGCCGCCTCCCGGTCTATAACTTCCAAACGGTGACAGATATTTAAAAAGTTCTTGCAAGAGAGTAATGTAAATGTCAGAAGTTCTTTTACTGCGATTCCTGATTTTAGTTCGAATTACCAGCAATAGATGGCGCTGCGAGAGATAGGAGTGCAGTCGAGGCTAAAATTAAAATCATCCAGCATTGATGAAAAGGGAGGAGGTTCAATATATGGAGTGGGTCTCATTCGCTTATACAATCTTGTTCTTACAGCCCGATTCTGAATAAGATTTTATTGGTGAATGAGACCCACTCTAGTACTCCTATAATAGAGGCTGACGCTTCCTCGCAGATTTGGCACCCGAATTGGAGCCCAGTCAAAAAACCAAGCTAATCAGAACCTGTTCTATTATAGGAGTCTTATAGAGAACCCCAGCTCCGGCTGCGGTAGATTGATGCTGCATGAAATGCTGAACTGGGTACCAATAATCCGAAACAAAATGGATATGCGTCAGCTCCTATTATAGGAGTCTTAACCCACTCCATGTATTGAACCTCCTGCCTTCACATGAATGCTGGGTGATTTCTGCTTTTGTCTCGATTGGATGTCTATTGCTTGCAGCGCCATCTATTGCTGATAAATCGAACTAAAATCAGAAATCGCAGTAAAAAAAAAAAAAAAAAAAAAAAAAAAAAAAAAAAAATTCTCCTGACATCATACATTACTTCCCTGGAAGAATTTTTTAAATATCTGTCTCGTTTGAAAGTTATTGAATTTTAAAATCAGTCAGTCCATTTTAGGATACCCGGTATATTCCAGATAGATTCATATAGGAATTAGGCTACTGAAATGTGTAAGACCTAAGACATAACTTGTGTTTAAAAATGTTTACGCTGTGGCATAGGCTTTTATTATGAAACTGTTGGAAAAAGTTATTTTTAATATAGGCCACATATTCAGAAGACTGTGTGCAATGTCTAAAATATCATTATTTTAATACTAAAATGTTTCACTCTAGCCTATATCATTGAGTGGGGTTCATTTTTGTGTAGTAAAACAAGGTTGACAGCTATTTCTTAAAAAATTGTTTGAAAAAGTTTTTTATTATTATTATTCAGATGATATCTTATCTAAAATATCATAATATCTATTCTAAAATGTTTCAATCTATATTATTGAGCTGTATTAAAACCTTCTAATTATCATTTATACTTTCACTGATGTATAAAAAACGTGTGTATTAAACTTTTACATCAACTAACCATGTTGTATTAATTTGTTTACTGTTAATTTAGTTTGGAAGAGCATCTTTTACAAAGCATAAGCCATTATGAAATTCAACAGTGCCTTTAAAATGTTTCATGAAATTGCTATTTCCTCGAACTGTCTCTTTAAAAAACATATTCTCTTAAAACAAAATTCACAGTGTTCTCAAATGTTATCTGATTTAAAAAAAATATCAGTGATCTCAATATCACATTGTTAAAGGTACAAAATGGCATGCACACCTCACTATTTACCTCAAATTTACGATTGGTGGTGTGGCAGTGGTTAAAAATGTGACAACTTCATGTTTTCTTTTTTCTGAAAGAGGTATGTTTTGCACTGAACATTTCAATTTTTTAAAGATCTATAGTTTTTTTTTTTTTTTTTTTTTTTTTTAGTTAAGCACCTAATTACCTTGCATTACCCTATAGAACTTGTCGAAAGAGAATTTTCGTGTTAGGCATTATTAAGAACAAATATCGAAATAAGTTTGACACTGCTCTTGACTTGAGATTATATGTGTCTTCGTTTAAGCCTGATTTTAAAAAAGTCCTTCCGGCCTGTACCGGGAGGAAAAGGTAGCTTTCCTATATCTTCGTTTTAAAATTTTAGCTAATGTTACACGAAAACAGCAAGTTAAAATGCAAAGAAAAGGTTTACAAAAGATTCGTTAATACTGAATTTGAATAAGAAATTCGCCAAATTATGGAGCAATAGCCAAATTGGCTTCATTTATGAAGACTTATTTTGGTCGCCAATTTTGGCGCTAACGGATATGAATATATAGTTTTATGAGTATGATTGGGAAAATTATTACAACAATGAAAGAAAATAATTTGCGAGTAATCGCGTTAATGTGCTGTTTTGTTTCAAAATGTCAGCCACCCTAGAATTTCAAACTGCTCTATCTCAGCCATTTTTTAAGATAGAGGTAAACCAAAAAATGCTCTGGAATGCTTGTATCAAGGCCTAAAACGTAATTAAAAAATAAATTTGAATTTTTAATTTTTTTGAATATTTATTTTAGTTTTAAATTTTTAAATGGCCGCCATCTTGAAACAAAATGGCGGACCAAGCTGGCCAACGAACTCGGTCGAGACATTGGTTAGCTTAATACACCCAATTAGTTTAATCAAAATTGATTTATAAATACGAGCGTTATCGTATGACATAGCTCAGATATATATATATATATATATATATATATATATATATATATATATATATATATATGGATATATCTATAGATATAAATCAACATTTGAACGGAGGGTGGTTTTGGGGTCTGGGGGTCATGATCGGTGAAAATATATCGAAATTTTCCGGAACTGCTTTCCTCCGAACGGCTGCAATAGGTAGCTTTATACTTTTTTGTATTGAAAGCTACCTAAAACTCAGCTCCATGTAACAAGCTCAATAATCCCAATGAGAGTATTGTAAGCCATGATTGACTACTTCTATATCATGATGCAAAATTATTATAAACTTTCATCGTAAGATAATTAAACACTAACTGTTTAAACCGTTCTACGCACGGGAGTTCATGAATTTAATTCTAAAACCAAAATTAAAAATAAAAATCAGCACAACCAAACAGACAACTTTAAAATATCTAAATAAGAAATAAGAATTCCCCTGTAAAAGTGTTGAGTCGTTCAATAACTATTCGATTTAGAAAAATATTTTTCTACTACTGTGCATTTTTTTATGAAATTTAATTTATCATGTTGGTATAGCAACCGACGATAAAACGATATCTTTGGAATAAGGGAATAAATAGAATAAAAAGTTTTGTTGATGTTTGTGACAAAATGTTTTTCCTTATTTTTTTAAAAAGGTAATATTTAAGCGTAATTAAATAATCTCTAATTATTTGCATGCTAGGTAAAAGAATTATCGTAATACCCGCTACAGCTTCATAGTATTGCAGCGTGGCGTACGTAATATGTATAGCTCACATTGCAGTAAACATTTTGATCGCCCGATTACGGGTTGAAAATAAAAAAAAGGGACAAAAATTCGTCAAAAACATTAAAAAAATCTATTTAAAATTTTCGAATTATTTGCCCCAATCGTTCATGGACCCCCTACCAGCAACCAGTGTGCCAAATTTCGTAGCCCTGCGCTCTGTCGTTTCCGAGTTTTTTAGGTTACATAGATACGCGCACGGATTTTAATAGGGTAGAGTCTTTTAATACACTGCTCAAAACAATTAAAGGATATTTGAAGTTTTATATAAAATAAAGATATAAACGAAATTTTTTTTGCCGAAAATAGAAGAAGAGAATCACAAATGCAAATTTTTCTGGTTTTCAAACTGTGGAGTATGCAAATTTTGAGTTCGACGTCAAAAACGTCGCTTCAGCGGCAGCGAATGAAAGTTGACTTTCAACTGGATAAAAGAGAAAGAAGACAAGGATGATCGGCATTCAGTGATTGCTTTGTTTCGATGAGTACGATGTCTCAGCGAAGTCATTTGACAGATTCAGAAGCTTGGAGAATTGTTGGTAAGTTAGAAGGGGGCCAAACTCAAGCCGAAGTAGCGCAAGCCATTGGAGTGTCACAAAGTGTCATTTCCAGGATCTGGAACCGTTTTTTGGAGAGTGTATGTGCAGGCCGAAAACCAGGGCAAGGTCGTAGATGGGCAACAACGCCCAATGAAGATCGGTATTTAGCGTTAACAGCTCGGAGACACCGAAACATGAACGCTACTCTTCTCCAACAACACCTTCGCTCGGCTACAGGCACCACGATTTCAACTCAGACTGTCCGAAACCGGCTCCATGCTGTAGGTCTGTATGCTCGCCGACCGATGGTATGTGTTAGATTAACATCAAGGCATCGTCGCGACCGTAGGGAGTGGTCAACCGAGCATGTCAACTGGAGGAGAAATGAATGGAGCAATATTCTGTTTTCTGACGAGTCCCGTTTTTCTGTGCATCCGGATAATAGGCGTATTTTCATCTGGAGGGACCGTGGCAGTAGGAATAATCCTGCGTTCGTGCACGAAAGTGTCAGATTTGGCGGTGGAGGAGTGTTGGTGTATGGTGGCATCTCCATTGACGGGCGCACTGACCTCTACATCATTCGAGATGGAGCTCTGACTGGTCGCCGATATAGGGATGAGATCCTCAGACCTATTGTAGTCCCTTACGCTGCAGCAATCGGAGATAACTTCATTTTAATGGACGATAACTGCAGGCCACATCGTGCAAACCTGGTGGAGGATTTCCTTTTCGAGGAAGGAATCGTTCGAATGGAATGGCCAGCGTGTTCTCCAGACATGAATCCAATCGATCACGTTTGGGACGCTCTAGGAAGACGAGTTTCTGGCCGCCAACAACCCCCACAAACTCTCCAAGAACTGGAAAGAGCTCTTCTGGAAGAGTGGGGCAGAATACCCCAACTCGTCATTAATAGCCTCATTGAGTCCATGCCTCAAAGGTGTTCAACGTTGCTGGCCGCCCGTGGAAACCATACCCCCTACTGAAAATGATTTTCTTTGAAGAAAACACCTTTTCTTATTCTTTTTTTGTCATATGCACAAATTGTGTTTTTTTCCTTTTGTACACAAATGCGCAATAAAATGCATTTTTTTCTGCCAAACATGTGTAATTTATTCTCATATAACCTACTATGTCTGTCGACCATGTATCAATCAGCTAAAAAGTTTCCCAGATACAAAATCCACCTAAAACTGCAATATCCTTTAATTGTTTTGAGCAGTGTATTATATTGATTTCTTTTGATGTTAAGCTAATATTATAAAAAGTAAAATTAAATCTTAATAAGATTAATAATAAAAGGTTAGAAATGTCAATGTAATTTGTGTTAATTTATTATTTAGCTTTACTAAGAAGATTACTAATTAAAATATAAATCATATTTGTGTTATGTGGGTGAGAGTGGGAGTGTGTTTATGAGAAAACGGGTACTTCTAAATAAAAACCCAAGCAAAGAGTAAAAAAAAAAAAAAATATGGTTGAGAACTAAAGATCTAAAGGACAATTTCCAACATTCAGAAAACATCAGTTATATTGATTATGATTTCCTTTGGATGTTTTTAAGGTGTCAGTGTGTTGTCTGGTGTTAGAGAACATTCCCTGATTTAATAAGGTAAAGCCAGGAGAGATGGCGCGGTCGGAGAGATTGCGCACATAGAGGTTTGGTGGGAAGGAGTAGAGTAAGGGAGCAGCGACTCCAGGTGGTTGTACAACAGCAGTAGTGGAGTGTCTACTTGAAAGTGCACGTTGATTGTTTTGAACGTCTAAGACAAAGCATTGCTATTTTGTTTTGTTTTCCCAAAGTAAGTACTTGAATTTTCATAGCTATTCATCAGAATTTCTATACAATGACAGTAGTACAAAATATCTTAAACTGAAATGATTTCTCATAAGCTACTAATCTAGACTAACAATGTGAACATCAACGCTTCGTTTTAGTAGCGGCCATGTTTAAATAAAAGGCCGCGCAATCTCTCCTATACCGAAATTGGAGAGTTTGCGCGTCTGCTACTTAGGAGAGATGGCGCGTTGTTCCCATTAGTTTCTATGCTAGAAGAGATTATGCGGGTTATTGGTAAATTTGCATAAAAAATAAAAAATGAAAATGGACTAATTTTAAGTTAAACGTGTTTTCAAGTAACTTAATGTTATTTTGTAATCTTATCTGGACTTGCTTTTTCTGATTCTTTAAATTTTTCCCCTTTAATTCAAATTTTGTAATCGTTTTTAAAATTATTTCATTTTTCTGATTCTTTAATCATTAGGTTGAAATATTCACTCCTAATACAATAATATTTGTTCACAAAAACCTTACAACAATGTCATTTAAGTGTAATTATTATTGTTAACAATTTAACTGTAATTATTATTAGTAACAATCTCTCCTACCCAAGGGCGCAATCACACCAACCCTGTAAGGACAGATAGCACAAAATAACTTTCTTGGTTTTATTACAACTGTTCTATTAAATTACTACAACATAACAACAAAATAGCAATGGAAATGCATAAAAAACAAATGAAGTAAAAATTATTCATGGATAGTTTAGTAAAAAATTAATATTTAGATTTTTTTTTTTTTTTTTGTTATTCTTTTGAATTGTGCGCAGACTACACTGTAAAAATATGTCCTGAAATTAACAGGTGTTATTCTGTGAATTTTCCTTTTTTTACCTGAAAAATTCCGTTTTGGGTAAAAAGTGTAACTTTTCCTGGAATTAACGGAAATTTTCAATTTACTGCTAGCGACATAACTGAAAGTTTCCGTAGGTGACAGTGATTGTCTCGGAGAACGGGGCTTTTCCGGCGAGACACGTTCTGTTCCGACGCTGATTGGAGGATATATTAGTTTGTCAGTCTGTGTCGAACTCCGGAAGAACGAAGAAGCAATATGGCCCATACGGCAGTCCGAAGTAACTTGCGATAGCACGTGCTTTTTAGAATTTACAATTGTAATAATACGTATAACTTTGGATGTAGACATATTTTACAGAATAAAAGTAAGTTTTATCTTTGTTTTTTATATCATTGTTTTAATAACATTATATGTATATTCTTTATATGTTTGTAAGATATAAATTTAGTTTTTAAACCACGTGTATATTACGATACGACAATAGCTTTCAATCATATGCCTAGAATAAGTATTTTATCTTAAGTCATAAAAAAAGGATGATTTTGCATTTTATCTGATTATTATTTTACTTCAACTCACTATTTCCTAACCGGACTTTGTTATTAATTTATGTGTAATATGTGTCTAAAGATAATCTTTATTCATGCAGATTTAAAAAGGAAAAAAAGATCCCCGTTCTTTAGCTATGCTTTATTTCGTTATTATATATTTTTCAAAATTCCAGTTTATGCGTTTGTATTCGAATATACTTTTTAAATCATATAATTATTTTACTTTCTAATAGTTTCTAATCATTTACTATGAGTAATCTGGATGCACTGTTTTTTTTTTTTTTTTTACTCTTAATATTAAAGTTGATTTTATGGGGGCAAATTATTATTATTATTATTACTATTTATTCTCTTTATGATTAGAGAATGTTCATAGTTGATTGATCTTGTAAGTGTTATTATTTTTTTCTTTTTCTCCCATTTACTTTTCAATAGCACCTAGCGATATCTATAGTAGGGTGACTTGTAAAATTATTGTAGCATATATATATATATATATATATATATATATATATATTAATAAAAATAGTTTTAATATGAACAATTTATATCATATATATATATATATATATATATGATTTAAATTAGCAAGTATTTTCGAATACAAACTAACGGATAAACGAATTAAAAGCTAAAAAACAAGTAAAATTTTTCTTTTATGATTTACTGAAATGCATTTTCATTCTCTCTAGGCAAATGAGTCCAATTTTCGTCTTCAAAAAACGAGATTTCTATCTTACATATGTATAGCAGAATTGATTATACATACTAATGATATTAAAACAACGATGTAAATAAATAAGAGATAACACTTAGTGCCCCAAGTGCCAAAATATGTCTCAGTATGAAATAAGAAAAAAAATAAAATATATAAACAGTGAGGGGGGGGGTAAAAATTGAAAAATATATATTAATAACAAGTGCTTAAATTTTACAGTTATACTGTTAGGAAATGAAAGCTATGGATATCTTTGAAAAACAATTATATATATTTTTTTAAATGCTGCGATTACATATTTTTTCTTTCTTCTTTCAAAATTTCTCACACAATGTATTTTTTTAGTACATTCTTTTTCTGTATTTTCAGATATCAGTTTAGGAAAATTTTGGCTTCTTAAAAGGACTTCACAAATTTTTTCCACCTCCAAACAGAACCTTTTACAAGTTTAATCATTTAAAAATAAAATCTGATCTGCCACAAAACAACTGAACTGATCACAGAACATATTACTTAGCTTTTTCATGTGTAAAGGATATACAGGAACCTGTATATAACGATAATTTCAAAATTTACAAAATTATAACTAGAATTTTCACAAATATAAAAAAAAACTCTACAATTTCATAAAAAAAAAAGGACACTGCGAGAAAAATGGGCAGACCCCTGATTTTTATTTCTAGATCATCAAATTTTAGTCATGTTAAAGAATTTAGCTCCAGGGTTTGAATGCTATTTTAAATAATAATTAAAATTGCAAATTTTAGCATACTTTATGGAAAATTTGCAATATTGTTATAATTAAGCTTCAGATTTTTCCTAAAAATATTTTTTCATATAAATATATTTAATTCTTTAATAAAGATTTTTTTTTTCATTTCTAAATTAAATCACATTTATTGGCTTTTATAAAATTTTGTATATTAAGTATAAGTCTCCTAATAATATGTCCTAAGAAATTAACATTTTAAACTTATTTTTTCTGTGTACAATTCTTACAGAATGTCTCTTTTCCTTTTGTTGTCAAAATATTTCTAAAATATACATTTAATTTTATCTGAAGTTTTAAAATATTACTTGGTTTTGCTAGGATTTTAACACATAAAATTATCAATAAAATGTATATTTCAGAAATATTTTGACCACTACAAAAGAGACATCCTTTAAGTAGAGTACAAAGAAAAAAAAAAGTTAAACATATTTAATTCCTAAGAATTAAAAAAAAAAAAAAATTATAACTGCCACAGATAGGTTTAACATAAGTGTGGGGAATTTGAGATGTCACTTTCCCCTTTATGGGAGAAATATCGAACAGATAATAAAAACTGAAAATATCAGTTTTGTAAAACGGAAAATAACAGTCCTGAAAACTGAAAATGTCAGTTTCTAAAACAGAACATTTCAATTCTAAAACTGAAAATTTCAGTTTCTAAAACAAAACATTTCAGTTCCTAAAACGGAACTTTTCAGTTTCAAAAAAGGAACTTTTCAGTTTCGAAAACGGAACTTCTCGGTTTTGAAAACGGAAAAAAACCACGAAAGTGAAAGTCTGTGAAAAAACGGAAAAGTTACTGCAACTCTGCTGCCAGTACCTTTTCCGTTTTTTTCAGGAGTTTGTTTTTACAGTGTATTCTAGCTTTACCTTATGGTATCCGTGTTTAATAAAGAAATCACAAACATAAGAGATGAACAGGCACACTTTTATACGAAAGATAAATACATGTCATGCGTGCGGATTCAATCCACGCACAGTAAAAACATATCCGGACGACAGCGATTGCTCTGTGTGTGGTTCAGCGGTGGTGAAGTCGGAAAACGTTTCAAGGAGATCAGTTTGTTAAAGCCACGTCCGACTCGCAACATGGTTTGGACGAAGTGAATTCCGCAGTTTAGCATTTTTCTCGCTTTTCTTCAGTTGATCATGAGAAACAAGGCGCACGAAAGCATCATCCCTACAATCTGGAAAGAAAGGGGAAAAGCATCAGATATAAACATCTTCAAATAAAAAATATTTTTCTTTAAAATCTAAACTAGTCGGATGTGCCAATCGCAAAATTTTCTTCTTTCTCATACATGTTAATATTTCAAAATTCTATCAATAAAACTAATATTTTTCGTCACTCTGTTGCACGTCAGCTGCTTGCGAATTACCTGGATACGAAACACTCTTCACTGCACGAGCAGCCAATGCGCATAACACAACTACAAACAAGTTGGAAAATGTACGTGAAACGTGAAAAATGAGGTGCGTTCGTACTATAGCTAGTTATATAAATAAACAGATCTTGATGATATTTAATTCTGTGAAATGAATTATATCGTCTGCAGATTCATTTCTGTCATAAAATAAGTATCTCGGTCGCTTGACGGTTAAACCTCGGAAGCTCCTATAACAAGAAAGCACCGATTTCTTTTTAAAAAATTCAAATTTCTTAATAAATATTTTTTTAATATCTGCTAAAGTTTTGATTCGATTTTCATAAAATTTAAAATATCTCGACAAAATTCTGCAAAGATAATATATCTTAAATTTCAAACCATTCGATTGGGTAGTTTTTGCGTTGTTATATGCGGACGGGCGGACAGACGGACGGACGGACGGACAGACAGACGGACGGACCAGACGACGACAATAGGTGCTACGTATTTATATAATTACGAACGCACCTAAAAATCGAGGAAATCGCACAACAATCGCTATTACAGCGCTCCCTTCCGGCGGTATAGCCCCAAATTCAACTGGAACCAACTGGTCACAGTCAAAAACATATAAATGAAATTTGGTTCAATTCTATTCATAACTTCATACACTTTTCGATGATACAATGAGGACACACACACAGACACAAGGACAGACAGACATTATGTAAAAACATGTTTTTCGGGATCTCTGACCCCTAAAACGTGTAAATTCGTCTAAAAAAGTTTCGATTACAATACTTTCTTCTATTATAGATAGAAGAAAGCAAAAATTATTAGAGCCATTTTCAATCTTTAACAGCATTTTCAGTGCTCAGTTTGTTTTAACCTCAGTGATATGCGAAACATAATTCAGCTGGAAAATACATAACTCAATTACAACTTTTAGCGACTCACGCTCATACACAGTAATGCTTACGAATTATTTTTTGTAGCCCTGTATATGATCAAAAGAATTTATATACACCAAGTAATATGCCAAATATTAGTTAAATTTAAAAACGCATACCACAACTGAAAATGCACTTCCGTCAATTATCGCTCATAGGCACCGAACTCTTTTATGTATCTCTGTACATGAGCATCCCTGTTCTACAGTAAGAATCTTGTAGTGCATCTCAGTGATGTACAGGTTGTTTCACTACCAGACCGACAAACTTGCAGGAGGTGTAGGGCAGGGGTGCCCAGAGAGGGGTTTGGTGACGCAAAGTGCGTCATACAATTTATTTTCGGGGGGGGGGGGGATTTTGAGAGAAAGTACATTTTGGGGGGGAATTTTTAAATTCTTAATATTTTCTTTTTTTTTTTCACTATTAAAATTTTTTTGATTTTTTAAATATCCCTTTTATCTTTTTTTTCAACATTCAATTTCCAGAAATGTTCCTGTTTTTTCATTCTTTAAATTCTAGATAAGGGCAATAAGAACCCATTCCGCATCTTGCTATCTTTGAAGGTGCGGTAATAAAAAAAAAAATATTTGGAATACAGGTGGGAAAATGTTTAACACATGCTTATAACTTAGTTTTGAATTCATGCAACCAAATATGTGAAAAAAAATGCTTTAAATTTTGTCAGATAATTCTAAAGACATCTAGTCTTCTCTCTCAAAGAGAGGGAAAAAAGTTTAATCAAGAGTTTAATAATTTTTCTGAATGTATGACAACTTCAGTGGCTTAAAAATTGCATTTTTTAAACTTGTAGCTCTTATTTCTGAAAATACTTTTTCCAACATCATAATGTATTTCAGATTGGTGTATTCTTTTACACAAATTAATGAAAAAATATGGTTTTCATATGTTAAACCGCCAAGTCTGCAGAAAGACAAAAATGAAATTTATTATTATATTAATTTACTTCTACTTGTTTTCAAACGTTTATCAAATTCGTTTTATAGAATTGTTCTGCTTTCCATTTTTTCCAGAATATGTTTTCTGTATTTGTTAACATACAGTGTGTTTTATCCAAACGTCGACCGATGGATAATTTCTTAATCGTTAGTCTTAGGCATATAGTTCCAATTGAAAAAGTATTTAAAATTAGCTAAATAATTATGTTGGACACAATTTGGATCAAAAAATGCAATTCTTATGAATAAGCGCTGTAATGAAAATTAACATTTTATACAGCCTGCGGGTCCTATAAGTTATATTTGGTAAAACAATCCTGAAGCTCTGATATATCAAATGAAAAAAAAATCATTTTTGTACAACTAAAACTCACCTTGTTATGCAAGTTTAAAATTTATAAATTTTTTGCTTTTAACATGGTGCTCGAAGTGACGTGCGGTTAGATCGAAATCGTAAATTATTTCAGGCGCTGTGTTAAGTGCCAACTTTTTCCAAATTTGAAACTCGGTAACTTTTGGTCGTACTAAAATGATTTTTTCCTCCGCATGTCAGAGCATGAGGATTGTTTCACTGAATATAACTTATGGGACACAGGGACGTATAAAAAGTCAAGTTTTGTAACGTTTTCAAAAATGCATTTTTTGACCTAAACGGCATATAACATAATCCTTCAGCTAATTTTAAATATTTTTTAAATTGAAACTGTTTATCAAAGACTTAACGGTTCAGAAATCATCTATTAGTCAATGCTTAGAAGGGACATATTTAATATTTTTTTATAATACGTGTAGATTAAAATTTTGATAAAAAAAATGTTTAAGCTTATATTGTATTTATTTGTTATTAAATTATTTAAAAATGAACCATTAAGTGTAATATATCGAGCTATCATACAGATCTCGAGAAACAAGTACTGTCTTGCAAGAGTGATCCTCATGTCCTGTCTTTTTAGATATTTTCGCATTTTCATTCTAGTTAAGATCCTGGCCCCGGAGGCCTGCTACGGGGCTCGTTGAAGTTTTTGTTTCTTAAATTGTCAATATGTTGCCCCCTTTTAATCCGATCGTCTTCGTTTTTGAGGCTTTTTCTCCATTTAGTTATTCCTCCATTTCTATATTGCAGTTAAGATCATCAGGCCCGGTGTGGGGCCCCTTGAACTGTTTGTGCGCCATGCATTTTCACCCTTCTCATAATTGTGTCCCCCTTCCAATGCATAACTTTAAAATTTAGTTTTGGACTCCTCTCCCCGAGCCACCACCCTCATATTTTTATTGAGGCCCTAGGGCTTTTTTTATGTCTTTCTTTAAAATATTATTCTAATGATTAATTCATACCCTATTGCTTAGCTTTGACTAATTGAAGATCTAAAGCGCTAAGTACTATAGCACCTCTTAAGATGTTTTCATCTTAGGACCCTGCTCAAAGCTATCAGTTGGCCTTCTTTTGCTATAGCTCAATTAAAGATCATCCAATTTACTAGCTTTTTGTTTCCCTAACAACTTCTTAGGTCTTTCAGCTACTACATGAACGACATAAAAAATTCTCGGACCTCAGCTACCACCAATTTTGAATATTAATCTCCTTCTTGATGCCCTTGGAGCAGCTTCTTTAAAAATTATCCAATTCTCTTTTAACTTTCTTAAACATAGCTCTAGGGTCCTCCAGCTACTTTATAAACTACTAAAAATTTCCGTAAACCCCGAGATCGGGTTAATACAAAATCGGGTTGAAGATATAAAATCATTCAAATTTGAGGTTTGTTTTAATTTATTATCACGGGCCCGAGCAACATCAGGCGAGTGAGCTAGTTAATAATAAACTACAAATTATAGTAAAAACCCATGAAAATGATTCAGCTATGAACTGGAAAAAAATATTTTATACAGATTTCCGTTTTAGAAAATAGATTTATATAGTATTCCTTCCACCAAAAGAGAGAGTTCCTGTATAGGCAGGTTCCGTTCTTAGAGGTTTTACTGTAATGAAATAACCACCAGGAATTATGACTGAGAAATAATTGTAAACATTAAATCACTTTATTCTTTTACATACAGTAAATCCTGTAAAAACGGAATCGCTAGGGATCAGACTACAATTCCGTTTTAGACAGGATTTTGTTTTGCTAGCATATTTGTATGGTGTTTCTTCATTCGGAACCATGAAATTTTTCTGTTACAGACAGGTCCCATTTTCAAAGGTTTTTCTATACTATACTATGCCCATTACTTTTAACAATGTATCTCTCCCCCCAAAAATGATGCTGTGGATCCACCCCTGATATTGTATTATATCTTTAGAATTATATTAATTGAAATAATGCTTGTATTGCAGTGAAAACCGGAGCTTATTTGAACGTATTAACATGGGCTTGTCAGTCAGGACTTATAAATGTGGAAACAATCAGATTGCTAATAATAAAATATATATCTTCATTATTTATTACGCTGTTAAAACTTTTATTTCATGTTTGTCTGATAGTACGTAAGAATACTATTATTAAATTATCAGTAGAATATATTTTACAACGATGTTCTGTTTACGTGGGGGGGGGGGGGGTCAATTTTAATGTATGAATATTTTTTTTGTGGGGGGGGGTAATTTGCGTCATTGCGTTTGGGGGGGGATGGTCATCACTGGTGTAGGGGGCACCGAGACGACTCGGAATCATATAGCAATGCAGGATCGAAAATGATGTAAGTTGCGAGCTATGGTTCGGATAACTCAGGAGATTATATTATATTTTCGTTCGTGGTTATAGTATATTTTCATAAAATAAGAAACATTTGTCATTTTTTACAGTGTAGTTGCGAGCTATGGTTAAAAGAAGCAGAGAAGAAGAACAAAAACAGCAACACATTAATGGGACAGAAAATATTTTGTTGAAAGTTTGTACTTCAGAAGGTTTTCGAACTTACGACCAGAAGTCGTCAGGTAGGTTTGACAGCGGCACCGCATGGATTCCCTTACGTTCTGGAAGATTCCTTCTTTGGCGTATCCTCCCGGCAGTTACAGATATTCAAGCGGCCTTCCGTTCAGCGCCATCTACCACAAAACTGCAAGCGCCGCTGTCAAGCCTGCCTGGTGATTTGTGATCGTAATATCGAATACCTTCTCTAGTACAACCTTTCAATAAAATGTTTTCTGTGCCATTAATGTGTTGCTGTTTCTGTTCTTTTTCTCTGCTTCTTTGAACCATAGCTCGCAACTACGGCACTTTCGACCCTGCATTGCTATGTGATTCCGAGTCGTCTCTGTACCCTCTACACCTCCTGCAAGTTTGTCGGTCTAGTAGTGAAACACCTTGTATATCAGTTTCAATATGTTTGAAATAGTGTAGCATCATTAAAATACATCGCAAACTATTTTTCGCCCGAGGACTGTAATGTAACATAATTCCTTTGAGTGTTCCTGTAAACTAACTATAAATGCTACACACTATATTTTCAATAGTAAAAATCAATATATAAAATACATAGCAATTTTGTACACTAATTGCTGTGTATAAATTCTATAGATCTTATACAGCGCTGCACAAAATAATTCGAGTACATTTCCGTTTATTAATGAAATTGATGAAGGGAAATTTTCAATGTGCTACGTGTTTCCTAACTGAAGTAAATTTTAAAATACTGTGTAGTATATATACAAATCTATAGATCCTATACAGGGCTGCGCAAAAGAATTCGGATATTTTTCCGATTACTAGCCGACCCGCCTGGCGTTGCCCGGGCAGACTGTCATTGAAATATATAACAATAGAGTGGACTTCATAAAAAAAAGACTGAATAATATTTATTTATACTAAAAACTTGTAAAAAAATTAAATAAGTGCTATAATTTCAAAAGTATAACAGTTACGTTTAAAAAATGCAACGGCCAGGGAAAATTATTACATTTACTTTTCCCTGTTTACTAAAAATCCCTTTTTAAAAATCATTGCTTTGTTTGCATTTTAAATTTTATATTGCTAATTGTATTTTTTAAATTATAAATATTTAATGCTTATACAAAATCATTATTTCAAATGAAGATGGATAAAAATATATCTATTTAATTGTTAATGTTGACAAATTATAATTACAATTTATTTTCACAGTTTGTTTCGCTTTTATTCCTGCAGATGGCAGCACCAAACAGTTAACTATAAAAAATCCTGCCAAAGGGCCTACAAAACCAATGATATGCGTTTCATTCATACGTTGCCATTAAATAATTAACAAATAATCGCGATTTCTGTGCCACGTGCGATAGCGTAATGTGTATATAGAAAGTTGGTAATTGCTGGCATTGGGTTTTCAAATGTGTTATGCGTTTTCCTGTAAAGTGTTTCATAATCTATGCTTGACGAATTATTTTTCTTTCTCGTTAAATTTTTAACAATAAAGTTAAACACAAAAACAAATATTCGTATTTTTCATCATTCAAAGTCGGTATTAAGGTAAAAACAGTGTCCGAAAGAGAAAAGAAGGAAAAAAAACTTACTAAAACGCACGAGATTCCAATACCAATTCCGCCCAGAAGCAAGGCGTGGTCTTTGACGAAATCTTTCATTTGCATGTAACAATCCTGCAACAAAAAGAGAAGTCAGTCAATTATATCATGTTTCTTCGATATACAGAGAGAATAACAAAGTATACATTATACTAAATAATTCGATTAAAATCAATTTTGGGAAGTATACTAGTAATGGGCCACATACCTATAACGGACCGATGATGAAATATAAAATTTGGTGCAATGCTATCTTATAGAGACTGATATACAGCTATAGTGCCCATCGCAAAAAAACCAACAGGATTCATACAGACTTTACTTTACTGCTCGCGAGGGATTTAATGACTGAGGGAGGCCACTCGGCTTGGCGAACCATGCCAATGAGCGTTACATCCTCCCTCGGATGTCTCCCCGGCACGCAGGGATTTGGTGCCCGAGAGAGATTGCTCAGACTAGGAAACCAGGTCTGTAGAGCTTAGATGCGCCGCCATACCGGTCCCATTTATTGAGATTTTAAAAAACACAATAGTACAAAATAATATCACTGCCAGAGAATACAAAGCTCCGACTTGACAATGGACAGTGAATAAGGAGGAAGAGTCCCTGACTCTGTAGTGGATTGAAATAGAAAGGTTAAATAGAAAGATAAGGATGTTCTTAAGCTTTGAAAGGAAAACCGGACGCGATAAAGAATTAGCCAGCCAACCGTCTGGAAGAAGAGGAGGACGGCGAACATGCCAGCGAGCTGTTAAAGGATAATTATAGAAGCAATGAGATACAAGAGTGGCATCACCAAACTTACAAAGTTGAAAAAGGGCTCTTTTGAACTTAAAGAGTTAGGTCCCATAGGAACCATAACTGGTGAGGAAAGCTGTAGTGGAGGGAGTGAGCAGGAGAAGATCCTAAAAACCACTGCGTCCAGATCATAAGGTATATCTACCCTTATCCGAGTGGTCCCAGTGATCATGCCACTGCTTCATAAAATGAGCGCGAAGATGTCGTTTGATGTGGGAGTGTGGTACTGGAAGTGAAAAATCAACTGATGATCTATATCTAGAAGTTGCTTCCTCTGCTAGCATATCCACCGTTTCATTGCTTAGGATACCCTTATGGGCTGAAACGTGGTCTTAGAAAAAAATCCAAGGAGGGTAGAAAAATTCTAAGGAGTCCAAGATTTTTAAAAGGCTTACCATTTTGCATGTGTGCCGCACCCTCGTGTAACACGCACACCCATCCTGATTTTTAATGCCTCAAGTGGAGAGAAAAACAGATTGTATTCTATTAAAATCTAATAGTTAGTGCTTAAAACTGCACAATATTTACAATGTATTGCTTAATGGTTTCATAAATTAGAATTCAAAATTGTCAGCGAACTTTTTTATGCAGTGACCAGTGATCATACATACAGATGTCATGCAAATCTCAAATACTTAGCATGTATCTAATGCATCCAGATTTTAAAAGCAAATTTTGAAGAGGAATAAAAACACGTGTTAATACAGAAATAATACAGTAACTTATTCCCCCTCCAAATAGCAGCAGTCACTTGAACTTTACTTTCTGTAAACATGAGATTTTCATTGTATTTCCTTTAAAGTTTAATTTCCTTCGTGCCATACATACTTAAGAAAGATGATTACTCATCGTGCAAGATACAAGTCTTCATTTTCTAATCTGCTATCTGCTGCTGAAACTACAGCATAGGCAGCGCCACCTGTTGGACGATATGAACATAAATGTAATCAGCAACAAGGTTTATTTATGTCAAGGTCCAATTGAATATGCAGTTTGTCGAAATTCTTTACATTACTTGACTTAGAGCGACCACAAAACTCGTGTCACACATACAGTCTGACAGACAGATATGATACAAATCATATATTTTTAATTTAAAGTAATACTAAATTATTTACCTTTCTTTATTGCATGTAAATAAAAGAAAATCATCTTTCTAACTTAATGTTTAAGCTAAATTATTTCATCTTTTATTATAAATAAACCGTTTTTCAATTTATTAGGTTATTTTCATCATAACTGCATGATATATTCAAAAGTAATAAAAAAATATTATTAAAAATCAATCTTTGCACTTTCATTTCTATCTTAATTTCAAATGACGTATCGCATCGTGATATTTTTAATTCTGTACGATTGCCTTTCAGTTATGCATCTCTTACTTTTAATTATTATACTGTATTTACACCAAGATCATAATATATGTGAATGTGATCACAAATCTGTCAACACTTTTTTTTAATCGTATATAATTTCATCTCTCATATTTCACGTTTTTACGCAATTCCTTGAGAATCAAATATTACAGATTTATGTTAATAATATATGTCAGAATTCAATCAATTGAATTGTTTATGACCATTTCGATTATTATTATTTCATAGCTAAATGACTGCTTTGTACAGGTTTACCATAATTTATTTCATCTTTAAGCTTGGCATAGTTAATTTCATTTTTCTTTAAGCATAATTTATTTCATCTTTGTGCTTCAATTTTGCCAAATTGAAACACAGTTTTTGTTTGAATTTTATATTGCTAATTCATAACGGTTATTTCAATTGGCCTTTTTGTTAATATCACCCTGGCTCAATAAAAATATTATGATGGCGATATGATCGAATGTTACTTGAAGCACTTGGATTACGACGGTGCTGCTGTAAGGTTGTTTAAGAAATTCGATGAGGGCCATCTTTCTCTGTCCCTTACTGAAATTTCTTCCCATTTGCAATATTCCTGTTATGAATAATAAAAGTTTACCAGTTTATCCTAATTATCTTGGAGTTTCTTTTTCTTTTCGATTTTGTTTCTCTATGTCGGGACGAGACCTGGTGGTTATTGATCAAAAATATATATGCAATGTTACATCATTTCAAAAGTTTAAAAAAAATCGGTCGAAGTGGAGCCGATGATGTGTTCTGCTCTTGGCCACCGAGATCTCCGGACGTGACATCCTGCGGTTTTTTTTCTATGGTGTTATGTGAAAGACAAGATGTATGTGCCTCCCATTCCCAAAACAATTGAAGAACTCAAAGTAACGCATTTGAAATGCTCTTGCGTCGGTGACTGAACAAATGCTTCAGAATGTATGGCGTGAAATGGACTACCGCCTAGATGTTGTCCGTGTGACCAAGGGAAGTCACATAGAACATCTATGACGTATGTATACAAAATTTTGAAGTTCCGTCTACATTCTGTGTTAATCTTATCGATAAACTCTTTTCCATTAAGTAGTTATAGCCGTTTGTAATCGCTATATTCATTTTGACTTACCCTATATATATGTGTGTGATTTTTGTTATGCGATATCACTCGTACTTATAAACCGAATTGGATGTAACTAAGCATGTATATTGGGATTACAAAAATCTCGAGCGAGCTTATTGGCCAGCTTGGTCCGCCCTCTTATTTCAAAATGGCAGCAACTTAAAAATTTAAGACTAAAAAAATATACAAATAAATTAGAAAAAAAACATTTTTCCTTAAGTGTTTTAGCCTTGATGCAAGTATTCCGGAGCATTTCTTGTTTCGGCCCCATCTTAAAAATTAGCTGAGATATAGCAGTTTAAAATTCTAGGGTGGTTGACATTTTAAAACAAGACAACAGATTAAGTATAAAGGGATTCCTCCATAAACGGGATTAATTTATGAGTTTTAGTGAATGTGGTTTCTCGTAAGTTATCTTTCATTGTTGTAACTATTTTCCCAATCATACGCACGAAACTATATATTCATATCCGTTAGCGTCAAATTCTCGCTAAGCTTGGCGGCACTTGGTGAAATATCGCCAAATTTGGCGATCAAAAATAATCTCCATAAATTATTTTTTTCAAGTTGGCTCCATAAATGAAGCCAACTTGGCTATAGCTGACTAATTTGGCGAAATTCTCATTCAAATTCAGAATTGACGAATCTTCTCTAATCGAGTTCGTGTCAGTTTAGATTCGTGTTTTCGAATAAAATTAGCTAAATTTTAAAACCAAGAAATAGGGAAGCTACCTTTTCCTCCCGGTACAGGTCAGAAGGACTTTATTTTGTAAAACTTGTCAAATCGGAACCTGTTATACACTGTTAAAAGTTATCAGCAAACTGTTCAGACATTTCACCCTTTTTCACAGAAAACGGTTACATAACTGTAATTTATGTCTATTCTGGCCGCAATAATATGGTCAGAATAGAGTTAAATTGCGGTTATGGAACCATTTTCTCTGAAAACGGTCAAATGACTGGACAGTGTGCTGCAAATTTTTAACAGTGTACCTTTTCGTAAAAGATGTGCATAGTCTTTACGTAAGGAATACCATGCTCATGCAACTGTTACTGCTCAATCGGAGACCTCCACAAATAGGTATTTTGACTTGGTTCATAGCTTGGTTCACATACTTTACTGCGGCTGTGTTATTTAGTACAGTGTAACCTATTAAATTGAAAAGTCAAGTGATAGAAGAAAAATTCTGTTTTAGATAGGTTTTTTGTATTAACATGTACAATTATATGGTATTTCTTGGATTTTTTACGTTTAAGTCAGAATTCCGTTATACAAGCAAATATCTGACTAAATGGAAGAGACTCTTACATCCGTATATGCCTGGTTCCTCGGATCACCCTGACAGACGTTTATGGTTTGCTCATCTTTTGATTTTGTCTTACAGCAAGAGTCCGGCACCGTTTTACCCTGCTTCTCCAGGTGCTTATTTTTTTTCCTCCAGATGGCGTAGCCTTGTTCGTAGTCTACTGCAATACCGCAACACTTGAACTAAAAAGAAGAAAATATTCAATGAGATATTAGGTTCACGTGAAATTATAATAACTACAGGGTTTGTATATACAGTAATCTCATCAAAAAGTCACCTGTAAAAAATTCAGCCAAGTCTCGTAACTCATTTACCGTAAAAAGTACTGAGATCGTATAAAGCCAAGTTTAACTATCTTATTAACTCTGAAATTTTCATTCACAAATCACTCCTAGTCTCTACATCTTTAGTTAATTATTATTTTGTGACTTGGCAATTACGTAGCACGAGAATGTGATGTATATAGTTAGTCTTAATCAAATAATACTATAACATATTAAAGTGTAATAACTTCCCTGTGCGTATATAATTTGCCTTAATTAAATTATCCCATCCCATCCCATAACATAGTAAGTTGTAATAACTTCCCGGTGCTGCGTAATTGCCAAGTCACAAAATAATAATTAACTAAAGATGTAGAGACTAGGAGTGATTTGTGAATGAAAATTTCAGAGTTAATAAGATAGTTAAACTTAGCTTTATACGATCTCAGTACTTTTTACGGTAAATGAGTTACGAGACTTGGCTGCATTTTTTACAGGTGACTTTTTAATGAGATTTCACTTCTTTTTGTAAGTAATCCTCCTTTTCTTGATTTTGGGTTCTTTTTGGAGATCATCCACTGATTTTCGCTAAGCCCACACTCTGTCCCTATTATTTACAGGTATCAAAAATTTGAAGCTTTAGTTTCGTTTGCAAAGTACTGTAGATAAAAAGAGATTTCAGGTTCCTAGGCAAGCACTAAGTTATGGGAGAGGGGAGTGTCAAAAGTACTCTCAATTGCTTCCAGGATAGGTGCTATCCATCTGAGATATTACTCGCGGCCCTAGATACTTGATACATAAAAGAACTGATACATAAAAGAACTTTTTAGTATAAAAAGAAAGCCAAAATTAAAATTTCCGGAAATTTCCAATAAATCAAACTATATTCCTTTTTCTTCGATGTTTTTTTTTTCGTTTTGTTTAGTCTTTTTTTTATTATTAACGGATTTTTTTAATTTTTCCTTACTTTGTGTACTAAACCCTGCCTTTCTGCCAAATGTCAAGCTTCTAGGACTACAAAATCGAATTATTTTCAAATTTTCGACTTTTTATAAATTTATTGATTTTTCGATTTTAATTCTAAGTTACCTGATTGTCATGCCAATATAGTAATTATTTGATCCGTCTTCTTAGGATCATTTAGGTTCAATTTAGAGATAAATCAAGGGAATCTTAGAGTCACCATGATTTTATTTAGAAAGGACTATCAAGCCATAACCAGCCACTAATGTCGGGAAGGTAGGGGCAGCTGTGAAAATGTTTGTGGGGCTAACATCATTTAACAATCCATATTTCATATATGAAGTAAATAGAGTACAACCTGTGAAAGAAAACAAACCTGTCTATAAAGAAATCGCCTATGTCGTAGCTAGTCTATAGCGGAACTTTTCTATAACGAAATTCGTAAACGAAAGAAAAGAAAACCATAATCCGGGGGAAATAACATAAAACAATTAGGGGCGTTGTACTAGCTAATAGGACAATTATCTTAAAACTAATGTTTCTAGCAGTACAAAATCAAATTGTTTTCGAATTTTCGATTTCTTAAAGATATTTCGATTTTTCGATTTTATTTTCGAATTTAACGAATATTTTAATTGTTCCTTTTATTGAATAGTAAATACTACCTTTACACCAAGTTTTAAGTTTCTAAGACAACAAGATAAAATTATTTTCAATTTTTGATTTTTTCGAATTTTTTTATAATTTTCTGGATTTTTTAATTTTTTCTTATTTTGTATCCTTTATTACAAATTTCAAGTTTCTAGCGCTACAAAATCGAATTATTTTGAAATTTCCGATCTTTTTCGAGTTTTTTATTCTATTTTCGAATTTATTGTGTTTTTTTTTTTTTTTTTCTGTATCCTAAACAATAAGTTTACGCCGAATTTTAAGTTCTAAAGCTACAAAATCAAAATTTTTTTAATTTTTCGAATTTTACAGATTTTTTATTTATTTCTTTTTTTGTATCCTAAATACTACCTTTATTCCAAATTTTATTGTTTCTAGCTTTAAAAATCGAATTATTTTCAATTTTTCGTTTTTATTTCGATTTTTTAACACTTTCCAACCTAGTTGAAAAGTGTTTATGACTTCGGTTTGTCTGGCCGTCTGGCCGTCTGCCGTCTGGCCGTCTGCCGTCTGCCGTCTGTCCGTGCTCTAACTCCCGTAAATATGCTCGGATTGCCCTGCAAATTTTATATGTTATAATCGTTATCTATAGCATGTTCCCTATTTCAACGGAAGTGTGTAGCACTTATAGTTTTTTTACAGGGACACTCAAAAGAATTCCGTTACATTGCGGTCTATGGGGAAAAATCATTTGCGGTTTATTTAAATAATGTTTCAATACTTTAAACGCATTGAAATTTATATATATCACTAAGGTGCATTAGAAGAAGCTTAATATGGAATAGGGTGTGCATAGCACTTATACTTACTTTACAGGGACAGTCAAAAGAATTCCGTTACATTACGTCTATGGAGAAAAATCGTCTGCGGTTTATTTAAATAATGTTTCACTATTTTAAACGCATTGAAATTTATATAAGGTTCATTACAAGAGACTTACTACAGAATATTGTGTGTATAGCAGTCATCGTTCATTTACAGGGACACACAAAAGAATTCTCTACTGTATGTTAACAATAATTCCTGGAAGTGCGTTTTAAGTTACTGAATGCGATTTTAATTTTAAATCGCGTTTTGTATATTACGTGGTGTGTATAAATTCTGTAGATCCTATACAGGGAAGTACAAAAGTTCGGGAACACATTTCCGTATTATTTAACTCCAGACGGAGAATTTTAAACTGTACTACGTGTTTCCTAACTGAACTAAAATTTAGCATCCTATGTAGTATATATACAAATCTATAGATCCTATACAGGGCTGAATAAAGTATTCGGATTACTTAGATGTTATCTTTTAGCTTATAAAAGAGTATGATTCGTAAAATTATTTTGGAAGCGTTGGAAAGTGTTACATAATCTATGCTTGACGCATGATTTTGCGTTCTTGTTTATTTTATTTTCAATTTTTGTTGTGTTTTTAATTTTTTCTTTTTCTGAATCCTAAACACTACCTGTACACCAAATTTTCAGTTTCTAAGACTACGAGATCATATTATTTTCAATTTTTCTCTTATTCTTTCTTTCTTTCTATTTTTTTTTAAATTTTCTTTTTTTTTTTTAATTATCCATATTTTTTACTGTTTCCTTATTTAGTATCTAAAATATTACCTTTATTCCAAATTTCAAGTTTCTAGCGCTATGAAATCGAATTATTTTCAAAATTTCCTTATTTTTCGATTTCTTTCAATTTTTTTATTTTATTTTCGAATTTTATCGCGTTTTTATTTTAAATTATTCTGAATCCTAAACACTATCTTTACCGCGAATTTTAAGTTTCAAAGGCCAAAAGATCAAATTATTTTAATTTTTTTCAATTTTTTTCGAATTCTTCGAATTTTTATTTTTTTTTCTAATTTTCTTGATTTTTTAATTTTTCCTTATTTTGCATCCTAAATAATACCTTTATTCCGAATTTCAAGTTTCTAGCTCAACAAAATTGGATTATTTGAAATTTTTCGATTTTTTTCGATTTTTCGATTTTATTTTCAATTTTATTTTTTTTTTATTTATTTTTTTGTTTTTGATGTTTTCGTTTTCTGAATTCTAAACACTACCTTCACACCATCTTTTAAGTTTTTAAGACTACAAGATCGTGTTATTTTCAATTTTCAATTTTTTTCAATTTTTTTCAATTTTCGAATGTTTTTTTTTTTTTTTTTTTTTTTTTTCCGGATTTTTTCATTTTTATTTTCTTTGTATCCGAAACACTAGCTTTATTCCAAATTTTAAGTTTCTGTGGCGGCGGGATCTAACCAATCTTTTTGATGACGCGAGAGTGAGTGAGTGTGTGAGTGACAAAAAATCGAAACTTTGAGTTCATATATCGTCTGCACTACTTTATGGGTATTTTTTTAATTATCCATATTTTTGAATTTTTCCTTATTTAGTATCTTAAATATTACCTTTATTTCAAATTTCAAGTTTCTAGCGCTATAAAATCGAATTATTTTCAAATTTTCCTTATTTTTCGATTTTTTCGATTTTTTTATTTTATTTTCGAATTTTATTGCGTTTTTTATTTTAACTTATTCTGAATCCTAAACACTATCTTTACTGCGAAATTTAAGTTTCTAAGGCTAAAAAATCAAATTATTTTAATTATTTTATTTTTTTTTTCGAATTTTTCGAATTTTTGAATTTTTTTTTCGAATTTTCCGGAGTTTTTAATTTTTCCTTATTTTGCATCCTAAATACTACCTTTATTCCGAATTCCAAGTTTCTAGCGCAACAAAATCGGATTATTTGAAATTTTTCGATTTTTTCCGATTTTTCCAATTTTGCTTTCGATATTTTTGGTGTTTTTGATGTTTTCTTTTTCTGGATACTAAACACTACCTTCACACCGAATCTTAAGTTTCTAAGACTGCAAGATCGTATTATTTCCAATTTTCAATTTTGATGGAATTTGTTGAATTTTCGAATGTTTCTTTTTCGAATTTTCCGGATTTTATAATTTTTCCTTTCTTTGTATCCTAAACACTACCTTTTTTCCAAATGTCAAGTTTCTAGGGCTACGGGATCTACCTAATCTTTTTGATGACGCGTGAACGAGTGAGTGAGTGAGTGACAAAAAATCGAATGTTTGAGTTCATATATCGTCTGAACTAGAAAAGACAGAAAGTTGTAATTTTAAATTTTGGTCCAGTGTGCCAAATACTCTAGAAAAACGAAGTTTCAAATTTTTGGGATACTCCACCGCGGAGATATGGGGGGGTCAAAAGTGCCCTGAGTTGCTTCCAGAAAAGTATGCTTACGGCTGTCCTCTCTCGACTTGGCGGAGGCACTGCGGTGCCTCCAGATGAGACCTATTTTTTTCATACGCGACTGTACGTTGCAGCTCATGCTTCAAGTGGGTTCGATCGCGACCTTTGTTATACACGGCAGGTGCATGCCGTTTAAAATTTCACATGAAGTGGATCATTTTTTACGGCGATTGGTGCAAAACGGTAGGTGTGCCACTTTGCACCAATCACGTGTGCAAAAATTATCCACTTCATGTGACGTTTTAAACGTCATTTACCGGCCGTGTATAACGTAGGTCGCGGTTCGATAGAGGCGGAAGTCAGCATCAACACTCGCCGACCGCCGAGCGTCAGTCGCCTACGAGCTTTCCTGCCGTTCGTATCGTGGTTTTGGTGGACTCCTGTCCCTAGGCTCTATTGAAAAAGGGGGGGGGGGTGTGGTCACGGGTGCTTTTTATATGGCAGTTCTGTAAAGATTGAAGGGAAGGGTCAATTGAGTGAAGACAGGCATTTCCAACAATTGGAAGCTGCATCATGCCAATGCACCAAGCCACACATGCTTCGTAGTCAACGACTACCTGACCCGGAACGGCATTGCAATGCTTCCCCCAGTCCCCCTACAGTCCCAATCTGGCCCAGGCAGACTTTTTCTTGTCCCCCCGAGTGAAGACAACCTTCAAAGGACACCGTCATGGGACAGTAGCACAGGTCAAGAGCGGCTTCAACGCGCTGCTTGAAGGACTTCCAGGGCGCCTTCCAAGAACACTGTAAAAAATCTTCAGCTTTTGCTGCAGACACACTCCACCGCTTTTAAAGAAAACGGTGACTTTACTATATTATGGAGCATTTTTATTGGTCAAAATAGAGATATTCTATAAAAGCGGTGGAGTTTCTATGCAGCAAAAGCTGAAGATTTCTTACAGTGCATGGACAACTCGTTGACAGAAGTGTGTCAACGTCCAAGGGTCTTATTTTGAAGAATTTTAATTGTTTGTAGTGATATCTTCAGTACATATTTTTCCACGAATTTGGTCTCATTACTCTTTATACAAACTCTGTATATAATAAAAATACAGAGTGATTGAGAAAGAAAGTGTTATTTTTATAAAATAAGTGGGTTGATAAGCATTGATTTTTGGTCTTCCTATAGGGTAAAGACGAATCAGCTGATTCATTGAATCAGCTGATTTCTACCCAGCCAAAATAACTGATTAGTCATACTTCAGGTTTGGGGCAGGGTTTGATCGATTGGTCTGAAATATTATAGCGCTCCCTGGTGATTGACTTCACACACTATAAGCAGATAAGTATACCTTCTTTATATTGTACCCTTTGACCAATATACCATCTCATTTATTCTATCAAAGTTACAGTAAAAACTAATTAAAGATAGAAAAAGGAACGCGCAAGGGAAAAAAATAACAATCGTATTTTAACTGCATTAGAAGATGACGTCATCCGCAAACACGGGACAAAGAAAAATAAATTGAATACATAGAAAATACAATTTAATTCATATAACAAAGCGTATATTTTAGGCTACTCGTGATATACCATTGCTTCAATCGATCAATGGTGCCTTTTTCTTCTAGGCATTTGAATTTGAATTTTGCTTTTTAATCATAAATATATAATAAACTCGTGCGGAAGCGTCCCACGTTGCATTTTTTGTACTATTTATTTTTTTTATATAATCATTGTTGAGTACGATATAATGCGGTATTTTATTGTTGAGGCAACAATGATTTGAGAAAAACCTTTCATTTCATTTATGAAAACAATGCTGATTTGATTTTTATGTAACTGCAATTTTTATTCAAAAAACATATTTTAGCGAAATGTGAGTGTACTATGTCAGAAGCCGGTTCGAAAATCTATGTGTGTGTGTGTGTGTGTGTGTGTTACGGTCAATGTGATTAATCCGGTCATTATTAATAATGACCGGATTAATCATATTGACCGTAGCATATATATATATCTTCATGATCATGGCTTCATTGTTCTTTTGTATTCATTGCATTTAGTAAATGCATAAAAAAAGGGATGTTCACAACAAAAATAATATATATGATCAGAAATAGAGGTTCATTTAAGCAAAATTTAATATGTAATCCCAATAGGGAAGATAATTAACCCACTATGAACGATTACAGACAACCGATTTTTTTAAGCTTTGGTCTGACTTCAGTTTTGATGCAGAGTTCCAGCGCTCTCTAGTGATTGGTTTCACTTATTTTAGACTAGTCTTTGTATATTAACTAGCTAACCCACCCGGCGTTGCCCGGGCCCGAGATAATAATCATCTGTTCTATACGAATATGACTGAAATCTGTAAGACTGTCGAAATCAAGTCAAATGAGGCAAACCACGTCGTAATCGGGCTCATAAAACCCAAGATCGGAAAGCGCATCCTGGTGGTCGAAAGTGCAACTAAAATATTTAAGGCTATAGATATCAAGTCGAATGAGCCAAACCCCGTCGTAATCGGGAACATAGAACCAGAGATATTCCTTCCACCAGAGAGAGTTCCACCTTCCACCGCCAGAGGGCGCAGTCTGTTTCGGAAAAGGCCTTTTCAGAACACTCGACCCAACCAAATTTCCTTGTAGTCTTGAAATTTAACCACAGGTAAACAGTGCCAAAATCGCGAAAGCGGGTTACGTAAACGATCGGTTTCGAAAGGGTTAATGTAGATATTTTTTAAAACTCAACAGCGCGTTTTGAAGAAAATGAACGTATATATGATCTGGAGTTTACTGTTTGTCCGTACTCGCATTTGCCGAGTCGATGCCGATTTTTAAATCTGGACCAAAAAACGAAAATCGCGTGAGTGAGTTTTGGAAAGAATTTTTTTTTTTTGGAGAGTTAAAATTAAAAATTTTCAAAACGGATACCAGATTTTAAAAAACAAAGGGATTTAGATTAGTTGAGGTATTTTTAGTTTTTCGTATCTTGTTTATAAACGCCAATTCGGATTTTTAAAGATAGGGGAAATAGTTAAAAAAGCGAAATTGATTTACGGTAAAAAACGTTTTCGAAAGGGTTAACGTGATTTTATTTTTAAACTAAAGGTTTCTGCCTAAATCCGACATAGAACGTAGATGTCTTTAGGTGTCTTTGCTTTTTGTTTGGTTATTTTAGAAAGCCGATGCCAGATTTTATATATCATAGAAAATCGGAATTCGCAAAAGAGAGTCCTGCGCACGAATTTTTTTTGAAGGGTTAATATTCGTATTTTTCAAAAACAAATACAGATGTCGAAAAAGGAATAAATGTAAATATTGTATGGTATTTTTAGTTTTCCGTACCTTTCTCTAAATCGCCGATGCGAATTTTTAAAAATTGTCAAAATCGTAAAAATCACAAAACGGCATACAGAAAATATACTTTTTCGAAGGGTTAATTTTTGTATTTTTTAAAACCAAAGGGGGCTTTGGAAAGGACAAAGTCAGTTCTTTAATTTGGTGACTTTCGTTTTTCCGTATTTTTTGTATTCCGGTGGATGCAATGCTCGGAAAACGGGAGAAAATAAAAAACATGAATTCAATGCTTTTTGATTATTTTTTTGGAAAGGGTTAAATGTAAATTTTTTTCAAACCAACCAGATCGTTTGAGACGTAAAAGTATTTTCTTTCAGAATATGAAGACGGTTTTTTCGTATTTCTAACCGTTTGCCCATGGTGAATTTAGAAAAACTTAACACAAAAACGGGATGTGGTGTGCTTTCTTTCTTCTATTCCGGAAGATACGGATATTGGTTTCTGTGCATGCGCCAGTTAGCTTTTGAATAATGACGTTTTTATTTGTGATCTTTGATCAGTTTTTAATTAACAACTACTTTAATTTTCAAAATATTAAAATTCTGACTTAATGGTGCACCAGGAGAGGGTTTGGACTACCTATATCTAAATTTGCAGCCTTCTAGGTGGGCTAGATTTTCCTAGCCATCGCCAACAGACACACACACACACACAGAGCGAAACTTTCTTTTATTAGTATAATAAGATAAGATAGGCTAATTCTATTACGAGAAAACCCCCGCTCGCTAATGATAATCCTATGGGGAAAAAAATCTTGTAAACGAAATCGAAAAAGTAAAAAAGTCTTTTTAAAGAAACCCAAGCTATCCAATTAAAAGAAATCATTTAAAAATACTAAAATGCTAACGAGATATTTATAAAAAAAATCTATAATAAGATTAACATTAGCGAGCGGTTGTTTTCACGTAAGTGAAGTAGCCTCTTAAGTACACCATGACGTTAATATTATGTAACATAAGTTCATCATATAATAGTGAAAACATTACCCGAAGCCGAGCGTGGCCGCGCAGAAACACCCCATTATTATACGTTTTCATCAAAAATTTCGCAGATTTGATTTATTTTTTAATAATACTTCTCGTTCGAACGTTTCGAAATTGTTCTCGGTGATGTAAATCTGGTCTACCGAGATGCTGTAAAAAGATTGCGACGAAATACGACCATTTAGTAACTTTCAGCGTAAGAAAATAAATCTTCTCGGGAGGCGCGAAATGACCTGCGTTCGCCAGTATTTTTGAAATTCGTAATTTTTAAAACCAATTATACCGTCGATTAGAAGAATGTTTCGGCTTAAAGAGCATATGTTTGGTTTGTCGGTATTTCTAAAATTGCGCTCTTGAGGGACGTTGCCGTAAGGGGAAAACATCCCTCCTTGAAAACTGCCCTTTTTCAAAAATGTTTTTCAAAGGTTTAACATCTTTTTTTTTTTTTTTTTTTTTCAAATTGATTACAGTATTTGAGACGTAAGAGTGCGATCTCTGACAATATGTCTTTCATTTTTAAATAAACCAAACAATTAAGTCGATAGAAGTTAAAACAAAATGGCAAAATAAAAGCATTCTTCATTCAAATGGTTCTTCATTTACGTCTACTGCGTAAATCGGGTTCTGGGCATGCGCCAACGCCTCCGCCGACTCGGACAGAAAGAGATGATCATTTGATGAGTTTCAAATTAACATCTGGGCTAAATTAAAATTCTGAACCTCAGGTACACTAGGATCTGCCTTGGACTACCTTAATCCAAATTTTCATATCTCTAGGAGCGATAAAGTTGACTAGCCACCGCAGACAGACCACACAGAGAGACAGAAACTTCCTTTTATTAGTGTAGATAGTAGATAGATTATTTCATATTACATTCAGGAGTAAATTCCTCTGTCAGCTAACACTAGCTACGGGTACAATTGTTTATTTGCTCTACAATTCCTGAAACACTGGGTGTCCCAATGTGCCCCAACTCTCCCCTGTTTAACGAATAAACTTGTAAATATGCTTATTAATACTTCCAATAAGCTAAAACTAAAGATTCTAAATGATACATAACTGATATACATAACTGAGGTTCCCTTTCTCGGTAATAAAAGAGTCGGAAGATAAATGAGTTACGAGCAGGGAAGATCGAGCTATGCTCGTGTGATAAAGATATATCACAGTTTTATCTTTTTTAATTACTTTATATTTCAGCTCAACGTATTTCTATTTTATAACCTTTCCAGTTTAATTGCTGTTCTTTTAGTATGCTTTTTACCAGCGATCGCGCGCCTTGTACGTTGCTTCTATGGCAAAGCATCCCTCCTGTGTTCGCTTCAATCGGCGCTGAGCTGTGACGTCATCGTCATTCGGCGGCTCTTCCCCGCTCGTGTGTTGTGCGCATTCGTCACCGTCGCTCTTGTTCCCTGTGTTTTCGGGAGCTGTTTTGTTTTGGCGCTGCAGGCGAAAGGGGCGTGTCTTTCAAATACAAATTAGAATGGTTCTTTTAATTATTAAATGTTAATGAGTTTCTGATTTGTTATTTTAATTTTCACGTAATTCCTAATCAACAAATTAGTTTAAATTAATCTTGCTCTCACATTTGTGCACCCCTGTTATGGGTATTTATACTAATGTTGCGCATTTTTCCAACAGAATTTTAATAAAAATGATGCTGTAAATTTATGCAAAACGTCGTCTGATCTGAGGCCAGGCCTATGCCGGCTCTCATGTCCGAGAAACTTCGCTGCGCGGATTCTTTGGAGATCAGCTTCCCGTTTTCAAAGTTTTTAATTATTTTATAAAAATGCTGTTTTAAATTTAATATTTTAAAGGTTTAAATCAACTGGTAATTTAATTAATTCTGCATTAATTCTACATCCCTTAATGGATTCGGCCAGAAGGAATATTTTAGAGATTCTTCGAATTTCATGATGATTGAGCCAGAACTTTATAAAGCAATGATGTGCAGCTGCTTTTATTCTCATCCTTCCTCCTTCCTCAAGAATTACAATAAAGATTTTATGGATCCAATCTTATGGAGTATTCATCATTTATAGTCTGCATCTATTTCTTCACACAAGTAAGAATGTTTTATTCATTTTATTATTTTGATTCTCTTCTCCTCAAAGAAATCGACCAAAAGAACAGATGCACAAATCGTGCAGGGTTAATTGCTATTTAAATCACAACTGCAATAAATAATTTAAAAGTTTACTATACAATCTATTCCTCCATCCATTAAGATAATAATATTATAACTGCACTTACAATTTTTTTCATGTCACATTTGGCGCCGTTTATTCTTTTATGAAGAGAAAAGTTGAAAATTTTATTTTGTTCTTAAAAATTATTATGAAATTTTGAAGCTCATTTTATGATGCAAACAATATTATTTGAAGATTTAGTGACTTTTATTGTATTTATTAAGAAGCTTAAAAAATATTCTTGTGCTCCACAGAAGATCGATGTTTGCAATATATCGTTAATTTCGGAACTTTTATTCTCAACTGGCTTGCATATATTTAATAATTCATTTATAATTAAAAAATGATATTTTAACAGAAATTAATTTTTATTCTGGTATTTTTCCGTGAGATTTATTGAATATTTTATGCAAATTTTCTTGAAGAATAAAGTTTAAAAAAAAAAAAGATGAATTTATTCTTTTTTAACAAATGAAATTATGGTGCTTTGTATATATATAAAGTTAAAAAAATATATAATTCATGATGAATTCAAATATTTTTTTGAAAAATGTAAAAATTGTTCTTGCTCTAAGTTTTTGAGAACAAAATTTAAAGAGGCTATGGTTGTTCTTATTCTTATTTTGGGTTAATTTTTTATTAATTTATTGGCACTTTTAAATGAAATTGATATATTTTATGATTATTAAATATGTTATTGAAGCATAATTTTATTGGAATTAAATTATTGAAGTTTATGTTCTCATCATATTAGTAATTTTGCTGCACTTATTCTCAATATGAATGAATTGCCTTCATAGAAGCTCAAGTTTTCATGTGATTTTGTAGTTGTTTTATCATACATAAATTTTTTGAGTTCTTGGTTACTTCTACAAAAGTTAGATTACTTATTGCAATATCACTCCAAGTTCATTGACTCTCGCCATTTTCCTACAAATGTTTGTAATGATTATAGTGTGCAAGCAGTCTGTGTTCTTTCCAGAAATTAAAATTCAAGAACTTTATTTATATTTTGAAAATATTACACAATAATTTGCATTTTCTGTTCTACATTTTGAGAACTCTGTTTTTCGAATTTCAAGGAATTGTTGCTTCATCCGATTATAAATTTTATATTACACAGCATCTGCATCTTTTTATTGAAATTCTCATACCATAATCACAAAAAGAGACTGGTATTATTATTTTTTCTTTTTTGAGTGGTTATAGCCATTACCTAACTGCTGCATATTCCTGTTCCTGAAATAGTTAATGTCTACTCATGCTACATTTTTAATATTCTACAATCTGAATATTATACTAACAACTTCAATAAACTGGTTATTTTTATCATCTGACTTTGCTTACCTGGTGGAAAAGTCTTCAGAATGTGTATATTCATTGTTGGCTGATTTTCTCTGCTGTCTGCAAGTATGATGGTTCCTGATAGTACAATAATTACCTACCTGCACTCTTTTGCGAGTTGAAGTGACTGTTGATGGTCGCCATTCATATAAGGCAAATATATCCGTGTGATTGCTCCTCGTCAGTCCTCTTCATCTTGTGGAACTTGTTTCTCCCTCATCAATATTACTCATTTTTATGGATCTAAAGTGTTACAAATTTACAGCTGTGCCTATTTGCAATAGTTTTCTATCTTTTACTACCCTCTGTTGCAAAACCCGATTATGGAAGTGTACCGTCATTTATTTTAAAATTCAGTTTCCCAGCATTTACGAAATTGCTGCTTCCTCAAATGGAACTTCTCAAATTTGGAAAAATTATTATTATTATTTGAAAAATTTTTCTATGCGTAAATTATAGTGCCTTTTCTTTTTATTCTAGTATTATTTCATAACCCAAATGTTTTCTAAATCATTTTTACCATATGCCTCACTTGAAGAAAATTATTTTATAAATGAAGAAAATTATTTTATAAATGAAGAAAATTTTTTGTTGCATTAAATTATAGTGCAAAGTTACATGCAAAGCAACACATATTCTTAGAACTTTCCAGCGCATTATAAAGAAATATTCTTCCATGTGAAATGATTTTGGTGAATATTTTATTTTTTCTAAGAATCTAAAGTGTTTTTATAGTTTTTGTGACTTTTTTCAAACGTCACCAATCCCAATTTCGTCTCTAAAGTGTGCAAGTAGTGTTGTATTGTCTACAAATCTGCAATTTCTGCCTGCTTGAATACACCTTTACAAAAAAATGCATATAGGCAACTTAGACTTTCCAGCGCCTCTCAACAAGAGTCTTGTGCTCTTTGTGTTATTTTATTCTAAGTGCCACTTCATCATATTATTCCTCAACATCATGGAACCACAGTTCATGATTTATGTCTGCTAATTACCTGATGTGTCTTCAAATGCTCTTACCTGATGTGTCTTCAAATGCTCATTATTGTTTAGTGCATCCCTTCATATGTCATTGAGTGCTAATTTTTTTTAGTGCTAAAATGTCCTTATAAAGTCTTCAATTTTATTTTAGTGGTGTGTGTTTCAGGAAAAAGACCAATTTGCTGCTACACTGCCATAGTGTCAATCAACCAACCAGTGTGCCACTTAACTTGCAAACTTTTCAGCAAGTAGTTACTTTTTTTTCTCAGTGTAATCATCTTTTTAAAATCAAAAACTGATTTTAGAACTCTTTAAAGGTATTACATCTGATCATTTGTTATGTAAAAGCAGAACATTAATATCCTTCATCTGTAAACAAACAATTTTTTTTCCCTTCAATCATTTTAGTAACAATATTCATCTGTTTATTTACAATAGTTTTAGCAAGAATATTGTATATTTTTATCTGGTTTACATACTTGCTAATGGTTTAACGGGAAAAGCGCTATTAGCATTTTTGTAAGTTTTGATGAATTTATATTGTGTTTTATGCTTATTTGATTTACAGATTCGTCATCGGTTCTGGAGATCGCCTTTGACAGTCTTGTAAGTTTTGGTGTTTGTTCAGTTTGCAGATCTACTAATTGTTTATAACGGGCTGCTATTAGTGTTTTGTGAATTGATACGAATACATATTAATAGTTTATATTTATTTGGTTTACTGATTTGATAATGGTCTCAAGATTGTGGGAGGCTATTAACACTTTCGGTAAGTGTTGTAAATATCACCCAAATAATTCACATATTGTCAATAGCTGATTTTTCTATAGGATATATTATCCTTTTCATTAATGTTATATAAATTTATGATTATAACATGCTTTACATAACGGTGCACTGTGTTTGTTTTCATAATTCTCATAAAATGTGTCATTTGATTTTAACTTGTCTTTCTTTATGAAAGTTAATGGTTAATTTTTTTTTTTTTTTTTTTTTTTTTTTTTGAGGATCCTCACCTTTTATCACCTTCTCTCATTTTTTCTCCGATTTTTTTTTTTTTTTTTTTTTTTTTTTTTTTTTTGCAAAAAACTATGGTATATTAAAAAGAAAATTTATTGAATATTAAGAGAAAATTTATTGAGTATTAAAAGAAAATTTATTGTGTATGAAAAGAAAATTTATTGTGTATACTAGAGAAAAATGAATTGAGTATATTTGAAAGAATTTTGTTGAATATTTCAGAAAGAATTTTATTGAGTATTTCATGAAAAATTATTTTTACTGAATATTTACAGAAAAATTTTATTGGGTACATTAAGTATGAAGTATTACTGAAGAAATGTGTCATTTGTTGTTGGTTAAAACTTATGCATTATTTTGTTATATTTTGAAAAGTTTTTACTAAATCCAACTATTTTGATGATTTTACTTATTTATGACAAATGAATTTAAATTTTGTTGCAACATAATTTTATGCGAATTTCATATAAATTTTGGGTAATAATTGTTATGCATTTATTATATACTTGTTAGAAATTATATCAGTATTTTGTGCATTATATTGATTGCTTAATTTTATATGATTTGAATTATTACTAATGCAAGGCCTTTTTTAATGAATTTAAATCCTTACAATGGATTGTTTTTGTGCACATTTATGCTATTTAGAGTTAATTTTATATGCTCTATTTTTAAAAGTCCTAGGCATAAGTCAGAATTTAAAGTATTCTTGACTTTTTGTTGCTTTAAAATTGCAACTTATTATTATTTTAAATATTTGTCTAGACAAGTCGGAAGAAGAAAGAAATTACCGACTCTTTTTATGTTGCTTTACTGTTGCAACTATTTTGATATGATCTCATTGCTAATTTAAAGTGAATATTAGCCTTTTTTTTATATACATGATGGTATTTGTTTAGAAATCAAGATTAATGGAAGGTATGCCTTTCTTTGCTAAAAATGCAATGGGGCTTCTGTATACTATGTTATATTGTATACTATAACATTTTTTGTGATGAGATTTTTGAATGTACTACAATGATGTATATTCTTTCTCTTTTTCTTTTTGGTTGCTGCACATCACATCAAATTTCATTAATTAATAATTAATTTACTTTTCTTGGCTCTAAATTTAAGTCATTATGTCATTTTTACTTTGGCATTTAAAAATTTTGTCTTCCCTTTGTCGAAAAAGGCTTTTACTGTTTTTAACCCTTTTTCTCCTTCTGGTCAGTCAAAATTTTTGTCGGTGAATGGGGGTATTGTGATAAAGATATATCACAGTTTTATCTTTTTTAATTACTTTATATTTCAGCTCAACGTATTTCTATTTTATAGCCTTTCCAGTTTAATTGCTGTTCTTTTAGTATGCCTTTTACCAGCGATCGCGCGCCTTGTACGTTGCTTCTATGGCAAAGCATCCCTCCTGTGTTCGCTTCAATCAGCGCTGAGCTGTGACGTCATCGTCATTCGGCGGCTCTTCCCCGCTCGTGTGTTGTGCGCATGCGTCACCGTCACTCTTGTTCCCTGTGTTTTCGGGAGCTGTTTTGTTTTGGCGCTGCAGGCGAACGGGGCGTGTCTTTCAAATACAAATTAGAATGGTTCTTTTAATTATTAAATGTTAATGAGTTTCTGATTTGTTATTTTAATTTTCACGTAATTCCTAATCAACAAATTAGTTTAAATTAATCTTGCTCTCACATTTGTGCACCCCTGTTATGGGTATTTATACTAATCTTGCGCATTTTTCCAACAGAATTTTAATAAAAATGATGCTGTAAATTTATGCAAAACGTCGTCTGATCTGAGGCCAGGCCTATGCCGGCTCGCTAATATCCGAACCCTATAGCTTACAGCGCATTGGCGAGCGCCAAATGAATTGGCGAGAACAGCGCTATTTCGCGCATGCGCATAACCTAGCCAAGCAGTTCAGTGCTTACGGCCCTACGCTTATGCAAAGCAATGGCCGACGGTGCAGTGTTTTGCTCACATGATTTTGCTACAAGAAACTAGAGATCAAAATAAATAAGAAAATAAATAACTAGCACCACCACAAATCAAGCAGGCACACGGGGAAAATACAGGTATGTGAAATAATTTCAGTGTTCTGTATATTGACAAATTTTCAAGATAAGACAGACATGACACATGAGGCAGGTTATTAGAATATCGATGTTGATAGTTGAGACTTTAATCTTGTGAAAATTAAATTAATGTCGCACCAATTAACACTATCTGTAAGATGCAGTTACTTTTATTTTTGGTTGCGAAAGCGTCTTTGAAGACGCCAATTTGGTTATATATATATTTTTAGTTTTTGTGATGAAAGGCAAAAGTCTTCTAATCTACATTCCCCAAAAATATCGCTATTTTTTTTAAATGCATTAATATTTGAAACTACGTTATGTGATATCACAAACACAACGATAACAGTAACAAGCTTTTTGAAGATAACAATCTAGTGTTAAATAACTTTGCCTTTTATCGAATTATGATGCATCTCTGCAGCTTATGATAACTTAATATTATTCAGAATTCTTATCTATTCGGTTTTTTCGCGTCACTTCATAGAGTTTTCCTTACTAATCACCCAATAATAGTTTAGTGATGCTACATATTAAGAATTATTAACACGACATTTTGACATTAATAAATGTGTCTTATCTTGAAAAAAAAAATGTTTATAGAGATAACAATAATAACACAACACTGAAATTATTTCACATTGTGGTTAAATGAGAGTTTGTATGCAAGAATGTATGAGTATTGAGTGAATGAACACCCATTACCATAGAAAAGTTAGGTAAACATAAACTATTGGTAAATATTAACATGAATAAAGAGTAACCTAATGTTTCAATGCAATTAATTTCTGTAACTGTATATATAAATAAATGTATCATTATGTTTATGTATAAACATGTACAACAGTCTTAACAGCATAATCATATCCCCCCCCCCCCCAATCTTGAAAAAATAAATAAAGTTAAGTTTAATCACTGTTTATATTATATTTATTCACTTATTTATATTAGTAACATCCCCCCTCCCCCTCTTCATTTTTAAGTGAGAGTCAAACCATTCAGAACATAAATTTAGGCTTAAAAATTCTATCATAAATTGCAATGGGGGTTTTATTGAAAGTAAAATATTCATTTAATGTTTTCAACTTATCAGTTTATATTACTATGGAGACTTTTAAAGTGTATTTCTGGAAATGTGGAGTTTGATTTAAATTTGGAGACTTTTTAAATGGAAGAATTGCACTTTACCTACATAATAGAAAGTTGTGATCATAACATTTTCTCATATTGCTGCTTTTGTTGATAGTGGCATGGTTTAGCCAAAATTTTTTTAAATATATTTATGTATAAAAATAATATGAATTATTTAGCAATAAGACTTTTTGGTACTTTCGTCTTATGGCGTCCCTCAAAGATAAATCACCAGGCGACCAAGATTTATCGCCAAATTATAAAGCATGTGTGACATAATATATGATCAATATAGCATTTTGTGACATATACAGGGGTCGATCCAGGAAAAATTTGGAGCCTATTAGGGCCCCCTTCACAAAAATCTAATAAAATTGGCCCCTTCACAAAATTCAGTTTGATAAAATGGGGCCCTTCACAAAATTCAGTTTGATAAAATGGGCCGCTTCACAAAAATCAATTTGATAAAATCGACCCCTTCACAAAATTCTATTTCATAAAAACTTACTATTTATTATTTTGTGATGTTTTAAAATGTGTAATTTGTAAACAAACAATATCACCAGAGAGGAAAACTTCAGCAAAAGGATTTAAAAAAGTTAGTTTATAAATGCTTGGTTTGAATTTGATTAACTAGATTTCATCTTTTGTTACAAAATGTTCTTTTTCACAAAAATAACTTTACATTTCACAAAATAAGCCCCAAGATAAAAAAACCTGCATTGACCCCTGATATATGGCTAAGTTATAGTCATGTGATGTGTATATGTTGTGTATATATATATTATGTGACATATGTATAAGTAACATAAGATGTATAATGATCGTTGTTCAGGAGATGACGTCTGTCAATCATTCATGACATAGTAGTGGACGAGTCCATTAGCTCTGGAACGGTCAAACTGTTATCGCGGTAAATTGTAGTTTTCCATATTTAAAGCTCTGTCGCTTTTTTTTTCTTTGGTAGCGCAGCATTTTTTCTAATTATTATGTTGTTCTAATCTTTATGAATTCTTTAGTTCCAAGATTTAGTTTGTTTATTTCAGTTTTGTTGAAATAACTTTTTTTTTTTTTTTTGTAAATTAACTCCATAGTTAAATAAAAAAAGTTTCAGAATATCAATGATAAAAGTATGCACATTCTTTGCCTAACAGACCCCGTAGTATTATAAATTTTTATACCTCGAATTTCAACGTAAGAGTGGGGGAAATATATAAAAGATTTGGGATATCAAGATTATTATTATTTTTTTAAAAAGAATAACAATGTAAGCAAATTATGACATACATTGTAAGAGAAATGTGAAGTATTATCTAGATTCATATTTTTAAATTATGAGATTCATTAAGTTTCTATGGGTCGGAGTAATTTTTTTTGTAGTGGATTGGGTTGAATATATATTTGTTTTGGGTTAACCCGATATTAAAAAAAAAAAATTCAAAATATTTTTTTTTTCAAATTCAAAACTATATAGTATTTGAATATAAATGAGTATTTATTTGTTATTTTTTTTAAATAAATGATAAAACTGATATTGGGAATATAATTGTTGACTATTATTCTATAGTTAGGTTAGAAAAAGGGAATAATTTTCTTTTAATTTGGATTTTGGGTTGGGTCAATCAAATTTTTTGTGGGTTTCGATTAACTTCAAATAGAATATTCAGATATATATATATATATATTATTTACACGGGATATTTGTTTAGTGGTTTTTTTCATTATGTCAGCACAATTTTATATTAAATAACTATATATTTACTCAGTAATCTTTTTCTTTCTTTTTTTTCCCTGTTTCTTTCGTATCAAAAGTAGATGGCTTGAAAAAATACATGATTTTTTTTTTTAAAGTTTAAATTGTATATATATTTTTTTAAGTAAAAATAGTTTAGAAAAAAAAAAAAAACCACTCTTTTTTACGCATGCAGTGTTTATCTTGAAAAAAGCATGTCTAATTTCATAACTGCAATTCCTGTTATTTTTTTTATCATACGTTTCCATTATAATACACTATTTGGCATGGCCCCCGAATTCAGTTAAGGAAAATTGACTTTTTTTTTAAGTGCGAGACAGTGAATTTATTTTAAAATATTTAATTTTTGATCTATTTCTTTTTTAAGATCATAATTTAATAAACTAAATTATTAAAGAGTATACATATTTTTAATTACACTGTTAATTTGTTGCACACTTTTTTATTTATATTATCGGATTTTTAATATTTAAAATATTTTGGGTACTTTTTGGTTAGCCGGTCGCCAGTGATATATGTGTGTGTGTGTATTACATATGCACCGTGTGTTTTGATGTTCATAACTACTCGTTTTATTTTTATATTTTCCATATCTTCTGCCTGCAAATTCGCCATTCCTATTTTACTCAAAAAGCAATTTTTTAAAAAAATGTATAGTTTTTTTTTAATGCTAAGCAATTTTGACAAATGAAAACTTAACAAATAATCATAATGACAAGCACAGAAATAGTTGAAAGTTAATTTACAAAGTATCAATCCAATCTAAGTAAAAAATATAGAAAACATTCTTTTACTATTTATTCATCTCCATGTAGATATAAAAAGATAAGTTAGATTTATTGATTAGAAAAAATACTCAAAAGTTTATTAGAGGAATTTACAGTCTCAGAAAATTTATTAAAAAAACAGTAGTATATTTCGCTTACTGCCATAACTTTGCCTTTCCTTCTAACAAGGGAGGTCTCCTTAAAGCACATACTCAGAATATTTTTTTAAAAATAGTACTCATGAATCATAAAGGATCAGTCCAATTTAGCTGCAGAATCCCAGTAGAATATCGATAAAAAAAATAAAATACTTTCAAGTATTTGGCGTAAAAAGATGTGATTTGGCAAGCAACACTTTTTACTCACCAAATGAAAGCGATTTTAATGCATTTGAAAATTCCTGTTTAAATGTGTAGTACTTTGTGAATTTAAACTAAAACAATTAAATAGTTTATTATTTTTTCATAAGTTTGTATAATATATGTACAAGTTGCGTATTTCGGAAGTTATTTAATTTTACACTGTTTCGCTAGCTGGATAGGTTTTACGTGTATTTTAACAATAACTACCCAATTAAGAATGCTCTCAGTATGTATTACAGTATTTAGTAAGTCGTTATTGTTATGGCAACAATACTTTTCTTTAGTTGTCAGGGGCGTGCCGAAGGCTGTTTTAGTGAGGGGGTGGGAACTGAATTTTGCCGAGTACAGGATCGAGGGTGAGAAAGGCTTTGTGATAGTCCCCCACCCCCCCCCCCCACCTCTCAGCAACGGAGTCAACTGTTCTACAATACTGTGAATTTTAAAAAAGTCCTAAGTGCTCCCATGCATTCTGCCTAACCACAGTCAAAATTAAATGCTGTTATTCGGTATGTATAAAAAAATGTTTATTATTTTACTATATAAGTAGAGTTGAGATTCCTGTTATTAATTAGGATTCTGCTTACAATTTAAAAGGAAATGCGTACGGATGTACCGTACATTAACCAGTTCTCAAAAGTAACAATTTAAGAACGTTGAACTACTTTGGAAGTTATGTTTCTATAAATAAAATCGCATGCTGTTGTGTTATGTAAGTGTATACATTTTAAAATACATAAAGACAAATCTTGCTTGTTAAAAATAAGATATATATTAGTATAATAGGCTAAAAATTATCCTTCTCTACATTTTTAAATTACCACCCACCTATCCTTCAGAATAGTCCATTTTCCCGCTAAATTGTCTAAATCCAACATGTCAGTTATGTCTGCTTCACAGGTTAATAGCATCAGTTCATCCAGTCGGTCTTCCGACATGGTGGTACGCAAGTACCTTTCACCAGTCTCAGAAAAGCGATACTCTCTATCTTAGCCCTGGACATCGCCCAATGGCCTACACTGGAGTAGGCCATGATCACCCCCCTCCCTACTACACAGAATCATACACAATCTTCCATTCTGTGTGAGAAACTCTTTCTTTTCCCCTTTAAAGACAGACAACAGAGAATTGAAATGAAATTGACGACAGGGGAGGGAACTTTTTTGCAGGAAGTGTTCTTAACTTTCCGATTATTCTAAATTTTACCAAATCTTATAAATAAGTGGGGGGGGGGTTACACGCCCCCCCCCCCCACACACACATACACACACACTTGTTGTCTCCGATACTAACAATATCAAAGTCAAATTGACACTGCTCAGAATTGGATATTAACTTTTAGTTTAAAACATTTTTAAAATTTATTCTAAACTACTGAATATGATCGCTATTTTTCTTTATATATACATATAAATGTATATGGCAAAACCGTAGTTATAAAAGTATATTTATTTAAGTTAAACTTACTCAGTATGATGCATAGAAAAAGTTTTTCATAAAAGAGTATCATAAAAGTGTATTTTTTTATTTCATTGTATCGCCAACCAGCAATAAATCGCCAAAAACACAAAATTTTCATAATTTTTTACGGACATACAACTAAAAGGATAATAAGATTTCCTTTCCTTCCTGAACTTGAACTTACGGCACCTTTTTGAAATTTTTGTTTATCTTTATTTACAAAATACATATTTTACAATCCTATAAATTTTGTAAAAAAATTCAAAATTGCAATTTCCAAACAAAAAAGTTTTTTTTAAATAGAAATGTTTTGCAACTGGATTTCATAAATATATTTTATATATATATAGGTTTTCACATATAAAGGATGGAAAAAAAAACAATGGTGCAACAAGACACTGTTTGTTAAAACGAACCGACTATGTGTTAAGGCTGTTTTGAAATCCAAACTGCTTACTTTCTGACACATTTTTTAATTCAATTTATTTCGCAAACACATGAAATTGGCAGGTGTGCTTATTCAAGAAACTATGTAATTGAATTATGTTTTCCCTTTTTTGGTAAAGGCAAAAAGATCTTTCAGAAAACACTGCTAAAGTTGGCGTTTTGAACCGAAATTTCAACAACGCAGCACAAGAAAGGAGAAAAACATGTCACGTGACACAAATCGCTTATAACTCGATAAGTAATCTATTTAGCAAAGAATAGAAAGCTCATTACAATTCTAAATCACTTCAATAGTCAGGCTTGCTAATTTTATGCCTTTGCATTTAAAAATGTGTCAGAAAGTTTTGCATTGTCGAGCAGGTCATTTCAGAACCACCATAAAATTCTGCAGAATGACTTAAAAGCTAAAAATAATTATTGTTTTTTAAAATGTTTCAACAACATGTTTTCCCATTGCCCCATTTTCCATCGTAAAACTAGCAGTGGTTAGAAAAAAGAAATTTTGTGTGTGTAACTAACTAATACTAGTTTATTAAAAAGAATAGTTAACTGCAACTAACTTACATGTTTTAAAAGTATCAATTACAAACTACTTCAATACTTTCAGATTTTAGACTCAATCTACACTAAAAATTTAAGACATTGGCTGAGTAATAAAGGTTTCCCTGGATTAGTATGTGGTTAATTGATCTTTTGCGATATTACCTCATTAACCAAAACACATGAGGCATTCAATGAGAAAAACTACAATAGATCCACTGAAAACTTCCTTAAAACCCAATATACGCAAACAAAAAATATAATAAAGTACTATGATACTCTTTTTGATGTATTATTATTAGAAAGTCCATTGCTGCTCTAAACTTTTAAAATAAAATTATCTGAGTTTCATGAACTTTTATTAAATGACAATCAAGAATCATTTAAACTTAAAATGCAATAGTCTGAATGAGATAAATTCAAGGACATAAAAAAATTATAAAAGATAACTTTGTAATAGCACTATTAAATTTGTTATTAAATAATATATATATACTATTAAGAAATATCAGTGGAATTTTCTCTTTTTATAACATTATCTCCTTTTGCCCTTCTTTTAGTCCTGTGTCCTGTTATATAGGTAAAAAGTCAGTACTTTTATGTTATAGCAGCCACTAGAATTACGATTATGCAAAGGTTGCAGTTATGATTTCGCCAAGATCATCGCAAACCTTATATATGCATATATATACCCCAAACACTCATACATGTGCCATATACGTCATTATTTACATCTTATATGACATATATAATCTTATACACATGTCATATATATATACTGCAGTAAGTAGTAGTGTTGCATTGTATTAGTAGGTGCTTGTTGAAGTTAATGTTGAATTTCTAAACCTAAATTTATATTTTAAATGATTTTACTTCCAATTAAAAATAAAAGAGGGAGAAGCAACATTACTATAAAAAAATATATACAAAAACAGTGGTTAAACTTTACTTATTTTTTCAGGAGTAGGGGAAAAAAGTGATTATGCTGTTCATAAGACTGTTGTACACGTTTATGTATAATGATACGTTTATTTACGAACATTATACATATTATATACATCTTATACACATGTCACATAATATATATATATTTATATACAACATATACACATCACATGACTATAAATTGGCCATATATGTCACAAAATGTTATATTGATCATATATTATTATGTCACACATGCTTTATAATTTGGCTATAAATCTTGGTCGCCTGGTGATTTATCTTTGAGGGACGCCATAAGACGAAAGTACCAAAAAGTCTTATTGCTAAATAATTCATATTATTTTTATACATTAATATATTAAAAAAAATTTTTGGCTAAACCATGCCACTATCAACAAAAGCAGCAATATGAGAAAATGTTATTGTCACAACTTTCTATTATGTAGGTAAAGTGCAATTCTTCCATTTAAAAAGTCTCCAAATTTAAATCAAACTCCACATTTCCAGAAATACACTTTAAAAGTCTCCATACTAATATAAACTGACAAGTTGAAAACATTAAATGAATATTCAACTTTCAATAAAACCCCTATTGCAATTTATGATAGAATTTTTAAGCCTACATTTATGTTCTAAATGGTTTGACTCTCACCTAAAAATAAAGAGTGGGGGGGGGGGGGTGGATGTTACTAATATAAATAAATGAATAAATATAATATAAACAGTGGTTAAACTTAACTTTATTTATTTTTTCAAGATTGGGGGGGGGGGATATGATTATGCTGTTAAGACTGTTGTACATGTTTATACATAAACATAATGATACATTTATTTATATATACAGTTACAGAAAATAATTGCATTGAAACATTAGGTTACTCTTTATTCATGTTAATATTTACCAATAGTTTATGTTTACCTAACTTTTCTATGGTAATGGGTGTTCATTCACTCAATACTCATACATTCTTGCATACAAACTCTCATTTAACCACAATGTGAAATAATTTCAGTGTTGTGTTATTATTGTTATCTCTATAAACATTTTTTTTTTTCAAGATAAGACACATTTATTAATGTCAAAATGTCGTGTTAATAATTCTTAATATGTAGCATCACTAAACTATTATTGGGTGATTAGTAAGGAAAACTCTATGAAGTGACGCGAAAAAACCGAATAGATAAGAATTCTGAATAATATTAAGTTATAAGCTGCAGAGATGCATCATAATTCGATAAAAGGCAAAGTTATTTAACACTAGATTGTTATCTCCAAAAAGATTGTTACTGTTATCTTTGTGTTTGTGAGATCACATGACGTAGTTTGACATATTAATGCATTTAAAAAAAAGCGATATTTTTGGGGAATGTAGTAATTATCAAGATTTTTGCCTTTCATCACTAAAACTAAAAAAATATATATAACCAAATTGGCGTCTTCAAAGACGCTTTCGCAACCAAAAATAAAAGTAACTGCATCTTACAGATAGTGTTAATTGGTGCGACATTAATTTAATTTTCACAAGATTAAAGTCTCAACTATCAACATCGATATTCTAATAACCTGCTTCATGTCTGTCTTATCTTGAAAATTTGTCAATATCTAAAGGATATTACGTTAATATACAGAACACTGAAATTATTTCACATACCTGTATTTTCCCCGTGTGCCTGCTTGATTTGTGGTGGTGCTAGTTATTTAATTTCTTATTTATTTTGATCTCTAGTTTCTCGTAGCAAAACACTGCACCGTCGGCCAATTGCTCTGCGTCTGCATAAGCGTAGCGGCGTAAGCACTGAACTGCTTGGCTAGGTTATGCGCATGCGCGAAATAGCGCCGCTCTCGCCAATGCATTTGGCGCTCGCCAATGCGCTGTAAGCTATAGGGTTCGGATATTAGCTGCCGGCTCTCATGTCCGAGGAACTTCGCTGCGCGGATTCTTTGGAGATCAGCTTCCCGTTTTCAAAGTTTTTAATTATTTTATAAAAATGCTGTTTTAAATTTAATATTTTAACGGTTTAAATCAACTGGTAATTTAATTAATTCTGCATTAATTCTACATCCCTTAATGGATTCGGCCAGAAGGAATATTTTAGAGATTCTTCGAATTTCATGATGATTGAGTCAGAACTTTATAAAGCAATGATGTGCAGCTGCTTTTATTCTCATCCTTCCTCCTTCCTCAAGAATTACAATAAAGATGTTATGGATCCAATCTTATGGAGTATTCATCATTTATAGTCTGCATCTATTTCTTCACACAAGTAAGAATGTTTTATTCATTTTATTATTTTGATTCTCTTCTCCTCAAAGAAATCGACCAAAAGAACAGATGCACAAATCGTGCAGGGTTAATTGCTATTTAAATCACAACTGCAATAAATAATTTAAAAGTTTACTATACAATCTATTCCTCCATCCATTAAGATAATAATATTATAACGGCACTTACAATTTTTTTCATGTCACAGCTCGGTCAAAATTAAATTTGAGTTCAAATATCATGACCCATGACCAAAATGACCTATTTTAAGATGAGCTATTTTAAGATAAAATAGCTTGACCCCTAATGACCCATGACCAAAATGACCCACTAAGTGAATTTTCTCGAACATGTGACCTAGCCCAACAGTCTTCTCGTGCCCGAGAACCATAGGATGCAAAACTTAGTGTAAAGTCTGAGCAGTTTTTAAGATAAAATAGCTTGACTCATAATGACCCATGACCAAAAAGACACACTAATTGAATTTTCTCGAACATGGGACCTAGCTCAACAGTCTTCTCGTGTCCAAAAACCATAGGATGCAAAATTTAGTGTAAATAGTCTGAGCCGTTTTTAAGATAAAATAGCTTGACCCATAATGACCCATGACCAAAATGACCCACTAATTGAATTTTCTCGAACATGTGACCTAGCCCAACAGTCATCTCGTGCCCGAAAACCATAGGATGCAAAAATTAGTGTAAGTAGTCTGAGCCGCTTTTTAGATAAAATAGCTTGACCCCTAATGACCCATGACCAAAAGGACCCACTAATCGAATTTTTTCGGACATGTGACCTAGCACAATGATTTTCTCGTGCCCGAAACTCGTAGGATACAAAATTTAATCAAAATCGTTAAAGCCGTTTTTTAGATAAAATTAATTTGACCCGCGTTGACCCAAAAATGACCCACTAATCGAAAGTTCTCGAACATGTGACCCAGCCCAATAGTCTTCTCGTGCCCGAAAAGGGTCGGATACAAAATTTCGTCAAAATCGTTTGAACCGTTTTTTAGATACAATTAGCTTGACCATGACCCAAAATGACCCACTAATCGAATTTCCTCGAGCATGTGACCCAGCCCAATCGTTTTCTGGTGCCTCCAAACGGTAGGATGCAAAATTTCCTCAAAATCGTTAGAGCCGTTTTTAATATAAAATTTGCAAAACCACACACACACACACACAAGATTTGCTCGTATTAGAATATATGATATTATATACATAGATTACATTAAAATTTCAAAAATAGTTCAATATATTTCACATGATTGGTGGTGATACACCTGAGACACTTGAGACACCTGAGACACACACAGACTACAACTGGTTGAGAAACAATAAAATGTCATGATGAAACATTTTCAGAAATAAAAGTTTAGTACTACGTACATATTCTTGTGCTGCATCCCAGGCATCTGTTACGGCCGTGTCTTCGATGTATAGTGGTATACTTGTCTGCATTTCTTGATACATTTGTTTTTCTACCTGAAAAAAAAAATGTAATAATCATTTTTCGATAGCAAAATTTAACGATACCATCTGCACGTGAAATATCCCACTAAATGTATTAAAATATTAACAGAATTTACAAAAAGAACAAGAACGAACATCATGAACCAAGCGTAGATTACGAAACGGTTTCCAACACATCCAGAAAACTGTACTTAACCCTTTCATAAGTGGCGGGAAGTATATTTGCTACTTACTTTTATTTCCCAACTGCCGAAATTGTACCAGTATTTTTGAAAAAAAAAAATCAACTGTTATAATGAACATAAAGAAAAGCATTACTTTATTTTGAAGAAACTTGTTCTTCAATTCTGGTGGCAATGAGTCATTTAAATATTTTAGAAACAGAATTATTTTGCTCGTGAAAGGGTCCACTTTCTTCTATCTACAACATGCTTTTTATTACACTTCAAGTTTTTTGTTAATAAATGTTTCAAAATCATTGGGGAGGGGGGGGGGGATTTTGTAATGAAGTCTAATCAACAGATAATATATAAAATAAAAACATGTAAATTTTTGCTTATTACAAATAGACAAATTAAACCAAGATCAAACAAGTGGGTGATTCAGTATGATTTTTTTTTTTTTTCAATAGCTACCGCATCCATCACAATATTCGTTATCACATCGCCAAATTTTGGCCGATTTTCTTCAAAATGTTATACAAACCTCGACCCCTACATTAGATCTAAATATAAAATTTCGTTGAAAAATATTCATAAATTTTTCTCTTAAAATCGAGAAAACCGCGCAAAAATCGCTATTACAGCGCCCATTTCCGGAACAATATTCCCAATTTCAACTGAGACCAGCTGGCCATAGCGAAACACATATATATATGAAGTTTTGTTCAATTCTATGCATAGCTTCATGCATTTGTCGATGATACAAAGAGGACAGACACACAGACAGACAGATATTTGAAAAACGTGTTTTCGGCGTCCTCTAGCCCTTAAAGCGTATATATCCTTCGAAAACCAGAAATTGAAAAAAATTTCGAATACAATACTTTCTTCTGTAATAGGACGAAGAAAGTAAAATTCTCTTTAAATTATCTTGCCTCTCCCTGGATTTTCAAATTTAATTAAATAAATTTTCTTTGTCTGTGATGTTTTTTTTTTTTTTTTTTTTAAGAACTGAAATTTATCTTTTCTATGTGATTTAAAATAATTATAACACAAACAGAAAGGGAAAAAGAATTTTTTGACAGGGGAAAATTTAAGGTGGAGGAGAGGATTTTGTCCTTCTTCAATCCTCCACCGTTCTACAAAGGTTTTATTTATTTTATGTTCATGTGTTTTAATATTGTCCTTAAATGGGAGATTTGGGCGGACAGAGCCCTTCTGACGAAAAAAAAAAAGATGTATAGTAAGATTAATCTTTTATAACTTTTAATTTTCTGTATTTTTACTTGCTTCTATGTACAAGAAAAAGTATTGGATTCATGAAAAATTTCGACTTTCCGTTCTCGACGAATTTATACGGTTTAAAAGGTTCTGAACACAATTTGACTATTTTTAGAAAATTCTGTGCCCGAGTTTGTCTGTGCATCTATGAGTAACACATATTTTGTTGACGTTACAATTCACGAACTACTGCACAGAATTTAACAAAACTTCAGATTCATTTAGACCTTTACATAAATTGATGACTAATTAAGTTTTGGTGTATAACGTACAACAGGTGAAGCTGCTATGCTGCAGTTTTCATGAATTTCAAAATAGCTATATCTCAAGAACTAATGCACGGAATTTCATCAAATTTCATATTATGTTAGACCTTGACATAAATAGATGATGACATGGTTTTGATGTATTTCGGCCAATAGGTGGCACTGCTATGCTCTGTTTTTCACCATTTCTGTGATGGCTATATCACAGAATTTCATCAAGCTTGATATTATGTTAGACCTTGAAATATATACTCGTTCTTTGATCAATCAACAGAGGGCGCCAGTAGAAAGATTCTTAATCTTGTCCACAGTCAATTGATGCAACTTAGCGAGTGTGATTTTTTTTTTTTTCAATTTTTACTCACTGATCACTGTAATTCTATGCTAAACTTAAAGAAATGCATTATACTTCATATCATAATTGTTACTGTGTAGCTATGCTATTTAAATTAATGTATTAGAGTGATATAGAAGAAGGTTTTGTGATACCCACAACATACTGCTTTTTTTTACGTTGATATGTTTAAACTAGTCGGATGCATCAATCCCAAAACTTTCTTCTATCTCACACAGGTTTCGCATACACTAAAAAGAATCAGCACCGATTTATATCAAGGTCTAACTGAAACTCAAGTTTTATTAAATTCCGTGCATTATTTCTTGAGATAGGACTATCGCTAAAATCGTGTAAATCCTGCAAAATGCTGCATAGCAGCGCCACCTGCTGGGCGATTTTTACCAAAAACTAATCAGCGCAGATTTATATCAGAGACTAACTGAATATAAAGTTTTATTAAATTCCGAGCATTAGTTTTTTGAGATAGAGCGCCCACAAAATTTTTGTCACATACAGACAGACAGACAGAGTCACAGACAGACATTTTCTAAAAATAGTCAAATCGCGTTCAGGACCTTCTAAAACGTATAAATCCGTCGAAAACCGGAAGTCGAAAATTTTCATGAATCCATTACTTTCTTCTTGTAAAGATAGAAGAAAGTCAAAATTGACTTTCACGGCAGGCAGTTCTAACAAAAAATTCTTCGTTTAGCTTATCTCATATATATCCTTCCCATTTGAAGGAACTCAGGTTTAAGAAAGTTATGAAGCTGTTACATAACAGTTTGTTATTGATTTGCTGGCTTCGGTTAAGTAAATATACTATTTTGGGCTTTCATCTTAGCGATCAACTTCAGAATGGAGTTTTGACAACGGCTTGGAAAAAGCCACGGGGTCTAGGTTAGTGAAGCATAAACAAATCAGTTGAAAATCTTGCCTCTCTCTGTGGTCATGGAATGCATTCGTATTTTTAAAATATCTTAAAGGAAATTAATATTTTAAATTTATTTTTTCTTTGTGATCTTCTTAAAGAATGTCACCTTTCTTCATAGATTTCAAAATATTTCTAAAATATATGCTTAATTTAATATTTTATGTGTTAAAACCTTAGCAAAACTGATGAGCTGTGAGTAAGATTTTAACACTTGAAATAAAAATAACTATATATTTTAGAAGTATTTTGTCAGCTAAAGAAGAAAAAAAATCATCCTTTAAAAATTCTAAACAGAAAACAGAAATTAAAAATATTGAGATATGTTGAAAATACAAATGCATTGCACATTCATAGGTTTAACATTAGTGAAAGATATTTGAGATCCGAGTAACGAATATCCTTAAGGACCTGTGCAATATTTATTTTTTATATCTAGTGTGTGAAATTTTAAATTACCATTTCTGTTTAAAATTGAAATAATGACCATTTCTATTAATTAAAATAAGAGACATAAATAAAACTATATATGGTAATTCATCAGCATTAATATAGAAAAAAAGTGTGTAATTAAATAATTTATTTTTAAATATTAAATATTAATATGAATATTTTTAATTAATAATTATTTAATTTTAAACTATTACAAATTTATCTCTAACACAGTTTAACAAGTAGAATAAATATAATATTTTAATTTGAATGCTTATATTGATCATAATATACAGATTATGTCTATAAAAAAACCTTTACTTTTTGTTTCATTAAAAGTTAAAAATCTCTGGAGCCTGGAAGCAAATAAATTGCACTAAAATATCAAAATAATTATACAAACAGATTAAAGATGGCAGCACCACAACTTTGAAGATTGACATTTAATACTATTATTTTTAAAACTAGATGGCAGCACTAAACAATTTAAACACAAAAATGTATCTTTCTTCATACCTGATTTTTCTATTTTTACTTAACTTATTATTCCGAAATATTTTGTAAACTAAAAAAGAAAAAAGCATCTTTTAAGAAGAGTGCACAATAAAAAAAAAGTTACAAATATTAATTTCCTTTTGAGATATTTTAAAAACACTAATGCCTAAGTTCCTATGTTCCATTTTCATTCAAGTTCCAATATATACAAAGTGGTGTAATGAAAACAATAACAATAATAATAATAATCTGTGACCAAAATCGAGAAGTTAAGAAAGGTCCCGGTTAGAGATTGACTGAACTATCTTATGCAAGAAAAAAAAAACATTTAAAAATATCGAAATGCAAACAAAAAAATTTGCAGAGAAGGCTGCTATTGGTTTAACCAAAGACTCACTCGATCATACATCGCGAAACGGAGCTGATCGAGTGTCGCTTGTAGGCTAGGCTCACCATGCGATGACATCCACAAGCCATTGTTAAGCCAATGAAGACGTTCATTGTAAATTTCTCGTTTGCACTTCAATATTTTTAAATGTTTCTTTTTGCATAGGATGTGTGGCGTCGATGTCTATTTATAGCTTTGTACTTTTTGAACTGGGTAGCAGATTTACTATTCTGAGGATGCTTCTAATTTCGAGGGTAAGGGGGTGTTCCAAAATTGAAAATGTCCTCAAAATAAAACTTCAACCGAAATTATAGTTTTAAAAAAAAAGTACTAAGTTAGATTTAAACCTCAGATGTCCAATGAAAAAAAAATCACTTAACAATATTGAAGTTCAAACAAGAAATTTGCAAATGAAAAACTGCTGCCACTGGTTTAATATTAGCTTGTGAATTTCGACGCGTGCCTTAGTCACCTTACAAAATTCGCAAACTAATGTTAAATCTGGTAGGGTTCTTTTTAAATTATTCGTTTGAATTTCATTTTTTTTTTTTTTTTTTTTTAAATACATAGGACAGTTGAGATTCATCTCCAACCGTTCTTTGTTAAGGCATATTGTAACTTTTTTTTTTCTTTCGAAAAAAAAACCCGAAAAAATTTTGTTTGCATATTTTTACCTCTTAAATCCTCAAAAACATTATGCTGAAGCAGTTTTTTTTTTTAAATTTGTATTGGTGCAAAAGTTAGCCAGCCGTTTTTTGGTGTTGCAGTGAACAGGCTCATTCTTAGCGTATTGTGTGTGGTACGCAGATAGAAACAAAAGAATTGAGAAAGGGGAAGTCCAGGAGGCTTCATTATAAGGGCATGGTATAGATAATTTTGTGTAAAGTTGAAAATTGTCACTGTTATCTATGTTTGTTTAAAAACGTTGTAAAACTTTAAACCTGTTTTTTTTTTGTTTTTTTTTTCGAAACTCTATTTACACATCGGTACCAGGTAGAACTCGAGATTGGATTCATGCTTTTTTAGTATATACCATTTTATAGTCTCTCACGGAAATATTCGAATTGTAAATATTTTTTTTACAAGATTTAAATCCGAAAATTTTGTCTAAAATCGACAACTATGAGCGGCCACCATTTTCTTCAGGATCGAAAAATTGACACACTCATCCGAGGAGGACTACAAAATATTGTAAATTTTAAGGGTATTTTTTTTTTTAATTTTTTTTTTTTTTTTTGTTACAGATAAACAAATTCCGTGATTCATCTGGTACCGCGTAACACTTTAATTTTTTCTCACCTCCGTATCAAAGACCACCAGAGGACCACTTTTCAACCACTTTCCAAATAAAAAATTGTATTTAAAACTTCGACATATGCTCGTTCATTTGCGAAAAAAAACTCATTATTATTACTGTATAATTGCTCTCGAAAGAAAAAAAAATCGCAAAAAAGTGGAGAAATTGTTGGTATTTTTTTTTTTTTTTAAAGTCATGTCTTAATTTCTGTTGCAGTTTTTTTTTTTTTTTTTTTTTTTTTTTGAACGGGTTGACAAAAAAAGGTGACCTTAGAAAAAATAAATAAATGCAACTAAAATCTAAAATGTAACAAAGTACCCGGTTAGAGATTAATCTCAGCTATCCTATGTCCCCTTTTCTCCCCACCTCAGCCCCAAACAAATAAATAAATAAAAAGTAGAAATTTGAAAAGAACGTTGCCATTGGTTTAACATTAGCTTGCGGGCGTCTTCGCGTGACTAATATAAGGTTCTTAACGCTAATTTTCAAAATTTGTAACTTTACCTACTAGGAATTTAACAGGCTTATAATATGTACATATTCATGAAAGTTTTTGGGGATAGTCAAAAATAACTTACCTCATTTCTAAATACATATCCCAGAATTCCCCCGACTAACATGACAATAAATATCATGAAGAGGATGATGAAAAACTAAAAAAGAAAAAAAATATCACAATGTATTCGAATGCTACAACAATATCAACAATAATAATAATCTACGAAAAACAACTCTTCAAAAGTGAAAAGAAAAAAAAAAGCCAAGCTTTAAAAAGAAAGGAAAATAAAGAACAGGGTGAAAGTTGTGGCTAAAAAATGATGTTATGTCAATTTTCCAAGCTTATATTACTTAAGGTGTTTATGAAATGACCTGTTCAACAACCCGAAACTTCCTGACGCATTTTCTGACTCATTTTTAAACGCAAAGACCTAAAACTGGCTGGCCTGACTATTGAAGCGATTTGAAATCGAAACGAGTTTTCCATTTTTTGATAAATAAATCACTTATCGAGTTATAAGCTATTCGTGTCACGAGACCACATTTTTTTCTTCTTTCTCGTTCTGCGGCGTCAAAAATTCGGTTCAAAACGCCATTATTTTCTGATATTACATTACATACATTATTTTCTGCCTTTACCAAATAATAGAAAACGTCTTTCGATTACAAAGTTTCTGGATAAGAACATCTGCCAATTTCATGCGTTTCCGAACAAAAATGAATTTAAAAAATCTGTCAAAAAGTAGGCAGTTTGAATTTGAGAACAGCCTTAACATTTTCCATTAACAGCGTTACCATATGCAAGTCAAATGCCGACGTGTATTGATAAAAATCCTTTTCTCCTGTACTAAATACATCATAACGTATTTTTAAAAATCTAATTTTTTTTAAATTATACACGATGGGCTTGGCGACAATCTTTCCATCTTTTATACAAATTTCTAAGCACCGAAGTCCGTAGTTAAAATCGGAAGCTTGAAATTGTTACTAAAGGAAACATTTTACGCTTTTTCTTTATCTGTTTTATATTTTTATGCTGCCTAATATTTCCTTTTTATCAAAATTATTCATAAATGAGAATACTTAATTTTATAGTGTTAAATTCTTTTAGATTTTTAATTTTTCCTCTTTTCATCAAGTTAAAATTAATTCTTTACCACAAAACTTATATCATTCCATTGTTTTGAGCATTCAATCCTTGCGTTCTCAGTTAAAATTATTCCTGCATCATGTAGATGTCATAAATAATGATAATAATAAAAATAACAATAAATCATTTTGCTCTTCTTGTGTCATTAAGGGTAGATGCAAAAATAAATCACATATCTTGACAGACTGTATTTTGACTAATTCATTTTTATAGTCTCGGAAATGTGTTTCAACTCACGAACAATTTTTACTTACGTTTCATATTCTCACAGTAATGGCGCTTGTCAAGTGCAGAAGTTCAATGGTTCTACATTCTTTCTATTTAAACAAAGCGCACAAAAAGAATGTATTATAAATTATGTCTAAGCGTCATTGATGATCCTTGCTCCGTCCAGATTCCATTTCACCAAACTTATACACTTGGCATACTTTTCCTGTGTCTAATACCCGGTTCAGATCGGATATTTAAAATATCTTAAACAGCCGAACCCACTGATACCGTGTTCACATCAGACATTTAAGATATCTTAGACCGCCAATTTTTGAGGTGGTACCCTCCCGGAATTGAATACCTGTCCACACCGCAAAACTCATCTAAGATAACTCACTGAACATCACCGTATCCGAGATCTGAACAAACATAGAATGTGCGCATGCGCATATGTTAAAGGCAACCTCAACAGCCAATCAGTCTCCAGAGCCAATCAGAGTGAGTGGTACTGGTCCACGATATTTTAATTAAATCTGTAATCAATTACTTTAATTAAATAAAAAATATATATTTTAGAAATAACTATATGAAAATGGCTTTTATATAATATTAGTTAAAAATAAAATAAAATGATTAAATAAATAAAAATAAATAATCATATCTCGTTACTAGTTTTATTCTACTTACTGCTGCTAGCCTGATCAGAAAATTGTTTATTAAACGTATAGATTAAAGAAAAAAATTCTAATCAAGTAACTAATTTTTAAGAATTTTACAGTAACGCAAAATTCAGTAAAAATGAACGTCTGATAATCAGCAATTCTAATCTTTTGGTCTAATTTTGTAAAGGAATAAAGCCATCCAATCAAAATGGTAATTCCAAAGTTATTTATAACGTTTATTTATCTAAAAATTAAACATGACAAATATGAACTTTCAATTTGTTCAGTCAAACTCGTTTTAGTTTCGTTATTGAAAACTGCTACCAAGCGAGGATCGAACTCATACAAGACGATAACTAGGTTATGCGATTCATTTGGCCAATCAACAATGTACATTTCAACCTAAGGTTCCTAAATTAAAATTGAGTAATCTCGACTCGGAAGATACTAATGAGTTGGAAATTTTAATTCGCAATTAAATTTGTTAACCTAGGGTTTCTCAAAACGGCAGTTGAAAGTTGGTGGCGAATTTCCCGGTAAGACCTCACTGTAGTTGGCAGCTATGTAATGATAATCTGCCTATGACGACATTTTTCTCTGGTACCTAAAGAACACTGGCCACTGGCGGCTATTTTTAAATTCTATCTCGCACCACTTTCTCAAAACAAAATTTTTTCACATACACTTTGACAACATGTGCAAGAGAAATATACTACAAAATTTATTATTATTATTTTTTTTAAATAGTAGTGCGAATAGAGTGTAACAAGTTGGAAATTGCACGTCAAACGTGACAAATGAGGTGCGTTCGTACTATAGCTAATTATATAAATATTCAGATCTTGATGATTTTTAATTCTGTGAAATGAATTATATCGTCTTCAGATTAATATCTGTCATATAATAAATATCTCGGTCATTTGACGATGAAATCTCGGAAGCTTGTATAACAAGAAAAACAGCCATTAAAAAAAATTCTAATTTCTTAATAAATATTTTTAGTAATATCTTATTATTGATTCGATTTTCATAAAATTTGAAATGTCTCGACAAAATTCTGCAAAGATATTATATCTTAAATTCCAAACCATTTGGTTGGGTAGTTTCTGGGCTGATATATTCGGACAGACGGACGGACGGATTGGACAATTAAACCCTCGGAAGCTCCTATAACAAGAAAACAACGATTTTTCAAAAAAATTGAAATTTCTTAATAAATATTTTTATTAATATCTTCTAAAGTTTTGATTCGATTTTCATAAAATTTGAAATGTCTCGACAAACTTCTGCAAAGATAATATATCTTAAATTTCAAACCATTTGGTTGGGTAGTTTTTGGGCTGATATATTCGGACAGACGGATCAGACGACGACTATAGGTGCTAGGGTTCTACGTATTTATATAATTACGAACACGCCTAAAAATATTCGCCAGTGGCTTACCTGCTAAAGTATCAGTCACTCTATTCTAAATCCCTACTAAAATACTTTTTAGAATGCTGTTTGGGAGAAAAGGCCGTTATGCACTCACCGTGAGCAGCATGCACTTGATCTCTTTGATGGCCCCGAAGCACCCGAGGAAAGAGATGAGTGTCACAATCACTCCCGTGGCGATCAGGATGGATGCGGAGCTGACATAGAGTCCGCTTCCCAGAAGACGCTCCATGAAGGCGCGGTCCGCCAGCGTCCATACCCCCACGGCGAAGACTGATATGCCGCATATCTGGAAAAAAGAAATAAATATGTGTTACATTGTGAGTAAAACCTGTTATGTGTTAGCAGTGCATTATCAAAAGTTATGTAGTCAAACATTTCTACGTCTAAATCTATATATCTACTGAGTTGCTACACCGCTTAGAAAATTTGAAAAATCTTGAAAAGTCCAGGAATTTGGAAAGAGGCCTAATAAATCAGGGAAAAGTCGGGGAATTCGGAAATAGGCCTAAAATGTCGGGGAATGTAAATATTTTATCCAAATATGGAAAAGTCGGGGAATTTGGAAATGGGCCTAATGAGTCGGGGAAAAGTCGAGGAATTTCAATGTTTTAGCCCAAATATAGAAAATTCGGGGAATTTTGAAATAGGCCTAAAATGTCAGGGAAAAGTCGAAGAATTTCAATTTTTTAGCCCAAATATGGAAAAGTCATGGATTTTTGGAAATGGGTATAATAAGTCGGGGAAAAGTCGAGGAATTTCAATATTTTATCCAAAATATGGAAAAGTCTGGGATTTTTGGAAATGGGCCTAATAAGTCGGTGAAAAGTCCAGGAATTTCAATAAAAATCAATATGTTGAACTGCATCAAGATAAAGCAAGCATCCACACATCACGCTGCTAATTTCCTGAAAACGATGGAACGAGAAACAGGTTCATGGGTTATACCTTTCACTGTTATACTTGCTGAATCTCCTAATGTATCACCCATGGATTTTTGTTCTTTCGGACTTTTTAAAAAGCTTGTTATTCCCACACCGACCCATAACCCTTCATGGACTTTGGAAAGCTGTTCAAGAGGAACGGGCCAAAATACCTCTTCCAAAGCTACAAATGGCATTATTGCCATGGAAATTACGGTGTAGGAATGTGGATCAGAATACCAATTTGAACATTTAAAACACAAACATTTGATGTAAAATAGCTCTGTAGGAATGATGAAAATCGTCTAAAAAATATGCGAACACCTCTGTACCAATAAACATAGTAACAGAGTATTGCTGTTGTTGCATGAAGCTGCTGCAAGCAGTGATACACAAGACAAAAAGTTCTAAAAGAAGGGGATAAGGCTTGCATCTTTCTTTGAGGTGAAGAAAATTATTATAGTAATTTCTACTAACTCTTTTCTTTGCAACAGCTTAAGAAGTAAAATTATTATAATAATTTTTTACTAACTCTTTACTCTTTGCTCTTTACGTTGCAGCAGCTTAAGAAGAAAAATTATAATAATAATTTTCTACTAACTCTTTACTCTTTGCTCTTTACTTTGCAGCAGCTTAAGAAAAAATCATCATAATAATTTTCTACTAAATCTTTACGCTTTACACTTTGGTTTGCAGCAGCTTAAGAAGAAAAAATATTATAATAATTTTCTACTAACTCTTTATTCTTTGTTCCTTAATTGAATTTATACATGGAAAAATAACGAAATAATATTAATCTTATTGTTAATATTAATGCCGTAAATTTGTTGAACATTTGTTGAACATGAAGTTCTTTAATAGAAACGGAGAAAAGAGCACCGTTAATAGCACCAGAAATTTCAATTTCAATGCATACTAGTTTCGGTAGCATTTTGCATACCGTCTTCAGTGCAAAGAACGGCGGAAAATGCTCAAGTATATAGGAGAACTCGGATTCAAGCGAAAGATTTATTGGCCAATAGGAAAACAGGAGACTCCAGTCAACATCCAACAGGAAAGCAGCAAAAGGAATGGAATGGATTCAAGTGAAAGGTTTATTAACCAATAAGAAAAACAGGAGACTCTGGGCAAGAGTCAAGAGGAAAACACCAAAGGGGATGGAACGGATTGAAGTGAAAGGTTTATTGACCAATAGGAAAAACAGGAGACTCCGGTCAACAGACAACAGGAAAACAGTAAACGTAAGGGATTCAAGTGAAAGGTTTATTAACCAATAGGAAAACATTCTTTGCACTGAGGACGGTATGCTAAATGCTACGGAGACTAATATGCATTGAAATTGAAATTTCTGGTGTTATTAACGTTGCTCTTTTTTTTTTCATTTCTATTATATTTCACCATGTACTTAATATCTTAATAATTATGAAATTGTTTACTTGAAATTTGATAGCATCTGAAGCTTGCGAAAACTCATCAATACACTGTGAAAACTACTCGGAAACGTTTCCAAAAATCAGTGACAGCAAAATAAACTTTGTTTTTATAAATGCTTCTTTAAATCTCGAAAATAGATTAGTTTCTGAGGTTTCTAAAGATGAACATGAAGAACGCTTTTCTGAATCGTGGGTTACTCGGAAGAGGTTGTTGCATATATTTGTTCGTGGTTATATTATATTTTTCTAGATTATGAAACATTTGTCTTTTTTTACAATGTAACCTGCTGGGCTTTAGATGCGTATCTTGTTTGTTTATATTTCTTATTTATTTTTTTAAGTACAGTTTATTTGTAGGCACATAGCAAGTATTGTTTTTTTTAATAATTCATTCACTTCTATTAACCTATTTGTTTTGTGAGGAAGTGATGAATTAAATAAATGATCGTCGTAAAACCTTCTTTCTGCCATTGACCATCGATTTAGAACGCATAATCCAACAATGCTCAATCAAAAATTGACACCATTTTACAACAATCACGACTGATAAGCTATTTTTAGTACGGTAGTACCCGGTAGCTCGTGGCGCAGACCACGAGACAAAATAAGCATGTTATATCCGACGAAGAGATATAACCGACGCACAGTGGAATATTTGACTCAAAATCCTGGCCAAAATTAATTTTCATGTGTTTTAAAGTTAAAAACATTGTTGTTGACATACTATTAGTAAATACTACACTTAATTAATGTTATGTATGCGTAAATGTATGTACTTATTTAAATAAATAAATGTATAATACAATGTTTAAATAATTGTTTATTTTTTATAAGAGGAAATTAATTATTGATAGGTTTGTTTTATTTAAAAATAATATTTAATTAAATAAGATTAATTTTACTACACACAAATTTTAATTATTTATAAAAAACAATGCATATAATATGTATATTACATGTATTTAGTATTTTCCAAAGTTGAGTCTCTATAGTATAAAGATGCTGGTTTTTGAGTGTTTTTAAAAAGTTTACAGTCCTTCCAAAAAACCTTGATATCTAAAAATGGCAACCATATGCAAATTTTTTTTCATTTATTGCCTTCAAAACTATATCCAATACGATTAAAATTCAAAAATGGTCCAACAAACCCCGACACAGTTTTAAAAAGCATTGAATATATTAGTATATTTCAATAAATTAGATCTAAAAATGTTTAATATTAACCTATTTTCAATTTGAATTTATTATATGGAAAGTAAAATTATTTAAATGCACATGTCAAAGTATACATTTAAACACAATAATAAAGCTGAAACATAACAAAATAGCCCGTCTTCGCACAAAGAAATTTCCACTTCAACTGAGGCAAGGAGCCACCGTATATGACTCATACTCCTGAAATACACATGGATCGATGCACCAGTTAGTCAGAGATTATAAAGTATGCTTTTTACAATTGTTGAGCAAATTTTAATTTCTGTCTTTTTGACCAGGATTTTGCATCAAATACCACTGTGCGACGTCAAAAAAAAAAAAAAAAAAAAAAAAAAAAAAAAATCGAGAAAGGTGATACACTAGAAACGGATGTTTTATATTTATTTTCAAAAGTTAATACGCATATATATTATAGTTTTATTATTAAATTTAATTACACTCTTGTGAACTAACTACACATGCAGTTATTTTTAAAAAAACCCAGAAAAGTTATTAGAGCTATTGTCTGTCCTTATTTTTCGGAAGAAGGGGATAAGAGTAATATATACGAGTGAAGAAAAATATTTTATCATGTTCACATGATACGATGCAACGTTACTGATACAGTATACTGCAAAAAAAGTGATGATATTACAGTATAATACTGGAATCCCAACTGCCAGTATTATACCGCAAAACTAACAGTAATAAACTGTAAAATAAGCAGTAATACGCTATCGCGCATGCGCGACAGTGTATTACTGCTGATTTTACTGTTTATTACTCTTAATTTTACGGTATAATACTGACAGCTGGGATGCTAGTATTATACTGTACCCGCGGATTATAGGTCGGAAATTACGGTAAATGAATGATAACTGTTATGCACGTCATATTCTACAGTTACATCCTGTAGTAGAGCTTAAAAACTTATGTAAACTGTATTATGTTTGAAACAGTGTACCATCATTAAAATACGCTGCAAACAAGTTTTCCCGTAAGCCATTATATAACCGAATTCATTTGTGCTACCCTGTAAATGAATGATAAATGTTTTTCTCTCCAGGAAGCATATTTTAGTGCACCTCAAAAATATATAACAATTATGTTTGTAATTGTGTAACATCTTTAAAATACACCACAAACGATTTACCCCCATACAACGTAATGTAACGGGATTCTTTTGAGTGTTCCTGTAAACACAATATAAATTCTACACACTCCATTTTCAATAGCGGACATGCCATGATAAACATTAATAACATCTGCCAATTACATGGGAATACGAGTTTTGTGTAAAAGAAATAATGAAAGAAGAATCTTATGCGAAAAATGTAAAATACTCACCAAAATGATGATGTTAGCGAGAAAAAGTGCATACTTCACAACCTTTGCAAATCCTTCCACCATTCTTGGAAGCTGTAGGGAAAGGAAAAAAAAAAAACACATTTACTAAGGTTACACTGTTAAAAATAAATCCGTAAATTCACGGTAAAACTACTGGCAGCAAAGTAGCCGGACTTTTTCCGTTCCGTTAGTAGATTTTCCGTTTTGAAAGATAAAAGAAGGACAATCTCCGTTTGCAGAAGCGGTAACTTTCCGTTAACGCTCTCAGAAATCACGGAAATATTCCTCGTAGCACTGACAGGAAAGGGAATTTTCCGTTATAGATAAACTCTGTTTAAAAAATATTTTACATCTGACTTGGTGCTGCCATCTTTGGAATATAGCGGGAGTTATTACTATGTGATATAGATGATTGGACGTCAAGAACATATTCTGGTCGAACTGGGTTTTGAACCAGGGGTGACAGTGACTCGAGTCCAGCGTCTTGCCGGTTTGACCAGTGGGCACTTGCTAGAGCAGCAGTTTGAAAGGATCATATGGCAATTCTTAAAATGGCGGTTTAGAACTGACATAATTTGGGGTTTAGAAGCTTGGTAATTTTGAAGTTAATTGCGGGGAGATTTCGTTATGAGATGCTTTTGATGTTTTAAAATTGTAATATTAATACAGGATAAAAACATGAATTATATATATTCTTAATTTGATTGTTAGATGTAAAATATAAATATTATATTTGAATTATATTCGATAAAAAAATGTTTGAAAAAATTTTAAGAAAAGTGTTTTTTTTTTTCAATTATTATATATTTTTTAAATGGTGTTCGCTTAGAATATATTTTCAGTGAGAGTGCTTTTTATTACTTTAAATATTAAATTGCGAATAATTTTAAAGGAAAGAGAAAAATATTATTATTTTCTTTTTATTCAAAAGCGTTATTTTTGTATGTTGCTTTTTTGAGTAAAATCGATTTTTTTTTCACTTAATTTAACTATTATATATATATATATATTAATCTGCTTGTTTAGAATATATTTAAAGTGCGAATATTTTCTTATAACTTTAAAAAATAAATTGCAAATAATTTTAAAAAATGGGAAAATTGTTACTTTTTTTTTAATTCGAAAGTACTATTTTTTATTTTTTTATTTTTTTAATAAACTCGAAATTTTAATTTATTAAATTTTTAGTTTTTCTGTGCAACAACATGTCAGTTTTTTAAACATTGAAAATAAATATGCAGCAGATAAGATAACGGAATATCTCCGTTGGCCCCTTTTCTCTCCGTCCGTTCCGTTGTTTTCAGGAAATATGAGACAATTTTCTGTTTTTTAACGGAAAATACCCTTTTGTAGCAAAAAAGGACCTTTTCTGTGAAATTCAGGAAAAAAATACCCGTGAATTTCAGATTTTTTTTTAACAGTGTAGAGAAACTTACGGGATAATAAAATACTGTGACATGTTCAAAATTTCGAAAGCAATATATTGCATAAAGCACTCTTTCTACACGCGGGAATCGTACTTTATTACCCGCCCGGCGTTGCCCGGGACCATGATAATAATCTTAAATGTACCTAAAATCAGTGTTAACAAATTTTTTTCTAAACGAACCTAATGTTGGTGGGGGAGGGAGGGGTACTGCTTTTGGTAGCGTATAGTCTCATGTTTTCTTCTCACTTTTTTTTTTTTTTTTTTAATCCGGTTATTTAATATTAAAAACAAATTATTATTGTCCAAACTCTTTGAAATTTTTATGAGTTATAAATGTAAAGTTTCAGAAGCTTGGGTACCAAAACCAATACACTTCTAGAAATTATCACTCATACACAGCACTTTAATAGAGTTATTTTGTGTGTCCCACTAATGTATATGAATGATAAATACCATGCACAGCCTATTCTATAGCAAGCATGTTGTACTGCACCTGAGTGATGTATGTCTATTTCAATATGTTTGAAATAGTATAACATCATTAAAATGCAATGCAAACGATTTTTCCCCATATATCATAATGTAACGGAATTCTTTTGAGTGACCCTGCTAAAGAACTCAAAATGCTACACACTTCATTTTCAATACCGAACATGCCACAGTAAATCTCAATAACATATATATCAATTACATAATAATCTGAAATAACACCTCGAATTTGAAATAAGCCCTCAAAAATTAAAGAAATCGACAATATATTAAGGGGGGACATTCCCCCGTTCTCCCCTTTATAATTAACCAATGAACCCCCAAAACTAATCAGGGAAGCCCCTTATTACAATGAACATATAAACAAAATTTGAAGCAAATCGGATAATTCTGCATGAAAAAGCCATTTATCTAAATTAAGGGCGATTAGCACCCCTTATTCCCTTTGTACTTAACCAATGGACCCCCAAAACTAATCAGCGAAGCACCTTACCACAATGAACCTATATAAAAATTTGAAGAAAATAAGATAATTCTGCATGAAAAACAGCTTTATCTAAATTAAGAGGGGAGGATTAGCCCCCACTTTCCCCTTCATACTTAAGCAGTAAACCCCTAAAACTAATCAGGGAAGCACCTTATCACAATGAACCTGTATACAAAATTTAAAGAAAATCAGATAATTCTGCATGAAAAACTCATTTATATAAATTAAGGTGGGTTATCTCCCATTCCTTCCTTTATACTTAACCAATGAGCCCCCAAAACAAATCAGGGAAGCGCCTTATCAAAATGAACCTATAAACAAAATTTGAAGCAAAACGGTTATTTCTATCAAGAGTTATCGCGTTACGTACATACGTATATTACGCACATACATACGTACGTAGGTACGTACATACAGAACCGGCGGACACATTAGCTCTCAGGCTTTGATAGCCTGTGAGTTAAAAAAACATAACACATTTGAAAACCCAATTTCAGCAATTACCATCAATAGTCGAAGTCTTTTGTGCAGCCCTGTATATAATCTATAGATTTGTATCTATACTACATTGTATGCCAAACTTAGTTCAGTTAGGAAACTCATAGCAAAATTCCCCTTTAGCAATTTCCGCCAGTATACGAAAATGTACTCATGATCTTTCGTTCAGCCCTGTATATAATTTGTAGAATTTATAAACACCAAATAATAGGGGAAAAAATAGTTAAATTTAAAAACGCGTACCTCAGCAGTAAACGCACTTCCAACAATTATTGTTCATGTGCAGTACTGTAACTGAATTATTTTGTGTGTCCCTGCTATGCACACTCTATTTTATAGTATGTATCTTTTAGTGCACACTGATGTATATGAATTTCAATATGTTTGAAATTGTAACACCATGAACATTTTTACAAACGATTTTCCCCATTGATCGTAATGTAACGGAATACTTTTGAGTTTTCCTGTAACCTAACCGTAAATGGTACACTCTTCATTTTCAATACCGAACATGGCATGGTAAACTTCAATAGCATGTATTAATTATGTGGCAATCCGAGTATGTTTCGGTGAGTTATAGCATGGACAGGTGGCAGACAGACAGACAAACCGAATTCATAAACACTTTTCATCTATGCTGTAAAGTGTTACAAATGTAATAAGACAATTTACCTTGTAAGATTTTTTCTTCTTGTGAGGTTTGGCTTCTCCTGGTAATGGACCTCTAAATGATGCACTGTGGGTCCCGGATGTTGAAGCCATATCAATAGGACGTATTTTTTTTTAGAAATATCTCAAATACTCCGAACTGATTCTTCTTTTTTGGAGCCCGAGTTATTCAGATAACTGTTGTCACTCTTTTAACAATATTTGCGAAGAAATATTATCAAGAATTCTTTTCGTTTTATGCAAAATAAGTTGCAAATAAAATTACCTTCTTCTGTAAACCTTCAATTTTTTTCCCCTGTAGCTCAATAACAGGGTTTGTTATTTTAAGTGTTTTATGAGCTTTCTGTTTCAAAATATAGAAGAGATTGTAATATCTTAGAATTTTCGAAAAATTGTACATGAATTTTTCTCTTCATACAGGAAAGTTTTATTACTTTTTAGATTTTGCTGGTACCATGTAAATCTTTTGACATCATTTATTGCTTACTCTTCTTTATAAAAAAACAAACATTAATTAAATTCTAACAGTTCTGAAACAGTTTTGAAAATCGCTTTTGGTGAGTTATAAAAACGTCTTTTTTAATACAAATTATATGAATAATGAAATATATAACAAATTTAAATATTTTTTAGAGTAAAAATGTTTAATTTAATATATAATTGAATTGCAATTAAAATATTTTATTTGGTGAAATAATAAAGGATATAATTTTTTCTTGTCAAATCTTTTAGTAGATCAAATATAAAATTTCTCCAATTAATTGTAATAAAAACAATTTTCAGGAAAAATCATCCAGTTAAATTAACGAAGTTTTACGGTCAAAGAAAAAATGCAAAATACAACTTCCCGCATTCGCTATATCATCCAAAATATGAAAACTTCTGATTTCAACAAAGTAAAATCAAATTAACATACATCAATTATGACTTTCTTATCTAATGATAATTCATAATTTGATATAATAACACAATACTTGTTGCATAACTTTCATAACAATTGAAAAAGAAAATATCACTCAATTTATTAATATCCATTCAATAGTTATTTAACAACTCTATAACTGGCACTTTTTTTTTAATGCAAAATGTCAATGAAACTGCAAAAGATAATTTGAGACTGAATTTGAATAATTTCATACACAAATGCAAATTATTTTAAAATACCCCAAACAATTTTCATAATAAGCTACCAATAGATTTACCGTGCTTATGAAACTACATTAAAATTTTATTTTTCAAAATTATTTATAAGAAAGTTTCATTAATTATTCAAAAATACGTTCAATGCTTTCTGAATCGTTTATTAAAATGTTTTATGATGGAAGCGTGAAAATGTTATAAAGTTGTTTGTTCAAAACTATTTGCAGAGATAATATACTATATTAAAATATATAAAAATTTGACAATCCTCTGTTATTTGACAATGCGTGTAATAACAATACAGGCTGATTTTCAAATGTATTAATTTACAGATTCTACTAATTATGCAAAACTACACCCAGTGATTTCTAAATCATTTATAAAAATGTTTTATGATAAAATACCTCACAAAGTTGATTTTTAAAGCTATTCACAGATAAATTTCTATTCACAAATAATTATGTCAATATATATCCAATGAGTTTTGGGCCTTTTATAAAAATATTTCTTAATAATAGAAATGTGTTTATTAAAACTTGGTTTTCAAAGATATTCGCTGACAAGTTCTACTAATTATGCCAGAATACATTCAATGATTGCTCAATCGTTAATTTAGATGTTTTATTATGATACCGATGCGTACGAAAATGTCATAAAGTTGATTTTCAAAGCTATTCACACAGAGACGTTCTGCTAATTATAACAAAACGTATCCAATGATTGCTTATCTTCTTATCGAAATATCTCTTAATGAAAGAAATGCGTATGAAACTACATTAAAAGAAATATTTTCAAAGCTATTCTTTGACAACTTCTACTAATCACACAAAAATACAACCAATGATTGCTCAACCGTTAATTCAAATGTTTTATGATGAAAGTGATGCGTGCGAAAATGTCATAAAGTTGATTTTCAAAGCTATTTAGACATAGACGTTCTGCTAATTATACCAAAACGTATCCAATGATTGCATATCTTGTTATAGAAATATCTCTTAATGAAAGAAATGCGTGTGAAACTGCATTAAAAATTGATTTTCAAAGCTATTCACTCAAAAGTTCTACTAATTATATGAAATATATCCAATAATAACAGACGTCCTTTACAAAACGTTTTATGATGTAAGCAGTATACGTGCGAAAATGTCATAAAGTTGATTTTGAATAGCTATTCACAGAGAAGTTTTACTAATTATGTCAAAATATATTGAATGATTTCTGAGGAGTTCATAAATAGGTTTTATGATGAAAGCAATGCATGCTAAAGAGTCATGAAGTTGAGTTTCAAAACTATTCACAGAGAAAGTCAATATTAAGATAAATTCAGTGATTTCTCATCCTTTTAAGTATACTTTTTGATAAAAGAAATTCATATGACAGCATAAAAAGGCTGATTTTAAAAGTTATTCACAGAGAAGGTCGTAGTTACATCAAGATATATCAAACGATTGCTGAACCAATTATCGCTACACTTTATGATGAAAGCAATATATATGACAGTATATATAGACATATGATACCTTCCAAGCTATTCAGAGATAAGATCCATATCAAGATAATCCACTTATCGGTATTTTTTATGATGAAAGCAGCGCGTATGAAAATGAATTTTTAAAACTATTCATAAAAAGAAGAAATCCACTAGACGTTTTAATTACCTTTCAGCTGTTTACTGCACTATCCATCCAAAATATAAAAGTAGAATATCGCACTTTTTGGCTATTCGCTACAACCTATCAAGGCTTAGATACATTTCTGAAATCATCAAACCACTCGTCAACGATTTGAAATTCTGATCATCCTTTTATGATTCTTGCACAAATGATAGATAAACCAATTTCAGTAATCCATTACAATATCAGCACAAAATACGCATCTCTGTTGTCAACTAAAGATTTATAACAACCAGATAAATACTTGACAACATAAAACCTCAGGGATGTGTCTGTATTCTTCGCAGATAAAACATTTCTCAACCGCACTAACTGCATACAAGTTTTCTTTTAAGTTCTGAGAGTGATCAAATTGATGTAAAAACTTTTCACAGTGGCCTATAAATAGGGACAAGGCCGAGTTTAGTAAAATGAATCTGACCTTTCGGCCATCACGGAGTTTGTAATACGGTGACGTTAGTTCAATCCCACTTGTCATTACTGCATGAGAAATTGATTATAAAGTTCAGTTTCGTATTTGAAGAAACTGATACATTTTTTTTTTTTTTAAGTGTAAGAAAAGAGATTATTTTTAAATTTTCATTAGCTCTTGGTTTCAAATATTCAACCAAGATTCTCGTTCATTAGTTTAAACACTTTCTAACAAAGTTGGAACGTGTTTATGAATTCGGCTTGTCTGGCCGTCTGTCTGTCCGTGCTCTAACTCGCGTAAATATAGTCGGATTTCTATGCAATTGATATATTTCATTGAGGGTTATCATGACATGTTCGGTATTGAAAATGCAGTGTGTAGCATTTATAGCTCGTTTACAGGTACACGCAAAAGAATTCCGGCACATTAAGGTCTATGGAGAAAAATCGTTTCCTATGCATTTTAACACTTTGCCGTCCGGCGACACCACAGTGGTGTCGTGGTAAAGTAACTTAATTTTAATCCTTAAATGCTACATTGGCACCAGAATTTTAGAATGAAAAATTCCCTTTCATCAAGTTCATGAAGAAAACATTTTACTTATTTTCGAATAAATTTGTTTCTAAATTCTGGTGTCAATCAATCATTGCAATTTTATGAATAGAAGTATTTTTACGAGACATGCGGACGGCAAAGTGTTAATGACGTTACAATTCTTCAAACATAATGAAATTGATATGCATCACTTAGGTGCACTAAAACATGTTTTCCCAGGAATATAGAACAAGTAGCATTTCTAGTTCGTTTACAGGGACAATCAAAATAATTCGATTACATTGTGATCTATATGGGGAAAATCGTTTGCTTATGCATTTTAATGATGTTATGAATATGATTCTCCAAACATAATGAAATTAAAAATTATCACTGAGGTGCACTACAACATGTTTTCCACAGGTTAAGGAGTACGTTAGCATTTATTTTCATTTACAGAGACGCATTATAGTTAGTTTTAAATATTAAACTAACAATTTAAGAAAATCTGGAGTGACTCCATTCCACTTTCCGAACACTTTATCCCTCACCAGTGTCAACTGTCAAAGCTGGTAGATGTGTTTTTTTACACTCTTTTATCTAACTAAACTTGGTTTTTGTTTCTAAAGAGAGAATTTTCTAATCGATTTTTCACTCACTTCCTCATGCGCTAGAATTATATATATATGATTTTCTGCAATTCATTGCCTATGTTATGTGATGACTCCTGTATGAATCATGTATTATATCTGGTAACTGTTGTGTTCTTCTCCCTATATACTTTTTAATCCTGTTGTATTTTGAACTTTATGATTAAATTTCACAGCTTTTTAACACTTTCCAACCTAGTTGAAAAGTGTTTATGACTTCGGTTTGTCTGGCCGTCTGCCGTCTGGCCGTCTGCCGTCTGCCGTCTGTCCGTGCTCTAACTCCCGTAAATATGCTCGGATTGCCCTGCAAATTTTATATGTTATAATCGTTATCTATAGCATGTTCCCTATTTCAACGGAAGTGTGTAGCACTTATAGTTTTTTTACAGGGACACTCAAAAGAATTCCGTTACATTGCAGTCTATGGGGAAAAATCATTTGCGGTTTATTTAAATAATGTTTCAATACTTTAAACGCATTGAAATTTATATATATCACTAAGGTGCATTAGAAGAAGCTTAATATGGAATAGGGTGTGCATAGCACTTATACTTACTTTACAGGGACAGTCAAAAGAATTCCGTTACATTACGTCTATGGAGAAAAATCGTCTGCGGTTTATTTAAATAATGTTTCACTATTTTAAACGCATTGGAATTTATATAAGGTTCATTACAAGAGACTTAATACAGAATATTGTGTGTATAGCAGTCATCGTTCATTTACAGGGACACACAAAAGAATTCTCTACTGTATGTTAACAATAATTCCTGGAAGTGCGTTTTAAGTTACTGAATGCGATTTTAATTTTAAATCGCTTTTTGTATATTACGTGGTGTGTATAAATTCTGTAGATCCTATACAGGGAAGTACAAAAGTTCGGGAACACATTTCCGTATTATTTAACTCCAGACGGAGAAATTTAAACTGTGCTACGTGTTTCCTAACTGAACTAAAATTTAGCATCCTATGTAGTATATATACAAATCTATAGATCCTATACAGGGCTGAATAAAGTATTCGGATTACTTAGATGTTATCTTTTAGCTTATAAAAGAGTATGATTCGTAAAATTATTTTGGAAGCGTTGGAAAGTGTTACATAATCTATGCTTGACGCATGATTTTTCGTTCTTGTTTCTCTCTTTTATGGGTAAGGCTTCTTTCCTTTTTAATATTGTTTTTATTTTTTGAACTTTATGATTTTTTTCGCAAATTTTTTCTCTATTAAGGTCCGAAAATCATATTCTTTAGCAATGTTATGGCTAATATGATGATGAAACTACACATTTTATTTGTGGTATTTAGGCATTTGGGACCTGAAGATTCTGTCTAAATTCCACAAATTTAATTTTTTCAATTTTTAATTTAATTTCTTCTTATTTTAAATATGTATATGGAATCTATATTCAGAGTGTCGGGGAACACTATTGTTGTCAATTAATTATTACATACTAATTCATAATTTCATAGTTTTTGTTGGTGTTTCGGTAATGTTTCATTATATATATATATATATAAACATGTACACAGGTGTGTTTTCGATGGCAACACACCATTTCCATATTTTTATAACTTAATTATAAATTAATACATTGCTTTTAAGGCTTTTCCCGCTAGCCGTTACAAGTGATCATTCGTACAATATTCTTGAGGGTTACAATTGTTACGAGTTACAATAACAACAATGGATTTAAATGATGCGCCTAACCATGCTCGCCAAAATAGACGAACTGTCTGTGAAACTGCGACAATGATTTTTTAGACATTATAAAGTAGAAAATATAAAAAATAATAATAATAAGTGTAATATATTTTTAAAAAACTCTTTAATCACACTCTCAGAAAAAACTGTAAATTTATGAGCGTTTGGCCTTCAATTTTCACGGGCAACATCAGCCTTATTTGATGAAAAGCGGTCTGATCCACTAAATAAGCGGCCTTATCCCTTAGATACTTAGAAAATTAAGAGCAATCCACATATTCTTACAGTTCTAACTTATATGTTAGCAAATATACGGTACGACCCCATACATTGTCCTCCGCTAGGGTGTAACCCTTCATTTTACTCGTGTTTCGAAAATTTTAACCCGCCAAAACAGCGATTCTGTGATGATTATCTAACATGTTACGTGCTACGGAACAGTAAGCAAAGTGTTTTTGGGTTTTAAAGCGCATTATAATGCTATATTACTTTGCCCCGTAAAATTACGGGCTGCACAAAATGATGGGCATGGATTTTTTTTTTATGGAGTAGGACTGGAATCTCTGCTGCCGGCATCTGCCCGTAATTTTACTGCAATTTTTTTTACAGTGCAGTTAACAGTTTCATATTAATTAAATTGTGATTATACGTTGAGAAATCTATTTAGAATTACTAAAAGAAAATAATGGTTAAATAAGGTTTCATTTTTTAGATGCATCCGTAATTATATAAATACGTTGCACCCATAGTCATCGTCTGATCCGTCCGTCCGTCCACATATAACGGCGCAAAAACTACCCAACCGAACAGTTTGAAATTTAATATATATAATCGTTCCAAAATTTTGTAGAGTCATTTCAAATTTTATGAAAATTGAATCAAAACTTAAAAAGATATTAATAAAAATATTTATTAAGTAATTTGATTTTTCTTTTAAATCGGTACTTCCTTGTTATAGCCGCATCCGAGAATTAATCGTCAAGCGACGGAGATGTATCGCCAAGTTATCTGACATGTATGACGTTATAGTCATATATGACGTATATGACATTTTATAACCTCTATGACAAAGTTATAGTCACATTCTTCATTCTATTAAATGCTATCATACGTAATTAACTCAATGATATCCCATGATATGTAATGGTTCTATGCTGCCATGATGATTACGTCCTATTTCAGATGGATTTACGTATTACTGAGTTTAAAAACCGAATTTGTATACTAAAATTGTTTAATTATAGCAATCACATAATCTATCGACATTTTTTTTTTTTTGAAAAGATGTTTCCGGAGAAATAGATATTAAATGGAAAAAGAGTCTAAATATAGATTTCAAGTTCTGAAATTTTCAAAGCTAGGCTTAAGATTCCCATTGGAATTTTCAGTAAATTTCAACAAAAGATAAAATGTTGGCAATTTAAAATGTACTTATTTTATTACTTAAATGAATCATATCATAATAACAGACGATATAATTCATTTCACTGAAATAATAACAGTACGAACGCACCTCATTTTTCACGTTTGACGTACTTATTCTTTCCTGATTCTATATCTTAAAAAAGAAACAGAGCAAAAATTATAACTTTTTTTAATAAATTGACTAGCTTGCCCTTTCTACCAAACACAACAAAAGAAGTACTGAATTTTCCATAAACGAGTTTGATGCCGAGTCTCAGTCCTCAAATGTACCCAAGGGGTTAAACTAGCAATGAAAGAAAATCTGGAGTGGCTTCATTCCACTTTACGAATATTTTACGCCTCACCGACGGCTGGGTTTTGATATCAAAGCAGGTACATCGTAAGTGATGAGTTTTTTTTTTTTTTTTTTTTTTTTTTTAATATACAGACTTCCTCAAATCCGCAACCCTTAAATCCACAAATTCCTAAAATCCGCATATCGTTTCAGATGTAAACATTGAAACTTATAGTTAAGCTGTAAGAGAAAAATTTTAGTTTTATATATATATATCATTTTGCGTACGCATTCATTTTAATATAGAATTCTGTGTAATATGATTGAACTCATGTTTTCTCATGAAAGAAGCATAAATTTAATTCTGAAAAATTTCATAGAGGTAATATCATTGGCGATTATTTTCTTTTTACCAAATACATTTATGTATTAATCAAGCTTTTTGGTAATTAAGTATGGCTAAACATGAAATAAAAATTTGTTATTTTAAGATTTTGATGTGAATTATTAGTGTATATTTATAAGGAGAGTTTCACTAAAAAATTCAAGAAAAAATTATCTTATCATTATGTTTATTTAGTTATGCCTTATTGATTATTTACTTGACCTTTACTTTTAATATTAAAAAAAATAATAATAATTTTCTTAATTTTTATTATTTTACTTTATTGTAAGCATTCATTATAATTTAGAATTCATTATTAAATTCAAATGACTGTTTAAAAATGTAAACAAAACAGTGATCAGAAATCCGTAAAATTCTAAAATCCGCACAACCTCTGGTTTTAAGCTATGCGCATTTAAGGGAGTCTACTGTATATTTATATAGGGTGATTCACAAAATATTTTTGCACAGTTTGAATGATTATAACTTCAGTTTTTATTCGCATATAATTAATATTTAGATTGCAAAATAATATACAAAAAATGTACAATTTTTCCTTACACCGCAGATGTCCAAAATTATCACCGTTCTGGTCAGTACACTGCTGATATAACGGTGGGCTACTGATTCACAAATTTCAACAAACATGTCATTTGGTGTTGTGGCACATTCTTGCTCAATTGCGGTTGCGGAACGTTGTCCATGAACATCCATTCGCTTTAAACTTATCTTTTATCCGATTAATTGTAAGTTGCATAGGTGGATCTTGCCCGAAACTCCCTGCGATATTGTCTTTGTACTTCTGCTACATTTTCATATTACTTCCAATAGCATTTTAAAATAAATTTTCTTTTTTTTCAAAAGTTAATATTGGTCTACTCATTATTACTTACCTATCATACGTAGTATAGGGTAAGTCTTGTAATCGTTTTGAAAATCGAAAACTTTTTTTTGACGGATTTACACGTTTCAGACACTGGAGATTCCGAAAAACATATTTTTAGAAAAAAAAATTTGCCGTCCGTCTGTGTGTCTGTGTGTCTGGATGTCTGTGTGTCTGTAAACGCTCTATCTCCCGAAAAAATTGAGATGGAGACTTGCAATTTGGTATGTACTTAGTATGTAATAATGGGAAGAAGCCTATTTCATTTCAATAACCTCGATTAACCGGAACAATTTTTTTCGGACTCTCGAAATATTCGTTCTGATAAAAGGTATATAAAAATTTTCGAAATTGGTAATTTTAAGAAATGAACATAAAAGACAATAAAAAAACATAAATTTTGCATAAAGCATGAAGTCGATCGGATAATGAGTTGCCGAGATATTTGGAATCCTATTTTCCACACTCTTCGATTTTTCATGACCCTGTATTTCATCCAAATTTCACTTCAATGATATATTTTAATTGGAAATTTGACGCTTAATCAGATGCAATAAACCGCTAGTTAATAGGATTATTATTTTTGGAGTTATAAGGAAAAAGCTCTTTCAAGCAATTCAGTAATCGAGCCTTTAAAGTTTGTGACGTCATCAAGCCACGATTTTATTTGAATTGCAATGCATTTTATAAGTAGTTTACACATTTTTATTTTAATATTTTACATTATGCATACCCATGATGGGTAAGTATTACGGTGGCCCCCAACGACTAGTTTCCAATTACACCCGTAAAAGAAAGAAAAGTCAGAAAGTTATGACCCGATAAACAGTGTATATATACAGGTTTTTGGATTACCCTGTATATATCATTTTAGCATATTTTAAAAAAGTATTTCGCTTCTTTTTTTTTTTTTTTTTTTTGAGTAGATATTTTTTCATTCTTCCTTAACAAAATTGATACTTAAATTTTTATACGCTTTTATCAGATTGATAAAATTCTCTGTAAATTATTATTATTGTTTTTACTCGCAGTAATTTTTTCGCATTATTTTTTTTTTTTAAGAAAAAGGGATTTTTACTAAATTAAGCCGCATTCTGGTGAAACATAATTGTTGTACCGACATAAGAGATGAACGTGGGCTATAAAAATAATTTAATTGAGATGTAAGAGAAAATGTGTATTTATTATCGTCACAAAATGGTTGGGAAATGGTTAGAAAATGGTTGGAGAATTGTTTAAATACCAAACCCGTCGATCGATCTTATCGAAAATGTATTCAGTTCGACAGTGGCTTGTAACATATTCATCAAATGGGAGCGCAACCGAAAGTATATTATGGTCGCTATCGTCTTCACTCACACACATACAGACAGACAGACAGTCGGATATCATCGTATAAACACACCAAAAATAGACTTTGAAGACATAAAAACGTAATAAAATTCCAACAAACACGCTTATATACACACATACATATGGAATTATTGTAAAAATAGCTAGAAAGGATTCAGGGAACATGGAAATGTAGAGATATACCAATACTTGCATAATCGTGTTTTTATCATGATTACAATTAAAATATTTTCTTTACACTATAAGTGTACAAAAAGTTAAAAAAAAAATCCCTGACGGCTCGGCCTACAGGCACAGGTAGATTTCGAAGACGCAGATCGCGGGGCACCTGTTTATTGAGAATTGCAGAAGAAATGACCTTTGTGCTATGATGCGGCAGTTGGGACCACCCACTTCGAAATCTACATGTGTTTGTAGGCGGAGCCGGCGGGGATTTTTCGTTTTTAATTTTTTGATTGCAATAAGGTTAGTCCTATAAAAAACTTGTCAATATAAAAGTTGTAGATAATATTAAGAATATTTATAATAAATTTAAGCGGATGTGATATCTTGTGAATTGACGAAGTTATGAATTTTTTTCTTCTTAAACCCCTATTTCCCCCCCCCCTTGAGGCCATTTTTAATGATATCAAAAATCTGTCTTACATAAATTTTCGGCCCTTTTCCTAGAAGTAATAATAACTTTAAACAGATTCGATACGTATCATAATTAAGAAGTTATGGGGGCTTTCTGTTTTCACAAAAAGATCCCCATTTCCCCGCCCCCTTGGTTCGATTTTGCCCATGAACGAACTTGACCGAGATTTTATGCCCCTTGATTTTATGTAACAGTTTGGAAGAGATTTGTGGAAAATTATGGAAGTTATCGTGTCCATAAAACAGTGATATAGATAGATAGATAGATAGATAAAGTTTTGAACTGGGGGTGGTTTTGGAATTCTGGGAGTCGTGATCGGCGTAGATTTGCAAAAAATTTTCAGAAATTCCAACATAGGGGAGAATGTAATAGGTAGTATTTCTTACGAAATCTACCTAAAATAAGCTTTCACATCGACTTGCTCAAAAGTTAAAAATATAAAAGGCATCGATCAACAAGTAGTCAACGCAACATTTGGAAATTACAGGTTTAAGTAATTGCTTTCATAAAAAGCATATAAATAAAAAAAGTTTTTGACGTTACCTCACCTGTTGATCATGACATGTTAAAAAAAAAAAAAAAAAAAAAATCAATATTAACGACTCGATTGAGTAATGAGCCGGAGGAGGATAATACCGGTCAAGGTGAGATGCAACTTTCGCTTTCCTTTCTTTTGTTAGTTTGAAAGGCAGCTTTTCGTTTCATCTGATTGTCATTACTTAATTATTCTCTGATTTCATCTAAATGAGAAATTTATAGTCAGGGAGGCAACGACATTTTTTGCTTTAATTTTATACAAACAAATCTTCAAATATGTAGTTGATCTGACTTAATCAGTCACGAAAACAGCCGTCAGTTGTCGCGATAGCCGTGGATGCGGCCTCGGATGCCGAAACATCCCCTTGCAAAGGCTAAATAATGGCAACCAGATTACGAAAGGTGGCGATCTTCCGTAATCGGGTCGCCATTCAGTTTTCCCCTTGACTGGGAGGAGGCTCTATCTATCTATCTATCTATCAGTCTGTCTATCTGCCTGTATCTCTATGTATCTAGACAGATAGACAGAGATACTATTGTCCATTTGGTGCTCGCTAAATAGAAGTGTCCGTTATAGAGAGTTTAAAGTAAAACTCTATAACAGATGCTTCCAAATAGCGCACACCTCTATTTAACGAACACCCAACCTTTTCAATCCACAACACATACATGTTTGTGTATTTTTACACCTCCGAAAAGTGGCCACCTGCGAATTGTAGACAATTTTTGTAGTCCTGAGGTGTCCGCTATTGAGAGGTTTTATACTATTTAGATAAAAATATTTTTTGTTTTTAATCTTATCTTACACTAAAAGTTCAAAATATTGAAAATAATCAATACAATGTCGAAAGAGATTTAAAATATCAGCTTTACGAAAATTGCATACCAAATTTGGGAGCCACCTAATATCGGAGGAAGGGAGGGGAAGAACAGTTGGCCCATGCATTAATCAGGTCCTGCTTTTCTGGAAGCAATCCAACCCTGATTTATAGTTCGCTAAATAGAGGTATATATAAAGAACAAACATCGCAGTCCCGAGGTATCTGCTATTGAGAAGTTTAACTGTGTATATATATATATATATATATATATATTGAAATTCAAAGGTATTACAACTATTATATATATATATATATATATATATATATATACATACCTTTGAATTCAAAATACGAAAAAAAAAAAGTTCTAGCAACAAAACGGGCCAAATCTCCAATTTTTTAAAATATAGGTAGGTATAAAGTGTATACAGAATACTATGTAGGTAATATATATATATATATATATATGTGTGTGTGTGTGTGTGTGTTACGTTACGGTCAATATGATTAATCCGGTCATTATTAATAATAACCGGTTATTATTAATAATGACCGGATTAATCATATTGACCGTAACATATATATAACATATCTTTAAAAATTTTTCCCACTTATTTTGATTTCGAGAAGCTTAAATTTTTGGATATACTTATGTATTATACTTATATATTATTTCTCCTGTCAACATCCCTTTTACTCAGAAAATATGACACACATAACAACGAATGAGATACCATATGAAAGGTTTTAGAACCCACTTAACAATTCGTTAAAACATGTTTTTGATTCAAATTTGCTGAAATTAAAAAATTAAATCGGCATTGTTTTCATGAAAGAAATGAAAGGTTTTCCTGAAATTATTGTTGCCAAAAAAATAAAATACCACATTATATGATGCTCATAGCAATTATTATAAAAAACACCGCACGGGTTTATTTTATACTTATGATATTTATGATTAAAAAGCGAAATTGAAATGTTTAGATTTAAATTTTAAAGTCCCATGGTTTTCCCGAAGCGGATGACGTCATCCTCTAATGCAGTCAAAATACGATTGTTAATTTTTTTCTCGCGCGTGCCTTTAGCAATCTTGGATCAGTTTTTAGTCTAACTTTGATGGAATAAATTAGATGATATTCTGGCTTGACTAACAACTAAATGTTGTTTGCAGATATTTTTATCCTTGCTTTTTCTTTAGAAGTTTAAACCTGCATCTAATAAATATTACATATTGATAAAAAATGATACTTCTCTATTATCCCGTCGACCACTTTTCATAACAAAAAACTATCGCCAAATAAACGGGAGAACGTTGCCATTGGAATATCAAAAAAATATATATAAAATATAAGAATTTAAGGACACAATTGTTATTTTAATTAATAAAATAACTACTAAATCAGTAAAACATAATGAAAAATACACGCAAATGTCGAATGTAATACCACTAGATGACGTAACAAACACACATAATGATTCTGACATCAAGTAAATGGGACTGCATTTTTGGCGTTTAATCTTACAGTTTGGCGGTAGTTTTTTGTTATGAAAAGCGGTCGACGGGTTAATAGAGAAGTACCTAAAAAATATTAGATTTCAGTGCGAAATCTTCGCACGGGCCCTCTGGTTGTATTGTAATTATCGGTTTATCTATTGTCGATTATTTATGTGGTTTAATGGTTATTATTTACAAAAATTTTATTATATATGTGCCTGTGTGTGTGTGTGTGTGTGTGTGTGTGTGTGTGTGCGTGCGTGTACGAATTGTATCCTGCTAGAATTTAGTTAACAAATAACAGATTTCCGTTGCTTAGATTTCTGTAAATACCTCTCATAAAATTTTAAACACTTCTCGAGTTGTACTTTGAACCTTGAATTTATATTCTTTCATGTATATCCCAGAACAGAACAGTAGTAGTAAAAGATGAAAAAAAAAAGTAGTATTAATTTATTATTATGCTATAGCAGTGGGAGAAAACATTGAGATTTTTAATTCCGTCCTTGAATTGTCAACATTATTGTATGTAAAAAAAAAATTCTGGAAATAGTGAAACTTAAATTTATTCATTGTCATTGACGAAAGTACTTTAAAAAATTCCATTGTAGCATAAGATTTGATTTCCACAATCTGCATGCTTTCATTATTTAGCAAGTGACAAGTTTTTAAGAAGCTTTTCAATAATATGCAAACATTTGTCTTGGATTAAAACAAGTACATTTTTGAAAAAAAAAATGAATAAAAATTAAAGAAATGCTTTTTTTATAAACATCTAAAATGTTTATCTTAAAAATAGCGTCGAATTTCATGACTCGAAATTCAGGCAGTTTAAAAAAATGTCTATTTTATAATACGTTATTTTGGCGTGGTTCCTCATTATTGAAAATTCACCACTTTGATTTACGCTTGATAAAAGGCGCAAACCAGTAAATTTATTTTAAAAAAAAATAAGTAATTTTTGCTCTGTTTCTTTTCTAAGATAGGCAACAGGCAAGAAAAAGAAATATTATTTAAACTATCTGTTCAAAGAATTTCAAATTCTTAATCATAATTTAATTAATATGAAACTATATTAGTTTATTAAAGCTCATTTTTTGTAAAATTTACTATTTTACATTCGTTAGGTTTTATTTATATTTTCTGCTTATTAATGTTTAAAATATTTTGTTGTTGCAGTTTCGTAGCCAGTTGGCTTATTTTGACAAGGGTGGTTTCGTTCATCATTAGGGCTATTCTCAAATCCAAACTGGCTACTTTATGACATATTTTGTAATTCATTATTGTTCGGAAACGCATGAAATTGGTATCTGTTCTTATTTAGAAATTATGTAACCGAAACACGTTTTGTATTTTTTTTGGAAAAGGCAGATCTTTCAGAAAATACTGTCAAAGTCTACGTTTTGAACCGAATTCTCACCGCGCCGATGCGAGCAAGGGAAAAATCGCCTTGCCACGTGACACGAATCGCTTATAACTTTAGTTATCAAAAAATGGAAAACTCATTTCCAATTTCAAATCGCTTCTGTAGTCAGATCTGCCAATTTTACGACGTTGCGTTTCGAAATGAGTCAGAAAATGTGTCAGAAAGTTTCGCGTTGTTGAGCAGGTCATTTGAGAAAAACCACCTTAAATTCATTGTTGCTGTAACGCGTAAACAATTATAAACTATAAACATCACATGTGGCGGGAAAACGAAAAAAAAAACTCTCAAAATTAATGTAGAAATTTATAATTAACTTCTGAAAATATTAAAATGTTGGTCTGTCATCGGAAACACACCTATTTACATTTTTTTTTTTTTTTTTTTTACAATTCTGGCATATTAGGAAGTGAGTTAAATTCACTATAAAATTCGATCTTTACATACAAAAAACAAGTTCAGTGAAAGTAAAAAGAGTGTTAAAAAAACCCATACTTTTACTAATATTTTATCCTTGGGAGCAGGGGTGTAAAAACCGGTCGCCAATGAGCCGATTGCCACCACTAAATTTTTAGTTAATTTCGCCAGATAAGAATATACTAATAAAATTTAGTAGTGACAATCGGCCCATTGGCGACCAGTTTTTACATCCCTGCTTGGGAGTTTTAATTCCAAAATACAGTAGGATTCATCACCTAATAAAAATGTTCAGAAGCCGGAGATATCCATCCTTAAATTCAGTTACAGGGACACACAAAAGAATTCGGTTACAATAGTGTCTATCAATAATAATTACTGGAAGTGCCTGTTCAATTGTGGTATGCGTTTTTAAATGTAACTAATTTTTTACATATTACTTGATGTGTATAATTTCTAAAGATCATATATAAAGGTGAGGCACAAAAAAACCCGAGTACATTTTCGTTTATTGACAGAAATTGCTGAAGGGAAATTTTCAACTGTACTATGCGTTTTCTAACGGAACTAAATTTCAGAATACTATGTAACCCGGAACGTTCGGGTTAAAAGGAAAACGCGCTACCACTGAAACATCTAGCCTACGCGAAAGAGACTGAAATTAATGCTCGATTTTAAAATATAAGAAAATAGCAGAAATGGTCAGATGTCAGTAAATTAATTCATTTAATTAAAATAATATAAGATTTTTTTTTTCAAAATTATATGATTTGTCGTGTGACAAGAGCTATGCATCTATAAGTATGCAAAATGTCAAGTCTCTAACTTATACAGTTTCCGAGTACGAACTCTGTGACAGACAGACAGAGGAATTAGACAAATAGGGTTTCTAAAAAGACAAGAAAACAAACAAAAAGATAAACCTACTATTTTTGGATTCAAATGAAATCGATACGGGACCACCACAAGATCTACCCTTTCCAACAAAAAAATGAAATGAAAATTGCAGCACCCTTTCAACAGTTATATGTAGACATGCATTAAATTAATATACAAAAGAACTGCATGACCTATTTTGTTGGATGTTAGTTAAACATGGTATATTTCAACTATCAGCGAAGTTATTTCTAGGAATACTAACAACAACAACAACAAAAAATCACAGATTTTCTAAAAACGATTACATTTTAAAATTTCTTAAACTTTTCACATTATTCAAAGATTGAATTTCAGCATTTTGCGTGCATCAATGAGTATTCTTTAAAGAATTACTTATGCTAAAATATTTCTAAGAAGTTGATTGATTTTTAATGATCATTACACTGTAAAAAAATCTAAAACATCTCACCTTAACTCAAGCCTCGACTTTCAGTACTTTACACGCACCCATTAGGTTTCGAAGACAAGCGTTTTTTCCGAGAAGCACTTATGTTAAAATATTGGCATAGACAGATGGGCAGATTGCATTCGTGCTATTGACATTGACGCAATGAAATTGTTTGCTGAGCTTTTAAGCTGTTGAGACTTTAGTTATAAAAGGAAACAAAAACGGCCTTGCATTGTCGAAGGTGAAAAACAGAAACTGTTGCCATGGCCGACAAACAAAAGTTAATATTCATGAATTTGTTGAGTATCGGTTTCAGGAATTCATTGACCGGATTTATGTCATAAAGTAAACAAAACACTACAGAGTTAAAAGCAAAAATCACTAGCTTAGTTTTTTTTTTTCTCTTTACTGCCGGTCTAATGATCCAGAAACATGAAAAATAACTTATAGTTTTAAAAATCTCAAGTTCAAGTTAAAAATATTTGTTTTGGATTTTTAGATATTGAATACACTGTTAAATACATCACATGTTATCAGTGTTGAATTTAGGAGGTGGCCCGGGGAGGGGATATTTCCACTCCTTGAGCACTAAAATGTCTCCCCAGAAGATCTAATATTTAGTGTTTGGTAATGGAGTAGAAGTTCAAATCCTCCTGGGAGGGTGGGGGTGAAAAATACCCTCCCGGAGAAAAATGTATATATATGCTATTATAGACCAGTGATTCTCAACCGGTTCCTGTGGCACTGATGTGCCGTGGTGCTGAATGATGTGCCATGAGAAAATCTCAGTTGTGCCCCGAAAATTTTTGGTCCAATTCTTTCAAAAGTTTTTGAATCGATAGAAGTAGCGTGGGAAATGAAATAAATCTGCCGTTATGAGACAATAATTGCTTATAACTCAAGATGTAATTCATCCCGAAAACTGAAAAAAATCTGTTCGATTACAAATCACTTCAATAATCATGCCTGAAAGTGTCATGCTTTTACGTTTAAAAATAAGCCCGTAAATGTGTAAAAAAGTGGAGTAAGGAAAAAAAATTATATATTTTTAGAACCCCCTTACTTAAGGTGACCTTACAAACACAGTTCAACGAATTCTTATAAGGTATTCTTCAAGAATATCTCTATTTATCATCTATCATCTGTAATCTACCAAATATTCTTCAAGAATATCAATATATTCTTGTATTCAACGCAATATATTTTGTGAACGCTTTAAGGTGACCGTACAAACACAGTCAACGAATTCTTGTAAGGTATTCTTCAAGAATATCTGTGCCTATCATTTATAATCTGTCAAGATATTCTTCAAAATTATTAATCTATTCTTGTATTCAACGAAAAATATTTTTCAGAACCTCCTTAAAATGACCTTTCAAGCACAGTTAAGTGAATTCTTGTAAGGTATTTTTCAAGAATATCTCTATATATATCATCTATAATCTATCAAGATATTCATCAATAATATCAATATTTTACTGTGTTCAACGAAAAATACTTTTTTTTTAAGAATCGCCTTAAGGTGACCTTACAAGCAAAGTTCAGCGAATTCTCGTAAAGTATTCTTCAAGAATATATCAATCTATCATCTATAATCTGGCAAGATATGCTTGAAGAATATCAGTTTATTCTTGTATTCAGCGAAAAATATTATTTAATTATGCCTTAAGGTGACTTTACAAGAAAAGTTCAGCAAATTCAGGGGCCCTTAACACAGAATAAAGGAACGCTTTCAGCAGGGAAAAACATTTCAAAAACTAACATTTTCATAGATAAAACTGGAAAAAGTAGTATAATTGCGTCAAATGATGTAACTTTTCATCTAATTTTCGTTCCGCTTCTCCGTTTTGTGATTAACGCCCGCCCTTGATTCGGCCCAACAACCATTCTATCGCTTTGAGTCTACACTCCTGGGTATGTGATGTAAAGTAGAATAATGCAAAGTAGTTATGCCATCTCAGTATGCTACTTCATAGAAGCCTGCACCAGCTCGTTTGGACCTATATATTTTTTGCAAACTCGGACCGCAAGCCCGTCTCTGGGCTTACCTTTTTTATGCAGACTTGGACTGGCCCTGATCTGAACTTTATTCTTTCGAGCCGTGCCAAGCCGTCAAATTCTGGGGGAAATTACCGTGAAATTTTGCATTTGTTAAAGAAAATTTAAGAAATATATGTCAATTTAATAAATTAAAGTGAAATAGTTTTAAAAATCTACCTTTTTTTTTTCTTTAAACAGCTACATTATTTTTTTTAAATAAAATCTCCGTTTGAATGTATAATTAGAAAAGTAATAATCAATGATGTTATTTCGTATTCTACAACTTGCAGACATATAATTTGAAAAAGGAAGTACTTAAGCCTTTTTGTATAAATATGAGTACAAATATTCATAAAAGAATTTTAATTGTTGCATAATGTTTGTTATGATATTTTGTCAATTTTGTAGCAATTGTGGTCGTGTAGGGCCTGATTTCATTGTTTTGTTCCAAAGTTGGATCATGAACTGCGAAAACAAAAACCGCGCCGTAGCCAGGCGTGAAATATTTGGCCTGTGGAGACCTCAACCACTTCCCTCTCGTTTGAGGTCAAAGGCTGTATTTTTGCGATTTTTACCGAATAAACTTGGTTTGCATAGTCTCCCTTTCAGTTTTTGCTCATCTTATGTCTCTTACAAACCTTTGAGTTTATCGTCGAAGTAAAAGAACACTCTATCTGTTAACACTACTATAAAGCAGCGGTATAATAAAATGCACGCCTCTTTATAGAGGTTAATTTAGGTCATCTACATAGTCCGCTCCATTACCCCCATAAAAAAGACCCTGTAATAGGAGGTGTTCATAAGCTCATGGTAAAAAGACAAATAATGATAATAATAATAGTAATTGCAGCAATATTTACAGTTCTATGAAAATTATTGAAATTGTAAAAGCTGAATAATTGAAAACAAGGAAGAAAAATCATGCGTCAAGCATAAGTTATGAAGCACTTATCAACACACTCAGAATACTATAACAAAACGTCACCGTTTAATAAAGTGAAAGATGATGTCGAAGTAAACAAGGTCAAGGTCAAACCGGGTGAGGAGGCCTACCTTTCGGCTTAAGCTCAACTAGCCCCGCCCAGCAGGTTTTTTACCTAATTATACTGAGCATTACTAAATCATACTTTGTGATATTGAGCTATAATTATATTATATAATGTTGAAATACAAATTCTGAAAATACAAGATTCCAAAAATGTAATTTACCAATCGTACTGAGCAATACTAAATATTACTATGTGATACTATGCCATAATACTACCATGTAATAATACTGTAAGATGCTGAAGCATATAATAATAATGGATAGAAGTAAGTACTAAATTAACAATAATGAATTAATAATAATATTTAGAGTAAACAATGATAAATTATGCTAAAAATACTAAATAACCACTGTATTGGGCCATTAAGAATAACTAAATTGTTAAGGTTAGAGTTTATGTAGTGTGTAAAGGTCCTTATGCCTATTAGAAGTCCACTTCATCCTCAACCTCCACCAAGACCAAGTCCGATGGAGGCAGAATGAATAAGTATTGATTGCGTTCTAGCAGAAACATACAATCTGTTATTTTTTGAAGCAGTTTTGGTTGTTTGAAAAGCGCATAACACATTTTCAAACTCAATGTCAGCAATTACCATCTATAGTCGGGAAAATATCGGAATTCTTTTGAGCAGCCCTGTACATGGTTTATAGATTTGCATATATAATTCATAGCATTGAAAAATTGACTTCAGTTAGCAAATATATAGCACTATTCTTTTTAGTAATTTCCATCAGTAAACGGAAATGTACTTGAATTATTTTGTGCAGCTCTGTAAATGATATATAGTATTTATACACACCACGCAGTATGACCACTGTATGCAATAATATGCAAATAATTAGCTAAATTTAAAAACGCTTATCACAATTCAAAATGCATTCTTACAGCAATTATCACTCATAGACAAGTGCTGTAACCGAATTCTTTTGTGTGTTCGTGTGAATGAACTATACATACTATGCACACCCTATTCTGTAGTAAACCTCAATGATGTATATCAATTTTAGTTTGTTTAAAATAGTGTACAATCATTAAAATATCCTAAAAGGGATTTTTCTCCATTAACCATAATGAAGCGGATTTTTTTTTTTTTTTTTTTTTTTTTTTTTTTTTTAGTGTCCGAACTATAAATGCTACACATTTCACTTTAGATAACGAACATGTCATAGTAAACCTCAATAACATATATGAATTACATGGGAACCAGAGTCCCACAGCGGCGCAGACGATTAAGCTCGTTTCCTGTCAAGATCACCGAAAGTGAAGCAGCATCGACCGTGGTCAGTGTTTGGGAGGGTGTCAACCTCTCTAGACTGCGGCTGCTGTGGGATCGTGTACGTTAATGGGAGCTGGTGCACGTAAAATCTGTTCGTGGCTCCAATGTCCTCCAAGTTTGAAAACGATACCTATGCCAATCCAGGTGCAAATCTCTCATCTGGAATTGGTTCAAAATTAGAAGACGAGCTCTAGAAGTCCAACCTTTCTTGAGGCTCTGGCAGCATCGACAGTCTGGCAGTTCTTCTTTCTAAGGTTCTTCGGCCTTTTTTCTTTCAGAGGCAGTTCTTCTTTCTTTCTGGCAATGCTTACCAAAATTTGACATATTAAGCTCGATTTTCCATTTCTTTTTTTTTTTCTGTAGTTACATATAAGACAACGTGACATACTTGCGTGAATGTATTAAAAATTGAAAAATAAAATATTTTCTTTAAGAAAAAAGGAATTCCGCATGTAAATATAATGCAAAATGCCCCTTGCGTGTTTTGCTTCCGTGAAAAGTAACATTCTCCGATAGTGCGAAGCTGCTCTCCTTCAGTTTAAAGAGCTAGGATACTTAATTACTACATTAACACGCTGTAATTTATTGAAATGCAAAACTTAACAAGTGGGTAATTATGATCGAAGATCGCACAAAGGGTTTCGTCCCTTTATCCTTTCTTTAATAATAATAATATCTGTCATAATAATATCTGTCATGTGGTCTAAATGCGATATTAAAAAAAAATTGAATTTCAAAATTAAACATGTTGTATTAGAGACCTTCAAAATGTTAGACGTCAGATTAATTGTCTTTTTAATTCTCTAATGAAATTATATTAAGCTGCTTTCTGTATTTACACATACTCATACTCCTTGTATTATTGAGAAATGTTTCAAAATTTCCGTTTTATTACCAATATGACGTCATATTAATATTTGTTCAATTAATGGAACTTTTTATTTCATTTTCATTTTTCACGTGGAAATCTTTCAATAGAAAATTAATTATTGTAGAAAGAATTTTATCGTCGATTTTTAATTATTGGCAACTGCTATAACGAAAAATGTTTAAATTTAACAGGAAAAGGCTGTTAAATTTTTGGTTTTTTATCTCCATATATTAAAATAATACGATTTTTTCAAATTTTATGATTTTGAGCTTCATAATAGGTATTTAGCTATAAGTACACAAAATTTTATGACTGTAAGTTATATAGTTTCTGAGAACCGGCTCTGTGACGGACAGACAACGAAGCAGTAGTAATAGGGTTTCGTGAGATGAACGAAACCCTAAAAACAGGCTTTAAATACGAAAGCAATTCAAAGAAAACAGAAAAGACGAAATTAAGAATGACCCATAATATCTGCTGTTTCTTATTTCAATATGTTCGCAATTTAAAATGGAATTTATCAAAAAAAAAATTTTTTTGAAAGAAATTAAGGTTTATTTTCAACGAATAAGTAATTAATATGAAAAACTATATATATATATATATATATCAAAGTTTACTAATGATAAATTATCGCATCACAGGCGCTAAAGCAGCTCATATAGAAATGCAACAAAATATAATTCATCAAAAGAAAGAATTTCAAAGTATTAAGATTTGAAAGTAGGTGTATATAACTAACAAACAACAATATTAAACAACTAACTAAAAAACTTCAAAATATTAAATTTAACAACAATTTAAAACAATAAAATATCCAGGTAAACAGATAGCCCTTTTCTCATCAGCAGGTGAAAAGGCGGGAAAAAACTCCACAACCCACTAAAAATTAATCACTTCTTGCAGGTTTCAAAAACTTGCAAATTGTTCCTAAATTCTATACAAATTGAAATTTTACTGAGTGAAAAAGTGTTATAAAAAATTGGCTTAGATTTCCAAAGCTCTGCCTATTAAGCTACTTGGGCCGACACATTTCACTAAGATAACCTTATTGGCAATAAATAGCATCTCATCAGAATATACCGCAGATAATGGAACTCCATAAAACGTTGGATCCGTAGATACACTTTATTGTTTTAAACTCAATCGTAGTGACTGGTAAAGATATCATATAATTTGAAATTTGTCCAGGTCGTAAAATCCAAGTACTTTGGCTTAAATTTCCAACTCTCTGCCTATAAAGCTTACTGGACCGACAACCAACCGGCCTGAACAATTCGCTCAGATAATATTGGCAATAGAATCTGGTCTGCCGTGTAAACAACTCAACATTTCAAATCTTTATACACTTTTCAGAACACTTTTTAGAATACTTATTTTGTCACTTTTTTTAGAACACGTTGAAGCGTAGTTTTTGGAACAGTTCTTAGAATACTTCTGAGACCACTCCTTTTGTTCAGCACACTTTCTAGCGTACTTTTTGAAAGCGATGATTCCACAAGTGTGCCCAAATGTGCTCCCAATCCGCTCTCAAATGTGTTCCCAAGTTTAGATCTAACAGATATCTTGAGCAGAACACTTTCGGGACACTTTCAGAACACATTCTTTATTGCGGAGCATATTCGGAATACATTAAAGGAACACATTCAGTACACTTTAAGGTAATTGGAACACTTTTTTTTAATCAAAATGTTCCAAATGTGTTCCTAAAGTGTACTGTGAATTAGCAGTGAAGAGAATATACCGCAGGTAATGGAACTGGAACAAATTAAACGATGGATAAGCAGATGCACGATATTATTTTTAAAACTCAATCAAACTGATTGGTAACGATATCATACGAATTGAAATTTTTCTCAATTGAGTGAAAAAATGTCCGTGCCGAGTATCGAACAAATCCGTTTACCAGTGATTTTACCGATCAGTTTATTTGAGATAAAAATAATAAAGCGTATCTACATATTCATTGTTTAATGGATTTTCATTACTTGCGTTACATTCTGTTGAACTGTCTACATTTGCCAATAAGGTTTTCTGAGTGAAATGTGACGGCTGGTTGTCGGTCCAGGTAGCTCAATTGGCAGAGAGTTGGCAATTTAAGTCACAGGTCTTGGATTCGACTCCCGACTGAACACTTTTTCACTCAGTTGAAAAATTTTCAATTCATATCATATTTTTACCAGTCAATTTGATTGAGTTGAAAATAATTAAATGTGACTACGTATCCATCGTTTAATGGATTTCCATTACCTGCGGTTTTTACATGACAGACCAGATTCTTTTACCAATAAGGTTAGCTGAATGTGTCGGTCTGTTGTCGGTCCAGGTAGCTCAATTGGCAGAGAGTTGGTAATTTAAGCCATAGGTCTTGGATTCGACTCTCGACTGGACACTTTTTCACTCAGTGGGAAAATTTCCAATTCATATGATATCTTTACTAGTCAATTTGATTGAGTTGAAAATAATTAAATGTGACTACGTATCCATCGTTTAATGGATTTCCATTACCTGTTGTTTATTCTGTTGAGTTGTTTACATGACAGACCAGATTCTTTTACCAATAAGGTTAGCTGAATGCGTCGGTCTGTTGTCGGTCCAGATAGCTCAATTGGCAGAGAGTTGGTAATTTAAGCCATAGGTCTTGGGTTCGACTCCCGACTGAACACTTTTACACTCAGTTGGAAAATTTCCAATTCATATGATATCTTTACTAGTCAATTTGATTGAGTTGAAAATAATTAAATGTGACTACGTATCCATCGTTTAATGGATTTCCATTACCTGCGGTTTATTCTGTTGAGTTGTTTAGATGACAGACCAGATTCTTTTACCAATAAGGTTAGCTAAATGCGTCGGTCTGTTGTCGGTCCAGATAGCTCAATTGACAGAGAGTTGGTAATTTAAGCCATAGGTATTTGGCTCGACTCCCGGACACTTTTCACTCAGTTGGAAAATTTCCAATTTGTGTGATGTCTTTACCAATTAGTTGGATGGACCTTACCCACGAGTGGCAACAGCTCTCGCCTCTGCGGGTATATGCCCTCCGAAAAAGACTGTTTATTGGACGAAGGGAAGCTGTGTTATAATGTTCTTCATGCCTATTGGTGTTTTTCTTCTGTATACCCGCAGATGACGTCACATGGGTAAAATCCATTGAGTTAAAAACAATAAAGTGTTTTTTCTGAATCATCTATTGTTGGAAACACACTGTAATCTACTTCAATACAAATTTAAAATTCTTGGATTTAAGAACATTTTTTAAGAAATGCGTACGGACGGGCAGGCCGGCAGACAGATTAATTGCATATTTTTTGCGTTTGATTGTTTTATGTAACATCTTACCTAATTTTTTAATATAAGTAATGAATTGCTAATTTGTGGTTATTTCTGTATTCGTAATTTAAAATTTTGTTTGGATTAGAAATGTGTTTAAATTCAAAGTAACCACCGCCCTTGTTCAGGAAAAATAGTCCTTGGACATCTATACTATTAAAAACCGTTTGCGTATCTATGTAACCTCAAAAACTCGAAAACCACAGGGTGCAGGGCTAGGAAATTTTGCAAACCAGTAGCTGGTAGGGCGGTCATGAATGATCGGGGCAAAAAATTCGAAATTTTTAAATAGATTTTTGATAGATTAAATATTAATTAAAATCCATCTACAAAGAGATCTCATCAAAAATTCAAAAATACGCTTTTCTATTTTCGGTTGGTTGGTTGTATAAAATCTCCGCAGGAGTCATTAAATAAATCAAAGCAGGAATCATTGCAATTCCCAGTCGAGTGTTTAAAATCGATGGATCAGAGATTATAAGAGATGTATTCAATCAACTTAATTATTGACCGTTGCCAAATGCTAAAAACTTAATTTTAAAAGATTTTATCGACTTAATGAATGATAATTAGCTGGGTTTAAGGATTTTTTTATATGCAATATATTAGTATGATAGAGATTATTAATACAGAAAACTTTATTTAACAGATTATTTGTTAAATTTGCGGGAATGGGGAGGGGTGGGTGTCAACGACTTTTTATTAAATATCACATATATTTTACTTGACCGCGCGCCACCTGGCGGCGGCTTTTTCATTAATTGACCCTCCTTATTAATAAATCCAAATCTGCTGCTCTAATTTCAACTGAACTAATTACATTTAACAAATTTAACATTATTTTTTATTCACCCGTAACGTTTAATCGCTGTTTTATATAGAAGATACCGCTCTTTTAGAATAACAATTTTCCTAAAAATTAAATTTATGTTCCTAATAAAAGTACAGAGCCCGTATTCAGTTGATGCATACCAACAGTCAAAGTTAGTGATTTGTTGTTGAGCACTTGACCACGCGCCTCCTCGCGGCCCCTCCCTCAAGTTATTTTTCTCTAACTGCGCTTTATTTCCAGAACTCAGGTAATTATGTTCCGAACTTCTCCAAACCAGTTCCATTTTGCTAAATTATCATAAAAATCAGCATTTATAGCTTCAGGGTGTACTTCTAGAAAACAGTTACCAGTATTTCCGAATAATAGTCTAAGCCAAATTTCAAATTAAGTTCCTAGCATAAGCAAATGAATCAATCTTTAAAGATGCATATAGTGGCTCTTTTAATTTATCATTTGCTGAAAGGCACTTGAACATCCGCTCCTCCCGGCCCTTCCCTCAAGGCTTTTTGTCTAATTGTACCCTGTTTCCATATCTCAGCAACTAATTTTCCGATTTCAGTGCAACTGATTCCAAACATCATATTTAACTTAATAATCAACGTCTACTTATATCATTAAAATAAATTTGTGAGTAGCGGGTACCACTATTTCCGAATAACAGTCTAAGACAAATTTCTAATTCAGTTTCTAGCTTAACCAAACGAACGAATTTTTAAAGATGCATAGTCGTCCTCCTAATTAGTAATTTACTGAAGTGAACTTAAATATTCGCTCCTCCCCGGCACCTCCTTCAAGGTTTTTTTCTCTAACTATGCCCCGTTTCCATAACTCAGAACTATCTTTCCGATTTCAACGCAACTGATTACAAACATTATAATTAACTTCATAATCACCCTCTATAACATTAAAGTAAATTTATGAGTAGTAGTTACCACTATTTCCGAATAATAGTTTAAGCCAAATTTGTAATTAAGTTCATAGCTTAACCAGACGAACAAATTTTTAAAGATGCATAGTGGTCCTCCTAATTAGTCATCAGGACACTTGAACATCCCCTGCTCCCGGTACCCCCCCCCCCCCCCTTTACTGCAATGTGAGATATACATATTACGGACGCCACGCTGCAATATTAACAAGCTGTAGCGGGTATTACGATAATTCTTTTACCTCGCATGCAAATAATTAGAGATTATTTAATTGCGCTTCATTATTTCTTTTTTTTTTTTTTTTTTTTTTTAAATAAAGAAAAACATTTTATCACAAACGGCAACAACATTTTTATTCTATTTATTCCTTTATTCCAAAGATATCGTTTTATCGTCTGCTGCCATAGCAACATAAATTAAGTTTCATTAAAAAAAATGCACAGTAGTATTTTTTTTTCTAAATCGTATAGTTATTGAACAACTCAATACTTTAACAGGGGAATTAAATTCATTTTATTCACATTTTAGAATTAAATTCATGAACTCCCGTGCGTAGAACGGGTTAAACAGCTAGTCTATACTATTAAAAACCGTTCGCGTATCTATCTATGTAACCTCAAAAACTGAAAACCACAGGGCGCAGGGCTGCGAAATTTTGCACACGGGTAGCTGGTAGGGCGGTCATGAACGATTGGGGCAAAAAATTCGAAATTTTTAAATAGATTTTTGATAGATTAAATATTAATTAAAATCTATACACAAAGAGATCTCATCAAAAATACGCTTTTTTATTTTCGGTTGGTTGGTTGTATAAAATCTCCACAGAAGTAATTAAATAAATCAAGGTAGGGATGATTGCAATTCCCAACCGAGTGTTTAAAATCGATGGATCAGAGATTATATGAGATGTAGACAATCAACTTAATTATTGACCGTTGCCAAATGCTAAAAACTTAATTTTAAAAGATTTTATCGTCTTAATGAATGATAATTAGCTGGGTTTAAGGTTTTTTTTACATGACATATATTAGTGTGATAGAGAATATTAATACAGAAAACTTTATTTAACAGATTATTTGTTAAATTTGCGGGGGATGGGGAGGGGTGAGGGTAAAGGACTTTTTATTAAATATCACATATATTTTACTTGACCGCGCGCCACCTGGCGGCGGCTTTTTCATTAATTGACCCTCCTTATTAATAAATCCAAATCTACTGCTCTGATTTCAACTGAACTAATTACATTTAACAAATTTAAAAAATTTTTTTTATTTACCCGTAAAGTTTAATCGCTGTTTTATATAGATGATACCGCTATTTTAGAATAACAGTTTTAATAAAATTTAAATTTATGTTCCTAATAAAAGTACAGAGCCAGTATTCAGTTATGCATACCAACAGTCAAAGTTAGTGATTTGTCTACAATGTCAGATATACATATTACGGACGCCACGCTGCAATACCAACAAGCTGTAGCTGGTATTACGATAATTCTTTTACCTCGCATGCAAATAATTAAAGATTATTTAATTGCGCTTTATTATTTCATTTTTTTAAAATAAAGAAAAACATTTTATCACAAACGGCAACAACATTTTTATTCTATTTATTCCCTTATTTCAAAGATATCGTTTTATCGTCTGCTGCCATAGCAACAAAAATTAAGTTTCATTAAAAAAAATGCACAGTAGTATTTTTTTTCTAAATCGTATAGTTATTGAACAACTCAACACTTTAACAGGGGAATTAAATTCATTTTATTCACATTTTAGAATTAAATTCATGAACTCCCGTGCGTAGAACGGGTTAAACAGCTAGTGCAGTTTTTAAAAGTGGAGAAATTAAAATAATAATAATAATAATAATACATTTTTACTTTCTTCTATAATAGAAGAAAGTATTGTAATCGAATTTTTTTTTTTCAACTTCCGGTTTTCGACAGGATTTACACGTTTTAGGAGACAAAGATTCTGAACAAAATGTTTTTGTAAGTGTATGAAGTTATGCATAGAATTAAACCAAATTTCATTTATAGGTTTTGGGTTATCACCAGCAGGTCCCACTTGAATTTGGGGATATTCCACCGGAAGGGGGCGCTGTGATAGCCACTTAAAGATTTTGCATTCAAAAAGGTATACAAAAAAATCGAAATTTTAAAAGTATTTTCCATAAAATGTTCGGCCAAGATCCAAGGATTCTGGAGCATTTTTTGTTTTGCCTCTATCTTAAAAAATGGTTGAGCTATAGCAGTTTGAAATTTTAGGGTGACTAACATTTTGAAACAAGACAGCAGGAATCCTCCATAAAAGGGTTTAATTTATGAGTTTTAGTGAACATGCTTTCTAACAAATTTTCATTCATTGTTGTAACCATCGTTCCAACTCTTATATGCTATATTCGTATTCGCCAGCGTCAAATTCTCACCAAACTTGGCGAAACTTTGCTAAATATTGCCAAACGTGGTGAAATTCTTATTCAAATTCAATATGGACGAAAACTGGGAATTATTCTTCTGTAATCGGGTTCCATTCATTTTAGCTTAGTGTTTTCTTGTAAAATTATCTAAAATCCTAAAGCCAAGGAATAGGGAAGCTATCTTTTCCCACCGGTACAGGCTAGAAGGACTTTTCGTAGTCATGTTTCGAGTTGTACATCGTAGTCGTGTAGTACATCGGCTGCTCGTGCAACGAAGGGTGCTTCGCATTCAGGTAACAAGACAATTCGCAAGCAGCTGACGTACAACAAAATGACAAAAAATATTGATTTTATTGGAGATGTGATAGTGAACTTAGAAGTATTTATACATGTATGAGATAGAAAACAGTTTTGGGATTTGCACATCCGACTAGTTTTACATTATGTTTTGGTATAACAACCTCAAACTTCTACTAGAAATATCTTAATTAGTCATTTGTCAAAAAGCACTTGCATCTTCCTCCCCCCCCCCCCCCCCCCCCGCCTCCTATCTTCATTGATTTTTGCTTTATTGAGCCGTATCTTAATAACTCGACTTCTAATATTCCGATATCATCGAAACTTAATTCCAAATTACATAAATAACTTAATTATCACCTCCCACAGTTTTAAAGTTAATTTATGAGTAGTGGTTACCACTATTTTTGAATAGTAATTTTAGCAAATTTTTAATTTCAGTTCCAGTTTTTGTTTTTGCTCGCCTCATGTTTTCACTTACTATATGCATATTTTTTCACGAAATTTTAAAGAGAACTTCGATACAGTTATATTTATAATCTATTTAAACCGAAAAAACAGCGAGAAGAAAACATACTTATTTTCAACTAGATAAAAAAAAAAAATTCACGAAATTACTACACGGACTGTAATACCGTTATATTTATAACCGACAAAAAAATTCTAAGAGTTCTGACAGCAAGAACTTTTTTTTAAACTATGAAACGACCGTACGTGAAACAACTCGAAAACGTCTTTTTAAAAGCGCTTTAACCACTAAATATTAATATAGTATTTTCGTGAATCTTCGCGAACAAAATCGGCTCAAAGATATAAAATCATACAAACTTGAGATTTGTTTAAATTTATTATCACGAGCCTGGACAACTCCGGGCGAGTCAGCTTAGTATTTAATAAAGTATACCTCTACCAATTTCTTTTTGTCGCAGTTTTCTTTCCGGGTATATTTTAACTATATTACAATTCTTACAATAAATCAGATAAAACAGAATTGTTATTCATAAAATCTAACTTAATTTAGGCATCGTTTTATGAAACAATTCCTTTTTTTTTTTTACTTCGGCCTTTAATAATTTAAGGTCAATGCCTTGACTAACTGTATTAATACCCTCAAAATATTAAAAAAACTACTAAAATATTTCTTTTTTTTTTTAATTCCTTATTTCTCGCGTCCTGAAAATGCCTAACTTACTTACGTGACCTGTATAACAATGGCGCAAGGCCCTTCCGTGTCAGCTACGTTGGTCTTATAAGCTGAGGTGATTGAACTCTGTGACTATCTACCAAGTAAGGCACATACATTATGAATTCACAATTTCACGTCGTGCATATATTTATCTGCGTTATTTTATTGATAATTCCAGTTACAAAAACAAAATGTCAATAGATGAAGAAAAAAATTGAGAGTTAATATAAACTTTTCGTATTCAGATGATTTTTTGCGGGTATATGCTTTTTTATCGATTTATTCCGCTAGCGTGTTCAGTGCCAGTTTTTCTTGTGATAAAATAGTGATTTGGAAATTAAAATAAGCAAAACATCAACGTTACGATGATGAATTTTCTAATATGGGTTTCTAATATTTTCTAAAGGGTTTGCATGAATTTTTAATCTAAAAAAAAGTTTAAAAAAACAGCGCTGATAGTATACAATAAAATCAATAATCGGTACCTGACTCAGGTTATCTTAGGCCCTGGGCATGTCATGTCCTTCCCTCCCTCCCAGGCATGAAATTCGAATTTTAAAGGCCAGTCTAAAAATACAGATTGTCGCAAATTTCTACTAGTTGAAAATCATTTACTTATCGTCTGCAGATGGAATGGGGATCTTTATAACACTTTCCAACATAGTTGAAAAGTGTTTATGATTTCGGTTTGTTTGTCTGTATGACGTCTGTCTGTCTGTCTATCTTGTCTGTCGTGCTCTAACTTGCGTAAATATATTCGAATTGCCATGCAACTTATATATGTTATTGAGGTTTGCTATGGCATGTTCGGTATTGAAAATGAAGTGTGTAGCACTTATAGTTTTTTTTACATGGACGATCAAAAGAACTCCGTTACGTTACGGTCTATGGAAAAAATCATTTGCGGTTTATTTGTTTATTTATTTATTTATTTGCTGTTACACAATTTCAAATAAATTGAAGTTGATATATATCACAGAGGTACATTGCAAGAGGCTTACTATAGAATAGGGTGTGCATAGCATTTATAGTTCCTTTTCAGGGGCACTCAAAATAATTCAGTTACATTACGGTCTATGGAGAAAATTCGTTTGGGGTTTATTTTAAAAACGTTCGACTGTTTCAAACATATTGAAATTGATATATATCACTAAGGTGTATTACAAGAGGCTTGGTATAGAATATTGTGTGCATAGCATTCATCTTTCATTTACATGGACACACAAAAGAATTCAGTACTGTCTGTTAACAATAATTGGTGGAAGTACCTTTTCAGTTGCTGTGTGTATGCGTTTTTGAGTTTAACTCATTTTGTTTTGTTATTACTTGGTGTATATAAAATCTATAGATCATATACTGGGCAGCACAAAAGTCCACGAGTACATTTCCGTTTATTGACGGTAATTCCATAAGGGGAATTTTAAACTGTGCTAAGCGTTTCCTAACTGAACTACATTTTATCATTCTATGTAGTATATATACAAATCTATAGATCATATACAAGGCAGCACAAAAGAATTCGGATATTTTTCCGAATATTATTGTTAATTCCTGAAATTGGGTTTTCAAATATGTTATGCGTTTTCCAAATTGTTTACTTAGACGTCATCTTTCACCTTATTAAACGGTAAAGATATATAAAATTATTTTAGAAGTATTGAAAAGTGTTACATAATCTATGCTTGATGTAGGATTTTCCGTTCTTGTTAAAACTTTCCAACGTAGCTGAAACGTGTTTATGTCTATAAGGGTTTGTCTGTCCGTGCTCTGACTCGCGTAAATATGCTCGGGTTGCTATGTAATTAATATATGTTATTGAGTATTATTGTGGCATGCTCGGTATTGAAAATGAAGTGTGTAGCAATTATAGCTTGTTTACAGGGACACTCAAAATAATTGGGTTACGGAATTGTCTATGAGCGATTATTGGTGGAAGAGCGTTTTCAGTTGTGATCTAACATGCTAAAATGAACGTAACTATTGCTAATATGAAAAGGAATGCAGTTATTAGCAATAGTTACGTTCATTTTAGTACGTTCAAACACGTTGCTGTATCCTAAAGTCTCTTAGTGACGTGAAGGAATGCAGTTACTTAACTCTCTATTTTTAATATATTTTACTATGAGCGTAGCTTTGCAACAGTTTTATTGTTACATATATTGTACATTTTGATGTATTCTATAATATATGTAAAGAAAAAAGTATTGCACGATTGCGCTCATATAAATCATTGAGGTAAAATTAGGAGAAATTGCGTATTTTTCCTCAAAAACTACGAATATTGCGAACTTTGAGCTTGTGTAGGCCACATAAATTCGAACAAAATGCAAAAACTAATGATGAAATCGTACAGGATAAACCTTCTATAATATTAAAAAGTGAAATAATTAAGTCAGTATAACAAAATCGAATTTTAGTCTCATTTCATGGACCAAAAACACGGCTTATGGACCCTTGATCCTTTCTATTCATAATGTGTTGATTTATTTTCTAATTGATTTGTAATGTATTATGCTGATTTCACACTGATGAAACTTTCATATCGTTAAAATGCATTGCCAAACCTTATTAAATGGATCTTTGAATATCCAATCTGATTATTTTATGTACGCTGACAACCATAATCTTCCGAATAATAACGATAGGCGCATAACATTATTATGTAATAGTTGTTATTATCATAAAACAAACATAAAATTACATTCAGTTACTGTTTGACTGATTTTCAACACCATTACATTTCCCATTACATAACACATCTCTGTAACTGTCACCCTTGATCATTTTCTTCAAGCTTGGGCAGCCATATAGAAAATTTTATTTCACGGCCAAAAAGTAAATCAGAGCAACGAGACGAGAGGCTTTACGTAACAAATTTAGTGTATTTCGTTGTGAACGTAACACCATGCTTTTTAACAACTTTCCAACACAGTTGAAAATTGCTTATGAATTCGGTTTATGGCTGTGCTCTAACTCGGGTAAATGTACTCGTTTTTCAATGTAATTGATATACAGGGTGTTTCAGCACAATGTCTACAAACTTTAAGAGATGGTAGAGCTCATTACAACAGACAATTTTCGGTACTTCTCTATTATCCCGTCGATCACTTTTCATAACAAAAAACTATCGCCAAACTGTAAGTTTAAATGCCAAAAATGCAGTCCCATTTCCTTGATGTCCAGAAGCATTATACGTGTTTGTTATGTCATTAAGTGGTTTTTAATTCGACATTTGCGTGTAATTTTTCATTATGTTTTACTGATTTATTAGTTATTTCATTAATTAAAATAACAATCGTGTCCTTAAATTCTTATATTTTATTTATTTATTTATTTTGATATTCCAATGGTAACGTTCTCCCGTTTATTTGGCGTTACAGTTTGGCGATAGTTTTTTGTTATGAAAAGTGATCGACGGGATAATAGAGAAGTATCCAATTTTGATATAGGAAACTGAGGTCGCAATCTACTCGTTTTAGTCAAACATACAGGGCGCTTCACTACAATCTGAGGTCTACTCCAGTCTCGCGAAAACACCCACTCGCTAATGTTAATCCTATGGTAAAGTTTCAACAATATCTCGTTTGCATTTCAGTATTTTTTAATTATTTTTTTTTCTTTTTGCATTGGATAGCTGAGGTCGATCTCTTTGCAGGCCCTTTTTTAATTTTTGGATTTTGTTTGCAGGTTATTTTCATGAGGATACTTCCACTTTCGAAACCGCTTCCGAAAGTAAAAGTATCTTAATGAAAAAAAAAAAAACTTGTTTTAACAAAATCGATAAAGTAAAAAAGGGACTGCAAAAAATTGATCTCATCTATACAATGAAAAAAGAAAAAAAAATCATTTAAAAATATTGAAATGCAAACGAGATATTGTTAAAACTTTCTCCCATATGATTAACATTAGCGAGCGGGTGTTTTCACGAGAGTGAAGTAGACCCTTAAACGGGAAATTTTGTGACAGTATTCTGAATACGTTAGAGTTTCATAATCTACGTTTGACGCATGATTTTTCGTTGTTCTATTTTCCTACAGTACATTCTTTTAAATTCGAGCTGTGGTACGGTATGTTCTTTGAATTTCACAAACACGGTTCACTTGTTGTGCTTCAGTTAAGAATCCTTGATTCAGACTGGTATATTTTATCGTCTCTTCGAGTTTTCAGAAAGAGAATTTGGACATATGTTGAAATTTATTATAAGAAAGGCGGCTATTGTGAATGGAAAAACTTTCCTTACGCTTCCGTGAAAAAAAATACATTGAAATTTCCATGAAAAACGAACCTGTCATGTATTGCGAAAATATAACAAAAAATGTACACTTTGCATGAGCCGTGAAGGTTTCAGGGAAAACAATTGAAAGTTAACTGGAAACATGATAAATTTTCCGCTCCCTCCCCCTTTCAATGATAAATATACTTTCACTATAAATGTTAGGTGTATTGTTAAATATATAACTAACTCCCGCATCAAACGAATAAATATCGAATAATAAAAAATATATTGCGCCATTTACCACATTAAAACAGCATATAATCTACAAAAGGACTTCATCATTACTCATGTTTGTATGAATAGTCCTTGTATATATAGTGTACAGAAAGGAAATAAAAACAAGAAAGAAAATAAATCCTGCGCCACGCATAGATTGTGAGACACTTCCTAACACTTTCCACACCAGAATACTAAAGCGGAACTTCCTCGTTCAAAAAGTTGAAATTAGATTTCAGCAATTACCGTCTATAGCTGAAAAGATACTCGAATTATGTTGTGCATCTCGGTATGTGATCTATAGATTTCTATATACACTACATAGTGTGCTCAAATTTAGCTTAATTACAAAACGTATAACACAGTCAAAAATTCACCTTCAGCAATTTCCACCAATAGAAGGAAATGCACTCCAATAATTTTGTACAGATGTGCATATTTGGTACAAATTTTTATACACGCAACTATTAACCTCTTAACCGTCGCGTAATGTTCGCAAAAATTCCTTCAAAAATCGTCGATTTTTTTTATTCCCCATTTTATTATTTATAAAATTCTTAGTTAAAAGAAAGGGTGTTTTTTTTTACAAATTTAAAGCATTCAGGATGGATAAAAAAAATTTAAATCACAAGTTTACTTACCTTATATTTGGCTTTTTTAAAAAATCAGATTGCTTGATTGCCATCACTTTTTTGAAGTAGAAATATTCGCCTTATTTAATCACAGATTAAATAATGCGAGAATAAGGCCAATTACACTACTTTAAAAAACTGGTAGGAATCAAACAATCTAAATTTTTAAAAAGTAGCCTACAGTAGTAAAAAAACTGTTGGGAAAAAAATAAAAATTACTGTATTAAAAAACTGGTGGGAATCAAGCAAGCTAAATTAAAAAAAAGTAGCTCACGAGTGTCAAGAGCGCGACAAAATTTGTTTACAAATGACTGCCCGTGAAGGTTTCGGACGCGACGAATAAGAAGTTTTAATACGTTCACTGCATGCCGGATTAAAATTACCTTAATTTTATTTTATTTAGAAAATTCGAATTCATACCAGAAAATACTAGTAGCAATATTTAGTAGATTTAATTACAGACATTTTGTGTTTATATAAAATAGAAATTCTTCTTTCGAAATTTCCGGTACGAATTCGTAATTTTAGATTGGGTTAAAATAATCTCGGGAGCGAGAAAATCATTGAACAAACCATATTATCAGGACTGCCACTGGCAACTATTTTTATAATCTATTCGCACCACTTTTCTTAAAATATAAATTTTATATTATTTTTCTCTTGCAAGTGCTGTTAAAGTGTGTTACAAGATTTTTGTTTGGAGAAAGTGGTGCGAGATAGAATTAAAATTATTAGGAGTTCAACCCGTGAGGGTCACAGGCGCGACAAAATTTGTTCACTAATATTCCCCGTGAATGTATCGGGCACGACTATTAACCCCTTGGGGACGAGCGACACGTACGAGGCTAACGAAAAAGAAAGGCTACCGCGGTGCTTTACGCGTATCTTTTTTTACAGACCGCGGGAGTCACGTGATGCCCGAATCCACCAATGCAGGTGTACGAAAAGAGCATCACGTCACTCTAGCGGTCTGTAAAAAAAGATAAGTGGAATGCACCGCGGTAGCCTGTCTTTTTCGTTAGCCTCGGACACGCATGCGTGACGCAAAAGATGCTCAGAATCCTCAATTATTCGCACCAGTAACTTTTTATTGTAAACTTTGCCTTATTTAATGACAGCATTTCTGCGATTCAATTAGTCGAAAATTTCTGTTATGAGAAACCGGTGGAGACAGATTAAAAATTCTGTAAAGGACGCTCGTCGCGAAGGGGTTAAGGGGTTAAACTAAAATTTTATTCAGAAAAAAACCCCGCAAAACAAAGTTGAAAACATACTTTGAAAACTTACCACCGATGGATCCGGTTAATTGAGTAGCCCTATATATGAATTTATTTGTATTTTCTACAAAAATATCTTAATATACTAAATGTAGTTTAGCTGTTAAATGCATAACTGAGTTAAAATCACTCATAAGCAATTCACACGCATACACAGATACACAGTACTGCTTACGAATTATTTTATGTAGCTCTATATGATCTATAGAATTTATGCAGTCTAAAAACGACAGTTTCAAAACTGAGCAAAAAATACTCAAATCTCAGTTTGTTGCATAGTCAAACTGGCTCCGAATCAAAAAATTACTCAAGTTCGAAAAATGTATATACTCCTTTCTGAAAACATGCAGACACTCACATAAAACATCATGTGCTCATATTTGAGTATGTCTGTGTTTCAACCAACAGCGCTAGTATTTCCATATCTGGTTCTATTTACGATTATGAGAGGATAAACTAAATTTACGCTTTTACCCAGCATCGAACCCGAGTCCTACTAGTTACAAGCCCATTGTCTTATCCACTTCGTCATCCAGATCACATGAGTGAGTTATTTTAAATGCAAGTCATCGAATGATTCGGACGCATGTTGATATTTTTATAGGATTCATTCATTTATTGCCGAGAAAATTGGAAATTTTTAACGGGATTTCGGATAGATTTGGTCAATATGAGATGGTGGTTAAGATTGTACAACTTTATTATTTATGTGGGGAAGGGGAGATATGAATTATGCAAGTTTTCAATTCGATTGTTATCAGTATATTTCTCAAATGAAAAAGCGCTCTCTCGCTGACTAAATTTCATTTTTGACACATTTTAACCCATTAACACCACAATTATTTTTCTCTTGAAAAATGGAAATGTTGCATTTCATTCAAATTAGTATGAACTGACTTCTATGTTCTCATTTTTTAGTATTGCCATGTTTCACAAATGAGTTTGAAGTGATTCTAATCATTTTTGATTATGTCCACGTTTCAAAAATGAGTATGAACTGATCTCTATGTGAACAGTTTTGAATATGTCCATGTTTTAATATTCTGAGTATTTCTGGTATTTCAGAATTGAAAGCATTGGTTCGTCATATCTGAAACAAAAAGTTTCATAACGAAATGAAAACATCGATTTACTCAAATTTGAATGTGTCATTTTTCTCAGTGTGCACATACAATGCACATACAATTTTTCATACAATGACATGAGATATCTAAATAAGCAATTTAAAAAACATATAACTCAGTAAAAATCCAATTTTCAGCAATTGCTGCCCATATTCGAAGTCTTTCGTGGAGCTCTGTATATGATATACAGAATTTTTAAACAACCACGTAATGCACAAAAAATTAAATAAAATTGCATGCCACGGCGAAAAAGCACGTCCCGCAATTACCGATCGTAGTCAGCTCTTTAACCATCTTTTGTGAGTCTTTGTACATGAACAATAAATCCTACACACTGCATAATCAATAGAAAAAAAAATGTAGAGAACCTTAGTGATCCTGTTAAATTTCATTATGTTTCAAGTATCAACATGTTCAAAATGCACAGCAAACGATTTTTCTCCCATAGATCATAATGTAAAGGAATTATTTTGTACGTCCCTGTAAATGAACTATAAATGCTACTAATTGTATAATCCGGTGAAAGCATGCTTTGGTGAATTTTAGATACGAATATTAATTTCAATATGTTTGAAATATCGTAACATCAATAAAATGCACCGCAAACGATTTTCCCCATAAACCATAATGTAAATGGAATTCTTTTATGTGTGCCTGTAAATGAACTATTTATGCTACACACTTCAATTTCAATATCGAAACTTTTATAGTAAAAATTAGTAATGTATAAAAATTTCATAGCAATCCGAGTAAATTTGCGAGATTTAGAGAACGGACTGACGGACAGACAAACAGACAAATCGAATTAATAAACCCTTTTCAACTATATTGGAAAGTGTTAAAAATGCATGCCACATCTGAAAACGCACCTCTAACTTTTATTGCTCATAGATTATTACGAAAAACAGTTTTATCATTTTAAATTTCCTAAAATAATCTAAACACTCTTAAATTGTTTGTTGACAATTAATGAACTAACTTGATTTCGACTTAAAAAATAAAAATAAAACTTGATTGAAACATTTTAACACGGTCTATATAAAATAAGGCAACATCAAACTGAATGCTCGGCGTAAAAGGATTTTTTCATTCTTTATTTTATATAAAGAGAAAAGGTTAATTAGACTTAGTAGAGCGTAACAAGTTGCCAAATGACTTGATGAAATGATTTTGACTATGCTTTTGAATAAATGGTTAATTGCCAGAGATAAATTAAATCTAATGGAAATAACATTTTTAAAACAAGTTGGAAATTGTACGTCACACGTGACAAATGAGATGCGTTCGTACTATAACTAGTTTTATAAACATTTAGATCTTGGAGCGATAGCTGTTGCACTCTCATACAAGAATGCATGAATTACAAAATTTATTTTATGTGCAGATTTTTATTATAGATATTAATTTTATTTTATGAAATTAAGTTTAAATACACTTTTACAAACAATTACAATTCTGTTACAATTAAATTAAGCTATGCGCAAATATCCAATACAAGACAATGTAAAAAAATCATTGTTATTATTTCACTGAAAAAAAATGAATTATATCGTCTCTTATTATGATATGATTAATTTCCGTAATTATTTTGAGAGTGCAACATCAATTTTAGGTTGGCAACATTTTCTCTTTTGTTGACATTTACTGAAAATTTCAATGGGAAACTTCGACCTAGCTCTGAAAATCTCAGAACTTGAAATCCATATTTAGACTCTTTTTCCATTTAATATATATTTCTCCGGAAACATCTAATCCAAAAAACTGTCGGTAGATTTATATGAATGCTATAATTAAACAATTTTAGTATACAAATTCGGTTTTTAAATTCAGTAATACGGAAATAACGTGACTAAATCTTAAATATTTCGTAATCACCATGGCAACTTAAAATCAGCAACTATCATGAGATATCATTGACTTAATTACGTATGATAAGATTTAATAGAAAGAATAATACTTTTATTAATATCTTTTTAAGTTTTGATTCGATTTTCATAAGATTTGAAATAACTCCACAAAATTCTGAAACGATTATATATACTAAATTGCAAACCATTCGGTTGGGTGGTTTTTGCGCTGTTATATGCTTGCTAACAGACGGACGGACTAGACGACGACTATATGTGCTGTGTATTTATCGCGGCTAACGAAAAAGAAAGGCTACCGCGGTGCTTTATACGTATCTTTTTTTACAGACCGCGGGAGTCACGTGATACTCGAATGCACCAATGCAGGTGTACGAAAAGAGCATCACGTCACTTTAGCGGTCTGTAAAAAAAAAGATAAGTGGAATGAACCGCGGTAGCCTGTCTTTTTCGTTAGCCTCGGTATTTATGTAATTACGTACGCACCTAAAAAGTAATGATTAAATGCTTTATAAAATGAAACATGAAAATGACTCCACGGAATTTTATACAAATGAGAATTAGAAATAGTAATGGGCATAATGAGTTATTTTAATATGCGAATGAATCATTCGGCTATGCGCAAAGACATAGCTGTCAAACTTCGTTTTTCGTTTTTTTTTTTTTTTTTTTTTTTTTTTTTTAATCGATTATATTTACAAGATTGACGCGATTACCAAGAACTCATAAAATGTTCGAGAATATAATTGTGATGTAAACTGTTACTGTTTGAGTAAACTTGCAGTATTCGAAATAGCCTTTTTTTAACACTTTCCAACATAGTTGAAAGTGTTTTCGACTTCGGTTTGCTTGGCCGTCTGTCTATCTGTCCGTTCTCTAACTATTATGTAAATACAGGATGGACATAAAGTATTTCCATGATTACAAAAATTTATTACAAAATAACCATTGAATGTAATACTGTAAATTGTTTATTATGGGAAAAGTTATGGTCTTAATTTTTTTTTTATTCCAGTCTCTACCGTCGTTCATGAGTTCCTTAATACCAAATCCCAGTGGCAGAACTAGCTTCAAGTGTCTGCAACGCTAATAATGTTTTCAAAAATAGTCTGCAATGCGCAATATATCATATAAATCTATCCTTGCTGCTGTTGTAGTTGTAGTGCTAATTAATTAAGGCATCAGCATTTATCAGCCTTTCTGAGTAAAAAAAAATTCTGAAATTCACGGCAAATATTCTGAAAGGTTCCAGCAGAGGGGGGGGGGGAGAAAATCCCCTCTCGGCAATAATTATTCTTGTTGCAGGTCGGATTATCTCTGCTTTTGATTCGAGTCGATTTCAGGCTGAGTGTAGATTCGTGCAAATTGGGTTCGGGTTAACCCGATTTTGCAAAAGTTAGTTCAGTATATTGTTTCAGATTAAAAACTATGCCTATATTAATAAGCATAGAACTTTGTGTGTCTGCTGTTTTCTAAAAGAATGCTGCATCTTTTCCGGGACTATTTCACAAAATTCACTTTTTTTTTCATGAACCTTTGACGAAATTAGCATTCCCCCCCCTTTGGCGAAATTCACGTTTTTTTCTTTCGTGGCCCTTCGACGAAATTCGCACTTTTTCCGTGATCCTTTGACGAAATTAGCAGTTTTCTTCACGATTCTTTGACGAAATTGACATTTCTTCTGCAGCCATTTGACGAAATTTGCATTTTCTCTGTGGACCTTTGATGAAATTCGCTTTTTTTCCACGATCCTTCACCGAAACTCATGTTATTTTACAGTCTTTTGACGAAAGTCAAGTTTTTCCGCGGCCCTTTGACGAAATTTGCGTTTTTATCGCAATCTGTCAACGAAATTAGGCACTTTCCCAGATCCTTTGATGAATTTCGCGTTTCTTCTTTGGCGTTTGGACAACAATCACGTTTTTCCCGCGATCCTCCGACGAAATTTGCCGTTTTTTCGAGATACTTCGGCGAAATTTACCATTTTTTCGAGATCCTTCGACGAAATTTACCGTTTTTTTCGAAATACTTCGACGAAATTTTCCGGGTTTTTTTTAGATCCTTCGACGAAATTTACTGTTTTTTGGCGATCCTTCGACGAAATTTGCCGTTTCTTCGACGAAATTGACCGTTTTTTCGTGATTCTTTGACGAAATTAACAGTTTTTTCCACGATCCTTGCCGAAGTTGGCGTTTTCTCCGTAGCCCTTCGGCAAAATTCGCATTTTTCTGCGATCCATCAACGAAACTCATGTTTTTTGACGGCCTTTTGGCGAAATTAACGTTTTTTCACGGTCTTTTGACTAAATTTGCGTTTTTTTTCGCGATCTGTCAACGAAATTAGCCATTTTTTGCGATCTTTAAATGAAGTTTGCGTTTTCTCCGCCAAAGTCTCCGTTTTTTTTCACGATCCTGCAACGAAGTTTGCCGTTTTTTCGCGTAATTTACGCCCTATAGCGCGTGCGCGGCATCGCTGTATGTTTTTAGTCTGCAGGTGCCCTAAAAAGTCCGCGACGCCCGTCGCAGCGTCGCGTACATTCTGCCACGGGGTACCGAATTTCCTGAAAAATGATCGAACGGGATGGACCTACTTCTCTAGATATTTTTCTTTTGGGGCTACATAAAGGACAGAGTGTTTGCAACACCAGTAAAAGATATTGAAACACTCAAAGTCAGGATCACAGATGCTGTGTCTAGTGTGATAGCCCAAATGTCGGGCAATACTTGGCGAGAAATGGAATACTGCTTTGACATTTTTTGAGCTACCAAGGGTGCTCACATCGAAATTTACTGACGTAAGTACATGTATTAAAAACTTTATAATTTTGTTTCAATATGCTTTACAATATATTAAAACAATGTTTCAATTGAAACAACTTGTTTCAATACAATATATTGAAACTAGCATATGCCTAATTATATTAGTTTTTCTGCAGTAAATTATAGTAATCAGGGGAAAGATTTTATGACCGCCCGTTATATGCATATTACCATGAACCTGGTATTTGTTATTGAGAGTTACCATAGGACATTCCTTATTGAAAATATAGTATGTATCATTCACAGTTCGTTCAATACAAAATAATCCCCTTGGATTATGGTCTATGGGGGATGAAATCGATTGCAATGTATTTTAATAAAGTTAACCTATTTCAAACATGTTGAAAGTGATATGCATTATTCAGATGCAATACAATATTCTTCCTGTGGAATATGGAGTTCATAGGATTTATCATTCATTTACAGGGACACACAAAATAATTCCGTTACATTATGGCCTATGGTAGAAAATTATTGGCAGTGTTTTTTAAAGGCGTTACACTATATAAAAAATAATGAAATGTGTTGTGTTGAGGTGCACTAAAAGATGATTACTGCAGAATATGGAGTGCATAACATTTATTTGTTCATATACAGAGACACAAAAAATATAATTCGGTTGCAATACTGTCTATGTCCATAAATCGCTGGAAGTGTGTTTCCAGATGCGGCATGTTAAGCTTAAAAAATATTTAGTACAATACACAAAAAACTCGATATATTGTTGTCTATGGATAGTAATTTCTAAAGTGCGATTTAAATAACGTTATGTATTTTCTAGCTGAATTAAATTTTAATTTAATATGTGATGTGTATGAAAATCTGTAGATCATCTATGAGACTGCACAAAAATGTGAAATTACCTTCTATGGGCGAAAAATACTGATTTTTTTTTTAATGTATTATGCGTTTTACAGCTGCATTAAATTTTAACAAACCATGTGGCATGTATACAAATCTATAGGTTATATAGAAGGAGGTTCAAAATAATTCCAGTATGTTATCGGTTATGGGCTCTAATTGCTGAAATTAAGTGTTCAACTGTGTTATGTGTTTTCTAAATTGATTATTGAGATATCTTTTCTTCTTAACCTTAGTAAATAGTGAGATTTCGTTACAGTAATCTGGACGTGTTGGAAAGTGTTTCATTGATATCTATGCGTGACGTATGATTTTTTTTTCTTGTTTTAATTTATTTTAAAAAACTCATCCAATCACGCATGATTGTTGTTTTGTTTTTTTTATCAGAAACTCAGCGAGAGTTCGAATGATATAAAACATCTATGAATTGAATAATACGCCTATTTTAAATAAAACAATGTTTTTAACAACTACCAACATAGTTGAAGAGTGTTTATGAATTCTGTCTACCATCTGTCGCGCCTGTCTGTCTCGCGATCTGTCTACCATCGCGTAAATATACCTTGATTTCAATGAAATATGTTATTGAGGTTTACTATGACAAGTTCGGTATTAAAAATGAAGTGTGTAGCATGTATAGTCCATTTACAGGGATACTCAAAAGAATTTTGTTACATTACAGTCTATGAGGAAAAATCATTTGCGGTATATTTTAACGACGTTACACTGTTTCAAACATATTGAAATTGATATGTACATCTGTCGTGCAGTACAAAATACTTACTATAGGATATGGTGTGCATAGCATTTATCGTTCATTTACAGGGACACTCAAAATAATTCCGTTACATTACGGTCTATTTCGGAAAATTGTTTGCGGTGTATTTTCGTGATATTACAATTACACTGTTTGAAACATATTGGAATTGATATCACTGAGGGGAATTACAAAATGCTTTCTATAGAATACAGTGCGCATAGCATTCACCGTTCATTTACAGGGACACACAAAATAATTCAGTTACAGTACTGTCTATGGAGAATAATTGCTGAAAATGCGGTTTCAATTGTGGCACATGTTTTTAAATTTAACTAGTTTTTTGCATATTAGTTGATGTGAATAAATTCTAAATTCCATACACAGTTCTGCACGAAAGCTCTCGAGTACAATTCCATTTATTGATGTAAATTGGTGACGGAGGAATTTTTTAATGTGCTATGTGTTTCCTAATTGGATTAAAATTTAACGTACTATGTAGTATATAAACAAATATGTAGATAATATACAGGGATGCACAAAAAAAATTGTATATTTTCTAACTATTGATGGCAATTGCTGGAATTGGCTTTTCAAATGGTGTTATGCATTTCCCAAATTATTCAATTAGATATCATCTTTCACCTTATTAAACGGTGAGTTTTGTTACTCTATTCTGGAAGTATTGGAAAGTGTGTCATAATCTATGCTTGACGCATAATTTTTCGTTCTTCTTAGAATTTTAAAAGGGTTATCCTATCACATATAAGTATTTTTACAAAAAAAATCGAAAATCTGAATGTATTATGAGATAAGAAAGTTATTACTTGAATAATACGTACAGTATATTTGAAAAATCACAATATTTTTTTCACATTTTACCACAACACTCATCGGATATCGGTTTAATGGCACATTCTGAATAGGATAATCGCTGAATAATCGAAAATTGTAATGCATTATCCACTCAATTATTGTTTAAATAATATGTTTAATATTTCATGTTGCAAACAATTTACCAAAGCAGCATACCTTAATGGTTTAATAAATTTGCTACCTCACTGAGTTTCCTGAAAAATTGTTCGTTCGTGAATAAGTAATTTATATGCTGCTTTCATCATAATGATGATTAGAGTTAAGACGATAGAGAGAAATGGCTGTTATTGCTTTTGTATTTGGGATAGTAAAAAGAAGCAAAAACTTCTAACCATTAGCCGCATTATTTCTTTTGAGATCTGGTATGTTAAACAAATTAATACTATAGCTATTTAAAAAATTCGGGACGCTATCAGTCGAAATTCGACGAAAGAAAGTATTTAAAAAGATACTATTAGATTGAATATATATAAAAAAAATTTCTAATGTTGGAATACTAAATTCACCTTCGTACACAAATTAAAAACATGAAAACATTTTAAATGAATCATAATTTAGTACTTGTTTCTAAAACAAGTGTAAAACAAAAGAATGGTTTCAAACCATTAAAACCCTTCTTGAGAATTTTTTTTCTCATTGTCGCCCTCTTGATGATGGCTCGGCTCTGGTCGGAAGCGCTCAGGACTCCAACGAAAATTTTAACATCTATATTTTAAAACCATTACTTTATTTTACACCTATTTTGATAATAAATAATAAATTATGATTCATTTTAATGTTTTCATGTTTTTAATTTATTAGATTGAATTTATAATAAACTTTAAAAAAAAATACAATAAAAAATCCATCTTACATTGGCTAATTCTGAAAAATAATATTATTTGTAACCAAAGTTACCAAAATACTATTATCATTAACTTCAACTTTCCAAATTGTCGAAACCTTAAACTTTGTTCCTATAAATAATCAGTAATAAATATAATTAATTATGATGAAGTTATCCATTGAGGCTCTGATCTTTGTTATTACGAAATGCAACATCAGCAAAAATTACGTGCAATGATACTTTTTTTTTCAGTGAAATCTAAACGTTACGTCATTGCCACCATCGTAAAATTTACATGCGTAAACTTTACTTTTCATATTCACCTTTTTAAAAATATTTCAACGCTCAATAAATTTTTAATAAACGTATTTCGAAACTAGACATCATGTTTACCAGCTAAAACTTTGCAAGTGAACATTCTCACTCTTGACTTGAAATTCTAATATATCTCTCGAGTAAAAAGGTCCAGAAATTTGCGTCTTTTAGACGCATTCGTAGTAAAATATTTAGTTTTATTAAAGAAAATACTTCTTTCGTTTAAAATATGACACTATTTTCACTCACTGAAGCCTTCGCCTCTACGAGATTTGCGTCTCAACCTCAGTATCAGCGGAAGAAAAAAATATTAAAATAAAACAGCTTTATGAGTAAAAATGCTTGTTTTTTTTTTTAAAACATGACGTCATTTTCTGCTATTTTTTTTTATATTTGCTTTTGTAACGAGAAAATGATACCAGTAACGATATAGTAATTCCCATTATTTTCCTTTTCTCTTTAACAGTGGAAGTAACCCGATTGCCACCCTTTTAAAAATTTCATTAGAAATTTTTAAATTAAAAATAAAGTATAAAATGGAAATATTTAAAAAATTACCAATGCAGGCTCGTCTACAATTAAACAGCTTTCTGTTAAAAAAAATAACTAATAAAATTGATTCAGTATAGAAAGCCCATGCCAGATGACGAAAAAAAAAATCGGCTTGTGTTTTAAATATATAGATTTTGGGGGAATTTTAAACAAAGCATTAAAATACCACAAGATGACAAAAAAAACCCGAATCGTGTTTTAAACATAAAGATTTTGGGGGAATTTTAAACAATGCATTAAAATACCAAAAGATGACGAAAAAAACCCGACTTGTGTTTTAAATATATAATTTTAAGGGGATTTTAAATAATGCATTAAAATACCGCAAACTCTAATTATTATAAAAACTTTAAAAGTATGCACTATAAAAAGTTTTTAAAAAATTTTTCGTATTTATAAAAAACGTTAACAATTTATACAAAGCGTATTTATGCAAAGTTAAATGAAAATGAGAATTTAATTAAACAGTTAGCACTTGTTATCTGTCAAAAAAATTCTCAAATCCTTACTCTGTACTTTTTGGCTCATTCAAAAAAATCACTTTTATTCGAAAAATTTTATTCACAAAAATACAAAAATTGTATCAGCAACCCGATTGAAAGTACGATTTTACAGATTTTTTTCTTACGGTATGTACAAATTAATTCAATAGTTCAGCAATAGTTCATGAACGAAAATATTTTGTGCATTTAACCAGATTTTAAAAGCTATAATTTAAAGTTAAAGTTAATAAAGTTAGTTAATAGTAATGTTAAGATAATTTTATAGAGAATTAAAATAAACTGATAATCAGATTACGTTGTAAATATTGTGCATGCAAAATGAAAAGAGATTGCAAGTCATAATAAACATTTTTAAATAATATTTCTAAACTATCAAAAAATAATTATTTAAAAAAATATATAAAATAAAATAACGAACATTTTACAACAATCCATAAATTTTATTGTATAGAATCAATTTAAATTTTTATTAGTTATAGTATATTTTATAATTTTTCATTTAATTCTGTTATTAGCGACAAAGTTTTATTTCTTTCATTACTGACTTTTCTGACGTCATCAAAAATTGTATTGTCCACTTAAAGCTGTTGGTTAGTCAGATCTCAAATTTCCCCTCGATATGTGTTAAACCTATGAGCATGGAATTGTTACGGTTGGTTTCAACCAATTTTTTTTTTTTAATCTACATTAATTATTTAAATCACTTTCTCTACATTTATTTAAAAGCACTCTTCTATTTCTGTTTCTAATAAAAATTTAAATAAATAAAAGTAATTGTAATAATAATAATAAAATCAGTTTTTATTTTTTCTTCTTTCTTTTTGCAAAGTAAATTCAACGTTTTTAGTCTAGCATAGCTTCCTGTTTTCAAATACGAAAGATACATAGCAGGGAGGGAGGTTTCTCAGTAATAGACCACACATAGTGTATTGGGCAGTCGTGTACGTTTTCTCCCATACCCTTGAATCATGTGTTGTAGTCACCTAGTCTAGTTTTGGTTAAAAGAAAGACCGTCCGCCCTGTATAGGAATTACGTTATCTTATGAGTGTACTATATACGCAATTAGGCTTTGTAAGCTTACGACAGGCTTCAATGGGCTCTGCTATCAGGCGGATAGCTGGCGCCCAGGTCAACAGAGGCTCACAGGACCCCCTTCAGCACACGCCATGGGGGTGAAACATGGCTGCCTTCCCCCATGAAGCGGCTGGCAGGGTGGAACGACAGGCTGGTGCCTTCAAGGAGAGTCCATTTTCCCTATTGTTTCCATTCCCGTACCCCCTTTGACAGAGTGGTTCCGGCCAGTTTGTGTGAGCAGCGCGGGAGAGAGAATGTTTACGAATTATCACTTGGCTCGTAAACGGACTTGCTGCTTGGTGCTTCGTTGAGACACTCATTACTTGGTTCGTAAATTTAGTAGGTGTTGCATAGCGGCGCTCGAAATGATGTATTCTGTGTTACTGAGTTGAAGTAACATTAGCAGAGACATGGTAAAGGTCTAGAGCCATGAATACTCGAGTTTGTGATCGGCATTTTGCTTAAATAGAATGATCGTTGTCTTAGAATAGAGATGAGTCTCTTACCAGGACCACTGCTAATACCCTATAGTCTCCAGTGTGAAGGGCGAAGGAAATATTGTTAAAAGTTGAGAAAATTAATAGTCCTGCTCCAAAAAATCAGACTTCAAAAGTCCTCATCATGAGACTATTCTGTCCTTATTAAGACGAGGGATTCCAAGTATTGTCCGTTATTAGAAGGCAACTAAATGTACGGAGGCTACCCAACCCGTTGAAATTAGGTGACTTATCATCTCCTATTATAGAGTAAGCCAAGACCGAAAAGAAACCTGTCAGCTCGCCTGCTGGTATATAGCAATAGTTTTTCTCTCAAAACAAAGTGGAAAGAAAAGTATGTTGTGCAATCGGCTGCAACATTAAAAGAGGAAAGGGGAGTGTAAAAAAACCTGCCCACTGATTCAACCATTGAATTCTTCATTCTATGTAAGTAGAATTTACATAGTTTTTATTTACATGTCTCCCTGAGGAGGGAATATATATTTGTGTGACTCAGAGTTGGAGAGTAAGATGCAAAATAAACAAAAATAACTTGTAAATTCATATATATATTTATATTATGATATGTTAAGCATTACAATGCGTATTTGAAAGGTAATTAATGACTTATCTCAGAAAAGTTGATCATCCTTTAATTTATGATGTTATGTTAGTTTTGAGATCCTTAATATTTGATTTAAAGATATTTAATAATCAATATTAATCAACTTTTATTTGGTGTTATTATAGTAAATTTTTTGGGGAATTACATTGTTCTTATAAATTTTAATTATTCAAATAAAGATTGTTTTTTGTTCATTCTCAAATTTGGTATGTTCTTCTTTATATGATCTTTAATTAGTATTCTTATATCTACAGCAATCCTATAAGAAAGGCTTAACCTCTCAATTACCGTGAGTAAGGTTATGAAAGCTATGATCTTACTAAATTAATATTTTTTTTAATTTCTTAAATTTTTAATTCATGGTAATAATTTATTTGAAAATTAATTGAGATTTACGTAAGGTTATTAGATGTAATTATTGTTCCTATCTCAGAAATGGATATACTGATAATTGATGCTAAAGTAAAATTAAGTCTAATTTCATAATTGATTAATTTAATTTTTAATTATCCTTTCTTTGAAGTATTATTCAAGGCAAACAACAAAATGGTTGTTTTTTAACAGAGTAAAAAAAAAAAAAAAAAAAAAAAAAAAAAGTTTTCAGTTATTATATAGCCACTATACGATTCTTGGTTAACCGATCTGATCTTGTTCACAATCTCCATAGTTGTTCTAAAATTTGGTACATCATCATATCCCTACTCTATTAACGGATTTAACTCTTTCCCCTTTTAGTCCTCATATTGGAGGAATTTCAGGTTGTCTGCATTTTTCCAAATTATATGATGATTACACTTTTGTTAATTTAATGTGTATGGAGATTTGAGCTTGATCGGGTTGGAGTGGAGTTGGGTGTTCTTTATGCAATCCAGTATGCTACTTGATTTAGAAATCTGTTGCCCCTTACTACATTTAATACTGTCTTAAAATAATGAGTTCAAAATTATCATTGTTGTATTAACCTATGCGGATTTTTAAGTTTTGATATTTTGTTTAGTTTAATATAATTTGCTCCCTTTTCCATGGCAACAGATTTCAATGGAGCTAATCAGGGTATACTTATTTTTTTTAAATATTTAATTGTCAAGTGAAGATTGAGTAATAAATGTGCTTTTTTAAGTTTAAGTAAGTTGTGTTTTAGAAAGAACCCCAAAACCCACAACAAATGGAGCCGTAACAATTCGGTCTCTGGGTTATTGATTTTTTTTTACTTGTATGTATTTATGTATCAAAGAGCAACTGGGTGTTTTTGCAATTAAAATTTTATTTATATGTTCAAGTGTAAAAAGAGGTCTAGGCTCTCTCTCTGTGCTAGTAAGCGACAATTCCCAGTCAAAATTATGTCTTGTGAGCATAACCTTTTCTTATTTACAAAAAGCATAGTCCTGTACTTAAGTTTTATGTATTTATAAGGTTTTCCTTTCCCCTCTCTTTTTCTCATTTTTAAGTTGTCCCCCCCCCTTTTTTCATTTTTTTTTTTGGTTTGTTTGTCATTTTCTAACTCTAACTATGGCTGATAAGCACTCGGAAGCAATTGCCACTATTCAGCGAAAAAATGCTTTAGTGGATAATTTGTCTAATATTCCCCCATTCAATGGAGAGGCCAGCTCAGTCTGCTTCTCAGATTTTTCTGAGAAATTTGAGAGTTTTGCCAAATTATTCGACTGGAATGAGGAGGAGAAAAAATTCGTTTTGTTAGCTAGATTATCAGGAGCTGCTTCTAGGCGAATAAAAATTCACAAAGCAAAAACATCTGATGAGCTATTAAAAATCTTAAAAGAGAGTTATACTTCACAGGCCACACCAGATGTTGCCCTCAGTCATTTTTTAAATTTTAAACAGCCACCCAATATGAGTGTTCAGGAGTTTTATGACAAGGCATATGATATGTCATTAAGAGCCCTTGTAATTGAAGGTATCCAGGGTGAAGTAGTCGATAAAAGCCGAACGGCTCTACTACACTCCATGCTGTTGAGCAATCTTACACCAGAAGTGCGAAAGGGGGTAATTGCGAGAAATCCACAATCCCCAGAAGAGGTCCTCAAAATTGCGCTTCTTGAGGAAAAGGCTTATAGGAGCATTAACCCTTTCTACAACCACTGCGAGGAAATTCTCAACCCTAATTTGACCCAAAACCTACCCTGTGCTGCAGTTTTTCAGCAAGATAGCTCACAAAAGAAGGAGATAGACCAACTAAAATCTCAAATTGATGTTTTAGCAGCTAAGATAGACAGTTTAGTTGATCTTAGGGCTAGGGATGTACAGGAGAAAAACCAAGAGGTAAGACCCGTAACCTGCTATAGGTGCTCCGTACAAGGCCACTATGCCAGAGATTGTCCACTAAATTTTGTCGACTATAATTTTAGAAGGGGAGGTGGTCAAAATTTCAGGAGCCATGGGCAAAATTATAGAAACAGAGGTGAAAATCCTAGAGGGAACCACAATCAGCGAGGCGGATATAGGGGAAGAAGAGGTGGTTATTACCAAAACAATAGGAGCACAGCTGCGAACAGAAATGAAGAGCAGGCGGTAAATAACACCCCAGTAGCTAACAATGAAAGTGAGGCTTTAAACTATTAGTGGCCGGATCAGATGTGGTCAAGTCGATCCCCAACAGGCCCCTGGACCCCCCAACTGTGTATAGTATGTTTCAGCCCCAATCATATACATTACCAACTGCAAGAATTTACATAAATAAAGTTTGCCTAAATGCATTATGTGACACGGGTTCTGCAATTAATCTCCTGAGTGGTACTGATTGTAACTGTTTAGAGAATTTTGAAATGGAGAATTGCAATATCCCCATTATGACTGTCACCGGTGAGAAAGTTCACCTAAATAAGAAAGTATTTTTAAAATTTGTTTTTGATAATGTTCAATGTCAAGCTGAATTCTATGTAGTGGAAGGTAAATTAGCAGAGGAATTTAATATGATTTTGGGAATGCCATTTTTGAAAGAGTACCGGGCAAGTATAAATTGTGATACAAATGCTGTCGCTCTTAAAGTGCCAGTTTCAGGCCAATGTAAACAAAGCGTAGAAACCCCAAGTAATACTTCAGGGTGTAATACATGTCTTGCTACTAATTCTGTAAATATTTCTAATTCTGTATATAGTGTAAATTCAAATAATAATTGTATGAATAATGATTGTGTTAAAAATAATTCTGTAAATATAAAATGTGTCAACAAAGTAGGGGAGAATTCAAAAAGTAGTAATGCCGATAGCCCTCCTGAAAATTGTGCATGTGAGAAAGTTCATGACTCAGTTAATATTGAAAATGGGAATCATAGTAGTGAAAATATGGTAGTTCAGGACCCGCAGTTGACTAATATGGGAAAAGATGTTGAGATAATCATTCAAACTGAGTCAGATAAGGAAGTTAAAAGTGTTGCGCAGAACTTTTGCATGCAAACAACATCAGGCGGTAGCTCTGAGGGTAATAATACTGAAAATTTTTCAAGTATTCAAAGTGTCGGCAACATTCTTTCAGCAGCGAGTCAGATAACTCAGGGTAATTTAGCTGAAGAGACTACTGAAATTTGTAATATTGATGAAAGTGAAGATTTGGTAAGTATAGAGGATAAGGTACCTGAAGTCGAGGAGGAGAGAAATGAAGATAGCAGTAGTGATAAAACCAATAAAAATAAAAATATAAGTTTCGCTGTGTTATGTAGCAAAATTTCAATCCCCCCGCAGTCAAAAATGTTAGCTCAGGTTAAAAGCTATAAGGAAAATTTTATTAAGGAGAATGATATTGTTATGTTAGAACCTTTGGCGAAAAATTTAAATCAAGGTCTCCTTACCTCCAGAGCCATTTGCACTAAAGAACATGGCCTATATATCTCATTTGCAAATTTTTCAGACAATAGTATTCATTTAAATAAAGGAACCTTTGTTGCCAAAATTCAAAAATGTGTAGACCAGTCAAATATACCCGTAACTGATAATAAATTAACCTATAATATAAATTTGGCCCCTCCAATTGGTGACTTTGATCACGCTGATCTCACTTGGAGCTCTGAAATTAATTTAGATCATTTAGAACCCCCATTAAAACTTAAAATGCAAAATTTTCTAGACAAAAACAAAGATGTATTTGCAGCATCGGTCTTAGATTTACCCGGCTGTGATACAATCCCGCATGAAATTAACTTAACTTCAAATAAACCAGTTAAAGGCAAAGCTTATAGAGTCCCCTACAAATTACGTCAAGAAATGGAAGACCAACTTAATACTTTGTTACAGGCGGACATAATTTCCCCTTCCATGTCTGAATTTGCTTCTCCGGTTATTCTGGTTCGGAAATCAGACGGTTCCTATCGACTTGCTGTTGACTACAGAAGACTAAATAAAAATCTTGTTAAAGATGCTTATCCAATACCTAACATCACCGACTCGGTTGATGCTTTAAGCGGGGCTAAATTTTTTTCAACGCTAGATTTAACTAGTGGTTTTTTTCAACAGGTTATTCGCCCAGAGGATAGGCATAAAACTGCAATAATCACCCACAAGGGACTTTTTGAGTGGACCCGTAACTGTTTTGGGCTCTCAAATTCAGGTAACAGTTTCCAAAGACTTATGAATGCTATTTTCGGTGATTTAGGCAATCTTGGAATTCTTGTTTATATCGACGACATTGTAATTGCCTCCTGTGATGTTAATTCTCATTTTGAGAAGCTTAACATGGTCTTTGATAGGTTAAGACTGCATAAACTTAAACTTAAGCCCAGTAAATGCACTTTCCTTTCGAATAAAATACAATATCTAGGTTTTGAGATTTGTAGTGGCCAAGTATCACCTATCAATAAAAATATTGCCGTAATAGAAAATTTTAAACCTCCAACTACCCGAAAGGCTGTTAGGTCATTCATTGGAACTCTATCCTTTTATAAGAGATTTATACCAGATTTTACTAAGAGAGCTAAAAATCTAATCAACTTAACGAAAGAGACAGGAAAATTTTCGTGGAATGAAGATGCACAGAAAGAATTTGAAGACCTTAAAATGGCTCTTATTTCAAAACCATGTCTTGCACTCCCTGATTTTGAGAAAGAATTCCACTTATATAGTGATGCCAGTGGCGAAGCATTAGGGGCAGTGTTATCACAATTAGATGAAAATAACATGCTCCATCCTGTTGCCTTTGCCAGCAGAAAATTGAAAGATGCTGAGACCCGCTACTCCACCACTGAAAGGGAATTACTAGCTTTAGTTTGGGCTACTGCCCACTTTAAATGTTACATTGCTAATACCCATTTTTTCATCTATACAGACCATGCACCTCTAACATTTATGTTAAAAATTCACGACCCTACATCTCGCATGGCTAAATGGATCTGCACTCTCTCAGACTTTAATTTTACAATCAAGTTTGTTAAAGGTAAGTGTAACAGTGTCGCAGACTTCCTTTCGAGGTATGTCAACAATGATAACTCCAATGATACTGTTAATTGTAATTTTTGTATACAAGTCGAAAAGGAAGTTACTTTTATGCCTCATTCCAATCTACTTGAAAAAATTGGTGAATTACAAAAATCAGACAAGAAATGCTGCGAGATTGCAAGAAAACTAGACCAAGGTGTAGAAATTGCTCCTAAATACATGAAATTTTTTTTTAGAGATGACATTTTAGTTTGTGAGGATACGAGGGAGTCAGCTATTTTGAATAAACCTGTAAAGTTAGTCGTGCCAAAAGAATTGGTTACTCAAGTTTTTGCACTAACACATGAGTCCCTAGCGGCTTGTCATCAAGCTTTTCAAAAGACCATTGATCGCATTCGTGAGCACTTCTATTGGCCAGGAATGTCGTCAGATGTCAAGCATCTAGTGGAGTCATGTATTAGTTGCCAGCAGAAGAGAGCTTATAGAGCGAACCAGCTCGCCCCTCTGCAACGTATGCCGACCCCCCAGTTTCCCATGAACAAGGTTCATTTGGATCTCATTGGACCCTTACCACAAACTTTTTCGGGAAATAAGTATATTGTCGCATATATAGATTCATTTACTAAGTGGCCAGAAGCATATGCGGTTAGTTCAACCACTTCAGATGTCATTGCGGACACTTTAGCTGACTTCATCTCACGCTACGGAGCACCCTGTTTTATTACGACGGACAATGCGAAGAATCTAATTTCAGATGCGATAGAGCACGTATATAAAATGTTTGGTATTAAACATATTAAGACCTCATCTTATCACCCGGCTGGCAACTCGCAAGTGGAGAGACAGAATCGTACTCTTAAAAATGCACTTTGTCACATAGTCAACCAAAATCAATCTGACTGGGACACTAAACTAAAATTTGCGCTACTAGCTATGCGTTCAGCTGTCCACTCATCAACTAAACTTAGCCCAGCTGCAGTTATGTATGGCAGAAATATGAATCTACCATATAATCTCTTTTCTCAACCACCTTCTTTTAATTATAATGATGCACCCTCTTTTTGTGAACTCTTAATCCCAGCTCTTCAAAAAGTATACACTGAAGTACATAGTAATTTAATTAAAGTTTCTGAGCAGCAGGAAAAATACCGTGAAAAGACAGCTGTTGATAAAAATTTTAAAATAGGAGATCTTGTGTGGTTATTTACACCCACAGTCGCCCCTGGTAATACAAAAAAATTAAGCAAGCAAAATAATGGTCCTTTTACTATAATTGAGAAGCTAAATGAAGTTAATTTTAAAATAGCGCTAGTTGCTAATCCCAAAAATTGTCAGGTTGTCCATGTTGACAGGTTGTCTTCCTTCAAAGACAGACTCCCCATCTGGTCCAGTGAACCAAAACAAACAATTGGCCTGGGATCGACTGAAAACGTGACCATCGATTCACCACACTAACCGCGCGATTCTCCTCCTGTACGCAGATGCAAGCGTAACCGATTCATTCCCTGGGCACCATATGATAGTAACCACGCACCAGCAGTAGTGAACGTCAACAATAGCGAAACTCCGGTAGCGCCAGAAGTGGAGGAAACAGACAGCGACGCGACTGAAATCATAAATCCCTCTCCCCCACCTCCCATTTCTCCGGAGGTTGCAGCGGCAGAGAATAACGAGATGTGCGTAAATAAAAATTTAGCAATGGCAGAAGGCAGCGAGATGCGCGTAGGTAAAAATTCAGCCACGGCAGAAAGCAGTTCAGCTGCTGCGCACAGCGATTCGCGCAGGTCTCGTTCATCGATTCGTCCAGCTGCTAAATCGAATAGAAGTAGTCGTTCAATATCGATTTCTAGAACCGACTATTCGCTACGGGATAGAAGAGACCGTCCGAGTTATAAATACTAACTATTTTTTTTCGTTATTCAGGCATTTTTATCAATTTTACCTTGTTTATTTGTATTTATTTATAGTTTAGTTAATGTGTATGTATATTTAATTATTTTCTTGGGCATTTTAAAACGGAACTTAGTTTTTCTAGCGTATTAAAGGTTTGTTTTGGTTGTGTTTTGATACTTTCATGTAGGCATTTTTAACCCTTTTTATGCTTATACTTAAGGTTTTTGTCTGTTTTATGGTAGATTATGTGGTATATACCCGTCCACACCCAGTTTTCGTAGATTTTGGGTGTATTTTTGCAAAAAAAAAAAAAAAAAAAAAACGAATGTAATTTTTGTTACTTTAAATTTTTTTTAGGAGGGTATGTTTGGTTACCCTTTTGCCAAAATTGTTCTGCGTTTTCCTTTTTTAAATGCATCTGTGTTTTGTATATAATCTTTTAAGTGTGGGTTTACTTTAATTAATGCACTTTAATCAGATGGATTTATTATTTACTATGCAATTTGTGGGTTTATTTGAACTTTTAACTTTAAGGAGTGTGGACCCTTTTTCTTTTTCTTGTACATACTGTCTCATGTACATGCCTATATGTTGTTGTGTGTGGCTAAAAGTGCTAAAATTAACTATTTTCTTTATTCTACTTCCTATTTTTGTGGAATGTGTGTTTTCCTTCCTGGTGACATACGTCACCACCCTTCTTTTTAAGTTTTGGTGGAATGTTTTCCCTGTAGTGCCCAAGGGGCCCGAAACTGCTTTTGCTATAAGTAGCACAGAGGCAGAGATACTCTTTCCCATGCACATTACTTGTAAGTGCATTTGTAAAATCTGCACAGTGAACCGAATCATTGGACTTTTCTCAAAATCAACATGGCTTCTTGTAGAAAAATGTTATAAATGTGTGCGTAACTCCCTACCATGGTCTGTGATACCATAATATGTGTCTTACAGATGTATATGTATATATTTTTTTGTGTGTCACCAGTTGCTTTTGTGTATTTTTGTATAATAGAATTAATATGTGTTTTACAAATTTCATTGACATTTACAGTGTTGTAACTATGATATTACTAGTACTTATTTACATTAATAGATAGTGTTGTAAGATACTGTGATGCCAATTATTGAAGTTATGTATATAAGCAGTATAATGACAATTAATCAGTGGGCACTTCTCTTCTTTTTCGGCTAAATTTTTTTTTCTCAAAATTCAATTTATGTATTATTTACAGTTCTGTTACCAGAAATTTCAGGTAGGATGCAGTTATGCGTAGGAATGACAGTAGTAGGGAAGTGAGGTTTCACAGTCAGGTGGAACATGTGTTCTTTTACAGGTGCAGAAAATATCTTGGTCATTCTAGTGGTAAAATCAGCCTTGTGGTCCCTCCTCTGGTAGTACTCTTTTATGGTCATGTTTCAGGTAATATTTTGGGTAATGGTTTCTACGGATGTGCGAGCTCTGGTTGTATATATCCGGAATATATTGTCAGGGTGGTATTTCAGCGGTGAACTCTCTGGATCCCGTCCCGGATCGATGTATGATCTGTGTTTGTGGGTCAGTTTTTTCAGTGTTGAGGTCCCAGCATGCCATGTGGTACCCAGTTACCTTTCAAAAAATAATTTGTTTTCTCAAAAAATTTTTTTTTTAATTAGCCGGGGGGAGCAATCTTGTTACGGTTGGTTTCAACCAATTTTTTTTTTTTAATCTACATTAATTATTTAAATCACTTTCTCTACATTTATTTAAAAGCACTCTTCTTTTTCTGTTTCTAATAAAAATTTAAATAAATAAAAGTAATTGTAATAATAATAATAAAATCAGTTTTTATTTTTTCTTCTTTCTTTTTGCAAAGTAAATTCAACGTTTTTAGTCTAGCATAGCTTCCTGTTTTCAAATACGAAAGATACATAGCAGGGAGGGAGGTTTCTCAGTAATAGACCACACATAGTGTATTGGGCAGTCGTGTACGTTTTCTCCCATACCCTTGAATCATGTGTTGTAGTCACCTAGTCTAGTTTTGGTTAAAAGAAAGACCGTCCGCCCTGTATAGGAATTACGTTATCTTATGAGTGTACTATATACGCAATTAGGCTTTGTAAGCTTACGACAGGCTTCAATGGGCTCTGCTATCAGGCGGATAGCTGGCGCCCAGGTCAACAGAGGCTCACAGGACCCCCTTCAGCACACGCCATGGGGGTGAAACATGGCTGCCTTCCCCCATGAAGCGGCTGGCAGGGTGGAACGACAGGCTGGTGCCTTCAAGGAGAGTCCATTTTCCCTATTGTTTCCATTCCCGTACCCCCTTTGACAGAGTGGTTCCGGCCAGTTTGTGTGAGCAGCGCGGGAGAGAGAATGTTTACGAATTATCACTTGGCTCGTAAACGGACTTGCTGCTTGGTGCTTCGTTGAGACACTCATTACTTGGTTCGTAAATTTAGTAGGTGTTGCATAGCGGCGCTCGAAATGATGTATTCTGTGTTACTGAGTTGAAGTAACATTAGCAGAGACATGGTAAAGGTCTAGAGCCATGAATACTCGAGTTTGTGATCGGCATTTTGCTTAAATAGAATGATCGTTGTCTTAGAATAGAGATGAGTCTCTTACCAGGACCACTGCTAATACCCTATAGTCTCCAGTGTGAAGGGCGAAGGAAATATTGTTAAAAGTTGAGAAAATTAATAGTCCTGCTCCAAAAAATCAGACTTCAAAAGTCCTCATCATGAGACTATTCTGTCCTTATTAAGACGAGGGATTCCAAGTATTGTCCGTTATTAGAAGGCAACTAAATGTACGGAGGCTACCCAACCCGTTGAAATTAGGTGACTTATCATCTCCTATTATAGAGTAAGCCAAGACCGAAAAGAAACCTGTCAGCTCGCCTGCTGGTATATAGCAATAGTTTTTCTCTCAAAACAAAGTGGAAAGAAAAGTATGTTGTGCAATCGGCTGCAACATTAAAAGAGGAAAGGGGAGTGTAAAAAAACCTGCCCACTGATTCAACCATTGAATTCTTCATTCTATGTAAGTAGAATTTACATAGTTTTTATTTACATGTCTCCCTGAGGAGGGAATATATATTTGTGTGACTCAGAGTTGGAGAGTAAGATGCAAAATAAACAAAAATAACTTGTAAATTCATATATATATTTATATTATGATATGTTAAGCATTACAATGCGTATTTGAAAGGTAATTAATGACTTATCTCAGAAAAGTTGATCATCCTTTAATTTATGATGTTATGTTAGTTTTGAGATCCTTAATATTTGATTTAAAGATATTTAATAATCAATATTAATCAACTTTTATTTGGTGTTATTATAGTAAATTTTTTGGGGAATTACATTGTTCTTATAAATTTTAATTATTCAAATAAAGATTGTTTTTTGTTCATTCTCAAATTTGGTATGTTCTTCTTTATATGATCTTTAATTAGTATTCTTATATCTACAGCAATCCTATAAGAAAGGCTTAACCTCTCAATTACCGTGAGTAAGGTTATGAAAGCTATGATCTTACTAAATTAATATTTTTTTTAATTTCTTAAATTTTTAATTCATGGTAATAATTTATTTGAAAATTAATTGAGATTTACGTAAGGTTATTAGATGTAATTATTGTTCCTATCTCAGAAATGGATATACTGATAATTGATGCTAAAGTAAAATTAAGTCTAATTTCATAATTGATTAATTTAATTTTTAATTATCCTTTCTTTGAAGTATTATTCAAGGCAAACAACAAAATGGTTGTTTTTTAACAGAGTAAAAAAAAAAAAAAAAAAAAAAAAAAAAAAAAAAAAAAGTTTTCAGTTATTATATAGCCACTATACGATTCTTGGTTAACCGATCTGATCTTGTTCACAATCTCCATAGTTGTTCTAAAATTTGGTACATCATCATATCCCTACTCTATTAACGGATTTAACTCTTTCCCCTTTTAGTCCTCATATTGGAGGAATTTCAGGTTGTCTGCATTTTTCCAAATTATATGATGATTACACTTTTGTTAATTTAATGTGTATGGAGATTTGAGCTTGATCGGGTTGGAGTGGAGTTGGGTGTTCTTTATGCAATCCAGTATGCTACTTGATTTAGAAATCTGTTGCCCCTTACTACATTTAATACTGTCTTAAAATAATGAGTTCAAAATTATCATTGTTGTATTAACCTATGCGGATTTTTAAGTTTTGATATTTTGTTTAGTTTAATATAATTTGCTCCCTTTTCCATGGCAACAGATTTCAATGGAGCTAATCAGGGTATACTTATTTTTTTTAAATATTTAATTGTCAAGTGAAGATTGAGTAATAAATGTGCTTTTTTAAGTTTAAGTAAGTTGTGTTTTAGAAAGAACCCCAAAACCCACAACAGAATGCATCCGTATTTTTAAAATTTCTCATTAGAAAATTAATTATTTTTTTCTGTGTAGTCTTCTTGAAGGATGTTTTTAGTAGTTCATAAAATATTTCTAAAATATGTGCTTTATTTTATTTGAATTGTTACAATCGTATTATGATTTAACTCTTTTAAAATCTAAAATTAAGCATATGCTTAAGGTGGTTCTCAAATGTTCTGCTGAACAACGTAAAACTTCTGACTCATTTTTAAACGTAAAAGCATAAAATTGACAGGCCTGACTTAGTGAAGCGATTTGGAATCGAAATGAGTTTTCCATTTTTTGATAAATAAATTACTTATCGAATTATAAGAAATTCGTGCACGTTTTTCTCCTTTCTGGTGCTGAAGCATCTGGAATTCGGTTCAAAACGCCGACATTGACAGTGTGTTTTGAAAGATCTGTCTTTACCAAGAGACGGAAAATGTGTTTCGATTAAAAAGTTTCTGAATAACAACACCTGCCTATTCCATGTGTTTCCAAACAAAAATTAATTAAAAAATGTGTCTTAAAGTAGGAAGTTTGGATTTGAAAACAGCTTTAAGAAGTATTTTGACAACTAAAAAAAGAAAGAGACAACCTTCAAAAAGAGCATACAGAAAACAGAAGTTAAAAATATTAATTTTCTAATGGGAAATTTTAAAAATACGAATTCATTCCACGTTCATAGGTTTAACATTGGAAAGGGGATTTTTTTTTAAGGGGTCAGGTACCCTTTAAAGTGTCAAAAATTCTAATTTTTTTTAATTAGCTTATAATTAAATATGATTCTTTAGGAACATTCTAAAATAAACCCTATGTAAAAATTCACTTTTGAAGAGGAGTTATGTCTAAAACAGTCTGAGCTCTATTTATATGATCAAAGGGTAGTTTGATGGTTAAAGTCAATTTTCTTAAAACGGCGATTTTGGTCATTGCGCGCACGATTTCTGAAAAATGATTGGTTAGAATTCCATGAAATTTTGATTGAGTTGGGTTGGGTTGATTATTGACGGCCAAGTATCGACACTAGGGATATAGGCCCGGGGGGAGTGCCCTTCGTGGGGGTCTTTCTAAGGGAACCTAATCCGTATTTACGCATGGAGAAAATCCACGGCTCGAAAGAAAACCACGAAAACTCCGAGCGATTAGGCCGACGGGCGCGATTGGGATCGAACCCAGCACCTCCCGTCTACCAGCTTCGAGAGCACAACCTCTCAGCCACTGGTGGGGCCAATTTTGATTGAATGTATGAACCATACAGAAGCACAAAATAACCTATTATTATGTTTTACAAGTAACAAGTTTAGAATTCATGACTACTTTTGCATTAAAAAAGCCCTCAATATTTCGAATTTCTTAAAAAAAAAAAAAAAAAAAAAAATCTAGGATCTACACATTTTATTTCTTTTATCGTAGGTCATCTTGAGAACATGTTATATTTGTACTCATTAAAAAAAAAAAAAAAAAAAAAAAAAAAAAAAAAAAAAAAAGATTTTCGTATATGAGTGTATACATTTTTTGAGAAATTTAAGTGATAAAATAAACCTTTATTAATATGTGTTTTAAATTTTATAATTCAAAGTCAATTAGCTACGGAGTAACTATAATTCTTAGAGAGGTCCCTTTTTCACGTATTTTGCGAGTTCAAAGGGTTCCTGAGCCCTTAACGTTTCTTTATAAAATGGCAGTAAAAGCCCCATTGGCGCAGTTTATGCTCCAAAACTTAAGTATCCGGTCTTGTCTTATTGAATCACATATTTCCACTTACTTTATTCATTTGCTAAAATAAATAAATTCACATAAAAAATAAAATATTTTATCCGTTATTATGAAAATTTATATTTATAGAAGCAATCTGAATAACGATTGAAACTTTCTTAACGTAAAATATAATTTATGCTTTTGTTAATAGATAATGTAGTAAAAACTGCTGAGATTTCGAGAAAGTTTTCATATGTTTTAGTAGGAGCAAATTTCAGTAAAAATTTGTTAAAAATATGCTAATAGTCCTATAATTAAAAATATAGTTGGTGCCTCTGGAAATAAAATTTGCAATGAAAACTAAAGTCGTTTTGAGAAAATTCTTAATACTCTTCTCTTGGATGAAATTTCACTAAAAATGTTTTATAGCATACCGATGATATATACTAATTTAAAATACAATTGTTGTTTCTTAGTTAAAATTGTAATACACATTATAAAAGTTTTGAAAACATTATTGCAAAAATATCCTTATAATTTAAAATACAATTATTACCGCTGTAAAAAAACATCTTAATAAAAACTTAGTTTTGGTAAAATTCTTTACGTATTTCATTAGGCTAAAATTTCATTAAAAATGTGTTATAGCATACCGATGATATACTAATTTAAAATACAATTATTGTTTTTAAGTAAAATTTGTAATACACAGTATAACGTTTTAAAAACATTCTTACAAAAATACCCTTATAATTTCAAATACAAATATTGCCTCTGTAAATAAATATCTTAATAAAAACTTTAAAAGTTTTGGGGAAATTCTGTACTACATTAAAATTTCATTAAAAATAATACGTGTTCAAACGGTACTTCGAAGGGGGTTTTTTTCTGTTAGCAGTAAGGAAAAGTAATATTTGCCTTATTTAAGCGCGATTTTGTGTTTTTATAACTAAAGATAACTGTCTATTAAAAAAAGTAGTGTTAGTAGAATAAAATTTGTGTATAGAACGCCTGTTCCGCAGGGATAAAAAAAAATGCACTATTAGATTGTGATATAAAATTTAACTGTTGTTTCGTTAAGTAAGAAGGGAGAAATTTTAGGAATTTCCGATTAATATTTTAACACTTTTCACAACACTAAAGTCTAAGCAAAAATTTATTAAAAATATGTTAATGTTCCTTTCAATAATATTTTAAAAATTAGTATTTTAAGCATAATATCTTTAAATTCAAATAAAAGATCTTTTTTAGAAATTACATTAAATATTAACCCCTCTCCTCAAAAAAAGAAAAAGAATATTGTTGATCCAATAAATTTTCCATTGAACCATATTTATTTAAACAGAAAAGTTTGTTGAGCCAAACGAATTTTTGTTGGCTCAATGATATTTCTGTTCGGTCATTATTGATTCAAAAAAATTCGTTTGGCTTAACAGGTTTTTTTTCTTTTTCTTTTTTTTTCTGTGATTATTGAATATTTTAGAAATAATATTGTAGAATTCAAATTAAATATAAATGTAATGATTAAATCAAGAAACAGAATATAAAGATAATAATAATGTTTTAGAAACCAAAAAAATACAAAATACAAAAAAAAGTATGTGCTTTAAATTTTTGTTGAAAGAAACTTGAAAGAAAGAACCAAGAACACTTACGAATTAAAGAAGTAACTGCTATCCTATGAAAGAAAGAAGTATGATCTTTTCACTCCCAGATGTTCTTATAAACCCTTATTTATGTTTCTAAATCGTGTCCGGGAAATAACTTTCACCTCTAAACAATTGAAAAATTCTTTAGAAAAAGCGCGCTCTAGCAAAGCTGTTTAATAGAAAACCACGCATGCGTGAATACTTGATCGTTGTCAAAACATGGACGCTGTTGACGTTGTCATAGCAACTAATATCTGTTGTTCTCGTCCTAAAGGAAAATTCATTTGTTCCGTGTTCTTATATGCTCTTTCATCAATGGTAATGTTTTAATACCTTTTTGTGTGTCATCTTTATGTTTTATGCAGAAAAGTGACAAGTATTTCGCATAATATATACTTAAATGTAACTTTTGAAAGTAATTTTATATTATATATATCTTCGCAGATATATATAAATCGTGTATATTGGAAATAATATCTTATTTTTCTGATTTTAAATATTAAAAGTAATTTACGATACTGAATTTTTTAACCATTTTCCCCAATGGTTTTTATTTTCGGTCGAGAATGGACCTCTTGACGTCGTCACTTTATTTGTTTTTTAAGCGTTTTTAACGAAATTCTGTAACTTTAGAAGAATTTTTAACGAAATTCTGTAACTTTAGAAGAATTTTTCTTTGAATAGGCAATAGAAACGCATAAAATCGTTACAAAAATGTTTAAGTTACAAAAAGGATAGATGCAAACTATTAAATATGAAAAAAAAGCCGAATTCAAAAATTCACGTCGGATGAGAAATCGTCTTATAAAGCAAAAAACATGGTCTTCAACTTTAATTTCCTCAAAATACCTCTATCTCAGACATCAATCTAATCAAGATTTAAAGCAATACTGCTTACGAGATGGTCTACAAATAGAAATTGTACCAAACTTTAAAAAATTCAATGCTAACACCTAAAGTTGGCATCATATTTGGATATTTCGGTTTATTCTATCTTCGGATACCAAACGGGAAGTCAGTAGATAGGGAATGGGACTTCTGCGTCAGCAGCAGGTGGTTGCGGTGACACCGCCTGCTGCCGATATCATACTATAGTATGTTGGTGGAATAGCTAGCGTGGGGGAAGCTATGTTATTGTAGGGTGGGGCGAATAGGTCTGCTATAAGAGGGTGGTCTTTTAGGGGGGGGGGGCTAAATTAATAAAAATTTTAAATGTCTTATAGTACGAGGTAACGGTTATGGTAGAGTTCGAACACTGCCCCGCTATCCCTCTGCATTTCCCCAATGGTTGTTGTAATGTTTTTATTTTTATTTATTTTTTGAAAATGATTCATAAAAAAAAAATTACAGTTTTTCATACAAAATTCATTTTGTTTATGCTAACAAAATTGTGTGAGATTTAAAAAATATTTTTTAGACTTTCTTAAAATCCACCATCTTTGAAACTTTTTTTTCCCAATATAAATTTCGATGAATTTTTTTCCACTATAAAATTAAAGCCGAATTCGAAGTATTCGATAATTTTTAATTGATCTCTTCTACTTATATAAAATGCAAATGGGAATTTCGTTCCGGCTGCTTATAATTTGAGTTCCAGTTAGATATTTTTGTAGGTGAGGTTTTAGTGTATAATATATCGTTCTACGTTGCTTAGTTATAAATTTATGGGGGAATGTTCGATAATAAGGTGAACCGATTATGAAAGATTAGGCTTTTTAACAGATTCTGCTGAATGGATTTCGATAAAACATGCAATGCTTGTTAGATAATTGTTCAGTGAAGAGTTTAGTATGTAACATCTAACGTTGCTTAGTTATAGAACTGTGAGGAAAGTTCTATAATCTATGGTGAACTCGATTCTGAAAAATTAGCATTTTTAAAAAGTTTTACTGGACAAATTTTGATGCGACTTGCACTGTTAGTTAGATAATTTTTCAGGGGAAGATTTAATCATAGATTGAATCGTTCTATCATTCTTTATCAAATCCTAACTGTAAATGATCAACTAAGAGAGTTTGTTCTTAAAAATCCAAATTTTGTCTGACACGTTTGAAAATATAAAAGCGCAATGGTGTTCGTATCATTTTAGCAATGCGGAAGGACATTCCAGGTAAAGGTCCATATTGCTTTAAAACACAAGGTCAAATTCACTGATATATTTCGTTTGGGGAAATCGACCCGCTAGTTTAATAAAAATTTGAAACAATAACAATTAGTAGTAGAAGTTGAAGTAGAAGTTAGCAGTAGTAGAAGTAGTAGTAGTAGCAGAGCAAAATGTTTGATAAATAAAACGTGTTTTGATATGTATAAATCAATAAGTATTGACGAAAAAAAAAAAGAAATGTGGAAAATGTGAAAAATTAAATAGAATATGTAAATGAAAATAATGTAAAAAATGTATTATAAATTGTAATATAGCACAGAAATATTAAAATAATTTAAATTAATTGAAAAAGTTGCGAAAGTGAAAACTGATAGTCGTAAACCGTCATTGCCTGTAAAAGAGGTTTTCTTGCAACAAGTGTAGGGATGCTGGAAAATAATAAAATAAAGAGTTTGTGTGTCGGTCTGTCTGTGTACAGGACACTCTCACTCTGTGACGGACAAGGCCATTGAGTACGGAGGTATTCCAACGTGTATTCGAGAAATGATTTGATGAACGTGTACTAGATGAACGTGTATTCCAACGTGTATTCGAGAAATGATTTGATGAACGTGTACTAGATGAACGTGTATTCCAACGTGTATTCGATTTTTTTCAAAATTCGTTTTCAAATTTTCGAAAATTAAGTTTTAAGGGATATTTTTATTTTATTTTTTGTACTAGGTAATTTTTTTTCCCATTCGCATCTTCGTTTCAAAATATCGTATAATTTCAGTTGAGAAACCATAGTCCAAGTTAAAATTATGTAACACAGATTCTAGTCATCTTTCTTTTACGACGACGGCTCCCCTGGCGAAAAATAAAGTAACCAAATTTAAATATATACAGGGTGTTCCAAAATATGACCGACAAATTAAGAGTGGTAATAGAAGACATCAAGAGAATGAAAACTTACCATAGAACATGGGGTCGCAAACCACGTTTAGTGGGAGAAAATCGCAAAAATATTTATGAAGAATGTAACATCGAGTGGAACAAAAAGGGCCAATAATAAATAGAAAACACATTTATTTGACATAAAGCATAATTACAATGCATTACATTTCAACGTCAGAAAGGAGACGACGAGGCATTTTTATAGGAATATGTTTTTACGCGTTCGGCAATCCTTTGTCTGTCGGTGTCGGCTGTGCAATGACCTTCGTGGCCGCAACTTTGAATAATTTCTATAAAAATGTGTCGTCGGCTCCATTCTGACGTTTAAGTGCAATGCATTGTAATCATGCTTGGCGTCATATAAATGTTTTTTCTACTTATTATTGGTCCCTTTTTTTACACTAGACGTCATACCCTTCATAACTATTTTTGCAGTTTCTCCCACTAAACGTGGTTTGCGACCCCATGTTCTATAGTAAGTTTTCATCCTCTTAATGCCATCTATCATTCCTCTTAATTTGTCGATCGAATTTTGAACACCCTGTATATTTGCAAAGCACTTCTCATCAAGTTCAATCATCCTCAATCTTCGTTTTTTTTCTTTTATTCCTTTTTTTTTTTTTTTTTTTTTTTGAGTTTTGTCTATTGTTTTATGTTTTAATTTCTATTGTTGTTGATTAATGGTTTATTTATTTATTTATTTAGTTATTTAATCTCTTCTAGTTTTTCTCAGTTGTTCCTTATATTAGGAGTTGCTATTAGGAGCTTAAGACTGCCGATTTTATGCATAATGCTGACAATATTTGATGAAATAACACATATTTACTATATTCTTATGAAGCTCCTCTGACGATTCCATCAGATATTCATAGTTTTTCATTTTTAATTTTTGATTTTATTAAGTTTAATTCTTGCGGTCCATTGATTTTTATAATATTTCATCCATCGTTTTTCCCATATGTTTTCATTATATATATATATTTAAAAATTTGCACAGATTCAATAACAATTAACTTTAGAGATCCTACGAAAAGTTTTAATTTTTTTTCATACAAAATTCGTAACAGTGTTGCCACAATATTTACATTCTATTTAAAAAAAAAAAAAATCTTAAATTTGCATGACCTTTTTTTTTGTATAAAAATAGAGCTAAATTCGAAATATTTGATGATTTTAACTTAACCTATTTCAATTATAATTTGAAATGGTAATAATAATAATAATTATTATTATTATTATTATTATTATTATTATTATTATTATTATTATTGTTGTTGTCTTTTTTGCTGTCGCTGTTGTTTTTTATACAAAAATACATATTAAATAAATTCGAATTTTGATACATTAAAGTATTTTCAAAAATTAAAATGAATTGTGAAAAATGTTACTGATTAAATTAATTGAAATAATGCAAATATTGTGAAAAATTAATATGAACAGCAATACAGAACGAAAATATGAAAACAATTAAAAAAAATATGAAAACAATTAAAATTAATTAAAAGAATGCTCAATCAAGTAACTACTTGGCGCTAAATCAAGATCGACCAAAATAGTCGTCAATTTTGCTGCCAAAAACAAGATGAAAAACTTCATAAACTGTCATTGCCTGTAAAACAGGTTTTCTTGCAATAGGTGTAGCAACGCCGACAAGGGATAACTTTAAGTAATGAATGAATAAAAGTGCCAACTAAAATCGTTTCTTTGACAGCACCAAATTTTATATAACTTATTGCATAAATGGAAATTTTAAATTCAAACATAAAAATCTATTAATTACGTTTAATTCATTAGGTGCGTTCGTAATTATATAAATACGTAACACCTATTGTCGTCGTCTGGTCCGTCCGTCTGTCCGTCCGTCCGCATATAACAACGTAAAAACTACCCAACCGAATGATTTGAAATTTAAGATATATTATCTTTGCAGAATTTTGTCGAGACATTTTAAATGTTATGAAAATCGAATCAAAACTTTAAAAAATATTAATAAAAACATTTATTAAGAAATTTGATTTTTTTTTTTTTTTTTTTTTTTTTAATCGGTGCTTTCTTGTTATAGGAGCTTCCGAGGTTGAATCGTCAAGCGACCGAGATACTTATTTTGTTACAGAAATTAATCTGCAGACGATATAATTCATTTCACAGAATAAAAAATCATCAAGATCTGAATATTTATGTAACTAGCTATAGTACGAACGCACCTCATTTGCCACGTTTGACGTACAATTTCCTACTTGTTCTTTAATTAATACCGTTTTTTTAACAAAAAACTCTTGTGAGGCTTCCAGTCATTTAAATTCGGACTTAATCTAAATATCAAAGAAAAGAAATCATAAGATGCATACTGAAAATAATTAACCCGGTTTTGTTGTTTTGTTTTGTTCTTCAATAACTGAATTATTCAACTAAAATTTTTTTATATACGTTTAAATTCAAAAAACTTAGGTAATCGAAGTGTCCTATAATATTTGGTAATAAACAAATATTATACGACCCTTTCAACAAAAAACAATAATTTTCTAAGTAACAACGAGTGAACGAAACATCATGAAGCTTTTCCTTTATAAAAAAAAAAAGTGGAAAATATTGTAATCTATGCTAATATTATAAAAAAGAAACATTTGTTTGTTTGTTTGGAGGGGACTAATCTCCAGTACTACCGAATTGATTTGAAAAGTAATGAAGGCAAAATGATTGTGACCGACTCTGTTCTAACATAGGCTATATTTTATCTCGGAACCACTACCCCCAAGGGGTGCAGGAGCAAAAATTGTTCTAAAATTGCGCTTATTACTGTTAGACCGGGAGGCGGCAGCACAGATAATCACCTCATCGAGTTCACGGCTGAAATTCCAGAATTAGTTAAAACTCGATGCGCATATTAAAACGCAATCGGTCTGCCAAGTCATATCTTGGTGGAAAACACCCGAAAACCCGATTTTAGCGGTTGGTTCGTAGGTTTACCATTGTGTGTTCTTGCTCCCAGTCCTCCATGTTTTCCTTTGGGTGCAAGAAAACACAATGGTAAACCTACGATTCAACCACTAAAATCGGGTTTTAACCCTTTCCGGCGCGGAGTAAATCTGTTTGTAAAATGATGAAATAATGGACTGACACCAGAAATTACAAGCGAATTCATTAGAAAATAAGAACTTGCCTATTTTCCCGTACTTAACAAAAGGAAAATTTTAATTAAATATTCTTGGTGCCGTTTGTCAGTTTTGGAATTAAAATTAGGTGTCCTTTTTTGTGGACACCACCCGTTAAAGGGTTAAGGTGTTTTCCACCAAGATATGACTAGACAGACCGATTTCGTTTTAATATGCGAATCAAGTTTTAACTAATTCTGGAATTTAAGCCGTAAACTCGATGAGGTGATTGTCTGTGCTGCCGCCTCCCGGTCTATGTGATATCTTTGGGGATATAAACCTGAAATTTAGCATGGTGGTTGTTTTTAAGATGTAAATGCTCGCTAAGAAATTTTTCTAAAAAATTCGAAATTTAAAAGGGTTAAACGTGTAAAATAACGTTCTAAATTACGATTTATATGGATTTTTTAGGGCTAGGAAGTTGAAATTTGGCATGATTGTTATTTTTAAGGTCGTAAATGTTCGTAGAGAACAATTAAATTCGAAATGTAAAAGTGGGTCAAAAAAAGTTTTGAAATTTTGATTATTGTTATACCGTTAGGCTAGTAATACATAAGCAAGGCAATTTTTTCTTCACAGTATCATTTTACTTTCGTCAGGTAAAACTAAATAGGAAAGAAATACTGTAATAAGTTTGAAATGAAAATGTTTTCTAAGTAACTTCTAATACATACGCCTAGCTTGCGAGTCAAAACGAACAGGTGGCAAATATTTTGTATCTGTTGAAACATTACCGACGACTTTTCTCAAATATAGATTGTTCTTTTCTTGTCATTTTTCAAGTAAAGTCAACGATCGTTGAATAGTAAGGGCTTTGTAAACAGCGCGTACTATTTTTAGGTAGCTTTCAATACTAAAAAGTCCTTCCGGCCTGTAGCGGGAGGAAAAGGTAGCTTTCCTATATCTTCGTTTTAAAATTTTAGCTAATGTTACACGAAGACAGCAAGTTAAAATGCAAAGAAACGTTTACAAAAGATTCGTTAATACTGAATTTGAATAAGAATTTCGCCAAATTATTGAGCAATAGATAATTTGCCTTCATTTATAAAGACTTATTTTGGTCGCCAAACCAAATGTCACAAATTTTGCTAACTTTGTCGCCAATTTTGCCAATTTTGTCGCCAAATGTCGCCAATTTTGGCGCTAACGGATATGAATGTATAGTTTTATGCGTATGATTGGGAAAATTATTACAACAATGAAAGAAAATAATTTGTGAGTAATCGCGTTGATGTGCTGTTTTGTTTCAAAATGTCAGCCACCCTAGAATTTCAAACTGCTCTATCTCAACCATTTTTTAAGATAGAGGTAAACCAAAAAATGCTCTGGAATCCTTGTATCAAGGCCTAACACGTAATTAAAAAATAAATTTGAATTTTTAATTTTTTTGTATATTTATTTTAGTTTTAAATTTTTAAACATATATATATATATATATATATATATATATATATATATATATATGGATATATCTATATATATAAATCAACATTTGAACGGAGGGTGGTTTTGGGGTCTGGGGGTCATGATCGGTGAAAATATATCGAAATTTTCCGGAACTGCTTTCCTCCGAACGGCTGCAATAGGTAGCTTTATACATTTTTTATTGAAAGCTACCTAAAAGTATAAAAGCTACCTATTGCAGCCGTTCGGAGGAAAGCAGTTCCGGAAAATTTCGATATATTTTCACCGATCATGACCCCCAGATCTCAAAACCACCCTCCGCTCAAATGTTGATTTATATATATAGATATATCCATATATATATATATATATATATATATATATATCTGACCTATGTCAGTCATACGATAACGCTCGTATTTATAAATCGATTTTGATGAAACTAATTGTGTGTATTAAGCTCACTAATGTCTCGACCGAGTTCGTTGGCCAGTTTGGTCCGCCATTTTGTTTCAAGATGGCGGCCATTTAAAAATTTAAAACTAAAATAAATATACAAAAAATTTAAAAATTCAAATTTATTTTTTAATTACGTGTTAGGCCTTGATACAAGGATTCCAGAGCATTTTTTAGTTTACCTCTATCTTAAAAAATGGCTGAGATAGAGCAGTTTGAAATTCTAGGGTGGCTGACATTTTGAAACAAAACAGCACATTAACGCCATTGCTTGCAAATTATTTTCTTTCATTGTTGTAATAATTTTCCCAATCATACGCATAAAACTATATATTCATATCCGTTAGCGCCAAAATTGGCGACATTGGCGCCAAAATTTGCAAAATGGGCGACATTTGGCGAAATATCGCCAAATTTGGCGACCAAAATAAGTCTTCATAAATGAAGCCAATTTGGCTATTGCTCAATAATTTGGTGAATTTCTTATTCAAATTCGTTATTAACGAATCTTTTGTAAACGTTTCTTTGCATTTTAACTTGCTGTTTTCGTGTAACATTAGCTAAAATTTTAAAACGAAGATATAGGAAAGCTACCTTTTCCTCCCGGTACAGGCCGGAAGGACTTTTTGTTTCTCTTGTTGTATGGGAAATATACTTAAAAAAGTTTTATTTATCCAACCATTGTTTACTAATATTTAAAATATTCTATTAATAATTTTGGTAAGATGTAAACTATTATTATTTTAATGAAATCATCGATATTTAACTGTTTTATTATACACAGTTAGAATACAAAAACTTCCCCCTTTTTTAAGACGAATAAAATAAAAAGTATTGTTGACAGATAAAATTTATTTGTTGCTAATGAAAAACATAATTTAAAGTTTTAAATAAAATATCTTGAAGATTCGTTCTCCGTCATTCTCTATGCACGGATGCAACAGACGTCTGAAGTTTCCCTCTGCACATTGCAATGTGTTTGAATTGCCAATATATATATATACTTTTTCTCTTACCATAATCGGGTTCCTTGCCTCTTTTCCAAGCTCGAGATGTGTTTTTGCTGTATAAAGCGGCATGCCAACTGCATTTTATAAAATAAAAATTAATAGAATCCCGATTAAAAAAATTCGGTAAGCGATTGAAGTTGTTCGATTTATTTTAATTTCCTACGGACAGGTTTGGTTCGGGGATTAGTTTCTGTAAAATCAAAAGTCATCAAAATCATTTCCACTAAAACTTGAGATTTAGGAAATTTGAGAATTTGACATTCAAGTTTAGGAATCCTCAATAACCGTAGTAAACTATAATTTTTGGCTACAATGCTTTTTCAACAATTGGAAATAACAGTGACTTGTCACAGGGCTAGACGATTTTCAGGGGGGCTTACCACCCCTCCCCCTAAATATTTTTTATCCCCGCCCCCCCCAATGGGAAAGATTCCAAGGTCACCAAACGAAACTCCGCTCAAAAATAGAACTTAGTTTTGGGGAAATTTTAAAGTTTTGCACAAATACTAAATTGTAGTATTTGCATAAAAACTGCAAATAAGTGCTTTATAAGTGTTTTAAACACAATAATAATTTTAAAATGCAAAAAACATCCTTGATTTTGTTAATGTTTTCTATTATATAAAAATACAACTTTAGAATCCATAAAGGCAGGGAATATTCAGAAAAAAATTAAAGGTTGCAATTCTTTATGAAACAGGTGAACAGTAAGCTTTTTATTTACTTGTCGAGATCATCACTTATTATTTCACCAGTATAATTATGCACTAGTTATACACTGGGAATCTTTATTTTTCAGCGTTTTCTTTTCTTAGTATAAAATGAAGTTATTATAAACAGTTTAATAAGAAACATAGCGTCTACAATACGAATAGGCACTAATTTATTTTTCTATATAATACTTTGATCGTATATATCTGTGTGTGTGTGTGTGTGTTTGTTTATGCGTGCATGTGTCAGAGAGAGAGAGAGAGAAATATGAGCCTCCCCTACATTTTGGTGCCCCCTCCCCCCTATTATTCACTTTTAGCTACAGCCCTAACTTGTCACTGAAGAAAATAAATACTAAGTGCGTCATAAATTTATTAAAACTTTAAAAAAATCAGTAAAAATGAAAAAATGATGCTAAAAAATTATAGTTTCCACGAATGGGATTACAGGGAACTCGGATTTTTTTTTAATAACAAAAAAGTTGTGGTTCAAAAAATTACAGATAGAGGGCGCTAGCACGCATAATATGAAGCAGATGATGTATGCAAATCAGATTGTCACTAAAACACATCGATGCACATATATTCTTCATTCGATGCCAGCAGTTTTCTATCGTTACCAAAGCAAGCGTTTCTGTATAATAGAGATGTGTCATTTGTCAAGGAACGATTCCAAAGGAACGACTCTGGCAGTGAAATAGAAGGAACGATTCCAGTCTTTAAAAAGGAATCGGTCCTTTTTGGAACGATTCCGAAAAGGAACGATTCCTCGGATTCGGTCCTTTTTGGAACGATTCCTCGGATTAGGTCCAAAACATATCGAATCCAAAAAGAACCGACTCCGAAAAGGACCGATTCCTCGGAATTAGTCCAAAATGTAGCGATTCCGAAAAGGACTGATTCCTCGGAATTAGTCCAAAATGTAGCGATTCCGAAAAGGAACGATTCCTAGGAATCGGTCCAAAATATACCGACTTCGAAAAGGACCGAGTCCTCGGAATCGACTCCGAAAAAGACCGATTCCTCGGAATTAGTCCAAAATGTAGCGATTCCGAAAAGGAACGATTCCTAGGAATCGGTCCAAAATATACCCATTCCAAAAAGGATCGATTCCTCGGAATCGGTCCTGAATGTACATACTCCGAAAAGATCGAGTCCTCGGATTCGATCCTTGTTCTTGTAGACTTGGCCAGTTTTAATAAATTAAAATAGCAGATTTTGATTCTATTAAAGATGAGTTTCTGGCCAAAAAATCCTTCTAATGTGTACGTGATAAAAAAAAATAACAAGTTGGAAATTGTACGTCAAAAGTTACAAACGAGGTGCGTTCGTACGCACGTTTTAGAATTAAATTCATGATATCCCGTGCGTAGAACGGGTTAAACAGCTAGTTAAGTATATATTTTATGACACTCTTCATACAAATATCTTAACTAGTTATATAAATATTCAGATATATATGTATCAGCTAGTTATATAAATATTCAGATCTTGATGATTTTTAATTCTGTGAAATGAATTATATCGTCTGCAGATTAATTTCTGTCATAAAATAAGTATCTCGGTCGCTTGACGATTAAACTTCGGAAGCTCCTATAACAAAAAAGCACCGATTAAAAAAAAAAAATTCAAATTTCTTAATAAACATTTTTATTAATATCTCCTAAAGTTTTGATTCGATTTTAATAATATTTGAAATGTCTCGACAAAATTCTGCAAAGATAATATATTTTAAATTGCAAACCATTTGGTTGGGTAGTTTTTGCGTTGTTATATGTGGACAGACAGACAGACAGACGGACGGACCAAACGACGACTATAGGTGCTACGTATTTATATAATTACGAACGCACCTAATAAAAGAGAGAGAGAGAGAGAAATGCGGGGTGGGGGGGGGGGGGCATTGAATAATAAACTACAACTGTGTATTACATTCTCTTAAATTTCTCTTAAGATAAATAGAAGTATATTATTGTACTTCAGTTAAAATATTGTCTATTATTTAGCTATGTACTTATCACCTGCGACTTAATTACATTGCTATTGAAACTGTTTGTGCTAAATTGATCAGAAAGAAAAAAAAATAATATAAAGTAAATGCTTGTTTAAATAATAGTGGGAAATATATATATATATTTAAACCTGATTAGAAACAGTTTTGAATAATATAAGAAATATATCGCTATGCCCTGAACAATTGCATTTTAATCAGTTAATAATAACTGATTTTTTTAATCTGAAATAACTGATTTTCGATCAATTTTAATAATTGCATGGTTACGCACTTTCGTGTATATTTCACTGTTTCATATGTTTTCATCAAGCATAATTTTAATTTGAGGATCCTCTTTGTCAAAAAAAAAATTATTATTATTTTTTTTTTTTTTTTTTTTTTTTTTTTTTGCTATAAGGGTTGGTGATATAAAAAACTTGTGAATATAAAAGTTTTAGATAATATTAAAAGGATTTATAATAAATTTAAGCGGTTTTGATATCTTGTGAATTGACGAAGTTGTGATTTTTTTTCTTCTGAAACCCCCCTTTCCCCCCCCCCCTTTGGGGCCATTTTTAATGATATCAAAAATCTGTCATACATAAATTTTCAGCCCTTTACCTAGAATTAATAATAACTTTAAATGGATTCGATACGTATCATAATTAAGAAGTTATGGGTTTTTTTCTGTTTGCACAAAAAGCCTCCCCATCCCCCCCATCCCCCTCTGGTTCGATTTTGCCCATTAACGAACTTGACCGAGATTTTATGCCCCTTGATTTTATGTGTCAGTTTGGAAGAGATTTGTGCAGAATTATTGAAGTTATCGTGTCCATAAAAAAGTGATATAGAAAGATAGATAGATAGATAGATAAAGTTTTGAACTAGTGGTGGTTTTGAGTTCTGGGAGTCATAATCGGCGTAGATCTACAAAAAAATTTCAAAAATTCCAACTTAGGGGAGAATTTAATAGGTAGTATTTCTTACGAAATCTACCTAATAAGAGCATTTACGAGCGCTGGAGTACCACTTTGTTTCCTCAGTTTGGGGTCTTATTTTTCTCTCCTGAAAAAGATGATTCAAAAGATCTCGAAACTCCCGTAGATAATTTTAATCAACTTACAGTGGATACATAAAGAAAAACTTATTTGAACAAGGAATTTTTGCAAAACGTTTTCAATTCTTTCTTAAAAGTCCTATAATAAAGATTGAAAAAAATAAAAAATAATAAAATAAAAAATAATAAAATAAAAACATGTCTAATAATAATAATATAACAGTGGGTGGGGTTCAATTAATTTAACCGCTGTTATGTCCGTTTTGAGTATGAAAACGGGAAAGAAAAAGTACGTGCTACATATGGATTATCAGACATTTTCCAACATTGTGACATATATGAAAAGCTGCGTATTTTATGATTTTTCTGTTTAATAGATTTATGTTAAGATTACATTAAACTAGTTTTATAATATATGTATATAGTAAAAAAGTATATAGTATATGGTAAAAATATATAGTAAAAAAAAAAAAAAACATAACTTACAATAAAGACATTTATGTTTTTTATTCTTTTCTTTTCTTTTTTTCTTTTTAACACTTTCCAACCTAGTTGAAAAGTGTTTATGACTTCGGTTTGTCTGGCCGTCTGCCGTCTGCCGTCTATCAGTGCTCTAACTCCCGTAAATATGCTCGGATTGCCATGCAATTTTTATATGTTATAATCGTTATCTATAGCATGTTCCCTATTTCAACGGAAGTGTGTAGCACTTATAGTTTTTTTACAGGGACACTCAAAAGAATTCCGTTACATTGCGGTCTATGGGGAAAAATCATTTGCGGTTTATTTAAATAATGTTTCACTATTTTAAACGCATTGAAATTTATATATATCACTAAGGTGCATTAGAAGAAGCTTAATATGGAATAGGGTGTGCATAGCACTTATACTTACTTTACAGGGACAGTCAAAAGAATTCCGTTACATTACGTCTATGGAGAAAAATCGTCTGCGGTTTATTTAAATCTACAAAAACAACTTTTCAAAAGTAAAAAAAAAGCCAAGCGTAAAAAAAAAAAAGTTCTGGCTAAAAAATGGTGTGATATCAAATTTCCAAGCTATTATATTACTTTTTTAACTTTTTTCCATTAAATAAGTTATCATATATATAAGTCGAGTGCCTACGTATATGTTAATAGAAATCGTTTTCTCCTGTACTAAATACATCCTAACGAGTTTCTGAAAATTCAGTTTTTTTCAAATTATGCATGATGGGCTTGGCGGCCATCTTTGCATATTATTCACAAAATTCTAAGCATCCAAATCCGTAGTTAAAATCCGAAGTTCAAAATTGTTATTTAAGCAAATATTTTAAGCATTTCATTTATAGATTTGTATGATCTGAAAATTGTGTCTTAAGATAATGATGACTTATCTTAAAGATTCATCTTATGATTTATTTTTTACAGTAATTAATAATTTCAAACTAGTAAAAATCAATTTCTCAAAATATCAGTCTTATCTAATTTATCTGTCCGTAGTTAAAATCTGAAGTTCGAAATTGTTATAAACATATTACATTGCAAACATATTACGCTTTTACTTTAGAAATTTGGGTGCTTAGAAATATGAAAAGATGGCCGCCAAGGCCCATCATGCATAATTTGAAAAAAATTGAATTTTCAGAAACTCGTTAGGATGTATTTAGTACAGGAGAAAACGATTTCTATTAACATATACGTAGGCACTCGACTTATATATATGATAACTTATTTAATGAAAAAAAGTTAAAAAAGTAATATAATAGCTTGGAAATTTGATATCACACCATTTTTTAGCCACAACTTTTTTTTTTTTACGCTTGGCTTTTTTTTTACTTTTGAAAAGTTGTTTTTGTAGATATCATTTCTTTTTTTTTAAACAGAATAAACATAATTTAAATAATCTAAACATGAGAAATAATTTAAAATTACATTTTACTTTCAGTCATTGTTTAAAAGGTTAACTAGAAATACCAGTAGATTTTTAAATTAAACTAATAACAACATACTAAATGGAGCTTGTTATAATACTTGTTATCCCCCGTTAAAAAATATCACTGACTTATCGATGAAATGAATAAAAATGCAATACGTACATAGCGTGTCAGCGCTGCATTTGAAACCAAACGTGATATCACGCTCTTTTATTATTAGCACTAGCTGGCTTCGCCCGCTAGCGGACCCCTAATTTATATTGGGGCCTCGAATCTTGTAAAACCTCGAATAAGATAAACCTCGAACCGAACGAACCTCCGACCTGGTTCTCCGCTGCCTTCGGCACCGGATAATCCCTTAATTTGCACATCGAATAGTATAAACCTCTAACCAAACTAACTTCCGACACGGGTCCCCGCTGCCTTCGGCACCGTATAGCAGTCGTGCTGCAAGTTCCATCTTCTACCACCAGGTAGCGCAATCTGTTCTGTATGAACCTCGGGCACTGAAATCGTTAAGGCTAGAGATGTCGAGTCGAATGAGATATACCCCGTCGTGATCTAGCCCATAGAACCATAGATAGAAAAGTGCCCCCTGGTGGTGAAAAAACGAACTAAAATCGGAAAACTCTATTGATGTCGAGTCAAATGAGCCATACCCGGTCGTGATCCGACTCGTAGGAACAGAGGAAAGCGTCCCCTGGTGGTGAAAGCTAATCGCGCTTGGGGGGGGGGGCAAAAGGGGGGATGAACACCGGAGATGCATAATAGGATTAAGCGGTCACAGACCTTTCCAACGATGTATCACATGAGGGGTATGTGCAAAATTTAGAAAATACACCCCCCCCCCTGCATATTATGATTAAGCGTTCACAGACTTTTCCAACGATATATCACATGAGAGGTGTCGGCAAAATTTAGAAAAGTGCCCCCTTTGGGTGGGAGGGCTGAAAGTGGGAGGATGGACCCCGAAGATACATAATATGAATAGCGGAACAATTTTTAGAATTTCTGAAAGCTGATTTTTATTTTATTTATTTATTTATTTATTTATCTATTTTTTATTTTTTCTTTATTATTATTTTATTTTTTTGCGTTGCCCTGTGCATGTTTGGAATTTCTTAGCAATTTCTTAGATTTACCTTATTTTATTCAATTAAACATTGTACTGTTACAATAAATTTAAATGGAAACTTCACTTCTAAAACAAAAATAATTTAACAACTGGATTTCATTAATTCATAGGAAAACTAGCAAGCTACGCCCGCTGCGCTGGTCGGTTTCTACAAATGAACCCTGAATCAAACGAAATATATCGTTTAATTTGACCTTGTATTTGAAAGCAATCTGTATATTTACGTGGAATATCCTTAAACATTACTGAAAAATGACGCGATTGCGCTATTATATTTTCTAATGTGCAGTCAAAATTTTAGCTGTTAAAGACCAACTCTTTTATTTGGTCATTTACAGTTAGGGTTTGCTAAAGAATGATAAAACTATATGCAATATACTAAAACCATCACTAAAAATTATCGAAATAACAATGCAAACAAATTAACTAACAAAATCCATTCAGAAGAAGTTTTTATAAAGGCTAATCTTTGATAATCTGATTATTGAACTTTTCCACATAATTCTAAAACAACAAAACGATATAAAATATACTAAAACAATAATTACAAATTATCTGCTTAACAATGCAAGTCGCAAAAAATACGCCCAGTAAAAACTATCAAAAAGGCTAATATTTCGGAATCGGGTTCACTTGACTATATAACCTTCACACATAACTGTTGGACTAAGCAACGTAGGACAATATATAGTACATTAAAACCATTTCTGAAATAGCATCTAACTAACAATACAATTCTTATCAAAATCCGTTCAGTAGAACTTTTTTAGAAGGCTAATCTTTCATAATCGGAATCAAATATTGAAAAGGCTAATATTTGATTAAAAAAATGGTCACCCGATTTTCGAATTTCCCCCTATAATTCTAGAACTAAGCAACGTTATATAATAAAACGTTCCCTAGAAAATTATTTAACAGTATATGTTCCATCGAAATACATTCGGCAAAATCTTTTAAAAAGGCTAATCTTTCATAATCGGATTGATCTGATTATAGAACTTCCCAGAATAATTATATAACTAAGCTACGTAGAACGATATGTTATACAATAAACCTTCCCTTAAAAATTATCTTAGTTTAAGTTCTACGAAAATGCATTCAGCAGAACTCGAGTTATAAGCAGCCGGAACGAAATTTCATATATGTAGAAGTAAGTAGAAGTATATTGCCATTAATATAGTTTGCATTTGAATAAAAAAAGGTACTTTTCGGTTAGCCGGGCGCCAGTGATATATGAACACACACACACACACACATATATATATATATATTCATACATATAAGTGTATATATATATATGTATGTATATACATGTATTTGTGTAGACATATGTGTATATATGTGTGTGTATGTATATACATGTATATATATATATATCACTGGCGCCCGGCTAACCAAAAAGTACCAAAAAAAAAAAAAATACTGCGAAAATGCAGTCGTACACTTGAAAAAAAAAACACCTTTTGGCCTAAAATCTCTCATCAAAACTGTTTTTCTTTTTTTTCTTTTTAAAAAAAATAAAATTAGTAACAGTTTTTTCTTTTATTTTTCCAGATGTATAGCTGTTTCAATTTTTTCTGCAACAAAAAAAGACACTTTTTGGCTTATTGGGGTCAAAAGTAAAATCAAAATCGCCAAAAACAAAAGATAAATCGCCAAATTTGTTTCAATAGAAATCTTGCCCCTTGAATAATTTTTTAAGCATTATGAACATTTCTAATCATGTTTAAATTAAATATTTTCGTTTTATAATATTCTCTCATCAAAACTCTTTTTTTTTTCTTTCTTTCTTTCTTTTTTTTTAAAATAAAATTAGTAACAGTTTTTCTTTTATTTTCGAGATGTATAGCCTTTTCATTTCTTTCTGCAACAGTAATGATCGCCAAAAAATTAGCAATGGTAACCTTTTCGGTCAAAATAACAGAACTTTCTATCATAATTCGATAGCTAATATACGTAGAACGTTGTGTTACATACTAAAACCTTCCCTGAAAAATTATCTCTCGAACAGTGCAAGTTCCATCAAATTCCATTCAGCAGATCTCGAGTTATAAAGGAACGGAACGAAATTTCCGTTTGTGTTTTATATATATAGCGAGGCTAACGAAAAAGACAGGCTACCGCGGTGCGTTCCACTTATCTTTTTTTACAGACCGCTAGAGTGAGGTGATGCTCTTTTCGTACACCTGCATTGGTGGATTCGAGCCTCACGTGATTCCCGCGGTCTGTAAAAAAAGATACGCGTAAAGCACCGCGGTAGCCTTTCTTTTTCGCTAGCCTCGTATATATAGTAGATGACGTGAAAGGTATTCCTGCGAACGAAATGCCTGTCCTTTACCGTGTTTTTTATTTTTAGAAATAAATGAATCACATTTAATTCATTTCAAAATTTTTGTTTACGTTTGGAAAGAAAATTTAAATGGCGATAACTCTTAATGTATACATTTTAGAAGGTACATCTTCCCTCAAAAACTAATTTATTTTTAAAGATCTTTCTGAAAACGTAAATTATATATTTAAAATATTTTTAAAGCATAAAACACTACGTCTGATTACTTTATTTTACAATATTTATAAGAACACGCATTTTATCAGACAATTAAATGCACTAAACAAACATGAGTGAAAAATTGACCTGGGCCTGGACTGGAACCTGGGACCTTATGCGTACCATGCCGACGCTCTGCGACTGAGCTACCCAGATCCATATCCGTAACCGGCAATTTCTCATACTTATTCATGTTAGAAACAATCATCTGCCACAGTTTGCAGTCATTTAATTATTTGATAAAATATGTGTTCTTATAATTGTGAAGTTTTATTTAAAAAAAAAATATCTTCAGAAGAAAATGGCTGACTTGAAGATGAAATTTGATGTGGTTATATTATAACCTGTAACTGATTTGTGCTATTTTAATACAGATGGTACATGGTCGTTGGCGGGTTTTATCTCTGTTTTGGCATAATTTTTTAATCGCCAAGTTAATTAACAGTTTTTTGCTAATTAAGGATAGAAAATATTTTTTTTTTTACACTGAATTTTATAAAAGCACATAGATTACGTAATTACTTGTCCAAAAATGCAATCCTTTTTTTATTCTGCCCAATATTAAGGCCTGTAGCTTGTTTGAAAAAAAAAAGTTTGACGAAGAAAATAGTGATCATTTTAAGTAACTGGACGTTTTTTAAAAAAAGCTATATCTCTGTTTATAAATCACTTATGAAGATGAGTTTGGTCTTAAATTGAAGAAATTCTTCCTTAGATTCTTCTAGTTTTCGTTTTTTTTTTCTACGACGCTTGGTTTGTTTGATATCTGATATTTTAATCTGGCATGTTTTGTCGATTTAACATTGCGAAGTTGCTTTCTGTATATAAGCATTAGCGGTCTTTATTCCAGTTCTTGGCGTTGTTTGTGACGGAAATTCCAATTAAAGGGTAATCTTCTATTCGGAATCAACTACTCTTCAATCGTCAGATAATAATAAAGTACTTTAAAATTGCAGTAAACAACTTTAATTATCTCGTCGGAAAAACCCATTCATAAACTGTTTTCAACTCAGCTAAGTACATGGAATAAACGCCCACGTGAAAGAATGATTATCACGTGCTATCATGTGCTTTTTCCCAGTGACGTCATCCAAGGCTACCAAGGACATGAAAAAACTCTTTAGACTTTAGTTAGTTGTTGTGTGAATTTCTTTTAAAATGTAGCGTGTGAAAATGTCAGAGCGATGTAAATGCTCTGTTAACTTGTAATCAAGATACCGTTAAATGTTTAAATATAATATAAATATAAAAGTGAAGGATGCTTAATTTAATTAAAACACATGTTAATAAACATTTTAATTTCAGCAAAGTAATAAAGTTTCAGATCGATGGATTACGATAATGTGCGACTACACAAAGGAATACAATTGTGTGTGAATTAACGGAGACGTAGCGCTCGATTCGGATATACATTTCTTTACGAAGGTTTCACCTTATAATCAGGTAAGCGAATGCATGCTTACTTAACTCTATTTATGAAGTATTGGTTTTATACAATTAAAGAAACTATTTTACACATTAAATAAACTGCGCCGCCGACAGTTTGTGTGGCGTTTTTTATTTTTAAGCTTGGCTTGGCAGAGCGACCGCCCTGCTTGATAATGTTTCACTATTTTAAACGCATTGAAATTTATATAAGGTTCATTACAAGAGACTTACTACAGAATATTGTGTGTATAGCAGTCATCGTTCATTTACAGGGACACACAAAAGAATTCTCTACTGTATGTTAACAATAATTCTTGGAAGTGCGTTTTAAGTTACTGAATGCGATTTTAATTTTAAATCTCTTTTTGTATATTACGTGGTGTGTATAAATTCTGTAGATCCTATACAGGGAAGCACAAAAGTTCGGGAACACATTTCCGTATTATTTATAACTCCAGACGGAGGATTTTAAACTGTGCTACGTGTTTCCTAACTGAACTAAAATTTAGCATCCTATGTAGTATATATACAAATCTATAGATCCTATACAGGGCTGAATAAAAGTATTCGGATTACTTAGATGTTATCTTTTAGCTTATTAAAGAGTATGATTCGTAAAATTATTTTGGAAGCGTTGGAAAGTGTTACATAAAACTCGCTTTATAGAAAATAAAAACGAACGCAAAGAAAAGCGATTCGTATAAAATTAAATTAAATATCTTTAAAAATAATTAAAGATAGAAAATAAAAATGGCTACATTTAAAGAAAGCCAATTCATCGAGAAACTAAATTCGAGCAATTATTCCAACTGGAAATTTAAGCTCGAAATGCTTCTCATTAAAGAAGATTTATTTGAAGTAATAAGTGATCAACCGCCAACTCCTTTAAATGAGGATTGGAACAAAAAAGATAGAAAAGCAAGAGCTTTAATTAATCTAAGCATAGATGATGCACAAATTGTGCATGTAAAAAATTCTACCACAGCCAGGCAAACCTGGGAAGTTCTCAAACGTACGCATGAAAGAGCAAATCTGAGTAGCAAACTGTATTTATTGAGAAAACTGTACAGTACTAAACTGCCCGAAAACGGTAATATGATAAATCATATAACAAATATTCTACAAATAGTAGATAAATTATCCGCCATAGGCGAGAATATAAATGACTCACACATATCCGCACTATTTCTATGCTCATTACCGCCCAGCTACAACACGCTTATCACAGCATTAGAGGCAAGGCCCGAAGCCGAATTATCCCCAGATTTTATCAGAAGTAAACTCATAGATGAGTATAATCGCAGACAAGAAATGTCTGAACAAAACAACAGCTCTGAAAAGGCATTTAAAACACAAAGAAAACACACTTATAACGACTACAAAAGAAATTCAAAATATTGCAGTCACTGTAAGATGACGAATCATAATAATAGCGAGTGCTATCACCTCAAGAGCAGATACACACAGCGCAACAAAAACAAACACACATATCAAAATGTGAATAACTTTAATAATAAAAATAAAGCTAAACCTTTTTCATCATCACTATGCTATGAAAACACAGAGAATTATAAAGAGAATACTGACTGTCACGATAACGCGAATGATCAGAAAATAAGCTCAAAAACTAATCAATCAGAAGATCGCGTACTAATAACAGAAAAATTAGGAAAACAAAACTGGATACTCGACAGTGGCAGTACCTCACACATTGCAAATGATAAGAGGTTATTTGATAAATTTAACAATTTTGAAAAATCATCAGTCACCATCGCAAACGGCAACAAACTCGAAGCATTCGGTTCAGGCGACGTTTTAATAAAAACGAAATCCCCAAATGGAGAAATAAAACTCACAAGACTACAGGAAGTCCTATACGTCCCAGAACTAGAATCCAATTTAATATCCGTAAGCAAAGCAACTAAAAATGGATGCAAATTAATCTTTGAAAATGACAAGTGCGACTTAACGTTCGACGGTGAAATTTATATAAGAGCGAAGAACAAAAATAATTTATACATAATCGAACAAACAAACCACTCAGAAAATGCAGAAAACTATGCAAACGTCACACTAAGCTGTAATAATAATAAAGAATGTTTAGAAGTATGGCATCGAAGACTAGGACACCGTGATTATGAAGCAATCAAAACAATTGTTAACAAACAGCTAGCTACCGGAATAAAAATTAAAAACTGCAGACACAATAATAAATTATGCGAAACCTGCATCAAATCTAAATTAAACGACGCGCCATATCCAAAATCGGCTACAAATAGAGCAAACAAAGTTCTCGATTTAATACACAGCGACGTCTGTGGACCTATAAGTACACCAACACTAGGAGAAAAACAATACTTTCTCACATTCATCGACGATTACTCGAGATATACAACTATATACTTACTATCTAAGAAAAGCGAAGTAATTGATAAATTAAAAGAATACATTGCAATGGTAAATAATCAATTCGGTAGAAAACCAAAAGAAATAAGATCAGATAATGGAGGAGAATATAATAGCAACGAAATAGACAATTATCTAAAGGAAAACGGGATATTACACCAATTCACAATTCCACACAACCCGAGCCAGAACGGCGTGGCAGAAAGGAAGAATAAAAGCCTACTCGATATGACACGTAGCATGCTTTTAGAAGCAAATTTAAATAAACAATTTTGGGGAGAGGCAATACACATAGCGACATATTTACAAAACAGATTACCAACAAGAGCGAACGACAAAACTCCATACGAACTATGGAAAGGTATCAAACCTGATCTCAAACATTTAAGAACCTTTGGATGTAAAGCATTTGTTTACATTAATAAAATACATCGAGGAAAACTAGATAATAGAGCGCAAGAAGGTATTTTTCTAGGTTACGACACACGTTCCAAAGGATATCGCATACACACAAAAGACAAACAAATAATAATTGCCAGGACTGTAAAATTCATAGAACATGAAATAAAACACTCAAACAACATTGAGGAAGATTCAAATCTCGAAGAAATCTCCACTGATGATAGAAATCAAGAAGAGAAGAATAAAAATTACATTGAAATTGACATTAATGATAAAGAAAAACAACCATGCGAGTCCAAACAAACACAAATAGAACCAATAAGGTCAAATAGATCTAACAGAGGAGTACCACCAGATAGATTTGTCTGTTTAGTTAAAGACACACAATCAAATGAACCAAAGAATTGGAACGAAATTATGGAAATGAAAAATCCACACGATAGGGAAAATTGGCTCAAAGCCACCGAAAATGAAATCAAGTGCCTAGCTAAAAATAAAACTTGGACATTAGTCGATCCGCCACCAGGCAAGAAAGTGATAGGTTCAAAATGGACTTTTAAATTAAAACGCGACAACCTAAACCAAGTGCAAACCTATAAAGCACGACTCGTGGCACAGGGATACAGTCAGAAATTCGGAGTAGATTATGACGAGACCTTTGCTCCAGTTGTCTCTCATACCACAATCCGTGCATTTCTCATAGCAGCATTAAATCATAACCTTAAAGTTAATCATATCGACGTGAATACAGCGTTTTTACACGGAAACCTACAAGAAGAGGTATACATGAAACAGCCGGAAGGCTATATAGCTCCAAATCAACAAAACAAAGTATGTAAATTACAAAAGGCAATATACGGGCTCAAACAAGCCGCCAGAGCATGGCACACGAAAATCTCCGAGAGTCTTAAAGCATTAAATTTTGTACAAAGTACATCTGACTCATGTCTTTTTATACGCGAAAATGGTGAAAACTCGACATACATTATAGTATATGTGGATGATTTGTTAATCGCCGGAAAAAACGAAGATATAATTGAATTAATAAACAATCTCAAAAGGGAATATGAATTGAAAGATTTGGGAGAAGTCAATAACTATCTCGGAATAAATATAAAAAGAGACGATAAAAATTTCTACTTAAACCAAAATTCAAAAATTGAAGAATTGGTAGATAAACTCAATCTTCAAAACGCAAAACCTTACAGCACACCTATGGAAGCAGGTTACAATCGACTCAACGATGATGAAAATCTATTACCTAACAATATCAAATTCAGACAAGCAACGGGAACATTACTCTACATCTCAACATTAACCAGGCCAGATATTTCAGCAGCGGTCAACATACTCAGCCGTAGAAATGAAACCCCTCGAGAAAAAGACTGGAAAGCAGTCAAAAGAATCGTAACATACTTAAACAACACAAAACACCTCAACCTGACGCTAAGTTCGAAAAATAAGCCTATTCTCGAAGTTTACGCAGATGCAGATTGGGGAGGTGATCCAGAAACTAGACGATCCACCAGCGGAAATATATTTATGTTAGGAAAATGTCCCATACATTGGACAACGAAAAGACAAACATGCGTTGCTCTGTCATCAGCAGAAGCTGAATACATTTCTGTAAGTAACGCAGCACAGGAAATACTATGGATGATAAAACTCCTGGAAGATTTAAAATTACCACAACAGAAACCCATAACAATATACGAGGACAATCAGCCATGTATAAAAATGGTTGAAAGTGAAAAACATACTCGAAAAAGTAAACATATAGATATCAGATTCCACGCGATAAGACAACTCAAGGAAGATGGAATAATAGATTTAAAGTATTGTCCCACAGAATTTATGACCGCAGATTCACTCACCAAGCCCAACCCCAAACCTGAATTCATTAAACACCGAAACAATCTGAACTTACTTCCTTATCCTACATAGAAGATTAAGGGGGAGTGACGGAAATTCCAATTAAAGGGTAATCTTCTATTCGGAATCAACTACTCTTCAATCGTCAGATAATAATAAAGTACTTTAAAATTGCAGTAAACAACTTTAATTATCTCGTCGGAAAAACCCATTCATAAACTGTTTTCAACTCAGCTAAGTACATGGAATAAACGCCCACGTGAAAGAATGATTATCACGTGCTATCATGTGCTTTTTCCCAGTGACGTCATCCAAGGCTACCAAGGACATGAAAAAACTCTTTAGACTTTAGTTAGTTGTTGTGTGAATTTCTTTTAAAATGTAGCGTGTGAAAATGTCAGAGCGATGTAAATGCTCTGTTAACTTGTAATCAAGATACCGTTAAATGTTTAAATATAATATAAATATAAAAGTGAAGGATGCTTAATTTAATTAAAACACATGTTAATAAACATTTTAATTTCAGCAAAGTAATAAAGTTTCAGATCGATGGATTACGATAATGTGCGACTACACAAAGGAATACAATTGTGTGTGAATTAACGGAGACGTAGCGCTCGATTCGGATATACATTTCTTTACGAAGGTTTCACCTTATAATCAGGTAAGCGAATGCATGCTTACTTAACTCTATTTATGAAGTATTGGTTTTATACAATTAAAGAAACTATTTTACACATTAAATAAACTGCGCCGCCGACAGTTTGTGTGGCGTTTTTTATTTTTAAGCTTGGCTTGGCAGAGCGACCGCCCTGCTTGATAATGTTTCACTATTTTAAACGCATTGAAATTTATATAAGGTTCATTACAAGAGACTTACTACAGAATATTGTGTGTATAGCAGTCATCGTTCATTTACAGGGACACACAAAAGAATTCTCTACTGTATGTTAACAATAATTCTTGGAAGTGCGTTTTAAGTTACTGAATGCGATTTTAATTTTAAATCTCTTTTTGTATATTACGTGGTGTGTATAAATTCTGTAGATCCTATACAGGGAAGCACAAAAGTTCGGGAACACATTTCCGTATTATTTATAACTCCAGACGGAGGATTTTAAACTGTGCTACGTGTTTCCTAACTGAACTAAAATTTAGCATCCTATGTAGTATATATACAAATCTATAGATCCTATACAGGGCTGAATAAAAGTATTCGGATTACTTAGATGTTATCTTTTAGCTTATTAAAGAGTATGATTCGTAAAATTATTTTGGAAGCGTTGGAAAGTGTTACATAATCTATGCTTGATGCATGATTTTTCATTCTTGTTTTCTTTTTAACTGATTCTAGTGCTAATATAATTGTATAATTGTGTACGTGTATACAGATTAATAGACATTTTTATATTTTGCCAAAAAAAAATGGAGCAGCACTATTACGCTAATTTTGTTTTTAATTATTGATTGCTATAGAATGCAAGTTGGACTTTTGTATTTTTTTTTTGTCATTTTATTTCTATTTCTTGCTAAATAATAAGAAGTTAAATATCTTTGACTTCGTTTTAATACAACGTAAAATAAAAGCAAGACAAAAATCGTTTTTCATAATAATTTCTTGTGACAATCGCGATTCCACGATCGCGATTGTTACTCGCAACTCCCGAAATCAGTTCCCGGATTAATGGCTGTTACTGTGGTGGTGGATAACAGATATTTGCAGTGCCGAAACTACGGAGGAGCAAAGGGGGCATATGCCCCGGGCGCCAGTGTAGAAGGGGGCGCCAAAATAGGATTTGATTCTTCTTTCGGTGCAAAAAACAAATAACGAAATTTGAACAAAAAGACTTGTAATCAAGCAATCTAAAATAAAAACGTATTCGTTCATTTTTAGCCACCCACAGGGAGGCTTATTCTTTCAATCTCTATCATTTTTCATGTTTATGAAAAGTCACAGCAATCCATCGTTGCCACAGGTTAATCTCGGAAAATGAAACATTTGAAGTTACTGAAAAAATTAATAGCTCAAAAAGTATTTGTCACAAAATTGTTAGAAAAACTGCGTTAGAAAGGAAAAAAATTGTTTTTTTTTCTTGATATAAATTTCAAATCGAATGATTATGCCGTTTTTCAAATAATGAATTTCAAAAATTACCAAACTTCACAATGAAGTACCATAACGAAACCTTCACGCGTAAAAAAGATAATGATAACGGTAGTTGCTTTCGGTCGAGAATGGACCAAACGATGTTCGCATTTTACTATTTTAACGAAATTCTGTAACTTTAGAAGACTTTTTTTTTGAATAAGCAATAGAAATGCATAAAATCGTTACAAAAATGTTAAAATTACAACAAGAACGAAAAATCATGCGTCAAGCATAGATTATGTAACACTTTCCAACGCTTCCAAAATAATTTTACAAATCATACCGTTTAATAAGCTAAAAGATAACATCTAAGTAATCCGAATACTTTTATTCAGCCCTGTATAGGATCTATAGATTTGTATATATACTACATAGGATGTTAAATTTTAGTTCAGTTAGGAAACGCGTAGCACAGTTTAAAATTCTCCGTCTGGAGTTAAGTAATACGGAAATGTGTTCGCGAACTTTTGTGCGTCCCTGTAAATGAACGATGACTGCTGTACACACACTATTCTGTAGTAAGCCTCTTGAAATACACCTTAGTGATATATATATAAATTTCAATGCGTTTAAAATAGGGAAACATTATTTAAATAAACCGCAGACGATTTTTCTCCATAGACGTAATGTAACGGAATTTTTTTGACTGTCCCTGTAAAGTAACTATAAGTGCTATGCACACCCTATTCCATATTAAGCTTCTTCTAATGCACCTTAGTGATATATATAAATTTCAATGCGTTTAAAATAGTGAAACATTATTTAAATAAACCGTCAATGATTTTTCCCCATAGACCGCAATATAACGGAATTCTTTTGAGTGTCCCTGTAAAAAAACTATCAGTGCTACACACTTCCGTTGAAATAGGGAACATGCTATAGATAACGACTATAACATATAAAAATTGCAGAGCAATCCGAGGTTATTTACGGGAGTTAGAGCACGGACAGACGGCCAGACGGCAGACGGCCATACGGCCAGACAAACCGAAGTCATAAACACTTTTCAACTAGGTTGGAAAGTGTTAAAAAAGGATAGATGGAAATTATCAGATATGAAAAATAAAAAAGAAATTTGGTACTTTCGTGTTATAGCAGCCACCAAGCATGAAATATTTTTGTTTCTGTTTTCATTAATACTAGGGCATCCAACCGGGGCCTCCGAGATGTCGCTGTGTGTCCTACACCGGGCCTGCTACAGGTGACGTCACAACCTGCTGACGTCAAAACAGTGATCCATAATAACTTAAAAATTTTCATGTACTTTGTTCGTTTGTACGGATTGTTTACGACAGTATTTTGATTTTATTTATTGTTTTATATAGTAATTAATAATATTTTTCAGTGTATTTAGATTATAATGCTATCAATAATTATTGATTATAATTATTAAAGAAAGTGTAGATTATATCTATAAAATAAAGAGAAGAAAATGTTGCGCTCCTAGTTTCTAATCTAAGTCTTCAAATTCGCTACTGATAATGAAAAGAAGAAATTTTAGCTACGAAAATTACCTTGTGATAATTATTTTTACAATTCAACAGAAGTGGTTTGCATTAAATGTTTCGATATACTTTTCATATTTCGTGAAGCTAGAATTAATATGATCGTATTGAACTTGTGCAGAGAAAAAAAACCTAACAACAAATGTCTAGCCTACTGTAATGGAAATATTCTGGCATATTTGATTGAATTTGTACTTCCAAATCGAAAAGAGTCAAATGATCTTTAGAAAAAAAATAAATAAATAAAAGAAGCAGACGATAAACAGTTTAAAAAATGATTTTGAAAGAAATACTGTAATAAACTGACTAATATCTGGATACATTTAGTTAGAAGTGAGTGATGTGCTTTGTTTATAAAATTAAAAGTAACTGATTTACACAACTTAGTAATTCTACGTAGTTCAATTTAACATTTTAGCTAACTTAAGTGTACAAATATATTATGAAAATAAATCTTTTGATAAGTTATTTTGAGTGGTTATTATGTCCTAGACCCAAGTACAATAAATAGACAATTTTTAAAATATTACAAATCAGTTACAAAGTCAAGATAGAAAATTAGGTACTTTTCGGTTAGCCGGGCGCCAGTGATATATATACATATATACACACACATATATATACACATACACACATATATATATATATATACACACATATCTACACACACATACAGTGTCTCACATAAGTGATGGGACACTTGTGCTTTACAAAAGGAAACTAATCAAATAAATTAAAAAAACACGTACACATTTTTTTTGTGGGTGTGTTTCATACTTAAATTTAGTAAAGATTATTACATAACATACATTTTGTCAAAATATTAAAATATTAATTTAATAAAAATACAAATGTTTAGAACGGAGCAAAAAATAGCTCACATAAGTGATGGGACACCATTATATATGCAACAAAAATCGTCTGAAATAAGCAATAAAAATATTTTTTGGGGTTTTATTTTTACTTAAAAGCAATTGGCAATAATTTATAAAATCGTCTGCAGTATTTCTCTCCAGTTTGTTTTGGAATTTTTGTGTTTTTTAGCTCTGTGTAGTCATGAATGCTAAACGAAAATAAACTTCGCCTGAAATTCGAAAATTAGTTATTAATTTGCATATTGAACGTGGAAAATCTATTAGAAAAACTGCTGAAACAGTTAACTTGAGTCGTTCAACAGTTTTCAATATCATTAAACGATATAAAAAGAATCATATGATTCAGGATAAAAGAAGACCTGGCTGACCATCAAAGCTATCCAATGGAATAAAGCGAATTATCGTTCGAAATATTAAAAAAAATCCAAGAATTAGTGCTTCAAAAGTTGCTGCTGATTTACAAGCATTATATGGAATAATTGTTAATCCTGAAACTATTAGAAGGGTAATTCGATCTGCTGGATATCACGGTAGAGTAGCCAGGAAAAAATTCTTCGTAAGTGAAAAGAATAGAAAACTCAGACTAGCTTTCGCAAAATCCAACATAAATAAGAATTCTGATTACTGGAATAAAGTTATATTTGCTGATGAGAGTAAATTTAATATATTTGGTTCTGACGGTAGAATCTTGGTGTGGAGAAAACCCAGGGAAGAACTTCGCAAACAGAACTTGGTACCAACAGTAAAACATGGTGGAGGAGGAGTTATGGTATGGGGGTGTATGTCGTCCGCTGGAGTTGGTAATCTTGTTTTTATTGACAGTATAATGGATCAGTACAAGTATATTGATATTTTAAAGCAAAATTTGAAATCTTCAGCACGAAAATTGAACCTTCATAACGATTTTAAATTCTACCAGGACAATGACCCCAAGCACACTGCTCTGAACGTTAGACTCTGGCTGCTATATAACTGTCCTGAAATAATAAAAACACCACCACAATCTCCAGACTTAAATCCCATAGAGAATATTTGGCAAGAATTGGAATCAAGAATTCGCAAACACACCATTTCTTCAAAACAACAACTAAAATCGGTGCTTCAAGAAGAATGGGGTAAAATCACTCCAGAAATCACAAAAAAAATAGTCGAATCCATCCCAAAAAGATTAAATCATGTTTTAAAAGTAAAAGGAAATCCAACAAAATATTAAAACCTTTTAAAAAGTAAAATTTTTGGATAAATATTTGATGGAAAAGTAAGTGTCCCATCACTTATGTGAGCCATTTTTTGCTCCGTTCTGAACAATTGTATTTTTACTAAATTAATATTTTAATATTTTGACAAAATGTATGTTATGTAATAATTGTTACTAACTTTAAATATGAAACACACCCAAAAAATTTTTGCACATGTTTGTTTATTTATTTTATTGCAGTTTCTTTTTATAAAGCACAAGTGTCCCATCACTTTTGTGAGACACTGTATATATATGAATTAATATATATATTTATATATGTACATGTATCACTGGCGCCCGGCTAACCGAAAAGTACCGAAAAAGGCTTATGGCGAGAGAAGGAAAGTTGCAAAATATTTTCTGGCAACCTATTCGTAGTTTCATATAAATAAGTATTTTTTTTTCAATATTTATATAATTTATGTAATATAAAGAAGCCATTTATCTCTTTTTATATGCAGGTAGAACAGAATTGTATATATAAATAATTTTATACATATATAAATAAACATAAAAGTACATTAGGTTTGTTTTCATAATTGTGTATATAGTTTTAAAACATATCTAACTTTCTGAAGCCCGGATTACGCCAAAGCGTTAAAAAAAAGTGCCAAGGTCTCTATAGTTAAAAAATGTCGATTTCTGTATTTAAATTGACATTTATTGTGTTTTGATGGTTAAATTATGGTATGTAGTTGTAAAAGGGAGGAATGGGATTGATTTTGTAAAGTTTTTGGTAGATTTATTATATTTTTTGTACGTATATTTATTGTAAAATAATGTGTTTAGGAAAAGGTAAGTCAATGGGTTCAATCTGATTTATTAATCTTAGCATTTTTTTAATTTAAAACTTTTAATTTCCTTTAATAAAACAAGTATGTTAATTCCCTTTTATTTCACGATTATGAAATTTAATATTATTTATGTAATCACAAATTATAAGAGCGAAAATGCTCTTTTTATTACATCTTTCTGCTGCGATACTTTGACCAAAGTGGATCACTACTGTGACGTCACTAATACTTGTAGCAGGCCCGGTGTAGGACACACAGCGACATCTCGGAGGCCCCGATCCAACCCGGGCTTCCCGGGATAGAGAATGTAAGTGAAAACCTTTTTTTTTTTCTTGTTATTGAAAACTCTAATAGATTTTATACATTTAATAATTTTTGTTAGATTGCCTGCTAACAACACTAAAGAGAATATATGAACATATTTATATGAAATATGTCAATTATATTTTCAAATAAAATTTTGAAATTTATTAAAATCGGTAATTTCGTATTGGCCTCTGTCCAGAAGGTAATAGCCGAAGAAATCGCTAAAAAATTCGTTATCTACAGCCGTTTTTTTATTCTGATAATTTCAGCAGTTTTAAGCGCCTATTTCAATTAAATGTCTGTTAAATATGTATTTTATTTATACTATTTTATTTATTCCCTAATGAAGTTTTATTTCTTTATTGAATATTAGCTGGAAACAAATGCTGAACTTTTTATATTGTTTAAAGTGCAAACAGATTAATATTTTGTAATCGTCTGCAAGCGATATAGGTTTTAAAAAAATCATGCTTTAAATTTAATTTAAATGCTATAATAAATCAGTCAATTAAGATACAGTTTTCAAAGAAATTTCATTTGAAAGTAGATTTTTTTTCTGATATAACGGTGTAAAAATTAAAAATGTGCGATGTTTAGAAATTTTTAAAAAATTCAGTAGTAAAAATCGTAAAACAGAAATTTCATCTATAATATAGGTATTGTAAATTTGGTACTTTCGTGTTATAGCGGCTTCCAAGGATGAACTGCCAAGCGGCCAAGATTTATCGCCAAATTATAAAGCATGTATGTCATTATAATAATAATAATAATATATATATATATATATATATATATATATATATATATATATATATATATATATATATATAACATTTCTGTACGTATGTGGCCAAGTTATAGCCATATATGATGCATATATTATGTATATATATGACATGTGTATATGATGTATATACAACATATAAAACATAAATAATATGTGTATAATGACGTATATGGCACATATAGAAGTGTTTGGAATATATATATGCGTATATAGGATGCCAATATACGCTTTGCGATGATCTTGACGAAATCATAACTCCAACCTTGGCATAATCATGGGAAAGGTTCAGTAAGACCTTTTTGGTGCTCCCCCCAAATGTAAACCCCATGTAAACCCCTTCATGTAACATATCAATCGATAGGTCTCGTCAAGCACTATGGTCTGGTCCTACTCTCCGCCTCTCACTCCCCCCTCCCTTAAGAAACATAGTTTTCTGTTTCAATTCTTTTTAAATTGTAGTTTTTCCCATCTTTCTTAGCCCCTTTAAGCTCCACAGAGGACGTAGGCCTCTTCTAAAGGATCCAACGTAGTTAAAATCGTCGAGGCCGTCATTTCTAAGAGGGTCCCGAGGCCCTATCTCCCATAGGACCGGAGTTACCCCCCACGGGGGAGACATTCAATGTGTTCAAACCCCGTCATGTACCATATCAAAAGTTTGATCTCATCAAGCACTTTTGTCTGGTTCTACTCTCCCCCTCCTTCTCTCTCGTCTTCTGTCAGGAGCCCTTTTCTTATTTATTTTTTTTTTCAATTTCTCATATTTATTTCAGTTTTTTCCATTTTTCTTTGTTCCTATGGGCCGGACAGCTCCAAAATTTCACCAAAATTAGCTGTAAACCGCCTAAAGGTTATCCCCCCCCCGTTTCTTTTGGCGCCCTCGGTTTTTACGTATCTCTCTTGGGGGGTCCGTCAGAGGGGCGAAAAGGGGGATCCCTTTTAAAGTCCCATCTCTCAATTGCAAGTGCGGATTCATTTTAAATCGGGTCTCGTAGAGCATTTGTGTTTTGTATAGCTCCCCCCTCCCCCCCCCACCGCTTTCCAAGATCCCGTCAATTAATGCTAACTCATCATTTGTTAAACAACTTCTCTTAGCTGTATCCATCATAAAAGCTGCTATCACAAAACTTTTCATTACCTTTTTTAGGTTATCTATTAAGTGCTAAAATGCCTTGAACCATTAAAAACAGTTTAAAGGGTGTGATTAAGCCAGCACATTTGTAAACAACAACTACTTCGCCACGTCTCAGCCCATTGGAGCCACATCTTTTTACTATTATATTTATTAAAAATACTTCTAGTCACCGAATCTTTTTAAAACTTGGTGTGTTCGTGCCTAATATGTTCCACCAGCCTCACAAAAAATCTTAGACCGCTAACTAAATTCTAAAGTGGAAAAGCTGGCTTATGCTTACAATTCTTTTTTTGACGAGTTAGATTTGGCTGAAAAAATCTCAACGATAAAAGCCGTGGGTGGCCAATCTATATTCTGTCGTAAGGTAGAATTTTTCCCGCTTGTATTATCTTTGCTTTCAACAGGGCTGGTTTTTATCATTCGGTGATCACGTAAGGGCAACAAAACAGTAAACGAATTCTTCCATGATACTTGCAAGAACAATATACTGATATAATTCGGTTTAAATATGCTCAGTATATTTCGGATGTTATCGCGATGACAAGCTTTGAATGTGTTTTGCTTTTGTGTGCTCCTGTAAACGAACTACAACAGCTACATGCTTGATTAACGCAGCATCGAAGATACTGGCAGATCAATTTACTGTCCCAAATAGGTTCGAAATATTCAGTATTTCAGACTTTATCGTGAGTTTTTTCCATATATTGAAAGTTTAACAGAGTTTTGGAATTATATAGCAGTAATTCTTATTAAACAAAAATTATTAGAAAATAAAATCGATTTAAAAAAAATATTGTTTACACTAATGAATGAAAAATTTTAGAAACAAATTACCATTCCTGGTTGTTTTATATTATTGATGTTAATTTCCTTTACTATCATGAAACTGTTGTTGAATTGTTTGTTGTACTAACATTTTAGCCTGCTTTTTGTTGCGGATTATTTTAGGATTTCACCACATCAACAAATTTTATATATTCCTATTTTAGGTAGCTTTCAATACAAAAAAGTCCTTCCGGCCTGTACCGGGAGGAAAAGGTAGCTTTCCTATATCTTCGTTTTAAAATTTTAGCTAAGTTACACGAAAACAGCAAGCTAAAATGCAAAGAAACCGTTTACAAAAGATTCGTTAATACTAAATTTGAATAAGAAATTCGCCAAATTATTGAGCTATAGCCACATTGGCTTCATTTCTGAAGACTTATTTTGGTCGCCAAATTTGGCGATATTTCGCCAAATGTCGCCATGTTTGGCGAGAATTTGGCGCCAACGGATATGAATATATAGTTTTATGCGTATGATTGGGAAAATGATTACAACAATGAAAGAAAATAATTTGCGAGAAATCGCGTTCACTAAAACTCATAAATTAATCGTTAGTATTTTGTAATGTGCTGTCTTGTTTCAAAATGTCAGCCACCCTAGAATTTCAAACTGCTCTATCTGAGCCATTTTTTAAGATAGAGGTAAAACAAAAAATGCTCCGGAATCCTTGTACCAAGGCCTAACACGTAATTAAAAAAATAAATTTTAATTTTTAACTTTTTTTTATATTTATTTCAGTTTTAAATTTTTAAATGGCCGCCATCTTGAAACAAAATGGCGGACCAAGTTGGCCAACGAACTCGGTCGAGACATTAGTGACCTTAATACACACAATTAGTTTCATCAAAATTGATTTATAAATACGAGCGTTATCGTATTACATAGCTCAGATATATATATATATATATATATGGAGATATATATATATATATATATATATATATATATATAAATCAACATTTTAACGGAGGGTGGTTTTGGGGTCTGGGGGTCATGATCGGTGAAAATATACCAAAATTTTCCGGAATTGCTTTCCTCCGAACGGCTGCAATAGGTAGCTTTATACTTTTAGGTAGCTTTCAATACAAAAAAATATAAAGCTACCTATTGCAGCCGTTCGGAGGAAAGCAGTTCCGGAAAATTTCGATATATTTTCACCGATCATGACCCCCAGACCCCAAAACCACCCTCCGTCCAAATGTTGATTTATATATATACATATATCCATATATATATATATATATATATATATATATATATATATATATATATATATCTGACCTATGTCATACGATAACGCACGTAATTATGAATCGATTTTGATGAAACTAATTGTGTGTATTAAGGTCACTAATGTCTCGACCGAGTTCGTTGGCTAGCTTGGTCCGCCATCTTGTTTCAAGATGGCGGCCATTTAAAGATGTAAAATAACTTAAAATCTAAAATAAATATACAAAAAATTTAAAAATTCAAATTTATTTTTGAATTACGTGTTAGGCCTTGATACAAGGATTCCAGAGCTTTTTTTGGTTTACCTCTATTTTAAAAAATGGCTGAGATAGAGCAGTTTGAAATTCTAGGGTGGCTGGCATTTTGAAACAAAACAGCACATTAACGCGATTACTCGCAAATTATTTTCTTTCATTGTTGTAATAATTTTCCCAATCATACGCATAAAACTATATATTCATATCCGTTAGCGCCAAATTCTCGCCAAACTTGGCAACATTTGGCGAAATATCGCCAAATTTGGCGACCAAAATAAGTTTTCATAAATGAAGCCAATTTGGCTATTGCTCAATAATTTGGCGAATTTCTTATTCAAATTCAGTATTAACGAATCTTTTGTAAACGTTTTATTTGCATTTTAAGTTGCTGTTTTCGTGTAACATTAGCTAAAATTTTAAAACGAAGATATAGGAAAGCTACCTTTTCCTCCCGGTACAGGCCGGAAGGACTTTTTTGTATTGAAAGCTACCTAAAAGAATAAAGGTACCTATTGCAGCCGTTCGGAGGAAAGCAGTTCCGGAAAATTGTGATATATTTTCACCGATCATGACCCCCAGACCCCAAAACCACCCTCCGTTCAAATGTTGATTTATATATATATATATATATATATATACATATATCTCCATATATATATACATATATCTGACCTATGTCATACGATAACGCTCGTATTTATAAATCAATTTTGATGAAACTAATTGTGTGCATTAAGCTCACCAATGTCTCGACCGAGTTCGTTGGCCAGCTTGGTCCGCCATTTTGTTTCAAGATGGCGGCCATTTAAAAATTTAAAACTAAAATAAATATACAAAAAAATTAAAAATTCAAATTTATTTTTTAATTACGTGTTAGGCCTTGATACGAGGATTCCAGAGCATTTTTTGGTTTACCTCTATCTTAAAAAATGGTTGAGATAGAGCAGTTTGAAATTCTAGGGTGGCTGACATTTTGAAACAAGACAGCACATTACAAAAAATTTCATTGTTGTAATAATTTTCCCAATCATACGCATAAAACTATATATTCATATCCGTTAGCGCCAAATTCTTACCAAACTTGGCGACATTTGGCGAAATATCGCCAAATTTGGCGACCAAAATAAGTCTTCATAAATGAAGCCAATTTGGCTATTGCTCCATAATTTGGCGAATTTCTTATTCAAATTCAGTATTAACGAATCTTTTGTAAACATTTTCTTTGCATTTTAACTTGCTGTGTTCGTGTAACATGAGCTAAAATTTTAAAACGAAGATATAGGAAAGCTACCTTTTCTTCCCGGTACAGGCCGGAAGGACTTTTTGAAATAAAATCTTTTTTAAGAGTATTGTATTTTGTATTTTCTTATTTATTTTGTGTATTTGAAATCGCATCTGTATTAAACTATAAAGTTGACGAAAGTTAGTTAAGTTATTGAACTATATAGTTATGATTTTGTTTCTTATCTCAATACCTACAGTTCTAATTATGTGAATTTCTAAATTTAAATATACTGGTATACCTTTTCAAAAACTTTCAATCACCTAACAGTTGAATTTCAGAAAACACCTTTTTAATGGATTTTTATGTCATAACAGGAAGTAACAACTAAAATTTTACGATTTCAGGTGCAGGCATTTCGGTTTCGGCTGTGTGCATTGATAATGCAGTCAGAAAGGACATTGTTATGTATTAAGACTCTCAAATATACTTCGTTTAATGAATTATGTTTTCCCAAATCGACAGGTATCCGAATTTGATTTTATAAAAGATTCTATTCACGCAGGAACTTAATACTAAAAGGAGATACTCCTGGAATTGTTTAGAAATAGGCGTACTGAGAAAATGACCGATTTCCAAATAATCGTATCGAAATGGAGTGACTTTGAAAACGGCCGGTTCCGAGGACTGACATGTAAATGAATGGTTGGTTATCTTGGGGTGGATTTTGAAGAGGGATCTAATTATAAGGCTTAAAATTGCATAGACCCTGGTGCCAAACATCAGAACTAGAATAAAGATTCCTGCATAAAATAATTAATACTATAAATGGAGGGTCATTCAACGATATATTTTCAAGAGGAAACCCAATTACACTAAAAATCGAATAGGTCGCCACCCTGGTGGGCAAAACAAACAGCTACAATAAAATTTCTTTGATAAACTATAGCGGTAAATGAAAGGTCATACAGGGGTAAATTTTCAAGAGGAATTGTGTTTGATGCTATAAACCATAAAGCCAGGGAGTATTATGTTAATTAGAAATAATTGCTAATTAATTGCACACACTCATCAATGAAATGAACTCTTGAAAACGAAATCATCTGTCCAAAAAATTTAAAAATAAGGCGGATGGATGCGTAAGAAAATGGACGAATACGTAAGAAAATAAATTAGTATTATTAATATTATGGATTTCATGTTCGTTCTAATACTTCCGGATTTGTTCCTTTTTTCTCAAAATTATCCCTTTTATCTTGAAATCGTTATTTTTATCTCGAAAGCGTTTCTTTTTCTCGAAAAACTTTTTTTTCGGAATCGTTCCTTTTTCTCGGAATCGTTCCTTTTTTCGGAATCGTTCCTTTTTTCGGAATCGTTCCTTGTTTCGGAACGATTCCAAAAGGAAAGACTCCAAAGAACTCGTTCCTTTCGGTGAACGATTCCGGCTGGAACGATTCTCTTAAAGGAACGATGTTGCCCATCTCTACTGTATAAGCTCTTTTATAACAACGGGGAATCAGCAACCGGCGCATTACGAAACTTTCGCACGGTAAAAAGACACAAGAAGAGAAAAGAGCACGTTTCATGTGCTGGGATACTGAAGCTTGTCAGATGCTTCGAAGATACGTGTCTTTTAATTTAAGACTAATTTTCATACACCTGTTCATTATTTTGCGTGCCAGTGCCCTCTATCGGTTAATTTTTAAACCATTATTTTATTATTTAAAAAAATTCTGACCTCCCTCTAATCACATTCGTGCAAACCGCTATTTTTTAGCATCATTTTCTTTTTTAATGAATTTTTCAAGAATTTATGACGCACCCGGCACAATGCACTGCGTATTAAAGAGAAATTTCTTTCGTCCATGTTACTATACTTTACTTTCCTTAAATAAACTGAAATAGAAAACACCGGTAATAAATTTGCAATGAAAATGTTCTCAAAGCACTTTAAATAACTTACACCTAGCTTGCGTGTCAAAACGACCAGGTGGCGGAGTTTTGTATCTGTTGACGCCATTACAGAACGGACGGCTTTTATCAGCTATTGAATATTTTTTTCTATGGGCATTTTCCAAGTAAAGTCAATGATCTTTGAATAGCAGGTACTTTGTAAACAACGGCTATTGATTTTTTGTTTCTCTTTTCAAAAAGCTTTATTTATCCAACCATTTTTTACTAATATTCAAAATATTCTATTAATAGCTTTAGTAACATGTCGTCGTTATCATTTCAAACTATCGAATGGGATAAAATGCATATTTCATTACTTTTAAAAATGGTCCGATCGCCAACACTAAATTTTAATAGTATTCATCCAGCAGAATTGCCGGTTTGGCATCCTCTTTCATTCAAAAATTCTGAATTGATACCAGAAATTTCAAACGGAAATTTTTGCTTCATTTAATGACTGACATTTCGTATTTACTTAAAGTAAAATTTTTTCCCTGAAAATTTCTGTTTCGAATTCGGCATCTCCGAATAAATAAAAAGGTTAAACTGGCAACCCTGTACTTCACAGAAATTTTATTAGAATTATTACTAGTAGAAGACTTCTAATAAAATTTAGTGGTGGCAATCTGCTCATTTTTAAAAGTAATAGAAAATCCATTTTTTCACATTCAATAGTTTGACATGGTGGCGACATGTAATTACTTTTATGTAGCCATGTAATTACTTTAGTTTATCCGAACTGAATCATGGGTAAAAGCCGAATTACTGACCTAATCGCTTGCAGGTCTGATTTCGGGAAAATGAAATGACCTAGGTTAGTTTCACCTACAAACCGGTTTGTGGATTAGAAATGGTGGGAATAATCGAGGATTCTGAGCATCTTATGCGTCACGTATACGTGTCGCTCGTCCCCAAGGGGTTAATGTAGTTAAAAAACGGTTGTTATTTTTTTTCTCGCACGTGCCTTTTGCTATCTTCAATCAGTTTTTACTGTAATTTTGATAGAATAAATGAGATAATATTCTGGCTTGACTAATGTTGTTTGCAGATATTTTTATCCTTATTTTTTCTTTGGAAGTTTAAACCTGCATCTAAACAATATAACATATTGCTAAAAAATATTAGACTGCAGCGCGAAATCCTCGCACGGGTCCACTGGTTTTATTTATTACTGTAATCTCCCAACACAGCAGTCAATATAAATTATTCATAGAGTTCTCAACAGACAACGATACTGGGTTAATTTTTCACGCTAAATATTTATTTATCATTTTGTCAGGTGACTGGGGATGCAATTTAACTTAAATGGAAAGAAAAAAAAATATCAAAGGAATTTTCTTCTAAACTCAAGCGGTAAGGGAAAAGATCAAAGAATGATTTTTCTTTTACTAACGCAACGAGTAGGTAATAGTTTGTATGAGAAATAAAAAGGGTTTTGTATTCAAAGTTAGGATACGGGAGAGACAAGAATTTTGTTATTCAAAATAATAGGAATTTTGGGGTGAGATGTTACAAAAGCAAAAAAAAAAAAAACGCGAAAACAGAGTCGTAAACTTTAAGATATGAATACATTCAGAGGTGGTTTGCACCTGATAGGAATAAAACATATAGTTACTGGACAAGGGTAGAAAATAAGTTTGGAAAGGCATAGAGAGTCGCCGAAAGAGCGGGGTTCAGGGTTTCATAAAAGCGGCTTTATCACAAATATGAATGTAAGGTTTACGAAGGTGGTGTAAGAATGAGTAGAGCAACAATGTACAGGTGTGACCAAGAGAAGGGATGTACGGTAAGATCCTTTGAAGGTGAAATCAATGTAATTTCTATAGAAGGGTTGGATCATAGTATGTTAGAGGGGAAAAGTAAGACCCCCTTGAGAAGGGAGAGAAATAAACGTAATTTGTATAGAAGGGTTCGATCATCCAACGAAATTGGTAGGAAAAGAATAGAAAACTCGATATCCAGTCAGAAAAGTTTATGATATGAATGGAAAGAAAATCGGTCTCCTCGCGTTGGATAAGAAGGATTTTTGAATGAAAATGGGGGTTACGCATACTAAGTAGTGAGGGAGAAAAAATACGGTGTGAAGGAGTTCAAGATACACATTGATAATTTTAGCCATGATGGTGTAACAAGACTTAGAATTTTTAAGAGTCAAGAGATATTATTGTGAGTGTGAGTGCAGAAAGTCAAGAGATCTAATTGTGAGTGTGCGTGCCAAAGGATTTTGAACCGCTAAGCATGGAGCTTCCAGTTACTGTTATATGGGGTAAGCAAATCTTTCCCCTTATCTTTGAGCTTAATAATTAAAGGCATCTTTGTACTGAATTGTTTAAAAATGATACACATTTAAATTCAAACTGAGTTGTGTAATTCTAAAATATAATAAATTGTATTTAAGTAAATATGATACCTGTAATTTTATCTAATACTTTATTAACACGTTCGCTGCCAACTACGAGTATACTCGTAGAGCTATCTACGTTTCTTCAATCTAAAATTAGTTATTCGCACCGGAAATTTCAAAAGAAGAATTTTTATTTTATGTAATCACGAAATTTCTGTAATAAAACAAAGTAAATATTGCTATTAGTATTTTCTGGTATGAATTTGAACTTTCTAAATAAAATGAAAATTCCGGCATTTTTAGCTTGGCAGCGAACGTGTTAAATATATTTCAACCTATTTAAGTGTTTTAATTTGAGTAAATCTTGTTGTTTACTTTTAAAGTTTGGACTACATGGTATTGCCTGGGTTATTCACTTACGACACGGGAAAAGGAAAATAAATAGAAGGATTGATGAACAGAATTAACTATCGTTAAATATAATTTCTCCAAAATTGAGATTGGTTTGGATTAGAATAATAGTATAGAAGATAAATTTAAGCAATTGAAAGGTATGCAACCCAGTTATCCAGCAATTTGAACAGTTTCACGCAGTTATCGCTAAAGTTAACTTCGTAAATTATACAAAATAAAAAGGCTGGAAAGGTCCAGAAATAGATTTTTTACGACGGCAAGCTCGTATACTTTAAAAATTTGTATTAGAAAAGTGACAATATTTATGAGAAATGTGTAATTTTCTATTTTAATATACTTGGAAATTTTTCCATAGAAAATTTCGCGCACCTTGCATTTATAATATTTCGAATTTTAACTGCTTATAAAAGCTTGGCTTGAATGCTTTTTCTCCCTTATGTTGGCTTTACGCCTTTTAAGCAATTAAAATTTGAAATATTATGTAATTTTCTGTTTGTTGCAGATATGAAAAAAATACCTTACAGGCGACCACCTTTTTTTTTTTTTTTTTTTTTTTTTTTTTTTTTTGTACAAAATTAACCTACGAAATGAACACAAACGGCATTTTTCTCTTACCTTGTAATTCTTATAAGATGTCTCATTATAGATGTTTGCAAAATTACAAATATTAACCCTTTGAGGGGGGATATATTATATCCCACCTAATTTTAATCCGATTCGAACCAGAAACTTTTAATTAAATTTTACTTTTTTAACTTTGACGGGCAAAAGTTGAAAAATTGTTTTTCTTTATTTTGAATTAAATTCTTCCCTAAATTCCGGTGAGAATTCAACGTTACAGGAACACAAGTGCTTGCCCCTGAAAGGGTTAAGAAACGCAGAAATTATAGTCAAACAAGAAATATTTTTAGCTTTTTTTTATTAATTTGGCAAAAATAAGTTCATCAAACGCGAATTTTTAAATAATAAATCCGAATTATTTGACTGACTTCAACAGGAAAATAGGCATTTTTTTTTAACTACAGGGTGATTTTTTTTAAAGTTGTGAAAGTAAAACCCTATAACAGAAGAACCACTGATCCAAATGACCTAAAATTTCACCAGTATGCTCCCAAAGCAATGGGAATTTTTTTTGGAATGGTTTAAAAAAACTTAAAATCGCACCGACAGATGGCGCTGTACATTCAGTAAAGTCGGGAGACGAACTTGCGCCCGGCACAGGCACATTGGCTATAAGAACGTGAAGTACGCACACCTGGTGTTCATTATTTTACGGAAATCCTCGCAATGACTGCGCCATTGACGGACCGTGCATTGTTAGTGAAACTGTATAATCAGAATAATGGCAGCGCAGCAACTGCTGTTAGGAGATTTAGGACACTTAAGAATTTAAGAAAAGGTCCAATGACTACAGAAGGCCTACGGAAGATGGTTTCTCAAAGTACCGTCCATTGTTTTCCTCCCATAGACGGTATTCTTTGTTTCTGCTACCTTACAGCGCCATCTGTCGGTGCGATTTTAAGATTTTTTTACCATGCCTAAAAAATTCCTATTGCTTTGGGAGCATACTGGTGAAATATCAGGTCATTTGGATCAGTGGTTCTTTTATTATAGTGTTTTACTTTCACAACTTTAAAAAAAATCACCCTGTATTTACTGTTGATTTACTATTTTATCGGTTTCCCCCTCATCAGATATAGATTTTGCAGGTCTCAACTATCCGGATATTTAAAGCATTCGGCAATTAGTATTTCCCGAACATGCCGGTTAATTAAGCCTGTACAGTATTTTTTTTCTGAGATATATAATCTTGACAAATTTTATTAGAAAACTTAGTTTATATTATCTTTCTAAATCATGTCCTATTTTAAACTACGTTGCTAATAATTCTAATCTATGCTTCGTATTATTTTTTCTCAATTAATTCATAAAAACAACTTATGTTATTTTTGAAAAACAATGATGGGGGAGTGGGGAGGGGTTTAAATACTTTTTAGTGACGACTAGATTTTTTTTTTATGGCTACCAGATTTTATCAAATTTGTAAAGCCCTGGTTAAAATGATGCTCTGTAACATCTGAGTAAATATTTTTCAAATCGGAGTTGTTGAATTATACAAAGTCTGTTTTCAAATCCAAACTAAAACTTTTTGGCACAATTCTGAATTTATGTTTGCCCGCAAATGCATGAAATTAGCACCTGCTCTTAGTCGAAAACTATGAAATCGACAGGTTTTTGCCGTTTTTTGATAAAGTCAAATGATCTTTTAGAAAATGCTGTCAAAGTGAACGTTTTGCTGTGAATTTCCGGTCGCGACGGCGCGAGAAAGCGCAAAAAAATTGTCGTCATGAGACAACATTATTTTTTTAGACTCAGAAACGACGAAATCAAATAACGTTTTCTACTTTTTCATAAAACTAAAGAAGTATAAAATATGTCATCAAATTCGGCTTTTTTCAAGCTAATTTCCGGATGCGACAGCCGAAAATGATCGTCATCAGACAGCAATCAATGATAAATTAAGATATTTTATGAAAAAATGAAAAAATATTTGATCTCAAATCACTTTAATAGTCATGAATACAAGTCTCGTGCTATGTGGCAGAGAGTTTCTGTTGTGGAGTGCGGAAAAAATATTTCTTTGAGAACCGCCATAACCTTTACAGACCCGAGGTACACAAATATGTGGACATCTGAGTGATACATGTCACTGAGATGCACTACAAGATACTTACGGTAGAATATCGTATGAATAGAGCGCATCGTTTGTTTACAGGGACACTCAAAAGTCAAAATAATTATGTTACATTAAGGTCTATAGGGAAAAATCATTTGCGGTGAATTTTAATGCTGTTTCACTATTTTGAACATATTGAAATCGATACATATCAATGAGGTGCACTACATGGCGATTACTGTAGAATAGGGTATGCATAGAATGTATCGTCCATTTACAGGGACGATCAAAATAATTTGGTTACAGTACTGTCTATGAACAATAATTGCTGGCAGCTAGTTTTCAGTTGTGGTACGGGTTTTTAAATGTAACAATTTTTTTGGCATATTAATCGGTGCATATAAATTCTATGCATCCTATAGAGGGCTGCTCAAAATATCTCACGTACTTTTCCGTTTATTGACGGAAACTGCTGAAGGGGAATTTTCAACTGTGCTATGTATTTCCTTGCTGAAGTACATTTTAGCATACTTGTAGTGTACATGCAAATCTATAGATCATATACAGGGCTGCACATGCGAAATCGTATATTTTGTTTGACGGTTGGTAGTAATTGCTAGAATTGGATTTTCAAATGTTTTATGCGTTTTTCTAAATCGCTTTACTTATAGTAATGGGCGGAGCTGATTGAGCTTAAGCTTAAAGGTAGGCCTCCCCGCCTGGTTTGACTTTAACCTTGTTTACTTAGTGAATGTGAAGTTTTGTTACAATATTCTGAATGAGTTGGAAAGTGTTTCATAATATATGCTTGACGCATAATTTTTCGTTCTTGTTTTATATTAGTGTTATACTTAGTTTTAGGGAATTTAAGTCTTACAAACTGAAACGCGAATTGTGATTACATCAAGATTCTTTTTTCACTGTGAAAAACTCTACTTTTATATTAGGAGAACTCTGACCCTTAACCAACCCTCGTTGTCTCATTAATTTGATAAACGTAAGTAGAGAGAAAATGGGGCTCCGGCCCCAGGAGGTGGAGTGTGGAGTGAGGAGGGAGGAGGGCTCCTCCTCCTGAAGTGCCCTCCTCCTCCTCCTCCTCCTCACGAAGTGCTCTCCTCCTCACGAAGTGCCCTCCTCCTCCCGAAGTGCCCACCACCTAAGATAAGGGGATTAATTAAGGATTAGTGTTAATTAATTTTAATTGCGAGACTTAGAAATTTTTCGAGGCCATTTTTTTTTTCGCGGAGAATTTTCTACTAGAATACGAGGTGTGTTTCAATGGATTTATTTTAGCGAATTAGAAGTTTAATTAATTTTAATTTTAATTAATTTTAATTGGGGAACTTAGAAATTTTTCATAGCAATTTTTTTTTTTCATCGAGAGTATGCAGTTTGATTATGAGTGTATGCAGTAGAAGTAAATGATTAATTAATTAAAAATATTAATTAAAAATAGTAATTAATTAATTTTAATTGCAGAACTTAAAAATTTTCGCGAGATTTTTTCAACGAGAGTAGGGTATTCGATATACATGTTAGAGGAGAATTTTAAAAGTCAATAATGGTTTAATTAAAAAGGGTCATTAATTAATTTTAATTGGCGGACTTCAACATTTTTGAGGCAAACAGGCGCGTTTTAATGAATTCGATATAGGTTGTAGTAGGTCCCGCATGAATGATACTGTACTCAACTGAATAGCTCCCCCCTCCCCCTCCCTTTTTTACCCAGAGGGGGCCCTTCGATAGACTAACAATACACACTTACAAAAGTATAGAGTACTATAAAAAGAATTTTAGCGTATATGTAAATAAACAAGTATGTAAAATCAGGCATAATTCATGAATCACTTTCCACAAAAAATACAGATTGGTACAAAAAGAATTTTAACGTATATATAAAATAAACAAGAATGAAAAATCATGCGTAGCGACATAATTCATGAATCACTTTCCAACATCATTGAAATGTTATGTGAATAAAATATAATTTTACCAGCTAGTGCGTAGTTAATTAAAATAGTGAACAGATCCCCTTTTTAATAAAAAGGAACCCTTCACAATAATCCATTTATGCATAAGGACCCTTCATAAAATCAGATAATTTACACTTTACCCTGTTTTTTTTCAATTCAAGTTAGGGTAAAAGTACAGTTTACGCATCGATAGATTCAAAATACAGGGACCCTTCGAAGTGTGAACTCGCATTAGACTGTAGGGCCCCTTCATAAAATAAATGAGATACATGCCCTATTCGACCTTTTTTTTTTTTCAATTCAAGTTATGCTAAAAGTACAGCTTACGCATCGATAGGTTCAAAATACAGGGACCCTTCGAAGTGTGAACTCGCATTAGACTATAGGGCCCCTTCATAAAATAAATTAGATACATGCCCTATTCAAATAAAAACCGCCCTTCACAAAAACTGTAGGGGTTCCCTTTTGGAATAAAAAAGCATCCTTCACAAAAATTCCAATTATGCATAAGATCCCTTCATAAAATCAGATAATTTACACTTTCGCCTTTTTTTTTTTTCAATTCAAGTTAGGCTAAAAGTACAGCTTGCGCGTCGATATGTTCAAAACACATAGTTATAGATATTAAGCTACCTTCACAAAATAAATTCAATAGATTCATGTTATATTATGGCGACAGAAATACAAGGGATACTCACCTTCCATGAAAATGCAAGGTCCGCTGTTTGAATGAAAAGGCCTCCCTTCACAATATACCCTGTAAAAATATTATGATTCCACAGATATTTTAAGAAATAGAGTACTAATCTCAAATGAATACGAATTCATGCAATGTAAAAAATAGGTTTTACACGAACACATTTTTAGTATAACGTTCAAAATATAGTTTTTAGAAAAAAGATTCATGTTTCACCAAATTTATCATACAAGTCTGTAAAATAGGGTAGATCATTTCATGAAAAATAATTGAATTTTCGAATGATTATGCTTTAAAATACATATTTATAACTGCAACTAAGATTTGAATGTTCCCCCTCAACATGCATATCGCTGAATCATAATGAGTCATATTATCAGATAAGCGAAGATCTTGCTTTGATTTCACCCCGTATGCGATAATGAGTCACTCCGCGATAAGAAATACCTGAGACTCGTAATTTCTGACACATTTTTTGTAGGTAAATGAACTATTTAAAACCGTCAATGTATACGAATTATTTCGTGTAGTTCTATATAGGTGCTACTCTTCATATATACATATGGTGATATATACTAAAATCTGTTAAGTTTTAAAAGGCTTCACTGTGTATTCATTGTAAAATAAGAAATATCCCTTAAGAATTTTGAGTATAAGAGACGGGTTTAAAGGAATTTGAATCTGTTTAAATGTACCTGTGTTTAAATGAACTTGATACAGCTTAGGGTAAAAAATATACAGGAGTCCCTATAAAATATAGGAATTAAATTTTAAATAATATAAAACTAAATTACATTAGTCTATGCTTTTTTTGTATAGAAAAATTATACTAAATTGAGTTTTTAGTATTTTAACTTAAAAACTTCTTTTGAGGAATGAATAACTAACCTTTTGACTTTGTTTTTATAAAATATATATTGTACTATTTAGTTAGGGCATTATTTAAAAAATTTTTGTTTTTAATATTGAAAAAAAATGTATCTTACATAAATATTTAAACCATAATGTACTGGAATTCATCCAAATTTGATCGACTGCATGCATGTCTTAAAAGAACTAAACGTGTTCGCTTATCTCTTAAAACCACGGGATATTATAACGTTATGGATAAAGCATAGGGTAGAATACAGAATGAATAGGTATTATAAAGCAGAATCATAAATTTTGCATACTTTACACTTGTAGTATGTGAAATGATTGCTACTATTGCCTATATGAGAAAATGAATCATCAACGAATCTTATTAGTGTATGTTATATTTAACCAACAGGCTTGAAATGCGTGAATTTTGACTAGAATTAATCATTGAATGTAAAAATGATTTATTTTTAGATCTAATATTTATATCGTTTATCATTTTAAAATATATACATAAATTAATCTTACCTTATTCACAAACTTGCAATCCCGTCTTCAATATATGACTACAGCATGAAAAAACATGCGTGCTACTTGTATAGCAACAGACCAGAAATGATTTCAGTACAAGTCCATTATCTTATCGTTAATCTATAGATTAGTAACATCACGTGACTGATTGCGATAACATTCTATATAAGATTTACTGATATGAATACATTTCAATTCATTTCTCCCAAAAGCAAGTGTATGAGTTGGTTGTGAGATCTAGGTAAGTATCCTTACTTTATATATTTAAAGTTATAATATATGAATAGATATAATATTAATGTATTTTTTCAATATGTATGGTAGGCAAAAAGGAATAGGTAGGCAAAAAGAATAGGTATTATTGCATGTTTCCTCTAATTTATTTTTAAAATAATTATTTTAAAAATACATACTAACAATTTATGCGATGAGTCACACAGCATGATGGGACGATACATGAAATTTATTTTTATATTATACAAGCTCCTATATACAATTCATATGGGTGAGCAAGATTATTTTTAGAATTTTTCACTCTTACCCTCTATAGGCTATACTTTTAAAATAGTAGTATTCGAATACTTGTAAAATGTAATTATAGCTTAGTAATTTTCTAGTCTTTTAACTATGCCGTTGAAGGAGTATTGTCATATTTAACTAACAGGCTCGAACATGCGTGAATTTTGACTAGAATTATTCACTGAATGTAAAAAAAAAAAAAAAAAAAATGATTTATATTTAGATCTAATATCGTTTAACATTTTAAAATCCTATTAAAAGTATATACATTAGTATGCTTGTGAAAGGCCTATTGTTAATACGAAACGTTGTGTGAAGTGTCCTGTTTTAGGGTTAAAAGTTTCGTGAAGGGGTCTGTTTGAAGGAGCCTGTTTCGAAATGACTTAAGAACGCACAATTTATTCCTAAACATTCAACTCGATTCGTTATATATGCTTTATTAAGTATTCAATAAAAAATAATAACTAAGAAATAAAATTAAAAATAGTAATTAAGAGATATCCTTAAGAATTCTTGCGATAGGAGATTGGTTTTAATTAAATAGGTTAATGAATCTAATTCGATACAAGTCTTGTTAAAACAGAGATTATAGTTAAAATACACATTAATTATACAGCATTACACTGTATTACACAATGCGCTACCTCACCTATATTATCACAGAAATACCTTCGATAAAATTTAGACTAACAATACGCACCTAAAAAATATATACAGAGTACCCAGAAAATGATAGGAATGAATGAAAAATTTTAACGTAAATTATAAAATAGGATCTACAATAAGTGACAATAAATAAATATGAAGGAAAAATCATGAGTCATGGTATACTTTATGAAACACTTTCCAATGCTATGTGACTATCGTTAAGAATTTGAAATAAGTGAATTAGATTTAATAATTCATACTGGAAATGTATTTTTAAAAAAATTAATAGCTTCGTCTACTTTTAAATCATTCAAGACATATGATGAAGATTTAACCGCTGCAGAACGACTAAAAACTAGTATCTTAATGAATAGACCTATTTACGTCGGGTTCACAATTTTAGAATTATCTAAATTAGTTATATATGATTTTCATTACAATTTTATAAAGAAAACATACAAAGATCATGCAGTTTTACTCTTTACGGATATAGATTCCTTAACTTATCATTTTCAAACACATAATATTTATAAGGATATGGAGCACCATCATGATTTTTTCGACTTTTCTGAATACTCGAAATCCCATCGTCTAAACCGCACAAGTATCGAACCCACAAACATATAATCAGACTTGACATTTTATAACCAGGACGCTAACCACAGGGCTAAGTGAGCCCCCGCTTATTTTATAATCACCACGCTGACTATTGGACTTAGTAAGCCCCAGGCTAATTTATATACACCACGCTAACTATTGGGCTTAGTGAGTCCCTGCTTATTTTATAGTCAACATGCTAACTATTGGGCTTAGTGAGCCCCAGGCTAACTTATACCAACCACGCTAACTGTGGGGCCTAGTGAACCCCCGCTTATTTTATAGCCACCATACTAACCACAGGGCTAAGTGAGCCCCCGCTTATTTCATAGTCACCATGCTAAGTATTAGGCTGAGTGAGCCCCAGGCTATTTTATACCCACTATGCTAACTAATGGGCTGAGTGAGCCCCAGGCTATTTTCTACCCACCACGTTTACTGGGCTTAGTGTGCCCCCGCTTATTTTATAGCTACCACGATAACCACAGGGCTGAGTGAGCCCCCGCTTATTATATAGTCCACACGCTAACTACTGGGCTGATTAAGCCCCAGGTATTTTATACCCATCACGCTAACTACTGGGCTGAGTGAACCCCAGGTTATTTAGTCGCATGAATATGATTTCCAAGGTATATGTCCTAACTTGATTTAGACCATTGCCTATAGTAAGATAAAGCTGGGAAGTAAATTGGTAAACTATGTACCTCGAAAACTCACTTGTATTTTCTTAAATATCTGCAGAAATCAGCATAGTTTATTAAAATTATATACATTCTCATTAGTTTATGAATCTACTAACTTATAATATCTATATGGTAACTTGGATTATTAGTATTCCCACTTAAAAATTTCTTTTGTAGATTTAATATGATAAACACTAACATGAGACTGACTAAACTTTTACCATTTTCATTTCAACTTAGTTTTAGGAAATTTATCTACATAGCTTTAAATTTTACTGTTTAGTAAGTCTATTATTTCAAAGTATTATTTTTTAGTTCTAATATACAAAACGTATTCATATCGTTTTACATAGTAGGTATCAAATTAATTTAAAGTCATATTAAAAATATATATATATATACAAATACTATTCTTACCTAACACACCAGCTAGCTAAGCACCCAACCGTCTCACACCAAGACTCTGAGAAAAGTGAATGCTTGTTCAGGGCCTTATCAGCTAATATAATCACTGATAAGACTTGATCACGTGACATGTGACGTCACTGTTTAAGTGATATCACGTGACCATGTGGTATCATTCAATACGTCACCAATGACGTCAGAGATCACGTGACTAGGTCATAAAAGAACCAATTGCTAATTGCAATTAACAATTTACCTTTAATTGATTTGTATAATATATATATATATATAGATAAATTATTACCTGATTTTTCTATGTATTATTTCTTGTATATATATATATATTTTTAATATGACTTTAAATTAATTTGATACCTACTATGTAAAACGATATGAATACGTTTTGTATATTAGAACTAAAAAATAATACTTTGAAATAATAGACTTACTAAACAGTAAAATTTAAAGCTATGTAGATAAATTTCCTAAAACTAAGTTGAAATGAAAATGGTAAAAGTTTAGTCAGTCTCATGTTAGTGTTTATCATATTAAATCTACAAAAGAAATTTTTAAGTGGGAATACTAATAATCCAAGTTACCATATAGATATTATAAGTTAGTAGATTCATAAACTAATGAGAATGTATATAATTTTAATAAACTATGCTGATTTCTGCAGATATTTAAGAAAATACAAGTGAGTTTTCGAGGTACATAGTTTACCAATTTACTTCCCAGCTTTATCTTACTATAGGCAATGGTCTAAATCAAGTTAGGACATATACCTTGGAAATCATATTCATGCGACTAAATAACCTGGGGTTCACTCAGCCCAGTAGTTAGCGTGATGGGTATAAAATACCTGGGGCTTAATCAGCCCAGTAGTTAGCGTGTGGACTATATAATAAGCGGGGGCTCACTCAGCCCTGTGGTTATCGTGGTAGCTATAAAATAAGCGGGGGCACACTAAGCCCAGTAAACGTGGTGGGTAGAAAATAGCCTGGGGCTCACTCAGCCCATTAGTTAGCATAGTGGGTATAAAATAGCCTGGGGCTCACTCAGCCTAATACTTAGCATGGTGACTATGAAATAAGCGGGGGCTCACTTAGCCCTGTGGTTAGTATGGTGGCTATAAAATAAGCGGGGGTTCACTAGGCCCCACAGTTAGCGTGGTTGGTATAAGTTAGCCTGGGGCTCACTAAGCCCAATAGTTAGCATGTTGACTATAAAATAAGCAGGGACTCACTAAGCCCAATAGTTAGCGTGGTGTATATAAATTAGCCTGGGGCTTACTAAGTCCAATAGTCAGCGTGGTGATTATAAAATAAGCGGGGGCTCACTTAGCCCTGTGGTTAGCGTCCTGGTTATAAAATGTCAAGTCTGATTATATGTTTGTGGGTTCGATACTTGTGCGGTTTAGACGATGGGATTTCGAGTATTCAGAAAAGTCGAAAAAATCATGATGGTGCTCCATATCCTTATAAATATTATGTGTTTGAAAATGATAAGTTAAGGAATCTATATCCGTAAAGAGTAAAACTGCATGATCTTTGTATGTTTTCTTTATAAAATTGTAATGAAAATCATATATAACTAATTTAGATAATTCTAAAATTGTGAACCCGACGTAAATAGGTCTATTCATTAAGATACTAGTTTTTAGTCGTTCTGCAGCGGTTAAATCTTCATCATATGTCTTGAATGATTTAAAAGTAGACGAAGCTATTAATTTTTTTAAAAATACATTTCCAGTATGAATTATTAAATCTAATTCACTTATTTCAAATTCTTAACGATAGTCACATAGCATTGGAAAGTGTTTCATAAAGTATACCATGACTCATGATTTTTCCTTCATATTTATTTATTGTCACTTATTGTAGATCCTATTTTATAATTTACGTTAAAATTTTTCATTCATTCCTATCATTTTCTGGGTACTCTGTATATATTTTTTAGGTGCGTATTGTTAGTCTAAATTTTATCGAAGGTATTTCTGTGATAATATAGGTGAGGTAGCGCATTGTGTAATACAGTGTAATGCTGTATAATTAATGTGTATTTTAACTATAATCTCTGTTTTAACAAGACTTGTATCGAATTAGATTCATTAACCTATTTAATTAAAACCAATCTCCTATCGCAAGAATTCTTAAGGATATCTCTTAATTACTATTTTTAATTTTATTTCTTAGTTATTATTTTTTATTGAATACTTAATAAAGCATATATAACGAATCGAGTTGAATGTTTAGGAATAAATTGTGCGTTCTTAAGTCATTTCGAAACAGGCTCCTTCAAACAGACCCCTTCACGAAACTTTTAACCCTAAAACAGGACACTTCACACAACGTTTCGTATTAACAATAGGCCTTTCACAAGCATACTAATGTATATACTTTTAATAGGATTTTAAAATGTTAAACGATATTAGATCTAAATATAAATCATTTTTTTTTTTTTTTTTTTTACATTCAGTGAATAATTCTAGTCAAAATTCACGCATGTTCGAGCCTGTTAGTTAAATATGACAATACTCCTTCAACGGCATAGTTAAAAGACTAGAAAATTACTAAGCTATAATTACATTTTACAAGTATTCGAATACTACTATTTTAAAAGTATAGCCTATAGAGGGTAAGAGTGAAAAATTCTAAAAATAATCTTGCTCACCCATATGAATTGTATATAGGAGCTTGTATAATATAAAAATAAATTTCATGTATCGTCCCATCATGCTGTGTGACTCATCGCATAAATTGTTAGTATGTATTTTTAAAATAATTATTTTAAAAATAAATTAGAGGAAACATGCAATAATACCTATTCTTTTTGCCTACCTATTCCTTTTTGCCTACCATACATATTGAAAAAATACATTAATATTATATCTATTCATATATTATAACTTTAAATATATAAAGTAAGGATACTTACCTAGATCTCACAACCAACTCATACACTTGCTTTTGGGAGAAATGAATTGAAATGTATTCATATCAGTAAATCTTATATAGAATGTTATCGCAATCAGTCACGTGATGTTACTAATCTATAGATTAACGATAAGATAATGGACTTGTACTGAAATCATTTCTGGTCTGTTGCTATACAAGTAGCACGCATGTTTTTTCATGCTGTAGTCATATATTGAAGACGGGATTGCAAGTTTGTGAATAAGGTAAGATTAATTTATGTATATATTTTAAAATGATAAACGATATAAATATTAGATCTAAAAATAAATCATTTTTACATTCAATGATTAATTCTAGTCAAAATTCACGCATTTCAAGCCTGTTGGTTAAATATAACATACACTAATAAGATTCGTTGATGATTCATTTTCTCATATAGGCAATAGTAGCAATCATTTCACATACTACAAGTGTAAAGTATGCAAAATTTATGATTCTGCTTTATAATACCTATTCATTCTGTATTCTACCCTATGCTTTATCCATAACGTTATAATATCCCGTGGTTTTAAGAGATAAGCGAACACGTTTAGTTCTTTTAAGACATGCATGCAGTCGATCAAATTTGGATGAATTCCAGTACATTATGGTTTAAATATTTATGTAAGATACATTTTTTTTCAATATTAAAAACAAAAATTTTTTAAATAATGCCCTAACTAAATAGTACAATATATATTTTATAAAAACAAAGTCAAAAGGTTAGTTATTCATTCCTCAAAAGAAGTTTTTAAGTTAAAATACTAAAAACTCAATTTAGTATAATTTTTCTATACAAAAAAAGCATAGACTAATGTAATTTAGTTTTATATTATTTAAAATTTAATTCCTATATTTTATAGGGACTCCTGTATATTTTTTACCCTAAGCTGTATCAAGTTCATTTAAACACAGGTACATTTAAACAGATTCAAATTCCTTTAAACCCGTCTCTTATACTCAAAATTCTTAAGGGATATTTCTTATTTTACAATGAATACACAGTGAAGCCTTTTAAAACTTAACAGATTTTAGTATATATCACCATATGTATATATGAAGAGTAGCACCTATATAGAACTACACGAAATAATTCGTATACATTGACGGTTTTAAATAGTTCATTTACCTACAAAAAATGTGTCAGAAATTACGAGTCTCAGGTATTTCTTATCGCGGAGTGACTCATTATCGCATACGGGGTGAAATCAAAGCAAGATCTTCGCTTATCTGATAATATGACTCATTATGATTCAGCGATATGCATGTTGAGGGGGAACATTCAAATCTTAGTTGCAGTTATAAATATGTATTTTAAAGCATAATCATTCGAAAATTCAATTATTTTTCATGAAATGATCTACCCTATTTTACAGACTTGTATGATAAATTTGGTGAAACATGAATCTTTTTTCTAAAAACTATATTTTGAACGTTATACTAAAAATGTGTTCGTGTAAAACCTATTTTTTACATTGCATGAATTCGTATTCATTTGAGATTAGTACTCTATTTCTTAAAATATCTGTGGAATCATAATATTTTTACAGGGTATATTGTGAAGGGAGGCCTTTTCATTCAAACAGCGGACCTTGCATTTTCATGGAAGGTGAGTATCCCTTGTATTTCTGTCGCCATAATATAACATGAATCTATTGAATTTATTTTGTGAAGGTAGCTTAATATCTATAACTATGTGTTTTGAACATATCGACGCGCAAGCTGTACTTTTAGCCTAACTTGAATTGAAAAAAAAAAAAGGCGAAAGTGTAAATTATCTGATTTTATGAAGGGATCTTATGCATAATTGGAATTTTTGTGAAGGATGCTTTTTTATTCCAAAAGGGAACCCCTACAGTTTTTGTGAAGGGCGGTTTTTATTTGAATAGGGCATGTATCTAATTTATTTTATGAAGGGGCCCTATAGTCTAATGCGAGTTCACACTTCGAAGGGTCCCTGTATTTTGAACCTATCGATGCGTAAGCTGTACTTTTAGCATAACTTGAATTGAAAAAAAAAAAAGGTCGAATAGGGCATGTATCTCATTTATTTTATGAAGGGGCCCTACAGTCTAATGCGAGTTCACACTTCGAAGGGTCCCTGTATTTTGAATCTATCGATGCGTAAACTGTACTTTTACCCTAACTTGAATTGAAAAAAAACAGGGTAAAGTGTAAATTATCTGATTTTATGAAGGGTCCTTATGCATAAATGGATTATTGTGAAGGGTTCCTTTTTATTAAAAAGGGGATCTGTTCACTATTTTAATTAACTACGCACTAGCTGGTAAAATTATATTTTATTCACATAACATTTCAATGATGTTGGAAAGTGATTCATGAATTATGTCGCTACGCATGATTTTTCATTCTTGTTTATTTTATATATACGTTAAAATTCTTTTTGTACCAATCTGTATTTTTTGTGGAAAGTGATTCATGAATTATGCCTGATTTTACATACTTGTTTATTTACATATACGCTAAAATTCTTTTTATAGTACTCTATACTTTTGTAAGTGTGTATTGTTAGTCTATCGAAGGGCCCCCTCTGGGTAAAAAAGGGAGGGGGAGGGGGGAGCTATTCAGTTGAGTACAGTATCATTCATGCGGGACCTACTACAACCTATATCGAATTCATTAAAACGCGCCTGTTTGCCTCAAAAATGTTGAAGTCCGCCAATTAAAATTAATTAATGACCCTTTTTAATTAAACCATTATTGACTTTTAAAATTCTCCTCTAACATGTATATCGAATACCCTACTCTCGTTGAAAAAATCTCGCGAAAATTTTTAAGTTCTGCAATTAAAATTAATTAATTACTATTTTTAATTAATATTTTTAATTAATTAATCATTTACTTCTACTGCATACACTCATAATCAAACTGCATACTCTCGATGAAAAAAAAAAATTGCTATGAAAAATTTCTAAGTTCCCCAATTAAAATTAATTAAAATTAAAATTAATTAAACTTCTAATTCGCTAAAATAAATCCATTGAAACACACCTCGTATTCTAGTAGAAAATTCTCCGCGAAAATTCTGAAGTTTTGCAAATAAAATTAATTAATTACTATTTTTAATTAATATTTTTAATTAATTAATCATTCACTTCTACTGCATACACTCCTAATCAAACTGCATACTCTCGTTTGAAAAAAAAAAAAAATGTTTTCGAAAAATTTCTAAGTTTCCCAATTAAAATTAATTAAATTTCTAATCCTTAATTAATCCCCTTATCTTAGGTGGTGGAGGAGGGCACTTCGGGAGGAGGAGGACACTTCGGGAGGAGGTGGGCACTTCGGAAGGAGGAGAGCACTTTGTGAGGAGGTGTGAGGTGCACTTTGGGAGGAGGAGGGCACTTCGTGAGGAGGAGCCCTCCTCCCTCCTCGCACCTCACACCTCCTCCTGGGGTCGGAGCCCCATTTTCTCTCTACTAACGTAACTCTTTGGAATTCCGTATCTTAAATCTTATATCTAAAATAATAAAAATACTGATTTTGCGACAATAGCATTAATAAATAGTTGGAGCTATTAATTACACTCATAAATATTTTATTAATTATTGATGATTATAATTGTTCAATTTATTTGAAACTACTTATGCCCATCCCACAAATTTTTAATTGCAACGCCCCTGGCAATAATACATATTGCCGGCATGATTTTACAACTATTGTAACCCCTCGCTATTTCGGTCATTCGGATATATCGCTCTTTTTTGCATGTCTCCCGTCTTTGAAAAAATATATAAAACGCTTTACAATAACTGCACTTTTAAAATAACTGCATATATAAATAAAAACAGATATGAATGTAATTCTATGTTCTTAATTTATTAAGGAAATTGCAATATGCACATAAATTAACGTTTATAAAACATTTATTGGTGGATATCGCCTTTTTAAAAAAATTTTTAGTTCTCTCGGTTATATAACACATTCGGATATATCGCACTTTTCTCATGTCTTCCGACAGCCGCGATATAAGGAGGGGCTACTGTATCAGGAACGCAATGTTTTTAATTGGAGGGAGGTGGGCGTAGCTAAACCAAGTTACGCCCCTGCTGCCTTAACATCGAAAAAAAAAATATTTAAAAATTGTACAAATTTTAGAAATTTACAGTCGCAAATAATGAAAATGAAACAAATACCTTTGAAATGGCAATCCAAAAGCAAAGTAATCCAGTTTTGTAAACATTCGTCGCCGAACTCTGGACGTTTCCAAGAGTGTGTTTTTCGGATGTTCCACTGAACAGAGAGACAAACACAGAAACACTCTCACCACACTCACCAATATTTTGCTCTTTTTCCGGGCACTTCCTGCAAAGCCGCAGGTGACTCAAAATGTCGTCATGTTGTAGGCAGGCCTGCAGGGTTTCCACCTCGCTGCGTTCTTCGCGTTCGACCTTGTTGCAGACGATAGTAAAAGAAAAGTTAAAAAAGAAAGTAAAGAATAATAAATGAAATTGCTCATTTCACGCTGGCTGTGTTATCATATAAATCAGTCCATACTGCCTCTTGCGAAAGGTGCTTAATGGTATGGGTTACGCTTTGTTTGTGCGGTAAATATCAGTACTGTCAAGAGACTGGAACTGTTTCCAATTGAAAATCTCTAATGAGTTGATAGAAGAATTGAGCCTTGTTTGAACTTTATAAAAGCCGGGTTGTAGAAACTAAGACATAAGTGTTTGTTTTGTTGCTTTTTGATAAAATGTTTGAAATAGATTCCGAATGTTACAAACAAGTAAATGAGGAGACAGAAATACTGAGCCTTGTTTAAGGTTTATAAAAGCTGAGACATAGAAACTAGGCCATAAAAATGGTGAATGCATTGTTTGTTACGATGTTATGTTACATTTTTATATGCCTTAAGTTTCCATGATATTTTCAATTTTATTTTTCTATTCTAAAATTCTTTAATTTCTAGATGCACTTCTAATGTAGAAAACACTGAAAATAAATCAGCCCATATAGGAAGCTGAGAAAGGTTCTCTTTTTGTGTTGTAAATATCAATATTGTAAAGAGACTGGAATTGCTTCCATTTCAAAATTACCAATGAGTTTATAGAAAAATTGATCCTTGTTTGAACTTTATAAAAGCCGGATTATAGAAACTAAGCCATAAGTGTTTGTTTTGTTGCTTTTTGACAGAATGTTTGAAATAGATTTCGAATGTTACAAAAAGTGAATGAGGAGATAGAAACGCTGAGAAACACTTGTTTAAGGTTTATAAAGCTGGGGCATAGAAGCTAGACAATAAAAATGATGAATAGATTGTTTTTACTTTCTTCTATCTTTACAAGAAGAAAGTATTGGATTCGTGAAAATTTTCGACTTCCGGTTTTCGACGGATTTATACGTTTTAGAAGGTCCTGAACACGATTTGACTGTTTTTAGAAAATGTCTGTCTGTGACTCTGTCTGTCTGTCTGTATGTGACAAAAATTTTGTGGGCGCTCTATCTCAAGAACTAATTCTCGGAATTTAATTAAACTTTAGATTCAGTTCGTCCCTGATATAAATTGGTGCTGATTAGTTTTTGGTAAAAATCGCCCGGCAGGTGGCGCTGCTATGCAGCATTTTTCGCGATTTCCGCAATAGCTCTATCTCAAGAACTAATGCTCGGAATTTAATAAAACTTTATATTCAGTTAGTCTCTGATATAGATTGGTGCTGATGGTAAAAATCGCCCAGCAGGTGCCGCTGCTATGCAGCATTTTGCAGGATTTACACGATTTTAGCGATAGTCATATCTCAAGAAATATTGCACGGAATTTAATAAAACTTGAGTTTCAGTTAGACCTTGATATAAATCGGTGCTGATTCTTTTTAGTGTATGCAAAACCTGTGTGAGATAGAAGAAAGTTTTGGGATTGACACATCCGACTAGTTTATAAATATTTTGTAATCTGAAGAAAATAATTTTCAACACAAAATTTTTTAACACAAAAATAGTTAAGAAAGACAAATTATGTTCTTATTTACTATTGTTATGTTACATTTTTATGTGTCTTAAGTTACCATGATATTTTCCATTTTATTTTTCTATTCTGAAATTCTTTAATTTCCACCTCTGATGCAGAAAACCCTGAAGATAAATAAACCAACATAGGAAGCTGCGAAAGACGTTTTTTTTGTGTCGTAAATATCAATACTGGCAAGAGACTGAAACTGTTTCCATTTCAAAATCACCAATGAGTTTATAGAAGAATTCATCCTTGTTTGAACTTTATAAAAGCCGGGTTTTAGAAACTAAGCCATAAGTGTTTGTTTTGTTGCTTTTTGATAGAATGTTTGAAATAGATTTTGAATGTTACAAACAAGTAAATGAGGAGATAGAAACACATAAAATCTGTGGCATAGAAGCTAGACCATAAAAATGATGAATAGATTATTTGTTACGCTTGTTATATTACATTTTTAAGTTACCATGATATTTTCAATTTTATTTTTCTGTTCTGAAATTATTTATTTCCACCGCTGGTGTAGAAAACGCTGAAGATAAATCAGCCCACATAGGAAGCTGCGAAACACTCTTTTTTGTGTCGTAAATATCAATACTGTGAAGAGACTGGAACTGTTTTCAATTCAAAATCACCAATGAGTTTATAGAAAAAATTATCCTTGTTTGAACTTTATAAAAGTCGGGTTATCGAAATCAGGCCATGAGTGTTTGATTTGTCGCTTTTTAACACTTTCCAACCTAGTTGAAAAGTGTTTATGACTTCGGTTTGTCTGGCCGTCTGCCGTCTGGCCGTCTGGCCGTCTGCCGTCTGGCCGTCTGGCCGTCTGCCGTCTGCCGTCTGTCCGTGCTCTAACTCCCGTAAATATGCTCGGATTGCCCTGCAATTTGTATATGTTATAATCATTATCTATAGCATGTTCCCTATTTCAATGGCAGTGTGTAGCACTTATAGTTTTTTTACAGGGACACTCAAAAGAATTCCGTTACATTGCGGTCTATGGGGAAAAATCATTTGCGGTTTATTTAAATAATGTTTCACTATTTTAAACGCACTGAAATTTATATATATCACTAAGGTGCATTAGAAGAAGCTTAATATGGAATAGGGTGTGCATAGCACTTATACTTACTTTACAGGGACAGTCAAAAGAATTCCGTTACATTACGTCTATGGAGAAAAATCGTCTGCGGTATTTTTAAATAATGTTTCCCTATTTTAAACGCATTGAAATTTATATAAGGTTCATTACAAGAGACTTACTACAGAATATTGTGTGTATAGCAGTCATCGTTCATTTACAGGGACACACAAAAGGATTCTCTACTGTATGTTAACAATAATTCCTGGAAGTGCGTTTTAAGTTACTGAACGCGATTTTAATTTTAAATCGCTTTTTGTATATTACGTGGTGTGTATAAATTCTGTAGATCCTATACAGGGAAGCACAAAAGTTCGGGAACACATTTCCGTATTATTTAACTCCAGACGGAGAATTTTAAACTGTGCTACGTGTTTCCTAAGTTAACTAAAATTTAGCATCCTATGTAGTATATATACAAATCTATAGATCCTATACAGGGCTGAATAAAAGTATTCGAATTACTTAGATGTTATCTTTTAGCTTATTAAAGAGTATGATTCGTAAAATTATTTTGGAAGCGTTAGAAAGTGTTACATAATCTATGCTTGACGCATGATTTTTCGTTCTTGTTTTATAGAATGTTTGAAATAGATTGCGAATGTAACAAACAAGTAAATGAGAAGATAGAAATAGTGAATCTTCTTTAAGGTTTATAAAAGCTGGGGCATAGAAGCTGCTAGGCTTTAGAAATGACGAATGGATTGTCTGTTACCATGTCATGTTATAATAATACGTGCCTTAAGTTACAATGATAATTTTATTTTTATTTTCTGAAATTCTCTAATTTCCTCTTCTGATGTAGATAACACGGAAGATTAATCAGTCCACACTGGTTGCTGCGATATGCGCTTTGTTTGTGTCGTAAATAACAGTACTGTCAAGACACTGGAACTGTTTCCAATTTAAATCACTAATGAGTTGATAGAAGAATTGAGCCTTGTTTGAACTTTATCAAAACCGTGTTATAGAAGCTAGGCCATAAGTGTTTGTTTTGTTGCTTTTTGAGAGAATTTTTGAAATAGATTGCAAGTATAACAAAAACAAAGAAGTAAATGAGGAGATAAAAACTGAGCCTTGTTCAACGTTTGTAAAAGCTAGAGCATAGAAGCTAGGCCATAAAAATTATGAATAAATTGTTTGTTACGATGTGTGCAAAGTTACATTAAATTGTAACTTTAAGAAGCAACTAACAATAAGGCATATACGGCATATCTAAAGCATATCTAGTGATTGGCCTAACGAGATATTTTGATATTCAAATGAATCAATTGGGCATAACTGCCAACTTTCATATTCTTTTTAATCAATTAAAACCATAAATTTTGTTTAAAAAAATTAATAAAAGAAATTAAATTAACATGACATAAAAATAACTTAATAGAACAATGTAGGCTTATTAACCACTTGACTTAATCGTCGCGTCGCGTAATGATAAGCGTAGGCTATGTTGTTGTTGTTGTTGAATTGACCCAAAGGGCCCTGTTTTTGCAGCTTTCTATTTCTATATAGCTGTCATAATCCACTACGCTTGATCCATAATCCTGACTCCTAAATCTCCTAATTTTGAACCAATTCCAGGTGAGAGATTTGCATCTGGATTGGCACCCCCAGAGGTAACGCTTATATAGAACTTGGAAGACTTTGGAGCCACGAACAGATTTAACGTGCACCAGCTCCCATTAACGTAAAGTGTAGGTTACTTTTTAACACTTTCCAACCTAGTTGAAAAGTGTTTATGACTTCGGTTTGTCTGGCCGTCTGCCGTCTGCCGTCTGTCCGTCTGTCCGTGCTCTAACTCCCGTAAATATGCTCGGATTGCTCTGCAATTTTTATATGTTATAGTCGTTAACTATAGCATGTTCCCTATTTCAACGGAAGTGTGTAGCACTTATAGTTTTTTTACAGGGACACTCAAAAGAATTCCATTACATTGCGGTCTATGGGGAAAAATCATTTGCGGTTTATTTAAATAATGTTTCACTATTTTAAACGCATTGAAATTTATATATATCACTAAGGTGCATTAGAAGAAGCTTAATATGGAATAAGGTGCGCATAGCACTGATAGTTACTTTACAGTGACAGTCAAAAGAATTCCGTTACATTACGTCTATGGAGAAAAATCGTCTGCGGTTTATTTAAATAATGTTTCCCTATTTTAAACGCATTGGAATATATATAAGGTGCATTACAAGCGGCTTACTACAGAATATTGTGTGTATAGCAGTCATCGTTCATTTACAGGGACACACAAAAGAATTCTCTACTGTATGTTAACAATAATTCCTGGACGTGCGTTTTAAGTTACTGAACGCGATTTTAATTTTAACTCGCTTTTTGTCTATTACGTGGTATGTATAAATTCTATAGGTCGTATACAGGGAAGCACAAAAGTTCGCGAACACATTTCCGTATTATTTAACTCCAAACGGAGAATTTTAAACTGTGCTACGCGTTTCCTAACTGAAATAAATTTTAGCATCCTATGTAGTATATATACAAATCTATAGATACTATACAGGGCGGAATAAAAGTATTCGGATTACTTAGATGTTTTCTTTTAGCTTATTAAACGGTATGATTTGTAAAATTATTTTGGAAGCGTTGGAAAGTGTTTCATAATCTATGCTTGACGCATGATTTTTCGTTCTTGTTTAAAATTCAGATTGCTTGATTGCCACCAATTTTTTTAAGTAGAAGTATTCGGATTACTTAATGACAGATAAAATAATACGAGCATAAAGCAATTACACTCTTTAAAAAAACTGGTGGGAATCAAACAATGTGAATTTTAAAAAAGTAGCCTACACTGCCCGTGAATGTATCGGGCGCAACGATTAAGGGGTTAATTGGCTTCCTAGTTGCGGTGCAACTTTACACATGAGGGAGCCATTGAAAAATTAAGTTTAATTGTAATATAGATCGATATAAAAATAAATAACTTTATTTTTATAATTTTTTACAAATTTCTGGTTTAAATCGATTAAAAAGAAATCGAACGTTGGCAACTATGCTGTTGCGCATGCCCGAATAATTCATTCAAATATCAAAATAACTCACTATGCCCATTACTGGTTTTTACCCTAGTTTTCGCTACAAGAACTTTTTCTTGTTTGAACTTTATAAATTCTAGGGCATTCAAGTTAGGCCATAAAAATGATGCATAAATTGTTTGTTACGGTGTTATGTTACCATTTTATGTCACGTAAATTATTTTTATAATATTTTAAGTTGTATTTCTATCAGAAATTTTTTTATGTTTCTCTGCAAATGCATAGCTGGTTATTCTGTTATAAAATAAATCAGCCGACACTGCCTGTTGCGACAGGTACTTAATGGCATAGTTTACGTTTTGTTTGTATGTCAGTACTGTCAAGCGACTGGATCTGTTTCTATTGAGAATCACTAATGAGTTAATAGGAGATATGAGCCTTGATTAAACTTTATGATAGCTAGGTCATGGTGTCATAAAAGCTAGGCCATAAAACGAACGATTGTTTATATTCTTGTTTTCAATAAAGTGCTTGAAATAGTTCAATAATGTAACAAGAAAATGTGAATCATTCACGCAATTTATGATGATAATCTTTATTATAAAGGACAAGCCTTTCCGCGTGAGTTACGCTGGTGTCATTTTAAGGTTGGTAACACCTGACGATTAAATTTCGGTTTTGCAATTTTCGATACTGCATTTTTTTAAACTTCAAAACATTGCACATTTGCAACTTTTACACCGTCCTATAGTAAAAAAAAAAATTACTTTCAAATGCAATTTGTTTGAAAACTGTATCGCAATTTGGTCATTTTATGGTTTTTAGCTATCAAAGCCTGAAAGCTAATGTGCCCGCCAGTTCTGTATGTACGTATGTAGTATGGTATGTATGTATGTATGATGTGTACGTAGCGCGATAACTCTTGATAGAAATAGCCATTTTGCTTCAAATTTTGTTTATAGGTTCATTGTGATAAGGCGCTTCCCTGGTTAGTTTTGGGGATTCATTGGTTAAGTATAAAGGGGGATACGGGGGGCTAATCCCCCCCTTTAATTTAGATAAATAGGTTTTTCATTCAGAATTATCCGATTTTCTTCCAATTTTGTATATAGAGTCATTGTGATAAGGTGCTTCCTGATTAGTTTTGGCGGTTCATTAGTTAAGTATAAAAGGGGTAAAGGGGTGCTAACCCCCCCCCCCCCTTTAAATTAGATAAATGGTTTTTTTTCATGCTTAATTATCCGATTTGCTTCAAAATTTGTATATATGTTTATTGTAATAAGGCACTTCTCTGATTAGTTTTGGGGGTTTATTGGATAATTATAAGGGAGAGAACGGGGGGATGACCCCCCTTAATATATTGTCGATTTCTTTATTTTTCGAGGGGCGATTTTCAAATTCTTTGAAATAAGAGTATAATGTACAATTAGTGTGAATAACCTGGTGAGCTCAATGCCCTCAGTTTAACTGGTCAGTTTTCTTTTTATTAAAATAATTTTTCAGAATGAATTTTTAAAATCCTCCATGGCGTGCAGGTTCCATTACAGAAGAATAATAATAACTTATTTCCACTTAAAACAATATAAATAGTTCAGCATTTCTCTCCGGCTAATTTTCCCATAACGAAATTAAAACTTCAGCAATACATAAATAAATAACATAAAATAAAATAAAACATAAATTGAACATATTTGTAATCGAACAATTTCAATTTTTACACCACCGAATAGAAATAAAAAAATGTACTTTCAAATATAATTTGTTTGAAAACTATATCTCAGTTGACTGGTTGTTTATGGTTTTTAAAATTTTTTTCAAGCGTGAATATTTTAATTAATTGTTTATGCAATTCATTGTTTATGCTACAGAATTTTTATGCAATATCTATTGCGTGCAGCCCGATTTCGAAAGATGAATCCGGTTGCACTTAATATATTATAAACAATTCAGCATTTGTTTCCAGCTAATATTCCAGAACGAAATTAAAACTTCATAAATAAATATATATATTTTTAATAAATACATAAAATAAATTAATATAAATAAAACACAAGACATGTAATCGAACTGCGCACTTAAACAGCTGACATGATCATAATCACAAAGGCTGCAGTAAGTAGCGAAATCTTTGGAGATTTCTTAGGTTATTATCTTGTTTGTGTGGCTACTACGAAAGTATCGCTTTTAAAAATATCAAAACTTTATTTGAATAGATTATTCGTATTTTTGATATAAAATGCTTTTTGTTATTACTGGTGGACAATCTAAAAATATATATTTAATGTAAAAAATATATTAGGGTTAGAAAAATAAGTTCGAAATTTTGAGTCAAACGTGACAAATGAGGTGTGTTCGTACTATAACTAGCTTTATAAATATTCACATCTTGGTGTAATAGCTGTTACAATCTTATGCAAAAATGCATGAATACAAAATTTATTTTATGCGCAGATTTTCATATTATAGATATTAATTTTCTTTTATGAAATTAAGTTTCAATACACTTTTACAAACAATTAATTACAATTCTGTTACATTAAATTATACTATGCGCAAATATCCAATGGAAAACAATGTAAAAAAATCATCGTTATTATTTCAGTGAAATGAATTATATCGTCTGTTATTATGATACAATTAATTTCCGTAATAAAATAGTAAGTACATTTTAAGTTGGCAACATTTTGCCTTTTGTTGACATTTACTGAAAATTCCAATGGGAAACTTAAGTCTAGCTTTGAAAATTTCAGAATTTGAAATCGATATTTAGGCTCTTTTTCCATTTAATACCTATTTCTCAGGAAACGTCTATCCAGAAAGCTGTCGGTAGATTATAGGATTGCTATAATAAAACAATCGTAGTATACAAATTCGTTTTTTTAAATTCAGTAATACGGAAATAATAGTACTCCATCTTAAATATAACGTAATCACCACAGCAACCTAGAAACATTACCTATCATGGGATACCATTGAATTCATTACGTATGATTGGATTTAATAGAATAAAGAAAACTTTTATTAATATCTTTTTAAGTTTTGATTCGATTTTCATAAAATTCAAAATGACTCAACAAAATTTTGCCACGATTACATATATTAAATTTCAAATCATTCGGTGGGTTAGTTTTCGCGCTGTTAATGCGGACAGACAGACGGACCAGACGACGACTATAGGTGCTACGTATTTATATAATTGCGAACGCACTTGAAAATTGTTCTCACCTATGTTCTGTAACCCGGGAAGCGCAGGTTGTATCCGTTAGCGTTTTTAATTGCTGTTTACTATCCAAACATTCTTCAATTATGATTCCGTTTTAAAATACAGTAAAACCTGTGAAAATGGAACATGTATATAACAGAATCCTGTCTTAACCCCCTGGGCATCTGGGGATTCTTCTACGTTTGGTACTTTTCCGTTATACGAACACCATGCCAAACTCTATGCTAATACACTATTTATTTCAACCCTGACCGTGTAAAGGATTTCTATTAAAAACCATGCTAAACATTGTGACTCGCTATTAATTGAACTGGAATCGTTATTATTATTAAATTATAACCATGCAAAACATCTTAATTTTCTATTTTATGAATCGAAAATATTTTTTTATTAAATTATAACTTACATTTTTCGCTGACGCCGAGGTGGATTTTACCATCTGGCAGTTACCCTATGATGAGAAAGCTGCAATAAATTCTTTGAGGGTTCTAGAATTATATACAAAAAATTCTTTTTTGCGAGAGGCCTGCTACAAAATGTAACTGTATTCATAAATGTAATTTTGTTTACCCTAACAATGGATGTCATAGCAATCTGTTGATAACCTGACATCGCGAAAAGGCGTATTCAAAAATTTATTCAATTATTCAAAAAATGAAATTTTTACTGCAATGATGAGAAAAATTTACAGTTCCATGCCTGCAGTTTAAATTGAATTTTAATTTAATATTTTATTCCATAATATTTATTTGTTTTTTTGTTGTTGTTGTTTAGTTTATATTTGTAGTCATTTAATAAAATAGTTCGCTAAACTCTGTAATTTTCAAAATTTATGTTTTTCTATATTATCACTTTCACACCAACATTTTTTTTTTTTTTTTTTTTTTTTTTTTTAAATCTTTTATTTGGCGCCAACTACTATGATTGACGATATTGGTATTGGTATAACGGAAAAGTACCGTAAGTTTTCGTAAAAATGCATATAAAACGGGTGTCATTTAAATTCTTCTTTATAGTTCTATGTAAAAAAAATGTCTTTTGTATCCCTTCATCTTCAGTAATGCTTAAAACATAATTCTGTCAAAAGTATTTTTGTTTAGAACCAATTTAAGTTGTTTTGGGGAAACGGAAAAATATGGAACCTCCACTTAGAGTGTTTTAAACGAAAATGTTTCATGGTTAAAATTTAAAAAAATACCATACAATTACAAAAACGGATAATTTTTTTTAATCAAAGTTTCTTTTTTTTTTTCTTTTCCCTTCCGATTTTGCCTTAGCAGGTTTTATTGTACATGAATCCACAATGATTGATGCGATGCAAGTGTACTTAATTGTATAGCTTACATTTTGTTTGTCAAAATATTCGAACTGTTCCCATTGAAAATGGTTAATGAATAGGACACGTGACCATTGTTTGAATTGTGTAAGAGTTGTGACATAGACGCTAGGCGAGGAGACCACAGAAGGCTGAGTTGTTTTTCCAGATACTTTTCACATTAAATAAAAACTGATTAATTGGTTTCGTTACATTACTATTGACAATGACAATGCATAAAAAAGTTGAAGAAAAACTTAAAATATAAAAAGGAAAAGCATTTTAATCCCATTTCTACCCTGAAAAAAAAAAAAAAAAAAAAAAAAAAAAAAGACAAATGTTTCTCAATCTAGGGAAAGATAATATAACTATGAATGAAAATGTAGAATAACCTCTTTCGAGTTACCCATGACTCCAAAATGCGTTCGTTATCTTTAGAAACCTCAACTCATATGTTTTTCGTGATTTAAAGAAGCAGTTATAAAAACTAATTTTCTTTTGCTGCCACTGATTTTCGGAAGTATTTTCGAGTATTTTTATAGTGTATTAATCAGTTTTTTCAACCCGGAATATAGGTTTTTTGAACTACTAAATATCTTTTTTAATATTGATATCATTCGGGCATGCGCCGTTAAGTGGGATTGAAAAACCGTATATGATATAACCAAAAAAAGTTAAGATTTTTTTTATTATTATTATTAAAAATAAATTATATGTCCATGAATATGCACATATGATTTTCTTACACAAAAGGACATAAATGTTGTACAGAACTCATATAGTCTTCTTCTACAGCTACGGATCATTTCGAGCATTTTATTTTGCAGGATAATCGCAAACTTATTTTTTAATTCAGTTTGTTGCTGGTAAATTTTTTATAGTGATTAGAACATTTAAATTATAAAGGGGTATTGTTTTAAAGGGAGTAGAGTAATCTATTTTAAAACCTATTTTTAAAGTTAAACAAAAAAAAGTAAAATTGTGGTTTTCTTTTTTGGGAGGCGAAAATGTATACGATGTTTGCTCAAAAGTTTTTAGTAGACATATTAATCTAAACCTGTATAATAAACTCACACATGATAGGTCGATCAATCAATCCCCAATATCTTTCCAATACAATACTAGTATTAAAAACACGCTTCTCACTTGCGAGATATGTCAAAAATCATTTTCACTGAAAACTGATCTCAAGAGACATATGAAGACCCATGCAGAAAAGATATTTTTCATGCGAAATTTGTCTGCTCACTCACATAATCTAAAACAATATTTGAAGGCCCATGTAAATCCACAATATAAGCTATAAAGATTGTAATTCAAAAATTTCAAAGAAGTATAACTTAATGCAGCACGCTGTAACGCAAGCACAGCAGTAGCACCTAGTTCGTCAGCATGAATAAGAAAAGATCGAAGTACAAAATCTATAAAATAATCAGAAAATGTTTTCAGAACAGTTTTTTTTTCTTTAGAAGACATGAAATTTGATATAAGAATCTTCTTTAACTCAGTTCGCGGGAAAATACGTGATCTTTTAGACGAAACGGAAAGAAATCTATTAAATAGCATCTTCTTATCAAAGTGATTCTACAAAAGACTTCAGTAGAAGGATATCTAAAACTCTTCCCTCCTAATTCCACTCGTAAACGTATGCAGAATATACTATTAATTTGACAGAAGATCAGATGATGAATCTTACGGAAAAATAAATCAATCGTTCGAAAAAATTTCTACAATGTGGCTCCGGGTGGACTTTAAAAAGAAATTGACTATTTTCAATTGAAGATGGTCAAACATGATCCTCTAAAAGGCAAAAGTTATATCCAATTACCGAACGATTTAGAAGACAATGTAGCCATACTGTGTATTCAAAATTTTGAGGACCACAAGTGTTTGAATGGTTCATCCTTTTCCACCAAATGAAGTTCGATTTTAAAGAACATCCCGAGCGAGTGAACAAGTATAAACCCTTCGAAGAATGAATAAACATGGATGGAATATCTTTCCCAGTGCCCTACTAAAAGGTAGGCCTCATTCAGTTTGCATTTATAGACAGCTATCAATTCGTCCCTCCCAACCTCACTAGAAAAACTGACGCGCAATATTTAAGCTTTCCAATTCAATATTCTAAAGGAAAAACTTTCCTCACATCATTGATTTAGAGCTATTGAGATGCAAGGGTATTCATTCCTAATAATATTTTGATATTTTTGAAGAAAAAATAAGGAAAATAAACTGCCTATAAAATAGCTTACAGATGAAGATATCACCGGCACAGGCTATCAACACGCACGGAATATTCGGAAGATATTCAACCTTGAAACACTTGGTGACTACCTTGATCTGTACGTAAAAACTGACGTGCAAACATATTCCAAAAGTTTCGGTATTTATATGTCTGCTCTAGTGTAATGTAGATGACGCCCATTTCGTCACTTCACCAAGTTTGTCTTGGTAGGTCTGTTTGAAAATGACTGGTGTGGAATTAGAGCTCTTCACCTATCCTAATATGCTGCTTTTCATCGAACAAGATCGAGGTGGCGGGTCACAATTTCCCACAGATTCCCGCCACCACAATTTCCCGCACCAACAATACACCACCTCACAATTTCCCACACCAACAATACACCACTTCACAATTTCCCCCCACCAACAATAATTAAGTCCCAAACTATAAGAATGATGAACAGACATGCCATATCATGTACTGGAATGCAATTAATCTATACGGATAAGCCGTGTCCCAGTACATGCCTCACGGAGAGTGCCGGTGGATTGAAGCAGAAAATTTTAATGAAGAGAAAATTAAAATTATTCCTGAACAAGGAACTGCGGGCATCATGATCGAAATGGATTTGGAGTACTCTGAATCGCTCCACGAAGATTATAATGACTAACCTCTTGTGCCTGAGAAGCTAACAGTCAATGAAAGGATGTTACCTAGCTACGCAAAGAGTTTACTAGAAAAGAGATTCAAGAGTACTCCAAAACTCATCCCGAACTTGAAGAACAAGGGGAATGCATAACATACTATAGAAACTTACCGCTCTACCTGCGACTTGAGATTAAACTAAGCAGGATCCACAAAGTCTTAGAATTCCAGAAATCCCCGTGGTTCAAACCAGACCATTTTTCAACACATGTATACAAAAAGAAAAACAAAATTAAATATTGTTTACGACAGGATGTTCAGGGGTTGAGCATCACATCCTGACAAAAATTCTTTAGCTTATTTTCCTCGTACTGTTTAAATAATATTTTAAAATACTTGAAAATAATATATATTTTTCCAAAATCAGAGTAAAAGAAAATTTGGTTAATTAAATTTGAAAATCCAGAAAAGGGCAATTGCGTTCTCTTGCCCCCCCCCCCCTCCCCCGTTTTCGGGCGCCCATATTTAGTCTGCAATATTACGCAGCTCAACAGAGAAATCCTTAGGCCTAGGAACCCCATCAACAATGGATATGTATTATGAAAGTAATTTTATTTCACTCATATATTATGTTAATTATCTCGTCCAGAATTGTTCGGGATACCTCAATAGCTCAGTTAGTATGTGATGGATCGGCTACTTTGATCATGTGAGTAGGCGATGTTTTTGAATGAGAACGTAAGTTTTTGTCCACTAACTGTTCATGTGCGTAAAAGTTGATCAAAGCTCACTTTCTTTAACTTTCGACGGGTGAATCTCGGAACTTGTGAGTTTTTGCTTTTTATCGATATTCATGCAAATTATTGTAGCTGGTCAATCGATATTTGGGATATATAAGCTTCGGAAATACGTTTAGAAGTGGGAACTTGGGTCGTGTTCTCTCTCGATACGAGTAAATCTAGATCCTGAGATTAAATAATATGAAGCTGAATAAGCGTATAAGTTTAATTATTTTTTGGAGTAAGGAAAATTAGTAGCAGCCTTCTCAAATCCCAACTCGATTAAGTTTCAATAAACATTATTTTTAAACCTTACCTCTAGTGTTCTCCTTTTAAAACTGAACGGCCTGGTTCACTCATACTGACAGCAATGGCCGTCACAAGTAGAGCATTTGGTATGTTAAGCCAATGGTCCTAGGTTCGACTCCTGGCCTGAACAATTTTCACTCAGTTGAAATTTTAAAAATTCTGTGTCATGTACACAAACCTAATAATTAGGTTGAATATCCTTTTCAAATCTAATAATCAAGTTGAATATTCTTTCCGAAAGCGTCATCATAATGAAATATTCTTTACAGGCACAGACAGAACTCCTAACAGGAAAACAGGCGACTTTCTTTTTCCTTAAAAAAAGAAAGAAAAGAAAAAGAAAAACAATGCATGTAATTTCTTTTTCTGTTTTCTGATTATTCGAAATCTTCCGAATTATCTTTGATCAGAGAAAGGAATCTTACGTGAATCAAATAAGCGAAAACGCAATTTCGTTCAAAATAGGTCACCTAACAGTCTAACAGTGCGTGGTAGTATTCGAACAGTTTCGAAACCGGTTTCTAGAAGACGTTGTCCTATATTCGAACATACCTCGTAATCGCGAGAGGCTTCAAAGAGTTTACTTTTCATTGAAATTGAGGACCACTTTGAAAGTTGGTGTTTTCAAGGACGGCCAGCTTCTGGGGGATCTCATTAGTTACTTGCATTTTCAACATTACTGGCATTGACACTTGGGGTGGTGTTGCAACAATGCGATGACTTTTCTATGAGGATTACTTCGATTATTTTATTTAAAAAAAAAATCTCAACTGAATCGATTATGTTTGCAGCTAAGCAACTGGTTTGTTTTGCAATCTTGGGATTGACTATTCGAGAAACTCACGGTAAGTGCTGTTTGCATTTTTGCGCAGGTTTTTTCAAATATTTATGTCTGTTTTATGCCTCTGACATAAATGTAGCAAAGTTTACGAAATAATTTTGTCTTCTTGTTAAATATTATTTTAATTAACTCGTTTTCCAAGGGGAAAATATCATACAAAAATTTTTTTTAGAAATAATTAATATAATTTTAATTCTTTTTTTTTTAAATGAAGGAGAGAGGGGGGGGGGGGGGGAAGAAATAAAACGAGAAAAATAGTTTCGTTTAAATAACGTTTTGTTAAGCTTTATTTAAATAAAACCTTCTTTTTTTGTTTTAAAAAAAGCTTTTGAAGTATTAAATACAATTTTGTCAAATGATTAAAAAAGTAAGAAAAGAAAAGTGGAGAAAGAAATGAAACAAGAAATGGTTTCATTTTAAAAACATTTTTGTCAAACATTATTTAAATGAAACCCTTTCTTTTTCTCTTGTGAATAAGATTTTTTTTACATAATTTTGTCGGATGATATATTTTTTAAAGATTTTTTAAGATTTTTTAATTGTTAAAAGGCGTAAAATAAAATCTTTATAAACAGTAAAATAAGTTTTATTAGATTATTGACATGTTTCGGCTCCATCGGAGCCATTATCAAAATAAATGAGAATATTCTAAAATTACACGGTCTATGAAGTTATTATTTGAAAAGCTATTTGTTATATTTTTATATAAAAACTGTTTTTGTTAAATATTATTTAAATGAAACCATTTCTTTTTCACTCTCAAATTTGAAATATCAAATAAAAAGTTGTTTTGAATATATTAAATGTAATTTTGTCAAATTATAAAGAAAAAAAACCTTACAATAAATATAATTTAAATGAAACCATTTCTTATGAAAAGAATATCCATTAAAAGTTTTGTTTTGAAATATATATATAATTTTGTCACATAATTGTACTTTGTCACACAAAAAATTTAAAAATTTAAAAAAAAGCAGCAAGAGATAAATAACATTATTAAGAATTTTGCGTTATTACATATTAATTATTATTAAAATTAAATGAGTTTTCTACGGAAGAAGCCAGCAACAAAGTTGTTTTTGAAATATTTATAATTTTGTTAGATTAATAGGAAGTTCATATTATTGTTTGCTTTGTTTTAATTTAAATAATTAACCCTTTTTAATAAAACAATTATTATTATTATTTGTCTTGAAAATAATAATTTTGTATATATTGTTTAAAAATCAATTTTATTAAAGGTTATTTAAACTAAATAATATATAATAAAAAATGAAGTAAGATATATTTTTTAAATAATAATTTGTTAGATTATTAAATAATTCTTTATTGTTTATTTATTAAATGTTATTTCAATTAGATCTTCATACTAAATATTCAGTATTATATTATAGTACATTTCATATACTAAAAATATGAAAATTTAAAAATTGAGTGTTTATTGTGTAAAATTGAGTTTAAGAGTGTTAAAAGTAATAATTTTGTAGCAATATTAAGAATGTAAAGTTATTTTTCTTAAACGTTATTTAAAAATAATTTATATTAAAAATGAAATAATTTGTTTTAAACATAACAGTTTTGTTGCATTATTAAGAAATTTCAGTTACTTTTATTACGTTTAGTTTGAATTAAAACATTTGTAATTAAAAAAGTGAAATAAAAATTTAGTTTTGAAAATAATAATTTTGTTAGGTATATAAGATTTTTTTTTTTTTTTTTTTGTTAATTTGGTTTAATTTAAATTAAATAATTTTTTAAATAAAACTTTGTTAGATTATTAAGGGATTTCTGTTATTTTTATTAGATGCTATTTAAATCAATTAATTTTTAACAAAAATGCGAAATGAAAATGTTTTGTTTTAAAATAACATTTTTTTTTTTTTAGATTATAGATAATTTTCTGACTTTTTTCTTTTTTCTTTTTTTTTTTTTTTTTTTTTTTTAGTAAATGATACTTAAATTAAATCATCTACAGTAAAAGAACGAAATTTTAAAAACAAATGTTAGGAATTTTCTGGGTTTTTTTAATTTATTGTTATTATTAAATGTTATTTAAATTAAATAATTATTAATAAAAAAAAAAAAAAAAGAAAAGAAAAAAGAAAGGTGTTTTGAAAATTTTTATTTGTTATATAATAAAGAATTTCTGTTATATTTCTTAAATGTTACTTAAATTAAATGATTTTAAATAAAAGTGTAATAAAAATATTTTGATTATAATAATTTTGTTGAATTATTAAGAATTGTCTTTTAATTTGGCTAAATGTAATTTTAAATTGAATCATAGATAAATAAAAGTAAGAAATTTAAACTTTTTGTTAAAGAAGGTGATTTGTTAGATTATTGAGAGTTTTTTGTTATATTTATTTAATGTATTTTTAAATAAAAATATGAAAGTAAAAAAATTGTTTTGAAAATTATAATTTTGTTGAACTATTATGAATTTTTTGTTAATTTTGTTAAATGCTATTTTTAATTAAATTATAGAAAATAATAATAAGAAATTAAAACTTTGTGTTTAAATTTTTAAAAAAAGATAATTTGTTAGATTATTGAGATTTTTCTTTTTGTTATATTTATTAATTTTTTTTAATTAAAATATGAAATTTAAAAATAGTAATAATATTTTTGTCATATTATTAAATTTTTTCTGTCATTTTTGTTAAACATTATTTAAATTAAATCATTAATAATTAAAATACTAAATGAAAAATAAAAAATATTCCTTTGAAAATAGTAATTTTTTAGGTTAAATGATTTTCAGTTATATTTCTTAAATGCTGTTTATAAACCATTTATATAAAAGTTAAATAAAATATTTCGCTTTGAAAATATTAATTGAGCTAGATTATTAAGAATGTTCTACTAATTTTCTTAAATGTTCTTTAAGTAAAATTATTTATAATAAAAGTAAGAAATTAAATATATATATATATATATATAATCTTAATTTGTTAGAATATTAAGGTTATTTATTTATTTAATTGTTAAATATTATTTTAATTAAATCATCGTAAATAAAAATGTAAAATTAAAAAAAAAAATCATTTTGAAAATAATATTTTTGTTGGGTTATTAAGAATTTTGTGTTATTTTACTAATGTCATTATTTAAATTAAATCATTTATATTGAAATACTAAATAAAATAAAATCTTTTAAAATCTATAAATGTAATTTGTCAGATATTTGGTATTATACACATACATTTTTTAAAATAAATGAATAAATAAATAACATTAAAACTAATTTAATTACCGTGAAAAATAAAGTAAAATTGTCTTGAAAATGAATAGAAATTTATTAGATTATTGAAATTTTAATTTTAATTTCTATATAATTTTTATTGAATTGAATTTCTATATAATAATTACAGAAAATATTACTTTTTCTATATAAAAATATTATTAAATCATTTTCCACAAAAAATCACCTAAAACATTTTGCTTTTGAAATAATAAATTAATTTTCTCAGATGATTAAAAGTTTTGGATTATTTTTGTAAATTTTATTTAAATGAAATTATTTGTCCTAACAAAATAAAAAATATTTAAATTTTATTATGAAAATAATTAATCCAATGTAAAAAAGAATATAATAATATTATTAGATTATAATATATACCTATAAATATAAATGTATAATATTTCTTATTTAAATTATTTAAACGCATTATTATTAGCCACAAAAACAAAAACAAAAAAAGAAAAGAAAAGAAAAGAAAGAAAGAGAGAAAGAAGAAATAAATAAAGAATTTCCTTTTAGAATTTTTTTTAATATTATTTTTAAAAAAATATTTTTTTCTAATGAATTTTTAAAATAATAATAATTTTGCGGTTATTCAGAATTTTACATTACTTTTTATGGAATATTATTTAAATTAAATCCTTTTTCTTAAAAAATTGTTTAAAATGTAAGAAAAGGCAACAAAATAAATACAATATACACATGTTATGGGTCTTTTAGAACATTAAAGACCATATTACGTTATGGGTCTTTTAGAACATTACATTGCATATTCTATTGCAATGTATCTTTAAACTAATTCAACTTGACTTTATGTTAATTTTATATTCATAATAAAATGTAAATTTGTCTTTTCGTTGACAGATTTTGGTTTACAAAAGAGCGATAATTGTTACAACCAAAGTGCGATAATGTTTAATCTTCTGTAATCGGGACTATAGCCAAATGTCGTATTTGAGCAAATGTGATTTGTGGTGTGGGTTTTTTTAAATCGTTAATGCTATTCACTTTTAAAAAACATTGTACCCAGGATAGCAATACTTCGAAGTGGCCTAATTACAGAAAATTAATCTAATGCTAAAATAAAAACGAAAGAAAATGCCCTTTTTTAAATTTTCGCTCAAGAAAATCAAATGTCAAATGTGGTAACTCTGTCACTAGTTACTTTACATTATTGTAGCAAACAGATGTTAATTTGTCAAATAGATTTTTTTTTTTTTAATCACACTTGAAAATTATTTTAAAAAATCAAAAGAGTGACTAAATTGAACAACAGTTTCCAAAAATATTTCACTTGAAATTACCTTTTTTCTATTTGATGGTGTAGAAATTTAAATCATGCGGTATTTGGAAGAGATTTATGAGCGATAAAAGCGAAAGTGATAGTGCAATTTGTTGCCTTCATCGTTATGACATCGCCCTTCCATAAAACCTTTTAGAATACATTTTGTAATATTAGTCCTTTGAAAAGCGTTACTATATTATTCAGACCACTTAATTTAAATCAAATTTGTACCGAAATTTTTAAATAAAATTTTACCTTTATAGCTTAAGATAAAAAGAAAACAATACGTCATGCGTCAAGCATAGATTATGAAACACTTTCCAGCACATTCAAAATACTGTAATAAAACATCACAGTTTAATATAAGGTGATGCCTAAATGAACAATTTGGAAAAAGCATAACACATTTGAAAACACAATTTCAGAAATTACCATCTACAGTCGGAAAAACATTCGATTCTTTTATGCAGCCCTGTATATGATCTACAGACTTGTATATATATTACATAGTATGCTAAAGTTTATTTCAATTAGAAAACGCATAGCACAGTAGAAATTTCCGCTTCCACAATTTCTGTCAATAAACGGAAATGTACTCGATATCTTTTTGTGCAGTCCTGTACATGATCTATAGAATTTATACACACTAAGTAATAAGAAAATAAAGTAGTTAAAACTTAAAAACGCGTACCACAATTAAAAACGCACTTCCAGCAATTATTGTTCATAGACAGTACTGTAACTGAATTATTTTGTGCGTCCTGTAAATGAACGATAGTGCATTTGAATAACGAACATAAAATTCTGAACATAGAATGCTATGATGGAATGAACATATATGAATAATGAACATAGAATTCTATGCACACTATGTTCTATAGTACACATTAAGCATCTTGTAGTGCACCTCAATGATATATATGAAGAGGTCGGGGCAAGAAAGTGCCAAGACACATTTTTGGTGAAATAAATCTAACACTGTAATCTGTTGCTTAATATTGTAAATTATAATATCCAACATGTTGTTTGCTTCTAATGTCACTTGGTAGCAGCATATGTGACAAGTTTCGTTTTGGCCCCAGATGTTTATGCCCCCAATGAAGATAGCTAATTTACAAAAAACGTAATAGTAAAATCATTAAACTAATGCCATATTGTTACTCAGAGTATCTCAAATGTTACTAAGACATTGGCGAAAAAACTTCAGGTTATATATCTTGATTTGAGTATTTGATCCAATTTTCAAATTGAAATATCTCAGAAGTTCAAAAATGTGGTTTGGCACTCTCTTGCCCCGACCCCCTTATATCAATTTCAGTATATTTGAAATAGTGAAACATTATTACTGTACGCTGCAAACGATTTTTCCTCATATAAGCCGTAGTGTAACGGAATTCTTGTGAGTGTCCCTGTAAACGAACCATAAACGCTATACACATCATTTTCAATACCGAACATGACATAGTAACCCAAAATAACATATATCAATTGCATGGCAATCCGAGTATATTTACGCGAGTTAAAGCACAGGCAGACAGACGGACACACCAAATTCATAAACACTTTTCAACTTTGTTGGAAAGTGTTAAAAAAGTAAAATTGTATTTTTTTTTTTTTTTTTTCAAATGGAATTTTTAGAAAATTCTGGTGCGATTTCAACATCACAGCTACACACTTACTTGCTCCTGAAAGGATTAATTAAAAAACACATTCTTGATGAAGTCAGAAAAAAGTCCGTAGTGAAGTAAATGAGATTTATCGCTACTAAACATATTGCTCTACATTACTAATTAGTTTCAGTCATTTTGAAATGGCCTGAATGGCTATCGTCACATTTCCACTAAATAGTTAATGACTTTTTCTTAGCCGCCGGCTGATCATTACATCATTTCTCTAGATCGAGTCTGGTAATGATTGTTTTCAATTACACATTTTTATCTGTAAAACAATATCGTTAAACTGAAGCATGTCATTCTTCTGTCCACTTTCCGTATCTAACCGTTGCGCTTCAGTGGTCAGGTGAAGTCGATGACGGAAAGTAAATGATCTGAATTAATTACCGTAGAGTAGATTGATTGTGCTTACAAAATGAATCATTGATAAATTTTTTCTTGTATTTCTCGAAACTTTAAAGTACAGATTTGTTTGCTCATTAATGTATATATATATATATATATATATATATATATATATATAATTTTATTATAATCACTGTTGTTAACTTTTTATTATAATCACTGTTGTTAACTGGAACCCTAACTGATGCTATATAATATATATATTGTAAGGATCTCGTTTGCGGGATGATTTTAATGGTAGCGAAAATACAAACAAGATCAATTATTGTCCTTAGAATAAAATTTATTCTATTCTGATATCAACACAGGAAAATACTTAAAATTTGCAAGTTAAAGTTTTGAGTCCTTGTCAAATTCGAAACCTTTACTTTGGGGTCAAAGTATCTATTTGAAGAAAGAGAGTCTCTACCTTTTTGCCCGCGCTCATGGCGATCTGCAAAATGTCCGTTCTAGAGACTCTCTAGAGAGTCCGTCTCTTTCGTTTTGTCCGCATGGCTAGCGGTCTGCAAAAACTTAGCACACGGGACGTGTCGTCCGGCCGATGAACTCTGTCATCTCATCAAGGGATGTCTCCCTTCTCCTCTCAGGTTCGAAGAATTGCAACCTCTCTCGCTGCTCTCCAAATCTCGACTTCTTCACAAAACTCTTTTTCTCGGCCCTCAAAAGGGGAGGGGGGGGGGGAGCGTTTACAGTTTATCTCAACGCTCCAATAAAGTTAGTTCGCCTTTTCTGATTGGAAGCTATGAGTTCTCACACGGCGCCCTGTTGCCAATTTCTGTCTTCGCTAGGCCAGGGGAAGCTTCTACTTTACATGTTTTCGGAGAAGAACCTAATTAATCACCTCCCCGTCGTAACGAATTTATCTTGTCACCCTTACTTTGACCACTAGCGACACCGCGTCTGCCATCTTGACCGTGAGAAAAGGACGCATTTCCTAAGCGTGAGAAAATAATGTTCTCGATGGAAAGTCCCATCCAATATTCACACATAATTTAATGGGGACTTTACAATATATATATATATATATATATAATCCATTTATTTTAACACATATGATTTCATTTTAATTATATATACTAAGGGGCTCTGCCTCCTGCGCCCTTCGTGCGCAAAACGCCGAACTTTTTCGGCCTGTATGCTCTGTCTATCTCTCTCTGCATCTGTCTATCTCTTTGTCTGTCTGGTATATCTTTACCCTCTGTCGACTGTCTGTTTCCTGTCTGCCTGACTCTCTACACTCTCTTGGTTGTCTGTATGCTGCTTGTCTGTCTTCTGTCTTCTGTCTACTTTCTGTCTGTTTGTCTGCTCTATCTGCTGTTTGTATGTTTCATGGCTATCTGCTAATTGTCTGCTGTCTGCCTGACTCTCTAAGCTCTCTTGGTTGTCTTTATGCTGCCTGTCTTTTTTCTGTATGTCTGTTCTCTGCTGTCTATTTTCTGTCTGTCTGTCTGTCTGCTCTGTCTACTGTTTGTCTGTTTTATGGCTGCTTGCTGTCTGCTATCTGTTGTCTGTCTACAACCTGTCGCTGTTTTATGCTGTCTGTTTGCTGTATGTCTGCCTGTTGTCTCTGCTGTCTGAATGGCTGACTGTCTGCTTGCTCTCTCTGGTGTTTGTCTGTTGTATGTCTGTCTGCAGTCTTCTTGCTAACTATCTGCAGTCTCCTGTATGTCTACACTCTGTCGGCTGTATGTATGCTCTCTGTCTGACAGCTCTCCCTGCCGTCTGTCTGTTTCTTCTCTGCGTGCTATCTTCTCTCTGTGTGTCTTATATCTGCTGCATATCTGTCTGTCTAGTGTTTGTCTGTTGTATGTCTGTCTGCAGTCTTCTTGCTAACTATCTGCAGTCTCCTGTATGTCTACACTCTGTCGGCTGTATGTATGCTCTCTGTCTGACAGCTCTCCCTGCCGTCTGTCTGTTTCTTCTCTGCGAGCTATCTGCTGTCTGTATGTCTTATATCTGCTGCATATCTGTCTGTCTGCTGTCTGTCTACACTTTGTCTATACTATCTGTCTGCTATCTGATGTATGTTTGTTGGCTGTCTGTACGTTTGTCTGCTGTATATATGTCTACTATGTGTCTGTCTGCTGTCTGTTTTTCTTCTATTTACTATCTGTCTACACTTTGTAGGCTGTCTGTGTTCTGTATGTTTGTCTGAAGTTTCTTTTGTCTACCATCTGCTATATGCATGGGAGCCTGCTCTCTTTGCTGTCAGTCAACTGTACATCTGTCTGCTATATGTCTGTCTTTTGTCTGCTTATCTGCCTACAATTTGTCAGCTGCTTATATGCTATCTGTCTATTTTCTGTATCTCTGTCTGCCGTCTGTTTGATGTTTGTTTGTCTGCTCTCTCTGCTGTCTGCTGTATATCTGTTTGTTCTCTCAACTGTTTGTCTGGTTGCTCTCTGTCTGCTGTATATCTGCTGTATGTCTGTCTGCTGTATTGTCTGTCTTCTATCTGCTGTATGTCTGCTGCCTGTCCATCTGCCAAATCTCCCTGCTGTCTGTCCGTTTTCTCCTGTCTGCATGCTGATAGTCTGCAGTTTGTCTGTCTATCTGTCTTCAATCTATCTAATATATATATGCAGCCAGTCTTCTACTCTCTGTCGGCTGTTAGTCTTCTGTCTGCTTGTCTGTTCTCTTTGTTGTCTATCTGTTTTCTGACTGCCTACTAACTGTCTGCTGTGTGTCTAGCTGCAATCTGCTGCCTGTCTGTCTGACTGTAACAATATACTAAAAATAGATTACCGTCAGCGTTCAAAAAACTGCGCATTTAATATATGTTCGTTTTATTTTTATTCTTCTGTGCGGCCCTGTAAATTAACTATAAAAGCTATATACTCTTCGAGAAAAAACATGCTGTAGGGGACTGTAATAGCATACTCAAATTTTACTACTGTCAGCATTCTACAAATCCGGCATTTAACATATATTCGTTTCATATATTCGCATTCTTTTGTGCAGCCCTGCAAAATAACTAAAAATGCTATATGCACCCTCTTGTAGGTAAAACATTCTGTAAGTGACAGTAACAAGATACTGAAATTACATTACCGTCGGCGTTCTACAAATCCCTCAGTTAACATATATTCGTTTAGCCAGTCGTTTCATAAAATCTTTTCACAAAGTCGTTTCATTAGGATTTTATATATATATGGTAGATTTGTGTATGTGTATTCGAGGGTAACAGTGAAAACTTTTCAGACTATGGCAGACGATATATTGCAATTTAGCTATCGTAGTATAAATTTTGAAAGAAGAGAAAATAAAATTGGCGCGAGAGCATTATCGAGCTATGTTTTTCTATAATTTTAAATTAACGCTAAATCAAGAAGAATGCAATCAACGTCTATAATTAGTATATAGAAATGAAGCCCCATCTTGTGCCACAATATTCAGATGGTTTACAGAATTTAGAAGTCAAAATACTCTTCTGGATAAAGAACACACAGGAAGATCTCTGTCAGCTACAGTCCTAGAAAATGTGACGGCTTTACGAAAAATGTTAATCCATGATAATCGCTGTATATACTAAATGATACAGAAGGAACTTAACATTGGATCCGAAGCTATACATTAAATTATTCCTGAAGAACTGCATATGAAAAAATAGTTTGTCGTTGGGTGCCTCACAATTTAACAGAACATCAAAAAACGGAGCATGTCAGAATCAGCAAAGAAGCCCTAAAATTACTTGAACAATGTGGGCACTGCATTCAAAGTATTATAACTTAGTGAATTTTGATAATTGTTCTAAATATAAATTATTTAAAATATTGAGAAATTATTTCCTAAACATAACTTACAGGATCCAGGGACCGTATAAAAATTTCAAAAGTGCAACATTTTGAAAATTAGTTTCAGGACTATTTCATGACCATAATCTTTATTCTTATCTTATTTTGAACATTTTTGCAGTTTACATTGCCTATGTATTTCCAAGAGGTTAAAAAGTAAAGCATGTTCCAATGATTTTGGACACCCTGTATAGATATCGGATTGAAAAATAGCTAAAAATATGGTCCACTGACTCCGTGTTTTAATAATTTAAGATCTGATTTCCTCAAATAAAAATACAGAAAGGAATTAGTGAGTTAATCTTTTAATTCTGTTATGCATACATTTCAAGCAGATTAATTTGCACTTGTACAAAATAATAATAATAATAATAATAATAATAATAATGAAAATAATTCATGGAAATCAGCGAGTGTCTTTCAGCTTCCAACATCCGGTTGGGTAACCCAATTTTACCCAAACAGGTTCGGATAAAGTCACTTTGACTTTAAATGTTTCGAGCTTTCGAGTCGGTTTCGAACTGGGTTTTGACTTTCGCGGGTCGGGCCGTGATTGACCCGATATTTCTAAAGTCCAGAATATTTTTCAAATGAAAAAACTGTATATGGTATAGTGACAACTATCCGAACCTGCCTGGACAATTTTAGGGATGTTCCTCACTATGCCAAAATGGTTAAAATGGATATTATACGTGTAACGTGTAACATTTTTTTGATGGAACAAATGTATGTTTCTAAAAATATAGTGAGTATGTAAATTTAAAAAAAAAACTTTTGTTGTACACAATTTTCCTTCTTTTATTAACCAAGTTTAGGACTGAGTGCTGTTAGTGCTGCTATGTTTTAAAATTGTGGGCTTTTTGTCGTTTTACTTACCCATCATACGTAGTATAGGGTAAGTCTTGTAATCGTTTTGAAAATCGAAAATTTTTTTTGACGGATTTACACGTTTCAGACACTGGAGATTCCGAAACACATATTTTTAGAAAAAAAAATTTGCCGTCCGTCTGTGTGTCTGTGTGTGTGTCTGTGTGTCTGTAAACGTTCTATCTCCCGAAAAAATTGAGATAGAGACTTGCAATTTGGTATGTACTTAGTATGTAATAATGGGAAGAAGCCTATTTCATTTCAATAACCTCGATTAACCGGAACTATTTTTTTCGGACTCTCGAAATATTCCTTCTGATAAAAGGTATATAAAAATTTTCGAAATTGTTTATTTTAAGAAATGAATATAAAAGACAATAAAAAAACATAAATTTTGCATAAAGCATGAAGTCGATCGGATAATGAGTTGCCGAGATATTTGGAATCCTATTTTCCACACTCTTCGATTTTTCATGACCCTGTATTTCATCCAAATTTCACTTTAAAGATATTTTAATTGGAAATTTGACGCTTAATAAGATGCAATAAACCGCTAGTTCATAGGATTATTATTTTTGGAGTTATGAGGAAAAATCTCTTTCAAGCAATTCAGTCATCGAGCCTTTAAAGTTTATGACATTATCAAGCCACGATTTTATTTGAATTGCAATGCATTTTATAAGTAGTTTACACATTTTTATTTTAATATTTTACATTATGCATATCCATGATGGGTAAGTATTACGCTGGCCCCCAACGACTAGTTTATCTTTTTATTTTTTTATTTTATTTTGTCATTTTTTATCTACTTTTTTATTTATTTTAGTCTTTTTTAGAGTTTTTTGAACTGCAAAATTTGAAATTTAAGCAAAAAAGCTTTGGACTGTTTTGTTTTTAACACTTTTCAACAAAGTTGAAAATTGTTTATGAATTCGGTTTGTCTGTCTGTCTGTATATCTACCGTCTGTCCGTGCTCTAATTCGCGTAAATGTACACGGATTTCCTTGAAATTGATATATGTTATTAGGGTTTACTATGGCATGTTTGTTATTGAAGATGAAGTGTATAGCAAGTATGGTTCTTTTACAGGGACGCTCAAAAGAATTCCATTACATTACGGTCTATGAGGAAATATTGTTTGTGGCGTATTTTAATGTCGTTACACTATTTTAAAATTGATACATATGACTGCACGGAGCCCTACAAGCCGCTTACTGTAGAATATGTTGTGCATAGAATGTATCGTACATTTACAGGGACACTCAAAAGAATTTTATTACAGTACTGCATGTCCATGAAAAATAATTGCTGAAAGCTCGCTTTCAGTTGTGGTACGCGTTTTTAAATGTAACTGATTTTTTGCATATTAATTGGTGCATATAAATTCTATAGATCATATACAGGGCAGCTCAAAAGATATCGAGTACATTTCCGTTTACTGAGAGAAATTTGCGGAAGCGAAATTTTCAAATGTAAAATGTAATTCCTAACTGAAGTAAATTTTAGCATACACATCTATAGATCATATACATGGCTGCACAAAGAATTTGGATATTTTGTTTGGCTATTGGTAGTAATTGCTGAAATTAGATGTTTAAATGTGTTATGGGTTTTCTAAATTGTTTACTTCGTAAACTGTGAAGTTTTGTTATACTGTTCTGAATGCGTTGGAAAGTGTTTAGTAATCTATGCTTGACGCATGGGTTTTCGCATTGCTTTTTTTGCTTTAAAAAAAATATTTCTTTCGATGCTGCCATATTACGGATTCTTCTTAAATACATAAGTTGAGTAGGGTCAGAATTCTCCTGTCGTTCAAAACATTTCATAGCTGTTTCGTGATGAGCGGGGATAATTTTCTTAACATTCATTTTCATTTTTCTCGATCCACTGATCTGGAAAACGTTTTCGATTTGAAAGGCCCTCCTGAAAAAACATTCAAACCAAAAAGAGGGGCGTTCGGATAATCGGACAGTTCGGTTAATTGTAATCCGGATAATCGGTGTTCTACTGTACTTGAAATTATTGAGTATATATAGAGGAACTTCGGGTATTATGGAATACCAAGGTTTCTGTTTGGTAAAGGGCTGTCACCAAGCGGCAATATCATAAACTACTTAAGAATGTTTCCGAAATACCCCTCAAAACGCACAGTGCATCGGTCAGCGTCAGGGAGCGTTGTGTGAACAGTACACCCAGCTCGCAGTAGTCTATTGCCGCGAGACCTCTACCGGCCGGCTCTGAAACCATCACCGATTTGAAAGCCGTGCACTCAGTAACAGCAGATAGGCTTTCTCGTGTGTGGGACGAGTTTGGCTATCGCGTAGATGTTTGTCGTGCAGCAAACGGTGGACACATTGAACATTTATAATGTCTTAAAAAAACTTTGAAACTTCCTCTTTTCATTGGTATAAAGGTTGTTCATTTTGGATTTGTACTTTAATAAATACATTTTTTTGAAAATGGGCCCATCATTTAGAATAACCCTGTATATTGACACTTCATATTGGCACCTAGACACCATATTTTTGATCATGCTCTCTTGTTACCATTACATCTGTTTTTTTTTTAAATTCTGTTCGTTTTCTTCATTTATAATCCCTTATTCCATATTTCCAGAGACTGTCTCATAACACCCTCCAAAAAAAGTTTTTCATTATTATTATTTGTTTACGTTTAATGAAATTTCGTGAAATTATGTTTGTCTATAAATTCGGGTTTTAAACAATATCGAGCTGTGACATTGCCTCAAACGTAAATGGTATTTCATGATACCCGAAGTTCCTCTAATAGTTTCATGCTTCAATTGACGGAAGACGGTCACTAAGAGAAAATTATCTCAATTAATTTTTGTAGATTGCGGAAGTGGTTGCAAAATGAATCATTGACAAGGTCTTTGTTTTATTTCTTGAAACTTTAATGAACAGACTTTCCTATTCGTTACTTTTACTATTATTATTATTATTACTACTATTAATCTCTGTTGATTGAATGAATTAACTGCAGAAACAAAAATAAATAATAGCAATGCGTCGGGCACAGATTATGACATACGTTACAATGTTGAATGCATATGCCTTTTTTATATAACTAATTAAAATAACAAGAATCGGAAGAAAAAGTGACAGTCACTGATTATGCTTTTACCGTTTCTTAAAAAAATAAAAATAAAACAGGGGTAATAACACAATAACATTTTTCCAATGCATGGTAAAACAGAAAGACTAGAAAATAAACGAATATGTCCCGTTCTAATTAGATTTTTTCCCCAATTCTTCAAGCGAGACAGTATAAACAAGCATGACTAAAGTTAACTTAAGGAGGTGACCCGCTAGCTCTGTAGTTCGAAAATTCGAGATCTGATGTTTTGAACAGAAAAAAAGGTAAAACAATTTATGTTTAAACGAAAAATCATGCGTCACACATGAATTATGAAACCCTTTCCTACACTTCCAGTATTACTGTGATGAAACTTCATCTTTTGATGCAGTCAAAGAAGATATTTAAATAAACAATTTAAAAAACACAGTTGTAAAATCAATTTCAGCAATTACCGCCAACAAACGGTTAAATATTCGAATTCTTTGTGCAGAACTGTATATTATCTATTATTTTATTTCAAACCACTAAAATTTAGTTTATCTTAAAAACGCATATCACATATAAAAACGCACTTCCAGCAATTATCACTCTTAGACAATGTTGTAAACGTATTCTGAAATATAGTATTCGCATTATCTTGTTTTTACGGTTACTTCGAGCGATAGTACGATAATTAAGCGCGAACATAGGGTAGAGTAGGACCTCAATCACCAATAGTGTTAATATCGAGTCGCGACTTTCGAATTAATATGGCAGCTGACGTAGAACCGTGCTAAGAATTCATTAGAATTCTAAAATATGCTAAGATAAGAACCGTGCGCCAACCACTAAAACCGATTTTTGTATTGTGATATAAATGAAGAAGCAGACGAGCTAGTGAACCGTGATAGAACCGTGTTACATGGCGCCGCCTATTTCAAACATTTTTGGGGAATGATTTTCTTCTTCCAAAGCCTATTTCGTTAGAGGTCCTATACTACTCTATGTTCATGTAATTATGTATATGTGGTCGTCTAGCTGATATAAGTTAGTTTCAGCGGATTTAGTCGCATCCTGCCCTTTGTGGGGAACCGGACGAGAGTTTCATTGCTTCCAGATTTTGAAGTTAGTTCCTGCCACATGCTGAATAACCAGTGTCCATTTTGAGTGGATTTTGGAGTTAAATCTTCGGCATTGAGAGCTTCGACAGCATGTTAATGTTTGAATTTAGTGAATTTTGCGACAATAACATTCTTCCACTCAATTCTTAGTGTTTCAAGCTTAATTTCAATCATCGTTGGTCTAAAAATACCCGCATCAATGCCACCATCCTTACTTATTGCTTTAAATAAATCATTGTTATTGTTAATTTCTGTGTTATGGCTACTTTCTTAGCTGACAGGCCTGGAGGATCCGCCCCAATTTTAATCAATATTTTGTGCTTTAAAAGTACAATAAAATTAAAAGCAAAAATATATTTAATTAAATATGTATTTATATTATATTCATATCTATATTTCATGACATGGGGCGTGTTTAATTTTTTATAGTTTGTAGGAAAGGGGGCTCCAAATGAATACCAGGCTCTAGGCCTGATATAGGCAAAAATAACATTAAAATGTTTTCTTCTCTGTCTGTCTCTTTGTCCGGAATAATTTCAGAAACGGTTGAATAACAAACATTAAACTTATCAGGGGTATATAAACAATGTTTCTGGATACAATCTGTAGTTTGTCACCTTCCGATATCTTAAATAGTTTTTGAGAAAACAGGAAAAAACAGGAGAATTTAATCAATCAACCAATCTTTCAATACTCAAAAACTCAAGAACTAATTGATCAATTTTAAGGAATCTTACGACGATTCGAAGGTCTAAATCAGATTTATAAATTACAGTTCCGGCTACAATCCGTAGCTTGTCGCATTCTAATATCTAAAATATTTTTTTATAAAAACAGGAAAAAACAGGAGAATTAATCAACTAACCCAGTCTCTCAATACTCAAAAACTCGGGAACTAACCGATCAATTTTAATGAATCTTACGGCGATTGAAAGATCTCATTAAGATTTATAAATGATATTTCCTACAGTCTGAATTTTGTCACATTCCAATATCTAAAATAATTTTTGAGAAAACAGGGAAAAACTGATAGAATTGATTAATCAACTATAATCTTTCAATGCTCGAAAACACGGGAACTGATTGATCAATTTTAAGAAATCTTACGGCGATTGAAAAGGATAATTAAGATTTATAAATGATATTTCTGGCTACAAACTGCCATTTGTCGCATTTGAATATCTAAAATAGTTTTTATGAAAACAGGGCAAACAGGAGAATTTATCAATTTTTCAATACTCAAAAACTCGGGAACTAATTGATAAATTTTAAGAAATCTTATGGCGATTAAAATGTCTAATTAAGGTTTATAAAAATTATAAAACTTACATTTTTAACCTATGACTTGTACATTTTAATTTTAAAACTGGATTGGTAAGTTTTTTCCCCAAAAAAGCTGGAAAGATCTTATAGAAATAATACAAAACAAAGGGTTCCTGCGCGGCTTATTTTATAACAAAAATTTTAAAGCCCTCTTTCACGAATAACATGTCATCGAAATTGACCATTTCATTCCTTTTCCTGTAAGTTCTCTGAAATTTGCTTACATTTTAGATCGTAAAGAATTTTATATAGAACCACAAAAGTGCGATCGACTGATCGCATTGACGTAATTTTAAATAAAATATATGTTTTTTTTTTCAAACACACTTTTATAAGAATTCAATCTTCAATCTTCATTAAATTTCAAACTTGTAAAACGCGTCTAATTCCATGACTAGAATTCATGATTTTTCAAAAACTTTTCCGTTATAAGACACTAATATGGCATGGGCAACAGAACTTGATCATAGAAAATCACTGCTTTCTTTTACGCTTGGTACAGAGCTAGAGCTACTGAATTTATTTTTTAAAAATTGCAATTTTTGCTCTGTTTCTTTTTTAAGATAGGACAACCGAAAAAAAAAAATGAAACATTATTTAAACTACCCTTTTAGGATTTCTTTTTTTTTTCTCAACGTGTAATCATAATTTAATTAATATTAAACTATTAATTGATTAAAGCGTATTTAAAAAATATATATATTGCACTCTTTATTTTTATTTATGTTTTCGACCTTTTTAGTGCTCAGAATATTTAATTATTGCAGTTTCGCAGACAATTGACCTATTTTGACGAGCGTGGTTTGACGCATTATTAAATCTATTGTTGTTGTAACTCTTATACAATTGTAATCATAAAGAATATTTGGCGATTTATCATCCATAGCCAGCTAACGGGAAAATGCCTTAAAATTAAATTATTTAATTATAATTAATTTCTAAAATATTAAAATGTTTTATTCTCGCCGGAAACACACCTGTGAGTAATTTTTTTAATAATTTTAGCATATCAAGAAGTATATGGTTAAAATCGATTACAAAATTTCATCTTTACATACAAAAACCAAGTTGAGTTAAATATTGTAAAAAAAAAAAAAAATCTAATTCATTAATTAAATTAAACCTTAAGCGTTTTCTAGCGGTTGGATGCTATTCTTGTGACGTCACAGTAGTTAAAATGAACAGTCGAAGCATTTCCTCATACTAAAAGCTTTAATATAATTAAATTTTGACCATTATATTTCCTTGCAAATTGAAACAAAAAAAAATAGTATGTTACTAATAGCAACGAAGAGGAATATCTTGAAATAAAACATTAATACATGAGGTAATTCAAAAATAAGGACATAGGAAAAGCGAGAAAGTTTTCACTTTTTTTTCTGACTTGGTGACTTACATAACAACAATCTATGGCAACGACCTTATTACCCAAAGAAGTGAATCGTCCAAAATTCGAATACAGATTTGGAGCACGTATCGATCTATTTTTGATGCGCCTGACTGTGTATGCCTTGGGGTCACTAGAGCTAGAGCGAGAGCGTAACCATGTTTGTTAATTAATGAAAGTAAATATATTTTTATAACAAGAACGAAAAATCATGCGCCCAGCATAAATTGTGTGACAATTTCCAACACTTGCAACATAATTTTTGAAATTTTTAGCATTTCATAAGGTCTAATGTCTAAGTAAACAATTTGGAAAACGCATAATACATCCAAAAACACAATTTCAGCAATTACAAACAATATTTGGAAAAATATCCGAATATTTTTGTGAAACCCTGTATATGATCTGTAGATTTGCATTATATACTACATAGAATACTAAAATGTAGTTGAGGTAGGGAATGTATAGCATACCCTTCCAGAATGTCCGTCAATAAACGCATATTTACTCGAGTTGTTTTGTGCTGCCCTGTATCTATAGACTTTATACTCACCAAATAATGAGCAAAAAATTAGTTAGCTTTAAAAACGCGTATCATAACTGAAAACGTACTTCCGGCGCAATTATTATTAACAAACGAATACTTCTGTGTGTCCCTGTAAAGGAACGATGGATACTATACACACCATATTCTATAAGTAAGCCACCTGTAATGCACGTCAGTGATATATATATCAATTTCAATATGTTTGAAATAGTTAAACATTATTAAAATAAACGGCAAACGATTTTTTCTTACAGACCGTAATGTAACGGAATTCTTTTGAGTGCCCCTGTAAAAAAAAACTATAAGTGCTACACACTTCATTTTCAATATCGAACATGCCATAGTAAACTTCAATAACATCAATTGCATGACAATCCGAGTATATTTACGCGAGTTAGAGCACTGCCAGACAGACAGACAGACAAACACTTTTCAACTATGTTGGAAAGTGTTAAAAACACGCTTCTATAATGGAACTTTAAAATAGAAATCCGTCAAATTTAAAATTCATATTTTGTATATGAAAATTTGCATTTTAAAAATGACGTTGCATTCCCGTATAAAGAGCGATATATTAAAGGTAAAAAATAATGGATTGTTTTTAAGAAAGTTTTATTTTCCTCAGTTTCTTTTTAATACTTTCCAACATTAGTTAAAAATGTTTATAAATTCGGTTTGTCTGCCCATCCTTCCGTCTGTCTGTCCGTGCTCTAACTCGCGTAAATATACGTATTACTATGTAATTGATATATGTTATTGAAATTTGCTGTGGCATGTTCAGTACTGATAATGAATTGTGGAGCATTATTTCGTTTAATGGGACAATCAAAAGAATTCCGTTACATTATGATCCATGGGAAAAAAGTTGTTTGCTATATATTTTAATGATGTAGAATAAGTTGCGCATAGCACTTATCATTCATTTACAGGGACTCATAAAAGAATTCGGTTACAATACTGTCTATCAACTATAATTGCTAGAAGTGCGTTTTCATTTGTAGCATACGTTTTTAAATTTAACTATTTTTCTGCATACTACTCGGTGTCCATAAATTCCATAGATCTTGTACAGGGCAGCTCAAAAGAATTAGAGTTCATTTCCGTTTACTGGCGGAAATTGCTGAAAGGAAATTTTCAACTATGTTATGTGTTTCCTAACTGAATTAAATGTTAGCATCCTATGTAGTATATATATAAATCTGTAAATCATATACAGGGCTGCACGAAATAATTCGGATATTTTTTCCGACTATTGATGTTAGTTGCTGAAATTGGGTTTTCAAATGGGTTATGCATTTTCCAGTGTTTCAGTACTACTTCTCAAATCTCATGATGGTACTTGATTTGTGTAGATTGTTTTCACTACATGCACATATTCCTATATAATCACTCATGTTATTCCCTAGTATTCTTAGTACTAGTACACAGTACTTGTATTCTCCGATTTGCTTTCTGGCATTATTGCTGTACTTAAATTGTGCTAACTGTATCTACAAAAACAACTTTTCAAAACTAAAAAAAGCCAAGCGTAAAAAAAAAAAAAAAAAAAAAAAAAAAAAGTTGTGGCTAAAAAATGGTGTGATATCAAATTTCCAAGCTATTATATTACTTATTTAACTTTTTTCCATTAAATAAGTTATCATATATATAAGTCGAGTACCTATACGTATATGTTAATAGAAATCGTTTTCTCCTGTACTAAATACATCCTAACGAGTTTCTGAAAATTCAATTTTTTTCAAATTATGCAAGATGGGCTTGGCGGCCATCTTTGCATATTATTCACAAAATTCTAAACACACAAATCAGTAGTTAAAATCCGAAGTTCAAAATTGTTATTTAAGCAGATATTTTAAGCGTTACATTTATAGACTTGTATGCTCTGAAAATTGTGTCTTAAGATAATGATGACTTATCTTAAAGATTCATCTTATGATTTATTTTTTAGAGCAATTAATAATTTCAAACTAGTAAAAATCAATTTCTCAAAATATCAGTCGTATCTAATTTATCTGTCCGTAGTTAAAATCTGAAGTTCGAAATTGTTATAAACATATTACATTGCAAACATATTACGCTTTTACTTTAGAAATTTGGGTGCTTATAGAAATATAGAAAGATGGCCGCCAAGCCTATCCTGCATAATTTGAAAAAAATTGAATTTTCAGAAACTCGTTAGGATGTATTTAGTACAGGAGAAAACGATTCCTAATTAACATATACGTAGGTACTCGACTTATATATATGATAACTTATTTAATGGAAAAAAGTTAAATAAGTAATATAATAGCTTGGAAATTTGATATCACACCATTTTTTAGCCACAACTTTTTTTTTTTTTTTTTTTTTTACGCTTGGCTTTTTTTACTTCTGAAAAGTTGTTTTTTTAGATATCATTTCTTTTTTTTTAAATAGATTAAACATAATTTAAATAGTCTAAACATGAGAAATAATTTAAAATTACATTTTACTTTCAGTCAATGTTTAAAGGGTTAACTAGAAATACCAGTAGATTTTTCAGTTAAACTAATTACACTCTTAAAAACAACATACTGAATGTGCTTGTTATAAAACTTGTTATCCTCCGTTAAAAAATATCACTGACTTATCCATGAAATGAATAAAAATGGAATGCGTACATAGCGTGTCAGCGCTGCATTTGAAATCAAACGTGATATCACGTTCTTTTATTATTAGCACTAGCTGGCTTTGCCCGCTAGCGGGCTCCTAATTTACATCGGGGCCTCGAATCTTGTAAAACCGCGAATAAGATAAACCTCGAACCGAAAGAACCTCCAACGTGGTTCCCCGCTGACTTCGGCACCGGATAATCCCTTAATTTGCACATCGAATAGTATAAAACTCTAACCAAACGAACTTACGACACGGGTCACCGCTGCCTTCGGCACCGTATAGCAGTCGTGCTGCGCACACTCAAGTTCCATCTTCCACCACCAAGTAGCGCAATCTGTTCTATATGAACCTCGGGCACTGAAATCGTTAAGGCTATAGATGTCGAGTCGAATGAGCTACACCCCGTCGTGATCCAGCCCATAGAACCAAGAATATGCAGTAAGAATATGCAGAAGACTCTGTTTGATGTCAACAACTATAAAAAATTGGCAGAGAACTACAATATTCTGAATGGCATGTTTTCGTTTATTAGATACAAATTTTGACTATGAAAGAAATATTTGACTGTTTAAGTTTCTTGGATGAATTGGACTTGAAAAGTGATGCTATCTAATTGAAAGAAATATTTGACTGTTTAAGCTTTATGGACTAATTGGACTAGAAAAGAGATGTTATGTAATTGTGATTCATCAGCATCTTTCACTGTTATTATAATTTATTTAAATAGTTTTAGTTAGTTTACTTTAGTTTTTATCGGCATTGTAACTTCAAATGTCGTAATTTCTTGTTTTGCATTCAGGTTAGTCATCTTATTATTTTTTTTTTTTTAGGTTTAGCTATTATAAGATTATTTGATGTAAAGTAATGTATGCTTTGCCTTTTTGAGAAAAAGATTGTGTATATTTGAATTGTTTAAATGATCGCCCGTTGTTTAGGGCCTGTTTCTGTGGCTGACTTGTGCTGGATGGTTCTTGGGGATTTTCCCGCCGGAGCATGAACAGCCATAAACATAACGGTTTGGCGGTCCGGCTGGGTGCTTCCAGCCCATAGAACCAGAGATAGGAAAGTGCCCCCTGGTGGTGAAAAACGAACTAAAATCGGAAAGCTCTATCGATGTCGAATCGAATGAGCCACACCCCGGCGTGATCCGACCCATAGAAACTCAGATAGGAAAGCGCCACCTGGTGGTGAAAGCTAATCGCGTTTGGGGGGCAAAGTGGGGGGATGAACACCGGAGATGCATAATAGGATTATGCAAATGCTTAAACAAGGCTGGAATATGACTGTAATATCGAATATGACTGTACTGAATTACACATACATACAATGACAACTGACCTAACATAGAACTTTACATGCATTTATAAACTTAGGTTTTGGACCTGACAGAAAGCTTGCTGAAAGAACGAATCGTAGTTAAACGAACAAAATTGCATAAAACTGAAAACGGAAATAATAACAATTCAGTGTAATGCTTAAAAAATATTCTAACATCAGCCCATAATCTAGCATTACATCAGAAAAACTGAAAGAAAAATTCTAGTAAACAGTAACTAAACATACGAGGGACAGTTAAAAAGTTCCCGGAATTTCGTTGTAACTCTTTATTACCACAATATATGTACACATTTACTTAATCACTATCAAAGTAGGCTCCGTCAGAACACACACACTTTCTCTACCGCTCCTGCCATGATGAAAATCCTATTTTGGTATCGTCCCAAGTTCAGACGTCGCGTTGGTTTTGATGTCTTCTACGGTGTCAAAACAAACTACCTTTAAGGCCCATTTGGATCTTGGAGAAGAGCCAGGAATCTGATGGTGCTAAATTCGGTGAGTAGGGAGGCTAGTGGAGGAATGGAATGCTCTTTTCTGCGAGACCTGTCTGCACAACAACCGATATGTGGGAGGGAGCATTGTCGTGAGGCAGTCACCATCCTCCTTGCCATTTGGCGGGACGTTTTCTTCGGATTGCCTCCCTCAGTCTTTTCAAAACTTGCACGTACTTGGCCGTTAACAGTTTGTCCAGCTGGTACAAATTCATGGTGCACCCCCCCCTCCCCCCTTCGTTGCCGAAAAACGCAATGAGCATCACTTTTGTTTTGGATTTGACATGCCATGGCTTTCTTTTGTCTAGGAGAGGACACTGCGTGTACACAAATAAATTAATTATATTTGCTTTAAAGAGTTATAACGAAATTCCGTGAGCTTTTTGACTGTCCTTGTAACATGAAACAGTTTAAAAATTTCTTATACAAACAGCAAAAAAATAACAGTTCGTGATAGTGGTTAGTGTTGGTAAGTGTGTCATAATTTATGATGATTTTTCATTCTTGTTATAATTACAATCATTTAAAAAATAAATTAAAATACAGACCACTGACATCATTCACAGTGTGTCCCATAAGTCCGCACACATTTCAGAAATTCATGAAAAATTAACAAATTCTATCGAAGTGCGATTTGCATCGTAAGACTGACAAAGTGTCGAATACTTGGTTTCAAGGGAAAAAAAATTCTTGGAACCATTTTTTGAACTGGCAAAAACAATGTATTATTATTTTTTTAAGAGAGGGGGGGGGGGGGGATAATTTTAAATTTCGGAAATAATTATTAAAAAAAAGCAAAAGATGTTCTTATAATCCCTGTTTGTCAAAAAAGGGGGAAAAATAAGAATTCTAAAGACAAATTTATTGGTACACCTTAAGTAAAGTTGCAAAGAGTGGAAATAATCCGATTTGAACCCGGAATAAATCGAGCTTTTTTATTATTATTATTATTATTAAACTGAGTTTTATGCGAATAAACCAGGTCTTTTTGGAATAAATCTCGAAGAAAACTTGGTCTTTTAGGTTTAAACTAGGAAATAAACCAAATTTTAGAACTCTACAGTTAAGTAGATGTCTCCATGTAGCTTTACTCCATATTGCAAGTCGATAGTTTAATTACTAACTTTTTCCCAATGCCCCCTCACCCCCCTCCCCCTTTCAAAAAACATCTTTTTGAAATAAAAGCATATAAAAGTGTTGGAAGAGGTATTGACGTTTTGGCAGACATCAATAAAAACTTGTAGGAGTACTGTTTTCTTTAATTGAGCTATAAGGCGTCTTCGCAAGCAGAAAGAAACGGAATGCTTAAAGCAAAGCAAAAAAATAGATGTTTTGAAGGATTTACACTGGATTCCCTTTTCTCTCTTTAAACTTTTATCTTAAAGCATTTTTTTTTTTTTTTTTTTTTTTTTTTTTTTGCAAAATTATGTAAAGCCTAGGATAGGTTTGGCGAATCTATGGTACACGTTACTTGGGCATACGGCACTTTCGCAACATTAAAAGGAAAAGGGTTAGATAAGGACCATCTTTGTTGGACTTTTTTGTCCATCCGTTATGCCACATCACATTTTTTTTTCTTAAGTAGCTTACATATTAAAAAATAATGAAAAGATAGTCAGAGCCGCAAACAGTCGGCAAAGACAAAGGGGGCTTCATTTTGGGTCCCCTTAGTATATTTATTTTTTATTTATTTTTAGTTTTTTCAGTTTTTAATTTCGAGGCCATTGTAAAATTGCAAAATTAAAGAAACTTTTATCAATAATGTTTTATCAATCTTTCATTAAAAATATTTTATTATCAATAATAGTTTTCATCTCATGTGGGAGAAAAGACAAGTTTTACTTGGTACAATTCAATAACCACACGCGCAAAGCCATTGACTTTGCTAGTATAATATTAAAATTATAGTAGTGCTGCCTCAATTTTAATGTAAAGATAACTCTCTGCTTTCCGTGCTGTCGTACTGTACAATGTCTTTTTCATTACTGTAAAACCTTGTTATTTTTAAGTCATATTTTAATTCTTCATGAAATGTTGGCTCGCATTACAAATGTTCGCGCGGTTACCTTATTTCGGCTATCATTATTTCCAAACAATAATCTTCGTATTCTATTTCTATTGCAAATGTTGTAGCAATCTACCACGAAGACGGTTTGTAAGGCTACATAGCTAGGTATATTGTGATGATCCCATAGTCAATGGGATCATCACAAGGATTTGATTCAGCAGAAGGGTCTCCGAAATTTCTATCCAGATGACTGTAAATATGACAAAAAGCACGAAACGGTCAAGATTCAAAAATCGCAATTCTATGCTAGCACTTGTCTATTATTGTGATTCCGTCAGCACTTTATGAAAATGAGTGCAATTTCTAGGAAATCTAAAAAATTTACACGCATTATATTGTGATAACCCCATAGTCAATGGGGTCATTACAAGGGTTTGATTCTCCTCCGAAATTTGTATCCGGACGACTATAAATATGACAAAAAGCATTAGCGAAATGATCAAGATTCAAAAATCGAAATTCTATGCTAACACTTGTCTATTGTTGTGATTCCGGCAGCACGTTGTAAAGATGAGTGCAATTTCTTGGAAATCTATAGAATTTACACGAATTTTTCAAAATGAGATCCCATAAAAGCGAAATATCAATTTTAACAAATAAAGTGGACCTGCTACATATAGTCCAACTTTTTTAACTGAAAATTACGAAGAAGAGATTCGGAATCTTACTTCCTGGATGCATGCTGCAGTAATTATGCAGTCTTACTTCCAAATATTCATAAATTTTCAAAAGGCTTGACAGATTGAGCTGTTCCGTTTTATACTTCGTGTAAGACACTTCTGATAATTATAACATTTGATAACATAAAGCTCCAAAACTCTACAAAACATTAAATTGGTTGACACCAATATCAATACATCGGCGAAACAACATAAGCACAAATGGGATTATATCTTTATTTGCAATAAAGAAGGCTCAAAGATTAAATTTTCTTTTTGTTTTTATTATGTTGCTGAAATATTCGAATTCACAATAAAATTTAATAAATAAATGTAATAAGCCTAAAATAATGTATTAAGATTAAATTTTTAAATCCACAAATTCCCTTTGAAATATGTTTCTGTGTACAGCCTTGATCCAGAAAAGTGACCGTGCTGATCTTTGACATCAGCATAATTATTCTTTGATTTATATTGAGTGTTGCCACTTTCAAGATTCAAGAATAATTTTCTTCTATATTTCCAGGTCGTCTGCGCCGTTGCTACGTGTGCCGTTCTCGAGGTGAACTCGGAGACTGTAAAGATCCTTTCCAGTACAATGCCACCACTGTGGAGGACGTGAAGGGCGTAGAGGCGTCGCCATGTGCGTCGGGCTGGTGTGCGAAAATTGTTGAGGGCGAAAGTGAAGGTGAGTAGATTGCAGAAATGAATCTGATAAAAAAAGATGAGTGAAAATCACTAGGTTCCAAAATAGAGCGGAGTGATAACTCTGTTACACTGAAAATAAAACGGAGCGATAACTCTGTTACACTGAAAATAGAACGGAGCGATAACTTTGTTACACTGAATACAGCGATCCGTCCATCAGTTCAAAAGACCATACAATTCCGAAGAGAATGTATGGCGAAACACTGTTTCTCTCCCATAGAGTATCATAGTATGATGTTGATATTTTCCAATTCGATTTTCTTTTTAAAATGTGTCGAAGATGCTAGAATTTTCATTGAATTAAATTTGTTTTTGCCCTTTTCGCCCCGAATGGGCGAATGTTGTCATCAACAATTTGCCACTGACGACTGTTTTTTTTTATTCAATTTGTACCACTTTCATTAAATAGAAATTTTTAAGATATATTTCGCATCCAAAAGAAATCTGCGATAAACTTTAAAATATTAATACGAATAAAATATAAAAAGAGTCGTCAGTTGCAAACCTACGTTTATAATCCGGGGCGAAAGGGTAAGACTATAGATTTTGTTTACTATATTCATATTTAAAATTTGATTCTCGTGTAAGCTTAGCAAAAAACTTTAAAAATTCTATACGTTTTGCTCAGAAAAATATGTTTAAAAAATCTCAAAAACCAAATAAAAAGAACCACAACCAAAATTAAAAATTGTAGAAGTAACCAAAACTGATTAAAAGTAAGCAGAAAAGTTTGAAAAATGCCTTAACATTGTGAAAACTGAAGGCTTCATTACTTGCACGCTTTAATCCTTAAATGCGTGAATTTTTCTTTTAGAATTGTGTTTTTTATGCTTATATATAAGATTAGACACCAGAAATTTTAAGATAGATTTTTAACTTTGTTTAGTAACATATTTTTGTGATTTTTGCACAATTAATATTTCTATATAAACATAGTGGTGTCTAAGAACTTGATTTACTTATTAAAACTTAAATAAAAAGCATTGCCAATTTGCAATATTATGCATTAAAAAGGTGGTGCGATCGCGATAGAAAGTGGACCGGTGAGTTAGCATTCCGTTCTGTTATGGCACTCAGTGGTGAAAATAGAATTATTTGACTTACACATTTAAAATATTGGGGAGAAAATTAATCTCGTTCTAGATAGATTTTTCCCTTAACTTTTAGCTATGCATCAGACAGTGGCGGAGCCAGACTGGTAAAGAGGAGAGAAGAGATGTAACAGTTTTGTTGGGAGCATAACCAGTATGATTTTATATATGATATGATACGTTACATGTTGTTGTTTTATGACAATTATGTTCAATGTTTCACTGGTTCAGAATCGCAGATAATTGGAAGTATGCATTACAAAGTAAAAATGCATATCTTTTTGTCTGCTATGGGATGTAATTTTTTTAAATGGTAAGAAATGTTATAGTATAAGCAATGTATGTGTCGTAGGCTAATTGGGAAATCCGCCTCTTTGCAAAAAGCCTAGGTTCTTTGCAAAGAGCCGGTCTAATTGGAGAATCATTTCCCTTTTCTCAATCAGCCTGATGTTTTTGAGGCTTATTGCAAAGAGCCTAGACAGCGTTAGGTGTAATTGGAATATGGTCATTTATTTTTCAATCAGCCTGACATATTTTAGATCCATTGCAAAGAGCCTAGATAACGTTAGGCTAATTGAAAAATGACCATGCCTATTTAGAAAATGACCAGTTCTTTGTCAAAATATGGTGTTGTACCAACACGAACCGGAAAATTCCATTCAAAGTCGACCCGAACCCGACAGAAAATTTCTATCGGACCGTAACCCGATCCTAAAAGGACAAAATAAATTCTTTCGAGTCGCAACCCGACCCGAACCAGAAAACTCAAGTTAACCCGAAATCCGACACGAACCCGACAAAAATTCCCCATCGAATAGTAACCCGATCCGAACCCGACCAAATAAATTCCTTCATGTCGCACAGCCACCCGAACCTAAAAATTCGATGTTAACCTGTAACCCAACTCGAACAAGATATAAAAATTCAATCGAACCGTAACCAGATGCGAACCCGATAAAATAAATTCCTTCGTGTCACAAACCGACCCAAACCCGAAAATAATAGTTAATCTGAAACCCAACCTGAACTAGGAAAAAAATTCTATCAAACCGTAACCCGATCCGAACCCGAAAAATAAATTTCGTCGTCACGCAACCCGAACCGAAACTGAAAATTTAAGTTAAACCAAAATCTACCCGAACCTAAAAATTTAATTTAACCCGAAACCTAACCCTAACCTGAAAATAGAAATTAACTCGAAACCCAAAGTCGACACGCAACCCAACCCGAACTAAAAATTGAAATTAACCCAAATCCCAAACCCGTCAAAAATTCCATCGAACCGTAACCCGATCCGAACCCAACAAAATAAATTCCTTCATGTCGCAAAGCAACCCGAACCTAAAAATTCGATGTTAACCAGTAACCCAAACCGAACAAGACATAAAAATTCCATCGAACCGTAACCCGATCCGAACCCGAAAAATAAATTTCGTCGTCACGCAACCCGAACCGAAACTGAAAATTTAAGTTAACCCAAAACCGACCCGAACCTAAAAATTTAATTTAACCCGAAACATAACCCAAACCTGAAAATTGAAGTTAACTCGAAACCCAAAGTCGACACGCAACCCGACCCGAAACTGAAAATTGAAGTTAACCCAAAAACCGACCAGAACCTGAAAATTTAATTTAACCCGAAACCTAACCCAAACATGAAAATTTAAGTTAATGCGAAACCCAAAGTCGACACGCAACCCAACCCGAAACTGAAAATTTAAGTTAAACCGTAACCCGATCCGAAATTGACGAAACAAATTCCTTCGTGTCGCAACCCGACCCAAACTTGGAAATGGAAGTTAACCCGAAACTCAACCCGAACCCGACAAAAAAATTCCATCGAACCGCAGCACAAACCGAAAACATTAAAATAATTTCCATTGTCATGCAACCTGATCTGAACCTGAAAATTTGAGTTAACCCGAAACCCGACAAAAAAATAAATCGAGCCGTAACCGAATCCGAACCCGAAAAAATAAATTCCTTCGTCTCGCAACCCGACTCGAAACTGAAAATTGAAGTTAACCCGACAAAATAAATCCATCAAACGTAACCCGATCCGAACTCTAAATAATGGATGTTAGCCCGATCCGAAACAGGAACATAAGCGCCAACCGCGAGTCGGGTCAGTTTAGCGGAAAACGGTTTTCCGGACCCGATGAAGAATTCTAATCATGGGTTATTGCAGAATGTACAAGGTATTAAATGGTTATGCATAATTTTAGTATAACAAATAGGAGTAGGAACTTCAAATTTTATAAAAAATGTATAAGAAAACTGTCTTTTTGACAGATTTCATTAACGCGGCTGAGAATTTAAGATTAGTGAATACTTCATTTTTGTTTTAAGGGTATATTTTTCACAGCCATCCCGTGTAGAAGTATTAATAAAATCTGTAGATGAGGCAGATTGTTAATGTTTTCTCAGAATTATGTAGAAAAGATAGGTTGATAAAAATAATATGATATTATTATAAATATATATATATATATATATGAAAATTTCTATATTAATGAAATCTGCAGATGAGGTTGATTTTTAAAGTTTTTCCATCTTTAATGAGAGAATATGAGTTGCCAATGAAAACAATTATAAAAAAAATCCCGGACGGCTCGGCCTACAGGCACAGGTAGATTTCGAAGACGCAGACCGTGGGGCGCCTGTTTGTCGGGAATTGCGGAAGAAATGACCTTTTTACGATGATGCGGCAGTTGGAACCGCCTACTTCGAAACCTAACTTGTTTGTAGGCGGAATCGGCAGGGATTTTTTTTTTTTTAATTTTTTTTTTTTTTTTTTTTTTTGCTATAACGGTTGGTCCTATAAAAAACTTGTAAATATAAAAGTTTTAAGTAATATTAAGAGGATTAATAATAAATTTAAGCGGATTTGAAATCTTGAGAATTGGCGAAGTTATGAATTTTTTTCTTCTAAACCCCCCTCCCCCCCCCCCTAAGGCAATTTTTAATTATATCAAAAATCTGTCATACATAAATTTTCGGCCCTTCTCCTAGAAGTAATAATAACTTCAAACGGATTCGATACGTATCATAAGTAAGAAATTATGGGTTTTTTTCTGTTTTCACAAAAAGCCCCCCCCCATCCCCCCCTTGGTTCGATTTTGTCCATTAACGAACTTGACCGAGATTTTATGCCCCTTGATTTTATGTATCAGTTTCGAAAAGATGCGGGAGTTGGAACCGCCTACTTCGAAAAATAACTTGTTTGCAGGCGGAGCCGGCAGGGATTTTTTTTGTTTTTAATTTTTTTTTTGCTATAACGGTTGGTCCTATAAAAAACTTGTCAATATAAAAGTTTTAGATAATATTAAGAGGATTAATAATAAATTTACGCGAATTTGATATCTTGTGAATTGACGAAGCTATGATTTTTTTTCTTTTAAAACCCCCCTTTCCCCCCCCTTGGGGCCATTTTTAATTATATCAAAAATCTGTCGTACATACATTTTCGACCCTTCTCCTAGAAGTAATAATAACTTTAAACGGATTCGATACGTATCATAATTAAGAAATTATGGGTTTTTTCTGTTTTCACAAAAAGCCCCCCCACCCTCCCCCCCCTTGGTTCGATTTTGCCCATTAACGAACTTGACCGAGATTTTATGCCCCTTGATTTTACGTATCAGTTTGTAAAAGATTAATGCAGAATTTTTCCAGTTATCGTGGTCAGAAAAAAGTGACATAGATAGATAGATAGATAGATAGATAGATAGATAGATAGATAGATAGATAAAGTTTTGAACTGGGGGTGGTTTTGGGTTCTGGGAGTCATGATCGGCGTAGATCTGCAAAAACTTTTCAAAATTTCCAACTTCGGTGAGAATGTAATAGGTAGTATTTCTTACGAAATCTACCTAAAATATACATGAAAATTTCTGTAATAATTATTTCTACAGATGAGGCAGATTTTTTATGTTTCCCAGTTTTACTCAGATAACATCGTTATCTAAAGAACATTATTATAATATATATGTAAGAAAATTTTTGCAATAATGACAGTTACAGATCAGGCAGACTTTTGTTGATTTTCAACGTTACGTAGAAGATGGGTTACTGAATGAAAATATTATAAAAATAAATAAGAAAAGTTCTTTGTCTATGAAAACTGCAGATGTGGCAGATTTTTAATATTTTTCCATCTTTATGTAGAGAAGATGTGTTGCTGAATGAACTTGATGAAAAAAGAAAACTGCTTTATTGATAGATTTCATTTATGCGCCTTGTTGATAATTAAGGTTAATAAACACATTCTTTTTCATAGATAAAATTTGCCCTCTGCCACAAAAATATACAAAACACAATTTTCAGTCAAGACGAAAACGGTTAACTTAAATTTTCAATTTCGGTTCGGGTTGCGTGACGACGAAATTTATTTTGTCGGGTTCGGATCGGGTTACGGTTCGATGGATTTTTTATCGGGTTCGGGTCAGGTTTCGGGTTAACTTGAATTTTCTGGCTTGGATCGGGTTGTGACAAGAAGCAATTTATTTTGTCGGTTTCGGATCGGGTTACGGTTCGATGGATTTTTTTATCGGGTTCGGGTCGTGTTTCGGGTTAACTTGAATTTTCTGGCTTGGATCGGGTTGTGACGCGAAGGAATTTATTTTGTCGGGTTCGGATCGGGTTACGGTTCGATGAAATTTTTAGACGGGTTCGTGTTTCGGGTCGGGTTGTGTTTCAACTTTGTGTTTTGAGTTAACTTTAATTTTCAAGTTTGGGTTATGTTGTGGGTTAAATTAAAATTTCAGGTTGAAATCGATTTTTGCGTTAACTTAAATTTTCAGTTTCGGTTCGGGGTGCGTGACGACGAAATTTATTTTGTTGGGATCGGATCGGGTTACGGTTCGATGGATTTTTTTATCGATTAGGTCGGGTTTCGTGTTAACTTGAATTTTCTGGCTTGGATCGGGTTGTGACACGAAGGAATTTATTTTGTCGGGTTTGGATCGGCTTACGGTTCGATGGATTTTTTTATCGGGTTCGGGTCGGGTTCGGATCGGGATACGGTTCGATGAAATTTTTGACGGTTTCGTTTTTTGGGATAACCTTAATTTTCACGTTCGGACCGGCTTCGTTTCAACTTCGTGTTTCGAGTTAACTTTAATTTTCAGGTTTGGGTTATGTTTTGGGTTAAATTAAATTTTCAGGTTTGTGTTATGTTTCGGGTTAAATTAAATTTTCAGGTTCAAATCTGTTTTGGGGTTAACTTAAAATTTCAGTTTCGAATCGGGTTGCGTGACAACGAAATTTAATTTTTCGGGTTCGGATCGGGTTACGGTTCGATAGATTTTTTTATCAGGTTCGGGTCGAGTTTCGAGTTAACTTGAATTTTCTGGTTTAGATTGTGTTGTTACACGAAGGAATTTCTTTTATCGGGTTCGGGCCGGGTTTCGGGTTAACTTCCATTTTCTGGTTCAGATCGGGTTGCGTGACGACGAAAATTATTTTGTCGTGTTCGGATCGGTTTATGTATCAGTGGGTTTTTATTTCTCTGGTTCGGGTCGGCTTTCGGGTTAACTTAAATTTTCAGGTTCGGGTCGGGTTGCAAGACGAAGAAATTTATTTTGTCGGGTTCGTATCGAGTTACGTTTTGATGGAATTTTTTTCCTGGTTCGGGTTGGGTTTCGGGTTAATTATTATTTTCAGGTTCGGGTCAGTTTGCGACACGAAGGAATTTATTTCGTCGGGTTCGGATCGGCTTACGGTTCGGTGGGGTTCTTTTTGTCGGGTTCGTGTCGGATTTCGGGTTAACTTGAGTTTTCTGGTTCGGGTCGGGTTGCGACTCGAAGGAATTTATTTTGTGATTTGGGGATCGGGTTACGGTTCGATGGAATTTTTCTGTCGGGTTCGGGTCGACTTCGAATGGAACTTTCAGGTTCGAGTTGGGTACAACACCATATTTTGACAAAGAACTGGTCATTTTCTAAATAGGCATGGTCATTTTTCAATTAGCCTAACGCTATCTAGGCTCTTTGCAATGAGCCTAAAAAATGTCAGGCTGATTGAGAATTAAATGACCATATTCGAATTAGCCTAACGCTGTCTAGGCTCTTTGCAATAAGCCTGAAAAACATCAGGCTGATTGGGAAAAAGGAAATGATTCTCCAATTAGATCGGCTCTTTGCAAAGAGCCTAGGCTGTTTGCGAAGAGGCGGATTTCACAATTAGCCTACGACATATGCATTAATTAAATAAAATGCATTTCTTGTCTTCGGTTTATGATTCTTGGAGATGCAATTTTCCTAATTATAGATTGGCTTCCAAAAGTTAAGGTACAACCAGTTTATAGGCACTCAGCATTAAAATAATTAAAATAAAGGTAAAAAAATATTCTTTATATGAATGGTTATTGTTTATAACTAAGTAACTTCGTTAAAACCTTGTGAAACAATGATTCCCTCAACTATTTTTTAGAAAGAATTTAACATTTATTATGGCAGACAGGGGAAACTGCAAATATACACATTATTATAATTTGTGGGGATTTTTTTTACTTGTTTACTTGATCTTCAATTGTTGGTACTAATAAGATATTGTTGGTCATGTCTGAGTAAAGTCGTTCACCCCAGTAGCGTAGCTAAGGGGGGGCAAGGGGGGCGTCCGCCCCGGGCGCCGCTGTCAAGGGGCGCCAGATTGAGAAAAAAATTTAACAGAAATTATCTCACATATTTCGACAATATATAAAAATTGCTTTTGTATGTGTGCGTGTGAATATTTTCTTTAGTAAAATATTTTATTATGTACAAATAATGAAAGAAAAAGCTTATGTGAATAAGGTTTCTAGGAATAGTTCAACAGACTTTGTACCTTACATGATTACGTACCTGAAAGGAGGCACAAATTCATTAAATGTTGGGGGCGCCTAATTGAGAGACGCTTAACCGAAATTATCCCACATATTTCGATAATAAATATTTGTGTGTGTGTGTGTGTGAATGTTTTCTTTAGTAAAATATTTTATTATATACGTCCAAATAATGAAAGAAAAAGCTTCTGTGAATGTTTCTAAGGATTTCTCAACTGAATTTGTACCTTACTGTATTACGTACCTGAAAGGAAGCACAAAATGATTATATGTATACATATAATCACGGAGTTTTTCTCTGAACTCTGTGGTTGGGGGGGCGTCCAATTGAGAGGCGTTTTAAACAGAAATTATCTCACATATTTTGTCAATGCTTTCAATAAATTCGGTGAAGGATGGTGGGGGGGGGGGGGGGAGTTGCTGCTAGAAAAACGGGTAGACCATATACCAAACTTTTGGAGGTTTACTATACTGGAAATCAAATTCCTCGCTCTCTCGCTGTATCCGGGATTTATTATAAGTATGATATGTTATTGCAGAGATCATCTGCATACATTTTATGACTAAGCCACAATATTATAATTTTCGGAGACACAGCGGAAGTTATGCCGCTACTTTTTAACAACAAGCCCATAAATAATGTATTTGTAATAGTTTGTAATTGTCCATATTTGTAAATAGTTTTTAGTTTGTTTTTCAAAACAGGATTAACCATCATGATTAAAAGAAAGCAAAATCGGCAGAAAATAACAAAATTTCATCTGAATGGGCAAAGATATATGTATCTTTGTAAAGAGTGTTCAAATCAATGTAAAGAGTTTACGGTATTTAAAATTTGCAAACAAGGTGCACCGTTGTAAATTTTTAAGAAGCAATTTTTATTGATATTAGTAAATTGTTTTATGAAAATTTTATAATTTGAAAGAAAGCAAAATCGTAATTCTTCAGATAAAATTAATTTTGTTTTAAAAGTATTTAATTGAAAAATTTTTAGAGAAAAATTTAAAACCACACCTTTCCTACAATTTTTAACTTTACGCAACATTTTTTTTTAATACTTTCTTTACAAATCTGCTCTATAACTGCAAGAACCACATTTTCAAAAAGTTAATTAGTTAAAATGTCATGACAAATTTTAAAATACAATAAAAAAGACTTTTTACTTAACATTTTTGTTTTTAGAAAATAAACTATTTATAATGCTGAGAATCCTATTTTAAATTTTATGAAATGCACCTTATGTATTGTTCAAAAGATTAAAAAAAAAAAAGGAAAGAAAGAACATAAAACAATGAGTCAATTGAAAAACATTTTCTATTTTTTTACGTAGGACATATGGAACTCCTTGGAAATCAAAAAGAGTGTACGCACCTTGTAAATGAAACAAGGCAGCATATTTTTTTTCCTTAATCGGGTTAAATTCATAAGTTTTAGCAAACGTGGTTTCTTGTAAATTGACTTTCATTGTTATAATCATTTGTGTTGCAACTCTCATGCGCTTAAAACTACATAGTCATATTATATGCTACCGTCAAATTCTCGTCAAGCTTGACGATATTTGGCTAAAAATCTTGGCGATAAATATAGGTCGCCATAAATGAAGTCAACTTGGCGACAGCTAAATAAATTTTTGAAATTCCCATACAAATTCAGTATTGACGAAAACTATGAATCTTCTATAATCGGGTTGCACACATTTTAGTTTCGTGTGTTTGAGTAAAATTAGCTGAAATCTTAAAAACAAGGAAGAGGGAAGCTACATTTTCCTCATGGTACAAGCCGGAAGTACATTTTTCCCTCTTAAGAAAAAATAATGTCATTATTTTTTTATTTAGAGGAGGAGGGGGGGGGGCTCAGAATTTCTTCTTGCCCCGGGCGCCAAAAAACGTAGCTACGCCACTGGTTCACCCGATTCGTTAAGATGACGGACAATCGAATGGATGGAAATGGGGTTATCACAAGCTGACGCTGTTCGACTTCTTAATGTGTCTCGTAGTGTAGTCCAATGACTTTGCCATCAATTTTCCCGTGCAGAGCTTATTGAGCTTAAGGCTGTTCTCAAATCCAAACAGGCTACTTTCTGGCACATTTTTTAATTCATTTTTGTTCGGAAATGCATGAAATTGGCAGATGTTTTTATTCAATAACAATGTAATCGAGACACGTTTTCCATTTTTTTGTAAAGACAGACGTTCTTTCAGAAAAGACCGTCAAAGTCGACGTTTTGAACCACAATCCCGAAGCGGCAGCCCGAGAAGCGCAATAAACGTTTCGTCACGTGACCAGAATCGCTTATAACTCGATAAGTAATCTATTTATCAAAAAATGGAAACCCATTTCGATTTCAAATCACTTCCATAGTCAAGTCTGCCAATTGTATGCATTTGCATTTAAAAATGAATCAGAAATTGTGTCAGAAAGTTTCTCGTTGTTGAGCAGGTCATTTGAGAACAACTTTAAGCCATTTAGTAGGTCTCCCTGCCCAACCTGAACCTGGAATCAATTGGAATCCGAAAATTCAGTATCAAAGAAGAGATTGCACGCAGGTTACAACCCTGCTTATGATCACTTTCTAGCTCTTTCGGCCCGCAAGATGAGGAGTTCTATTGTAACTCAGCTCATTTCAGATCATCGTAATGCAACACGGATGATAATTCCTGCTACCACGGTACTCGGACGTCTTTACAATCAATGACCATATCCAAGACGACCCGTTGTGTGTGTACCACTTAAAGCTGTTAGTCAATGAACTCCCCAATTCCTCTTACTAATGTTAAACCTATGGGCGTAGGATGCATTCGTATATTTAAAATATCTCCTCGGGAAATTAATATTTTTAACTTATTTTTTTTTGTAAACACTTCTTAAAGGATGTCTCTTTTTTTTTTTCTTGGATGTCAAGATATTCCTAAAATATATACTACTGAATTGTATGTGAAGTGTTAAAATATTACTCAGTTTCGTTAAGATTTTAACACATAAAATTATAAATTATGTATATACAGGCTGTTTCAGAAAGGACTCTCCAACTTTGAAATGGCATAACTGCGAAATAGTGACAGACAGAAAGGTGAAACAAGTGGTGTGTTGGAAAGACAGGTCTGGAATTTGTTTTACTCCGGTTTTAAGAAATAGTTCCAAGATTGGACATCAGAGGGCACTGCAGTCACAGAGCGGTGTCTTAAAGTCTTAAAGTGTCTGAAAGTGTGCTTCGTAAATAGAGGTCAAATCACATTACAATGGTTTCTATATGGTCAACTTTCTTAGTAGCAATAACATGACGCAACCGAAGGGTAAAGTTCGAAATCATTCGTTGCAATATCTCTACTGAAACGGATGCACATGCCTCACAGATTAATTGCTCAACCAACGTTTGAGTTTTCTTAGAGTAAACAGTGCCTTTCATGTAGCCTCACAAAAAGAAGTCACATGGATTGAGATCCGGGGAATATGGAAGCCAATCCATACCAATGCCTGTCACTCAGGACTAATTGAGAGCAATGACTCGGTCACTGAAGTATTCCTCAAGAAACTCAAACGCTGCATTAGTACGGTGTTGTCGGTCCCCATCCTCCATAAACCATGAATTCTCTGGTTCATCCTCTAGATCTTGGAATGTGGCAACAAATTGCTGTAAAATTTCAATATATCGAAACGAGTTAATCGTTTCCCTCGTGAAAAAGGGCCCAGTGATCTCTTTACTGCACAGTCCAGCCCAAACTGTAACTTTGGAGTGCAGTGGTTTTGCAAGACACACAAACGGGTTTTCAGTGCCCCATTTTTGCCAGTTTTGTTTATTCATAAATCCCTCTAAGTCCAAACGGGCCTCATCGGTGAACCATACGCAGCCGACATCAATTTTACTCTCATCAATCATTTGGAATAACTCATTTGCTAAGTCTTCTCTTTATCGTAGAACTGTATTTGTGATCGCTTGATGACACTGTATTCTATAGGGAAACAGCTTCAGGCCCTTTCGCATTATTCTGGATGTAGTGGTGTTTGAGATCCCCGCTTCAGCAGCGGCTCGTCTGATGGATTTCCGAGAACTACTTTTAGCAATTTCTTCGACTACTTGCACATTTTAAGGTGTCATGACTGATCAGCTGCATCCCGCATTTCTGGCTAAATCAGCGGCCACACCGCTTGTCCGTTCAAACTTGTTGAATAAATTACGAATTGTGTTCTGGTCTGTACCTTTGTTAACATTTTTTAAAGCTTCGCTTTATAATTGTCAGACTTCGACCTCATCGGTGGTATTCCAGTACAATAAAAATACGGTGCTCCAAGGAATACGACATGATATTCTTCAATTTCCGTATAATAACTAGTTCGATACAACTCTCTTACACTTGTCAGCAATGAAACAGACTCACGAATGAACTTTCTGTACTTCTGAGTTCTATTTAAAGCTTCATGTGCTTGTGCTGCCACCTATTAGCCAATATTGGAACTATTTCTGCAAACCGGAGTATAACAAATTCCAGACCTGTCTGTCCAACATACCACGTGTTTCACCTTTCTGTCTCTTATTGTGTCTCAGTCATGTCACTTCAAATTTGGAGAGCCCTTTCTGAAACACTCTGTACTTTAGAAATATTTTTACAGCTTAGAAAGAAATACATCTTTTAAGAACAGTACAAAGGATAGATAAGTTAAAACATTAATTTCCTGAGGAGATATTTTAAATATACGAATGTATCCTACGGCCATATAGTTTTAACATTAGCGAGGGGGAACTGAGGAGTTCTCTAATTAACAGCCTTAATCGGCAACACAGAAGTGTCCGTTTACGTAGTGCAAGAGAACACATTACCTGGACCAGGGGTCGGAAAAGCTACTTTTTGTTTGTAGCCAACTACAACTACAGCTACTTTGTGAAAAATGTAGTTAACTACAACTACAACTACTTGTTTTAAAAAGCAGCGGCTACAAACTACTTTTCAAAAGTAGTCGCTACTTCGCTACTTTTCGCTACTTTACTTATCATCGCTTATTGATCCACTGCAAGAGGGAACGTGACTACCTCAATAGGTTTCTCACACCCCTCGAGTTGTGGTAAAGCAAGAGCCGTTGTGGTAGCTCGACATATGACCTAGCGACCGACTCCCCCTATGGGGTTTCGCGAACGAAGTCGTCGGGGGCTCCATGGCGGTTCATCAAGGTTTCGTCCCTGCGGAAGTTTCCTCCGAGACGTGGGGTTACTGCCGCGACGACCTATGTCATCGACCTTGGTAAAATGACCTGGGGGTCTGCAGTGGGGAGCGGCCCCAGGCCGATCGCAGCGCCGGGGCGAGACAAAGCCCCTGGTGCGTTATAAGCCCTTCAGAGGCTTGGGCGCGATGGTCGTTATCGTGACGCCGGCTACCCCCTTGGGCGTCTGGCGGCGTAGGCTAGTTTTATCATCGCTTATTAAATACACCGCAAACGATTTTTCCCCATAGATCATAATGTAACAGAATTCTTTTGAATGTCCCTGTAAGCGAGATATAAATGCTACGCATTTCATTTTGAATACTGAACATCATATGGTAAACTTCAATAACATATAAAACTTTCATGGCAATTCGAGTATATTTACGAGAGTTAAAGCACGGGCAGACAGACAAAGCGAATTCATACACTTTTTAATTATGTTGCAAAGTGTTAAAAAGAGGAAATTTGAAAACAAAAATTGTAATAATCTTACAAATTTATGAGAGTGATATAGCACAGTAGCGCTTAAGGTGGTTCTCAAATTCCTTGCTCAACAGCGCGAAACTTTCTAATACATTATCTGACTCATTTTTAAACACAAAGGCATACAATTGGCAGGTCTGAGTATTGAAACGATTTGGAATCGAAATGAATTTTTCATTTTTTGATAAATAAATTACTTATCGAGTTATAAGCGATTCGTGTCACGTTTTTTTTCCTTTCCCATGCTGCTGCGTCGGAAATTCGGTTGAAAACGCCGACTTTGACAGTGTTTTCTGAAAAATCTTCTGTCTTTACCAATAAAATAAAATAAAATAAAGAATAGTGAAAAACGTCTTTTGGTTACAAAGTTTCTGAATAAGAACACCTGCATTTCCATGCGTTTCCGAACAAAAATGAATTAAAGAATATGTCATAAAGTAGCCAGTTTGTATTTTAGAACAACTTTAAGAGAGGATAGCCCTTGGTAAATTTGAATATACATTATTTTTTAAAAATAGAGCTAAATAGTCCTATTTCTTTACAATTTAAATATAGTTCCTGAAAGCAATTTGAAAATTGAACAAGATCATATATAGACTTGCATGAGTTAAATCCCAGCTTTTATTTTCCTTTCTATCTCTTTTTGTTTGTTTCTCTTTGAAAACCCGAATTTCAACATACTGGGCTTTAGATTCATTCTGGAGACAAAGATAGAGATATTTCATTAAAACACCAAGCTAACCAATATCAAATCAAATATAAAACATTATAAATCAATTACTTTAGCGATAAAAAACCTGTGCAGGTAAAGTAAAAATATATAGCCATAAAAATAAAATTAAGCATTTTTTAAAATACTATATTTTTATTTCCAACCACCTTTGTTTTATCTATTAGAATCTTCAAAAGGAAATATGCAGTAAATTAATTTGTATGAATACATTGGACAAATATTTCACAACGATCAAAAGACGTATTAATAAAATATTTTTTTGCGATAATAAACAGATCGATAAAAATATTTTCTGAATCAGGGATCTTAATTCGAATATACTCTTTTGAATGATTTAGGAATTTTAGTGAATAACGATTTAGCTATTCGGTGCGAGATGCGATCCAGTAATTATTATTAGTAAAAAAAATGCCAACTCACCTCTATCTTCAACTTCAAGTTGTAGGCAGATGATTTTGATACTGATAACTTCTTATTAATTGGACAAAGTTTACATGTTACAGAATAATTACCACTTTCTTGTTGTTCTATAACGTCAAAATATTCATTATATGCCGACCAGGGCAGTTCTATACTATTTTTGTCTGTCATTCTATTACATTAATCTCAAAAGAAGCATCCCCACATTAAAACACAAGATCTAATAATGAGTAAGAAGACAAAGGGTTCCCAGCAAGAAAATTGATTTTTTTTATGAGTGAGTACTTTGCGGTTTTATCTGAAAATCCAGCAAATAATAGATCACGAGCATGCGGCCACTTTATGTTTCAGCTGCTAGTTTGTTTGAAGGCAGAAATCATTCCTTCCTAGTGCACTTTTAATAATAAAATGGTGTACTTGTTCGTTTTCTGTGCTTTTTCGAATATATATATTTTTTTTTAATTAGAGTTCTAACGAATCTAAACTGGCAGGAAGCGAGCAGAAATTTTGTTCGAAAGGGAATATTTTAGATGATCGATTATTTATTTAATGTTACCAGTCAGCAAAGAATACGGATCTTTAAAAAAAAAAAGAAGAGTTTTAAATTTTGTATATGGAGAGATGGGGTAGATTTTAGAGGAAAGGGGATAATTTATAATACTGATTATTTATCGTCACTGCAGAGCACTATTTAGGGCAAAATATATATTTTTTTTTTGTATAAAAATAAAAATCATTTAAAGATTTTCGATTTATTTGTATGCTGGGATGGAGTGGTGGGGGGGGGGGGGAGTAAATTATAAGAGGTTAGGGGACAATTTAGATGATTACTTATATATTATTATTAGGTAGAAACGAATGTGGCCATTTTTTTTAAATAAAGAGTTTTAAATGTTTGAAACTGTATGCTGGAGGAGGGGCAAAAAGGAAAGCGTAAGTTTTGGGTACAAGGAAATAATTTTTTATTGTCATTAGAGAGCAAAAAATGGAATGAAAGATTTTATTTTTATATAAAAATAACGATTTAAAAATATTTTAAACTCCTTTGTATGCTACTAAAGAGAAGCGTGAATTTGAGAGGTTAGTAATAATTTAAATGATTTTAGTTTAGATAAATCCGTTCTTTTTCTTTTTCTTTCATTTTTTTTTTTTTAATAAAGATTTTACATTTTTTTTTTTTTTTTTTTTTTTTTTTTTTTTTGCTTGCTGGGGATGGGAGGCAAAAGGGAGAAGAAATTTGTCAGATAAAGACTTAACATAGCCAGTTGACTATATTTTGGTAAAAACAATCGTAGTCGCATAAAAGTACATTATATTAAGAGGACTTCTGTGGATTTAAATAACAATACACTCAGTTTCTGACAAACTGTGAAAATGACAGTTAATTTGTGACCGTGCCCGTCGTCTATGGAGAAATATAGGACACTGACACTGAGATTTGCCGCTGACGTTCGCAAATTGTTGCAGATACTCATTTCGCACAAAAGAAACGAGTTATGATCATGTGATTTGACGATTGGCACTTTTTTCCTCCCTCATGAAGTAGCGTCAAAAGTAGCATCGATGCTCGCTACAAACTACTGATATTTTGTATCGTGCTACTAGCTACACTACACTTTTTTTAATGTAGTGCGCTACACTAACAAACTACTGGAAAAAGTAGCGGCTACTGTAGTTTCGCTACTTGTAGCGCGCTACTTCCGAGCCCTGACCTGGACCCAACAGCAATGGACTTCTGTACTCTTCACAGACGAATCTCAGAATGTTCTGGAGAGTGATTCATGTAATATGCTGATCTGAAGAAAATACAGCATCAGATACTGCCAATATACGATTGTTGAAATAAGCAGTTATAGAGGAGGTGGAATCATAGTTTGGGTTGGAATCTTTTTTTGGATAGTTACGCTGGCCTGCATGTGTACCACGGAGGAACTTGGACTGCTGTGAGATATCGGGAAGAGATCCTTGCTCCATTTGTCCTACCCTATACTAGTGCTATAAGGAAAGGGCAGTTGACGTCACTGTTGGTTAAATTACTGTTGGTTCGCAAGAAAAACCTGTTTGTTCTTTAATACTCCTACTGTACACATGAGATGAGGTGATTTGATTGGGTCTACGTTAAACTGCTCTATGATATGATTAAATTACATCGCCATAACGAATCGTGCAATAATCGCTACGACAAAAATGTAGTGGTAGATTGGTTGATGGAACTGTTTGTTCGTAATCATGCCCTTTCCTTATTGGTGATGAATTCATCCTAATGGATGATAATTCCCGTCCTGTATTCACGGATCTAGGCTTATTAGTGAATATCTCGAGGATCAAAGTTTGGAGCGAATCGAATGACCATTGGACCACCTTTGGGACGACCTCGGTAGACAGGTGGCTGTCGTACGTCCTTTTCCGAGGTTGTTAAATGAGCTGAAACAACCGTTGTTCCATGTAAGGGGGTTGCTTCCCATTCCAGTATCCGACAACTTAATTGACAGTATGGGAAGTTGATTTCAACAATACATTTAGATCACAAGCAAGGCTTACTATATTCAGACGGAAATCATTTGCGACTTGCTTGTACTGTAAAATATTGCCCTTGATAAAATATTTCACAATATAAATTTCCATTTTCTTTCGTAATGTCCTTCTCTTGTTCAATTTTCCTCCTCATTTTTTTTTTTATTCAGTGCATTTTGCAATATTGGATATGTATTTTCTACGTAATCTAATTATTAATTAATTTATATTGTGTAGATTTTCTTGTGATTTAATAATTGTACTTATTGTATAAAGCTTTATTATGCATGTATATTTATATATAAATTTTTTTATACATATTTTATAAAATTTTAAAATTATTTTTTTAATTAAAAATTTTACATTTTTGCTACGTTTTAAATTTGATATATATTTTGAAAGAATAATTCTTTTTGCTTTTTTTTCTTTCATTTTTGAGCACAGAAAATAATAAATATGAATTTGACTACAGGATTTACAAAAAACTTTATTTTTTAAAGAAGAAAAGTCTTTTTTTTTTTTTTTTTTTTTTGAGTACTTTTTACTGCGAAAATCATAGTTGCAGATTTTCTCTCAAAGCAAAAAAAAAAAAAAAAAAAAAAAAAAAAAATCAAATCAAATCAAATCAAATAATAAAAAAAAAAAAATCCCGAAGACAATGCAAAAAAATATATTTCTGAAAATCTCTGCACAAAATTTCCTACCTTTTTCTTTCGTAAACATTAAGATATATCGTCTTAAATATTACAAATCTTGAAACAATACATTCTGAGATAAAAGCATTTAAATCCTGGAAGAAAACACAACAACAACAAACAGTTCAACATAAAACTCGTTATATATTTTAATCTAATTATCGTATTTGCATAGAGATTTGCATCGTTGTGTTATAAAACCGCTATGATATTTTTTAAGCAAGAAAAAAAAAATAATTTGTTGTTGTTGTTTCTCCCGAGATTTTTATTTCCCAGACCATCTTAAGTCAAAATGCTTCATAAACTAAATTTGGGTATAAATTAGTATTTAAGCATGTATTAAAAAGGACTGATAAATGTGTAATTTTTCACTCTTGTGTCTTCTCTACAATTTAGACTTCGACATTGCTACAGAAAGAATATGTGTGCAACGTCCGCCAACTGATGGTGAAGAAAGATGTGCAAACACCATAATTGAACGAAAGCCTGTTTACATGTGCTTCTGCCAAGGAGATCTCTGCAATTCTGCACCGTATACTCATGGGTTTAATCCACTTCATCTGTTTATCATAACATTATTTCTAATTCTTTTAAATCGATGACCATGATGTATTTCAGGACTCGCAATGTTTTCAAAAATAGATACTGTATCAACTATACTGACAAACTTGATTTGTAAATATTTCTTTTTTTTAAGAACATGTACAAATATGTTTGCTCGTAAAGAAAATATCTATTTTCAGATAATATCTGATAACTATGTACAGTAAAACAGCTAAGACGGAATCGCAAAGGACCAAGTAAGCATGTTGCTTAGACAGAGCAAGTACACTATCTATGTAAAAGCATTGGATCTTCGACCACTTTTTTTTTTCAATATTCTTTTCCATTCTCTGGGTTTATAACTTTTGTCCCCATTATATACATGTTTTATTTTCACAAGTGTTATTTGATTTGATAATTCCATTCATTCTAGCAATTTTTTTATCTTTTCAGAAAACTTCTCTCGTCTTCTCTTCTTTCGTTTTCCTATTTTTTAAAGTTTTCGTTTGTTAGAGCTTGCTGTATAAAAACAATAACTATTAGTAAAGAAAATATTTGCATTTTTATAGTCCGTGCATGATAATTTGGCCAATAAGTAAAGCAAATTTATATGGATTCCTTCCTTAATTAAGGTGGCATTAACCATTAACCACTAACATAATCTAGTTTTTACTAATTAAATAATGCATTTCCCGCACTATTTCTGTCTGTTAGCCCGTAACATAGCTAAGTCTTTCAAAGTCATCGGCTAAGTTATCATGAATAAGTGGAACACCGCTGTACTTAATTACAGAGACATTTTTAATTTATCAGAGTAACAGCTACTATTAAATAAAAATTTTGGTCGAACAAAAACGAAAAAAAATATTGTGTGACATTGGTGATGGGCTAATGAATGATTTTGATATTCGAATAAATCATTCAGGCATGCACAAAAGCATAGCTGCCAACCTTTGTATTCTTTTTAATTAATTAAAACTAGAAATTTTGCTAATTAAGAGCTTTTTTTAACCTGTCAACTGAGTATAACGAAATATTTCGTCATACGCGAACTAGTACTACCGTAATATTTCGTAATACACGAAATACTACCGTAATATTTTGAACGCATTACTACCACCAGTAAAATTTAAAAAGAAATTTTCGTCTTATTAGAACGCCCTATTCATGCAACTTTGTTGCCATGAATCAGGAAAAAATTTCTATTATTTTTAACTGGTGGGAGTGTGTCCCGTTGGTAATCAGGCATATCAGTTGAACAAAAGTTTATTTCCAGGTTAACAGGTTAATGGTAGCTTTTAATATAATTATTTTTTGTTTCATAAAATTTCTGGGTTTTTCGCAAAAAAAATTTGTAAAAAATAAAATTCACTTTTACTATAAGGTGCATAAACATTCGAATATCAGAATTTCAAAATCCTTCATTATGCCCATCACCATGTGAAAAAATCACCATCTGTAATAAAATCACGGGTTTTACTTGACCTTAAATATCCCATAAAATATTTATGTGATAGATTTAAGCTAGACTTCATTGCGGTGTAAAATGTAATTAAAACATCAAATACTTTTTATGCTTTTCAAATTCAACACAGCTGTAAATAAATGCTTATGATTACCTCCAAAAGCATTAACTATCTTTTTATTTTCATTTCCTTAAAATTTTCTTTAAGGGTTTCAATGTTTACATATTTTCAAGAGTGTTACAATATTTTTTCTTTTTCATAAAATGATTTTAATATTGCACAATTTATTTTTAATTTTTCCCTAAAATTTTTAATATTATATAGTTTGGGCTAAGATAATTCTGACAGCCCGTAAAATCAAAAGATGGGATTAGATTTTTAAAAAGACAAATGTTTCTGAAAATATTACAAAATTTAATAACTAAACTATAATTCCGACTTACCTACGAATCCAAATGGCAACACGAAGTATCGATTTTTCGGATCAATTCCCGAGTAAATATTTTCAGCTGCGTTACAGATTTTTTCCATACTAAAAAAAAAAAAAAAAAAAAAAAAAAAAAAAAATATTCTGGAATTTATTTCACTATACGCTAATAGCGGTCACGTTTCGATGACTGAACGTTCTTGGCGTCTGAGCTTTTTCTTTATAGGGATCCGTAATGCTGTCAGCAGCGCCATCTATCGACGCTATTTTAAACTAAAATTTTGAGGTTTCTGTATCAGATTCATGCGGTCTTTTTAATAAACATACCACTGGTTTCATGCTTCTATCTATCACCGTTCCCGAGTTATTTATTTTCAAAGTTAGGGGTCTTTCGTGACACCCTGTATAAATTTTCATGTTCAACGAACGTGTTTTGCGGATAAACATGACAAATTAACAGCATTAAAATTAACATATAAAATTAATGATATTTTGCTACTCTCTCATGTATACATTCAATTACGCATCTGAAAATAGCATAACTAAAAAACGATATTTCGATTTCAGAAAACTGATTACTACACTATAAAAACTACTTAGAAACGTTTCCGAATATCAGTGGCAGCGAAAGAAACGTTGTTTTTATATCGAAATTATATTGGTTTCTGAGGTTTCCCAAGATAAATATCGCTTTTCGGAATCACGGGTAGCTCGGAAGAGGTTATTTATATTTTTGTTCACGGTTATATTAATTTTTTTTTTTTAGATAAAGAAGCATTTGTCTTTTTTTTTTTTTTACAGTATAGGTCTTAACATTTTCATCATTTTTTCTTAAAAATTTTCTACTGTTTGTGAGCATTATTATAACAGTAATTATTTGAGAAATGTTTTCTTAATTATTTTATTTAATGGTTTTTAAATTTCACTATAGTAATTTTCTTGATTTATTTAGATGCTAAATTAAAAAGTTTGGAGTGCCTTTATCCGATTCAGAATTATTGTATTTTTCTTACTGTCATTCAAAGGCCATCTGAAAATAAAAATGTCTGTGTTATTTCTCTTATACTTTTATATTCCTATAAGTCATCCAAATGTCGTTTAACTATGTAATGTATTTTGTAAAATATTTATTAGAATAAAGCATATTTTTATTATTGCATTTTCCTTCTTTTTTTTTTCACACAAAATATTTTTGTTATTACTAATCATAGTATTTTAAGAGAGTACTTGCTGACCCCCGCCCGGCGTGTTTTCATTATTTTATATCTTTAACCCGATTTTGTATGAAATTTTACTTTAAAATGAAAAATTCGCGAAAAAATATTGATGTTTAGTGATAAAAGCGCTCATTTTCTTGGTTTTTTTTTTTTTTGTTTGTTTTTTACGTAGGATCGTTTCATAGTTTCAAAATAAAAAGTTATTTTTGTCCGAACTCTTTGAAATCTTTATTGGTGATAAATAAAACGGTTTTACAGCCCGTGTAAAAATTTCGTGAAAAAGTATTGTTATCTAGTTGTAAAAGAAATGTTTTCTTCTCGCTTTTTTGTTTGTTTGTTTGTTTTCGCGTCGGCTGTTTTAACATAGCAATAAAAAAAATTGTTCTCATCTTCCGAACTCTCTGACATTTCAATCGGTTAAAAATATAACTGTATCCAAGCTCTCTTTAAAATTTTGCGAAAAAATATGCATATTTAGTAGTGAAAACATGAATTCGTTGAAAAACAAAAAAGGTTTAGCTTTCTTTCAACCTCAGAGCAAAAAAAAAAAAAAAAAAAAAAAAATAGAAGGTCTATGCTTTCAATGCAATTCCAATGCTTTCAATGCAATGTAACATTAAAAATCAATGATATTTTGTTACTCTCCCATGTATAAATATACGGCTTCATCCGTTTTCAATCAACCCTTTTCAATCCCCCTAGGATAAACAGGTGAGAGTTAATCAATCAGGTTTCCCGTTTTTGAGGGTGGAAGCCTTCAAAAAAACGTTGAAGTATGCACAAAGAGACGATTTTCGTGTGGAAAACTGAGTGTGGATTTGACAAAACGCACTTTTCGTTTTAAATATATAGATAGGGGAAAGTAGGGTAAAACCGGGTACCTAACAGTTTTCCTTTGTTGAAAAACGTCTAGAAGGGTGGAAAAATCATGACACCACGCAAAAGTGTTTGGGGACATCTGGATTATTGAAAAAACACACCTGTTGTCACAGAAAAATTCTTCTTTACTTGTTTTTTTTTTTTTTTTGTGAGATAAATTTGTGAAAGGTACTTAAAAAAATGTTTGTGATAAAGATGAAATAGAGTGCCGAATAAATTAGAGTAATTCAAATTAATTTTAGAATTTTCTGTAGTGAATGAGAACTATTTTGGAAGGCTGGACTCGAATAGAGTGTTGCCGACGAATAAAGTTACATATTGTTGCCATAGAATAAAATGAAATAGTTGAAAAACATTTTAACTGATTCAATATTGAAATAAAGTTAAAGGGTGCTGCCACTATGAATAAAGTGACAGAGTTGAAATACATTTTAAATAATTGCATAATGAAATAAACATTTAACGTACTTTAAAAAATGTTTACAGGTTAAATGGTAGATGTATTTATGATGTTTTTAACATGACTTAAGCAAAAGAAATTTTAACATAAATCTTTTCCACTAATAAACACTTGCTGTGCATATTTCAATACTAAACAATTAAAGAAATATTTTAACCCTTTAAGGGGCGGTGGTATATATTACATACCACCTAATTTTAATCCGATTCGAACCAGAAACTTTTAATTAAATTTTACTTTTTTAACTTTGACGGGGAAAAGTTGAAAAATTGCTTTTCCTTGTTTTGAACGAAATTCTTTCGTAAATACCGGTGTGAATTCGATGTTACAGGAACACAATTGCTTGCTCCTCAAAGGGTTAAAACTTCTTCATTTTTTCAATGCCAAAACACTTGTAAAAAACATATATAACTTACATTTTTTGAAGTATTCAAATGATATTACTAAACAAAAAAAATATTTACAACTAAAATTATTTCACACACATGCACATACACACTGCTTCTACCGAATAAAGTGAAATGTTTATAACGAAATAAAGTTAACAATTGCTGCCATTGAATAAAGTGAAATAGTTGAAATAAATTTTGAATGATTCAACCTGCTGCCACCGAGTAATACAGTTAAGGGGGCTGCCACCGAAAAAAGTGCTATGTATATTTAAACAAAAGAATGAATTTCTTAGAAAATTTATTTTACTTAATTGTGTACGGTAAAACAAACCATTATAAATCCTGTATACTTAAAGCATTTCGCTATGATAAATACAAAGTCAATGAAATATTTTAAATAATGCAAAGTGCAAACATATTTTTAAATATATATGTATGCAATTAAAAACATTGAATTTTTCGAAGTGTCACACACTATTTATTTTTTCATGTGCAAATATTTTTGAAGGAGAATTTTTTAGTAATAAATAAAATTAAATGTATTGTATTTTTAAAAGAGGACTTTTTATGTTTAAATGTCGTGTAGTAGAAGATTACTGTTTAGCATGTGCCATTGAAATAATAATAACTTATATCATTGAAATAATAATAATAATAATAGGATATACCAAAATTTCTGAACATTTTACTCTGCCGGCACTGACATTAGGATATAAAGGTGTCGCATGATGAAGAACGAAAATTACTCGCATGTAAAGTTGCCGCTGGTACACATGACGTAAATTTTTTGTTGGGAATATATCCATTCATAACCCATTACGCATTAAAATATGCATGAATGATGGATCAAAAATACGAAAAATATCTCTGAAAAGTCTGCGCCGACAAAAGAAAATGACATTATGTTCTGCTTCAAATGTAGTTTTTCATTGATAAAACTTAAATATATATATATTATAATTCTGTCTAAGTGACGTATTTTTTGCTGATTTATCATTTCGTAATTACAAAGATTGAAAGATTAGCATATTAGAGCCTTAATTCATTATTTTATCTTGATTAGTTACTCTGATTCCATGTCGCTTATACATGATTTCATTTTAAAATAAACTATAGGTTAGATGAATAAAATTTACTTTTTCAATAAAATTTTAAAAGTTAAAACTAATTTAAAAATATATATTATGGTAAATATAGTTTAAAATAATAATTGTTTTTAAAGTTAAATTAACCAATGTAGGACTGATTGTGTCATGGGAATTATTTTGTAGTTTTTTTTTTTTTTTTTTTTTTTTTTTTAAATACATAAATCCATTTAACAGTTCATTATTAAACTTCTTTTATTCCGTCGAATGTCAACGGGTCCCATCTCGTACTTTAAATATATTACAAAATGAATATTTTCGGAAAAAAGCCTAAGTTTCTAGGCGTTGTGCTGCCCCGTCTATTTGGCCCACAAAACATTCGTTTTATGTTCACCTAACACGACGGTGTAAATCGCCGTGCTGTGCCGTGGCAGATGGACAGAGCCAGTTGAAGAAAACACGGCCTCTGAAAAAAGAGCTCGAATTCATCTGTTGTTCGTCGTTCCGGAACTAGGCAATAACACGTAAATTAAAGTATAGAGAGACTTTTCATGTGCCACGAACCTACACATAAAATTATATATAATTATATGTATACACAATCATACACATATATAAATAAATACCACTATTTAAAAAAATTTCTTCGTAGTAGATTGCTACAACATTTGCAAGAGAAGCATATCATGAAAGTTGCTTTTACAAACTTTCCATGAGAAATCTAAAATGAAGATTTTTTGGGGGAAACATTAATAGACAAGAAAACTGACCTTATATATATATGTAATCAATCAGAAAAGTATTTGGTCGTAACTAGTACTCCCCCCTGTGACGTTATTAAAAATGGGCTGCTAAAATATTTATTTATTGAAGAAGAGCTTTAATTAAAATTAGTTGGATATTAAAGGAGGTCATCGTATAAGTTATTAAAATTGCAGTTGTGGTTTAAAATGCAATAGACCCAGCACAATAAAGAGTGCTTGCGTTCTGTAGGTCAAATTTGGAAGAGAAAACAATCAAATTAAATGAATAAAATAACCCTATTTAATCTTGCAACAAAGACATGTAAACAAAAATAAAGAGGCTCCTTTGAATATGAATCCACCTTTATTTTATTTCTTTAATAAGTAGAGGAAGGTAGAATTGGTTGAGAAACATGGAGACTGCACATCATCTTTAAAAAGAGCTTTGACATAAGAATCCATATGACTTGAAGATTAATTGAATTCCTTTCTGGCCGATTCCATGAAGATATTTTTAATTCATTTAAGAATATATACATTACTTTATCAAACTTTTAAAATATTAAATTTAAATTATATACAACAGCATCCAGCATCTTTAAGAACATTAAAAAAAATCTACGAATAGCGAGTGATCTCTGAAGAACCGACGTAATCGTCGAGTTCTCAGATAATGAGCCGGAGCTTGGATCAGACCACGCTTTCCAAAATATTTACGGCATCGTTTTCATTACAATTCTAATCTGAAAACCAGTGACATTCAAGGGTTAATTTGTGCCAGAGCCCACAGAAGCTCAGCTCCGGAACTTCTATGTTTTTAGTAAATATTTAAATATTGGCTAGAATTCACCGGAGCTCATAAACACTGCACTCCAAAGTCCAGTGCAATAACGCTTCCGAAAAACGAATCCTAAATTACCCTTTCTTTTTCTCCCATCTTCAATCTTTTGTCTTGTTTTGTATCAAATGTATGTCATAAATGTCGTAATAGTGACGTAATGTGTCGCTCACGTTAGAGATGGAGATGAAACGGGCTCGATTTTTATTCTTCGGATTGGACAGGCTCGAGCTCTTAAATTCAAAATTTTATTTATTTCCATTTCAGATCATTTTAATGCTATATTGATCAGAATAAAGAGTAAACAGAAATAGTCTTTTTCTATTCTGCATAACTGCGAACTATTCATTTTTTGTGTTATCACTATTTCTGAATCATAATCCTGAGCTTATTTAATCGCAGAATTCTGCGATTAACATTAAGATTAGGCAAAGGTTTCTATTTGGAAGTAGTGACAACTAAAAAGTGGATTAGTTGATAGCTAAGATAGATGTATGATGTATTTAAAATTTTTATTTTGCTAAATAAAAAGACAATGCGTTAAATTTTGAAAATAATGTATGAAATATAAATATGCAGATTGGAGTGATGGCGGAAGTGGGGTGGGGGGGAGGGGGTAGCTACGGGTGTTGGTACTGCAGAATATTAGGGCTCCGGTACATTTTTTCTTAGAAATTAAGCCCTGGTGACACTGGTATTTATACCAATGATTAGGGAATGTAAAAGTAATAGCAAGGTTATTCCAAATTTATTAGTTGATTAGGGATGACGCTAAAATTAAAAAGCCAAATGAAGAGTTCATAAAGATTTGGTAATTAAAAGAAGAATTCATCAAAATAGACACACCCCTTTTTGATTGCAGTGCTTATGGCGAGCGAAAGCCGAAACATGGAAGAGAAGCTCTAAAATAATCGGTGCTGTGGCTGTAGGGTGTGGCGCATGCGTAGTACGCAGAAGCGGAGCAGCCGTAAGCAAGGCAAGGTCAAAGATAGTATCCGCACTAAAAACGAAACTAAAGATACGATGCAAAGAGAGAAACGTTCTGCGGTGAAAAACCATAGCGGCAGTGCGTGTCAGGAGCCGATAACAGGCTTAAAGGAATGGCGAACTATCGGAAAAAGATTAATAAGCTAGCGCACAATAAAATGCAGAACTGCGCTGAGCTGAAATAAAAAGTAACTAAAAATAAAGAACGTGATATCTTTTATCACCCTCCCCCCCCCCCCCCCACACACACACATACACCTAACAAGAAAAACATGAAATGTGCAGCTTAAAATTTAAAAAGACCTTTCCGCCTGTAACAGGAGGAAAATGTAGCTTCCCTATTGTTTGTTTTTAAAAAATCAGTTAATTTTACTGAAACGCACGAAGCTAATTTGCGTGGAACCCAATAGATCGATTTCAACTGACGTCACACCCTAGCAACCGAAGCTAACGAAAAAGAAAGGCTACCACGGTGCTTTACGCATATCTTTTTTTACAGACCTTGGTAGTCACGTGATGCTCGAATCCACCAATGCAGGTCCACAAAAAGAACACCACGTCACTTTATCTGTCTGTAAAAAAAGATAGGTGGAATGCACAGAGGTAGCCTCGCTAGCAACCAACTTGACAACCTCTTGGAAATTTCGTTTGTCCATCGGTTTTTCTGGAGTTTGATTGGTTGGGCGATAATGTTGGCTAACTAGTCGGTGATTTTGGTTGGTTAGGTGAAAATGGAAGGCTTGTGGACACGTTGTTGAAACTGATCTAATATACAGAGTGATTTTTTAAGTTGTGAAAGTAAAACCCTATAACGAAAGAACCACTGATCCAAATGACCGGAAATTTCACCAGTATGCTCCCAAAGCAATGGGAATTTTTTAGGCATGGTTAAAAAAAAACTTAAAATCTTACCGACAGATGGCGCTGTATATGCAGTAAAGTCGGATGAGGAGCTTGTGCAAGACACACTCACAGTGGATACTCCTCACTCTGTTGTGGACCATGCGGTTTCACGTTTCCAACTCGTAGCTGAAAACATTGGACAGCACACTGAAAATCGTATGTGTTAGTTGCGCAGTTCTGTACGAATGTTTTACTCCAAAATTTTATTTCGTTCTGTTTCTGCAGGTGTTTGCAGTTCCTTTTCCCAATTACTGCATTCTGTATGTTTTTGATATACAGAATGCAGTAATTGGGAAAAGGAACTGCAAACACCTGCAGAAACAGAACGAAATAAAAATATGGAGTGAAACATTCGTACACAACTGCGCAACTAACGCATACGATTCTCAGTGTGCTGTCCAATGTTTTCAGCTACGAGTTGGAAACGTGAAACCGCATGGTCCACAACAGAGTGAGGAGTATCCACTGTGCGTGTGTCTTGCACAAGCTCCTCACCCGACTTTACTGCATATACAGCGCCATCTATCGGTGATATTTTAAGTTTTTTTAACCATGCCAAAAAAATCCCCATTGCTTTGGGAGCATACTAGTGAAATTTCCGATCATTTGGATCAGTGGTTCTTTCGTTATAGGGTTTTACTTTCACAACTTTAAAAAAAATCACCCTGTAGAAGATCCAATCTAGAACACGGAAACTAAAAAAAAAGTCAATAAATTGCGACAATTTGTTAGTCAGGTGGATTACCGCCATGCGGTGACCACACGGATTTCGTCCCGTCGCCAAGTACACAAAGGCTGTACACAAAGGCTATGTAGGCACAAGAACTTCACCCGGCAGGTAGGGTGAAGGCCGTAGCCAAATGCTAGAAAAATATTTCGGAAGGAGATTTTTGAGCTGAAAATTTTATTCTTATTAACTTTTTAAAAATTTGTTTTTAACTAATTTAATAGAGGCAACTGTGGATAAACTTTTTTTTTATTTTGAATTCAAATAATTCTATAACATAATTAAAATCATTACTCATTTGTGTGTTGATGCTCCTTCGTCGAGTCATTGACAATAGTATAGAGGAAATTAATGTTTTGTGGATTCATATTTTCAAATGTTTTATTGCCAAAATGTTCTTCCTGAAGCATACGTCAGAACAGCTGTTTTCTGAATTTTTTGAAAGTTTGTGGATATTTGAAAATAAAATTTTCACTGTATTCTACAAGCGTTGCAATTAAAGAAGCTGGATGATCTATATCCGGATACTGTAGCCATTTTATTTGACAGCGTTTAGATTCCACTTTCATAGAGTCTCATTCCGAAAAACTAACATGAATTTTGTAAATGTCACTCTGGTTGGTGCTGATGGAATTTCACATTGCAGAGATGACAGGTTTTTGTTTTTAACTGTCGACCGTCTTAACAGAAACTTAATGGAACATGGAAAATTAATAGTCATCCTGACAAACATTTCGGAAGAGGATCAAATCCTGGTGATCCCCCCACTGGCTACGATCTTGGGTAGGAGCCTGGTCAACGGTAAAAAACCCTCTTTGTTCCCTGGGGGGGGGGGGGGGGGTGATTATGTGCCTGAAACGAAGCAGAAAATGAGAAAGTGAGGGCGCGAAGTACCGTAGTTCCCGAGGCTCACGAAAAAAACAGGCTACCGCGGTTCATTCCACTTATCTTTTTTTACAGACTGCTAGAGTGACGTGATGCTCTTTTCGTACACCTGCATTTTTGCACTCGAGCATCAAGTGTCTCCGGCGGTCTGTAAAAAAAGATACGCGTAAAGCACCGCGGTAGCCTTTCTTTTTCGTTAGCCTCGGTAGTTCCAGAAATGACCGAACATTTCGAAAACCCAGAATTGTGTAATTGAAGTGCAAGAAAAGAATTTGTGCAATGATTTCTGCTGATAATAAACTGAACGGTAAGTGGAAAAAGAATAACATTCCATCTACCAGTTCATGTAAATGTTGAGAAAACACACAAAAAAAACATTTATGTAAAACAAACTAGCAATTTTAGAGAAATGTTCATCGTTACTCGATTGTAGGTCTAGTCGATGTGAGTTCCTCCTATAAATTTCAAAGAAGAATACTGAATAATTTATTTTTATTAGTTATTATTAATTAAACTATCTCATTTCATTTTTCATGTTTTTTGAATGTTATCCCTTTACCACTCACTCGTTCAATTGTTTACACCTTCTCGTTATATGTTATGTATTTTTACTGGAATAAAAAATAATTCTTAAAATTACTATTTTTTTTTTTTTCATGTAGGTAGGAAAGTATGTAAAAAAGTCAGCGGACACTGTTGAGCTTCCAAGCAAAATCGTCCAACATAGATAACAATGCATCATATTATTTGGTATTAAATTCAACATGACTTTGAAATTCGTCCGTTTATGTTACTGAAATAATTTTTGTTGCAATATTTTATATTTTGTTGTTATAGATGTTTCTAAAAAGGTATTTCTTTAGATTTTTGCAAAATAATTACTTCTTTTGCATCCAAATAGAATAAATGCTATCAGAATAATTGCTTAAATGTTGAATTTAAACGAATCGACAATCTTTGACATGTTTAATCAATGTCATCCAGTGCATGAGACTTCAAAAATCAGACCAATATAACTAGGGTGCCTCTATATGAGAGTGGCCACATAGGATGATCAAACTGATGCGTTTGTCCAAACTATTACAATTTACATTCCAGAACTTTGAGATACTCGCCTGGGTGAGTGTTATTATACGAGTGATACAAGTTAACAAGCATCATCTTGTCGACAGTAGCGTAGCAAGCCGCGACTTATACATACGTTATAATACGTTGCACGTTATACATACGTTATATTGCGTTGTACGTTATACATACGTTATATTGCGTTGTACGTTATACATACGTTGTACGTTGTGCATACGTTATACTACGTTGTACGTTATACTACGTTGTACGTTATGCATACGTATTTCATAGGTGAGAGCAGATTCACGAAGATAGATTAGAATAAATAGTTTAGAATAAATAGTGTAGAATCCGGCTAGAAAATATACTACAAAATTGAATCCGATAAATGTACAATGATGCTACATGATAAGAGGTCGATCGCAGCGACATCTGTTAGCTCTTTTCAACGTAAACATTGTACAAGAATCAAATTGAGAAAACGTTTTGGCTGGTAGTAAGTATTTTAAATACTTAATTAATAAAAATAAATAAATAAATTCCTTAAAGGCGTTCATTACTGGCCCATTTACTCCATATTATGTTCATGTATCCTTACTCGGATATATACACCAGATTAATAAGAACCTGCTATGAATAAATAAAATTTGGGTATTTTTTTAATTCCCTGACAGCAAAAAATCAAATAGGAAAGAATGTAACACACAAATTGTAAAAAATAAATGAATGTTTTTTTTTTTTAAATCTGTATTACAACAGGTTTTACAATAGTTTTTATGGTTTTGTAACTCCTCAAAATATCTCCAATAACCGCACGAGTGGCTGATTCAAACTTTATATTTTACATATAAACTAGCACAATTATCATAAGACTATACTTGATTAAACAAAGCCCTGTCATTTAAATGCAGAAATAATTAAAATGCACGAAAATATTTTACAAACATATAAAGCTAACATAACTTTATTATATCAATAAAGTGATTGTTTGGATGTAATTTTAATATTTAAAATTGCTTCTTTCATTTCTTTTGGCTCTCCTTTTTCATTAAAGTTATTTAACATATATCTTTCAACTTTTTCTATGTGCAATGATAAATAACAGTAAAATGCAACTTTTAAAATACAGTCAAGAGTAGCATTTGTTTGATAAATTACAAATAATAATAATAATAATCAATTTGCAGTATCATGTATGCATACAGCGGAATTAATTCATATGTGTACGTGCATTAGTGATTCAGAAATTTATTTGAATAAAAAGTTTCTTTTTTCTATTTTTTGAGTAAAAGGCTAAAGCTGTCCGGATTTTTCTTTTACATTTTTGCACAAAAAAAATCCTTTTTTTCCATTTCATTACTGAAGCCATTTAGCAATGATGAAATATAGGTATCATCTTCTCTTAAACGATATTCTACAACTAATTTTATGTCATCGCTTGATTATCAACTTACAACTGTTCAAAATACATATGATATTTACTAAATTTTTGCAATGCAATGTTTACGTTGAAAAAAACTAGAAGATATCACTGCGGTTGCCCTATTATCGTCAGCATCGTTGCACATTAATCGGCTACAATTTTTTAGCACTTTTAAAAGCCTACACTAGTCACGGGAAGAAACGCTCAAACTAATGTTAAGTCTATGGGAAGGTTATAGCGCGATTTCTCGCTCGCATTTTAATATTTTTAAATGCTTTTTTTTTTGCATAGGATAGCTGAGGTCAATCTCCAACGTTGTTAGTTTTTACTTTTTCGATTTTTGTTGCAGGTTTTTTATAAGCGGGCATTTTTTATTTTGGAGCCGGTTGGAACTGGTACTGAAAATGGAAGTACCCTTATATAAAATAACTGGAACCAAAATCGAAAAAATAAAAACTAACAACCTCAAGATTGACCGGAGATTGACCTCAGCTATCCTATGTAAAAAAAAACAATGGCACTCTGGGAGTGCCGACAGAAGTGAAAACTTGAACAATTACGTGTGTGTTTTTTGAATCGTCAGGAAACGTTTTATTGTGCAGGAAATACTTTTAAATGAAGCGTTTTTTATATTCATTATTATAAACTACAACTACAAAAATTATATTACAATTTTCATTTAATGCGCTATTGCATATGAAGAATAATGCATATTATTTTACATACAAAAATTGCAATCTATTGCTTAAAACGTAAATTTACAAATACATGAAATATGAAATTTAATTAATTGATATTCTTTGAAATTAATACCAATGAAACTTATGAATTTTCATCCACAATTTAAACAACTCTCAATACATTCATCATTTCTTCCATGAGATGTAGTTTCATATCTTTTGTAATAACATTTATCTGCAAAATAGGGTTCCCGCTTCCTATCACTCCAAAAATGATGACTTCTTTGCTGCCTGTCTTGTTTACGGTATTCGTGAACATTATGCTTTTTTCTATCTTCATACTGCGCGTATTGTTTGCTGTATCTATAATTTCTATCAAAAAACTTTTCTTTTCTATAAAATGATTTCACTTCATTTCCGTATCAGTAACCACGTTTCTTAAAACTTTCGTGAAATATTTCATTATTTTCATTTTTTCTTTTTATATTACTTCCGTCTATTTCTTTTCTCGTGCTCGTTAAACTATAACATTTTCCTTGTTTTGTTATTTCATTTTCATCTTTTGATTTGGTTTCGCGAGTTGAGTCACTTTTATCTGTTTTCACCGCGCGTGCTAAATTTGTCTTGAAATTATTTTTATTCATAATACCAATCATTTCGTTTTCTGCACGCGAACTATTTCCTTTTGATACTTTCGCTTCATTGTATGAATTGGCAACATAATTCATTTTTTATCGGAATTATTTACAACTTTAAAGGCAACGTATACGTACTTGAAAAGTATTGCGCTCGCCAACAATTTTAATTCCCTCTTCATCTATCGCCAACTTTAGTTTGCTGATCACGTCTTGCCTACCCTATTACAATATCGTATGCGAGAGATTTTGAAACATAAAATTTCGTTGATATAAGAAACCCATCAACACGTATTTCATACACAAAATATCCAATTAGATTTACAGTTTCTCCGCCAATGTCAGTTAATAAGATATCAACAGAAGACAAATTTGGCGACCCAATATTGATATAACATTCGTAACTGAATAAATAAATATAGCTGCCTGTATCAAACAATAGATTTGCTTCTTTGCCTTTGATATTAATTATTTTACCCATTCGATTAGATTTAGACTTATTTCTGATTTGAATTGTAGCAATGTTAGGTTTTTCCTGTACATCGGCATTAGAATTGTGATTTTGGCGATTATAATTTCGATAGTTTTCGGGACAGTCTTGACTGAACTCATTAGTTTGACCGTTATTGCTATTATTACACTGAGACGCTATGTGGCCTTGAGAGTTACATTTAAAACACCTAATTTGAGATTTATTTCTTTTGTTTTGGTATTGGGTATGAAAGAAAGATTGTGAATTTTCATTTTTACTTACTTCGGGTTTTCTATCTTCAAAGTGGTGTGAAATCCTATTCATGGTTTTAACATTACGTCTCGCCGCATCATAATCGTCTAGTTTACTTACTAATACCAGGGCTACACTACATACCGGGCTTGCTCATTCATTATGATGACGTCACAAAAGGTGGCTGACTAGGAGGAAAGACATACAGCGATTGGCACAAAACGATGGGCGCGTTGCTTTGGACCAATCGCTGGTCGCGGCCAGCCACCATTTGTGACGTTTTGAGAGTGAATGAGCAAGCCCGGTATCTAGTGTTGCCTTGCTAATACGTCTACATTTTTAATTTTTGGAAGATCATCAATAAAATGTTCTTTCATTTCTATAGGTAACCTTTTCTTAATTTGATCTACTACTATTAACTCTTTTAACCTGTAGCTTTCGAGAAATGAATACTTTAAATATCCTCTGATTACGGAAAGAACTTGACAGTTTCATCCCCCCTTTCTTCAGAAGGTTCACCCCCCCCCAGGTGATGGTAGAACATGTGGAATCATTAGGCACATTCGCTAACGACTTTCAATCGTGAGAAATTTCGGGATTTACTTTTCCCTAAAGGAAACCTTTTTATCTGTCAAAAGTAATAGCTTATCTTTTAGTCCAGTAGAAATAGCATTTTACCTTACAAAAATTCGGGTAGTTCTGGTTTTTGGGTATGTTGTAAAGGTTGACCCTCTAATAAAAAAAACAAGTTTTCAACCTTCTAGACCTTGTGCGTTTTTCACAATACGTATTGAAAAAAACAATATTTTTCGGCACTTTTTTCGATTTTTCTTAAATAACTCAATTTTAGTGCATTTTACAGAAAAAGCACTTTCACCATTTTGTAGAGCATAAAATTCTCTACAACATGCAGTATTCAGATTTGTAAATTGTCTAAATAGGGGGTAAGATACGGAGCCGGGAATATAGGGTAAAATTTGCAAAAATCCACTAAAGACGTTAGTTTTTGCTTAATAACCTACTTTTAATGCATTTTAAAGACAAAAGCACTTTTACCATTTTGTAGAGCATAAACTTCTCTACAACATTCAGTATTCATGTTTGTAAATTATTCAAATAGGGAGTAAGATACAGAGCCGGGAAAATAGGGTTAAATTTGGAAAAAATGTAAAAATCCACAAATGACGTTAGTTTTTGCTTAATAACCCACTTTTAGTGCGTTTTAGAGACAAAAGCACTTTCAACATTTTGTAGAGTATAAAATTTTCTACAACATGCAGTATTCATATTTGTAAATTGTCCAAATAGGGGGTAAGATACGGAGCCGGGAAAATAGGGTTAAATTTGGAAAAAATGTAAAAATCCCCAAATGACGTTAGTTTTTTCTTAATAACCTACTTAAAAGCTCTAAAAAGTTGATTATGACAATTTTGATTCTAAAATGCACTAAAAGTGGGCTATTAAGCAAAAACTAACGTCATTTGTGGATTTTTACATTTTTTTCAAATTTAACCCTTTTCCCGGCTCCGTATCTTACCCCCTATTTGGACAATTTACAAACATGAATACTGCATGTTGTAGAGAATTTTATGCTCTACAAAATGGTGAAAGTGCTTTTGTCTCTAAAATGCACTAAAAGTAGGTTATTAAGCAAAAACTAACGTCTTTAGTGGAATTTTGCATTTTTTGCAAATTTTACCCTATTTTCCCGGCTTTGTATCTTACCCCCTATTTGGACAATTTACAAACCTGAATACTGCATGTTGTAGAGAATTGTATGCTCTATAAAATGGTAACAGTGCTTTTTAATGTAAAATGCACTAAAATTGAGTTATTTAAGAAAAATCGAAAAAAAGTGCCGAAAAATATTGGTTTTTTCAATATTGTGAAAAACGCACAAGGTCTAGAAGGTCGAAAACTTGTTTTTTTTATTAGAGGGTCAACCTTTACAGCATACCCAAAAATCGGAACTACCCGAATTTTTGTAAGGCAAGGCCCTTTTTTGCGCTATTTCTACTGGACTATTTGTAAATAAGGTTTAAATGTTATACGGACATGAAAATTGCACTTTTTCTGTGAAGTCATTAAATTCAAGTGATTAGGTTTTGAAATAATTGAGTGATGTCTTTTAAAAATAAGCAGAGAAACACTTACAATGAACGTTTAAATAGTGGTTTATGTTTTGAAAAGGAGAATATAAAACAAAATATTATGTTACAAGCAAAAAAGAAAGAATAATTTTTTATGCTAATATAAAAATACTTTATTTAAAAATAGCTTTAAACTTTCAGATACTTTTAAAAATTAAATAAGCAAATAAAAATAATTTCCTTAAATAAACATTTATTTTCTTTTTATCATGATTCTGATTATAACAAAAAATGAATTCTATGAGAAGAAAATGTAAAAATAAATATATGGGAATTGCAACAAAGAACAGTAACGAAAAATAAAGTTTTACCCAATGGAATTAGTGTTCCCAGTAAGGCATTTACTTTTTTAATTCAGAAATAAACTAACACTCCCACTGTTTTATAATTTATTTTGTACTTAAATTAGGCACAAATTCGGAAATAGTGACATCTGAATAAAAACAATTAAGCTAATGTGATAAGCAAGACATTTACATACTCATTTTATAACACAAACAACTAGGTACAATACTATTTAAAAATAGCTATAAACTTTCAGATACACTTAAAAATTAAATAAGTAATACAAAAATAATTTATTTAAATAAACTTTTTTTTTTCTTTATTACAATTTAGATTATAACAAAAAACAAATTCAGGAGAAGAAAAAGCTAGAAATAAATACATAGAAATCGGTATAAACAGTAAAGAAAAATAAAGTTATATCCAACGGATTTGGTGTTAAGAGTTGGACATTTACTTTTTAAATTAAAAAATAAACCGCTATTTCCAAATTGTATTAAATACGGAAATAGTAGTAGAAATCTGAATAAAAAAATTAAGCAAATGATATAAGTAAAAAAAAGAATAAAACTGTATGCTAATACAAAAATGCTTTATTTAAAAATAGCTCCAAGCATTCAGATACATTTAAAAATTAAATAAGTTAAAAAAATAATTTCCTTAAATAAGCATTTTTTTCAATTTGCAAAAAAAAAATGAGAGAATATAACTAAAAAATGCCTCTCCTCTAAACTGATGGTTGGTTGGTCAGTTGGTTTATGACGGCCGATTATTTACACAAGGGATAAGGGCCCTAGGGGGGATGACATCCGTGGGGGTCTTTCTAAGGGACCCTAACCCGTATTTACGGCAAGGTTCGAAGAAAACCACGGAAAACTCCGAACAGTTAGGTCGACGAGCGCGACAGGGGTTTGAACCCAGTACCTCCTGTCTACCAGCTTTGAAGAGCAGAACCTCTCAGCCTCTGGTGGGCCTTCTCTAAACTAAATGTTAATATGTGCAGACCTGCCAAGTGTCCGGCTTTTTGGATACCAGTAATTTAGTACAGAAAATGTTGTTTTATTTAATCGGAACATTTTTCGATTTAAAAGAACAACATTTTCTCTAAAAAATTAAAAAAATAAATAAAACTAAACATGTACATTTTACGTGTGTGCTATGTTATTTTCTAACAACACAATACTATATTTCTTGTACGACGTGGAATTTAAAACCGCTGTGTTGAAATTAAATTATGCCTTGCTAATTTTTGAAATATGCTTCTTTGATTTTGAGTCTCGCTAATTTTTAATGCCCCCCCCCCCCCCCGCCTACTCTAGAATAATAATACTAAACCGAGCAATAACACTAGAGAAATCATATAGAAAATAGCTGGGAGTAAAGTTCATTTTTTTAGAATTACTGAAGCGATTTAAAAGAAATTCCTTTTAATATTTTTGGTGTTTGTTAATCAATAACTTGTGATTCGTTAATAAATGAAATTAAAAAGTGCAATAGGTGCACGATTGCACAAATTAAGCAGTCCACTTTATTTTTAATGTAGTTCTCAAATGATCGGCTGAACAACGCAAAACTTTCTGACGCATTTTTAAACGCAAAAGCATAAAATTTGCATGCCTGACAATTGAAGCGATTTGGAATCGAAATAAGTTTTCAATTTTTTGAAAAATAAATTATTTATCGCGTTATAAGCTATTCGTGTCGCATGACAACCCGTTTTTCTCCTTTCGTGCGATGAAGAATCGGGAATTCGGTTCAAAATGCGGACTTGGACAGTGTTTTCTAAAAGATCTTCTGCCTTTACCAAAAGATGGAAAACGTGTTTCGATTGCAAAGTTTCTGAATAACAACAACTGCCTGTTTCATGCGTTTCTGAACAAAAATGAATTTAAAAATGTGTCTGATAGTAGGCCCTTTGTATTTGAGAACAGCGTTAATTAACTTTGTTGAAAAGGAATGAATTTTAAGAAACAATCCTTATTTATATATAAGTATAATACAAACTTTAATAAACATAATACTAATTATATAATAAGTATAATACCTAAGTATAATACAAAACAAAAATAAAATAAAGTATTGAATTCGCTTCAGAAGTTTCCGAAAAAGAAGTACGGCAATAATAATTGTTTTCCGAAAGGATTTTGGAACAGCTATTGCCTCTTTGAACGTAGCAGAAAAATGCTTAGGACTTACATTCGAACGTCATTTAAAAATTTTTATAATCATATGTTTAAAAAATTTATAAAGAACTATTAATGTAATTTGTATTATTTTCTGCATAACTGCAATTACTTTTTTTTAAATCAGATGATTGCGGAATAAATTAATTGTAAATATCGTTAGAATTTCATTAATTATTTATATCATTCTGAAACAGACAAAGTTCAATTCCATGCAAAGAATATAAAACATGATTATTAAGCTGTGTGTGAGCATAAAACTAACTATTTTCTACTGCGTAAACATAATTAATTTTTACATAAAAATTTATACATAAAAATTTTACAAAATTAACTGTATTTTTTATTAGATTGTAATATATATATATATATATATATATATATATATATATATATATATATATATATATAATTTTATTTTTGTTGAGTTCAATAAATAAAGTTACGTATATTATTTTAAGATATCTAGTGTACTATTGTCGAAAGAAAAAAAAAACACAATACTTAACATTCTAAGAATAAAAACTTAATCAAAATCAGCGATACTAAAATACTAAAACAATTTAATGAAAATAGTCTATTCTCTATCATGTCACAAACAAGAATTATCTTCCACTAATTTGGAAGAAGTGAGGTAGAAACAGCTTCAAATCGTGCGCTTCAACAATGTTTACTTTCTTCGCTGCATAAGTTTTCCCTTATTCCCCTATCATACCTAATATCTTCTTTATAGAATTTCCCTTCTGTGATACCCAATGAGACTCCCGTTGAGCCAAACGCTATTAAGGATTTCCTGCACTCCATCTTTGAGGGGTGGACATTTTTGGGATGACGATAATCCCAGCCCCGTATTTTCCAACAGTCTTTTTCTTGGGACTACGGTAATCCCCCCGTAAGCAAAAGGTTAAGGAATCAAAATCAGATACTTTAAGACCGCTAATCCATTCTTCCAAATAATTTCTTAATTCAAATGCTAAATCGCGCCAAGTGGCTGAAGATTCTTTTTTATGTGACATTAATTTCTGCCTAAATTCTTCTGGCGTCATTTTGAAGCGTTTAAGAAGTAAATCTTTTACGTAATCGTAATTGTTCGTCAATGTTTCTGGCCCTCTAGCTATAATATTGGCGATTTCTAACGGAATTAAACTTAACAAATGTGTGACCCAATTTTCTTTTATTATATTCATTCGAGAAATTTGTCTTTCAAATAATGCTAAATAGAGACTAATATCACATTTGCTGTCAAAGTGAGATATTAATTTAAGCAAATCTGGTTGCTTACCTGAACCAGCTATTGCAGAATCGTCGCCAAATATACAGAGGTGTCGGTAACAGTGTCGCGAATTCAATGGTTTTTTTCCCCATCTCAAAAAATGCCCAACGCGCCTAAAGAAGTTTTCACTTCAAAAAGCATTTAAAAATATTAAAATGCGAGCGAGAAATCGCGCTAGAACCTTCCCATAGACTTAACATTAGCTTGAGCGTTTTTTCGAATGACTGATGTAGGCTCTTATAGGGATAGCCGGTTTCTGCACTATGTAACGAGGCTAACGAAAAAGAAAGGCAACCGCAGTGCTTTACGCATATTTTTTTTACAGGCCGCGGGAGTCACGTGATGCTCGAATCACCAATGCAGGTGTACGAAAAGAACATTACGTCACTCCAGTGGCCTCGAGGCTAACGAAAAAGACAGGCTACCGCGGTGCTTTCCACTTATCTTTTTTTACAGACCGCTAGAGTGACGTGACGCTCTTTTCGTACACCTGCATTGGTGCATTCGAGCATCACGTGACTCCCGCGGTCTGTAAAAAAAGATACGCGTAAAGCACCGCGGTAGCCTTTCTTTTTCGTTAGCCACGAGCGGCCTCCCATACAACCAAAAGCATCCTCTGGACGTCCCATACAGATCCCAGTGGTCCTACAACCGTCAGATCCTGTACACGCCATAATTCAGACGTTCAGAGAACGTCAGAATCAGGACGAACTATCCATGATCGTCCGGGGGACATCCGTAGCAGCGGATTTATCAGTGCGCATGCCCCAAATCTCAAGTTGTCTCGTTTCGGAAAATCGGAAAAGAAACAACTTCAACTTACAACTCTTCATCTTCTGTGTTTTATATTGTTGTTTTGATTGAAAGCATTTTAGTTTCTAAGGTAAGTAAACTTTCAAATTTTAAGTTTTTAAAGTTAACTTTTGAGTTTTGTTCTGAATTGTAAGGGTATTTTATTAATTTATATCATGAAAAAAGCAAACATTCAAACAAGCATGTATACACCACACGGAAACTGTTACAGGCATTTTTAATGTAAGTAATTGTAAATTGTAAGCATAATGTGGTATAATCATAAAACAAACCTTTGTTTATTTTATTTTCACCGAAGTTAACTGTAGATTTATAAAGAAAGATCGTTATGTGTCTTGCCAAAACATCGCTTGCGACCCATAGTTTGGGAACCGTTGTGTTAGATATAAAAATACATTAACAATTTTATTGTTGAAGAACAAGTAAAAATATTCATAAAGCTTTAAATTCAACTAATAAAATAATTTAAGCAATAAAATTATTTAGCTTAACAAAAGTTCATAAAAATTATAATGAAGTATCTTTTTACTTCAAGAATAACATATTTATATAAAAATAATTTTGTAAAATTAGGATTTTCAAATCCGAACCCTATATGTGCAGCCCAAGGTTAAAGATCCAGATGGGGACTACCTGTATAATACTCTTGTACCTGCAATTTGTACTAATTTTTATTTAAAAAAATACTACCTGGTTTTTAGTCTTTTTTTTAGGGGGCGGTGGGTTCAGGTGTCAGAGTACTCCTGACAAAAAAGATAACACACTGTTTCATTTCTTAATGTTGAAAAAAAAAGTCAGTAGAAACCTACTTTTTGATTTTTGTTACATTTCAATGTTATTTTTTATATTTAATGTGTTTAAAATCTGTCTTGCATGAGCTGTTCTGACAAAATTTTGGTTGAATCCAAGAACAAGCGAGGAAGTTGGCGGTGTTGGATTTGGCAAGGTGATAAATAAGATTTTCTTGCTATCAGTTTGTGTCTTACATTTATTGGTTGGTGCGCGTCAAAAAAATCGTCAAATCGGGTAGCTCGCTTGTTCTTGGATTCTGCCAAGATTTTTAGTCTAGTTTATTTCATATTAATGTTCTCCATTTTAAATAACATAGCTTTGGCTAGTGTTCCCTCTAGGTCATTATTTAAATGCGCAGTATTCTGCCCTTTTTAAAATCAGTAAAATGTATCCTGCCTCTTTTTAAAATCAGTAAAATGTACCCAGCCTCTTTTTAACGTAGTGAAATGTACTCCTATTTCTGTGCAAAGATCTTTTATAAAACGTTTATCCAAATTGGAATATTTCAAAGTCTGTGTGCTGAAGATTTTGCAATAATTATGCAACTTTCTTATTTCTTTAGGAAAAACAGGTTATTCAATCCTGCTGTAATTCTATTGTATTTTTTTAATTCATGAAATAATTAAAAATTGTTTCTTTATTTATCTTTATCATACATAAAAATTACATTATTTTTCTAATAGCTACTAAACTTATTAATATAATTTCTCTTGAAATAAAATTCCTCTTTTCCCTATCCTTTTTCTTTCTACAGGTCTTTGTAAAAAGTCTTAGTTGCAAAGTTTTTTTTAATTCTTGCTCCCTACTCTTTATTTTGTCTAGCAAGTGTCCTTGATCTTAAGACCAAAAATAAATAAAACAATGCGATATTTCAGGCATATCAGTTTTATTTTGTACTTTTTATAGTGATTATTAATTTCTATTGCAATGGGAATTGGATGATCAAATTCGTACTAATTTGCTTAGATCAAATGTAATGATAACATAAGCTTCCTAATGCTACATGTGATTGTCCATATTAAATTTTATTTTTAAATAAAAACTAGTAGATAAATAAGATAACAGATAAATACATAAGATAAAATGTAACTTTTATGAGAAATTTGTTTTTTGCATATTAATTTTATTTTATTTTTTGTATGCACAAATTGTAGGATTCAAAAAGTCCCAGCATGGATAAATGAAAATTAAAAAGATACAGCAAACAACATGGAGGAGGGTCGAGTTCTACATAAAATCCTGCACCAAAATCAAGAAATTAAATTATAAAATTGGTAAGTTTTCTTTAACTATTTCTTAATAAGGCATAAGAAAATATCAGTTTATATAAAAATCATACATATATTGTATGTCCTTGTTATATATTTTTTAATATACTTTTCTGCAGTAAAATTATACTTTATGAAAATATTTGATATTGGATGTTCATTATAGTGATTGTCCCGATTAAGAAAATAACCGAAATTTCCAGGCATGGTACGACTCAGGCACAGTGTAATTGTCCGCTGCTGATCTCTACATTGAACATGTTATATTTCTGTGTTGATCAGGGTTATTTATATGTGATATTTCTTTTCAAAATATCATATTTGATGTTTTCATATATTTGATATTTGCTTTCTGTATGATATTTTCAGTCAAAATAAGCGTAAATGAATTTTTCAACTTTTATTGACTATGCTGTTTTGTAGATAAACTTTTTCCTGGCCTTTTTTTAGATACTTCCCCTCCCCCTTCCCCCCCACCCCCCAAAAATATATATATATATATATATATATATATATTCTAAGCTTTACGTTTAAAGTTGAATTTTTATATGTAGGACAAATAATTATGCAAGATAATATCAACGTGTAACAGCCATAAAAAAATACACTGTCTAATTTAAGTAATTATTTATTTACAGCTATATTAGAAAGAATTTTTTGGGATTTCATAACTAACACAGCAGGTTAGGGAATTGAAAATTACACAATGTTGCATTTATTCAAATTTAGAATTAAAAAAAAATATTTTGTCTTTATAATTTCATTGAATAAAACATAAAATTTTCACGATATTTGATACTCAATCCTATATTTTGTTTTTCGATTGAGTGTTAAAAGTAAATTGTTTCTATTTCCAATTAGTTGATCTTCAGTTTTGTTATAAATGAAGGGAAAAAAAAAATAAAAACACATTTTGAATATTGTTTAATTTCATGTTAAGTGCAATATATTGTAGTTTTTAATTTATATTAAGTCTGAAAACATTTTTAATTAGCAGTAAGCTGATTATTTTGAAAGTATTGGATATACTTCCTTAAATTCGCATAGCTTAAAACCAGAGGTTATGCAGATTTTAGAATTTTGTGGATTTCTGGTCACTGTTTTGTTTACATTTTTTAAACAATAATTTGAATTTAAAAATGTATTCAAAATTATAATGAATGCTTACAATAAAGTAAAATAGCTAAATAAAATTAAAAAAAATTAAGAAAAAAAAATTAAAAGTTAAGGTTAAGTAAATAATTAATAATGCATAACCAGGGGTCGATTCAGGCAAAATTTGGGGTCTATTTAGGTCCCCTTCACAAAAATCAATTTGATAAAATAGATCCCTTCACAAAATTCCTTTTATTCACATAGGCCCTTTCACAAAGTTCTATTCCATAAAAACTTACTATTTATTATTTATTTACTATTTTGTGATGTTTTAAAATGTATAATTTGTAAACAAACATGCTCGCCAGACAGGAAAACTTCAGCAAAATTATTTAAAAGTTTTTGTTTATAAATGCTTGGTTCGAATTTGATTAACTGGATTTCAACTTTCATTACAAAACGTGATTTTTCACAAAAATATAATTAATTTCACAAAAATAACCCTTACTTTTCACAAAATGGGCCCAAGGAAAAAACCCTGCATCGACCCCTGATAACTAAATATGTATAATGATCAGATATTTTTTTCTTGAATTATTCAGTGAAACTCTGACTCCTATTCAGTGAATCTTATAAATATACATTGATAATTCACTTCAAAATCTTAAAATAACAAAGTTTTCATTCATGTTTAGCCATACTTAATAACCAAAAAAGCTTGATTAATGCATAAAATAATTTGTAAAAATATTGTGATAGCCACTGATATCAGCACTATCTAAAGAAGTTTTTCAGAAATAAATTTATTACTCCTTCATGAGAAAACATGAGTTGAATCATATAAAAAAGAATTACATATTAAAATGTGTACAGAATTATGTAAAAATTAAAAAAAAAAAAAAAAAACTTAAATTTTACACCTACATCTTAACTGTAAGTTTAATTGTTTACATCGAAAACAATGTGCAGATTTAAAAAAATTGCAGATTTTAGGGTGGCGGATCTGAGGGAGTCTACTGTATATCAAAATATCATATTTACGAACCTTGATATTGATTCGTGCAACACATTTATATTTATTATCACCACAGTCATTCATGTCTATTGAAAATTGTTTATATTTTATCAGCTTGGTTTTATGCTTTTAAATTTTTATATCAAGCCATTTATCAAACAGTTTAAAATAACTTTTTCAAGTTCACATAGATATAGTCCTATAATCTGGTTTATTTTCAAAATATCATGAAGTTTGATATTTTCACATATTTGATACTTACTTTCAAAATATTGTTATTTATGATATTTATAATATTTTCAGCCAGAACAAATATAAATGAATTTTTCAAATGTGTGATTTTGTCATTCTGTTGATAAACAACTTTTGCTTTGGCTGTTCTAAGCTTTGCATTTGAAACTAAGTTTTAAAATATAGAACCAATAATTACTTGGGATAAAATTTATTTAGAACAGACATTGAAAGATAAACTGTCTAATTTAGATAAATTATTTATAGCTTGATTAGAATGAATCTTTTCTGTTTTTTTTTTTTTTTTTGTTTTTTTTTGTTTTTTTCAGTTTTAAACTGCATAATAGGTTGGGGAATGACATAGCAGACAGCGTACATTTATGTTAAAAATTTTCAACAAAAACAAAAAAAAATTAATATTTTGTTGTATAAAACATAAAATTTTCTGTAGTTTTGTTTTTTTTATACATAAAAAGCAAATTATTTAAATTTCCATGAAATTGTTTCTATTTTCAGTTGATCTTCAGTTTTGTTACAAGGGGAAATTTATTCAGAAAATAAAAATGATGTGTATAATTAAATGTAGGAGAGGCACATTAAGAGTCTACACTGGAGACACAGAGAAACTGACACGCTAATGTTAAACCTATGGGAGCATTTTTTTCAAATTTCTCTCTTGCATTTTAACATTCTTATTTTATTTTTATTTATTTTTTCCATAGGATAGCTGAGATAGATTTCTAACGAGGGTATTTTTTACTTTTTCAATTTTGATTGCAGTTTTTTTTTTTTTTATGAACCGGTTTTGAAAGTGTAAGTAACTTCCAAAATAAAAAAGTAAAAAAAAAATAGCCAAGTTAGAGTCGATTTCAGCTATCCGATGAAAAAAAAAAAAACCTTTAAAAATATTAAAATGTTAGTGAGAAATATTTTAATTTATGTGAAAAGATTTTTAAATTTTTTTCTTATTTTCTTACTTCTGTATTCATAATGATATTTTACTCTGAATTTTAATCAGTTTTTACAAATTATTTGTTCCAGATGCTGTTGAGAAAGAAAATAATATATCAAGTGCACACATTGAAGAAGTTTTAAAGACAATTAAAGTCATGCAAAACTAAATGTTTTGTAATAAAGTTTAAAAATGTAAATTAAAGTGCATTAAATATTAAATATATTTGTTGGTGTTGTTATTTTACAGTAATGTATGTTTTATTTTTCTAACAATTTTTCAAAACATATACACTGCAGAAGCTGAATTTTATTGTTTAAAACTTAAAATTATTGCATTCTAAAGTAGTGAATAATATAATTGTGTAGTTATTTAAAAATATTACATCCATATTTGAATAGAAGTAAACAGATTCAATTTAAGACATTCATTAAGTATTTTATGAAAAATAATTTATGTTGCAAAATTATTTTAATACTATTTTTATACATTTACTATAAAAAATTATTAAAGAAATCAGTAGAATTTCATAAATTGAATAACTAGATTTGAAGGTATATATTTATTATTTTATTGAAACAATAACTTTTAGTGATTCAAAATACCATCATCAAGAACAGAACAAGTTATCAGGTAAGAGATGTTGAATACGATGGAATTTGGGTACTTTATAAATCTGATATGTAACTTTTTTCTTTAACATATAGTCCAAGTCTTAATATATTTTTTTCTATCATTCATGTAAAGCATCATCCACTAAATACGCAAAACAAATTTTGTGTTTTTTTCCCTTCTCCTGTCGTGACGTCACATTTTCTGAAACTAGTAATTTGGAGCTAATTTTATGCAAAAATTTATATATGATCTATACGTTATTGATATAAATATTGTTAAATTCTTATGATCTTGTGTGTTTTTACTTCAAGCTATCAAAATTTAAAGACAAGAGAAAATATACCCAACTCTACCTGATTAAAAAACAAGTTTTTTTAATGAACTATATTACAGTACTTGAAAATAATGTCTACCTAATTGCTTTCATATTTCACATGTGGCGTCATAACATGTTACCATTATTTTCCTTTGATTTATGGTAAAAATTATATGCTAAAATTCATGTATCATGGTAATTAATCAGCATGAGGATTTTCGACCAAGTTTTTTCACCAAAGAATCTGAAACGAATAAAATTAAAAATTTTGGTTTATTTAAATTGAATGTAATATGTATATAATTGATTATTAATAGAAGTTATTAATGTATTATCAATAGTAATGATAGTTATTAAAGTAAATATTGAGCTAAATGTTTACATACTTAAAAAAAGTATTTTTTGTGATTTTTTCCCCCTTCACTGAAATGTAATTAGTTCAGAAACAAAGACATTTATAAGAAATACAAAAATTATTTGAGAAAGAAGTATTTTCTTTCTGAGTTATGCTTATTTCTTTGCCACTTATTAGGTATGACAGAGGTCGCAACCGCCGAAGGCGGCCACGCATCACCGCCGATTCCAGGCTCGAACAGAACCCATACGAGTCACGACCAGGGAAGATCCGGTTTACCCGGGGACTTCCTAGGTGGTGCTCTTCGGCCGGGGGGAGAAGCGGGGGCATACGCCTACCTGCACTTCTACGACCCTTTCCCAAGTGAGTTTGATGACATATAGGTCGGAGCGACATTAGTGGAACCTTCCCTCCAAGGCCCACTAACTTTTCACTTGGGCGGATAGCGAGAGTGAACCCCAGCCTCGTTGCCGAAATCCCATAAGGGAAAACGGGTCCTCAGCCTAATGGTGAACACTCACACTTCCCATTAATTTACCGCCCCTTCCGAATATCAAATCCTAGGGAAGGAGGAAGCGACTAGTTCATTTGGGGCGGCTAGCAGGAGGTGCTTCTCGCCAACCCGGAACCTCGAAGAAACTCGGTCCCTAGCGCATAGACACGCCTGGCTGGGTTGTCACCGTCGAATGGCGAACCATTCAACGGGTCATGCACATATCATATCACTACAAAAGAGCGGGAGGTGCTTCTCGCCAACCCGAGACCTCGAAGAAAACTGGTCTCAACGCATAGACACGTCTGGCTGGGCTGTCCCTCACCAAGGAGCACCCGCGAGGCATCGAGATCCAAGCGACGTGGTACTCCTAGGAGATCACGCACATATAATGCACTAATAACGGAAGAATGGAAGGACCACTACCGGACTCTGAGGGACGCGGAAAATCCCCTCAAGTGCGCCAAAGAGACGGACCCGGTTGGAGGTTAGTAACGAGAAGGTATTGTTATGAGAGTTCTGCTAGTCCCAACCGTCAGGCACAGAAAGCTCTGACTACGCATAGACGCGCTGGACTGGTTTCGGCCCCAGGTTCGAAAGGAGGTTCAGTCGCCGTCATAAGACGAGCCACCGGCCCGGTTCCTCGCAGTCGAGCAGTTCCGAGAATGGTTCTGAATCCTCCCAGAGAAGGCGCTTGGGTCATGTTGGGTCTCGGCACCTCGACGACCGCCCACGCTCTTGGTACGAACGGATTGAACGTTCTCTTTCCCGCTCAACCCTGAGGGCGGCACACAACTACTCCAGCTACAAGGGGAGACACAGTGGGTGTATGGGGTTCGAAGGGCCTACAGACTCGACATGCGAGTCTCTTCTAACCCGCCACCTACGTTCCGCCGCCTGCACGGAACCGAGGATTGCTGCATGCCACCTCGCGCTCCGACAAGCGTCACTACGAAACCACCTGCGTTCCCTTGTCATACAGAGTCCGACTTCCCCTCCATCTTGCCCTAGACAAAGGTGGTGACTGTCCTATCTCCGTTCGCTAGCCTTTGCTCTCACATCACCATCCAAGTCGGCAACACACAGTCAACCAACTAGGTGCGAGAATTCAGCCTATGTGGTGGTTTTTTACCGCCCGAAGGCCTCAATCCCCTGCAGCCGAGAACCGGCCCAAAGGGGGAACAACCCAGGTTCTGTGAGCCGCCAGTCGACTCACCACCCAGCGAAGTTGGCTACTCCGCCACCACGCTACCACCCGCTCACCAACGTTGAGGTGGAGATTCGTCAGTCACCGGCTCCCGTCGTGTCGACGCTACTGCGCGCAATGCCGAGCTCCGGGTCTTCTCCCCTACCAAAAGGGTCGATTCCAGAACACTCGGAGGAGCGAGCGGGCCACTTATTAGGTATAGGTAATATTCTTTATCACTTTTTGTTTTTATAGAATATTATCTTTAAAAAAACTGAGCAAATTGGTATTGATAACAACTGTAAAATAACCTAATAAAAACTTTGTTATGAGAGGACTTATTTTGTTGATATTACATTTAGGGCATACTCCAATATTTAATTTTAAATGAAACCTTGCACATTCACAAACTCATTTTTGAACCTAAATACCTAAAATTTTCAGGCACAACAATATAAATGCCTAAGAATTATACTACATTTTTCTTTTTCCTCAAATGAGACATGTATTAAATTATGGTCGTTTAAATGCTCGTAAAAAATTTGCAGATGTTATTACTTGAATACCTACAAATTTGTAGCATTTTTCTTTTATCTATTAAATGAGACCATTACTGAATTGTAACTAGTATTTTTGATGACTGCCTTTTCAAGCTGTTGTATCCCAAAAGTAAGATTAAAATTTAAATTTTAACAGTGTAGAAAAAAAAAAGGACCCTAGCTTTTTTCATAGAAAAATAGAAAGTGCTATCTGACCTTATTTTTATCAAAATTAAATTAAAAACTGCAAATTTTATGTATTTATAGGTGAAAATGACTTTAAAAATGTATCAAAAGTAGCCGGTTTAGATTTGAAAACAGTATTAAATAAAAATTCATGAGGAATATGAAAGAAAATAAATTGAATTTATTTCATATACAAATTACCTACAGTATTTAATTAAGTTATTTTCTAAATCGTTATCATCACAAATTTGATACAGATTTGCTTGGAAAGGGTAAAATTCACCTGATAGAAAAATATAATGTTAAATCCAGATTTTTCACTCGAACTAGTATTTTTCTACATAATTTTTATGTGTATTTACAAATGAATATTTTTATTATAATTTATTAATAAAGAATTATTACTATATTTGCAAAGTCAAAGTCAAACCGGGCAAGGAGGCCTACCTTTCGGCTTTAGCTCAACTAGCCCAGCTCAGTATTTGCAAAAACATTAAACTAATAAAAGGGAAAACAACAGATCATATTTAAAAATCAGAAGGGGGGGGGTTGCAATTACCCCGGCTGTCCTTCCTAAATAATGCTTTTGATTTCTATTAATTTTATCTTAACTTGTGCAGTGGTGCATACTAAAACATTTCAATTAAAACTAGTGGTAGCTTGGACATGTTACCACTATTTTTTTTATAAATGTTTTACTGTGCACTTCTGCACAAGTTAAAATAAAATTAATAGAAATTCGAGACATCATTTGGGAAGGGCAGGGTGGGCCAACTTAAAAAAAGAAAATTATTTTTTTTTAATCGGGGGGGGGGGGGGGGGGATTGCCCTATCCTGCCCTTCTCAAATGGTGTCTCGAATTTCTATTAATTTTATCTTAACTTGTGCAGTGGTGCATACTAAAACATTTAAATTAAAAATAGTGGTACAGGTTACCACTATTTTTTAATAAAAATGTTTTACTGCGCACCTCTGCACAAGTTAAGATAAAATTAATAGAAATTCAAGGCATCATTTGGTAAAGCAGGGTGGGGCAATCCCCCCCCCCACACACACACACACCCGATTTTTAAAAATAATTTTCCTTTTTATATAAAGCGTCCACTACTGGTCCTCTGAGCATCCTATAAACGTCTAAAAATGACGCCTGCCGGACAAGCAGAGGATGCGCAATTGTGTTATTTATCTCGTCCTGTGAGCGTCCTATTGTCATCCTATACATGGCTGAAAATGACGTCCACAGGACGAGCATAAGAGTCTCTTGCTCCCCACTGGACGTCCTCAGGACATGGATGGGCTATTGTAGGACGTCCAACGGACGAGGCATTATTCTACATATGACGTTCATCGTATGTCCTCAGGACGTTATTGTGCTGTATGGGCTGTAAAAAAAGATAAGTGGAATGCACCGCGGTAGCCGGTCTTTTTCGTTAGCCTCGCTATGTAACCAGCTTGGCGAATTGCTTTTGTCCAGAATCGTCTTAACCAATCAATGTTTATTCCCCGCTATTGCCACTCTGATATCCACGTACTTTAAAAAGAAATATTTTTTTAACAAAATTCGATATTTTAACATACATTAGAAATTGTATTGTGTAAATATTCATCTATAAAATATTGGAAGAATGATATACTTTGTAGAATTTCATGAGGACAACATTATGGCCGGGATCCAGATAGATTTTGCGCTGTTTGCGAAACTGCGAACAGTTCGCAGTGGGTGGGGTTTCGCCAAGTTAAATCAAAGTTGAAGTCCAGCCCATCCCCAAAGAGCGAAAATAACTTGCGAAATCACGTGATCTGTAGCTTGAACCAATCAAATGCCAAGAAATGGGATTTGTACAAGCGATAGAAACTAGACACGGAAAAGAAAAACATTTGAATTGTTTGATGTTTGCGTTGAAAGAAGACAAGTTTGTACTATATTAAGCTAGATTCACTGTACCAAATCGATGTTATTAAGAAAATTAACAAACCTGAATTAATGATAAACATAGTTTTTATTTATCTGAAGTCCGATCGGGGAAATTCCCCTTGCAACAATACTGTGATGACATATATAGTAAGAGCTGATTTAAAGCAAAGTTTTAAAAGCTGAAGTAAGTACTGCTTCTATATTTTAACTTATTACTGTACTCATAACATGTTTTAACATTTAAAATGTTGCACTAGTAGATTTGGGGCTTGATTTCATTTTTTACTGTGCTAAATAGAAAAAGCGTGTAGTAGATACTTTCCGTATAAATTTCACCATGTTATTTATTTTTCTATTATCTGTTCCTTATATTTAGCTCTCATTTACTGTTTGCGTTTTGATATTTTTTACTCTAATGTGTGAAATATAATTAAAAAATATTTTCTTGCATAATTCTCGTATGTTAAAATTCATTATGAAAAGCTTCGATGCTGTCAATCTCAATATTGTTAGAAAAATCAGCATAACTTACACATGTTTCCAAATGAATATTTGTATCTTTAACAATTCCTGTAATTAATGGTTTTAACCTTTTGTATGTTGATCTTACATCAATGAAATGATCTGAGATGTTGATAAACTGCAAAGAGTCGATTTTTCAGTTTTCTAAAACATTTGCTGTCTTGCTCGTACTTACTTTATGCGGTCTGGTCGTGAGTTTTTGTCCATCGTAAAGTATAGATAAAGATGTCCCTGTGACCAAACGACGGGGATTATGGGTTAAAATAAATACCTAGTAGTTGCATTTTCAGTTTTTTGAACTTATAAAAATGTAGACATTAGGAGATAATAAAATCAGTTGCATAAAAAGTTGCTCTGTAATTTACATATGCTAGTCAGTGGCCTGATATATATTTTTTAAATCATGAAGTATGCTTGTTCTTATAAAGGTATCAATCATTATTTCTGAATCATTTACAAAATGTGAATTGATAAAAGCACAGATCCTTTATGTAGATGTTCTACTAGTTTTAAATTTTGAGGGGGGGGGGATTATTTATAATAGAAAATAATGAAACTAATGTTAATCATCGGTTTCAAAACATTTTGCTCTCTCATTTGTAATTGAAATGTTTAAGGGGCTACTTCACTCAGTCGAAAATACCCGCTCGCTAATGTTAATCCTATAGCGGAAATAATTTACGATATCTCATTCGCATTTCAATTCTTTTAAATGATTTTTTTTTTGCATTTGATAGCTGAGGTCAATCTCTAATCTCTTTGCATGTTCCTTTGTACTTTTTCGATTTTGATTACAAGTTTTTTTTTATTAAGATACTTTCACTTTCGGAACCGGTTTCGAAAGTGAAAGTATCCTCAATAAAAAAAACTGCAACAAAAATCGAAAAAGTATAAAAGAGTGTGCATACAGATTGACCTCAGCTGTCCTATGCAAAAAAAAAATCATTTAAAAATATTGAAATGTGAACGCGATATCATGAATTATTTTCCCTATAGGTTTAACTTGAGCGAGTTGGTGTTTTCGCCTAAGTGAAGTAGCCTCTTAATAATAAAATAGAACATATTTCTCCTCTTACTTGCATAGAAATGTGCCAGCATTCTAGAATTTAAGTGATATTGCTTCATTTTTATAATTTTATTATTATTTGTTTTTGCAGCTTTTTGTATTCATTTTACAAATGTAACATAAAATTAAAAATATATCATTCAAGTATTCAAATTAAATATATTTATAAGCATTCTTGTCTATCAATGTGAGGTATTGATTAGTTGCAAGGTTGAGGAGATTCATGGATATGTTTCAATGGATTTCTGCTTTTTAAAATGTTATCTCCTCTAAAAGTTTTGCTTTTTCCTTTTATAGCAAGAGCTACAGTATAAGTTAAAAGAATGTTTTCTACTTTTGGACTCATATACAGCAAATAAATAATTCAGTTACGGATAAAAAGCGAAGCAAAAAAAAAATATAATAATAATTTTCCCATACAAAGCACTAAATACCTATAATACCGACTGTGTGGGTAATAATGTTGATATTTATTATTTTGATAAGTTAATGTTGATTGTAGGTCATTCTTATTATATATTTACTCAATGTGTATGTATGAACTAAAAAAAAGTAATTTAATTTCATAATATCTTTGGTCAACATCAGCATACATGTGTGTAAGTTTAGATTTATGTGATGACAGTTAGGGCAAGAGGAGCTGCTATAATATCTATCATTTGTGCTAAGTGCTATTAACTAATGAAGTTACTTATTTGCAGTCTTTATATTATTTCTGTAATTCTTAATTATAATGTTAATCGATTATAAAAATATAAATTATGCTCTTTAATCAATGAGAGTGCTCACCCTATATGTTTACTATGAAGAGAATTAAAGCAATTTGAGCAGCAGTGGGTAAAAGCAAAACACCGATCTCGCTTTGCTAATCAATATGCAAAATTGTTTTTATTTTTTTATTATTATTCTTAAATTCAGCTATGCCTACATCTTATAGTGCTTATAATTGCACAAACACATTCCAGAAAGTTTTGGGAATAGCTTTATATATTTTTTAAATATTTTTTCGTGTTTAATATTTAAAATTTTATTTTCATTCTTGCCTTTAGCCTCAGAGTGATGACTTTTTGTTTACAAGCTTTAATGCATAATTCAGCACGCATAACTTACAAAATTTCTAAAGTACTTTTCATTATTTCTAAATGACTATATTTTGAGAAAAAACTTATTTGCAGTAAAATTTTATCATTTCAGTCAATTTAATTAATGTAGTAAATCTGTTAGTTCCTGGCATTCAAAACAGAAATTTACATATGTATGTACATATATCTCAAGTTTTTGTGTTATTTGTAATTAAAACTTTTATGACATTGATATTTTCCTTAAATAATATAGAGAGTTAATGCTTTCTTGAATCCATATGAAAGAAAAAATATCTTTAAAAGGAAATGCTGTTTCTATAATATCCAAAGCATTGTCATTATTTCCCTATTTATTGGAATATATTTTGATTAAGTCAGATAGTCTAGTTGGGATGATCTCTGTAGCTGCTTAGTTTTCACAAAAAGTAATCATTTAATTAGTTCAGTAGAAGTCCTTGCTGGACATTTAACTGTAGACCAGGTGTACATTTTTTATTTAAAGAATCTAAAGATTGTTCCAGACCCAAATAATAAATGATTAAATTATATATTGTATATATATTTCTTAAGTTATAGAATTTTCCCTTTTTTTTTCTGTTAAATTGCTCTGTTTCACAGTACATGGTGTATTTTAGACTTGTATGTTTTATTTACTTGTGAATAATGATATGATGCATTGGAATGTCTATATTAGGAATGTATCTAATTTGGTTCGTTTAAAAAATATCTAGCATATTATACACTTCTTAATGGTAAATATTTATAGAAAAACTACCAAAAACTTTTATATACTTTTATTTGTTGGCCATATTTTGAGCTACTCTTCCAATTGCCACAATGTAAACATGGTACTAAATTTAAATTCTATTCTACACAAAATTATTATTATGAAAATGCATTTTAGTGATGAATTACTTTTGTATTCGCATAAATTTTGTCACAACAATTTACTGAGTGCTGCATCTCTCTGGCTGATTGATTAAAAAAAAATTCTTGGCTGGAGACTTGTTGAAAATCCTCTCTCCCTTTCCCTGTGTATGCATAAATACATTATTAAACTTCTGAAATTACATTTAAAACTCTAAAAAAAAAGTGTGGTTCTGTAAGTAAACTTGCTATGTTACTTTTTGTTTATTCCGATACTGTTTTATTAAATCTGTATTAAATTATCTGTATTAAATCTTACATTATAAGTTAACTAAGTTTACTATAATTTTTTTATTTAAACCTTGCACGTGCTGGTAGCATAATATTTTTAAATAACTTTTTAGATTACTTAAAGATGAAAACAGAAGGAAACTATAGATTGAATTTGTAAAATATTCATAATGATTAAGTTATTCAGGTTTTATTTACTTCATTGAAGAAAATTAATAACTTAAAAAAAATAAATGTATTATTTAAAAAAAATTATGAATGCTTGTGTACTATCCTGTAAGGTGTGTTTTCAGGGTGGCTACAGATGCTGGAAATCAGGGAGGTTTATCAATGTGGAAAAATCAGGGAATTTCTTGAAAATCAGGAAAATTTGTCTATATGCAAAAATATTTGTTTTCACATGAGACTGATTCGTTGACAAACAGGTGATATTTAAGCCAATAATAGTATGTGATAAAGAAAAGTAAAATTATTATATATTTTTAAAAAGCACATGATATATGAGTTTCTGGTGTTTAACACAAATTAAGGTGATCAGATGTCCTCATTTTCTGTAGATAGTGCTTATGTTGACCAATGAACCATTTTTGAGATTTTTTGATGCATTTGTATAAGCTGACCGAGTGACCAGCTTAATCCAATTAGCTAACCCGTCAGATATAGATATGTCTTAGAATTGAACATTCTTCAGGAAATGAGGATATTTTCTGGTTGCCATACATTCATTGGCAACTATATAAAGTTGTTGGACTAAATTTTGAGTTTGGTTTTATGAAACTGTGAACCAGAACTTTATGAATATTGTACAATTTTTATGTTTTTCATTTGTTTTACCTTCCAAATGAATCCACTGCAAGAGGGAACGTGACTACCTTTGTAAGTTTTTCACACCCCTCGAGTTGTGGTAAAGCAAGAGCCGGTCTCCCCCTATGGGGTTTCGCGAACGAAGTCGTCGGGGGTTACTATCGTGGCGACCTATGTCATCGACCTTGGTAAAATGACCTGGGGGTCCGCAATGGGGAGCGGCCCCAGGCCGATCGCAGTGCCGGGGCGAGACAAAGCCCCTGGAGCGTTATAAGCCCTTTAGAGGCTTGGGCGCGATGGTCGTATTCGTGACGCATGCGACCCCCGTGGGCGCCTGCGGCGCAGGCTAGTTTTACCTTCCAAATGAGGTATTAGTATACTGGATAAGTGTGTCATACAAGGAAGTGGCATATATTAAAAAATACTGTTTGTGTATCGTTAAAAATGGAAATCAGGGAAATCTGATAAAGATAGTCAGGAAAATCAGGGAACTTTTTTTCACAATTTCTGTATCCATCATGGTTTTTATTAGTTCTTTAGTGTGTATTCAAAGTAGGGTTGACAAAAACCCAATCCGAGTGAGGTTTTTTAAAAATGTATTGGATTTTTCAGGGTTTTTTTTTTTTTAGTTTTTTGGGGTTTTTTGCTGCACATGTTTTTCACGGTACCAACTGTGTATTATTACTTATTTGTTATGATTCTATTATATATATATATAAATAAGATAAAAATTGAATTAAATTTATGTTTTTAGACATCTTTGCATAAAAAATTAAAAATTATTTGAAAACACTTCAAAACCCAAGCCTCACCAAATTAAAATAATCCAAAGAACTTGTATTTTTTATTACCGCACAGAAAAAATGACTATAGTTTATAATTCATTCTTTTTAATAGGGCATAAAAATATGTTCATAATGTATCATGTATTTTTGCAGTTGAGATGCATTTAATATTTCAATTAACTTATATGTAGAGTGTCTAAATTAAAGAAAAAGTTTTCTTATTCAGACAGGTATAAATGACAAATGCTTCCTTTATCATTTTCTTATTTTCATTGTATCTGTTATCTTAAGTTGTACCCTCTAATAACAAAAATGGGAATATTTTGGCAATAAAACTTCCATTATTAAAATATCCCATGTCTTTTTGAACATTTTAGTGAAAACTGCAAAGTGTTACTGAGCATACTTTTTGAGTCATTGAATTATTATTTATTTTTTGACATTTGGACACTCACCTGGTATATATATATATATATATATATATATATATATATATATGAATGTATATAAATAAATCACCAGAAAATAATAATTATGATACATAAACAGTAATTTATTGTTTAAAAGTTAGCTATTGAATTTCCTAATTGAATGCCTCTAATCATAACATAATCTAATGGGGATTTCTAATCATAAAGTCCAATGAACATCAATGATTCTATGTTGAGATAAAGATGTTACAATCAATGAATTTTCTTACATGTTTAACAGAATCATAAGAAATAAGTAGTAATTAAAAATAAATGGCACAGTGCAGGAAAATGTGAAGCAAAAAAATTGGTACTTTTCGGTTAGCCGGGCGCCAATGATATATGTGCATATATAAATACATATGTATATACATATTTGTATATATATGTGTATGTATATATATGTAAATGTAGATATGTGTATATATATATACATGTATATATATCACTGGCGCCCAGCTAACTGAAAAGTACCAAAAAATTATTATAAAACCAAAAAAGTCCTTCCGGCCTGTACCGGGAGGAAAAGGTAGCTTTCCTATATCTACGTTTTAAAATTTTAGCTAATGTTACACGAAAACAGCAAGCTAAAATGCAAAGAAACGTTTACAAAAGATTCGTTAATACTGAATTTGAATAAGAAATTCGTCAAATTATTGAGCAATAGCCAAATTGGCTTCATTTATGAAGACTTATTTTGATCGCCAAATTTCGCGATATTTCGCCAAATGTCGCCAATTTTGGCGCTAACGGATATGAATATATAGTTTTATGCGTATGATTGGGAAAATTATTACAACAATGAAAGAAAATAATTTGCGAGTAATCGCGTTAATGTGCTGTTTTGTTTCAAAATGTCAGCCACCCTAGAATTTCAAACTGCTCTATCTCAGCCATTTTTTAAGATAGAGGTAAACCAAAAAAAGCTCTGGAATCCTTGTATCAAGGCCTAACACGTAATTAAAAAATAAATTTGAATTTTTAACTTTTTTGTATAGTTATTTTAGATTTTAAGTTAATTTAAATCTTTAAGTGGCCGCCATCTTGAAACAATATGGCGGACCAAGCTGGCCAACGAACTCGGTCGAGACATTAGTGACCTTAATACACACAATTAGTTTCATCAAAATCGATTCATAAATACGGGCGTTATCGTATGACATAGGTCATATATATATATATGGATATATCTATATATATAAATCAACATTTGGACGGAGGGTGGTTTTGGGGTCTGGGGGTCATGATCGGTGAAAATATATCGAAATTTTCCGGAATTGCTTTCCTCCGAACGGCTGCAATAGGTAGCTTTATACTTTTTTGTATTGAAAGCTACCTAAAAGCCCACTTATATGTGGATTTTTTTTTTTTTTTTTTGGGGGGGGGGTAAGTGTTTTTTTTGTTTTTTAAACCTCACTCGGATTTTTTTTTTGGGTAGGTGGGTGGGTAGTCAGCCCTTATTCATAGCTTTTATTTCTAAACATATTTAAAACTTTGCCTGGTGAGTCTTAAACATTTATCTTTTCTTTTCAGAATCTTATTCTTGTGATCCCAACAAGTCCTCCATCACCTCTTGTGGCTAAAATTATGTCACCGAGTGAATGTTGATCATTTTTTACATCACATTCTTCAGTGACATTGCTCTGGCCAATTTTTCTTCTTGTCTGTTGATGCCTGATGTACCTGGTTTTTATCAAGTAATATGTAATGTGCTCTATAAATCATACTCTATTGTAAGTATACATGTATTAAAATCTATTATTCTGATTTTCATGACAGTGACTCATAACTCCTAAGGTATGTCTTAAAATATTAATTTATGTTACTCAATTTGGATTTTAAAGGTTTTTTCATTCTGTTATGTTTAATTAATAGGTTAAATAATGTAAAGAATTAAGTATACATGGTAAACATTTATTTGATTAAAAACATTAAACATTTATTTTTCAACTTATGATTTTTTTTTGCATATGAAAATATGATAAAAAATATGAAATATGATATTTTTTTAAATTAATCTTTAATGGACTTTCTCCATGTGACATCAGTTGTGGGTATATAGAAATAAACACGAATAGGCATGAAGAATATTTTAATATTGCCTATTTAACATTGTCCAATGAAATTTTTTGGAGAGTATATTAAAAAAGCATAAATACTTTTGATAGTATTAAGATTCTTATCCCTGTGATTACTGAAATGGTCTTTCTTGTATAGTTAGTCAGTTGAACTCCTATTTATATAATATTTCATTAAAAGTATTACCTGTACGAGGGTTGGTACAGGATTTTTTTTCATGAACCCTATTTTGTGAAAAGTGAAAGTTATTTTTGTGAAATTTGTTATCTTTTAGTGAAAAATAACATTTTCTAATGAAAGATGAAACCTGTAACTCAAAGTTGAACCAAGCCTATATTATTAAACTGCCTTCTGCTAAAGTTTTCATTTGTGGTGAACTTGTTTTGTTTTTAAATTAAACTTTTTAAAACCTAACAAAATAAAAATAATTCATGAAGATAATGATTTTATGGAATGGAATTTTGTGAAAGGGGCCTATTTTATTAAGAAGAATTTTGTGAAGGGGTCTTGTTTTATTGTGAAGAGGTCTTGTTTTATTAAAAGGAATTTTGTAAAGGGACCCAAATTTTGCCTGAAATGATCCTTGCTATATTTCTGGACTTTAATAATTATTTCTTGTAGACAAAATATGATTTAAAAATTTTTCTTCAATGCTGTTGGTACTAGAATTTGTTTTTATATGTCATTTGTGTTAAAATGCACTACCATATACCCGAAATTTAAAAAAGAAAGAAAGAAATATAAAAAAAATTCAATGTTTTAAATTGAAATTTTAAGGTTTTTATTATTATAAACATTACTTTTAGCATTTTTTTATGTTAAACTCATATAAACGCTTAAGGGTTCGTGTTAAAAAGCACTCTTGTTTATTGAGAAATGTAAAAAAATAAACATTTAAAAAAAATCCTATGTTTTTTACCAAAATTTTAATGTTTTTATCCATTAAAAACATTAAATTTTTGGATTTATCCTTGTTTAACTCATATAAATGCTTAAAATGTACACAAGATGTTTATTTGTAATCCACTATAATGTAAAGGCAGTCTTTTAACATCTTTCTGCCTTTATCATGACTGCTTGTGTCAGTGTTTAAATATCCTCAAACATGATGGCCATATGTGCACTCTATTACGTATATATCATTCTCTTTAATATCACCATCCCCTAAAAAGAGGTTAAATTGTTTTTGGAAACCTATAATTCTTGGTAGTCATTCAATATTTTAAAGCATGAAATTATCATAAAAATATTATTTTAATTTTTAAAAATCCGATTTTTTAAAACTTTTTTGCATTTTAATACTTACAGTCAGATACAATATTTATTAGAAAAATTTACTATGGCCTGAAAAAGCTGAACAGTTATTTTTACACCACAATCTGGTAGTATTTAAACATGCTCCTTACCAGCAAAAAGGAAAAAGAATTATATAAAAATCGTAATGTTTTAAAAATACCAGGAGACTCTTCTCGGGTTACAGAACATACAACCCGGTGTTCAGGACATAGGTAAAAATTATTCTTAATTGAAAACTAATAATTTTTTTATATTTATTATATATTTTTTATATTGCCCATACCAATTAGACGAAAAAGAAGCTTACAGGGAAAATATCAAATTGTAAAGTTTTTACATTTGCTAAAAACTGTGTTACTTTCATATTAGTCACATACCGGCAGCTAATAATAAAAGATTTCACTATTTAAAGCAACTTATTTTATTCTAATTATTTCATTGATTAAGCACATAGTTCAATTGCACATCTGTTAAACTTGTGTTTTATTTGTTTATTTTTTAGTGAAGTTTTCATTTTGTTATGGAATATTTTCAGGAAACAAATGTTGAACTATTTACATTATTTCAAATAAAAACATGTTAATCTTCTGCAATCGGATAATTTAAAAAGAAATCATGCTTGAAAATTATTATACAGTAAATGTGCTAGTAATGGACAACCTCCTGAATTTTTGGCCTATAAAAAAAAAATCTTAATATTTTTTTTTATAACTGTCTTGCATGTTTTATAATTTAAGTTATTGTTGACAATTTTTATCAGAACCAATTCGGAAACAAAAACTAATGTTCATAGGTACACTGACTTTTAGTGAAAGCTTTACTGAGTAAGATATGATCTGATCTTACTTAATTATACCTTTATTAATTTTGCAAAAATTGCATGTTTTTTGTTTTGTTAGTATAGAAAACTTTAAATTTTATATACTAAGGAATGTATGAAATTTCATTTATTTTTGGGGTTTAGAATCAGTGTCCAGAATATTTCATTATTTGTTATCCTTATATATTATTGCTCCTGTCAACATCCCTTTTACTCAGAAAATATGAAACGCAGAACAACGAATGAGATACCATATGAAAGGTTTTAGAACAGGCTTCTGACATAGCCCACTTAACAATTTGTTAAAACATGTTTTAGATTAAAATTTGCTGAAATTAAAAAATTAAATCGGCATTGTTTTCATGAAAGAAATGAAAGGTTTTCCTGAAATTATTGTTGCCAAAAAAAAATAAAATACCACATTGTATGATGCTCATAGCAATTATTATAAAAAACACCGCACAGGTTTATTTTATACTTATGATTAAAAAGCGAAATTGAAATTGAAATTTTTAGAATTATATTTCTAAGTCCCATGGTTTTCCCGAAGCGGAGGACGTCATCCTCTAATGCAGTCAAAATACGATTGTTATTTTTTTTTTCTCGCGCGTGCCTTTAGCAATCTTGGATCAGTTTTTAGTCTAACTTTGATGGAATAAATTAGATGATATTCTGGCTTGACTAACAACTAAATATTGTTTGCAGATATTTTTATCCTTGCTTTTTCCTTAGAAGTTTAAACCTGCATCTAATAAATATTACATATTGATAAAAAAATGATACTTCTCTATTATCCTGTCGACCATTTTTCATAACAAAAAAC